>CM073000.1:184668462-187476795 GCA_037038555.1 Rhynchonycteris naso | reverse complement strand
CCCCCAGTCAAGGCACAAATGAGAAAGCAATCAATGAACAACTAAGGTGCTGCAATGAAGAACTGATGCTTCTCATCTCTCTCCCTTCTTGTCTGTCTGTCCCTATCTGTCCCTCTCTCTGATTCTCTTTGTCAAACACACAAAAAAGGAAACCTTACCCTGTGAGAGAGTTTGGATGGACCTAGAGTGTAGTATGCTAAGTGAAGTAAACCTTTAAGAGAAGGACAAATATCATGATTTCACTTAAATGCAGAATTTAACGAAAAAATAAACAAAATAGAAACAGATTCATAAATACAGACACCAGATAGACAGCTGTCACAGGGGAGCAGGGGTCAGAGGACTGAGTGAAATATGTGAAAGGATCAAGAAAAAAATAGCTCCTAGACACAGACAACAGTATGATGATGACCAGAGAGAAGGGGGGGGGAGGTAGAAGAGGGTAAAGGAGGGATAAATGGTGAACACACAATTCTATATATAGATTTATATATTATAGAAGTGTACACTTGAAACATACATAACTTTATTCACTGACGTCACCCCAGTAAAATCAATAAAAATATTTTTCCAAAATAAAAAAGGAGATAAAGAGAAAGAAACAGTTCTCTAAAGGACAAATTTGCAGAAACAGAAAAGTAGATTAGAGGTTACCAGGGACTGAGGGGATGGAGAAATGGGAGTTACTGCTTGATGGTTATGGTGTTTCTGTTTGGGTTAAGGAAAACTTCTGGAAATAGGTTGATGGCTGCACAGCACTGTGAATGTAATTAATGCTACTAAATTGTACTTTTAAAATTAACATGGCAAATTATATTACATATATTTTACCATAATTTTAAAAAATTAGTAATACTATATACCAAAAACCACTGTATATTTCAAATGGGTGAATTTTATAGTATGTGAATTTATATCTCAATAAAGTTGTCAAAATTTTAAAAAGAAACAGCTCCCATGGTATCACTTAATGCTATTTCCACTATTTCTTTTCTTCTTTTATTTTTCTAAGATTTTAATTTATTGATTTTAAAGAGAAGAGTGAGAAAGAGTGAGGAGGAGTGAGAAGCACTGACTCATAGCAGTTGCTTTTTGTATGTGCCCTGATCGGGCAACTGGGTCCTAGAACTGGTGACTCCAGCATTCGAGGTTGACTCCATCCACTGGATCACCACAGGTCAGGCAGTTACTGCGATTTCTTTACTCTCTTCTCTCAGTAAAAATCTACAACGGCAGTGTGGTGACTGCTCGGGGCAGGGAGGATGAGAAGGGCAGAGACGAGATAAACGGTGATGGGCAGAGCCTTGACTTGGAGTGGTGAACATATAATACAGCGTACAGATGATGTGTTGTTCAATTGTGTACCTAAAACCTGTATCATTTTATTAACCAGTGTCACCCCAAAAATTCAATAAAAAGGAAAAAGATCTACAACTGAAAATGCTACAGAGCACTAAGAAATAACCATATGACTCCAAGAGTAAAACAACAGACAAAAAAAGATAACACATTCAAATCTTCTTCCTGAACATCACTTAGTTACAAGCAGGCTTTTCCTCTCCTCCCTTCCTTTTCTGATCAAGGTTTATAATTAACTACAAAGTCCTCCTTATAGGGGTGTTCAGTACAAAAGGTACAATTATATGTTATCTTCTACAAAGGCAAAAGTTCTCCATTTGCTCCCAGTATCTGATCAAAAAAGCCCATCTTCAAAGTTTAAATGTCCCCTCAACAGTGATAAGCTGAGACACATGTGTCAGGCACTGTGCGTTTTACATACATTCCCCCATTTCACCCTCACAACATCCCATCTAAAGGGCACTAATATTCTCAATTACAGATGAGGAAGCTGAGGCATAGACAGGGTAAGTAACATGCCCTAGACTGCACAGATGTAAGGAGTAGGGTTGGGATTCAAATCCAAGCACCTGACCCCACAGACCACAACTGCTCCATACTACTCAAGAGCCAGAAGTAAAGCAATTCTACTGAATAAATTAATCCAAGTTTTTAAACTTTAAATGCAAATGGAAACCAATTACGCAAAGTGTCGTGGCACTCTCAGCTACGTCTTCTCAATAGTACAAACTGCTATGGCTCTTGTTCACACTGGGAAGTGGAAGTCCCACTGGGTTGGGGGTGGAGGATTACTATAATAGTTAATACAATGAACTAACTGTTCAGATACCTGACCCGAACAGTATCGCAGTGAAGACATATTTCATCCATCACCCAGGACGATGGAAACAGTGAACACTGGGAATCAGAACAGATTAGCCTCTCCCTCTTATTATTCCAGCATCTTCTGTTGCTGAAGGGCAGGCAGGATGAGATATGGTCCAGTGAGAGCCACCTCGCTGGTGATCAAGCACCATGTTCCTGAGAGACAAGCGGAATCTGTACTTCCAAACATGTGGCCTACTGACAACCTGCTACTGACCTGGTATGTGACCTGACATACCACACAGCAAAGCATGAACAGCAAGTTGATAATAAATGGGGCAAATTCAAGTTGCTGTGTCCATTATCAGTGAAAGGGCTGGGAAGAAAGAAGGTGCAGTAGGCCCCTTGCAAATTCAACCAACCCAAATAAAAAATATGTCACATTGCTGCTCCATGTACTAAGTAGCCAAGCCTACTACTGTATGGACTTATTATTTTCTTGTCATTATTCTCTAAACAATACAATCTAACAACTATTTACACAGAATCTACATTTTATTAGCTATCATAAGTAACCTAGAGAGAAAGTATGAGGAAAAATGTGCGTAGGTTATATGCAAATACCACACCATTTTTATATAGGGGACTTGAGCATTCATAGATTTCGGTAACTTCAGGGGTCCTAGAATGAATTCCCCTTGTATACTGAGGAACGACTATACAGCCCTGATCTTCAGTATTTTGTTTTCCTATAACCTTCAATTTAAAATCTCTCTGATGTTAAATAGGCACGAAGCACACGCATGTCACTAAAACAACTTGTTGCCAGCACATGATTGCTCTCCATGGAGAAAGGTAAGAAACAGTGGTGTGCTTTATTTTACGCACCATAAAGGTACCTTCTCTCTCTAAGTATGGTAGTTACTATATACTGTATATATATATTTTATATACTGTATATATACCACCTTCCTATTTATCGATGCCCTGGCTGGATAACTCCATTGGTTAGAGCCCTGTCCCGAATCAGAGGTTGCTGATTTGATCCTCAGTCAGGGCACATACAGAAACAGATTATACATCTCTCTCTCTCTCTTTCTCTCTCTCCTCCCCCTGCCCCCAAAAAACCAATAAAAATAAACATTAATTTTTTAAAAAATATATACCACCTTCCATAAATTGTTGTATTCACTTGACTAACAAAACTTTATGCCCTAGCCAGGTGGCTCAATGGATAAAGCATTATACCAGCGCACCAAGGTCGCTGGTTCAACACCCAGTCAGGGCACACGTGAGAAGCAATCAATGAGTGCACAACTAAATGGAACTAAGTGGAACAGCGAATTGATGCTTCTCTCTCTCTCACTCCCTCCCCCGCAAATCAATGGAAAAAATTTTTCTTAAACTTTTAAAAATGCTCCAAATCAATCTTTTTTTAATTTAAAAATATATGTATTTATTGATTTTAGAGAGAGAGAGGAAAGGAAGGAAGGAAAGAAGGTAGAGAAAGAAAGGGAGAGGGAGGAAGAAAGGGAAGGAGGAAGGAAGAGATAAAAAGTCAGAAACATCACTCTGTTTCTGTATATGTGCCCTAACCGGGGATCGAACCTGCAACCTTTGCGTATTGGGATGACATTATAACCAATCAAGCTATCCAGCCAGGGCCAAATCAGAGCAATCTTCCTCCCAGTATGTACCAATCTAACTCACTGCATCATCTGATTGTTTTATAAGCAAACACTTAAAGGTAGGTACAGCAAAAGCGAGCACTTCATACTTGCTGCCACTGCATTCCCATTTTATATCCATGTGATAACACATTTTCTTCTGCATCACTGAAAACCAAAAAACACTATGTTACCACACATACTTTTCGGAATCTCCTAGCATGTTAAATTCTTATATTTCAAACAAGAAAAATTGTACACAGGGGTCCTCAGGTTATGACAGTCTTGACATATGACATTTTGAGTTTATGACACATAAAAACAAAAAACTGAGATGTGTTTTGGCTTATGCCGTTAGCGTTGTACTTATGGACTACGCTGGCGAACTAGCTTGGTTTCACATGCTGGAGGAATACGCAGTAACGCAGCTTATGAGTAAGGAAGTTGGCGTCCTCCAGTGTGCTTACCTACACCATTTGCACTGTTAAAAGCGCAAGTGTTCCGTTTGTGTTAGGCCAGGGTGCGTTTTGACTTACATCAAATGTCACTGTCATAGGAACAGAACTGTGTTATAACCCAAGGACCCCCTGTACCAGGAACCTACCAAGTTCTAAGAACTACTGAAGGCCTTTTGCATTTCATGCATGCAATCTTTATAACTTCTGTGGGAGGTGAACAGTGCTAGCCACATTTTGCAAAGGAGAAACAATTTGTCCAAGAGTCTATCCCTCACCTTCAGCTTAGAAAGAACATACGGGAGGGTCATCGCAAAAAGACTTCGGTTTCTAGAGGAATCCTGTTTCAGATTCAGAATACTTTGTTCAGGACAAGGTAGCCATACTATATTGTACAGTAAATCTCAGGCAAGTCTCTCTTTTTAATTCCATTACTTACAGAGAACAGCTACAAATAGAGACTTGGTCATTTCCTTTCTCTTTCTAAAAACTGAGGCACCTGACCTGGGGTGGCGCAGTGGATCAAGTGTCGACCTGGAACGCTGAGGTGGCCGGTTCGAAACTCTGGGCTTGCCCGGTTGAGGCACATATGGGAGTTGATGCTTCTTGCTCCTTCTACCACTAACCTTGCTTTCTCCCTTGAAAGTGGGGGGCGAGGAACTGAAGTAAATGAAAAATAACTTTCCCAAGAAACCTTCATAAAAGGTATTCTGAAGTGTTCAAGTGTCTTGCAGAAAAAGATGACTGTTAATAAAACATAAGGCAAAAGTGTGATTTTGTGCTCTCTGTGATGCAAAGGAAGTAAAAAGCATGGAGTATTTTTAGCTCTTCCCAGCCTAAAAGGGTTTAACCAAAGGATCTTGTCTAAGTTATGCATTGATTAAAACTGACCACGGTTATAAAAGAACGTAGATCATTTCCGGACCAGAGAGCCTGCAGTCCACACAACCTGTCATTAGCAGTGGTCTGGTCCTTATTTCCATCGCTCAACTCTCTTACGACTTTCATTCTGACTCCAACAAAATAAGGAGAAATATGGGAGATGCCCAGACCACGAAAGAGACAAAATGGACACCAGGCAAAGCTGTCATGAAATATTCTTGTAAACAGATATGGCTCAGAACGCACCTTGTATTACATTCGGTCTCTGCAGACTGCTCAAACACCAGCTGTGTTGGGATCTTCTCAATACTTAACTCAATGAAGCTCCCTAATGCAGTCAAATGCTAATTTAGGATAATAGGAAATAGGTAGTTACTTTCCCTAAAGGTTTACTTTATAAACATAAATCTGGTGACAGCAGAATAAAATGCTATTTTATCTTTATTGTGCATTAATACAGTGAGCAGTTTAACGTCCTTTCAAATTTATGTTAGGACTATGCATATTTGGTCGAGGTACACTGAGAAAAGCCTTGTGCCAAAACATCTAAACCAGTGGTAGTCAACCTGGTCCCTACTGCCCACTAGTGGGCGTTCCAGCTTTCATGGTGGGCGGTAGTGGAGCAACCAAAGTAAAAATAAATAGATTTAACTATAGTCAATTGTTTTATAAAGATTTATTCTGCCAAACTTAGTGAAAATCCAACATAAAGTACTTGTTAAGTAATCATTATTATATGCTTTAACTTGCTGTAACTCTGCTTTATAAATTTTATAAAGTAAAGTTACTTCCCTACTTTATAAATCACCATTACTGTGGAACTGGTGGGCGGTTAGAAAATTTTACTACTAACAGAGATACAAAAGTGGGCGGCAGGTATAGAAAGGTTGACTACCCCTGATCTAAACCCTCAGAAATATTAACAAATTTATCTAAAATCAACCACTTGAGATGTTTATGGCAATGGTTGGATGTTTTTAAGGGTAATCTTGAAAAAATGTCATAAATCAAACCTTCATTTAAGTAAGAATGAGGTCAATATTAACACAAAGCTATGTCAAAATAAGCAATTGCTCCTTTCACTTTCTCAGTGAGTTAAGAATGGACGACTGACTTTTTCCACCGTCTTGGAGCCTGTGGAGGTCTGCTGGAACAGGACTTCTATAATGACAAATATGTCTGGAAGGCTGTGGTCCAAGGCCATTTTTGCCAGATATAAGTGGGGTCTCCAGAACCAGAGGAAGCACAAAACTCTTCTTAAAAATGAAGGTGTTTAGCATGACCAGGTGGTTGCACAGTGGATAGAGTGTCGGACTGGGACGCAGAGGAACCAGGTTCGAGACCCCGAGGTTGCCAGCTTGAGCGCGGGCCCATCTGGCTTGAGCAAAGCTCACCAGCTCGGACCCAAGGTCACTGGCTCAAGCAAGGGGTTGCTCAGCCTGCTGAAGGCCCGCGGTCAAGGCACATGTGAGAAAGCAATCAATGAACAACTAAGGTGTCGCAACGAAAAACTGATGATTGATGCTTCTCATCTCTCTCCAATCCTGTCTGTCTGTCTGTCCCTGTCTATCCCTCTGTCTTTATAAAAAAGAAAAAAAAGGTGTTTATATTCGAGAGGAAACTGAATTCTATTGAGGCTTATGTTTACAAGGCAAAGAACAACACAGTGACTCCTGGTGACAAACCAAACAAAACCAAAATCATCTGGGGAAAGGTAATTCGTGCTTATGGCAACAGTGAATGGTTCCTGTCAAATTCCAAAGCACCCTTCCTGCTAACATCACTGGACACAGAATCTATGAGATGCTGTATCCCTCAAGGATTTAAACTTACTGAAAAATAAATAAATAAAATGGATTTGTTAAAAAGAAAAAGAAAAAAAAAGTGGATGACTGTATTTAACCAAGCTATTCCAATACAGAATAATAAAAACAGTTGTTATTTTACAATTCAAATCCTGCAATAAGTTTTTTCCCTTCAAAAATGAAGAAAATTCTTTCATAGCTGAGAAAAATAGAGCAAAATCAAATTAGGCAAGAATGTTCAGTGCACTATCACAGGAGGATTCCTAAATCCTTAACTATTTTTGGTATATAATTAAGTTTCAGGGGAAAAAAATCTGAATAGACACATGTCCTAATTTAAAATGAAGCTATGTATTTACCATCCAGTCCTTCTGAGTAATGGTCTTGCAGATAGCAATAGTAAAGTGAACTGCAAATACATAAAGTCTTAGCTAAGCTTTTTGATCAAAGCTTATTTTGAGTCCTCTTCATGTTGGTCACACAGATTACTAATAAAGTAGGTGCTTCTTGTATGTAATCCAGTTTGCATCTATCACCTGACTTTATAAGGAGTTGAATTCCTGGAGAATAGGACCATAGGAGAATAGGACATATTTACAAAAAGCAAACATTTCCCAGTTGAAAAATATTGTTGAACTATGAACTTATGTCATAAAAATGTAAGAAATTATCATGATCCAAACAATTATCTAGTGTCACCTGTAGGTTCCATGGTCTATGACATAAAGCTGCCCTTTCAAAGATTTACAAAGCTAAGTTCTGGCCCTGAAATAACAGGTAAGAACTAACAAAATCCTGTTGCACTCAAAAGATATGGATAGACAAAAAGAACTCAATTGTTAGCAGAATTAACTTCCCACACAGAAAATTTCACCTTAATTTCTAATATACACCACACCTTGTTACCCAGTCCACTTTGAAAGATGCTTAGAAAATCAAACACATATACGTACTTCTGAGCTTCCATTGAAAAAAACAAGAAGCCACAGCATAAAATTCCTTGCAACTACACAAATTCTTAACCTGTAGCAATCTAGATGTTTGGAATTAACATCTGTCTCTGTAGTATGTCACCTAAGTACAAGCACTGTGATACTAGTATTAATACAAACATCCTAAGGAGACAGAACTGACAGAATTGTAAACTGCCACAGAGAATGTGAGGAAATGATATAAGCAACCCAACACCAAAATAATTTTCTCCCAGTGGTGGTGATTGCTGTAGGCTGCCTTGTTCTCTCTGGCTCACCCAGAATCTCCCAGAACCAACCCTGCTAAGAGAGCTGAGGGACAGATGAAGGGTTAGGGCTGTGGCACAGAGCCAAACTGTGGCCTGCTTGAGAAGCACATCTATAACTTTAGTCTCACAACTGTGCCAAGAAAGCACAAACCGCGCTTTGAAATAACAACCTTGAAATTCTTTGAAAATGTTCTGAACTTTTAGATTTCTCCTTAAATCACACTGACTTCTTCCAACAATGAAGGTACGTAAGCGAGCCTGTACTTCATTGGATCTATTCAGATGAGGCCTCAGAATGCAATGACAATTAAAGCTCCAGATTAACTTAAATATCTGTATAACCAGTATCTTCTTAGAAACCGTATTTAATCAGATAACAATACAAGCTTAAATAATAATCTCACAAGTAAAGTTTGTTAGGGGTAAATCAGGTCTAATTGTGTATATACAGTCTCCCTTTTAGGTAATTAAACTACAAAATCACCAGTTCTTTGTCTTAAAAGAGATGCACTATCATTGGCAGTATTTTCTTTCCTTCTTTTTTTTAGCTAATATTTAATAAATTATTTCCCAAAGGTCAATTTCTACTTCAAAAAACATCTCAGTCACTAGATATGAGAAATATTTCACCTAAAACTACACTCATCTTCTAACCATCCCTGACTTCCAGTCCAGATACTAGGCTACGCCACAGTGAGAGAACACGGGCCTGGGAACCCACTCATTACTTACTTGTTAATAAAAGGTTCAATGAGTTTTGATCTGGAAGACACATGAATTTTTGGAGGACTAAGAAAAGAACCTAATAAAGAAAAGAAGCAGAGTATTATATGCAGTCAAGCAGACAAAGCTTGAAAGTTCAGGCAAAAATATATTTAAGTCAACAGTTTGGGTCAGCAAGAGGAAAAGGTACTCAAATGGGCCAAGTACCATACACAGGTAACAAAGTCAGTGGTTCCTCCCTGTTTACCCTCCATCTGCTCCACCCCAATTTCCTCCGACTCCAACCCTTCCCACTTCTAACTGGGTGAGTGGATCCCAGGGAAGTAGTAGACAGATAAAATTCACTCTAGACCACTGTTTTTGACAGAAACATGTACAGTGAATACCTAGGTAGTTTGTCATGGAGATGAAACACAGTCCTGTGATATAAGCATCATAGCCTGCCTCGTGGAGCTGTTCGGAAGCTGTGTCATAACTTGGAAAACCTTCTGCACTTTCTAAAGAGAAAAAAAAGAACAGTTTTCCCAAGGACATCACAAATCATGAAGACTGGTAAGTGTATAAAAAATTGCCCTACCAAATCCAAACTGTATTTACTATGTGCTATAGAAATAACTGTTTTTGTTTTCTTTTTTTTTAACGAGAGGACAGGAGATAGTGAGACAGACTCCCACATGCAGGGATCCACCCGGAAACCCCTATCTGGGTCTGATGCTGAAGCAATCAAGTTACTCCCAGTGCCTGAGGCTGATGCACTCACACCAACCAAGCTATTCTCAGCCTCCGAGGACAACCTTCAAGCCAACTGAGCCCCTGGCTGCAGGAGGAGAAGAGGGAAAAAAAAGGGAAAGGGGGGGGGGGGGGGAGAAGCAGATGATCGCTTCTCTTGTGTGCCCTGACCAGGAATCAAACCCAGGTCATGCATATGCCAGGCCAATGCTCTATCCACTGCCCCAACCGGCCAGGGCTGAAATATCTTAAATAAGCATTAAAAAGCTACTTCTTTTTTATTTTTCAGTTACAGTTTACAGTGATATTATTTTATATTAGTTTCAGATGTACATCACTGCAGTTAATGATCATATATTTTATAAAGTGTTCCCCCTGATATCTCCAGTACCACCTGGCACCATACATAGCTGTTACAATATTACTGACTATTCCTTATGATGTACTTTACATTTCCAAGACTATTTGGTACCACCAATTTGTACTTCTTCATCTCCTCACCTTTTTCTCCCAGCCCCCCAATGCCCCGCCCCTCTGGCAGTCATCAGTCTGTTCTCTGTATCTGTGAGTCTGTTTCTGTTTTGTTTATTCATTTCTATTATTCTTTAGATTCCACATATTAAGTGAAAGTCATATGGTACTTGTATTTCTCTGACTTATTTCACCTAACATAATACCCCCAGGTCCATCCATTCTCTCACAAATGGTAAAATTTCCGCTTTATGGCTGCATAATATTCTATCACATTTTGGTACCACCGCTTTTTTATCGACTAGTTTACTGGTGGGCACATGGGCTGCTTCCATATCATGGTTATTGTAAATAATACCAGCAATGTATTTAAATATTTAATTTATTTAATAATTTAATTAATTAATTAATTATAAAAGTGTGTATGTTCTTTTGAATTAGTATTTCGGGTTTCTTTGGATATATTTTCCTACAAGTAAAATTGCTGGGTTATAAGGCAATTCCATTTTTAATTTTGTGAGGACCCTCCACACTATTTTCTATTGTGACTGCACCAATTTGCATTCCTACCAACAGTGCGCAAGGCTTCCCTTTTCTCCACATCCTTGTCAAAACTTGTTAATTTCATGATGACAGCCATTCTTTCAGGAGGCAATATGTCCTTGTTCTTTTTGTTGTTGCTTTTAATTTATTGATTTTAGAGAGAGAGGAAGGGGGAGAGACAGACAAACAGGCAGGCAGCAATACTGATCTGTTCGTGCATGTGCCCTGACTGGGAATCGAACCATCAACTTTTGCACTTTGGGACAATGCTCTAACCAACTGAGCTCTCCAGACAGGCTCATTCTGTTTTCATTTTTATTTCTCTGATGATTCATGACATTGAGCATCCTTTCAAATGTATACTGGCCATCTGTACTCTTTGGAGAAATGTCTATTCAGAACCTTTGCCCGTTTTTTTAATTGGATTGCCTTTTTAGTGTTGAGTTATATGAGTTCTTTATAAACTTTGGATATTATCCCTTTATCATATGTATCATTGGCAAATATGTTTTCCCACTCAGTAGGTGGTCTTTTTGTTTTGTTGATCGTTTCCTTCGCTGTGAAAACTTTCTAGTTTGATATAGTTACTAGTTTATTTTTTCTTTTGTTTCCTTGTCTGAGGAGATATATCAGAAAAAATGCTGCAAAGAGAAATGTCTGAGATTTTACTGCCCCTGTTTTCTTCTAGGAGTTTTATGAATTTTTGTGCTTTTTTTTTACAGGGACAGAGAGAGAGAGTCAGAGAGAGGGATAGATAGGGACAGACAGACAGGAACGGAGAGAGGTAAGAAGCATCAATCAGTTTTTCATTGCCATTGCGACATCTTAGCTGTTCATTGATTGCTTTCTCACATGTGCCTTGACCATGGGCCTTCAGCAGACCGAGCAACCCCTTGCTGGAGCCAGTGACCTTGGGTCCAAGCTGACAAGCTTTTGCTCAAGCCAGATGGGCCCACACTCAAGCTGGCGAGCTCGGGGTCTCGAACCTTGGCCTTCCGCATCCCAGTCCGATGCTCTATCCACTGCGCCACCGCCTGGTCAGGCTAGGAGTTTTATGGTTTTGAGTTACAGATAATTGTAGCATCAGGACACAACAGGAATTTCAGAATAATGATTAGC
Organism: Rhynchonycteris naso; assembly: GCA_037038555.1. NCBI lineage: Eukaryota > Metazoa > Chordata > Mammalia > Chiroptera > Emballonuridae > Rhynchonycteris > Rhynchonycteris naso. The sequence goes on along the minus strand of CM073000.1, from coordinate 187,464,998 downwards.
ATGGACTCTGGAGGCTCCTGTGTTTAAGTTTGAGTCTCTGCTCGCCACTTATTTGCTATGCCATCTTAGGCAGGTCACTTTAATACTAGTCTTCCATTTTGGTAAAATTAAGATGATAATCAAACCTCTCCCTTTTTTTGGTGAGGATCAAAAATGCTAATGTAACTAAAGCTCTTACTTAGTGTTTGGTACAAGGTAAATGCTTACTAATTATTATCTATCAATACCCCAGGTAATCCTTCCCAAAACAAGACTACAATCAATGTGGAGAGTTCAATTCAATATTGTCTTCTACCATGTTGCCAAGCTTACAGATTTAAAGATCAAAGCACAACTAATTTCAAAAACATATCAGAACTTTCTGAGCAGCACTTGGGGCCACTTCATAGAAGAGACCATTCTATAGCATGATTCTTTTGTCACATGGAGATACACAGATGCTGAGAAGATAACATCTGAGAAGAAAAACCTACCTGCTTTAGAGTAAATTCTCTACTAGATACCAAAATATCATACGGAAATAATGTAATAAAATTGTTGTAACTCATATAATTATTTCCTAGAACCACTCAGGAAATGAGTATCAAACAGGTTTCAACAGAATCAAAAGCGTGAAGGGAAATTATCAATGAAAAGGCTATAACTAGCCCTGGCCAGTTAGCTCAGTTGGTTAGAGCATCGTCCTGAAACACCAAGGTTGCAGGTTCAGTGATCCCAGGTCAGGGCACATATGGGAAGCAACCAATGAATGTACAACTAAGTGCAACAACAAATGAATGCTTGTCTTTTTCTCTCTCTCTTTCTTCCCCCTACTCTGTCTCTTTAAAATCAATCAATAAAAAATACTTTTAATAATGCTACAACTATTTTTAGTTACACAACAAAAATTCTTTAACCTCTTAAGTATTAAATATCAAGACTTTAGGCTTCAAAAAAATATAGTAATAGCCAACTGAGCAATAGACTCTACCTGTAGCTGAAACAGATTTCCAAACTTAATGATTTCCACTATACTGTTATAGAAAAAGGTTAGGGTTTCTACCCCCCGCCCCCCACCCATCCTTTTCTTTAATTCCTCTTTTGGACTATGACCCAAAAAGGGAAACAAATAACTGTATTCTTAGCTACTTTACTACCTGACATTGTCAATTTCTGAACCCTTAGTCCTATTAGCAATGTCTTCAGTATTTTGCAGGCTACCATTAATAGAAGGCTAATTATGGTATAAACAGCACAATTAGGCAAACAGGAACCAAGGAAGTAATACCTGGAAGGTTCACCAAATACCTGGGTAGGGGCCATGGCCAGGCATAACAAAACATTTCTGCCCTGAGAAACATCCCTCCCTACTTCTAATTTCCTTCACTGTTCCTATTCCATGCAAAAGCTACCTCTGAAGGAAGAAGAGGTGGAAAGGACTCTCCTTTCTCATCTTTAAACCTTGGGCTTTTCTGAGACAGAATATATATTTTCATTCTAGCCCTGAATTAATCACCAACTCTTTGTCTCTGCTTAAACAATACATCACAGAAAGGACATAACAAGTTTTGGGAGAATTTCAAGCATTAGTAAATAAAAGTCCTGAAAATTTAATTGCTCAACTTCTCAATCAACAGGCAACCCAATTCTATGCACATAGAATAGATGTAGGATTAGAAGACCACTTTTATTCAGAAAACACTAATTCAACACGGGGCATAGCAAGTTAATTTAGCCAAAATCTATAAATGTGCAATGTAGTTTCTAGAGTAGTTTCACCATTCTTTTACAATATACAACAATATAATTATACAAAAACTTTGGGATTTTCATTTTACATTCTTACCAACTTTAGAAGGGTTGAAAGGTGTTTCTTTTAACCGTTTTTCCAATTCTGCAAGGGATGTGTTGTTAATGATATCCTGCAAATCAGTAAGCAGAGAATTACAAGCCTTCATCATCTCAGTGCAACATACACTATGAGACACTGCCCCCTTGTGGTCTTTAAAGATACATAGGAGTCATCATTTATTCAATGTGAAAAAAGTGGCAAATTTAATTTTCACCATATGAAAGATTTGTACAGATGTGCTAAATATCTACAGACCTTGGCCCAGAAAGCTATACTTGTCCTGACACTGGGCTGACATTCAGTTCACTCAGCTGTATAAAGCCACTTGACAAAGTAGCAAATTACTATACCTTTATCTGAATTTTCTTGATTAGAAAATATATAAAATAATTGTCCTGGCCGGTTGGCTCAGTGGTAGAGTGTCGGCCCAGCACGTGGACATCTTAGGTTCAATTACTGGTCAGGGCACACAGGAGAAGCACTCATCTGCCTCTCTGCCCCTCCCCTTCTCACTTTTCTCTCTCTCTCTCTCTCTTTCTTTTCTCCTCCTGCAGCCATGGCTCAATTTGAGCAAGTTGGCCCCAGGTGCTGAGGATTGGCTCCATGGCCTTGCCTCAAGTGCTAAGAAGAGCTTGGTTGCTGAGCAACAGAGCAACAGCCCAGATGGGCAGAGCACTGCCCTGTATGGGCTTGCTGGGTGGATCTAAGGGTTTGCTGGGTAGATCTCAGTCAGAGCGCATGCGGGAGTCTGTCTGCCTCTCCTCCTCAAAAAAAAGAAATAGAAAGAATATATAAAATAAGAAAAATAAAGGAAGAATTGTGTGCATGTGTAACCTATTCAAAAACACATTATATATTTTAATGTTAAAAACATATACAAAAATAATAAAGAGAAAAAAAAACAAAGACAACTGCTAGTCACATTTTGATATATTTATTTCTAGTCTTTCTCTAATTTTCTTTTTGTTCTTTCTTTTTGGGGGGATAGATTTTAAAATGACATTTAAATATACCATAATTCTAAAGCTTTGAGTAGCAATTCTTAAAATTTCAAATATAGCTTTATCACAGATAATTCAAAATGTTTAAATACCTTAAAAGGCTGTGTGCTGGCCATTAATTTGGTATCCAAGAGTCTGAAAACAAAAGAATTTTTTATAAGGTAAATAAAATATGTATCAATGTTCAAAATGTACTTTACTCAAATGAATAGTCCATTATCTTAAAAGCGGACAGGGGAATTAAGCACGTTAGCCACTGAGAGCCTGGTGCTGGCATCACTGATAGGTTAGACTGGGAACTTGGAACTTGGTCCTCTCAATCAGGGACTTTATCAAGAGGCTTTGGGAGAGTCCACACTCTGCCATACACAAGGCACAAGTTCTGGATTTGCTTGTACCTGTGAGGGTGTGGGCTACATCAATCTCAAGGGGAAGTCAAATAACTTTGTATGTTTTTACATGGTTTAAATACTGCTGCCAAGTCATTACTCTCTACCACTACTACCCAAGTTTGTACACTATAAAGTCTTGAAGGGTCAAAATATGGATTTGGTAGGTTCATCCTACTGTAGTTATTTCTTACTACTCTGTCTCAGAGACTGGAACACTAAAAAAGAGACAGGGGGAGCCTACTATGAAAATTGTTTCTTCTTACATAAATGTGAACACTTAGATAATAGTACGGAAATATTGTGGCTCCATAAGCTCCACGTGGCTAATATGTATTAAACACAGGACACGTGACCTATCAGAACACACAATATTAACTGCGAAAACCACTAACTAGTAAAGGCACTACTGACTTAAAGTTGAGGAATAAATCTCTAGCTAGACAATTGTTGACTAACTACAGAATACTCTCAACTGGATATTTCAACAATACCCAACTATATATTCAATTATATCTAACTACATATACTCAACTATAATATTCACTGTGACCAGGTACATACAACATACAGCAGTTATTCTCAATGTTTTACACTTGGGGACCAATGAAAATAGGATAATTATTACAGAGACCACTAAGACAGAACACCCGGAGCATAAGCAAATTTGACTAACATCACTGGGTCTACAATCTCATAAAACAGCACGATGGTTAACTCTTTTGCAGACTGGAACAATATTCTGGCAGACTGGTTTGCAGAGTAGCAGTTGAAAAACACTGACATACAAGAGAGACAAGAGCCAATTCAAAAAACTTGATTAGTTCTTCAGATATCAAAACATGGGAAGAGAAAAAAGGAGTTGCTATTTTCATTCTCAGTTCAAATTCTGATGTTAATGGAAAAACAAAAACACCAATCATGAATTATAAAGCAAACCATAAGAAACCTGGAGCTATTAACCCGTTTCCCAGCTTTTATGAACTGGATTGTAATTGTGATCTAATGGTTTCAATAAATTACTCTATACCTAGTTGAATTATGTATACTATCATTACTATTTTAAATGAAAGACAAATCCTGAAAGGAAGCTTACCTGGGGAAAACACATATTGTCATCTCCTTAAATTCATCTAAGTCCTAAAAAACAACAAAATGACTTGTTATAATTTCACTAATACACTCAGAGTATTAAAAACAGACATAAATATTTCCAGTTCCACAGGCCTCTTCACAAACTGTTATACCTCACTCAGGACCTTTAAAGCTAAACTGCCAGACTCAATTCTAGTTAATAACTTTTTAAAAATCTTCACAACTTCCTCACAGACTGGGAATCATATGACCTGATATAAAACCTCTGCATAACCAAAACAGGTGAATTTAAGTCCAGTAGAGGGAGATGCTCTGCCCATCTGGGCTTGCTCCACTGCTCAGCAACCGAGCTCTTCTGAGCACCTGAGGTGGAGGCCATGGAGCCATCCTCAGCACCCAGAGCCAACTACTTCCTATGGAACCTTGGCTGTAGGAAGGAAAGAGAAAGCAAGAGAAAGGAGTGAGAGGGGGAGGGGTAGAGAAGCAAATGGTGCTTCTCCTGTGTGCCCTGACCAGGAATCAAACCTGGGACATCCACATTCCAGGCCAACACTCTACCCCTGAGCCAATTGGCCAGGGCCAAAGGTTTTTATTATATAAAACTTTTCAGTAACAACTCTATCACACAAATTAATCATTGTAGTGGCCTAGAAAAATTACTTAAACGGTTTATACAGGAAATGGATACTGTAAACTAGGTTAACCGTTTATTGGGAACACCTATGAAATGTTAGTTAAAATGACCATTGAAATACATTTCCAATATATACATGATTCCTGTTTTAATTACTCAGAAAATTGCTAACGTGGCACCACTAGCAAGCAAATTAGACAATTCATTTTCCAAGTTTATTTTGATCAGAAAATCTAAAGCTGAAATGAGATTGCTCTAATTTTGAATTAACTCATTTACATACATAATTGCCATGCTAGACTGACAGTCATACTCATGACCCTTTGTAACTACACTTCTCTTCAATTATTATTCATGTTTCATGGGAAATTGCCGTTTCCAATTAGCTCTTCAAGCCTATAAATACAGACTGCATTTAGCTACTTTGTAAAATTTACCAGCTTTTCAATGGCTATTATTAAGTTAATGGATAATACATGAACAAGTGGTTTCAATGCTAACTCAAACAAAAATACAATGAGGACTGTTTATAATCTCTCAATACCATTACAAAGCTTCACAAGCAAGAAAGAATTAGAATGATGGCTACTTCCAGGGCCAGCAATAGCCAAGTTCTGTGCAAGTACAAGGAATATTCTTAAGAAAGACTTTCCATTAAAATGTAGCTCTAAAACAGGCATTCTTTTTTTATTTTTTTCTTTTTCTTTTCTTTTATTTATTTTTTTATTTTATTAATTTTAATGAGGTGACATTAATAAATCAGGGTACATATGTTCAAAGAAAACATCTCCAGGTTATCTTATCATTCAATTATGTTGCATACCCATCACCCAAAGTTAAATTGTCCTCTGTCACCTTCTATCTGGTTTTCCCTGTGTCCCTCCCCTCCCCCCTCCCACCTTCTCTTCCCTCCTCCCACCCCGTAACCCCCACACCCTTGTCCATGTCTCATAGTCTCACTTTTATGTCCCACCTATGTATGAAATCATGCTGTTCTCAGTTTTTTTCTGTTTTACTTATTTCACTCCGTATAATGTTATCAAGGTCCATCCATTTTGTTGCAAATGATCCTGTCATCATAAAACAGGCATTCTTTAGGATACTTTTTTTTTTTAAAAGTGTGAAATTTCTAAATCCTTTTTTTTTTTATTTTATTTTATTCATTTTAGAGAGGAGCCACAGAGTGAGAGAGAGAGAGAGAGAGAGAGAGAGAGAAAGGGGGGAGGAGCTGGAAGTATCAACTCCCATATGTGCCTTGACCAGACCAGTGCAGGGTTTTGAACTGGCGACCTCAGCGTTCCCAGGTCCACGCTTTATCCACTGCGCCACCACAGCTCAGGCTCTTTAGGATACTTTTAAATGCATATTTTGGTATGAGTGTATATAAAAGTTCTACCATTTTACATAGGTTTTCTAATTTATATTATTGCTTCCAAAGGTAGAATAAAGAAACCATTTTCTCCCTTTGACAATGAGAGAACACAAAGAAGCTAAGTAATTTACTCAGGTTACCTTAGTAATAAAGCAAAGGATAAAACCACTAATCTACCTTCCACGCCACAACAAATAACGTGCTCTCTCTGCTAGAATGTGAGTCAAAATTAGTTTCATTCAAGGTAACATTTATTAAGTACTTACCTATAAAGTGCTATGCTAGGCATTTAAACACAGACAATAAGGCCCTGGCTGGTTGGCTTAGTGGTAGAGCACTGGCCCAAAGTGTGGATGTCCCCGGTTTGATTCCCAGCAGAGCACACAGAAGAAGCAACCATCTGCTTCTCCACCCACCCTTCCCCTCCTGCAGCCATGGCTCGACTGGTTTGAGTGCATCAGCCCTGGGTGCTGAGGGTGGCTCCATGGAGCCTCCATCTCAGACACTAAACATAGCTCGGTTGTGAGCATGACCCCAGATGGGTAGAGCACTGAATGGCGATTGCCAGGTGGATCCCGCTCGGGGCACGTGCAGGAGTCTGTCTCTCTATATGCCATTGTCTCACTCAGAAAAGAAGATAAATAATAAACAAACAAACAAAGGCAATAACAAGGTTCCATTCCTCGCCCAAGAAACAAATCATCTAGAAGGAGAAGGGGAGTAAGCTGTAAAGACAAAATTTATGTGCCATAACAGGTACACAGCTCTGTGGGAGATCAGAAAAGGAAAAGATTACCTCTCTGGCAGGACAGCTGGCAGGGAAAACCTCCCTGGACCTTGGGAAATTAGGTAAAGTTGTATATAACAAGTACTGAGAAAGTCTAGGGAAAATTTTAGTTGGAGAAAATTACATTCCAAAACCACAGACATACAAAAACACAAAGCACTTCCCAGGGAATGAATGAGCTAGTCTGGCTGGGAATAAGAAGAGTAACAAGTGGCTAGACTACACAACAAGGTTGAGCAAGACAACAGAAAGGTTTATATGCCAAGCTAAAAATATTCAACTGTATAGAAAAACAAAGAATGTGGGATTAGTTCAGAATTTTCAGCAGGGTCAGTGAGGTGAACAAAGCCATACATCACAAGATTAAAAAAACTGGCACAGAAGGAAGATATTTATTTGTTAAATAAATATTCAATGCCTTCTTATATGCCAAACTGCTTGGTAATCAAAACACCTATAAACAGAGTGTTAAATACACTTTTCTCTTTCCTTACTGATAACTTCATTACTTTTAAGGGTCAAAAATTCACGAGAAAAGCTACTACTTTGGTCTGTTTGGCCAATAAAAGGTAGTTAATCTGAGATAAACATTAGATATTTCAATTTATACAATGCAAATTCACATCCATAATGTTTGTCTTGAGACTCACAAGTATGAAGCCTTTGAGTCTCAAAGGGTCATATAGCTGTCCTAAAAAGCAGTGATAGGCTCTGGTCGGTTGGCTCAGTGGATAGTGTTGGCCCAGCATACAAATGTCCCAGATTCGAACTCTGGTCAGGGAACACATGAGAAGTGACCATCTGCTTCTCTTCCTTTCCCTCTCCCCCTTCTCTCTCTTTTACCCTCTCGCAGACAATGGCTCGACTGGTTTGAGCGTTGGCCCCAGGCGCTGATGATAGCTCTGTTGGTCCAAGCGCATCAGCCTCAGACGCTAAAAATAGCTCAATTGATTCAAGTATTGGCCCAGAAGGGTTGCCAGTTGGATCCTGGTCAGGGCACATGTGGGAGTCTGTCTCACTATCTCCCCTCCTCTTGCTTTAAAAAACAAAAAAGAAAAGCAGTAGTAACGTTAAGGTTGCAGAAATAGCACAAGGGGACCAAGAGAGCCACTGTATTCATGGCTGCACTGTGTTGAAATTTCCCAAGGGAAAGTAATCAAGATGCTGATGGGACAATGTCCCCATGGGAAGTGAGGCTTTGCAGATGTATAAATGAGAATAAACTCCAAAGTACAATAGCAATCCAGAAGGAATAAAAGATTAATCTGGTGGCAGTTTATAGCAAGAGTTGACAAATGATGGACTAGAGACAAAATCTGGCCCACCACCTAGTTGTTTTTTTTTGTTTGCTTTTCAAGTGAAAGGAGGGGAGATAGTGAGGCAGACTCCTGCATGCATCCTGACCAGGATCCACCTGGCAACCCCATCTGGGGCCAGTGCTTGAGTGCCAAGCTATTTTTAGCAACGGAGACTGATGCACTTCAACTGAGCTATCCTCAGTGCCTGGGGCCATTCTCGAACCAACTGAGCCACTGGCTGTGGGAGGGGAAGAGGGAGGGAAGGGGAAAGAAGCAAATAGTTGCTTCTTCTGTGTGCCCTGACTGAGAATTGAACCCAGGATGTCCATTAGCTGGTCTGACGTTCAAACCACTGAGGAATAAGTGAGGGCCCACCTAGAGTTGTTTTTTTTTTTTTTTTTTAGTGAGAGTAGGGGAGATGCAGAGACAGACTCCTGCATGCGCCCTGACCAGGATCCACCCAGCAGCACCTGTCTGGGGCAGATGCTCTGCCGATCTGGGGCCATGCTCACAACTGAGCTATTTTTTGCACCTGAAGCAAAGGTTCACAAAGACATCCTCAGCGCCCAGAGCTGAGATGCCCAAATCAATCGAGTCATGACTGCGGGAGAGGGAGAGAAAAAGAGAAAGGGGAAGGGGAGGGGTGGAAAAGCACCTCTCAGGGTGCCCTAACTGGGAATTAAACCTGAGATGTCCATAGCCCAGCCCAACGCTCTATTCACTCACTGAGCCAATGACAAGGGACCCTACCTAGTTTTCAAATAAAGTTTTATTAACACAAAGGCAAACTTGTTTCTTTATGCATTCTACAGCAGTTTGCAGGCTATAATAGCAGTCTTGAGGGTTATGACAGAGGCTGTATAGCCAGAAAAGACCAAAATATTTCTTTTACCATTTGTCCCTTTATAGAAAAAGTTTGCCAACCTATGATTTAAAGGATGGGCTAGAGCTTAAAAGGAGACAGGATACCCTAAAGTTTGCTAAATTCCAGATGAAAAACTGGCTACTTGCAACTGAAATGAAAAGGATCCAAATATAAGCAACAGCATGGAGACAAAATTGTCAGAATTTGTAAGTGACCTGATCTGAGGTGGAAAAAAAAGAGTCAAAATTGATGTTAAAAATAAAAACCATCCTGATCAAGTGGTGGTACAGTAGAAAGAGTTGGCCAGGGATGCTGTGGACCCAGGTTCGAAACACTAAGGTTGCTGGCTTGCGCACGGGCTCATACAGCTTGAGCACAGGCTCACCAATTGAGTGCAGGGTCTCTGGCTTGAGCGTGAGATCATAGACATGACCCCATGGTTGCTGGCTTGAGCCCAATGTCACTGGCTTTGTTGGAACCCCCTGGTGAAGGCACATATGAGAAGCAATCAATACACAATTAAGGTGCTGCAACTATGAGTTGATGCTTTTCATCTCTCTGCCTTCCTGTCTGTCTGTCCCTGTATGTTCCCCCTTTACCGCCTCTCTCTCTCTTTAAAAAAACAAAAAAAGCCGATGTTAAATAAATAGTCTTGGTGACTGGGTATCATTTATAGTAGGGGTCCCCAAACTTTTTACACAGGGGGCCAGTTCACTGTCCCTCAGACCGTTGGAGGGCCAGACTATAAAAAAAACTATGAACAAATCCCTGTGCGCACTGCACATATCTTATTTTAAAGTAAAAAAACAAAACGGGAATAAATACAGTATTTAAAATAAAGAACAAGTAAATTTAAATCAACAAACTGACCAGTATTTCAATGGGAACTATGGGTGCGGATGCATCCTGTGCTCCTCTCACTGACCACCAATGAAAGAGGTGCCCCTTCCGGAAGTGCGGCGGGGGCGGGGGGGGGGGCGGATAAATGGCCTCAGGGGGCCGGATGCGGCCCATGGGCCGTAGTTTGGGGACCCCTGATTTATAGTAAAGGAATCAGTAGAAGGAACTGGTTAGGTGCAGTAAGAAGAAAAAAAAGCAGTGCAAGTTACATATCTTCTTTGAAACATGCAAATTTTAAACAGCATTTAGTCTGAAGGCTATTCCAGGGAAAGATGTGTAGAGTCCAGCATGAACCGTATACCTGGTCTGAGGAGAGATCACAGCTGAAAAGACTAAAGTGGGTGTCTTCAGCTGAAGTATGAAAGTGAGTGAAGACCACTATATGACAGAAAATATGGAGAGAAGATAAAGGAGATGGGAGGACAAGTGAGATGAGGTCACATGCAGTTAGAAAACAGAGAGGACGAAAGAAAAGAGCCCTGACTGGTTGCCTCAGTGGTGGAGCATCAGCCCGGCGTGTGGAAGACCCAGGTTCGATTCCTGACCAGGGCACACAGGAGAAGTGCCCATCTGCTTCTCCACCCTTCCTCCTCTTCTTTCTATCTCTCTTTCCCCCTCCCACAGCCAAGGCTCCACTAGAGGAGAGTTGGCCCAGGCGCTGAGGACAGCTCCATGGCCTCCTCCTCAGCCACTAGAATGGCTCCAGTTGCAACAGAGCAACACCCCAGATGGGCAGAGCATCACACCTAGTGGGTAAGCCAGGTGGATCCCAGTTGGGCGCATGTGGGAGTCTGTCACTCTGCTTCCCCACTTCTCACTTCAGAAGAAAAAGAGAGAGAGAAGAGAAGCTCTTTTCCTGAGGAGCCAAAGAAGTTCATGCTTTCTTGCACTGAGACAACTTGGCTCCAAGAGTGAAAAAACACCAAGGTCAACAGAGAATCTAAAGGAAGCAGCTTAGCTAGAGGTAATCAAGAACTCTGCAGGAACGGATTCAGTTCAGTTGACCTAAAACACCACTCACCTTCAATGGTCCTGCTACATCTAATGATAGCAGTAGCAAATGAGACAACCATACCTGTGGCCAAGAAACCCCTACCCAGAACTAACTGAGCAAACAACTGACACTAGTGAGATAAAACAAATGTTTAGCCATGCTCTGGCAATGGCAGATGACTAAAGATCCCTTAAAATGGCCCACATGTACACCCCTTCAAATGTGTACAACCAAGCACATGAGATGGTCTCTCTGGGAACGTGCTAAATACAAAGAAACAACATTATGTAGAGAACACTTTCTCAGTAATAAAGTACCGTGATGTCTCAACACAAGTCACTTACCTCCGGCAGTGGGCAGCAGAACTGATGAACTGTGTGCATAACATCCAAGAGCATATTGTGTCCAATGACAAGTTTTCCCTAAACAAAGTCAAGGTTAGGAAGAAAGACTTCAGGTTCAAAAGTATAATGGGGCTTGAGAGTATAGAGGATTTTGTACTAAACTTACTTTACCACATTAAAAAAAAATTATAAATATATGCAAATAAGCAAATTGGGATCAGCTTCATTCTTTTTCAATTTTGGGGTCTTAATTTCAGAATATAAAATAAATGCTCCAAATTACTTTAATTTCACTGATCTTTTTCTCTGATTCTTTTTTTTTTCTTTTTTTTTAAAGAGAGTCAGAGAGAGGGATAGATAGGGACAGAGAGACAGGAGCGGAGAGGTGAGAAGCATCAATCATTAGTTTTTCGTTGCCATTGCGACACCTTAGTTGTTCACTGATTGCTTTCTCACATGTGCCTTGACCGCGGGCCTTCAGCAGACCAAGCCACCCCTGGCTGGAGCCAGCGACCTTGGGTCCAAGCTGGTGAGCTTTTGCCGAAGCCAGATGGGCCCGCGCTCAAGCTGGTGAGCTCGGGGTCTTGAACCTGGGTCTTCCGCATCCCAGTCCAATGCTCTATCCACTGTGCCACCACCTGGTCAGGCTCTCTTGATTCTTTTTATTTTTAATTTTTTTTTATTTTATTCATTTTAGAGAGGAGACACAGAGTGAGAGAGAGAGAGAGAGAGAGAAAGGGGGGAGGAGCTGGAAGCATCAACTCCCATATGTGCCTTGACCGAACCAGTGCAAGGTTTTGAACTGGCGACCTCAGTGTTCCCAGGTCGACGGCTTTATCCACTGCGCCACCACAGGTCAGGCCTCTGATTCTTATTAACCTTGCCACCCATAAGAATCAGGAAAAGTAAACTTTGATTGAAGAGCTGAACTTAAAAAGGAATATCTGAGCCTGACCAGGCGATGGCTCAGTGGATAGAGCGTTGGACTGGGATGCGGAGGACCCAGGTTCAAGGCCCAAGGTCGCCAGCTTGAGCGCGGGCCCATCTGGCTTGAGCGAAGGCTGGCCAGCTTGGACCCAAGGTCAGTGGCTCCAGCAAGGGGTTGCTCGGTCTGCTGAAGGCCCGCAGTCAAGGCACATGTGAGAAAGCAATCAGTGAACAACTAAGGTGTCACAATGGCATGAAAAACTAATGACTGATGCTTCTCACCTCTCTCCATTCCTGTCTGTCTGTCGCTATCTATCCCTCTCTCTGACTCTCTCTCTGTCCCTGTAAAAAGAAAAAATAAAAAAGGAATATCTGAAAACACTAAGTCCCTTGCAGCACTATTGAACAATTTGTGAACAAACTCCAAATATCTATTTTAGGACTGTGTTCTTTAAAAAACTCATTGATTTTAAAAGATACATTCATAACAGTATGCTGAAAGACAAAAATAACTTTCTAATTATATTAAACAGAATAAATTTTCATTTCCTGCATCGATGTCAAAAGTCATGAGGCATTTCCAATAAAATCACTGTTTTTCAACCAAGTGAAGTACAATATATGTGCAATAAATTTACTACATTTTGATACAAGTTAAACTACCAAAATGGAATGTCAACTTAGAATTAACTAGCCAACTGACACCATTTTTAACATAAAGCATCAGGTCATGACAGTGAAAATTTTTACTCTGATGTACCAGTAGACCTTCAGAATAATACTCCTAGACTCATAGAGCTAAACATAATTCTTTGAAATAAATAATTCTATATAAAATTTCCCATTCTAACAGACAAGCTATTCTTTTGGCTCAGTGTTTATATCCATTCTGAATATCAATTCAATGCTAAGATATAGAGTACTAATTGAAACTACAGAAAAGATGTGGAGGGAATCCAAACTGAAATACAAACACTAATAGAATCTAACTGTATTATAAATAAATACCATAACCACACTGAAGGAAGCTGGGAAGAAAAGAACTACAGAACAGTATCGTGACTACCCGTTGTCATGCTAAAGACAAAAAACCTGCACATGAATGCTGTAGCCTAGTCAGTGAATGAACTTCCTACAAGGTATAGATAGCAACTATGAACCTTTTTACGTGTGTACCAGATTTAAACAAACACATAATGCAGACAAGAACTGAATTCCCTCCCCACTGTTGGGAAAAATGTTGCAAATAAGAAAAGAGAGTAGTAGTCTCAACACAAACCCTGTGGTATTGGACTAGAATCTGAGGTATCAGTACAAAGGCATGGCTTTAAGTGTATCCGACAGACAGGCATCACTCTTAGCTCTGTCCAGTGAGGGGGCCAGAAGTAGTAATTCCACGGTAGTAATCTAGTGACAGGTCTTGGTTTCCAAACACCATTCTCCAATAGAAGAAACCAGGGCTCCTTGGTGAAGTCACTGATTCTAGAGCTGAGACAGGGAAAATAAACTGGAGCCCAGGACATCTTGTGATGCCAGAAAGTAATGAAGTGCTCAGAGAAGATCAAGTTGTTCAAAGGACACAGGCGCCAACCTGATGAAGCTCTAACAGCTAAAGGTGGTACAAACTGAACAGCAAAATAAACAATAAAAAGACATCATAACCTGTAGTATAAACATATCTCCCTGAGTTTATACTCATATATTATTTTGTTGTGACAAAGACAGAGAGAGGGACAGATAGGAACAGAAGACAGAAAGGGAGAGATGAGAAGCATTCTTTGTTGCAATACCTACCTTAGTTGTTTATAGATCGCTTTCTCATATGTGCCTTGATGGGGTTGGGGGGAGGCTACAGAGGAGCAAGTGACCCCTTACTCAAGCCAGTGACCTTGGGCTCAAGCTGGTGAGCCTTGCTCAAACCAGATGAGCACGCGCTCAAGCTGGTGATCTTGGGGTTTCTAACCTGGGTCCTCCGGGTCCCAGTTCGACACTCTATCCACTGTGCCACCACCTGGTCAGGCTCATATACATTTTTAAACAATTAAACAAACAGGAGAGATGGGACAGCTCTTCTTTATAAAACAGTGGTTCTTAACCTGGGTTCTATCAAACCCTAGGGGTTCGATGAGCCGGTCTCAGGGGTTCGGAGAAGCCTCTGCCACGGAGGCCAGAATAAAGTAATACCATAATTTGTTATGAGTTCATGCACTTTGTTGGTTTTGTTCTTTGAGCAAGGTGATGTTCATGCACGGCTCATTTTGTGCACCAGTAAAAAAACATATACCTATGTCTTGAATTTGGGGAAAAAAAAATCATATTTTATTTATCACTAAAGAAGGGTTCGGTGAATGAGCATATGAAACTGGTGGGTTCGGTACCTCAAAAAGGTTAAGAACCACTGTGTAAAAGAATTCCAAGACGAATGCAGAAAGAAGAAAATACAAACTCGCCATTACAACATCAGAGTAATAATGTTAGTAAGCAAAAGTCTGAGAAAAGCAGATTTTCATAGTCCCAAGTATCTCTCCCAAGATATTTATTAACTACAAAGGGAAAAGTAGCAACTTCACAGTGTACTCATCTGCAGATACCACCTTAAGCAAGAGATCAAGGTCAACATTATGAACCATCATTTCTGTGGTATTCTTGCATGAATTGTATATCGTCAGTCCAATCATGAGAAAAGATCAGACAAATCCAAACTGAGGGACATTTGACAAAATGTAATCAATACTGCTTAAAAATATCTGTTACTGACTGTAGGAGACTGAGAAAAAACACGTATATATAATGTGGGATACAAGATAAAATCGTGAAAGATAAAGTACTTAGTAAAAAAACTGGTGAATTTCAAATAAGATCTATAGTTTAGTTCATAATATTATGCCTGTGTTACTTTCTTTGGTCTGATAGCTGTATGGTTATATAAGATGTTGACATTAGGGGTAACTAGGTGAAAAATACACAGAAACTGTACTATTTTTGCAACTTTGCTGTGAGTGTAAAATCAGTAAAAATACATTTTTTAAACTATAAGAAACACAGATTTACTACTAGCAGTGACAGGAAAAGAACCTTGTATGACATAAATATAAGAGTATTTACTGTTCATTAGCTTTACAGAACTTAACTTAAAAAGTTAGCATTTTTAAGATATTTGACCTTTAAATTTTAAACATCTGCATTACTAATAAATGGGCTTTTCTTCATAGTATGGTTTGGAACATAAATTAACAAAGGTCAGCAATATACTGTGAATTATTCTGTAAAAGACAACAGAGAGGAAGAAGAGACACACTTATCTGGATTTGTACAAGGTGAACAAATGTCCCAGCTAACTAAACTATCATGATGGCTACAAGAGAACTCAAAGTCAACCAGTGTTCTACATCTCTGTATTTTAGGGCCAGCCTTAGTCAAGCCAACTACTTATCTGAAGTCTGCTGGCTAAGTGTGGATAATGCAAGCAAATGTGACCAGAGACTCCGCTTTTCTAGATACCTATGAACTTAGCCACTTCTGAAAAGACTCAGGTTCTTATTTCTCTCCAGGCTCATCCAACTTACTGTTCCATTCTGATTATCTTGCTTACTTTAGATAAGGAGCCCCTAGAGAGCCAGCCCTTTTCTTTTACAAGGCTTGGTAACTTCTGTTTATCCCCAGTTGAGGACAGTGGTGTGGCTCCCCACAAGCACTCCTGTTCTGACTAATCTACACCTGGTGGTTAGACAGCCACTGAATTCGAGAAGGTCTCTTTGGCCTTAACGTTTCCCTGGTGTGCCTGACCAGGTGGTGGTGCAGTGGACAGAGCATCAAACTGGGATGCAGAGGATCCAAGTTCAAAACCCAAGGTTGCTGGCTTGAGCACAGGCTCACACAGCTTGAGTACGAGGTCACCTGGCTTGAACATGGGATCTTAGACATGACCCCATGGTTGCTGGCTTGAGTCCAAAGGTCACTGACTTGAGCAAGGGGTCACTTGCTCTCCTGTAGTCCCCCCGGTCAAAGCACATATGAGAAAGCAATCAATGAACAACTAAGGAGACTAAAGAGCCGCAATGAAGAATTGATGCTTCTCATCTCTCTCACTTCCTATCTGTCTGTCCCTATTGGTTCCTCTCTCTGTCTCTGTCACAAAAAAAGCTTCACTGATGCAAAGCTCAGCATCTAAAGGACAAGATAAGTCCTTCTCCAAGGAACCACTTCTTCTCCCAAGGCCACCAACTCAAGGACAGAAATGCAATTTAGCATCCAAGCAAGCAGTCTGATTTGGATGTGTAAGTCATAACACCATAAGCAGCATGACCCAATTTATCTTAAAACGTGGATGGTCCTTTTCCAAAATGACTTCGAAAACAAGAAAAAAATGTCTACAACACATATCACAGAACTCTAGCACATTTGTACAAATGGTAAACACGTTTTTAAAACATCAATATCATTAAGGCTATCAAATATCATTAAGGCTATCAGATATAAGATTCCATTACAGTTATGTAGAAGAACTGAAATCAGGATTATTTTTTTTATCCTCTAGAGAAGTGCTTTTTAACCACCAGTCCACAGAATGGTGGCTGAAAACCACTGCTCTAGATTCTTCTAATTAAAGAACAAAAAAACACTTTCAAATACCTGATTGTTTCTCCTCATATTCCTTATTTTCTTATGCTACTTCTTATTGATTTTGAAAATAATAATTAGTTTTATACAACACATTAAGGACATCACTGTATGATCCTCCTATGCATTTTACAAGAAAAGTTTTCTGAAAAAAAAAGTGCTTTGGATAAAAAATGGTGGCAGCAGTTACAATGTGTTACACCAAGCATATCATAACAACAGTCTACCTTTAAGAAGTTCTAACTTCTTCCTCCATGTCAGGTATACATTCTAAATGTAACCAAATGACTAACTTGCAATGATAACGATGCATTTCACCTCAAATGTTATGTTCTGCAATCTAGTTAAATACAAAATATTGGGTTCACTTACCGAATTAGTGATGGCGTGAATGACTCTAGAAAATCCCACAGCATCATTCAGTTCTTCCTGATTAAAAAAAACAAAAAACTATTCACCTACATATATTCCTATATTTGAATGGGTTAAAACCTAGCACCCCCAAAAAGGGACTGAAATTTTATAGTGAGTTAGCTTTAGTTTCACGAGTTTTGCATCTATCATCCCAAACAACTGCATATGAATGTTTTATGGGGTTCCTTTTTAGTTTTAGAAAATAAAATGAGCTTGACCTGTGGTGGCGCAGTGGATAAAGCATCGACCTGGAACGCTGAGGTCGCCAGCTTGAAACCCTGGGCTTGCCTGGTCAAGGCACATATGGGAGTTGATGCTTTCTGCCCCTCCTTTCTTTTCTTTCTTTCTTTTCTTTCTCTCTCTCTCTCTCTCCCTCCCTCCCTTTCTTTCTCTCTCTCTCTCCTCTCAAATATCAATCAATTTTAAAAAAGTGGAATGAGCAAAGTGGCAAATTATTTACTAGTTACTAAAATAACGGTGCCTAGCATTTACCATTACTTCACATCACTTGTTGCGATCTCCAAGTCTATCAAGCCACCTTAAAAACACAAACTTGTGCCTGACCAGGCAGTGGCACAGTGGCACAGTGGATAGAGCGTCGGACTGGGATGCGGAAAACCCAGGTTCGAGACCCCGAGCTCGCCAGCTTGAGCGCGGGCCCATCTGGCTTGAGCAAAAAGCTCACCAGCTTGGACCCAAGGTCACTGGCTCCAGCCAGGGGTGGCTCAGTCTGCTGAAGGCCCGCGGTCAAGGCACATGTGAAAAAGCAATCAATGAACAACTAAGGTGTCGCAATGGCAACGAAAAACTAATGACTGATGCTTCTCACCTCTCTCTGTTCCTGTCTGTCTGTCCCTATCTATCCCTCTCTCTGACTCTCTGTCCCTGTAAAAAAAAAAACAGAAACAAAAATACCCCCACAAACTTGTAAAAGCTGCCACCTGCTGGCCAAATTCAATGCTGCAATAAATTCTTGGGAAATCTAACCAGCAGTTCGCTGATGAAAACAGCATTCCTGTTATTCTTGACTTTTTTCCTTTTCAAAAGTATATTTATAAAACTTTATAGTAAAGCACTCTGAAACTCATCCCCACTGTTTCTTCATTCCTACTTCCTTCTTAACGTTGTTTAAATAGGCTTAATTTCTCTCCTATCTTAAAACCCCTTTCTTAATTCTAAACTCTATGCAACTACTTACTGTCCCTTCTTCTTGTCCCTTTACAGCTAAATTACTTAATTATCTCTAGTTTAACTCCCAGGTACTTGCAGCCTTCTGCTACCTCGTATCACCCTCCCTTAACATGCTTGCCTCTTTGCTCCCAAGTCTAACTAGTATTAGTAAGGATGTGAAGAAACTGGAGCACTCTTAGCCAGTTGGTGGGAATGTAAAGTGGTATAGTTGCAAAGACAAACAGTATGGCAGTTCCTCAAAAAATTAAACATAGAATTTCCATTTGATCCAGCAATTCTACTTCTGGGTATAAACACAAAAGAACTGAATGTCAGAGCTCAAAAAGACACTTGTACACCTATGTTCACAGCAGCATTATTTCACAAAAATAGAAAGGTTGAAGCAACGTGTGTCCACTGACAAATAAATAGATAAAGAAATGTGGTGTAGCTATACAATGGAGTTTTTAAATTTTTATTTATTGATTTTTTTTTAGAGAGGGAGAGAGAGGAAAGAGTGTGGAGCACCAACTTGTAGTTGCTTCACTTTAGTTGTGCATTGATTGTTCTCATATGTGCTTTGACCAGGCAAGCCCAGGGTTTCAAACCAGCGATCTCAGCATTCTAGGTTAACACTTGATCCACTGTGCCACCACAGGTCAGGCTACAATGAAGTATTATTTAGCCTTAAAAAGAAAGCAATTTTGGGCCTGACCTGTGGTGGCGCAGTAGATAAAGCGTTGACCTGGGAACACTGAGGTCGCCAGTTCAAAACCCTGCACTGGTCTGGTCAAGGCACATATGGGAGAAAGAAAGCAATTTTGGCCCTGGCCAGTTGACTGAGTGGTAGAGCATTGGCCTGGCTGTGGATATCCCGGGTTTGATTCTCGGTCAGGGCACATAGGAGAAGTGACCATCTATCTACTTCACCTCTCCCCCATCTCTCTCTCTTTATGTCTTTCTCCCGTAGCCATAGCCCAATTGGTTCGAGTGCATCAGTCCCAGGCACTGACAATGGCTCTGTGTAGCCTCCGCCTCAGGTGTTAAAAACAGCTTGATTGTAAGCCTGGTCCGAGCTGGGCAGTGAATAGGCCCCAGACGGGGGTTGCTGGTGCATCTCAGTCAGTGTGTATGCAGAAGTCTGTTTCTTTATCTCCCCTTCCCTCACTTGGAAAAGAAGAAAAGAAATTATAAAGAAAGCAATTCTGACACCCACTATAGTATGGATGAACCTTGAGGACTTTATGCTAAGTGAATTAGAACAGTAACGAAAAAAATATGTATGATTCCACTTATATGCGGTAGGTACTTAATGTAGTCAAATTCAGAAAACAAAGTAGAGGAGTGATTACCTGGGGCTGCTGGGAAGGGAGGATGGGGAGTTGTTTCATGGTTAGAGAGTTTCATTTATACAGGATGAAAAGATGTCTAGAGATGGATGGTGTGATGGTTGCACAACAATCTGAATATAATTAAATTAACACTATGGAACTGCATATTTTAAAAATAGTCAAGATGGTAAATATTGTGTTAAATTTTACAATCAAAATAAAAACATTTTAAAAAATATTTAAAAAGTAAAAAACAACTTCCAAGACTAAATCCAATGGCCCCCCATCTCAGTCCTTACCTCTTTCTCTAGAGCAGGGGTTGGCAAACTCATTAGTCAACAGAGCCAAATATTGATAGCACAATGACTGAAATTTCTTTTGAGAGCCAAATTTTTTAAACTTGAACTATAGAGGTGGGTACATTCCTTATCGAGGTAGCACCTGCACGTGGTATTTTGTGGAAGAGCCACACTCAAGGGGCCAAAGAGCCGCGTGTGGTTCGTGAACCGCAATTTGCTGACCAGGGCTCTAGAGTATCAGACACTGTTGACATCCCCTTTTTCAGATACTCTCTTCCCTTCACTGCTATGTCACAATAATCTCCTGACACATTTTTCTATTTCTGCCAATCATTTAAATGCAGGTCATCTTCCAAATCCCACTTTAAGTCCTCTTCTCATTCCCTGTGCCTGCTGTAGGTACTCTAATCCAGTCCCAGTCCCTCTGCCAATGACAACGAAGTCTAGCTCTCACCTCTCCTATGCTCCAGAATGACAACTCTGCATACAGGACACCTACCTTTGGATGTCCCAAAGACATCTAAAACCCCAATGGATGAGAACCAGAATATAACCTCTTTTACACTGTAGGGGCAAAGTTCCACCATCATGCCCTGGTGACCCTGCACATATCCAATAGGCCAAAAGGCAAAGGCGTGCACTGCAATTAATCTGCATCTTGGTAAAATACCCCAGGAGGAGAGGATGGCCTCCCAGGCTCCGATGAGGCATAGAGTTTTCTGCCTTTCTTCCCTACCCCTGTCAGAATAGAGCTACAGCCTGACCAGGCAGGGGCACAGTGGATAGAGCGTCAGCCTGGGATGCTAAGGACTCAGGTTCAAAACCCCGAGGTCTCTGGCTTGAGCGTGGGCTCACCCAGTTTGAGCGCGGGCTCACCCAGTTTGAGCACAAGCTTACAAGCTTGAGTGCAGGGTCATTGGCTTGAGCATGGGATCATAGACATGACCCCACAGACTCTGGTTTGAGCCTAAAGGTTGCTGACTTGAGCCCAAGGTCATTGGCTTGAGCAATGGGTCACTAGCTCGACTGAAGCCCCCAATCAAGGCAAATATGAGAAATCAATCAATGAAAACTAAGGTGCCGCAACTATGAGTTGATGCTTCTTCTCTCCCTTCCTGTCTGTTCCTCTCTCTCTCTCTCTCTCAAAAAAAAATAGAGCTACAAAATATAAAAGCACTTAGCTGCAGTCTAGAATTGGCTCCTTCATAATGAGGGATCCTCAACTTATGTCGCAGTCATCCAACCCCTTATTTTTTTAGTGTTGTCTTTTTGGTGTGTGGAAACAAAAATCACATGTGTTTGGCACCTTTGGCTGATCTTCCTTTCATAAACCATCGAAATCTAACAATGGCTTATTATGTCTTTACTGGTTGAATCAGTTGTGGCCCTGCCTTTTATAAGGATGGGCAAAGTTCTAAAACAAACAACTAATACAATAATTAATAAATCTATTTTTGCCCCCCATATATCTATGAACTTGACGCCCACTATATGCAACCCCTACTCCATCTGTGTCACACACACCCTATCTGCGTCACTCCATCCAAGCGCACTGATGTCAGCCTACCAAGTGGCTCACATTTCAGGCTTAAGCCTCTTCCCTCTTTAACTCTTTCAAAACCAACATCTAATCACATGCTCCACTGATTCTACCTCCTAAGTATCTCCAGTTTTACCTAAAATGCTACTATCCTATTTCAGGTCACTGATATTTCTCAGCTATGTTTCTCCACAGCTTTAACTGGTCCCCCTGCCTCCAGTCTTACTCGAATTCATTCTCCAGAGATCAACCAAAATGATGTTCCAACAATGCAAATATGACCATTTCACCCTAATTTATCAAGTCCTGTGTTCTAAATTTTGTTTTAGAAAAACTAGTAACTTGCTTGAAATCATACACAGTGATATTAGTTAACAGGCAATGAAGATCAGTGGCACATAATCCAAATGATAATCAAAAATACTTTTATCAAGACTCCTTCATATAAGGGAAGACTGGAAGCCTGTCAGGCTCCCTTTGTTGGCTATGTCTAAATCAGTGGTTCTTAACCTTTTTTGAGGTACCGAACCCACCAGTTTCATATGCGCATTCTCTGAACCCTTCTTTAGTGATAAATAAAATAGGATTTTTTTTTCCAAATTCAAGACATAGGTATATGTTTTTTTACTGGTGTACAAAATGAGCCGTGCATGAACATCACCGTGCTCAAAGAACAAAACCAACAAAGTGCATGAACTCACAACAAATTACAGTATTACTTTATTCTGGCCTCCGCGGCAGAGGCTTCTCCGAACCCCTGAGACCGATTCATCGAACCGCTAAAGTTCAATAGAACCCAGGTTAAGAACCACTGGTCTAAATACTTAGCCTTAAGTGTCCCTTGTTTTATTCTAAATTTTCCTACCAATTCAATTTTCTATGGTAGAAAACTAATCATTTAGTTGAATCCAACATGAGACCTACCCACATAGAGAAAGGCACTGTGCCGCCATCTCTCACCAAAGGAAATGAGCATGTCTCTATTACCTGCTCTTTAGCGTGTTTCTGCTGCTCTCTTCTCTTGCGTTCTTCTTCATCCACTTTGCTGATAACTATGTATCGCTCTTTCTAAAAGACATAAAACAGACATACAACTTTATGGAAGCAACATGACCCCAAAATTTCAGAATTCTGCTACCATTAGAAGTTATTGTTTTCATCTTTTCACAGCCTTTTATGGGCTAAACACACTGAAAGTATTTTGCCACCAAAAGTTGGGTTGATGCATTACACACCCAAATTATGCCTATGTTTCCATGACATTTTCCCATGGTTTATTAATCCAACTCAACATACATTAGTTAAAAGTATCAATAGGCTGAGAATAAGTCACTTTTCACAATGAACACTAAGAAATTACATTCATTGCACCTGAACATGAGTTTCTAAACAGCTGGTTTTAAAATAAAATTTCTACACCATATCCTGGATTTTCTGGTAATCTGTCAGATATCTAGTGCCTTCTTCTTCATATACTGCATTTTTTATCAATTAAACGTACCATAAGTCCCCTGTCAAAGTTTCAGATCTATCTTCCAGCAAGATTGGCTTTTTTCATTTTTGTGACAGAGACTAAGATAGAGACAAAGAGAGGGACAGATAGGGACAGACAGACAGGAAAAAAGAAATGAGAAGCATCAATTCCTCACTGTGGCTCCTTAGTTGTTCATTGATTGCTTTCTCACATGTACAGCAGAGCAAAGGACCCCTTGCTCAAGCCAGCGATCTTAGGCTCAAGCTGATGACCTCGGGGTTTTGAACCTGGGTCCTCTGCATCAAAGCCCGACGTTCTATCCACATGCACCACCGGCTCGTCAGGTTAGCAGGATTATTTTAATTCACTTAATCTCTTATATAATTTGACATCTGACTTAAGAGCAACAACTAAGTTCTGAAATCCTAAACTTTTGCCATGGGAACCCATCATCAGCCTACTATTATCCACCACGGTTCTATTGGCACACCTTGGGAATACATGACAATACCTGTGTACACACTTATGCCCTAAATTTTAAAATTTAATTTCGCTTGCTCACATAACAGGAAGCCAGTTTTTCATGCATATAACAACGTTCTGTTATAATTAGAACATGTACTAAACACCTGCATGCTTTCAAGTTCACTTCCATTTACCCACTGGATCACCATAAAAAAGCTGTAAGACAGATAGAGATCATCATTTATCATGCTAACTCCCAATGTATAAATGAGGAAAACGAGGCTCAGAGAAGTTAACCATG
Organism: Rhynchonycteris naso; assembly: GCA_037038555.1. Taxonomy (NCBI): domain Eukaryota; kingdom Metazoa; phylum Chordata; class Mammalia; order Chiroptera; family Emballonuridae; genus Rhynchonycteris; species Rhynchonycteris naso. The sequence continues at coordinate 187,440,947 of CM073000.1, read as the reverse complement.
CCCAAGATCACCCGGCTCATAAAGAGCAGAGTCAAATGAGCAAGATCAAGAAGTGAATTCTGACTGCGACCTATCAATTTATCATGGCATGTACTTTAATTGCTAGCCCTGGACAATTCTGGAGGTTACCTTTTCAGTCTCTAAAGTCTCAACGTGAATGCCTTTGGGATACCTAAGGAAAAGGAAGAAAACATGGTATCAGTAGATGAGACAATGACAGCTAAAACTGTAAGTATTTTTAAAGCAACCATAAATCTATAATTTAATCAAATGAAGTCTTACTAAATATGAATTAAGTATTACTATGATGAAGACTTTACAATAAGCCTACTCTATAACATTCCACCAGCCAACTACACTGCTCACAAAACTTAGGGGGTATTTCAAGATGAATGTGAAGCGACAAAATAGCCCTCATTTTGGTGAGCAGTGTATTCCCCTATCTTTGCTCTTAAACACATAGGGATGTATTTGATTTCAAATTAATTTTTTTGGACTTAGGCATTTTCTGAAATGTCTTGCATCACATAATACAGTCAGCTCATTACCACACAAATTTTTCTTCCAAATATAATAATGTTTACTTCCTAACTGATTTTGAAGGTCTTTTTAGGTAGTACGGGTACAGACATGGGAGGCTTGAGAGGAATAACCCTGTAGTTTGTATCAGCCACGCAGAGGGATCTGGAGCCCACATAAAGAAAGGCACAAGAAAAATATGAAGGGAAAGGAACCTGTTCTAACAACAACGGCCCTTTTCCTGTTATGTTCAAAGTAAATTTCCAGTATACGTGTCATTGGCAGATTCTAATGGATGAACAAGAACTCCAAAGACAAATGCAAACATGAAATTCTCTAATACTGACGTTCAATTTTGGGTTTAGAGATCCACCTGAAACAGAATGAAACCAATGAAAACATCCAAAAAAATAAACACACAAATTTTTACATATTTCAGGGAATTCACAGACCTCTCAAAACCCATCCATAGTTTAACCCCTGCTATAGAAAAGGAATTCAGCCGAGTATTTCCGAGTCCTTAAAACAAAATCTTGACCATATACTTTCAAAGAACAAAAACACTACACATGTAGAAATTAACAGACAAAGCCAAAGTAATAATTTAGAGAAATTTTAAAAGCCTTTATAGCATCTAATAAAAAGCAGTGACAAACTAAGTGGGTGTGCAAGCTAAGAAAATGGGGAAATGAAATAAAGTACTGCACAATGACATGGAATGGTCAAATCGCCAAGTACTGCAGAATTCTATAAATGAAATGAGAACTAAGAAATTATATTTAAATCCTGGGTCTCTTACAGAGCTCATGCATATAATATAAACACTTACTTCCAGCTCAGTGTCTGATAAATTAGTTTTCTTTGGAACCTATAAAAACAAAGAAAAGATATTGGTCTTGGCTCATTAAAAGAAAACCCTAAGTGATCAAGCCCCGATAGGAAAAGACATTTAATCTTTAAAAGAAACTTCAGTAAAAATGACAGGTAATATGCAAACAAAAATGGGCAGGCCTGACCTGTGGTGGCACAGTGGATAAAGCGGCGACCTGGAGTGCTGAGGTCGCCACTCAAAAAAACCCCGGGCTTGCCTGGTCAAGGCACATATGGGAGTTGATGCTTCCTGCCTCCCCCCACCTTCTCTCTCTCTCCCCTCTCTAAAATGAATAAACAAACTTTAAAGGGGGGGGGGGGGCAGCATGTTTGAGGTGTGAGGATTCCTTACCACTTGTCTTCATCAAAATGTTCTTTATTATTATTATTACTGCCTTTATAGAAGCAGAAGTTCCTGTCTAACAAAAGCATTACTTCTTATAGCTTAAATAAAGAGTTCAAGATAGATGCATTAAAACATTTTGTGAAGCTAGTCACAAAGTTAAAAAAGAAGTAGGAAGTTGAAATTACTGACTCTGATACACTGGTTTTTTTTTTACCACAGACAAATATTAAAAGGCTAGAAGTAGCCTGAGAATAAATTCGTCTGTTCTGAAGACTTTTATGTATTAAGTACTTTTTGAAGCTAAAACAATTATGCCACTCTTGAGCATAACTTTAAACCAAAGTTATGCTATAGTTTTCTCCCCCTCCAGGATGGGACAAAGCATTCATTCAGTATCTCAATATACCATCATCCCCACTGTATTAATGTTAAAGGTAGTGCTTAAATCCTGGGAGCATGCCTCTAATAAAAGACTTTATGAAGGTGTTTTTAAAAGACCAAATATAGCACATGCCAGAAATCATCTACCTTTCCCCAAAAAGGAGATGTGAAAAGATTCAGGGCAACTAACCCCGTACATGGCTCTAAATCCAAGTTCTTATTTTCCTCATGTTGTAATAAATCTTCTATTTTCTTTCTGAGGAATTAAAACAAAAACATTTCTGTCAACACCTTTATGGAAAAAAGTCATCAACAAACAGAATAATCACACTCAAAAGCTAGCTAAATCTAAGAACATATAACACTGTAATTTTACCAAATCATGTTATAACTTTTTAGGTCAGTAAGGCTTAAAGAAAAGTAACGTATTTTGGCATATTCTTTTCATTACTATTGTTATTAATGAATTAATGACAACCTTTCAATCTACATCAATACAAGTGATTTAAATTTTTATTTTTCTAGTAAAGTGGTTATACTGATAAGTAAAACTAAGCAAGTCTAGACATTCCTTCAATGGCACATTGGCTTGTCAGAAACTTAACTACAAGAGAAAAACACGGGACATGTTGCAAATATCAAGATGGGCCTGTTTCATTCCTCTGCCTTTAGAGAAACTGGACAGTGGCCACCAGGCTCATGCAGAAGGTCTTCCCAAGTCTGAGTACACTACACAGAATCCAATTTACAATGTGCTATTGTCGTACAAATTCAGATGTCATGATTAAATCCTGCCAATAGTAACATCACACCTCTGTTGTGTAGTATGTACAGAGCAAGTTCAACACACAGCTGCCAGTCGTGCCCCAATACACATCACGTAATGCACACTCGGTTCCAGATTAGGAACTTACACCACTTGGTCAATAAACTTCTTCTGATCCTCAGGAATTGTCACAGGACATTTCGATGTGTTAGGAGACACATACGATAGAGCTCCCGCACCGTTAGACTGTAAATGTTTTTCATCATACTGCTCTCTTAACTGTCTTTCTTCTTCCTTGTTTAAATATGGAATTCCTAAACATAGTTTTTAAAAGAATATATTAGTAGAAGTAACTGTTTAACATAAAAATTGTTCAACAAACCAGTCTAAAATACTCAGAAAAGACAGCGTATTTAACTATATCTAAAAATATCAACAGAAAAAGCAAATACATTTATTTAGTCATATATTCCTTTCATTCTTTTTTCTTTCAGCAAAATTTCACTTGGCACTTATGCTGTCCCAGGACCTATATGAGGCACTGGGGGATCCAACAGCGAGCAAGGTAGATATATCCTGCTCTGTAGTGAAGGGAATGGGGAATGACTTTAGCCGGGATGATCAGAGAAGAACACTGTGAGTGAAGACCCAAAGAATAAGGATGGAATCAGACATGCCAAGAACTGAGGGAAGAGTATTTCCAGCAGAAAAGTTTAAATATAAACGTACTAAGGAGGAAAATGGCAGGATTTTTCAAAAAACAGCAATGAAGTTGGTATGGCCAGAACACAATAAACAGGAGAACAGCATGACACCAAGTTGGAGAGAGGATGGAGCAAGATTACACAGACCTATGCAGGCCACAGTAAAAATGTATTATACTCTAAGAGCAATGGGATGCCATAACAAGATTTTAAGCAAGATATTCCATTACCTGCTTCATGTTTTAAAAAGATCACTTTGGGCCCTCGCTGGTTGGCTCAGCGGTAGAGCATCGGCCTAGCATGTAGAAGTCCTGGGTTTGATTCCTGGCCAGGGCACACAGGAGAAGTGCCCATCTGCTTCTCAACCCCTCTCCCTCTCCTTCCTCTCTCTCTTCCCTTCCCACAGTCAAAGCTCCATTGAAGCAAAGTTGGCCTGGGTGCTGAGGATGGCTCCATGGCCTCCTCCTCAGGTGCTGGAATGGCTCTGGTTGCAAGGGAGCAACACCCCAGATGGGCAGAGCATCGCCCCCTAGTGGGCATGCCAGGTGGATCCCAGTCGGGTATATGCAGGAGTCTGTCTCTCTGCCTCCTCACTTCTTACTTCAATAAAAAAAATAGATCACCTTGAATCCTATGAGAGTTGAAGTAAGAAACTCAGAGCTACAAGCAGTTGTCCACTGTAATTACCCAAGCAAGAAATGATCACTTATATCAGAAATCAGTAAACTTCTTAAAGAAATAGTTAATGTTTTAGGCTTGTGGGACATATGGGGGGGTCTCTGTCACAACTACTCAGCTCTGCTTTTGTAACATGAAGAGTAATACACAATGAGTAAATGAATGGGCATGACTGTGTCCCAATAAAACTTTATTTACAAAATAGGAAGTGGGCCAGAGTTTGTACCCTGGCTTAAACAATAAAGATGGATGGAATGATTTTAAAGATAGGAAAGGTAGAACCTACTGATATAATAGAGATGTGGAATAAAGAAAAGAGCAAAGGAAAAAGGATGCTAGCCCTGGCCGGGTAGCTCAGTTCGTCACAGCATCATCCGGAGACACAAGGATGCAGGGAGGACACATACTGGAACAACAATGTTTCTGTGTGTGTCTCTCTCTCTTCCTTCTTCTCACTCTAAAATCAATCAATAATTTTTTTTAATGATGCTGTTAAATTTAAGCAATTGGGAAGATGAAAGGGCCACTTAATGAGGTGGAGACAACTAGGCAAAGAACAGGTTTGGGACTTCAAGAATGAAAACCAAAAGCTATTCCCTGGATATATGAAATCATCTAAGGCTATATACAAATTAAAAATTTATATAAACCTATAGTATTGAAGAAAGGTGTTGAGAGAAAAATGTAGACAACACCAGGATATGGGTGATTGTAAAAGCCAAGGGACAATAACTTTGTAGAAAGAATGATCAATTACAAAGTCACATCTGTCAACCTGGCTGGGAAGCTCAATTGGTTAGAGCATCGTTCCCAATACGCCAAAGTTCTAGGTTCAACCTCTAGTCAGGGCACATACGAGAATCAACCAATAAGTGCATAAATAAATGGAACAACAAATCAATGTTTCTTTTTCCCTCCCTTCCTTTCTTTCTAAAATCAATCAATCAATAATTTTTTTTAAAGAAAATCCCATCTGTCAACAGATACTAACACTAATTGAGGTTATTGTCTACATTCATTATGGAAGAAACTACCAAATTCAGCTCAAGGTTAGGGAAAATATAAATATAAATGATCCAGCAGAGAAGGGAAAATAATACAGGAGAGAGAAGGGCAAACTGGAGGAGCCAGTGCTTGACAAGGAGACAGGGACTGTCTGTTGATGGGTACAGGGACTCTACTTCACTGTTAAGAACAGAAATAAGAAGCCTGGGTCCAGACATGAGCCTGGTGGTGAGAATGCAGCAGCTCTTCTCTGCTTTTTTTTTTAATGAACTCAAAGCAGATTCTTTTTTCTTTTTAGATTTTATTTTATTGATTTAGAGAAGAGACAGAGAAAAAGAGAAAGGCAGGGAGAAGGAGGAATGGGAAGCACCATTTCACAGCTGCTTCTCTCTGTGCCTTGACAGGGCAAGCCAGGGGTCTTGAACCTGCAACCTCAGCGTGCCAGGTTGATACCTTATCCACTGGCCACCACAGGTCAGGCCTCTCTGCTTTTCTCTATTTCCAATGAGAGGCATGGTCATTGCGTGAGGTGAGAAATTTGGAGAGAAAGAAATAAAAAACAGACATTTTAAGGAGCTGGAAATAGAATTTCTTAGTTAAAAAAGGGCTTTTGAGCCTATTTATTTGAAACTTGTGGTCATGAATTCAAAGTAACAAATTAGCTTAGGTATGCCATGTTTTCCAGCAATATTCAGATCCTCAGAAACATGCTGGGACTTTACTAGGCAAGTGAGATGAAGGGAGAGAGGAACAAGGGAGGGAAAGAAGGTTTTGATAGACCATGTGAATAATGAAGGAAGTTAAGACAGGAGAACAAAAGAACACTGATAGTGAAAAAGCAATGGAGATCAACAGATTGCCGAAATGAGGTCCTAGAGTAAGGGAATGCGAAGGACAGGAGGTCTTCTCGTGATGATGATGAAATTATGATGCAGCATTACTGAACTAATGCTCTCAAAGAGAAATTCTGGAAGTGGGTGATAAGACCCTCAATGCTACCAAGAGAGTAGATGGCTAAGGGGAGGTAGGACCAAGGACTGCTGACCACTGGGTCACAAAACAGACAAGACAGAGCATTTTCTGGCCATCCTTGTGAATGCAGAAGTCATCCAGAATGAGGAAAGAGTGGAAAGACATCATGGATAACCAAGGCTATCAATGAATTTCATGCCCATAAAGTCAGCAGAAAGGGGGAGGAGCAGAGCTGGGTGAAAGTCCTGAGAACTGTATATAGCTCCTGAGAAGAGGGAATTCAAGTAGTTTGAAAGTGGCATGGGGAAGCAAGGATATCTACCATCACCTAAGAGAAAGAGAGCAGGGGAGAAACCACCTGCATCTGAGAGGCTGCAGGGAGAACAGTATCAAGGAGTCACCTGGTTCTGTTTCAAAAAAGGAAGTCTAAGGCACTATGAACAAGACCACCTGGAGAAAAGGGTCTGGCATTTACAGAGCGCAAATGGAAAGATTTGATAAAAGAAGTGAAGGTCTAGATGAGATTTAGAATATCAATGAGAGCATGAAGATAAGAATACTGGTAATAATAGATGGCCTGGGAGTCCAGATTCATCTGTGACTAAAACATTCTAAGGTCTCACTATAAAATCATGAGAAGTGACACGCTCTAATTTGGCTGTTTTTCTCCTTTTTTGAAAATAAAACCATAAAGCCATCAGGCTGGAAACTGTACTACATCCATATGAGCCTGGTTAAAGTAATTTCTTCAAAACATTTTTGTGCTTATTCCAATATAGTGCTCTAACTACATTTAGAACTAGTATTTTATAAGGGCTTTCAGTCAAGTAAGAGCCAAAAGAAAAAACTATTTCATATAACCAAATTGTGTTACCCAGTTGGTTCACTTAGTATGTTAAGCAGTTTGGGCTCCAAAATACTTTCTAGTATTTCCAAAATTCAGTATTATCCATAGAAATTATGATGCAGCAATTAAAAAACAACAGGGCATGGGTTCTAAAGGCCTCCCAGGAAGACCACACTGAAGGGAAATGAATTTATTTGCAGTCTGTTCTAGTGCTTTTGATGAAAAATATCTCCTTCTTTACCTTACTCAATAATTCTATATTCATCATGGAAAAGAATACAATTTAGGAAAATAAATTAAAAGTAGTTATTGACCTTACAGCAGCACGTGCTTAATATTGCCAGTAAAAAGCAGAGGTTTTGCCAACACTGTTCAGGAAATAAATGAGCAGAGGAAGGAGAATCGTGCTGGTGTGCTCCAGTGACAAACATGCACTCATCAGGTATTTAACAGTCACCACCATTAAAGAAAAGGATGCAGCTATGCTCCAAGGGCCTGGAATGGGACACGAGTCCCTTTCTTCAGGGAGCTCAGCAGCTAATCGTAGCAGCAAGTGAGTCTTCATGATTGTAGTCTGTGCAGACATTTTCCCCCATGAAAACAGAGAAACCATCTCCAATTATAAAACAAGCACCCATAAGAAAACGGAGCTTTTCATGACAGGATTACTGGAACAGAGATACTCTTTAAAGTACTATATATACCACAGCATTTGTCTCACTGCAAACAAAACAGAAGCATCCTCAGAGGTGTTAGGTGAGTCGCACACATTAAACTAGGAACAACTATGCTATTCTATGTTATGCCTGTGTGTACGTAGTTAAATCATACAATAAACTATGAGTAAACTCCAACCAATAAAAGCAGTTTGAGAGGCCTTAGAGCTAAAGGAAGTAGCATCTACTCTCCTGTTCCTTTCACAGTTGTTAGACTTGGGGGAAAAAGGAACAATGAAAGATGTTTTTAAAACTCTAAGGCTTCATGTGATGGACAGGAAATCTGAGATGGTCTCAGACAACAAGCACAAAAAGGTAATTCTCAAAAAAATCCACATTTACAAGTTCTAAGATAAGTCATACAATCTTACCATTGCGAAAAACTTTATTAAAATCAAATCCTTGGCTTGCCAGAAAGTCAATGCTTGAGCTCTACAACAAGAGTAAAGAGAATAGACATTTCAGTGATGTTAGTGGCAAGGCTGTGAACGGAAGCGGACAAGTAACTTAGGTGAGTAAACAGGCAATCAGACAAGGAACCAACAAGCCAAAGGTCAGAGGACAAGGCATTTCTACTCCCAGGCTGCCAAACAATCCATTAATTTACTTAAACTATACAGGCTCAGCTCCTTTATAGCTTATAAAACAAATATACTTTGTTTTACAGTATTTAATTTACTTGGTGAACATATATTCATCCAATAAGCAAAAAACTCCTGACCATTGTACTGAATAGGAAACTATAAATAGAAATAAAATGTATTTATATTATGTCACCCCAGGTTCAAGATTAAGGTAGCTTACATATGCAGCTTAAAAGACATTACTATCCATTTCAAAGGAGATTCTGAAAACCCAAAACCTTCACTGGATATTCTTAACATTCAAGATCAAAATGGACAAAAGTTCCCAGTAACAAGGCTTATTAAACAAACCTCACCTACGGTGAGTCAAAATATATAAGTAAATTGAAATAAAAACAGTAAGTAGATACATATATTACACAATAGATACCAGAATGGCAAAATCACAAAGTGACTCAAACTGACTAAAGAATGGGAAACACTACTGTAGCTACTCTAATTCCACTATTATTTTAAGTCTAAACAAGAAAGGGTAAGGAATACGAATCATTGAATTGTACCTGAATATTAAAACCATCAGTCTAGATCAGTGGTTCTTAACCTTTTCTAAGGTACCAAACCCACCAGTTTCATATGTGCATTCACCGAACCCTTCTTTAGTGATAAATAAAATTATGATATTTTTTTTCCCAAATTCAAGACATAGGTATATGTTTTTTTACTGGTGCACAAAATGAGCCGTGCATGAACATCACCTTGCTCAAAGAACAAAATCAACAAAGTGCATGAACTCACAACAAATTACGGTATTACTTTATTCTGGCCTCTGCGGCAGAGGCTTCTCCAAACCCGAGACCAACTCATCGAACCCCTAGGGTTCGATAGAACCCAGGTTAAGAACCACTGGTCTGGATTGAAGGACATTGTACTGTCCCATTAAATTCATTCGAGTAGGCTGACCAGGCGGTGGCGCAGTGGATAGAGCGTTGGACTGGGATGCAGAAGACCCAGGTTCGAGACCCCGAGCTCGCCAGCTTGAGTGCGGGCCCATATGGCTTGAGCAAAAAGCTGGCCAGCTTGGACCCAAGGTCGCTGGCCCCAGCAAGGGGTTGCTCGGCCTGCTGAAGGTCTGTGGTCAAGGCACATGTGAGAAAGCAATCAATGAAGAACTAAAGTGTCGCAATGGCAACGAAAAACTAATGATTGATGCTCCTCATCTCTCTCCGTTCCTATCTGTCTGTCCCTACCTATCCCTCTCTCTGACCCTCTCTCTGTCCCTGTAAAAATAAATAAATAAATAAAAAATAAATTTCATTTGAGTATTCACTTGAGTGATATGATTAAAGACAAGGTTTTCTACATTAATGATTTCTTTGTGACAATGGAGGAAGAATGTTCTGAGGTCCCTAGTCTAAGCAAAGCTGACCCTCTACTGTCTCCTGAGCTCTGGTTTATTTTGATCCTATGGTCACAGATTGTGTGTTTTGCCTTTTCTTAGCTGGTAGAAAGCTTGGAAACAGAGTGGAGGCTTTCTTCAGCACAAATTCCGTGTTCTAATTATACCATAGTAATCATATCTAATTTTTCTCTCTTCCAATTTTTCATTTATTTATCTTTTTAATATTACATTAAAGGTGAGTACCATAAGTAGCTTTATTTGCCAACATAAATTCTTTTACAAATAAGTGGAATATAAAAACCAATCTTACCCGCTGCTAACCACACACACACATTAAGGTACATATATATCACTTTCCATTATGTCCAGAATTTCTGTAGTTAAAGGTCTTCCCTTTTTATCCTGTTCTGAACCAAGAACCAGTATCTTCTAACTTGGACCACAAATCTCCTTCTAACTCCCATGCTGTCATGCAATTCTGCCCACCTACATATTCTATTACTGACAGAGGCACCAAAGATGGACTACAGAAAGGCATTCCTGCCCTTCCTGTCACTAGACTCCAAAACATCCTAAGTTCCTTTTTTTAAAAAAATCCAGTCAAAGATTCATCTATTCCATTTCTGAAGCTATTTATTTTCCAATCAAATAATACCCTTTAAGTTGCACAATGAAGTAAATGTACCTAATTCCACTGAACTTAAAACCACTTTAAATGCGCCTGACCAGGCAGTGGCGCAGTGGATAGAGCGTCGGGCTGGGATGCGGAAGACCCAGGTTCGAGACCCTGAGCTCACCAACTTGACCGCGGACCCATCTGGCTTGAGCAAAAGCTCGCCAGCTTGGACCCAAGGTCGCTGGGGTTGCTCGGTCTGTTGAAGGCCTGCGGTCAAGGCACATATGAGAAAGCAATCAATGAACAACTAAGGTGTCGCAACAGCAACAAGAAACTAATGATTGATGCTTCTCACCTCTCTCCGTTCCTGTCTGTCTGTCCCTATCTATCCCTCTCTCTGACTCTCTCTCTCTGTCCCTATAAATAAAAAACAAACAAACAAAAAAAAACACTTTAAATGCTAAATTTTGTTAGGTATTTTTTACTTTAATTTTTTTAAAAAATCCCTTTGAACTAACAAAATCTGTTTGTGGTTTACTACCCATTACCTTTACGTACTTTACAATAAATTACATAGAAGAAAATATAGGTACCAAACTTATGAACCTCGGCCAGAGAACATTTTATGAATCGGACCCCAAAGGCAAGGCAAATATAAATGAATGGGACTACAGTAAACTAAAAACCTTCTGCACAGCAAAAGAAACCAACACCAAACAAGATTGTAAGGGGGGAAGATTAACACTCATCTTTAATCACATATGTACACACTATATCACTTGCTCACATTTTTATCCATTATAACAAAAAGAAATTAATATTTACTGACTGGCTACCATGCCAGTTACAACTCTTAAGGGGATGTTTTAAGGAGAAATCTCTCATATGCTTACCTTGGCTCATAAAGCAAGCCCTCTCTTACTCAAGAGGAAACTAATTTTTTTATACCCTCCCTTTCCTAATCCATATACTGGTAAAAGGAGCCATGGGTATAGTTTAGCTCCTTCTGGATGCTCTCGTTTTAGACAGAATACACACATACTCTGCTCTTCCAGAAAATAAAGCTCTACCGCTGGAGGTGAGTGCAAAAAGAATGGGATGGGAAAAAGCCTGCAGGTCCTCGTCTGTAAATTCAATTTAGACGTAAGATACTAAAATTCCCAAATAGAGCCGCCTTATGAAGCCAAATTCTCAAAGCCATTCTGTGGCTATACGTGGAACACTTCACGCAGTTTTCAAAGCTTTGAGAACTTCACGTAATTCTCAAAGGTTCACTAGTAATAAAGCTCATGTGCCTGATCAGGCAGTAGCACAGTGGACAGAGCATTGGACTGGGGCCTCGGGTTTGAAACCCCCAGGTGGCTGGCTTGAGCGCGGGCTCATCTGGTTTGAGCACAGCTCACCAACTTGAACCCAAGGTTGCTGGCTGAGCAAGCGGTCACTTGGTCTGTTGTGTCCCCCCCCCCCCCCGCCAAGGCACATATGAGAAAGTGATCAATGAACAATTAAGGTGCCACAATGAAAAATCGATGCTTCTCATCTCTCCCCTTCCTATCTGTCTGTCCCTATCTGTCACAAAAAAAAAAAAGAGCTCATGTTCTGATTTCCATCTGCTTATCCCTTATATCTTATTCCTTAATTCCTTCCGAAGAAAAGGGGGAGATGGCAGTGTAATTAATTTATAATCCTAAAACTGAATGAAGGTTAGAGCCTGACCAGGCGGTGGCACAGTGGATAGAGCGTTGGACTGGAACGCGGAGGACCCGGGTTTGAGACCCCGAGGTTGCCAGCTTGAGCGCGGGATCTCCGGGTTTGAACAAAGCTCACCAGCTTGAGCCCAAAGTCACTGGCTCGAGCAAGGGGTCACTTGGTCTGCTGTAGTCCCCCAGTCAAGGCACATATGAGAAATCAATCAATGGACAATTAAAGAACCGCAACGAAGAATTGATGTTTCTCATCTCTCTCTCTTCCTGTCTGTCTGTCCCTATCTGTTCCTCTCTCTGACTCTGTCTATGCCACACACACACACACAAAAAAAACCCCACAAAACTGAAGGTCAGAGGGGTGAAATGTTTGCCCAAAGTTAGTGGCAAAAGCAAATTTTAAAGAGAATTCTGATTTCACAAATCCACACTAACTCATCAGCAATTCGTAACAGGAAAAAAACAATCATGCTACTAACCTGACAAACAAATTTGACATCTGGTGAGGATCTATTGAAGGGTTTCGGGAAAACATAGAAGTTAAATGACTTTATTACATACCTGAGAAAATAAGATAAAAAGGAGATTTAGGGTATTACATTATGCCATGACAAAAGAATTCCCACCACTTGTTAAAACAACCTACTTTGAATTTATGCTGTCATACTTAAAAGTGCAAAGGCCAAACTGAAACAGCAAAAAGTCCATGGAATGCTGGAAAAGGGAAATAAAACATCTGTCAAAACAACGCCATATATTCCATGTGAGCAACAGTATTCTCAATCAGGTGGGCTAATTCATCAATTTGACTTTGGCAGAATACCTCCAATTAGAACAGATTACAGATTATGTATCAGAAAAATTATAATTTATATACATTTCTTCAGGTTTTTCCCAATTAAGCACTTATCCACCACCTAGAGCATCATATTAGGTCTATTACCAAATGATTAAAATAACCACATATTTCCTAAAAGTCAAATTAACACTGAAAATACTAAGCCTTCCCCCAAAATGTTTTCCAGCAAACAATTATTTTTGCTGTTGTTTTAAGTAACACTAAAATATCGTTTCATAGCAGGGGTTGAGAAGTCAATGTGCGAGTTTAACAATGGTAAAGAGGCCATCATGGGGGTGGGGGGAAGATTTTCTAGCATATTCACTCACCTTTCTAAGCTTCTGATACCTTTCTTCCGGAGTGTCAAAACCATTTGTTAATGCAGTGACTGAAGGTCCATCACTGATTCCTAGATTTTAAGAAATAAAATTTTTTAACCTATTAGTAAATGCTAATATAAAAATGTAAGTCAACTATTCTATAATTTTATATTCTGCCAAATGACAAAGTTCTCGTTACTTTACTTTTTCAAAATTAGCATTCATTTCATTGTCTACAAAGCTAAATTCCATCATAATGAATTTAGAGACAAGAATGTTTCACTTTGAGAATGGGCAGTTCCAGTGTCTAAAATAGGTTTTCAAAACAGAGTAATGATTTCAGAAAACAATCTCTATGATTAAATTATAAGTTTTGCTGCTTTCAAAACTTTAATACATAATTAGTATATTATTGTTAAGAGTCCCTGCCTTGGCCAACAGTTTGGAGTGACAGCTATACAACAAAGGTATTTTCGAGATCAAGAAAAAAATTATTTCTGGTGAAAATTCTTAACTTCTCCACAATTGATTCCAACTAGAAAAGGCATGTGTAATTAAAGCCACAGATCTATTTACTCCCAGCATAGATTCCTTTGAAAGAGCTGAAGTTGTTAAACATGTATATTCAGATAGCAAAAGTGGATAGCTATACCAAAGAAGATCTAGACCAATGATGGGCAATCTTTTGAGCGTGGTGTGTCAAAATTCACCAAAAACCGAGCATAACTCGGGTAGAATGACACTTCGAAAAAAACGCCTAACCGGAAGTCCCAGAACTAGACGCTCTGTGCCAGAGTTCTGTTGTTTTGGCCTACAGACCTCCGGCACAGTGTGTCTACACTACAGCAAATGTTTTATCCCTGGCTACTGCACCTGGCCATGCAGGAGCCGAGAATGAAATGTCCTTCTTGGCATGCGGCCCCATACTTCTCTGGTATGCGGCCGTGTGTCATCAAAAATGGCTATGTGTGTCAGTACTGACAGGGGTGTCACAGGTTCGCCATCACGGGTCTAGACTAAGTAGAGCGTTGGCCGGCATGTGGATTCCTAGTGGGCATGCACTAGGGTAGATCTCGGTTAGGCGCATGTGGGAAGTCTTTCTCTCTGCCTCCCCACTTCTCTCATTTCAGAAAAATACAAAAAAAAAGTCTACTGTTCATATTGACAACAGCGACTTAAAAATTAGTCTTTGATCCAAAGAAAAAAAACCTTGCAATTTAAGGTAAGGCAATCAACACTTCCAGAAATACCGAGCCTGACCCTAAAGTTCATCACACAGGATAAATACTGTATGACTCCCCTTATAGGAAATGCGTACAGTAGTCAAATCCAGAGACAGAAATAGTGGTTGGCAGAGACAGGAGAGGAGGGAAGAAATTGGGAACTGCTGTTCAGGGAGTGTAGCAGTCCCATTTGGGATAATGAAAAATTTGAAGAGATGGATGGTGGGATGGTTGTACAACAATGTGAATGTACTTAATGACACTGAATTGTAAAACTACTTTAAAATGGTTAAAACCGTCCATTTTGTTAGTGTATTTAACTCTACCACCCAGCTGTCCAACTGTTTCAAGAAGCCCCAAAACCATTATTTTCTATCTGCAACCCTCAGAGTACCAAAATCACAAACCCATTTCCCTGCTTTTGAAACGTTTAGGAGGAAATGTAGAGACTCCTGGAGCTTGCCCATGGCTATCAACAAGGAAAGGGGGCAGGGAAGTCAGGAGGAGCTCTGGCTACGCACTGCAAGGTGCTAGCCTGGAGCTTGCAAGAGAGGGATACCTGAGAACTCCCCATCGATGGCAAGGAAGTCCGCCTCCTCTATGGCCTCGTACACTTTGGGAAGATTACTCTTAAAATCTGCAGAGAAACCGAGAACATCATCAGAACCCGTGGCCTGGTTTCCTGCCCACGAGCTCCTAAGGACTGGGGCAGGAAAGGGACAGGGACCGAGGGAATACGGACCAGGGAGGAGCAAGGCCCTGAGGGGGCGCCGGAGCAGAACGAGGCCCCCGAGGATGCACAGGCTGAGAGGGTCAAAATCCTGAGAGGCTGCCTCAGTCCCAGGCCCCCCCAAGCAGATCGGCCGGCCGTGGTTCGGGCCTAGCAGGCCGAGTGTGCGGGGACCATGGGGACGCGGGAAGGTACAGAGCGGACACGCACTGCTCCTTATTATCTCCATCCTGCACGATGGCCAGAACCCCGGCCCCGCCCGGGCCAGCTCAGCCGTTCCACTCGTAGAGTTCCGCGGCTACGGCGGCAGCGGTGGCGGAGACCAAGGAAAAGGCGACGAGGACCACGGCAGTGATTTCCGGGAACAGCGCGCGCTGGCGCGCGCCACGTGAGCTTGCGTCACGACGGGGCGGGGCCAAGGCTGGGCTCCCTACACTCTTTCTAGGGACAGAGGAGGGGCGTGGCTACCGGAATTCCCAAGGCGTGGTCTAACTTGGGGGTCCAGGTCCTGGGCCGTTCACTGTAGAAGAAAAAATATTCATATCCTGACATTCAGTCAAAGGATAAATACTCTCTGGGTTCCTATTATGTGCCAGGCACTCTGAAAGGAGAGGAGGGGGATACAGAGATGAACAGAAAAGATAAGGTCCCATTGGAGCTTAACTAAGGGGGAAGAGGGGAAAGTTAAGTAGAAACCAAACTTGCCACTGGGAAGCCCCACAATCCTTTTGAAGAAAAAGAGCAGGATGCTGCAATAATAAAAATGGGAGGGAGGGTTACTCAAACAGGTAATGAGGAAAGCGAAGCTGAGACGTTTTTTACCGCACCAGCCACTGAAGGTGGACAGTAAAGCAGATGAGGTCTTGTCAAAAGGAGTTCAGCGGTTGCGGCTGATTTGCAGAGCCTACAATAGCGTGACACATAGAACACGCTCAATAAACGTGGGCTGAGTGTATGAATTCACCTTGGTGGTTCGCTAAAGCCAACTATGAAATTGGATAGAAGACCTGCTTTCAAATGCTAACACTGCCATTATTAAGGCTGGAACGTATTCAACCTTTCTAAACTTCAGTTTCCTCTTCCTCTAAATAAGGTTGAGGATCAGTGGTAATGTTTATGAATTGTAAAGCACTGTATAAATAAATATAAGGTATGGTTACAGTTCTTACTTGCTGTCACATTTCCCTGCATTCACACTCTTAGATTTGGGAGAAATACTGAGAACAAACAAATCACTATGCTTTTTGAAAAGAAGATAACCCATTGTTTCCCCACCCCAGATGGAAATATTAAGTACTCTAAAAAAGAAGAGTCTGGTCATCTTTTCTCCATAAGGTCCTGTTACATTAGGACAAGGGTCTCAAGGTTTGGACCATTCTTATTAAATGCTATTAGTGCTAAATGTTAAAATGTAGCACACTATTTTTCAGATCAGCTGTAGACAGGATGAACTTGACAGGAATCCAACCACATAAGTATAGCCAACTGGAAAGAAGAAATCCAAACATAATTGACCAAATAGTACAGATAAGCAATGGCTAAGCCTCCCTTTCAGAACACAGAGCTTTGGATATGAATCCCCTGACTCATAGTAAATAAAACGACCTAGGGACAACCGTATCTCATTTTTTAATAAAACACCCCCAGCGATGAACCCCATGAGTTTAGTAACAGTCCCTCAAGAAGGCTTTTTTCCTTATCTAAATCAATGGAAACTTATACACAGCAGAGAGTGAATGCAAATATGAACTCTAGAATTCAACTGGAATGGGAAGGTGAAAAAACATGACAAGTAGTCAAACCTCAAGCTTGGAATGTCTCTCTACCTTCTTGTTGAAGCTTAAAAACTACATGGAAAGTAAAAGCCCCATATGGCCACTTAATTTCTTTATTTTTTTATTTTAGAGAGAGAGAAAGAGAGTCAGGAAGGTAGGAAAACAAGAAGCGTTAGCTCGTAGTTGTGTCACTTTAGCTGTTCATTGATTGTTCTTGTGTGCCTTGACAGGGGGTAGGGGGCCTCCAGCTGAGCCAGAGATCCTTTGCTCAAACCACCGACCTTGGGTGGTTTTGATCCCATGCTCAAGCTGGATGAGCCCACGTTCAAGCAGGAGTCCTTGGGGTTTTGAACCTGGGACCTCAGTAATGCAACTCAATGCCCGATTCACTGTGCCACCACTAGTCAGGCAAAGTTAGATTTTAAGTAATTTAAATTAAATAAATAACAGCCTGACCTGTGGTGGCGCAGTGGATAAAGCATTGACCTGGGAACACTGAGGTCGCCAGTTCAAAACCCTGCACTGGTCTGGTCAAGGCACATATGGGAGTTGATGCTTCCAGCTCCTCCCCCCTTTCTCTCTCTCTCTCTCTCTCTCTCTCTCACTCTCTCTCTCTCTGTGTCTCCTCTCTAAAATGAATAAAATAAAAAATAAAAAGAAATTAAATAAATAACAAAACTTTCAACAGAGTTATAATAATCAAAAGTGTGGTTTGATTAAAACAGGCATAAAGAAAGACAGGAAACCAATGAAATAGCGTGAAGAGCCCCAAAATAAAGCCTTGCACATATGGTCACGTGATTTGCAACAAGGACGCTAAGATTAATCAATGGAAAAAGGATAATCTTTTCAACAAATGGTGTTGGGAAAGCTAGGTATTCACATGTAAAAGAATAAAGTTGGACCTTAACCTAACACCATATAAAAAATAACTTGAAGTAGATCAAACACCTTAAATGTAGGAGCTTAAATTATAAGACCCTTACAAGGAAGTAAAAGGCAAAAGTTCCATAATGTTGGTTTCAGCAATGATTTTTTTGGTTATGACACAAAAAAACACAGGCAACAACAAAAAAATTGATGAATGGCACTACATCAAATTGAAAAACATTTCTGTATCAAAGGACACTATCAACAAGGAGAAATGGCAACCCATGAAATGGGAGAAAATATTTTCAAACCTGATAAAATGTTAATATCCATAATATATCAAGAATTCCTACAACTCAACAACTCAAAACAATCTATTAAAAATGGACAAATGAGCCTGACCAGGTGGTGGTGCAGTGGATAGAGCATCGGACTGGGATGCGGAGGACCCAGGTTCGAGACCCCGAGCTCGCGAGCTTGAGCGTGGGCCCATCTGGCTTGAGCAAAAGCTCGCCAGCTTGGACCCAAGGTCACTGGCTCCAGCAAGGGGTTGCTCAGTTTGCTGAAGGCCTGCGGTCAAGGCACATGTGAGAAAGCAATCAATGAACAACTATGGTGTCGCAACGGCAACGAGAAACTAATGATTGATGCTTCTCACCTCTCTCCGTTCCTGTATTTCTGTCCCTATCTATCCCTCTCTCTGACTTTCTCTCTGTTCCTGTAAAAAAAAAAAAAATGGACAAATGATTTGACAAATAGTTCTCCAAAGAAGATATATAAATGGCCAAGAAGCACATGAAAATATGTTCAACATCATTAATGCAAATCAAAGCCACAATGAGACACCATTTCCCACCCCATTAGGTGAGAAATTAGAACTTTGTACAATGTTGATGGGAATGTAAAATAGTGCAGCCACTAGGGATAAGAGTATGGTGGTCCTTTAAAAATTAAAAATAGCATTATATGAGGCAGCAATTCCATTTCTGGCCATAAACCTAGCAGAACTGAATGCAGAGGTTTGAACAAGTATTTGTACACTCATTTATTAGCAGTGTAGTCACAATAGCTAAAGGTAAGAAACAACTCAAGTGTCTATCAACAGGTGAATAAACAAAATGTGATACATACATACACTGGAATATTATTCAGACTTAAAAAGGAAGGAAGTTTGCCTTAGACCAGCACAGCTAGTAACTATCCAGGTCCTGAGTGAGAACAGTGCGGTGCGGAATGAAGAAATAAACTCAGAGTGAAAAAAGGATGGGATCTGGAGGCCTTTGCAAGCTGATGGCAAACCAGAGCAAAAGCAAAGCCCCTGGTCTGCTTTATGATATAGTGCAGAGCCATGTGCAAATAAGGAAGTCTTCGATACAAAGTCACACATCTGAGGCATAAACAGGAATCCCCCCACCATGCATAACTGAAATCAGCCAACATCAGAACAAAACAAGGGGTGAAAAGAAATGCATGTAAATTGCCTCTAGCAACTTAATCAAACAAGTGGGGATGTGACAAGTAGAAACACTCCAGCATCACAGCTAACATGGAGGTGTGGGGAAACACAGCCTACAGCAACCCAAGAAAGCAAGTGAGGTGGGGGGTTGGGCAGACTGTCAGCCCACTGCCAGTCCCCCACACCTTGGTCCCTGAAAAATGTAAACTGCCAGGACCCAGTCAGCTTGCAGTCTCCAACAGAAATTCTGACCTAACTGGTGGTGGCACAGTGGATAGAGTGTCAGCCAGGGGGGTTGAGGTCCCAAGTTCAAAACCCCAAAGTCGCTGGCTGGAGCACAGGCTCATCTGGCTTGAGCATGGGATCATCAACATGATCCCATGGTTGCTGGCTTGAGCCCAAACAGCACTGGCTTGAGCAAGGAGTCACTAGCTCGGCTGGAGCCCCTGGGTGAAGGCACTATGACAAGCAATCAGTGAACAACTGAAGTGCCTCAACTACAAGTTAATGCTTCTCATCTCTCCCTCTCTCTTCTCACCTCTCCAAAAAAGGGGGGAAAAAGGAAGGAAATTTTAACATGCTGAACCTTGAAGACATCATGCTAAGTAAAACAAGCCAGTCACAGCCTTGGCCGGATGGTTCAGCAGTAGAGTGCTGGCCTGGCATTTGGAAGTCCCGGGTTCGATTCCCAGTCAGGGCACACAGGAGAAGCAAACATCTGTTTCTCTACCCTTACCCCTTTCCTTTCTCTCTCTCTTCCCCTCCTGCAACAAAGACTGCATTGAAGCAAAGTTGACCTGGGTGCTGAGGATGGCTTCATAGCCTCACCTCAGGTGCTAGACTGGCTCCAGCCACAAAGGGACAATGCCCCAGATGGGCCAAGCATCGCCCCTGGTAGGCATGCTGGGTGGATCCCGGTCGTGCACACACGGGAGTCTGACTGCCTTCCCGCTTCTAGCTTCGGAAAAATACAAAAATAGTAAAAAAATAATAATAATAAAATAAGCCAGTCACAACAAAATACTGTACAATTCCAGTTATATGTGGTACCTCAAGTAGTCAAAGTCATAGGACAGAAAGTAGAATGGTGGTTGCTGTTGTATTGGAACAGTGAGGAACAGCCGTCTTGCCACACAGTCAATTAGCCAAATTAGGAAGTTTTTAATGCCGGCGGGACCGCATGAGACCTAAGTCGTTCAAATCAATGCGGTGCTAACTACAGTCTGAGACTAGCTTATAAGGGGAAAATTACATACCTCCTGAGGAATGGGGAGGAGAGGAAACATAGCAGTAGGACAAAGCAGTGAAACAAGCTTTCTTACAATGTTTATCCATAGGGTTAATTCAGGGAGAAACATTCTGAGAACAACTGCAACCTTGCTGGGAAACTAGCCTCAAGGCCAGAAATAGGGAGTCTTTTAGAAAAAGTAAGTTCTGCTAAAAGTCTCTTTGTTTTAGAGAAAGTAAGTTCTGCCAAAAATTATTCGTGCTTAAGAGCCTTTCTTCTTTTCTATATTTTAGTTACCAGCCCTGGCAGGTTGGCTCAGCAGTAGAGCACAGGTGGGCATGTGGAAGTCCTGGTTCGATTCCCAATCAGGGCACACAACAGAAGTGAACATCTGCTTCTCCATCCATTCCTCCCCCCACCCCTGTCTCTCTCTCTCTTTCTCTCTCTCTCTCTCT
Source organism: Rhynchonycteris naso (assembly GCA_037038555.1). Taxonomy (NCBI): domain Eukaryota; kingdom Metazoa; phylum Chordata; class Mammalia; order Chiroptera; family Emballonuridae; genus Rhynchonycteris; species Rhynchonycteris naso. The sequence goes on along the minus strand of CM073000.1, from coordinate 187,419,946 downwards.
CTCTTCCCCTCCTGCAGTTGTGGCTTCAATGGTTCAAGAAAAGTTTACCTGGGGTACTGAGGATGGCTCCATGGCCTCGCGTCAGGTGCTAAAATAACTTGGTTGTGGAGAAATGGAGCAGCAGCCCAGACAGGAAGATCATCGCCCCCTAGTGGGCTTGCTGGGTAGATCCCAGGAGTCTGTCTCTGCCTCCCTACCTCTTAATTAAAAACAGAATGGTGGTACCTGATCAGGCAGTGGCGCAGTGGATAGAGCATCGGACTGGGATGCATAGGACCCAGGTTCGAGACCCCAAGGTTGCCAGCTTGAGTGAGGGCTCATCTGGCTTGAGCAAAAAAAGCTCACCAGCTTGGACCCAAGCTCCCTGCCTCTAAGCAAGGGGTTACTCGGTGGCCATATGAGAAAGCAATAAATGAACAACTAAAGTGTCACAATGAAAACTAATGATTGATGCTTCTCATCTCTCTTCGTTCCTGTCTATCCCTCTCTTTGACTCTGTCCCTGTAAAAAACAAAACAAAACACCAGAATGGTGGTGCCCATAAGCTAGACAACCATAAGGTGTTAAAGGGACATAGAATTTCACTTTAGGAAGAGGAAAAAGACCTAGAGATGGATGGTGATGATAGTTGCACAACAATGTGGATATAATTAATACGACCGAACTGTACACTTAGAAACGGTAACTTTTGTGTTATGTATTTTTTATCAAACACACATACAAAAACACTGGTATTTATTCCCGGATTATCTTCCAGATAATGAGCTAACAAACTCCTGGCACTGGCACAGGTCATCCAAATGATAAATTTAAAAACGATTTAAAACAGATAAATAGGCATGAATTCTCAAGGGATCAAGACGCTTTGAGAAAAAACGTACTAAGGTCATTTTAATTTCTATTCTTTTCTTTTAATTTCTATTCTTAATACTGTAAACGGAACTTTCGCCACAGTCCTGATTTTCTGCATAAAAACGTGAAGGCAAAAAAAAAAACTATGGGAAGTACAGCGTGGAGTTGTAATATTGCTTTAACTTCTGCGTAAGTGTATTTCCTCCAGGCTTAGAAACAGCTGCCGAAGAGCAGCGGACACACAAACGCGTCAACCTCGGCGTGTTACGGTCTAGCTCCTCTTGGTCCCTGAAGAGGAAGGGGTGGGACCAAAGGTAGTACGCATGCGTCGAACTCTTTGGCCGGGGAGTGGCCGCTCTAGGCAGCGAGGAGGTCGCAGGGTTCAGGGGGCTAGGAAAGGAGTGCGACCTCTCCTCTATGGTCGGGGTCCGGGCCACCCTACCTGGGCGTCTTAAGTTACTTCCGGAAGTGAAGTGGCCGCCTCCTCCTCTGCTTCTGCGGGGTCCAAGCTGCTAAGGACCGCTTGGTTGACTCTGGGATGAGCGCAGTGGTAAGAGGGGCGCGGAGGCTGATAGCGGGGGCGAAGACCTGGCCTCGATTTCGGGGAGGGGTGCGGAGGATCGACGTGGGGTTTGAGGTCCGAGGAGTGGCGCGAGGCTTTCTTTATCCAGGCCCGGGTCCTCAGCAGTCGCAGTCCTAACCTGGACGCGCGGACTCCTGCTTGGCCAACTTGCCCGTCCTTTCCTGAGAGCCCTATGTCGGCACGACGGGTCGCTGGGTCTGGCCTCAGTCCCCTCGAGGGTCAGCATCAGCCTTTGCTCCAGGATATCGCCACGGTAAAAGGGAGGGGGCGTCGCTTTCACACACCCTGTAGGGGGACGACGGGGCGCTAGCCCCAGAGGAGCACCTGCCACAGCTTAGCACAATGCGTTCAGAATTGATTAGGCTCCTAATATATGCCAGGCTGGGTTTCAGGTCAAATTGGGGAGGCACTACCTGCCACCGAGCGGAACGATGGCTCCGGTTTTAAAATAGGGTAACGGACACGCAGAAAGGTGAAAGTGAAACCGCACAGTCACACTGGGAATAGGTTAGAACCAGCTCTGTGATTCCGAGCTTACGGGAAGAAATATGAACTTGTGCAAATGGAATTTTCTTTTTAAAAAATTGCTAGTGAGAGTCAGGCTTTGGGTCTAACGGAAAATCTTTGGCAGGGCTAGAGGCGGCTCTGCCAAGGTGGCTGCTCTCTTACTTTAGTGGAGAGGAGAAAGTGAGAACCCAGAACCTGTCCTGCTCTCAGATGTCGCCGTTAGGTCCTCCCCACCAAATTCATTGGTTGATCTGTTGGGGGTTGCCTTGATGTCACACTCTGAAAGGCCAATAGGAAGGAGGTTTACTCTCCGCGCCGGCCCCAGGCACACCCTAGAGAAGGGGTACATAAAACAAAAACAGCCCACTTAGCCTCCGCGGAGTGCACGTGTGTAGTGAGCTATTTGGTTTGTTTTTATTATGACTGTTTTGTAAACACCTAGCCTGGGTGCCATTAGTAGCGCTCTGCGTTTCCTGCATATCCCTATAAACTTGATGGAAAACTGCTTCCCCAGGGCAGTTCATTTTTCTTTCTTTCTTAAGCTCCAGTGCTTGGTCCTGGCACTACTAACATAGCTGGCACTCAGTAGGTCCAACTAATAATTCTTTTAGTAATACCTGTACCTATCAACCATACAGTAGATTCTTTTTGACTATCTGTGGATAGAAGTTATCACATAAACCTCCTTCAGAGTAGATATTATCATCCGGAACTCATCCATGGGAAATAAGAGGCTTGGGCAGGGACGTGCTTTGGAACCCAGGTCTGTCTCATTCTAAAGACCATACTGACTCAATTATACCAGCTTCTCCAGGGAAACTGTAGTCTCTGAGATGAGGAAACATGCACAAGTAAAGTTAGCTAATACACAGAGGTAGGAAGGATTAATTAGGGTGTTGGGGGGGCAGTTAGTCATTAAAGATATTCAAGTGAAAGTTAATTTGGGTCCTGTCAGCTGGACACTTGACCCAGCAATAGTGTGGAGCTGTGTTACAGATGGAGGGAACAGTGTGACACGGAAAAATAAGCAAGGAGCAGGAATTAATATGTGACAAGAGTGTGAATAGGTGAATAGTAGGGGATAATTACAATAATAGTGATAATTAACACTTAAATTGCACTTACTATGTTCCAGGCACTATTCTGAGTGCTGTGCACATGTTAATTCACTTAACCCTATCAGGAAGATATAAAAATTCCCATTTTACAGATGAGGAAACTGATGAGCCGAGGTTAAGTGACTTGCCTAAGGTCACACAACTAATTGGTGAAGCTGGAATTGAACTCATTCTGGCTCCAAAATTTGTACTCTTACTTTAAAAGTTGTGTTGATTGCTAACTGGCCATAAAGGTTATTAAATGATAGTTGTAAAACTATGGGTTTTAATTTTTCATAGTTGGGAAGTTTTTGAGCAAAGGAATGGCTTGACCAGAATTGTGTTCCTTGCCCCTGGCTGGTTAGCTCAGATAGTTAGAGCATCATCTGGATACACCAAGGTTGCAGGATTGATCAGGGTCGGAGCACATACATGAATCCACCAGTGAATGCATAGGTAGGTGGAACAGCAGATCGATTTCTCTCTCTCCCCCCCTCCCTACCTCCCCCCCTAAAATCCATAAATTTAAAACAAAGCAAAACAAAGAATTGTGTTCCAGGGGGCTGTTTTGGGCAGTGGTGAGAGGAGAGGGACTGGAGAGAAGAGCAAATGAAAGTAGTGGTGTTATTGAAACTTGATTATGTTAACACCTTACCCTACCTCGTCTGAACACAGCTTTAGGTTATAGAAGTGTTCATTTGTAGAGGCATACCTCAGAGATACAGCAAGCTTGGTTTTGGTTCCAGGCCACCATAATAAAGTACCACAATAAAGCAAGTTATAATCCATTTGCTGGTGGAAGGTCTTGCCTTCAGTTTGTAAACAATCACAGCATATGTGAAGTACAGTAGATCGAAGCACAGTAAAAGGAGATGTGCCTGTATGGAATAGTCTGGGTTCCCAAACTTCTGCACATACAAGAATCTCTAGAGGGGCTTGTTTAACATGTATATTCTTGGGCCTCTCCAAGATACCCTTTGTGCTATTCTCTTTCCCAGATTAGCCCCAAACTTCCCAGGTGATTCTGATGGCAGTCATAAGAAATTATCTAGATAGGGAGTAAAATTTTTGTTGATCTGATTTTCATCATCAAATTTCTAGAGCGCAGCTTTGTGCCAGTGGCTCTCGGGTATGATGATAAAATTCTATGGGTTGGCCCTGGCCTGTAGGCTCAGTGGAGAGATCATTGGCCCAGTGTGCAGATGTCCAGGGTTTAATCCCCATTCAGGGGACACATGACAAGCAACCATCTGCTTCTCTCCCCTTCCCTCTCACCTTCTCTCTCCCTAACCCTCTCCCTTTCCTCTCTCTTTTTCCTTACCCTTACCTCTCTCCCCCTTGTTTCTCTTTTCCCTTCTCACAGCCAGTAGCTCAGTTGGTTCGAGCATGGCCCAGGCACTGAGGATAGCTTGGTTGGTCCCAGCATTGGCCTCAGGAGTCAAGGATAGCTCGGTTGATTTGACTATCTGCCCAAGATGGGTCACCAGGTGGATCCCGGTGGGGGCCCATGTGGGAGTCTGTCTCACTATCTCCCCTTCTCTCACTAAAAAAAATTTTTTTATGGGTTGGTTTCTGACCTCAGGGAACTTAGGATTTGGAGAAACAAATACTACTCAGACAATAGTGTGCAAAAAGTGTAAGAGCAAGCTAAACCTGAAACGGATGTGTCAGTTTATAATATAATATGTGAAATCATAACAATAGTTTAAATGCAATAGTTAAGGTGTGGTTTATTGGTACCCTCAGTAGTTTTTGATCACTTTCTGACTTACTGGCTATCTACAGCATTTCATAGAGGATAGGTCATTGCATACATACCACGTAACAGAAACGAAAGGACAGTCTCTATAGAGAGCCAGAACGCCCTTCTCAGTGTGTCCTCTTGCCCAACACCGCTCTCAGGCAATAAATCACTGGGCCTCAAAGTTCAGGCAGCAAATCACGGGACCTCAGAGTTCAGGCAGCAAGTCAACATCCAGTGAGCTAGCTAGCTACCTTTGCCCTAGTGATTTCTGACCCCGTCCAAAAAGAAAATCTGTTTGGAGTTGGAAAAACGAAAGGTTTTGTAAGGTAAGAGCCTGGAAATGCTTCTCTATTATAAATGAAAGCCAGTTTTTACAACCTGCCAGAAGTGTACATAATAGGCTTTTTTTATTGCCATTTCTGACCCTTGCCTTACTTATATTTGGGCAGGTTTTTTTAAAATTCATAGTCACTAGAAATGCATAGTCAGGCCTAACCTGTGGTGGTACAGTGGATAAAGCATTGACCTGGAACACAGGTGACCAGTTCGAATCCCTGGGCTTGCCCAGTCAAGGTACACACAGGGAGCAACTATTACTAGTAGATACTTCCTGATTCTCCTTCTTCTTTCTCACTCTCCTCTCCTCTCCCTTCTCTCCAAAAATCAATCAATAAAATCTAAAAGAATTAAAATAAAGAAAAGAAATGCATGGTCACTCTTTGAACATTTAATAATGTCCATAATACTCGACCTGTGTTTATAGTGGTATTCCCAGAGGGGTGCCGGAAATGGGGTACTCCCAACCACCCTCACCCCTATATTTATTGTGAATGTTTCTTCTTATTTATCTCACAGAACAGCATACTCACCTTAACAGTCACATGCAGGAATTCATGTTCCAAAATGCGGTGTTGTTAGATTCTAGTTTGTTTTCTCAGCTTTGCAGTAGCAGCTCTATGATGTGGCCTAGATGGTAAAGGAGCAAATTAGTACTTTGAACTAATAACAACTGTTATTGATTATATTATTGGGCTAATGTGTTGTGAGGACAGACTTTAAGTCAGACCAGGATCTGGGCCTCTATTTTCTCATCTGTAAAATGGAGATGGTAATAATAGTTATTCCATAAGATTGTTAAATATTTCACATTACAAAGACTCAGTAATTATTAGCAATTGTCATTATTCTCTGTTGTCAGATAATATGTAATGAGAAGACACTGTCTGATTAGATTAGACCCATATTAAAACAAAAATCCTTTTATTCTTGCAGTGCATATCTTTGCTAAGATATGATTGAGATAATTTTCAGGCTAGAATGTCTATAAATTTGCCCTTCAAAGGATTATTCCTAAAACATTAGGTATAAACGTCCTATAGTTATGATAAGAATCTTGTTGAATGAAGAGGTAAAACCATAATTATATACCACTGAACAAAGCAGATTGAAGATTATGACCTCTAAAGAGCTAACAATCATTACATAATTAGTCCTTTTTAAAAAAAATTTATTTGAGAGGGGAAGGGGAAGAGAAACATCTATTTGTTGTTCCACTTATTTATGCATTTACTGGGTGATTCTTGTATGTGTCCTGCCTGGAGATTGAACCCACAACCTTGGTTTATCAGGATGATGTTCCAACCAATTGAGCTAGCTACGCAGCAAGGGTCCATAATGAGATCTTTGTAAGCTAAAGTATAAAAATTCTTAAACTCAGAATTAATGAATTCTTCTTTGATAAACTCAATAAAAATTGTATTACTGATTTTCTTAAATATTGGATGACTAAAGAATCAAACAGGTAACAGCATAGGAACCAAGAGCTAGTAGCCCTCTGGGTAAATCCATAAGTAAGTTCTTGACCAAGTCAGACAAAGGACTTTGCTACCAAGGGAGGAATAGCCAAGTTCATTCCAGGTTCTTTAGTTACATAGAATTAATAATTGGGAGATTGTTTACATCCCAGCTCCCTTATTTTTTCATAAGTTTTCTTCACAGTATATGTGTCAGTTAAATACAGTGTGTCCCTAAAGTCATGGTGCACTTTTGACCGAGTGACCGGTCAAAAGTGCACCATGACTTTAGGGACACACTGTATTTCTTTGGAAAAACAGAAAAGGTTATGGCTATTGCCATACCTTGGAATTCCCCAGGTCATTGGAGACTGAGGATTCCTATTGGCTGGGCCAACAGTCCCAACCCATGACCACTTAACAAAAGGCCCACTATGCCTGACCTGTGGTGGCGCAGTGGATAAAGCCGTCGATCTGGGAACACTGAGGTCACCAGTTCAAAACCCTGCACTGGTCTGGTCAAGGCACATATGGGATTTGATGCTTCCAGCTCCTCCCCCCTTTCTCTCTTTCTCTCTCTCTCTCTCTCTCTCTCACTCTGTGTCTCCTCTCTAAAATGAATAAAATAAAATAAAATAAAAACATTAAAAAAAAAAAGGCCCACTGTGCAGTTTGGTCGTGTATGTGTATCCATGCCGTATTTCACATATTAATGCTTTCTAAGATTGTGTGCCGTTTGTTGACATTGAAATTTTAGAGATAGTATGTTCCTCAGGAAGTAATATCTCTGCAGGTGTTTTAAAAGTTACATTGGTGAGCTGTTGGAACAAGTTGTTGATTATACAGCGTGGGCATGAGAACAACTCCAGGGATCCCTAAATCACCCAGCTGGAATATGATATGGAAGAGGGGACCTCATTTATTGAATGCTTCCTAACTGCAAGAGCTAACATGTGTCCTCTTTTATTTTTAAAATTATTTATTCATTTGAGAGAGGAGAGAGAAAGAGAAAGAGAGAAGGGAGACACAAAGGGGGAGGAGCAGGAAGCATCAACTCTCATATGTGCCTTGACCAGGCAAGCTTGGGTTTTGAACCGGCGACGTCAGTGTTCCAGGTCGACGCTTTATCCACTGCAACATGTGTCCTCTTTTTTGTTTGTTTGTTTTTTGTTTTTTTATTCATTTTAGAGAGGAGACACAGAGTGAGAGCGAGAAAGAGAGAAAGGGGGGAGGAGCTGGAAGCTAAACTCCCATACGTGCCTTGACCAGACCAGTGCAGGATTTTGAACTGGCGACCTCAGTGTTCCCAGGTCGACTCTTTATCCACTGCACCACCATGGGTCAGGCAACATGTGTCCGCTTAATGTTCATGACAGTTCTGTGAGGTGGGCAGTGGTAACCCCATTTCTTGCATATGCTAATGTGAGATTTGGAGAGAATGAGTTATTTCCCTATAACCTTGTGGTTCCTAAGAGTGGAGCTGGAACTCAGAACCTGTCCTCAGAGTTTAAAACAGGTGCACTACACTGTCTCAGAATCAGGAAGTAAAGAATAGCTACAAAAAATTAAAATAAGTGCCTTTAAAGGCCTTGTACAAAATATTTGATTCATAGACAAGTCCACAAACTATCGCTCCATTCATTTTGACCTAGGTATCTGGGGATATGACAGTAAAGCCAACTAGAGTTTTTAGACTTCATTCTGCCCTGAGGGTCATCCAGAGCCTTTCACACACAGACTCTGCTGAGCAGGGTTATCTAGCTTCTGAGTCTAAAACAGGAAAGAAACAGTAATTTAAAAAATTGTTGAAGACCTCATAGACCATCACTTTTTCGTAATGTAAATCAGATATAATGTAATGTAAAGAGATAGGAAAAGTATAAGCTGACAGAACTCCAAAAGCGTACTAGCCGAAGGCCAGTAGATCGGGAAACACCATACACTCATCAATAGACTGAAGGGATCACCTTATGGGACAGAGCATGAAAATTCAATTATCCCCAGGAGTGAGGCAGGTAACAGAAATGAGGAAAACAGGTGGGTGAGGACTGAGGCAGACTGAAGCCCAGCTTGCCCTGTCTGAAGGGGCCAGCAGAGTTTCTCGGCCTGAGATGTTCTTGTCATGCAGAATGAGAGCCCTCTATTACCATATTTTCATTGTTTTTCAATAGATGCCAAGAATCTGGATATTTTTAATGTAAAATCTGATTTTAAAAAATCTTGGCACCCACTTCATATCACACACTTATGCAAAAACTTGGCGTGTAGTTTCGGAATATGCATAGACTTACCTGAAGCACCTCTATAAAAATCAGTTGAAGCCAGACTTTTTGTCAGAAACCACAGCTCCGCAGTGACGCCTTCCCCAGAGGTTTTGCTGTCCAGCACTGTTTAATTTTGTGCTGTTTAATCTGTCAGTTTAAACTTGTCTCTGCAGTTTGGTAGACTTTTCCAAACCCAGCCATTCTTCCCATTAGGTTTTTGTTGTGTTTTAGTTGATTGTAGCAACAGAGGGAGGGAGGGACGGAGGAAGGAAAAGAGAGAGAGAGAGAGAGAAACAGGAACATCGACCTGTCCTGTATGTGCCTTGACCTGGGATCAAACCTACGACCTCTGTGCTTCAGGATAACGCTCTAACCAAGGGAGCTATCCAGCCAGGACTTCCCATTAGTTTTCCACTGGGTAATTAACACTTGTAATTTCCTGTAATGATTAAACATAAATCAAAGTGTATCCATATGAATGGGACACTGGGGATGGGAATGAATGACTCTTCTTACCCCAATCACTTTAACCAACCCCCCACCTTGTTGCCCTGAGGTCTTTGAGACAATTGGAAAAGGCCAGGAGGCTACAGGGATATTGTAACATGCTTATTTGTGTGTCAAGAGCTCAGAAAGAGCCAGGAACCTCACAGCTCCAACCTGCTGATGAGTGCACAGAGAACAGCTTATAAACATCCCAAGGAACCCCGAGCCTTCTCCTCAGAGGCCTTTAATCATTGCCAGTGTGGAAGGGTGTGTTTACCCAAGTCAGCACACCACAACTGGGAATTTTAGTGTTTTAAGCTCAATTTTATCACTGAAGAGGCACTCTCAGCCTTTAAAAGTACTGCTTTTTCTTGTTAGCAGAAAAGATCAACTGAATTTGGTTAAGATGTATATTCTTTCTGTTAGCTTTCACTTTTTGAATACAGGCTAAAATGAAATTAGCCAAATTCCTAAGACCTAATCAAAGTCCATGCAGTTTTTAGTTAACAATTATAAAACAGAATTATTGGCCACGTCAGTTTTTCAAAATATGACTTATAAAACACACTTTTGATGTCAGTGGGTGGTTTGTTTTCTCTCATGAAAAACAAACTTTAAGACCTGGTAAGCTAGCTAGGAACTACTGGTACATTCTAGTTTTAAAAGTCTCATTTGTGAGAAATTAACTTCAATATATATCATTTCTCTGCCTCTGCAAATGACTGAAATCCATACACTTGGCCTCATTATCAACTCTCAGCTTCAATTTGTGTCTCTAGTTACTCACTAGACAGTTGTATGTCACCTCAAATTCAGCTTTTTTTTAAAATTCAGCTAACCCTTCCAAGATTGGCCCCATTTGTTTACAATGAGTGACCCATTCCTTTCAAATGTTCTGTTCTTCTTCCCCAGTTTTGAAACCTAGCCAGCATTTTGGATCTCTCTTTTTCTCTAGCTGCCAAACCCCATAAATTATTTTTGTAACATCTTTTGGATAGGTTTATCCCTTTTATTTGTTTGCCATTTTCATTTTTGTCACCTTAGTTCCAGCAGTGACAACAGTTCACTTGTAACCGTCCCAGCCTATCCCTCCTTCCGGATGAAATTTAGCATCCTAAAGCACAGTTGATCTCATTGACTGCTGAAACCTTTATGTGCTCCCATGGACCCACCTGTCATTAGCCAGGCATATCAGACCTGTGGCTCCTGTATCACTCACTGCTCCCCAGGAAAACAAAGCGGCGCCTAAGTCGGGCTCATCTTTTCTGACCTCTTGCCCAGCCATCACTGGAAGCCTTTATCTTTCCTTTGACACTGAATCCAGATGTGATCATGAATGTACCTGAAGGGCCTGCCCAGTGTCCAGCTCATGGAGATGTTGCGTAAATAGTTTGTTATTTCTTGGGGTAATCCTATACACATGGTAGTTGTTTAATAACTACTAGCCAAATAAAGGAACTACTCAAAATGATTTTTTCCCAAAAAACCTATTTAAAATCTCTCACTTCCTTTGCAGTTTGAAGAGAGTGTCTAAAGCACTTAGAAAAATTTTAAATGTTCCTAAACATACAAATAATGAGTAAATATGATTATCAGAAATAATTTAGAGCTCTGACCGGGTTGTTCAATGGGTAGAGTGTCATCCCCTGCACATCAAGGTCATAGGTTCTATCCCATGTCAGGGCACGGACGGGAAGCAACCAATGAGTATACAACTCAATGGAACGACTAAGTAGAACAACTATTTGATGCCTCTTTCTCTCTCTCCCCCTCCTCCACTCTCTTCCTCTCTCCCCCCAAACCCCCCTGTCTTTCCTCCCCTCCTTCTTTCCCCCTTTTGCTCTTTCCTTTCTTAAATCAATAAAAAAATATTTTAAGTATATTCAAAAAAGAAGTAATTTAGAATTCATTAAGAACATTTATTGACTCCTTTTCTTCCAAAAAATTTTTTTTTCTTTAATTTATTGATTGATTTTAGAGAGAGAAGAAGGGAGAGAGAGACAGGAACATTGGTCTGTTCCTGTATGTGCCCTGACTGGGATAGAACCAGCAACCTCTGTGCTTCGTAGTGATGCTCTAATTAACTACACTATCCAGCCAGAGCTTCTTCCAAAAAAGTTTTAATGAGCCTATACAAAAGGTTGTTTTCATCTCTACTACCATCTATTGTGAATAACTGTATTACTTTAAATATATATTTAAATTAACACTAAGTTTAAAATCTACTTCTGTTTATTCTCTGAGTTGGAAATCTCGCATTGGTGTTAGATCAGAAGGAGTACAATATATTTTTTATAACTATATATATGTATATTTTACAATTATTACAATGTCATACATTTTTATTAAGATCAACTTGATAAGTACAGGAAACCAATACAATCTTGACTCTCCTCACCCAGCACACCTACTACTAATATTTCATTGCATTTTCTTCTAGTCTTTGTTTATAGATTTGCTTATTTAAAATATAGTGTTATCATGCTCTATGTTAAAATTTTCACCCGATAAAAGGGAATAACATTCTCTTGTACCTGCATTTGAAAATCAGCTAAGTTGCCACATGCCAGACTCTGTAGTACGCACTTTACTTGCATTCTATTATTTCATTCTAAAACCTCCCAGTGGACACCTGAAATAAAATACAATATTGAATGTCAACTGTAATTGAAAAAAAATTATTTTAACATTGATTCAGTGATACAGAGTCACCCATATTTGAGGGTTAATATGGACTCTTCTGCTCATCAAGTGGTCATAAAAATTCTTGGAATCTTCAAAAAAGCTCCCAATGGAGTAAATACTATTACCACCCCCATTTATACATGAGAAAGCTGAGACTCCTAGAAGTCCACACTCCACGGCTGGTAAAGGGCAGAGGCGGGGTAAGAACCCAGGCAGCCCAGGCCTGAGGCCTGTGTTTGTAACCACTGCCTGCAAAGCATGATCTGTGAGCTCTTCTCTGTGTGACCAGTGTGGGTGATGGAGAGGAATTGACCTTTTTTTTCTTTCACAATAGCGATATTGAGAAACTTACCCACTAGTGCCTACACTGTGATAATGCCAGGAATAGTATGAATGATCATTTCTGTAGGCCGTTTATGCCACACGCCATCCTTGCCACTGTACTCTCACTACCTCTAAACCCACAGGAAGTCGTGAAGGTCTTTGTACTGACTGTTACCACCATTTCACAGTTGAGAAGAGAGCTCAGAACTTAAGTCACTTATGCACAGTCAGAACTAGTGAGGTGCAGAGTTGAGATTCCAACTCCATGGTATTCTTCATCATATTGCCTCTTAATGAAAAAATCTACTGAGCCCCAGATGAGAATAAGAAGGTAATGGTCCTTTGCCATTTGTGTATTAGTGACACTAACATGTTTCTCTGGCAACAAATTGGCCGGATCAAGAAGACATGATACGCATGTTCGGATTGATTTGGGGAAAAGGGTAATATTGAGCCATAGGGGGTTGAACTGGCACAGGGTACCTCATAAACAAGGCTTCACTCACTTCCTAGAATGGCTCCTGTGGGAGCCTCTGAAATAAAATGTTTATAAAATAAATAATTACCTAATCAAAAGGCAGATTTGTTTGGACAAAATGTGTTATTTACATGAAATATTATCTGTTATTGCTAACTCCAGATATTTTTCTAGGCCAAGCAACTGGTTTATTTAAGTCACACACATTGAAATAATTTTAATTGAGAAAACCAAGGCTAGAGAAATTACATTTTCAAAAGAAGTTATTGAAAGAGTGGGATCTAGAATTCTTGATACCACCTCCCAAATCTATTTAACTTTCCACTACACCTGGCAGTTGAAAAACTGTACTACACTATTTTGCTGTACTACACCTAAAATAAGACAAATAGGCCAGAAAGAAACTCAGTGATGTTTATCTGACTTTTGGAATATGAACTTTAATTTATTTGTTTATTATTTATTTAAGTGTGAGGAGGGGGAGATAACTGAGACAGACTACCGCATGCACCCTGACCTGGCAACCCCATCTGAGGCCGATGCTTGAGTACTCAACTATTTTTAGTTCCTGAGGCTGATGCTCTCAGACAAACCAAGCTATCCTCAGCACCTGGGGCTATGCTTGAACAATGGAGCCACTGGCTTTGGGAATGGAAGAGGAAATGGAGTGGGAGGAGGAGGGGGAGAGAAGCAGATGGTTGCTTCTCCTATGTTGAACCCGAGATGTCTATAGGCCAGGCTGACACTATCCACTGAGCCACTGGCCAGGGCTAGAATGTGAACTGATAGAAATCAAATGTGTCACATTTAAATATCAGCTTTAATTGAATGTCAATAATCTCAAATATCTACTAAACTATTTGTCCTATTTCTGTTGCTATCTCTTTTTTCTTCTAGATTTAATGATGCTTTGCAGCAATTTTCTAAGTTTGAAATTTTCTATGCTTTTGGATCCCAGAATTTGCTAAAAGATGGAGGAGTCTCAGCAAAATGATTTGAACACCGTAACCCCTGAGAAAGATGACCCTCTCAAGAGCACCAGCCCTCAGATTTCTGTTAGTGAATTTTCTTGCCACTGCTGTTATGACATTCTGATTAACCCCACTACCTTGAACTGTGGACATAGCTTCTGCCGGCACTGCCTAGCTTTATGGTGGGTCTCTTCGAAGAAAACAGAGTGTCCAGAATGCAGAGAAAAATGGGAAGGTTTCCCCAAAGTCAATATTCTCCTCAGGTATGCTCAGTCGATATTGGTAGCACATACAGCTTGTTCAATGTGGTTTCTCTTACTGGTGCAGCCATGTTTGAAAAGGCCAGAGGCACAGAGCTGACCTCCACCGTGGTCATTCTGGATCTGCTGGAATGTGAATCAGGGAGTTCAAGGACCTGAAAATCCAGACTCCCTTCCTCATAGGTGACTGTGATTTATTATTTACTATAAATAAAAGAAAGAAATTCTGGTTATCAGACCACTGCTTTTAATCCTTTGCCATATAAAAACTTTCCGTTGATTTATATTCACTGATAACATCATAGGTGTAATGGGGAAAATTGTATGACTGTACAATTCTGAGCAACTGGTTTGCTGATGATTTTCATAGTCCTTGGTTCTCATGCATAGCATCACACAAAAATGGCAAGACCTTTCAGATAGCAGGTTATTCCATTCATAGTGTTTGCAGTGTTTAAAGTTCTTTGGGGATGTTGCTTATTGTGAGGTCTTTTAGGCTATATTCCTTGTCTCTCCTTTTGTTGTCTTAATGGTATCCACAGAGTACCAGAAAGTTCCATGAAAACATTCACTCAACATTCTCTTTATCACAGATGTATTTACGAACACTTTGCTTTTACCTCTCAGCCTTATTTTACCTGAGGGTTGATCTTTAATTGAAGGAGGGTTCTCTGATTTTGTGTAATTGAAAATGGAAAGAACCCTACAGTATGACTTGATCGTTGGTCTTTTCTTACTACTGAACTTTACTTTTTTCCTTTTTACAAGTTTATGTTTAATAACATAAGCCATATATATATATATATATATATATATATATATATATATACGCACACACACACATTCATTTATTTACATTCTTTTTAAAATAGTAGAACATTACTGATAAACCTAGAAATCCCTTTGACACCGCCCCCCCCCCGCAATATCACAATACTTCTGTTATTTTTCCCAGAGTAACTTCAGTTATGACTTAGTTGTGACTTCTTTCAGATTGTTTATTTTAAAGGTAAAGAGAGTCAGAGAGAGGGACAGATAGGGACAGACAGGAACGGAGAGAGATGAGAAGCATCAATCATCAGTTTTTCATTGCGACACCTTAGTTGTTCATTGATTGCTTTCTCACATGTGCCATGACCGCGGACCTTCAGCAGACCGAGTAACCCCTTGCTGGAGCCAGCGACCTTGGGTCCAAGCTGGTGAGCTTTGCTCAAGCCAGATGGGCCCGCGCTCAAGCTGGTGACCTCGGGGTCTTGAACCTGGGTCCTCCGCATCCCAGTCCGATGCTCTATCTACTGCGCCACCAGCCTGGTCAGGCTTCTTTCAGATTTTTAAAAATATTTTTATAGCCCTGGCCAGACAGCTCAGTTGATTAGAGTGTTGTCCCTAAACTCAAAAGTTCTGGATTCGATCCCTAATCAGGGCACATACAGGAACAGACCATTGTTTCAGTCTCTTCTCCCTTCTTCTCTCTCTAAAAATCAATAAATAAAAATTTAAAAAATTGAAATATATTACACATATATGTGCCAGTAGGAAATGCACAGATATTCTCATATCTGTGGTATTCTATCTGTATGATTCTAAAGTTCAGTGTTTTCATTGAATAATACGTGCGTCTTAAATATATCCCTTTTGATAGACATTGTTATTCAGTAAATTCACTATTTAAACTATGTAGTGTTCCGTTATATAAATATACCATGTTTAGTTAGGTGTTTCCCTAACAGTGAACATATAGGTCATTTCCCATTTTTAGCTGTTTCAAAGTACTAGAGTACTTGTATATTATTAAATGTTGGCTTGACTTGTGGCTGCATAGTGGATACCGCATCAACCTGGAACCCTGAGGTCACCGGTTCAAAACCTGGCCTTGCCCAGTCAAGGCACATATAAGAAGCAACTATGCATTGATGCTTCCCACTCTTCCCTCCTACCTTTCCCTCTCTATCCCCCACCCAAAATCAATAAATAAAATCTTAAAAGAATGTTGACATTTTGTTTTAGCTTTTAAACAGTATAAGTATATTTAGTAAAACAACTCTCTTGTGACTTTTTTTCTGTTCTCCGTAGGGATGCCATTGAAAAATTATTTCCTGATGCCATTAAAATGCGATTTGAAGACATTCAGCAGAATAACGACATAGTACAGAGTCTTGCAGCCTTTCAGAAATACGGGAATGATCAGATTCCTTTAGCTCCCAACATAGGCCGAGTGAATCAGCAGAGAGGAGGGGGATTCTTTTCCGGAGTGCTCACAGCTTTAACTGGTGTAGCAGTAAGTGGATTACTTTTTCTCTGTCCCCCACCCTCCCACAGTTTCTACTGAAATCAGTTCTATTGAAAAACAACTCAATGATGACATAGCCGTATGTGGTAATTCAGTGCATACCACATTTCCCCATGTATAAGATGCACCCTTTTTCGAAAAGTTTGGAGTCTAAAAACTTGGTGCGTCTTACACAGTGGTTGTGGCATTTCAAATGCCATAGATGGAACTGAGGACGAGGCAATATATGACACAGTGATTCGTCATCAGACACAGATGAGGACAAGCTAATGGATGGGAGTTTTGACAGTGATGAGGAGTTGTATGAATTATATGATGAATAAAACTTGAGTTCAATAACTTTATGGAATACATTTCTTTTCAAATTTTCGGCCCCAAAATTAAGGTGCATCTTATACATGGGGAAATATGGTACATTGAAATCTTTTGGGTTGTATGATTCTGTGGGGATGTTGCTTACTCAAGACAACATAACAGAGCCCAGAAAATGTTAGCTTTCTCATTTCATCTTCCTCATAACCTATGCAATAGGCACCATTATTATTCCCATTTTAGAATTGAGGAAATAGGTGATAGAACTGGAATTTGACACCATGTTTGCCTTGATGATAGTCTTGAGCACAGCACTTTACTAACTTCCAATGTAGAGATTATTTCCTTTTTTTCTTCTTTTATTTCCTTTTTTTAAGTTGCATGCCACAGAAATCTAAATGTACATCAAAATTACAACTAAACTACAGGACAGTCATCATTCAGAACCGCCTGAAATCTAGTTGAATGGAAGTCCTACAAGTAAGGCTTTGAAGAAGCCACATTGAGCCTGGTAGGAAGGGTGGAGATGCAGAGTGGGCTGGTCCCACACATGTGTGGTGGTTAAAACTTGGGTGGGATATCTTGGCTGTGGAAGCCCCTCTGAGGAGCAAGTGGTCCCAGCCCCAAACTGGGGCCCCCAGCCTAGGGTTCCAGTGCTAGACAGAGAAGTCGCCATAAACTTGGCTGTAAAAACGAGTAAGGATTGTGACTAAGTGAGATGGAGGGCTGCTGGAGTCCCTGGAAGTTCCATTTAAAGGACCCACACATGGACTTACTCGCTGAGGGATTCATTCCCTTTGAGCTTCAGTGCTAGGGCAGCAGCTAGAAAGGCATCAGGGATATATGGGAAGGAACTGACTTGTCTAGCATCAGGATGAGAGCTGGGGACAGGCAGCTTTCTTCCAGACAAAAGTGTTGACAGAAGCATTGTTCCTTTTCTGACACCTCCTCCCACCCTCTGAATCAGCAGGCAATACCATGTCTGAGTCTTGATCAATCTGGCTTACACTATTTGCTTCTCCCCAGTGATTCCCTGAAACCCTGCCCCACCCTACCTGCAGGTCCACCCAAGCTGTTTCCAGCGGCTTGTTTTATTTTTAAATTATTATTAAATCATTAATTTTTATTGAATTTATAGGGTGACACTAGTCAATAAAATTATTAGGGTTTCAGATGCACAATTCCACAACACATTGTCTGTACACTGTATTGTGTATTTGCCACACCAAGTCAAGTCTCCATCCATCACCTTTGTCCCCTAATAACCTCCTCCATCTCCCCTCAACCCTCTGTCCCTAGCAGTCACCAGTGTTGACAATGTCCATGAGTGTTTCTTTTTCTCTCTCTCTCTTTTTTTTTTTTTGCATTGTCATGCCAATAGCAATTAAAACTCAACTACAACAGGAGGTGTACTCAGCTTAAATGGGGTTTGGGGAGGCACATGCAACTGGAGTGCCCAGCTTGGATGATTGGGAGGCCGTGCCACGGGATCCTACAGAACACCTACATAAGGCTACTCACCAAGATAGAGATGTAGCAGTCTACCTAATACATAGAAGCACAGGGAGGCTGCCAAAATGAGACAAAGAAGCATGTCTCAAATGAAAGAGCAGAACAAAACACCAGCAAAAGAACTAAACAAAATGGAGACAAGCAATCTACTAGATGCAGAGTTCAAAACACTGATTGTAAGGATGTTCAATGAACTTGGTGAGAACTTCAACAGCATTAAAAAAAGGCCATGGAAACCATAAAAAAGACAGTCAGAAATGAAGGCTACGCTAACTGAAATGAGTATTTTTCAGGGAACCTACAGTACAATAATAGATGAAAAGTCAAGAATCAAGTCAGCGATTTGGAATCTAAGGAAGCAAAAAACAGCCAATCAGAATAGCAAAAAGGAAAAGAATCCGAAAAAGATAGTAGAAAGAGCCTCTGGGACAACTTGAACTATACTAGTATTAGCATCATGGGGGTTCCAGAATGAGGATAGACCAAGAAATTGAAAACTTTTTGAAAAAATAGTAACAGAAAACTTCCCTAGACATTTAAATCCAAGTAGCACAGAAAGTCCCAAAGAAGATAAGCCTAAAGAGGCCCACACCAAGACACATCATAATTATAATGTAAAAAGTTAAAAATAAATAAAAAAATAAATAAAAAAATTTAAAAATAAAGTACCTTGAAAATTAAAAAAAAAATTTTTTTAAATAAAAAGTTAAAGACAAAGTGTGATTTTCTTTTTGAGAGAGAGACAGACAGGAAGGGAGAAAGAGAGGGAGGAGAGAGATGAGAAGCTTCAACTCAGTTGTTTAACTTTAGTTCATTGATTGCTTCTCATACACGCCTTGATGGGGTGGTAAGGGAGCTCAAGCTGAGCTAGTGACCCCTTGCCCAGGTCAGCAACCTTGGGTTCAAGCCAGCGACCTTGCAGTCAAGCTGGAAAGCCTGTGCTCAAACTGACAAGCCCACACTCAAGCCAGCGACCTCAGGGTTTCAAACCTGGGACCTCAGTGTCCTGGGTTGACACACTCTATTCTCTGCACCACCATTGGCCAGGCAAAGTGAAAATCTTAAAAGCAGCAAGAGAAAAGCAGTTACCTACAAGGGAGTTCCCAAAAGACTATAAGCTAATTTCTCAACAGAAACTTTGCAGGCCATAAGGGAATGGCAAGAAGTATTCAAAGTGATGAAAAGCAAGGACCTACAACCAAGATTATTCTACCCAGCAAAGCTAGCATTTAGAATCAAAGGACATATAAAGAGCCTCCCAGACAAGCTAAAGCTAAAGGAGTTCGTCACCACCAAACCATTATTACATGAAATGTTAAAGGGTTTTCTTTAAGAAGAAAACAAACAAAAGAAAAAGATTAAAAACAAAGAACAGGCCTGACCAGGTGGTGGCGCAATGGATAGAGTGTCAGACTGGGATGCAGAGGACCCAGGTTCGAGACCCCAAGGTCGCCAGCTTGAGCAGAAAGCTCACCGGCTTGGACCCAAGGTCGCTAGCTCAAGCAAGGGGTTACTCAGTCAGCTGAAGGCCGGCAGTCAGGGCACATATGAGAAAGCAATCAATGAACAGCTAAGGTGTTGCAACAAGAAACTGATGATTAATGCTTCTCATCTCTCTCCATTCCTGTCTGTCTGTCCCTATCTATCCCTCTCTCTGACTTTCTCTCTGTCCCTGTAAAAAAAACCAGAAAACAGTATGGCAGTAAATATATATCTATCAACAACTGAATCTGAAAAATGAACAGGCAGAACAGAAACAGACTTACAGATAAAGAAACCATTTTGATGGTTGCTAGAGGAGGGGGTGGAGGGAAGGGTGAAAACGTGAAGGGATTAGAGGAGCAAATTGGTTTTTGCAGAATAGTCATGGGGATGTTAAGTACAGCACAGGAATTATAGTCAATATTTTAATAACTACGTATGGTGTCAGGTGGATATGAGATTTATTGAGATGATCACTTAGTTATATAATGTTTGATCACTAGGGTATACACCTGAAACTAATAAAATATCAACTGTAATTGATAAATAAAAAGTGACTTAAATTTTAAAAATGAAATCTGAATGGTATAAATTTTCAATAGGAAAGGCACATAAGTTAGTTATGTTGGCCAGGTTGATGGGACCATGGGTGCCATCTCTCAGGTGCCACCTGTGATGAATGAGTCCCGCCCCTGTCTCTGTGTTCTCACCGCCCAACAATGAGCAGAGATGAGCCTGCCTAGAGTTGTCCTTCCCCACTGGCGGGCAGTGGCATTGCGTTCCTTCTGTGTATAGATTTGGTATTGTTTCCTTCAAGCTCAGGCTCTTCCCCTCCAACATTCACGTATTTACAAACTAGCCTCTTACTTTTGTGTCTTAAGATCCCTGTCATCTCTCCCCAGGTGGTCCTGCTCGTGTATCACTGGAGCAGCAGAGAATCTGAGCATGACCTCCTGGTCCACAAGGCTGTGGCCAAGTGGACGGCAGAAGAAGTTGTCCTCTGGCTGGAGCAACTGGGCCCTTGGGCCTCTCTCTACAGAGATAGGTTTTTATCTGAAAGAGTAAATGGAAGGTGAGGAGCAAAATCTTTGACATGCCGCTGACCTGTTTTTAAACAGCTTTGTTGAGATATAATTTACCAGAAAAGATGCACCATTTAAAGTGCACAAACAGTGGTTTTTCATATATTCACAGATATGTGCAGCCATCACCACTCTGGTTTTAGAACATTTCACCTCCCCCCAAAAGAAAGCTTTGCCCTTTAGCGGCCAGTCCTTTTTCCCTCATTCTACCCCATGCCACCACCATTCTACTTTCTGTTTCTGTGGATTTTGCCTATTCAGAGTATTTCATATAAATGAATTATACATTATAAGGCCTTTGTGTCTAGCTTACTCACTTCTCATCATATTCTCAAGGTTCATGCAAGTTGTAGTATATGTCAATCCTTCATTTTTGTGACTGAATAATATTCTATAATGTGGCTATATTACATTTTATTTATCCATTCTTCAGTTGATAGACATTTGGGTTGATTCCTATTGGGAGTTATGAACAATGCTGCTATGATCATTTGTGTAAGTTTTTATGTGGACATACATTTCAGTCCTCTCTTGGAGTGCAATTGCTGTGTCATATGGTAACTCTATGTTTAAGTTTTTGAGGACCTGTCAAATTTTTCCAAAGTGGCTATACCATTTTATGTCACTAACATTTTAGTTTGTTGCTTCCTGATAAAAGTTTAGTTTGTTTTTCCTCATAAAAGTAACATATTACTTATTTGAAAATAATAACACAGAACTAAAGGACATTGGAAATGAAATACCCCTGGAATCCTACTCTTCAGAGAAAACCACTGTTATGATCTTGCTGGACACCTTTCCAATTTTTTTTTTTTTAGAGAGAGGAAGGATGAGAGAAAAACATCAAAAAATACTTTTTTTAAGATTTTATTTATTGCCAGACCAGGCGGTGGCACAGAGGATGGAGTGTCTGCCTGGGACAGTGAGGTTCGAACCCCAAGGTCGCCAGCTTGAGCACGGGCTCATCCAGTTTGAGTGCAGGCTCACAAGCTTGAGCACGTGGTTGCCCATGGGGTCGCTGGCTTGAGCCCAGAGGTTGCTGGCTTGAAGCCCAAGGTCCCTGGCTTGAACCCAAGGTCAATGGCTCAGCTGGAGCCCCCAGTCAAGGCACATACGAGAAAGCAATCAATGAACATCTAAGGTGCCACAATGAAGAACTTCTGCTTCTCATCTCTTGCTCTTCCTGTCACTGTCTGTCTCTCTCACGAAAAAATAAAAAAATGATTTTATTTATTGATTTTAGAAAAAGAGAAGGTGTGTGTGTGTGGGGGAACAGGAAGCATCAACTCTTAGTAGTTGCTTCTTGTATGTGCCTTGACTAGGCAAGCACAGGATTTCGAACCAACCACCTCAGCATTCCAGGTCAACTCTCTATCCACTCTACCACCACAGGACAAATGAGACATTAATTTTTTTGGTTTACTTATTCATGCATTCCCTGGTTGATTCTTGTATGAACCTTGACCAGAGATCGAACCCACAACCTTGGTATATATATTTGGACGATGCTCCAACCGAGCTACCCAGCCTGGGCCCGAATTTTTTTTAATGTTTATACAGACATACACATAGAAATGTGTATTATTTAAGCTGAAAATATGGTTGTACTAAACAAACGTGTCTACATGTTCATATGTATGTATACTACTCACAAAAATTAGGGGATATTTCAAAATGAATATGCAGTGATTAAAAAAAATTGATATTTTTTTATTAAACAAGAACATCAGGAAAGCAAACAAGTCAGAAAGGTGTTTGATTATGCAAATGAGATGCAAGACCAAATTTTATTTCATTGGTGAAAATGCGCTGTAGAAGGCTGAAAGTACTGGAGTATTTGCATACTCCCTGATCTCTAATTTTTGTTAGCAGTATATATTTTCTAGTCTATTTAATTGATCTCAACCAAAACATATTTGGGTGGTTTCCTTTTCCCTGTTCCAGACAGTTTCACACATTATAGCAAGTAACTGAAGGAACTCATTAGTATGAGAAACTCACCACTAGTTAGGCTCTAAGCAGGCCTGCTTCTGCCCATTAGCAAACCCCTGCCCCTTCCAGAGCACTGTCTGTCTTTATTGAGGTCCGTCCCTCCTGTGGAGGACCCATACTTAGAACACACTGGCAATAAAACAAACAAACAAAAAAACCAATAGAACACACTGGCAGTGCCTGGAGTAGCCAGCCGCTCTCTCAACCTCTTGTTTTGGACTGGGCGTCCACTCACTGCCTGGCTGCCTGGCTCCCACCTCGCATCTTAGTCACCTTCCCCATCAACTGAACTTTCAATATTTGACTCTCCTTTGTGTAATTGTCTTTTTTTTTTTTTTTTTTGGAAAAATTCGTGTACCCCTTGCCCCAGCCCAGAATTGTGATTTAAAAAAAATTCTCTACCTAGTTAATACACATACCTTTACATAACTGTATTTCTTTTGGAGCATAAGTTCTTAAAACTGGCATTGCGCCTGACCTGTGGTGGCGCAGTGGATAAAGGGTCGACCTGGGAACACTGAGGTCGCCAGTTCAAAACCCTGCACTGGTTCGGTCAAGGCATATATGGGAGTTGATGCTTCCAGCTCCTCCCCCCTTTCTCTCTCTGTCTCTTTCTGTCTCTCTCTCTCTCTCACTCTGTGTCTCCTCTCTAAAAATGAATAAAATAAAAATAAAATAAATTAAAAAAAAAAAAAGAAAACTGGCATTGCTCAGTCAAAGGGAGTAAACCATTATTAGATAAATATTACCAAATTACCCACGAAAGGACATCAGTGTCCAGTCCTCCAGCAGTGTG
Organism: Rhynchonycteris naso; assembly: GCA_037038555.1. Lineage (NCBI taxonomy): Eukaryota > Metazoa > Chordata > Mammalia > Chiroptera > Emballonuridae > Rhynchonycteris > Rhynchonycteris naso. The sequence continues at coordinate 187,396,436 of CM073000.1, read as the reverse complement.
GTCTCACCAGCCAGTGCACAGGAATGTTTTTAATGATGAATCATTGTGGAGGTGGATTTGTTTTCTAATGGAAGGGAACACATAAGAGAGCTACAGTTATTTTTTTAAAATCACTGTCCCAAAACAACTACTTCTAATGTCATAATATTTTACTGGGTTTCTTTCCAACATTTTTTCCATACACACACACTTTAAAAAAATAGAGTAATATATGAGTGGTCAGAGTGTAGAGCTGAAAGATTAAAGTTAGGAGTAAAGCAGACCTGAGTGTGCCTTGGGTAGGTCACTTTATTTCTCTAAGCCAGTTTTCTTACTCACAAAATGGGCCTAGGCCACCTACCCTAAAGGGTGGTTAAGTGAACCATTGATGATTTATGAAAGTATGTTCAGATAGTCACTGGCAACTAGTAAGCAGTCAATTTGTTGTTATTAATAGTATTTCATTTTTATCTGTCTTACTTCAAGGTTCAAGTATTTGTGTTGATCAGCTGTACCTCTATGGAAAGTTTGCTTTCAGTGCTTAACCTCAAAAGAATTCTTCTGTCCACTTCCCTACCAGATTGCTTTTAACTTTGACAGAAGAGGAATTCTCAAGAGCGCCATATACGATAGAAAACAACAGCCACAGGAGAGCCATCCTCATGGAATTGGAGCGTGTCAAAGCACTAGGCGTGAAGCCCCCCCAAAATCTCTGGGAATATAAGGTGAACTCTTTATTTTTTCAGTTGAAAAAAGTATAGAGAACAAGATAGCAATCACCTGTATGCCCACTGCTTAAGAAATCATCAGACGGGATTGAAGCCCCTGCCCCCACCCTCTCTGGAGGGTCCACCCTCCTACAGCCGGCTGCTCATCCTTTCTGGGAGTGTTTTCCTACTTGGGTCTGGATCCCCACGCACTAGGAGCATTGTCCTGGGGGGTTTTAGCCTGAACTAAGAGGCGTGAACCGAGCAAGTAATGTTTGTCTCTGTGGTTCCAGCTCCCTCGTTTTCTCTTGTGTGCCGGGGTCCCATTGCACAAGTTTGTGACAGTTTATACTTTTTCCTGTTGATGAGCACTGAGATTGTTTCCATTTCTGCTGTTACGAACTGCTGCCGTAGACATTTGGGTGTCCTTACACTCATATGCGAGTTTCTTATTGGTATATCCTGAGGAAAAGGATTACTAGTCACAAGTAGTGCACATCATCATTAGGTATTGGTAAATTGTTCTTCAGCGTGACTGCACCAACTGGTTCTCCTTCACAGAGAGGATTTTGTAAATACTGTACTGTAAAGCAAATGCTCTATTTTTTATTTGTTCTAATACATTTATGGGGGAAATAATGCTCAGTCATAATTAAAGAAGTATAAATTTAAATGACCGGATGGCTTTCTTTTTTTTTTACTTTTGTGAAGGATAAAAACATTTAATATGAGGAAAGAGGCATTTGTGCTTTGCAGATCATAAATTGATACAGCCTCTTTGGAGAGCAGTTTGTCAGCAACTGTAAAACTCTTGGTGTACAACACACCAACTCTTTGATCTGTAATATTATGTCTTTGCACTTAGAGCACAGGCAGCATAGCATCATGATCAAGAGCAGGGCTTCGGAGCCTGGCTGCTTGGGCTCCTGCAGGACACACTGGCCAGTGCCTGGCCTCGCGGGCCTATTTCCTCCTCAGTAAACGACCTCATAGAGTCATAGCAAGAACTGAATGTCACAAAAAGTCATTAAACAAGATGTTCAGTGCAGCATCATTGGTAATAGCAGCACATGGAAGACAACTGAAGCACCCATTATTAGGAACAGGTGAAATAAAAATGGCGCATCCATACGTGTAACCATTACACAAGGAAGGGGTGATTCTGGGGGTATTAATAAGGAAGGATGCCCAAGTTGTGTTGTTAAGTGAAAATAAGGAAAAAGCATATTGGAAAATAAACACACTTTGTATGTATGTTTGTTTGCATATACAGAAAATTTCTGGAAGGATACACCAATAATGGTTTTATCTGGGGATTGAAAGTTGAATGGAGGGAGAATTATGTCACTTAATACATTTCTACTATTTGAAAAAAATGTGTTTAGTGCATATACATGTATTAGTTTAAAACTAAGAAACACTAGTTTAAACATTTTTGAAGAATGAGCATCAAGTTCCTAAGTAGATTTTATTTTTTTAAATTTTATAAAATCCCTACTTTTATCATAAATTATTAGTTTTATTAATGCAGTCAAAATCTTTTCTAGGCAATAGTAAGCCTGTGGTGGTGTTAATATATAGGGCGGGTTTCTGGGTCACATATCCAGCAGGGCCCTCTATTTAAAATACAGGCAGCCCCCCGGTTACGAGTGAGATAGGTTCCATAGGTTTGTTCTGAAGTTCAGTTTGTACGTAAGTTGGAACAGGTATGTTTACCTATTAAATGCAACTTAAACAGATATTTGTCTTAACATAGTATTTATTTTTACCTTTCTGTGCTATAAATACTTAAAACATTTTCAAACCTATAGAACCTACCTCTTTCATAACCTGGGAACTGCTTGTACATAAAAGTAATCTTAATATTAACCAGAGTAAGGGGGAGGGAACATGATTCTGGTCCTGCTGTAGAAGCAAGCAGAGTCTTACCAATGTGTTCCTTCAGATCTTCTGTGCAACCAGCCTGTCCCCAAGGGTGGCCAACTGATGATTAAGGTCCCTCCACCCCAACAGTCCTAGTGCAGTGTGTCCTGAATGCCACTGTTTTCATCAGACATGAGAGACAGCTTCCCACTGCAGTGCTGTGCTCATAATCACCTCCCTAGGTGGTTGGCTTTTCCTCCTTATCTCATAGGAAGTAGCCAAGACTTACAATATTTTGGTCCCCTACTTACACTGGCCCCAGACCTACAAATTGTAACCTGGTCATCTCCCTTTCTCATATACCAACCATAATGTGGCTGGATGCAATCCTTTTTTTCTGTGACTTGTGTCCCTTTAGAGCAGCAATTTTCAACCAATGTGCAGCAAGAATTTTTAAAGCATGCAATACCTGGGGACTATTTATTTAGTCAGGGGCACTGACCTCATTTCCCTTAGATTGTTAAATTTATAAAATGACAACAGCCAGTACAGCAATAGCTGTCGAGCGTGAATGAGTCAAAATTATATCTATCTTTTTTTATTTTTTGTCAGATTGGCAAAATATTTTTTTTTTTGCTTGCCACAGAATTTTAGTAATTAGTTTATGTATGCCATGAGATGAAAAAGGTTGAAATCAGTGCTTTATTTAGTGCTTTTTATTTGAGAGAGAGAGAAAGACAGGAAGGGAAAAATATGAGAAGCATCAACTTGCCTGACCAGGCGGTGGCGCAGTGGATAGAGCGTTGGACTGGGATGCGGAGGACCCAGGTTTGAGACCCCGAGGTCGCCAGCTTGAGCACAGGCCCATCTGGCTTGAGCAAAAGCTCGCCAACTTGGACCCAAGGTCACTGGCTCCAGCAAGGGGTTACTCAGTCTGCTGAAGGCCCGCAGTCAAGGCACATATGAGAGAGCAATCAATGAACAACTAAGGTGTCGCAAGAAAAAACTGATGATTGATGCTTCTCATCTCTCTCCGTGCCTGTCTGTCTGTCCCTATCTATCCCTCTCTCTGAGTCTGTAAAAAAAAAAGAGAGAGAGAGAGAAGCATCAACTCATAGTTGTGTCACTTTAGTTGTTCACTGATTGCTTCTCATACATGCCTTAATGAGGTGTTGGGTAGAGGGGCTCAAGACAAGCTAGTGACCCCTACTCAAGCCAATAACCATGGGATCATGTCATTGATCCCATACTCATAAGCCAGATGAGTTTATTCAAGCCGGCAACCTTGGGTCCTCAGCGTCCCAGGTTTGCACTCTATCCTCTGCACTACTACTGGTCAGGCGGGGCTGAGATTTTATTAAAACATAACCAAACACCATATTAAGGGATCAGGGAATGTGCAGGTACTCCAGTACTTTCAGCCTTTTGTATAGTGCATTTTCACCAATGAAATAAAAGTTAGTTTTGCATCTCATTTGCATAATCGAACAACTTTTTTTGACTTGTTTCCTTTTCTGATGTTCTTGTTTTAAAAAAAATCAAATGCTTTTTTTCATCGCTTCATATTCATTTTGAAATATCTCCTTTTTTTTTTTGTATATTTTGTATATTTTTTCAAAGTGAGAAGGGAGTGTGGGGAAGGTGCACACAGAGGCAGGCAGGCAGACTCCCTCATGCGCCCGACCGACCGGCATCCACCCGGTATGCACACCAGGGGGCGATGCCCCGGCTCCTCTGGGGCATTGCTCCACTGCCATTGGAGCCATTCTAGCGCCTGAGGCAGAGGCCATGGAGCCATGCTCAGCCCCCCCGGGGCCCACTTTGCTCTAATGGAGAGACAGAGGAAGGAGAGGGGGAAGGGTGGAGAAGCAGATGGGCGCTTCTCCTGTGTGCCCTGCCTGGGAATCGAACCCAGAACTGCCGCACGCCAGGCTGACACTACCAATGAGCTAATCGGCCAGGGCCGAAATATCCCCTAATTTTTGTAAGCAATATATTTTACCCTTAAATACTTAAGTATGAATCTCTAAAGAGAAGGATTTTTTTTCTTAAATGTTATCATTATCATGTTTAAACATATTTAATAGTAAGCCATTAACAGCATCAAATAAGTTAACTGTTTTAAGTGTTACTGAGATCTAGTTAACACACATCTTTAAGGTATACAGTTTGATGTTTTGATATACGTACACACCTGAAACCAGCATCACTGCAATCAAGGTAGTGACTTACCGCTCCTGAAAGTTTCCTTCTGCCTCTTTATAAGCCCACCTTTCACCTGTCCCCATGTTAAAAAGTGTCTCATGTTTAATTTGTCTTTCTCTAAGGACCAGTAATATTGAGCATCTTGGCATGTGGCTTAGATGCTATACTTACATTTTCTTTGGTGATGTGTCCATTCATAGTTTTTGCCCATTTTATTTGATTCTTAGTTGTATCAAGTATTAATTATTCCTGTTACTTTTATAATCAGGAAAAATATGAATACATATTTATTGCAGCAAAATTTACAAAAGTGAGGGAAATTAAATAAATGGCCGTAATCCCACCTGAGATTCAAGCATGGTTAACATTGCATTTTGCTCTGTTTTCTCCTAGACAATTTATGTACAGTTTAAACAGTCTTTTTGTTTCTGTATTTGTTCTACGATGTTTATTGACATCTGGTGTGACCCAGGTGTTCCCCTAGGAAAAGGCAAAGGGCGTGAGGTTGCAGATGCAGCATGCTTGGGAGCTGATTACCATGGCTGTAATGTGGCCTTGTGTCTACCTCTTCCTCTGCAGGCTGTGAACCCGGGCAGGTCCCTATTCCTGCTCTATGCCCTCAAGAGTTCCCCGAGACTCGGTCTGCTGTACCTCTACCTGTTTGACTACACAGACACCTTTCTGCCCTTCATCCACACCATCTGCCCTCTGCAGGAAGACAGCCCCGGGGAGGACATCATCACCAAGCTTCTGGTAGGTCTGCAGAGCAGCTTGAATGAATGTTCTCTACCATTTCTCAGTGCACTACAGAACTGGAGAGTTGGCTGCAGCTTGTCATGGAAGAGCAAACAACACCCAGCTTTCATTTGGATTTTGCAAGGAGGGCCCCTACAAAGGAAAATAAAGGAGGAACTTCTCTACTCGCAGAGGCCTGTTTTGTTTCCTACATTGTGTAGCAAGAAGGGCTGCCCTCTGAACTTGAAATATTTAGGGGAGACAACAGCACCGCTTTTACTGTAAAAGAAGATAGGATAGGTACCGACTGCTTCAGGGTTAGATGTATGGGCCTGCCAGCTTGGTAGTCTGTCTCAGTAGGATCTCCAAGGATGGTTGTCTTACCACAAGGCAGGGGCAGCATCTGATCTGCTAGCCTCAGAACAGTCAGCCATCGTCCCGCTCACTGATGGGTGTCCTCAGGTCACGTGAGGTGGTACCCGTCATGGCTCTTGTTTCTTCAGAATTATTAGTGGATCCCATTGACTCAGTGATTTCTGGTGTCTAGTTGGTCATTTGAGGGTATACTGTCCTTTGCATTTCCGCTCTTGGAATGGTCCCTCTGATCTATTTATATAAAAAAGTCACATGGTTATAGGAATTGTCGTGTGTGATCCACACCCCATAAATGTTGAAGTAAAATTCCTAAATCTCCAAATACCCTTTTTTAAACATTTCAGTCAAGTACTTGCCTAACTGACTTCAGCCTTGGATGTAGTTTAAAGCCTGCTGCTGAGCCCCTTAGCACAGTGTTTCTCTAATTACCCACTTTCCAGCTTCTGCCTACCCTTAAGGCCTGGGAGTGCAGAGCCCACCTGACCTTTCCATTTTAACAGCTGACCACTCGTCAGGTTGACTTGCTTCTTGGAATACTTAATATCTGCTCCATTGTCCACAGCCTTACTGAGTTTCCATTAGCTTCTGGAGGCCTGTTTATATACTTTCGATAATCATCTGCTAATATCAGTAATCAAAAGTTTTTTATTATCCCAAAAAATTATTTTTTCAAGATTTGTGTTTAATTTTTCCATGACCTGTTCGTATTTTACTACAGGTAAGATGTTGAAGTTAGGAAACTGAGCTACACATGTAGTGATGAAGAAATTAAGAAATAGATTAATCTCAGTTCATTTCAACCCCCATTTTTTATAACTCATGTTTATATTTTTATTTCTGAACTTTCACAATAATGTAATAAGTATCTCAGTTCAACCTCTGGTAACATTTAGCCAATGTAAGTTTAATTATTACATGGTCAGTTAATGGATGGAAATTTTATTTTAGATTGGGTGTTTTAATAAATGTACTTGCTGGGATCACCACATTATATATTTTGCATAAAAATTAATCATAATTTTTAGTGTCCATTTTTATTTTAAAGGATCTTAGAGAGCCCACATGGAAGCAGTGGAGAGAATTCCTTGTCAAATACTCCTTCCTTCCATACCAGCTGATGGCTGAATTTGCTTGGGACTGGCTGGAAGTCCATTATTGGACGTCACGGTTTCTCATCGTCAATGCCATGTTACTCTCGGTTCTGGAATTGTTCTCCTTTTGGAGGATCTGGTCAAGAAGTGAACTGAAGTAAGTGTGTTTGTACACTGGAGATGGTTGAAGCAACAGGGGCTGCAAAAGGTGTCTTGGAAGTATTACTCAGACACAAGGATTCCTCATGCTCTGGTTTAGAAGCACCTACCTAAGTAGCAGATAGAAAAAATGACCTGTGCTTGGGGCTGGGAGGTTTACATGGTACTTATGGTTAAAGTGTTTCTCTCTCTCTCTCTCTCTCTCTCTCTCTCTCTCTCTATATATATATATATATATGTGTGTGTGTGTGTGTGTGTGTGTGTGTGTGTGTGTGTGTGTGTGTTTGGTGGCAGGGGGTTCCAGCTGAGCCAGTGACCATGGGGGTCATGTCTATGATCCCACACTCAAGCCAACAACTCTGCGCTCATTGGTGAGCCCACACTCAAGCCAGTGGCCTCGGGGTTTAGCGTCCCAGATCGATGCTCTATCCACTGTGCCACCACCTGTTCAGGCTCTCCATATATCTCATCCCCACATAGTTTACGATATAATTCCTGCGGATTTTAACAACTAGGGAATAAACAAGTAGGGAAATGAGGGTACTTTATGGAAAACAGCATTATGGAGAGCATAAGGAGATCTGATGAGGAATTCTGCAGGCATGAGTTCTGATCCTGCTGTACCACCAGCTGGAACAGTAATAACTCTGGATTAATGAGTAAAATGAGAGTTGAACTACAGTCACTGAGTTAGGACTCTTGGTTGCAAGTGACAGAAACCAACCTAAATTGGTTTTCCGAAAGGGAAATATGGCTGAACCCGGAGACCCAACTGCTATCATCAGGACTGACTCTCTGCTTCTCACAGCTGTGCTTTCCTGTGTTGTCCAGCCTCAGACAGCTGTCTTCATGTGGGGACCCTCGGCCATTGCAGGCACAGGTCTGAGTACTTTCCCTGTAGTACTTATGGAAGTCTCAGGGTCACATGCCTTTATTCTGATTGGCCCAGCCTGGGTCACATGCTCCCCTGAACCTATCACTTGGTCAGGGGTATGTGGGCTCTCCTTGTCCAGCCTCAGGCATGCACTGACCCCCCCCCCTCCCAGCCAGGGCTGGCTTAAGCCCCTCCCAGACCACATGGAAAAGAACAGGGGCAGGAGGCACCCCAAAGGAAAACTTGGGGTTTCCAGAAGAAAGGGGATGGCTGCATGGCAGACAGGAGTAACACATCACAACAACAGTATCTTTGAAGCCTAAAACATCCTATAAACTCAAAGTGTGCTTGATTTCATCAACCGTAAATAGTTCTGAGAACCTGACAACACTCTCCTTCATTTATTTCAATTCAGTGAATGCCTTTCTTCATGCACAGTTAATTGAGCTCCTGCACTGCCCCTGGCTCTCTTCTGGGCACTACAGATCTGTGGGTAAAGACAGACAGTCTGTACTCTGTAGGCCTACAGACCCACAGAGAAAATACCTATGTCAAATATATACAGACATGACACAGTGATGAAGCAGGCAGGTGGGACTATAATGGGGATGCCTCACCTGTCATGGATACTGCCCTAGGCTACTCCTGGGGGGTGAAGATGGATTGGTCAGGCAAAGGCATGTCTCGGGCAATGGGGACAGAAAACAAGGTCTTTGCCTGACCAGGCAGTGGTGCAGCGGATAGAGTGTCAGCCAGGATACTGAGGACCCAAGTTTAAAACCCCGAGATTGCTGGCTTAAGCATGTGCTCACCAGCTTGAACGCAGGGTCACTGGCTTGAGCATGGGATCATAGACATAACCCCGTGGTCTCTGGCTTGAGCCCAAGGATTGCTGGCTTGAAGCCCAAGGTTGCTGGTTTGAGTTCAAGGTCACTGGCTTGAGCAAAGGGTCACTGGCTCGGCTGTAGCCCTCTGGTCAAGGCACATATGAGAAAGCAGTCAGCCTGACCAGGCAGTGGCGCAGAGGATAGAGCATCAGACTGGGACACAGAGGATCCAGGTTCAAAACCCCAAGGTTGCCAGCTTGAGTGCAGGCTCATCTGGTTTGAGCAAGGCTCACCAGCTTGAGCCCAAGGTTGCTGGCTTGAGCAAGGGGTCACTCGGTCTGCTATAGCCCCTGGCTCAAGGCACATATGAGAAAGCAATCAATGAACAACTAAGGTGCCACAACAAAGAGTTAATGCTTCTTATTTCTCTCCCTTCTTGTCTGTCTCTCTCTCTAAAAATAAAAAAGAAAACAAGTTCTTTGCATAGGCAACCTGACTCTATTAGAAAATACCCAGGGTCTGAGCACTGTGGTGTCATTCGGATTGCCATCACTATTTCACCCCTCAAATGCTTCTCCTCTTTTTCAGGACTGTGCCTCAGAGGATGTGGAGCCATTTTTGGAAAGTATCAACACAGGGTCTTTTTGTGGCCATGTTCTGGCCCCTCATTCCTCAGTTTGTTTGCAACTGTTTATTTTACTGGGCCCTGTACTTTAACCCAATTATTAACATTGATCTTGTGGTCAAGGAAGTCCGACGACTGGAAACCCAAGTGTTGTGAGCGACACTGCCCCAGCTCTGAGGGACTCTTCCAGCCTCCCTGACGTCTGGGCTTTGCTGCTTAAGTGAAGGGGTAGGAGGCAGACTTCCTATTTTCTTTCCCTGGTAAACAAGGTGCTGCTTTCTGTGAAAGGCCACAACCAGGCCCTCTCCCCTCTGCCTGTGGCGCTGTGGCAGCTGGGCCGACACAGCTTCAGCACCTCCTGCCTAGCCTCCTTGCTCCCAAGGACACAGCTGGCAAAGACCCAGGACCTCAGAGGATGTGGTGTGGGTGACATCAGGGGGCTGTCACATCAGCCATCCTACTTGCCCTAACCTCAGTGACTGATAAAGGCTTCCATGACAAGTTGGAGCCCGAGGCTGAGCCAAGACCAGGCTTGTTGGGGCCAGGCCTGTTCTCTAAGTCAAGTTTAGGAAAACTGGAGACTTGTCATAGGCATAGACAGTTGCACATAAAAAAATACAGAGGAGAAACCAAAATCCAATAGACAATTCTGTCCTTTTAAAGAGTTGCTAGGAGGTTGAAGGATTCGGTTTGAAACTAGAATGACTTATACCTATCCTGTTTCCAGCTTCTACTAATCATTGAAGTTTGAGTCCCTTTCTCTGAGTGGGAAGTCCAGATATTAAAGGAGAGTAATTCACATCAGGCTGAGCTGCCTTAGTCCTACTTAAAATTGTTTTGTTTGAGGGTTTGCTTTATTTTGTTTTTAAGAATTTATAATCCAGGATAGTCCTTTTGTTCAACAAAATATTTTATACATTGACCTCACACTGTATAATCTTTATCATCTTGTTCTGATGTGTAAAACAGCAAGTATAATTACACCAAATGCTGTCACTGTAAATATGAATGAGATGAACTCTGCCTCACACTGTTTTCTTCTAGTATGATGAAAGCAGCAGGTGGGAAATGTGATCCATCCAAAGATGGGCCCCACAGAGATAAGCTTGCATCCAAAGTGTTTTTCTGTGACTCCATGCACCATTCAATAATTTGTATCTTTAAAGAGTTCACTCAAACTTTGCATCTAAAAGTTTGAAGAAATTACTTGAAATAAAAATAAAGATTTTTTATAAAGACAAAACTTTTATAGAAAAAAATTGTTTAGAAAATGATGAAAATCTGAATTGCTCAATACAACCTGCTAGTCATGCAGAAATCCCGTCTGATGGGAACATTGAACCAGCGAGCCACCCCTACGGAATCTTGAGTGAAAGGAGGGAGAATGTTTTCCCTCCGCCCGTGTTTGCTCATCAGGCCCCAGAGCTACCTGACTTTACCTGCTTAACCCGCACGACCTACCAGAGATACTGATGGCACTGCAGGTTTGGGGACACTTGCCTTGTGGGGTTCCTGCTCTCTTTACCAGATAAAGAGATGGAGGCTGGGTGGCAATGGTGGAGCTGGACCCGGGCTAGACCACAGGTAGCCAGACTCCCAGCCCAGTGCCCCTGACCCACTCCCCACATCCTGCTTCAAAGGTGAGTGCTCCCCCATCTGCTCGGGGAGAGAGCAAGGGAGACCTGGCTTAGAGTCAAGGGCTGGGCTTTCACTCCTTAGTGCCAGCAGGAGGGACGGGCACTTCAGAGCAGGGCCACAGCTGCCTCTCCAACATTGGACCCTCAATCAGTAGGTTTATGTGCATCAAACGAGGGTGTCTATTTAAAATATTCAGACCCTTTGATGTAGAATTCCATCTCTACAAATCTGGGTTAGGGAATAATGAAGAGGTGGGAGTGACAAAGATCTATTCACAAGCATCACCAACATGAATAATTGATCAAAATAGGAAATATCACCAATATTCTTTTTAGTAATTTATAAAATGGCATCTAATGTAGGTATTTAAAGTGGAGTTTCCAGATTTTTTTTTTTTTAAGATTTTATTGATCTTACAGAGAGGAGAGGGTAGGAGGAACAAGAAGTATCAACCCATAGTTGCTTCACTTTAGTTTATTGATTGCTATTTGTGCCTTGACTGGACGAGTCCAGGGTTTTGAACGGCACAACGTCAGGCTCCAGGTTGATGCTCTGTCCACTGTGTCATGACAGGTAGGCTCCAAAGGTTTTTTAATGACTTGGAGAAAACTTAAGAACATCATAAAATAGTCTCTCTTGCCTGACCAGGTGGTGGCACAGTGGATGGAGTGTCAGCCTGGGACGCTGAGGTCACCAGCTTGAGTGCGGGGTCCCTGGCTCAGCTGGAGCTCCCCAATCAAGGCACATGAGGAAGCAGTCAGTGAACAACTAAGGTGCCGCAACTGAGTTGATGCTTCTCATCTCTCTCCCTTCCTGTCTGTCCCTGCCTCTCAAAGCAAAAAAAATAAAAGCCCTGACTTTTTTTTTTTTTAAACCCTGACATTTTTTTAAAAATTACAGACCACTCTCTACTAGGTCTTTTTAAAATTTTTTTTTATTTTAGAGAGGAAGGAAGAGAGGCAGAAACATCCATTTATTTCTGTATATGTGCCCTGACCGGAGGTCAGACCTGCAGCCTCTGCATATCTGGATGGTGCTCTAACCAACCAAGCCATCCGGCCAGGGTTTCAACTACATTTTAAAAATTACAGGAGAGACTAATGCTAAAGTGGTTATTCTGGATTGTGGGAATTGGAGTAATTTTTTTTCTCCTTTATAATTCTCTGTATTTTGCCTTTTTAAAAAACAGTGAGCCCTGGCCAGTTGGCTCATCAGTAGAGCGTCAGCCCAGCGTGTGGAAGTCCCGGGTTTGATTCCTGGCCCCAGGCACACAGGAAAAGCATCCATCTGCTTCTCTCCCCTTCACCCTCTCCTCTCTCTTTCTCTCTTCCCCTCCTGCAGCCAAGGCTCCATTGGAGCAAAGTTGGCCCGAGTGCTGAGGATGGCTTTATGGCCTCTGCCTCAGGCTCTAGAATGGCTCTGATTGGAGTGGAGCAATGTCCCAGATGGGCACAGCATCGCCCCCTGGTGGACATGCCAGGTGGATCCCAGTCAGGGGCATGCAGGAGTCTGTCTGTTTGCCCCCCCCCCCTTCTCACTTAGGAAAAATACAAAAAAAAAAAAAAACAAAATAGTGAGTATGTAATACTTTAGTAATCAGGAAATAAATTTTAACCATTAAAGGTGGAGTGGGATTGGGAAGAATTCTTTTTTTCTTGAGCTAGCAACTACTAGACTTGAACTTCACAAGGGTGGTGTCATGTGGTCATCTTGTTTATTGCCTCTACAAAGAACCTAGAACAAGACCTTGTACTTAGCAGGTGTTGGTTCACCAGGAAAAGGTTAGAAGACAAGCTCAGCCTTTTCGTAAAGGTTGCACCTCAAAAACGGTACTAAACCACCTGACCTGTGGTGGCGCAGTGGATAAAGCGTCAACCTGGGAACACTGAGGTCACCAGTTCAAAACCCTGCACTGGTCAAGGCACATATGGGAGTTGATGCTTCCAGCTCCTCCCCCCTTTCTCTCTTTCTCTCTCTCTCACTCTGTGTCTCCTCTCTAAAATGAATAAGTATAAAAAGAATTTAAAAAAATAAACGGTACTAAACCCAATACAGTAATAAATATAGTTATGGTTTTATAAATAGGCATGGGATTTTGACCTTAATCAAACTGGAAAACAAACAGGCTCCACCACAAATTCTAGGATGGAGAGAGAAAGCAAACAAGTTGCAGCTTTAATACTTTCAATTTCCCCTTGCGAAGAACTGAATATGGCTGTGGATTAGAGAACAGGAATTTTATTTTCTTGTGCAAAAGAACATTTCAAGTCAAGCTAGTCAGTCACACTTGAGGAAGTCCTGGCCACATAAAAAACTGGGGTAGAAAAAGTACTTGAAATTGTAGTCAGATTTGGCTAAGCAGTAAGCAATCTCCTGGTCACACCTGCACAAGAGTTCTTGACATTTGTCCTCTGCTGGTCCTGGAAGAAATGGAGAAACTGAAGTTAGAGCAGGGACTTGCAGAGACGTGAGGATAAACACAAGGAGAGCCAGTAACGTTGACAGGAAGGATCACAAATCGCATCTGTGTGACACTTGACAGTTCACCATGTGATCGTCGTCCTGGCAATTCCAGGAGGGAGGTGATATTGGCCCCATTTTGCAGAAAAGGAAATTGTCAAGAAGGGTTTTCAGATGCAGAGTCCAAAGTCCATTTGACCTTTTGGCTTCTCTTTTGCATCAATATTACACTATTTCACTTGAGGATCCATCTAGATAAGCAGTAGGAAGTCATCCAGGCCTTTGGAATGCCTGCTCTGCTACGTCCTTGCTGGGTGGAAATGAGACAAGTCCTCATTTAAAATGGGGCATTCTCCGCCTTGCTGGGTTATTGGGAAGCCGGGGTGAGGAAGCCTATGTAAAGTGCCCACGAGAGGCCTGGCACCGGACAAGCACTCAACCGATGTTGGCTCCACCTGCTGTCTGCCTTTCTCCAAGTCTCTTTCAGATGCTCAGAGAAAAATAGCTTGTTGTAGATAACAATTACATATTCCATCTCTCCCCTTCATCCAGGCTAAGTCTCCCTCTATGTTGGGAATTCCACTACTAGAGATTCATTACTTTGAGTTGAAAGATGTTGTGATCTTTAATTGTATCTTGTGCATCTAGAAAGTAGAATGCCTTAAACAGCTATGGATATCACCTAGCCATGCCACCCATTGCCTGTTAGTGTGGGCCTTTATTCAAATGAGTGAGTGGGGGGCACCTATGAAATCCTTCCAATTTCTTCCAGAGTCACAAGGAAGCAGGAGCTTTGAAGCTAGCCAGAATGGCCTGACACGTCACTTCATCCTTCCCAGGCTGATTCCTCAGGAGCAACATGGGGGGACTAATAGTACCTACTTCGAAGGGCTGCTGGAGATAGGAAAGAGACTGAGTCGGTACAATTCATGGGGTACAGGAGGCAGTAAATTGAAGCTGACCTCCTCAAGCTGCTAGCTAATTCTTCAAAGACCCCCCTCTTCAAGTGCACGAGTTCCTTAGAGGTGCTAGCAAGAGGAAGTATGAGAAAATTCACCAGTTTCTCTCTTGGGCAACACCCAGAGAGTCTGGAAGTGCCAGGAGGGGACACAGTTGTGAGTGAAGGGGTCAAGCAGTAGGCAGGGTCCAGCACCCTCTGGCAGCCAGCTCCCCGGGCCCTTCTCTGTTTGCACGACTGCATGCAGGGTTGTCCAAACTCGGGCAGGCCCGTGGCTGCTTCAAGATTACTGCTTCAAATCCCCTCAGTTTTTAAGAGTAAGCAATAAATAAAAAAATAATTTACATTAAATGATATTAAATTACATTTAATTATGTCACTGCTGAAAGTAGAAATTTTTATACCATAAATATAAGAAACTCATAAAAAAAAGGCAAAAACAAATAACCAGTGAGGATAAAGTTTCAATATCAAAGTCCAGTTAAATACTAGTGCCTACCTGAAGGCTATAAGCCCCCAAATTGGGGTGTTAACCTCTTTAGTAGTCAGACTATCACACAACTGACACTTCCTCCTTGCCTAACTGGACAAATGAACAGAAGATTGAAAGGAACATTCTCATTTAATTTATTAAGCTTCCCACTTCCCACACTCTGGGAAACACCCCAACTCCAAAAATCTGTTTAAACACCCTGCAAACTGGATGATTTTAATTCAAGAAAATGGATAACAAAGTCAGGATGACAGGAGCCAGCATTTATTGTGCAGTTATGTGGAGCCAGGCACTGGCAATGGGCTCTGTGGTCCCCACCTCCTCCAGTCCTCTCAGGGCAGTGCCACTGGCAGCAGTCTTTCTTACAGAAGAGAAATCTAGGAGTGGGAGAGGAGAGGAGGGCCCCAGCCCAGTCCTGCCCAATGCTTGCCCTCAGAGGGGGGGAATGAGATGTCAACTCGGGATGTGCCTTTTGTTACAATTCAGGTTATACCAGAGGATTTTTAATAGTTTAGTTTAACAGCTTATATTTAAAAAGAATTTAATACTGCTATATTTAAAAAGTATATATGCATTAGAACAAGACAGGAAAGGAAAAACACTAGGTTTACCAAACAGTTGTCTGTACAGTGTATATGGGACTTTTATTTTCCATAAAACTTTTACATTTTTAAAATTTCATCGCCTGACCTGTGGTGGCGCAGTGGATAAAAGTGTCGACCTGGGAACACTGAGGTCGCCAGTTCAAAACCCTGCACTGGTCTGGTCAAGGCACATATGGGAGTTGATGCTTCCAGCTCCTCCCCCCTTTCTCTCTCTCTCTCTCTCTCTTTCTCTCTCTCTCTCACTCTGTCTCCTCTCTAAAATGAATTAAAATATTTTTATGTATTTATTGATTTTAGAGAGAGAAAGAGAGAAACATTGGTTTGTTGTTCCACTTATTTATGCATTTATTGATTTTTATATGTGCCCTGACCAGGGATCAAACCCACAACCTTGGTGTATTGGGGTGACGCTCTAACCACCTGAGCTAGGCAGCCAGGGAAAAACTTTTACATTTTGTAATTTCAAACTTTTCTAATCTGAGCCATATGATGCTATCATCGTGGAAAAAACAATATGAACAAAAATTGAAGAGTAGCTATTTCAAGGTTCATTTATGATATTTGTTAGATTTAAAATATACCATTCAGCGACAGTGCCAAAAGGAGGTGATTGTGGGGACTTCAGTGGCCCTCCTCCTCCCTAATCCTTCCCAGGTGCCCTTTACCCCACCCCCTCTACAAATAAACAATTTACATTTTTTAAAATGCCCTTCCCATGTAAACAAATGCCCCTTAAGTTCCTTAACTCGGCTTTCAGGCTGGGGCGGGGGACAGGGCTTCCTACATATGAATTCTAGAGGTACCTCAAATATACCATTTGATCTAACAATTCTAGGACTCAATGTTTCAAACACTCTCACACAAATGCACAGAGATTTATGAACAGCCATGGTCTTGCAATCATGTACAGCAGTTGATGGGGACATGAAAAAAAAAACAATAAAATACATTCAAACCAGAGACCAGTTCTCAACCTTGGGCGGTTGTATCCCCAGGGTCATTTGACAATGTCTGGAGACATTTTTGGTTGTCACATGTGGGGGGTGCAGGAGTGGTGCTACTGGTACCCGGTTTGCAGAGGTCAGGAATGCTGCTAAACATCAACAGTGCACAGGGCAGCCCCCCACAATAGAGAAGTATCCAGACCAAAATGTTAATCGTGTCAAAACTGAGAAACTGCCATTGATTATTACCTATCTTTAATTATTTTTACTTTAGATTTTATTTATTCATTTTAGAGAGGGGACAGAGAGAGAGACGAGGGGTGGGGTGGAGGAGCAGAAAGCATCAACTCCTATATGTGCCTTGACCAGGGAAGCCCAGGGCTTTGAACCAGCAACCTCAGCATTCCAGGTCAACACTTTACCCATTGCACCACTGCAGGTCAGGCGATTATTACCTATCTTTAAAAGAACAGGGTTGACCCATATGTTCAAACATGTCCAAAACACAATGTTAAGTGACAACATATTATAAAAATACATGTATTGTGATCTGATTATTATTATTATTATACCTATATATATATACACATACTAATCTGGAGGAAGAAATGCCAAACTTAACAAGCACTAGTTAACTCTAATGGGTGGAGTATAAGTTTTTACATTACAATAGTTCTGTAATGTTTGAATTTTTCATAACAAATGTATGAGGTTGGAATCAGAAAAAGCATGTGGATAGATAGATGATATATAGAGACAGACAGGTTTAAAATAATGTGTAAAAATTGGTAATAGAACCAGGCAGTGCAGGAGTGAGCCCTTCTGCTCATAAACTTTCCATGGCCCGCTGCACAACAAACCTGGGCACCCTTGAAGCAATATGACCTGATAGGGCAGGGACTCCTGAGGATGGAGGCACAGAGGCTCCAGGGTGGCACTGTTCCCACAGAGCTAGCTAGAGGCCAGTTGTCCTAAGGACATGGGACTGGGACGAATACCCCAGCCAGCTCCTCTTCCCTCAGCCCATCACTGAGTCCTGCAGTTCCTTCCACCTTCCAGCCAATACAGATGTTCAGAAGCCAGGCCTGTGCACTACCATGCAGTGCCTAGCTTCTACCTTTGCTCCCTCCAGGGTCCGGGCCATGCAGTAGCCAGAGTGGTTCAGTTACAAAGGAAATCAGATCATGTCACTCCTCTGCTCAAAACCCTTCATGGCTCCCCACCTCTCTCAGAGCAAAGCCTCCAACACCCTGTGGAATCTGCCCACCACCAGCTACATTATCACTCAACCCTCTCAGCCTAAGTGACCCTGCTCTGCCCTCACTGGCCCCCGTGTGCTCCTCAGACCAACCAGTTATTCCTACCAGCTCTTCACATGGTTCCTCTCATTCCCCAAGTCTCTGCTGTACCAGCACCTTGTCAGTGAGACCCTCTCTGACACCTGATCATTCAATAAGAAAAGCCCCACCCTGCATTCCTGCTTTTCCTTCATTGAGGAAAAATTCCCACAACAAAATTACCATTTGAAAGTGCACAAGTCAGTGGGATTTAGTAAATTCACAATGTTGTGTGACCTCTGTCTAGTTCCAAAATATTTCCATCACGCCAAAAGAGCCCTCATACACATTGAGAAGTCACTCCCCATTACCCGAGTGCCTGTCAACCGCTAATCAGTTTTCTGTCCCTATAGTTTTGCCTATTCTGGACAGTTTATGTATTTGGGATCATATGATATGTGTCCTTTTGTGTCCTGCTTTTTTTACTCAGCATCAGGTTGTATGTAGCGGGTACATACTTCCCCTATTTTATTTTCTGACACAACAGTTATAAAAGCACTTGGCACAGACAGTGTCCTGCTCTTCTCCTTTTAGACTTCTCTGTCTTAGCTAAAACCTACCATGGAGGCTGGTGGCACAGAGTGGATTCTCAATAATATTTGTTGGGAGAATATAGAAAAGCCATATATCATTTCCAATTCTCATACAAACACAGCATCTAAGTTTTATTATTTCCATTTTACAGATGTGTAAAGTGAGGCTCAGAGGGATTCAGTAACGTGTCCAAGGCCACAGAACTGAGAAGGGGTCGAGCAGGTCTTGAGCCCAGGATCTCCCGATCCAATGCCCATACCTCCCTTGTGTTCCCACCCTCCTCTCTGAGCAAGAAAGATTTTTTTTTAAAGGTGAGAGCAAGGGAGATAGTGAGGCAGACTCCCACATGTGCCCAAACAGGATCCAGCCAGCAACCCTGTCTGGGGCTGATGCTAGAGTACCAAGTTATTTCTAGTACCTGAGGCTGACACACTTGAACTAAGCAAGCTATCTTCAGTGCTCAAGGTCATGCTCAAACTGAGCCACTGGCTATAGGAGGAGAAGAGGGAGAGGAGGGGAAGAGGGACGGGAAGAGAAGCAGATGGTTGTTTCTCTTGTGTGCCCTGACGGGGAATCAAACCCAAGACGTCCATATGCCAGGCCAACACTCTATCCACTGAGCCACCGGCCAGAGCTAAAAGATTCTTTCAAAAGCAAAACTTGGTCTCACTGCTCCATAGCCTCAGAGACCCAACAGCATCATGTTATTGAAGAATAACAAAAACTTAAAAGGAAAAATAGCTCCCAAGAGTTAAGTTTAAAATAAAGGCCTGCCAGTAAATATTATTATAGGCATAAAATTTTTAAAATATATTCAAGTAAGGCCCATAAATGGAAAATGGGCCACACCTGTAATTAAGTAAACAACTATGTTCAGAATATCTCCAAACTGAATAAGAGAATATTTTTAGCCAAAAATGCATAATAGATATTTTGGTTCTCTTCGTTTGGTTCAGGGAGGCCAGTTCTGTAAACAGGCACTGACTCCACCAATAAATATTTTACAAGCACCATTTTCACATGGATATGGGCAAGCAAAACATGCAAGTTGAAGGGAAGAACGGAAAGATCTTTAACAGATTTCCAATTCAAGGCCCATTTTACTTCCTCTCCACACACCCGGAAGGGGTAAGTTTGGGGACAGGAAGTGTGCCCCAGAGTGGGCATAACACCACCAAGTTAGGCAAGTAATTTCTTTCCCTGGGCATCAGTTTTCCCAACTCTAAATGAGAGGGCTTGATGAGATGATGTCTGGGGCACTTTTAGTCCAAAACATTAATATTATGTCTCAATATTAATTTGGCTTGACTCTTATGCCAACTCCTAAGTCATACTAAGGAGGTATGGCTCAGAATCTGAGCATATCTAAGAACACCCTTCTAGTAACCCTTATGACTGCTTCCTTTCCTCCAGGACAGACCAAGTTACAGAAGCTAGGGTTTTAGTAGAAAGTGACACCAAAACTTCAATTCTCTCTGATGGGAGGTAGTGGGGTCAGAGAGAGACTCAGACTAGGATGAGGGAGGGAAGAAAGTAATACACCTGTCTGATCGGTTTATCACAGTAACCACATTTTTTAATCTTTGCAACATCCATCTTCAAGGTAAGGAAACTGAGGACCAGAGAGTCATCCATCTAGGTACAAAAGATTTCAACAAGGGAAAGAAGAGTCTCTTCAACAAATGGTACTGGACAACTGGATATCCACATGCAAAACAATGAAGCTGGACCCCCTTGCCACACACCATGTACAAAAATTACATAACTCAAATTGGATCAATGACCTAAATATAAGGATTCAAACCCTGGCTGGTTTGAATCAATCGATGACCACATGAATGAATGGAACAAGTCTATGTTTCTCTTTTTCTCGCCCTTTTTCTTTATCTCTCTTCTCTTTCTCTAAAACATCAATAAATAATTTTTTTTAATTTTTAAATGAGCCAAAGACTTGAACAAACAATTCTCCAAAGATATAAAAATGGCCAACAAGCACATGAAAAGATGTTCAATGTCTATCCATCATTCATCTACTTTTTTATTTTTAGTGAGAGAGGGAGAGACAGACAGACAGACAGACAGAAAGGGAGAGAGATGAGAAATATAGTTCCAGCACTTTAGTTGCTGTTCATTGATTGCTTCTCATACACATTTTGATGGGTGGGGGTGTTCCAGCTGAGCCAGTGACCCCTTGCTTAAGCCAGTGACCTTGAGCTCAAGCCGGAGACCATGGTGTCATGTAGATGATCCCACGCTCAAGCCAGTGACCCTGCACGCAAGCTGGTGATGCTCTATCTGCTGTGCCGCCACTGGTCAGGCCATTTTATTTTGTTTTGATGCATGTCAAGGTAATTTGCAGAGATCACATCAGGCTGTGTATTTCTTCTCTTTTTAATTATTTTTTAATTTTTGATTGATTTTGGGCAGGGGCTGAGTATTCATTTGTTGTTCCACTTAGTTGTGCATTCACTGGTTGCTTCCTGTATGTGCGCTGACCAAAAACGAAACCCACAACCTTGGCGTTTCAGAAGGACACTAACTGAGCTAACTGGTCTGGGCCTCTTTCTAATTTTTAATTCACAAGTAACTCATGAAGATATTCTCTTTGTCAAAAATGGAAACATTACAGAGAACATGAAGTTGCTTTCTACCATCACTCCCCTCAACCTGATTTTTTTTTTTTAGGGAGAGAGGCAGGGAGAAAGAGAGACACACAGAAAGATCGAGCTGTTCCTGTATATGCCCTGACCAGGGATCGAACTGGCAACCTCTGTGCTTCTGGACAACGCTCCAACCAACTGAGCTATCTGGCCAGGGCTACAAGGCTACAAGTTTTTCTTTTTAACACTATGGTGCTTTAAAATTGAACATGTCACTCTGCAGTTTGCTTTTTCACTCAGTACCTTTCCATGTCAGCATATGGTTCTACCTTATCCTTTCTCCAGGCCACAGTCGTCCACGGTAGGAATCATGGGTTCAAGTACTCAGGCCCCATCATGTAAACATTTAAGTTGTTTATACCTGGTATTATTTCTATCTTTTTCAGTTTTTGTCCAGACAGCAAAGAGATAGGTTTCTTTGTTTACTTTTCTAAAGTGCTTACTATTAAATATAACTTATAGTAGGTGAACCCGAAGTGTGGTCCACGGAGAGGTGGAAGCAGAGGTAAGCCATTACAACCACGAAGCCCCAGGGACTCTCAGCGAAGTGGGTGGGGTGATCCTGGGGACTCACCACACTCGATGTGCTGATTGATGCACTTCCAGGAATAGGGCTCCAACTTGGCCTTGCAGCCAGCCTCCTCCTTGGCATGTTGGTAGCAGCAGTCATGACGATGACAGCACCTGTGGATGGCAGACAGGCAGAACTGCAAGTGGGTGAAGGCAGGGCTGCTATCCTGGCCATTTTCCCATGCCAGGGCAATTGGTGACCATCTTCTGGTCCAAATTTAGCCCCTGAGAATCCTATCTGGGAAATAATTCTGCAGTGTGTCTTGCACTGCTTCCATCCCCAGCCATGCTCAAGCCTGGCCCCTGCCTGCTCCACCGAGTCTCTGAGCTCCAGCAGAACCTGTGCCCTCTTTGTTGCTAGAGCGGGCCTGCCTCGGCCTTTGCCCTCTGCCTGGAACAACTTCATGCCCACTCTTTCTCCTTTAGGGCTCAGCCTAAGCACCAACCCCCATTCTCAGAATGTCATCATGCCCCCTACCTCCCAGGTTATAAGCATCTCCTTGTTACATTACAACTTCTTTTTAAACCAGGTTTCTTCAGTTCAGGGCAGGTTTATAATGAGACCCTCGTTAGCAAGATTAACATCTGTCTTCTTCACTGACCAGAGCTCTAAGAGGTGAGACCATTTCTCTTGTTCCTCACAGTGTCACCAGCACCCAGACCAGCCCAGGCCTGCCTATAATAGGACCTCAATAATAATAATAATAATTTACTATTGAAAAAGTCCCTAAGGAACACCTACAAATGTCCCTAAACCTGCCCATTTCATTCATTCCCTGGTGTTGGCCCCAGCCAGCCAGCAGCCCCACTCTGTGCTGAGCCCAGCCAGATTATTCTCTGCCCTCAGGGAGCTCCCAGTGTGGAGTGTGTGTGTGTGTGTGTGGGGGGGGCAGACAAGTCACCAGATGCGACATGCATAATGAGAAGTGCTAGGATGTGGGGTAAGGAGAGGGGATTCTGGGAGCCAGAGGAGGTGCCATGCCCAGTCAGACTTCAGGAGACTTCCTAGAGAGGGCACCACACGATCTGCATCAGGGAAGACGTCTGGGAACCGGACCCCTGGAGTGTGGGAGGGCACGGGCTGGGCCGCAGCCAGAGCCTTGACAGCACAAGGCCGAGAAAAGAACTGTTAGTGTCAGTCACATCCTGCGAGCTAGGGAAGAGACAATCAAATTCTGTCCTCTGCCACCTACTAGCTGTGTGGAAATGGATGAGTGGCTGTGCCTCTCTGAGCCTCAGAGCCTCCGTGCATAAAACAGGGAAAGCCACTGTGCCTGTTTCCAAGGATGGTCATGAGGATAAATGAGAAGAAGTCATGGAAAGATATAAAAATCCAGTGCCTTGCAAAGAACAGGCAATTTCACATGGTAGCAGAGTGCAGTGGTAAGGGCTATGAACCCAGGAAGACTACTGGGGTTCAAATCCCCCCTTACTCTCTATGTGCCCCAGACAAGTTACTTAATATTTCTGTGCCTCAGTTTCCTCATTTATGAAATCGGATTATTGTGAGGTCTCAGAGAGTTCTTCGAACAGTTCCTGGTACACTTTAAGTCTAATAACTTTATCTTTCTCAGACAAAGTAACCATCCCACAGCCAGATCTTGAGGGGGCAGCTGGCACCAAGGTTTGGCCTTATTGGCCATGTTACCCAAGAGGCTGTTTGCCTACAAGGTATACCTTGCGCTATTTCTTCATAAGCTTTCTTTAACTACCCCAAAGGGGGGAGATCTTCTAGCTTAGCCCAAGCATGAACTCACCGGTCAATGGCATCCAGGGGCCGGCCACTGCCACCTAGCCCACAATAGCAGCCATAGCTAATATAGGCCAGGGGGTTGCGAGGGCCAACACAGTAGATGGTCTTTGCCAGTTCTATGAGCCCACGCCGGTGCACATGTGATTTCAAGGAGTCTGGGGGGAAACAAAAGTTAGAGGTTAAAGGTCAGGTCTGCCCTGGTCCTGGGGAGGGGACCTGAGAAAAGTCATGGAAGATCACTGCTTGGGTTTGAATCCTGCTGCTCCTACTTCCTAGTTGTGTGACCTTGGACAACTTATTCAAGCTCTCTGTGCCTTGTTTTCCTCATCTGTAAAATAGGGGGCTACGTGTACCTCACTTTATAGGATGCATTGAGATCGTGCATGTAAAGTGCCTGGCATGTAACACTTTCTAACTATTATTGCCAATATCCTCAAGGTGGCCATGAAAGAGAAAACAAGACACAGGGCAACAGTATCTGGAAGATCACAGCTGGGCATCTGCATAGACTGCTCCCTTTTCCTAGAATGTCTTGATTCCCAATCTCCTTCCCTGGTCAATTCCAGACACAGCCCGAGTTCAAGTTGTGCATCAAGTGTCTGTTCAGTTGCTTGTGATGAGCACTGGATGTCAGAGATGAGCTAAACAGGGTCCCTGCCACCAAGGAGTGCTCTATGGAGGCCTCCATGTCCCTGGTTCTCCCCCCACCACTGCCACCACTTCCTTCAAGACTCTGGTTGAGAGACCTTTAAATCTCCTCTTCTTTTTACTGTGGGCACAGCTCCCCCCACAGCCCAGTCAGGGTTCTGCCACCCAGCAGTGCACAGCAGGTAAAACTGGACCCCTTGCCTTTCACAAGGGAGAAAGAGGAGACCCGGGCAGGACGGATGACCCCCACAGTTACACTGCCTCCAAGAACCTGGCTGACAGGGGGCTCCGACCCAGGCTTCTGACTCCCAATCTAGTGTTCATTCCTCCCCACCCAGTAACAGCAGGGTGACAGAGCTGAGGGACAAGGTGGGGGGCCACTGCTCAGGGCCAGGCAGCTCCAGACCCACTGTGACATGGGCATCAGAGAATCCCAGAGCAGCTCTTCCTTTTGGTGAGGGCTATGAGTCTACTCTCTGGTGTTTGGTCCAAAACAACAGTCAGAGTAATAGTAGGAGATGCAGTCACTGGAACCTCATCCTGCACAAGACAATGGCATAGCCGCCTAGTCCTGTGGGAGGCTGTCATCCCATTTACATATGGGGAAACTGAGACTAAGAGAGGCCAAAGGACCCATCTTAGGTCACAGGGCTGGTGAGCCTCAGCGCAGAAGCTCATGCTCAGGCCTGTCTCATTCCTGGGAGACCGCTCTTCACTGCTCTGGAGCAGCCAATCCAGGGATTTATGCATTGCATTTGGTCATTGTAAAGCAAGTAGCCAGGGCCAAGGCCACTATCAGAGCCGCCTGACCCGTGCAGGTTCGCATTAGATTCGAACAGTCAGTAATGAAACAATGGAGCCAAAAACTGGTGAGCCATCAGCTTTAATTCTAGCTTGCACCCAGCGGGCAAGCAAAAACACACACTGGGCTCCAAAACCCACTCATTCAGTGCTCACAAAGCTACTGACTTATCCGAGTTTCCTAGAATCAAAGGTTTCTAGCTCACCAGACTTATTCACCTCTGTTCCCCATCTCCTTCTGCACAAATTCTGCTCAAACTGCCTTCTTCCTCAGCACTCTGCCATCTTGGCTGCTTCTCCTCTCCACGTGGCCTTAATCTGCTCTCCTCTCTAATACCTCAGAAACCAAGTGCACGCTACTGGCCTGCCCCACTTTATAGCATAGATTCAAAACCTTTAATCCAATTACACAAACAAGAGTCTCTGATACAAAGCCACCCACCTGAGGCATAATGGGATTCCTCAGGAGAGCGCACCACCCCACATCATTTAATCAGTCAAGGGTGTGGGGAAAAGCTTACTCTTAAAACCAAGCCTTAGGCTATAACGACCCGGCCTGCTTACATTACAGCCTTTCCCCCACACCCATCCCAAGCATAAGGGCAAATAATATCACCTGGGTGATGGGCTTCCATGTGGGCAGCGCCATCTTTAACAAAGTGAGCATATTATATTTTATCTGCCCAACAGTCATCATGTCTCTTTTTATCTAAAACAAGTTTTTATTATAGTGACTTTTTTGAAGAGTACAGACCAAAATTAAATCCATTTTTTTTTCTCAGTGGAGAAGGTAGCATATTCTTGTGGGGGAATACAGATGAATTAAATACAAAGCAAAATAAAAAATAAAAAAACAAGTTTAGAGTTAATAGCTTCACCTTCCTTTCTGGATGTCCAGTCCTCACTCTCCCAGGACTTGCCAAGTGCTGCTCCCAGCTGCCCGTGGCTCCCACCACGCTAGCTGCCCGTGGCTCCCACCACGCTCCAGAGAAAGCTCAGGGGCCTAACTGCAGCCCGGAGGCCCTGCAAGAGCCTGCCAGTTCCTCCTCTCCAGTGTCCTCTCTCGATGTCCACCACACAGACCCTGCTCATCATTTCCTGTTCCTCCAACTTTCCCATCACATATATACTGTTCTGCAAATGCCCTCACCCCATCCTCTATCAAGCGGCATTGTAGCATAGACAATAGCTGCAGTTGATAACTGAAAATATGTCCAGGCTGTTTGTAAAATAAAATAATTGTTTTATTTGTGATATAACCCCTTCAAGCTCATTCTATTAATTAAATGTTGTTTTGATTGATTGCGATACAATTTAGATATTTATACGGTATGTAATTATATTTTTATTAAAATAATATTGTATATTAAATTTTTTCACTCACATTTATTCATAAACAAATTATATAATAAAATTTTGTTTACTTAACGAATCATTTTTGTATTTAACATTTTTTAATTTTAATATTTCGTTCGGCCTGTAAGAAAACTTTTCTTTCTAATCTGGCCCGGCGGCAAAAACTATTGGCCACGTCTGCTCTAGAAGCTTACCTGTAACTTCCTAGAATCTGCCTCATCCTCAGGTGACCACAGAGGCCCTTGTCACACTGTCCTGCTATCTGCTATAGGAGTGACTCTCTAGCCTGGAGCACTTTGAGGGAAGATCTCTGTCATAGGCAGCTCCAGATCCCGTCATGAAGTGGGCTTCCAGAAAGGGTTCCTTGACCTCTGTATCCACCAAGCCCCAGTCTAAGCATATCTGACAGAGCCCCAGTCTTAACCCTATACTCTACAATTGTCCCCAGAGGTCCCCAACCCTGACCTAACCACACTCTGGCATCTCAGGGTCCTGCATACAGCCCTATGGGGATCCCAAGCATGGGGCAGAAACCCAGGACTGGGTTTGGAACCAAGGAAAACACTCCCTCTGGGCCAGCTTAGGTGGGGCAGGTCACTCTGGGGTCTGTTTGCTCTGTCTGCCCACAGCAGCCTCACTGGGAGTGCCAAGGCTGTCCAGGCTTCCTATCTTGCTATGGGCCAGAGGGCGTGAGAGTGTGTGTGTGTTCCTTGGGTATCTTTGCTTGTGTCTGCGTGAGCCTATCTATGAGCCCTACACCTAAGTGCCCAGGTGAGGCTGGAGGTGTGTGTGCATATAATGTGGTATCTGTATATTTTCCAGTGAGTATGTGTTCCTGTGCACCTCAGAAATGGGCAGTCACTGAGGGGACCTCTCCAGGGCTGTTGCCCAGGGATGGGTGAGAAGGCAACCTTACGTTCTTCCCTGAGCCCAGGTATGGCAGGGCCCTTCTTCCCCTGCCTTTCTCAGCCTCTGGTATCCCCCTGGTCACCCTACCTCAGACCCCAGGCACACACGGAGTGAACCATCAGTTCACAGGGTCACAAGACAGGTGGCTGGGGAGGGTCTGGCCACTGAAGAGGGTTACAGTGAGTGAATGGGGGTCAGGGGAAAACAGGGAGCCCCTGGGAAGGGCTGTGCTAGCTTGGGGTCCCTAGGAGGAGCGAATGGGTGGAAGCTCTTGGGAAAGACTGGGCGACAGGGCTCTTGGAAACCTGGTAAGAAATGCGTTAGTGAGCCAGAGAAATGAGGGCTTGGGGCTGAAGAGCTCCTGGGACCTTGGGAAGGGCTGGTGAGTTGGTGTCCTTGCAGAGGGGCTGGGGAGTAGGGCACGTGAGCCAGGAGAGAGGGCTGAAGGAGTCCCAGGAACTCCTTGGTCCTTTGAAGGGCCCATTCCTCACTCACCTGCGCTGGGCAGGAGTCCGGGTACTAATAGCAGCAGCAGCGGCAGCATTACTGGCTGGCCCAGGGGGAGCTGACCCATAGGATGGTGGCAGGTGTGGGACGATCTGACGGACAGTGTAGTTACCAAGCCCGGCCCGAACCCCTTCCCCTAAACCCCGCCCAGTTCCGCCCCTGACCTCACCTTACCGCAGGACCGACCAAGGGCGGAGCCGACTAAGGGCGGGCCCCTGGGGCTGCAAGAAAAGTCCTTCCCCGACCTCTGCATCTTGGTCATCGACTGGGTGCGTGAGACCAAGAGAGAGAATCCAGCCCAGGAAGTCTCAGGTTAGGGGTGAGGGTGGGGGGGATTACAGAGGAAAGAAGTTTGGCACAGGTGGAGTCACCAAATAAATTTGCAAAAACGGTACTCTTGTTAATATTATTGTTACCCGCAGTCCCCTCCCAGGGCTCACCTGGGCGTCCCAAAGAAGAACACTTGGAAGAGGGGGAGGTACAGATATTATTTTAAACACTTTAAATGCAGGAAACTTGGCATTCCTGACACTTCTCGAAATCAGCTCTCTACATCACCCCACACCACTACTACAGTCGGAAAATGGAAGGGGTTGAAGATTTGCCCACAGTCACACAGGGGGTTCTGGTAAAAGACAAATGGAATGGTGTAGGAGGGGAGCGAGTCCCACACCCCACAATTTTTCTGCCTTAGGCTTCTTATCTGGTCAAGGGTAGTAAGGGACATGAGAGGCAGAGAAGACATACATACACGGTAGATGTTCAGCATTGAAAGAGGATGACAATTGTGGCACAATCAGTTCCCCTTTGTCCCTACCCAATGTCATCAATTTCTGTTGATTTCTAGTCATAACTAGTTCTGAGAGTGGAACCCTAGACTCCTCTCAGTTCCATGGCCAAGTTCTAGTAAAAATAATGACAACCAAAAATGATAATGTCACACCAGCCATAATGTGTTAAGGGCACCAGACACATGATCTTTTGCATAACCTCAGACTCCTGGTGTCCCACTTCACAGGAAGAAACAGGCTCAAAGAAGCTAAGAATCAAGAATTATAGGTTCCCAGATTCAATTCATTTCTATATAGTGCCAAATTTCTGTGTGCCTCCTTCTATGAAAACCTAAGGCATCCAGCCATTTATCTGTCACTCTTTGGGTCATTGTCTCCCCAGGGGAGAGAGCTCCTCAAGGTAAGGTCTGGGTCTCCACTTGAACCCCTACCATGGGTATGCATAGCATATAATGGGTGTTTATAACAGGTGTTTAATTAGGGATTTTCCACACAGATTATGGGGCAGCCCTGGCCGGAGCGCTCAGTTGCCTGGAGCATTGTCCCAAAGCACAGAGGTTGCGGATTTGATCCAGTGGTGGGATTCAACCCTTTTGCAATGGTTTGGCAGAACCGATACCTAATTTTTTGTTGCATTCAGTGAACCAGTTATTAAATGGCACTTATAATCAGGGTTCTCTCTAACGTGAGCCCCTGGGCAGCCACCTAATGTGGAAATCATAAATTTACATTCCTTACTCTTTCTGAATGTTCATCTGCGCAACAGCATATTCTAAGTGCCCGTAGAAATGTTCATTCCGTCCAAAGGTGAAAAAAGTTGCAAGTGAGGATGTCAAACAAGAAGCAAAATAGGCCTGACCAGGCGGTGGCGCAGTGGATAGAGCATCGGACTGGGATGCGGAAGACTCAGGTTCGAGACCCCTAGGTCGCCAGCTTGAGCGCGGGCACCAGCTTGGATCCAAGGTCGCTGGCTCGAGCAAGGGGTTACTCAGTCTGCTGAAGGCCCGCAGTCAAGGCATATGTGAGAGGGCAGTCAATGAACAACTAAGGTGTTGCAACGGCAACGAAAAACTAATGATTGATGCTTCTCATCTCTCTCCATTCCTGTCTGTCTGTCTCTATCTATCCCTCTCTCTGACTCTCTCTCTGTACCTGTAAAAAAAAAAAAACCAACTCTTAAGCAATCTAGTTTTGTGTACCTCTTTTATTGTTCTTATTTTAGTATTAAATGCATGAAGTAATAAACTATCTTTCGGTATATCATTTTTTTAATACTTAACACGGTCATTAGGGCAGAGAACCAGAAGTTAAATTATTTAAGTCCCACCACTGGTTTGATCCCAGGTCAGGTCATATACAGGAACAGATTGATGTCTTTCTCTCTCCCTCTCTCCCTCCTTCACATTATAGAGAATCAATAAAATACCAATCAAAATGCCAGGTAGTTCTCTTTTGGATATTGACAAAGTATGTCTAAATTTTATACGTAGAGGCAAAATGTCCAAAATAGCCAACAACAATATTGAAGAAGAACAAAGTCAGAACTGACACTACTCAAAGCTACAGTACTTACTTTAAAGCTACAGTAATCAAGGCACTGTGGTATTTGTGAAAAGATAGTCAAATAGATCAATGGAACAAAATAGAGAGCCTAGAGATAGACATTCACAATTTTAGTCAACATGATCCATGAAGGAAGTAATTGATAAACTGAACTTAGTTAAAATTAAAAACAATCATATATGTAAAAGACACCATCAAGAGAATGAGAAAACAAGTCAAAGACTTGGAAAAAATATTTATTATCCAAAATTGATAAAGAACTCAACAGTAATAAAGCAAACAAAGTGATTAAAAAGAGACCAAAGGGGACTTAACCTATGGTGGCACTGTGAATAAAGCATCGACCTGGAACACTGAGGTCACTGGTTTGAAACCCTGAACTTGCCTGGTCAAGGCACATATGGGAGTTGATGCTTCCTGCTCCTCCCCACTTCTCTCTCTCTCTCTCTCTCTCTTTCTCTCCCCTCCCTAAAGTTAATAAATAAAATAAAATAAAACAAATAGACAGAAAGGACTTCCAAACATCTCACAAAGGAAGATATACAGATGGCAAAGAAGCACACAGAAAGATGCTCCTCATCATACGTCATCAGGGAAATGCAAATTAAAACAATAATGTGATATCATTACACACCTACTAGAATGTCCCAAGTCTAGAACACTGACACCACCAAATGCTGAGGAAGATGTGCAGTGACAGAGATTCTCACACATTGTCAGCAGGGATGCAAAATAATAAAGCCTCTTTGACAGTGTGGCCATTTCTTATTAAATAAAACATACTTTTACCATATGATCTGGCAGCCATTCTCCTTGGTATTTACCCAATGAGGCTGAAAGCTTGTGTGCACATAAAAAAAACTGCATATGATGTTATAGCGCTTTAACCATAGCAGCCAAAATTTGGACGCAACCAAAGTGTCCTTCAGTATGTGAGTGCATAAATAAACTGTGGAACATGCAGACACTGGAATATCATTAGGGGCTAAAATGAAATGAGCTATCAGGTCATGAAATAACATGGAGGAACCATAAATGCATATTACTAAGTGAAAGAAGCCAATCTACATACTGTATATTCTAACAATATGATATTCTGAAAAAGGCACAATGATGGAAACAACAAAATGATCCATGGTTGTGAAGCATGAGAGAGATAAATAGGCAGAGCACAGAGAACATTGCTCTATATAATAATGCAATGATAGATATAATACAGTGATAGATGTATGTCTTTATACTTTTGTCCAAACTCATTGAATGCCCAAAATCAAGAGCAAACCCAGAGGCAAACTATAGATTTTGAGTGATGATAATGATGTATCAATATAACCTTATCTTTGGTAAAAAAAAAAGTATCATTCTTGTGAATGATTTTGATATTGGGGGGAGTGTCTACTGCCATACCACCCTGAACATGCCTGATTCCGTCTGATAATGGGGAGCCAGGGGCAAGAGGTGTATGGGATATCTCTGTACCTCCCTCTCAATTTTTAATTTTTTTATTTTTTACAGGGTTAGAGAAAGAGTCGGACAGAGGGATAGATAGGGACAGACAGACAGGAACGGAGAGAGCTGAGAAGCATCAATCATCAGTTTTTCGTTGCCGTTGTGACACCATAGTTATTCATTGATTGCTTTCTCACATGTGCCTTAACCGCGGACCTTCAGCAGACCGAGCAACCCTTTGCTGGAGCCAGGGACCTTGGGTCCAAGCTGGTGAGCTTTTGCTCAAGCCAGATGAGCCCACACTCAAGCTGGTGACCTCGGGGTCTCGAACCTGGGTCTTCCGCATCCCAGTCCGACGCTCTATCCACTGCGCCACCGCCTAGTCAGGCCTCCCTCTCAATTTTGCTGTAAACCTAAAACTGCTTTCAAAAATAAAATGTTTTTAAAAATTCCACTTGAGTTTAAAACTCCACTCTTCTAAAGAATGTAAATTTCTTCCTCCTTCCCACTTTGCAGGTCAGACCTGAAGTGGAGGGGCTGGGACATCATCTAGTTCTCCATTCCCTCTCCTTTCCTTTGCTAAGCCAGTGGTCCTCACGGAGAGGTGCATTAACCATAGGAAATAAACAAAATCCATTGGAGTGTGGGAGAAAATATTACAAACTTCTACTTACATTTATTTTTATCAAATAAAAAAATAGCCCTGGCCAAGTTGCTCAGTGGATAGAGCCTCGATCCAGCACGCTAAGGTCGCAGGTTCAATACCCCCCAGGCAGGCGATGTAAGGGCACTTACTAGAAGCAATCAGTGAGTACAACTATCCTGACCTGTGGTGGCACACCGGGTAAGACACTGACCTGGAATGCTTAGGTCGCCAGTTTGAAACCCTGGGCTTGCCTAGCTAAGGCACATATGAGAAGCAATTATGAGTTGATGCTTCCTACTCCCTGCTTCTCTCTCTCTAAAATCAATAAACAAAATCTTTTTAAAAAATGAGTACACAACTAAGTGGAATGAGTTGATGCTTCTCTCTTCCTCTCTCTCTTTATCACAAATCAATGGGAAAAAAAAATTTTTTTTAAAGAAATTAAGCTTTTAAGCCCTGGTCGGTTGGCTCAGCACAGTTGAGCATCGGCACGGTTGTGGAACTCCTGGGTTCAATTCCTGGTACGGGCACACAGGAGAAGCACCCATCTGCTTCTCCACCCTTCCCCCTCTCCTTCCTCTCTATCTCTCTTTTCCCTTCCCGCAGCCAAGGCTCCATTGGAGCAAAGTTGGCCCAGGCACTGAGGATGGCTCCATGGCCTCCACCTCAGGCATTAGAATGGCTCCAGCTGCAATGGAGCAACACCCCAGATGGGCAGAGCATCGCCCCCTGGTGGGTATGCTGGTGGATCACAGTCGGGCACATGTGGGAGTCTGACTGCCTCCCGCTTCTAACTTCGGAAAAATACTAAATAAATAAATAAATAAAATAAATTAAGCTTTCTGATAATGTAACTTAGACTGATGAGTGATGTCATGCACACATATTCTATGAGTCATGTAATCACACAAATATATTTACAGAAGAGTGGAAGTACTACAACACAAAGGAGCTAAGAGCAGCATTCTTTTTCATTCTTTCACGTTCAATATTTTCTGTGTATTTTTTTTAAGTGAGAGGAGGGGAGATAGTGAGATAGACTCCTGCATGCACTCTGACAGGGATCCACCCTGCATCCTCCATCTGGGGCCGATGCTCAAATCAACTAAGCTATCCTCAGCACCTAAGGCCAACGCTCTGACCAACCAAGCTATTCTCAGTGCCCGGGTCCAACACTCAAACCAATTGAACCACTGGCTGTGAGAGTGGAAGAGAGAAAGAAGAATGAGAGGGAAGAGAAGAGAAGCAGATGGTCACTTCTCATGTGTGCCCTGACTGGGGATCAAACCCGGGACGCCTGCACGCTGGGCTGATACTCTATCCACTGAGCCAATCCACCAGGGCCTTTCCTTTGTATTTTAATGTTCAGTTATTGGATTTGCAAATTATATTATACTTCTAAATAAATTAACCTTCAGAAAATGGGCCAAAACAAGAAAATAGCAGAGCTGATGCTTCTTTGACTCTCACAAGGAGCTTCTGTCCAGCTATATTTGAGGTAAAAATAACAATCATCTGAAAAAAAAATAAGTCAAGAAAAATGAAAATTATGAGAAAGGTTTCTTGAGTTAAAATTTTATACCCACAATTTTTTTTATTTCTTTTTTTTTATTTATTCATTTTAGAGAGGAGACACAGAGTGAGAGAGAGAGAGAGAGAGAGAGAGAGAGAAAGAGAGAGAGAGAGAAAGGGGGGAGGAGCTGGAAGCATCAACTCCCATATGTGCCTTGACCAGGCCAGTGCAGGGTTTTGAACTGGCGACCTCAGTGTTCCCAGGTCGACGCTTTATCCACTGCGCCACCACAGGTCAGGCTATACCCACAATTTTTAACAGTGAATCTTATCATAAGTAGGAATTATTCCTTGAGGTTTTCATGATAGCATAAAGCCATGTGGTTGACAATATTCTAAAAATATTATTTTCTTCATCTTTATCAAAATCTTTCAAATTTTATACTTTTGTATTTTCTATTGCAATCCTTCTACCTCCCCAATGTCCACTCCCACATCCTTGCTACCCCGGAGAGTGGAGATACTGGCAGCTCCAGCATTCTGCCTTGCCCTCATGTCAGTCCTCCTCTCCCTGCCTCAGCAGACACCCACCCACCCAGCCTCCTCTTTTTATAGCCCCCTCCTCCAAGTCTTTCTAAAAGTAGTTGCTTGGGACTTCCTTCATGGCACTGTCTACAAAACTCCCACATCTGATATCTCTCCTTTACAGGTCATTTCATATAGACTCGGGAAGGAAATGAAGGGCAGGGTAGTGGCTGAAGGTCTCATCCCCTCAGATGGACTCTGGCCCTAGTTGGCAGAAACTTAATCACCAATGCTGGAGCATCAAGGGATGTCTTGATTAACATCCTATTAAACTAGTAGGGCTGTATTTAAGAAGAATGCCCTTTGAACCAGCAATGTTTCTTCAAAGGAACAGAAATTTATGCTAGGAAAATAATCAAATATATACAATAAGTCCTATATCCAAGGATGTTCTGCATCCATAATTGGGAAAACAAGCAAACTCAGTTTTTTTTTGTTTTGTTGTTGTTTTTTTTTTTACAGAGACAGTGATAGAGTCAGAGAGGAACAGATAGGGACAGACATACAGGAAGAAAGAGAGATGAGAAGCATCAATTTTTCGTTGTGGCTCCTTAGTTGTTCATTGATTACTTTCTCATATGTGCCTTGACCATGGGGTTACAGTAGACTGAGTAACCCCTTGCTCAAGCCAGCAACATTGGGTCTAAGCTGGTGACCTTGGGGTCTCGAACCTGGGTCCTCTACATCCCAGTCCGATGCTCTATCCACTGCGCCACTGCCTGGTCAGGCACAAACTCAATATTTAACAATAGGTTATTAAATTATTATATAGCCATCCTTTTAAACTAACTATGTCATCATTCACAATAGCCAAGACATGGAAGTAAGTTAAGTGTCCTTCAACCAATGACTGGATAAAAGATGTGGTGCACATATACAATGGAACACTACTTAGCCATAAAAAATGATTATATATTTCCATTTGTGACAACATGGATAGATCTTGAGAATACCATGCTAAGTAAAATAGTTAAGATGAGAAAGGACAAGACCATATGATTTCACTCATATGTGGTAGGTAAAACAGAAAGCAACAAACAAATGAAACAAACTCACAGACAACAGTATAGTGGTTACCAGAGAAGAAGGGAGATGGGAGGGAGGATAAAGAGAGTAAAGAGGGTAAAATACATGGTGACCAAAGGAGACTAGACTTTGTGTGGTGAGCACATAATGCAATAAACAGATAATGTACGATAAAATTGTTTACATCTGAAACTTATATAATGTTATTAACCAATGCTACGCCAATAATTTATTTTAAAAAATTATGTGGGGTCCTGGCCAGTTGGCTGAGTGGTAGAGCATTGGCCTGGCATGTGGATGTCCCAGGTTCGATTCTCAGTGAGGGCACACAGGAAGTGACCAACTGCTTCTCCACCCCTCTCCCTACTCTCTCTCTTCCACTCCTACAGCCACGGCTTGATTGAGTCAAGCACATTGACCCCCGTGTGCTGAGGATGGCTCCATAGTTCCATTGAGAGCATTGGCCCCAGACCAGGGTTGATGGGTGGATCCCAGTTGGGGAGCATGCACTTGGGAAAAGAAGAAAAAAAATTATGTAGAAAAACAATGTAATGATCTGAAAAAAGAATCAAATATATTCTTGGGGAAAAAAACTAGGTTTTAAAATATCAAGTATAGTCATATACTCCATATTTGTTACATGTATAGTATTGAAAAAAAAACCCACAAAGGCTACCCACAAATTGTAAGTTTTCTTCACTGATTGTTGTTCTCTGTATTTTTCTATAATTTTCTACAAAGAATAAATATTACTTTTTTAATCAGAAAAATGTTTTAAGAAAGAAGATAGTTCTTTTTAAAAAAATCATTGTATTGACAGTTCTTAGCATAAGGATTGCATAAATATTTTTAAATGTGGCCTGACCAGGTAGTGGTGCAGTGGATGGAGCAACGACCTGAGGCACTGAGGACCCAGGTTTGAAACCCCGAGTTCTCCAGCTTGAGCATGGTCTCACCAGCTTGAGCTCAGGGTCGCTGGCTTGAGTGTGAGATCATAGACATGACCCCATGGTCTCTGGTTTGAACCCAAAGGTCGCTGGCTTGAGCAAGGGGTCACTGGCTCAACTGTAGCCCCAGCCCGGGTCAAGCAACATATGAGAAAGCAATCAATGAACAACTAAGTGCTATAACTAAGAGTTGATGCTTCTTATCTCCCTTCCTGCATCTCTCTCTCTTTCTTTCTTTCTCTCTATGTCTCTCTCACAAAAAAAAAAAAATCTTTTAAAATTCCAAGAGACAGGCACCATCCCTTCCACCTCCAAACTCCACTCTTAGCCTCCCTCCCGCTCCTATCAGCACCTTCCCCCACAGCAGTTCTCCACTGAGAGGTGGGAACTAATCAAAAATGACAGACACCAGGAGTGTACTGTCCCCCTATTTCGCCACAGATTTTTCAAATAGAAAATACCTTGATTTTCTTTTTCTTTCTTTTATTCTTTCCCCTTATTATTTTTTAAAAATAAACTGCTGTTAGGTTCAAGTCCAGGGCCCCCTACCTAAAGCCTTAGCTAGCCAGGTTGAACTTTAGGTGACCCAGCGCCAGGGCAGTTTCGCTGACTCTCCACCCTGAGCAATCCTGATTGATATCTTACCTCTGCTCTACCCTTGGACATCCTGCCAGTTAGTCACCTCCCCATCACTTATCTGAACATTCTGTGGCTTGGTCATTAATCACCACCCCCTCCATTGTTTAACTGCCATAGGTAACACAAGTTTATGCCCTGTGGCGGGAAGTACCATCAAACTCTGTTCTATATACTCTGAGGCTTTTCTTCCTCTTGGGGCTGATGTCATTTTAGGACTCAGCCTGTCTGTTCGCAGATGCATAAATAAATTTCTTTAACACTCATCAGACCTGCTTGACCAGGTTGTGGTGCAGTGGATAGAGCAGGGGTCCCCAAACTTTTTACACAGGGGACCAGTTCACTGTACCTCAGACCGTTGGAGGGCCGGACTATAAAAATACTATGAACAAATCCCTATTGCACACTGCACATATCTTATTTTAAGGTAAAAAAACAAAATGGGAACAAATACAATATTTAAAATAAAGAACAAGTAAATTTAAATCAACAAACTGACCAGTATTTCCATGGGAACTATGGGTGCGGATGCATCCTGTGCTCCTCTCACTGACCACCAATGAAAGAGGTGCCCCTTCCAGAAGTGTGGCGGGGGCGGATAAATGGCCTCAGGGGGCTGCATGCGGCCCGCGGGCAGGCCGGGCTGTAGTTTGGGGACCTCTGGGATAGAGCGTGGAACTGGGATTTGGAGGACCCAGGTTTGAGACCCGAGGTCACCAGCTTGAGCGCGGGCTCATCTGGTTTAAGCAAAAGCTCGCCAGCTTGGACCCAAGGTCGCTGGCTCCGCAAGGGGTTACTGGGTCTGCTAAAGGCCCGTGGTCAAGGCACCTGTGAGAAAGCAATCAATGAACAACTAAGGTGTCGCAATGGCAACAAAAAACTAATGATTGATGCTTCTCATCTCTCTCTATTCCTGTCTGTCTGTCCCTGTAAAAAAAAAAAAAAAAAGAATTAAAACTCATCAGACCTTATTCATCCCTCCTTTTGTGATCTAACAGCTGCAAACCTCTTTTCACATTTGGTTTTGCCATCACCAAAATGGGACTACTTCCTCTAAACTCAAGCTGTCCTGAATTATTCAGAATTCAGCTCTAGAAGTAAATGTTACTCATGATACCATTCTGCCAGGCATAAACATTGTGTACATTTAGTGTATTTTTTCACACTGCATTTTCAGTGAATGGCATGCTTTCTTTTTTCTTTCAACTTAGTTATCTTTTTTCAAAATAATTTTTTATGAAATCACTTTAATAAATAAAGAAAAGCATTTATGCTAAAAAGGATATATTCATTTTGTTCTCACAGGTCTATAAAAACAGTTTTGTGGAGGAGATTGCCTAGTTAGAATATAAGAATACAGCTAAATATGAAATTCAGGTAAACAATGAAATATTTTAGTATAAGCATGTCTTAGGCAATACTTGGGATAGTCATACCAAAAATTATTCAGTGTTTATCTGAAATTCATATTTTTCTAGGTACACTGTATCTAACCAGGTAGCCTTAAAGTAGTACAATAGATCAGCAGTTCTCAAACTTCAGGTGGCGTTCGAGTGCTTATTTACACACTGATTGCTAGGCTCCCACCCCTCAGTTTAATAGGTCTAGGTGGGGTTTGAGAATTTACATTTCCAGCAACTTCCTAAATGATGCTGATGCTGCTGGTTGAGGACTACAATGCAACGGCTTAGTGGACGTCATTTAGAAGTCGCACCTGTATCAAAATAGCAGCATGTGAACCAAATAATGAGGCAATTAGAGTTTCTAATTGAAACACAGGATAGAATAAAACCATGAGTTATTTTCTAATTTTATGCATAATTGCTCTGGCTGCGTGGTTGTTTAGAGCATCTCCTTAAAGTATCTCAGAGGTTGCTGGTTCGAACTTCGGTCAGG
The DNA here is from genome assembly GCA_037038555.1 of Rhynchonycteris naso. Lineage (NCBI taxonomy): Eukaryota > Metazoa > Chordata > Mammalia > Chiroptera > Emballonuridae > Rhynchonycteris > Rhynchonycteris naso. The sequence goes on along the minus strand of CM073000.1, from coordinate 187,357,772 downwards.
GCACATACAGGAACGGATCTATATGTTCCTGTCTCTCTCTTACTCCCTTCCTCTCTCTAAAAATCAATGAATAAAAATTTTTAAAATTTTCCTAGGTAGTTAACAGAGAAGTGGATTTTCTCTTGAGCTCAAGGGTCTCAGTTGTCTTTAGCTTGAGATAATCTGCATAACACAGAGGCATATCTTTTTTTGTGTGTGACAGAGACAGAAAGTCAGAGAGAGGAAGAGACAGGAAGGTAGAGAGATGAGAAGCATCAATTCTTTGTTGCAGCTCCGGGGGGCTACAGCAGAGCGAGTAACCCCTTGCTCGAGCCAGCAACCTTGGGCTCAAGCTGGTGAGCATTGCTTAAACCAGATGAGCCCGTGCTCAAGCTGGTGAGCTCAGGGTCTCAAACCTGGGTCCTCCACATCCCAGTCTAATGCTCTATCCACTGCGCCACCACCTGGTCAGGCAACACAGGGGCATATCTTGAAGTGATTCATTATCAGGAAGATTATCTTCACCAGATAGTCCTCTCCTGATCTTTCTCAAAGGCAAATTTTTGGCATTGTTTTTAATTATCAAAAACAAATAGCCTTTGGTGCTTTGATTTTATCCATCAGTGAAGTGGGGGTACTTCTAGAAAGTAACTTAACGTATTCTGACCTCTTCCTATTTAAAAGTTTATAAAAAAAGATAGTACAATTCATGTTTTGAGTGCCTCAACAATCGTAATTGCTGTGAACATTTTGTTATACATGATATGTCTTCCTTTATTATTCTTTCATTTCTCTATTTTTAAGTTTTCTTCATGAAAATTCTTCTGTATAACAATTATTTCCTAAAAGTACACATTCTTGTCTTTTTGGTTTTTTACTTTTTTTTTTAAGTGAGAGGCGGCAAGGCAGGAAGGCAGAGAGACAGACTTCCACATGTTTCTCCACCAGGCCAGCCTCCCTACCATGGGAGTATCTGCCCATCTGAAGCTGCTGCTCTGTTGCTTGGCAACCAAGCTATTTCAGCACCTGAACTGGAGGCCATGGAGCCATCCTCAGTACTGGGAGCCAACTTGCTCAAACCATTTGAGCCATGGCTGTGGGAGAGGAAGGAAGGGGGAGAGAGAGAGTGAGAGAGAGAGAGAGAGAGAGAGAGAGAGAGAAAGGGAAGCGGAGGGATGGAGAAGCAGATGGTCACTTCTCCTGTGTGCCCTGACCAGGAATTGAACCTGGGACTTCAACACACCAGGCAAACACTACTGCTGAGCCAACCAGCCAGGGTCGTTCTTGTCTTAATAAATGGCTAAAATTAGGCATTTTGTGGGAGATATGAGGGAGTTTACAATTATTCTCCTCTTAGATAGTATTATTCGATTTTAGCAGGTGAAATCAAATAAGAAGGGGCTATAATTACTAATTTAAAAACAACCAGTTAAGTGTATATATCTTCTTATATTATAAATATTTATTTTTAAATCTTATTCAGTATCTTATAAGTATTTGTTCATAGATTTTGAAAATGACTTCCAAAACAAGTTTGTAGGTGAGCAAATAACATCATGCACTCAAGAAGTAAAAATACTATATAACAATGGGTTCCTCTTGAAACAGGAAACCCCTGTTTTATTAGCTACTCCTTATAACAGAAAGAGAAAAGGTCTCATTTTTCTTTGGTGACTTTGGGGGTTTTGTTTTGAAGGATACCTGTTTATTAAACTGTTTCTTCACGTTTGCTTGAAAACCTCCTTTTATACCAGGTAAATAAACTTGGAGCTTTTAAAAAATGACTACTACATTATTCGTCTGGAAGTCTGTTCTTTTCTGAAAGTTTATATGGGATTCTTGAAAAGGCAGCTTATTTTATTAATCTCTTTTCTCAGCTTAATCTGTCTAGTAATGTCTGTTATTCTCAGAAAATATTTGCTAATTTCCCAATCTGTTGTAAGCGAAAGTACTTTATTTGAGCAGAACTTTTCTCACCCTTTAAAATGACTTTGTGAGAATGCTGTAACAATTTAATACATATAAAATTAAAAATAACTTAAGAGAATTAGTTGTGCACTTGTGATGTGCTGGGTAAATAACCCACATGAGATAAACACTATTGTTAGCATCCTCCCCCTACAGAAGGAGAGATGTGAGCTGTGTGATTAAGCAACTTGCTGATGAAGGTCATGTAGTTAGAAAGTAGCAGAGGCAAGACTTAGACCCAGGTAGCTCAACCTGTACCCACAGTCTTTGTCACTGTCTTCTGGTTCAGATCTGCCCAATTCCAACGTTCTTACACTACAAACTCAGTTTTACATCTGAACTATAAAATCTTCCATATTTTTCTTAACTGTTGGTCCACCACATAGGAAGGTTTGGTCTGCATCCTCGTAAGATGTTTGGTGTCAAAGAATGATCTATAAAGTAGTGCCTACCCTGTGGAAAACATTTGAATTATTCAAAATTGGCACTTGGAAGATGTGTTCCCAAGGGTATGTGTTCTGTGGGATTTTAAAAGTTCTTTGGTTGAAGTTGTTGAATGGCCAGGTGATTTATGGAAACACTGGGTTTAAGATGCAAAAGTCTTCATTGCAAATTTCCCCAGAGTGAACTGAATATTTCTCATTTCCCAAACTTCTTATTTGTGAAGCAGTTAGTTCTCTGGGGACCAGAGTTCAGTGGGTCACCATTGAGGAAATACCTGAAATGTGGTAAAAATGAAATTAGAAGTGACTTAGGACTGGAGTAGATGGCGACGGAGTAGGCGGACGTACCAACTTCCAACTCCCAGAACCAAAGTGGATTACAACTCAATTATAAGAAGCATCACCGGGATAAACCAACTTTGAACAAAACTAAGTGGACTCTTCAACCAAGGAACACAGAAAAAGCCACATTGAGACTGGTAGGAATAGCGAAAACGCGAAGAGGGCTGCCCAGCTCCCTGGAGCAAACGGCAGCCCAGAGAGACCCGTGTGGCGGGAGGAGAGTTTGGCGGAGAGGGAGGGACCTGGGTCCCAGGAACCAAGCCCCAGCCTCCAGTCCTAGAGCCTAGAAGAGGCGTTTGGACAGTATTGAGCTGTGAAACAAGTGAGGGAGCTCCCAGGCCTACAGTGTGGAGTATTAGGTCCCTTCCTACTCTGCTGAGGGCTGCTTAAGGTTTTGGGGCGGCAGGACGCTGAAAGGCGGTTCTGTCGGCGTGGGCAGAGGCCAAGCCGGTGGGAGATCGGTCTAGCCCAGAGGGTCAGAGGGGACCGCGAAAGCGGTCCGGAAGCTGCGGGCCCGCCTTTAATCCCACTTACGGGGACAAAGCGGGAGGCCAGAAACGGGCAGGCCCTGCGCAAGCCGGCCCTGACCGCGGGGACCGGGCTAGGACCAGGGACGGGCAGGGGCTCAGTGGCTGAGCTGACGCTACCAGTACCCCCCCCCCGCCGGAGAAACCGCGGTTGGCCAGTATAGGTGCGCGAGCGGGCTCCGAGCGCGGGAACGGGGTGGACCCCAAGACAAGTGGAGGCTCGCAGCTGAGCCCACGCTACTATCCCCATCCGGCCGGAGAAACCCCAGATAGCATTCATACGTGCACAAGCGGGCTCCGAACGCAGAGGCGGGGTAGAGTCCGGGACGAGCGGAAGTACGCAGCTCGGCGGAAGCCAGCAAACACGCCCGCCCCAATAAACCTTGGTTTCCGACCCTGCGCAGAAGGGCCCTGGCCTCGAGGGCGGGGCTAAAGCTCCGGATGGGCAAAAGCTTACAGCTGAGAGCACGTCAAAAGCCCCGCCTAACCCGCGGAACTGTAGCGAGCAGGCTCCGACTGCTGGTTCTGGGCGGAAGTCCGGAAATAGGCTGGGTCCGCAGCTGAGGAAAGGTGCTCACCTCTACCCTTGGTGCTAATCTTGTGGCTTCAGTCACAGCCCCTCCCACGGAGGAGAGGCAGAAATCATAGCAAAAGCCACAGTGGGCCAGCGCTGGCAACGCTCATACCCAACCACCCTAGGCACCGGCAGAGGGGGTGGGAGGCCTGCAGATAGACCACACCTAGAGAACACAAAGGCAACACCTACTGGACTCCAGTGGCCACAGAAAAAATGGGCAGGCAGAGGAATGCAAACCAAATGAATCAAGAGAAATCCCCAGAGAAGGACCTGAATGAACCAGATATAACCAAATTACCAGAAGCAGAATTTAGAATAATGATAGTTAGGATGTTCAAAGAAATTAGAGCAACAATGGATAGTCATTATGAACACCTAAATAAACAGATAACAAGTATAAAAAATGAAATTGAAATAATAAAAAAGAATCAGACAGAAATGACAAATACAGTATCAGAACTGAAGACCACAATGGAAGGAATTAAAAGCAGGATGGATGATGCTGAGGATCGAATAAGCGAGTTAGAGGACACAATAAACAAAGGCACAGAAGCAGAGAAGAAAAAGGAAAAGAGACTTAAAAAATGTGAGGAAACTCTAAGGGAGCTTTGTGACAACATGAAGAGAAACAACATTCGCATCATAGGGGTGCCTGAAGAAGAGGAGAGAGGACAGGAAATGGAAACTTTGTTCAATCAAATCATAGCAGAAAACTTTCCTAAATTAAGGCTGGGAAATACTCCACACATTCAAGAAGCACACAGAACTCCATTAAGGAGAAACCCAAAAAAATCTACACCAAGACACATCATAGTTAAAATACCAAAGCTAATGGATAAAGAAAAAATCTTAAAAGCTGCTAGAGAAAAAAAGACTATCACCTACAAAGGAGCCCCCATAAGGATGACATCGGACTTCTCAACAGAAACACTTGAGGCCAGAAGGGAATGGCAAGAAATAATCAAAGTAATGCAGAACAGGAACCTACAACCAAGACTACTTTATCCAGCAAGGCTAATGTTTAAAATTGAAGGAGAAATAAAGAGCTTCCCAGAAAAAGAAAGCCTGTAGGAATTCATAAAAACTAAACCAATTCTGCAAGAGATACTAAGGGGCCTCTTGTGAACAGTTTAAAGGGAGGAGTGAATAGAGCAAAAGAAGAATACAGCTTTAAAGAATAAAATGGCAATAAACAACTACATATCAATAATAACCTTAAATGTAAATGGATTAAATGATCCAATCAAAAGACATAGGGTAGCTGCATGGATAAAGAAACAGGACCCATACATATGCTGTCTACAAGAGACACACCTTAAAACAAAAGATGCTCATAGACTGAAGGTAAAAGGATGGAAAAAAATATTTCATGCAAATGGAAATGAAAAAAAAGCAGGGGTAGCAATACTTATATCAGACAAAAGGGACTTTAAAACAAAGGCTGTAGTAAGAGATAAAGGAGGACACTACATAATGATAAAGGGAACAATTCAACAGGAAGATATAACTATTGTAAATATCTATGCACCAAATATAGGAGCCCCGACATACATAAAGCAGACTTTGATGGATATAAAGGGCGAGATTAACAGCAATACTATCATAGTAGGGGATTTCAATACCCCTCTAACATCACTAGATAGATCCTCAAGAAAGAAAATTAATAAAGAAACAGCAGACTTAAAGGATACACTAGATCAACTTGATTTAATAGATATCTTTAGAACTTTTCACCCTAAAGCAGTAGAATATACATTCTTCTCAAGCGCTCATGGTACGTTTTCTAGGATAGACCACATGTTAGGACACAAAAATGGTCTCAATAAATTTAAGAAGATTGAAATCATATCAAGCATTTTCTCTGATCACAATGCCATGAACCTAGAAATTAACCACAAAAGAAAAAATGAAAAATATTCAAACACTTGGAAACTAAATAGCATTTTATTAAATAATGAATGGATTAACAATGAGATCAAAGAAGAAATAAAAAAGTTTCTAGAAACCAATGATAATGAGCATACATCAGCTCAAAATTTATGGGACACAGCAAAAGCAGTTCTGAGAGGGAAGTTTTTTGCACTACAGGCATATCATAAGAAGCTAGAAAAAGCTCAAATAAGCAACCTGACCCTGCATCTAAAAGAACTAGAAAAACAACAACAAATAAAACCCCAGACAAGTAGAAGGAAGGAAATAATAAAGGTCAGAGCAGAAATAAATGACATAGAGGCTAAGGAAACAATACAGAGGATCAATGAAAGAAGAAGCTGGTTCTTTGAAAAGGTAAACAAGATTGATGAACCTTTAACTAGACTCACCAAGAAAAAAAGAGAGAGGACTCAAATAAATAAAATTAGAAAGGACAGTGGAGAAATAACAACTGACACAACAGAAATACAAAGCATTGTAAGAAAATACTATGAAGAACTATATGCCAAAAAATTAGACAATCTTGGTGAAATGGACAAATTTCTTGAATCATATAACCTTCCAAAAATCAATCTGGAAGAATCAGAACACCTAAACAGACCAATTACAGCAAATGAGATCAAAACAGTTATCAGAAAACTTCCAAAAAAGAAAAGTCCTGGGCCTGATGGCTTCACAAGTGAATTCTATCAAAAATTCAAAGAAGAACTAACTCCTATTCTCCTCAAGCTATTTCAAAAAATTCAAGAGGAAGGAAGACTTCCAAACTCCTTTTATGAGGCGAGCATAATTCTGATCCCAAAATCGGGCAAAGACAACACAAAGAAAGAAAATTATAGGCCTATATCCCTGATGAATTTAGACGCTAAAATTCTCAACAAAATATTAGCCAACCGGATCCAGCAATATATGAAAAATATCATACACCACGATCAAGTGGGATTTATTCTGGAGAGGCAAGGCTGGTTCAATATTCGCAAATCAATCAATGTGATTCACCACATAAACAAAAGGAAGGACAAAAATCACATGATAATTTCAATAGATGCAGAAAAGGCATTTGATAAAATCCAGCACCCATTCATGCTCAAAACTCTCAGTAAAGTGGGAATACAGGGATCATTCCTTAACATGATAAAGGCCATCTACGATAAACCGACAGCAAACATCATACTAAATGGACAAACATTAAAAGCAATCCCCTTAAGATCAGGAACCAGGCAGGGTTGCCCACTTTCACCACTCTTATTCAACATAGTTCTGGAAGTCCTAGCTACAGCAATCAGACAAGAAGAAGAAATAAAAGGCATACAAATTGGAAAAGAAGAAGTAAAACTGTCATTATTTGCAGATGATATGATATTGTATATTGAAAACCCTAAAGTCTCAGTCAAAATACTACTGGACCTTATAAATGATTTCAGCAAGGTGGCAGGTTATAAAATTAATACTCAGAAATCAGAGGCATTTCTATACACCAACAATGAAATATCAGCAAAAGAAATTAAGGAAACAATCCCCTTCACTATTGCAGCCAAAAAAATAAAGTACCTAGGAGTAAATTTAACCAAGGAGGTTAAGGACTTGTACTCGGAAAATTATAGAACATTGATAAAAGAAATCAAGGAAGATACAAACAAGTGGAAGCACATACCGTGTTCATGGCTAGGAAGAATAAACATCATTAAAATGTCTATATTACCCAAAGCAATTTATAAATTCAATGCAATACCAATTAAAATACCAATGACATACTTCAAAGATATAGAACACATATTCCAAAAATTTATATGGAACCAAAAAAGAACACGAATAGCCTCAGCAATCTTAAAAAGAAAAAATAAAGCAGGAGGTATCACTCTTCCTGATATCAAGGTTTACTACAAGGCCATTATACTCAAGACAGCTTGGTACTGGCATAAGAACAGGCACATAGATCAATGGAACAGAACAGAGAACCCAGAAATAAACCCACAGCTTTATGGACAACTGATATTTGACAAAGGAGGAAAGAACATACAATGGAGTAAAGACAGCCTCTTTAACAAATGGTGTTGGGAAAATTGGACATCTACCTGCAAAAAAATGAAACTAGACCATCAACTTACACCATTCACAAAAACAAACTCAAAATGGATAAAAGACTTAAATGTAAGCCGAGAAACCATAAGCATCTTAGAAGAAAACATAGGCAGCAAGCTCTCCGACATCTGTAGCAGCGGTATATTTGCCGATTTATCTTCATGGGCAACTGAAATAAAAGGCAAGATAAACAAATGGGACTATATCAAACTAAAGAGTTTTTGCACAGCTAAAGACAATAGGAACAGAATAAAAAGACAAACCACACAATGGGAGAACATATTCGACAGCACATCTGATAAGGGGTTAATAACTAAAATTTATAAAGAACTTATAAAACGCAACACCAGGAAGACAAACAACCCAATCAAAAAATGGGCAAAAGAAATGAATAGAAATTTCTCCAAAGAGGACATACAGATGGCCAATAGGCATATGAAAAAATGCTCAACATCACTAATCATTAGAGAAATGCAAATTAAAACCACAATGAGATATCACCTCACACCAGTTAGAATGGCACTCATCAGCAAAACAACACAGAATAAGTGCTGGCGAGGATATGGAGAAAAGGGAACCCTTCTGCACTGCTGGTGGGAATGCAGACTGGTGCAGCCACTGTGGAAAACAGTTTGGAGATTCCTCAGAAAATTAAAAATCAAACTGCCTTTTGACTCAGCTATCCCACTTTTAGGAATATACCCTAAGAACACCATAGCACTGTTCGAAAAGAAGAAATGCGCCCCCATGTTCGTGGCAGCATTGTTCACAATAGCGAAGATCTGGAACCAGCCCAAGTGTCCGTCAGAAGACGAGTGGATTAAAAAGCTATGGTACATATATACTATGGAATACTACTCAGCCATAAGAAACGATGACATCGGATCATTTATAACAAAATGGATGTACCTTGATAACATTATACGGAGTGAAATAAGTAAATCAGAAAAAAAGAAAAACTGAGAACAGCATGATTTCATACATAGGTGGGACATGAAAGTGAGGGTATGGGACATGGACAAGAGAGTGTTGGTTATGGGATGGGGGGAGGGAGGGAAGAGTGGGATAGGGAGGAGGGGAGGGACACAGGGAAAACCAGATTGAAGGGGACAGAGGACAATTTGACTTTTGGTGATGGGTATGCAACACAATTGAATGATAAGATAACCTGGAGATGTTTTCATTGTACATATGTACCCTGATTTATTGATGTCACCCCATTAGAATTAATAATAATAAAATATATATATATATATATATATATATATATATATATATATATATATAAAAAAAGAAGTGACTTAGAGCTTCGATGTTGATTGTAAAAGATTTACCAGGTCTAGCCTGACCAGGCGGTGGTGCAGTGGATAGAGCATCGGACTGGGATGCAGAAGGGCCCGGGTTCGAGACCCCGAGGTCGCCAGCTTGAGCGCGGGCTCATCTGGCTTGAGCAAAAGCTCACCAGCTTGGACCCAAGGTCGCTGGCTCCAGCAAGGGGTTGCTCGGTCTGCTGAAGGCCCGTGGTCAAGGCATGTGTGAGAAAGCAATCAATGAACAACTATGGTGTCCCAACGGCAATGAAAAACTGGAGATTGATGCTTCTCATCTCTCTCTGTTCCTGTCTGTCTGTCCCTATCTATCCCTCTCTCTGACTCTCTCTCTGTCCCTGTAAAAAATAAAAATTAAAAAAAAAAAAGATTTACCAGGTTTAAAAGGTAGGATGGTCCTTCTGGTTTGTGCCTGTCTTTCTGCCTCCCACACCGAAATTCTCAATCTTTATAATTGTTTACAGCCAATAAACTATACATAGAACTTAAAACAAGTGATCATTTTCTCAAATAGGACTTCAACTTTGCTAGCCAAAACACAATTTATTTTCTTTCTGGTGGTAGTTATGCTTAGTCTGTTTCAGAATTACTACTGAAGAAGTATTTGAGTAGCTACTATGTGACAGGCACCACAGCTGCAATAAACAATAGACAAGGTTTTGATTCTCCTGGAGTAGAGCCAGATGCCCAGAAATAAGTGATTATACTCCTAGCCTTCATAGGTAGGGAGAACTTTAGTAGAGAATAGTTCGCATGGCCCATTGCCTTACAGTAAGTAGCCTGGGGATTAAAGAGCCAGCCAGTGTGCCCCTAAGACCAGTACTCGACTCTCTACTGCTCTCTGCATATTCTTTCAGCGTGATCTTGCCTATTCCATAGCCTCAACTATTTTCTATGTGCTGGCAGCCCTTTTACCTATCTTAGGTTGAAGACGTTGTCCACTAGACCCATTTACCAAGATCCAGTACAAGTGTTAGGTAGGATAGACAGCTATCAGGGCAGGAATAGGGGAGGGGGGAGCAATGGCGGGTTTATCTCACCCACTAAAGGAGGAAGTCAGCAGTCCTAAAGTCTATCAAAACAAAACCACCAAATGTCCAGACAGCCTTAAAACCCTGTATGTTGGTCCCGGTATCAGGGATGGACAACCTTGAACCTTACAACTAAAAAGTATATAATCTCTAAAACCCCAACAAGTAGGTGTGCTCAGACTAGCTGAGTTGCCCACTTGTGCCTGTGCCAGGTGTATCGCTTTGCTCAATAAACTGCTTGCTTTACATAAATGCTGTACTCTGTCACTTACCTAAATTCTTTCTCATGAGTGTGACAAGAATCAACAAGGGAGAAGCCCCTTTGGACCTGGGCTTTCTCCAGTTACACAAGCATTTCAGCCCTGACCTGTCTAGAACTGAATTTTTTCCTCCTAGAAACTGTTTCCCCCATTTATACAATCTTAGGAAATGTAGTTCTGATAAACCCAGTCATCCAAGCCAGCTGACCCCAACCCCCACATACTATGACTATGAGTCATTAAGGCCTATTATTTATTTGTCTTCAACACTTCTCTCAGTCTCTACTAATACTGCTTTAGTTGAGGCCCAAACATTTCCCTTCTGGATTAATATCTCCTTCATATCCATCATTCCCAAGATTTAAGACTAAATGAGTGTTAATTCTTTTTTTTTTTTAAAGTGAGAGGAGGAGAGATAGTGAGACAGACTCCCTCATGAACCCTTACTGGGACCCACCCAGCAACCTTCATCCAGGGGCCAATACTCAAATCAACCAAGCTATTCTAAGTGCCTGAGGCTGATGCTCAAACCAATCAAGGCACTGGCTGAGGAAGGAGAAGGAGGAGAGGAGGGGGAAAAGGAGGGGAAGAGAAGCAGATAGTCACTTCTCATGTGTGCCCTGACCGGGAATCGAACATGGGATGTCCATACTCGGGTTGACACTCTATTCAATGAGCCAAGTGGCCAGGGCCAAGTCTAATTCTTAAATATTAAATGTAAATGTTACTTTTTATTTCTTGTATGTGAGGTTCCAAAGAGCATCTTCAGTTTCAAAATATATTAGGACTCATAAAATTCATGAAAACTGTTATATTCACAATCACTATATATGAAATATATTACAGTCTTACTTGGCCATAAAAATAATTAAATCTTATCATTTTTTTGGACAACATGGATGGAGCTCAAGGGAATTATGGTAACTTTACCACAATTAATCCATATGTCCATGGATGGACACTTATGTGTTTTCCATACCTTGGCTATTATAAATAATGCTGTAGTGAAATGGGGTGCACGTATCTTTTCAAATTAGTGTTTGCATTTTCTTTGGATAAATATTCAAAAGTGCAATTGCTAGATCATATGGTAGTTCTATTTTTAATTGTTTTAGGGATCACTATACTGTTTTTCATGGTAGCTGCAACAATTTACAATTCAACCAACAGTGTACAAGAGTTTCCTTTCCTTCACATCCTCGCCAACAGGTATCTCTGATATTTTTGATAATAACCATTCTAACAGGTGTAAACTAACAGCTCATTGTGGTTTTGATTTGCATTTCTCTGATGATTAGGGATGCTGAGCATCTTTTCATATTTCTATTGGCCATCTGTACGCCTTCCTTGGAAAAGTGTCTATTCAGATCTTTTTTTTTTTTAGTGTAGACACTCTGTGCGGGAGGTCTGTAGGCCAAAACAACAGAACTCCGGCACAGAGCGTCTAGTTCTGGGACTTCTGGTTAGGCCGTTTTTTTGTTTGTTTGTTTGTTTTTTTACAGCGACAGAGAGAGAGTCAGAGAGAGGGATAGGTAGGGACAGACAGACAGGAGCAGAGAGAGGTGAGAAGCATCAACCACCAGTTTTTCATTGCTGTTGCAACACCATAGGTATTCATTGATTGCTTTCTCACATGTGCCTTGACCGCGGGCCTTCAGCAGACCGAGCAACCGCTTGCTGGAGCCAGCGACCTTGGGTCCAAGCTGACAAGCTTTTGCTCAAGCCAGATGGTTCTGCGCTCAAGCTGGCGACCTCAGGGTCTCGAACCTGGATCTTTCGCATCCCAGTCTGACGCTCTATCCACTGCGCCACCGCCTGGCCAGGCTCTATTCAGATCTTTTACTAATTTTTAAAGCAAATTAAATCTCTCTATAGATAGGCAGACAGATAGATAGATACTTGTGCTATTGAGTTGTATGAGTTTATATATAGTATTTTGGATATTTGCACATTATCAGATATATGATTTGCAAATATGTTCTCCCATTCATTAGGTTGCCTTTTCACTTTGTTGATGATTTCCTTTGCTGTGCAGAAGCTTTGGAGTTTAATGTAGTCCATTTACTTTTGCTTTTATTTCCCTTGCCTTTGGAGTCAAATCCACAAGAACATCACTAAATGCATTCAGAGGTGCTCAGCTGTTTTCCTCTAAAAACATTATGGTTTCAGGACTTACATTCAAGTCATTAATCCATTTTGAGTTAAATTTTGTGTATAGTAGGCCTGATCAGGCGGTGGCACAGTGGATAGAGTGTCGGACTGGGATGCGAAAATTGATGATTGATGCTTCTCACCTCTCTCCGTTCCTGTCTGTCTGTCCCTATTTATCCCTCTCTCTGACTCTCTCTCTGCCCCTGTAAAAAAAAAATTGTGTATAGTATAAGATAGTGATCCAGTTTCATTATTTTGCATGTATCTATCCAGTTTCCCCATCACTTTTTATTGAACAGATTGTCCTTTCTCCACTGTATGTTCTTGGCTCCTTTGTCATAAGTTAATTGTCCATATATGTGTAGGTTTATTTTTGGGTTCTCAATTCTGTTCCATTAATCTGTGTATCTATTTGTGTGTGTGTGTGTGTGTGTGTGTGAGAGAGAGAGAGACAGAGACAGAGACAGAGAGAGACAGAGAGAAAACTGGACAAACAGGAAGGGAGAGAGATGAGAAGCATTAATTCTTTGTTGTGGCACCTTAGTTGTTTATTGATTGCTTTCTCATATGTGCCTTGACTGGGGGCCTACAGCAGATTGAGGGACCACTTGCTCAAGCCAGTGACCTCTGCTCAAGCTAGTGAGCCTTGCTCAAACTAGATGATCCTATGCTCAAGCCAGTGTCCTCGGGGTTTCAAACCTGGGTTCTCCGTGTCCCAGTCTAATGCTGTATCCACTGCGCCACCACCTGGTCAGGCTGTGTATCTATTTTGACATCAATATTATACCATTTTAATTATGATAGTAATTAGAATATAATTTAAATTATAATATAGTTTGAATGTCAGGAAGGATGGTGCTTCCAGCTTTGCTCCTCTTTTCAAGATTGCTTTGGCTATTTGGAGTCTATTGTGGCAGTGGTTTTCAACCCTTTTACACTTGGGAACCAGTGAAAATAGAATTATTTTAGGAACCATTAAGGCAGAAATCACCGATCATAAATGAATTCAACTAAGATCATTGGGTCTATACTTATCACACAATATCAGGGTGATTAACTCTTTCACAGGCCAGCAGGAAATTTCTGGTGGACCTGTTCATGGACTGGCAGTTGAAAAACATTGTATTGTGGAACCACACAGATATTTATTTATTTATTTTTAGTGAGAGAGTAACAGAGAGACAAAGAGAGAGAGACAGGAACGGAGAGAAATGAGAAGCATCAATTCTTTGTTGTGCCATGACTGGGGGGCTCCAGCTGAGCCAGTGACCCCTTGCTCAAGCCAGCGACCTTGGTCTCAAGTCAGTGACCTTGGGCTTCAAGCCAGCAACCTTTGTGATTAAGTCAGTGGCCATGGGGTCATGTCTGTGATCCCACACTCAAGCCACTGACTCCACGCTCAAGCTGGTGAGCCCAGTTCAAGCCAGATAAGCCTGTGCTCAAGCCAGAGACCTCAGAGTTTTGAACCTCGGTTCTTTGTGTCCCAGGCTGACACTCTATCCAGTGCACCACCACTTGGTCAGGTTAGGTATTTTATTCTTTTTGATGCAATTGTAAATGTGATTGTTTTCTTAACTTCTCTTTTGATGATTTATTAGTGAAAAAAAATACAATAGTTTTTTACATATTGATATTGTATTCTGCAACTTTACTGAATTTATTTAGGAGTCATTAGGATTTTCTATATATAATATCACGTCATCTGAAAATAGTGACAGTTTTACTTCTTCCTGTCCAATTTGGATTCCTTTTAGTTATTTTTTTTTTTTTACCTAAATGTTCTGGCTAGGACTTATAATACTATGTTGAATAAAAGTGGTGAGAGAAGACAATTCTTGTCTTGTTCCAGATCTGATAGGAAAAGTTTTCAACTTTTCAGTAGAGTATGATGTTAGCTATGGGCTTATTTTATATGTCCTTTATTATGTTGAAGTATATTTCCTCAATACCACTTTATTGAAAGCTTTTTTAAAATCAGACATGAATGTTAAATTTTCTGAAATACTTTTTCTGCAACTATTGAGATGATCAATTGATTTTTATTCTTCATTTTATTATTGTGGTATAGCACATTGATTTGCAGATGATGAACCATCCTTGCATCCCTGGAAAAAAATTCCACTTGGTCATGGTATATAATATTTTTTAAATTACTGTAGAATTCAGCTTGCTAATATTTGGTGAGGATTTTTGCATCTCTGTTCATCAGGGATATTGACCTGTAATTTTTTTTGGCATCTTTGTCTGATTTAGGTACCAGGATAATGCTGGCTTCATAAAATGTGTTCAGAGAGCTCCCCTCTCTTGTTTTTTGGAAGAGTTTGAGAAGGGCTGGTATTAATTATTTCTTGGATGTTTGATAAAATTCACTAGTGAAGTCATATGGTCCTGGACTTTTGTTTGCTAGGAGATTTTTGAATACTGATTCAATCTATTTTATCATGACTCATTCTTGATAGGTTATATGCTTGTAGACATTCATGCATTTTCTTCTAGGTTGTCCAAATTGTTGGTGTATAATTGTTTATAGTAGTCTTTTATGACCTTTTGTATTTCTGTGATGTTAAGTTGTAACATCTCTTTCATGTCTTTGAGTCTCCTCTTTTTTCTAACTAAAGATTTGTCAATTTTATTTGTTTTCAGATAACTTGCTCTTAGTTTCAATATTGTCTTTTTAGTCTCTACTTCATTTATGCCCAGTCTAATATTTATTTCCTTCCCTCTACAAACTAGAGATTTCATCTGTTCTTCTTTTTCTAGTTCCTTGAGGTGTAAAGTTACATTGTTTGAGACTTCTCTTGTTTCTTTTTTTTTTATTTTTATTTTATTCATTTTTAGAGAGGAGACACAAAGAGAGAGAGAGAGAGAGAGAGAGAGAGAGAGAGAGAGAAAGAGAGAGAGAGAGAAAGGGGGGAGGAGCTGGAAGCATCAACTCCCATATGTGCCTTGACCAGACCAGTGCAGGGTTTTGAACTGGCGACCTCAGTGTTCCCAGGTCGACGCTTTATCCACTGCACCACCACACGTCAGGCTCTTGTTTCTTAGGTAGGCATTTATAGCTATAAACTTTCCTCTTAGAACTGCTTTTGCTGTGTCCCATAAATTTTGGTATGTTATATTTGTTTTTGTTTGTCTCAAGCATTTTTTAAATTTGTCTGTTAATTTCTTCTTTGACCAATTGGTTGTTCAATAGCATGTTGTTTAATCTCAACACATTTGTGAATTTCAAGTTTTCTTCATGAAATCTCTAGTTTCATATCATTGTGTTTGTAAAAATGTTAGATTTAATTTCAGTACTCTTAAATTTATGAAGACTTGCTATGTGGCCTAATGTGATCTATATTGGAAAATGTTCCATGTGCATTTGAGAAGAATGTGTATTCTGTACCTTTTTTTAAAATTCATTTTCTTTTTAGAGAGGAGACAGAGTGAGAGAGAGAGAAAGAGAGAAAGGGGGAGGAGCTGGAAGCATCAACTCCCATATGTGCCTTGACCAGACCAGTGCAGGGTTTTGAACTGGAGACCTCAGTGTTCCCAGGTCGATGCTTTATCCACTGCGCCACCACAGGTCAGGCCTTCTGTAGCTTTTTGACAGAATTTCTGCAAATATCTGTTAAACCATCTGGTCTAATATGTAATTTTAGGCTGATGTTTCCTTATTGATTTTATCCGGATGATCTATCCATTGATGTAAGTGGAGTATTAAAGTCCTCAACTCTTATCGTATTGCTGTCTAGTTCTCACTTTAGGTCTATTAATATTTGCTGTATATATTTAAGTGCTCCTCCAGGGTTCTTACTGAGAGGTCAGTCATGTAGACATGTAAGTACATGGCTGAACTTAATACTTAGTCTCTAGCCCCTCCACTAAGGTCAGACTGATACAGTGTGGCCTGAAGCCCTTAAGTATACAAGTATAGGCACTCAATAAAAATATTTTTAGCATAAACTATCTGGTGTTGCCCAAAGCATAGGCATAAAAAAAATACTCTTATTAGGCAGCATATTTCAGGGCTCAAAAGTGATTTCCCTAGAGTTGTCAAGGACCAGTGCTGAATATGCAGGCTTATGATAGCTCAGGACTAATGAGCTAACTCTTCACCATACATTTCTTTAACTTAAAACTCTTTTAAAATTTCTTCTGTGGCTCTCAGGATCAAACCCGAAATCAAAAACTTGTTATAAAGTTCTATGTATTTTGGGCCATGCCTACCTCTTCAGCTTCTTCCTTTCTAACCACTCCCTCTTCACAGAACCCAGCTTTCACTATGGCCATACTAAATTATTTGCCATTACCCATATTGGGGGGAGATAGGTTTACAATTATGACTATGCAAAACACAGAATTTATACTTATATTATTAACTACTGTATTATTTTCCATACAAACAAGTGTAACCTACTTTTGCCTCAACCTGTATATGATCCTGCATCACTCCATGCTGCCTTGAGGCTTATTACTATTTTTTGTCAAGCTCCCACTGCTGTCTAGCATATCCCAGTCATGTCTTAGGACTAAACCCATATGCCGCTAGGAAACCATTCCTATTTATTACCTGTCATCTCTCCATCCATTTTCCTTCCTTCCTCCCTCCCTCCCTCTTTCCCTTCCTTCCTTTCTTCCTTTTTCTTTTTAAGTGAGAGGAAGGGAGATAGAGAGGCAAACTTCAGCCCCAACTTGGATCCACCTGGCAGTGTCCTTCTGGGACTGATGCTCAAATCAACTGAGCTATCCTCAGCACCTAAGGCTAATATCTAGACCAACTGAACTATCCTTAGCACCTGGGGCCAACATGCAAACCAATCAAGCCACTGGCAGCAAGAGGGGAAGAGAGAGAGAAGGGGGAAAGAGAAACAGATGGTCACTTCTCATGTGTGCCCTAACCAGGGATTGAACCCCGGACATTCATACACCAGGCTGACATTCTACCCCAGTGGTTCTCAAACTTTTTGAAGTTGGGGTGCATTTAAAATCCTACAAATAATTGTAGGTGCACTATATACAAATTCTGAGAAATATGTTATAATAATTAAGTCAAATAATTTTTTAAAGCATTTTCAATTATTTTTTTATTCATTTTAGAGAGGAGACACAGAGTGTGAGAGAAAGAGAGAGAGAGAGAGAGAAAGAGAGAAAGGGGGGAGGAGCTGGAAGCATCAACTCCCATATGTGCCTTGACCAGACCAGTGCAGGGTTTTGAACTGGCGACCTCAGTGTTCCCAGGTCGAAGCTTTATTCACTGCGCCACCACAGGTCAGGCAAAAAAATATTTTTATGTTATTTTTTGAGTTATGCTTTTTAGAATTTGTAAAAAAGAGGGGTGAAGCCTGACCAGGTGGTGGTACAGTGGATACAGCATCAGACTGGGATGCGGAGGACCCAGATTCGAGACCCCAAGGTCGCCAGCTTGAGCACAGGCTCATCTGGCTTGAGCAAAGCAGCTCACCAGCTTGGACCCAAGGTCGCTGGCTCAAGCAAGGTGTTACTCGGTCTGCTAAAGGCCTGCAGTCAAGGCACATATGAGAAAGCAATCAATGAACTAAGGTGTAGTAACGAAAAACTGATGATTGATGCTTCTCATCTCTCTGTTCCTATCTGTCTGTCCCTATCTATCCTTCTCTCTGTCCCTGTAAAAAAAAAAAAAAAAAAAAAAAAAAGGAGGGGTTAAAAAAAAAGACAAAAAAGTTATCTTTATATATATAGATACATTCTTAGTAAGATTTAGTAAATTCGGCAGGTCCCGGCACAATTGTGTTAAGATTTTTCATTCTTGCGTTTATGAGAAACATGAGCCTGATGTGTCCTAGCAATTTCTTCAATGTTTGGGCATATATTTGAAAGGTGAACTCTCATTTCCTTGTCAATACATTGAAGAATTCCTCTCTTTTTACTCTTAATTGTGTTGAGGGTAGAAAATCCTAATTCACATAAATAGAATGTTGAAAATTGTAGTAAAATGTTCAAAGCTTTTTTAAGCACAATTTTCTTATTTTAAAAAATTAATTTTAATGGGTGACATTGATAAATCAGGGCACATATGTTCAGACAAAATATTTCCAGGTTATTTTGACATTTGATTATATTGCGTACCCATCACCCAAAGTCAAATTGTCCTCCGTCACCTTCTATCTGGTTTTATTTGTGCCTCTCCCCTCTCCCCTCCCCTCCCCCAGGGTAGCCAGTACACTCTTGTCCATGTCTCTGAGTCTCATTTTTATGTCCCATCTATGTATGGACGCACATAGTCCTTAGTTTTTTCTGATTTACTTACTTCACTGAGTATAATGTTATCAAGATCCATCCATATTGTTATAAATGATCCGATGTCATCATTTCTTATGGCCGAGTAGTATTCCATAGTATATATGTACCAAAGTTTTTAATCCACTCATCAAATGACAGACACTTGGGCTGTTTCCAGATCTTCACTATTGTGAACAATGCTGTCACGAACATGGGGGCTCATTTCTTCTTTCTGAACAGTGCTATGGTATTCTTGGGGTATATTCCTAAAAGTGAAATAGCTGGGTCAAAAGGCAGTTTGATTTTTAATTTTTTGAGGAATCTCCATACTGTTTTCCACAGTGGCTGCACCAGTCTGCATTCCCACCAGCAGTGCAGAAGGGTTCCCTTTTCTCCACATCCTCGCCAGCACTTATTCTGTGTTGTTTTGCTGATGAGCACCATTCTGACTGGTGTGAGGTGATATCTCATTGTGGTTTTTATCTGCATTTCTCTAATGATTGGTGATGTTGAGCATTTTTTCATATGCCTATTGGCCATCTGTATGTCCTCTTTGGAGAAATTTCTATTCATTTCTTTTGCCCATTTTTTGATTGGATTGTTTGTCTTCCTGGTGTTGAGTTTTATAAGTTCTTTATAAATTTTGGTTATTAACCCCTTATCAGACGTATTGTCGAATATGTTCTCCAATTGTGTGGTTTGTCTTTTTATTCTGTTCTTATTCTGTTCTTTAGCTGTGCAAAAACATTTTAGTTTGATATAGTCCCATTTGTTTATCCTGCCTTTTATTTCATTTGCCCGTGGAGACAAATTGACAAATATATTGCTGCTACAGATGTCAGAGAGCTTGCTGCCTATGTTTTCTTCTATGATGCTTATGGTTTCACGGCTTACATTTAAGTCTTTTATCCATTTTGAGTTTGTTTTTGTGAATGGTGTAAGTTGATGGTCTAGTTTCATTTTTTGCAGGTAGATATCCAATTTTCCCAGCACCATTTGTTAAAGAGGCTGTCTTTACTCCATTGTATGCTCTTTCCTCCTTTGTCAAATATCAGTTGTCCATAAAGATGTGGGTTTATTTCTGGGTCCTCTGTTCTGTTCCATTTATCTATGTGCCTGTTCTTATGCCAGTACCAAGCTGTCTTGAGTACAATGGCCTTGTGGTATACCTTGATATCCGGAAGAGTGATACCTCCCGCTTTATGTTTTCTTTTTAAGATTGCTGAGGCTATTCGTGTTCTTTCTTGGTTCCATATAAATTTTTGGAATATGTGTTCTATATCTTTGAAGTATGTCATTGGTATTTTAATTGGTATTGCATTGAATTTATAAATTGCTTTGGGTAATATAGACATTTTAATTATGTTTATTCTTCCTAACCTTGAGCACGGTATATGCTTCCACTTGTTTGTATCTTCCTTGATTTCTTTATCAATGTTTTATAGTTTTCTGAGTACAAGTCCTTAACCTCCTTGGTTAAATTTACTCCTAGGTACTTTATTTTTTTGGCTGCAATAGTGAAGGGGATTGTTTCCTTAATTTCTTTTGCTGACAGTTCATTGTTGGTATATAAAAATGCCTCTGATTTCTGTGTATTTATTTATATCCTGACACCTTGCTGAACTCATGTATCAGGTCCAGTAGTTTTTTGACTGAGACTTTAGGGTTTTCTATATACAATATCATATCATCTGCAAATAATGACAGTTTTACTTCTTCTCTTCCAATTTGGATGCCTTTTATTTCTTCTTGTCTGATTGCTGTAGCTAGGACTTCCAGAACTATGTTGAATAAGAGTGGTAAAAGGGGGCACCCTTGCCTGGTTCCTGATCTTAAGGAGATTGCTTTTAATTTTTGCCCATTTAGTATAATATTGGCTGTGGGTTTGTCGTAGATGGCCTTTATCATGTTAAGGAATGTTCCCTGTAGTCCCACTTTACTGAGAGTTTTGATCATGAATGGATGCTGGATTTTATCAAATGCTTTTTCTGCATCTATTGAAATTATCATGTAATTTTTGTCCTTCCGTTTGTTTATATGATGAATCACATTGATTGATTTGCGAATATTGAACCAGCCTTGCCTCTCCAGAATAAATCCCACTTGATCATGGTGTATGATTTTTTTCATATATGCTGGATCCGGTTGGCTAATATTTTGTTGAGAATTTTAGCATCTAAATTCATCAGGGATATTGGCCTATAATTTTCTTTCTTTGTGTTGTCTTTGCCTGGTTTCTGAATCAGAATTATGCTCGCCTCATAAAAGGAGTTTGGAAGTTTTCCTTCCTCTTGAATTTTTTGAAATAGCTTGAGAAGGATAGGAGTTAGTTCTTCTTTGAATTTTTGATAGAATTCACTTGTGAAGCCATCAGGCCCAGGACTTTTCTTTGTTGGAAGTTTTTTGATAACTGTTTCGATCTCTTTTGTTGTAATTGGTCTGTCTAGGTGTTCTGATTCTTCCCGGTTGATTTTTGGAAGAATATATGATTCAAGAAATTTGTCCATTTCACCTTGGTTGCCTAAATTTTTTGGCATAGAGTTCTTCATATTATTTTCTTATAATACTTTGTATTTTTGTTGTGTCAGTTGTTATTTCTCCACTCTCATTTCTAATTTTATTTATTTGAGTCCTTTCTCTTTTTTTCTTGGTGAGTCTAGTTAAAGGTTCATCAATCTTGTTTACCTTTTCAAAGAACCAGCTCCTGGTTTCTTTGATCCTCTGTATTGTTTCCTTAGCCTCTATGTCATTTATTTCCACTCTGATCTTTATTATTTCCTTCCTTCTACTAGTCCTGGGCTTTATTTGCTGTTGTTTTTCTAGTTCTTTTAGATGCAGGGTCAAGTTGCTTATTTGAACTTTTTCTAGCTTCTCATGGTATGCCTGTAGTGCTATGAACTTCCCTCTCAGTACTGCTTTTGCTGTGTCCCATAAATTTTGAGTTGATGTATGCTCATTATCATTGGTTTCTAGAAACTTTTTTATTTCTTCTTTGATCTCATTGTTAATTCATTTGTTATTTAATAACATGCTATTTAGTTTCTAAGTGTTTGAGTATTTTTCAGTTTTTCTTTTGTGGTTGATTTCTAGTTTCATGCCATTGTGACCAGAGAAAATGCTTGATATGATTTCAATCTTCTTAAATTTGTTGAGACCACTCTTGTGTCCTAACATGTGGTCTATCCTAGAGAATGTACCATGAGCACTTGAAAGGAATGCATATTCTACTGATTTAGGGTGAAAATTTCAGAAGATATCTATTAAATCGAGTTGATCTAGTGTATCCTTTAAGTCTGCTGTTTCTTTATTAATTTTCTTTCTTGAGGATCTATCCAGTGATGTTAGTGGGGCATTGAAATCCCCTACTACTATAGTATTGCTGTTAATCTCACCCTTTATATCCATCAAAGTCTGCTTTATGTATATCAGGGCACCTATGTTCGGTGCGTAGATATTTAAAATGGTTATATCTTCCTGTTGAATTGTTCCCTTTATCATTATGTAGTGTTCTTCTTTATCTCTTACTACAGCCTTTGTTTTAAAGTCCATCTTTGTTAGATATAAGTATTGCTACCCCGGCTGTTTTTTCCTTTCCATTTGCATGAAATATTTTTTTCCATCCTTTTACCTTCAGTCTATGTGCATCTTTTGTTTTAAGATGTGTCTCTTGTAGACAGCATATGTATGGGTCCTGTTTCTTTATCTACGCAGCTACCCTATGTCTTTTGATTGGATCATTTAATCCATTTACATTTAAGGTTATTATTGATATGTAGTTGTTTATTGCCATTTTATTCTTTAATTTAAATTTTTTTATTTTTACAGGGACAGAGAGAGAGTCACAGAGAGGCATAGACAGGGACAGACAGACAGGAATGGAGAGAGGTGAGAAGAATCGATCATTAGTTTTTCATTGCCGTCGGAACACCTTAGTTGTTCATTGATTTCTTTCTCACATGTGCCTTGACCGCGGGCCTTCAGCAGACCGAGCACCCCTTTCTGGAGCCAGCGACCTTGGGTCCAAGCTGACGAGCTTTTGCTCAAGCCAGATGGACCCGTGCTCAAGCTGGCGAGCTCAGGGTCTCAAACCTGGGTCTTCTGCATTCCAGTCTGACGCTCTATCCACTGCGCCACTGCCTGGTCAGGTGCCATTTTATTCTTTAAAGCTGTAGTCTTCTTATGCTATATTCTTTTCCACCTTTGAACTGTTCACAACAGGCCTCTTAGCATCTCTTGCAGTATTGGTTTAGTTGTTTTTTTTTAGAATTGGTTTGGTTTTAATGAATTCCTTGAGGTTTGTTTTTTGTTTGTTTGTTTGTTTTGTCTGGGAAACTCTTTATTTCTCCTTCAATTTTAAACGTTAGCCTTGCTGGATAAAGTAGTCTTGGTTGTAGGTTTTTGTTCTGCATTACTTTGAATATATCTTGCCATTTCTTTCTGGCTTTAAGTGTTTCTGTTGAGAAGTTGGATGTCATCCTTATGGGTCCTCCTTTGTAGGTGATAGCCTTTATTTCTCTAGCAGCTTTTAAAATTTTCTCTTTATCACTTAGCTTTGGTATTTTAACAATGATGTGTCTTGGTTTATATTGCTTTGGGTTTCTCTTTAATGGAGTTCTCTGTGCTTCTTGAACGTGTGAAACGTTTTCCAGTCTTAATTTAGGGAAGTTTTCAGCTATGATTTGATTGAACAAAGTTTCTATCCCTTGTTCTTTCTCTTCTTCTTCAGGAACCCCTATGATGCGGATGTTATTTTTCTTCATGTTGTCACAGAGCTCTCTTAGAGTTTCCTCAGATTTTTTGAGTCTCTTGTTTTTCTGCTCTGCTTCTGTGCCTTTGTTTATTTTGTCTTCTAACTTGCAGATTCGATCCTCAGCTTCATGCATCCTGCTTTTAATTCCTTCCATTGTGGTCTTCAGTTCTGATACTGTATTTGTCATTTCTGTCTGATTCTTTTTTATTATTTCAATTTCCTTTTTTATACTTGCTATCTCTTTATGTAGGTGTTTGTAATGACTATCCATTATTGCTCTAAGCTCTTTGAACATCCTAACTATCATTATTTTAAACTCTGCATCAGGTAGTTTAGTTATATCTGATTCATTCAGGTCCTTCTCTGGAGATTTCTCTTGATTCATTTGGGTTGCATTTCTCTGCCTGCCCATTTTGTCTGTGTGTAAGAAGGGTTTGGCTACTGGAGTCCAATGGATGTTGCCTCTGTGTTCCCTAGGTGTGTTCTGTCTGCAGGCCCGCCACCCCCTCTGTTGCTGCCTGGGGCGGTTGGGTATGGGTGTTGCTGGCGCCGGCCTCTGCGGCTGCTGCTGTGGTTTCTGCCTCGCCTCTGCGGGAGGGGATGTGTTCTCGTGATAGGCTCTACAAGCCTCAGCCAGTCTCGGCCTTCGCCCCTCTCCCACGGGTGGGATTGTGCACCACACTTGGGCCACATGCTTGGGCTCCAAGGTCAAAGGTGAGCACTTTTTCTCAGCTGCAGGTCCCTGTCAACCCGTTCCTCTGGCCGGGCGTGGCTGCTGATACACTCTCAGCTGTGAACCAGGCTTCCACCCCGCCCCTGCCAATCTCGGCTCCTTGGCTGGGAGGGGCTGCTGCTATGCGCTCAGTCGGGAGCTGGGCTTCTGTCCCGCTCCCACCAACCTCGGCTCCTCAGCTGGGCTGCTGGTGCGCACTCAACTGCGAGCCCGGGCTTCCACTCCACCTCCGCGGGCAAAGCCAGTTCATGCAGGGCTTCAAGCCTTGGAGGCCAGGTGAGGCTGCACACCCGCTTGACCCTGCCCAGTGGCAGATTTCTGCCCATTCCGGGCTCCCGCTTTTTTCCCACAGGTGGTGTCGCCGGCAGGCCCACAGCCGCTGGACCACTTTCGTATGTCCCCTTCGCCCCCGCTGGGCTAGACCATGCTTCTGTGTCCCACTGCCGCCCACCTTCCAGCAAGCCCTCAGCAGTGTGGGTGGTGGCGCTAAAGCTCAGACCCTAACACTCCATACTCTAGTCCTGAAAGCTCCTTCCTTCTAAGTGACTGTGCTCTGATTGCCGCAGGGGAGCCTGTTTGGCTGGTGTACTGCTTCCCTTTGCTGGTTCCAGGAGAAAGATTCTTTCAGATTTGTGGAGTGACTCAGCCCAGGGTTTAGGGTGGCTGTCCCTCAAAGCTTTCTCCCTGTACCTTCCAGACCGCACTGTCTTCCCGCTGCTCCGGTCCTCTCCTCTCTCCCTGTCTCCCAGAGTCCCGGATGAGTGGTTGTGAGAGAGGTTTTCTGCACCGTCCCTTTAAGAAAAATCCTGGGTCTGAGACAACTGTTTCTTTCTCACAAACAGTATCCTAACCTGTTTCCCGGCTAAATACTGTCCATACGCCTCTTCTAGGCTCTGGGGCTGCAGGCTGGGGCTTTGTTCCTGGGACCCAGGTCCCTACCCTTCTGATAGCATCTCTTCCCACCACAGGAGTCTCTCCAGGCTGCTTTTCGCTCTGGGGAGCTGGGCAGCCCTTTCTGCATTTTCGCTTTTCCTACCTGTCTCAATGTTGCTTCTTTAGTGTTCCCCGGTTGAAGAGTCCTCTCAGTCCAGTTCAGCGTTGGTTTATCCAGATGATGGTTTTTAAAATCAAGTTATAATCCACTTTGGTTCTGGGAGTTGGAAGTTGGTACGTCTGCCTACTCCATCGCCATCTTGCCCCCCTCTCAAAGCTTTTTTAGATATTGCCACATATTCTTCTTTTATAGAAATCCAAAAATCTTCAAGAGACAATTCCTTATGTTTAATCATCAATCCATGATAAGTGGATATAGCTGTCAGTTCTTCTTCTTCTGTTAATTTTAAACCAAAATCACTTGAAGCTTCCATGAATGGGTTTCTAATCCAATCGTATTATTCAGTGTTAAGTGATGGAAAATACTATAAATTAAATTCTGCCTATCAGCCTTCAAGTCCTATTTTATTTACACTTAACTTTTGCTCACTTCCAGAAAAAGATTCTTCAATATCATGCTTCTTTTTGAGAAATCTATCCATTTTATTTGGGTGTACTTATCTAAAAATAATATAATGATGTGTTAATAATAAATATAATAGTGATGTGTTAACTAAAAGATCAGTATTTCCATAATGAAATGGTATAATAGAGTAACTATATTTATTTTTATATCTGGGCACATGCCGCAAACCAGTGCAGCTAGTAATTCCAGGTCCCGAGTGGGAACAGTGCTGAATTAAGAAAATACGCAAAATTAAGAAAATATGGGGTCTGGAGGTTCCTGTAATTTCTTCTGGCAAGAACAAAGCGTGCCCCCAAACCGCATCTTGCTTTATCTATAGGGCAAAGTGGGCCATTAACAGTGAGATCTTTGATTATGTTACCAAGGCAACCCAAAAATTTTACCAAGTACAGAAAACCCCTACCATACATACCATCTTAACTTACACCAAGCAAAGGAGAGGTACTGAACCCAAACTGCAGCAGAGCATGGGGTCACTGCCAGTGTTTCCATGGCCTGTCAGCAGCCTGCACTCAGGATAGACAAATAAGTGCAAAGTGCAATACCCCAGCCTCCTAGATCTTGTCTCCTTCTCCTCACGGGGTACAGAGAGTGGCAGAGACATACCCTACACCTAGTTCTACAGGGCTACTCTTTTCCCTGAAGAACAGAGGTGCTCTGTGTCTCGTGCCCTGGCATGTTGAGATGAAGGAGGGCCTGGAGGCCTGAGATTGACATTGCTAAAGATGTAAACCTCACAGAATTCCCCACCCATCATCAGGACTACAGCCCTGCCTACATCATTGTTACAGCAGCTTCTAAGCAGAGATCAGACTGGGAATTTCACAGAACTAAAACCTGTAATCCAGTGCCTATTGGAAAAAATAGAGAAACCTCTTTTTGCTTGGGGTTGGGGGGGGGGGATTTTTCTTCTAAGTTTTTATTTTTGTTTAGTTTTCATTTTGTTTTAGATTATTGTTTTTGTTCTTTGTTTTTGTATCTTTTCTCTTTTGTTTTCTAATTAATTGATTTTAAATTTTATTTTCATTTATTTTTTGCTTGATTTCTTAACAATACCACTCTCAAACGCCCTTAAAGCAGAAAAATGAATATCATGGCTACTCAAGAAAGAGACACAGTTCAGAAAGAAAACAAAAAATCTCCAAAAAGCAGTCTCAACCACATGGAAACTTTGATGTTAAACAATAGAGAATTCAAAAGTAAAATTCTGAAAATACTCAAAGAGGTGTGAGAAAACACTGATAGGCAACTTAATGAACTCAGAAAACAAAAAGAGTACCTTACCAAGAAGACTGAAACTCTAAAAACAGATATGAACTCAATACATGAGCTAGCAAGTTGAGCTAATAGAGAAGGTCAGACAGAAGAGAGAATCAGTGACATCGAGGACAGGCAACTAGAGATAATACAGAAGGAAGAAGAGAGAGACTCAAGAATTTTAAAAAATGAGAGAGCTTGACAAGAGTTGTCTGATTCCATCAGAAAGAGCAATATAAGAATAATGTGCCAGGGTCTAGCCCCGGGGGGTGATCAGGGGTCCCACAGGAATGGAAGGCGTCGGCACGAAATGAGTGAGAGCCGAATTCTTTTTAGCTTTAACTGCCAGGCATCTCCGCCGATGGCTAATATAGCTTTATTTTTATACACACACACTGTTACAATCACATATTTGGTTATATATTTCTAGGCAATCGTTAGTACATTTCTATAAGCTATAAATCAGATGGTATGTCATTCTAAGTACAGTTATACAATAACTTGAAAAGAGCAACAACGGTTTTTGTGCATGCTTCTAAAAGATCAGTATTGATTAATAACTCTACCTTACCTAATGGCCTATTGTCTAGTCAAATTTTATTTATCTACTATATTCATATACTAGTTAAGTTCTAACTTTATTTTTCCCAGAGTGTTCCACCACCTGCAGGTCAGGTATGCAAGAGGAAAGAAAAGTTTTTCTATTCTATTATATGAAAAGGCTAGGGAAGTAAACATGATGGATTAAGTGAAGGCTGAAAGGTGCTTTTGTGTATAGTTACTGTTCCCTATCTACTCATAAGTCACAATCTATTTTTCTCTAATATGATTTATAGGGGGGAATTTTCCTACAGACTTAGCCCTTTTCAGGGAATATCATAGCCAGCCTCCTATGTTTATGGGCCCAGGCAAGAGGGTTTATAGGCTTTTTTTGTGGAACTCACACCCTCTCATTTCCAGAGAAATTACTACGAATCTTTAGGGAAAGCACGGTGCTATTATCCCTGTGCCATACATGATAGCACATATACCCAGAGAAAGGGGGAATATAAAACCAAATTAATTCAAAAAGTTAAAGGGGGAAGTATCGTTGTGCCTCTTCTTTGCTGTGACTGTGTCAACTAGCAGTTGTTGATCTTCTTTGCTGTGACTATGTCAACCAGCAGCTGTTGATCAGCTTCCTATAAGAATGGGTATATCAGAAGAAGAGAGGGAGAAGGGAATGGAGAGTCTATTCAAATAAATAATTGATGAGAACTTCCCAAGCCTATGTAAAGAGTTAGATCCTTGAATCCAAGATGCAAACAGAATGCCTAATTACTTCAACCTAACCAGACCTTCTTCAAGACACATTGTAATAAAACTGTCAAAAATTAATGACAAAGAAAAAATCCTTAAAGCAGCTAGGACACATATAAATAAAAACCCATTAGGTATCATCAGATTCTCAGCAGAAGCTCTATAAGCCAGAAGAGAATGGGTCCAAAGAGTCAAAGTACTGAAAGAATACTATATCCATCAAAGTTATCCTTCAAATATTAAGGGAAAATAAAAACTTTTCCAGGCATACAGAAGCTGAGGGACTTTATCACCAGAAAACCCCCACAGCATGAAACACTCAAGGGGGTTATTCTACCAGACACAAAGAACAAAATACCACAAAACTACAGGTAAAAGCTCAAATAAGGTTTCAATATAAACAAGGGTAATCTGTGACAACAAAAACATAAAAGGGGAGAGGATAAAAGTCTGAAGAAGAAAAGTTGAATGGAGTCCAGAAGCACTCATAAGACTTGAAAGGATCCTTGTATTATAGGAAACATTTTTTCTCAATAATCTAATTGTAAACACCCATGAGAAAACCAAAACTGAAATACATAGCTTAAAAAAATATAGAGGAAATAAACATAGAATACCACCAAACAAAAACAACATACAGAAACACAAAAGAACCAAACAGACACAGAGCTACCAGAAAACAAAACATAAAATGGCTATAGGTGCCTGACCAGACTGTGGTGCCTGGGACACGGAGAATCCAGGTTTGAAACCCCAAGGTTACTGGCTTGAGTGTGGGATCATCCTGCTTGAGTGCAGGGGCCTCAATCTTGAGCACTGGATAACAGATACAACCCCATGGTCGCTGGCTTGAGCAAGGGTCACTGCCTCACTGGAGCCTCCCAATCCAGGCACAAATGAGAAAGCAATCAATGAACAACCAAGGTGATAGAACGAAGAACTGATGCTTCTTATCTCTCTCCCTTCCTGTCCGTCTCTCTCTCACTCTCCTACACACACACACACACACACACACACACACACACACACACACACACACACTAATTTTTTTGGTCAAAATAGCTATTTTAAAATGTTTCAGCCCTGGCCTGATAACTCAGTTGGTTAGTGTTGTCCCCATACACAAAGGTTGCTGATTTGATTCCCACTCAGGGCACACAGGAGAAGTGACTATCTGCTTCTCCACCCCTCCCTCTTCTCTCTCTCTTCCCCTTCTGCAGCCATGGCTCAAATGAGCAAGTCTTGGGTGCTGAGGATGGTTCTAAGGCCTAGCCTCAGGTGCTAAAATAGCTCAGTTGCTGAGGATCAAAGCAACGGCCCCAGATGGGTAAAACATCAGTTCCAGATGGGGGTTGCCAGGTGGATCCTGTCTGGGGCACATGTGGGAGTTAGTCTCTTCGCCTCCCTCCTTCTCACTTGATAGAAAAAAGAAAACGTGAGTGTACCTTACCTAAACTAAAAATGGGCTAACAGAAAAGAGAATATTATAGAGAACTGTTTTTTTTAAATGCACAATTAACTCTTTTCTTGAAGGTGGAACAAGTAAAAGAAAATAAGAAAATGTGGTTGTTCCATTCTATAAAAGATGGCCAGTGGTGAGTCTTCCATTTACCGAGTTCTACTGAGCCCTGAAGGTTGAAGAATTGTAATTTTCTGGGCCCATACTGAGACCCTATAATTTTTAGACTCTAAAATTACTAAGAGTTCCTGCCACTGTTAACTAGCCCTACTGTTGTTTTGTTTAAAAAATACCGTTTGCCAGAGAAAAGTAAATAGCACAAACTAATATGTACTTCCTTTTTAAATGCTTATTTTATACATTTTTGTTAAAAAATACCTAAGTATATAATTACCTATTGTATGTTATAAGATGGGGTTTTTAGCCTGTGTCCTATAGGTTCTATAACAGTTTGATTGCCCTAGACTAGGGATAAATTCAGAATTTAGGGAATCTGTTTCATATGATGGCTGAACATTTTAAAAAACTGGCTTTATAAAAAATAACCTAATGGCAAGTTGATTCATTTTTACTGGCTCTCTTATTCCAAAGAATCTTTGTCTTTATTTTGTTTCCATGTGTATTTTTTGGACAGTAATTCAACAGAATCAAATATTTGCAAGTCAACAAAATATTCGAAGATTGAAGAAATATAAACAGTATTTGTGACCACAACGACTTAATACTTCAGCATAATGTTTTCTAAAATAGAAGGGTTTTTCCCTGGCTGGGTAGCTCAGTTGGTTAGAGCATCATCCCAACTAGCCAAGGTTGCAGGTTTGATCCACAGTCAGGGAACATAAAAGAATCAACCAATGAAAGAATAAGTGGAACAACAAATCGTTTCTCTCTCCCTTTCCCTTCCTCTCTCTAAAATCAATAAATAAAAATTAAAAAAATAAAAAAACAGAAGGCTTTAAAAATATTCAAACTGGGCTCCGGCCAGGTGATGAATAGACTGTCATCTTGGTGCACTGAGATTGTGGGTTCAATCCCCCGTCAGGGCACATACACAAAGCAACCAATGAGTGCACAGCTAAAATGGAACTAAGTGAAACGATGAGTTGTTGCTTCTCTCTCTCTCTTTTGCCCTGTTCCTTTCTTCTCCTTTTTTCTCTTCCTCTCTCCGTCAAATCAATAGAAAAAAAATTAAAAACTCTCAAATTGATAGTTTACAAGATGATGTCTAGCAATGATAAAATCACAGAAAAAAAGGCTGGTTTTGCCACTATTTTTAGTTGTTGTTTTATGCATAAAAAGATACATCTTAGAGGATCACAAGAAAGCAATGGAAGCCTAACCCTAGAATCTTTCTAGATTTAGATGAATTTATAGCTTATAATAATGTTGACGCAGCCAATGACAGACAGAGGCCTGTGCCTTATTTGTATAAAAGAATTTAAAAGGAATTTATGCTAGTAGAAAATTTCATTAGACCTGAAATACTGTTAAGAATATAAGAACAAAAACACTCTTCTGTGATTTAAAATCTATTTTTCCATTAATTTGAGAAAGAGAGAGAGAGAGAGAAGCATCAACTCATTGTTCCACTTAGTTGTGCACTCATTGGCTGCTTCTTGAATTGCAGTGACTGGGGTTCAACCTGCCACCTCAGCGCACCAGGATGATGATCTACCCATTGTTCAATGGCCAGGGCTCTCTCTACATTACTTTTTATTGTAAAACAGATATAACCCATTAGGGACAAATGTGTAAGGTATGTTCATGTTAAGAGTACTGTCATGACAATAGAAAAAAGATGTATTGACTTTATTGAAGTGAAAAATTTTCATATGAATAAGCTTAGGAAATCGTTAACTGGAAGATGATACTGACATAAAGATGCTCATGGCCAGATAAAAATGATAATGGAGCAAATATAGCAGCTTTATAAAAAGTAGAAGCCATAATCTCCTTTCCCCAAATAATAATCCTATATCTGTGCCTTGCTCCGCTTTTAATTTTATATGCAAAACTTCTTTGACTATGAATTCAAATATAATAACAATTTTAAATATTTTATAAAGGACTTAATTTTTTTTTGCAAATTCAAGTGCTTAGATGGGCTATTCTCATGTCTGTTCTAAAAACATTATAGACACATAAGGATACTCAATGGACATCAAGATCAGATGCAATCACGGGGCCCTAGCTGGTGACTCAGTGGTAGAGTGTCGGCCCAGTGTACGGATGTCCAAGGTTTGATTCCCAGTCCGGAAACACAGGAGAAGTGACCATCTGCTTCTCCCTGCTTCTTTCTCCCTCTTCTCTCCAGACTCACCACCCGGCCCCCTGCAGCCGGTGGCTTGATTGGTTTGAGTGTGTGTGGCCTGGGCACTCCGTTGGAGTGCATCAGCCCCAGGAGCTAAAAATAGCTTGGTATCAAGCATTGGCCCCAGATGGGATTGCTGGGTGGATCCTGGTTAGGACTCATGCGGGAGTCTGCCTTACTATCTTCCTCCTCTCACCTAAACAAACAAACAAACAAACAAACAAAAACAGATGCAATCAGGGAATTTCCCATACAAATGAGCATTCACCCAATACTAATACAGAATATCAAATGAGAAAGTATACTAGGATAAAGTTAAAAGCATCTTCGTGTATAGAGAAAACACATTTTATGCAACTTATCAGTGTGGAATGATATTTTGAATGAAATATTAAAAGATTATAAAATCTCCCTGACCTGTGGTGGCACAGTAAACAGAGTGTTGACTTGGGATGCTGAGGTCCCAGGATCGAAACCACAAGGCATGGTTTCTGGCTTGAGCACGGGCTCACTTGGCTTGAGCTTTAGTGCAGGCTCGCTAGCTTGAGTGTGGGATCATCAACATGATTCCAAGGTTGCTGGCTTGAGCCCAAAGGTCGCTGGCTTGAAGCACAAGGTTTATGGCTTGAGCCCAAGGTTGCTGGCTTGAGCAAGGGGTCACACTGGCTTGACTTGACCCCCACCCCCAGCCAAAGCACGTATGAGAAGCAATCAATGAACAACTAAAGTGAAGCAACTACATGCTGATGCTTCTCATCTGTCTTTCTTCCTCTCTTTTTCTGTCTCTCAAAATATATATATATATATATTTATAAATATATATATATATTTAAAATCCTCCAATGAGAAGACCTGACAATATATACAGCTTCATGCTTATTTGAAGGCCTATCTCCTTGATTACAACAAAGGGAAATATGTAAGTATACTTGTTGTTACATAAAACTTCATCAAGACATGAATATACTCTCTGAATTAGAAAAAATTAGCTCAGCAGTAGAGTATCGATCCAGTGTGTGGAAGTCCTGGGTTCAATTTCTGGTCAGGGTACACAGGAGAGGCAACCATTGGCTTCTCCCTCCTTCCCCTCCCCTCTCTACCTCTTTCTCTTCCCTTTCTGTAGCCATGGCTTGACTGATTCAAATGTGACAGCGTGGGCACTGAGGATGGTTCTGTGGAGCCTCTGCCTCAGGCACTAAAAATACCTTGGTTGAAAGCAACCCCAGATGGGCAGAGCATTGGCCCTAGACAGGGAGGGATTGCCAGGTAGATCCCAGTTGGGACACAGGCAGGCGGGAGTCTATCTGTCCTCCTCTCACTTAAAAAAATAAGCAAATAAAATAAAATATAATACATTTAAAAAATTAAAAAATGGAATATATAAATCACTGGATGAAATGATTAATTATTGTGAGAAATAGGCATACTTAAAATATTATTATAGACATTCTCATCACACCTTTGAAATGGAGATATAAAAAATTAAACTTTTCAGATTTTCATTGGTAAAAAATTATTTTCCATGGATACTTATAACTTATAATAAGCAACTACTGTCTTAGTTCTCAAATATTCTGACAATTTAAGTCTGAAATTTCCTCTTCAATTATTTTAAACAGCATGCAATATCAACAATTCATATTTTAAAAATCACCATATTTTGATCTTCTAAAATCAATTCATAATTTTTACTTAATGCAATCTTATTTAAATTTGGAAAAAGCTTTCATGTATTTAACAGTACCAATCACAATGTTGGGATCCTATAAAAGATGTTTCAATAAATTTAGAATCATTAAAAATTAAATTGTAAAACATAGCAATTCTCTCAATTGAAAACAAGATAGACAAAGAAGTACATTTAAAAATATTATTGACTGACCAGTGGCGGTGCAGTGGATAAAGCATTGACCTGGAACTCCAAGATTGCTGGTTCAAAACCTGAGGTTGCTGGCTTGATCCTCATGTTATGGGTTCCATCCCAGGTCAAGACATGTATGAGAAGCAATCAAGGATGCACAACCATAAGTGGAGCAACGAGTTGGCACTTCTCTTTCTCTCTACCTCTTTCTCTCAAAAATATTATTGATGTTTGTCTCCACTAAGGCCAAGAATGTAAATTTGTAATAAACTCTGGTATTGGAGTATTTAAACTTAATGTTACGAGTTTTAATGTATGTAGTTTTCACCTGACCAGGCAGTGGCATAGTGGACTGGGACACAGAGTACCCAGGTATGAAACCACGAGTTTGCCAGCTTGAGTGTGGGCTTATCTGACCGGCAACCAGTTTGAGTGTGAAGTCACTGGCTTGACTGAGTGTGTGATCATAGACATGACCCAATGGTTGCTGGCTCGAGCCCAAAGGTCACTGGTTTGAGGCCCAAGGTCGCTGGCTTGAGTTCAAGGTCACTGGCTTGAGCAAGGGGTCAATTGCTCTACTGTAGCCCCCCAGTTAAGGCACATATGAGAAAGCAATCAATGAACAACTAAGGAGCTGCAATGAAGAATTGATGCTTCTCATCTCTCTCCCTTCCTGCTTATCTGTCCCTGTCTGTTACAAAATAAAATAAAACACACACACACACACACACACACACACACACACACACACACAGTGGTACCTTGAGATACGAGTTTAATTCGTTCTGTAACCAAGCTCGTAAGTCAGTCAACTCATATATAAAACAAATTTCTCCCATTTAAAATAACTGAAATAGATTTAATCCATTCCAGCCCTGTGAAACATCCCCAAACCATCTTAAATTATGAAAAAAGACATGTTTTTAATTAAGAAACACACATGTATACTTTACCAATGCATAACAAAATACATATATGAAATAAAAGAAAAAGTGTTATTTAGTACTGTATTCTTACCTTGGAGACAGACCCGTGCAGCTAAAGGAGGTGAATGGTGGAGAAGGCGGGGGAGTGGCGGAGGAAGGGATGCAAGCACTGTAGACACGTAAACTAAAACTGCACTTTCTTAACACTAAATGTAAACTAAAACTGCACTTTACTTAAGATAAAACCACAGAAACTTAATTGTAAAAAAATGCACTTTCTTAACTTTAAACTTAACCTAAGCCTAACATTAAGTATTTTTCATTTAATCATCACCTGTTTTTGCCTTTTGGGCTGCACTTTCACCACTTGCAGGACTTTTGAATAAATATCTATCCAAAGAGGTTTGCTTTTGCCTGCTTTTTAAAATGTTATGGAAATGTGATAAACAAGTGTCATTAAAAAGTGCTGAAGCACGACCAGTTGAAACTTTTTCTGGGTGTTTCTTTTCAGTGAAACTTGAAAGCTTCTCCCACATTGCCAGCATGTCTTTAATTTCACTTGTAGAAATCACTTCCTCCGACTCTACCTCCTCCTCACTACGAATCTCTTGCAGAGGCTCCATATGTTGCATCATCTGTAGCTCCTTCAACTCCTCAGTTGAGAGTTCCTCCTCATGTTCCTTGACGAGCTCGTTTACATCACCCTCATCTACCTCCAGACCCATCGACTTTCCGAGGGACATAATCTCCTCCAACGCTTCTACCTCAGTCTTGGTCTCTCATAGAATCCTTCGAAGTCCCTGTCTACAATAACATCAGGCAATAACTTTTTCCATGCCGAGTTCAAGGTTCTTCTTGTAACCTCTTGCCATGCTAAGTCAATAATGCGTAAACATATCACAATGTTATAGTGATCTTTCCAAAACTCTCGAAGGGTTAGAATTGTATTCTCAGTCACCTCAAAGCAGCAGCGGAACAAGTGCTTTGTGTAAAGCTTTTTAAAGTTGGAAAAGACCTGCCTGACCAGGCGGTGGCGCAGTGGATAGAGTGTCTGACTGGGATGTGGAAGACCCAGGTTCAAGACCCCGAGGTCACCAGCTTGAGTGCGGGCCCATCTGGCTTGAGCAAAAAAGCTCTCGCCAGCTTGGACCCAAGGTCGCTGGCACCAGCAAGGGGTGGCTCAGTATGCTGAAGGCCCATGGTCAAGGCACATGTGAGAAAGCAATAAATGAACAACTATGGTGTCGCAACGGCAACGAAAAACTAATGATTGATGCTTCTCATCTCTCTCCATTCCTGACTGTCTGTCCCTATCTATCCCTCTCTCTTTAGAAAAAAAAGAAAAAAAAAAGTTGGTAAAGACCTGCTGATCCATAGGTTGAAAGATTGAAGTCATGTTGAGTGGGAGGTAGAGGACTTTCACGAATTTGAACTCATCGAGAATGTCATCTTCAAGACCACGTGGGTGGGCTGGAGCATTATCAAGGATTAGTAATGCTTTCATCAGGAGTTTATTTTCTTGAAGCTATTTCTTCACTGCAGGACCAAAGACGAGATTTACCCATTAAATAAAAAACTGCCGCGTAACCCATGCCCGCTAGGGCATGCAGTTTTTCTTTAAGAATCTTGTGAGTCTTAAAGGCTCGAGGATTTTCGGAATAATACACTAGCAGTGGCTTTACTTTACAGTCACAGTTAGCATTTGCACATAATTCAAGGGTCAGACAGTCCTTCATGGGTTTATGGCCTGGCAGCTTCTTCTCCTCTGCAGTGATGAAAGACCTCCGGGGCATTTTTTCCAAAAACAATCCTGTTTTGTCACAGTTGAACACTTGCTGGGGATGTAGCCTTCCTTTGCAAAAAGTGCAGCAAAACGTGCGATGTACTCCTCAGCTGCCTTAACATCAGCACTCGCAGCTTCACCATGCGTCACCACTGGGTAAATGCCAGATTTCTTCTTGAAATTTTCAAACCAGCTGTGACTAGCCTTAAATGTATCTTCTGCTGCCTCTTTTGAGGTTGATGGTTCTTTCTTCTTCAAGTTGCCGTAAATACTACGTGCCTTTTTGCATATTACAGTCTCTGTCACTGTATCTCCCGCCAGCTCCTTCTCTTTCACCCACACCAGCAGAAGCTTCTCCATTTCTTCATCGATATTTGTCCTTAATTGTGACAGAATTGTAATTCCTTTCACTGGATTTGCGCTTTTGATGGCATCCTTTCATTTAAGGAAGGTACAAATTGTAGATGTATTGCGGTCGTACAGCCTTGCCAGTTCAATCACTCGTACACCACACTCATGTTTTTCTTTTATTTCTTGCTTTACATCTATCCACATCATTCTCTTCTTCTCACCACTGTCCTTTACACTCACTTTCTTCGGCCCCATGACAGCACACAAAAAAAGTTAGTAAAAAATGCAAAAATGATGCAAGAAGGAGTACAGCGCATGAGATTCTACTCGATTCTGCAGGTAACATGTGAGAAAGAACGAGAAGCTGGTGTTGTGCTGCCGATACTGGACCCGTGCGCCAACTAGCGGCAGCTTCCCGAAACACAACTTGTATCTTGGAATTTCTCTTGGATCTCAAACAAAAATACAAACCGAGTTGCAGCTCGTATCTTTAAAAAAAAATGTTGGTGTGCTCGTATCTCAAGGTACAATTGTATGCAGTTTTCAATTTTCCAACATTTTCGACTACTTTAACTTGTAGGGAAATTACCTATTAAAAATTAATAAAAATGTGTATGTACTGATAACACATTTTCTCTTTCACTTGAGTCCAATGTGACTTGAGTAAGCACTGGCTATATCTCCTACTTACTTTCCTGGAAAGTCCCAGTACTTCATATATTTCTTTTCTGAACGTGTTTTTCTTTCTCTAAATTTGTACCAGGATTTCTTCCCAGAAACAATCTTCAGTTTATAAAATATACTATAGCATGCTAAGATCTGGAGCCATCAAACCTCTTAATAAACTGATATTTTGTAAAATAAACCTTGCTAAAATATTATATGAGAAAGGAAAAAATTAAACACATGGGAACAGTCCCGAAAATGAAAGGTCTGGCACTTGCATATTTCTCTCCAAATTTAGAGAAATATGTCTACAAAGAAGGTTCTGCAAAGCAGTCAGAGCTATAAGAGAGCTTTTAACTCACTATTGAGAGGGCACCAAGTTAGTCCCAATATCAATAAACACTTCCTTCAGGAGGCATGTCCTCACACTACAAAGGTAACAAAGATTTCATGCTACCTACTAATGCTTATTCAATAGTAAATTGTGTTCTCTCCCTGTCTTTTATATTGGTATAAAGGGGACTTTGGTTAGCAGGCTTATTTCCCCAACAAAATGAAGAAGTTTCTCAGCACTTCTCAACAAGGACAGCAACCCCATATCCTGAGATACAGTACAAAGCTGTGTCTTTTATGATATTAAATGCATATGGCTTTTTCTACTCTACTCCATAATATCCCCATGCTTATTTTAATATATTAAAACATAGTATAGTCTGGCCAGATAGCTTGGTTGGTTAGGGTATCAGCCCAAAGCGTAGAGGTTGCTGGTTTGATCCCTGGTCAGGGCACATACAGGAATGGGATGATGTTCCTCTCCCTCTCTCGCTCTTCCCCCAGTCTTATTCTCCCTCTGAAATCAATGAAATAAGCATAAAAAATAAAAACATAGTAGCTTGGCCTGTGGTGGTGCACTGGGTAGAGCGCCAACCTGGAACACTGAGGTTGCAGGTTCGAAACCCTGGGTTTACCGGGTCAAGGCACATATGACAAGCAACCAATGAACAGCTAGAGTGAAGCAATTACTTCTTGTTTTCCTCACCCTGCCCTGTAAAAAAAATATTTAAAAAAGACATACTAAAAATTATAAATATAAAAGAAAATATTTCAAATGAAAATTTCTCAAGTTTCTTAGCAGTAAGAAACTCAGGTTTCTGGAAGATGTATCATGTTTAAATATACTAAAGCTTTATCTAGACTGTCTCACATTAACTAAAATTCCTGACTAGCTCATTGGGAAAAAATTTATATCTTGGGAATTTAGCCCACATTTTCCACTTTTTCACTTCAGGTTCTATTCCATAATACATGTCTTGTTTTTGTAATAGTAATGTTCTAAAGTACTTACTATTAAGGAAAACTGACATTGTAAGAAGACAGACCATATTTTATCTGGTGGTATCAGGTATCCCTTAGTATACTGCAGGGGTATCCGGTTCAGCAGTAGTCTTACGACTGGTTCAGTGCTTCCTAAACTTCTACAAACACCTATAAAAAGGAGTTTTGTAATACCTTTTGATAAACAAAGGGCAGCCAAAGTAGGTGATGGCGTAGTGGATAGAGCACCAGACTGGGACGCAGAGGACCCAGGTTCAAAACCCTGAGGTCTCCAGCTTGAGCACAGGGTCACTGGCTTGAGCCCAAAGGTCGCTGGCTTGAGCAATGGGTCACTTGCTCTGCTGTAGTCCCCCAGTCGAGGCACACTTGAGAAAGCAATCAATTAACAACTAAGGAGCTGAAACAAAGAGTTGATGCTTCTCATCTCTCTCCCTTCCTGTCTGTCCCTGTCTCTCTCTTCGTCTCGGTCACTGTCACACACAAAAAAGCAAAGGGCAGATACTGAGTGTTTGGGGGTATAAAGGTATTTCATATATACTATCTTTACAACTTTCCTGTAAATCTAAGTCTGTTCTAAAATAAAAAGGTGTTTTTTTAAAAAAAATTATTATTTTTAAATTGATTTTAGAGAGACAGAAAGAGAGAGAGATAGAAACATAATCTGTTTCTATACGTGCCCTGACAGGGGATAGAACCAGCAACCTTTGTGCATGGGAGGATGCTATAACTAACTGCACTGCCCCACCAGGGAAAATAGTTATTTTTAAAAATTCCACCTTTAGAATTGAGGAACGGAGGGTCTATGACTTTTCATTAATACTATAACCTGAATTATAGCAGGTCTTAAATTTGTATAATATTCCCGTGCCTTATGCTCAAATTTGAAATGAGCTCATTTTTAAGCTATTGCGATTTTGAGGCTCCAGTCAGCGTTTCCATTTTTTGACAGTTTTCCTATCTTACTCTGTTGGGAATAGTGGGAAAAGAAATCGTTTAAGGATTCCCAAGGGTCTTGGCAAACAGGTCAACTAAAGTGGTAACAACAAAACGGAAGACACTAAAGAGGGCAGGAAGACACTAAAGAGGGCAGGTAAAGAGGGAATTCACCTCTAGGTCTGCTACTAAGGAACACGAGTACATAATAGTCCAGTCACTAGCAGACAAATAGATAAAACTGGAATATCTTCTAACAACAAACGGTGACCTAGTCTCTTGCTCACAAAAACAAAGGACCATTAACTCCTCAGAAAGTGGCAGCACCTGCGGACAAGCTGTACTGGCTGGGACAGGGACTTCACTCGTACAGGGTCCTTGACCACGTCTCTCCTTAGGGATCTCGCATTCTCTCTGGAAGGCCGGGGCGTGGGCAGACGAATGCTGGCGCGCACACAGACCAAAGTCCCAACAGTTGGACTCCACACGCTTCGTCTGCAGAACCAAGCCGGCATGCACGCCGCGAACACGCGAATGACGCCCGGATAGGAGAGTTTGCGCATGCGGAGAAGGCCCCCGCGGGCGACGGGGCCGTTCCTAGCATGCGTCCTTCTCTTGGGCGGGACTTTTTTTTCCTCCCGACGGGTAGGAGGCGGCCTTTCTTTCGCGTTCTCTGGCCTCGCCCCTGCGCGTTGCCATGGGGATCCAGCGGCTACA
The DNA here is from genome assembly GCA_037038555.1 of Rhynchonycteris naso. Lineage (NCBI taxonomy): Eukaryota > Metazoa > Chordata > Mammalia > Chiroptera > Emballonuridae > Rhynchonycteris > Rhynchonycteris naso. The sequence continues at coordinate 187,317,009 of CM073000.1, read as the reverse complement.
GCCTGCCTTTGGCTGAGATCCCCAAACAGTCCGGTCTGCGGAGCAGGCGCCCGCAACAGTGGGAGGTCATGGAGCTCTCAGGAAACTCGGCCGAGAAGAGCGGGAAGCGGACGGATCTGGGCTGTAGCCGGCATTTCTTTTGGCTGGGTGTTGCCTTCGACACGGTGGGCGCGATGGCGCTGTTCACTGGGGCCTTCGCCGACTTCTTTTTCTACGACCTGCTGCTCTACCTGGGTTCAGTCATCATCTTCATGAGCTTCCTCTGGTGGGTCATCTGGTACAGCAGCAACATAGAGTTGTTTCCGGAAGAGGCCTTGAAGAGGCCCTGTAGCGAGCCCTCCTCCACCACGTTGGGCGAGCAGACCCAAACCGTCAGCCGGCGCTTCTCCTTCGCCGCCGGCAACGTTAACACCACCTTGGCGCGCATCCAGCAGGGGCGCCGCCGCAGGACGCTCCTGCAGAGCGGGACTTACCTGAGTGTACCAAAAATAGGCCAGGTACAGAAGCCGCTAGCAGAGAAGGACCAGGACAAAGACGGAATGAAAAGTGTCAAGGAGAGTGGCGATGCCGAAGACTTGGGCGGACAGCCACTGAGCCCCGAACTGAAAGCTATCAAAGGTTCAGAAGGAGTATGGGCCCCAAGCCCTGATGCTGGTCCTCTGGCCCCCGAGGCGGAACAATTATGGACCCATCTAGTGCGGCCAGTGTTCGCTCCATCTTCCATTGACCATTCTCTGTCTTACACTGATCTCTTCTCTGAGAATCTGTCTGTGGTCCCTTTGTCCTGTACTAATCAGCGTCTAGCTAGACTTTCTTTTAACAGCCTGCCTATAGTTTCCTCAACCTCTATGAGCCAGCCTCTGGTCACTCTTGCCTCTTCAAGCCTGCCTACTCTTCCCTTATCCTCTACAGGGCAGCTTCTGGACACCCTGGCCTCTAAAATCCAGCCCAAAGCCCTGGTGGGCTCACAGAGCCACTCCCCGGTGCCCTTGGCTTTGCAGAGCCAACCCCTAGTGTCTCTGTCCTCTCAGAGCCTCCCCTTGGTACCTGTGGCCACACAGAACCACCCTGTGGCCTCTCAGAGCTACCCTCTGGTGTCTGCCACTGCACACAGCGGGCTCCCACGCCTTGTGTCCTCTCAGAGCCACGCCCTACTGTCTGTGGCTGCACAGAGCCATCTGGAAGAAACTGTAGCCTCAGGGAGCAATTTCCGGAATCTTTCTCCAGCCTCTCAAACTCAGCCTCCATCTGTTCAGACTTCTGAAGCCCCGGCTTTGGCCAGCCAGGTCTCTCTGATCCAGCTTCTGCCAGTCCCATCTTTTCAGACCCAACCTGTGGACCTGCAGGTTCCCCTGGCTGTTCAGGACTTTCAGGGCCTGTGTGACACCCAGCAGGCCCCCAAAAGCAGTGCTTTAGTTCAAGAGATTGCTTTCAGCCAGTCTTCACATGCCCAGGAGCCACCAACAGACCAGGAGCTAAGTCAGGAAGTGCCTGGTACAGTGTCCCTGCTCCCCAAGTCCCTTGCTCTAGCTACTGAGGACCAGCAGTCAGTGCCCCAGGACACTGTGCCTGCTCCCACCGCTGAAAACAGTCCCCCTCCCTAGTACTGAATCAGAACCTCAGGCCTCTGCCAAGTAAGTGCCTTAGAAAGAATCTTCACATACAGTATTTCTTGATCATTTCCAGGACTATGTTCTACATTTCCTTAACCCCTTCTGTTAAAATTAAATTGGGGGAGGTAAAGTGGCCTATTCCTTTAGGCATTAGATATTTTGAACTTTGGTACATGTTTGAAACCTAGTAACCTGAGCTATAAGATTTTACCTACTCTACCAGATGCTAGTATGATCAGTTTGTTTAGGCTGGTTGGGAGATGGTGGAATTACATTTTTTCTAAGTTGGGAAGAGGGAGACCGTAGTGTTATGACAAGCAAATTTGACTAGAAGGAACCACTGAGTTGAAGCCAGCCTGACTGCAATGTTTTGTTTTGTTTTTTTTCTACATAGATGGGAGATGTGATTTTTCTCTCCTCTTGTTAATGAGGTTTTTCTGAAGTCGAACCATCCTTGCAAGACTGTCGTCCTGGCACCATCCTGCAGGTGCAGGTCGAAGCCTGCCATTCCTTCAGATGTCCCACTTCTTTTTTCTTTTTATACAGGGTCAGAGAGAGAGTCAGACAGAGGGATAGATAGGGAAAGAAAGACAGGAACAGAGAGAGATGAGAAGCATCAATCATTAGTTTTTCGTTGCCGTTGCGACACATTAGTTGTTCATTGATTGCTTTCTCACATGTGCCTTGACCGCGGGACTTCAGCAGACCAAGCCACCCCTTGCTGGAGCCAGGGGCCTTAGGTCCAAGCTGGTGAGCTTTTGCTCAAGCCAGATGGGCCCGTGCTCAAGCTGGCAAGGTCGGGGTCTCGAACCTGGGTCCTCCGCATCCCAGTCTGATGCTCTATCCACTGTGCCACCGCCTGGTCAGGCCTGACTGCAGTGTTTTGAAACAAGATTATTTTAAGTGGTACAGCGACACAGCATTAAATAGCAACGAGCTCTCCAGTGGGAAACTTACTCTCTTTTCAGCGCTTTTTCGAACTATGATTATGTCAAAGAGAATGTCCTTAGTTTGGGGATGTGATCTCTAACACCTCTAACATTTTAATAGACAACAAGTTTCACCAGCTAGGATTTAATACTATTTATGTTAAAATCATTCAATGGATAACCTTATATTTATGCAAGTAATATTGGTTTTTCTACTTACATTGGTTGCTTTTTGAAGTACATTTAAGTAAAAAAAATTTTACATGAGTCAACTTAAAAGTTAATTGTACAAATGAAACTTGGAACAATTTTGAAGTGTGGACATTTTGTTATTTGTACAAAATCATACACACTTTCTACTAAATCACAAGACCTTTTTTGCTAACCTGTTGATGAACTTTATGGTTAAGACTATTGAAAATCAATTCTACATACTTAACTCTCCAACTTTTGACAATTAGATAGGTAGAAAAGGCCATGTGAACATCAAAATTGATGATCCTGCTTCTTGTGTTAAGGGTTGTCATAATAGTATACATTGCTGAATATCGATTTCTTGGTCTTTCTAATTCTGTTCCATAAGTTACCTGCTCTCTGGGGGATATTATCCAAGAAGGTGTTCATCCTTATCTCATATTGGTTGGTTTCATTTCCATTGTGGAATACAATTGAATATAAAGTAGAAGTCAAACTCTTAATTTCCTTACAGTTTTCTTCACTTTTTGTTCAAGAGAATGTATATATGCTCTCTTCTTTAGGGGTGTGTGTGTGTATTACAAAGATAATCAATAGGGGCAAAGCCTTTTGATTCCTTTGGTTTTGTACACTTGGGTTGTAAAATGAAATATATTCAGTGACTTGCTTATAATTATTTTTAACAGTACAGAGGTGTTTTGTTTTTGTCTTTTTTTTTTTTTTTTACATTTACCATGCCATGAATTCATAGGGAATGGGTTCCTGCAGCTCAGGCTCCTTTTCATTGGTTTTCACAAGGTATCCTTATCTGGGTGGAACAGGCTGGCACTTCATCTGAACCCACGTACCTTTCTCTTTGGCCTCCTTCTTCTGATCATTTTCTTCACATGTTTCAAGCAGCTATTTTGGATCTTAGAGTGCTTAAGATGCTCAATATGTACTTTGGGCAAGACTCCGTCCCTTGTTTAAAACAGTGCCCATGCATGCTGGGTGACATTGTAGACTCTTCCAGTTTTGTCATGGTAATATTTGTGAGGCATTTCTTTCTGAACAGTGCCCATGCCCTTGATGTCTACAATATCACTTTTCTTGTAGATTTGCATGTATGTGGTCAAAAGGAACAACTCCATGTTTTATTTTATTTATTGATTTTAGAGAGAGGAAAGCAGAGAGAGAAAGAAACATCAAATTTTTGTTCGACTTATTTATGCATTCATTGGTTGAATCTTGTTTGTGCCCTGACTGGGTATTGAACTCACAACCTTGGTATACTGGGACAATGCTCTAATCAACTGAGCTACCTGGCCAGGCCGTAACTCCATCTTTTCTAAAAGGCCAAGGCAGTGGTTTTCAACTTACTACACTTGGGGACTGTTGAAAATAGAATTATTTTGGGGATCACTAAGGCAGAAATCACCCTGAGCATAAGTGAATTTGACTAAGGTCATTGACTCTATAATCTTCATCCAACAGTAGGGTGGTTATCTCTTTTGTGACCAGCACAAAATTCTTGGCAGACCAGACTGCAGATCGGTAATTGAAAAACACTGGCCAGAGAACTTATAGCTGGTGCCTCTCTTTTTTCTTTTTGTGTTAGTCATTTTGGCAATTTAATGAAAGATGGAGTTTGGCTGAAAGGAAGGCAATGATTTGTTTCTTTTTATTTCTTTTTTTAAAATGAGAGGAGGGGAGATAGTGAGATAGACTCCCACATGCTCCCCGACCAGGACCCACACGGTGACCCCCTGCTGGGGCGGATGCTTGAATCAATTGAGCTATTTTTGTTGCCTGAGGCTGATGCATTCAGACCAACTAAGCTATCCTCAGTGCCCAGGGCCAATGCTCACATCAATCAAGCCACTGGCTTCAGGAGGAGAAGACGGAGAGAAAGGGGATAGGAAGGGGGAGAAAAGCGGATGGTCGCTTCTCTTGTGTGACCTGAATGGAAATCAAATCCGGGACATCCATACACTGGAATGACATTCTATCCACTGAGCCAACCAGCCAGGGCCTTTTTATTTCTAGTAAAAAGAAGACAAAAAACAAACAAATAAAACACTAGCAAACCGAAATAATTCTAGAAGGAGAGAATTTAGTATTAATGAATGAGATCATTAATTTTTTTCCTATTCTACTGTTCCAGGTAAAATACATGATTGAAATAATTAGGATGCAGACCTTGCCATCAGAAAGCTTATAGACTTGTTTCTCTAACTCAAAGGAATGGCTCTAAAGAGAAAATTTTAGAAAAGAAGAAGGAGTAGGCTGGTGCCTACCTAATAATTCTTAGTGGAAGAATTATTTTTTGACAGGAAGAGTCTTGCAATGCCCTTTAAATAATTAATTCTTTGACCAAACATTTATTGAATTTTTAGCAAGTGCCAGGCATTACATTAGGCATGGAGGATTCAGAGCTAAATAAGATCTTCCTGTTCTCCACTAGCTCACTGTTTATCAAGGGAGAGAGACATAAGAATAACCAAATAGTATAATGTGACAGAAGTCTAGTCAATGTGCTTGCAGAATACAAAGTGTGGAATGGGTGAGAGATATTTGAGTTGGATGCTAAAGTAGGTGATCACTGGGTGGAGAAGATGGGGAAAACATTCCATGCCAAGAGGAAAGCATCAACAGAAAGGCACATGGCTTGTTAGGGACACATGTGGGAAAAGACAGCCTGATGTGATAGGCAAGGGTGTTTGGGAGGTCTGAGAGAGAGGAAGGGCAGTGGGCACCAACTGAGACCAACTTCTGAAGGCTTTTTAAGCAGGGTATTTTTAAAACTGATTTTATTTATTGATTTGAGAGAGAGGAGAAAGAGAGAAAGGCTGGGGGGAGGAGAAGGAAGCATCAAGTCATAGTTGAGTGTCGTGTGTGCCTTGACCTGGCAAGCCTGGAGTTTCAAACCGGTGACCTCGGCGTTCCAGGTTAACATTTAATCCACTGCGCCACCCCAGGTCAGGCTAAGCGGGGGATTTTGTGTTCTTAATTATACCTGTGGGCTCTGTTATAAAGAAATGGCAATAGGCCAGGAATTAGAGAAAAATTGCCAAGGTCTCTCCCAGTTCTTTTTTTTTTTAATTTTTTTCTTTATTCATTTTAGAGAGGAGACACACACACACACACACACACACACAGAGAGAGAGAGAGAGAGAGAGAGGAGGAGCTGGAAGCATCAACTCCCATATGTGCCTTGACCAGACCAGTGCAGAGTTTTGAACTGGCGACCTCAGTGTTCCCAGGTCGACACTTTATCCACTGCGCCACCACAGGTCAGGCGGTCTCTCCCAGTTCTAAGCTGAAAACAGACTTCTTAGATGTTAGCAATAGTTTTTAGCTGAAGTCTAGGCTGTATGGGTATACATCTTGGAAAATACTTCCAGGTGTTTATTTACTTGTACATAAACATTTTCTTTTTCTACAAAGATGACAATAGGTAGAATAAACATCAAATGTTATGATATGTTTCTCAATATGATTGTATGATAAGTAGTTATCTAAAATAGGGGTTGAACCTGACCAGGTGGTGGTCCAGTGGATAGAGCATTGGACTGGGACGCAGAAGATCCAGGTTCAAAACCCTGAGGTTGCAGGCGTGAGCACGGGCTCAACCAGCTTGAGCGTGGGCTTACCAGCTTGAATGCGCAGTCGCTGGCTTGAGCCCAAGGTCACTGACTTGAACAAGGGGTCACTTGCTTTGCTGTAGCACCCCGGTCAAGGCACATACGAGAAAGCAATCAATGAACAACAAAGGTGCTTCAATGAAGAATTGATGCTTCTCATCTCTCTCCCTTCCGGTCTGTCTGTGCCTATCTGTCCTTCTCTCTGTCACAAAAAACAAACAAATAACAAAAAAACAAAAAATAGTGGTTGAGATCCTCTTGGACTTACCCAGTAGGCAACATTTCAGTCTCAGGTCAAAATGGTGAGCAGGCCTGTTCCTGCAGCATCAGCCCAGGGGCTAGAGTATTCAAAAATGGTATTACAGTGCAGGACTCGGTAAACTGGGCTTAAAGCAAGACCATACAATACATGTGGATGATGATGTAAAAGAAGCCATAGGCTTCCTGAGAACCTGTATAATGACAGAGTATTTTGCATTAAGAGAGCATTGGACCTGTCTATGAGGCAGCAGCTCTTGCCTAAGAAGCAGTGGACGAAATATAAGAATAAATTCTACCTTGAAACGTCTGAAAGAGGTTATTCGGGAAGGGAAAGAAACAGAAGAAAGGGCAAAGAAATAATCATGTAATCAAAATCCGTGGAAGCATTTGTCCTCAATATTTTAATGATTTTGGTTAAACCGGAAATGTATAATTTAGAACCACCTGAGCTGCAAATATATTACTTTAAATAAATGTCTATTATAACTTAAATAAAACAGATATTGATAAATTATCTATTAAGGCCCAGATAGTAAATACAGTATTTTAGGCTCTAAGGGACAGAAAGCAAGATCAAGGATATTATGGGGCTGCTTATATAACAAGGAAGAAAAGTCCTGCTTTCTCTGTTTGCCTGGGGTAGGCTGGCTGTACAGTCGCTTTGACTCCAGCTGCAACCGCTGAAACCATGCACCTGACCAACAACAACTGGCCTGAGGGAGAGAAAAGGGGCCTGGCCAGTCAGTCCTGCAGCCTGTAGCGTATTTCATCTGCTCAGTGACACCCAGATCTGAGCATGCCGTTGTCTCATTTCAGAGAGCCTGACCATCTCTTGGTCTGCTAACTTGAGGAGATGTGATTTGCTGAGTCTTTGACTCCCAAACTGAGATTTCATTGTCTGGAGCCTGGCATTTGCCATCAGCGGAGTCTTCAGTGTGTAGGTGGTGATGTTCAGGCCCTGATTAGTCTGCTGATCAGACAGGCAGGCACTGGATACTCTAGGGGTAGCACAGGTGGAAACTGATGCCCTGGCTTGGACTTTGCGCCCACAGCAGCCCATAGCAATACAAACATACACAGTGGGAAGGGTGCTACCGGCATCTAGTAGGTTGAGGCCAGAGATGATGGACAACACCCTGCAATGCACAGGCCAGCCCCTCACAACACAGAACTGTCCAGACCAACACGTCACTACTGTAAGGATGATACACCCTGATCCAGAATAATAAAATATTGCTCTATAGTTTGAAGTACTTAAAGAAAAAAAAATGTCATTTTGATCCTCAGATGAAACATTGCTTGGTATGCAGTAATGGTTTCTTCTCCCCTAGACTGCGAGGGTGTTATTTGTCTTTGTTTTGTTTACCTTTGTATTCCTGTTTTGTGTCATCTTTGAATCAATACACATGGGTGTTTGTTAACAATAATAGCTATATTTATTGGGTGTTTATACTACACACTGTACTAGGTAATATACTGGTATTATCTCACTCCTCACAACAGAGGTAGGCAGCACTATTATCTTTATTTCAAGGAAGTTAGATTTGATATGGAGAGATTAAGTAATTTCCTCAATGTCACACAAATAGAGGAACTGGACTTGACATATAATTTGTTATAAGAGCTATGTTACAACCTTTTCTTCCAGATTAAAGTTATTAATGAACCTTTTTCTTAAGCCTGTTAATTGTACTTTGAGATGTAATACTCTAGATTAGTCAATAGGTTACTTTTTTATTTTTATTTTTCTGACCTTAGAAGCGGGAGACAGAGACAGACTCTCGCATGCACCCAAGGGGGATCCACCTGGAAAGCCCACTAGGGGGCTATGCTCTGCCCATCTGGGGCATCGCTCCATTGCAACCAGAGCCATTCTAGTGCCTGAGGCCGAGGCCATGGAGCCATCCTCAGCACCCAGGCCAACTTTGCTCCAATGGAGCCTTGACTGCGGGAGGGGAAAAGAAGAAATAGAGAGGAGAGGGGGAAGGGTGGAGAAGCAGATGGGCACTTCTTCTGTGTGCCCTGGCTGGGAATCAAACCCGGGACTTCCACACACCAGGCCAACGCTGTACCACTGAGCTACCTGGCCAGGGCTCAGTGGGTTACTTTTCTCTTTAAAGTCTTTTAGAGAAAGAATGAAAATCAACAAATCTTTAATTTTTGTTCCAGTCTATGTTTATAAATGTCATGTCAAATAAATTTTTTTTCTTTTTTTTTCCAGAATTCACCAGTGTTTCTACAGATTTAAGTGCTAATTTTATAAAAGCACAAATATTTATATTAATCTCATTTTGGAAACCTCCAGCTGGTATCTTAACTAACTCAGACCAATAGACTCGCTAGACTGCCTTTACCAAATATACACGTTTCAACGATGGGGAGTATTTTCCACCTTCAGATAATAAAGTTATTTATTGCCAGAACTTTGAGTCATAATAAATTAGGCCATTCCAAATGAACTTTGTTATACAATAAGTTGTTTTTTTTTATTTTTTTATTTTTTTCAGTTTACGCTTGTTTATTGTTGTAACATTTTATTTTGAACATCAAACACTGGACCAAAATATGAGCCATTTATCTTAAAACGAAATAAGTTGTTTTTTTTAAGTAGACTTTTATTGTGTAAGCATTCCAGCATTCCAAATGGAAAATAATGTCTCATGTACTCTGGATGAAGATGTAAGTAAATGCAATTCCTAGGGAGTGGATATTGAAAATGCAACTCCTTGATTTTAAGGATACTTTTGATCTTAGTAGCTATCAGAAGGGTTAACACAATCAATACATTATATATAGTATGCTAAAATTTGTATGTTCATTTGATTTTTTAAAAACTATTTTACTGCTTTTAGAGAGGAGAAAGAAAAAGGCGTGGGGGAGAAGCCCCCAGTTGTTTCTCGTATGTGCCTTTACCGGGCAAGTCCAAGGTTTTGAACTGGCGACCTCAGCATGCCAGGTCAGTGCTTTATCCACTATGCGACAGGTCAGGCTGTTCATTTGACTTAAGTAACATCCGAGTTACCCTTTTTCCCAAGGATTTAAAATCTGCTGATTTGATTGTGTATTAATGATAAAATAAAATTCATTTGGGACTGCTGTCCTTTAGTGTTCTTTCTTTATATCAGTAGATTGTTTATGTAAGAATGCTCTAATACAGAGGTAGTTTCCTTTTGAAATGTCCAATTATAGGCAAAACTACATTTTAAGCGAGAGAGAGAGAGAGAGAGAGAGAGACGGAGATAGATAGGAAGGGAGAGAGATGAGAAGTATAACTCATAGTTGCAGCACCTTAGTTGTTCATTGACTGCTTTCCCATATGTGCCTTGACCAGGGGGCTCCATCCAAGCCAGTGACCCCTTGCTCAAGTCAGTGACCTTGGACTTCAAGCCAGTGGCCATGGGGTCATGTCTGTGATCCTGTGGTCAAGCTGGCGAGCCTATGCTTAAGCCAGCATCCTCAGGGTTTTTTGTTGTTGTTGTTGTTTTTTACAGGGACAGAGAGAGAGAGAGAGAGGGATAGGGACAGACAGACAAGAACGGAGAGAGGTGAGAAGCATCAATCATTAGTTTTTTGTTGCCGTCGCAACACCTTAGTTGTTCATTGATTGCTTTCTCACATGTGCCTTGACCGAGGGACTTCAGCAAACTGAGCAACCCCTTGCTGGAGGCAGCAACCTTGGGTCCAAGCTGATGAGCTTTTTTTTTGCTCAGGCCAGATGGGCCCGCGCTCAAGCTGGCGAGCTTGGGATCTCGAACCTGGGTCTTCTGCATCCCAGTCTGATGCTCTATCCACTGCGCCACCGCCTGGTCAGGCATCCTCAGGGTTTTGAACCTGGGTACTCAGCGTACCAGGATGACACTCTAACAACTGCACCACCACCTGGTCAGGTGTAAACTACGTTTTTTATCTAGGTGATATAGTACTTTAGATCAAAACTTGCAAAAATTTTAGCTGCTTTTATATTTTCTGTGCTATGTGTCAGTATTTAATATTTTTAATTTTAAACAACTCAAGCTGGAAGACTTGGTACATTACAAATGCTTGGAAAAAGAATAATTGGGAGAACATTTTCATAAGTGAAATAAGTCAGTCACAACAGGTCAAATACTGTATGATTCCACTTACGTGAGATTTCTAGAAAGTGAAATCCATAGATACAAAAGCAGAATGGTGGTTGCTAGGGGCTGGTGAGCATGAGGAATGTGAAGTTATTTAAAGATTATAGTTTCAGATGAAAAGTTTTGGAGATTGGTTGCATGACAATGTGAATGTAGTTAACACTATTGCATTGTACATCTAAAAATGGTTAAGATGCTAAATTTTATGTGTATTTTAGCACAATTTTAAAAAAGAATAGAACTGACTTGTGCCGGCACGGTGGATAAAACGTTAACCTGGAATGCTGAGGTTCAAAACCCTGGGCTTGCGCAATCAAGGCACATATGGGAGTTGATGTTTCCTGTTCCTTTCCCCTTTCTCTCTGTCTCTCTCCCTCCTCTCTAAAATGAATAAATAACATCTTTAAAAATAAATAAAATAAAAAAGAATAATTGGATTAAATCAGCAAAGTATAAACCACATGACATACATTTTTATTTATTTATTTATTTATACAGGGACAAAGAAAGAGTCAGAGAGAGGGATAGACAGGGACAGAAAGAAAGAGTCAGAGAGAGGGATAGACAGGGACAGACAGACAGGAACAGAGAAAGATGAGAAGCATCAATCATCAGTTTTTTGTTGCGACACCATAGTTGTTCATTGATTGCTTTCTCACATGTGCCTTGACCGCGGGCCTTCAGCAGACTGAGCACCCCCTTGCTGGAGCCAGCGACCTTGGGTCCAAGCTGGCAAGCTTTTGCTCAAGCCAGATGGGCCCGCGCTCAAGGTGGTGACCTTGGGGTCTCAAACCTGGGTCTTCCGCATCCCAGTTCGACGCTCTATCCACTGCGCCACCACCTGGCCAGATGACATAAAATTTTTAAGGAATAAATAGCAATGTTTGAGCTTCTATATACATATAAAATGCATCAGGTTAACACAGTTGTTTTAATAACTCAAGATACAGTTAGGAACTTAGAGAAAAAAATCAATTTTAATGTATGTACTACAGAACAAAGGACTCGATGAGTGCAGAGGACATTGTAGAGGGAGGTGGTGTGTATGTGCCTCCATTAAGTTTGCCGGAATCGACAGAAAAGCCTTTTATCTTGCAATAGCTAATCAATATTAATGAGATTGCCTTTTACCTTATAAAAATAGAGGTGGTTTTGCCTGACCTGTGGTGGTGCAGTGGATAAAGCATTGACCTGGGAACACTGAGGTCGCCAGTTCAAAACCCTGCACTGGTCTGGTCAAGGCACATATGGGAGTTGATGCTTAGAGCTCCTCCCCCCTTTCTCTCTTTCTCTCTCTCTCTCTCTCTCACTCTGTGTCTCCTCTCTAAAGTGAATAAAATTAAAAAAAAATAGAGGTGGTTTTGAAGAACTGTGATTAGTGAATGTCAGGTGCTACCAACAGTGCCTAGAAACAGAATATAGTCACCTTGAAAGATATATAGAAACAGCTTTAATCACACTAATGAATATAGGTGTTTATGGATTTTAAAAACATTAAACTTGCCTGACCAGGTGGTGGTACAGTGGATAGAGCATCAGACCGGGATGCAGGAAGAACCAGGTCCGAGACCTCAAGCTCGCCAGCTTGAGCGTGGGTTCATCTGGTTTGAGCAAAAGCTCACCAGTTTGGACCCTACGTCGCTGGCTCCAGCAAGGGGTTACTCGGTCTGCTGAAAGCCCGCGGTCAAGGCAAATATGAGAAAGCAATCAATGAACAACTAAGATGTCACAATGGCAACAAAAAACTGATGATTGATGCTTCTCATCTCTCTCCGTTCCTGTCTGTCTGTCTGTCCCTATCGATCCCTCTCTCTGACTCTCTCTCTGTCTCTGTAAAACAACAAAAAACCCACTAAACTTTTCTGATTTATTTTTCCAAATTTAATTAAATATATTTATTTTATTGAGACAAAGACAGACAGACAGGGACATACAGGAAGGGAGATGAGAAGCATCAATTCGTTGCAGCCTTAAGTTGTTCATTGATTGCTTTTTCATATGTGTGTTAACTGGGAGGGGGGGGGCTCCATATGAGCCAGTGACCCCTGCTCAAGCCAGCGACCTTGGGGTTCAATCCAGCAATCACTGGGCTCAAGCCAGTGACCCCAAGTTCAAGCTGGATGAGCCTGTGCTCAAGCCAGCAACTTTGGGGTTTCGAATCTGGTTCCTCGGTGTTCCAGGTCAATGCTCTATTCATTGCGCCACTGCCTGGTCAGGCTATGCTCAATCTTAAGGAGAAGATATTGCTGGAAGTGTATACTTGCACAACTCTGTAAAGCTCTTTGTTTCTTGTGTGCCATTCAAACTAACAATTTTACCCTACAAAAATTCTCAAATACAGGATTCAGAATATACAAAAATATTCATAAAAATGTACATAATATGCGGAATGCGGATGGAGAAAGGAAACAATGTAAATAGTGGTGATAGGAAAATGGATATACATATAAATCATGGTATACAACAGGAATGCTATATGGCAGAGAAAATAAATTACAACTACATACAGTGGATAGACTCTACAGTTAATTGAAAATAAGCAACAATGTAATACAGCATGTAAATAATTCTATCAATTTCCAAGACAAGCAAAAACAGTGTATTATTTAGTAATATATATGGTAATTATATAAAGACAAGTTAAAATGATTTTTAAAAATAAGGACAGTGATTATTTTTGGAAGGAAGGGAGAAGGTGGAATCTGGGAGGAGCACACAGGAAGCTTCAACAATACAAGTGAATGTTTTTTTCATAAACTGGGTGGTATGTTCATAGGTGTTTGTTTTATAATCTACATTAACATATTCTTTTGTACATGTCAGACTTTTTTAAAATGAAGGAATAAAGTAATTGTCAAATTGCTTGACAGTACAGAGTTATACTTCTGACAGTGTATGAGGATACCACTGAAATGTGCTTTAATGTTTTTCCCTTTGGGGATGGAGGGGAAGAAACAGAGATTTCCACTTAAACAGCTGTCTTGTAGCATCTTTATGAGCTAGGGCGCACCTTCCTCTGCTTTTGGGACATTGATGATTTCTGCTCAACATTCTGCAGGAACTCTTAAAGCTGTGAGGGAAGCAACAGTGTGATCCTTATGGAGACAGCAGAAAGTTACTTATTTTACACTGTTGCAAAACAGAACAGTGTTTTATATTTAACAAGTTGCTCCAAATGATATAATGTACTTTTTTTTTTTTTATTAACTTTAATGTGGTGACACCAATAAATCAGGGTACATATGTACAACGAAAACATCTCCAGATTATCTTATCATTCAATTGTGTTGCATACCCATCACCAAAAGTCAAATTGCCCTCTGTCACCTTCTATCTGGTTTTCCCTGTGTCCCTCCCCTCCTCCCTATCCCACTCTTCCCTCCCTCCCCCCATCCCATAACCACCACTCTCTTGTCCATGTCTCATATTCTCACTTTTATGTCCCACCTATGTATGAAATCATGCTGTTCTCAGTTGTTTTTTTTTCTGATTTACTTATTTCACTTCGTATAATGTTATCAAGGTACCACCATTACTTTTGATGGGTCTCCAAGGGTTGTAACATTTTCCCTTTTTAGAGACCGAGGGGAGGAGCTGTCCTTTTCCCTTCGTCCTCCCAACCCTCCATACCTTGTCACATGCTGATCCTAATGCCTGGAAGACCCTTTGCTGCTTTGTTGTTATGGCTTCTGTACCTCCTTTAAAATTTTAAGTTAAAGGGCTAACGCCTCTTGGAAACTGTCTCCTTGTTCTTCGATTTCTCATCCCAGTATCATCACAGGTGTTTGGGTTAAGTCGCTTGGTTAAACCTCAGTGTCCGTGTGGATAGGGCAGTGCACTGTAGATATATAGAGCCTAGTTTCCTGGGTCAAGCAGTTAGTTCGAATCCCCTATCCACTTCATCTCTCTGAGGGTTTGAGTGAATCACAGGGCTTCAGTTTCACAGAGGCAGGCCTTGACTTCAAAAAGTTAATACTCAAGGGACCCAGCCAACGTTTAGCGCCTCCCAGGTGTCCCGCTCTTTCTTCGGGATCCTCAAAGCTGGACAGGGCCGAGCCTGCGGACCTCTCTTCTTTCGAGGCGTACTTGAGGCCGCTCTAGACCCCGCACCTCGCTGGGCAGAGTAGAAACAGAGACCTGATGTAGGGCCAGGAGGAGAAAGCTTTGACCGCGCTCTACCTCGTGAGCTTGCTATGCCCTCCCCAGGTGGGGTTCCCGATTGGCTGAAGGCCGCTTCCGGGGCAAAGGCGGTACTAAAGAAGTATGACTTCCTGCGCGAGGCGCAGTCGTAGCATTTATCCGGCCCAATGGCGGCCCCAGCGCTTCACACGCGGTTGTCGGGCGATGCGGCCGCTTCGTCCTCAGGGCTCAAGACGCTGGGCGCTTCCCGGACTGGGTAAGAGTCTGGGCCGCTTCTTTCTGCGCTGTTGGGACCGAAACCCGGGATCGGGATTAGGGAAGCGGGTCTGAAAGGACCTGGGACAGAGCTAATAGAGTAGGGTGGGAGAAGAAGGTAGAAGGTCATCGCAGGTTCTTAAGAGTAAGCCCATGTTCCTTAAGTGAATAGTAACGGTGGGAGAGATGCTGTAAAAATTGTTCTCCGTTCTAGAGTTCCTTTATCTCCCCACTGGCTACCCTCAGCGTCCCAGGCCTGGGTATGGCATTCTGCTCCTTTACTCCTCCCTCCCTCTTCGTCTGGATTTGGAAAGAGTTTCCTAGGCTATTTGGATTATCAGCGCAATGCTCTTCCTTGGTGGCAAATTGAGTCTTATTTTTGTTTGCGATTTGCTTCAATACACGTATTTGTTTAATAGTCTTTGTCTTTTTCAAGTCTTTAAATTCCCTTACCCCCTAAAACACTTTGGGGTTTAATTTGGAGTCATCAGTAGGATGTTTTTCACCATTCTGCTGTTTAAAAGACTCAAACTTTGTAAAACAGGGTGATTGATATCATTTATAATACTTATTAAGTGCCTACCTACTGTGTTAGGTACTGTAGACAGTAGTCTTATCAAAAGAGACAAAGTCATTGCTCCCAACGGAGCTTACAGTCTAGGAAGGGACAGACAGTAAATAGAGGGACAGGATGATTTCAGATAGTGATAACTGCAGTGAAGAAATAAGACAGGGTGATGTGAGCAGGGAAGGAGAGAGTGAGTAGTTCAGATTTCTGATGGCGAAGGCCGATCCGACATTGGAGCTTCGAATCGAAGACAAGAATACAACCATGTACATCTGGGAGTGTTTCAACTTGTGTGCTGCAAGATATTTATTTAAAAACATGCAGTACCTGACTATTTAGTCAGGGGCACTGACCTCTTTTTCCTTAAGATTGTCAAATAAAATGGACAACAATCAACAAGACAATAGCTGTCCTGTGTGAATGAATCAAAATCATACCTATTTTTTTTTTATCGGATTGGCAAAAAAAAATTTTTTTGGTGTGCTGCAGAATTTTAGTAGTTAGTTTATCTGTGCCATGAGATGAAAAAGCTTGTAATCACTGAGATAGAGGAAACAACAAGTAAAAATGGGGACCAGTGTGGCAAACTTGAAGAATGGAAAGGACCTTGGTTAAAGTAAGCAGTTGGAAATGAGGTCAGAGTGATAGACAGGGGCCAAATTGATGAGGACCTTGAAGACCAGTTTGGATTTGTATTCTAAGTGAAGCAGGAAGCCTTTGAAGAGTTTAAGCAGCAAAATAGTGTTACATGATCTATTTTAAGTTTTGGAAATATTAGATCTCTTGAGTGAAGAATGTATTGTTGTTGGGGGATAAGAGTGGAAACGGAGGTCATTTAGAGACTAGCAGTTGTCTAACTGAATGTTGGTGGTTTGATAAGTGTTGGCTTAACAAGTTTTATCATTCTCTGTCATATATTAAATAACTTGATAATCTTGGTTGTGTAGGATTTCAGATGTACTTGCATTAGACAATGATTTCTTCAGCTCTCCCCCAAGAAAAGCGGTTCGATTTGGTGGAACTGTGACAGAAGTCTTGCTGAAGTACAGAAAGGTAACAGATAACCCATGAAGTTTGGTGTTTCTTTCCCCCCAGCTCTATTGTGATATAATCGACATACTGAGGATTCTTTTTTTTGGTCAGAATACAATTATAGCCATTATACTAAAGACCAGTTAACATAATAACATGAATTTTAGATAACCTCTTGAAATGAAATATTTAATAATAGCACTATGCTGCCAGCTCAAAATTAGAGTAATAACCTCTTGCTGAGGTTTCACCTCTTCAGCTGCTTTATTTATGGTCTCTTTTAAAAACTCAGCAAGTGCTAGAGCAGTGGTTCTTAACCTTTTTTGAGGTACCGAACCCACCAGTTTCATATGCGCATTCACCGAACCCTTCTTTAGTGATAAATAAAATATGATTTTTTTTTTCCAAATTCAAGACATAGGTATATGTTTTTTTACTGGTGCACAAAATGAGCCGTGCATGAACATCACCTTGCTCAAAGAACAAAACCAACAAACTGCACAAACTCACAACAAATTACGGTATTACTTTATTCTAGCCTCCTTGGCAAAGGCTTCTCCGAACCCCTGAGATCGACTCATCGAACCCCTAGGGTTCCATAGAACCCAGGTTAAGAACCACTGTGCTAGAGTAAAAGAATCCATTGGATCACAGGCTTTTTTTTTCTTAAGGAAATACTTAAGCATTACTTTGGGACAGCAAACCAGTTCTGTTAAAAGGGATTATTTTTGGTTTGTTTTTGTGTTAGTTTAAAAGTGATTCTACTGAGTCTCAGCAGTGGAGGGAAAATGTGAATGACTTTTGTTTTATTTAAATTGAAGTATAATTGACATAAAATGATTATTTTATATGTAATATACATTTGTATTCATATATGTAAGTGGATAGTATCAACGATCATATTCAAATGCCAGTACACAAATATACCTATTTAAATGGCTTTTTAACTGTCATTTTTTTTCCAACCCCCCCCCCTGCCTATACCAATATGAGTTTAAAATTTTTGTAGTCATAATTTTATAATTCACAATTAATTTGTGGAAGTTACAATTTTCCTTTTGTAATTTTGTCAGATGTTAAGATATAGTTAATGGTCCTGCTGTTGATCTTTAACAGGAAACCAAAGCAAGTAAGACTTCATTTTTCCCTTCCTTCTTGTTAAGGGTGAAACAAATGACTATGAATTGTTGAAGAATCAGCTGTCAGATCCAGACATAAAGGTAATTAATTTGGGGGTTGATCATTAGTAAAGTTGTTGCCATTTTGGAAAGATGTTAGTTTGCATTTCTGTGTGATCCTATTCTAGCCTTTAAAACCTGCTCTCTCTGCGATCCTGTCTTTAATCCAGTGGTATACACCTGCCATGTAGTAACAACTCTATACTTTTTGTTTCCCTTCTTTATTGTTTAGTTTTGGAAAGAACAGCTTGTTACCATGGCTTTGATAGATTACCTGGGATAAAATATCTTTTTTTTAATTCTTTTCCAAGTTGAGATGAGGGGAGACAGACTACCGCATGCGCCCGGGATTCAGCAACCCCCGTCTGGGGCCACGCTTGCAACTGAGCTATTTTTTTTTAGTGTCTGAGGTGGAGGCTCCATGGAGCCGTCCTCAGCACCCAGGACCAGTGTGGTGAAACCAATCGAGCCATGGCTGTGGGAAGGGAAGAGAGAGAGGAAAGGGGTAAAGGTAGAGGGGTGGAGAAGCAGGTGGTTGCTTCTCTTGTGTACCCTGACCGGGAATTGAACCTGGGACATTTGCACGCCAGGCTGGTGCTATACCACTGAACCAACAGGCCAGGGCTGCCTGGAATAAAATTTCAACTCTACTGTTACCTAGTGTGTGATATTGAACAAGTTGTTTAGTCTCTCTGCCTTTGCTTGCTCCTTGTAAAACCAGAAGAAAATAGAGGGTTTTAAAACAAAGAAGTTTTAAGAGGATCCAGTGAGTTAATACATGAGAAGCACTCAGAACAGACCTTCACTCAAAGTAAGGGCTTTGTAATTGTTAGCTGTTGTTCCTGCTGATGGTCTGCGCTTTCTTTCATGGTTAAGTCCACTGTTTTTTTTTTTTTCCCTCCAAGTTAGAGGAGGGGAAATAGACTCCTGCGAACACCCTGATCGGGATCCACCTGGCAACCCCATCTGGGGCTGATGCTCCGCCCATCTGGGGTCATGCTTGCAACCAGGCTATTTTTAGCTCCTGAGGCAGAGGCTCCATGGAGCCATCCTCAGTGCCTGGGGCAGATGCGCTCAAACCAATGAAGCCATGGCTACAGGAGGGAGAGAGAAAGGGGTGAGAGGGTGATGGTGGAGAAGCAGATGGTCACCTCTCCTGTGTGTCCTGACCAGAAACTGAACCCAGGACATCCACATGCTGGGCTGACACTCTAGCACTGAGCCAGCTGGCCAGGCCCTAAGTCCACTGTTAAGGCCACTGATGTAAAGATTACTAGTGATTTCTTATATGCTGATTTCGATGGGCTTTTTTTTTTCAAGACTCATGCTAATTCTTTGTAACACTTGACTCTGCTGGCCATTTCACTTCTTGAAACCTCCCCTTTATTTTCTCTGCTCTCCCTTACTTCCTGTCACTTTTCTGTAGTCATTCTCTTGACAGGTTCTTTTTAAATTTAGTGTTGATTGGGTTTTCAAACTTGACACTTTCTACAGATACTTCCTGTATGATCTCCTTATACCATCATGGCTTAGAAAGCTACCTGTGTCCTGATAACTCCCAGTTTTATACCTATGGCTTAGACTGCTCTTGAGAGCTCTATACTTGTTTCTTTTCTTTTCTTTTTTTTTTTTTTTATAGGGACAGAGAGAGGGATAGACAGGGACAGACAGGCAGGAACGGAGAGAGATGAGAAGCATCAATCATTAGTTTTGCGTTGCCGTTGCGACACCTTAGTTGTTCATTGATTGCTTTCTCACATGTGCCTTGACCGCAGGCCTTCAGCAGACCAAGCCACCCCTTGCTGGAGCCAGCGACCTTGGGTCCAAGCTGGCGAGCTTTTGCTCAAGCCAGATGGGCCCGCGCTCAAGCTGGCGAGCTCGGGGTCTCGAACCTGGGTCTTCTGCATCCCAGTCCGACGCTCTATCCACTGCGCCACCGCCTGGTCAGTCTATACTTGTTTCTTAACTGCCAGCCCACAAGTGTTGCACGCGCCCCAAACTTAGCATTCTCTCTCTCTTGCAAACCTCTTTCTGAAGACTTCCTTATGTACTTACCTGACTTTTTGCTTACCGGGCTCTTGAGCTGGGAACCTTAGAATCTTTTTGGACTCTCACACTCATATCCATTGATTTATTGAGTCCTTTGGGGAAATATCTTTTGAGTTCTTTTTTGTGAGTGTTCTCTTGTCTGGATTATTTCAATAATCTTTTTAGTGATCTGCAGGTTTCATATCTCTATCTTACTGCTGCGCCCCCTGAAAAAATGTACCCTCAATAGTGCCACCTAAATCATCTCCTGAGCACGTGGTAAGTGTGTCATTGCTCTACTGAAAAACTTCATGCCTACTGAAGAATAAAGGACCAGCTCCTGTGCATGGCCTGCAGCATTTATTCTTGTTCATTCTTCCTAGATACGTTATTCCATGAATTTGCCACTTCTTTTCGTCTTTATACCTTTTCTTTCTGGCTGCAGGTGATCCTCTGTATCTGGCTGCACGGCCTTCTTACTAGCTCTGTGAATTAAAGAAATTACTTCACTTTGTGTCTCAGTGTCCCCACATATAAAATGGGAACTAAAAATGCCTGCCTCATGGAGTGATTGTAAGGAATAAATGAGTTAATATCTGTTAAAGTCTTAGTGCCTGGCACAACATGTTATATTAGAATTTACTATTCTAGGTGTTCCTTGACTTTTTTTTGTGTGACAGAGACAGAGTCAGAGAGAGGGACAGATAGGGACGGACAGGCAGGAAGGGGGAGAGATGAGAAACATCAACATCAATTCTTTGTTGTGGCTCCTTAGTTGTTCATTGATTGCTTTCTCACATGTGCCTTGACCGCGGGCCTTCAGCAGACTGAGTAACCCCTTGCTGGAGCCAGCGACCTTGGGTCCAAGCTGCTGAGCCTAGCTCAAACCAGATGAGCCCGCGCTCAAGCTGGCGACCTCGGGGTCTTGAATCTGGGTCCTCCACATCCCAGTCCGATGCTCTATTCACTGTGCCACCGCCTGGTCAGGTGCTCCTCTACTTTTGACAGGGTTAAAGCCATTGTAAGTTGAAAATACCTTAAGTCAGAATTGGACTTACTACATTCTAACCTATGAGCACCATGGCTTAGCCTACCTTAGGCATGCTCAGATAACTTACGTTGGCTTGCAATTGGACAAAGTTATCTCGCTACTGTTGCCTAACTTTATGAGAGAGTTTTGTGCTGCATATCATACCTGGGGAAAAGATCAAAGTTCAAAATTTGATGTATGGTTTGTGTACCCATTGGGAAGTCAAAAAATTATAAGTCAGACCATTATGATTAGGGGGCCATTTACATTGTAATGGACAAAATTCCTGATCTTTTGAGATCCAGCTGAAATGTCTTCTGTAATGGAACTTACCTGGTTCTCTCGAAGCACATGTTTGTTCATTCAGTTCGTTCCCTCCACTTCCAGCAGATCTTTCTCATTGCAGATCTGACTCACAGTGACTTCAGTGATTTTTCCGGCCCCACTGGGCTCCCCAGACTTACCTGTTGGCATGCTCACTGTGTACTCCAGCCTTACTGAAGTGCTTTGAGTTTCTTCCAAAAACCTACTTTTCCCTCTGTAGGGAATCTAGTCCCCAGAGAACACTCACTGTGTTTAAAGTTTTCCCTGACCCTTGCCTTCTTGCACAAGTACAAAGAACCATTTCTTTGTGTTCTACTGTGTTTTGTATCAGCACTTCTTGTCCTCGGTATCTTGACATATAATCACATCAGTGTGTCTATGTTAGTTCAGAGGGGTGTTACAAGTAATTTGCTTCTGATAATAGTTCAGTACTAAAGCACCAAGATCATACCGATCGCTTTAAAAATGGAGCAGTTTAAATGTTATCCTTGGCCCTGTCCGGTTGGTTCAGTAGATAGAGTGTCAGCCTGGTGTGGGGAAGTCCCAGGTTCAATCCCAGGTCAGGGCACACATGAGACGGGACCATCCGCTTCTCTTCCCCTCTTTTTCTCCCTTCTTTCCCTCTTCCCCTCTTCCCCTCTCTCAGCCAGTGGCTTGATTGGTTTAGGCATCAGACCTGGGCACAGAGAATAGCTCAGTTGGTCCTAGTGTTGGCCTCAGGCACTGAGGATAGCTCGTTTGATTTGAGCATCAGCCCCAGACAGATAGCCAGGTGGATTCTGGTTGGGGCACATGCAGTATGTATCTTTATCTTCCCTCCTTTCACTTAAAAAGAAAAAAGTTATACCTACCATATTGTCATGCTTTTTTTATTATTATTAATGAGAGAGGATAGAACTAACTCATTTTATTTGCAAGTAACTTAGCTGGTCTTCTCTGCCTTGGTTGGCAGCGAGCCACCATTAATGTTACCCTTTATGGTTGTGGACATTTTAAAATTACCATATTGCAAATGAGTTCTGATTTACATTATTTTATTGCTGGCTTAATTAGGGTTTCATCAGAAAATAGTCTCACTGAAGTTTGTGACATAGCACAGAGAAAGCACTCAGTGGTTGAATGAAAGTGGGGGAAAAGGTGGCAAAAAGCATTGTGTAGAGTGGTTGGAGCTTAGGCTTTGACCCAAAAAGACAGGTTTGAGTGTGTGTGTGTCTGTGTGTGTGTGTGTGAGAGAGAAAGAGAGAGAGGGATGAAGACCGACAGGAAGGGAGAGAGATGAGCAGCATCAACTCACAGTTGTTTCACTTTACGTAGATGTTCATTGATTGCTGCTTGTGCATTCCTTGATGGGTGAGGGGGTCTCCAGCCAAGCCAGTGATCACTTGTTCAAGCCAGTAATTTTAGGGCTCAAGCCAGTGACCATGGGATCATATTGATGAGCCCATGCTCAAGGCTGCATCCCTGTGTTCAAGCTGGTGACCTTGGGGTTTCGAACCTGGAACCTCAGCATACCAGGTTGATGCTCTGTCCACTGCGCCACCACTGATCAAGCTTGCACTTGGTTCTTTATTAGCTTCTTGATTGGGCAAGTTGTTTATTAATCTCTCTTAGCCTTTATCTTCTCAACTGTAAAATGGAAATAACAGTAATCCTTTTACAGTGTTGGTAGGATTAGGAAAACTTATCTATGTGCGGGATAGAGCATCATGCCTGGTACCTGGTGTGTTCTCACTAAATGGGGTAAACTGTCTATAACTGTAGGTGCAACCTGTCTATGAATAATCTCTCATTCTAGCTACAACACTATATGTTATTATAGGCAAACACTGTATTGCTTTTATTTAAATCTCTTTCTCTGCTGAGTCTTTAAAATTTTTTTATTTATTGCTTTTAGAGAGAGAGGAAGGGGAGAAAGAGAGAGAGGGAAAACATCCACTTGTTCCACTTATTTATGCATTCATTGGTTGATTCTTGTATGTGCCCTGACTCAGGGATCTAACTTGCAACCTTGGTGTAACAGGACAGTGGTCTAATCAACTGCGCTGCCTGGCTAGGACTTTCTCTTATGAGTCTTAATCTGCATTAACCACTTACTTTCAAAAATGGGGGCTTCTTTTTTTCTTGTGTATGTTGTATAGATGCATGAATACAGTGTATTTTATATAACTTAATACTATATATATATTTTTTATTTTATTTTTATTAAGTGAGAGGTGAGGAGGCAGAGAGACAAACTCCTGTATGTTCCCCTACCAGGATCCACTTGGCAAGCCCCCTACCAGGCAATGCTCTGCCCATTGGGGGCCGCTGCTCTGTTACATGGCAACCGAACTATTTAAGCGACTAAGGTGGGGCCATGGAGCAGTCCTCAGCACCCAGGGCCAACTTGCTTGAACCATTCAAGCCATGGCTTCAGGAGAGGAAGAGAGAGAGAGAAGAGGGAGGGATGAAGAAGCAGATGGTCGTTTTTCCTGTGTGCCCTGACCTGGAATTGAACCTAGGACCTCTACACGCCAGGTTGATGCTCTACTGCTAAGCCAGCCGGCCAGGGCCTTGATACTATATTTTATTCATGGCTTATTTCTTTTTTATATACCAATGGGTTAAATTTAAAATAATTTCCAGAGTTGTCAAAGATCTCTTTTTTTGTTTAGCAGTCATGTCCCTAAAAGCTGTGACCTGTGATTTTAGTGCATGAGAAGTATTTCACAGTCCTGGCCTATAGCTCAGTTGATCAGAGTATTAGTCCATTACACAAGGGTTGTAGGTTTGATACCCAGTAAGGGCACTTCAAGGAACAGATTGATGTTTCTTTTGTTTCTCCCTTTATCTCTCTCTAAAATCAATCAATTCTTTTTTTAAAGAAGAATATTTCATGGAGTAGTGGAACTATCATTTATATCTAACACATCTTAATACATTTAAACCCAGTGACAGTTTGGGTTGAGAAAAATCTACTGATGGCTCTAGTTAATAGGCTTAGACCAGTGGTCGGCAAACTCATTAGTCAACAGAGCCAAATATCAACAGTACAACGATTAAAATTTCTTTTGAGAGCCTTTTTTTTTTTTTACAGGGACAGAGAGAGTCAGAGAGAGGGATAGACAGGGATAGACAGACAGGAAGGGAGAGAGGTGAGAAGCATCAATCATTAGTTCTTTTGTTGGCGTTATGACACCATAGTTGTTCATTGATTGCTTTCTCACATGTGCCTTGACCGCGGGCCTTCAGCAGACTGAGCAACCCCTTGCTGGAACCAGTGACCTTGGGTCCAAGCTGGCGAGCTTTTGCTCAAGCCAGATGGGCCCGCGCTCAAGCCGGCGGCCTCGAGGTCTCGAACCTGGATCTTCCGCACCCCAGTCTGACGCTCTATCCATTGTGCCACCGCCTGGTTAGGCCGAATGCCAAAATTTTTAAACTTAAACTATATAGGTAGGTACATTCCTGATTGAGGTAGTGCCTGCACGTGATATTTTGTGGAAGAGCCACACTCAAGGTGCCAAGAGCCACATGTGGCTCACGAGCCGCAGTTTGCCGACCACGGGCTTAGACTGAATGTTAGCATGAATATAGAGGGGATAGAGGTACAGCTATCGGTCCTTGTGGTGTTACAATATTTGATTCTGCTATAATTCTGTAATTATTCAAATCCTAGGTGTCAACATTTGAGGGATTTTTACTTTTTTAGGACAAACAAAAAGTGATAAAAAGGAAGTATTGCATTCATTCTTTTTCCTGTATGTAAGAGTTACTATTTTCTAAAATGGGAAAATTTATTGTAACATCTTTTGCCAGTTTGATACAAACTAAGAAATTTTCATCTCAATTTTGGCTTAGTCAGGCCAAAGTTTGTGAGTTTTTACCCCTAATTTAAATATTATTGATAGATGATTGATGCAAGGTAGATACCATCTTCTCTGTTATTTTTGAGGACTTGTAATTTTGAAAGTACATTTCTTTGCTTAACTTCAGGATGACCAGATCATTAATTGGCTGTTAGAATTCCGTTCTTCTATCATGTACTTGACCAAGGACTTTGAGCACCTTGTTAGTATTCTCTTGGTAAGTTTACCATTTATTTCACTGATAGTATGTGATTCAGAAATTGAAATAGTATTTGTTGTATCAGTAAAATGTTTCTTTTGTCTTTCTCTTTTTTCTGCCTCTAGAGATGGAAGTGGTTGAATAGAAGCCAGACAGTGGTAGAGGAGTATTTGGCTTTTCTTGGTAATCTTGTATCAGCACAGACTGTCTTCCTTAGACCATGTCTCAGCATGATTGCTTCTCATTTTGTACCTCGTAAGTAGTTCCTGTTTGCTTGCTTTGATTTTTCACTTTTTAAATACAGTTAGCTTCTAGAAACCACCGTGATAGGCAAAGATCCGCGAAGTAGCAACCTTGTATTTATTTTATTATTTGTATATATTTAAGGCTTTATAAGCCCTCCCCACACTCGTATAAACCTTTCCCACACTAATTTTTCTTATTTTATCACAAAAATAATTAAGATAATAAATATGTAAAAATACCTATATATCGCAGAATCCCGCGATATAGCAAAAAATCTGTGATGCAAAATTAGATATATACATTTAAAAATCTGCGATGCAGTGAGATCGTGAAAGTGAACCATGATATGGCAAGGGACAACTGTATCTCTATTGAAATACCACCTTCCCAGTACACTTGGGAGGTTGTGCCACCATTGAAGATTCCGGGATGCATGTTAGCAGCAGTTCTGGTACATGTCTGTTCCCTATAAGTGAACATCTGTGGAAGTGTTTAGATTTGTCGCTGTGATTTTTTTTTTTTAAAGGTTTTTTTTTACAGGGACAGAGAGAGAATCAGAGAGAGGGATAGATAGGGACAGACAGACAGGAACGGAGAAAGGTGAGAAGCATCAATCATTAGTTTTTTTTGTTGCCGTTGCGACTCCATAGTTCTTCATTGATTGCTTTCTCACATGTGCCTTGACCGCGGGCCTTCAGCAGGACGAGCCACCCCTTGCTGGAGCCAGCGACCTTGGGTCCAAACTGGTGAGCTTTTGCTCAAGCCAGATGGGCCTACACTCAAGCTGGCGACCTTGGGGTCTCAAACCTGTGTCTTCCGCATCCCAGTCCGACGCTCTATCCACTGCGCCACCACCTGGTCAGGCTGTCACTGATTTTTATGGTTTGCAGTGAGCTTCAGGCAAAGTGTTAGAACTTAGAAGTTTTTAGCTGTTTAAAAACTAGTTACTTGACTTACCCCCCACCCACCCCCAGATTATAAGTTTAATCATTGTACTACTTTAGACTATGGAAAAATCACTTTTTTGTGTAGGTCACTGACAGAATAATAATATATTTTGTTTTTCTTTCAAAAGCCCGAGTGGTCATTAAGGAAGGGGACATAGATGTTTCAGATTCTGATGACGAAGATGATAGTAAGTATAAAGTGGATTAAAGCAACAAATGCCTGCTGTGTCTTAGGAATGCATGCTGAATGGTAAAGTTTAATGACAACTTTTGATGAGATCTGTTTCTTTAAATTGAGCACTAACATGCAATCAGTTGCCTTTAATGCATTTTTTATATAATTAGTCCACTTAGTCTTCATTTATAGTTGGCTATGGAGAAAAATCTTAACATTATTATTTTGTTGATAAAAAGATTCAGTTTTGCTTGCAGGTGCTTTTAGCTCTAGGAATGTAAATTTTCAGTTTTCAATTTTATTTTGATGCTCATACTTTCGTTTTTGTCTTGCAGATCTTCCTGCAAATTTTGACACATGTCACAGGGCCTTGCAAATAATAGCAAGATATGTCCCATCGTGAGTATACTTTTGTTACTTATTTTGAATCATGGTATTTAAGTCTCAAGAAAATTGCAGTCAATTAGTAGAAAACTACAGAATGTTCATAGAAGCAAAACTCCAATTGTGTGCTGTGTATTTTTGGTTCTTGTTGTAAATCACATTCTGGGAAAAATAGCATTTTAGTTCTTTATTTTTTTTAACTTGCATGTGAATTCTTCCCCCAAGTTATGTATAGTGGTTGGAATTTTGCTTTTATCTTCAACAGATATGATATCCCAAAATTTTCAGTGAGAGACACCTGTGTGTTTGTGTCATGCTATTTGAATAAATGTTGCAGTTCTAAGAAAGTTTTTAAGATGTGTGGATTTCTTTTGGAGGGTAGACTTTAAGTTCCCTCAGTAAGTTTATTTGTTAACTTTAAAAAAATCCAAGTTGATAGTTTTTTCCTCCCTTTTTAAAATAATATTGTGTGATAAAAAATATTTAGATTTTAAACTGATGCTCTTTTGCTTTTGTAGGAAAAAACAAATCTCTCTTTAATTTGCTGTTGATATCACAGTTAATAGAAGCTCATTTTCCCTTAAGTTACAGATTTTCTCTGAAGCTATGCGTTAATTTTAAGTTCTGATTGCTTGAGATTGGAGTTATTGTTGGCCTTCTGTATCTGTATTTGCCCTTAGAATGGAAATGTTCCCTTCCAGGAAAGTCCAGTTAACATGGATTGGTTGAATTTTTTTTTTTTTTTTTTTAATAGGACACCAAGGTTTCTTATGCCAATACTGGTAGAAAAATTTCCATTTGTTCGAAAATCTGAGAGAACATTGGTAAGAAATCTTTTCATGGAGAAAATAATGGAAATTTTTTTTTTGTATTTTTCTGAATTGAGAAGCAGGGGGAGAGAGAGACAGTCTCCCACATGCGCCCGACCAGGATCCACCTGGCATGCCCACCAGGGGGCTATGCTTTGCCCATCTGGGGCATTGCTCCGCTGCAATCGGAGCCATTCTAGTGCCTGAGGTGGAGGCCATGGGGCCATTCTCAGAGCCGGGGCCAACTTTGCTCCAATGGAGCCTTGGCTACAGGGAGGGAAGGTTGGGGGGAAGAAGGGAGGAAGGGTGGAGAAGCAGATGGACACTTCTCCTGTCTGCTCTGACCAGGCATCAAACCCAGGACTTCCACATGCCAGGCTGATGCTCTTTCACTGAGCCAACCAGCCAGGGGGATAAATTGTTTTTATGATTTAATTCTAGATACTGTTAGGTATAAGAATTTGACTCAGATTCCTTTCTTAGCAAGGGACTGAGGGCCCTTGTGCCATCTTTGATTTCTGTGTGCAAGTCAAAGACACAGTCCCTTTCAGGAATATCTGAATAGGCTTAATGAATATACAGATAAAAATTATTGAACAGTAATAGTTCCTGTATTATCAGTTGTAATATGCCTTATTTGAACATGATGGCTGAGCCTTTTATAGACGAATTCTGTTTAAGTTTTATTTCTTTCTTTTCCAAGTTTTAGATCATCTGTGTTGTTTTCAAGAAATAATAGTAGTTTCCTTCTAAGCATTGATTACTTTTTCCTAAAGTCAGGTATTAGAGATATTAAATAAGGAGTTATAGATTTTGCTAATGTTTGTGATAGTGTGCTTTAAGTGGAATTTTGTAAACCCGGTATCTCTTATAAACATAGATGCAGATGTTCTCAACAAAATACTAGAAACCGAATATATCAATAAATAGAATTATGCATATATCAATAGATAGAATTATGCATATATGAATAGATAGAATTATGCACCAAGACCAAGTGAAATATATTCTAGGAAAACAAAGTTGATATAATACCCCCAAATCAATTACTATAACTTACCATGTCAATAGAGTAAATGACTAAAACCATATGATCATACCAATAGATGCAGAAAAAGCATTTCACAAACAGTAGAACTGTTTCATGACAATAACAGATGGACCTTTTTCAGTCTGATATGGGGCAACTATGAAAAACTCAGAGCTAACATCCTACCCAATAGTGAAAGATTGAAAGCTTTTCCTTAAGGAACAAAAGAAAGATATCTGCTTCTTTACTTTCTCTCTCTCTTTCTTTCTCTCTCTCTTTCATTTTTCATTTTTATTTTGAGAGAGACAGGAAGAGAAAGGGAGAGAGGAGGAGAGAGTTGAGAGGCATCAACTTGTAGTTGCTCATTTTAGTTGTTTACTGATTGCTTCTCATATTACTGATTGCTTCTCATATGTGCATTGAAGGGGGGGAGCTCAAGCCGATCTAGTGACCTTTTTGCTCAAGCCAGAGATACCTTGGGCTTTTTTCTTTTTTTTTTTTGTATATTTTCGATATTAGAAGCAAGGAGGCAGTCAGACAGACTCCTGCATGCGCCCGACTGGGATCCACCCAGCATGCTCACCAGGGAGTGATGCTCTGCCCCTCTGCGGCATTGCTCTGTTGCAGCCGGAACCATTCTAGTGCCTGAGGCAAAGGCCATGGAGCTGTCCTTGGCGCCCGGGCCAGCTTTGCTCCAATGGAGCCTTGGCTGCAGGAGGGGAAGAGAGAGATAGAGAGGAAGGAGAGAGGAAAGGGGGGAGAAGCAGATGGGTGCTTCTCCTGTGTGCCCCAGCTGGGAATCAAACCTGGGACTTCACATGCTGGGCCAATACTCTGCTGCTGAGCCAACCGGCCAGGGCTCACCCTGGGCTTTCAAGACAGTGACTTCACGTTCAAGCTGGCAAACCTGTGCTCAAGCTGGGGACCTTGGGGTTTTGAACCGGGGATCTCAGCATTCCGTGTTGACACTCAGTTCACTGTGCCACCACCAGTCAGTCTTATTCAGTATTTTACTAGAGGTTCTAGTCAGAACAATTAGGCAAGAAAAATAAAAGAAGTAAAACTATATTTGCAGATGGCATAATCTCAAATGTAGAAAAGTTTTAAGGAATCCACAGAAACACTTAGAGCAGTAAATGAGTTTAGCATGGTCACAGGATACAATATCAATGTGCAGAACCCAGTTGTACAGGCCAACTTAATGTGGGAAGAGAATAACCTTTTCAGCAAGCGGTTCTGGGACAAGTCAGTATCTGTTTGCAACGATGGAGTCGGACCCCTCTTCAGACCATATACAAAAATGAACTTAAAATGCATAGAAGATCTAAATGAAAAGCTATTAAAAACTCTTAGAACAAAACATGGGTTAAAATTTTTGAGACTTCATATTAGGTAACAATTCATGTATATGACACACCTGAAAAAACAATCAGAGAAAAAAAAATATAAGTTGAACTTAACCAAAATTAAAAATAATTGTGCTTTGCTGGAAACCTTTAGTAAAGTGAAAAGACGACCCAAATAATGGCAGAGAATATTTGCAAATCATTTATTGGATAAAGGTTTTATCTTGAATGTATAAACACTTAATAATAAAAGGATAAATAAGCCAATTTAAAATAGACAAAGAACTTGAATAGGTGTTTCTCCAAAAAATTATACAAATGTCCAATGAGCATATGAAAAGCTCAACATTATCAATTAGGAAAATGCAAATTGATACCACAATAAGATACCACTTCACACCTACCAGGATGGCTATACTGAAAACGGAAGTGGTGGTGAAGGTAGAGCCCACGTATGTTGCCTCGCTCGGGCTCGCGAGAATGTAAGGTGGGAGGTGCTGCAGCTGCTTTGGTAAACAGTTTGACAGATCCTCGAAAGAAAAACACCAGAACTGCCACATGACCCAACATTTCCACTGCTGGTCGTAGAGCCAGGAGAAATGAAAACATTTGTCCACACAAAACTTAAGGGAATGTTCAAAACAGCATTCATCATAGACAAAATATGGCAACAACCAGTAGTGTTTTATTGACTGATGAATAAACAAAATGTGGCTGATATGTCTATCCAACGGAATATTATTTTGCAATTAAAATGAATGGTTTACCTGCTACAACATGAATGAGCCCTGAAAACATGCTGAAAAACCATATAATTTAAGATTCCACCTTCATGAATTGTCTAGAATAGGCAAAGTCACAGAGACAGAAGGACATAGACTAGGAGCTACAGAGGCCTGGGGATCGATCGGTCCTTTCCTAAAAGATAACAGTTTCTTTTTAGGGTGATGAAAATGTTCTGAAACTGATTATGGTGATGGTTGTACAATTCTGAATCTACTTAAAAACCTTTGAACTATACACTTTAGATGGGTGAATTGTATATGAAATATAACTCAACAATTGGTTTTTAAAAACACTGTAGAGGTATACAAATCACAAATTTTACTGGGAGTAATTTGATTAATTATGCTGAACTGTACATTGACATGACAAAAGACTACCCTGCTAGATACAGGCAGGAACTGTGTATATTTATATAAACAGTGCAGTTTCCTTGTTACAGGATAGTCTTTTTCTATTTAAGTAGTTA
Organism: Rhynchonycteris naso; assembly: GCA_037038555.1. Classification (NCBI taxonomy): domain Eukaryota; kingdom Metazoa; phylum Chordata; class Mammalia; order Chiroptera; family Emballonuridae; genus Rhynchonycteris; species Rhynchonycteris naso. The sequence goes on along the minus strand of CM073000.1, from coordinate 187,285,482 downwards.
AAACTAAAGATTGTGTAATTGATGCTTTTCTTACTTAACTGAAACATTCTCTGTTGAAATGTTTATCTTCCTGTGTTTTAGGAATGTTATGTTCATAATTTACTAAGGATTAGTGTGTATTTTCCCACCTTGAGGCATGACATCCTGGAGCTTATCATTGAAAAGCTACTCAAGTTGGATGTAAGTATTAAATAACATTTTTCTCCTCGATTTTCCTTTATTAAGTATATCTGTTATAATCATAGTATTTGAAACAGTAACATCAATGGAAAAGAATTTATAGTTCTACTTTAGATTCATTTCATGTACATTTCTTGAAGTTTATTGATGTGCTGGGGGTTACAGAGAGTCTCCTCTCATGGTTGGGGCATATGGCATTATAGACAGTTATACTAATGTCAAGTATAATTGTAGTAAACGCTGTGAATGGAACCATGCATTGTTATGATCTAGGATACCTGACGTAATCTGAAGGAGCCAGGAAGACATTTAGAGAGGCCTGTAGTAATGTGCAATGGGAGTGAAAGTGGTGCATTCTCTTGACATTGAGTAAGAAAGGTGAACTGGACCTTGAGACTGGTTAGTAGTGGAGAAGGAGGAGATGGTGAAGGAAAGGAATTCTTCAAAGGTAGCTCTCTATGGAATAGAATTTTGGTGTTGACATTAACAGTAGTAAGAAAAATCAGGCGGAAGTTGGAAGCTGAGTTGCATTTTGGATGTATTGAGGTATGCAGGTCAGAAGCTAGATGATGAATACTCACGAAGCTGCTGTAGCTGCAGATGGGCTGAGTACAGACCTATGGAATGATGCAGTTTAGGACAGGAGGGAGGAAGTAGGACTGGAAGTGGGAGGAAATGAAAGAAGGAAGGGTTTGGTCAGCAGCATGCGATATCGCTGACATTGTTAAGGAGTATGAGAAGAGCAATTGTCCTTGGATTTGGTGATTGGGAGGTAGTCTGTTAAGGTGAAGGGTGACATTGCATGTTGGAGAGTGTGGATGATTAGGAAGTGGGGTTGTTTGTGGTGTAAAGATCAGATGAGGCAGCAGTGAGAGGCACGTTCCAGTTTGGAGACTTGAGGTTTGTGGACTAAGGAGATGATGTGATGGAGGAGAACACTGTGGACTAAGGAGATGATGTGATGGAGGAGAACACTGGACTAAGGAGATGATGTGATCCAGAACACTGGACTAAGGAGATGATGTGATGGAGGAGAACACTGGACTAAGGAGATTATGTGATGGAGGGGAACACTGGACTAAGGAGATGATGTGATCCAGAACACTGGACTAAGGAGATGATGTGATGGAGAACACTGGACTAAGGAGATGATGTGATGGAGGGGAACACTGGACTAAGGAGATGATGTGATGGGGAACACTGGACTAAGGAGATGATGTGATGGGGAACACTGGATAAGGAGATGATGTGATGGAGGGGAACACTGGATAAGGAGATGATGTGATGGAGGGGAACACTGGATAAGGAGATGATGTGATGGAGGGGAACACTGGACTAAGGAGATGATGTGATCCAGAACACTGGACTAAGGAGATGATGTGATGGAGAACACTGGACTAAGGAGATGATGTGATGGAGGGGAACACTGGACTAAGGAGATGATGTGATGGGGAACACTGGACTAAGGAGATGATGTGATGGGGAACACTGGATAAGGAGATGATGTGATGGAGGGGAACACTGGATAAGGAGATGATGTGATGGAGGGGAACACTGGATAAGGAGATGATGTGATGGAGGGGAACACTGGACTAAGGAGATGATGTGATGGAGGGGAACACTGGACTAAGGAGATGATGTGATGGAGGGGAACACTGGACTAAGGAGATGATGTGATGGGGAACACTGGACTAAGGAGATGATGTGATGGAGGGGAACACTGGATAAGGAGATGATGTGATGGGGAACACTGGACTAAGGAGATGATGTGATGGAGGGGAACACTGGACTAAGGAGATGATGTGATGGAGGAGAACACTGTGGACTAAGGAGATGATGTGATGGGGAACACTGGACTAAGGAGATGATGTGATGGGGAACACTGGACTAAGGAGATGATGTGATGGAGGGGAACACTGTGGACTAAGGAGATGATGTGATGGGGAACACTGGACTAAGGAGATGATGTGATGGGGAACACTGGATAAGGAGATGATGTGATGGAGGAGAACACTGTGGACTAAGGAGATGATGTGATGGGGAACACTGGACTAAGGAGATGATGTGATGGGGAACACTGGATAAGGAGATGATGTGATGGAGGGGAACACTGGACTAAGGAGATGATGTGATGGAGGGGAACACTGGATAAGGAGATGATGTGATGGGGAACACTGGACTAAGGAGATGATGTGATGGAGGGGAACACTGGACTAAGGAGATGATGTGATGGAGGGGAACACTGGACTAAGGAGATGATGTGATGGAGGAGAACACTGGACTAAGGAGATGATGTGATGGAGGGGAACACTGGACTAAGGAGATGATGTGATGGAGGGGAACACTGTGGACTAAGGAGATGATGTGATGGAGGAGAACACTATGGACTAAGGAGATGATGTGATGGGGAACACTGGATAAGGAGATGATGTGATGGAGGAGAACACTATGGACTAAGGAGATGATGTGATGGGGAACACTGGATAAGGAGATGATGTGATGGAGGGGAACACTGGACTAAGGAGATGATGTGATGGAGGGGAACACTGGACTAAGGAGATGATGTGATGGAGGGGAACACTGGACTAAGGAGATGATGTGATGGAGGGGAACACTGGACTAAGGAGATGATGTGATGGAGGGGAACACTGGACTAAGGAGATGATGTGATGGAGGGGAACACTGGATAAGGAGATGATGTGATGGAGGGGAACACTGGACTAAGGAGATGATGTGATGGGGAACACTGGATAAGGAGATGATGTGATGGAGGGGAACACTGGACTAAGGAGATGATGTGATGGAGGGGAACACTGTGGACTAAGGAGATGATGTGATGGAGGAGAACACTGGACTAAGGAGATGATGTGATGGAGGGGAACACTGGATAAGGAGATGATGTGATGGGGAACACTGGACTAAGGAGATGATGTGATGGGGAACACTGGACTAAGGAGATGATGTGATGGGGAACACTGGACTAAGGAGATGATGTGATGGAGGGGAACACTGGACTAAGGAGATGATGTGATGGAGGAGAACACTGGATAAGGAGATGATGTGATGGAGGGGAACACTGGACTAAGGAGATGATGTGATGGAGGGGAACACTGTAGACTAAGGAGATGATGTGATGGGGAACACTGGATAAGGAGATGATGTGATGGAGGGGAACACTGGACTAAGGAGATGATGTGATGGGGAACACTGGACTAAGGAGATGATGTGATGGAGGAGAACACTGGACTAAGGAGATGATGTGATGGAGGGGAACACTGGACTAAGGAGATGATGTGATGGAGGGGAACACTGTAGACTAAGGAGATGATGTGATGGGGAACACTGGATAAGGAGATGATGTGATGGAGGGGAACACTGGACTAAGGAGATGATGTGATGGAGGGGAACACTGTGGACTAAGGAGATGATGTGATGGGGAACACTGGACTAAGGAGATGATGTGTTGGAGGGGAACACTGGACTAAGGAGATGATGTGATGGGGAACACTGTAGACTAAGGAGATGATGTGATGGGGAACACTGTGGACTAAGGAGATGATGTGATGGAGGAGAACACTGTGGACTAAGGAGATGATGTGATGGAGAACACTGTGGACTAAGGAGATGATGTGATGGAGGGGAACACTGTGGACTAAGGAGATGATGTGATGGAGGAGAACACTGTGGACTAAGGAGATGATGTGATGGGGAACACTGGATAAGGAGATGATGTGATGGAGGGGAACACTGGATAAGGAGATGATGTGATGGAGGGGAACACTGGATAAGGAGATGATGTGATGGAGGAGAACACTGTGGACTAAGGAGATGATGTGATGGAGGGGAACACTGTGGACTAAGGAGATGATGTGATGGAGGGGAACACTGGACTAAGGAGATGATGTGATGGAGGGGAACACTGGACTAAGGAGATGATGTGATGGAGGGGAACACTGTAGACTAAGGAGATGATGTGATGGGGAACACTGGATAAGGAGATGATGTGATGGAGGGGAACACTGGACTAAGGAGATGATGTGATGGGGAACACTGGACTAAGGAGATGATGTGATGGAGGGGAACACTGGACTAAGGAGATGATGTGATGGAGGAGAACACTGTGGACTAAGGAGATGATGTGATGGAGAACACTGTGGACTAAGGAGATGATGTGATGGAGGGGAACACTGTGGACTAAGGAGATGATGTGATGGAGGAGAACACTGTGGACTAAGGAGATGATGTGATGGGGAACACTGGATAAGGAGATGATGTGATGGAGGGGAACACTGGATAAGGAGATGATGTGATGGAGGGGAACACTGGACTAAGGAGATGATGTGATGGAGGGGAACACTGTGGACTAAGGAGATGATGTGATGGAGGAGAACACTGTGGACTAAGGAGATGATGTGATGGGGAACACTGGACTAAGGAGATGATGTGATGGAGGGGAACACTGGATAAGGAGATGATGTGATGGAGGGGAACACTGGACTAAGGAGATGATGTGATGGAGGGGAACACTGGACTAAGGAGATGATGTGATGGAGGAGAACACTGGACTAAGGAGATGATGTGATGGAGGGGAACACTGGATAAGGAGATGATGTGATGGAGGAGAACACTGTGGACTAAGGAGATGATGTGATGGGGAACACTGGATAAGGAGATGATGTGATGGAGGGGAACACTGGACTAAGGAGATGATGTGATGGGGAACACTGGATAAGGAGATGATGTGATGGAGGGGAACACTGGACTAAGGAGATGATGTGATGGGGAACACTGGATAAGGAGATGATGTGATGGAGGAGAACACTGTGGACTAAGGAGATGATGTGATGGGGAACACTGGATAAGGAGATGATGTGATGGAGGAGAACACTGGACTAAGGAGATGATGTGATGGAGGGGAACACTGGATAAGGAGATGATGTGATGGAGGGGAACACTGGATAAGGAGATGATGTGATGGGGGAGAACACTGGACTAAGGAGATGATGTGATGGGGAACACTGGACTAAGGAGATGATGTGATGGAGGAGAACACTGTGGACTAAGGAGATGATGTGATGGGGAACACTGGACTAAGGAGATGATGTGATGGGGAACACTGGATAAGGAGATGATGTGATGGAGGGGAACACTGGACTAAGGAGATGATGTGATGGGGAACACTGGATAAGGAGATGATGTGATGGAGGGGAACACTGGACTAAGGAGATGATGTGATGGAGGAGAACACTGGACTAAGGAGATGATGTGATGGAGGAGAACACTGGACTAAGGAGATGATGTGATGGGGAACACTGTAGACTAAGGAGATGATGTGATGGAGGGGAACACTGGATAAGGAGATGATGTGATGGAGGGGAACACTGTAGACTAAGGAGATGATGTGATGGAGGGGAACACTGGACTAAGGAGATGATGTGATGGAGGGGAACACTGGATAAGGAGATGATGTGATGGGGAACACTGGATAAGGAGATGATGTGATGGGGAACACTGGACTAAGGAGATGATGTGATGGGGAACACTGGACTAAGGAGATGATGTGTTGGAGGGGAACACTGTGGACTAAGGAGATGATGTGATGGAGGAGAACACTGTGGACTAAGGAGATGATGTGATGGGGAACACTGGACTAAGGAGATGATGTGATGGGGAACACTGGACTAAGGAGATGATGTGATGGAGGAGAACACTGTGGACTAAGGAGATGATGTGATGGGGAACACTGGACTAAGGAGATGATGTGATGGGGAACACTGGACTAAGGAGATGATGTGTTGGAGGAGAACACTGTGGACTAAGGAGATGATGTGATGGGGAACACTGGACTAAGGAGATGATGTGATGGAGGAGAACACTGTGGACTAAGGAGATGATGTGATGGAGGGGAACACTGGACTAAGGAGATGATGTGATGGAGGGGAACACTGGACTAAGGAGATGATGTGTTGGAGGAGAACACTGTGGACTAAGGAGATGATGTGATGGGGAACACTGGACTAAGGAGATGATGTGATGGGGAACACTGGACTAAGGAGATGATGTGATGGGGAACACTGGACTAAGGAGATGATGTGATGGAGGGGAACACTGGATAAGGAGATGATGTGATGGGGAACACTGGATAAGGAGATGATGTGATGGAGGGGAACACTGGATAAGGAGATGATGTGATGGAGGAGAACACTGTGGACTAAGGAGATGATGTGATGGGGAACACTGGATAAGGAGATGATGTGATGGGGAACACTGGACTAAGGAGATGATGTGATGGAGGGGAACACTGGACTAAGGAGATGATGTGATGGAGGAGAACACTGTGGACTAAGGAGATGATGTGATGGGGAACACTGGACTAAGGAGATGATGTGATGGAGGGGAACACTGGACTAAGGAGATGATGTGATGGGGAACACTGGACTAAGGAGATGATGTGATGGAGGGGAACACTGATACTCTAGAGTAGGGGCTGTTATGAGGCAAGTCTAAGAGGTGCTGAAGGGTGGACAGGTTGCCACATACCCACTTGGGGTTAACCTCTGCCAACTGCATACATAAATCTTAAAAAGTCTTTTTCTGGTCTATACTTACGGAACATTTTAAAGTACGTTTAGAAAGAAGGTTGTTTTTAGATAGTAAAAAAGGCATGATTTGAATGACATTTTAAACAAGATATTTAAAGGGTTATATAACAAATATCCAGTAATACAGCTTTGACTGGCATTTTATTTTTTTCTGCTCAGTACATTGGTGATATGTTTCTTATACAGCATATATATGAATATCTAGTGTATAGTAACATTGGAATAAATGTTGTGTTTTTTGAAGCTCTCCAAATTAAGACAAACACACCACTGTTGATGCTGATTTTATAAACAGTATGTATAGTATGTATGTAGAGAAAGGGGCTTGATTTATTAATTATGCATTCCTTCATGATCCAAACCAATTTATACGTTTGCATTTTAACTATGTAATGAGTTACAGTGCTAATCTGGACACCTGTAAAGGAGTGTATCAGATAAACTTTCAGTCCCCAAACAATGTAGTTGTATGTTAAATGTCTTCTTTTCCTTTATTATAACGTAGGTGAATGCATCCCGGCAGGATATTGAAGACGCTGAGGAAATAGCAGCCCCCACCGGTAGTGGAACAGATGCCACCGAAGCACTGTTTAATATGGTCAGCATGTGTTAGCAAAAGCAGGCATACGCGGTTCCCGAGTGGGGGAAGAGGCAGCTAATGGCGTCTCATCTTCGTGGTCTTAGTTTAGGACAGTAGTTCAGCAAACTTGAAAGTGGTTTCTTTCTTTTTGAAAGCGATTTCTTAAATGAATCACTTTCTTACCTACATGCTTACTACAATGTGTTGGTTTATTTCCTAGGTTTGAATTTTGGTTTGGTAAAGCATGCTTCACTTTTATTTTTTGTTTTTGTAACCATATTATTATTGATGAGGGAGTGAGAAATAGAAGAGTGTACCAGTTTATTTTCTATATTTTATAGATTGTATACCTTACTGTATGTAGTACCTCGCTACCTGGAACAGTGTCTTAAGTCGGGTCACTTGAGGCGGGGATTCGGGGGCCCTTGGACGAGGGAGTGAGGAACCGGGAAAGTGCCTGGGAAGGATCTCAGCAAGGGTTCCGTCTCAGGTGGACAGCAGCGACAGCCTGATCCCCCGGCACTCTGGAACGTGATCGCACCCAGAGCTGGTCCCAGCTTGAGACAAGGGAGATGGTCTCTGACGACCCCTTGTCAGTTGGTCATTAGTTCGGGCGGGGGAGGGGCGGTTCTGATCCCTGTTCTGCTGAGGGTTCTTCTGTTGGCAGCCAACACTCACAGCAGCCAGGGATGGGTGTCCTGTCCTGGGGGAGGAAAAAGCTATGATGTTTGCATAGCCATGCTCCACATGGGTCTTCTAGATGAGAATCAGAAGCCAGGGCTTTGAATCTGTGCTTTTATTTTGAATTCCACATGTGGTTCAAATTCACGTCTCTGGTTGAGAACTCCTGCCTGGAATGATACATACATTTTTTCTTTGTCTTTAAAGGAGGTAATTACCTCCAACAGGTTCCCACTAAACTACTTTTTCTGAAATGTTTGATGTCAATTTATATGTTATCTTCAAAGGATGAAGACGAAGTAACTGAACCCGAAACAAAGGCCGACCCTGAAAGGCTCAGTCAGATGGTGCATCCTGTCGCCGAGCGCCTGGACATCCTGTTGTCTTTACTTTTCTCCTATGTTAAGGATATCTGCTATGTAGATGGTAACAGCTCGTAATAATCATGATAGCTACTGCATATTGAACACCTACTATGCACCTGGCTCTGTGCTGGGTATTTTTCATACATTATCGAGTGCTGATAGATATCCTATAAAATATTTTGAGTATGAGGAAAAGAAAGTTTAGAGCAGGGGTGCTCAATACGTCGATCGCAATCTACTGGTCGATCGTGAAGGAAGTGTGGGTGGATCGCATGACATTAAAAAGACATTTGTATTTTGATTGGCATACAGGGTAGCCAATCTGACGTCTGAACTTTTGACACCCTACGCATGTGCGTTAAACCGCGCTAACTTGTTCAGTTACATTGCTGTGTAGTTAGCCTTCAATTTATTTAAACTAAATACAACAAAGGGTATAAAAATGAGTGCCATAGCTGGTCCGAGTAAGAAGCCTAAAACCTACCACTTTCATACAGAATGGAAGGGGATTTTTTTCACTATGTCATATTCTAAGTGCGTTTGCCTCATCTGTCTGTGTGCCATTGCTATTCCAAAGAAGGGAAATGTGGAGCGGCTTTTTCGGACTGTTCATAAAAACTATGACATTGACTTTCCTCTGAAAAGAGAGCTGAGAAGGAGAAAGGTGAAAGAAGAATAAACAATATTAAATAGTAATAATAGTAACCTAAGTAATGATAATATAGAAGAAATAAATTTATGTTTTGCATTTTTATTGTAGGTAGATTATTTTGACTTGGTCATCTTATAAGTAGCTCATAAGCTGAAAAAGTGTTGGGCACCCCTGGTTTAGAGGGATTAAGTTCCTTGCCAATGTAACATGGCTTGAAAATGGTGTCACTGGGATTTAGGCTCAGTTACCTGTCTACAAAGCTCTTGATCTTTTCACTGTTGTGTTAAAAAGACTACATGTGGCATTTGGTCAATTTTAGTTGGACATCATCTTACACTCAAGTTGTTGAAGACATCTAAGAGTATTGTATAGTAGACACTGATATATGGTGGTTGGTGTTATGTACTGAGTTTAGCGGGTCTTGGTACTGTAATTGTGCCAGGTGTTGGTACTGACCTGTACAAATCGATACGTTTCTTGCCTTCGTGGAACTTTAAGTCTCACGGAACATTTAGTCTAGAGCAGTGTTTTCAGCCACCAGTCTGTGGACTGGTGCCTGTCCGCGAAGAGTTAACCACCCTAATGTACTCTGTAATCACATCAGGGTGGTTGACTCTTGGGGATCGGCACGGTCCATGGACCGGTGGTTGAAAAATGCGACTTTATTAAGTTCTTAGCAGAATTGCCTGATCAAATGACCTCTGCCTCGTGAATTGTAAAGTTGCCCTTTAGCAGGGTTCACATTTGTGGCATTAGGACAGTGTGTGTGAAGGAAGGGCCTGCCTTCTTGCCAGAGCTGGATTATTATACTTGAAAAGGAAAATTTTTACAAAATAAAAATGGCACTTTGCTTTAATCATAGCTTAATGAATGATTTATTTCTTAATGGTATTGTTTTCTTTTTAAAATCTGGAAAGTGAAACAATGCATTTATAATACTAAAAAGCCATGTTTTCTCTGTAGGTAAGATCGATATCAATAAAACAAAGGATTTATATCGAGAGCTCATAATCATCTTTGACAAACTCCTGTTGCCCACCCATGCTTCCTGCCATGTACAGTTTTTCATGTTTTACCTCTGTAGCTTTAAATTGGTGAGTATATCATTAACAGTCTCTTAGCTTATTTTAGCCTTGCCCACAATGTTCTCTTAAAAACTGGGGGATGAAAGGGAGTAGGGAAGGAGATCATGAGGAGAGAATTTATTTTTCTTGAGTTTACTAGTGCCATTAATAAAGTGCCTGTCCTTCAAGTGTGTGGAAAGAGCAGAGGGCATTTCTCCCTTCCAGCTCAGTGGAGTGCTCTGAGAACACCCTACATTTGATCCGCTAGCTGGCGTGTTTCCCTTTAATTCAAGCCTTTATTAAAATCTCATATGGGCCCTGGCCGCTAGCTCAGTGTACGGCATCGGCCCAGCATATGGAAGTGCCGGGTTTGATTCCTGGCACACAGGAGAAGTGCCCATCTGCTTCTCCACCCTTCCCCCTCTCCTTCCTCTCTAACTCTCTCTTCCCCTCCCGCAGCCAAGGCTCCATTGGAGCAAAGTGGGCCCAGGTGCTGAGGACGGCTCCATGGCCTCTGCCTCAGGCACTGGAATGGCTCTGGTTGCGACGGAGCAACACCCTAGACCAGAGGTCCCAAAACTACAGCCCACAGGCCAAATTGCAGCCCCCTGAGGTCATTTGTCCGGCCCCGCAGCACCTCTGGAAGGGGCACCTCTTTCATTGGTTGTCAGTGTATGGAGTACTGTATGTGGTGGCCTTCCAGTGGTCTGAGGGACAGTGAATTGGCCCCCCTATGTAAAAAGTTTGGGGACCCCTGCAGATGGTCAGAGCATCGTCCGCTATTGGGCTTGCCAGGTAGATCCCGGTTGGGCACATGTGGGAGTCTCTCTCTCTGTCTCCCTGCTTCTCACTTCAGAAAAATACAAAAAAACCCCCCAAAAACCAACATATGGGCCTTAACCAGTGGTGGTACAGTGGATAGACTGTCAACCTGGGACGCTGTGGTCCCCAGGTTCAAAATCCAAAAGTCGCCAGATTGAGCATGGGCTGATCTGGCTTGAATGCAGGTTACCAGCTAGAGCATGGGATCATAGACATGATCCCATGGTCACTGGCTTGAGCCCAAAGGTTGATGGCTTGAAGCCCATGATTGCTGGCTTGAGCAAGGGGTCACTGGCTCAGTTTGAGCCCCCGTTCAAGGCATGTACAAGAGGCAATCAGTGAACAACTACAGTGATGCAACTATGAGTTGATGCTTCTCTGTCAAAACAAAAAAATACATGGAATATTTAAGTTCATTTTTTTCAATATTCTCTTTCAATTGATCCTAACTAGCCCAAACCAACTTTTTAATTCATAATTTTAAAACTTTACGCTTTGTCTATCTATTTTGGGGTGGAGGTGGGGTGAGTGGAAGATTCTTCTCATTTGTAACTATTTTGTAGCTTTCTAGAACAATCAGGAGGGTATTGGTGATGGGTAAGAAGTCTGTCAAAGTTATGTGTTAATAGCTTTTCAAAAGAGCTAGTTGGGAGAAGATGGAGGTTGCTTCCTTTGTTAAAAGGAAACGTACTCAGTCTTTCTTTTTATGATTGGCGTAATTAGTCAGGTGACTACACATATTGGTGAATTTCATTCAGAATGTGCAGTCAAAGACTGGAAGGTTACATTGCACTCTGAAAGGTCCTGCAGAAAGGATTCCCATGTGAGTGTGCAATATCACTGGTTTCTAGTTCTTGCTAAATGTCAGGATAACTTGTAGAGCTTTTAAAATAGGCGATTGTAAAGCCCGGTCTGTCACAAACCTGAATCTGTATGGTTGATTTTGATGCTCAGCCTTTTGGGGGATCCATTGGATTATTTAGTAACACTTGGGGATCCTTTTATTTTTAATATTATTTCAAGGCATTTAAAAAATAAGAACCATGATGACAATATTTGTTATTTATCTAGTACTATAACTGAGATACTAGAACTTTCCCAGATTAGTGAGTTAAAATCTTAGGATTCTTCATAGCTAGGATAGTTTAAGCATTACAAAAGATCAGACCAACACCTTATTTTGTTATAGGGATTTGCAGAAGCATTTTTGGAACATCTCTGGAAAAAATTGCAGGATCCAAATAATCCTGCCATCATCAGGCAAGCTGCTGGAAATTATATTGGAAGCCTTTTGGCACGAGCTAAATTTATTCCTCTTATGTAAGTAACCTGATGTTTCCAACTACTTTTTTATATTAATCTTTAAAAGATAATAGCATTGTGTTAAGTCGGAGAAATATCTGCGTTTTATTTTTGGTCTGTCTTTAAAGTGAAGAAAATCTGTTCCCTCCACTTGCAAAATGTTTGTATTTCTAAGGGGCAATTTCCAAATAAAATGTCTCCGTTTTTTTAAATATAAAACCTCATATGCAAAGCTTTTGTCATCTGTTCAGTTTGATTGCACATGAACATGAAGATCCATTGGTCTCCATGGATAGTGTGCAGTGTCGTATATACTGTTTGATTCTTTTTATAGGTTTGTCACTTTTCATTTGCATTCTGAATTTGTTGTATCTGTTAAAGCTGAAGAATAAATTCTTTTAAAGGTAATAGAAGGATCTGTATAGGAGGCCAGCTCTGGGCCCATTTCTTCAGTGACACATGAAGGTAGAGACACCTCCGGGTGAAGCTGCTGTTAGAGGACCCTTCCTCAACAGTTAAAAACTGTCTGTCGTTCTGTCCTCACTTGTTGTCGCGGGACTTCATCAGAACCCTATAGGGAATGGTGAAATCAACCAGACTTTCTTTTTTCCTTATAAACTGTTGGTACACGTGCCCTAAGTTTTGGCACAATCCCTCTAAGAGGGCTGGGGGGGCTCACTGGAGAAGCCTTTCTGAGTTGTTAAGGTAAAACTGTTCTCCGTCCTTTGGGACCTCAAGTGTTTTTAGGGGCTGCCTGTTCCTAGGGGGTTCATGTGCTAGCTTGTTCTTGGAGGGCTGTCTTCTCTCACCTACCCCACTTCCCTCTTTGCTTCTCTGTGCCCAGGGGTAATATATAAAGAATCCTATGGACTGACTTCCTGAATTTGTAAGGAGAGGCAATTGTGATTTTTATCTCACTGTATATTTTTTTATGAAGCCAGTGGAGTTGACTTGAGTTTTTCTTTTCTCTAGTACCGTGAAATCATGCCTAGATCTTTTGGTTAATTGGCTGCACATGTACCTTGATAACCAGGATTCTGGAACAAAGGCATTTTGTGATGTAGCTCTCCATGGACCATTTTACTCCGCCTGCCAAGCTGTGTTCTACACGTTTGTTTTTAGACATAAGCAGCTTTTAAGTGGAAATCTGAAGGAAGGTCAGTGCTGTGGGACTGGTGGGTGTGGACTGGGATTTCCTTGTATACTAGGCGCCCTTTAGAATGGAGATTGGTTACTTTTTTGAGAATTTGATGAAAACTTTGGAGTCAGAAAACCACACATGCACACAGACTTTTAAGTGATTTCAAGCAGCTTATAGGCCCCCCAAAACCCCTTGATTATTGATAGATTTGGGTTGAGAACCTCCAATCTAGAGGGTGGCATGTAGGGTGATTGTAAGATAAGAAGACGCTCTCCTTCCGAGGTGAGGCCAGCACGGTGCCAGCGCCCTGCCCAGCGCTTCCTGTGCAGCCCTCCTTGTCCTCCTAACGGCCCAGTGCAGGGCATGTGCCTTCCCACATCCGAGGGACCAAAGCCCAGGGAAGTAATTTATTGGCAGGATTAGCAAGTGAAACCTAGTGAGGTAACGATTGGTCATAAGGATTATGAACCTTTATGTAAAGACGGGTAAATTTAATGGTTTTTGGTTTTGCTAATTTCTAAAGGTTTGTAATTTAAATCTACAGATGAAGCTTGTTTATTGGGTTAGTATGTTTTAATTGAAGACAGTCCCCAATAGTGATGTCAGTTAAGTCAATGTGAATTGTTTTGTTTACTGTCATGAGTAATTCAAATCATTCAATAGGCTGTTTCCTCTAAACCAGAGTTTCTTAACCTCGGCACTAATGACATTTGGGTTGGAAAATGTTTTGTTGTGGAGGCTGCATTTGCAATGTGGGAGGTTATCAGCCTCCCTCCCCCTTTGCCCACTAGGTGGCACTAGAACGCCTCCTCATCCTCGGTTGTGACAGCTGAAACTGTCTCCAGACACCACCAGATGTCCTTTTGGGGACACAGGTGCCTTGAGTTTAGAACTACTGCTCTAAACTGAAACTTGTATGTGTTGTATTATATATATTTACTCCTGTGTACTTCGGAAAAGATGTGGGGATGAACTAGTTGTAGGGCAAGGTTTTATCACAAAGTAAATAAAATCTTTGCTGTTCTTTGTGTGATTAAACGGTAAGATTCTTATTTAAAGAGGCTATAGTTCCTCTAAGCCATGACATGCCATTTTTCATAATTTCTATGAAAATAAATATAAGTCAAAGAATCCCCTAACAAAATATATTTAGCGGCCTTGGCTGGCTGGCTGGCTAGCTCACTAGGTTAAGAGCATCGTCCTGAAACAACAAGGTTGCGGGTTCAATCCCCAGTCTGGACACACACGGGAAGCAACCATAAAATGCATGACTGAGTGGAACAACAAATGCTTTCCTTCCCCCTCCCCTCTTTCTCCCTTCCTCTCTCTTTCTCTAAAAATCAGTAAAAATTAAGCCCTGACCAGATAGTGTGGTTGGTCGGAGTGTCATCCCGGAGCTGCTGGTTCGATTCCCTGGTCAGGGCACATGCAGAAGCAGCTTGATTTTCTTTCTCTCTTGCTCCCCTTGTCTCTATAAAAAAAAAATAAAGCACACGTGTGCGCACGCGCACACACACACACAGTAAGGCTGGTGTTTGTGACCATGCAGGTTTGCACTGTATTCGGGCAGACAGTAAAGAAACTATGGAGCCGGAGGATGGTGGGCCATTCCGTTTACTAGACTCTTGCAACGGAGGATGAGCAAGCAGGCAGGGCAAACTATTCTGTCTCAGGACTCACAAGCAAAACAGGCGGGGTGGGGGGAACACCTTCTCCTGCAAACAGTAGCAAGAAATGGCCCCTGCCAATGGCGACAGGCAGTCCACTCTCTACACTCCGCCGCCCTAAGAGCAAGCGCCTGCAGCCTCACACAGACTAGACACACGTGGTGCTGCCCTGCCCGCGCTTGTGCACCTGTCAGGCAAAGTGCAAGTGAGCAAGCCTAACACACCTGTTTGCCCAACATGTGTGTGTGTGTATATATGTAATAATAAAATAAAATATATCTATACATATAGATATATATTTAAGCACAAATTGGTTTGCTTGCCTCTTAAAATAGGGCTGGTATTTTTCTTTTACTAATATAGGAAAATTTATTAGCTCCAGGAAAGTGAAATTTTTCTTTCTACATCCATAGTTGGTTTTTTTTTTTGATGGCAGCAGGGAGAGAGAACAGGAACATCAAGCTATTCCTGTAGGTGCCCTGACCGGGGAATTGAACCTGCCAACCTCCGCCCTCCACACTCTGGGATGATATTCCAACCAACCGAGTTATCTGGCCATGGCTATAGTTTTGTTCCCCAAAAATGTGAAATATAGACAACTTAATGCGCATTTAAAAATATGCTCAATTTTACTAATAACCCAAGACATGCGAGTCTCGCTGTTTTTTTGTTGTTGCTTGTCAGATATAGGCGCACACACACACAGCATATGGACTACAGGAAGAAGAAATTTCTACACTGTAAAGTCATTACCTCCAGGGGTTGCAGACTCACTTGGTTGCCAGCACTTTTTTATGATTTTAGATCACATGGTCTTTAAACTCAGTATATCCTGGGACTGCATATATACGAATTGTAAATTGTCATACAAGCTCATAGCCCACTAGGACTGCTTGCTCACTTCCTGGGTCTTTAAAAGAATAAATATTTTCTTCAGAAAACTTGTCTTAGTCATAAATGAATGTGTTTAATTCTCGTGATGTTCTTCTGGTCTCTACATTGTGTGACTGTCTACGTGGACCTTTATTTAAAGCAGTACTACAAATAACTTTTAAAGTCATTTCTTTAACTTGTGAAAAAAAGACTGTTGTCATTTTACTGTTTTAAAAATCTTTTGTATTTTAATCAAAGGTTTGAGGTACCTTCAGAGTCTAAATTTTGAACGTATAGTGATGAGTCAGCTAAACCCTCTGAAGATTTGCCTACCCTCAGTAGTTAACTTCTTTGCTGCAATTACAAGGTAAGTTATTTGTACTTTATTGGTGAAAATTATTTAAAAGTAGATTTATGTTAGTATTGGCATTGTAAAATTCCATTACATTTCTGTGAAACTATTCAATAAAATTAGTTAATAACAAACATTTAAAAAGCAGTAACCCACTACTTGCAGGAATACTATAATGCAGCTATTGTTTTTATACTTTGGTGGCATTGGAAATTGCTACTAATCTTTATAGAGAGGATAATTCAGCAGAAGCTTAAACTCTTGGAAATAAGTAAGGCAGCTAGTAATCTGAGAGGTACAAACTGAAGATGTTTATAGAGTGCCTCCTATAATAGCAGTAAAATGGATTGGACGTGAGGGAAATCTCCAACAACAGGGGATTGGTCAATGAGGGACTGTATTATTTCAGGCCTTTGAGCTACAGCTAATGCATCGTTTTACTGTTTGCCTGGCACAGGTCTCGGTACGTTACACAGAACTCACTGACACTTCACACAGTCCTATGACTGTATTATTAAACCCTGTTTATAAATAGGAAGTTTGAGGCACAGAGATTAAATGACTTCTGTGAAGTCATAGCTAGACTGGGGCAAAGCTAAGATTTGAGTGCAGGCAGCCTGGCTCCTTCATAAGCATTTACTGAATTATTCTGCTTCACATAGACAGTGAATTAGAGACCTTGGGCATTTAATTAGCATATTCAGGACAGGATCATAGTTTAAAATCTTTAACAGATAAGGCTTCTATTATAAGATAAAAATAGACCCTGGCCGGTGGCTCTGGATAGAGCGTCGACCTGACCTGTGGATGTCCTGGATTCGGTTCCTGGTCAGTGCACACAGGAGAAGTGACCATCTGCTTCCCTCCCCCTTTTTTCCCTCTTCCCCTCCTGTAGCCCATGGGTCCAGCGTGTTAGCCTCAGGTGCTAAAAATAGCTTGGTACTCGGGCCCCAGACAGTTGCCAGGTGGATCCCAGTTGGGGTACATGTGGGAATCTGCTTCTCTATCTCCCCTCTTCTCACCTAAAATAATAATAATAATAATTCATCCTTCAGTTTCTTTTAGACAGCTTGCTGCTTTCATTGACCAGTCTTATTTTTCCTTTTGCTGGGTATCTAGTTCAATGTTTTCTTTCTCCTGAGAGCTCAAAAATGGTAAAGAATTAAGGAAGAAAGAGACCAACAAGGAGTAGTGCTTAGTACTTGAAAGGTTCCAGCACATTCTGGGAAGACAGGAAGCATATAAGGACAGCAGGATGAAGCAAAACAGGCAGCTGCCCCCTAGAACATTCTTGGGGTGGGAGTTGGTCAGAGAAATCTACATTAGGGAATTTATGTATCATTCTGTAGCTGCTGCTTTTTCTTAATGGTTTTGAGATTCATTATCAACTCATACATATGTATTTTGATTTTAACTGTTGAGGAATGTTTTGTTAATTTTTAAAATCTGTTCCTTGTTGGGATTGAAGCTGTTAGTTTTTCAGTATTGGGAACAGCAGCTTAGGGACATGGATGTATGTGTGTCGTGATGCTAAGGTGCAAACTTCCTGTCACCTGGAAGTGCAGCTGCTGGGTTGTAGGAGGTGTACATTGTCAACCTGGCCACATACTGCAAACTACTCCAGAGTGGTTTTGCCAGTTTACCCTCCCACCAGGCGTAGGGAGTGAAATGCGATCCTTGGCTACTGGAACAGAAATGGACATGTTGCTTAAAAGTACAATAGTGACCTGAGAACCTGAGACAGTATACCTGTGGGAGGGTAGGAGGTAGAGAGTCGCAGAGGGGAGCTAATTCCTCATCTCAGGGAAGCCATCTGATAGTGATTTCAGTTGCCAAGTCATATGGAGGTAACTACCAGAAGAATTGACAATAGAGTGCTCCTGTTTTTTATCATGAGTTCTTCAATAAATTGAACTTTTTTTTTTTAATTGAACTGTTTTTACTCACTATGCCTGTTCCTTTCTTTACCATTTTCTGAGATGGTGACTTAGTCATCCCACGCCCCTCTCTCAGTACCAAGTCTCTCCAGCATCATTCAGTGTCTCTTCAGTAAATCCTGAATCCGTTTTTCACCAACCCCCTAACTCCCGTACAAACAGTAAAAATGAATATGTACAGTTATATACTTCTGCAAACCAGGAAAATTTTCTCTTGAACACATTAATTTTTACTGAGTTGTGCATATTAATTATCTGAGCCCACCCTCATTTTCTTAAAGTGATAGCCACACTTTCTTTCTCTTTGGCAAACTAATAAATAGAAAGCCCAGAGCACTGTACCCTAAAAGCATTATTTTCTGCTTTATGTTCTTTGTTGTCTTGCGCTGGTTATGTTTGGCAGTAGCTTAGGTGGTCAGTCTAGTTGTCACATGCGTGTTCGTGCAGAGTAATTCCACATACTCATGCGGCTGTCTTTTGGTTCTCTTGTTCCACAGTAAATACCAGCTAGTCTTCTGCTACACCATTATTGAGAGGAACAACCGCCAGATGCTACCAGTTATTAGAAGTACAGCTGGAGGGGACACGGTGCAAACCTGCACAAACCCCCTTGACACCTTCTTCCCCTTTGACCCTTGTGTGCTGAAGAGGTAGGTTCTCTTATGACAGTTGACCGGCAATTGGTGAATTTAAACGCATTGTGTATTTGCTTTTCCCAGGATTGTGATTTAGAGTTTCCTTGTCCTGAGTGGCCAGCCATTCCTCGCTGTTTATAAAGCCGTGGCTGCCTTGCACACACGTACAGGCCCAGAGGACAAAGTGCCTGTGTGCGGCTGCCGGGTGGCTTGGACACAGGGGGTTGCAGGTCTTTGCCCCTTAGGAACCCGGGTTAAGACCAAGGGTTTTTGTTTTTCTTTAAACCTATTGGGTTAAACATACAAAATGCCCAGAAAGGGAGGGTGCTGTCTTTTCATGGCTCACAGTTTTCTGCCAGTGGCTTGTTCCTTCCTCTAGAGACCACATCCCATAACATTGCACAGGATAAACAAAAGCCCAAAGATTTATCTTGATGGATAATTCTGAAAAATCACCAAGCCAGGCTTTTTCTGGGGGTGGGGGGCAGAAGGAAAAAGATGAGAAGCATCAACTCATAGTTGTGGCACCTTAGTTATTCATTGATTGCTTTCTCATGTGTGCCCTGATAGGATGGGGTGCCTCAGGCCCAGCCAGTGACCCCTTGCTCAAGCCAGCAATGTTGGGCTCAAGCCAGCAACTATGGGGTCACATCTATGATACCATGCTTAAGTTGGTGACCCTACCTTCAAGCCAACGACCTGGGGGTTTAAAACCTGGGTCCTCAGCATCCCAGGTTACGTTCTATCCACTGTGCCACCACTGGTCAGGCTTCACTCCCCAAATGTGGAGGGGAAAATACCTGTGTGTCTTATGGAGCGAGAAATACAGTATTTTATTAAATGTTAGTATTTTAACATACCATTTGGTTCAGAATATTTTTTTTCTTATTTTCCTCCTTAAAGCTGTAGGTGTGTCTTATGGTCACAGGTGCATCTTAAGGAGAGAAAAATACGGTAACTTGATTTTGAAATATGATCTTTGTTGACAGGTCAAAGAAATTCATTGATCCTATTTATCAGGTATGGGAAGACATGAGTGCAGAAGAGCTTCAGGAGTTTAAGAAACCCATTAAAAAGGTGAATTTGTGGTTTAACACACTTTTTAGGAATCTCCTTTGTGGTTCATACCACAGTCAAATAGTAAATAACAATGTTACACTTAAAACTAGGACATTTTATTCATTCTGCCTTTACAAAATTCCAAGCTCAGTGTATGTTTCTATGAAGAGTTTTTGGTGTGTTTTGAAGAGAGAGAGGTTAAAAGCATCAACTTGTAGTTGTTCACTGATTGCTTCTCATACGTGTCTTGACTGGGGGGCTCCAGCTGAGCCAGTGACCCCTTGCTCAAGCCGGTGACCTTGGGCTTCAAGCCAGTGATCTTAAGGCTCAACCCAGTGACCATGGGGTCATGTCTATGACCCACGCTCAAGCCAGATGGGCCTGTGCTCAAGCTGGCGACCTCGGGGTTTTGAACCTGATTCCTCTGCGTCCCAGGCCAGTGCTCTATCCACTGTGCCACTGCCTGGTCAGGCATGAAGATATTTTCTTTACCTTTCCAGAATTAGCACATTGCTAAGGAAAGGAATTTTTGGAAGCTTTTCAAATAACTACCCATAATCTTATTGATCATCTCTGTACTTCTCACAGGACGTGGTAGAAGATGAAGATGATGACTTTTTGAAAGGTGAAGTCGGGATTACACCAAGCTCGTTTGACACACATTTCCGAAGTCCTTCAAGTAGCGTGGGCTCCCCACCAGTGCTGTACCTGCCAGACCAGTCCCCTCTGGTAGCAAGGATTTATGATTGAGATGAACAATCCTCCCCATCCTGCCCTTCAGTACCAGGGCTCATACTGTTTGAGCTTTACGTCAAACAAGAGCGAGTACATGCCTCAAGCAGCTTGCTTTCAAGTTAGACTTAAGTGTCTGAACAGACATATGATGTGCAATATTTTACAATGGAGTTGATAAATGTTGAAGGCTTGTCTGTTTATACTTTCTTTTTGTATGTTATAGCTTTTTAACATAATTATTGTGATATTTCTAATATTGGTAACAAGCCTGTTGAAACAGATTGAATTTTTAACATAGGTTTTGATCTGAGCCATAGTCATAGGACTTAACTGGTCAGTGAAAATCCTCTAGGCCACTATTTAAAGTCTTTAGAATGAATTTATTTTGGAAACATTGTTTACCCTCTGCTTAACTGTATTTATGTGTGGGATTCAGTGTGGTGCAGAGAAGATAGGATGAAAGTGGAGAGATGGCCCGAGCTTGTCCCAGGTGCTGAAAGTTGGAGATTTCCAAGGACTTCAGAGACCAAAAAAGCCTGAAGGGAAGAGATAAAGGATTAGGGAAACAGAATCAGACATACCATATACCTGTGAGTGTAAAAGTGGATTTAAAAGAAAACTGTAATTCACACGGACTGAAAGCAGGGTTGGGGGTTTATAAAACACAGCACAGAGTGTTTTCCCCTGAAGCTCCCACGAGTGCTGTTGGAACTGGAACTGTTCTTTTGTAGTGGATTATTAACGTGGGCTTTTAAAATTTGTACCAGAATCAGTAGACCAGTTATTTTAAAAATTTCTTGGGAAGGTGGGGTGCTTTATGATTATTTGGTGGGCTGGTTTTGCTAGCAACAATAGGCCAAGGTTATAGCTACAGTCTCCGACTACCGGCTGTTTGTATCATGGATTCAGTTCAGTGAAACCCTCTTCTGTCCAGGTTCTCTTTTGTATTTTTATAACTAAACAGAGAGGAATCTAAACAATCTTGCTTTATAACAAATCTGTGCAGACACTGCTAGAGTGATTTTGAAGCTCATGCATATTTTAGCTTCATTCCTTATTTGTGTACTTTTTTGTTACTTGTGAAAATGGGACATCTTTAAACATATTTATTTTTCTGCCACTTTTCCTATTTTTTTATTTAAATGCAAGTAATATTTTCTTGATCACAAATATTTTGTAATGAAATACTTCCTCTCTCCTAGGGCTTTGTATGCTCTTATATAATTATAATTATATTGATGGCTGTGTAGAGTTTGAGTTTCAATATGTAAATACGTTTTTGGAAAATAGAAAGTTTATCACTTTAAAAAGTTTTGGATATTGGTGATTTTCTTTTGGTTACTTGGTTGAAAGTCATTTGAGAACCTTTAAGTTCTCTTTTTTTTAACTGCTGGCAAAAGGTGGGATTATTGTATATTGGATAAAATGAGTAAATGAAATGTGCCCATAGAAATTAATGGTAAGTGGGGTCTTTGTGGGTTTGGAAGTAGCTTTAATATAGAGGTATATATTTATAAATTAGTCTTGTTTAATTTCAAAGGAGCTTGAGAAAAAAACCTATTGTGACAATAAAATAATGACATGGTGAATCTGGGACTCTTGTTCTTATTTCTAATAAAGGAAAGTAACCCAGGAAGGGGGCTTCTCACACAAATGTTCTTTTTAATTGGGAGTGCTCAAAAATAAATTGCATGTTGGTGATGAGAATGACTTCTAGGTACATTTGAGGTGTTGGTGACTCCCCTTGATCATCACCAGCCAAGTATGACTGAGGCCTGAACTGGGCTAAGGAAGGCAAGCATTTCTTCAAACAAGTTACATCCTTTGAAGGAACATCTTTGGGGAAAAACAGTTGTGAATCCTTTTGGGAATTACATGAAAACAAAAAATTTTCTATTCCTCTTATAAAAAACAGACTTTCAATTGGTAGAGAACCAGTGTTCATTCCTTTGTGTGTCTGCTATGGTTGGGTCTTCCTTAATTTCAAACCAGGTGTGACTTACTCTTCAAAGCTCCAATTTTATTGAGCTGTATAGTGGGAATAACTAATACCTACTGTAGGGTTGTGAGGATTCAGTAGAAATGCATGTAAAGTCAGTTAATAGCTGGCTGGCTACCTTGTGAAAAAGTTTAAAGCAGGAAACACTTCCATGGGAAAATCTTTTCAAGACAAAGATTCCATTTCATCCTCCATAGTTTCTTGGTAGCAACTTAGATCTCAACTGCAGAGGAAGGGTCGGAGAGCTCCCCTGTCAGGCACTGCTTACTATGGTGGTTCTCAAGGCTGTTGCCCTAGAATCCCCTTGGGAGCTGAGAAAAAGAGGAAGCAGAATGTAGACGATTGCATTTTAATGGTTTTACTCTGCGTGGGATGGCTCTTTCATCTCACCACTGTCCTTTTATCAGAAATTACTTTTTGCTCGTGTATTGTAGAATTGGGTATATATTGAGTTGCATCACTTTAGTTGTTCATTGATTGCTTCTCGTATGTGACTTGACTGCGGGGTTCCAGCCAAGCCAGTAACCCCTTGCTTAAGCCAGCAACCTTGGGCTCAAGCCAGGGATCATGTGGATGATCCCACACTCAAGCTGGTGACCCTGGCTCAGGCCTGCGATGTCAGGATTTCCGAGCCTGGGACCTGGTCCATGCTCTATCCATTGCACCACCACCGGCAAGGCGAATTGTGTTGATCTTGACTCCCATCTGAGTGTCTCCTGGATGCCAAGTTCCAAGTGTTGCTGATGATTTCTAAATGTGGGACTAGCAAATTTCAGGCTCTGTTTTTCCAGTTTAAGACTGATGTGATTATTCACTGACTCCAGTCCTATGGAGCAGCACCGCAGGTTTCCAAACTCGGACTTGCTCAAGGTCACGATGAGATGTGCCAGAGCTGGTGTGTAATAAGCTGAGGCAATCAGCCCGCAGACCCCGCGCTCAGGCCAGGAGAGCTGATCTGGGCACTCACTGAGCTACCTACAGCTCAGAGAGCGAACGCTCTCGAGTTAAGCGCAGCTCCCCCCTCTTCACCCGCCACGCTCGCAGGACTACACTTCCCAGCGCACCTCGCTAAGGCAGCTGGCCGCGGGCCTCTCCCTCGTGTTCCCATGTGGCCTTGCGTCACCGCCCTAGATTTCCTCAACCTCCTGGGGATGCGCGGTCTCCTTGGACTCCACTTCCCGGCGGTGCTCGCGGCGGGGCGGGGCGTGGCCTGCGGGCGAGCCAAGGGCGGGGGGCGGGCTGCCCGCGGCTAGGGAGGCTGTTGCCTCCCTGGGCCTTCCAGGGTTGCTGCCTCCACTATGCCGCTGCTGGTCGAAGGGCGGCGAGTGCGGCTCCCGCAGTCCGCCGGGGATCTCGTCCGAGCCCACCCGCTTCTAGAGGTGAGCAGGGCCGGGGCGGGGGGCTTCGAGGCGGGCCGAGTCCTTCTCACCCCGTCGCCGCCACCCGCTCTGCCCGAAACAGACCTCGCACTTGGCACAGCGGAGGTGCCGGCGGCACCGCCGGGGTCCCGGTCGCTGACAGCCCACTTTCTGCCTTCGTTGGAGGCATCTGTGGAGCTTTCCCTTCTTCGGACCTTAGAGGGCATCTGCTGAAGCCCCTTTTCCGCAGAGGAGAGGACGGGGGCCCAGAGAGGTTAGGTGGCTGGCCCACTGTCGCCCAGCATCGAGGCTTGAGGACACTCTGGGAGCTCCTCTTCCCAGACAGGGCGGCCCCAACCTCGAGTCCGGACTTGGGCAGCCGCCCTTGCTCGCTAGCCCTCTCGGGATCCCACCCTGCGTGGACGCTGCATCGTTTTGGGGTCCTCGGGAAGCAGGAGGCTGTTCCAGGGTGGGCTTGGGACAACGTTTGGGCAGAGGTCCCCTCCCCTCCTGGTGCCACCCCCACCTTACATATCATCACCCCCCCTCCCCAGGGCATAGGGCTCCTGTTATTTTTAGCCAGAAGAGAAAGCCCTGCTTTTCCACAGCTGGGCCGAGTTGAGGACCACGCCCTAATGGCAGGGTTTTGTTTTCCTGCTTTTGTCCTCAAATAGATCTCTGAACCCTTAGTCTGTGCTTATGCAAAAGCTGTTTGGAGACGGGTTTTTCTGTTAAAACAAAAACATCCCATTTGCCCCGTTTAGAACCAGTCAATTGATTTAAGTGATACTTACCAAGCCCCAAATTTGTTTTTGGCATCCTCTGGTGTTCTCTTCTATTCCTACAATCAGGGCACTTACAGTCTAGTTGTGGGGAATGGGTTTTAATCACAGAATCACTCAAATATCATAAACTGTTAAGTGCCAAAAATACCCCTTTTCACCCCAGGCTGCAAAGTGCAGAAACCTGATCTGGTCTAAGGCCTCTGGGAGGTTTTCCTAAGGTTCCCTCTGTAACAGTGACACAGGTTGTAATTGTTTTGTCTGAATACTAGTTTTGTTTATTATCCCTTGATCTGTCCCCCAAATATAAGCTTCCTGAAGGCAGATAGAGCCTTTGCTTTGTGTCCTCAGACCCTAGGACAATGGAAGATGAGCCTGGAGATGAGTGTGCAGTCTGTAAATATTTGTTACATAAATGGGTGAACAAAATGGCGGGAAGGATGAGGAATAACTGACAGGGAAAATGGGACTGATCTGTGTGATTCTCAACTTGAATTTCAAGAAAACAATAGTAATAGTTGTCAACACATATTGAATACTTAGCAGATACTGGGCATTGGACTATGTCACTGTCACACCATTAAAGAGGGAAGTCAGAAGTAGAACTCACCAAAGGAGAAAATTCCAGCCGCCTAAAAAATTTAGATGACACTCTATTTTTATGTCTGTTTGAAAATTTCTACCACAGAAAAGTGAGAAAGATCAGTGTCTAAGGCAGGCAGCCCACTGTGGAGAGAGGGGCAGATGGGGATATACCAGGGTGGCCAGTCCCTCTGGAAGGAGGTTTGGCCTATTTACAGAGCCATGGCCTAGAAAGGCTGCGTAGTGGAAGCCAATTCACATTGCAAACATGGAGCAGGGAAGGTCACTTTCATTTGCCGCAGTCTTAGGGAAGGAGGATGGAGGTGAGAGAGGGCTTTCTAGCCAGACTGTGCTGTGATGGGCAGGTGAACTGGCCAGTTTCCTTGGTGCAGAGAGAGAGGGTCAGAAGGGGAAGAGTGAAGATAAGTCAGAGAGGTTGGTGGTACCTGGATTAGAGGGGTTTGGATGCATCTTTAAACAGGTAAGCAATGGGGTGAAATGAAAGGTTTAACTATTTTCTATAGCAAGAAGTGTGGCCTCTTTGTAAAAATATGTAAATGTCAAAAGAAGAAAAAATAATCTGGGACCACAACTACTTTTCACATTTCAGTAAATATCCTTATAAAGGTTTTTATTTGTATATGATAAACTTTTAAAGTGAAAGCATGGCCCTGGCTGGTTTGCTCAGTGGTAGAGCGTTGGCCTGACGTGTGGATGTCCTGGGTTCGATTCTTGGTCAGGGCACACAGAAGTACCCATCTGCTTCTCCATCCCTATTCCCTCCCCCTCCCACTCTAGCTTCTCTCTTTCTTTCTCTTCCCCTCCTGCAGCCATGGCTCAATTGGAGCGAGTTGGCCCAGGGCACTGAGGTTGGCTCCATGGCCTCCACCTCAGGTGCTAAGATGAGCTCAGTTGCTGAGCATTGGAGAGCAAGCCCTAGATGGGCAGAGCATCACCCCCTACTGGGATTGCCTGGTGGGTCCTGGTCGGGGTGCATGCGGGAGTCTGTGTCTTTGCCTCCCCCCTCTCACTGAATAAAAAAAAAGGGAAAGCATACTATATATTCTATTTTATGATGTCTTATTCACGTAACAGTATAAGTATACAGTGTCAACAGTTATAAGCCTGTCCCTAGCTATGCCTAACATGGAACAATAACAACAGTGACGGTAATGCAGAGCACCACTGTCCTATGAAGTAGGTACCAGTGCTATTTCCATTTCACAGGTGATGACTATGACGCATAGTGAGGTTAAGTCCCATGTCCTATAAGTGGTGTCACCTGCGTTGGAAAGCTACAGTCTACCTTTGTCTCTAACTGTACTGCTCAGTGTATGGTAACCACCAGCCACATGTGGCTGTTTACATTCAAATTAATTAAAAATACACTTTAATCACCAGTTCCTTAGTTGAACTAGTCATATTTCAAGTGCTCAACAGCCACTTGTGGCTAGTGGCCACTGTATGCGACAGTGCTGATACTGATTGTTGCCATCGTAGCAGAAAGTTCCTTTGGGTGGTGCTCTCTCGAGTCTTTGCTCCTAACCAGCCACTGGGAGCTCCATAACCAGCCCTGCAACGTCTCCTCTCGGTAAATGGAATTTCACAATATGAGGGCCCTGTAACTTTGTTCCTCCTTTTAAGCATGTTAGATACATTCTTTCTTTTTTTTTAAATTTTATTCATTTTAGAGAGGAAACACAGAGTGAGAGAGAGAGAGAAAGAAAGAGAGAAAGGGGGGAGGAGCTGGAAGCATCAACTCCCATATGTGCCTTGACCAGACCAGTGCAGGGTTTTGAACTGGCGACCTCAGTGTTCCCAGGTCGACGCTTTATCCACTGCGCCACCACAGGTCAGGCTAGATACATTCTTTCACTATTATGAACATTCACAGAGCTAAATCTTTATAAGCCCCATAATTATTCCTACAGGTGAAATTGCTGGGCTTAGAGATTTTTTTTTTTTTTTTTAGCAGAAAAATGATGTAACAAAATCAGTGTTTTGAAGCAATGATGCTGGCAGCCATTGGGAGAATAGAGTGAGCGAGGGAGACCTTGAGGCCATCAGAGAAACGGGAGGGGAACCATGACAGCCACCCCCCACAATCCTGCTCTCAGTTAATTATCACACAACCTAAGGAGTGGCCGGTATCATCCCCATTGGCCAGAGGGTCAGGAGCAAGGCCAAGATCACTCGGTGAAAGGCAGAGAACTCCCACGGCAGGCATTGCTTCTCTCTCCCACTCCTAAGTTCTATGGCAGGAATTTAGATGTGAGATCATGATGGACAGAAATAAGGTAGCCCAAGTGGGAAAGAAGGCTCAGTTTTGAGAGCTGTACCTGTTAGTAATTTCTTACTCAGCACCATGCTTTGCAGTTCACAAAGCACGTTTATACCTGCTCCCCTTGTTTTGAAAGAACAACAGAATATACCAGCAGGGTAAGGGGTCTGTGACCATCCTGAAGGGTACAGCGAAGTGATCGGCTAACACAGGGAACAAATTACAGCCACAGGCCAAACCCTGCGTGTGGATAGCTCACAAGCCACGAATGGTTTTTACTTTTTTTTTTTTTTGAGTCATATACAGTAAGTATACTCTCTTCAAGTGGGGTCAGGTAGTGCGTTTCTCAGTCCTCCACCTGTGGTGCCTTTATGAACTTGCCTGTCCCTTTTAGTCTCTGGCCCGCTCTAATACATGAATGTGCTCTGCACAGCTGTCCTCCTGAGGGCCGCCACCTTGCCTACAGAGCCCCCCAAACGGAATCTGAGCTGTAGTGACCGGGTGCTGGGCAAGTGAGACAGATCATGGGTGTACTAGCGTTCGTTGTATTCTAAGGAGGCTGTGACGATGCAGAGAGCAGGGTTCTACCAGCTGCCTTCCATTCTCTTCACCTGCCTGATGCTGGCGGGTCAAGAACCTGCAGGAGAAGAACTCAATTTGGACAAGTCCAGTTTCCAGAACCATTTCAGAGCACACTTACTGGAATGGCCTGTGTTCCTCTCTTCAGTGTCACTGCTATAGTTTGTATACATTGTAACCGGGTCTCTCGGTTGTTACATTTTAGATGTTGGGAGAAAAATCAAAAGAATGTTTTATGACATGTGAAATATATGAAATTCAGATTTTGGTGTCTCCCATAAATAAAGTTATTGAAGGGACAGCGCCAGCCCTTCGTTTCCGTGCGGGCTGTGTGTTTTCATGCTACAGGGTATAGTCTGCAAAGCCCACAAGAGTTACTGTCCGGACACACGCAGAAAGGGGTGTGCTGAGTCCTGGGTTAGCGCACAGTGCCCCCGACTAGGACTAGGCAGTGAGGTGAAGTGTGGCACAGAATGCGGAAGAGAGCGTTAGTGAATCTCAGTGTCCAGAGACTGTCCAAAGTTGAGAAAGCGGGGGCTGGTTTTATATCAGAAAGGATGTATTTATAAGGTAGGGCTGGCTGTGGGTTTTCCCACAGAGGAGAACTTGGGTTAACTTTTTAAAATTTAAGTGGAAAACAGAAGCAGTGTACCATTTTTGCCTTGTGGCATTCTCTTCAATAATCCGTGCTGCTTTTACTGTGGGAAATAGTAGGAGCTCTGTCAGAAAATATCTGATTTTTGGTTTTGGGTATGAAAGCGATCATTTCTCACAAGTAGCTTTGCTTTTGGGTGGTGACCCAGCTGTGAAAATGAGTGGTAAAATTTGCCTTTACTCCCTCTCTCAAAAGAACAAAGCAAAGGTGAGTATTAAAGGAATGATATAAAGGAAATTCTGAATTATCTGTTATTTTAAATTGAGGTGAGGTGAGAGTGGTATGAAAAGGAAAAGCATTCTCTACCTGACCAGCGGTGGCGCAGTGGATAGAGCACCGACCTGGGATGCTGAGGACCCAGGTGTGAAACCCTGAGGTTGCCGCCTTGACCATGCGATTATAGACATGACCCATGGTCACTGGCTTGAGCAAGGGGTCACTGGCTCAGCTTGAGCTCCAGTCTCCACCCTGCCCCCCCATCAAGGCACGTAGGAGAAGCAATCTATAAACAACTAAAGTGATGCAACTATGAGTTGATGCTTCTCATCTCTCTCTCTGTCTCACTGTCTCCTCTCTCTCTGTCGCTCTCTCTTGCTAAAGAAAAAAGAAGAGAAAAAAAAAGAAGATGAAAAGCACTCTGATAAGGAGTGTTTTGAGTTTGAGAACCGGCCATATTTATTTCAAAGTTCCTAGCTGATCTACCTTTAAACTGCAGTTCGCTTAATCCTCAGTTCCTTTCTTAAATTGAGGGTCTGGTCTCATGGTAATTGCTGCCTTGCTTTCAATTAATGGAAGTTTATTAAAGGAAAACACTGTATAACTCATCAAGCTGATCATTATGCTTTTTTATATCTATTTTAGTAAGCACTAATCTAAATTCACACCGTTTAGGAGGTATGACAAGAAGCCTGTGTAAGACTATAAAAACATTTTCCAGTCTGTGCAATACATGCGTACTGTGTATTACACAGCTGCATAAGAATTTTTTTTTTTTTTTACAGGGACAGAGAGAGAGTCAGAGAGAGGGATAGATAGGGACAGACAGGAATGGGAGAGGTGAGAAGCATCAATCATTAGTTTTTCGTAGCCGTTGCGACACCATAGTTGTTCATTGATTGCTTTCTCACATGTGCCTTGACTGCAGGCCTTCAGCAGACTGAGCCACCCCTTGCTGGAGCCAGTGACCTTGGGTCCAAGCTGGCGAGCTTTTGCTCAAGCCAGATGGGCCCGCGCTCAAGCTGGCAAGTTCGGGGTCTCGAACCTGGGTCTTCCGCATCCCAGTCCGACGCTCTATCCACTGCGCCACCGCTTGGTCAGGCTGCATAAGAATTTTTTATTGAGTTTTTTTTCAAGTAAGAAGGAAATTATGATATTTAGGGTTGTATCAATTTGACATTTTAAAAATATATATATAATTTAGTTTTCATTCAAGAATTTAACCCCCCCAGGTTTACTAAGAATTTATACAAATACTGAATTAGACAAAATGTTGACACCTAATATTAATATATTATTTTCATAGATTTGCTCCTTTCTGATTTTTTTACTTTAATAATAATGTAACTACATCATAGAAGATTTAGAGAATAGAGAAAAGACACCAATTAAATTATCATTTTTACCCTGTTCTAACATAACTGTACTCATACCGGCAAGTTTCCTTCCAGTATTTTTTCCTGGGTGTAGCATCATTTTAGCCTGGTAGTTTTAGCAGCATATTTATAGCTTAAAATTTATTTTATACTTTTGTTATCTTGCTTTTCAGTGTACATTTCAAAGCTGTTTTCCCATAGCCCGCATTTTCCATGACCGTGCAGTCAGTAGTTGGAAGTTGGTGCTGCATCATTGACTCCCCTCCCTCTCCTGTTGCTGCTCCCTGCTTTTTGCCGTCCTAAATAACGCAGGGGTTTGGGTTGTCTCCTCACTCCGGAAGTGGGAGTGCCAGATTAGGGGCTAGGGAAGGTCCTGACCGCCGCTCTCCGCCTTTAAGGAAAGAAGGGATGTGGTTTCTGAGCCACTGGTCCATGAGGCCATATAATCGGATTCTCTTTACAATTATAAAACTGTGAGCAGTCTCATATTCTTTGGTAAAGAACTGAAAAGGGATTTTTGCATCTTATTCCACAGGCACTAAAATCTTGTTTGGTAGGTTAAAAAAGAACAGACCTTTTTTTTTTCTTGCACTATTCCACATGATAGTAGTTGCTGCTACCTTTTTATTTGAGCCTTTCTGTCAAATAACACACACACCTCAGATCTACAAGTGTGTGTTCCCACCTAGGGCACGCTTTGGCTCTCCCCACCTCTCTCGTTACTCAGTCCTCACTAATTTCCATCACTATTTTATTTTTTAATTAAACAGGAAAGAGCCAGACTTCTCAGAGGTCAGTCTGTTCAACAAGTGGGACCCCAGGGCCTTCTGTATGTTCAGCAAAGAGAGCTTGCAGTGACCTCCCCAAAGGATGGTAGGTTAGGAAGCAGTGAATTGGGCATTATCACAAAAGGCTATTGGATATTTTATTTTATTTCTTTTTTAAACAGGCTCCATCTCCATTCTGGGTTCTGATGATGCCACCACTTGTCACATTGTGGTCCTGAGGCACACAGGTATGGCGAGAGAGATGAAGGAAATCATTACTTAAACTGACCCAACATTTGGGAACATTAATTTCTCAGTTCAAGTGTCCTGGTGTCCAATTTGAAACCTGAGTTGGCTTACCTTTTCTGCGGTGTGCATGGTGTCTCCCTGTGCCCTGGTCAGAACGGGTTGGCTGGGCAGCACAGCTTCTGTTTTTCCTTACAGGATATTCAAACAGGAGACCGTCCGAATGCACAGGAGGCGACTTAGCTTGCCAGCTGAGTTCTCGTTGGGAATAACACGAGTTATTTCACCCTTGTTCTCCAGGTAATGGGGCTACCTGCTTGACACATTGTGATGGAACCGACACCAAAGCTGAGGTCCCCTTGATCATGAACTCCATAAAATCCTTTTCTGACTCTGCTCAATGTGGAAGGTGAGCTCCTTGCTACTGTTTTGTGACAATAGGAACTCTGTACCCTTGTATAGAGGCAATAGCTGTGGAAGCTGCTACAGAATCCTGGAAGGTCATGACCACAGTGGCTGTCTTGTTCCCCTGGAGCAGAGTTTGGTACATACAGCATGGCTTCTGTTCCGTGGTTGTTGAGCGAATGAATGGGTGATGGGTACAGGTCGGGGAACAGTGCTGGATTGTAAAAGGAGGGTGGGACCTTGCACCTGTGGTTTTATTTTCAGTAATGTATTTTTATTTAATTTTTTTTTCTTTAATTGATTTTAAAGAGACAGGAAAGGAGAGATGGAAGCATTTATTTTGTTGTTCCACTTAGTCGTGTATTCGTTAGTTGCTTCCAATATGTTCCCTGACCCAGGGTCGAACCTGCAACCTTGGTGTTTTGGGACGATGCTGTAACCAACTTAGCTAACAGGCCAGGGTCTCAGTAATGTAGTTTTAGATGTTCATATATCAGACGTTGCTTTGTTATACACCAGATGTGGTATCCCTCCCTCTCTCCTTTCCTCCCTCCCCCCTCCTTTCCTCCCTCCCTCCCTCCCCCCCTTTATCGAAAGCTTTCTGTGGGCAAGAACCTGATATAGGTGCCAAGGACATAGCAGCGGGCAGAGTAGACCGTACTGGCCCCTGTGGTGTTCATACTGAAAAGCAAGGAGCCACTCACTAAGCAAAGCAGGGTGTCAAATGGTGGACAGTGCTGTGGAGAAAAACAAGGCGGGGAAGAAACGGGGGAAGGCCGAGGATTAGGGGTACAGTGTTAAGTGTCAGTATATCACTGGTTTCACTACAGATCCCTTAGGAGAGCTGATGTCTGACCTGGCCACCCGTCACAGCATCTAACCCTCACTGGTTACAGAAGTGTAACCACCTCCATTTCACGGCTGCTGACACTGAGACTTGGCTGACCCGGAATCACACAGCTAGTTAGTGGCAGGCCCATGACACAGGCCTTACCTATGCTCACAATGTCCCCTCTCCTTTCTCTCTCATTGGGTGGACTCTGCAGGCTTTGTTCATTTTATTTGAAGTCTAAGGTAGCCATTGAATGAACTAGGCCCCTGGTTGACAAACTGTGGCTCGCGAGCCACATGCGGCTCTTGGGCCCCTTGAGTGTGGCTCTTCCACAAAATACCACGTGCGGGCGCTACCTCGATAAGGAATGTACCCACCTATATAGTTTAAGTTTAAAAAATTTGGCTCTCAAAAGAAATTTCACTTGTACTATTGATATTTGGCTCTGTTGACTAATGAGTTTGCCAACCACTGAGCTAGTCCATTAATATACAAGCCCTTAGAATCCCAGGGATTCTCTGGCAGAGTTTCATTAGTACAACAAAAATCAACTTTTAAATTTAATTCTGTTGCAGCCTGTGTTGGTGACACAGGCTGGGCCAGCTTCACTGGCATGCAACCTGGGCAGTTGCAGAATGGCCTTTGCATTTTGCAGTGGGCCCCGCAGAACGAAGCAGATTACAACATGCAGCTGTGAGACTTCCCCGGCCTGTTCAAGGGACTGGTTCGGTCGCTCTGAAAGGTTTGCTGCAACCATGATTTGGAATGCGAACCTGTAGCCCAGTGTTGAGCAAAGCCGTGATTGCTGCTCTCCTTACTTTCAATGATTATTGTGAGGCCCCGTGCTGGTGCATCGTTCCTCATGTCTGCGTGACATACAGCCCCGTCAGAAACACGGTTGTTACAGGCTGGGGACAGGTGTTAGCGGCCAAGTGAGCATGGGAAACAGAGCTAAGCAAAGTTTGATGGTTTTCAACTGTTGGACCTCTTAGGCCTTTCCTTTGCTAGTGTGTATTGTGACTCCTAGGGTGGGGTTAGAGTAGGCAAGATTTCCTAAATATTTAACTCCATGAATCTTTTTTTTCTGTCTCATGCAGCTAACGTTCAGGGCAGCACAGTGGATAAGCATGTGCTTTAGACAGAGACTGTTTCCTTCTCTGTGGGTGGCAGTGACCATTCTTGTTTCTCCAGGAGAGGTGGGCATTGGGGGGCAGCATCTGCGGGGGCGCACTGCAGGCCGTCCCTAAAACGGGCTGTCGTCCGTGTAAGCTGCCTTTCCTGCACTCCTCCACCCCAGTTCCTGCTAGGGGAAAACATACC
Organism: Rhynchonycteris naso; assembly: GCA_037038555.1. Lineage (NCBI taxonomy): Eukaryota > Metazoa > Chordata > Mammalia > Chiroptera > Emballonuridae > Rhynchonycteris > Rhynchonycteris naso. The sequence continues at coordinate 187,251,437 of CM073000.1, read as the reverse complement.
TGCCTACCCCAGGGGCCCCAGAGACATGGTGTCTGTGTCGTGGCACGGCCCGGGCCGGAAGTGCGGCTGTAGGGCGAGGGTTCCCAGGAGCCGAGGACCGCATTCAAAGCGAAACCAGCGCACACCGCTGTGCGTTGTGCTGGCCTCTGACCACCGTCCGTCTCTTTGCCAGGCTGGAACTGCACCTCGTGGGCGGCTTCAGTGACGATAGGCAGTTGTCACAAAAACTTACTCATCAACTTCTTAGTAAGTTCACTATTTTTTCCCCAAATTTGTACCTATTTTTGCTTCTGTAACAGTGCCAGCGAGGACACAGCTTAAGCAGGGGCATACCTTCCTGGAGTGACATAGCTGTTTAGCTTGAAATCTAACAAAGACTGAACTGTAATGAGCTAAATTTTTAGGGGCTAATGGTGTGGGGACAAGATTTCATTTTAAAACAGTTGATGTACTCCAAAATAGGAATGCTCTGAATTATGTAAAAACAGAGCTACTCTCTGGGCAGAATGTTCGTTTTAATCTGTAAAAAATGAAAACATTGACTATACCATTTCTTCCCTACTCAGTGAGCAGTTATTTTTTTAGAAACCACATTGCTCTGTGCTGATTCACCGTGAGGCAGGGAGGTGACAGTCACACAGTACCAGCACGCGCAGTGGTACAGCTCGTTGGAAAAGCTGTTTGGTGTCTGGGAGGTCTTGAAAGGTTCATATCCTTTGTCCCATTGGTTCCCCTTCTGGGAATCTTTTCTAAGGAAATAATCTGAAATTTACACAGAATTTATGCCCAAAGATAGGCAATATATCGTTTACAACAGAAAATAACCTAATGCCCGTTAGTAGAGGAATAGTTGTATAGCTGTTAAATATAGTACTTATGAAAAAAGTTCCAATTCCATGGGAAATACGTATGTACTAAACAATTGGGTTATAAGATTGTGTACACACTATGAGCTTAGCTATGCACAGGAAAGTATGGAATGCATAGCATATTAACTGTGAGATTATAGACATTAAAAACCCATTACTCCTTATACTCTCCTGTATTTTCCAAGTTATTTATGCCCGAAGTCAGGAAAAGACGTTACTTAGGAGAAGATGAATAAAAATCTTGTCAGTTTATCCCCCTATACCTCAGAATGGAGAGAAATGGAAAGCCTTGGTCACAGTTTCCTTTGGGCTGCAGGCTAGGAACATGGCTGTCACTTGGCAGCAGGGTTCCATGGCATCAGTTCACGTGCATCTGGCCTCTGATTGACAGGCCAGGTTGTGGCTGAAAGGGCAGTGGAACAGAGATGGCTCAGCTGGCTTCCTTCCCACCGTCCCCATTTTTACTTGCTCAAAAAATGTTCTGGTTAATTAAAGGAGCTTTTTTGATACCTAGTTTTAAAATCCTAATTGTAGGTGAATTTGACAGACAAGAAGATGACATTCACTTAGTGACATTATGTGTGACAGGTAAGTTCTGCCCTCTCTCCCAAAACAAAGCTGTAGATTTCAGGAAGGCTTTGCTTCACCCTTAGAGCAGGACCTGGCACCATCAGGACTGTGCTCCCAGAAGGCACAGCTGCCGAGGTGCTGCTGACTTTTGCTCTGGCGGTGCCCACCTGCGGGAACAGCCTCCCCTCCCTTCCCAGGGTCCGTATCCTGCTCAACCTCAGTTGAGATGCTGACCCACTTTAGAGCAAGTCGTGTCCCCTTCCCTGAGATACTCGGAAGCCTCCTCTGCACGCCTGGGCAGAAGGGACCACACCCCAGGCAGGAGCTCCACCTCGGGTGGCGGACTGCTGGGAGGCGCTGACTCGGGGAGTGGCAGTGCGTCCAGGACAAGCCGAGTGCTCTGGCCCTCAGCAAGGAAGTAGGGACACTGTCCCTTTTGTTGTCTGGTCTCCCCCATCACAGTGAGCTTTTTCTTGGCCTCTAGTTTACAAAATGAAAGCAATTATTTAGTGTTTTTTAAAAATTGGATCTTAGAAAAAACATTCTTTTTGTTTGTTAGAATTAAATGACCGGGAGGAAAACGAAAACCACTTTCCAGTCATTTACGGCATTGGTAAGTAGCGTGTGTGTGAGGGCCGAGCCCAGGGCCCAGGGGCTGGAGCGGCACAGTAATTTTCTGATAGCAAGGGAACCCAGAACAAAGATCCTACAAAGGAAAATCCAGAAACTTCTACCTTCCTGTGATGGCCCCTAAGACTCCTGAGGATGAAACTGTATTTGCAGAGGGCTTATACCATGTATGTAATATGTTATATAGTTAGCTGGGTGCTAGGAACACAGATTTGTGTTATGTGTATCTGACATGCATAGTAAAAATTAGAACAAACAAAAACACCAGACTTGGCCAAGATCACAGGCCGCCTTCCTGACCTCAACCACTTGCAGACACATTCGCCCGGCACCTACCTGAGATGAACTGCCTTCCCCGAGGGCCGGCGCTTGGTTTGGAACAGTCTTACCAAACCTAGTTCAGCTCAGGCCTTGGCCATTTTGAGTGAGATACTTGGCTACAGGATTGCCTTTTCCCTTTCCAGGGAGAGGGAAGCTCCAGGCGCTTGAGTAATTTTGTTCAATTTCCATTCTATCCTTTCTTTGAGAGAGATCCATATTCTGTTATGTATGGTGGGAAAAATGTGGGCCTGTGCAAACTTTCTGTGTTTACCTTTTGTCAACTCAGTCATCCTGTTGTCCCTCATAGCTGTCAACATTAAAACTGCAGAGATTTACAGAGCCTCCTTCCAGGATCGCGGTCCAGAGGAGGAGCTGCGTGCTGCGCGAGCTTTAACAGGAGGACCAGTGAGTCATGAAATGTCACAGCTTGCCGACGCGCACACACTTGTAGGTTATAATAGCGCGAGACCCCAATTCTCTGCCTTGAAGGTGTAGGGGAGGTAATGTGAATCCCCAATATCCAGTCCAAAGAGAATGAACCCTTTTTACTTTGTAAGAACTTTACCTACAAAGTTCCTATAAAGAAAGAGCCAAGAAGGGGGAAGGAGAGGTTTCTCCCCTCTCCACCTTGGATCATGCACTCCTTTCGACCAAGTCACTAAAGAGCAATCTGCTGGAATGAGTTGATCAAAAACACCGATCAAATCAATTTAAAAGTCTGATTGCCTTAGGGTGCTTTTTATTTTTTATTTAAATGTTAATTTTCTTGATTTTAGAGAGAGAGGGAGAGAGAGCAAGAGAGAGACAGGAACAGCGATGTACCCGGACCACGGATCAAACTGGCAATCTCCATGCTTCAGGACGATGCTCTAACCAACCAAGCTGTCTGGCCAGGGCCTTAGAGTGCTTGTTAATTAATTAACATTTTAAGTTTAAAAGTTAGACAAAAACCTAAGACTGACATGCTGTTCGAGGAATGGGGGAAAAAATCCTTTAAAAATGGGTCAAGTTGCCTGACCAGGAGGTGGCACAGTGGACAGAGTGTCGGACTGGGATGCGGAGGACCCAAGTTCGAGACCCCGAGCTCGCCAGCTTGGACCCAAGGCCGCTGGCTCCAGCAAGGGGTGACTCAGTCTGCTGAAGGCTCGTGGCCAAGGCACATGTGAGAGAGCAATCAATGAACAACTACGGTGTCGTAATGGCAACAAAAAACTAATGATTGATGCTTCTCACCTCTCTCCATTCCTGTCTGTCTGTCCCTATCTATCCCTCTCTCTGTCTCTCTCTCTCTGTTTCTGTAAAAAAAAAAAAAAAAAAAAAGGGTCAAGTGCCCTGGCCGGATAGCTCAGTTGGTTAGAGTGTTTCACTGATGTGCAGAGGTTGTGGGTTCAGTCCCTAGGCAGGACACATACAGGAACATATCAATATTTATGGCTGTCTCTCACTCTCCCCACCCCTCTCTATCCAATAAATAATTTAAAAATGTGTGAAAAAATAGAAATAGCATTTAGAGCACCCAAAAGAGATCTGCTCGCTCATAAAATGACATTTTCCATTTTCACTGAAAAATAATACTTGCATTCAGAATGACCTGTTTTGCCAATAACATTTTTAGGGTTCCTTTTATAATTTCTCAAGTAGCATCATAGCCATGATTTTACTAATATTCAGAGTATATTTCAATCTCAGTAACCGAAATTGAACATTGCTGGGTAAGCCTAGACCAACTGTTGACAGATCCCGAGAATTCAGGGTATTGATCATTTGGCAAATGAACATTGTTACAAATTGTTACAAATTGGGGCAACAAATGTTGTGTAAAGTTGCAAGGTAACTTAGCTGCTTGGGTGTAGATACCAAGGCAATGTTTCCATGTAGCAACAAGGAACATGGACTTCAGACAGACACACCTGGGTTGGAGGCCCAGCTCTGATGCTTACAGGAAATGTGACTGTGGGCTCTGTGCCCTGCCTCTCCGAGCCTCAGGTGTTCAATCAAAATGGGAAAAATGCCGTCTTCCTGCAGGATTGTTGTCAAAACTAAACAAAATAATATGTTACAAAGTGCAGGACTAGACAGTTGTCCCAAGTATTTAGTAAGTAGCAGTGTTTATTATTAGGAGACAAAATTGTAAAGAAGCTTGTCATGCAGAAAAATGCCTTAACTGCTAGACTACACTGGAACCTGCTTTAATGGTAGGGTTTGAGAAGCTGGTAACGTTCCTTAAATTCTATCCTTAAAATGTCTTTTCTTAGATGATTAGTATTTATGATGCAAAGACAGAACAACTTCGAATAGGACCGTACTTCTGGGTGCCGTTTCCACATGTGGACTTCTGGTTGCAGCAAGATGATAAGCAGATACTAGAGGTGAGAATTTACAGGTCGGGCAAACCTTAGCTCTCTAGACCCTAGTCTCCTCATCTGTAAGAATAAAAGGGTTTAGACTAAATAACAGCTGCTTTTCCTTCACTGAGTGGTATCTGTCTTCTGGATGCTGCCGACAGACCCTCATGAACTTCTGTGTCAGGAGGGGATGAGTAATGTCCTGGATAGACACTTGCATAGATGAAGCAGGAAGCAACCAACTGCTTTTTTCCTATTAACCCGGTACACCTCAGTTCTTTTGTCACTTTACAATTTATATATCTTTATATAGTGATCTGAGGACATCCTGGTTAATGTGAAAGGAACACAAGGATATTTTATTTGACAACTTTATCAAAGTAGGGACATAGCAAGGTTATTCTCATGCCTCGAATCTTGTTTATTTTCCAGAATCTGTCCACTTCACCTCTAGCTGAGCCCTCTCACTTTGTTGAACATATTAGATCTACTTTGATGTTTTTAAAAAAATACCCGTCTCCAACAAACACGCTATTTCCTGGAAATAAAGCTCTCCTCTACAAAAAGAAAGAAGATGGCTTATGGGAAAAGATATCCTCTCTAGAAAGCTAAATATAGCAGTTACCAAAGAAAGCAACTTTTTGGCGTGACAGACCATTGGTGGAGGTTGGACAGAATATGAATTTGGAATCTACATCCCTTGTCTTAGTGTCTTTCAAATGACTTTCAAAATAAAATCTTATTTTGGCAAAGGCGTTTGTTTGCTTTTTGCTTTGCTAAACAGGTGATATGCAGCTTTTCCTTTCTGGCTAGTAATAAGGGGCAGAGTAGAAGCTACCTGTCTCAGAATTCTGTGACAGCAATTTCAGTTACTTAGGGTAGTATTTCTAATTCTATAAAATTAGTGAATAAAGGAAAAATTGTAATTGAGTTTTCTTTAAGAACAATATTTAAGAGGGTTTCTTTGGCCCCAAAATATTTTAGAAGCATCTTATCCCAAACTGATATAGTAAATGTACCTCTGAATGAAGGGGATGAAAGGTTCAGAAAGAACCAGTGTTTGATCTCACTGTCTTGCAATATAATTCTAAAATAGATAATTTTCTATGAGGCTAAATTTAATCTGAATGTTCCACAAAACCACTAATAAGTCTGTTCTTTTAGGATAAGGTCATTAAAATGCCCAAATTGTGATTATTATGCAAACTGTATTTTTAGAAATCCTTTATTTTTCTAAAGTTGCTATCCAAAAGGAAGTCACTATGCCCAATTAATAGTAAGATTGGCCCTGGCTGGTTGGCTCAGCAGTACAGCATAGGACCGGCATGTGGAAGTCCTGAGTTCGATTTCTGATCAGGGCACGCAGGAGAAACCTATCTGTTTCTCCCCCTTTTCCCATCTCCTTTCTCTCTGTCTCTCTCTTCCCCTCCCACAGCCAAGGCTCCATTGGAGCAAAGTTGGCCTGGGTGTTGAGGATGGCTCCATGGTCTCCGCCTCAGATGCTAGAATGGCTCTGGTTGCCATGGAGCAATGGTCCAAGTGGGCAGAGCATCGCCCCCTAGTGGGCATGCCGGGTGGATCCCGGTCTGGTGCATACGGCAGTCTGGCTGCCTCCCTGCTTCTAAAACTTCAGGAAAAAAATAAGATTTACAAACAACTCACTAAGAACAATTTCAAGAACCTTTATTGAAACCAACATTCAAGTAGTATCTCAAGGGTGAAATTCTGTTTCAGGAAAACCAATTTAACAATTCCAAATATATATAAAAACATTTAAAAATTAATCTTGTTAAAGGTGATAATTTCCCCTTCTCCCATTTTATCTGCTATACTTCATTGCACCAAAAAACAGGGAAGACTTTAACAATCATCTGCACCAAAAAAAAAAAAAAAGGAAAATTGTATTTTGACAAGTGCCAAATGGCAGAAATCACATCCAATCAGTATAATTATAGGCTTACTGTGGTATAACTAAGGCTTCCAACACTACAGCCCACAAACCCAGTGTGAATTCCCACCGTCTTAAGGTCTCAAGCCCAACTGCTGGACTAGAGGGCCCGGGGCCATCACCTATGGTAAGTGAGGGGGTGCCGGACTTCTGGGAAAGTAGACATGGCAGTCATTAAGGGCTAACTTCCGGTTATTTCAGCGGTATGGGCTTGGTCAGCCTAAGAAAAGTTACTTTTCTGGTTCATATTTTCTGAGTTGGGCCCAAAAAGGGGTGAGCTACAAGTAGAACAGAAGCTATGGAAACCCCCATGTGTAATAGGTCAAAGCTGTACTTATTTCAGAATTTAAATTTAACTGGGTACTATACAGTATATTTAATATTAGGCTCTTAAGAGTAGCATCTATTGGATTTTCAAATATTAAACATAGAAATGAGCACAGTCTGTTCTTTTGTGCTAATTTAAAAGCTTTGCCAATATTTAAAAATATACACATATATATGGTCAAGAAGTCTTTACAGTTACTCTTAATAGCGGAATCCTTTAATTTGTTTACAAATAGTATATAAAGGGAGAAATGTAGCAGAGGGAAGTCCCAGGCAGCAGCGCTGCCCAGTCGAACCTGCCTGACAGCCTGCCACAGCTTGTGGACACAATCCTTACTTACATCTCCAAGGAAAGCAGCAGTAGGGGATTGAGGAGAGGGTTTCCGACACTCTTATGTACAAGCCCATTGAAACCCACTCTCCTTCAAGCCAAAACGATGCAGCTGTACATTGCAACCTGATCAAACTAAATGCCAACTAAAACAGATGGCAAAGAAAGCTGTCTCTCCTCTGCAGCAGGACAACAGGGACACCAGAGAGTTCACAAGAAAGCTGTCTTACCGGAAAGTTATTACGAGCAACCTAATAACTTAGGCTGATGTTTACAAAGATGAGACAAGTGTTTCAAGTGGCAGGCACTTGACATTCTGAGTGTTCTTTGTGAATAAAAAGTGTTTACAGTAACGTGGGGGATAATGTTATTATCACTACAGTTCAATAGACAGAATAGTTGTTCTCTATACCCACAGAATTAGACAAGTCAGTTACCCTCCTCGAAAGCCTGGCTTTCAGGCACATATTTGTGCAAAAACCCCAGTTAAGCACAAATAACAGTAATTTCTCTTGTATAAGCACGTGGCACAGTTCACATCTTGAGTATAACTTCATCTTCCCTGACAATATTCAGTACAGTCTCAAACCAAACACTGAATTTTATCTTAAGCTTTCTGGTTCTTCTACCTGTGGGCGGTCATCTTTTGGGCCCCGGGCTCTGTTCTGGAAGGTTCCAGTCTGGTCAGCTTCCTGAGGGCTGGGAGTCCCTGGGTGTTGCTCAGGGTTGTTAGCCTCCAGGGCCTCTTGTTCCAGCCCACCAGACAGGTGCTCCACTCTTTCCAAGTCCTCAATGTGACTGACTGAGCTGGTCTCACTTACAGCATCTGAACCTCTTAAGGATCTTTTAAAAGGCTTCTGGCCTAGAGAAAGACGGGAACGAACAGCACTGAAAGGTTAGGAAAGGACACTTCTGCAACAAAGCTCTGTGCAATGAGACTGCTTGACTAATTCCGACTGTTCAGTGCAAATCCCTGGAATCACTGGCTCCGAACCATTTAAGTAATGAGGCAAGAAGACAGTTGCTATGAGACTAACGTGCTCCCAAGGCTGGGAACTGTTGAGGTCACCTTAATTGTGGAAAGCTCAGGAGAATAAATACCAGGTTAAACATGATGCCAGCTCTCAAGACCCTAACTCCCCCCTCGGGAGTGCTACAGAGGTATCCCTCCAAGGCTAAAGCCCAAGGCTACTGGAATAGTTATTTAAAGGGTCAGCTGGTCTTAATTGAAGAGAAATAAGATTTTGGGTTAAAGAACCATGAAAACAACGGAATGTAGGTAATACCAAATGGAAAACCATTACATGATGCAAAGGTCTATTTTTCTAAGAGAAATACAACCCCTTTTTAAAAAAAATTTTTATTCATTTTAGAGAGAGAGAGAGGGAGAGAGGGAGAGAGATAGAGAAGGAAGGAGGGGCAGGAAGCATCAATTCCTATATGTGCCTTGACCGGGTAAACCCAGGGTTTCAAACCAGCGACCGCAGTGTTCCAGGTCGATGCTTTATCCACTGCGCCACCCAGGTCAGGCCACAACCCTTTCTCTTTAGTGTTAAACATGCAGATGTACTACTGTACCTGGAAGTCTCTGTTTAGTGCGATTGCCTGTGGGGGTCTGAGGCGGTGTTACTCCTGTACCTTGTACTTTATAGACATATGTGTGTTCTGTGGACTCCAGAGAGCCTGCCAGGGAAAGAAAGAGAGCAGTAGGGGACAGTCCTGGCACAGGCTGCCCTGGGAGATGCCCCCACTTAGCCTTATTCTCTATTGAGCTTCCTTAAGCCATGCAACCTCGCCTAGACTGGTGGAGACTTGGGTACTCCTGAAACATGCTAGGAATCGGAGAAAGGCATGGCACAGCTATGTTCATGAGTCCCAGTCCTGCCAGATGTGCCATCCTTGTCTCCCCAGGTATCCTGTGGACATTTGAAAGCAGTCAGTAGTGTGGCTGGCCTAGGCATGCCCGGAGAGCCAGGCCCAAGTGGGAAAGACCCTAACTTCCCCTCTTTAGCAACTATACTTCAGCAACAAGGAATGGATGCCACTTTGCTAAATAAAGGCTGAGCGTGGCATGTTAAAAGTCAGATTATCTCTGGTTGTCATATTAGTCATCATTTCCGGGGGAGGTAACAGAGGAAGGGGCCGCTGGTAGAACAGAAGAGTCCTACCTATAGTTGGATATCTTCCCCAAACCCTAGGAACTGGTCATTCTTGCTGGCTGCCTAGTCTGAAGTAACATGTCCAGTGCTACAGACGAGTCTTTTAACAGCCCCTCTCAAAGGCAGCCCTTCGCTGGGCCAAGCACTGTTGAGGACTGCAGTATCAACACTGACCCAGAGTGCCCAGACCCAGGCCAGAGGGTCTGAACAGGTGAGTGAACATGTTCCTGTTGGAGTCCAGGAACAGAAGTCTGCTGTGGGCAACGTGTAGCTGCTTTCGTGCCATTTCAGCAGTGGGGGCGGGAGAGGGAGGATAAGACAGTCAGACAGTCACGGGGCAGACAGATTTCTGGCACAGTCCCCGGGACAAAGCATGGGACAGACACAAGGCTTTTCAGCATGAGTGTGGGATCCCGGGACATTTGGTTAAAACTCTCAAGGTACATGAGACTTGGAAGGAGGCTGTCAGTCCTACCTGCTGTTAAGTTAAAAGTTCTTCCCTTCTGTGAAGGCTGGACCGGAGAAAACCAATTCAGCACGGATCCTACTACAGGGATCTGCCGTAACACCCCCTGCAAAACAACACTGCTCAGCATCACCTGGTTCCGTGGGCTCGCAGCCTGAGCCACTCCGCAGCCTCACCTCTTCCAGAAGGCGCTCCTCATTGGCCTTCTGCAGTTGAACCTGGGCTTCTTGAATTCCTTTCCGAACCACTTCTGTCATGTTTTCCAGAAGCTGTGTTAAGACCAAGAAAGGCATTACTTGTCTAAACGTATTGCCCAGGGCACCTCTAAGAACTATTAACACAGAACTGGGGACATTTTTCAAAAGTTAGTAAAGAGAACTCTGCACTTTAAAACATCAGTGTAAAAATAAAAGAGAAAATCAAATAGAAAAGGATAAAACAAAATGCTCAATGAGGCCTAGGCTGATATACCTTGGTGACCAGCCTCATTAGCCAGGGAACAGAGGAAAAACTGTCGCTATGATCGAACTATCGGGACATGTGGCTCCACATTCATGAAACAGAGTCAGAAGTGATATAGTCAGGTTTGAAAGAAACTTCAAGAAGTCTACCGAAGAATGAATAAAGCTGACTCCTTGGCCTTTTTCTTTTTTAAGTGAGAGGAGGGGAGGAGATAAGTCTCCTTCATGTGCCCCAACTGGGATCCACCCAGCAACCCCCCTCTAAGGCCAATGCTTGAATCAACTGAGCTATTTTTAGCACTTGAGGCTGATGCACTCGGGCCAACCAAGCTATCCTCAACACCTGGGGCCAATGCTTGAACTAAGCGAGCCACTGGCTGCAGGAGGGAAGGGGGAGAGGCAGAAGGAGAGAAGGGGGAAAGAAGCAGATAGTCGCTTATCTGTGTGTCCTGACCGGGAATAGAACAGAAGACATCCATATGCTGGGCCGATACTTTATCCACCAAGCCAAATGGCTCGGGCTTTTATTTTTCCCGCCTCTTTTCAAATGTCCTTCTCTTTCCTACCCTTACCAAAAGTGAAACATTTCACACATGTCTCTGTCTCCTCTGATCTCTCTTCACTCTTTTGAGTAATTTCTACTGACTCAAATCTAGTTTGGAGAACCAACTTTAAGCCTCATAGCCTGCTTCTCCATGCCGACTGGCCAACAGGAGCAAGTCTGTTACTGGTGGAAAGTTCCAGTTATTAACACCACCTGTCTTGGTCCAGCTGGGTGGCTCAGTTGGTTAGAGCATCATCCCAATACACCAAGGTTGCAGGTTTGATGCCCGGTCAGGGCACATACAAGAATCAACTAATGATGCATAAATAAGTGGAACAACAAATTGATGTAAAATCAATAAATAAAAATGAAAGAAGAAACATGTCTCACTCAGCCTCAGGCCCAGCTACACCCAGGCAGCCTTCCCCGACCTTGTTAGACAGAGTGGCTGCATCTTCCTGAACGCTCAGTTGCCCAGCTTCCCCTCCACAGCACTTAGCACCTCGTTTGGTTATAGGTATCTCTCCCCGGGGGCTGTGGGTTCTCTGGGGGTAGGGGCCATGCCAAATCCACTTGGCCTTCCTGATGCCTGGCACGATGCCTAATTCTTGGCATGCATTTAAACATGTTTGGGAAAGAATGGGTGAACAGACATTTTTGAGGGTAGCTTCTTCCTTCCAGCTGGTTGCCTGGGAAACAGCCAGAAAAGGAATGAGATGTGCTCATTAGTCTTACCCTTGAGTTTTCCTCAATTTCTCGGGCTGTGACTGCAATGGTCTCCACTAGTTCAGAAACATCTATGTCGTCACTCGCCATGCCAATGTAGATACAGCTCTTCATGCTTCTATACTCAGGGCCTGTGGGAGAAACAGACCACCCTGGTTACCTGTCACAAGTCCGACACAAGCCTGCTTCTGTACAGCAGTGTGACCATGCTCAAAGGAGCCTCTCGGTGGGGTGAGGACAGTGGTTCTAACGAGGAGACAGGTAGCCCAGAGAGGCTGCAGAAGGGGAAGGAGCTATCTCACTCCCAGGAACAACTACACCAATGTTTCCTCAAAGAGGTAGAGCCCGTTTTCTCTTAACTCAGAAGTGTCCTTGCAAAGTTGACAGCTGACTTATAAAAGTAGTAATTACCCATTTTAAATGTAAGGTCAGATTCCAGTTCGTTTAACTTTTTCAGGAGTCCAGCATGAATTTTTTCCCCTTCTGGATCTAATTTCAAACTGTTTTTATCATCATTAGCATGTTCATACCTATAAACAACATCAAACAACAATATTTAAATCTAGACTATCAGACGTCTCTTCAGACATAGGATTACAGAGGAAATGTGCAATGAGACAAATGGGCAAAGGAGCTGCTCGGGGTTCAGGAATAAAAACTTTCAAGGTCTCGCCTGACCTGTGGTGGCACAGTGGATAAAGCGTCAACCTGGAACGCTGAGGTCACCAGTTAAAAACCCTGGCCTTGCCTAGTCAAGGCACATGTGGGAATTGATGCTTCCTGCTCCTTCTCCCTTCTCTCTCTCTATTCTAAAATGAGTAAAATCTTAAAAAACAAAAATTGCTTTCAAGGTTTCAAGGAAAGGCCAAGTCTGTAAGTCCATGAAACTTAAGAGTGCGGGTGAGGTCTGGAAGTCCCTTCACTTGTGATCAGAAAAGGCGCTGCCCGGCATCCCAGGAGAAGCTGGAAAGCAGCCACAGGAAGGACAGCACACTGACTGCAGGGGCGGGAGCCTGCTCTGATGGGAGCTGGACTCTCTCCTATGCATGGACAGTTGTCCAGCTGCATGTATCTTCCCTAGTAACGGAGCTGGCACAGAGCTGCTGCTCTGTGCTTCTGTAAGTGCCTAAACATCTATACAGTTGAACTTTCATTAGAAGTGTACAATGTGACTACACATATTCATCTGAAAAATTTAAGTTGGGTCATAAAATGACCCACCATGGTGTTTATACAGCAGAGAAATTAGCATCAGGTAGCAAGCCAAAACCGTACCTGACAACCCCTACTCCAGGCCAGTTGGGGTCATCGACGTGTAAGAGGCCTGCTGTGGCTGTCACTTCCTGCTTGAACTCCTCTCGCAGCTGCAGAGTACAGGTCAGGACCGGCAGCCTGCTTTGTATGCAGGCTACGAGCTGATCCACATCCTCTCCTCGAGTTCCTAACACTGAAAACAGTCACAGAACATTAGAGAAATGCTGAAGGAACGGCTAAGCACAGGAGGGCAGGGCTCCCCTTTTCTCTACCAGAAAGGCCCACAGCTCTATATATAGCCAATACCTGGATCTGAGGAGCTTAAAAAAAAAAAGCTACTAAACCTAGATGTGGAAGAATCTGGTGTTAAAATAAACACAGCCAGCTCCTCCAGATGTAGACAGTTTATTTTCTTAAAAAAAGAATTGGCCCTCTGATGTTATACACAATGAAGCTCTAATGTAGAAATCAGATTCTTCCTACAGAAAGATTCTGTTTATGTCAAGTTATGAACATCCTTTTGCAAGTTAAGAACAAAGGCGCCCTTACAGTTCTTTGTGTGCATTACTGCTGGCCTATACAAATCACCAAGGAACTTTTAAAGGTAAGATGCCCAGGCCGCATTCTAGAGCAGTGGTTCTTAATCTGGGTTCTATTGAACCCTAGGGGTTCGATGAGTCGGTCTCAGGGGTTCGGAGAGGCCTCTGCCACGGAGGCCAGAACCACTGAACAGAAAACGGTTATAAAACATTAAAACAGGAATTCAAGTGCCTTCAGAGTCTCTATTTCTGAGAAATCACACAGGAAGGACTATCTACCTAAATTTAACCCAAAAGAAAAGGAAAAACCTCTCCAAAGAGAACAGAATATCACAAGGGAAAGCCAATCAACCCCACAACCTGGACTTTCAGAGACACGCCACTGCTTCTCTGCTCCCCAGGACAAAGTGGGGCCCACTCCGGAGACAAGTTACCTGCTGCTGTCATCAAAGGGCTGAACCTCACGCACACGCCCTCCACTTCCAGATCCATGATGGTGAGGCCGCTCACGGGCACCAGCTGCTTCAGCTGTTCCCCCAGCTGCAGGGAAAAGGGTAGAATGAACACGCTCCTGCAAGGAGGGAATCAAGTGTTTTCTGACCTACCTTGTCCATTCAGTCCCAAACCCAAGGAGCTCTTGGGGGCCCAATTTCCTTTAATCTTTTGATTCTCTTCAAATACTATGACAGTTCCTTTTCAAAAACAGTAATTTTTACATCCACTTTTTAATTTTTTTTCACGCAAGAGAGAGAGAGAGAGAGAGAGAGAGAAAGGGAGAGGAAGGAAGAGAGTAAGAGAGAAAGACAGGAAAGGAGAGAGATGAGAAGCATCAACTCATAGTTGTGGCACCTTAGTTGTCATTAATTGCTTCCTCATATGTGCCTTGACGAGGGGGGGGGGTTCCAGCCGAGCCAGTGACCCCTTGCTCAAGCCAGCAAACTTGGGCTCAAGCCAGCAACCTTGGGATTCAAGCCTGCAATCTTTGGGCTCAAGCCAGTGACCCTGCGCTCAAGCTGGTGAGTCTGCACTCAAGCTGGCAATCTAGAGGTTTCAAACCTAGGTCCTGTGTATCCCAGGCTGATGCTCTATTCATTGCGCTACCATCTGGTCAGGCAGTTCTTAATAAAAAATCTACATAATTTTTATTCTTTTTGGTTTACCTGTATTTCCTAGATTTTTCTAGGAAATACAGGTAAACCAAAAGAACAAAAATTAACCCACTGAGAAGCACCCATTTGTTGTCATGTGACATCCCTACCCTGTCTCTTTGAGTGGTGTGTGTATGCTTTTTGTTGTCATAAAACACCCAGCTACCTGGTTTAATCTGGCTCTTATGAACATCACCACATGGGTGTAACTCATTCACCAGATCCCCTAGGCTGGGCATGTACATTGTTTTGCTAGAATTGACACTGCTGTGCCAAAAACATCCTTACATTGTTTAGAACATTCTTTAGGTTAAAATCTCTGGAGGTAGAATTTCAGTGTTAAAAGGCAGCCAAAGCACAACGACTCTGATTCACATTGCCAAGCTGCTGGCAGTGTTCAGGCACTCTGGCTTATGTGCCTGCTGACATCATTGCAACCCTCCCCAATCCACACTGTGTAGGCTGTTTGACAGCAAAGAAAGAACGGTCCCGTGAGGAAACTGAGGGAACTATGCTGGAAAGGGCTGCCAAAAGTCATGCAGTGTATGAGAGTGATCAGACCAGGAACTGAGCCCAGAACAAGCCCAGCACCTTCTCAGAGGCCTCTCCTGAGCATCTGATTTCCCAGACATGATCACATGCCATCTGAACCATCTGGGTGCAGAATAAAGCGCACGACTCCATTCTTACCCAGCTAGTCAGTGCGTCACAGGATTGTCTCTCCCGGCCGGCTGCGGAAGGTGCCATGTTGGATGCTGGGACAGCTGTAAGCCCTGGATCTGATACAAAAACAAAGAAAGGGGATTCACCTCTCAGAAACACAGCAAACTAAAACTACCCCATTTCATTCAGCTTCAGCTCCTAAAATTAACTCCCTCCCCAAAAGTCTCAAATATTATAGAAATCAAATGTATATCTTAAATGAATGGATACACAAAAAATGGTCTAACATAAAATGGACTATTATTCAACCTTAAAAAGGAATAAAATTCTGTCACATGCTCAGCAAGAATGAAGTTAGTAGACATTATTCTAAGTGAAATTAGTCAGAAAAAGATAAGTACTGCCTGGCCTGTGGTGATGAAGTAGATAGAGCATCGACCTGGAACGCTGAGGTTACTGGTTGGAAACCCTGGGCTTGCCTGGTCAAGGCACATACAAGAAGCATGTACTATGAATTGATAATTCTTGTTCCTCCCCCCGCACTCTCTCCACTCTCTGTAAATCAATAAATAAAATCTTAAAAAAGAAAAAGGCAAGTATTGCATGCTTCTGCTTATATGAGATACCAAAAGAAGTGAAGTTAACAGAACAAAGTACAATGGTGCTTGCCAGGACATGGGAGGAGGAAGGAAGTAGTTTGTTGTTTAATGGGCAGAGTGTCAGTGCTATAAGATGAAAGTTCTGGAGGCCTGCTATACAATGTGAGGATACAAATGCTGCTAAACTGCACATGTAATGACTGAGGTAGCAAATTCTGTTTTCTTAAATCACAATTTAAAAATAAATTAAATGATCGCTTCTTGGCCTTTTGGCTAAGATCAAGTGTAAAAATAAATTAAATGTATCTTACTATATTAAATGTTACTTTTTCCATGAAAAAGAGAACCCCTGTATATATATACACAAATAGAATTCTTCACTTGTTCTTAAGCCAAAGGCCAAGAAGCGATATAAACAGAATTCTTAATTTAATTTAAAAAGTTTTCTTTCAAGTAATTTCAAAAAGAAATCAAAGCATAACATTATTTTATCAACTAAGCACTGTCAAGAGAGCCCTCCCAATAGCTGGGCTTCCCAACAGAACTACCTTCCATTCATCAAATGTCTGGGTGCCTGCTTGTGCCAGGAGTTGTGTTAGGCCCGAGGGACATAAGGCTGATAAGGTTTTTGTCATCTTGGAGTTTACATTCTACTCAAGGAACAGACCATGGAGAAAGACAAAATCACTAATACTGTTGTGAATGCCATGAAAGAAGGGGGCCTCTGATGTAACAGGGAGTTACTTTAGACAGGACAGACAGGGAAGGTCTCTCTGAGGAGGTGGGCATAATGGAGACCTAACAGGTGAGAAGAAGCCAGCCAGAAATGAGCAAGGGGAAATGTATTACAGGCAGTGGGAACAGCAAGTGCAAAGGTCTCACTCTACAAGCCAGAGGTAAAGTGGTCTAAGAGGAAGTCAGAGAGGAAGGCAAAGGCTAGAACTGCAGGCTTTAAAAGGCCTAGTACAGACTGGATCTTATTCAAATGAAGCAGTAAGATCCTGAAAAGTGACATGACATGACTTCTACTTATAATGCTCACTCTGTCTGCCATGTAGAGAATGGTCGGGAATGGGACAGGATGTGTGGAATGTACAGATGTTGACAGATCAGCTGAGAAGGAACTGTGGCCATCCAGGTGAAAAATACCAGTGACCTGGACTAGGTTGGTGGCACTTGGGACATTCTTAACCCTTTCAGTAATATGAAAGTTCATGTATGTCCTCACTCAAAGGGTTCAAAGGGTTAAAAAGCAGATTCCTGGATCCAACCTACTAAGTCGATCTATTAAGTAGTGCCCCCAAACCTCTATTTTCAAGTGACTCTTTCTCATTCATTCCTGTACTATTGCGAGACTAAATTTGGAAACCACTGGTTTAACACAGGAAATTATTGGTGAAATGCTAAGGCATTTAGTTAACTGGTCTGGAGTTCTTAAGAAAATTATTAAGTTTTTCTGAAATGACTGAAGATTTTAGCAATCAAAATATTTTGGACTATGTATTTTACTTGAAATAGTTTAAAATTCAAAGCCCTTAAACACAAACACAAAAATAAAACTCTTTTCCAAATCACCTACCTGAGCCTGGTAATTCCTGGAAAAATCTGAAAACTACCACTGGAGAACTGAGCTCATCTTCCACCTGAAAAATGGAATCTGATATTACCCAGTAACATTAAATTTCAAACACCTACAAAATGAAACAGTTTGGAAAAAAGCTACAGATGTTATATCTTCTTAATAAACTTATACATAAGTTCACAGATTAATTTTAGTTGTTGGAGAAACAAAAATCAAGGATTTAGTAACATTCTAAGAAATAGTTATAAGCTAGTTCTGAGAATACATTGCTGAATTATAATATATGACACTGGTACTATGAAATTAAAGTAGGAAATTTTAATAATAATAGATAAACATAAGTCTAATATAAAGATAAAAAAAGGCAAGAAAAAAAGTGGAACTACAATCAGTGTTGACAAAGCCAAAACTTTCAGAATCCAAAAATGATGCTAACTTGATCAGAATGCACTGGAACTTCCTATACTCAAAGAAAATTCCACCTTGTAAAACTCCCCAAACTGGATGCTAGCAATGTAGATAATCACAGTCTAGAACTGAACCTATGTATTTTTTCTTTTCTTTTCTTTTTTTTTTTTTAGGTGAGAGGAGGGAAGATAGTGAGGTAGCCTCCTGCATACACCCAGACCAGGATTCACTCAGCAACCCTGTCTGGGGATGATGCTTGAGTACCGAGCTATTTTTAGTGCCCAAGGCTGACATGATCTGATCTGCAGCTAAACTCAGTGCCCGTAGCCATGCTTGAACCAACTGAGCCACTGGCTGCAGGAGGTGGAGAGAGAGAGGAAGGGAAGAGGGAGGAGGAGAGAAGCAGATGGTTGCTTCTCCTGTGTGCCCTGACTGGGAATCGAACCTGCGACATCCATACACTGGGCTGATGCTCCATCCACTAAGCCACCAGCCAGGGCCTATGTATTTTCTAAATCACTGAAGTGGTACTTATATTCAGGACAACCAACTTCATTAATGGGTTTCATAACAGATGAAAACATTCAGTGCATTAAGATAAGCCAGTGCCAAGTTCATACTCTCCACTGAACAAATATATGGTTGGCCATCAGCTTCACTGTGAAGTCAGGGCAGAAAGTGAGCAATAATGACCTTGACAGACTGTGGCATCTTGGGGGGTGAGGGAGAGAAAAATATGGGAAGAAAAGATCTCAAGGCATTCAACAGTTCCATTAATACTATTCCAGTGATAAAACCTATTTTCCAAGGCTGTGTGTGTGATGTCTTCTTACTCACAGGGCCACAAAAGGAAATGCTAACTTGGAAAGATAACAGTAAGTTGTCAGTTGACAATTGACTTTTCAAAAGACCCATGGATGTGATTCAGATCAAGCATAAAGTATATTCTAATCTGCCAATTATTTATTGAGCCAATTCTTGTGTCTTCACATCTGTTATTCCTTTTACTTTCATAAAAATAAATCCATTAATATGTTAAAAGTTAGAGGGGATTAACATTTAAATAGAGTGGGTAAGCCTAATAAGGAAATAGAAACAAGTGTCAAAATTTTACACCCATTTCCCCTCCTCAGGATAAGGCAGAATGATTTCAGTGTCAAAACTTTAATATATAGTCTTTTGTTTCTTATTTCTTTGAGCTCAGTGGTCTTAAATGTTAGTGTGCATAAGAAACACTGTACAGGGTTATACAGTTGGCCCTCTATATCCATGAGTTCCATATCCAAGAAGTCAACTAACAGGGGATCAAAAATATTTTTGAAAAGAAACTCTCGCCTGACCAGGCAGTGGCACAGTGGATAGAGCGTCAGACTGGGATGCGGAAGACCCAGGTTCAAGACCCCGAGCTCGCCAGCTTGAGCGTAGGACCATCTGGCTTGAGCAAAAGCTCACCAGCTTGGACCCAAGGTCGCTGGCTCCAGCAAGGGGTGGCTCGGTCTGCTGAAGGCCCGCGGTCAAGGCACATGTGAGAGAGCAATCAATGAACAACTAAGGTGTCGCAACGGCAAAGAAAAACTAATGATTGATGCTTCTCATCTCTCTCCGTTCCTGTCTGTCTGTCCCTATCTATCCCTCTGACTCTTTTTCTGTCCCTGTAAAAAAAAAATTTTTTTTAAAAACAAACTCTGTAATGTTGACCCTGACACGTACTAAATAGTTTGGCCTATGATAGCTGTATCTGTAATGAATATGCAGACTTCTTTTTCTTGTCATTATTCCCTAAACAATAAGTATAAAACTGATTTACATAGCATTTACATTGTATTAGGTACTGTATGTAACTAGAGATAATTTAAAGTGTAACTGGAGAATGTGCATAGGTAATATGCAGATACTATACCATTTTATGAGTTACTTGAGCATTGCAGATTCTTTATCTGCAGAAGGTACTGAGGGATGACTATATATTGGGTTGGCAAGAAAGTAATTTTGGTTTTGTAGTGTGAAATAAAACTCATTTTTTTATACAAAAAATAAACTTTAAACAATTATATATTTTCCATTTTGTTCAATGACCTTTTGCCATCTTTCTTGCAGCTTCATGATTCCATGCTCATAGAAATTTTGGTCCTTATCAGCAAAACACTGAACCAAGTGCGATGTAAGGTCATCATCATTTGTGAAAGTTTTACCATTAAAAGAGTTTTGCAAACTTCGAACTAAATGGTAATCAGATGGTGCCAGGTCAGGGCTGTATGGGGGATGCGACATCACTTCCTAACCAAGCTCCAATAATTTCCCACGAGTTACTAAAGATGCGTGAGGCTTTGCATTATCACGGTGGAACACAATTCCTTGGCAATTTGCCAATTCTGGCGTTTTTCTTTGATTGCTTCATCTAGTTTCATTAGTTGTTGACAGTAAACATGCAAATTGATCGTCTGGTTTCTTGGAAGCAGCTCAAAATACACAACACCTTTGTAGTCCCACCAAATTGACAGCATGACCTTTTTATGATGCAATTCAGCTTTGGATGTAGTTTATGCTGTTTCATCACGCTTGGACCATGATCGTTTTCACATGATGTTACTGTAGATGACCCATTTTTCATCAGCAGTGACAATTCTTTTCAAAAAACGATTGGTTTCATTGCGCTTAAGATGCATATCACAAATATTGATTCGTTGTGTTAAGTGAATCTCTTTCAATTCATGCGGAACCCA
This sequence comes from Rhynchonycteris naso, assembly GCA_037038555.1. Classification (NCBI taxonomy): domain Eukaryota; kingdom Metazoa; phylum Chordata; class Mammalia; order Chiroptera; family Emballonuridae; genus Rhynchonycteris; species Rhynchonycteris naso. The sequence continues at coordinate 187,230,824 of CM073000.1, read as the reverse complement.
AATAAAGAGCTTCTTAGCAAGTCCAAGACATTTTAAATGATTTTCAATTGTTGTGTGTGATACATTTAACCTCTCTGCAATCTCTCTAACAGTTATATAATGATTCTCTTCAATTATGGCTTTGATTTGGTCATCATCAACTTCAGTAGGTCAACCAGAACATTGGTCATCTTTGAGTGAAAAATTTCCAGAATGGAACTTTTTAAAACAATTCTGACACATGCGTTCTGTTATGCTATCAACACCAAAACTTCACATATCTTTTTGTGAGCCTCAGCAGCTTTCTTTCCTTTACAGAAATAAACAAATATGCCTAAAATGTTCGTTTCTGCACTCCATGTTAAAATTGGCCCTAAACTAACAGCTACAAACAAAATTACGCACAACTTGCTTCTAAAGTAACCTAAATGTGACTGTTATCAAATGTCAAAAGAAAAAAACCATAACACTGACAGAAGTCCTTCAAAACAATTACAATACTATGTGTGAGAACTGAAAATACTTTCTTGCCCACCCAATACATAAAATTCTAGTTTTAGCAACATGGTAGACTAATCTAATAATGATGCCATCAATTCTAAATACCTGAAATGCTGGGTTAAATGTAATAGGCAACCAAAAAAATGTTTAAAGCATTTCTAGGCTCACAAAAAAGGTGACTCCAGAAAGAACACAGAAAGGCTATTACTGCAAGCTGAGCTGCAGGGGCCGGGGAGAGGGGAGCATGTATGGACCTGGAACATGGCTTTAATGTCTCTCGGGTCTTGGGTTTTTAGGCCCATGTGAGGGATAGGGGTGACTGTGCAGAAAGCCAGGACCCTTGAAGAATAGTCCTTATAAAAAGATGGAAAGAAAAAGTCCACCCACTGATCAGCAAGAAAGCTTAACTCTGACCAAACCTCTCTACAGGGAGAAAAAACAATTCTTGCATGAGAAATAAAACACCAGGTGTGCACTGCACCTAGGCCTGATGTCCTATGTAGGGTAGGATTCTGAAAGCTGTGAAACCAACATAAATAAATGGACCCAGCCCAGGCACACAATGAAAAAAACCTAGCTCATAATAAAAAATAAAACACACATAGGGAGAAAGTCAGCAGACACAATTGAGAGGGCAATGTGTGCCCCGAAGAATTGAAATAGTAAAACAACCATCTGAAATAGATTATAACTATATTTAAAAGAGAAACAGAAGACCATGGCCCTGGCCCAGTGGCTTTATTGGTTAGAGTATTGTCCAGATACATCAAGGTTGTGGGTTTGATCCCTGGTCAGGGTACATACAAGAATTAACCAATGAATGCATAAATAAGTGGAACAACAAATCAATGTTTCTCTCTCTTACTCTCTCTCTCTAAACTAAATAATAATAATAATAATAAAAGACCAGAAAACATTTTTAAAAAGATCATTTAAAATGAGAGAATAATTTGAAAGGAACTAAAAATATCCTGAAATGAAAAAGAAATTAGTACCTAAAGCAAAAATGCAGTCAATGCGTTAAACAGATTAGCTGCAACTCAGGAGCAAATTAAAGTCAAGGCAGTATCTGAAGAAATGCACTAGAAGGCAGCTGAGAGATGGAGAGTATCAAAGGGACTGATGGAAGACAGAACACCCGGTTCAATAGGCAGCCAACTGAAGTTCCAGAAGGTGAAGCTAGAAAAAAATGTCATATTTGAAAAAAATGAATACTAAATAATTGATTTAAGAAAAGTGAATCCTATATTTAAATAAGGCCCAGTCCCAATAATAATAATAATAATAAATCCTCACTTAGATATATCATGTGAAAGAAGCAGAACACTAAAACCAAACAAAATCTTAAAAGCCAGCAGAAATGTAAGCACAAGACCAGATAAAAACTCTCCATAGGGGCATTTTGAGATTTTCAGGTATAAGGTGACAATATTAGATTATCCTCTAACATGCTGGCTTTAGAATGTGCTGGATGAGAGTTCAGTAAAATAACAGCCCTATTATAACGATAAGGGGCAGAGAAAACACAAACTGGTACATTGATAAAATGGTTCACAAAGGTTTCCCCCTGCGCTGGGGCTGGTAAACTGGATCTGTGTTTGCAAGATGTGAGATGCTCTGGAAGGGTCGTCTAGATGGATAGAAAGAAGCCCATGAGAGCTTGGAGAAGGGTATAGCTATTCTTAGGTAATGTGGGTTCAATTCTTGGCTTTACCATATATTAGTTATAGGATCCTGGACACATAACTAATCTGAGCAGCAGAAATGGAAATAAAAAACACTCCAGCACTATGACTTATTGTGAGAATTCAATGACTCATCCTTGAAAGAACTATACAAATACTGCAGCAAGAAGCAGAAGGGCATTTGAAAATTACTTACATTTTATGATACCTTACAATCTTTAATTTTCCCATACATGCCCTTCACAAGCCAGTGAGGAAGGACAAATTAATTTCTCCTCTAAACTGACCTGAGAACGGTACACTGGTAAAGAATACAGGTTTTGGAGTTTGAATCCCAGCTCTACCACGTCCTAGCTGTGTGGCCGAAGCAACTCACTTAACCTGTTGGTGCCTTAGTTTCCTCACCAGTAAAAAAGAAATAACCACAGCATCCAACTCAAGGATTAGACTTATTCATACTTGAGCACCCTACTCTATGCCAAGTACTATATTTGGCACAGGACATAAAACGATACAAACAAAAGACAGAAGTCCCTGCCTTCTCTGAAGCTTGTATAGGAAAACACATACAATAAACAAACTTATCATACGGGCAGTGATAAGCGCGACGAAGGAAACTCAGCAGCTAGAGAACGATGGTTGGTGGTGGGGGCTGTTTTAGGTAAGAGTGGTCAGGAAAGGCCTCTCCGAAGAGGTGACATCTGAAATAAGATCTGAAGGCTAAGAAACCAGTCATGGTAAGAATGAGGGAGAACTGCGTTCCCAGGTGGAGGGAACAGCATGGACAAAGAAGACTCCTGTGAGGGCTAAATGAAATAACGCATTAAGGTACTTGGCACTGGGCCTTGTGCACAGCAATCACTTCACAACAGCAGCTGTGATGATGAGGATGACTACTGATGGGCCACAGCGCCTTATGGTGTTTGCCCAGTGTTGTATCCCCTACTGAGAACAGCAGACACTGGAAGGAGGGATGGTCAGGGTGCATGCCTGGGCCGTATCAAGATGCTCCAAACCAACTAGTGACTAACTAGCACCCTTAGATCCTCCCTGTTTAGAGGAGAATGAGGAAAAAGCAGCGAGGACATGAGGGCAGTCTGAGCGGGCTCAGAGGGAGGGACAGGAAGTACACAGGCCCAGCACTGTCTTGTCTCCTACCAGCTTGCTCATTCTAACCCATAATTTGGGTTTTCTGTTTGCAATCTAAGGAGCCCATCCAACATACCTTCACTGACAACTGAGCTCACAGACTTAGGCGGTTCAGAGAGTGACTCAATGTCACAGGCCCCCGTGGTATGGCTGAAATTAAAACCCAAGTCTCCTGACATAAACTCATCTCTGCTTCTACAATGGGCCACTTTCCTCTTCTTCTTTTTTTTTACAGGGACAGAGAGAGAGTCAGAGAGAGGGATAGATAGGAACAGACAGACAGGAACAGAGAGAGCTGTGAAGCATCAATCATTAGTTTTTCATTGCCGTTGCGACTCCTTAGTTGTTCATTGATTGCTTTCTCACATGTGCCTTGACCGCGGGCCTTCAGCAGACCGAGCAACCCCTTGCTGGAGCCAGCGACCTTGGGTCCAAGCTGGCGAGCTTTTTGCTCAAGCCAGATGGGCCCGCGCTCAAGCTGGCGAGCTCGGGGTCTCGAACCTGGGTCTTCCACATCCCAGTCCAATGCTCTATCCACTGCGCCACCGCCTATTCTAAGCTAAAATTTGGGTCAACTGAGTAGCTTCAATCTCAGAAGGCAATGCCAAGCAACCCTCTCCTCAGGCACTTAAACCAAACCATGCACTGAAATGGAAATGAGCTGCACTAACTTGACCCCCAAATAAATTCAAATAGTAGTCTTAAACACAACTATATCCTGCAAACTTGTAAAAGAAATACCCAGTGTAAATTAGAATCTGACCTATATATTTTCTGAAATTCTAAAATACAATAAAGCAAAATATAAAAGCATTCAAGCCTGAACTGATAACTTGGTTATCAGCCTCACTAAATCCTCATTTCCGTGTCTAGGTTCTCTTCTAAGGCGCAGTCTATGACAGCTTCCGATATCCTTTAGGAAAACACCAGGGGAAGATGAAGGCAGGACACTTTGTTCTTCCTTATTCCCCTTTGTGCAAACACTGGTGTCAGGTTTTAGAAACAGTAGCCCAAAACATTCTGAGAGAGAAAATGATTTCTTATTTCAGAAAGATGGGTGTTTTACAATCTGGGCAGGTAAAGTCAATGGTGTAATTTAATTTTCTGCAATTCTAAATTTTAACAAAATAAAAGTACTATTAGATTCTATAAAAAGCACTGTAGGTATTCAAACAGAATATGGTGTAATTTCTAGGCTTTAGGCTAACTGTAGAATTAGGTCACTGGTACATGCAGGAGTCTTTTCCAAAGAACGTGGTTTCTAAAGTATAGCATAAGAAATATAATCAATCATATTGTAATGTGTATGGTACCAGTTTGGTATGAGAAATATCAGAGGAAATACTTTGTAAAGTATATGACTGTCTAACCAACATGTTATACACCCAAAACTAACACAAAACAATACTGAATGTAAACTGTATTTTTGTTTTTTTTTTTTTTTATTTTATTCATTTTAGACAGGAGACACAGAGAGAGAGAGAGAGAGAGAGAGAAAGGGGGGAGGAGCTGGAAGCATCAACTCCCATGTGTGCCTCGACCAGACCAGTGCAGGGTTTTGAACTGGCGACCTCAGTGTTCCCAGGTCGACACTTTACCACTGCGCCACCACAGGTCAGGCCTAAACTGTATTTTTAAAAAATGTTTTTTAAATTTAAGAAAATATGTGGTTTTACTGAAGCTGCTACAATTCCATTGAAATGCATCAAATCTGGAGAAAATCATTCTAAGTTAAAAGCTACTTACTTATAAAATAGATCAAATTATATACTATACCAAGGTTTTGATGTGGTCCACTTTCTTCAAACTTTCTTGCAATCGCTGACTCTGCAAATAACAAAAAAAGCAGCTCCTATAAGTTTATTAGATTGACAGAACGTATTAGAAAGCAATTTTCATGAGGTTTCATTGGTCTGCAAATAAGGATCTCAGGCAGATAAAGCCATCTGAATCTTGGTGATTTCTAAGTTCAGCTGCCAATTTTTGCCTTCTTTTTTTTTTAAGTGAGAGAAAGGGAGATAGATAGACTCCCGCATGTGCCCCAACTGGGATCCACCTGGCAATCCCTGTCTGGGTCCTACGCTTCAATAAATTTAGCTCAGTGGTTCTTAACCATTTTTGAGGTACCGAATCCACCAGTTTCATATGCGCATTCACCGAACCCTTCTTTAGTGATAAATAAAATATGATTTTTTTTCCAAATTCAAGACATAGGTATATGTTTTTTTTACTGGTGCACAAAATGAGCCATGCATGAACATCACCTTGCTCAAAGAACAAAACCAACAAAGTGCATGAACTCACAACAAATTACGGTATTACTTTATTCTGGTCTCCGCGGCAGAGGCTTCTCCGAACCCCTGAGACCGACTCATCGAACCCCTAGGGTTCAATAGAACCCAGGTTAAGAACCACTGATTTAGCTATTTTTAGTGCCTGAGCCTGACAAGCTTGGACCAACCAAGCTATTCTCAGTGCCTGCCTGGGGCCAGGCTTGAACCAATGACCAAATAGCTGGGGGAGGGGAAGAGGGAGGGAAAGGGGAGTGGGAGGGATAGAGAAGCAGATGGTCATTTCTCTTGTGTGCCCTGACTGGGAATTGAACTCAAGATGTCCATACGCTGGGCTGATGCTTCATCACTGAGCCAACCCACCAGCGACAATTTTTCGTACTTCAACATCTGTAAATACTCCCTATTCTTTCAGTTTAAAGTTATATTTAGTGGTTCTGGAGGAGTTTTTTCTGATGAAATTTACATATTAGCAACTAAATCATTTGTTCATTCATAAACTACTTATACTTAGTGCAGGCAACAAAATAAAAAATAAACAAGTGAGACATCAAACTAAAAAGCTTCTGCACAGCAAAGGAAACCATCAACAAAATGAAAAGGCAACCTTCTGAAAGGGACAAAATATATGCAAATCCTTTATCTGATGAGGGATTAATATCTAAAGTATATAAAGAACTCATACAACTAAATAGCAAAAAAAAAAAATCTGATTTAAGAAATGGACAGAAGACTATACAGACTTTTTCCAAAGAAGACAGAGATGGCCAACAGGTACATAAAAGGATGTTCAACATCTCTAATCATTAGGAAAATTCAAAACAAAACCACAATGAGATATCACTTCACACCTGTTAGAATGGCTGTTATCAAAAAGACAAGAAATAGAGCCCTGGCCCAGTAGCTCAGTTGGTTAGAGCATCATCCCCAGTACACCAAGGTTGCAGGTTCGATTCCTGGTCAGGGCACATACAAGAATCAACCAATGAATGAATAAATAAGTGGAACAACAAATCACTGTCTCTCAAAAAAAAAAAAAAAAGAAAGGACAAGAAATAAGTGTTGGCAAGCATGTGGAGAAAGGGGCCCTTGTGCACTGTTGGAAGGAATGTAAATGTTACAGCCACTATAGAAAACTGTATGGAGGTTCTTAAAAAAAAATTGAAAAAAAAAACTACCATATAACCCAGTAATTCCACTTCTGGGTATTTATCTGAAGAAAACAAAACACCACTTCAAAAATATATACAGTATGCACCCCCCGTTTATATAATAGCCAGGATATGAAAACAACCTAAGCGTCTATTAATGGATGAATGAATTAAAAAAATGTGATATATATGTGGAATATAATGCAATATTACTCAGCCATAAAGAATAAAATCTTGCCACTTGCAATAACACAGATGGACCTTGAGGGTATTAGAATGGACCATCTGGACATTATGAACCAGAGGACTACTGCCTCAGTAATATGAAAATACAACTTTTTTTAAAAATATAAAATGACAGTTGAGGAAGTGCCAATTCCAAGTATAGAATTAAAACAAAGACTTACTTTTTTTTAAACCGGCCTTGTTTTGCTTTTATTTATTTATTTGATTTGAGAAACAGAGAGAGCGAGGAAGGGAGTGGAAGAGTGAAAGAGAGGAGAGAAGAAGTGAAGAGAGAGAGACAGGGTGGGGGAGAGAAAAGAGAAGAGAGGAGGAGAGAGAGAGAGAGAATGAGAAACAGAAAGAGAAATGATTTGTTGTTCCGTTTATTTATGCATGCACTGGTTGAGTCTTGGATGTGCCCTGACCAAGGATCGAACCTGCAACCCTAAAGTATCAGGACAATGCTTTAACCAACTGAGCTATCCGGCTGTCCGGGACCAAAGATTTACTTTTAAACCTATTTGCAAAACTTACTATATGATTAGGTCCTACTGTAACAGCTTTACATGCATCAACTCATTAAGCTCTCATAAAAATCTTTTGTTATATTATTATTCATATTTACAGGTAAGAAAATGGAGATGCAGAGAGGTAATGTCATGCTTTTAGACTTAAGTAGGACTCAGCTCTCAAACTGCATAAATATGATATTGTTTTGCTTTCCAAATGACAGCATAGTTATATATTTTTCAAAATCAGAGCACTTAAAAAAGAGAATTAAAATTGTCCCCCAAAACCTTGCAATTAAGGAATGAAAGCCAGCTGATGTTAAAAATATAAATGCCATCCACAATCAACTCCTAACCACCATATTCCTTTACCCTCAAGAGTCAGTCAGTGAAGCGGAACATTTATGCCCCCTTCTGCATCCTTTGCCATTGCTTGGCTGCCATCTGGTGACTTTTTTTCTCACCCTGTGCTGACAATGACATTCATTTTAATCTGATTTCATTTGGACACAAATGCTGGGACAACCCAGCTGTCTCTCCCAGAACTCTGAACAAGAAATTTATAGCCATCCAGGCGGTGGCACAGTGGATAGTGCGTAGGACTGGGATGCAGAGGACCCAGGTTCGAGACCCCGAGGTCGCCAGCTTGAGCGCGGGCCCATCGGGCTTGAGCAAAAGCTCGTCAGCTTGGACCCAAGGTTGCTGGCTCCAGCAAGGGGTGCTCGGTCTGCTGAAGGCCCGCGGTCAAGGCACATGTGAGAAAGCAATCAATGAACAACTAAGGTGTTGCAACTGCAACGAAAAACTAATGATTGATGCTTCTCACCTCTCTCTGTTCCTGTCTGGCTGTCCCTATCTATCCCTCTCTCTCTGTCCCTGTAAAAAAAAAAAATATATATGCAGATGTATTAATCTGTTTATGAAACAGGAAATCCAGACAACAACGTATCGGATGGAGGGTAAAATTAATAAAGTATTTTTCTGACTCGGCTTTTGCCATTGAGTATTTGTGACTCATTTATACTTCAGATTTCTACTTACCAGTTGGCAGGCATGCTTAATCCTCTCCACAATCCCATCGAGTCCCAAGTATTGTAAAGACAACCACAGTGGCAGGGCCCGGAGTTTGTCCACTGGCTTATTTGATGTAAGACCAGCAACTAAAGTCTAAGAAAGCCAATGTGAGTTTATTAACCAAAGCCAATTAAATCTCACAGCAGAATTAATTTGTTACCATTTACTAGAAACTCAGTATGTGACAGAGGCTATGCCAGGCACTTGGCTTGCATTACTCATTTAATCCTCCAATAACTCCATGACATAAGTGTTCTAGGCACCTTCACTCAGAAATCTTGCTTTGCCCAAGGTTTCATGTCTGAGATGTGGCAAAGCCAGGGTGAGAGTCTAGATGGGTCACATCCCAAAGCCAGAGCTCTTACGACTCAAGAGGCAGTGCCTTCCAAGGTTTGATCGTCCTCAAATTCTTGGTCATTGTCAGTTGGGCAAGACATCAACTATTGTAGCAAGAATCACTTAAAGCTTGTTTTGCATGAGTCTATCACTCACTAACTGGTCCACTATCAAGAACCATTGCTATACTTTGTTACAACCTTCTGAACAATGAGGGCCAAGTACTTGACTCAGACAGCAATGCCACTTCTAGACACCTAATCCAAAGAAATAATTTGAAACATAGAAAGATGCTCACTATTTCAGTAACAAAAGTTTGGAAACATCCTAAAATTTCACAAATAGAAAAATTATTAAAATAAAAAGGTAAATGATTAAATAAATAACAGTATTGGAGTAATAGAAAGAATATCATGCAGTCATAACATATCATAAAATGTTCTTCATATACACAGGGAAGTACGGGAAGAATAAATAGAAAAAAAACATGTGGTACAGTTTTACCTCTGTTAAAAACAGTTTCTTAAAAATAAAAACTCATAGAAGTTACATTTGGGAAAATTTTCACTTTTTCCTTTGTTTTTCTGTTTTCCCTAAGACCCCCCCGCTACTCCCTGCTAGTGAGAATGAGCTTACCAAGGCAGGATCGTCGTGTTTATAAAGAGTGACTGCAGGCACAGCTGGCAAACCCAGCCACGGGCCTGGGGTCAATGTCATGCTATCACATTTGGTTGCAGCCTACCAAAGAGAGAAGAGCTTTTTATTAGACCATTAGAATACATGATACCCAACACCCTCCTCCATTCATAAAAATTCCTCCTTAAAAATACAGTAATTAGCAAATCAATGACATACCAACACTGATGAAGAGACATATCCAAGAGCCAATGTTGCCAGATTCACACTGGAAGGAAAAACACCAATCTTAAGAACTAATAATGTACTGCTGTGCTATCTTCCAGCTACGTTAATAACTTTTATAATAGCAATAGAAAATGAGGTACATACAAATTCAGAACCTAGAAAACGTATTATTATTATTATTTTATTAAGGGAGAGGTGGGAGTCACAGACAGACTCCTGCATGCATTCTGACTGACTGGGATCCAAATGGCAAACCCCAGCTCGGCTGTTGCTCCATTGCTCGGCAACCAAACTATTTTAGCACCTGAGGCCGAAGCCATGGAGCCATCCTCAGCACTCAGGGCCAACTTTGCTCAAACCATTTGAACCATGGGAGGGAAAGAGAGGGTGGAGAAAGAAGCAGATAGTAGCTCCTGTGTGCCCTGACCAGGAATCAAACCCGGACTTCCACATGCCAGGCCGATGTTCTATTGCTGAGCCAACCGGCCAGGGTCTAGAAAATGCATTTTAACCAAAATATATTTCAGGAGATGTCCCCAACTTATATAGTGTAATGGGTCTCATAATAAAAGCACAGCTATTATTAACCATCATACTTTCCCAGAGGGATCAAAAAGAAAAGAAACCTAGCTTGTATGATGTCCTGGATATGGACTAGTTTGGTTTCCCTGGATTTTCTCCCCTTCCTCTTAGCAGCACTGAATAACCTTCTGGAAAACCATCCCAATTTCCTCTAGCAGACCAGTTTTGGGTGGAGACACCACCACTGGCTACAGAGGTGGGCAAATAACCTACATTTCCCTGGCTACAGTGAATGGTATGAGACTTTTGCTGGGATCTCTGACCCACTGAACACAAACCTACTTTGGACCATAACAGGTAAGTCTATCTATAGATAGAGCCAATACAGGATATTAAACCAAGTAATTGGTTGGGGAGAAAGGGGTCAATGACACAATGAGTCCTGATTGATGTGCCTACAGCCAATCATAACACTATTTTTCTTAACTATGTGAACCAATAAAATATTTTCTCACTTAAGCCAATTATCTTGTTATCTGCAATCCAAAGAGCCCTTAGTGCAGTGGTTCTTAACCTTTTTTGAGGTACCAAGCCCACCAGTTTCATATGCACATTCACCGAACCCTTCTTTAGTGATAAATAAAATATGATTTTTTTTTTCCAAATTCAAGACATAGGTATGTTATTTTACTGGTGCACAAAATGAGCCGTGCATGAACATCACCTTGCTCAAAGAACAAAACCAACAAAGTGCATGAACTCACAACAAATTACGGTATTACTTTATTCTGGCCTCCGAGGCAGAGGCTTCTCCGAACCCCTGAGACCGACTCATCGAACCCCTAGGGTTCGATAGAACCCAGGTTAAGAACCACTGCCTTAGTGATAAATGTCATGACAATGAGCCTGGAGGTCCATTCATTATGAGCACTGTGTACAGACCACCCATGGAGCCAACCCCACCCTTCAACTCACCCCTCCACATGAAGCCAGATGCCATACTGCTCACAGAGTTCTTTCAAACGCCCAATCTTATCTGTGTGCCCTACTGCTGCGGTTCCTAGGATAAAACACACACACACACACACAAAAAGATAAAAATGATTTTTCTGAGTCTTTAAAGCATGATTAACATTTTTATACACATTATCTCCCTGTGATAGCAGTAACATATTTCGATTTTGTTAAGATTTTCTTGGTAGACTGGCTTAAAAATGAACTTTTGCAAACTAATTCAAGTTTTGAAAAGTGTGTACTTATATTCCTCATTATTTATATCTATAAAAAAGCTTGTAAATTGTGTTATTTAACCGTTGATATATTAATTTTCTATCTACTTGATATGTTGTTTCATGAGAAATACTATATATTCAAGCCTCCCACTAAGACTGTAGATTTGTCAATTTATAGTTGTATTCTATCAACTTTTCCTTTAGTTTTCCTTTATATATTTCAAAGTTAACACTCATAAGCATTCATACTGTTATCTCTTCGGTTAGATGAATTATAATTAATATGAAGTCTATTTTATCTCACACTAACACTGCTTAAATACTTTTATTCTGTTAGCCTTTGCCCAAGATAGCCTTTTCTACTCTGTTACTTTCTGGGTTATATTTATTTAGGTGTGTCCTTTCATTAAAAGCGAACAAACACACAAAACATAGATGAAGTTGAGAAGTTTTAACCCAATTTGGAGGTACTTTGTTTTAATACAGGGCATGTATTCTGAAGTCAGTCTGAACACGTTAAACACTTTAGCCCATCCCCTTGGTTATTTGTTTTCACTACGGCTTTTGCTGGGCAGATCCCTCTTCTCAGAGAATAAATAAAACATGGAGTCACATGGTCTCCCAACTATCCTAAATTTCCAGTTAGCAGAATCCTACCCACCTAATAAGATTTTAAACTCTCAACAACTGTTTCAACAAACACAACTGATACACATGCTTCTTTTGTAGGATTTATACCAGGAAAAGGGCTAAAAACTGTTTTCCTTACACACCAGTGTCTCTCAAATTTTAAGAAAATCTTACCGGACGCATTTCAGTTGAAATAAGACCAAAGGCCAATGTATAGATTGTGTCATATGACTCACCAAAACATAAAGCATAGTGCTTGCTTTATTTTAGTGACTTGACCACAGTCAGATTCTCTTTTCAAGTTTTTTGGCATTGTGCGCTGCCTAACCCCTGCAATGACTTTGGCAACAGCAGTGTAGCATACTGGTAAGTCACTTGGTCACAAGTAAATTATATAGCCTATCCCATCTATCAAATGATTGAATATGGGTGAGTTTGTTACTTTTTAAGCATACAATATGCTAAATCAAGCAGGAAGTGCTGGTTTTCCTGCTAACAATAAGGTGGATATGTATTCTTGTTTATTACTGTTTTAAAAATACAGTTGGCCCTCTGTATCTGCACCTGTAGATTCAACTGACCATGGATTTAAAATATTTGAAAAAAATAATCCCAGAAAGTTCCAAAAAGCAAAATTTGAATCTGCTATACACCAAGCATTATGCTGAACTCATACAAATGAAAGTGATATGCCTGACCAGGCGGTGGTGCAGTGGATAGAGCATCGGACTGGGATGCAGAGGACCCAGGTTCAAGACCCCGAGCTCGTCAGCTTGAGCGCGGGCCCATCTGACTTGAGCAAAAAGCTCACCAGCTTGGACCCAAGGTCGCTGGCTCGAGCAAGGGGTAGTCACTCAGTCTGGTGAAGGCTCGCGGTCAAGGTACACATGAGAAAGCAATCAATGAACAACTATGGTGTTGCAACAAAAAACTGATGACTGATGCTTCTCATCTCTCTCCGTTTCTGTCTGTCTGTCCTTATCTATCTGTCTCTCTGACTCTCTGTCCCTATAAAAAAAAACTAAAGTGATATGGATGTATATCCTGCTGTAACTTATATGTAAATATAGTTTATATGCAAATATTACATTTTTTATATAGGGACATGAACATCTGTGGATTCTGGTATTCAAGAGGGTTGAGGTGGGTACTGAAACCAATCCCCCATGGCTAAGGGGTAATTGCAATTAGCTTTATTTATTGAAGTATAATTTACATGCAATAAAATCCACTTATTAAGGGTATGATTCAATAAGTTTTGCCAAATGTATCCAGTGTGTAACCACCAACACAATCAAGGTAGAGAATATTCCCATCACCCCAAAAGTTCCTTCCAACCCCCTGAAATTCATTCTTTTCTCTACTCCCCACTAGCTCCATACAATCCTGTTCTATTTTCTGACACTACTTCTGTCCTTTTTTAAAATTGCACATAAATCATAAGCTATGTAACATCTTTTGTGTCTGCGTTTTGTAGTTAGCATGCTTTTGAAATTCATTCCTGTTGCTTTGTATATAGTAACATCTGGGTTTCCGGTTATGAGTATTGCATACAATTCTCTATATGGATACATGTGTTCTTTTCTCTTTGATAAATACCTACAAGTGGGACGAATGGGTCATATGCTAATTCCATGTTTAACCTTTTAAGGAAATGCCAAACTGTTTTCCAGAGGAGCTATGGCATCATTTGCTCCATACCAGCAGTATATGAGAGTTCTAGCTGCTCTGTATTTTCACCCGAGTTTGGTATTGTATTTTTTATTTTCTCCATCCTAGCAGATATGTAATAGTGGCTCATTGTGGTTTTAATTTGAACTTCTCTAATGACAAATGATGCTAAGCATCTTTTTAAGTGCTTAAACATTCATATATTTTCTTTGGTGAAGTGTTTATTTAAATCTCTTGCTCATTTTAAAAACTGTGCTATTTGTCTCCTTAATACTAAATGGTTAAACTTCTTTATGTATTTGATAAAGTCCCTGCCAGAAAAATGTTTTGCAAATATTTTCTCCCAGTCTGTACCTTGCCTTTTCATTTTCTTAACAAGGTCTTTTGAATAGCAAAAACTTTTAATTTGTGATATAGTGCAACTTATGGTTCATGCCTTCTGTGTCCTAAAAAATCTTTGCCTAACTCAAAACCACAAAGATTTTATATAATTTCTTCAAGAAGTTTCAATGTTGTGGCTTGTATGTTTAGGCTTATGAACAATTTATAATTAATTTTTGTATACAGAGTGAGGTAAGGGTTAAGGTTCAATATTTTTCCACATGGATATCCAATTGTTTCACAAGCATCAGTGGAAAAGACTATCCTTTTTCCCTTGAACTACCTTGGTATCTTTGTAAAACATAACAAGTGATCTTATACATGTGAGTCTATTTGTGAACTCTCTATTCTCTTTAATCTCACTCTCTCATGATTATTTGTAGCTTTACAGTAAGTCTAAAAGTCAGATAGGGTAAGTCTTCCAATTTCGTTCTTTTAGTTTTTTCGAGAGTGGGGGTGACAGGCAGACAGGAAGGAAGAAGAGATGAGAAGCATCAATTCTTTTATTGAGGCACCTTAGTTGTTCATAAATTGCTTTCTTATATGTGCCTTGACCAGGAGGCTCCTGGAGAGTGAGTGACCCCTTGCTCACGCCAGCAACCTTCAACTCAAGTCAGTGACCTTGGGGTTCAAGACAGCAACTATGGAACAATGTCTATGATCCCATGCTCAAGCCGGTGACTTCAGGGTTTCAAATCTGGGTCCTCAGCAACCCAGGCCAACACTCTATCCATTGCACCACTGCCTAATCAGGCTTAATTTTGTTCTTTTCAAATTTAATTTGGCTATTCTTACATCCTTTGAATTATCATATAAAGTTTAAAATCAACTTACCAATTTCAATAAGATTTATTAATTTCTACAAAATCTGCTGAGATTTTGATATGGATTGAGTTGAATTTATAGGTTAATTTGGGGAGCAATGACTAATAATATTCATCTTCCAATCATATACAAGCCATAATGTTTCAGTTAGTTGGTCTTCTTAAGTTTCTCTCAGCAACATTATGTAGTTTTCAGTATTGAGATCTTGCATATATTTCTCTTTCTTTCTTTCTTTTTTACAGTGAGAGGAGGAAAGACAAAGACAGACCCCCACATGCACCCTGACCAGGATCCACCTGGAAAGCCCACTAGGGGGCGATGCTCTGCCCATCTGGGGCATTGCTCCGTTGCTTAGCAACCGAGCTCTTCTTAGCACCTGAGGCGGAGGCCATGGAGCCATCCTCACTGCCCCAGGCTAACTTGCTCCAATCGAGGGATGGCTGCAGGAGGGGAAGAGAGAAAGAGAGGCGAGAGAGGAGAGGGGTGAAGAAGCAGATGGTTGCTTCTCCTGTGTGCCCTGACTGGGAATCAAACCCAGAACTTTCACATGCTGGGCTAATGCTCTATCACTAAGCCAACTGGCTAGGGCACTATTTCTTAAATTTACCCATAAAATTTTCATTTTTTTGATGCCATTATGAATGACATTTTAAATTTAATTTCAATTGTTCATTGCCAGAACACAGAAATCCTGCAACCTTAGTAGATTTGCTTACTAGTTCCAATGGCCTTTTGTCAGCTTCCTTAGGATTTCTATCTGTACAATCATGCCATTTGCAAATAAAAAGTTTACTCTTCTTTTCAATCTGTATGTTATCCAATTATTTTTCTTGCCTATTGCACTAAAACTTCAAGTACAATGCTAAACACAACATAGTAAGCAGAGCAGAAAGTGGGAACTGGCATGCTGTCTACAAAGTGCACATTTAAGTATGACATTTTAAAATTCAGTTTAGAAAGGAAACACACAAAGGAGAACCACTGACAACCTAAATGAAAAAGTACACACACACAAACAAAATCACTCCTGAAACAAACCAACAATTGAAAGAAATCAAATGAGCCACCTTTATTACTACAGTTCTTACCACAAACCACTGATATAGACTATCTTAAACGTGTGCCACACAAACACTTGGTCTCTTTTAGGCTAAGTACTTAGCCTCTCTTTAATGTTCAAAATGTAAGATGCAGGTTCATGACACATACCAGCATTTGCGACGAGCAACAGGGGCAATTTTCCTCGTTCTATATCATCTTTAATCAGTTTTTCCAAGAGGGCAACATCCTAGGATTAAAAGAAAAACCATAAAAACTTGAGGTAATCAGCATAAAAGTTATACAATGAAAAATTACAACTTTCAAAAGAAGCAAAAGACTCTCAAAATTAATCAGTCTTGACAATTTTTCTAGTTCCTTTAATCATAGACATGAAAATCAAATAGTTTTCCTTGAAGACTAACTAGAAAAATCACTTAAATGGAGCCAACATTCTACAGTTTAAAACATTTATGTTTAAAGAAAATGTTCTCTCAACCCCCCAAAACCAGCCAAAAATGTACCTCTAATATTACTCATTTATGCATCTGAATTAATGTTCAAAAAATCAAACTATCTTGAGAAAAGAAATGCAGAACCCTAAAAGCTATCGCTTTTACTTTGGCTTCAGCATGCAACGGGAAGATCAAAGCAATAAATGAATAAGCTAATAATTATCTGGAGGCCGCAGACAGAACTTGAGCTGAAAGGAAAACAGTTTCAAAACACAATTCCCTATTATTTCACAAACCAAAAAGAGAACTCACCATCTGATGCTGGGATCCAAACATAGTGTTGCAGGGCACACGAGACAAGCAGGGGAAGGGTAAGCCGAGCTATATGAAGAAACATGTAATTTTACAAGAAAGCTCTTTGTTACCATTCACATATGCCCTCAAACGACCCCGACCCCATGGCTAAGACAAGTCAGTTATTCTTTTCAAACAATGTCTCTTCTTAGGAACTCTTAATATTATAAACAGATGTTAAAGTACATCTAGAAAGTTAAGTCAAAAGGAGGGTGAATTTCCAGGAGCTGAGAGATGTCTTATAAGAGGGCAGAGACAATGTAAAAATTTCTAAATTATCAACCATTTTCTAAATGAATAACTATACCCAAAACAAAACAAAAAAACCACACACTTTTCCAAACTAGAAACAACTGAACCCTGAACATTTAGGAAGATGATTTAGGGTCCTTCCTTCCTTTGAATGCCTTTAGCTGGTATTAGTAATACCAGCTAAAGGCATTCAAAGTATATTATTTTTATGGGTCTACCCACTCCTAAACATCAATAAATGTGGACTAGCAGATGTACGTATCTTAAGGGAAATGAAGTCTGTGTTATAAAGGAAATAATTGTCAGATTTTATATTCTTCACTTTTAGCTTCCAAATCCTTGAGGATTTCATAGTTTTAAAAATTTTACAACGGTTACAGCCTGTTATTCTACATCACTAAGACTTGGTAGCATTTACCGACCAACTATTTAACAAGCACTTGATTCACACTCTTTCCCCCTTAAAGGGTTGATCTCTTACATTAAGAAAGTAAAACCTAAGCAAAACACACGAGATTATATTAAATGTGAAAATGCCCTCACATAAGCCACCGATGTACCACCGTTAACAGGTTAGAATGTAACCTTTCAGACATTTTCTAGGTATAAATATATTTTTCTAGGTATAAGAATACTCATATAAGCATGTCAGTACTTTTTAAATCATAAACATATACATACTGTTCTGCCATCTGCCTTTCTCACTTAACAGCATACCATCACACATTGTTTGAAGATAGGACGGCTGTCCCAAGATAGCCTCAGGTCTGTAAAAGCCTGGGCCACAGTGGGTATTCCATAAGTAATTTGTTTCATGTTTTTATACGAACATTACAAAACTCTCCCCTTTTTAACACCCTTATGAGAAGCATCATCAACTTGTAGTTGCTTCACTTTCTTTGTTTATTGATTGCTTTTTTACGTGCTTTGATGGGGCGGGGCTCAAGCTGAGCCAGTGAACCCTTACACAAGCCACTGACTTTGGGTTTCAAGCCAGCGACCTTTGGGCTCAAACCAGTGACCCTAGGATCACGTCGATGATCCCACACTCAAGCCCAAGAGCCAATCTCAGGGTTTTGAATTGGGCCCTCAGAGTCCTAGCTAACATTCAATCCACTGTGCCACCACTGGTCAGGGAGGACATAATTTCTTACCACTAGTGACCACAACTCAGAATGAATTTAGGTCCCCGAAATTCCCCCATCTATCTCCCCAGGGCTCCTCCACCTTAAAAAAGACAAACCCTCCAATGCTAAGGGTTTTGCTTTAAAACATTCTTGGCCAAGAGACTTAATTTCTGGTCTCAAGTTAGCCCCCTAATTGTGCTACATGCACTATGAACTTTAAAAATGGTAATGCTCTTTGATCTAGTAATTCTAGATGGACTCTGAAAATCTGAGAAATATAACCCTAAATATACAGTAGAAAAAGCTTTATGCACAGTGATGTCCATAACAGCATTATACAAAAAGCATTAACACTGGTCATAGAAAGCAAATAATGCAAAAACTCTAATTGTCCAAAAGGGAAACAGTTAAAATACTATACATACACTTGAAGGGGTATTATGAAAACATTAAAAATAAACTCCATTTCAAGGCCCTGGTCAGTTGGCTCAGTGGTAGAGCATTAGCCTGGCATGTGGATGTCCTGGGTTTGATTCCCGGACACACAAGAGAAGCATACATTTGCTTCTCCACCCTTCCCCCTCTCGCTTCTGTCTCTCTCCTCTCTGTCTTAAATGAATAAAATATTTTTAAAAAGTAAAAAAATAAACTCCACTAAGTGAAGAAAGCCAGATATAACCATGAAATAACACACATACTGTCTTGCTTAAAGTCTAGAAATAAAATGTTGACTGTGGTTCCCTTTGGGCAACTAAAAAGGTACACATCTAAATTCATTAATATACATTTATATATTTTCTTCTAATGACAAAACAAACATATAATAAAAACCCATCTTTCTTTTCAGTTGAAAAGGACAGCAACCAAAGAAATGGGTTCATACACTTTAATAAGTTCCAGGACAGAACACCTAATCTTTAAAATGTCCACCTTATACCACATTACCTGATTACAGAGGTACTGGCCCAGGCCAGGCCTAGCAGCAGCACTAAGATATATAACAGGTTTCTTGTTATATAACACATTGAACCCATCCACTACAAAGTCTTCATAGCGAGAATGAATGGCAAGCCTACAGATCTTTGCAAGTCCTTCTCTTTCTTCTTCATGGAAATAAGCACAGCCATTTTCATACCTGTTAAGAGACACCCATATATTATTATGTTCTTAGCTCTGATTAACTCTGATTTTATGTCCCTATTTTGTAATCTTGGAAGTAATTCCTTTCTCAGCCTAGAAACTATCACCTAGATGAGTCAAAGGTCTAGGAATCACCCTCATCTTAGACGGCTGAGAACTCCTTGCAGCTGGAGGTTATAAGGAACAGAAGCAATGACCCTTCATCCATACCCAACCCCATAAAAAGCAACAACTATGAAAGTCAATAGTGCACAGGAGTCCCTCAATATATCATGGGTCTGGCTTACTAATGATGGCATGGATCTTAGCCGAGTTTTAGCTCTAAAACATCCAAAGTAAATAAAATTGTCAAAAATGCTAGTCAGGCTAACTTTTGCTTTCACTATTATCACTATTTTACTCTTCTTAATCTCCTAAAGAAGGGAGAGAAAATTTCAACTACAGGTCTTATATTTTATTAGAAGAACATTTCCCCTTTGCAATATACTTAGGCCAACTTATACTCTCACTAGGCCAACCTCTTTCTCAACATCTAAAAGTGAGTCTCCCAAGTTAAATGTTCCAATGTTAGGCAAACATTCCTTTCTCATAAAAGTAATGATACAGCCTGACCAGGCAGTGGCACAGTGGATAGAGCATCGGACTGGGATGTGGAGGACCGAGGTTCGAGACCCCGAGGTACCCAGCTTGAGCGCAGACTCATCTGGCTTGAGCAAAAGCTCACCAGCTTGGACCCAAGGTCGCTGGCTCAAGCAAGGGGTTGCTCAGTCTGCTGAAGGCCCCTGGTCAATGAACAACTAAGCTGTCAAAACAAAAAAAATGATGACTGATGCTTTTCATCTCTCTCCGTTCCTGTCTGTCTGTCCCTATCTGTCCCTCTCTCTGACTATCTCTCTGTCCCTGTTAAAATAAAAAAGTAATGACACAAACAATACTACTGGTCCTATGACTTCTAATGAATCCTTAATCTGCTATAATTCCTTAAAAATGCCATCACTATCACAATTAAAGTACATTTCAATTTTGTAACACATACTCTTCTTCCTTAAGACAGCACTTGCTTTCTCCTAAAGCATAAGCTACTACTTTGATTAAAAATATTTTAACCTGTTTCACTGCTCTATCTGCTATTGACATGTGCCAATTAGCAATTCTAAAAATAAGAAACTGCTGACATTATCCAACATGTATGTGCTTATGTTCTCAGCTCTTTACAGATATTAACTCATTAAATCCTCACAATAATGCCACGAAATAAATAGTAATGTTATCCCCCTCTTTAGTAGATGAGGAAACTGAGGCATGGAGGGGTTAAGCAATCCTTCCAAAAGAAGGAAAAGGGGAAGATCTGAACCCAGGGAGGAGAATTCCAGAAAACATTTGTCAGAGTCTATACCCAACTCACAGATATCTTTATAGGAAACTAAAAATTTAAGAGTCTTTACCTGAAAATTCTGCACAGCCATAATGTAGTGTCTGAAAGTATCCTAGTGGTAAGTTTTCTCAGCTTCTCTTTGTCCAGAGTTGAAATATAAGCTCCCAGACTATGTCCCAACAAAGCTATATGACCTTGTTCTCCAATATTTTGGATTCTGTTAATCAAAATTCATTAGATTAAAAGAAATTATTAGTAAAAACATAAATAAAGAAATATAACTTTGAGAGTATTCCACAAAAATTTTCTGTGAGACTGAAAATCCACTTAATGGCCTAAGAGGCACCAATTCACATAAATTTAGAAAATTCCATGCCTATAAGACATTGATAGTCTGGTAAACAAAAATACTTTACAAATTAATTTCTAGGAGACAGCTGTCTTTTTTATTGAATATCTACTAAATATACAAGCTGGTTAGCTCATACTCAAGCTGGGTGAGCCTGCGCTCAAGCCGATGACCTCAGGGTTTTGAACCTGGGTCCTCAGCATCCCAGGTCAATGCTCTATCCATTGTACCACTGCCTGGTCAGGCCAAATAGCTCTTAAAGAAAATTCTTTGTGTACTGATATGCAGTGAACTACAAGACATAAAAATAAAAATAAGGCACAGAACAATGTACTAGAGGGGGTGAGTAAAGACATTTTGCTTGTGCATACATACATACATATAAAATACCTCTGAGAATACACAACACCGTTTGTCTCTAAGGAGAATAAAATAGAGGTAAGAAAAAGAACTACCTTTGTGTACCCTTTTTATCTTTGAAATTTGAAACAGGAGAATGTATTACTTATTCTAAAAAGTTAAATTTAAAATAATTAAAGAGAAAATTAAACTGAATAAATAGCTAAATAGATGAAAATAAAAATAAAGCAAATGGGTGATTCACAGACAATGTGGCCTACCAGCAATTCTTAGCAACCAGAAGCAGAAAAGCACACAGCAATTGTTCTTTGGTCCTCTTCCTAGCCCCTCCCAGACATGATACCATAAAAACTACAGGATTTAGTTTTAGTAAATGCATTCCTTTTACTAAATGGAATTATCTAAAAAATATAAATGTCTTTCTGAAGAGAAAAAAATGAGCATCCCCTTAATATCACATTAACTCCGAACGAAACACCCTTATTAGTTCAGCAACTCGTAAGACTGCAATCACTTCCAAAATCAAGACCATATAATACTGGCAAAGAGAAGCTGCCAACCGTTCTCCATTACCGGGCACTCTGGGGCTCCTCTGCTTCATCTCCGTGCATCAGATTCTGAACTAACTGGAGAATGCTCACCATATCTTGCCCACTGGAGAATAAAAAAAAAAGAGTTGATGGATAGGTGGAAGTAGCACACATCCCCCAACAGTTTCTATTTCTCTCATTCAAACTAGCTTTGGTATGTTATTTTAATCAAGTAAGAATGTGTTTGAGATACAGTACACATCTTTTAAAAACAAACCTCAAGTTATTAGCTGGAATTTTGAATATAACCTTACCTGTAATAGTTTAAATCTATAACTTAAATCTGAGAGTGAAACTTTACATTTCACCAATATTGCTTAAACAGTCTCTATCTGTTCACTTGAATCCTGGAGAATAAGCATGTCATAAGAGCCAAAACAGTTCCTATAAGATGCTGAAGGTCACAGAAGCAGAAAGAATACTCCAATGCCACTGGTATATCTATGTAACTTCCCTCCATGCCAGCATCTTACCTATCTGTTCTAGCAGATTTAAACATGTAATGTACTGAAAGCATAATTTATTACCACCTCTTCCCCAAACATGGCAACTGGAGATCTGCTTAGACTAAGCAGTGTTTTTCAACCACCGGTCCGCCAGAAATATTGACCTGGTCCGCAAAAGAGTTAACCATCCTGATGTTGTATTAACTCTTTTGTGGAAGGGCACAAAATTTCTGGTGGACCAGCTTAGAGTATAAACAGATTTACTTTTATTCAAGATAGGTTACTAAGCACTCATCACGTAAGTTAGTGAACTTCTGGAAAGAATGCGAATGGCTAAAGGAGTAAGCAATGTCAGACTGAACACATATAATGTGAAAACAGCATTGCTTTATTAATGAGAATATGACTAATAAAAAAAGCACTCTTGCAGCGGATAGAGTATCAGACTGGGACACAGAGGACCCAGGTTCAAAACCCAAGGTTGCTGGCTTGAGTGAGGGCTCACCAGCTTGAGCGTGGGGTCACTGGCTTGAGCATGGGATCATAGACATGACTCCATTGCTGCTGGCTTGAGCCCAAAGGTCCCTGGCTTGAGGAAAGGGTCACTCGCTTTGCTGTAGCCCCTCCCCCCCCCCGCATCAAGGCACATATGAGAAAGCAATCAATGAACAAATAAGGAGCCGCAACAAAGAATTGATGCTTTTCATCTCTCTCCCTTCCTGTCTGTCCATCCCTATCTGTCCCTGTCTCTCGCAAAAACAAAACAATCTCAAAACAATGCCCCAATACCCATCCTCCCCGAGGTGCTGACATTCACAGGAGAGGGCTCTGATCCTTGGACACTGTAGAGATTAGGCCCTGTGCTTAGCCACATGACCTTGGCCAAGCTATTAAAACTTCTTAAACCCCTACATTAAGGAATTGTGAGAATGCAATCAGAGTACATGTAAAGCATTTAATGCTATGCCTGGCATAGAGTATCTCAGATGCTGGCTATGAGCACATTAGGTGTGAACATGACTGAACAGTAAGTAGTATTAATGCCCTCCCATTCTGGGAACTACCGATGGTCTTGGTGGTATCTCCTCTAGAAAAACCTGTGTGGGTTCAGTGGACTGTTTCAATTCCCTTCAGGAAATTTAATGCCCTGAGATTTATAGGACTAGGTTCCTCTTCTGTGCTGGAGAACACGCTGCACATCTAGATGGCTTCAAATCAGCACCATCCAAGCTATAAGTAGGAGTGCCTGTTTAAAAGTATTAGTTTCTGAGTATGCTGGATATGACATTATTGGCACACTGGGGTCCTTCCTCTGCACTTTCCTCTGCAACTTTGTGCATACTTATATTCAGGTCAAAGGACAATTTAAGGGAGTTGTACTGTTTACCTATATGCAGTTTCCTGATTATAAAACAAACAAAAAATAAGCCTGTCTGAGGGAAGCTGGGCTGAAATTTTAATTACAAAATGGATGCTAACATCCTGTGAAAATTTTAGTCAGATAGCTACATATATTTCTGATCTTTTCCCTGCCAGCTCAAACTACAAACACTTGACAAATTTGCTTTAGTTGCAAAAAAACAAATCACTCTGCCAATAAATGGTTAAAGTTGACATTTTCCCTTCCTTTGACCATATTATAAAAATAATAAATCTTAGCAAATTAAATTAGCTCTCACGGTAAAGCTCAGTCTACCATACAGATTACAGGTTTCAAGGATAAACTAAGTACGACAGCTGAATTCGAACTAGAAGTTTGTGCACTGCTTTTGATTCTGACGTGGTATTAAGTTCTGAACACAAGGGGGAGAAGCAGGCAGGCTCACAGTATATCACTAACCAGCCAATGTTATTTCAGTTTTCTACTATTGCATTGCTCCTAACTCTAAATTTGCTTTTTGCTCATTAAAACTAAAATTAAATCAACGATGATAAAATCTTAAAGAAAATGCATACCCTAACTAAAGGTGGGTATCTTCATTTCCACCTACCTGCCTTGGAGTGGCCCTGGAATATCCCCTGATAAGAGCTTCTTTACATTTTCTTCCTCTGTTCTTCTAATTTAAAGAAAATAAAAACTGTTCACTTTATCATATCAAATTTTTAACATTTGAGCATGCAAACGTGGCGATGTTACCTATAGTTTCTTAATAATCTATGTAAAATATTTTTTTTAATTTATGTAAAATTAAAAAAAACATTTATCACATCTCTCCCTCACTCCCCCCACCCCTGGCCTCCAGCCCCCAATTTGCGGTATAATTTGAGTTTCAGGAAAAGAACATTAAAAAAATAATACCTCACCCCATTCTTGGTTATGACCTTGTATGACCTTAATATATAGTAAGAAATATTTATAGATTCATATCAACATATTAAGTAAATGAAACTCTTACTAGGCAGAAATTAAAATTATGTCCTGCCTCTCAATTTCAAAATCCTTTAATTACAAAGGACAAATACCAACTTTATAGCCAATAGAAGCTAAGCGTGACATTCTGAAACCCAGAAGTGTTTTTAATAGAAGGAAACCAGTGCCACCAGTTTCATAACAGGTTGAATATGTTTAACAGGGTCACTTCTGTTTCACAGGCTCACCTCTGACTGTCCTCCAGCATCTTCATAGCCTCCTTCAAGTTTTTTCCCATTTCAGCTAATGTAGAGTCTGCCATCTAGGAAATAAATTTTAGAAAGGTTCAATTTTGATAATCCTATTTCTTTTACAATAGAATTTATCCAGGAAAACAAAACACATGGATTTATTATAAAGTACATGTTTGATTTAAGAGTTCCAATAGTACAAATGTGTAAAAAAGTCTACCAGTTCCATACCCCACAGGAAGCCACTTTTAAGACTGACATATCTTTCCAAATTTTCACCTTACTGATATGCACCTCTGCAATCTGCTGCTTCTTTTTTTTTACTTTATAGTGAATATGTTCCACATTAGTAAGTATGTCACTCCATTCTTCTCAGAGGTGACACCTTATTCCATTCTATGGATGTGCCATCATTTAACTAGTATGGTACGCTTTTCGTTTTACTGTTGTAGTATGCTGAAAAATGCCGCCCCCCCAAAGACATGTACCCCCTAATCACTAGAACTTGTGAATGTTACCTTATATGGCAAAATCTTTGCAGATGTAATCAGGTTAAGGTTCTTGCAATTGCAAGATTACCCTGAATTATCCAGGTGAGCCCTAAATGCAATCACATGTATCTATACGGGAGAGAAGCAGAGGGAGACTTACACACACACATATGAACACTATGTGAAAATGTAGCAGAGGGAGATTTAAAGATACTTGTCTAAAAATTCTGGTGATGGGGCCACAAACTAAGGAAGGGGTGCTGGCAGGCAACATAAACTGGAGTAAGAAAGCAAGGAACTCTCTCACAGAGCCTCTGAAGCAGCACAGCAGCCCTGACAACACCTTGAGATACACAATTCAAATTCCGGCCTCCAGAACTGAGAGAGCATACATTTCATTGTCCTAAGCCACAGTTTTGTGTTAATTTGTTACAGCAGCTAAAAGAAACTAAGACATTCATAAATCTGCAAGTGTTTTACAAACTGGAAGCTCACACAAGCTAGTAATAGTGACTGGACCCAGAGAAGAGAACTGCAAGGAGGGGCACAGAGGTCAGAGGAGTCTTTTCAGTCCACACCCTTTTGTCTTTTTAGAACCAATTGTACATCTACTGCCCAATAAAAAACAAAACAAAATCTCTAAAATTCTTGCAGAATTAAAACACGCATACTCATTTTCCTTTTTTTCTTCTTAATCTCCGTAACAATTTTTAGGCAATTTTATCGCCTCAAATCTCTATATAGTACAGTTGTTCTTAACCTGGGTTCTATCAAGCCCTAGGGGTTTGATGACTCAGTCTCAGGGGTTCAGAAAAGCCTCTGCCGCAGAGGCCAGAATAAAGTAATACCGTAATTTGTTGTGAGTTCATGCACTTTGTTGGTTTTGTTCTTTGAGCAAGGTGATGTTCATGCACGGCTCATTTTGTGCACCAGTAAAAAAACATATACCTATGTCTTGAATTTGGAAAAATAAATCATATTTTATTTATCACTAAAGAAGGGTTCGGTGAATGTGCATATGAAACTGGTGGGTTTGGTACCTCAAAAAAGGTTAAGAACCACTGATATAGTATGAGCTGAGTTATATATAGTTATAGAAGCTCTCCTGTTCCATTCTCAGTCTTGAAGTGTATTTATCGTCTTTTCTTCTCATACTGCCCTCTTGTACATAGCAAGCAGTATCTTATTCAGAGAAGGTGTGCAGTAAGTTGTATTACATTTGGTATTGCACTACTACCTCACTGTGTTCCCTATTTCTGTAGGTCCTGTGAAGGACAGGAGGGAACTGCAGCTTCAGATTCCCCCATCTGAGTCTCTTTCTATAGCATACACACTCATTCAGTGGACTGGCATACATTTAACTTGTTCTTCTGCCCTGGCCGGCTGGCTCAGCTGTAGAGGGTTGGCCTGGCATGTAGAAGTCCCAGATTCAATTCCCAGTCAGGGCATACAAGAGAAGTGACCATCTGCTTCTCCTCCCTGCTCCCGCCACTGCAGCCATGGCTCAAAAGGTTTGAGCAAGTTGGCCCAGGCACTGAGGATGGCTCCATGGCCTCACTTCAAGCACTAAAATAGCTCGGTTGCCAAAAAACAAAGCACCAGCCCCAGATGGGCAGAGCATCACCCAGTAGGGGCTTGCCAGGTGGATCCCAGTTGGGATGTATGCGGGAGTCTGTCTCAATGCTTCCCTGCCTATCACTTAGTAATAATAAAAAAAATTGTTCTTCCTCCTACTCTTTTCCAGGAACTGAAGTGGGAAGGAGGGATGAAAGGAGGAAAAACAGCATTTATAGTTAAATTTGAGTGAAATAAATATGATGTGTCTTCAATGCCGTAAACCCTCATGTGCTTATATTAAATGGATAATCCAGAAGAAAAATGTTATCTAGTTGCAGGAAAATGTTAGGTTCTAAGTCAAACTCAGAGGTGCTCTCAGACTCTGAATTCAAAGACATCACTGTTCAGCAAAATCTAAGTTTAAAAACAAGGAAAGGGGGATTTGTGGGGTGGCTAGGCTGTAGTGACAGAAAGCAGATCTGGGATCCACTGGAAAGGGGCACAAGGGAATTTTTCAGGGAGATGGAAGTGTTCCCTACCTTCCTTATGCTGGTGGCTATATGACTGCATACACCTGCCAAAACTCAAACTGTATAATTAGGTATTTTATTGTATAAATTGTCCCTCAATTTAAAAGGAGGGTAGACTGATTTAGTCAATTTAAAAGAAATGTTAAGCAAATAATAGTAAAAGTAGTACACAGATGTGACAAAATTCACAAAGATGATATATGAATGCTATTTGAGAAATATGGCACTAATCCTTTAAAGACAAGCAGCTTCCAGACACGAGGTAAAAGAAGTCTAACATATAATTTTAAAACATTCATCAATAATAAGAAGCTTCTCCAAACCCGAGACTGACTCATCGAACGCCTAGGGTTCGACAGAACCCAGGTTAAGAACCACTGTCTTAAACATAGTAAGGAGAGTTCTAAGAAACCCATCAATTAATTTTCTTTAAAATGAGAGAAGGGGAGATAGTGAGATAGACTCTTACATGCACCCCAACCAGGATCCACCCAGCAACCCCTCTCTAGGGAGGATGCTTGAATCAATCAAGCTATTTTTAGCACCTGAGGCCAATGCTCAGACCAACCGAGCTATCCTCAGTGCCCCGGCCGATGCTTGAACCAACTGAGCCACTGGCTGCGAGAGGGAAAGAAGGAGAGACAGGGGAGGAAGGAAGAGAGAAGCAGATGGTCACTTCTCTTGTGTGCCCTGACCAGGAATCGAACCCAGGATGTCCTACACCAGGATGACGCTCTACCCACTGAGTCAGCCGACTAGGGCCAAGAAGCCATCAATTCTTGAAGCTTCTTTGTATCTGTAAATCTTCAGACCCTTTTTTCCTTTTTGTATTTTTACGAAGCTAGAAGCAGGGAGGCAATCAGACAGACTCCCGCATGCGCCCGAATGGGATCCGCGGACTGGGATCTACCCGACATGCCTACCAGAGGGTGATGCTCTGCCCATCTGGGGCATTTCTTCATTGTGGCCAGAGCCATTCCAGTGCCTGAGGCGGAGGCCATGGAGCCATCCTCAGCACCCGGGCCAACTTTGTTCCAATGGAGCAGTGGCTGCGGGAGGGGAAGAGAGAGATAAAGAGGAAGGAAAGGGGGATGGGTGGAAAAGCAGATAGGAGCTTCTCCTGTGTGCCCTGATCAGGAATCAAACCCAGAACTTTCACATGCTGGACCGACACTCTACTGCTGAGCCAACAGGCTAGGGCCTAAATCTTTAGACCTTTAAGGTTGAACTGTATGAACAGCCAATATACAATTGCTATTAATGCACAAAAAGGGCAATTTCATATGATTCCACCTAATATAATGTCCAGAACAATAAGTAATTCAGTCTCAATAGGATCCTGAAAAGCTTTACAGCTAGGCTAAATATTCAATGTCACTGAGTTGCACTTTCAAAGTGAAGGTTTTATTTTGCTGTTTCTTTTCTGCATATAGGAAAATAAATTATATTACAAAAGTTTGAAAGGTCGCCTGACCAGGCGGTGGCATGGTGGTTAGAGCGTCAGACTGGGATGTGAAGACCCAGGTTCGAGACCCCAGGCTTGCCTGCTTGAGCATGGGCCCATCTGGCTTGAGCAAAAGCTCGCCAGCTTGGACCCAAGGTCGCTGGCTCCAGCAAGGGGTGGCTTGGTCTGCTGAAGGCCCGCGGTCAAGGCACATGTGAGAAAGCAATCAATGAACAACTATGGTGTCACAACGGCAACAAAAAACTAATGATTGATGCTTCTCATCTCTTTCCGTTCCTGTCTGTCTGTCCCTATCTATCCCTCTCTCTGACTCACTCTCTGTCCCTGTAAAAAAATAATAAATTAATCAAAATTATATTTAAAAAAAGTTTGAAAGGTCATACACCATGATCAAGTGGGATTTGTGTAATTCATCACATAAACAAAATGAAGGACAAAAATCACATGATCATATCAATAGATGCAGAAAAAGATTTTTTTTACAGGGACAGAGAGAGTCAGAGAGAGGGATAGACTGACAGGAACAGAGAGAGATGAGAAGCATCAATCATCAGTTTTTCGTTGCGACACCTTAGTTGTTCATTGATTGCTTTCTCAGACCTTCAGCAGACCAAGTAACCTCTTGCTGGAGCCAGCGACCTTGGGTCCAAGCTGGTGAGCTTTTGCTTAAGCCAGATGGGCCCATGCTCAAGCTGGCGACCTCGGGGTCTCGAATCTGGATCCTCCGCATCCCAGTCCAACGCTCTATCCACTGTGCTACCGCCTGGTCAGGCAGAAAAAGATTTTATAAAATCCAGCATCCACTTATGTTAAAAATTCTCAGCAAAGTGGGAATAGAGGGAACATACCTTAATGTAAAAAAAGGCCATATACAACCAAACCACAACCAACATCATATTCAGTGGGCAGAAACTACAGGACAGGGATGTCTACTATCTTCACTCTTATTCAATATAGTAATAATGGAAGTCTTAGCCACAGAAACCAGACTAGAAGAAAAAATAAAAAGCATCCAAACTGGAAATGAAGAAGTAAAACTCTCATTATTTGCAAACGACATGACACTGTATATAGAGAACCCTAAAGATTCCATCAAATAATTATTAGAACTGATAACTGTTTTCAGTCAAGTAGTAGGATACAAAATAAATATCCAGATATTAGTTGTATTTTTATACACCAATAATGAACTATGATAAAAGGAAACTAAGAAAACAATCCCATTCACAATTGCTTCAAAAAGAATAAAATACCTAGAAATAAATTCAATAAAGGATGTAAAAGACCTATACTCAGAAAATTATAAGACACTTAAGAAAGAAAGTGAAGATACAAATAAGTGAAAGCATATACTGGATTCATGGACAGAAAGAATTAACATCATTAAAATATCTAGACAACCCAAAGCAATCTATAGATTCAATGTAATTCCTATCAAGATACCAATGGTGTATTTCACAGAACTAGAATAAGTATCACAAAAATCTATATGGAATGACAAAAGACCCACAACAGTGATCCTGAGAAAGAACAAAGTTGGAAAAATCACACTACCTGATATCAAACTGTATTACAAGGTCATAGTAATCAAAACAGGATGGAACTGGCATAAAAGAAGACATATAGATTAATGAAAGAGAACAGAGAGCTGAGCTCAGATATAAACCCATGCCTTTATGGTCAATTAATATTTGACAAAGGATGCAACAATATACAGTGGGATAAAGATAAGTCTATTCAATACAGTGTTGGGAAAATTGGAAAGATACATGCAAAAAAAGAAACCAGACTGCCACCGCCTTCTTTTTTTTTTTTTACAGGGACAGAGAGAAAGTCAGAGAGAGGGATAGATAGGGACAGACAGACAGGAACGAAGAGAGGTGAGAAGCATCAATCATTAGTTTTTCGTTGCCGTTGGGACACCATAGTTGTTCGTTGATTGCTTTCTCACATGTGCCTTGACTGTGGGCCTTCAGCAGATTGAGCAACCTCTTGCTGGAGCCAGCGACCTTGGGTCCTAGCTGATGAGCTCGGGGTCTCGAACCTGGGTCTTCCACATCCCAGTCCAACGCTGTATACACTGCACCACCGCCTGGTCAGGCCAGACCACCTTCTTACACTACATACCAGAGTAGACTTGAACTGGATTAAAGAGTGAATTATTAGACTCAAAATCATATACAACCTATAAGAAAATGTAGACAGGCCTGTCCCGGTGGTGGCACAGTGGATACAGTGTTGGACTGGAACATGGAGGACCCAGGTTCAAAACCCCAAGGTCAGTGGCTTGAGCATGGGCTCATAGACTTGACCCCATGGTCCCTGGCTTGAGCAAGGTGTCACTCACCTTGCTATAGCCCCCCACCCCAGTCAAGGAACATATGAGAAAGCAATCACTGAACAAATGAGCTGCAATGAAGAACTGATCCTTCTCATCTCTCTCCCTTCCTGTCTGTCTGTACCTATCTGTCCCTCTCTCTGTCCCTGTCAAAAAAAAAGAAAGAAAAAAATGTAGGCAGTTAAATCTCTGAACATTTCTCATAGCAATATGTGTGTGTGTGTGTATGTGTGTGTATGTGTGTGTGTGTGAGATATGTATATTATTTTGCTGTATTTCTTTGGGCAAGGAAAACAAAATAAAAAAAAACAAAAGAGACTTATGTAGTCTAAACTACAAAAACTAAAAACTTTTTGTACAGTAAAGGAAACCACCAACAACATGAAAAGACAAACCACTGAATGGGAGAATATATTTGCTCAAACATCTGATAAGGGGTTAATACCCAAAATTAATAAAGAATTTATAAAACTCAACACCAAAAAAAAAAACAACACAAAAAGAATCCAATTAAAAATGGGCAAAGAATGTGAATAGACACTTCTCCAAAGAGGACATACAGATGGCCAGTAGACATGAAAAGATGCTCAATATTAGTATTCATCAGGGAAACACAAATTAAAACCACAATGAGATATCACCTCACACCTGTCAGAATGGTTATCATCAATAAATGAACAAACAAGTGTTGGTGAAGGTGTAGAGAAAAGGAAACCCTCATGCACTATTGATGGGAATGCAGACTGGTGCAGCCACTGTGGAAAGTAGTAAGGAGTTACTTCAAAAAATTAAAAAATGAAACTGCCCAACAATTGTTACAACCCAACAATTCCATTTCTGGTAATTCATCTAAGAGATTCAAAACACTAATTCAAAACAATATATATTGTACACCCCCATGTTCACTGCAGCACTATTCACAACAGCCATAATTTGGAAGCAGCCCAAGTGTCCATCAGTAGGTGGGTGAGTAGATAAAAAAGCTGTGGTACCTTTACACAGTGGAATACTATTCTGCCATAAAAAGAAGGAAATTTTATCTTTTGTGATAACATGGATGGACCTAGAGAGTACTATGCTAAGAGAAATAAGCCAGTCAGAGAAAGACGAGTACCATATAATTTCACCCATATGTGGAATCTAATGAACAAAACAAACTAAAAAGCAAAATAGAGGCACTCAGAGAGCAGGCTGACAGCTGTGGGGGTGGGGGTGGCTGGGTGAGAGGGTGAGGGAATGAGCAAAAAAAAAAGAGAAAAAATTCATGGAAATGGACAACATAGTGGTGACTACCTGTGGGGAGCGGGGAGGTGGAGAAGGGTATGGGGGAATAAGTGGTGATGGACAGAGACCTGATTTGGAAGGATGAACACACAATACAGTGCACAGAAGATGTGTTGTAGAATTGTGAACCTGTAACCTATATAATTTTGTTAACCAGGGTCACCCCAATAAATTTAAAACAAAAACGGTTGCTCTCCTCTCAGTCATTTTAAACTTTGAATGCATTTTCCACTAAATACTTAACATTCACCACCAAGCAAAAAACAATTGCAATAATAACAGAAATTAGATATACAAAAAATGTGATTCAAAATAATTGTATGGCCCTTGAATACTGCTTAGAAAGAATGGATTTAATTTAAGGTAAATTTATTCCCCTCTTCCCTGAAGAGATTTTAATTTTTGGACATTTTCAAAGTGACTAGAGGTGTCTTTTTTATACCTGATTTAACTTCAAAAGATGAAATGGCTTTCCTTTCCTTTAATTTACATTCTACCAGCAAAAATGACAATCATATTACAAAGTAGAAAAATACATTATATATACATTTTTTAAAAACTCTAGAAAAGTTGTGATTCTGAACTAAGTATCATACCTAAATAATCTCTTCTACAAACTCTTCCCTGGTCACTCACTCTATGAACCCCCCCTCCCCCTTGTTTCTTATTTCCTACGATACTTCTTTTACCCTCCTTGCTATACAAGGATTTGTCTAAACAGTATGCCCCATACCAGAATGTAATCTCCTGCAGAAAGCATGCCTTCTTCACCGTGTTTTTCTCAGCACTCAGGGCACTACTGCTTGACCATAGTTGGCCTTCAATAAAAAGTATAAATCAAACCAGCCTTCTGTTTTTAAGTTCAAGCAATTCCTATCTATAATTATAATTCATAAGCCTATATATGCAGGAACACACGGGACTGCAGACCATGAACAGCTCTGCTACTGACTACTTCTGCTACCTTAAATCAAGAATTACCAAGGTGATAAATTTTTAGGGTCAGAACTTTGTACCTACCATGTTTTCTCTGACACCTAGCATTTGATAATCATTTACCATTTAAGTTACCATGCACCTGTATGCAAAACCTCGCATTATGATGATATAAGGAAGGATCAGCTTTAAATAAACACTAAAATTACAGGCTATTACCTCCTCACAATCTCCCATTCTATTTAAGAGTGGAATCTAAAAAGGCGTACCACCAAAATTGGTCATTTCAAGCTTGGCTATTAGGGGTTCTTTTGTGAGTGTTTAAAAAGAAGGAATAAAAATTCTGACAGTCCTGATCAGTAATGATCAGGAATGTTCCATTTATGCTCCTACTGTTCCTTATAAAGTTATAAAAAGTTAGGTGATAAAGAATTTCCAAAATCGGGTGCAAAGAGGGGAAAATTTTAGCTCTGGATGAGTATGAGAAATAAAAATGGGTTGGACTGTAACTAGTTAAGTCAGAAACAGGGTCAAAGTTGCCTCTTTTAGGGAAAAGAATTATATGTACAACAGATAAATTGGCCTTACTCTGTTGCATTCTTCCATCGAACTTTCTGTGGTGAGTGAAATATTCTTTATCTGTACTGTGCAATAGCTACCTAGCCAAAAGCCACCCTGTGACTGTTGAGCATTTGAAATAATAAACCAAATTTTATTTAATTTTAACTAACCTAAATTTAAATATTTAGAGCCAAACATGTCTACTGGCTACTACAGTGGATAATGCAACTAGTTCTAGGTTCTCTAAGTCAGTGGTTCTCAACCAGAGGCAATTCCTCCATCTCCCAGGGAAAAACTGCTTCATCCGGAGAGGTTTTTGGTTGTCACACTGTGGGGAGAGGCTGCTACTGGCATCTAGCAGGTTGAGGCCAGGCATGCTGCTAAACACTATTATGCACA
Organism: Rhynchonycteris naso; assembly: GCA_037038555.1. Classification (NCBI taxonomy): domain Eukaryota; kingdom Metazoa; phylum Chordata; class Mammalia; order Chiroptera; family Emballonuridae; genus Rhynchonycteris; species Rhynchonycteris naso. Next base: position 187,196,151 of record CM073000.1, on the reverse strand, counting down.
GGACAGCCTACCACAACAGAGAATTATCCAGCCCAAAATGTCAGCAGTGCTAGTTTGAAAAACCCTGCTCTAAGTTTACTCAACATTGGGATTAAAGTAAATGCCAAACAAATTGCAATACACATTGTCTACCCAGGAAGAATGAGATTTTCCAAGCAACAGGAAGATGTATGGGCTGTTCTTCAAATTTAATGTTTGAAGTTTTTACTTAAAAAGTATGTGTAGGTGTGTTGAATAACTTCAGCATTAGAGTAATGACTTCCTTTGACATTTTAAAACTTGAATATTAATCTAAGTAAGCACTGTGAGACTATGGTTTCTTATAAATTGGACAGACAGTATGGGGGTAAGGGGGGGGGTGGAGGCTCCGACTCCTACTCTTCTAGTTTGAATTCTTGGCCCCCTTCAATGAACCTATCTGGTTTCTTGAGACATCACTAATTTCAGATACAAGAAGAAAACTGATACTATTGTGAAAAAAGACAAGAAAAGGGCTCTGTAATTGCAGGTCTGCACATCTACATATTACCTAAAGAAAAAGCAAGAACAGGTATATTTCAAGCAAAGGAAATGTACTGAGTGATTATACCAAATGATGATAGCATACTTCATTTTAGAGAGAGATTACTCGAAATTTTAGAGGATGGGTATCAAATAACACTGTGGTGTCTATAGCCAGTATAAATTATGCAAGGATCTGTTTAAATGGGATCATTCAGAACTGCTCAAATAGTTCACAAATTTGTATTAGCAATGTAGGATGTAGCTCAGAATAGTCTATTCTTCAAAAAAACAGGAATGGGGGCACATTTCAATGTTTTAGATTTAAACTATGTATTTTCCAGAATATAAAATCCTCAATATTCATGATAGCAATGCTTCTTCTTTTCTGCTCACTCAGCACCAAGAGAACTTGTTTATTATATGTAAGGTCCTCTATTGCTTCAGGAAATGTAAAAATAAGACACAGTTTTAGTTCTGAAAAACTTACATTCAGAATTTCCACAATGATCTAAGGAAGAAACTTCCAAACCACACAATCTGAATTCCTTAACGATTACTGCAATTTTTGTGAATGCTCCAGCCTTAAGAACTTCGGAGTTTCAGCACCTCTTCAGATCTTCATTTGGAAAATTTAAGATCTTTTATCATCAATTTACATTTAGAAAGCAACCCCTGTAATCTACTAATCAAATGTCAGAAAAGTTATAATTAAAGCAGGATTCCAACCCACTCTGTTTTGCAGATCTGACTACAAAGAACTATTCTTAGAGAAAAGTTCACTCTACTTCTTTAGGTTTTTTAACTGAAATGATAAAATCCCATCAAATCTTTTCATGAAATTGGAAAAACAAAACACTGAAGGGACATTTTTACCATTACTTTGTATTCAACTATTGGTGTTACATTAAGTAAACCAGGGTGCCTTCAACCTCAGCACCACTGACATTTTGAGTGGATAATTCTCTGGTATGGGGGCTGTTCTGTGAAATACATGATGTTCAACAGTACCCCTGACCACCGCCCACAAAGTGCAAGCAGCTCTTCCCTCCTCCCTTTACTTATGATAATTAAAAATTACTTCAGACATTGCCAAATGTCCCGAGGAGCAAAACTGCTCCATGGTTTAGATTCACAGGGGTCGGGAACCTATGGCTCGCGAGCCAGATGCGGCTCTTTTGATGGCTGCATCTGGCTCGCTGACAAATCTTTAATAAAAAAATAATAACGTTAAAAATATAAAACATTCTCATATATTACAATCCATTCATTTCCTACCGCTCATGTTCATGGTTGTGGGTGGCTGGAGCCAATCACAGCTGTCCTCCGGGACAACACCAAATTTTTATTGGATAATGCGTAACATAACGGGGCGTTGTATGGCTCTCATGGAATTACATTTTAAAATATGTGGCGTTCATGGCTCTCTCAGCCAAAAAGGTTCCCAACCCCTGGTTTAGAATCACAGATGTAGACTAAAACTCAAAAGTACCTGAAGGTAGACATTACTAATCAAAAGCCTGGAAAGACTTTCTTCCTGCCTAGAAAAACATGTAACATTCACCAGGAAGGCAGTTGAAAAAAATTACTTTTTTCTTTTCTTGATTGCATTCTCCCCAACTTATGTGAAACAGTCTAGGCATGGGCTATACCACTGTGGGCACATGAAGACATCTGGCTCAACTTGTCCAATTACTCCCTTCAATTCTCCAGAGACAAGTTAACAAATCTACAGCAGCTGTTGCATTGACAAATGACAAAATATGTTACTTCTGCCAGTTCAAAACCGAAATAATGCAGTCCTAAAGCACTAGCATTGCTCCTGAATTCTATGCGTAGGAAAAATTGGGTCTGGACAAGCAGATTTTCAAGCCTGACCAGGAAGAAAGACTTCAAGGGAGGACAGAATGTCAGGTTCTGAAGGTAACCATCGCTGAAGACATCCAAGCACTGGCTGTCGTTTACAAGCCCTAAATCCGGGACAATTAGAATCCATTTCACATGCCAGTGCAGTCAGCCAGGTACGTCACGCTACTGTCCGCCATGGGGTAAATAAACCAGACGAAAGCGCTGCTACCAGCTGATTTCGGATTGACACGAGGGTCTCCACCTCACCACGGAAGGTGGGGGGTGGGGGGCGGAAAGCTGTGGAGCAGCAGCAATCCCCAAAACGAAACTCCCAGGGTAAAGAAGACCCACCCCTTCCTTGGCCTCCTGGGTCTTAACCTGTGTTCAGACTACAGCACCGGGATCCTCTGGGGAACTCGCTACACACGCAGATCCCGGTCCCGCCCCACAAAGGCTCGGACTCCGGGGCTGAAAACCTGGATTTTTCCCAAGGGCGCCAAGTGATTCCTAGGCACGCGGACGCTGGAAAGCCACTGCTTTAACGTGTTCCCTCCCTAACTTAGAACCCACAGAAGACCTACAGGTTTGCATCTGGCTCCCAAACAACTGGGGCTTCCCGCCAGGCGCTTCGGGGCCGCAAGCTGTTAGCTCTGTCATCCAGACGGGCGAGCCGAGCCGGGCAGGCCCCAAGGTCGGCCCCACGCGGGGCTCCCGGCACTCGCGGCCCACGGCAGAAGCCAGCCCAGCCCCTCCCGCTCCACCGGCCCCGGGAGACTTCCGGCGCCGTGACGACAGCAGGCCCGCGAGCGCTGGGTCAGATGCCCTCGCCGCCAGGCCCCCTCAGGCGGGGCCCGTTAACCCTCGGACCACTCCCCAGTCACAATGGCAGCTCGCGACAGGGAAACAGTCGCCCCGGAGGTGGAGACCCCGCGCCGCAGCGCCGCCTCCCGCCCCGGGTACGAACCTTCTCCAGGGACGTGTCCATGGTTGAGGAGGTCGGCGGAGCCTGATGGAGGCCCGCAGTCCCGGGCTCTACTTCCGTCTCCCGTGCTCTGCCGCCGTTTCCACGCTGGCAACGCTGACGTCCCCCGCGCCCGCGGCCGGCGGGGCGGAGACGAGGAGGAGCAGCCCTGAGGCTCCGCTGGGCGGAGAGTCGGCTGGTGTCGCGGCTGCGGGGCGCGACGGGGCGGGGCCCCCAGCGGTGGGCGGGGCCTCTGGTTTTCCGTACCTGGCCGTCACGTCGGTCAGCCCTAATGCTTCCAGTTGAGAAGGGGAAGATGGATGGTGACGCTGTTCCAAACTCTTCTCAGAATCCTGTCTCAGGAGTCAGAGTAGAAATATATAATTTAAAAGTATTATTTATTTATTTATTTATTTATTAAAATGCAGGACCTACTAGTAATACACCTGTATTTCCAGGCCTAGGCTTCCAAATTCTCATCCAGTCAACATCTCTCAGGAATAGAACAGCCCATTCACCATAGAAGGGCGGGACGAGAAAGCACCCCCGCGCACGCGCGGTATCTCCTGTTTTCTAGGTGCTGAGGGTTTTCCGGGTTTCGGGTCTTGGATTCCCAAAGGATGGCATCTCTCAAAAGGTACGGATCAGAGCTGAGATATTTACCTTAGACGTTACCACAGAATTCTAGACAGAAAAGACTGAGACACCTGACTTGGCCTCCTCCATGTCAAGCCCCAGTTGACTTGTCAAGTTAAAACGATGATGGATTACTTGCTGTTTTCCCATTTCATAGTACAACAGCCATATGATATAGAGATTATCTCCATTCCACAGGGTCAATCTAGGCAGGATTCAGACCATGCACCATTACTGCAGCGTCTGTGCACTACACACGCCGCATCTCACACCTGATACATAATCATACGGTTTCAAGGAATGGGAGAGGCCATAAACTTATTATATTCCTCTAAAACAGGGAAATTGAAATAAACTAGTCTGCCACAGTTACAATCAGTAAAGCAACTAACAGCTAGAAGATTGATGACGTTAAAACCAAAACTATTCCTTTTGTCTCCTGCTTTTTGTGCTCATCTGTTCCAAAATATGTGTACAAGTGACTGGGTTACATTTTCATAGTAGTAATTGCATATTTTGAGCTATCTACCTAGTATTTGGTAAATTGTCCAGTTATTAAAATTATTTTCTACCAAAAGAAGAGTTATGTGCTGGTTTAAAGTGTATGGTGGGAACTATTCACATTCTCTAGAGCCCTGCAAACAGAAGTTACAAAATCAAATGTACCCCTGCTTATGCAAAACAAGTCACTTTTTCCAACGTGGGATGAGGTTTTTCAAACATTTAGAAAAGTTGAAAGAATTGTACAGTGAACACCTATATGCCTACCGCTTCTACAATAAACATTTCCCTGTAGTACTTGCTTTATTATGTAAGTATCCATCTATCTAACCAGCAGTGCATCTTATGTTTTGATACATTTCACCCTGAACACCTCAGCATGGGTATCATTAAAAACTCGTAGGCCAGTTGTCTCAGTGGATAGAGCGTTGGCCCAGCATGTGGATGTCCTAGGTTCGATTCCCAGCCAGGGCACACAGGAGAATTGCCCATCTGCTTTTCTGCTCTTTCCCCTCTCCTTTCTCTCTCTGTCTCTCTTTCCCTACTGTAGCCAAGGCTCCACTGGAGCCAAGTTGGCCCAGGTGCTGAGGATGGCTCCATGGCCTTCATCTCAGGCACTAAATGGCTCCAGTTGCAACAGAGCGATGCCCCAGACAGGCAGAGCATCACCCCTTAGTGGGCTTGCCTGTGGATCCTGTTCGGGCGCGTGCAGGAGTCTGTCTCTGGGCCTCCCTGTTCCTCACTATAGAAAAATAGAAAATAACAAACCTATTTTTAAAGCCACCTCCAAATATCTGTCAATTACATTAAAAAGTAGATTCCACAAAACAAATACTAGTGAGATGAAATTTACCTTTTATATAGTTAAACGAAGACTTTAAACCCCAGTGGAAAGTAGGAATAATTGGTTCATTTAATATTTACACAAATATTTACAGAATAAACTCAAAATGAATTAGGTACTTAAATGTAAGACTGAAAACCATAAAACTCCTAGGAGAAAACACAGGCAGTAAAATCTCCTAACATTTTTTGTGGGTTTTTTATTTGACAAAGAGAGAGATGGACAGACAGGAAGGGAGAGATGAGAAGCATCAATTCTTCCTTGCTGTACCTTAGTTGTTCATTGATTGCTTTCATATGTGCCTGGAAGAGGGGTGAGCTACAGCTGAGCAAGTGACCCCTTGCTCAAGCCAGAGACCTTGGGCTAAAGCCAGAGACCATGGGGTCATGTCTATGATCCCACGTTCAAGCCAGCGACCCCGTGCTCAAGCTGATGGGTCAGCGCTCAAGCTGGCAACCTCAGGGTTTTGAAACTGGTCTTTCACGTCCCAGTCTGACACTGTCCACTGCGCCACTGCCTGGTCAGGCTCCTAACATTTCTCGTAGCAATATTTTTTATGATACTTCTCGCAAGAGAAACAAAGGAAAAACAAATGGGAAACAAAATAAAAACAAATGGGAATACAAATTAAAAAGGATTTGCACAGCAAAGGAAATCATAACAAAATGAAAGACACTATACGGAATTAAAGAAAATATTTACCAATGATATATCTGATAAGGGGTTAATATCCAAAATTTATAAAGAACTCATAGAACTTAACACTAAAAAAAAGAAATCCAATTAAAAAAAATCCCACCTGGCAGATAACTGGTGGGAGCATCGTCCTGGTAGGCCAACATTGAAGGATCAATTTGTGATTGGAACAAATACCAGTTTTCAACCAATGAAGGCATAAATAGGTGGAAAAACAAACATGTTTCTCTGTGTGTCTGTCTCTTTCTCTCTACAATCAATCAATAAATAAAAATTTTAAAAATGGGCAGAGCCCTGACCAGGTAACTCAGTTGGACGGAGCGTCATACTGATACTCCAAGGTTGCAGGTTCAATCCCCGTCAGGGCACATATAAGAACCAACAAATGAATGAATAAATGGGTTCCTCCCTCTCTAAAATCAGTCAATAAATAATTTTTTTATTTTAAAAATGGGCAGAGGAACTGAATAGACACTTCTCCAAAGGGGATATACAGATGAACAGTAGACATGAAATGATGCTCAACATCACTAATCATTAGAGAAATGCAAATTAAAGCTATGAGATATTACTTTACACCTGTCAGAATGACTATATCAAAAAGTCGCCAAATAACAAGTGTTGGCAAGTGTGTGGAGAAAAGGGGGCCCTTGTACTCTGTTCATGGGAATGCAGATTGGAGCAGCTACTATGGAAAATTGTATGGAAGTTCCTCAAAAAATTAAAAATGAAACTGCCTATGACCTAGAGATTCCACCTCTGGGTATATATCCAAAGAAACCCAAAACACTAATTCAGAAGAATATATGCACCCCAATATTCATTGCAGCGTTATTTATAATAGCCAAGATATGGAAGTAAACCAAGTGCCCATCAGTTAATGAATGGATTTAAAAAAGCAGTAGTATAAATATACAATGGAATATTATTCAGCCATAGAAAAGGACAAAATTTCCAGTCCAGGTAGCTCAGTTGGTTAGAGCATTGTCCCAATACAACAAGGTTGCAGGCTTGATCCCTGCTCATGGCACATATAAGAACCAGCCTGACCAGGCGGTGGCACAGTGGATAGAGTGTCGGACTGGGATGCGGAAGACCCAGGTTTCAGACCCCGGGGTTGCCAGCTTGAGCGCGGGCCCATCTGGTTTGAGCAAAAGCTCACCAACTTGGACCCAAGGTCGCTGCCTCAAGCAAGGGTTTACCTGGTCTGCTGAAGGCCCGCTGTCAAGGCACATATGAGAAAGCAATCAATGAACAAGTAAGGTGTCAAAACGAAAAACTGATGATTGATGCTTCTCATCTCTCTCCGTTCCTGTCTGTAGGTCCCTATCTATCCCTCTCTGCCTGTCTCTGTAAAAAGAAAAAAAAAAAAAGAATCAACCAGTGAATGCATAAATAAGTGGAACAATAAAAATCAATGTTTCTCTCAATAAAAAAATTGTAAATATTTTTTTAAAAGAGTAAAATATTACCATTTGTGACAGCATGGATAGACCTAGAAGGTATTATGCTAAGTGAAATCAGTCGGAGGAAGACAAATACCATATAATTTCACTTATATGTGAAATCTAAAGAACAAAATACATGAACAAACAAAACAGGACTGACTCATAAATACAGAGAATAGACTGATGGTTGCCAGAGCAATGAGGATTGGGGGACTGGGAGATAAAGGGGAAGGGATTAGGAGTACAAATTGGCAGTTACAAAATATTTATGGGAATGTAAAGTACATAGGGAACATAGTCAATAAATTATTGTAATCACTAGGCATGGTGCCAGGTGGGTATTGGAAATATGATGGTGTGGTGGGGGGACACTTAGTAAAATATATGATTATCTAACCACTATGCTATTATACACCTGAAACTACATCATACAAATAATATTGAATTTAAAATGTAATTTTAAAAAATTTAATTAAAATACAGTATTATACAAATATTTATTTATTGTTATCTTGGACAGTTAGATGCTTTCTAGAAATACAAAAAATAAAACAAGATCTTGCCCTTAAGAAAACACTGTAAGGGCAGAGGTTTTTACTATGGGATCCAGGGGGAGGTGTATAAAACTTCTCAAACTATACTCCAAATTTTCTGTGTCAGCTATGGAAAATGTTAATAGCTTTCATTTTACACTCAAGTCTCTCTCTCTTTCTTTCTCTCTCTCTCTTTCATGTGCACACACGCACACGCGCACACACACACGGCAAAAGAATGAATATAAAAAATGTAAAAATAAAACCATTTGGCCTGTAGATAGCTTTATGAACAGATAAATACTTCCATTCATTCTGGGGACATTTGGTGGATATGTGCTGATACACACCTTCCTTGATTAATAGGCGAAAGCCAAATCAAGTAACGGAAGTTTGTGGTTATTTTTCCTTTTAGGTCCATTTACATGATTTTTGTTGAGTCCTGAATAATATTCACATAACCATATTGTGGTTGTTTTTAGTCTTTAGCTTTTAGAACCTACCAGGTGACACATATGGAACATCTATTTATTATTCACCATGGCCATGAAAAAATAACTGATTAGCAAAAAGAATGGGAGAAAAGAGTCAGGATGAATAGGAATGTAGTGGAAATTGCTAATGTCCTCAACTTCATTCCAAGGAGTAGGTAGATACTCTCTACAGGACTAATTCAAGATTCAAAGTTTTACTTATAATATTTCTAAAGATATAAAGAAAGCCTCTAGAAGAACTAAAATTAACAAAAATCAGGAGTTGGAGAGGACAGAAGAGCTGGTGCAAATGGCAATAAATTTCTCGTTTTTATTATAAGGAGTCAATAGATTCTAAGTTAAGACACAGATATATGTATATTTTTTACAAAGTAGCAAGCAATTTTACCTTCGAAATCTAGTCGTCCAGTGTCTAAGGTAAAGTGGGGGTTCAGTGACTAATTATTGAGTGCATTGATTTAATGCATATTTTTGGAGAGTCCACTATATGCGAGGCCGTGTAATAGGAATTGGGGAATACAGTGACTAAAGGAGTCTTTCACAAGTTGATGTTTGCCAGATGGGCAGGGAGGTGGGTGCTGGGTAAAAATGGTGAAGGGATTAAGATGTACAAATTGCCAGTTATAAAAATAGTCACCAGGATGTAAAGTGCAGCATAGGGAATGTAGTCAGTAATATTGTATTAGTTATGTAATAACTAGACTTAGGTGGGCACTAGACTTATCAGGGTGATCACTTCATAAGTTATATAAATGTCTAATCACTATGTTTGTTGTACACCTAAAACTAATATAATATTGTATGTCAACTGTGATGGACAAATTTTAAAAAAGATTATCTGTATTTATGCATCTTACATCCTATTGGAATGGATACACAACAAATAGCTATATAATGCAATATTTAATTAGTTGTAAGTACCATAAGGAAATAGAGCAAGATAAAGGAATAGATGGTAAATTATTAATTCATCCCTCAGGCTATAAATATGAAATCTGTTCTAACATATTGAAAATATTTGTTCAGTGATAATTAACTGGAAATAGGAGAAGGTAAACCAACCAACCATCAATGATTTATTATTAATTAAGACCTTGAGGATGGCATTCCTGTTGACTTTTCCCTTACTCAAAGGATCTTCCTTTGATGTTTGAGCAGTTCTGGTAATTCACAGACCTTACCATCATTTAATTATTATGGGAGCAGAATTGGGCAGTCTTGGAAAATCTGAAGCAGTTATGTTAAGATTGTTACAGACATATGAAAACAATTTTTTTTACTAATGTTTTAAACTACAGTTTACATTTAAGAGTCTTTCTTCCCCTCAGTCAAATTTTAGGGGATATTGAATACATTAAGGGGACATTGTAAAAAGGTGAAATAGTTTCAAAAGGCGAATTCTACCTTTCATTTGTTTCAGATTTATTCATTTCTGCAAGAATTCAGTCTTCTCTAAAAACTGTGTGCCGCCTGACTAGGTGGTGGCACAGTGGATAGAGCGTCGGACCGGGATGCAGAAGACCCAGGTTCGAGACCCCGAGGTCGCCAGCTTGAGCACGGGCCCATCTGGCTTGAGCAAAAGCTCGCCAGCTTGGACCCAAGGTCACTGGCTCCAGCAAGGGGTTACTCGGTCTGCTGAAGGCCTGCAGTCAAGGCACATGCGAGAAAGCAATCAATGAACAACTAAGGTGTCGCAAAGGCAACGAAAAACTAATGATTGATGCTTCTCACCTCTCTCCATTCCAGTCTGTCTGTCCCTATCTATTCCTCTCTCTGACTCTCTCTCTGTCCCTGTAAAATAAATAAATAAATAAATAAATAAATAAAATAAAAACTGTGCCCTCAAGAGAAAATGAACAAAGACATTAAAAGACAATATAAGCCTGACCTGTGGTGGCGCAGTGGGTAAAAGCATCAACTGATTAAATTATTGTAAAACTGAGTAAGACACACCTTTAAAAATAGTGATGTAAATACATACCTATTGACATGGAAAGATGATATATTGGTAATTTAAAAATGTAGGTAAGAGCTTGACCAGGTGGTGGCGCAGTGAATAGAGCATCGGACTGGGATGTGGAGGACACAGGTTTGAAACTCTGTGGTCTCCATCTTGAGCCGAGGCTCATCAGCTTGAGCGTGGGGTTGCTGGCTTGAGCTTGGGATCATAGACATGACCCCATGGTCGCTGGCTTGAAGCCCAAAGTCTTGGGCTTGAGCCTAAGGTCTCTGGCTTGAGCCAAGGGTCACTGCTCTGCTGTAGTCCCCCCCAACCCCTGTCAAGGCACATATGAGAAAGCAATCATTGAACAACTAAGGTGCCAAACGAAGAATTGATGCTTCTCATCTCTCTCCCTTCCTGTCTGTCTGTCCATCATTCTGACTCTGTCTCTGGGAAAAAAAGTGTAGGTAAGAAAATAATATAACATGTGTGCCTGACCTGTGGTGGTGCAGTGGATAAAGCCTCAGCCTGGAAAGCTGAGGTCATCAGTTCAAAACTCCAGGCTTGCCTGGTCAAGGCTCATATCGGAGTTGATGCTTCCTGCTCCTTCCCCTATTCTCTCTCTCTTTTTCTCTCTCCCTCTCTAAAAATGAATAAATAAAATCTTAAAAACACATTTAAAAAAGCATATAGCATGTGTAATATCAGCCTAATCTTTTTTTTTTTTTTTTCGTGAGGGAAGGGAAGGCAGAGACAGACTCCCACATATACCCACATGGGATCCACCCTGGCAAGCCGGCTTGGGGACAATCTCTTGCTCTATTGCAACTGCAGCCATTTTCTCCCTCTCTCTCCTTTCTCAAATTAATAAATTAAAAAAATATATTACATTTTTGGAGGAAGTTGAAATTACATTTAATACCTGAATGTAAAAATGACCTCAGCCATTTTTAGCGCCTGAGGTGGAGGTCAGGGAGCCATCCTCAGTGCCCTGAGACAAGTAGCTGCAATTGAGCCATGGCTTCAGGAGGGGAGGAAAAGAGAGAGAATCGAGAGGGGGAGGGGTAGAGAAGCAGATGGGTGCTTCTTCTATGTTCTCTGACTGGGAACCGAACCCGGGACTTCCACACACCAGGCTGATGCTGTACCACTGAGCCAACCTGCCAGGGCTTATAAGCCTCATTTTTTAAAGACAAAATTATATGAAGACATGGAAAAGACTATTAAAAATTAACTTAAAGTGGAAACTGGTTAACTGTAAAAATGTTAATTATTTTATAAAAGATTTTATTTATTGATTTTAGAGAGGGGCGGTGTAGAGAAGCAGGAAGCACCAACTCATGGTAGTTGCTTTTCATATGTGCCTTGACTGGGCAAGCCCAGGGTTTTGAACCGGCGACCTCAGCATTCCTGGTCAACGCTTTATAAAAGTGTTTATTTTTCTTCTACATTATTTTTATTTTTTTTATATTTGTAGTGGAATTATTTTTAAAAAGAACATTAGGTATAAAAAAACCTCACAAAGCTCAGCAACAATCAAACAATCCAATTAAAAAATGGGGAGAGGACCTGAACAGACACTTCTCCTATGAAGACATACAAACAACTAGATATATATGAGAAGATGCCCATCTTCGCTAGCTATTAGAGAAATGCAAATGAAAACTATAGTGAGATAGCACATCACGCCTGTTAGATTGGCTGTTATCAACAAAACAGATAACAAGTGTTGGAGAGGTTGTGGAGAAAAAGAACCCCTCATTCACTGCTGGTGGGAATGTAAACTGGTACAGCTACTATATATAGAATGATGGTTCCTCAAAAAAACTAAGAATAGAGCCTGACCAGGCAGTGGTGCAGTGGATAGGCATCAGACTGGGACGCAGAAGATCCAGGTTTGAAACCCCAAAGTCGCTGGCTTGAGTGTGGGATCATAGACATGACCCCATGGTCTCTGGCTTGAGCCCAAAGGTTGCTGGCTTGAAGCCCAAGGTTTCTGGCTTGAGCAAGGGGTCACTGGCTTGGCTGGAGTCCCCTGGTCAAGGCACATATGAGAAAGCAGTCAATGAACAACTAAGGTGCTGCAACAAAGAATTGATGCTTCTCATTTCTCTTCCTTCCTTCCTGTCTGTCCCTATCTGTCCCTCTCCCTGTCTCTCTATCTATCTCTGTCACAAAAAAATAAAGTAAAAGAATAGAATTACCATATGACCCAGCAATCCCTCTACTAGGTATCTACCCAAAAAGCTCAAAAACATTGGTACATAAAGACACATGCACCCTGTTTTCATCACAGCATTATTCACAGTGGCCAGTACATGGAAACTACCAAAGTGTCCCTCTATAGAGGTTTGAATAAAGAAGATGTGGTACATATATACAATGGAATACTACTCAGCCATATATGATGATATATTGCCATTTACAACAACATAGATGGACCTTGAGAACATTATACTAAGTGAAATAAGTAAATCAGAAAAAGCTAAGAACTATATGATTTCATGCATAGGTGGGATATAAAACTGAGACTCATGGACATAGATAAAAGCGAAGTGGTTACTAGGGGGAGGGTTGAGAGAACAGGGGAGTAAAGAGGGACATATGGCCCTGGCTTGTTGGCTCAGTGGATAGAGCATTGGCCTGGTGTATGGATATCCTGGGTTCGTATTTCTGGTCAGGGCACACAAGAGAAGCAACCATCTGCTCCCCCACCCTCTCTTTTCTCCTCTTGCTGCCAGTGGCTCGATTGGTCTGAGTGCATCAGCCTCAGGCACTGAGAATAGCTCGGTTGAGTCGAACATCAACCTAACAGAGATTTCCAGGTGGATCCTGGTGGGGGCGCATGTGGGAATCTGCCTTACTATCTCCCCTCATACCACTTAAAAAATAGATTAAAATAAACTTAAAAAATATATACCTGGTGGAAATCTTTCTTATTTAATTAATTTTTTTAAAAAAGAACATTAGCCCTGGCCAGTGGCACAGTGGATAGAACAGTGGTTCTTAACCTTTTTTGAGGTACCAAACCCACCAGTTTCATATGCACATTCACTGAACCCTTCTTTAGTGATAAATAAAATATTTTTCCCCCCAAATTCAAGACATAGGTATATGTTTTTTTACTGGTGCACAAAATGAGCCGTGCATGAACACCACCTTGCTCAAAGAACAAAACCAACAAAGTGCATGAACTCACAACAAGTCACGGTATTACTTTATTCTGGTCTTCGTGGCAGAGGCTTCTCCGAACCCCTGAGACCGACTCATCGAACCCCTAAGGTTCCATAGAACTCAGGTTAAGAACCACTGGTAGAGTGTTGAGATCACCAGCTTGATCCCAGGGTCACTGGCTGGATCCCAGGGTCTCTAACTAAAATAGTACCTTTGCTAATTATTAATTTGTCCTCTAATGGCTCCAAAACCATTCTTTTTCCCTGCTCTGTAAAAATGGATCTGAGCCTTTTTATCCTTTTCCTTTGCCAGCTGACACAATGTTTTGTCAGCAGAGGGTGCTGGAGAGACATTGGAGGAAGAAAGGGTTTTGCTTCTAGGTTCTTGCTGGTGGTTTCCCAATGCCCAGCTCCTGCAGCTTCCCCTGAATGTAAGGAAAAACTCACATCTCCCGTGTGTCTCCTCTACACTCAATACTTTACTATAACACCACTTCTCTTCTGATGCCAGATGTGTGGGTTTTCCACTCGTTAAGCAATTCTTTGTCACTTTTGATACCGTGGTAACAAAACCCGGATTTAATACCTGATGTAATTGTTGTTTCAACCTCCTGCAAAAATATATTTTTAAAGTTTTATTTTATTTTATTCATTTTAGAGAGGAGACACACACACAGAGAGATAGAGAGGGGGGGAGAGAGAGAGAGAGAGAGAGAGAAAGGGGGGAGGAGCTGGAAGCATCAACTCCCATATGTACCTTGACCAGACCAGTGCAGGGTTTTGAACTGGCGACCTCAGAGTTCCCAGGTCGATGCTTTATCCACTGTGCCACCACAGGTCAGGCTATATTTTTAAAAATTTATTAATTTGAGAAAGAAGAGAGAGGGGCGGGGGAGGAGCAACTCAGTATTTGCTTCTCGTGGGTACCTTAGACCGGGCAAGCCCAGGGCTTTGCACTGGTGACCTCAGCACTCAGGGTCAACATTCTATCCACTGTACCACCCACCACAGGTCAGGCAAGAAACATAATCTTAACCAGTCTGGAATTTTCTGGTCAAATATCAGTGATCTGTCATGCGGGTCCTCTTCACCCCCCTCCCCCAGAAAGAAGGGGCAATTTGCATGATAAAAAACTTGCCATTCTCTTCTGCCCAAAACGAGATATCTAAAAGTTATTCTTTTTCTTCTTTTCCTTTTCTTTTTTTTTTTTTTGTAAATAGCTTTCTTGCCCACACTCTTCTTCCTATAAAAACAGTTCATTTGATAAAACCCCTTGGAGAGTCCTTCTAGTTGCTAGATGAGATGCTGCCTGATTTGAGAATCACTTAATAAAGCCAATTAGGACCTGTGGTGGTACAGTGCATAAAGCGTAGACCTGGAACGCTGAGGTCGCTGGTTCGAAACCCTGAGCTTGCTGGGTCGATATGAGAGTTGATGCTTCCTGCTCCTCCCCCCCCCCTTTTCTCTACCTCTCTAAAAATGAATACATAAAATGTAATAAAAATAAAGCCAATTAGCTCTTCATATTTACTTGGCCGAATATTTTCCTTTTTTTTTTTGTAGTTAAAGAGAGGGGGAAGGGCAGGGAGGGAGATGAGAAGCATCAACTTGTAGTTGTGGCACTTTAATTGTTCATTGATTGCCTCCTTTTTTTTTTTTTTTTACAGGGACAGAGAGAGAGAGTCAGAGAGAGGGATAGATAGGGACAGACAGACAGGAACGGAGAGAGATGAGAAGCATCAATCATCAGTTTTTTGTTGCGATACCTTCAGCACACCGAGGAAGGGTTGCTTGAGGCAGTGACCTTGGATCCAAGCTGGTGAGCTTTTGCTCAAGCCAGATGGGCCTGTGCTCAAGCTGGAGACCTCCGGGTCTCGAACCTGGGTCCTCTGCATCCCAGTCCGACACTCTATCCACTGCGCCACCGCCGGTCAGGCCATTGATTGCTTCTTATATGTGCCTTGACTGGGGTGCTCCAACTGAGCCAGTGACCCCTTGTTCAAGCCAGTGACCTTTGGGTTTAAGCCAGCAACTATGGGATCATGTTGGCAACCCGGCACTCAAGCTGATGAGTTCACACTCAAGCCAGCGACCTTGAGATTTCGAACCTAGGACTTGAACGTCCCAGATTGCCACTGTATCCACGGTACCACCACCAGTCAGGCTGAATATTTTTTAATTTTAATTTTTAATTTACTGTCTTGACATGGTTTGAAATGTCCCAGTCAATATAGCACCCTCTACACCACGTATTGTGCCTCCACTACAAATTATTTTAACACACCCAACTTGACTGTTCCCAGCTGCAGTAAAACAAGGCAACACTCTGCCTTCTTGTTACAGCTTTTATCCTGTAAACAAGTGTTCTTTTCACAGTCTATTTAGTGTCCTATTCCCCACATTTCTGTGCTTTTTATTAGTAATTTTGCTGTTCAAAATGGCCCTCAAGCACCATTTTTGAAGTGCTGTCTAATGTTCCTAGATGCAAGAAGGCTGTGAAGATGCCTTTTGGAGAAAATACCTGCGTTAGCTAGGCTTCTTTCAGGCATAAGCTACAATGGTGCCTGAGAGTGCAATATTAATGAATCAACAATATATAGTAAATAAGTGATCCTTCAGCAGGAACATAAAGCAAGCTTATGTATTGATTAATTGATGAAAATCTTGTGACCAGAGGCTCACAAGAACAAAACCCTGAATTACCTCTAAGAGTAATATCTTTGCTAATTTATTGTTCATAGCAACTTTATAGTGTATTACTTAGAATAATAAGAATTGACTGTATTAAAAACCTTTCCTGTTCCAATTACAATGTGATATCTCTCTTCTTATTGGATCAGACTGATAGAGTACTAAAATCATCATTAAATTGTTATTTCACTAATTAGTTATTTCTTCCACATATTAGTACAGTTGCACATTTTCTATAGTAATTAAAGTTTCAGAGGTTCAAAATTGGAGAAAGCTGATTAATTTACTTTTTTATGTGGAAATAATTTATTTGCATTTTTGAAAAATATATATATATTAGATTGTGTTTATTGATTTTAGAGAGTGGATAGAGAGAAAGGCACAGGAAGCATCAACTCATAGTAGTTGCTTCTCATATGTGCTTTGACCTGGCAAACCTGGGGTCTCAAACCAGCAACCTCAGCATTCCAGGTTGACACCTTATCCACTGCTCCACCACAGGTCGGGCTGAATATGCACAATCTTTATAGCTACCAATAATGTTGGGTTTTTAATAATTTCAGATATTTTATTTTATCTCTTCTTTATCTGTTTTAGAATTTACAAAGGCATTTCTTTTTTTCAATGCTTAACAATGGAAAATTAATGGAATAAATTTAACTGGCTGCTCTATTATCTCACAGCAATTATGGGCAGAATAGTTACTTAAAGCTGGTGAAAACAGTGTTTCTGAGCCAGAGAAACACTCTATTTCAAGTATTTCTTTCAAATGTCACAAATTCAAAATAGCACATTGCAGGTCTATGATGTCCATAACACCTATTAAGAAATCTGTTGCATGTTTTAATATCTGTTGGGGTAAGACGGAAGGATGGGGAAGTCTTCCAAACTTCTAAACAAGAGCAAAGGATGGATAAAATGTTAGCCTCCATACTTTGTTTCAGCTTCAGACAACATTAACATGGTCTGAAAAGATCATATTGATCCAAGCACCTTTCACATAAATCTGAGTCTATGTCAAGGCTTTGAGAGCTGCCTAGGTCATAAAGACAAACTTCTTAGGCATGGTTTTTCCACATCACCACTGACACGCAATGATTTCATGACAGAATTGCTTAACAGCATTTCTGCTAACAGAAGAAATGAAGGCTACGATGGGAAGCAGACTTATATCCTCTTTCTTCTTACCACCCCTTCTGACCTTCTCTCCCAGCTAACCCCCCCATATGTACATTCAGAGAGAGAGTAAGCGGTGGTAGTGCATCCTACCCCTATTTCCATAATTTCAAGCCCACCTACCCACACCCACCCAAATAAAAATAATTTAAAGAAAATATGCATAAAGCATAGCTATCTTTATGGCTCTGTAGCCATAGTCTAAGCAAAGACCTTGTGCTTACTGGGTTCACCAGCTTCAAATCAAAGCATTCCCTTCCATCGATGGCTGCTGGAGAAATGAAGAGTAAAGGGCTCTGGAATGAAGGGGTAGGTGAGTGAGGAAATCATGAAAGAGGGACGATTAGATAAGGTTTCCTTGCCAGCCTCCCTCAAGCCTTACTTCATGTGACAGGGGGAAAGGCAGTTGCTTCAAATTCCTGCTCTGTGCCCACACCCACAGATACAACCTATGTCTCAAAGCTGGTATTAAAGGAGTTTGAGGAACTTCAATGACCTTTTTTGAATGTGGTGGCCTTAGCCGATTTCTTCATTCATTCACTGGAAAACAGACCTGTTGGTCTTGGAGAGCTTTTAAGCACAGTAGCCTTTTGTTTGTCAGTAGACATTTCAGTATTAGCAAGAGAAGTTAGAAGGTTTTAGACCCTGAGGTCCACTTGGTGGTTCTTATTAAGCCCTGATTCGTTTAAATAAAGTGAAATGATAATAATTACAATAAACTTCACTGCAATAATTTTATTATTTAGTTAGTTAGTTAGTTTTTGTATTTTTCCAAAGCAAGAAGTGGCAGGCAGCAGACAGACGGACGCTCTCATGCACCTGACCGGGATCAACCTGGCATGTCCACCAGGGGGCAATGCTCGGCCCCTCTGGGGCATTGCTCTGCTGCAACTGGAGCCATTCTAGCGCCTGAGGCAGAGACCATGGAGCCATTCTCAATGCCCAGGCCAACTTTGCTCCCATGGCTGCGGGAGGGGAAGAGATAGAGAGAAAGGAGAGGGGGGAGGGGGGAGAAGCAGATGGGAGCTTCTCTTGTGTGCCCTGGCTGGGAATCAAACCCAGGACTTCCACACACCAGGCCAACGCTCTACCACTGAGCTAACCAGCCAGGGCCTGTAATAATTTTAATATATTTTTAATGTGATCATTTGTTGTCAATTGAAACTCGGTACCCATAGCAGTATTTATTCCCTGCTGAAATGGTTCCTAGCAAAATTCCTCTTTTACATTTTAGCTCTAGTTTCTCTCACTGTTCAAGAATGTCAATGTCACATGACTCTGTTGCCTTGTGATTGCCAGAGGGCTCTGAATTGCAGCTCTCATAGATGATGAAGCATAATGCTAATGAATCCATTTATCCGGGAGCATCTCTTCTTGTTCAAAGGCCATGTAGGTCCTTTAGCATTTGCTTGAGTAACAAATTGTTTTATTTATTTTTTTATTGCTTGTAAGAAGAGACAAGTATACCATGTTAAATAAAAACTTTCATGGCTGAAAGCTTATCTGAAAGAACGGGATTATTGAGCCAAGTGCTAGCCAGGAAAGGACCAGGTCCTAGGACATGCTGTCAGAACCACCAACAGCAGAGAGCTAGAAGGAAGAAACAAATATGTCCACTGTCCTGGAGTTTACAGGCTCTTTTAATAAATGAAGTTTGGGAAAGAAAGATGTGAGTTTGTTTTGAAATTTTACATTGGCTACATTTAGTTTTAAGCCACCACATTTGTGGTAATACATTATAGCAGCAATAGGAAAATAATACAAGGGGGATAGAAGTAATAAACACAGAGGCTTTGGTGAGCTAGGAGCCGCCTAGCTGGAAAGATGCCATGCTGCTGATTTTGAAGCTGGGGAAAGGGGAAACAAAGATTATGACTAAGAATGTAAGTTACCATGGGTCTATGGGAGGAGCTAGGGCTTACGGGAGGAGTTCTTACACTAGGCCAGTAATTGGCAATCTTTTGAGCCTGGTTTGTCAAAATTAGCCAAAAAACCGAGCATAACTCGGGTGGTGTGTCACTTAGAGAAAAACGGCTTAACTGGAAGTCCCAGAACTAGACGCTCTGTGCTGGAGTTCTGTTGTTTTGGCCTACAGAGCTCCAGCACAGAGTGTCTACACTACAGCAAATGTTTTATCCTCGGCTACTGCACCTGGTCATGCAGGAGCCGAGGATGAAACGTCCTTCTCGGTATGCGGCCCCATACTTCTCTGGTATGCAGATGCATGCGGCCACGTGTCATCGAAAATGGCTACGCATGTCATAGGTTCACCATCATGGGACTATACACACATGGTGCTGCTCCACGCCAATACAAAATGCAAGTGAGCAAACCTAAACACACTTGTTTCACATTTGAAACACATCGGTTTGTCCAACAGTAGAAAGGGTCAAAGAACACAGAAAGTGGCAGATTCCCAAGATTTGAAGAGAATGGGAGTATTGGTTGGCTAGGGCTGCCAAAACAAGATACCACAGATTAGGTAGGTTAAAAAAAACACTCAAGTTAATTTCTTACAGTTCCGGAGGTTAGAAGTCCAAGGTCTAGGTGTCAGCTGGGTTGGTTTCTACTAGGCCTTTCTCCCAGAGTTCCTCTCTCTGTGTCCTCACATGATCTTTTCTCTGAGCATGCTCTGCCCAGGTGTCTCTGTGTGTCCAAATTTTCTCTTATAAGGGAACCAGGCAGAGTAGGTTAGGGCCTATTCTAAGGGGCTCATTTTTAACTCAATCACCTCTTTAAAGGCCTTATCTCCAGATAGTCACCTGGGTATTAGGCTTCAACATGTGGATTTGGGGGGAGGGGTACAATTCAGCCCATAACAGTGGGGTTGACAAATGGAGAAATGGTCTACAAAATAACTGTTTAGTGCCCAGGTTGGAGAATAAGGCAATATACAACAATTCAATGCAAGAAAAGTGGTTTGGGTTTAGATGCCAGATTAAGAAAAGAACTTCAGTGGAACAGTTGACAATATTTGTGTGTGTGTGTGAGAGAGAAACAGAGAGGGACAGAAAGGGACAGACAGACAGGAAGAGAGAGAGATGAGAAGCATCAATTCATTGCAGCTCCTTAGTTGTTCATTCCTTGCTTGTCATATATGCCTTGGCTGGGCAAACCCAAGGTTTTAAACTGGCAACCTCAGCATTCCAGGTTGACACTCTATCCACTGTGCCACCACAGGTCAGTAGTGGCAATAATATGAATAAGGTATGTAGATTAGGTAATTATATTACATCAGTGCTTGTTTCTTTGTTCAATAATTGTACTGTGGTTATGTAAAATGTCAATATTTGGGGAAGCTTGGGTGAAGAATATATGAGAACTCTGTACTGTGGGGGTTCAGAGTCACCCCAAGATGTGCCTCTGTGGTATGGGGATTGGTTTGGGTTAAAGGCAACCTTTGCTTCTCCCTTGACTACCTGTAAGAACTTGAATTAGGGGCCTTGACTATAATATTATCAGAGAGAACATTTTTTGGCTTCCCTGTATGCAGGGCAAACTACTAATTACTGAACATGTGCTCTCCCCACATGATCTTCTGAAGCCTCCAGGTGTGCTACATCACCCCTAGCTTAGGGTGCCTCACATACCTCGGTCCCCCTTTCTGTCTCAGAGCCTCTCCTGCACGTGACGTCTCTGACTCTCATATATGTGGGGTTCATATATATATATATATATATATATGTATTAAGTTTGGTTATTTTCTCTTGCCAATATGTCTCATCTATATATTATTATTTTAGAGAGACAGAGAGAGGAAGAGGGGGGACAGAAAGGGAAGCATTCATTTACTGTTTCACTTAGTTGTGCATTCATTGGTCACTTCCCACATGTGCCCAAACTGGGGATTGAACCCCCAACCTTGGTGTTTCAGGACAATGCTCTAACTAACTGAACTAATCTACCAGGGTTTTTCTCATGTCTATTGAACTATTAGACCAGCCAAAAGATCCTTGAGAGTGGGGCGGAATGTTCCCCACCCCAGTGGTTATGTAAGATAGCAATATTTAGGGAGGTGTGGGTGAAAATGATATGGAAACTCTGTACCACTGTTGCAACATATTTTTCTGTCTGGAATTATTTCAAAATGCAGTTAAAATTTGAAAATTAAGTAAAATAGGGTTAAGAAAGAGGAGAGACACACACAGAGAATGAAAATGGATTGGAAATTACAGTGAAGGAAGAAAAAGAATAACATGGGGAAAGAAGCAAGGAGACATTGAGTTCTATGAGGTCAAAGATTATATCTGCTGTTGGGTTCCCAATGACCCCCTGCTTCTAGGACAGTGCCTGGGAGCTCAGCATATATACTGGAAGGCAATATTCATCGAGTCACAAACTCTTGAAAAGAAGGCAGTAGGCCCATTCAGCCCTACTTCACATTCATGAAATTTTAAATTTTTAAATTTGTATTTGTCTCCAAAGTTAGTCCATTGTGTGTGTCGAAAGTGTGAATTCTTTGCATGTAAACATTTAAAATACACTGCCATCTTGGTAACTGAGTTTTGGTATCCATCCCCCCCCCTTTTAAACCTTTTACTTGGGGGGGTATAATTCACATACTATAAAATTCATCATTTAAAAGTCTATTTAATGCTTTTCTGTGTAACCATTACCACTATCTAACTATAGAACATTTCATCACCCCCCAAAGAACCCAATTAGCAGTCACCTAGCACCAGCTCCCTCTGGCCCCCAAACCCAACCCCATCGCCCAGCCCCTGACAACCAGTACTCTACTTTTCTGCCTCCATGACTTTTTCTATTCTGGACATTTCTTGTAAACGGATCATGCATTCTGGAGACCAGCCGCATTCTGAATGCTCAGCCCACACAGTGGCTAGTGGCCACGGGACTGGGTGTGCGCTGGGCGCCCAATCGCGCTGGAGCATCTGGCGGAGGCAGGTACAGGTGGCAGCAGGAGGCGCAGCCGGGTGTGCTGGAGACAGCGGCGGGGGTTGTGCCGGGAGCCCGCGGCGGTCGCTGGCGGCACCCAACGCGCGGCATGGCAGGTTGGTGGCGGGCGCTGCTGCGCACAGCCCGGCGCCACCCGTGGCCCACGAACGTCCTGCTCTACGGCGCGCTCTATTCGGCCGGCGATGCGCTGCAGCAGCGGCTGAGCGGCGGCCCGGCTGACTGGCAGCAGACGCGTTGTGTGGCCACGGTGGCCGTGACCTTCCACGCGAACTTCATTTACGTGTGGCAACGCCTCCTGGAGCACGCGTTTCCGGGCCGCACTCCGCGCGCCATCCTGACCAAGCTGCTGTACGACCAGGGGATCGGCATGCCGGTGGTCTGTTCGGCCTTCTATGTCGGTGAGATGACCGCGCCAGGGTTCAGAGGGATGGAGCTGGAGGGCCAGGGTCCAGGATTGGGGGAATGGAGGCAGGCGCCAGGACCGGGGGTGTAAGCCTTGGTGGTGATGAGTGGGACGAGGCGGGGGCTGGAGGTGAGGGTGCAAGGGCCTAGAAGTTTGGGGATCAGGGATTAAGGGGGTTAAGGAGCGCAGTTCGGTTTCTAGGGCTGTGAATAGTCCCAGGCTGGAGATTTCAGGGGGAGAGGTATAGGTTGGGAGAGGCATTGGAGGGAGGCAGGGCTGGGGTCTATTTCCCCCTGAAAAAGATCCTCAGTGTCTAGAAGACCCCACCCCGTTGTCATAGCATCTGCAAGCCTGCTGACCTGGTTGTCGGTCAGCCAGTGCTGCTCCTGGGAAAATCCACAGAGCCTCCTTTCCACCTGGGGTGGACGTTTCTTTCCAACACACCAATACAAGTGAGGGGACTAGGCACTATAGGGACATTGTTGGTGGAACCTGAGATCAGGCCAGGCTCCCCAGAAAATTTAAGCTGGGGTCCTAGCCCTGCCTTGGTAGAGTGGGGAATAGGAAGGTGGATCCTATCCTCACATCAAAAGCCGCTGAAAATGAAGGGGATCTCTGCTATAGAGGACTCCCTACCTGTGAGTACCCTGGGAATTCCTTCCTAAGAAAAGCCTAGTTGGAGGGCCTGACTTTGGGAACCTTGCTCAGGGCCCTAAAAACCAAAAACAATGAAAAGGGCTCTGTGACCTGCACTGTCTTCAATTTCCATAGCCTGGAAGGGAAGGGGCTGAGGAGGGGCGCCCATGCTCTTGGAAAATCCAAGCGTCCTGGACCTGATCTTGGCATTGGGGATCACAGATCATGCCAAGCGGTCTTCTTGTCAGTGGCTATTGGTGCCTATTCGATCAGGTTGAGGTGGTCAAGTCACCACCTTGAAGAAACCTACTGCCCCATAGATCTTATTTGGGGAGGGGGAGCAGATTCTGTTCTTTTCTTCACAAACCCCACAGAAAACTTGGAAGGACAGGACTGCTTGATGCAGTCTCAGCCAAACACAAGGCCCATGGGGTCAGGGAGGTCATGGAAGTCAGAGGAATGGAGAACCTGAGAGCAGGGACCCCCTGGTTTGTCAGATACATGTCTGTTGCCAGGACGTGACTTCCTGGCTAGACTTGCAAACTGGTTCATGATACCTGTTACTAGTGTTCTTGTACACTGGTGATGGGAGCCGGGACTGGGAATTTGGGAGTCAGATTCCCATTTAATCCTAACAGCCTAGTGAGGCAGGTACTCTTACTATTCCCATGTTACAAATGAGGAAACCCAGGCTCAAAGGGCTTTAAGTGACTTGCCCCAGGACAAAGCATTTCTTGCCATGTTCTTAGCCTCAATGAATGTTGTCAGTATGATTGAAACCAAAAGATGCTTCAGTAGTAGGATTTGGGGAGGCCTATGGTTTCGGTCTGAGGCCCCTGAAACTGAGTCCTGCCCAGTTGTGCTTTTTTTTTTCTTTTCTGATTTCTGGTCCAGTTTCCCTGTCCCCCTGTTAAACTCTAACCGGTAGGCCCTTCCAACTTGGGAAGTACCTATAGCAGATAATCCTTTGTGTCATGGGGAGCTTGAGTAGTGATTAAGAGGTTTGCGTTAGAGTCCACACCTGGGTTGGCCTTGGAACCACTATGAACCTCCCTGAGCTCTTTTCCTTCTCTGAATTCTGCCATCCTCAGCTGATGGTTAGGAGGGTCAAATTAAATGCACCTAAAGTGCTTAGCACTTATTAGTGCTGGGTAAGTGGATTGAGGTATTACCAATATTCCACTTGGGTTTTCTGATGAGTCCTGTTCTAAGAATTTCCTACAAAGTGACTAAAGAGATTTTTATTTCCCCTTCCTCCTATTTGGAGTTGATGGAGAATTTTACACCCTTCCTAAAATAGGAGGGTTTTGTCTTTGCTTCTTGAACTTCTTTCAGGGTTGTAGAACATCAGTTTCAAAATGCTTTTAGGAAGGCTGAATTGGTGTTCTCCTTTCTAATTCTGATGTAAAAGCCGCTTTCTTTGGTGGGAAACTTGTAGCTGCCAGAATACCCAAGGTCCATCAGCCGTTTTTAAAAAGGTGACTAAGGTCCCTGGCGAGGTGTCTCAGCTTGCTAGAGCATCATCCCAACATGCCAAGGTTGCAGGTTTGATCCCCA
The DNA here is from genome assembly GCA_037038555.1 of Rhynchonycteris naso. NCBI lineage: Eukaryota > Metazoa > Chordata > Mammalia > Chiroptera > Emballonuridae > Rhynchonycteris > Rhynchonycteris naso. The sequence goes on along the minus strand of CM073000.1, from coordinate 187,171,194 downwards.
GTCAGGGAACATACTGTACAAGAATCAAATGACTGACCAGGTGATGGCGCAGTTGACAGAGCATTGGACTGGGATACGAAAAGTCCAGGTTTGAAACCCCGAGGTCGCCAGCTTGAGCACAGGCTCATCTGGTTTGAGCACGGCTCACCAAAGTCGCTGGCTTGAGCAAGGGGTCACTTGGTCTGCTGTAGCCCCCTGGTCATTGGCACATGTGAGAAAGCAATCAATGAGAAACTAAGGTGCTGCAACGAAGAATTGATGCTCCTCATCTCTCTCCCTTCTGGTCTATCTGTCCCTCTCTTTATCTCTCTGTCTCTGCCACAAAATAAAATAAATAAATAAATAATTTAAAAAGAATCAACCAATGATGGCACAAATAAGTAGAACAATGGGTCGATGTCTTTCTCCAAAGTAAATAAATAAATAAAAATTTAAAAATAAAAAAATAAGAAGGTAATTAAGTTTTGTGTGGGTTTTTTTTGCCAGTAATAAAAATAAATATTTTATTGATCACTGAAGACAGACCAAGAACATTAGGCTGCCTGGTTTAATAGCCCAGGTGACAGCAGAAGCTGTCTCATGACCAGTGGGTGATGGTCACAATCAATGACATGGAAAATAGTGGGTCTTTGGGGAGAGGAGATCTATGATTACTTCATTTTCTCTTGGGACTGGTGTTCTTTGTGTGTGGGGTGGTATTTATCTTGGTAACAGTGATAGCCTCCTCATCAGGCTAGAGGTCAGAGAGGCCATGTGCACAACCAGGATCCAGACAAGAGGTCTGGACCCCTGACTATCAGGCACCTTTGTCCTAGGTCACAGGTAGGGGTGGTGGTGGTGCTGGCTGGGTGCTCAGTATGTTTGCTGCTCCATGCTCAGAGAAGGTGATCTCAGATCCTGGCTCATCAAGAGCTTCACAGAGAGGAATGACAGATACTGGGGAGTCTCTGCTGCTGTTGTCCCACAGCCCAACATCACCCCAGATTGTTGTAAAGCTCCTGTGGAGTGAGAGAACAGGACACAGTCAGAGCCTCGGGGCTCAAGAAACTCTCTCTCGGGAATCCCCACGAGCCTGAGTGCTGTTGGATGTACAAGCATCTCTTCCATGGACCCACTTCACCCCCTTTCCAGGGAGTGGGATCCCTGGAACATTTCTCAAAGAACAGTGGAACATTTTCACTCCATCGAGACCCCCCCAAAATTTTTTTCTTTGCCTCAGGTGACAAATTTCTCTCTTAAGAGCCCCCTCTCTCCTGATTGAACAGGAGGCGCAAGTGCCCAGCAAAGGTTGCCCCAGCTCTCACGGGTCAGAGTCACCACCTGGGACCTCACATCTTGGTGCCTCATCCACATTACTCAGAGCTCTTCCACTGCCTGTGTACAGGTGCTTGGGAGGCAGATAAAGTCACTGCTCTGACCTCCTGAAAGGCAGAGTCCTGGCTGTGGAGGATGATCCACCTGCAGGGATGGTTCCCAAGTCGTGAAAAAATATTTTTTTCAAATGTTGTTTCCTTGTTTCAAGAGAAACACAGCAGTCCCTCATGCTCGGTTTTATTACACATAGCTAACAGGCAACATTTTCAGTGTCTTAATAAATAATTTATCGTTGGTATTGATCCTATTATACTGAGAATTCAGAAACATGGAAAAAAATTGGGAGTAGACTCCACATAAACCATGAATTAGTTCCCAGTAAGAAGGTAATTAAGTTTTAAAAATTTTAAGTATTTCACAAAAAGTTTGAAAGGGAGAAAAGTCATCAGTAGTCTCACTATCCTAACACTACTGTTTTTTGTAAATTTTCTTAGTTGTTTTTTTTTAATCATTCCCCTATAACTTTTATGCCCTACTATTCTCACTTCAAATTTATCATTCCTTTAAAAATGTGTCTAGTTTTAGAAGGGAGATTATATTCTGTTTTCTGTGTTGAGTCAGAAGGACATACAGAGTGAGTGAATAGTGGTGTTTACTTTACATATTGAAATAGGAAACGTGAACTGTTAAAGTATTCTTCCTACTAAATCTTTAAAAATTCTTCTGGTGTGTGTTTTTGCAAATAGGTATGAGTATTCTCCAGGGAAAGGATGACATATTTTTGGACCTGAAACAGAAATTCTGGAATACATATAAGGTAAGACAGACATTTGAAAATGCAGCCAAGGTGTTTTTCACAGTTTTATTACTAACCACATATATTGAAACTAATAATCATCTGTAGGGAGGCACTTGAAGACCTTGCAAATAAATATCCTGCTTCCCATTAGAATATTCCGCCCCAAATTTGGCACCCACTGGCAATTCTGCCTGAACTAGTCTTTGCTGCTGTGATGATCGCCAGTTCCAGCACTGGTCTCACGTTTACAGGATGGCTGTTGGCGTTCTGTAAACTGCCCACTCTTCTATCCCAGTTATTTATTCACTTATTTCTCTACTTATTATCAGTATGGACTCAGGGATCCTTATTTTTTCCCCACTGGCTTACATTTCATTACTGTGTGTAATTATTTTTGGTGCTTAAGTGTCCCAGATTTAGCCAGTGAGGGTTCCTTTGAGCTGGCTCCTATGCCTTGTGACAACCTCCATTAACAAAACAAAACAAAACAAAACACTTCCTTCCTTTCATAACAAGATGTTCTGGGTTCATCTTATATCTTTGCCTGCCCTGCATCAGACCTGGAAATAACCATTTCTCTGGGAGTTAGTGGAAATGGGGAGACCAGGATCTGTGCACTAGATGATGTTATGCTCTGAAAGAAAAATATTGCCATAAGAAGTAAAGCCACGTTTGGATGAATTGATGCTTCCGATCTTTTTTTGCTAAAGTAGTGAATTCTTAAATGAATATATATTTTCAATAGCTTTTATTGCAATGGTTTATTGTAGAAATTTTAGGAAACAGATTAGTAAAATAAAAAAGAAAATAATAACACCTTTATATTACTAATGTAGTACTACTTTTAAGGACTATTTTGAAACATATAGCTTTTTTTTTAAGTTATAATTTACATACCCTCTATCTTTGAAAAAGAAGTCCACAATGATGACATTTTGTCAGAATGTACGGTTAAAAAGCCTGTTAAAATAAATCTATATTGAAATATTTTGTAAAAAACAAATATGTCAGCTAAACTTTTTTTTGTGTGTGTGTGTGACAGAAACACAAAGAGATAGATGGGGACAGACAGACAGGGAGAGAGATGAGAAGCATTAATTCTTCGTTGCGACACCTTAGTTGTTCATTGATTGCTTTCTCATATGTGCCTTGACCGGGGGACTACAGCAGACTTAGTAACCCCTTGCTCAAGCCAGCGACTTTGAGTTCAAGCTGGTGAGCTGTGCTGAAACCAGATGAGTCCAAGCTCAAGCCAGTGACCTTGGAGTTTTGAACCTGGATCCTTCGTGTCCCAGTCCGACACTCTATCCACTATGCCACCGCCTAGTCAGACAGCTAAACTTATTTTATAGCATGAAGTAGTATCGTATATTATTAGCAAATCATTTCATAAAGAATAATTTGGCATAGTTAAAAAAATGTATCGTTGATCCTTTAATAAATATATTCGGGTATTATTTGCTTGGGCTAACAGGAAAATTGCAATATATATATATGTATGTTGTTAATATGAAAGCGGTTGTCTAACAGAATTGATACTGATTCTGGTAGTCTTTTTATTCTGCACCTGTGAATATAACTAATGTAAATGTCTTGTACCTCACAGCTTTTCCCACAATTCCCACCCTTTTCTACTCAAGAGACCTTAAGTAGTCTAATCAGCTTAGTCTACAATATAATACCACCTCCACATTTTATCTGCCTGGTATTTCTTAATCTTTTATAGAATGAACTGTGGGATTGATTTGTGTGATTAAAAGGCATTCTAATTAAAGTTTTTAATTTTTATTCTAGAGTGGTCTGATGTACTGGCCTTTCGTACAGGTGAGTTATTGTTATTATTTTTTAAATTTTTATTCTATTTTTTGTGCCAGAGACAGAGAGATAGACAGAGAGAGAGACAGAGAGGGACAGACAGACAGGAAGGGAGATGAGAAGCACCAATTCTTTGTTGTGGCACCTTTGTTGTTCATTGATTGCTTTCTCATATGTGCCTTGACCTGGGGGGCTACAGCAGAGTGAGTGACCCCTTGCTCAAGCCAGTGACCTTGGGGTCAAGCTAGCGACCTTGGGCTTCAAGCCAGCAACCTTTTGGGCTCAAGCCAGTGATCACGGGGTCATGTCTATGACCCCACGCTCAAGAAAGCCACCGGGCGCTCAAACTGGTGACCCCATGCTCAAACCAGATGAGCCCATGCTCAAGCCCAAGCCAGTGACCTAGGAATTCCAAACCCGGGTCCTTCTGCATCCCAGTCTGATGCTCTATCCACTGCGCCACCTGGTCAGGCTTATTATTGTTTTTTGAATAAGAGTTTATTTGAGCCACACTAATGACATATACCTGGGATCAAGATCTCAAATGCAGTCCCTTGCTGGTTGGCTCAGTGGTAGAGCGTCAGCCTAGCATATAGATGCCCTGGGTTCGATTCCCAGTCCGGGCACACAGGAGAATCACCCACCTGCTTCTCCACCTTTCCGCCTCTCACTTCTCTCTCTCTCTTCCTCTCCTGCAGCCATGGCTCAATTGTAGCAAGTTGGCCCCGGGCGGTGAGGTTGGCTCCATGGCCTCTGTTTCAGGTGCTAAAAACTCAGCTGCTGAGCAACAGAGCAAAGCCCTATATGGGCAGAGCATCGTCCCCTAGTGGGCTTGCAGGGTGGATCATGGTAGGGGCACATGTGGGAGTCTTTCTCTGCCTCCCCTCCTCACACTGAATTAAAAAAAAAAGAAAAAAGATCTCCAATGCTCCCTGTAAAGGTGAGTTTTAAGTCACTCAGAATGCTAACTCCTGGCTTTGGTTTATAGGGAGCCCTAACATACTCTCTGTTTCTGTTACAGCTGACCAATTTTATTCTTGTTCCTCTTCAGTGGAGAACAGCGTACATTGGGCTCTATGTTTTTCTGTGGGCCATCTTCGTTTGCTATTCACAACAGAGTGGTGATGGAACATTCAGGTCAGCTTACACTGTCCTTCGTTCTAAGGAGGCCAACGCAGTTGAAAGGCCCCCAGAGACATGAGAAGTCAAGGATTCTCTGAAAGTGATGATATTTTTCCTGAAGTGTGGTGTCGATAATATACTCTACTTACCTGTAGTTACATACTCCATTTGGAAGAATTACTATTCCATAGATCCACTTGGTTCTTAATGATCCATAAGTACTTTAAATTTTATTCAACCTATCTCTCCCCCTCCCCCCACCTTCTAGTATGGAAGTACTACTTCTCTAATATTTTTACTTTAATACTTTGGTAAATACCAACAGTGGCAAAATGGCATTTTATAATTGTTACTGTTTTTAGTCTTGTATTTTAATGCCACTTAGTTGTATTTAATGACCCTGGGAACAATTTTCTTTTTTCATTTTCTGTTGCATGAGGTTTTAGAACTTTTTCTATATATTTCTGCATTGCTGATTCCAAATCTGGAATCTGTTTTTGGTGCATGCTCTAGTTTTTATGCAATTTTAATTTCTTTTTGTTACAGTTAATGGCATGCATTGGTTTTTAAATTGGAGTTAAAGGGCAACGACTCTTGGATTGAACATAACCACAAGGCAATTAATGTTTTACAAACATCACTCATACATAATTATAATTGTAGTTGTTTTTAAATGTAAAAAATTATTATCTGATAAAAACACCCTCTTATTTTGTTTTAAGAGTGAATCATGGCTTCTTTGAGTAGGCGTAAATGTAAGAATAGTCCTGACACCTTCTGTTATATATGTGGCTGTTACACACTTCACTGTCAATGACACAATATTTTATCGTTTGTGATACATGCATATATCGCCTATTTTCAAGTTCCCCTTGGCGATCAAGACAAGAATTGGGATCCTCATATTGTGTGTCATAATTGTGAGGAAATTCTTTGTGGCTGGACAAATGGAAAACGCAAAGGAATGACTTTTGGTATTCCCATGGTTTGGCGTGAACCTAAGGACCACAGCAGTGACTGTTATTTCTGTCTGATCCACACAAAGGGCATTGGCAAGGAAAAATGACATATGATCTCATATCTTAATATTCCTTCAGCAATACGACCTATCCCACACTCTAAGACACTCCCGGTTCCAGTTTTCAATGGTTTTATTTCTTCTAAGGACAAAGAAAGTGAACATGGTGATCAAGTATATTTTGATAAGATGCATAAGGAAGTGGTTGTAGAATCTGAAGGGTCTTCTTCTGATGCCAAGCAGTCATTAACCCCTCAGCAGTTTAGCCAACCCGAATTGAATGACTTAGTAAGAGATTTGGGCCTATCAAAGAAAGCAGCTGAGTTATTAGCCTCCAGCCTTCAAGAAAAGAATGTACTCCACCGGTCAACTAAAGTATCCCATTTCTGGAAACGTGAACAAATTTTTGTGGACTTGTTTTCCGAAGACAAACATTTTGTTTACTGTCATGATATCAGTAGTCTTCTCAGCCAGCTAGGTGTTACCACTTACAGTCCAACAGAATGGCAGCTATTTCTTGACAGCTCTAAACGGAGTCTGAAATGTGTTCTCCTACACAATACTAGTGTTTATGCAGCAGTTCCAATTGGTTTTTCAACTCATCTGCGAGATTATAATGACATAAAAATTGTCCTCAATTTACTGAAGTATGAGGAGCATAACTGGATCATTTGTGTGGATCTTAAAATGGTAAATTTTCTGCTAGGACAACAGAGAGGTTTCATGAAGTATTCTTGCTTTCTGTGTTTGTGGGATAGCCAAGCTTGGGAGAAACACTGGACACAGAAGGAGTGGCCGAAACGTGAAGCTCTGGAAGTAGGGATGCAAAATATTGTGAATGAACCTGTAGTTAATCGAGACAGGATCATTTTTCCCCACTTCACATCAAACTTGGCTTAATGAAGCAGTTTTTTCAGGCTTTGAATAGAGAAAGTGAATGCTTTCAACATATTATTTCTGCTTTTCCTACCTTGTCTTTTGAGAAGATAAAAGCAGGTGTATTCGATGGATCTCAAACTCGAACCCTCATATGTGACAAAGAATTTGCCAGGAAGATGAATAAGGAGGAGAAAGCAGCATGGCAGCCTTTTGTGGCAGTTACAAAGAACTTCCTTGGCAACCAAAAAGCAGAAAACTATGAGCTTCTGGTTCAAAGGATGCTGTTGGCTTTCCGCAACATTGGATGTAACATGAGCGTTAAGATTCACTTCCTGAACAGTCACCTTGATAAGTTTCCTGAAAACTTTCGAGCTGTTAGTGATGAGCAGACTACTGCTGGAGCATCAAACGAGATTGTCCTCAACAAGTACACAAACGCAAGAGCTGCAAACACAAATTTTTGCCTGAATAGAATTTAAATAAGTTAAGTGTTTTAATATGTTCTATTTCAAAATTATAGACAAATTCTGATGCAATCATATCTTTTAGTGTATTAGTGTATTTACTGCATTATATAAATTATTACATTTTCACAAAGCTGATGCCCAAGAAGACATTCTACTTCATTATGTTAAAGTAAATGTTGAAAATTTTACAATAAGATGAAAACCTAAAATCTTGAATTGAAAAAAACCTGTAGCTTACAGATAAAAACTAATATCAGATTTGAGATTAGCATACTCGAATTAGGTAAGAACAAGTGTTTTTGTGGATGCAACAATAATTTTGTTCCCCAGTGATTAATGCCACTTAAGGAACCTGTTTTGATTGTATACATCTCTTTTCTAACATTTCAGGTTTTTCGTAAACACTTTTGGATCTGATTATCTTTTATACCAAAAATAGTTCTTAATAGAAATTCTATTTACATAGAACTCAATCAAAGACAAGATTGAATAACCAGATTTCCCCTCACTCAATACTATATAATTATTTTCTGCTGATACTAAAGTTCTCTAAGTATATTTTATATCATAAGTAGTCTATGATTGCTATGTCCTATATAGAATATATTTTATTGATGTCTTCTATTTTTGTAATTTCTAAACTAAGTACTTTTTAGTGACTGTTTTAATTTCTTTTTATATTTTTTTTTTAGTGAGAGAGAGAGAGAGGGACAGATATAGATAGACAGACAGGAAGGGAGAGAGATGAGAAACATCAATTCTTTGTTGCGGCACCTTAGTTCATTGATTGCTTCTCATATGTGCCTTGATGGGGAGGTGGGGGCTCCAGCTGAGTCAGTGACTGTTGCTCAAGCGAGCAACCTTGAGCTCAAGCCAGCAACCATGAGGTCATGTCCATGATCTCATGCTCAAGCTGTTGAACCCACGTTCAAGCCTGATGATCCTGTGCTCAAGCAGGCGACCTCAGGGTTTTTAACCTGGGTCCTTTGCATCCCAGGCCAATGCTCTATCTACTGCGCCATGGCCTGGCCAGGCTAGTTAATGTTTATTAGCTTTGAGCATATCCAGTACCCTATTTCTCAGACATGTGAAATCTGACTTCTCAAATATACTGAGTGAAGTTTCTGGAAAATAAAAAGAGATAACAATACTTCTTCCTTTGGAAGAACTCTATTTTATAGGCTTCCAGGAAAAAGAGTTACCCCTAATTTCATGCTGATGTTATATTTTTAAAAGTCCATGCTGGCCCTGGCCAGTGGCACAATGGATAGAGCATCAGCCGAGATTATGGACATCCCAAGTTTGGTTCCTGGTCAAGTCACACAGGAGAAGCGACCATCTCTGCTCCCCCTCCACCCCTATTGCTCTCCCTCTTCACCTCCCACAGCCAGTGGCTCCATTGGTTTCAGCATAGCCCTGGGCACTGAGGATGGCTTGGTTGGCTCGAGCATGTCAACCTCAGTTGCTAAAAATATCCTGGTACTTTAGCATTGGCCCCAGACCAATGGTTGCCAGGTGGATCCTCATCAGGGCACATGTGGAAGTCTGCCTCACTATCTCCCCTCCACTCACCTAAAAAAAAAAAGTCAATGCTCCTTTTTTTTTTTTTTTTTTTTTTTAAGATTTTATGTATTGATCTTAGAGGAAAGAGAGAGAGAGAGAAAGAGAGAGAGAGAAAGGTGGGGGGAGGAGAAGCATTAAATCATAGTTGCTTTGCTTATGTGCCTTGACTGGGCAAGCTCAGGGTGTCCGGCAACCTCAGCATTCCAAGTTGATGCATTATCCACTGCCACCACAGGTCAGGCAAAAAGTCAGTGTTCTGAACTAAATTTTTATAATCTTTAAGGTTGATAAGAGAAACTGGATGCAGTCTTTCAGATTTATTGTTTGTCTCACCTCAAAGAAATGGGTTTAAAAATTATATGACTATCTCAGGAAATTTCATAAATTACACCTAAGAACCGCAATTCTATTGCTTCCAATGAAGCATGGCACAAATTTAAAGATGTGTGGCATTCTGAGAACTTATATTTAAAATTAATTTAAGAATGTCTACTTAAAATGTTAAGCACACAATTTGTAATTAAATTTATGTAAGTCATAAATATATAACTTCTAAGTATATGGTTTATTTGAATTTTATTTAACATAATTGGGACAATGGTAGAAAATTTCTAGATAGTTTAATTCAAAGTAAAATAACATGCATGGACCTTGGGAATATTATGCTAAGGAAAATAAGTCAGAAAAAGCTAAGAACCTTGTGATTTCACTCGTAAATGGGATGTACAACTGAAACTCATAGACACAGATAACAGTGTGGTGGTTACCGGAGGGCGGGTAGTAAATCGTAAAGGAGCCAAGTCTATGTTGACGGAAGAAGATTTGACTCTGGGTGATGGGCACACAATGCAATATACAGATCATGTATCATAGAAATGTACACTTGAAACCTATATAATCTTAATAACCAATGCTCCAATAAATTTAATTAAAAATCTAAAATAATTTATTTGCGTTATTTTAAAAGTAGTTAATACTGCAGAAAAACTAAGTTCACAGTACATATGACAAATTTTGTCATTAAAACGTGTATATGGAATGATGATAGCAGGCGGTACCTGCAGTTTTTTATCTGAGCTTCAGCATTACTTGTAAGATGGAAGAACAGTGTTTACATTTTGTACAAAAGCAATTGGAAAAACAGACCATGTCTATACTGTCAAGGGGGGAAAAGCTTATTATTTGTAAAAGAGAATGATAATCTTTACTTAATAATGTGTTACTCTATGTTATAGAAAATATATAGTATGTATTCTCTGAATTTTTGCATATAATACACTTTCAATTTATTAATTCAAGAGTGCTTTTGTGTTTTTGTGTGAGAAATAAAAACTTATTCTGAATAGTGCACTGTTTATTTTGTTTTGTTTGTTTGTTTGTTTTTTAACAGGGACAGGGAGAGAGTCAGAGAGAGGGATAGATAGGGACAGACAGACAGGAATGGAGAGAGATGAGAAGCATCAATCATCAGTTTTTCGTTGCGGCACCTTAGTTGTTCATTGATTGCTTTCTCATATGTGCCTTGACTGTGGGCCTTCAGCAGACCGAGTAACCCCTTCCTCGAGCCAGCGACCTTGGGTCCAAGCTGGTGCCCGTGCTCAAGCTGGCGACCTCGGAGTCTCGAACCTGGGTCCTCCACATCCTAGTCCCACGCTCTATCCACTGCGCCACCTCCTGGTCCGGCTGTTTGTCTGTTTTAAAATGCTGCCATCCTTGGTAAAACACACTAGATCTCCCAGGGTTAGGAACCAGGCAGGTGGTCCCTTTCTTCACCTGTATTACCCTGTTCAGTAAGGTTTCTTTAACTTGCTTGTGTGTGGCCCTACAATGTTCTTCTGGCCCTATGTTTGCTCAGGTAAAGGCAAAATTTATAATTCATTTCCCTTAAAGGAGCTGAGGTAGACTGATTTTAAAAACGTTACCTGATATGTGTAGAAAACAAAAGGGAAATCTAGAGGTTGTCAAAAGAATTATTGTTGATTCATTGATTTTAGAGAGAGAGGAAGGAAGAGAGAGAGAGAGAGAAGCATTAATTGGTTGTTTCACTTATTCATGAATTCATTGGTTGATTTAAATTTTTTTATTTATTTATCCATTTTAGATAGGAGAGAGAAAGAGAGAGAGAGAGAGAGAGAGAGAGAGACAGAGAAAGGGGGGAGGAGCAGGAAGCATCAACTCCCATATGTGCCTTGACCAGGCAAGTGTAGGGTTTCAAACTGGCGACCTCAGTGTTTCAGGTCAATGCCTTATCCACTGTGCCACCACGACAGGCCATTGGTTGATTCTTGTATGTGCCCGACTTGGGATCAAAACCCCAACCTTGGGGTACTGGGACAATGCTCCAACCAAACGAGCTACCTGGCCAGAGCCTCAAAAGAATTTTCTTAAAATGTTTACAGAATGTGGATTTCTGTGTCTTTTATAGTTAGCTTGAACTCAGGGATCACAAATCCTGTCCTAGGATTTGTGTGTGCGTGGCACGTGGCATTTATCCTGTAGCTCTAATGGCTCCTTCTTGGCATTCTTTTCTGACTCCTTGGTTGTCACTGCATGACAAATCATTGGCCCTGGGAGCTGCCTTCTTGGACCTGCTGATACCATTAAAATCAAGAGTGCCTGAGTCCTGTCCTTTTGGACCGCGGGTTTCCATTTCTGGTCTCAGAGATAGGCCTCTTACACAAACAGTTGAAAATGATTTCTCAGTTCATGGGAGGGCAGGTGGGGGAGCTATTTACCTTCTACACAAATGAATGCACCACCCTGGTGACAAATGCTAGTAAATGTTATTAAATACATTGTAAAGAGGATAAAACATGATGATAACTGTGTTAAAAGAAGTTCATGGTCTAGTTGGGAGTATAAGTAAAATAAAAAGATAATTTGATTCTCAGGGCATTTAATCCAATTCATCACTAATTGCTTGAGCAGCATTTGTGACAAATGGTCAATAGAAAGCTTAACTATCACTCAAGTAATGCCACTCAGCTGTAGCTTAGTGGCAGAAGCAGTAGGTACTTTGAAGTTATGGTGCCCTTGTAATCTGGGAAGGCTTCATGGAGGAGATGCTTGACTGGGGTCCCAAAAGATGGGAAGTCACAAGACTCTAAAGCTCTGTGAACTGGAGTGGTAATGGAAGACATGAGATCTTGAAAGAAAGAACAAAGAGAATGGAAAGGCATTTAAGTTCTAACAGAGGAAAATTTCCACTGCCTGCTCCTCAACTTTGAATAATGTAGATGCCTCTATCCAGTTTAGTTGTAATTAAAAATGCATGATTAGCAATTTACCAGTCTTTTTCATTTGTAGGAAAATTAATAAAAGCTAATTCCCTTTTGTCTATGTCATAGTTGGTTTGGTGAGAGAGAATTAGGCAATGTGAGAGTTTGCATGTGTTTTAAATTTTCTAATACCAACTTTGGGAGTGGCATGTGAAAATATTTCCCACAAAATCTATTCAGTAGGGTGATTTGGTGTACAAAGTAATCAATTATTTGTCCATTATACAATCAATAAAATTTATCATTTAAGGGTTCCTACAAATAAAGGAAGGGTGTTTTAGGAAAACTTTATCTTAAAATGTATTGATACTCTTCGGGTCATAGGAAAACTAATGAGTGAAAGAGATTACAGCTACTAAAAGATACAGTTCACAGAGGAAAACATTTTTACATTCTTGTACTTCAATAATTGCTCTAATTTTGTTTTTTAATACTTTGAAAAAAAATTTGTTTTATATTTTTCACAATAAAATCTATAGATAAAGAGATTTAATTTTGGGCCCTGGCCGGTTGGTTCTGTGGTAGAGTGTTGGCCCAGTATGTGGAAGTCCTGGGTTTGATTCCTGGTCAGGGCACACAGGAGAAGTAACCACCCCTACTTCTCCACCCCCACTTCTCTGTCTCTCTTCCTCTCCTGCAGCCATAGCTCAATTGGTTTGAGCACATTGGTCCCGTACACTGAGGATGGTTCTGTGCAGCCTCTGCCTCAGGCACTAAAAATAGCTCGGTTACGAGCATAGCCTCAGATGGGCAGAGCATTGGCCCCAGATGGGAGTTTCCAGGTGGATCCTGGTCAGGGTGCATGTAGGAGTCTGTCTCTAGCTTCCCTCTTCTCACTTGGAAAAAAAGAAAAAAAAGGAGATTTAATTCTGGTATTTTGGGTTTTATCTAAACAAGGCCTCCATATTAATTATGTTAATTAAATTAAATGTAGTCTCTTTAATTGAGGTTAATTACCCAGAACCTCAATTTCTAACTCATTCCTCATTGATATATAGTTTACTGTTTTTCTTCCAAGCATCATCAGCATTTAGGATTCATTTGAAGCTGTCAAAAATATATGTATATATTTTGCTCCATCGGCAATTTAAATTTAGTTCAGTGGAATTTTATGTGAATTTCTAACGATTGCTTGTCAAAACAATTTGTATCCAGACAAGCTTAACAAAATATTCTAGAGGCAGCTTTCATTTGAAATTAGGTTCATATTCTGGAAGTATTAGAAAGTTAATGAATTTTTGTGGCTGAAGGTTCTTTCCCCCAGTTTCCAAAGGCTTTATTGGTAAATATTCTGTAGAAAAGAAAGATTGATCCTGTTGCTTCCAAGAATGGAATGGAGAGCTGTGTCCAGGGATATACCCATGTAGAGCCAAAGGGGACTGATGCTTTGTCCACCTCTTATTCAAAGATTTAGTCAAAAGCATAAGACTGTAGTCAACCAATTCTTTGGGCTTAAACCATAGGCTGATTTCTCTCTCAGCACTTTTTACTGAAACACTGCCATGAATGATATTCCTGCCAGCTTGAATGCACCACTTGAATGCTTGGTGCCCAGCTTAGAATCTGCTGGATTGGTCTCCCCAAGCATTATTCTCCCTGTCTTCACCCAACTCAACACCTCCCAGATCATGGCCACACAGGCCCTGAGTTACTGTACTTTAAAAGCCGGGGGCGGAATGGGTGGTTTTACAGGTCAATGTTGTGCTGCTTCAGGAGTTCTTCAGAGGCCCAAAGTAACTTCAGGGCCACAGGGTGGGACCCCCTTCTGCGCAGAGCACTTGATGGGGTCGCCCACCAGTATGCTCTGCATGGGGTCTGGCTGGAAGGTGTGCTGCATGTTGGCCATGGCCTGTGCTGAAGGTTTTAACCTTGCATTGGCTACATTTCATCTAGTTTTGTCCATTAATGATTATTAGAATCTAAAGGAACCAAATCACAGAAAATGAGATTAGAAAGCGATTAAAATTTTTTCTTTTAATACTTTCAATGGCCAATAAGTGAAAGAAGAAATTTGGAGCTTAAAGATAAAGAACGTATAAAGATCTATGAACAGTGGCCCACAAGTGAGTAGAAGAGAATAATAAGTGAGTAACATTTTGAATATCTATCAATTGAAAGCTTTCTTTCTTTGCCTGAGCAGGCGTTGGCACAGTGGGGACATCCTCGACCTGGGACACTGAGAACCCAGGTTCAAAACCCTGAGGTCACCAGCTTGAGTATGGGATCATGAACATGACCCCACTGTCTCAGCTGGAGCCCCCTGGTCAAGGCACATATGAGAAAGCAATCGATGAACAACTGAGATACCACAAGTTAATGCTTCTCATGTCGCTCCCTTCCTGTCTGTCCTTCTCTCTCACTCTCGCTAAAAAAAAAAAAAAAAAAAACACTCGACTTTCTTTCTTTAGTTCTCTTTTCCTTTGTAAGCCTGTCTTTTCTTAAGATAATATTTATTCATCCATATCTTCCTCATTTTTGTCAAAGGGCCATATTAAGCCCCCTTCTGTTTTTGACCTCTCTCTTAACCATGACCACCAAAACAGTTCCAGGAAAGCAGAATAATTCTGGTGAGGTTAGGAACCAGAGCATTTTTTTAAAGATATTTATTTTATTGATTTTAATGAATTTAGAGAGACAGAGAGACTGTATATGCCCTGACTGGGGATCAAACCAGCAACCTCTGTGCTTTGGGATGATGCTCTAACCGAGTTATCTAGCCAGGGCGGGACCAGAGCACTTAAGTGATGTGAAGAGAGATGGTGGCAGAAATGCCTCTTTCGGTCTCTTCTTCCCTTTGGGAAAATAAAAGGGGGAAGGATCATCCTTAGGGAGAATTTTGAAACGAGTGAACACTCTGGAAGCAGCTTCCATTTGAAATTAGGTTCATCTGAAAAGATGTTAACATTCTTGTGCCTAAGATTTTGAGTTCTCATTTTTTCTTTCTTGTCAGAGACCCTCTCCTTTCTCTAAGTGTCCCTTCCCTGCATTCTCTCAGTCTATAGTTGTCTATTTTGCAAATTAATTTTCACTTTTTCCCTCACCTCTCAAAGCTCCCGTTGTCTTCATGTGGGTGATTTCAGTTAGAAGTATTGTAGAAAAGTAGGTTTAGGATGACAGTCTTTCTAACTGAGTTTTTTTTTTTTTTTAACTGTTAACACGAATAAATCTAGATAGAATTTCAGGAATTATTGCTGTGGTGGGAGGAGGTGGATAGAAGAGGGTGTATTTTTGGAGGAAGACATCAGATACACTTTATGTTATATGTGCCATGCACTTCCCACTGGACTCAGACCAGCCTGACAAAGATCATTACCACAGTCATGAACTTTCCAAAATGGGTGGTCATGATCCATTTGCATATTACATTTCCTGCCAGACTGTGAGCTTCTGGAGGGAAGACTGTATTTCTTATTCATATTTGTACCTGAGATGTCCAGCACAGTATCTAGCACGTAGCAGAAACTCTGTAACACTTTTGAATTATGGCAGTTTATGGATTTCTTGTCTGCTGCTTTTGCCTCTTGATTGGTGCTGGGAAGTCTGGACTGATCGCCCTTCCATTTTCAGCCCCATATGTAGGCAGCAGTCCTGTCAAGCTTGGCATAGCCCAGACTTTGACCTATTTCAGTCCCAAGCCCTGAAAATTGTGTTGTTTGGGAGATGATTATGACTTGTGGACTTTGGTTCCCCTGGCCTAACTTGCACATGTCCCTCAGAAAACTGTCTCTTCACACCTTTCCCCAGCTCTACAAGACTGGATCATTTGTCTTTGAGAATTGGGTGAAACCATGGTAGTTGGGTCTTTTCTTAAGCCACTAAATAACCCTTTTTGATGGTTACTTTTATTTGTCTACTTGATTGGGCCATGGTGTACCCAGATATTTGGTCAAACATTCTGGATATTTTTCTGAAGGTGTTTAAAAATTTTTTTTTCAATTAACTTTTAGAGAGAAACATCAATTTGTTGTTCTACCTATTCATGCATTCATTGCTTAATATTTGTATGTGCTTTGACTAAGGATTGAACCTGCAACCTTGGTGTTTGGATGACACTCTCCAACTGAGCTACTGGCCCAGGGCCTCTGAATATGCTTTTGGATAAGATTAACATTTGAATCAGTAGACTGAGTTAAGCAGATTGCTCTCCCTAATGTGACGGGCCTTGTCCAATCAGTTGAAGGCCTAAATACAACAAAAAGTCTGACTCTCTCCCAAGTAAGAGGATTCTTCCCACCCTTAGACTGGTGTATTGGTTTAAAAATTGAACTGAAACATCATCTCTTTCTGGTCTCAAACCTGTTGGCCTTCAGGTAGAAACTATAATATCAGCTCTTCTGATTCTCAAGCCTTTAGACACAGACTGGAGAGAAACCATTGATTCTCCTGGGTCTCCAGCTTGTGATTGACTTTGCAGATCTTGGATCACATATTTACATGAGCCTATTTCTTATACTAAATCTATATATACATTTTATTGGTTTTATTTCTCCAGGGAATGGATACAACCTTTGTATGTATGTTAATATTTTTTGTTTGTGGTTCATGCCGTGTTGTTGTCTATGGGTGATGACCACCAGCTCACAACTATTACAGGATTACACTGTGTATTACTTTACTTTCTGGGACCCCTGAAATAATAATATAGAGGTTGTCACTCACTCCTACTTCACAGCCTCTCTAGAGGACCTCAAATCTCTATGATCTGAAAATGGGAATTCAGCCAGGTAGCTAGATAATTACCAAATAACAAAATTCACTGTATTTTTACTTTCTGCTGACAATGGATGAAATATGAATGCTGTGAATTCTGTGAATATTGGGGGTTGAGAATTGATTTCAATTAGACTGCAAACCTTTTTGTTGATGAGTTATTGCAATGCTTGATGGCGCTTCTTCGTGAAGAACTCAGTCAAGGTGATTGATATTGTACTTCTCCAATGAGGTCAAATAGTTGGTCAAACATCTGCATGTTGAATATCACCTTTTTAGTATTCATGATAAAGAGCTATGTTGGTTCCATTTTCTAATACTTGTGTCAGTGACCTGTTTCCCTGAGCAGTGGAACCAGAATGCTCTTTTTATATTTTGTATGGAAAAGGTTCAGGTACTTCATTTTTAAGTTTAAATTTTATGTATAAAATGTGTATATTAAATTTTTGGTATAAAATGATTTAGTGTATATAAAAAATGAGTTTTACATAAGTACAGCAAATTAGCTTTTCTGTACTATTGGTGATACGAATATTCTGAGAAATATGAAAAGGAAATGAGATTTACATCCTGTAATCTTTCCTAATCATCTTTATTGCAAATACAAGATTTATGCCTTTACTTTGGATTGATATACAAGTTGTCCTTATCTGTATATATGTGTTCTTTGTCACTTATTGAATTCTTCCAAATGTTTGGCCTATTTTCTATGTACGTATGTGCCGTATTTTTTGCTCCATAAGACGCACTTATTTTCTTCCTAAAGTGGAGGGGGAAATGCCTGTGTGTCTTATGGAGCAAAAAACATGGTATTTTATTAAATATTTTAACACACCATTTTGTTCAGAATATTTTTTTTCTTATTTTCCTCCTTAAAACCCTAGGTATGTATGTCTTATGGTCAGGTGCGTCTTATGGAGTGAAAAATATGGTATATATTCATAAAACTGAAAATTTAGAATTGAAATTATTCCCAAGTGAATTCTCAAAAGTTATTCTTGCCTGACCAGGTGGTGGCACAGTGGATAAAGTGTTGGAATGGGATGCGGAAGGACTCTGGTTTGAGACCCCGAGGTCGCCAGCTTGAGCGCGGGCTCATCTGGCTTGAGCAAAAGCTCACCAGCTTGGATCCAAGGTCGCTGGCTCCAGCAAGGGGTTATTTAGTCTGCTGAAGGCCCGCGGTCAAGGCACATGTGAGAAAGCAATCAATGAACAACTAGGTGCTGCAACAAAGAATTGATGCTTCTCGTCTCTCTTTCTTTATGTCTGTCCCTGTCTCTGACTCTCTCTGTCTCTGTCAGCAAAATAAAAATACTAAGGAGGCAAACTTGAGCTTCACCTTCAATTACTGAAGCTGCTTTTTCTACCATCTAGAGCTCATGTGACTCCTTTGGTCTGGAACCCACTAATTCTTTTGTGATCTAAATTCTTTCCTTCTGTATCGACTGAAGTAGATTTCCCCAAAATTGTTCAAGGGAGGAACTGAGGATGGAGATTTGAAAAATATGTTGGATTGTCATGGAGTTGAGTTTAGCCAACATTTATACATTTATTCTGTTTATGAATGTATATACACCTGTGCCTCAAGGTCACATTAGCTCTTTCTGTGGTGACCCTTTCTGTATTTACAGCATCTTCATTCTAGGTCCCTTCCTGTTGTTTCAATACTATAATTAAACTATTATGGATATAATGAGAATATTGAGTAGCTGTCAGGAAGTTAGTTTGGAGTATGAGAGCTGGAATTCACTTCCTTGTACACAACACTTAGCTTTTGGTTCTGTAATTGGATAGGGCTAGAACAATGAAATAACTTACAGGTAGAGTTCAGGTTTCAGGTGTGTTTAATTTTCATGCGTCATTCTATCTGAGTGTTTTCTGTATAAGGGTTGTAAGTTAGAAAATTGAAATAATAACTACTAAGCCAAAGTGGAAATATTCCCTGTTTATGTGATTTCTTCAATAACAGGCCTCTAAATTGAAGATTAGGAGAATGCTCTTGAGTGGGGGCGGGGAGGGGACAGGGATGTGTGTTAGTAAATATTCTTGTGCATTTTGGCTATTTTATTTTACTGCTACTAAAAGAAAGTGGGAAAAATGAGTTTATGCTTGGGTTGAATTCCAGTGAAAATGCTTAAGAATATTTAGAGGACTTAACAAAGGGACACAAAATATTAAATTAATATACCGAACAGTAAGATATTGTCAAAGTTTTACAGACTGTTTTTGTTCCTTAGTGATAAATAATACTAAAGTGAACTACATTTTCCAGGCTTTTGGCCAATACCAAGGAATATTAAAGAATCCCCTGCCAGTGATGTGTGAAATTTTTGAATAGCGCTAATGATTGCAAAGCAGTTTATTTTATCCTCTGGGAGAAATTATAAAGAGCAATATATCCATCTTGAGTCATTTTTCAACAGTTTGGAGCAACAGTAAATTCTAAGGTGAAGGCTAGAGGAGGCAATTTTTAATTGTGAATGTGTAGAAAGAATGATGAAAGGTACAGACAAATGTTAAAAGTGAAATCAACAATTTATTTATTACGCTCCCTACTTTCTCTGCCAGTAACAATTGATTTGTTACTACTCCCTACTTCCTCTTCCTGATCCCCTCAGAACAACTGATATTTGCTTGTGTGTTCCCTTCTAGGATGCTATGTCCTTCTTTTTTATTTAAATTTTACTTCTTGATCAAACTTTTTTGGGGGCGGTGGGGGCATCTATTTAGTATTGCATTTCTGTGCTGCCTCCAGACTGTATTGGCTCTCACGATTTTCTCTTATGTCTTATGCCAGGAATTAAGAAAAGTAGGATTTATCAACTCCGTGAAATTTAGAGGTCTGGGCCATGTCTGAGCTGCGGGTATGTCTGCCTTCCTGGAGAGTGAACATGCAGGCAGTGAGAACTGTCATCCATGTAGCTTTGGGACATGGACCAAAGCTGCAGTTGGCTTAGGCAGTGACTTGGGCAGTCTGTGAGCCTTGACTTAACTCTCCTTTGAGGGTGAGATCCAGTGTTCACGCCAGAGAAATGGGGGTCGGGGTGGAGGGCTTTCAGTGCTGACTCACCACCTCTCTTAGCAATCCCTCCAGACCTGATTTCTTCTTTCCCGGCACCAGGGACCTTTCTTCTCATTTCTCCATTTCCATCTCACCTCCATCTGTTAAGAAATCAATGTCCCAAGGCAAGGTAACCTGATTCTTCATTTCTTCTTCTTCTTCTTTTTTTTTTTTTTTTTGTCATGTGAAGCAGTGGTAGTGGAGACGAAACCAAGAAATCTGTAGCTGTCTGTAATCAATTAATTGTAGACACTGCCATGTTCAGACCAGCTAACTTTTCATTTATTCTTCACAGATCTATTAATCATAGCAGAAACTTTATGTCCTGAGCCCTTTGGGATTTGATTTTACTCAGAGCTGTTTTTAAGACTATTAAGAGCTACTTAAACGTCATCCTTCCATGATGAGTTTCCAAAGTCTGTTTTGAAATCCCAAAGCTTTCCTGGCTGGTTGCTCAGTTGATTAAAGTGTCATACCCATATCCCAAGGTGGTGGGTTTGATCCCTGGTCAGGGCACATACAGAAATCAACCAATGAATGCATAAGTAAGTAGAACAACAAATTGATGTTTCTCTTTCTCTCTTTCCCTTCTTCTCCCTCTCTAAAATCAATAAATAAGCCCTGGCTAGATAGCTCAGTTGGTTAGAGCATTGTCCCAAAGCACAGAGGTTGCCAGTTTGACACCCCCGGTCAGGGCACATACAGGAGCAGTTTGATGTTGTTTGATGTTCCTCTCTCTCCTTTCTCCTTTCCTCTTGCTAAAATCAATAAATATTAGAACAAAATTTAAAAAATAAAATCAATCAATAATTTTTTTTAAATCCAAAAGCTAATAATTGACTGACTTCTGGGTTATCTGCATCCCCCCACCTTTTTTTCTTTCTTTTTTTACTACTATTTCCCCTGAGCTATCAGAGCTGGGAAAGGGCCATGTTATAATAGATGGTGGTGGAAAACTCAAGTTTATAATTCACTATAGGACCTACTACTCATTCATTCATTCAACAAATATTTATTGAATTGAGTACCTACTCTATTTTTTTTCTTAAGTGAGAAGCAGGGACACAGAGAGACAGACTCCCGCATCGCTTTGACTGGGATCCATCTGGCAAAACCACTACTTGATTTCCACACACTGGGCTGAAGCTCTACCACTGAGCCAATCAGCCAGAGTCCCTACTCTGTATTTTAAAGTTGGTTTGCAAAGCTCAGTCCCAACCCCTTGGCCTGCCTGTTCTGGCTTGTATTTTGCTTCTTTTCCCTTGACTTTTAGAGCATTTGTAGTCTGTACCACACAATTTAGCACTTAATTCTGTATTAATTTGTATTGTCAGTCATCTCATGTGTGCTATTTTTTCTCCTAACTAAATTGATACTAGTTGAAATGAAGAACTATGTTTTATATTTCTTTTGTATTCCTCCTGCCCAATGCCATGCTCAAAGGATTTCAAGAAATACTTGTTGCTTGATTTTCCTGTAAATCAGTTTGACATTGGCATGAATTTAATCCATGCATAGAAACTTACTGAAACCGAACAAAGTAGATTTCTTTGACTTTGCTAGCTAGCGAATTAATTAATATGCCATTAAACTTTAAGCATGTGAAGAAGCTAGGAGGGGAAGTGGATGGTGGAAATGAAGATAGAGGTCAGTGGTTCTCAGCTGGGGATGATTTTGTCCTCAATGTAGGGTTGCCAGAATCAGCAAATGAAAATACAGGACACCCAGCTAAATTTGAATTTCAGGTAAACAGCAAGTAAGTTCTCAGTATAAGTACATTGCAAATATTGCGTTTTGGACATATGAATGAAAGTTATTTGTTATTTATCTGAAATTCAAATTTTACTAGAAGTTCTATATTTTACCAGGCAACCCTACACCCAGCGAATATTTGGCAGTGTCTGGAGACATTTTTGGTTGTTACAACCATGGGGGAGGTGCTAGTGGCATAAAGTGGGTAGAGGGCTCAGATGGTGCTAACCACCTGCAGTACATAGGACAGCCCCCACAACAGAGAATGATCTGACCCCAAATGTCAATCATGCCAAGTTGAGAAAATCTGTTCTATGGGATATAAATAGCCTAGTTCTAGGCTATCTTTTGGTCCCGGTGAGCACAGTGCTTCTTAAGGAAGCTTGAAACTTAAAATATATACACACACAAACACCCATGTGTTATGGCCTCAAAGTACAAAAAGCAAAACAAAACTCAGGCAATCAAAATAAATAAGTTTAAATGTCTTTAAAACATAATTTAATGTTGTCCAGTCATCTGAAGTAGAAAGCATATAGTTAAATCATCTATATTAAATATAATGTGGGAGGTGGGTACATTTTATTATGTTTGATATTATGTAGAGTAAACCCTTAAAAGAAAGAATGTCTGGTTTTTACAAAGGTTTAAAAGCCCTGCTGAAGTCAGGCAGCATCCAAAATATTGTTTCTGGATTAGTCCTCGTGTGGAGAAGGACAAGGTTTTGAGATATGAAGGATACAAGAATGTAAAATCCACTCAAAGATCATAGCTAAAATAGCCAAGGAAATTTGGGTGGAGACACATGGCGAACAGGACAATCGAGGACAGAAATTAGAGGCAAGGGAGAAAAAAAGAAAAAGCTTTCCCGAATGATCATAAATATAAAATAATTATGAATTGCTAAAAATGCTTCCTTTTTTCAGCTGTCAGATCTGTAAGTCATGTCACTCCTATGTAAATAAATCTTTGCAATGGCTCTCCATCTCACTCCAAGAAAAAGCCAAGATTCTTAGGGTGGTCTAAAGGTCCTGTCATACCTCACTGCCTTGACCTTCGGCCCTCAATTCCTACCCCTTTTCTTCCTCACAATCTCAAGGCACACTCTTGTTTTAGGGTCTGTATTAGTTTATTGTTGTGTAACAAATTACCCAAAAGGTAATTAAAACAGCAAATGTTTATTATCTCACAGTATTTCTATGGGTCAGGGATCCAGGGGTCCTTAACTGGGTGGTTCTGGCTCAGGGTAGCCGGTGACAGCTGCGATGTCAGCTGGGGCTGCAGTCTATAAAGAAGACTTGACTGGGGCTGGAGCATGTGCTTCCAAATTCACATGGTTGTTGGCTAGAGAACTGTTTTTCACCAGATGAACCTCTCCCTGTAGGGCAGCTCCCAATATGGCTTTCCCCAGAGTGAGAGATCCAAGAGAGAGAAAGAGCCCTTGAAAGAACACCGACACATGCCTTTTCTGACTTAGTCTTCCAGTCACACACTTCCACTTCTGCCACCTTCTAGTCTATTCTCTACTAAATCCAGCCCTTAAGGGCATGAATTACCAGGAGGCAGGAATTGTTAGGGACCATCTTGAAGGCTGGACATCACAGGATCTTTGTACTGACTCTTCCCTATGATACACTCATGGCCAACTCCCTCAATACACACACACACACACACACACACACACACACACATACATATATATGTATATATATATTAATGACAGAGATGAGAGGGACAAATAGGGACAAACAGACAGGAAGGGAGAGAGATGAGAAGCATCAGTTCTTCGTTGCAGCACCTTTGTTGTTCATAGATTGCTTCTCATATGTGCCTTGACCGGGGTGCTACAGCAGAGCAAGTGACCTCTTGCTCAAGCCAGATGAGCCCGCACTCAAGCTGGCGACCTCTGGGTTTCAAACCTGGATCCTCTGCATCCCAGTCCAACACTCTGTTCATTGCACTACCACCTGGTCAGGCCCCCCTCAATATTTATTATCTTCTTCAAGTCTTTACTCAAATGCATCTTCTCAGTAAGTTTTCCTAATCCCTACCATCCTGGTTAAAATCTCCGTCAGCCTCTATTTCCCCTATATTCTAATCCTCCTTACTCCTCTGCTCTGCTATTTTTCTATAGCACATAGTGCCTTCTACTATCTCATATAGTGTACTTAGTTATTATATCAATTACTTATTATATGTCTCCACTACGCCCTTTCTCCAAGCACCAAGAGGGCAGGATTCTTTCTTTTGCTCATTTGTCAGTCCCAAAGCCCCAGAAAAATATCTGACACATAATGGGTACTCAGTAAGTATTATTGGTTGACTAAATGAAGACCATGAAGCAGAAATAGTTTATTTAACAATTAATAAAAATTTTCTAATGTCTCAAATAGACAACTATAGCTTGTATCAGAGACTCTTATCTCAAAAGAAAAACTGGAATGTAAGCAAGTTTAGCCTTCTTCAGGAGAGAAGAAGATAGATAGAAATGACAGATAAGCTAGAAGTCTTTTACAGATGATGCAGGTAAGAATATGATGAGACTAATATACTTACACACTGCTGACGGGAGAATAAATTGAATCATCCCCTTCTGAAAAGTAGTACATGTCACCAGTTATAAAGTGGGCATAGCTTCTAGCATAGTAATCAGTCTCTTGAGAATTTACCCCAAAGAAATAATTCAAAAGGAAAAATAAAGACACAGAGCAATTTATATATTACAATCTCATGACAATGAAAATATAAAGAAAACATGTTCAAATCTAGGTTAATGGTACATTAACCCAATATACTATTATATTATCATAGAAAATGATAAGTAGGAAGAATTAAAGAGCTCTGGAAGGAAAATACTACGTGGCTATACAAACTATCGCCAAACTAAACTAGACTCATGCCTGGGAATGAGAACAAAGCATTGCCCTTTTCTCTCCTCAGCTGTAGGACATTCAGTGTCCTATACACAATTCTTCTCCAGCAGAAATTACTTTGGCAGGCAGGAGAGGTGGGGTAGGAGACCAGGACCCGGAAAGTGGAGTTGTTGGGTAGTGGAAAGGGGGTTTGTTCATTTTTCATTTTAGTAGTTTTTGATTTGCATATCTTTGACATATACATATATATATTATTTCTAGTTATGGCCTCTCTCTTTCTACTTAAAGAAGACCTTTTAATATATATCTCTTTAAAAGCTTCATTAATGGTCATGAATTCCATTAGTTTTTGCTTGTCCAGGAAATTCTTATCTTTTTTCAATTTTGAATTTTAACCTTGCTGGGTAAATTATTCTAGGTTGTAGGTTCCTTTCTTCAGCACTTTAAAGATGTCTTGCTACTGCCCTTCTGACCTTAAACTTGTTGCTGAGAAATCAGCTGACAGTCTTATAGTATTTCTTATGTATTTAGCTCTGGCTTCCTTCAAGATTGTCTATTTAATTTCTGCCATTTTAATTATAATATGTCTTGGTGTGGGTCTCTTTGAGTTTATCTTGTTTGAAACTCTCTGTGCTTCCTGGACCTAAATGTCTGTTAGGAAAGTTTTGAGCCATTATTTATTTTTTACAGGGACAGAGAGAGAGTCAGAGAGAGGGATAGACAGGGACAGACAGACAGAAATGGAGAGAGATGAGAAGTATCAATCATCAGTTTTTTGTTGCGACACCTTAGTTGTTCATTGATTGCTTTCTCATATGTGCCTTGACCGTGGGCCTTCAGCAGACCGAGTAACCCCTTGCTTGAGCCAGCGACCTTGGGTCCAAGCTAGTGAGCTTTTTGCTCAAGCCAGATGAGCCCACACTCAAGCTGGCGACCTCGGGGTCTTGCATCTGGGTCCTCTGCATCCCAGTCCAACGCTCTATCCACTGCGCCACCACCTGGTCAGGCTAAGCTATTATTTCTTTAAATAAAGTTTCTGTTCCTTTTTCTCTTCTTCTGGGATCCCATATAATGTGAATGTTTGAGCACTTGATGTCAACCCAGTGGTCCCTTAAACTTTCCTCATATTTTAAAATTCTTTTTTCTTCCAATCAAATTGGTTAATTTTCACTAGGCTATCTTTCAGGTCATTAATACATTCTTCTGTGTTAGCCAATCTGCTGTGGACTCCTTCTAATGTATTTTGAATTTCAGTTATTGTATTCTTCAGGTCTGCTTGGTTCTTTCTTATAGTCTCTCCTTGATGAAGTTCTTCCTAAGTTCCTCTATTTCAGTCTCAAATTTGGTAAGCATCCTTATGATCATTTCTTTGAATTTATTATCAGGCAAATTATTTATTTATTTCATTATTTTTTTTTTCCTGGGGATTTTTATTTTTGGTTCCTTCATTTGAGAGGTATTCTTCTGTCTTTTCATTTTGTTTGATTTTCTAAGTTTGTATATATAAGTTGGACAAAAATAGCTGTCTCTTTTAGTCTTGGAAATGTGGCCTCATATAGAAGTGGGTTCTATGTAGGCTGTGTGTGCCAGGTGGTTTGGCAGGCCAGTAGGGCGCCCAAGGGGTCCTGGCACTGGACTACTGAGCTGGAGATGTTACAGGTGGGGAGGCCACATGCATGCAGAAAGGCCCTGTTGATTCTACTTGCTTCCTTGTACTGGCTGGTATTAGCTCAGGCAGTGTGTCCAGAAATGTACTAGCGACATTGAAGATAGGCCAGAGCACACTGAAAGGGACGCCACACACTGTGTGGAAGTGGATCGGCACATAAACAATGGTGCTTACCAGCCCCCCTGACTTAGGAGAATTTCCTAAGTCCCCAGACAGTTCCTGAGGCTCTCTCATCTTCTCTACACACCTCTCTCTTGTTTGTCATATTGAAAGTGGTCCCATGTAGAAGCGACCTCTGCATAGGCTGTATATGCTGAGTAATTTTGGGAAGCCACTTGGAGCTGAGCATCCATGTAGGTTGCCTGGGGTACCTGCCTTCTGGGAGGAGCAGGTCTCAGCAAGAAGGCCAGATGGCTGTGGTGATACCCTGTTGTTCTTGCTTGCTCCCTTTGTTTGGAGACAAAAGGCAGAGCACCTGGGAACTAACAGTGGTGATCATGCAGGTAACCACCCCCAACCCCAACCCCCGCCCTGGTAGAGCTTCTGCTCACCCTATGGAAGTGGAAGGGAATATAAACAATGGCACCACCGGTTCTTCCCCACAGCTCACAGAGGGCTTCCCTGGCTTTCCAGCCTTTTATATTTCTTCTGTTTCTCTTGTTCGTTGTCAGAAGCTCTTCATTCAGGGCTCAGTTGTCTTGCAGAAGTAACTGCTTTCTATATACGTTTACATTTGAGTTTGCTCCTGTGAGGGGGTGAGTTCAGCATCCTCCTGTGGTGCCACCATCTTGGACCTCTCTCTCTGACTTTGTTTTTTTAAAGTAGGACTTCAAAATATCACAGCATAAAGTGAGACAGTTGCCATGTCTAGTTAAACTGGTTAATGTAGACAACACATCTGGGAAATTCAAGTTGTAAAGTAAAATTTTGGACATTAAGCAATTGCTTATTTGTCATAGTTGTGATGTTTGTTTTTTCATTATAGGTTGTGTCAGCAGGGTGAACTTGCAGAATCTGTTTAGTTTCTTCTAGATTCTATATCTTCTGTAAAGGTAATAGTTGGATGTTCACACTGGCAAATTTTACTGTAAATATTGATATAAACAACAGACAATGTGGTAGGAGTGGGAACAGAGGATTCAAAGTCACACAGTAGTAGAGCAGGTGAGTTGTTGGGGAAATAGTTCAAATTAGGCTTGCTTGCTTGTTTTTCTGCTGTGTAGCCATAATGCCTGATGTAACCAAGGACACCGGACCTTGAACACTGCCTTAATGTAAGCACGTTATGTAACCAAGGACATGGTTACTGGCTAAGTGCTACTACTGTGTTGTCTGATTAGCCATAAAAGCCCAAGTGCAGGATCAGCAGCCTGCCTGCTGCCTGAGGTCTGTTGCCTGCCGTTGCTGCTGCCGCCGCCCAGGAAAGCATGTCCTATCTGCCTGCATCATTTATGGCTGCACGTGTCTTCTTCAGCTCTTGGTGCCTTGGAGCCTTACTTCCTGTGCCTCTGAACTTGCACCCGACAGAAGTGATAGTGGCTTACACTAAATATTTGTTGAATGGATAAGTAACAGGCATTCCTGAAATTTGTGTTGAAGAAGTGAATGAGTGAAGTTTCCATGCACTTAGGATTTTTTTTTAATGGTCATGTTGAGGCCCTGGCCAGTTGGCTCAGTGGCAGATCGTTGGCCCAGTGTGTGGAAGTCCTAGGTTTGATTCCTGGCCAGGGCACACAGAAGTGCCCATTTGCTTCTCCGCCCTTCCCCCTCTCCTTTCTCTCTATCTCTCTCTTCCCATCCCGCAGCCATGTTTTCAGCATTTCATAGTAAACATTTCTTTATAACATGACTGTGCAAACTTTCAGCTGGAGCCATAGAAACTCAGACAGCAATTCTCAATTCTCTAGTTTCATTAAAAATAAATATTACTTAATACATGCAATTTGGAAGACAAGTATTTCAAAACAGGCCTTTTGTTGGGGTAAGAAGGCAAAAGTAGCCCAAGCAGTGGAGACTTTTGTGCTATTAAGTATATACTCTTCAGATTAACTTAACATTTTTCAAGACTTCAATTTTATTTTCTTCCGTACAAATTCAAAGAGCAGGTGCTATTTAGAAAGTGTTTTTCTCTGCTGTGCTAGGTGTGAGGCTATAAGCGGTGTGAGGATAAACACTTTCAAAAAGCCCAATGGCATTCTGGATATAATTTGAATGCTAGTATCCAGAAGACGTCAACAGAGCAGTTGCATATTCAACAATAAGCTGGGTGTGGTTGCTTTT
Organism: Rhynchonycteris naso; assembly: GCA_037038555.1. NCBI lineage: Eukaryota > Metazoa > Chordata > Mammalia > Chiroptera > Emballonuridae > Rhynchonycteris > Rhynchonycteris naso. The sequence goes on along the minus strand of CM073000.1, from coordinate 187,142,594 downwards.
GTGTATTTTTTTTCTTTTTGAATTACATCCCCCCCCTCCCACACACAATGGATAAAATAAAATTTCTTTGACATTCTGTATTGGTAGTTGCAAACTAATGACCAAATCTGGCCCACAGAGTACTTTTGATGGCTCCTACTACGTTTGAAGGCTTAGAAAGTTTCATATATTAAAAATCTGGGTTTAACCATTACACCCAAAACTGATACAAAATAATACCGAATGTAAACTGAAATTGAAAACAAATTTTAAAATAAAAAACGCCTCTGGATTTCTAACATCTTTTGAAAAAGTGGATGATCTGGTCACATGGTAACTCTGCTCTTCCAAGCAATGAGCTGCAGTATCTGCCTTCACTAGATGGTTCGCTATAGATTTCACTCCTTATTGTCTTACAAACTCAATAATAAGTTTGTACTTATTATAGTTATAACTATTTCTAGCTTGCTTATCTTATTAATACTGTGGATCAGCAACAGTTTGTTTTCATATTCCCAGATGTCATGCATGCCCAATGTACTCATTTTCATTACCTGCCTGGCCTCTGTAGGTATTTGAGTTTGCAAACTCTGATTTCGATGGTAGACTATGCTGGTGACATTGACTAGATGACCATGTGTTAATTATAAACTTATTTGATAATGAACATAGTACAATGAAGTGACATAGTATTACAACAATATTTCTTGCATTTGTCTATTGATATAATGTAAACCTGTTCGTCAGAGACGGTCTATTTCCATCTTGCTCACTATTTAGCACATTACACTAATAGTGGTAACATTTGACGTGGTACAGCATGATTCAGCTTTTCTAGTCCACTCTTTGTGGCAACATCAAATGTTTTCCTTCTCTGAGTCAGCATTAGCTAAATGCTACTACTGACCCTATAGTTTATTAGATCATAGATTTTTAACCACATCACTGTGAACAGTTAAAATTTTTTTCTTAATATTGATTGCATATGTAGGTCCCATAATTAACCTATGCTTTTAGCTCTGTGATCTGTGTATGGCTGCTACAACGCCAGAGGGGGAAATACAACAGCACGTTCTTTGTTATGTAAGAACCATTACATTGTAATGAATAGGCAATATTAAATTAGGCTGATGAGTCATATTACAGTAATCCAATATTTCCTTTGCAACATCTCTGAGGTTTATGCAAGGAAATCTTTCTTAATAACAAGAAGACTGATTCTGAGGCATGTGCCTCTCAGTATCTTGGTTTCATTTACTGGTCATGCGATCCTGGGTAAGGAGCTTACTTAACCTTTCAGAACCTCAATTTAGTCAGAATTAAGTGAAATCATATATATGAGAGCTTGACAATGCCCGGCACGATCAATATCAGCATCTTTCCAAGGGAGGTTGATTCTGAAGATCCACAAAATGATAGACTGGATCAGCCTTTTCCTTGAAATGTATTTTCCCATGGAATATGGGATCATGTATTGTATACATACTGGATACTGCTTGAACAGATTTAAGGTGGAAAGAGAAAAAGATTGAGTATCTACTCTTCCACTCTGAGGCCAAGCAAAACAGACCATGGCACTTTAGTTAGCGATTTTTCCAAATTGACCAAAAATTATAGCATCTCCTTAAAATGTCTGGAAATACATCCCAGTTTTAACCCCAGTTATAATTCAACTATTTCCAACTTGTTTATCTTATTAATGCTGTGAACCAGCAGCAGTTTGTTTTCATATTCTCGGGTGTCGAGCAATCCTTTTTTCCTTGTTGAAGTAATTTCCGTAACTTTATCACTTTGTACTTTTCATTCTAATCATTAATATTAAGTCAACAAATATTTAAGCTGTTTGTGTCCCAGGTGCTATGCTAGGCATGAGGGATGGCTGAGGTGCATAAGAGAAGGACCCTGCTCTCAGTTTGCTTATGGTTCAATAGAAAGACTGATGGACTTATAAGCAAATTACAGCTCCCACATACTGTGTGCCCACAAACTGCAAGCAAGATTCTGTGCTATGCTCTTTGCATAATGTACTAACGGGCGTGGCGTAGGAAATAGTTGTCAGATGCCGCTCCAGCATTCATTCCATCCATCTTCCTTACAGCTCTCAGTTTCTGTTTGGGGATCCTTGGGGATGGAATTTCACTCCTGGATCAAGGGGTGGAACTCATAAACGAGGTTAAGCCAATCAATGCATTTCCTGCCTCTGGCTGCAGTGATTGGTTCAGAGTTGGTCATGTCACCTGCAGTAGTCCAATTTTTTGTACATCTCCCAATTTTTTGCTGGGAAAACAGGACAAAGGCATTCTCTCATTTTCAGTTTGGGGTGTTAATACAGATACGAGACCTAGAACTGCTGTGACCATTTCTATTAGCTTGAATGACACAGAAAGAGAAGGGTAGCACTGAAAGAATCTCTGAGAAACTCTGATGATTTCATAACCTCTGGATGAGCCTGTGCCTGAAGCCTGCCTTACCACTGGGATTTTCTGTTACTGCAGCTGGTAGGTTCTCTTCATTGTTTAAACTACTGTGAATCTGGTTTCCTGTTATTTGAAGCTCTACTCTATTAAGATCTCTTTAAAGATCTACTCTCTTAGCATCTTAAATGATATACAACTTCATAGTATATATCACACCCATTAAAAAAAACCCTTCTATTTATTGATCTAAGCGACAGAAGAAGGGAGAGAGAAAGAGAGAGAGAGAGAAAGGAACGTCCATCTGTTCCTGTGTGTGTCCTGATCAGGGATCGACCAAAAACCTCTGTACTTCAGGACAATGCTCTAACTGAGTGAGCCAGCCAGCCAGGGCAAGATATCTCCTTCGTTCTATGGCTGAGAAAACAAAACTTACTTCTTGCCCTTTATCATCAAGTCAATACATGGCAGAGCTATGATTTGAACCAAAGTTTGATAGACTCCGAAACCTGTACTCTTTCTATGATTGTGCTCCTGGCTATTCCAATGCAGTGTGGTAAGTGGTATATGAAAGATACATTAATGACACAAAGGAGGAGAGTGTGTGTGTGTGGTGTGGGAGTGAAGATATTTTAGGAGAAAGAATAAGATGTACAGAGGCACCTGACTGGTGGTGGTGCAGTGGATAGATAGAGCATCAACCTGCGGTGCTGAGGTCCCAGGTCACAATCCTGAGGTCGCTGGATTGAGTGCAGGCTTATCCAGCTTGAGTGTGGGGTCAACGACTTGAGCGTGGGATCATGGCGATGATATCATGGTAGTTGGCTTGAGCTCAAGGTCGCTGGCTTGAATGAGGGGTCACTGGCTTGGCTTGAGCACCCCCAACCCCAGTCAAGATGTACAAGAAGCAATCAAGGAACAACTAAGGTGGCACAACTACGAGTTGATGCTTCTCATCTCTCTTTCTCTCTAAAAAAAAATGTACAGGAGCATGGAGTGGCAGGCCCATGAGATATACCAAATTAATAATTTCTATTTCATTTTACTTTATGCTTCTGAAAAACTTACATTGCCACAGAGTCATAACCAGAGGGTCCCAATCACTCTCTGAGTCCTTGTAGATAACATAGGGCACTGAGAGTTACTTTCAAAAAGCTATCATTCTTTTTTTTTCCTTTCTCTATTCCAAGAGTGTTTTGCTTTGCCTTTCTTATTTTATTGAGGTATAACTGACATACAACATTATACTAGTTTTAGGTGTACACCATAATGATCTGATATTTGTGTGTATTGTGAAATGATCACCCCAGCAAGTCTAGTTAACATCCTCACCACACAGTTATAACTTTTTCTTGTGTTGAGAACTTTTAAGATCTACTTTCTCAGCAACTCTTAACTATGCAATACAGCGTTATTAACTATAGTCACCATTACATTCCCAGCACTTATTTATTTTATAAATGGAAGTTTGTAACTTTTGACCCTCTTTATTTATTTCCCCATCCCCAACCCCCTGCCTCTAGCAATTACCAATCTGTTCTTTGTCACTATGAGGAAAAGCTATAATTCTAAAGCAGAGTTGCACAGATTAATTCAAACATTCCATCTTTACCATTTGTAGGAGCTATGTTATTCAAGTGTGTCTATGATCAAAAGTCATGTTTCTTTAATATCTATTTAGTCTGTCTCCTCATTTTGATTCAACTACCATTGCTTGTTTCTCATGTAAAACCTTTGCTACTCAAAGTGTGCTCCATGGATGCTTGTAGCCTTGACAACACTTGGGAACACCTAAGAATCTCAGATCCTCCCCCAGATCATCTGGAGGAGAATGTCCCTTTTAACACTTTAAACTTTAAGAAACAGCTATGTATTTTTACCACTACAGTTTCCCAACTGATGTCCCTGCTTCTGGTCTTATGTCACTTCCACTCGTTCACCCCATTCTCTCCAGTCCATCAAATGATCTTTCAGATGTACTCTCTCTCTACCCTGCTCCAAATCAATGATTAAAGTTAATGGTTTCTTCAATGGTTTCCTGTGGCCTTCTGGATAATATCCAAATTCTTTTGACCTAAAAGGCAACATGGGTCTTTTCTGCCTGGCTCAGCCCTTGACTTGCACCTATATTACAGATCAATTGCAACACAGCTCAGTGGTGAGCACTGTCCAACAGGGACCTTTGTGTCCTATAGACTTGGGTTCAATATGCAGTACCAGTGTGACTTTAGGAATCTCACTTAACCTCGGTGAGGCTGTGTTTTTATCTGATTTTTCTTTTTTAAGGTTCATATGTGGGCAGGTAGATAACAGAAGCTATCTCATAGGCTTCTAACAAGCCCTCAGCACAGAGCCTGACATGGAGCAAGCTCTCAGTGTAATGGCTGTTTTCATTGGAATTCCCCAAACTCACTACACTTACATATTTGTGCCTTTGCACCTGTTGTTTAACCTGCCTGGAAACCTTTTGCCCTTCACTTAATTAACTCCTCTTTATCCCTCAAAACTTAGCTCAGATGTCACCTCTTCCAGGAAGCCTCATTTGTCATCATGGTCGTCTAAATCAGGGCTCCTTAATATCTGTGCTCTCCTCTGCCACGTTACTTTTCACAGATGTTGAGTTACATACATATTTGATTAACAAAATGGGGAAATCATATATTAACAAATGTGACTTGTTTATAGACAGAACCTAGCAAAACAGGGCATTCCTGGAGAAATAAATAGGAAAGTCCTTGGTTGAAAACTTTATATCCCTTCTCATGAGAATTTTCCAGTATGTGTTCTGTGGGATATGGTTTTGATAACCTAGCTGTTATCTGATAAGAGGGTTCTTTGTTCAAAGAAGTGTGGGAAACAAAGGGTTACCAGAAACTGAACAGTTTGAGAGCTTTTAAGATTTTAATATTCAAAATGAATTTCCAAGAGGGTAATATATTCTGTGGTGGCTACCTGCATCAGCCCACAGTTTCTGCCAGCTAATGAACATGTTTCTTCATGGCTGAACATCTAGCACATAATCCGTATTTACCTGGAACAGCATAGGTGCTAAGAAATATCTGTTGAAAGAGTAAATGTTAAATGAGTATTGCGTTGTCTATGGGGGGAGATCATTTGAGTCCAAATTAACTCAATGGTAATAGAAATAAGAGAGAAAGGGATAGGTTAATCAGTTTAGATTTACCTAATTGATATCAGTATGATTTGTAGGTCAAAATACAAATTTTTAACCCTGGCTAGTTAGCTCCGTGGATAGTGCATCTGTCCAGTGTGTGGACGCCCTGGATTTGATTTCCAGTCAGGGCACACAAGAGAATCGACCATCTGCTTCTTTTCCCCTCTTTCTTCCCTGTCTCTCCCTCTTCTTTTCTTGCAGACAGTGGCCCGATTGGTCTAAGCGTCAGCCCCGGGCATTGAGGATAGTTTGGTTGATTCAAGTATTGACCCCAGACAAGGGTTGCCAGGTGACTCCTGGTCGGAATGCATGTGGGAGTCTGTCTCTCTATTTTCCCTCCTCTCACTTAAAAAAAAATACAAATTTTCTGGCTTGAATGGCTGGCTAAAACAAAAGTGTCACACTGTGGTAAGGAATACAGAAGATAGGTTTTAGAGGGCAGATTAATGGAGCTGTCCAACAGAGAGTTGCATATACACATATGGAAATATAGATTTGTGAATATTCAGCACCCCTTTGCTCGTTTTACGATATAGTTTATGTCAACCCTCTTCCAGAGAAGGCCTGACCTGTATTGGTGATAACTGAAGAGTCTTAGATTGGGTCTGTATGTATATCGTAAACATGGATAGGATGCAAGGATTTTGTTCCCTAGATGGAGAAGTATTGTGAAACATCTGGAAATATTAGCCCTGTGTACGAAGTTTCCTATTAAATCAATTCCACATGAAAAAGTTGGGTGATTTGAACATAGCATATAGCAATTGTGTTATATGATTTTTAAAGCTAGATACACATTAGGGAGCATTTGATGGCTTTTTCTTCTGTTTACTCAGTTTGTTCATTCGTTCATTCAACGAACATTTGCTGAGTCTCTACCATGTGCTATTTGAAATTCCAGCTCTGATGATTCAAAAGTGAATAGAACACATGGGTATACTCATGTCAGTGTGCAAATTATAATAAGTTGTGCACACTTCTGGTGAATATTATTTGGCATGAAATTTTGGACGATGGCTTAATAATGGGCTCCAAATGCCTTCAACAATGTGCACATCTTTTTATTGTCGTTAGTTTATTTTGTTCATTAGCTTCCACATATGAGTGAAATTATATTGTACCTGTGTTTCTCTGACTGGTTTATTTCATTTAGCATAATACTTTTCAGGTTCGTCTATGCTGTAGCAAAAGGTAAGACTTCCTTTTTTCTTATGGCAGAGTAGTATTCCATTGTATATATGTACCACAGCTTTTTTATCCATTCATCCACTGATGGGCACTTGGGCTGCTTCCAGATCTTGGCTATTATAAGTAATGTTGCAATGAACACAGGAGTGTGTGTGTGTGTGTGTATGTGTGTGTGTGTGTGTGTGTATGTGTATATATATATATATATATATATTCTTTTTATTTACTTATTTATTATTTTAAATTGATTGGATTGACATGGTTTCAAATGTCCCACTCAATATAACACCCTCTACACATCACTTTGTGCTCCCCCATGCCCCATGGAAAGTTTCTTTCCACTCCTTTTTCCTTCCCTTTGCTCCCTTTCCCCATCTCCATCCCTCTTTTCCCTCTGGCTATTATTACCCTGTCATCTGTATATATATATATGTTATGTATATATAATTTTGGCTAATCCCCTTATCTTCTTTGATCTTGTCCCTTCCTCCTCCTTCCCTCTGACAGCTATGCATCTGTGCCCAGTGACCTTGTCTCTGTTTCTATTTTGTTCCTCAGTTTATTATGTTGAATAGAGTCCACATATAAGTGAGACCATGTGGTATTTGTCTTTCTCTGCCTGGCTTATTTCACTAAGTATAATGATCTCCAGGTCCAACCCTGCTGTCACAAAAAGTAATATTTCTTTGTGTTTCACAGCTCATAGTATTTCATTGTGTAAATGGACCACCGCTTTTTTACCCACTTGTCCACTGATGGACACTTGGGCTGTTTCATATATATATATATATATATATATATATATATATATATATATATATATATATATATATATATATATATATATATTCTTGCTATTGCATATGTATTAATTCAGCACTTCAAGGAATTTATCCTAAGGAAATAAAGGACAACTACAAAGCTTTAACTGCAAGATTTCTCACAACTTTGTTGATAATGTCAAGAAGTGGGGAACAGCCTGACCTCTGGTGGCGCAGTGGATAAAGCATCGACCTGGAACACTGAGGTCAGCGGTTTGAAACCCTGCACTGGTCTGGTCAAGGCACATATGGGAGTTGATGCTTCCTGCTCCTCCCCCCTTTTCCTCTCTCTCTGTCTCTCCCCCCCCTAAAATAAATAAATAAATAAATTAATTAAAAAAAGAATTGACATTTAAAAAAAGAAAAAGAAGTGGGGAACGATTTGATTGTCCCCACACCAAGGAGGTTAAAGAAATTATTCTGCAGGTAGCAGGAAGCCAGGGGAGGGTTTGTTTGCTGTTGTTGCTGTTGTTTAGCACAAGGATGGTACTGTGTGTGTGTGTGTAATTTCAGAAGCAATGTGGATTACGGTCTCCAGTGGGGAATTAGAAAAGAAAGTTTTTGCAACAGTTTGGAACAAAGGTGTTGCAGAATTAAACTAGCAAGCGAGTGGGAATGGAGAGAGCAGGTGAGTTTGGGAGAGCTCCCTTTGGTAGAAACACTAGGATTTGTTGACTGACCATAGGTGGGGGAGAGTGTGAAATATTGCAGAGTCAGATACTGAGGATAAATCTGATATTTCAAATTTAGGAGAAGCCAGGTTATTTTAGGGGGGAATATGAGTGTGATTTTGAACATGATCAGGCTGAGGTTACAAATCCTCTCCTGTTTATTGCCATGGTGATCCCTTGAGAAGAAAAGGAAAGCTTTGAGAGGAGATGTGGATTGTGATTAAGTGTTTGGGCTCTGCGGCTGGCTGGTTGAGACTGAATGCAGGTCCTGCCACTTAGGAGCAAGCAATTTAATCAGCCGCTCTGAGCTATAAGCCAGAATCTCATAGGATATTCTTTAGAATATAGAGTCAAGCAGGGTAAGTCTTGCAAAGTGTTTAGTGTGTAGCAACTGCTCAATACATGTCAGCTTAAAAAAAGAAAGCAGAAAGCACCATAATAGAGGGAGGGTCCTACATGCCCTGGGGATTTTTCTCAGACTCTCTCCCCACCCTGTGCAGACACGCCGCCTTGGCTTCACTCATAGTAACTGCTCTGGCTTGGCCCAAACACCTGCTACCACTCACTGAGCACTTCTAACAGAAGTACCAGCTCCCTGCTCTCTTACAGATGCAGGACTTCAGATCCTAAGGCTTGAACATGTATTTCCTCAGCTTCTTTTCTCTTCTTTAAGCCTTCTTTAATAACAATACACAGTGTGCTTTCTGGTACTCTCTTTAACTTTATTTGCTCTTCCAAATCCGCTTCCCTCTTTTGTCAGTTTTCCCAAGGCTGATATTTCCAAGAAGCAGGTGGAAATACCCAGGAGACGAACTGGGGAGGGCACGTGCAAGCCACTGCTGTTGAGGCTACAACAAAAGATAGGTTCAACTAGGAAGGCATGAAGAATGAGAAGATGAAAGGATGTAAACACTGGAGAACCATTACTGACGTGGGTGAGCAGTGGAGAAAGAGCTCGTGAAGGAGACAGAGAAGGGAGGGCTGGAACTTAGAAGCCAGAAGACCCAGGACAGAGTACATTCCTGGAAGCCAGATAAGGTGAAAGGTTAGAGTAGGGCCTGGCCTCTAGTGGTACATTTTTTTTTTTTTGGACAGATTAAATAGATGATGGCCGAAAAGAAACTATAGAATATGGCAGTAAATATGCCATCAGAAATCTTAGAGCAATTTTGGCAGAACAAAGGGGAAATGAACTGCCCAAAGTCATGCACCTACCTAGGTGGTCTGTTTCCAGAGCCCATGTTCTCCATCACTCTGCTCTATAGGTAATATTTTTTGTATGCCCACTAAAATGTTAGTTGTGTGCCTTGAAACCAATGGTATGCTATTTCCTTGTTATATAAATGAAACGCTATAACCCAAACTCATATTTGCACACTGAATTCCCTGTTCACTTTCCTCTAAGCCAGGAAAGGAGATTTATTGACACATTTGATTTATTGTACCCATCTGCATTTACTTTAGACACCTAAGAAACACATCCATATTTGTTTTGTGAAGGCTGTATCCACCTAAGATATTGATCACAAGCTTTACAAACAGAACAAACCAACAGAATATCCCAGTTTTGATGAGAGAAGAGAGCTGTGATGATCCCAGCTGTGCATGTGGAAAGAGGATGGCTCTGCTTTGGTGTCTGGCTTGCATGTGTAAATATCAGCTGCTTTGCAGAACGGTTGACGTGGGGTGGGCTCCTGGACCGGGCCTGAGACATGAAACTTGGTCCAATTCTTAAATTTTCTAGTCCTTTGTGAGTGTCATTTAGTTCTTCCTGATACTCCTCAACTATAAAAATACAAGATCTCTGCTATCCATCTGTGTAGGAAAGCATGGATAACACTGATGCGCATTAAAGAAGTCTGTAAAAGTGGGAATATTTAATTTTGACACATCATGACATCATAGAGTTAAATATTCTAGAATTTATGTAAGGATGATCTTGATACTTTGATGATTACAGCATAACCCTTAAGCCAGTTTTTAACTTCAAGTTATGATAATAATTATCATATTAATAATAATAAATGAGCCTAACCAGGCAGTGGTAAAGTGGTTAGAGTGTCAGCCTGGGATACTGAGGACCCAGGTTTTGAAACCCCAAAGTTTCTGGTTTGAGTGTGGGCTCATCAGCTTGAGCACAGGGTCGCTGGCTTGAGCATGGGTTTATAGACATGACCCCACGGTCACCGGCTTGAGCCCAAGGTTGCTGGCTTGAGTAAGAAGTCAGTGGCTTGGTTGGAGCCCCCCACCCCCGCCCCGCCAGCCCCCGGTCAAGACACATATGAGAAAACAATCAATGAACAACTAAGGTAACACAATGAAGGGTTGATGCTTCTTATCTCTCTCCCTTCCTGTCTGTCTGTCCCTCTCTCTAAAAAAAGAAAGAAAGCTGGTGTATTGTCTCACTTAATCATCATGACAGTCCTCTGATATAGGTAATACCATTTGAAGATGACGAAAGTGTGGCTTAGAAAGATTGTAACATGTCACACAGGGTCACACAGCTGTCAGGTGACAGAGTCAGGGCTTTGAACTCAGATCCTTCCGATTTCAAAGACTGTATTTTTGAAAACCATGCTGTTCCGGTAAGCTCAGCATCATGGACATTTCAAATTGTCAGCATGCTGGATAAAGTATCAAATTACCAAGGTGAGATTGCATTATTTTCCCTTTCAATCAACCGAAATGACAGTTACAAACGTGTCTTGCACTGGCCCCTGCTGCCCTGGCCGTTTGTAGTCATCCAGCATCCCTCTGACTCCTTGGCCTTCCCAGCAGAGTGAGGCAGTGAGCCAGGGCTAAGAGAGCCACTTAATAATTCCACTCAGACTGTTACCTCAGCCAATTATTGAACTTAAGGCATTATCACCCTCAACTAATGCAAACAGGGTTCTGGGCTCTGCTGTGGCAGGGGTGGTTTTGTTGTCTAGGATTACAGAATTGTGTTACTCACACATTTTTAGAAATAAAATTTATTCATTTTTGAATGATAGAGCATCTCAATATAGATGCTGGAAAATTCAGAAAGCTAAAAAGAAAAGGATTTCCCCCAAATCTCAACTCAACCACTGTAAATATTTTTGTATATTTACTCCTAGTCTTTTTATTTTCCATGCATTAAAAACATTATCAATTCCCCCCCTTGATTATAAAAGTAATGCTTATACCTTGTAGGAACGTTGGAGAAGTCAAATAAAACATTTATTATCTTAAAAGTCATAGGTAGTCGCTGTCAACATTTTGGTGTATGTCATTTGTGTTTTATTGAACATGTATACATATATGAACATATAACAAATTTGGGATCACAGTATTTTTTAAATTAATTTCTACCATTGTTCTATAAAGTAATTAATATGACTGAGATTGCAGTATACACTTGATCTTAATAGAGAGATCAAGAACGATAGCCTATACTTTATATTGCAGTTTGTATTCTACTCTTCTTATATCTTGATTAACATTGTGTTAAAATGTTTTTCCCATGGCATTTCCAACTCTTTGTAAACATCATTTTAAATAGGTATACAGTGTTACATTGCATGCATGCTATAATTTAATTAGTCATTTCCTTTTTGCAAGATATTAGACATTTCTTAGATTTCTACATTTTATGTAAATTATGAGAAATACCTGTGTTTAAGTATATTTTAATATTTCAATTTATTTCTTAGAGTAAATTCCCAGGAGTAGAATTATTAGATCTAATAAACTTGAGTATTTTTTTCTTTTTCTTTTTTTAGTGAGAGAGGGACCGGAAGGGAGAGAGATGAGAAGCATGGACTCATAGTTGCATCACTTTAGTTGTTTATTAATTGCTTCTCATATATGCCTTGACCAGGGGCTCAAGTTGAGCCAGTGACCACTTTCCCCAGCCAGCCTGGCTTAAGCCAATGACCTTTAGGCTCAAGCCAGTGACCATGGGATCGTTCCTGTGATCCCACACTCAAGCTGGTGAACCTGTACTGAAGTCGGATGAGCCTGAGCTCAAGCCGGTGACGTTGGGGTTTTGAACCTGGGTCCCCGCATCTCAGTTGGATGCTCTATCCACTGTTTCACCACTGGTAAGATTTTTCTTCCTTTTTATAAAATTTTTATTTAGGATCACAAAATATTTCAATATAGAGAATGACAACAAAGATCCCTGAACCCACCAACTATCTTAAGGGTTATACGCCCTTTTATTTAATTAGTTTTTTTAATATTGAGATATAATTTCTATACATAAAGGGCATATTTCTTAAGTGACTATTGCAATAAATACATATGTTATACAGAGAGAGAGAAAAAAGAACTTGTATGTATCCTTGTGTGTGTATATATATACACACACACACACACACATACATATCCCAATCAGATTATACATTTCTAGCATTTCAATAAGCATACCCTCATGTTCTTTCCTATTCAGTACCTTTCTAAAAGTAACCATTATTCTGACATTTATCACGAGAGATGAGTTTTACCTGTTTTTGAACTTTATAGAAATTATTTAGTATATACTCCTCTGCATCTGACTTTTTTGCTTAATACTATGTATTGAAAATTTACTCATTTTGTTGGTCTTTTTATTGCTGTGGCTATAAACACAGAAACAAAATATAATAAATGTTAGGGAGGATGTGAAGAAATAGGATCCCTTGGCTGGTGGGAATGTAAAATGGTTCAGCCATTGGGTAAGTTTGGCAGGTTCTTGAAAAATTACACAGGGAATGCCAGATGACCAAGCCATTTCACTCTTAGGTAACTTACCCCAAAGAACTTAAAACAAGCACTCATACAAATACTTGCATACAAATGTTCATAGCAGTAGCCAAAAGGTAGAAATGACCCAAATGTCCATCAATGAATAAATGGGTAAACAAAGTGTGGTGTATTCACACAATGGAATATTATTTAGCCATGATGGGGAGTGAAATACTGATACATGGTACAATGTGAATGAACCTTTTTCTTTTCTTAAAGAAGTAGATATCTATCCATTTTTTTTTACTGTTTGTCTTATTGATTTTAGAGTGAGTCCTGTATGTGCCTTAACTGAAGATTGAACTGGCAACCTCTGCACTTCAGGACAATGCTCTAACCAGCAAGCTATCCAGCTAGGGCATGAATGAACCTTAAAAACAGCATGCTAAGTGAAAGAAGCCAGACACAACAGGTCACATGTTGCATGATTCCATTCATATGAAGTATCCAGAATAGGTAAATTCCATAGAGAGTGAAAGGATTGGTGGTCTTCAGGGGCTGGAGGGAGTGGGGAAAGTGGGTTAACTGCTTAATGGGCGTGGGTTTTCCCTTAAGGGGGGAAGAAATGTTTTGGAACTGGATAGGGTGGTGGTTGTACAACATTGTAAAAGCACATTGTCACTGAATTGTTCACTTTAAAATAGTTCATTTTATGTGAATTTAACCACAATAAAAACATCTAATGTGCCTAACCTGTGGTAGCGCAGTGGATAAAGCGTCGACCTGGGAACACTGAGGTCGCCAGTTCAAAACCCTGCACTGGTGTGGTCAAGGCATATATGGGAGTTGATGCTTCCAGCTCCTCCCCCCTTTCTTTCTTTCTCTCTCTCTCTCTCACTCTGTGTCTCCTCTCTAAAATGAATAAAATTAAAAAAAAAAAAGAAAAGAAAACTTCTAATGTAGTCAAACATTATTTTTCTTTATGGTTTGTGTTTTAACATATCCTTCCACTACAAAATAATAAAGGTGTTCTTCCATATTATCTTAGAAGTTTTTAAAATTTTGCTTTTCTCATGTAGGTCTTTAATTCATTTGGGGTGTGTGTGTGTGTCTGTGTGTGTGATGGGAAATATAAGGATATAATTTTTATTTTAGTTTTCCATTTGGTTAGGAAAATATCTCAGCATCATTTATTGAATAGTCTATTCTTTCTGTACTGATTTCTAAGGCTCTCTCTGTCGTATATAAACTTTTCAAATATGTGTAGGTCTCTTTGGGGGCTCTTAATTTTCTCCTTATGTCTTAGGCTTTATAGTAGAGTTTGATATCTGGTAGTTAACTATCTTCTTATTTCCTTAACCATTGTCTTGTCTACTCCCAGCCTTTGATCTTCCACATAATTTTAGGGTCAACTTGTCAAAGCTTATTTTTCTTTTTTTTTTTTTTAATTATTTTTATTTATTTATTCATTCATTTTAGAGAGAGAGAGAGAGAGAGAGAGAGAGAGAGAGAGAGAGAAAGAGAGATATGAACAGGAAGCATCAACTCCTACATGTACCTTGACCAGGCAAGCTCAGGGTTTTGAACTGGCGACCTCAGCGTTCCAGGTCGACGCTTGATCCACTGTGCCACCACAGGTCAGGCAAAGCTTATTTTTCTTTTATATTTTACATTTTGATATTTATTTACAAAAATGGTCCAGAAAGGGATTGGGCCAAAATTACAAAGTGATAAGTTGTTTTAAAATAAAACTTAAAAAAAAAAAGAAGTTGTCTTCCATTGTATTGTTTCTAGCAGACTAGAGTCAGCCTAAAAGTCAAATTAAAAACTTTTATTTTTCCTATTGAGATTTTAACTGAAATTGCACAACAGAGAATTGTCATCTTTATGTATCTTTGAATTAGGCATATCTATCTCTTCATATTTGCAGTTCATTTTTAATGTTGCTTAACAGTGCACGATAAAATTAATTAATTAATTATTTCAGGTAATAGGAAACAGTTTTCTCCTCAGATATTTTGCCATTATGCTTATATTTTAAATTTGACTAATATTGTACTCTTTAAATCTAGTTTTGATATCAAGATCATGCTATCTTCATAAAATGAGCTCTGAAACAATTTTTACAAAATAAGAATTATCTGTTATCTGGTGAAACTCACCTATAAAACTGTCTGGACCTGTTGCCTTTGTTGGATTGAGGAGGAAAATAAATTTATATATTACAATTCAGTTTTTGTAATGGCTATTTGTAATGGTTTGCTTTAAAATTTTTAAAATATATTTTGATAGTTTAGTTTATAAAGAAATGTTCTATTTCAACTAAGTTAAAAAAATTTTTGTATTTGTATCATGTCTGCCTTTTTTCTTCATATTACTTATGACAACCTATTTTGATGAGTCTTGAGATGTTTCCTTTTTATTAGTTTCTTCCTTCCAAGCAATCAACTTTCAGCTTTGTTGAATCTCTCTATTGCTTCTTAGTTTTCGATTTTCTTAATTTATGCTCTTATCATTATTTTCTTTTTTCTACTTTACTTAGATTTTATATGTTCTTTTTTCTTAATGTCTTTTGAGTTAAACATAACCCTTTTTTTTTTTTTTTACCATTTTAACCATTTCAGTTCAGGTGTTAAATACATTCACATTGTTGTGCAGCTGTTACCACCACCCATTCCCATACCTCTTTTCATCTTGTAAAACTGCACAGCTAACCCTAGTAAACAGTAACAGCTCATTCCCCCTCCTTTCCCTGACAACCAACATTCCACTTTTTGTATCCATGAAGTTGATGACTCTAACTACCTTATATACTGTATGTGGAATCATATAGTATTTGTCTTTTTGTGACTGGCTTATTTCACTTAGACTAACATCCACAAGTTTCATCCATGTTGTAGCACATTACAAAATTTCCTTTTTTTTAAAGTCTAAATTGTATCCTATTGTATGGAGATACCATGTTTTGCTTATCTATTCATCCTAACCTGTTATTTTTAGCCTTACATTTTTGTTTTTCTTTTTCTTTTTTTATTGGCAAGTGTGTACGCGCGTGAGAGACAAACAGTAAGGGAGAGAGATGAGAATCATCAACTCATAGTTGTGGCACCTTAGTTGTTCATTGATTGCTTTCTCATATGTGCCTTGACCAGGGGACTCCAGCCGAGCCAGTGACCCCTTGTTCAACCCAGCAACCTTTGGGCTGAAGCCAGCGACCATGGGGTCATTTTTATGATCCTACACTCAAGCCAGTGACCCTGCACTCTAACTGATGAGCCTGTGCTTAAGCTGGATGAGCCTGCGCTCAAGCTGGTGACCTTGGGGTTTTGAACCTGGGTCTTCAGTGTCCCAGGCTTACACTCTATGCATTGTCCCACGACCTGGTCAGGCTAGCCTTACATTTTTTTAATGCATTCATTTAAGGCTATGTACTTACATCAAAACTTATAAGTTTTGCTATGTGATTCTTTCATGGTTCTCCAGGTCTAAATATTTTACGATTTTTATTATTTCCTTTTTCCCTTATGAGCTATTTAGAAGCTCATTATTAATAATAACTTTTAAAGATTCTTGCTACCAGTTGCTAAATCATTTTCTTAAAGAGCCGGGCCATTTTACACTTCCACAAATGGTCCCACATGACATCTTAAAAATAACAAAAAAAATCCCATGTCTTATAGCACCGCCCCTACAAAATACCATACCTGTTCAGGCTAGGGCAGGGGTCGGGAACCTACGGCTCGCGAGCCAGATGTGGCTCTTTTGATGGCTGCATCTGACTTGTAGACAAATCTTTAACAAAAAAAATAATAACGTTAAAAATATAAAACATTCTCATGTATTACAATCCATTCATTTCCTGCTGCTCATGTTCATGGTTGCGGGTGGCTGGAGCCAATCACAGCTGTCCTCTGGGACAAAAGCAAATTTTTATTGGATAATGTGTAACTTACACGGGTCACTGTATGGCTCTCACAGAATTACATTTTATTTATTTATTTATTTATTTATTTTTGTGGCAGAGACATAGAGAGTCAGAGAGAGGGACAGACAGACAGGAATGGGGAGAGATGAGAAACATCAATTCTTTGTTGTGGTTCCTTAGTTATTCATTGATTGATTTCTCATGTGTGCCTTGACCAGGGGGCTACAGCAGACCAAGTGACCCCTTGCTCAAGCCAGCGACCTTTGGCTCAAGCTGGTGAGCCTTGCTCAAACCTGATGAGTCTGCGCTCAAGCTGGCGACCTCGGGGTCTGGAACCTGGGTCCTCCGCGTCCTAGTCCGACGCTCTATCCACTGCGCCACCGCCTGATCACGCCGGAATTACATTTTAAAATATGTGGTGTTCATGGCTCTTTCAGCCAAAAAGGTTCCCAACCCCTGGGCTAGGGGGTCAATACAATAAATAGCCTAAGTCCGGATTCGAGTGCTGACCAGACCACTTGGTAAGTGTGGGACTTTCGGCAAATAACTTAATCTTTTTGAGCTTCAGTTTCATCCTCTGTAAAACAAGGCCAATCAAACAATATCTGTTCCACAGAGTTTTGGAAAGTGTTTGACATGGGCATCTAGCTCCCATTCAATAAATGTTACTAATTTTTTTTTAATCAGTCAAGCTTCTGATTTTACTTTGTACCTTTAATGCTGTCATGCTTTGTTAGTAAGACAAATGCCTAGGTTTCTGGGCAGTAAAGACCTATATACCAAACAGCTTTTTATACTTGATTCCCAATATTTTTGTTTCTCACAAGTTCATGCAAACACATACAGAGCCGACCCAGGCACCCGCACAGAAGACTGTCCGATTTCATATTCAAATTATACACACAGATGCAGAAGACAGATTCTTACAAAAATCCTCATTCAGCCAAGCACAGAACCCACAGATCCACGTCCACATTCATACTTCTGCATACTCCCCACAAAGATGGATCCATCTCCCACAAATAGAAACACACAAATCCCACTCAAAACCTAGCAGCCCGCTGACATATCACCAGCTACCCCAAGTGCCAGCCCCATGCAAAACATCGCCATTGGCTCCAGTATGGGCAGGGACCTTGTTCTTACTTCCTTTGGGTTGGCTCTATTTTAGTTGTTGTTTTTGTTGTTCTCCTTAGAGTTATCATAACCCCTTGTTCTGTCTACCCAGCCCCCCAAGCCTCCATTGCGCATGCGCTCTGCATCCCTCCCCCCTCCTGGGTACCAGTCAGCGCTCCCGGGCCCTCGCAGCGGAAGAGATGGAGAAGCGTCACAAGCGCCCGGCCCCTTAAAACGCTGCTGGCTGGAGCCACCT
Source organism: Rhynchonycteris naso (assembly GCA_037038555.1). NCBI lineage: Eukaryota > Metazoa > Chordata > Mammalia > Chiroptera > Emballonuridae > Rhynchonycteris > Rhynchonycteris naso. The sequence goes on along the minus strand of CM073000.1, from coordinate 187,124,360 downwards.
CCCTCCCGGCAGCCCGCGGCGGGGATGGAGTAAGGGAGTACCCATCGACCTGCCCGCGGGGATAAGCGATGGAGTTAAATCAATCTTTATCTACCCATCTGGAAGCTGAGAAGCCTCTGAGGCGCTATGGGGCGGTGGAGGAGACGGCGTGGAAAGCGGAGGGACTGGGGAGAAGTGAGTACTTCCGAGGAAGGAGGGTACATTTGGGGATCCGTGCCCTATAGCCAGCCGGTGGTCGCAGGACGCGGGGGCCGTAAGGAGTGGACTAAAGAAAGCGTCCCCGCAGCGGGGCTTTCAGTGCAGGAGGGGATGCGCAGCTCTGCGACGCGCTCTCCCACGAACAAAAGGGGACTCTCTGGGCTGGGCTGCACCTGGAGGCTCGGGAAACCGCAAGGCAGCTAGCGGAGAGCCTGGGGAGGACTCGGGAGTGGGAGTCTCTAATCTGTAAGCTCGTAACTGGTCTTAGAAAGTAGTGTCTTGCCCGCAGCCGAGAAAGGAGGGTCCGTTCTCTGCCTGGGATGCACTAGGACGCTGGGGCCGTTGGACTATCCTGGAAAGCGCCCATGTCCCTAGAGAGGGGGGAGTGTCCGCTGGGTTTCCGCTGTGTCTTTCCCCGGGCACGAGGTTCAGGGCACACCTGAAATGCCTGGCGTTTCTTCCCACCTTCTACTGGGTTGCGGGTGGGAAGGAAAGGGCTAAGGGAAGGTTAACCCTGTGCACACCCTCTCCTTTCTTCCTTGACTCAAAGTGTTGGGTTTGGATACAGTCCTAGAAGGTAGTTCTGAAATCAACCCACTGTGTTGGCTCATTCTCTCCACAGTATTTTGGGGTTAACAACATTTCCAAATAAGTCAAAGATTTTTGTTTTTAATTAATAGGACTTAATAGTTGAATGGAACTACTGCCCTCAAACTACAGAGGCAGCCTCAGGGTCACCAGCCCTCCCTGCAAACCGAGGGCACTTCCCAGTACCCCTGCCCTTGCATTGCTTGCTCGAGATGGGGCCTCCTGCTGGGTTGGGAAAGGCCCACTGTCCTTCTCAAGGACCCTCAGCTTCCTACATTGGCATTAAGTAACCCTGCTCAGCACCAATCTCAGAGCCATGTTGGACCAAACTATTGTGAATGTTCTCTTTTCCTACCTTCACCTGATAGAAGACTGTGTGTGTGGGGGTGGGGGGGTGGGGGGTGCTTTCTTCACGCCAATAATTACAAATTCAGAAAGTCTTCCTGGAATGGCTCAGCTTTGTTCTGGTTCTCACGAGTTCAAGTTGAAATCACAATCAACTGCTTTAGTTTTGTTCCTGTAACCCATAATACGCCCAATCTCTCTCCTTCTTTCCTTTTCTTTCTCCTTTTGAAATATTGGTCTTTCCTTATATTTCATCCTTTCAAAACACTTTGGCTGACAGCAGGGCTGAGGGCCTCAGCTTCTGACAGGCTCAAAATAATACCCACAATGGCTGCCTTTTATTCATAGGTTGCCATGTACCAGGTCCTGTGTAAGAACTTTAAATCCACCAACTCATTCAATCCCCACAATAGCTTCCCAAGGTGAAAATGACAACTCCCTTACCTAGATGGGTAAACTAGGGCTTGCTAGGTGATGTGGCAGGGCCGCGATTTGAACCCTAGTTTGTTGGACCCCAGAGCGCCTTTCTGCTTTTAATATGAAGGTTTAGTACTTTCATGTTTTCAAGAGGCTTTCTAAATCTGTTGAGAGAGTCCCAGAGCACATTCAGTCATTTTGTTAGTATGTGGCAGCCCCGTTGGTCTGTGGAGTTCACAGGGGCCTGGAAAGAATGTTTAGAATAGGAGCTATATTCAGATAAGCCCTGGGTTTGAATCCTGCCTCTATCCCTTGCTGGCTCTGTGATGACTTTGGCATATTACTAAGCCTCCCTCTGCCTCCATTCTCTGAAATGGAGATAATAATAGTTACCTACCTTATAGCTTAATTGTGAATATTCAATAAGATGATGTATGCAGAGCTCAAGATAAGTGCTCAATACGTATTTGCTGCTTTGATTATATTATTATTGCATCTGTAGAAGGAACCTGCCTTTATCCTTTGCAAGGAATTACATAAAGCAACATCCTGGACTAATACTGCAATGTTAGTCAGTTCCTTAATAATTCCATAATAAATCCCCTTTATATTTTCTCACCAAAATGTTAGGAAAATTTTCAAACATATAGAAAAATTGCTGTGAACGCCTAATTCATAGCATATGAGTTCCTGAAATTTTTGTACTTCTAAGCCTTGGGCTGCCAACTGTAAAAAAGCCTGGCAGAAAAGCTTTCTCATCCTCTCAGTTCCAAACTATGGGAGACTCTTGTTTTCTATTTCAATGCAAGACCACAGCTTTCTAATCTATGATTGCGTGGATTCCTACACTGGCTTGTTTTCTTTTTGCCTATTCAAACTTAAAATGGGAAAGTACTGGCTTAGAGTCTCCCTTTCACATTTTAAATCTGGCATTGCTGCCTTTAGCATGCTTTGATCTCTCAACTCCTGTCTGCATCCTTTTGTCTACATTTTTTTTTTAATTTAAGTGGCTTTATTGGAACTCCCTCTCAATTCCTAGGGGATCTGTGGATCCATCCTCTAACATCTGGGGCTTGCATTTATTTATTAATGAAGTGTGAAAATTAGTACTATTGATTCTATGGCATAACGGTTGTCAAGTCGATGTTGTAGTGCGTGAAATGCTGCGGATAAAAGAGGCTCATTAGAAGGAAGACAGGCTCTGTTTAACTTCTACACTAAACTTCTATGTTAAAATATTTAAATATTTTATGTTGAACACTGAGTTTGTGTTACCTAAAAGGAATTGAAGAATCGAACTATTAATTAAGGTTGTATTAACTGCTGTCTTTAATGTTAGCTATCGTTTTTAGAGAGAAGAAATGTAGAGTAGAGTAGGAGAGAACAGGAGTTTTGAAATCATGAGAAATGGCTTCAAATCAGCTCTAAGTTTGTCACCCTGTGGAAATTGTTGAACCTTTCCGTGCATCAGTTACCTCATCTGTAAAGTGGGAATATGTTGTTTCAAAACCTTGGGAACTTCCTGGGTGAAACATGAAACTGGCCTCAGTTTACAGAGGGAAAGGAGAGGCTGAAGACAAATGCAAAACACTCCAGATGGGTAGGTGACAGGGTTTATGAGCCATACAACTTGCCTACAAGACTTGTCTTGGGTGCCACAAGATGGGTAGATCTTTGTACCCACACACCAGAAGCTTAAAGTTTATATAGAGGCCTTAATGGGATTCAGTCACATATATTGTCCAGATGGTCTCAACAATACCTTACCCTCTCAAGGCTACATCCTTGGAATAACTCCCTCTATGGGACCAATGAGCAGAGCGAACATGTCAAAGACAGGGGAACCTCCAGTTTCCCTGTCCACCTCAAGGGTCAACAAGTGGTTACACCCTCTCAGTGATCTCTTCCAATAGGATAATAATAATAATAACCACTTTGGGCTGTTCGGGGGATTAAATGAAATAATGTATATGATGCATTTAGCACACTCAATCAATGCTGAATGGCTGTTATAATAGGACATAAGTGGATGGTGCCCAATAATATTGGAAGAGATTATTCAAAGCTTGTCTGTCAGTTTTTCCTTGCATTCATTTTTTTCCAGGTAACGGTTATATATATATATACCGCCTTCCTCCTCATGGGGATGTGTGGGCAATGACTTTTGAACCCTTGAAAACCACCTGGCATTTTTTCATCTGAGGAAGATTCTAAGCAATTGCTCCCATCTGCCTTTGACCGCATTTTTCTGCTAGCAGTGATTTTTTTTTTTTTTTACTCAGAAAATGTATAGTGACCTTTCAGTGTAGTTTGATATATAAAAATACTACTTTCAACCAACTGTAATTAATTGAGGGAGACACAAAGACAAGATGCCTTTTGACAAAGCACAGAGCTTTTTAAAATCACAGTTGGTTGATTGTGGCCATTTCTTGATAGATTTGAATGTTCCTTAAAGGATGATCAAGATTTTGAAAAAGGGAATTGTGGGGAGGACATTGGCAAAATGGAGAGGTCACAACATTGGCAAAAGAGGAAGAGGTAGAAATAAATGTTCTTTGAGCAAGAGATTGGAATAAAATGGAAAGCTCAAATAGCAGTCTTACCCTGAGCCAGGGGAGAGGATTATTATTTAAAAGCCCAGGGTTGTGTACCGATTTACAGGCAGATCATTAAATTGGCCACTGTTTCAGGTTTAGTAAACAGCGTAGATATGAATTGCTGGAAATCTATATATATAATAGATTCTTGGGAAAGGTTTTGTGTTGCTTTTATCTGTTTGATTAAATATGCTAATCTTTTTATTTCAATCTTATTTTATTTTGGCATTACTTTCTTTTTTTCTTATTACCGAAGTCATACATGCACTTTATTAAAAAAAACCTCAAATTCATCTGAAATATAAAAAGGGAAAAGTGAACAGTGACTGTAATCACTCCTCAGCCCCATTTATTCATTCGGTAAATGATATTGAATGGTTTATAAGTGCCAGTGTTTTAGGTGCTGCAGATACAGTGCGGGGCAGGACAGACAAGGTTCCTGTCCTCATGGAGCTGCTTCTGTTCAGGCGAAAGCAGGACATGGGCTAGGAGCAACCGTGTCAGATAACACATAAGCAAACACATAATGTAGTTTAGCTAATGTGTTACATGGAAATTAATAGGGGAAGGGTGTTTCCCATCCAGTAGTCAGGGAATGCTTCTAAGGAGGCAACATTTGGCCAACTAAATGTCAAGGATGCAAGCAGCAAATGCAAAGGCCCTTGCTGTGTTAGAGGAAGAGGCAGATGGCTAGGATGGCTAGAATTCAGAGAGTCAGGCTAGAGCAGGGGTCCCCAAACTATGGCCCATGGGCCGCATGCGGCCCCCTGAGGCCATTTATTCAGCCCCCCGCCGCACTTCCGGAAGGGGCACCTCTTTCATTGGTGGTCAGTGAGAGAAGCACAGGATGCATCTGCACCCATAGTTCCCATTGAAATACTGGTCAGTTTGTTTTTAAATTTACTTGTTCTTTATTTTAAATATTGTATTTGTTCCCATTTTGTTTTATTACTTTAAAATAAGATATGTGCAGTGTGCATAGGGATTTGTTCATAGTTTTTTTATAGTCCGGCCCTCCAACGGTTTGAGGGACAGTGAACTGGGTCCCGTGTAAAAAGTTTGGGGACCCTTGGGCTAGAGAGTGCAGATGAATCAGAGAAGAGCCATACTGGGTAGGGCCTTGCAGGTTGTGGTTCAAAAAGAAAAAGTATACATTTTATTCTAATTGCAAGAGAAGCAGCTGATGATTGTTAAGCCTGAGACTGACATGCGCTGTTTTGTTTTTAAAAGGTCACGTGGGCTACTGGATGGAGACTAAACCACAGAGGCATACGGTGATCAGTATACTTATCCTTCTTTGAAGTCCCTGGTTCCTTCCTAATCAATCTCATTTTGAATAAGTCATGGGCATTTCCTTGAGGTATATGATAAGGGGTGAAGGCAGTGTGGGCTGTCTTCTTGGAGACTGAGCGTTGGAGTAAGATTTAGGAGATGTATATACAATCTCTGCACTGAGCCTGGATAGGCAGCTGACTGTGTAACTTAATGCAGGAACTCTAATAGTGGGAATGTGAAGATTACAAATAAGATAGTACCCAGTATGTACTTTGAACAAACCCAATTATTTACTTTGCTCTGTGCTTGTTCACCACTTTAAGTTTTATTTTTGCAAGCATTTCCTTCATATGTGTTAATTGAAGAAAAAATCCATTGTGCCTATTCTCAGTCTCTGATTAATTATTAAACACTTATTAATAATAATAGATCTTAATGGGTTTTAAATAGGAGCTTGAGCTTATTAAATTCTCATAACAAGTCTATTAGGTCAACGGAGCTCTTGTTCTCTTTTTACATTTGGGGAAACTGAGGCCTGGGGAGGTTAAGAAGCTTGCCGATGATCTCAGAGCTAGTCAGGTGAGGAGCTGGAGCCTGATCCTAGTCCTCTCTGACTCTCAGTGTTCCTAGCCAGTGTCTGTTTTTCCGGGCACAGTGCTAGATGCTGCAGAGATTAGAGACGGAGTGAGACACAGCTCCCCACTCTTAAGGAGATTTGGGAGAGTGTAAGCACACATGTAAAGAACACCATAATTTACAATACCAGTAAAATGAAACAAACACTAAATAAAGACGCAAGGGAAAATGAGAAGGAGAGATTGGCTCTTTTTTTGGGGTCCTAGCATGCCAGCCTGCAAGAGTGTTTGCACTGGTCCTGCGGGCTAAGCAAGGTTCCAGTGGGCGAGAAGGGCATGGCAGGCAAGCTGCCAACCCCAGGTTGGGAGGCAAAGATCTGAGGGTCAGGCCCACACACTAGCTTCTTTTTTTTCTTGTTTATTTCCCCTGGCTCTTTGTCAGGGGACTTGCAGTCTGTCTGGTTGTCTCGTGTGGATCACCTGTTACCCGAATGAGCGTGGAGTTTGGAGACCGGCACAGGTGGAGGCTCTTTTAGTGTTGCTTTTCAGAACATCACTCAGAAGGCTCCCCAAAGATGCTGACCATGTAGTCCATTCATTCCTTCATTCCTTCACTAGTCACTTATTCAACATGCTGAGCCCCTACTATGTGCTAGCCTCAGAGGTACAGAGTTGCAGAAGACCCAGACCCCATCCTATGCGGTCTCTGGCTGTCTATGTTCCAATGCTTTTTCTGCTGCTCCCTAGCCAGTGGCCTAACGTTCCTAGATCTCAGTTTCCTCACCTAAAAAAATAGAAATGTACTCAATGCCGTTGAATTGTACACTTAGAAATGGCTGAGATGACAAATTTCATGTTATGTATATTTTACCACAATAAAAATGTTATCGAATTATTTTTTAAAAGTGAGGTAAAAAGAAATCAAAGTCCTTGCACAGAGCCTGGTGCTCTCAGTAAATGGTGGTAATGGTGTTGATGATGATATTGATAGAATAATATATAAAATGGGCCTTATCTGGGTAGTATTGAAAGAACTATAGAAAAGAAAAAGAGGAAGTTCTAGTGGGTGGACCAGCTTCAGGAAAAGAATGGATGTGACATGCTGGCCATGTGTAGGTTGCCAGAGGCAAGCATGAACTTGGCTGTATTGGAAGAGTGCTTGATGTGTAAGGTTGGTTGAGCAAAGCCATTAGATTCAGCAGATTAAAAATGACAGGTTGTATGGAGCCATTGCAGAACAAGAGACAGAGAATAGCATTTTAGGACAACTTGTCTAAGAGTGTTTGCAGCTTGGGTGGAGAAGGCCCTGGGGGTAAGACCAACTGGGAGGGTTTTGACATCTGATCATGAATTCACATGGGATAGGGTCTGAGTCAGGGGCAATGGGTTGGGAGGAAAGAGCTAATCCAGCGGTCCCCAAACTTTTTACACAGGGGGCCAGTTCACTGTCCCTCAGACTGTTGGAGGGCTGGACTATAAAAAATACTATGAACAAATCCCTATGCACACTGCACATATCTTATTTTAAAGTAAAAAAACAAAATGGGAACAAATACAATATTTAAAATAAAGAACAAGTAAATTTAAATAAACAAACTGACCAGTATTTCAATGGGAACTATGGGTGCGGATGCATCCTGTGCTTCTCTCACTGACCACCAATGAAAGAGGTGCCCCTTCCGGAAGTGCAGCGGCCCGATAAATGGCCTCCGGTGGTCGTATGCAGCCCGCCTGCGGGCCGTAGTTTAGGGACCCCTGAGCTAATCAGATGTCTGGAAGGGATTAAATGTTAGTAGTTGATTACAGATAGGAAAGAAAGAGGGTATTCTAAGTGCTGACAATGTGCTAGGTGGGAAATAAAGGTGTTGTTAGCCTGGTGTCTTAAGAAATTTAAATACATCAGCATTGGTGCTGCCCACTCTCACTTTTAATAGGGTTTAGAGAGGTACAGGGATTATGGGTTTGGGGAAGTAATAATAATGGCTCTTCATGTTTTTATCACACTCTCCAGTTTATACTTCTGTGTTTTCTAATTTACTCTTTACAAGAAAGGGCAAAAAACAGAAGTTGTCATTCTCCTTTGGAAGTGGAAAACAGGTTAAGGATTCACACCAGGGTAGGGGTAGAGCTGGTAAGGACTGAGCAAGGACACAAAAGTCCAGGATGCACCAGTGTAGGGCTTCCAGAGGCATATTTATGTGAATAACACACAAAGAACTGCATTATAAGATGGTAGTAAGTATGTCTAGATTCCCTAAAATCCAAATTAGGAAATTATCACAATGCATGATACTAATTATTGTGTTCATTTTAAATTCACAAACAGGTAAATCATTCATTTATGTACTCGTCCATCCATCCACTCATTCAAAACATCCATCCATTCAATACATATTTACTGATGGACTCTTATATGCCAAGTATTGTGCTAAGCTTTTGAGAATACAGTAGCACTTTTTTTTTTTAAGTGAGAAGAGGGGAGATAGAGAGACAGACCCCCACATGTACCCTGACCGGGTTGTCCCACAACCCCGGTCTGGGGCCAATGCTCAAATCATCAAGCTATCTTTAGTGCCTGAGGCTCTAACTCAGACCAATCAAGCCACTGGCTGCGAGAGGGGAAGGAGGAGGGTGAGAGGGAAGGGAAAAGAAGCAGATGATTGTTTCTTATGTGTACCCTGACCAGGGATCAAATCCGGACGTCCGCACTCCAGGCTGATGCTCTATCCATTAAGCCAACTGGCCAGGGCACAGTAGCACTTTGAGTAAGATGTATCTAGTCCACGCCTTCAGGTAATTTAAGGTCTATTGGTAAAAATAGAATTACCATATGATCCAGCAATCCCACTTCTGGGTATACACACAAAGTAGTTTAAGAGATATCCACACTTCCGAGTTCATTGCAGCTTTATTCAAAATAGCCAAGATACAGAAACAACCGAAGTGCCCACCAACAAATGAATGGATAAAGATGTATATGCATTGTATATACAAGGGAATATTATCAGCTGTGAAAAAGAAGGAAATCCTACCATTTGTCATTTGCAACAATATTGATGGATTTTGTGGGCATCATGCTAAGGGAGATAAGGCAGACACAGAAAGACAAACACTGCGTAGTTATCACATTTATGTTGTACCCCCTCAAAAAAGTCAAACTCATAGAAACAAAGAGTCAAAAACTGGATGCCAGGATCCGGAGGGTCAGAATAATAATAAGAGGTCGGTAGAAAAAAGGTAGAAACTATCAGTTTTAAGATGAAGAAGGTCGGAGGAGCTAATGAAAAATGTGTTGACTATAGTTAGTAACACTGCATTGTGTGATTGAAATTTGCTAAGAATAGAACTTCAAAGTTCTCACCTACACAGAAAGGTAAATATATGAGGTGATGGAAATGTTAATTAACCAGATGAGGGGAAACTTTTTACAATACATATGTCAAATCACAATGTACATTTTTAATTTTTTAAAATTTATGTATTGATTTGAGAGAGAGAGAGAAACATTGAGCTGTTGTTCCACCAAATTATGCATTCATTGGTTGATTCCCATATGTGCACCTGGCCAGGCATCAAATTCCCAACCTCGGCATATTGGACAACACTAATCAACTGAGCTACTTGGCCAGAACCTACACTTTAAATATCTTACAATTTTATTTGTCAATTATACTTCAATAAAACTGGGCGTGGGGGATGGTCTCCTGGGATCAGTCCCTACTTTTTATGGCCACTGGCTGCAAGAGGGGAAAGGGGAGGGTGAGAGGGAAGGAAAGAAAGCAGATGATTGTTTCTTAAAACAAAAAAGCCAAGAGACAGAAACAGAATGCAGGTCAATTTGCTGACCCTAATATCCTCTTGGCTAAATATTGTCCAGAAATTAATTCATTTTTTTACAGGCATGTTTTTGCAGGCCCTTGAGAAGATGAGTCATAAAAGGGTCAAACCAATTGTTATGGGCTAACCCAAGTGCAGTGATTTGATTCTATCTTCCTGCGAGTGCCGTGACCACAGAAACCCTGTGTGTCATGTTCACCGCTAAATGCTGGATGCCCAGTGTCTACTACACCGCCCAGCACTTAGAAGCCTCTCATTCAATCAATAGTTGCGGGATGGGGTGGCTGTTAATTCACAAACACTGAGGTGCAAATGATTTAATTGTATTTTGTAAACCATCAAAATCATCCAACTGAGAAATAAATGTAATTAGTTGGAGTCTTGGTCTCAATTGCCTGCCCATTGCTTGGTTTAGGGGGTTTGTTCCTGATGCTGCAGTTTGACTCTTGCTTTCCTGCTTTGAGGTAAGGGCTTAAGAATTACAGATCAGATTCAAAGCCTTTATTGTGAACTGGCAGGGCACTGAGTGCTGTGATGGGTGTGGGCTGGGCTAGGTGCTTTCCCTGTACCATATCTCTTTGATTCTTAGAGGTCAGCAAAGGTGGGGCACATTATTCCCGGTCAATCACACCTTTCTGCAACAACAGAAACAAAAAACAGCACGGTCCCATTAAATGTACTGGTCCATTAAAAGACCTTTTAATTTCATGCAGAGAACAGAATCATCCTAGGTGCTGCTGGTGAAACTGTTGAGTGTTCCAGCCTTTTGGGAAAGCAATTAAATAACATCTATTAAATTTAAAATACAAGTGTTAGAGAGGCTGTGGGGGAAAAGGAACCCTCATTCACTGTTGGTGGGAATGCAAATTAGTACAACCATTATGAAGTAAAGTATGGTGGTTCCTCAAAATTAAGAATAGAATTATCATTTGACCCAGCAATCCCTCTACTGGGTATCTACCCCCAAAAGTTGAAAACAATGGTACGTAAAGACACATGCAGCCCCATGTTCATTGCGGCATTGTTCACGGTGGCCAAGACGTGGAAACAACCAAAGTGTCTCTTGACAGAGGATTGGATAAAGAAGATGTGATACATGTATACAATAGAATACTATTCAGCCATAAGAAACGATGACATAGTGACGTTTATGACAATGTGGATGGGCCTTGAAAACATTATACTGAGTGAAATAAGTAAATCAGGAAAAGCTAAGAACTGTATGATTCGACACATAGGTAGTATATGAAACTGAGACTCGTAGACATAGATAAAGTGGGTGTGGGGGAGGGGAAGGGGAGAGGGTGTAAGGAAGGGTGTAAAGAAGGACAAATATAAGATGACGGAAAATAATTTGACTTTGGGTCATGGGTATACAACATAATCAACAGTTCAGATGCTATAGAAATGTTTACCTGAAATGTATGTACTCTAATTAATCAATGTCACCATGTTAAAGTTAATTTTCTAAATAAAAATTTAAATTTATAAAAAGTAATTTAGCCTGACCAGGTGGTGATGCAGTGGATAGAGAGTTGGACTGGGATGCGGAAGACCCAGGTTCGAGACCCCAAGCTCGCCAGCTTGAGCGCGGGCCCATCTGGCTGGAGCAAAAAGCTGGCCAGCTTGGATCCAAGGTCGCTGGCTCCAGCAAGGGGTTGCTCAGTCTGCTGAAGGCCCGCGGTCAAGGCACGTGTGAGAAAGCAATCAATGAACAACTAAGGTGTCGTAATGGCAATGAAAAACTAATGATTGATGCTTCTCACCTCTCTCCGTTCCTGTCTGTCCCTATCTATCCCTCTCTCTCTCTGACTCTCTCTCTGTCCCTGTAAAAAAAAAAAAAAAAAGCAATTTAAAATACTTGTGCTTTGACCCAGCAGTCTGACTCTTGGGTTTCTAGCCAATAGAAATAAAAACACCAGAGTACAAAACACAGGTGTAGAAACAAAACAAATGAACAAAAAAACCCAAATTGGACATAACGTGAAGGCCTATCAATAAAAGAATGGTTGACTAAATTATTGTTCCCTTATGAAATGTTATGAAGCCATTAAAAAGGAATAAATTAAGCCCTTGCTGGATAGCTCATTTGGTTAGAGCATCGTCCTAAAGCGCAGAGATTGCGTGTTCAATCCCTGGTCAGGGCACATACAGGAGCGGCTCTATGTTCCTGTCTCTCTCTTCCACTTCCTCTCTTGCTAAAATCAATAAATAAAAATTTAGGAAGTGAATAAATTAGAATAATAATAGTTGTCTTAGAAGTATTACTGAGGGGGAAATGAGATCCAGGAAGATGTATGTAACAGGATCTCATTTTTGTAAAACAAAACTCTCTCTCTCTGCCTGTCACTACCACATATAATATAGATGTACCCGTGTGTGTGTGTGTGTGTGTGTGCGTGTGTATGTGAATCCGGGAGCAGAGAGATGAATCTAGGACTGTCTGGTTAAAAAGTCCAATCCTTCCCCTTTACAGTTATTTATAAACTCCCAACTATATTAAATTCCATTGGTATTCCATATCTTTAAAAGGGAAAACATCTGAAATAGTTCATGGGGCCTTATTTTAAAGATCTGGGTCATAGCAGTGCTGACCGTTCTCACCTTCTGTCATTGTAGTTCCCACCTGCCAGCTCTCTCCTGGTGGTCCCCAGGGCTGAAGAATGAGACAGTTCCCTCTCAATAATCTTGGTCTCAGAAATAAATTCAGGAAGTAAGCAGAGGAAGAGACAAACCAGTTTTTCCTTAACTCAGTGTTTTTCTTCCTGTGTTTATACTCTTTTGTCTTAGTCTGTTCAAGCTGCTATAATAGAAGACTGTAGACAGGGCGGCTAATAAACAACAAGAATTTATTTCTCACAGTTCTGGAGGCTGGAAATGAAAACTTAAGCCACCAGCAGATTCAGTGTCTGGTAAAGGCTTCCTGGTTCATGGACTGTCTTGTAGGTTTGTCCTCACTTGGTGGAAGGGGTGAGGAGCTCTCTGGGGTCTTTAATAAGGGCACTAATCCCATTTATGAGGGTTCCACCCACATGATCTAATCACCTCCCAAAGGTCCTACCTCCTAATACCGTCACATTGGGGATTCAATTTTAATGTATAAATTTGGGGATGGGAAACAAACATTTTTAGTTGATAGCACCCTCCTTAGTCCAGTAAAGAATTAAGAGAGCCGAAAGCTGGAGATTTGCCTGGTCCCTACGCCAGGGGTGAAATGCTTTTAGCAGGTGGCTCTTAAACTAGACGATCACTTTGATAAGGGACCAAAGTGCTTAAATTGTTTCCATTTTTGTTCCATTTGGTTCTCTATACCCAGCAGGCCAGGAGAGACCATTTTACCCACACCATGTTTGCAGTCCTGCGTTAATGCCAGAGAGCAGCCTTGCCCCACTGCAGGATCCATCCATCTTCATTCTGTTCAATAGACATAGAGAGGGTGTCCCTAGAGCCTATCTTGGGGCTTACAGCCAGTGCAAATGATATCCAGCACTCCCAATAGCAGCCCAGAAGGCGCCCTGGTGACCCAGTTGAGTACCAGGAGCTAAGAGCTCTGCCTTCCTAGGGATCGCTTCTGCCTAAGAGCGGGGCTTTATTTCTCAAATAAATAACAGAGTCAGGGCTAGGTTAACTTTATGTTTTTCTTCTCTACTGAGATAGAGATCTCTTTATTGAAGTAAAATTCAGGACCACAGAGTTAACCCTTAACCATTTTGAAGGGTGCCAATTCAGTGGCATGTAGTACCTACACAGTGTGCAACTATCACCTCTATTTAGTTCCAAGGCATTTCTTCACCTTAAAAGGAAACCCCATACCCATTAGGCAGCCCCTCCCCATGCACCCCTTCCCCGGACCCTGGTAGCTACTGCTTTCAGTCTCAATGAACTTACTTGTTCTGGATGTTACACATAAATGAAATCATATAACGTGTGACCTTTGGTGTCTGGCTGCTTTCACTTAGCTAATGTTTTTGAGGTTCATCTACATTATAGCATGTATCAGTCCTTCATTCCTTCTAATGGCTGAATAATATTCCATTGAGTGAACACACCACAGTTTGTTTGATTCATTCATCAGTTGATGGACATTTAGGTTGTTTCTACCTTCTGGTTATTATGAATAGTGATGCTTTAAACATTGGTGAACACGTATTTGTTTTAGTGCCTGTTTTTAATTCTTACATACCTCGGAGCGGAATTTCTGGGCCATGTGTTAATTTTCTGTTTGTGTTTTTGAGAAAGATACAGAGATGTTTGACTTTCAGATTCTCAGGGAATTTCACACAGCCCTAATCCTTTTCTTATTCGGTCTTCCTTTTAAGTTTATAATTTCAAATAGAAAGACAATTTTGGAAGGTGGTATCTAATTAAATACATCAATTATTTTTGTTTTAAAATTGTTGATATCAGGGAGAGGAGAGAAAGAGAGAGAGAGAAAGAGGTAGAGAGGTGGAGAGAGGAACAGGAAACATCAACTTGTAGTAGCTGCTTCTCCTGTGTACCTTGATGAGACAAGCCCATGGTTTTGAACCAGTGACCACAGCATTCCAGGTCGATACTTTATCCACTGTGCTGCAACAGGTCAGGCAGTATACATTAATTCTTAACTAAGGCCAGACTTCTTGGGTTCAAAGCTCACCTCTCTCACAAACTGATTGATTTTAGGCTAGTTATGTAATCTCTGTGGACCTTCATTTATCCTATAGGGATGATAATTCCTACCTCATGGAGGCATGTTGAGGAGTGAGTGTGATAAGGTATGTGTAATGCTTACACAGTGCCTAGCATATAGTAAACACATAAGAATATGTTAGCAGTGGGGATTACTATAAATAGCTGTATTAGTCTGCTTGTGCAGCCATATCATAATACCATAGGCTGGGTGACTCAAACAACAAATTTATTCCTCACAGCTCTGGAGGCTGGCAGCGCAAGATCAAGGTCATGGTGAGGGAGGCTTTATTCTCAGCCTCTTCTCTTTGCTTGTAGGAGGCTGCCTTCTCACTGTGTGCTCACATGACCTCTTGTATGAGAACACAATGAAAGAGAGGAAAAAAGAAGGAGAAAGAGGAAAGGTAGGAGGGAGAGGGAGAGGGAGAGAGAAAGCTCTCTAATGCTTCCTCTTTATAAGGACACTAATTCTATTTACTAGTGCCACATCCTGATGACCTCAGTTAACCTTAACTACCTCCTTATAGGTCCTATTTTCAAGTATAGTCACATTAAGGGTTAGGGCTTCAATATATGGATTTGGGGGGGCACAACTCAGTCAATAGCAATAGACTTCTTATATGGGACTAAAAATTTTATTTTAGCATCTCAGTGTTTTAGAGCTGAAAGGACATTTGGAGTCCATCTCAACCTGGCACCATTGATGTAGATACTTTGGACTGGAGAGTTCTGTACTGTGGGGGCCTGTACTGTGGGGGCATTATAGGATGTTCAAGAGCATTTACCAAGTAGATGCCAACAGCACCATCACAACACCCTGCCTTTGCCCAGTTGTGACAAAAATGTCTCCAGACACTGGCACATGTCCCCTACAGGGGCAGAATTGTCCCCAGTTGAGAACCACTGATCAGATCTAATCTTACTTTGTAACAGATACTCTAGTTTTATGATGCAGATAGATACAAAGAATTTTTCTATTTCATCTCTTCATCTTTGTCCCTAAGTTTCTGCCCTTTTTTCTCCAGATCTCTCACAGTTTTCTCTACACACACACACACACACACACACACACACACACACACACACACCACTGGCAATAAAAACTGTGTTGGATGTCCTCGGGATTAAGCCAAGGGAAACACGATTATGAGTTTCCTGAAGCATAAAGAAATCTTCTCATGCAAAATGCATTTGATTTTCTTCAAGGCATTCCTGCCCGGGAAGATTTCTACTTACTAAGATTGAAGTGAGGAAGGAATTGTCAATTTCACTTGTAACCAAGAAAATGCTTCAGGTGATGAATAGAAATACCCTTCAAACAACAGCCCTTAACTGCTACCAAAATGAGAGGGGTTTATGTTGGCCTAGAGAATGTTGACTCTGTTTTCTTTGAAACATTATTTGTGTCCAAGGACTGACCATTTCTTTTTCTTTTTTCTTTTTAAGTAAGAGGAGAGGAGATAGAGAGATAGACTCCCACGTGTGCCCTGACCAAGATCCACCTGGCATATCTTGTCTGGGGCCAATGCTTGAATCAACTGAGCTATTTTTAGTGCTGAAGGCTGATGTGCTCAGACCAACCAAGCTATCCTCAGTGCCCGGGGCTGATGCTCAAACCAATCAAGCCACTGGCTGTGGGAGGAGAAGAGAGAGAGCAGGGGTAGAGGGAGGGTGGAAGAAGCAGACGGTTGCTTTTCCTGTGTGCCCTGAATGGGAATCAAACCCGGGACATCCATATGCTAGGCCAATGCCCTGTTCACTGAGCCACCAGCAAGGCCTATTTCTTCTTTATTACTACCCCAAAGAGTACACTGACAATAATGAAAGTTCCAAGAAAGTAAAGCACACCAGGCAGGTAACAGATGGCATCTCAATTTTTGCAAACTTAAATGAGCACTTTTTTTGGTGGGGTGGGGAGAAAGAATGCCTAGTTGTTGTTTTTTTAATGTCTTGGATAAATTATTTTAGTATTGATGTGTACCTATACGTCTATGTTTATGTCCAACTGCTTCTATTGCATCTATAGGACATAGGATAAAAATTATTGCTGGGGATAGTCTAGTCTTGTGCAGTTCCCAAATCTGTTTGCACATTAGAATCCCTTGAATAGCTTTTAACACAATTAGCCCATTCTTCCATCTCTCTTCTGAATGGATCAAGAACCCGCTGTTCACTTTCCCTTTCCCAAGTGCTCAAGCCAGGCAGTAGCAATAGAACTCTGAGTAAATAAGAGTTCCCTTCCTGATAAAGGACTTCCTCCACCATGATGGCCAACACCTGAAAGTTCTCAGCAAATAAATGATTAAATCCTCAATTGAACATCTGTCATTGCTCTTGGGAAAACAATTCAACCCACTGGTCCCATTGCCCTAGATCAGTCATCCATTTCTGAATACAAAAGATACTATTGTTTTATTATTAGCAAGCATTATTCAAAAATTTGTCATGGATGGAAAGATGCATAACCTGTATTTGGTAGACCAGCTGCTCCATTAATTTAGCTCCTTTTCTGAAAAAAACAAAACATAATACACTCTATTTAGAAAAAATAATTCTCTATTAGCTAATGCATTTTTCAAAGAAACAGCCCACTACTACCTGAAAATGTATCAGTTGAAGTAGGAATTCAACCATGGTTCTAATGGGGCAGAGGGGCAGGAGACAAAGGCATATTTGAGGGAATGTGGGAAAAGAATTATTGTATCTTCTTATGTTGCTATTAAAAGATACTTTTCAGAAAAAAAGGTAAAATCGTGACTCACAAAGATATAACAATGAATGTGTGTTCAAGATTTTGTTTTACTAAATTAATGGATATGTTATAACCAATTCAAAAGAATCTAAATAGACCAATTTATAGATCAGGAATATTGAAAAAAGGGACAAATGAAAGTAAAACTGATGCACTGGCCAGTGGCTCAGTGGATAGAGTGTTGGCCCAGTGTATGTGTCCAGGGTTTGATTCCCAGCCAGGGCACACAGGAGAAATTACCATCTGCTTCTCCCCCTTCCCTCTCCTCTTTCTCTCCCTCTTTCCCTCCCACAGCCAGTGGCTCAATTTGTTCTAGTGTAGCTCTAGGCACTGAGGATGGTTCCATTAGTCTGAGAGTATCAGCCTCAGGTGTTGAGGATAGCTCAGTACTCGAGCATTGGCCCCAGACCGGGGTTGCTGGGTGCATCCTGGTCCAGGCGCATGAGGGAGGCTGCCTCACTATCTTCCCTCCTCTCACCTAAAAAAAAAAAAGAAGTAAAACTGAGTTTTCAATGAAAGGAGGAAGTCAATTGGATCTCTGCTACACACTTGCATACATATAAGAATTATGTTTACGTTGTTATCACTTACCTGCTACTTACAGAGTTATCAAATACCACAAAGATGACAAAAGAACATAAACTGAAAACCTGGATAAGTGACCGCTAGATGCTATTTTCCACCGAAACACTTTCCCTCCCTACATTACCTATATGCAGTCTTGAAGAAGAAACAATGAGAATTCAAATTCTTAAGTAACCACAATTTTCAAACACAAAGAAAGCTACTAAGTGTTCAAGAGTTACAGTTCAGAAAACTGTCTTTCAAAGAAAATGACTTCAAATGAAACTGGGTCCATTGAAAGGCCAGGCTTAAAAACATTGGAGTACAGAGAAGACTAGAAAATGATGAAAAATTCAGCCTGTTAATTATCCGGATGTTCATCTCTTGATGCCAAATGCTGGATACTTTATTGACTTTTTAAAGCATCATCCAGTTTGAAGCTGACAGAGGTTAAATCCAGCACTTTCTGGTTACCCATTTAGTTGCTAAAATTATCATATATATCATATATATATCATATATATATGTCACATATATTTATATATTATACTTTTGTAATATTTATATTAGAACGTATATTTAGATTTACGTTCTAATATAAATATTATATATATTTAGATTTAAGTTCACATTTATATAGATTTAAGTTCAGGGTCACTACCATATCATCTTGTGTCTGGCTGATAGCTACCATCACTGCCTGGTAAATGGATCTACCTTTCAAGGAAGAGACGGGCTGTTAACACTGTGAGTAGCATACACTGGGAATTCAACACACATTTGCCAACTGCACCAAAGTATTCGATTCCTAAGCAACTGGAGAAAGTTGCTTCACTTTCTAGGGAGGGAGGGATACTGGGCAAGCAGCTAACAAGCTTCTGAAAATGGTCTTGAAAGAGAAATGACTTTGGCTTCCATGGGATTGGAATCGGGTATCTCCATTTTACAGTATTTACTCAGCTGCCACTTCTGTTATCTAAAAATAAAGCAGAGCAGCTTGAAGTTGACTGACTAGTGAGTCTAAACCCCTCGGTGTTCAATGACTTGCTAGCTTGGCACTGGCTGTGGCTCAGTATATGAAGCTCTGGTGACGCCACAGAGGAGCGCATCAGAGAGGCAGGATTTAAAGATAGAAATCCATGTAGCCACTTGCCATTTTTGCCGCATTTATAAAATCTACCATCTGGATGCTCATTGTCCAATAAAACGATCTCTCATATGACTGGATGCCTTTTTTATTTTGAAAGCAGCATTTTCTAAACCATGTTCTGAGGAACAGCAGCTGTTAATAGGTTTTCTAAGAAAAAGGGAAGATTATCGTCAGTGAGTTTGGAAATTGCTGGATGAAAGATAGTGACGTGGGTTTCTTGACTGTAGGAGTCTTGACTCAGCTGATGCACACTGTGAGTTTCCACGAGTGTGTGAAACCTGCCTCCTGCCCTCAGTTCTGCCGGCTTCACTGTTGACCAGTGTTTTTTTCACTCTCCCTTTAGCCCATCTCTTCCTTTCACAAAAACCCCTTGTCTCCAACGCCAATTACAAGCTCCTCTATTATATTTTGTTGGATGGTTGTTTTAATGTTTTCATTGGAGGATAATACACTTAACCTGGTCTTCCCCACCCTCGAGAATCCACACCTTCTCTTTTCCCCAACCAAACCTAGTTTCTCTCTACATTCTCTAAATGCACCCCTAATGCAGTTAGATTGGTCTCCTCTACATCCTCATCTGTAAAATGGGGTAATATGTGCCTACCTCTTACAGTTTTTGAGAGTCTTCAATGAGATAATGCCTGTAGGGCTTTGAATTCAGTGCCCCACACATGACAAGAGCCTGATAAGTGTTAGTTGCTATTAATGCTGCTATTGTTTTCCTGTGCCATTCTATCCTTCTTTCTTCCATTCTAATTAAACTTGATCTAGGTGGCAGTTCTATTCATAATCCTGCTTCTCCCCTCCTTTTGTTTGAGATACATAATTGATCTCCTTATGTAAAGGAATGAGCAACTAAACGTAGCTTCGAGTCCCCAGTGAGATTACTGTCTCCAAGCTCCTCCTACATAGGAACTCAGGAATGGCAAGCAGTTCCAGCCTCACCTCCTCCAGAAGCCCCCATTCATTCCGCCAAACCTCTTCTTTTGCAAAATGCTTCCATTTTAAACGTGTTACACTTTCTGCATCCTATACAGTATAATGCTTAGCTGTATTTAATTTGTTTCAGTTGCATGGAAGACTGTCTAGCCCCAATTGATTAAAAGCTCCTTTACAGCAGGGACCAAACCTTAACTTCATTTTTCATCTCCCTCTGGTGCTTAGGCCAGAGCTCAGCAAACCTTTTTTTTTTTTGGCTCAGGACCAGATAGTAAATATTTTAGACTCTGGGGCTGTACAGACTCCTTCAAAACTATGCAGCTCTACCGCTATAGCCCCAAAGCTGCCACAGATGAAGACCTGAACCAGTGACGTGGCTGTGTTCTTTATAAACTTTATTTGCGGACACTGAAATCTGATTTTCATGTCATTTTTCCCATGTCGTAAAATATTCTTCTTCTTTTGCTTTTTTTTTTTCCAACCACCTAGAAATGTAGGGGCCATTCTTAGCTCATGGACTATATAAAAACTGGCAGCGAGAGGGGGTGGCCTGCAGGCTCCCTGACTTAGACAATGACGGGCACATACAAGGTGGTCAGAGCACAACTGACTCCCGGTTGCTATAGGACGGGAACGTTCTGGCTCGTAAGCTTGTCTCTTACCACCCATCACTCACTGGCTTCTCGTTCTCAGAGCTTATCCTGTGGCTAAGGAGAATTCACTGTCTAAGAGGAAAGGTTGTAGGTACTTATTTTGAGGGTTTTCCCATATGAGAGATAGGATTATTTGTGAGCAACAGAAGTGGACTTTGGATAAATCAGAGGCTTTCTAAGTGTGGGGCAACCTACGGATGAGATTTCAAGTCTGTTTAAGGGGTTGCAGCTAGAATTTCAAAAAAAGAAGAAGAGAAAATATAAAGATGCAGGCAAGGTACTAAGGGTGAGTATTATTCTGTGCAACTTTTATTCCACGTACACCTCTGCGTGCTTGTAGATACCAGGGTGTTCTGTGTATGTCTTAGTGTGGATCACATTTAAATAAGTTTGCAAAGCACAGGAGCTTAAGGAGAAACAAAGAGTTTATTGAAAGCATGTGGAATCAAGTAAAAGGCTAAATAATCAGGCCTTAAAAAGAAGGAACAGTGACAATGACAAAGTTCCAGGTGGTATAAAGTTCAAGGCGCTGTCATTGGGCTGAGTCAGCCCCACTATTTGGCATCCTCAGGACACTGTGCTCAAGTTTCAATTACCCAGGAGAGAACAGAGAGAAAATCTGAGTTTACCAGAGTCAATACATGTTACTTGCAAATAATCCTACCTCCTCTGGGTGAAAGCCTTCAAAATTAGAACCAATAAAAGGCAAACTGAATCCTACAAACTTTCCCAGATCCTAGTGCCTCCTTTCAATACTGACCTTTGCAGCTACTCTTGGGCAGAGTAGACCCTCCTGATCACAGAACAAGCTCTGTGATCAAAAAGTTCTGAATGGTGGTTGAGGGGAAGCCAAGAGAAGATCAAAGTCAAACATAGCCAGAATGTAGAAAGTGTTTGCTGGTCCAGCTAGATCAGCACCCAACCCGTGGCCAGGGGGACTTTCCCGTGGAAATACAGTGTAGGTACTTCCACCAGAGACAGGACAATGGATGCTTGCAGAGCAAACCCCTCTACAGATGACCATGAAGGAGTGAAATAGATTTTTCCTCTTCAATAAAAACAACTAGTGTTTTTATTCTGATAATGAGATAGTCTGATGATAAGAGAGTTGATACTCATCACTTTTAATGTTGAAGATGATAAAAGAGAGCAAATGTCCTTTAAAAGAACCCTGCCAACTCACATAACCACTGAGAACATCCTCTTAGGTCTTCCTCTGTCCTTTTTCTCCCTTCCCTCCCCCCAGCCCGCCCCTTCTCCTCCACTGAATCATGCTTCTAAAAGAGAGACAAATCACGTTTTGAAATCTGGTCCTTTTCTCACATGTCTCTACTGTCTTAGGGTCCACCTCCCTCCCTCTGGACTGAAGAGAGAGCCCTTCTAGGGTGAGAATGAAAGAAGCCTTCAGGCAGAGCTGTATGCAGCTCAGAGCTGGTGAGAATTGGAAGCTTAAGGGAAACTAATGCTTGACAAATTAGATGTAACTCATATAATTTGGAGCTACAGTAACAAGAATAGGATGTAACAGCAAGTCTAATCTGATTCCACAAACACACAGTTTGATTCATTTTGTGTAAATGGCTCTGCTGGCTGCTGAGGAAGGGAAGGAAACTGTGATGAATAAGGCAGAGTTATTTCCTCCAAGGAGCTCGCTGTCAGGTGTGTGTGTGGGGGGAGTTCCAAAGGGACAATGGTCCACACCGGCCCATGGGAAACACGTAAAACAAGAGCAGTGAAGACACAAAGTAAAAAGTAATTAATATGCCGTTGTAACAGTTTGTTCTGATACATTTTCATTTCACAAATGAAAGGGCATCCCTTCTCTCTCTCTCTTTTTCTTTTCTTCCAATCCTGTCTCTCTTACGTTGCAGCCTCACTGGGGTCCTCTCCCACTTGCTTGCTTTGCTTTGAGTCCCCAGGGCGAGAAGCTGTTCTTCTCCTGGGAGCTTTCTCTGAATTCTGTCCTTGCTCACCTGGTGAACTCCTCCTCCTCCTCGCACTTTCAGGTCTCACATATCAATACCTGAAAAAAGACTTTTCCTGATTGCTCCCCCAGGCACGCTGCTTTCTTTCCCACCCCATCGTTCCTCTGCGTTTTCCCTCCGTTTTGTCAGTGTAGAGATCATGCCTATTTCATTTGCCTCGCATTTGACAAGTGCTCAATGAATATCTGTTGAATGAATGAAAAATAAATAAATGAATGTGTTCAATGAGAGAATATACTTGTTAAAAAACAAAATTCAACTGAGTAAATTTTAAAGCTCTTACTGGCTTCATTTAACAATTCATGAATCGGATAGCGCCAGTCTAGTAGCTAGAAAGGAGCTCCAAAGAGCTGTAGAAGGTAAGAGATTTTATAGGCAGAAGGGAGCAGAAACAAAGAAAAAAATGTGGGTTGGTTATTGCAAAGTTACTTTCCTTATAGAGGATGGCAGGCATTTATCAAGCAGGTGACCTAACTAATGCTGCTGACACACTGGTTCCATTTGGGGGGAAGTAGAAATTGTGAATAAATCTGGGCTTGGTAATATGGAGCTTAGCACAAGTGACTCCATTTTGGGGCCTGTTATCTTATTTTTTAACACACTCTAATGAGAAAAGGGAGCCAAGGCTGGTTATTCCAATTGAGATAGTATAGCTCTGACTATTTAACTGAGGGGGATGCTAAGAAAAATGTGGGATACTGGTTTGGATGTTCGAACAGGCAAAGGATATTAGTGGAAAAGCTGGTGAATTGAAATCAAGTCTGTGGTTTAGTGAACAATATTGTACTGATATTAAAAAAATTAATTTTGGCCTGACCAGGCAGTGGTGCAGTGGATAGAGTGTCGGACTAGGATGCAGAAGACCCAGATTCAAAACCCCAAGGTCACTGGCTTGAGTGTGGGATCATAGAAGTGACCCCATGGTCGCTGGCTTGAGCCTAAGGTTGGTGGCTTGAGCAAGGGATCACTCAGTCTGCTGTAGGCCCCCCCCCCCCAATCAAGGCACATATGAGAAAGCAATAAATGAACAACTAAGGTTGCCACAACAAAAATTTATGCTTCTCATCTCTATCCCTTCCTGTCTTTCTGTCCCTATCTGTCCCTCTTTCTATCTCTGTCACAAATTTTTTTTTTTTAATTTTGACAAACGTACTATCATTCTGTAAGATGTTAACAATGGAGGAAATTGGGCGACTGGTACATGGGAACTCTCTGCATTATTTTGCAACATTTCTCTAAATCTAAAATTACTCCAAAATAAAACCTTATTTAAAAAAGGGGGGTGATGAGGCAAAGAACTCAGCCAGCAAACCTGCCCAGCGCAGAAGCTCCTCCATGGAAAGTGTGACTATTAAAGTCTTTTCTGGCCTTTGTTTAGAACTCCTTCTTGATTGCTATTTTTAACTCGTAGTTTCTTTTTCTTTCTTCTTTTTTTCTTTTTGCTCTGTGATACCCAATCCAGATAAGCTTTTCTGAGGATAATAGACTCATTCATGTTTTGTGGGCATGGGGTAACACTTAGTCGAGATTCCAAAAGTACCACAGTGAGCATTCTGTTTCCTCCCAGGCAGTCAAATATGAGATGTCCCTCACTTTCAAGGATGGAAATGAACAAACAAAAGTTAGCCACATCCAAAAATGATAGGAAAAATACTGAAAGATTTTTTCCCCGAAATACCAAGTTCTAGTGCCTGATTAAACACAAGCATATTTTGTATTTTCATGAGAAATATAAGGTCCTCCCATTTTTAGTCACAATTGAAAAAGAATAAGTATGAAATTCTATAACTTCTAAAACCTGTTTTGACGCTGATTGAATAATGGCTAACCGTGCTTTTCTGCAATATTTCCAGAGCACTTAAATTCAGTGTAGGACATTTGCTAAGATTCTACTGTTCTAACAACAGTGGACTTAAGCATAAAACCTTACATCTAGGATCAAACACCTTTCAATCTCCTAGAAGAGGGTCTTCTGTGATCTCAACAGTGTTTCAAAATCTCAGAAAAAAGAGCTTTATGAATTCATTTTCATTCCTTCATGTTGAAGTGACAGAGATGTGTAGTATAATGTCTAAACATATTTTGAAAGTCAAGCTCTACTCAAATCAGACTATAGTATTGAAACATGGCATTCTGGCCCTGGCTGGTTGCTCAGTGGATAAAGCATTGTCCCAGCATGCTGAGGTCGCAGGTTTGATCCCTGGTCAGGGTACATATGAGAAGCAATCAATGAATATACAACTAAATGGAACAACTAAGTGGAATGACAAATTGATGCTCCTCGCTCTCCCTCTCTTCCTTCTCTCTGCCCCTTCCTCCCTTTTTCTCTCTCAAATCAATGGGTGGGGGTGGGGGGTGACGGGAATGGCTTATGGCATTCTGCAAATACCTAACTGATTTTTTCATTCTGTTTTCTAACTTGTAATCACTATAAACCTAACCATAGCCTATGATTAAATATTAACTGCTTTGGTGCAGAGCAGTGAAGCCTGAACGTGCTAATAGGTTCTTCTCAAACCAGCCTTTGGAAAGTGTCAAGAAAAACTATCAAGTTTCCAGCCTTACGTGTTGCTCTTGGGTCAGTTTCTCTCTTCTGGCCCATATTAAAATCGCCTGTGTCTAGACACCATCCCAGTCCAATTAGAGATTCTAATCTCTGGGGATAGGCATTCAGTTTATGACCGTAAATGACTGTGTTCAGCTACAAGATCAAGATCGCTGCTCTGTAATACCATGAACTTCCTGAAGGACCGAGCAGGGGAAATGGAAATCAACACTCAGGAAATCCCATCTGAAAGGCCTCCTTTGAACAGAGAAACAGTTCAGTTGGTGGAATTTGGTTATAATGAGTATGTTGTGAGAAATCATCATTCTGGGTGCTGGAGCATTAGCGATCTCTTGCAATAATGAATAGGGGAGTAGAAAAATGTCATCTGAAAATGTATGCAACAGTGGAAACCACTAGGGTGTTCAACCATCCTGATTTGTCTGGGACTGTCCCGGGATTAGCACTGAAAAGTCTCATGTCCCAGGAAACCATCAACTGGGCAATCCCACCATTACCTGTTGTGTGGAGATTGCAGGGTGGAAAAGGCATTTGCTGCCCAGTGGTGAACTCTTTATCCATGGTAAGATACTGTGATGCTGGGAGTGACTGCTGCCCTAGAAGAGAAAAATATTTATTAGGAATGAGCTGTATATTGAATGCATGATAACCAAATCAACAAAGCAGTGCTAATGTTAACTAGATGTTAAGACAGAAAACAGCTTTCTTTTAAGGAATATGCTTTTAACTAACAAGGCATATAACCTGTATAATGAAGCCAGGGTACCTCTGGTCTAACTTTACCATCCTATTCTCTGAAAGGGTCATAGTTAACATCCGACTATTCTTTGCAGCAATTCTGGCTAATCAAGTTGACATTTTCCTCTCTCTTCAGGTGGCTGAGATTTAAAAGATTGAAGTAATTTAGTGGCATTTATTGCATAGATACTGTCAGTAAGCTTTTAAAAGGGTCTTCATAAAGTCATACTCATTATAAAAACTCAAACAATACAGAAGTGTTAAAAGGAGAAAGTAAAAGTCATTTGCCAACCTCAAACTGCCATCAGATTGGGTGTATATCTTTCCAGACTTTTATTGGAAATATATTAACATGTATTTTTTTAATAAAAGGGATTATATTATGTGTACTAAACATAGCTTTTTTTTCATTCAATGTATTATCACCATCTTTCTATGTCAGTAATACAAGGTTATCTCATCTTTTTTGATGGCTGCATAATTTTCTAATGTCTGGGCAGACCCAACCAATTCCCTATTGATGGACATATAGGCCATTTAACATATTTGCTTTTATAAATAATCCTACATTAAATACCTTTCTCATTATGCACATCTGTCCCATTGTTTCCTCTGAATAAATTCTTAAAAGTGGAACTGCTGGGTGAAAGGCATTCAGCTAGGCTTGGAATGTGAGTGATACATAAGAGTGAATTCATTTTATGGGGTTTGTTTTGAGACTAAATTGAAACTTCTTCACTTGAGGCAGAAAGAAAACATCATTATTTGAAGGCAACACGATGGGGTAGAAAAAGGAGTAGCAGATGAAGGATCAGAATGCCTTGGTTCCAGTCCTTGTTCATCCCTAAAGTAACCATTTAACCTCAGCAATCCCCTTAATCTTTTTGACTCTTGCCTCCAGTTGTGTCTTATCTCCTGGGTCTTCCAGATAATTGACAGAGTCATTCTCTACAGTGAAAATATGGCACCTTGCTGAAATCCATGAGGTGTTCACCATTGCCTTTAGGATGAAGCTATATTCCTAGGTGATCATGCAGCAGCCTGTTTCTCTAGCTTCCTCCCTTTACAATCCCTGTAGGACCCATCAGGGCTCAGTTTATCATGCCTCCAGGCTTTGGTCCAGGTTGTTCGCTCCTGGAACACTGGTTCCCACATCTGTGACCAGCTGACTCCTCTTCATTCTTCAATAAAGAGCTCAAGCTTCTTGCTTTCTTGGAAGCATTTCCTGACCCCTACAGGTTGAACAGATATCGCAGCTGTGGCTCCTGGGGACATAACTATTACCTCATGCTTTGTCTGTAATGTAGCACTAATCACACTGTATAATAGTGGTTGACTTTCTTGTCTGGGCCACTCCCCTCTCCTGAGGGCAGACGCCATGCCATATTTCTCTTTGAGTCCCCAGTCTCTACCACGGTGCCCGACACATGTAGGTATTTGATAAATCTTTGTGGAACAAAACAATTGATCTGTTAAATAAGTGATTAGATGCAGTGATACAAAATTCTGGTGATATAAGTACCACCAGCCTTTTCTTCTTTTTTCTCACACTCATCCATTCACCTATCCGAGTTCATTCCATGCCCTTTGTGCCCAAAACGTAGTCTCACCAACCAGGAATAAAACGGGCAAGAAACCCATACATTGTCCTCATGGGTCTAATCATTCAGGTAAAATGACGATTTATACCTGCAGCAAGTGTTCTGAAGGATGGTTACCAGATAAAAACGCCCAGGTAACCTTTGAATTTCAGATAAATGACAAATAAGTATTTTAACTAGAAGCATTTCCCATGCAATATTTGGGACATACACTAAAACTTTTATTTGTCTGAAATCAGAGTTAACTAGGCATCCTGTATTTTGATTTGCTCAACCTGGCAACTGTAAGTCCAAGATGGCATGAGATCACATGGCTGGAGGGCCTGGTCTGGGGTAGGAGAGGGTGGTCAGAGAAAGTGTGAGATGTAGAACAGAAAAGGCTTTGCCTGGGAGAGGAGTTGGGGAGAGGAGAACGTCCCTGGAAGAGGAAACCAAACAGAAACAGAGAGCAGCCTGGACAGAGCACATAAGAGAAGGCCCAGGAGCTTGAGCACAGACATTTCATTCACTGGGATATGGAGAGAGGAGAAGCAATTGGAAAATGAATAAATATAGCACATTTTAAAGGAGGTTGCTGCACAAGTAAATGTCAGGTACGGTGACTCAAGTTATTGATTCTAAAAGATTAGTCAGGAAAGATGTGCGCCGGACTCACGCAGTCCTTCTGTTGCCAGATGTCAAATAACTCAGACGTCGGGCAGCACAGGATTCTTAAACTGGGCGGAGTCATCCCCAAATGGGCCTGACTTGGCCTGTGAACACGCAGACACAGGGGGTTTCAAAAACTGAGAAGGGTTCTGGGAGGCCCGTTCGTTTCCACTTAAACATCAAGTGCAGAATAACTGACCTGTCCGAGAGAAGCCATTGGAGAAATCTTTTTGTGAATTACAAAGGCTGTATTTGTGACACGCGTGGAAAGGCAAGGTGAAGATGAGTGAATGTCCTGGACACCACCTACTGCTGAAACCAAAGGGTGCCCAGGCTACCTGGACCAAAACCTCAGTGACTATGCCCCATGCCTGTCCCCTGGAGCAGTGGTTCTCAACCAGAGGTGATCCTCCCAGGGGACATTTGGCAAGTCTGGAGACATTCTTAACTGTCACAACTGGCTTTGAGGGGTTGCTATTGGCATCTTACAGACACAGGCCAGGGATGCTGGGAAACCTCCTACAATGTCCAGGGTGGTCCCCCTCCTCCCCAACAAAAATGTATTTGGCCCCAGGTGTCAATAGTGCTGAGGGTGAGAGATTTTGGGATGGAGTGGAAATGCTACTCTGAATCCAATGACAGGGACGAGGTCCTAGCTTCCAATAGTATTATGGTGGTAGGGCCTTTGAAAGACCTTTGAAGGCATCTTTTGTGCCGTTTTACAGCAGAAGTGTGGCGGGTCCCTACAGGGAGCGTGAAGGAGCCTGGAAGCCTGGCGGGAGGATGTGTGGGAGGAGGGAGGGGCCATGAAAAGGTGCTTCTCTTTAACCAACTTTTCTTGCCTCATCATTAAACCACTGAATGGCCTGACCATGGCTTTCACACAACCTCCTCTACTGTGTTTCCATCATAGCCTTAAGAGAGATCCTGGTAACGTCTCACCTTAAATATTCTCCCAAAGATGTCACGCACCTTATATATTTCCCAAAAGATGCCACGTCCAGAGACTACACCTCTTACCCTAGGGTCTTGCTTCCAAAGTTTCAGTTACTCGTAGCCAGCAGTGGCCTGAAAATATCACACAGGAAATTCCAGAAATAAACAATTCATAAGTTTTAAATTACAGGCTATTCTATGTAACATGATAAAATCTCACGCTGTCTCACCCCTGACGTGAATCTCATCCTGTTTCCACACTGTACACGCTGCTCCCCGGCCGTTAGTCATGTGGTAGCCATCTTGGTTATCAAATCTGTCACAGTGTTGCAATGCATGTTCACTGCCACCTTTATTTTACTTAATAAGGGTCCCAAAGTTCCAGGGTAAAGATGCTGGCAATTCGGATACACCACAGAGAAGCCAGAAAGTGTGTCTTTTAAGTGAAAAGGTGAGTACAGTTCAGTAAGATTTTGAGAGAGAGACAGACCACATTCACATAATTTTTATTGCAGTACATTATAATTGTTTTATTTTATTATTAGTTATTATTGTTAATCTGTTACTGTGCCTAATTTATAAATTAAATTTCTTCATAGGTATGTATGTATGTATGTATGTATGTGTAGGAAAAATACCTAGTATACATAGTGTTTGACACTATCTGCTATTTCAAGCATCTAGTGGGGGTCTTGGAACATATCCCCTGCTGGTGGTGGTGGGGACTTCTGTATATGGGGAAAGCCCCGCCACCTCTCCCTCTCCCTCTTCCCCCCACCCCAGCTCCTGCTCCTAGTGATACAACTGCCTTGGCAGCGGGGCTGTTTCATCCTAGAGCTGGCTTCCAAATGTGGGTATGCCCCAGCCTCATGGGGCAAACTTGGGATGCTTTCTGTGTGTGCTTTTTCTTTTTTAAAAAATTTCAGGCATAAGACTAGTATAGATTAAAACTTAACACTCTCGTATCCACTGTCCAGATTTAGCTAAGATCTTTACTTCAGGTCAGTGGGGGGGGGGCGCAAGAACCTTAAAGATGTAGCCAAAGATTCCTCTTTAGTCCTCTTCCTGCCCAGAAGTGACCTCTATTGTGAAATTAATATGTATCCTTTTAATCCATGTGTTTGTGTTTTTACTGCATTATATATACAGCCATAAACCATATGTGGTAGGATGCACATTCTTTTACTACTTATGTTTGCCACTAAACATTATACTTTTAGGGTTTATGCATGTTGATACACATAGATCAAATTTTTTGAAATTTTAAAATATTTATATGAATATACCACAAATTCTAAAAGTGATGTCTATTGATAATACACTGGTTATTTTCAGTTTTTCTCTGTTACCAAACACTGCTGTCATGGCCATCTTCTATGTCTTTTTAGGTTCAGAAGCGAGTTTAGGGATGGTATTTATCTAGAAGTGGGAGGGGGCAGACAGGATGCCCATCTTCAATTTTAATGAATATTGCATACTGTGACTGTACAGCTTTCACCTGCCCCAGCAGGGTATGAACTGTCGCTTCCTTACATCCACACCAACTACCATAAGCTATCAGAGTTGTTAAAGGTTTGCCAATCTGGTGAGTGAGAAATAGTACTTGCTATTTTATTTCTGCGTTTTCATGATTACCAATGAAGTTAAACATCTTTTCCTATATTTATTGGATATTTGAGTCTCCTTTCTGTAAATGCTTAGTTCATATCCTTTTGCTGTTTTGTTTCCTATTGTATATTCGGTTTTGTAAGTATTCTTTATATATATATTTATTTTATTTTATTTTATTCATTTTAGAGAGGAGACACAGAGTGAGAAAGAGAGAGAGAGAGAGAGAGAGAGAGAGAGAGAGAGAGAGAGAGAGAAAGGGGGGAGGAGCTGGAAGCATCAACTCCCATATGTGCCTTGACCAGACCAGTGCAGGGTTTTGAACTGGCGACCTCAGTGTTCCCAGGTCGACGCTTTATCCACTGCGCCACCACAGGTCAGGCAGTATTCTTTATATTTTATATATTTGTGTACGATAAGTATTTTCTCAGTCTGTGGCCTTTTTTAAAAAAATGTTTTATTTTAAGATAACTGTAGCTTGCATGCAGTTACAAGAAATAAGAAAGAGATGTCTGTTTACTTTTCACCCAATGGTAACGTTTTGCATAGCTATAGTACAATGTCACAAGCAGAAAATTGACTTTAAAAATTGACTTAGATACAATCCATTGACATGATTCAGGTTTCCCCAGATTTACGTGCACTGTGTATGTATCTGTGTGTGTGATTACTTCTATACAATTTTCTCATGTGTTTAGATTTGTGTGACCACCACAGCCAACATACAGGACAGTTCCATCACAGGGGTCCTTCATGCTACTTTCATAACCCCAGTTACCTTCCCTGATCAGTCCCTGGAAACTGCTAGTCAGCTCTCCATTTCCATAATTTTGTCATCTCAAGAATCTTATACAAATGAAATCATAAAGTATGTAACCTTCTGAGATTGTCTTTTTTCAGTCACTATAATTCTCTTGAAATCTATCCAAGTTGTTGCAGGTATCAGTAGTTCGTTCCTTTTATTGCTGAGTACTATCTTGTAGGATGGATATACCACAGTTTGTTCCACCCAGTGAAGAATATCCGAATTGTTTCCAGTTTGGGGTTATTATGAATAAAGCTGCTATGAACACTCGTATAATTTTTTATTTGAACAAAAGTTTTGATTTCTCTGGGTTAAATACCCAAGAGTGCAATTGTTGAGTTACATAGAAGTACATATTTAGCTTTCTAAGAAACTGCCTATTTTAATCTTCTAAGCTGTAAAATTTCTGAAGGTAAAGTTGTTTGCAGTATTCCTTTTAATGGCAACAGAATCTGTAGAGATATCTCCTGTTTGATTCCTAATATTGGTGATTTGTGTCTTCTCTTTTTATCTTTGTCAGTCCTGCTAGAGATTTATCAATTTTGTTGATTTTTTTTAAGAATTCGGTTGTTTGTTTTATTGACTTTTTTATATTGTTTTGCTGGTCTTGGTTTCATTGATTTATGCCTTTATCTTTATTGTCTTCTTATCGTCCTTCTGCATTTTTGAGTTTATTTTGTTATCCTTTTTCTTTTCTTTTTTATTTTAGGTAAGAACTTAGATTATTGATTTAAAGTCTTTCCTTTTTTCTAATGGATGTATTTAGTGCTTTTCCTTCTCAGCACTGCCTTAGCTGCATTTCATTTATTTTGATATATTTTCACTGTCATTTAAAAAAAAATTTTTTTTTTTTTTACAGAGACAGAGAGAGAGTCAGAGAGAGGGATAGATAGGGATAGACAGATAGGAATGAAGAGAGATGAGAAGTATCAATTATCAGTTTTTTGTTTTGACACCTTAGTTGTTCATTGATTGCTTTCTCATATGTGCCTTGACCATGGGCCTTCTGCAGACCGAGTAACCCCTTGCTTGAGGCATCGATCTTGGACTCAAGCTGGTGAGCTTTTACTCAAACCAGTTGAGTCTGCACTCAAGCTGGCGAGCTCAGGGTCTTGAACCTGAGCCCTTCCACATCTCAGTCTGATGCTCTATCCACTGCACCACTGCCTAGTCAGGCTCGCTGTCATTTTTGAAAATTTCCTTTGAGACGTCTTAAAGCCAAGAATTATTTAGAAGTATGTTGTTTAATTTCTAAGTGTTGGGAGATTTTTCTGTTATATTTCTGTTATTGATTCTGGTTTTGATTTCTGTTGTTGATTCGATTATGGTCAGAGAACATAACTTGTATGATATCAAATCTTTTAAATATGGTAGGTAAAGATTTGTGCCTTGGTCTAGGTATGATCAATAATGTTCTATGAGATCTTGAAAAAATATGTGTATTGTGCTGTTGTTGGGTGACTCACTGCTACCTCCAGTTTCACACCTGTAGGAGGATATCACTGACAGGGAGCAAAGGAAGATAACTTCTGGGGGCTGTGATGTAGGAGTCTCCTACGTTTCATAACTAACTACCTAACTAACTAACTAGCTAAATAAATAAATAAGGTTCTAGAGGATTTAAAAATAGCATTTATTGCCTTTATTTCTAGTTATAAAATTAATACATGCATAATAATACTTGTAGGTACAATTATTTTATTGAACATTTATCCTATGTCAGACTCTGTGCTATAAATTTGACATACCCTATCTCACTTGGTCTTAGTAACAATTTGATGATAAAGGTCCTATTATTACCTCCACTTTACAGACATGAAAACTGAGGTGGAAAAAATATATATATTTAAAGCACATTTAAAGATTTACGACAGACCCTGACCGATTAGTTCAATTGGTTAAGAGCATAGTCCTGAAACAAGGTTGCGGGTTTGATCCCTGCTCAGGGCACACACATGAAGCAGCCAGTGGACGCACAACTGAGTGGAACAACAAATGAATGCTTCCTTTTTTCCTCCCCTCTCTCTCCTTCTCTGTCTTTCTGAAACAATAAATCAAAAGAAATTGAGCCCTCGCCAGATAGCTCAGTCGGTTGGAATATTGTCCCAGAGCACGGAGGTTGCTGGTTCAATTTTCTAATCAGGGCACATACAGGAGCTTCCTCCTGTCTCTCTCTCCCTGCCTCCTCTCTCTCAAAAAAAAAAAAAAAAAAAAATCCACCCAAAGTTCCACCCTCCATAGTTAACCAACATCCTGCAGTATATTTTTCCACTAATTTTTTATATATTTCTTTCCTATGCAACTAATATATAACTATTTACTTTTCCATATTCATCTTTTTTTATTTTATTCATTTTTTTAGAGAGGAGACACTGAGAGAGAGAGAGAGAGAGAGAAAGGGGGGAGGAGCTGGAAGCATCAACTCCCATATGTGCCTTGACCAGACCAGTGCAGGGTTTTGAACTGGCGACCTCAGTGTTCCCAGGTCGACTAGCAAAACATGATCCTCTTCCATGGCCAAGCGGAGACCCTTGTCCTAAGAGGAGCATGTCCTTTCAGTGGCTCCCTGTTCTTCTTGTCCTGCTGCTGCATGAAGAATTAATTGGGAGAGGGGGGTTCAAGAGTGGAACCATGGCAGCTCTAGCAGCTGTTCAGGTGATGGACCTGGAGAGGGGCAATGAGATGGCAGTAAGTGGATGCACTCAAGATACGCTTTGGCAGTATGGTTAACAGATCTACTGATGAGAAGACGAGAGGAACCTCCAGCTTTGTCTCTTGCCAGTTCCTAACTCGAATATTACGCTGTAGCCATCCTGGGCTGTCCTCCCTGCTTCTCGATCCACCTTGTCTACTCTTTTTCACCTCCACCTTGTCTACTCCTTTCTCTTCTCCCACTTTTCTTGTGTTCTTTTTCCCTCTTGCACGGCTGACTCATTATTTGGGTGTCAGCTTAAAGATGACTTTCTGAGGGATACCTTTCTGACTCCTAAACTAGCTAAGGTCTTGATGTCTCTGTCTGCCAAGCATATGACTATTTTATTGTTATAGCTTGACTCCATTGTCTGTCTTTGATCTCTGTGAGGACAGGGAGTAAGCCTACCTTGTTCATCTCTGTGTCTACATTAGAACCCAATGCTTGGCACATAGTAGGTGCTCAAAAAAAAAGTGCTTATAAGAATGGCCATTGATGCCTGACCTGTGGTGGCGCAGTGGATAAAGTGTCGCTCTGGAATACTGAGGTCGCCGGTTCGAAAGCCTGGGCTTGCCTGGTCAAGGCACATATGGGAGTTGATGCTTCCTGCTCTCCCTCCCTTCTCTCTTTCTTTCTCTCTCTCCCCCCTCTCTAAAACTGAATAATAAAAATCTTAAAAAAAAGAATGGCCATCGCCACATTCAGTCTGCTGGTAAGTTTCAGGTATTGGAACACGCAGCCATACAGGCTATAGAAAGACAGTTGCACTACTCAGGGCTCTCAGGTTCAGGCACCAAAGCTAACTTAACTGGCTCAAGCTAAAGAAAAAAGTTATTGGCTTTTATGTCCCTGAATAGACCATGCTAACTTAAGGCATGGTTGGATCAAGGGGCTCAAACACAGATGAGTTCAGTTCTGGTTCAACAGGACTCAATTTCTCCATCTTCTTATCTATATTCTGTATCCAACCTTATCTGTATTGGCTTCACTCTCAGACAGGTGCTTTCTGTGTGGTGATCTCTGCAGCGCCAAGCTTGCATTAGCCATCAGCTAGCAATTTCAGCAGAGAGGGAATACTCTTCTGCAATAGTTTCAATATAAGTCTTGGGACTGACTCTCATTGCTCCTACTTGGGTTATTTGCCCAGACCATGGCAGGAGTAAGGGGAAGAGTTGGTAGTGGAATATTTTCATTGGCCAGGTTCTGGATTACATGCCCAGTTCCCTGAAGGAACATGCAGGCTGGGGCAAAAGAACAGACATTATTCAATAGTCACTGGGCTTGAGTAGCTAATAAACCTCAAGGCAAGAAGCTTGATTCTGACCTTGTCATTGATTTGTACATCTCCTGGACATTCAGGTCTTCACACTGCCCATCTACAAATGGGACCATCACACCCCTTTAAATCCTAATTACTATAAACACTGGGAAGCTATCACTTTCTTTTCTATGCCACTTGCTTAATTTCTTCAGAGAAGCATTTGGATTGTCTTTGATTTATTTCCCCCTGGAGCAATGTGACTTATGAAGAAATTATGCAACTGCACTTTATATCCATCTCGGTCATTTCAGTAATTGGTTCTGACTCTGTTTATCTCTCCCAGACCCATCTCAAGTATAAACGGCTATTTCTAGTTTCATCAGAGGCAAATGAGGAAATGTTGGACAGATAAAATTTTTATGCTCACTTTGTTAAAGATGGTGCTGCCCACGTACAGGTTTTAAGAGTAAGCTTTACCCCACACCCTTGACTGATTGGATGATGTGGGGTGGTGCACTCTCATGAGGAATCCTCCCATTATGCCTCAGATGGGTGACTTTGTATCAGAGACTTCCTTGTTTGTAGATTGGATTAAAGGTTTGGATTTCTACACTATAAAATGGGGCAAACCAGGAGCTTGCTCTCTTTCGGTTCCTGAGGTTAGCATTAGAGAGGAGAGCAGATTAAGGCCACCTGGAGGAGAGGAGAAGCAGCCAAGATGGCGAGTGCTGAGGGAGAAGCCAGTTTGAGCAGAGTTTGTAAAGAGAAGGAGATGGGGAACAGAGGTGAATAAGTCTGGTGAGCTAGAAGCCTTTGATTCTAGGAAACTCGGATAAGTCAGTAGCTTTGTGAACACTAAAAGAGTGGGTTTGGGAGCCCAGTGTGTTTTTGCTTGCTCACCGGGTGTAAGCTAGAAATAAAGCTGATGGCTCACCAGTTCTTAGCTCCATTGTTTCATTACCAACTGTCCGAATCTAATGTGAATGGCCACGATGGCGGCCCTGATGGTGGCCTTGGACACTGGCTTTACAGGAAACATTTGTTTTCTTTAGATGAAGAGGAAAGGAAGTAAACAATCAACAATAAAAACTAAGCTGAAACCTAAAATCAATTCGATGACACCCAAGTTGTCCTATGCACCATTTTGGTAATATTCAACTACTAAGTCCCCCCACCTGCAAACAAGTAATTCTTAGGAGCTGGCCTAGTTAGTGCACAACTAAGGGAATAATTACAAATTTGGAAAATCCATTGAGAGGCCCATGCTGATGACTCTGAGACTGTGAAAACTAGAGGGTTGTTTTGCCCTTAAAACTACCTTTAAGGATTCTTTTGGTTGTAGGTAACTGAAACCCATTTGACTTAGCCAAAGGGGATAGTGTTTAAGGATTCTGGGGCTGTATTAGTTAGGGTTTTTCAGAGAAATTCAGTGGGAGATATATAACTATTATAAGGAATTGGCTCATGTGATTATGAGGGCTGAGAATTCTCACGACCTGCCTGGGTAATTCAGTCTGAGTCTGGAGGAAGGCCTGAGAACCAGGAGAGCCAAAGATATAAATACCAGTCTGAGGGCAGGAGAAAATGAGTTGAGATGTCCCAGTTCAATAAGTGAGGTGGGAAAAAAAGGGACCAATTCCTCCTTCTTATTCTTTTTTTCTATTCAGGCCCTTAACAGATTGGGTGTTGCCCACCTACATTGGGAAGGGTGATCTACTTTACAAAATCCACCCATTCAAATGCTAATCTCATCTGGAAACACCTTCAGAGACACACCCAGAAACAATGTTTAATCTGTGAAACAGAAAATAACCATCACGGGTGTCTCACAAACCCATGGGTGGAGTTCCACTGGAATTCAGGAAGGATGTTGTGAGCCACAGGTGGTCCCTTCCTCCACTTACTTTTCTCATCTGTCTTTTTCTCTTCATGTCTTCTTCCGCAGAAGAGTGGCTTTCTCTGGTTTTCAAAAGTAGAGGCAAACAGTTATCAGGTTTATGTTTTAAGACTGCAGTTAGATTGAGGCAAGAATCTTAATCTCAGTATCAAAATCTCAGGGAAGAAGCCTGTTGGTTCACTGGTGTCAGATGTCCACATCCAGTCCAATCAGATGTGGGAGACTGGAGAAGGGTGGGAGTATTGTTGTATGAACACAACCATGGGGATGATCAGAGAAAAGACATTTCTCAGAAATGTTTCTAAGTTTCTTTATAAAGTGCATTTTGCATTGTGCTACTAATTAAATTTCAAACTGCAGTGAAATCTTGTTGCCCTTCTTTTAAATAAAGCTGAGATGGTCTATTTCAGAGCATAGTTCAGTTTAGGGGGCCAGATCATTGGGGTTTGAATCCTGGCCCCAGTATTTGCTGGCTGTGTGATTTTTGACAAATTACTTCACCTGCCTCTGTGCCTTTGTTTTTCTTTGTTTCTTTCTTTTTTAACAGGGAAAGAGAGAGTCAGAGAGAGGGATAGATAGGGACAGACAGACAGGAACAGAGAGAGGTGAGAAGCATCAATCATTAGTTTTTCGTTGCCGTTGCAACACCTTAGTTGTTCATTGATTGCTTTCTCACATGTGCCTTGACTGCGGGCCTTCAGCGGACCAAGCTACCCCTTGCT
The DNA here is from genome assembly GCA_037038555.1 of Rhynchonycteris naso. NCBI lineage: Eukaryota > Metazoa > Chordata > Mammalia > Chiroptera > Emballonuridae > Rhynchonycteris > Rhynchonycteris naso. The sequence goes on along the minus strand of CM073000.1, from coordinate 187,086,340 downwards.
GGAGCCAGCGACCTTGGGTCCAAGCTGGTGAGCTTTTTGCTCAAGCCAGATGGGCCTGCACTCAAGCTAGAGATCTCGGGGTCTCAAACCTGGGTCTTCTGCATCCCAGTCTGATACTCTATCCACTGTGCCACCGCCTGGTCAGGCAGTTTCTTTTTTTTTTTTTAAACTTCTTTTTATTTTATTCATTTTAGAGAAGAGACACAGAGTGAGAGAGAGAGAGAGAAAGAGAGAAATGAGAGAGGAGCTGGAAGCATCAACTCCCATATGTGCGTAGACCAGACCAGTGCAGGGCTTTGAACCGGCAACCCCAGTGTTCCCAGCTCAATGCTTCATCCACCGTGCCACCACAGGTCAGGCAGTTTCTTTCTTTTTTAAAAGATATTTTATTTATTGATTTTAAAAAGAGGATACAGAGAGAAAAAGGTGGAAGGGGGAGGATCAGGAAGCATCAACTCACAGTAGTTGCTCCTCCCATGTGCCTTGACCAGACAAGCCTGGAGTTTCAAACTGGTGACCTCAGCATTTTCAAGCCGATGCTTTATCCACTGTGCCATCATAGGTCAGGCCGTGCCTTGATTTTCACATCTACCAAATGGGTATAATAATAGTACCTACCGGATATGGTGGTTGAGACCACTTAATGTGTTAATATAAGTAAAAATGTTCAGAAATCTATTTGGCAAATAGTAAAGGCTATAAAGTTAATTTCAATTACAGCTTAGAGTATTTCTTAGATTCTACAAGAAGTAGAAGATGCTTGAAAGAGAAGTTTTGTGATTATGGGAAAATAGGACTAAATAACCATTACTAAAATTGACTAATATCATTGCTATTGTCTTTGGGATTATTAATTGAATTCTAGTTGGCATTTTTGGTTTATAATCTTAAAAGTTTAAATAGGGGTTCTTTCTAAACAAACTTATGTAAATAATTAGCAGTTCTGTTAATTACATGGGAAAACAATAAATTGTTTTACTAATCAGTATAATAAATTTGGAACATAAAGCCCTAGTTTAATAAAACCAAGTTGGCTGGCCCTGGCTGGTTGGCTCAGTGGATAGAGCGTCAGCCTGGCATATGGATGTCCTAAATTTAATTCCCGGTCAGGGCACACAAGAGAAGCAGACATCTGCTTTTCTCCCCCTCTTTCTCCCTCTTTCCCTCCCACAGCCAGTGGCTTGATTGATTTGAGCATCAGCCCCGGGTGCTGAGGATGGCTCGGTTGGTGTGAGTGCATTAGCCTCAGGTGATAAAAATAGCTCAGTTGATTTGAGCTTTGGTCCCAGATGGGGGTTGTCTGGTGGATCCTGGTTAGGGCGCATGTGAGAGTCTGTCTCACTGTCTCCCCTCCTCTCACTTAGAATAAGAAAATAAACAAAGGCAAGTTACAGAATCTTTTTTCCTGAATGTCTAAAGGATCCTTAACTACTAGGGTCTGAAAACCTTTCCTTAAAAAACTGATAGTAAATATTTTTGTCTTTGAGGCCATATGGTCTCTGTCCCAATGATTTAACTCTGTTGTAGTGTGAAAGCAGCCCTAGGCAATACACAGACAAATGGGCATGGCTGTGTTCCAATAAAGCTTTATTTATGGACACTGAAGTTTGAATTTTGTATAATTTTCACATCATAACTTATTATTTTTATTTTCCCCCATAATTTAAAAATGTAAGAGCAATTCTTAGCTCACAGGCTGTACAAACATAGGTAGTGAGCTGAAGTTAACCTTTGGGCTGTCTGTAGTCTGCCAACTTTTCTTTAGGAGATGCTTGTGTTGGCACTCTGGCTGCAGGCAGCGGAGGGACAAGGGGACTGCCCAGGACCCACAGCCCTGCTACCCCAGAGGCATTTTCACACCCTCCTGTTTCTCCTTAGACATTTCTCTTAGAAGATGTAAGGTATTTGTATGTCTCAAAAAGCTCAAGCAACTTAAGCGAAAAGAGAATATACAGGAATATCTTACTCTATAGAGTGGTTGATACAGGGGCTCAAAGTACCTCAACTGTTTCTCTTCATCTTTTGGTTCTTTCCACCTCCGTGATGGTTAGCTTTCGGGGATCCATATGGTGGCAGGTTTGAGTCCAGCTGGAAACCAAGAAGGGCTTCTCTTCTCTTAAGAGTTTACACAGAAGTTCTAGACTTGATTACTTGTGTTTTGTTATTAGGCTTCATGCCCTCCTGAACTGGCCCCAGTGGCTGGGGAAACAGAACTCCACACCTGGGTGAGGTCAGCTCCACAATCCCCAAGACCTGAGAGTGATGCCCGAGTTTGGTAATAGGGGGCCCCTATTACCATAGAAAGATGAATGGATCCTGGAAGGAAGACTCAAAAGCGTCCCCTCCACATTGGGGACATCATGCTATGACATTTAGAATCTAAATGCCCTGAGCAAACTAAGTGGAGCTTTTGCCAGACGAAGGAAGCTGTCACTCACACCCCCTCTTCTAGAAGGAATTGCTTGTCTTCCCTTTTGCAAAATCCTTTTTGAGTGTTCTAGTTTCTTTTGGAGGAGACCTGTGTTTGGCAAACCTGGAACTACAGAAAGGTTTAGTTTTCATTTTCTGTGCAATTGGATGGTCTGGACTCACAGCACTCAGTTGATTCAAGTTTCATTTAGGGGAAACAGTGACTTGAATAGCTAATGGCCTAGCTCAGTCACTCATCCCCTCAGGAAAGGCAAAGAGAGCCTAACCTTCTAGCTCAGTGGTTCTTAACCTTTTTGAGGTACCAAACCCACCAGTTTCATATACACATTCACCGAACCCTTCTTTAGTGATAAATAAAATATGATTTTTTTTCCAAATTCAAGACATAGGTATATGTTTTTTTATTGGTGCACAAAATGAGCCATGCATGAACATCACCTTGCTCAAAGAACAAAATCAACAAAGTGCATGAACTCACAACAAATTACGGTATTACTTTATTCTGGCCTCCGCGGCAGAGGCTTCTCCGAACCCCTGAGACCGACTCATCGAACCCCTAGGGTTCCATAGAACCCAGGTTAAGAACCACTATTCTAGCTGGACTCAGAAAGAACTGTTTCCTGATGTGGGCTTTCCATGATCTCTATTGGAGTTTTCCAAGCTCGGTGGGTATTGTTGACAGTTGACCCTGCTCCTCCCCACACCACAGAGTCTTTTTCTACCTTTCCCCAAATATAATTTACTACGTCAAGTTTATTCCGTGGTATGCTTCATTCTGACCCTGTTTTTGTTTTACTCTTAATGACCCATTTCAGATTTCATGTCCTTTTTCCTCCTCCTTTGCCAAACCAAGACTGTTGTCCTTCATTACCGGCGCCTGCCACTTTAAGAGATGTCAAGTCGGCCTGGGGAAGGAAAAACAATTTTTTTCCTTTACCCATCTTAGGCTCTCTGGCTGGGGCCTTATAAATTAGACTGACAAAAGACAAATTAATGAGAGAAAAACAAACAGAAGCATATTCACTTGTGCCTTACACTTCTATTTGGGAGCCCTCAGCTATGAGCAACTCGTAAAGGTGGCTAGAAGTTGGGCTTACATGGCATTTTAACAAAAGAGCAATAAGTTTTTAGAGAAGTGACAAAACAGAGGAAAAGAACTTTGATCTTCTTATGGGAAGGAAAAAATATGGGGGAAACTGATGGAAGACAAGGACGAGTTGGTAAATCTGTTGTGTAGATTCCTCTGGTGCCACCTTCAGTCTAAGGATCCATTGTTATTCAGTGGTTAATTTCCTTCCTGGTATCAAGGGAGGGCAGACAGGTTTGCAAATTTATGTCTTGCTTTTAGGCAAGTAGGGAGAGAACAGAGAGCTTTTCTTATACCCCCCACCCCCCAATCTGCTTTCAGCTCAAAATAATTCTTATGCCAAAGTGGCATGATTTGGGGTGGCATATTCTGTTACCCTTGACAGGGAACCCTCATGACACACTCCAGGGTTAAATGGGGTCTGGGCTGATGTTTCAGACCCCATCGTCTGTGCCTGGTCGCAAGTGCCCCAAAATACTCTGTCGCCTTGTGACTTGTCTGTCACACCCCAGGCTAGTCAGCCCTATCTGTGGGAACAGGATGGCCAGCAACCTCGGGTCTGTGCCCCCCTCCGCAAAGATCCATAGAGAGTAAGTGCTGCAGGGACACCTGTGGCTGAGTTAGAAGGGGTGGCAAGTATCTGTATAACTGTAGTAGTGTGTTTATTGATTGCATTTATTTTATTTTATTGCATTGATTGATCGCTTGCTGTGACCAGGCCCTGGACAAAGCACTTTGCACACATTATCATGCATTCAAGCCTTCAGCAACTTTCTGAAGCAGTAGCAAAAGGCTGGTCTTCTGCCTTCTATGCTTGCTCCCTTAACAGTGCACTCTCTCATGGAAGACAGTGAATTGTTCACCACAGCTACAAGCCCAGCATCATCTGGTCCCTTCCTGTCTCTCCGTTCTCTCTTCCCCTTTCTCAGTTTGCTCCACTCACACTGACCTTTTCTTTGTTCTTGAACAGGAAGCTTGTTCCATCTCAGGGCTTCTGCATTTGCAGTTCCATCTGCCTCTAGTGTTCTCTCCTTTCTTCTTCCCCAGCCTTGGTCATTCAGCGTCAGCTCAAATGTCACTGTCTCAGAGATGTCTACCCTGACCCCACTGTCTGAAGAAGTCACCTGTCAATTGCTTTCTAGACCATAATTACATTTTGCTCTCAGCATAGTCCTGTTCACTTAAAAGGATATTATTTATCATTTTACCTGCCACCCACCTTCCCCACTAGCATGGACGTTTCATTTCTATATATTTAGCTCCTAAAACATTGCCTGGTGTAAGGGTAGTTACATTGAATAAACAAAGAGTCCTCAAATGACATATGAGGCCATGCCATTTGCCCAAGTTTCCACAGAGGAAGGGCCTCCCAACGGGGCAGAGTGCTGAGCTTTCAAAAGGAATATGGAGAGAATAAAAATCAGTACCTAGGAAAATTATCCCAACCGGCTGAACTTTTGCTTCGCCTTTGCGCCCAGTTTTTTGTTTCTGTTTTTCAGTGGCTTCCTTTTGTGAAGCCAGGCTGACCCTCTGACTTGAACACTCAGATTCTGCATCTCTTGCTGTTGTTGGGGAGCTGGTCTTCTCCACACCTCCAGTTGTAGCTAGGACACACACAAATTCCGGGTTTTTGTTCCACTGGCGTGTGATTCTCTTTATTTTTTAAATTTTTATTTATTGATTTTAGTGAGAAAAGGGAAGGGAGAGAGAGAGATAAATATTTATTTGTTGTTCCACTTATTTATGCATTCATTGGTTGGTTCTTGTACACGCCCTGTCCGGGGATTGAACCCACAACTTTGGTTTATCAGGATGACACTCTAACCCAGTGGTTTTAAACCCCTGGTTCGTGAAAGAGTTAACAACCTTGATGTTGTATGAAGATTATAGACCCAACGATTATAGACTGTATAGTGGAGAAACCTGACAAACATTACTTAGTCAAGTGACCCAGGTCAGCATCAACAGTGGGAAGTCATCCTTGTGCCCTTGATAGAAAGTGATGAGAATGGCAATTTCCCTCTGTGGTCTTTCTCCTGCAAATTCATAGCCCCGGTCTAATCTTCAGGAAAACAGCAGACAAATCCTAATTGAGGGATATTCTATAAAATATCTGATCAGTATTCCTCAAAACTGTCAAGGTCATCAATAACAAGTGACAAGTCTGAGAAACTGTCACAGTCAAGAGGAGCCTAAGGAGACAAGACTACTAAATGTTGTGTGGTCGCCTGGTTGGGATCCTGGAACAGAAAAAGGATGTTAGGTTAAAAAAAAAAAAAGGAAATCTGAACAAAATATGGACTTGAGTGAATTTTCTTAAATTCCTTAGTATTTTTAGTCGTGATGCTTTGCCTTGGTGATTGATGTCTCTGTTTAGGGCCTCATCTTCTCATGCTGAACTCTCAATCCAGCATCCCCGTTTCCACATTTGCCTCCGCTCTCCACCATGATCTGACCCTCCCTCTGGCTTCCCCGCTCACAGTCTGTGTTGGGGAACATTGAACTTGGCCCACCCATGCTTGCAATGGCCCATCCACAGGCCTCTCTGGCTGGTTTTCTCTGAACCTCAAGCAGCCCAAAGCACTCCCCAAACCACCCTCACTTATGCTATTCCTCAGTCTTGGACTCTGAATGGAAATATGTTCTCCAAGCAGTTTATCTCCCCAGTTAAGTTTCCAGCCTGTGAAGGATGAAATGAGCCACATGATTTCCAGGCTAAGCAATTTTTAAAAACTGAAATATTACTTTAGACAGTCCCAATTTACTTTCCTTTAGATTCCAATCGTTTCAGCCCCACCACGCGTGGTTTAAAGCAGCACCATCTGGTCGGTTCACTGTCCTTCCTGGCGTGACCCAGCCCTTTGTTTACTTCTGAATTGGTCTGTAAATGGGAGGTATTAGGGAGTCTTGGTGAACAATTTGAATCACAGTTCAGAATAGATTTATAATTGTCTATATTCATGAAGCCTGAGCTTGCAGGGCTAGAGGATAGTTTTTAAAACGTGAAACTTGAATAATAGGATGAACTTGCAGAAGTGCTGAAAAACATTAGTTGTTTCTGCAGTTGTCCAATTTTAATTGGACGAATTATCTTATTGTTATTTTAGGGTTATCAATTCCCACAGCATCTCTAACAATTCCCTCTGAATTAGGAAGTATATTTTATTCTTTTGTATGGTCTCATAGTTTTTCAAAACTATGACACAGCTGTTTGGTGACTCATTGAAGGTCATTTAGAAGTGTTGGGGTGAGGATGCCAACCAATACAAAATGACATTATAGATCATTAAATGAAATGCCAGAACTCATGTGTCATCATCTTCAAAGCACCACCCTCAGGTAACACACAGATTTTTCAAATAAAACCTTCCTGGAACGCCTCCTAGGAATGCAGCTCCAGTCTGTTAAGTCTTGGGAACATCCTCAATGGTGAGGAACCTTTGGTGGAGAAGGAGTTTGATTGTTTTGAAACCGCCAAAAGTCATTCTGAGCCTAGTTGTGCAAATAGAGTGGGTAATCAAATCATGTGAATATAAATGTGTTAAACTGCTTTTCTTGAATGACTCCTAAACTGATTTGAAAGCAGTTGTCAAAGAAGAGTTTGTTTATTAATATATCTCCTTATTTCAGAAGGGATTTAATAATCATATAAGAGTCTAAGAAAAGTTTTAAAGACTTGAGAAATGTTGGTTTTATTAGAAGTATAAAACATTCCAAGAGGATTCCTTGAAGGATAATATTATAGAATATTTGTTAAAAGTTTATTTCCATTAGCTTAATATCACACCTTCCCCCATCGCCTCACCCCCTGCTGTGCTGGTTTTGTGCATGATGCCGTCGGGACACACAACTTTTGCTGCTTCTCATTCTCCTTAAGAAGGCATGGTAAGCCTGACCTGTGGTGGCGCAATGGGTAAAGCGTCGACCTGGAATGCTGAGGTCGCTGGTTTGAAACCCCGGGCTTGCCTGGTCAAGGCACATATGAGAGTTGATGCTTTCTGTTCCTCCCTCTTTCTCTCTCTCTGTCTCTCTCTCTCTGTCTCCTCTCTGTAAAATGAATAAATAAAATCTAAAAAAAAAAAAAAGAGTACATTGCTACTCAGGAAACCGATGCAGTAATGACTAGGTCAAAAGGTAATATTTAAGAGGTAAATGAAACAAGTGTCCACATTCAACTACTTCTAATTAAAAAGAAGAAGAAGAAGAAGGCATGGTATGGAGTGATGTATGCAATTGGGTATTCCCAACGGAGGGAGTTCTGGGAAGGGAAGAAACGTTGGGACAGAGGCTCCCAGAGGGAATAATCTCTTTCTTTTTCCACCCCCAGCTCCAGCTATGGTGGAAGTCTGGGTTTGGCTGCATTCTCCTTTGATGGTCATGATGATGATGGTGATGGTAATGATGGATGTGATGATGATGGTAATGGTGATGGTGATGATAGTAATTATGGTAATTGACATTCACCAAGACCTCACTCTGTCCTTATGATCTATTAACCTTACATATAATCTCTCATTCAACCCTCACCACAACCAATAAGTAGCTTCTATTTATTATCACCACGTAACAGAAGATGGATACTGAGGGAGGAGGAGGTTGTATAACCCACCTACCAATTATGCAAATAGTTATTATAGAATGAACAAATATGGCAAACAAGGTTTATTAGACCCACTTTACAAGTGAGAAAGGGGAAACTCAAGAGAATTTAAATAACTTTTCCAGGGCTCAAGCCAGTAAGGGGCAGAACCAACATTCTGACTAGACTCATACTGTCAGCCAAGTGGTATCGTGTCCTTGCTGCTGGCACCGAACTGGGTGTTGTGAACAATGCCCAGTGAGCAGGACATTAGTCTCACTGCTTGGTTGTCCAACCTTCTTCAGCGAATCTATGTCCCTTCCTACAGACCATAGTTTCTACCCTTGAAGATGATAGTGACCCCATTGTGGGACCCTCCCCAGCAGGTTTTTTCTTCCTTGTTTATTATGTAGATTGTAATAGGCTGAATAATGGCCTCCCAAAGAAACCCCTAACCATGGGACCTGTAAATATGTTACTTTATATGGCCAACAGGAATTAAGGTATTCCCAGCAACACTACTGAAAAAGTGGGTCTAAACCAGGGGTCCCCAAACTTTTTACACAAGGGGTCAGTTCACTGTCCCTCATACTGTTGGAGGGCCGGACTATAAAAAAAAATTTGAACAAATCCCTATGCACACTGCACATATCTTATTTTAAAGTAACAAAACAAAACGGGAACAAATACAATATTTAAAATAAAGAACAAGTAAATTTAAATCAACAAACTGAGCAGTATTTCAATGGGAACTATGGGTGCGGATGCATCCTGTGCTCCTCTCACTGACCACCAATGAAAGAGGTGTCCCTTCCAGAAGTGCAGCGGGGCGGATAAATGGCCTCAGGGGGCCACATGCGGCCCCGCGGGACATAGTTTGGGGACTCCTGGTCTAAACCAATGATTGTCAACTGGGGACAGTTTTCCCCCCTGTGTTATTTGCAAATGTTTCAAGACATTTTGGGTTGATGGGAGGATGCTACCAGCATCTAGTGCAGGGGTCGGGAAATTTTTTGGCTGAGAGAGCCATGAACACCACATATTTTAAATGTAATTCCATGAGAGCCATACAACGACCCGTGCACATTACGCATTATCCAATAAAAATTTGGTGTTGTCGCGGAGGACAGCTGTGATTGGCTCCAGCCACCCACAACCATGAACATGAGTGGTAGGAAATGAATGGATTGTAATACATGAGAATGTTTTATATTTTTAATGTTATTATTTTTTTTATTAAAGATTTGTCTGCGAGCTAGATGCAGCCATCAAAAGAGCCGCATCTGGCTCGCGAGCCATAAGTTCCCGACCCCTGATCTAGTGGGTAGGGACCTGAGGTGCTGCTGACCACCCTGTAGTGCACAGGACCACCCCCACAGCACAGAGTGACCCCTCCCCAGATGTAAGCAGTGCGTGAGGTGGAAGACAGGTTGGAACAAAGTGCTCAGAGGTTGCTAAGCAGAGATGAGATAAAACTTTGACTTTGGCTTTGGTTCCTGAGCTCTCAGAATGAGCCTTCAGATGGTCTCACATTCTACATCCTTACCCCCCAATGGACAGAGAAGGGATCTGAGGCTTAGGGCAATCAAGTCATTTGCCCAAGGTCAGCAGTTAGAAAGAAGCAGATACAGGATTTGAGCCCGACTCGACTTGACTCCAGCATTGTGTTTCTTAACCCCACTGCTGATTGTGCATTCTCCTCAGTACTTTTTGTGACCTTGGACAAGTGAGATGTGGCTGAGAAAATAGAAACTTGGAGAAGCTGAAGAACACATTCCAAGTCACATTAGAGAATAAATAATCACGGCCAAGATTCAGAGTTGGGTCAGTTTCCTCAGCTGCAAAACCTTCCTTGCAGGATTGATTGTGGAAATAAAGAGACATGATGTATGAGAAGGCACTGGGCCACGGGGGATAGGAGTGCTCGCAGGACCCAGGGCATTCTCCTTCATCAGACAGGCTGGGGGGGACGGACAAGCCAGGAGCATCTGAATTAAAAGCAGTTATTTCATCTTGAGAAATGGTGACTCATTAAAAGCTATCGGCCATTTCCCGTTATATTCATGTTACAGTGAGAAGGCAAGATGCTTGGTCCATCCCATAATAAGATGTTTGGGGGTTGAAATGAGCTTCTTTCCTACATGAATGATTGATGACAATAAAAGGCTGGGGTGTCGCTAGGAGCCTGAAATGCATCATGATATCTGCTTCCCAGTAATTGGGGCTCAGATGTATTTCCCGGTGTTTAGACTCTGCGGGGTTGATGCCAGGAAGACGTGCCTGTGGTGAGCCAAGGGACTGGGTCCCTGACACAGGGATGATGAAGCCCCCTCTGGACTCTCGTTTCAAAGAAGGCATGGGTTTGTCAGAGTAGGAGGACTGCAGTTTATCTATAGGGACTGAGGAACAGCCCAAATGGCCAGAAGTCTGTTGTTCTCCAGATCTGATGATCCTCATTTTGTTTCCTCCTGCTGCGTTAGTCTGGCTGTTTCCAGGGAAAGGAAATGGGATGGTAATAAGAATGATACTGACCACGCTGTATCATGGCTAGGCACTGCACCATGTGTTTGATACATTATTTTATCTCATCTCCATAGCAGCAAGTTCATGAGGTAAGAGTTACTGTTCCATTTTACAGAAGAGGAAAGTGAGACTTGGGAATATTAGGTAATGTGTGTCCAGACCACAGAATTGTTAGTAGAGCTGGGACTTGAACCAGAATCTGTTCAAATCCACTGTCAGGGGTAAGTTGCTGGTGAGCCAATGACCAACACAGAGCACTGAAGCAAATTTACCCTCTGACACATAAGCCCCAGGCTAGCAGTTCAACTCGACAAAGGCACAGATTTTGTCTGTTTTGTTTCATTTTCTTTGCTTAGAACCGTGATGGTGAACCTGTGACACGTGTGTCAGCACTGACACGTGTAGCCATTTTCGATGACACGCGGCCGCATACCAGAGAAGTATGGGGCTGCATGCCAAGAAGGACGTTTCATCCTTGGCTCCTGCACGGCCAGGTGCAGTAGCCGGGGATAAAACATTTGCTGTAGTGTAGACACTCTGTGCCGGAGGTCTATAGGCCAAAACATTTTTGTTATATAAACTATAAATATAATGAAATTGTGTGGTTTTTTTTTTCTCGAAGTGACACACCACCCGAGTTATGCTCGGTTTTTGGCGAATTTTGACACATCAAGCTCAAAAGATTGCCCATCCCTGGCTTAGAGCAATATCTGGAATGAAGCAGGTTTTCAACGCATGTTTATTTAGTGAATAATAAGAACAAATATTATGCAGAGAAAGGGTTATGGAGAGAAATTTTTTGGGTGCCTGACACTTACATAAATTACCTAAGAGATGTGTATGATTGTTCCAGTGTTGCAGATGATGAGGAAGCCAAAGCCAGAGGCATCAACCGATGGGACCAAGGTCAGCATGCTAGCCGACGCTGACACCCCAGAGTCTGTGCTCCTAACTGCGCCCTTCACCTGCCCTCTTCAAGGGCTTAACTTAATTTCCCCACACCAGCTCTTTTTCTTTTCATTTTAAGGCTTTCTTGAATAGGTTCCACCTACACACCATGGTAAAATGTCAAACAGTGCAGCTAGGAGTAACGCACCGATGTCAGTGTAAATGTTAACAGGGTGGGCACTTAGGCGAAGGGAATCACTATGGTATCTTTTTAGCTTTCCTAGTAATCTAAACTTATTCCAAAGTAAAAAGTTTATTAAGCAATTCAAACAGTAGAAAAGGACATATTAGGTAGAAGGTGATTCTCCCGAGCACTAACTCTCAGTTCCCCCATGTCTTCCAAGGCAGCCTCTGTGGCTCTTCTCTCATGGGTCCTTCTGAAGATGTTTTAAGGTTGCCGGACACTTAATTCATGATGTGGGACTGAAATAGATGGGCCCACCTTAATTTAATCGCCTTGGTGATATGAGCTGGTTTGAAATAGTGACTCAAAGCGGCTGATTCATCTTTGGATGAAAAACTTGACAAATAGTTGAGAATTGTCCTTCAGGCTTGAATTCTTATTTAATTTCCAGTGAGAGCTCGAGAGTTGGGACCATTGCTGTTTGTCAAAAAACCCTAAGAACTGCATCCTGTCATGTCATTCCACATCCTGTCCCTTATGCTGACATAAAGGGCCTTTAAGAGCAATCCAACTGGAAGTGCCGGAATTCCATTCCAAAACAACTTTCCCAGGGGGTGGGAGGGTTATGGGAGGGGTACCCCGTGGTACTCAGATGCTTCTAGCATCAAACAACATTGAATTACATTGCGGGGAAAAATGCCTTTCTTTTCCAATTATCAACCTTTAAGATTACCAAAGAAGAAAGCCTCAGTTTGGTTGTTTGTTTTTAATGCCTCTCTATTACTTTCTACGTTTCTAATTCTTGCTAATTCACACTGTTAAGAGAGAAAAATTAGGCTTCAATCTTAGCCTTGAGCAGGTTACTGTATTTAGCCAGAATTTGTAATATCCCTTTGTTTCCATGAATTTATTTTTATGAATATTTTCTAATTATGCCAAGTGATAGGAACTTATTATGGAGGTGATATGAAATTCCCTTTAAGGAGTTTATTTAAATTTTCTTTCTACAGTCAATGTAAAGAACTATTGAGTAAACGATAGCATAGATCCGTGATGACGAACCTATGACACACGTAGCCATTTTCGATGACATGTGGCCACATGCGGCTGCATACCAGAGAAGTACGAGGCCGCGTGCCGAGAAGGACGTTTCATCGTCAGCTCATGCACGGTCAGCTGCGGTAGCCGAGGATAAAACATTTGCTGTAGTGTAGACACTCTGTGCCGGAGGTCTATAGGTCAGAACTCCCGCACAGAGTGTCTAGTTCTGGGACTTCCGGTAAGGCCGTTTTTTTCGAAGTGACACACCACCAGAGTTATGCTCGGTTTTTTGGCGAATTTTGACACACCAAGCTCAATAGATTGCCCTTCTCTGGCATAGATAGTGCATTCGTCTCCTCGGGCTGCTATAACAAAATACCATAGATTTAAGTGGCTTAAACAACAGACATTTATTGCTCATGGTTCTGTAGGCTGGGACATCCAAGATCAAGGCCCTGACAGCTGCAGTGTTCGGTGAGGACCCTTTTCCTGGCTTGTAGATGGCTGCTTTCTTGTGTCCTCACATGGTGAAGAGCGGAGAGAGAGGAAGCAAGCTCTTGTGTCTCTTCTTTCTCATGCAGACTTTACCCTCATGAATTTATCTAACCCTAATTACCCCTCAAAGTTCCCACCTCCTAATGCCATTGCATTGGAGGATAGGATTTCAGCAATTGAATTTGAGGTGAGGTGGATACAAGCATTCAGTCTCTAACAGATGGCACATGGCTGTGGTGAATTCTGTGCAGTGACTGAGGTTTTGGAAATGCTGTTCTGTAGCCCTCCGACCTACAGCATGGGCTTTGGAATTGTGCAGACCTGGGTCTGAGTCCCCGCTCTGCCACTCATTGGCTGAGTGATTTTGTCCCATTGTTTATGATCTCTCTGAGCCTATCCTCTTAATCTGTAAAGGGAGACTGAAAATAATAACTACCTGTCAAGGTATTTAGGAGTGTGGTGAGACCGTGCTTGACTCACAGAAAATGCTTATTTTGAGTTAGCTCTGGAGCATATCCCAGGTGCATGAGGTTATGAAGCAGAAACAATAGTAAGGCTGTCCAGAAGACCCTGGGCTTAAATTCCTACTGTGACCCATGGTTGGAAAAGACAGGCCAGGGAAGACTTCTCTTTGGTCCCTAGCAGTTTTACCCCTCTCGGCTGTATTTAAATTTTATAAATTGACCTTTAGAGATAGAGAAATGCTGATTTGTTGTTCCACTTACTTATTTATTCATTGGTTGATTCTTGTAGGTGCTCTGACTAGGGATCGAATTTGCAACATTGGCATATAGAGACGATGCTCTAACCAACTGAGCTACCCGGCCAGGACCCTTCTCAGCTATATTTAAATTACACGTTTCTAGCAGATTGCCAGCCCTCATTCATATCACCACTGCTGGGACCCCTGTCCCTGGGTAGCTTGAAATTTTCGAGGTTAATGACTAAGCCTGCTGGCGCGTCCCAGTCATGCCTGGTGCTCAGCTCTTGTTTGCTGGTCTGCAGCACTCATGAGGCATGCATCTCCCTGGTGTGGCAGTTGGGGATAAAAAGATGAATTTAGCTGCTTCTTCCCCCAGAAGTGACTCAGCTCCTGGAAGCTCAGTGACAGCCATGGCAGTTGGAGCCCTGAAGATTTCTGTGCCTTAGTGTTTTGCTCTGTCTCCACATCAGCTGGGCTCTGCCTGGAAATATGCAGTGGAGCCTCATAGAGACCGTCTTCTCTGGTCAGCCTGAAATGCTGTCTGTTTCCCTCCAGGATTTGTCCTCATGGACACATTCATTGGCAGCTGTTGGGTGCCAGCCTTCTAGCTGGAAATGATGTCAAGAAGGCGTCCATCATACCAGTTCTATCACACAAATTCACCCTGAAAAACCGCCCAGCACGCGTGAGGTTTATTTATTTATGTCCTGCACCAGCATTTCTCAGAGTCTGTTTTGAAAACCTCCTGCATGATAGTCCCTGGGGGTAGGGAGAGAGACGCTGCCTTTTTAACAAGCTCCCCAGATAATCACCACACCCGCTAATGATCGAGAACAGCTACTTTCCATGTTCCTAACGCAATATAACATGTCCAGTTCTCTCTACTATTAAGATGATGGTGGTGGCCTTGACTGGCTAGCTAAGTTGGTTAGAGTGTTGTCTCACAACACCAAGATTGTGGGTTTGATCCCCGGTCAGGGCACATACAGGAATCAACCCATGAGTGCATAAGTCAGAGGAACAAGAGATTGAAGTTTCTTTATCTCTCTTTTCTTTCCTCTCTCAAATCAATTTTTTTAAAAATATGATGATGGTAAGTCTTAAGTGGGAAGATAATTCTTAAATGAATACAGCAGGGCTTTGGAGTAGGACAGGTCTGATGTTAAATCTTAGTTCCGTCACTTACTCTTCTGTGCTCATCTGTGAAATGGGGGTGCTACCAGTATTTACCACCCAGAGCTATTTTGAAAATCAGATCCTGGCAAGTGACAAATGCTCAATGAGTGTTAGCTATTATTGTAACTGGGTAGACATAGTTTTTAAAAGCCTTTGAACTGGGGAAATGATAGCATCTACCACCTAGGGCAGGGGTTGACAAACTTTTTCTGTAAAGGGCTAGGTAGTGGGTATTTGAGGGTTTATGGGCCACATGCTCTTTGTTGCAGCTACTAAATTCTGCTGTTGTATAGCAAAATCAGCCATAAATAACACATACATGGGCCCTGGCTGGTTGGCTCAATGGGTAGAGTGTTGGCCCGACGTATGGACATCCCGGGTTTGACTCCCGGTCAGGACACACAGGAGAAGCGAGCCATCTTCTTCTGCATTGCTGCCGCCCTTCTCTCTCTCTTCCCCGCCCACAGCCAGTGGCTCGATTGGCTCAAGTGTCAGCCCTAGACAGTGGGTTGCTGATTGGATCCCAGTCGGAGTTCTTGCAAGAATCTGTCTCTCTCACTCCCCTCCTCTCACTTAAAATAATAATAATAATAATAATAATGATACAGAAATGAATGAGCATGGACAGTGTTCTAGTAAAACTTTACCTACAAAATCATGCTTGGGACTGGATTTGGTTTATGGCCATAGCTTGCTAATCCCTGGCCTGGGGCATTGTGAAGATTAAATGAGATATGGCTTATAATAAACTTAACACAGTGCCAGGCACAGTGCACTGACTACCAGAAAGGATTCTAATTCATTCCTATCTGATTTGAAGCCTGGGCTTCACCCCTTCCTCCAGGGGAAGTAAAGCATCCATAAGTGAGACTTTTCAGTAGAGGTATCAGACTGATTCTCTTCCCAAAGTCAAAGCTGAATAGCCTAACAAGGCAGTGGCACAGTGGATAGAGCGTCGGACTGGGATGCGGAGGAGCCCAGGTTTGAGACCCCGAGGTGACCAGCTTGAGCGCGGGCCCATCTGGCTTGAGCAAAAGCTCGCCAGCTTGGACTGAAGGTCACTGGCTTGAGCAAGGGGTTACTCGGTCTGCTGAAGGCCGCACGGTCAAGGCACATATGAGAAAGCAATCAATGAACAACTAAGGTGTCAAAACAAAAAAACTGATGATTGATGCTTCTCATCTCTCTCCGTTCCTGTCTGTCTGTCCCTGTCTATCCCTCTCTCTGACTTTCTCTGTCTCTGTAAAAAAGAAAAAAAAAAAAAGTCAAGGTACATCTCAGCACCTGGAACCTAGCAGTGCTACCACCTTCGTCCTCCCCCAAGGATAGAGGTAAATGCCAGACCATGGGGTGTGATGAATTCTGTTGTCACACTCTTCGCCACAGGATGGTTTGCTATTTTCAGCATCTGCCCATGGAAATCAGGTTGCCCTGAACCCTGATGTGAGAAACCCATTTATATCTGCGGGGTTGTTAGCCACGAGCTCTTGCATCCACACAGGCATTTAATTCTCGTCTGGAAGCCATGAAATGTGATTATGGAAAAGAAAGAGAAAGAGACAGAAGGAGGGACAGAGAGACAGACCTGGGTTTGAAATCTGTCTCTGCAATGTTCTAGTTGTGTGATGCTGGAAAAGTCCCTTTCCTTTCCCTAAGCTTCAGCACAGTGTAACACATGAGGGCTATTGAACTTCATTTTGCTAACAGGAAAGTGAAACTAAGTGGTAAAAGGGACTCATTCAAGTTCATTTGGCTGGTGATTGGCCTCAGATCAAGGATCTCTGACTCTGGCCCTCAGCTGGTTGTCACCATTCCCCAGCCCCTGGCCACTTCCTGGGACCCCTGCTGCTTCAAACTGGAGCTGTGCTCCATGTGCAGTGACTAAAACTCTTGAAGAGTGTGACATCACTGTCAAGTAGCTTGTGAGCCTGTGACCAGTCATCACTGTAGTGGGCTAAATAGTACTCTCCCAAAATTCATACCCACTCAGGACCTCAGACCTTGCTTGGAAATAGGGTCTTTGCAGAGGCCATTCAGATGAAGATCGAAATGAGATCATACTGGACTCGGGTGGGCCCTGAATCCAATGAGATGGAAAAAAAAAAACAGAGGCGGACACACAGAGCTACAGGAAAGAAGGCCATGTGAAAAAAAAAGGCAGGTGTTGGAGCAACGCTGCCACATGCCAAGGACTGCAGGAGCCACCAGGATCTGGAAGAGGCAAGGAAGGATCCTCCCTTTGGATCCTTTGGAAGGATCCCTCCTTTCTCAAAGAGCCTTTGAAGGGAGCGCGGCCCTGCTGACACCTTGATTTGGGACTCTGGCCTCCAGAAGAACTGTGAAGGAAGACATTTCTATTGGTTTAGCCACTCTGTTTGTGGCGATTTGTTACGGCAGCCCTAGGACTCTAAGATGTGAGTGAGTAGGGTAGTGGACTTGGAGCTGGTCCTCTAGCTTAATTGGAACCCAGCACACAGTACTGTGTGTGTGTGTGTGTGTGTGTGTATGCACACATATAAAACACATATTACCCTATATGTGCACATCACATGTAATATATAATATAAATTAATATATAAATTTATATACATAGACACATTGAAAGAATGTACAGCAAAATGTTAATGGCAATATATGGTGTAATACACACACACATACACATATAGACACACACAAATATACACATACCTATATACTGTGATGGACTGCCTATCTGTGTCCCCCTCCATAATATGTTCAAGCCCTTATACCCAGTATGGCCAATTTGAAGTTAAATAAGGTCATAAGGGTGGGGCCCTGATCCTATAGGATCAGTGTCCTTAGAAGAAGAGACACCAGAGAGTTCTCGCTCCCTCTCTGTGCACAAAGAAGAAGCCATGTGAGCACATGGTGAAAAAGTGGCTGTCTACAAGCCAGGATGAGAGTTCTCACCAGAAACTGACCCTGCCAGACCTAATTGAACTTTCAGCCTCCAGAACTATGAGAAAATAAATATCTGTTGTTTAAGCCACCCAACCTCTGGTATTTTATTATAGTAGCCCAAGCAAACTAATACGTGTGTATGTGTGTGTGTGTGTGTGTGTGTGTGTGTGTGTGTGTGTGTGTGTGTATGGTGTCTTTCTCTATATATGAGATAGTGTATATGTGGTAATATGTATGGTTCTCTCTCTATATATACTATATTTATATATATGGCAATATATTTAACTCTAACTATAAATGTAAGACTGGAAGAATGTCCATCAAAATGTGGATAGTGGCTCTCCCTGGGCAGTATGGTTATGGATACATTTTACCTTGTTCTTTTTTTATCTGTATTATCTGAATTTTCTACAACAAATATATTATTTTATTATTTACATTACTTAGTATCCCTGTCATCTAATGACTAATAGTGTCACTATAAAATAATTATTATAAAATTCTTTTCCGCCGAAGGTGGGACTTGGTCTTAGAGGTTGCGACAGGCAAAGTGGCCATGGTCAAGGGAAGCAGAGGCTCAGGAGCCGGGAACAGTCAGGGACGGTCAAGGCCACACACACAATCCTGAACAGGTTTTGGTGAGCCCCCCTGAGCCTCTGCTTGTCATCGTAGGTAACAGGGTTCCCACTGCAAATGTGTTTTCCAGTTTTGAAGGGCCTTCTCCCACACTTGCCATGCAAGCTGAGACCCGTGTGGCTTTGCCATGTACAGAGGTTACTGGGTCCAGACTGTGCCCTGGAATGAGGGAATCCCTGCAAACCAGTGCAGACTCGGGGTCTTGACACCTGCGTTTTGTGTCTCCCTCTCAGGTCAGCTGGACATCATCTCCATGGCAGAGACGACCATGATGCCGGAGGAGATCGAGCTGGAGATGGCGAAAATCCAGCGTCTCCGGGAAGTGTTGGTCCGACGGGAGTCAGAGCTCAGGTTTATGTGAGTGTCTGGGGAAGCAGCCTAGAAAATTAAGGTGGGGTTCATGAGGAGGACACCCAAGAACCTAACACTTACTGTCTATTACTGCGTGCCAGGCACTGCGATAAAGGTGTTAAGCATATTTTTTTAAAATCTTATTTGATTCTCACGACTGCCTAGAGAAGTAGGTATCATAATCTTGTGTTTTCAGACCCTGAAGGTGGGATTGAATTCAGGACAGTCTGAGTCCAAAGCCCGAGTTCTTTCTATGTTGCCATTGTGAAGAGAAATGGAAGAACTGAGGTGGGCAGTGGTGGTACCCAGTGCTGGTGTTGTTAAGGGCACACACTCTGGATTCAGATAGGCCTGAGATTTTAAAAAATAGAAGGAAAAGAAAAGCTGATGAGCTTGGGCAGTTTACTTAGCCTCTCTGAGCTTTATTTCCTCTACTTGTCTGCAGAGCACAGAATTCCTAAGAAATCACAGGTAGTCTTTGAAGAGAAACTGTAATTTTAAAAATTGAGGTCTGGCAGATAAAAAGTGAGAGTTTTAAAGCAAAACAAACAAAAAAGAGATGGTTTAAGAGGAAAATTTTCTACATTGCCTGTCAGCTTCCAACATAAACTTCCCTCCAAGTTTCTAGGCACGTGCTAGGCACCTCTCACCCATTCTGTCACTGATTTCTCTCACTCCATGAGGCTAGTTACGGAATTATCCCATTTTGCAGATGAGGAGACTGAGGCTCAGGGAAGTGAACTTGCTCAGGGCCATCAGAGCTTGTAAACTGGGGAGTTCGGATTCAGACCCAGCTCTTCTTGCTTTCAAAACTCATATCCTCACAACTACATTACATGACCTTCTCTCTCACCCCATCAAATGGACTGAAATATAACCAGCTGCCATTTTTATAGCTCCCTGTCTGCATGGGCCAGACCCTGTGCTAAATGTATGTGCACAAGACCTTTTTACAAGATCCCTTAGAGAAAGATTCTAGAACACCTCTCACTTTCATGTGGGAATAAGATAAACCAATACGTAAGTGTTTGGAAGCAATCCTTCTCTCCCCATGTTTTTGTTTTGTTTCTTTCTCGCTAAAAGAATTGGAAGTATTGTCTGTGATGGAGAAGTATTAACTCAGACCACATGTTCAGTTAGGTCATGTGGTTCCAACAACTGAGGCTGCCAAGATTAGCCATGGTGACTTTAAAATGTCTGGTGGCTACCCAAGTCAAGATGAGTGGCAGAAAGTTCTAAATAGGGAAAACCACTGATTTTGGGCTCGCCTGTGTATTGGTAATTACTGAACTCAAGTAATGGGTACAGTCACTCTGCATAAGAAACAGTGACAGTCCAAGTATAGGATCAGGGAGTGCTGAAATTTCCATGCTACTCCTCCCTGTCGATGAAGTTGGGCTAAAGGGGAAACCCAGCTCTCAAAACTTTGGTGAAAAATATTGAATAACTGATGGTTCAGTGGGCAACAAGAAGGTGTGGGATTATCATAGCCTATAAATAAATAATACATAGCACATACGTGAAAATTAGAAGTCTTCCTCCATTCTGTCTTTAATTCTAATTCATAGAAGTGACCTATGTTAATAATATTGGCTTTCGGCCCTGGCTGGTTGGCTCAGTGGTAGAGCATTGCCCAGCATGTGGAAGTCCTGGGTTCGATTCCATGCCAGGGCACACAGGAGAAGCGCCCATCTGCTTCTCCACCCCTCCACCGCTTCTTTCTCTCTGTCTCTCTCTTCCCCTCCCACAGCCAGGGCTCCATTGGAGCAAAGTTGGCCTGGACCCTGAGGATGGCTCCATGGCCTCTGCCTCAGGTGCTGGAATGGTTCAGGTTGCAATGGAGCAACACCCCAGAAGGGCCGAGCATCACCCCCTTGGTGGGCATGCTGGGTGGATCCCGGTCGGGTGCATCCAGGAGTCTGTCTGTCTGCCTCCTGCTGCTTCTCATTTCGGAAAAATACAAAAGATAAAATTAATAATAATAATAATAATAATATTGATTTTTATCCTGGTGAATAGTTTCATGACTATTCTTTCACTTATATAAACATTAGTCTGGATATACTAATTCCCCCTTATAAAATATGATTAAATTAGTATGTGAGTCTTGCTTTTGCATGTTTTCTATTTTTCTGTTTCCAGTTTTTACTTTTTATGCTCTCAAAGAGTATATAGTATTTATGTTCAGTTCTAAAACTATAATTAAGTCACTGTTCTTATCTATAGATCGTTTCCAATGTTAGAAAGACATCACTGGCATTTGCAATACCCTCCTTGTGTTTTAAAAGGAGAATGGCAGAGAGCATGAATCCTGTTTTAAGGCCCAGAAACCTGCAGGTGCTTAAGAGGGGCCAGAGGTTGCTCTTGCCGCTGCAGGGACAAGGAGGGCAGTCTCTCTATCTCTGCATTTGCTGGCCTTTGCATTATGTGCATGGGCGCACACACACACACTTGCATGGATTATCCCCAGCATGTGGCGTATGCCTGGCACATAGCAAGTACTTGGCGACAATAATAGCCAGCTCTGGGCCAAGCGCTGCACTAAGCTTTTGACTTATGACCTCACTGAATTTCTCCATCACGTTCGTGAGTCTAACCACTTAGGGACAAATGTCAACAGTAGACACTTGAATAAATCTAATTATCTAAAGGATACAGAAGGATGTCAATGTAGTCAGTGTATAGAGGGGGGGCTTAGAGACATTCTACAGGGGACTGGCCCCTGGAATCTCCCTTAATGGCCCCTCCAGCCTGCTACAGAATGTAGCCTTGTCAGGAGATGCATGCATCTCATCAATCTCAGAGGTTCATGATGGACTCTAGGATGGCCAGGGTAGAGATCATAGCCCATTCAGACCTGGACATAAGCCTCATCCATCATCCTTGACCTCCCAGGCTAACAGGCTGTGTGTGGGCTATTCTTGAATTCAGTTTCCTGGCTATTTCTCAGATCTAGGCCCTCACATAGCTGTAGGTCTTATCGTGTAGGTGGATCCTATTCTTGTCTCCATTTTATAGACAAGGGAATTAGAGGTTAAGAAATTTGACCAAAGTTGGGTTAGCAAATAAGTAGACAAGCTAGAATGCATTCTGACTCCAGAATATTTATAAAAATGAGTGAATGAAGGGTGGAAGGAAGTGAAGAAGGGAGGGAGGGAGGAAGGAAGGAAGGAAGGAAGGAAGGAAGGAAAGAAGGGAGGGAGGAAGGTCTGACTATATCTATCAAGATAATTTCTAAAACAGTATAAGCTCCATGAAGCCAGGACTCTTACCCATCTTCCTCACTATTACATCTTCCCATCATCTTGAACAGTACCTGGCACTTATTAAACAAGTACTATTTGTTGAATGTGCAATAAACTTTTCTTTCACACTCCATTCTTACCCCGACAACTTCCCTTTACACACAGGCATGTGTATGCACACACCCCCAAGACCCTTGGCGTAGGGTTAGAGGGGAAATAGAATTTCAGGCCATGCTGTGCACTGACTGGCTCAAGTGAGGAAGCTCCGAATGACAGGAATGTGACAGCTCCTGGCTAAAGCAGTCCCCATGACTGTAGCTGTAATAATCGGAATTAGATTGGTTTTGTCACACCTGCTCTGAAGTCATCAAGTTAATATCCATCAGCTCCATGGAGACTGTGTGAATCAGACCATATTTCATGGTTGAGGGTGTCTTCTCACTTTCACGGTCTGCTGCTGTGTTGACTTTATTAAGAACGGTCTAACGACTGTTGCCCCAACACACCCAACGTTTAGCATTATTCTTTCATGGGTTTCCCTTTTCTTGTTTTGTCCTTTCCCCTGGGACTCACAGCCTTTGATGGTTCTCCATGTCCTCTTGCCAGAACTGTGAGGAAGTAGAAGGGGTGATTTATTCATTTCCAGGAAACTAGGGTGAGCTCATGAGAAATGGGCTCCAGGTTCATCCTGGCTCTCCCATGTCCTTGGTCTATGACCTTGGGCACGTGACAGTGCTAAGAACTACTGTTTATCAATGGCACTGATGTGCTGCACACGTGCTGCATGCATTGTGTGCATTAGCTCACTTTATTGAATCATCACAAGAATCCTGAAGAGGTGGGCTTTATTCCTTCTACTTTATGGATGAGGAAACAGAGGTTATAGAGATAAAATAGCTTGTTTAAGGTCACCAGCTAGTAAGTAGAACTAGGATTTGAACCCTAGGTATCTGTCTCAGAGGCAGAGCCCTTAACCCTAGTTTATTTTTCTTTCTTTTTTTTTTTTTTTTAACAGAAACAGAGAGAGTCAGAGAGAGGGATAGATAGGGACAGACAGACAGGAACGGAGAGAGATGAGAAGCATCAATCATCAGTTTTGCGTTTTGACACCTTAGTTGTTCATTGATTGCTTTCTCACATGTGCCTTGACCGTGCGGCCTTCAGCAGACCGAGTAACCCCTTGCTGGAGCCAGCGACCTTGGGTTCAAGCTGGTGAGCTTTGCTCAAATCAGATGAGCCCGCGCTCAAGCTGGCGACCTCAGGGTCTTGAACCTGGGTTCTTCCGCATCCCAGTTCGACGCTCTATCCACTGCGCCACAGCCTGGTGAGGCTAACCCTAGTTTATTATCTTTATTCCCAACATCGGGGCCCCTTTTCTCCTTGTCCAGCTCTTTTGGAATGCAAAAACAAACTCCTGGTTGGATGCCCACAATCCCACATTCCCACATTGCATTTTATCTTGTTCCAGCCTCTTGAATTAAGTGTAGTGGAAATGGAGAACATTCTACTGAGTCCGGCTTTGGACTTTTCTGTACCCTTCCTCTGGAGATAAATGATTTATCTGGAGCCTAAAATGATGAGCTCCACCTTAGGAAGTTAAGGCTGGCTGTAGTGTCCCGTTCCTATCAGGGCTCTCAGGGACCACAACAGTCCACCTTTATTAAGTCCTTACTGCAAGGCCAGACATGTGCTAAGCCCTTCACGCACATTATGACACAGCCTAGAGCAAGGGCTTACTAACGGAAGGCTGCGTCAGGAACACCTCCAGCATACCTGCTTGCCCTGGATCAGGCCCAGGAGGTCAGGTTCACAGAGGGTTATGAGTAACTGTGGCGGGCATAGGTCCCCGCTGCTCATGCACAGCACATTTCCTTTCATTGTCTTCCCTTCGCTTGTCCTCTGGTTTCCCAGTTGCTAAATGGCATTTAGAGATCTCCCTCTTAAAGGGTGGCAATTTCTGAGTTTCATTTGAACGAGTCAATAAACCCTTCAGTATCACGAAGCCGCCTCTGTAATAAGCGTCAGATGTCCAAGAGATAAAGCTCAACTCCTGCTTTGTTCCATCCCTAACCCTCCTGGACGCCCACCTCCTGGTTCCTCCTGCTGCTGCCCCATCTCCGTACCCCTCGCCAGCCTGGCCTGTGGAGGTTGTCGACAACCTCAGACTCATTTTCTCACCCTAATTCCAGCACTGAATCACACCACCAGCCTTTCATGACTCCTCCCGCGGTCACCCGCCTCAGCTCTGCTGTGTCCTCTGCACATCCTGATCCTGCTGTTTATCTGGCTTCCAGATAATTAGGTAGCTTCGGCCTCGGAGCGGCGGTGGGAGATGTTTATCTTCATTTTATACCCGCTTGCTGGATTTTCATAAAAGGGGTAGTGGATGCTGTCTCTCAGCTTGCTCCGGGCAGTGGTGGCTCTTAATCAGCGAGAGTCCGAACTGCAGCAGGCCGGGGACACGGGCATGCAGAGGACGGATTTCAGGAGCACAGTCCTTGAGTTCCAATATTTCCAGAGCCTGGGCTGGAACCCCAGTGAATTCATTTCATTAAGAAGTACCAAGGCCTGGCTGGTTGGCTCAGTGGATGGAGCGTCGATCTGGCATATGGGAATCCCAAGTTTGATTCCTGGTCAGAGCACACTAGAGAAGTGACCGTCTGCTTCTCTCTCCCTCCCTCTCCCCTTTCCCTCTTCCCCTCCCACAGCCAGTGGCTTGATTGGTTTGAGCATTGGTTCTGGGCACTGAGGATAGCTTGGTTGGCCCAAGCACTAAAAATAGCTCAATTGATTAGAGAATTAGCCCAAGACAGGGGGTGCCAGGTGGATTCTGGTTGGGCTGCATGCAGGAGTCTGTCTCACTACCTCCCTTCCTCTCACCTAAAAAAGAAAGGAAGGGAGAAAAGAAGAAAGGAAGGGAGGGAGGGAGGGAGGGAGGAGGGAAGGAACCAAGTGTGATGAAGACACCAAGCCCATCTCGGGGAGAGTTAGGGTGAGTTAACAGAAATTGCCTGAGTTGTCAACAGCAGCTTTTCAAATACTTGCTATTCTGGAAAGTGTTATAAGTGTTTTACATGCATTGATTCATTTAATACTCGGTACAATCGTCTAGAAAAACGACACACCCTCATTTTATAGATGAAGAACTGAGGCACAGAGAGGTCAAGTAACTTGCTCAGGGTGGCACAGGTTCCATTAAATAGCAGACAATGCTATAACCCAGGTGTTCTGAGTATAGCATTCATTATCTCAACCATCATGCTACAGGGTCTCCCTACTGGTTTTGAATTCCAGTTCTACTTTTTACCAACTATGTGACCTGGAACAAACCTTTTGTTCTGTTTTACCCACTTGTATAATGAGAAAAAGATGTTTCCCTGGCAGTGTTTTCATCCCTGGTAGCAAGGGATGAAAAGAGAGGATGCATGAAAGTGAGTGGCTCTTTCTAGGAAGTAAGCGGCTCTTTCTAGGAAGTAAGCAAGTCAAAATTCTCTTTTCTCCTTTAACTGTTAATGCTGTGCTTTGAGGGAGAGTCGTGGGACAGGGCAGCTTAATCATCACCAGAGGAAACCCAGAAAATGCTTCTGCCCTGAGAAGCTGGGGAGTGGCTCTTAATCATCAAGTCTAATTCTACCCTGTGACCTGACTTTACTGTAATTTTAAAATTTTTATACAACTGCATTTTTTCCACTTTAATTACCTGATAATTCTGAAGTCTATTAAGAAGAGCTTCAAGCCAGAGGCAAAATGAAGCATATACATTTATGGAACTTGACACGTCTCAGCCACGTTCAGGAGTTCTGCGTCACACCAGTTGCACTCTGGCTTTTAAATAGTGTCTCCTAAGAACAGGTCACCATTGCCAGAGCCACTGTACATATCAGGTGGGAAGAGCTGCCTTTAATGTAGAAAACCTAAATAGCAATTTGTCTGGACAAAATATATAAAATATTTGAGGAGTTAGGGAGGAAAAGGAGAAAGGAGGCCTCAAGAGAAGAGGAAAGGATGGAGACATAGAGAGAAGAGAAAGGATGGAGGATGTTCCAGGTTAGACCTCTAAATGGAAGGAGCTTCCTGAGTTTCTGAGCACACTGGGAGGTAGGAATGAGGTGGGGATCTGGGCTGATCAAATGGGGAAAGACATGTCTCCCTCTGGACAAGCTTCTGTTTTTCCAAGTTGCCTTTTGCAGTCAGAACAAGCTTCGGGGGAAAGAAATCTAATCTCTGGGAGCACTGTCTTACCATAAATATATTTCATTCTCTTGGCTCCAAGGATCTCTCTGAAACTCCCGGGTTCTGATGAGGAGGAGGGAAATCACTGTTTTAGACTCTTGTGTTAATATTGTGTCGACTTGACTGGGTTATGGGGTTCAGCCATTTAGCCAAACATTCTTCTGAGTGAGTTTGTGAGGGTGTTTCTGGGTGAATTTAACATTTGGATCTGTAGACTGAGAAAAGCAGATTGCCCTCCCCTATGTGGATGGGCCTCATCCAATCAGTTGAAGGCATGAATAGAACAAAAGGGCTGAGTAAGAGGGAATTTTGCCTGCCAAATTCCGTGAGCTGGGTCATGCATCTTTTCCTGCCTTTGAACTTGAACTGAAAATTCGATTTTTCTTGGGACTGGGGTCTTTTGAACTGGAATTTATACCATCCTCCTTCCTGCATCTCCAGCTTGCCAACTGTAGATCTTGGGACTTCTTAGTTGTATGAGCCTCCATAATCCACTGAGTCAATTCCTGATAATAAATCTCTCTGTACACTATATGTATCCTATTGGCTCTGTTTCTCTGGAGAACCTTGACTCATTCAGCCCCATTTATTCTCAGGAATTTCCATCTGAATACTTTATCTAGCTAGCAAAGACCTAGGGGTTGGAGAAGACTGATTAAGAGAAAGGGAAAGTGGCTTACTGCTTTGGTAAAACCAGTTTTGGCATTTCAGAGTAACAATGAATGTGTTCTTACTCTACAACCAGTAATTTCTCTCCTGGGTATTCCCTAGAGCTGGTCTGTGTAATTGGGTAGGCACTAGTCTCATGCAGCTATTTTAATTTAAATGGAATGAAATTTAAAATGCAGTCCTTCAATAGTCCTGGCTACATTTCAAGTGCCCGTTTGTCAGTTGTGGTTAGTATGTACCGACTGGAAGGCGCACATTTTTGTAGAATATTTTCATCATCACAGACAGTTCTACG
The DNA here is from genome assembly GCA_037038555.1 of Rhynchonycteris naso. Taxonomy (NCBI): domain Eukaryota; kingdom Metazoa; phylum Chordata; class Mammalia; order Chiroptera; family Emballonuridae; genus Rhynchonycteris; species Rhynchonycteris naso. The sequence continues at coordinate 187,058,883 of CM073000.1, read as the reverse complement.
GGGCATCATTATCCTGAAGAGACTCACACACACGAACATCAGAAGGTCTCTTCCGGATTGTTTATAACAGACTTGTTTGTAAGAGCAAAACACTGGAAATTCATCTGTGTATCGGTAGAAGAAAAGCACAGATCAACTGTATTCTAGTTATACCAGGAATATGATGCAACGGTGAAAAGAATACCCTATGGGAATTAACATGGATGAATCTCAAAACCAAGATGCTGAGCAAAAGATTTAGGTAAAAGTCAAAATATGTAAAACGAACAAATATAATTGTGCAGGCATTTTTATAGGAATGGTTAACTTTACAAATAAAAAGCATTAGCATTAAGTCAGCATAGAGCTTACCTCTGAGGGAATGAAAAAAATTCAAGGGAATGGGGTATACCAGCATTTCTAAGAGGTTATTACTTAGCCAGAACAGGTTAACCAGTACAGGTGATTACTTAAGCAGAATGCTGGGCATGTAATTGTTTATTATTCCATAAACTGTATACATATATTTTATGCACACTTTTTAATATAGTCACAAACGAAAACACACCTATTTTTTTTTTCATGTTTTTGTTGTGGTTGAATACACCCAACATAAAACTTAAAATTGGGATCATTTTTAAATGTACAGTTCATTGGTATTAAGAACATTTGTAATGTGCAACCATCCCCACCATCTATTTTCAGAATTTTTAACTTGCAAAACTGAAACTATACCAATTAATCATTTCCCTCTTCCCTAGCTCTTGACAATCACCATTCTACCTTCTATCTCTACAATTTTGACTACTCCAAAGTACCTCATAGAAGTGAAATCATACAGTATTTGTCTTTTTGGACACAAATACATTTTTAAGGAAAAAATGCTAAGAAGCGGGGAGTAGTGTATGATATCTGATACCTTTACTGAAAGGTCTCAGATACCTCAAACTCGGTATGTCCAAGTTCAAGCTTATGATCCCCCTACACCCCACACCCCTCCCCTCCAAACTTAGCTCAGCAATTGACTCAGTACCACCATCTCTACCCATCTAAACCTCTAATTGAAAAGTCAGATGCCACCCTTGACCCTTCACAAATTTGCCACCTGGCAGATTCATCCATTCTCAACTGTGTCAGCTTTACCTCCTAAATCAGTTTCTCACTGTCCACTTTTCTCCATCTCTCTGGTCACCGCCCAGTTCCACATTCCAATGTCTGTTTTGGATCTCAAAAGCCTCCCTGACATTCAAGGCCGTGGTTGCCAGAGGGAGCTTCTCAAAATGCAAATCAGACCTTAGCTCCCAGCTCTAAACCCATTCCAGAATTTGTGAGTGTGATAAAGCCCACAAAGTCCTACCAAGCCCATTCTCACCTGTCCTCTCCTTTTTTCTTCTGTATCTGTTCTCCACCACAGACCCCACCTCTGCTCTTCATCCCCACAGCCCTCCCACCTTCTGGCAAGGCACCTTCTGCCACTGGGACCTTTTTGTCTCTGTTGTTCCCTCTCTCTGTACCCTCTTATCCCACTGTTAGGCAGATGAAATATATTATGCTCACTTTGTTAAAGATGGCGCTGCCCATGTGTAAGTTTTAAGAGTAAGCTTTTCCCCACACCCTTGAGTGATTGGATGATGTAGGGTTGTGCACTCTCATGAGGAATCCTCCCATTATGCCTCAGATAAGTGACTTTGTATCAGAGACTTCCTTGTTTGTAGATTGGATTAAAGGTTTTGAATCTATGCTATAAAGTGGGGCAGACTGGGAGTTCGCTCTCTCTCTCGGTTCCTGAGATTAGTATCAGAGAGGAGAGCAGATGAAGGCCACGTGGAGGCCAGGAGAAGCAGCCAAGATGGTGGGGTGCTGAGGAAGAAGCCAGTTTGTGTAGAGAGAAGGAGATGGGAAACCGGTGAATAAGTCTGGTGAGCTAGAAGCCTTTGATTCTAGGAAACTCGGATAAGTCAGTAGCTTTGTGAGCACTAAACGAGTGGGTTTTGGAGCCCAGTGTGTGTTTTTGTTTGCCCACCGGGTGCAAGCTAGAATTAAAGCTGATGGTTCACCAGTTCTTGGCTCCGTTGTTTCATTACCCACTGTCCTAATCAAATGCGAACCTGCACTGGCCAGGCAGCTCTGATGGTGGCCCTGACTACTGGTTTTACACCCACCCACCCTCTCTGCCTGGTTAACTTTTCTTCTCTCTCTAGGACTCAGATCTGAGGTCACTTCCAAAGGGAAGCCTTCCCAGCACTTTCCAGTCTGTGTCCTGACCTACCTCCATAACTATGATCCTTTCCTCAGAAGCCTTTCCCTCCTTGTATAGATCGGTGTTAAGCCAGTAGTCACAGCCACCAACAGGGCCGCCTGGCCAGTGCAGGTTCACATTAGATTCAGACAGTCGGTAATGAAGCAACGGAGCCAAGAACTGGTGAGCCATCACCTTTAATTCTAGCTTGCACCCGGCAGGCAAGCAAAAACACACACTGGGCTCCAAAACCCACTCGTTCAGTGCTCACAAAGCTACTGACTTATCCGAGTTTCCTAGAATCAAAAGTTTCTAGCTCACCAGACTTATTCACCTCTGTTTCCCATCTCCTCTCTACACAAACTGGCTTCTTCTTCAGCATTCCGCCATCTTGGCTACCTCCTCTCCTCCACGTGGCCTTAATCTGCTTTCCTTTCTAATACTAACCTCAGGAACCCAGCGAGAGCAAGCTCCTGGCCTGCCCTACTTTATACTGTAGAAATCCAACCCCTTAATCCAATCTACAAACAAGGAAGTCTCTGATACAAAGTCACTTATCTGAGGCATAATGGGAGGATTCCTCATGAGAGTGCACCACCCTACATCATCCAATCAGTCAAGGGTGTGGAGAAAAGCTTACTCTTAAAACTAAGGCGTAGGCTATAACGACCCGGCCTGCCCACAGCCTGCCCCCCAAAACACAATATCAATGGACTTGCATGTGGGCAGCGCCATCTTTAACAAAGTGAGCATAATATATTTTATCTGCCCAACAATCGGTGTTCATTGGTGTATGTGCTCAGTGTCTGCCTCATCTACTAGATGCTGGCTTTGATGAGGACAGATACTGAGCTGTGTCCACTCCCAACAATGTCGGCAGCACCCAACACATGGCCAAACTCAGAGAAGGTGGTCAGTGATTATTTACCTAATAAATGAGCAACAGTTCATTTTCCTGCTTTTCCAGTGCTTGGTCCATTGTAAGGACTCTCTTGGAGCTGGCAAGTCTGGGTACTGAGAGTTACCTGGCCCTTTGACAGTTAGAGGGTAGATTTTGGGTCCAGTCCATACTATTTCTACAGAGAGGCAGCACTAAGTAGTAGCTTGCATTAGATATACTTTATTGCCTGACCAGGTGGTGCCGCAGTGGGTAGAGCGTTGGACCGGGATGTGGAGGACCCAGGTTTGAGACCCTGAGGTTACCAGCTTGAGCGAGAACTCACCAGGTTTCAGTAAGGCTCACCAGCTTGGACCCAAGGTCGCTGGCTCAAGCAAGGGGTCACTCGGTCTGCTGTATTCCCCCCCTCCCCCCGTCAAGGCACATATGAAAAAGCAATCAATGAACAACTAAGGAACCGCAATGAAGAATTGCTGTTTCTCACCTCTCTCCCTTTCTGTCTGTCTGTCCCTATCTGTCCCTCTCTCTGACTCTATCTCTGCCACAAAAAAAAAAAAAAAACAAAAAAAACCCACTTTACTGAGTGTATGAGTTTCCTGTGGCAGCTGTAACAAACTACCACAAAGTTGGTGTCTTAAAACAACACACACACAGTCTTTTATAGTTCTGAAGGTCAGAAGTCTGAAATTGATGTCACTGATATCCAGGTGTCAGCGGGATACGCTCCCTCCTGGAGGCTACAGGGGAGAGGAGAGGCATTTTTTCTTAACCTCTCCAGCCTCTAGAGCTGCATTTCTTGCATTCCCTGGCTTGCAGTCCCTTCCTCTGTCTTCAGAGAGAACAGAATGGCATCTCCAAATCTCTGCCCCTATCGACATCATCACATCTCCTTCTCTCTTCTGTGCTGAATCTCCCTCAGGCTCCCTCTTATGAGGACACTTGTGATAAATTTAGGGCCCACAGGGATAATCTAGGATAATCTTCCTCCTCAAGTTCCTTAACTTCTGCAATACCACTTTGCCATACAAGGTAACATATTCACGGGCTCCAGGGGTTAGGACACAGGTATCTTTGTGAGACATTGTTCAGCCGACCACAGTGACTATAGCAGTTCACTTAAGGGCTAAGCCCAGAGCTGAACTCCCAGAGACAGTGACAGAGATGGCCACTGCAAGGCTGAGCGATATGCATTGTGTAAAAAATACACATGAACACATATTGCTTCTTATGCTGACTTGTTATCATTCTTTGAGATCTCCCGAAGAAAAAGCAGAGAGAGAGAGAGAGAGAGAGAGAGAGAGAGAGCGCGAGCTCTCACTAATACGTGTACAGGGGCCTGATGGCTTGTTTCAGAAAATTGCTGATTTGAGTGGCAGCAGGGGTTGACAAGGGCTTGTCCTTATCACTTGATGGTCTCAATTGAGGGCTCATCTTTTTGCTCTGTGCTTAGTCCAGAATCAGATAAGCGTGGCTGGGCCTCATTTCCACATTTCTCCTCAAATAAGATCAAGCTCTCTCTTGATATTTCTTGGACAGGATGCTCAGAGAGAAATGGGAGGGGGGAAAGACAGAAGCAGTTTAGCAGAGATATCTTGGGGTTTGGGGTCTACGTAAGCATAGCTGGCCCCAGTCACTTATTAAGATAATCTTCTGATTGACATCCTTCACTTTATTTAACTGGCTACTCTTCATTGAGTGATCACCTACATAGACCTTTTATCTTGTAACTCTGGCCCACTTTTGGTCCTGTGTTGTTAGTCCCCTGAAATCCTCAGGCGTTTCAAATTTAATTGGGCCCATCTCTAGACACTCCTGGCTGGGTTCCGTCAAGAGAAGGGCAGCCTGTTATTTTCATCACTAGATGTCCCACTCTTTGACCAGGTTGTTTTTTGTTAAAAAGAGCAAGCTCCTCTAGTTCCAGATTAGGTTGCACTTACGTTCGAATTCCAGCGCTGCCGTTTACAGGCTGTGCGATCTCAGAAAAACACCTTCACCCCTCTAAGCCTTTGTTGCCTCATGTGTCAAATGTGAATGCGTCCAATATCTCGAGGGTTGGTTATGAGGAATAAAAGTGGTCCTGTAGGCCTTGGCCACATAGTTCAGTTGGTTAGAGCATCGTCCCGAAGAGCAGAGGTTGCTGGTGCAACCCTCGGTCAGAGCACGTGTAGGAACAGATCTATGTTTCTGTCTCTTTCTCACCCTTCCTCTCTTGCTAAAATAAATACATAAAATTTAAAAGAGAGAGAGAGATTATGTATACTAAGTGCCTGCCCAGTGCCTGCCACAATGTAAGTGCTCATTAAATCTAACTATTTTTTTCCTTCAGGAAAAAATAATTGAGTTTGGAAATTAACCGATGCGTTGGTTAGATCAGACATTGGGGCCCAGGCTCTTGAGTTTTGGTAACAGGTTAATTCATTTTCAAAACGGGGCACAGGAAAAAGGGGGAGATTGGAGGGCAGAGTGATGATCTTTTCCATGACACGGATGTAAAACTGGAGAGGAAAAGGCTCGAGGGGCACCTGAGTTATCTCTTGAAACATCCAAAGGATTGTTGTGGGGAAGAGGGAGTTTGTTCCTTTTATGTGGAATTAGAACCAATGCACAGATGTCACAGTGAATCAGGTTCCTATCGCAGCATGAGAGAGGTCTTTCCAAATACTTGGAGCTACAAAAAATTGGAATCTTGATTTGTAATGCAGTAGTTTTCCACCTCTTTTACGCTTGGGGACTGGTGAAAGTAAGAGACCACTAAGGTAGAAATCACCCTGAGCATAAACAAATTCAACTAATCATTGGGTTCTATAATCCTCACACAGCATCAGGGTGGTTAACTTTTTCTTGAACCAGCACTAAATTTCCGGCAGTCTGGCCCACAGAACCGCAATTGAAAAAACACTGATGTAATGAATTTTTATACCTGGGAATATTCAGGCATTTATTTATTCCTTCATTCATTCAACAGGCATCTGTGATAGAATTACCATGTGCCAGGTCCAGGGAATATAGCAATGAACAGTACAGACGAGAGCTCTGCCCCATTAGAGTCCAGGAGGACTCCATGTGACAGATGGACGATGATGTAGGAGAGCAGGTGCTGAGGTGCTATGATTATTTCTTTTTTTTCTTTGCAGAGACAGAGCAAGAGTCAGAGAGAGGGATAGATAGGGACAGGCAGACAGGAATGGAGAGAGATGAGAAGCATCAATCATCAGTTTTTTGTTGCAGCACCTTAGTTGTTCATTGATTGCTTTCTCACATGTGCCTCGACCAGAGGGCCTTCAGCAGACCGAGCAACCCCTTGCTGGAGCCAGCGACCTTGGGTCCAAGCTGGTGAGCTTTGGTCAAACCAGATGAGCCCGCACTCAAGCTGGCAACCTTGAGGTCTCGAACCTGGGTCCTCCGCATCCCAGTCTGATGCTCTATCAACTGCACCACCGCCTGGTCAGGCGCTATGATCATTTCTTAAGCTTATCATCATTGCCTTTATTCTTAAGCACTTGCATGTACAAGGTACAATGTTAAATCTTTATATGGATCCCCTGATTTCATCTTTATAGCAACCTGATGAGGCAGGTACTATTATGAGCCACATTTGACAGATGAGAAAATTGAGTTTCACAGACTTTGAAAGACTTGCCCACCTGAGAATCAGTAGGGCTGGGTGGGATTCTAACTCCAGCAGCTGACCCCAGGGTTTGGCTCTGCTGAGTTCATCCAGTGCAAATCATGACCTCTCAACCCACTGCCCCTCCTCAGAGAACCAGCCCCAGGTGTGAGGAGTTTCTATGGTTCCCACACTCTTCCTCTAGGCCAGAGATGATTGGTCCAGATTGGTTCAGTGTGGGCCAATCAGTCTGTCTCCCAAACTACCCAGAGACTGGGCCAGTTAGGTGATGGAAGATTTGCAAACCAAAGACAGTGGATGATCAGAGAAAGTGGTCTTTGGAGGAAGGGAGATTATAGCACAATGTTTGAAGAGTAGCAAACAAGAGAGATGTGGCCCCCCAAAGCAGAGAATGAACCCAGCCCTGACATTCCTATTCCGATCCCCGAGCAGCCCTGATGAACTGGGCCTGTCCATGAGATGCTGCATCTGAGTAGAAGACCCTCTCCAGACCCTTGGAGAAATGCCTTCCACCCTACTGGCCACAGACTGGGTAAATCCAAAATCCACCACTAAGATGCCTGTGAATTTTCAGAGGTTCCATTCTCAGATCTTCTCTGCTCCTAGCCTTGGTTTCCTGCGTTCTTTACCCGACTCCATGTGGGTATGAAACTCATGCTTCACCAGTTTCCATAACAACTAAGCAAAATAAAGCCCTCTGCTATTCCCACTGGTCATTTGAGGAGTCATACAACTGAGGTCACAGAAGTCACACTGAGCTCTTCATGGCAAACAATTTTAAAATTCATATTTGACATTTGACATTCTTGACTGACAAGGTCCTTTTTACCACCCTGTACCTATGTGGTTCCTTTTATTCTTGTCCTTTTGCACACACAGGGCCCAGTCCTATCACCTTCCTTGCTCTTCTCCTTTATGTCAGTTACGTCACCTCGTCCCAGGAAGACAGATGCCTGTCCCTGGCTCTGGAGGAGCACTTTCACCCTCTTCTGGGAAGCTCTGGCCCCAAACACTCTTGAGCTCTCAGAAACCCCACCCAGGTGTTTGTCAAGGTATGATTCTAAGGAAAAACCATTTCTGCCCCAAGATAAGTTTGGGTACCAGCTGTTCAGATAATAGCACTTACCCCCATTTTCTTACACCTTTACTAAACTATCTTTTCATCAAGTGAGTTTGAGTAGATTTCTGTTCTAGTTTGTGCTGGAATGTTTCTATCGAAAACTTAGCTAAGCTGAGAACTCGTTTTCCCAGAATTCCTTTGCCTGTCTGGTTCACATTAAAGATGGCCGATGCAGGTGGCAGAAGGGAAGCAGCAGTGTTTACTCTTTGAGGGTTTCTGGTTAGATTGGAGGAACTAGACAGAGAGGGCCACTGAGGTCCCAGCTTGTCCTTACTCTCTTCTACTTCCTATCCAGCTTGTCTTCCTAACCACCAGATCTAGTGACCAACAGTCACCCACCTTTTCTAGACACTTGGCAGATGAGGCAACAGCCTTCCATAGAACCATCCACCTGCTCCCCCTCTGTCGCCCCACCTTGCTAGCTGTATGTATCTGACTTGTCAGAGCATCTACCTGGTGACTCTTCTGCTCCTCCCATGACTGTGTGAAGTCTAATTCCTATAACACACGCCTTGCCCTGTAACTCATGGTGATTCTGCCTCCCTGACTGAGCCCAGCTGACAGCAGCCAGAGACTGGAAGCAGTGAAACTTGTCCATCTTCTACTAGGGTGCCAGTTCCCCCGAGACCACTACTTCTTAATTTTGACTCACTTGGAATCAAAGCAATTACACTGAACTCCCCTGAGGAGTTTTAAAAGAAAATGCTGATGCCTGGATATTACTCCCAGAGTCTGATTTAATTGGTCCAGGGTGTGTCCTAACCATTGGCAGTTTTCAAAGAAGTTGGAGTGATCTCCCAACCCTCCATTGCACAGACATCCTCTAACCTCTTCCCTGGGTAAAGTAGAAGAATCCTGGTGTCCATTAGCTGTTTACAGATGACTCATTTTATTAACACATTTTTTTCCCTTGATGAAAACGGGCTTCAGACAAAAGATATAAAATTTTCCCTATGTGCTCACTTCGGCAGCACATATACTAAAATTGGAATGATACAGAGAAAATTTGCATGGCCCCTGTGCAGAGATGACAAGCAAATTCGTGAAGTGTTTCATAAAAAAATAAGGTCCTATGTTGGCCTGACTCCTCACACAGCAGTAGGTACCTCTCCCTCCATTAGCTCAGAATCGTGATCAGAATCAGAATCAAATGTATGTTGGTTGTCTCCTGCGGTGTATGAGAATTCTGATGCCATCTGTTGTCCTCATTATCACATCTGTCATTGAAATCTATTGATAAAACCTTTCATCGAACCTAATGCTATATTTTCCAAGAAAATTATAATGTCTCATTTTCTGAAGGTTTAGGACCAGAAGTGGAATTTATTCAGCAATGATCACTTCCAATTTGCTCCATTTCAGTTCTCCTGTTCTTGACTTCTAAAAACCAATACATTATTTTTATTTTTTTAAAGCTATCAAGTAAAGAAGCCAGGAGTTAGGAGGTATGGAATTTCTAAGCTACTTCACTGAGGGGTTTTGGGATCCGTGTGCCATGATGATAAAAGTGGTTTCTGGATCTGGATGATGTAGAAATGTACTCCCAGCTCTGTAACTGTGTAAACTTTCAGCCTCAGGTCCCTCGTCTGTACAAGCGCACCATTGATAGAGTTGAAGATTACATGAAATAATGCAGGAAAATAACTTAGCCTAGAGTCCTGCCCTTTATAAGTACCCCCTATATGTTAGCCGTGAGAATTCTCGGGTAAGTCTTCCTGTAACCTATGAAAGAGTTTTGAAGCTAGAGTTCGAGCCAAGACACAAACTATCCATTTATAGAATGAGATCTAAATTTCACTTTGAAAGCAACTCTTCAGAAAACGCCTGAATAAACTGCCATTTTGGTTTGACATGAGGTTTCTCCAAGTGGAGTTTGGTGAGCTGTACCAGATCCTGAAAAGGGGGCTCTGCGCCCTCCTTCCACCCACCTTGAAGATGGCGATTATCCACCGCTAGTCCTTGTCTGCAAGTGCTCACGCTGCGCTTAGGCCCGCCATAACTGAGCGGTTCTGGGGAAAACTCCATCTGCTCCTAGAACAACTTAGAGTAAGTCTGCTTCAGTCCGTGCGTGTTCTGGTGATTAAATTCAGGGAGCCTTGCCCAGGGCATCATTAACTGCCTGGAGGAGTCAGCCCTGAAGCCATCTGTTGTCTGTCATAGCTCTGTTTGGTCTCCCTGTGGTCATACTGAGCCATCTTGAGAAACTTTCAGTTCCTCTCTGCTTGCTGCCCTGACATAGTTAACCAGAAATGTGGTCAAGGAATCCACACTGCAGCTGAAAGTAGATTAGACTTGGAGATGAGTCCTGGCTGAGATCTTGGCTGTGTGACCTTATGAGATTTCATTGGTCCAGTTGTAGCTGAACTTGGGGTACACACTGGGATGATTTTACATCAGTGGTTCTTAACCTTTTTTGAGGTACCGAACCCACCAGTTTCATATGCGCATTCACCGAACCCTTCTTTAGTGATAAATAAAATATGATTTTTTTTTTTCCAAATTCAGGACATAGGTATATGTTTTTTCACTGGTGCACAAAATGAGCCGTGCATGAACATCACCTTGCTCAAAGAACAAAACCAACAAAGTGCATGAACTCACAACAACTTACGGTATTACTTTATTCTGGCCTCCGCGGCAGAGGCTTCTCCGAACCCCTGAGACCGACTCATTGAACCCCTAGGGTTCGATAGAACCCAGGTTAAGAACCACTGTTTTAGATAGTGCTTGGGGGAACATTAATTAAAAACTTATTTTCCTGTCTTTTAAAGAAAAATATTGGTTTTCCACTTATGCTGCTGTAAAAAGTTTTATGTTAAAAATTTTTATATAAAAAGTGAGTCAATGTAAAGGAACATATTGAATAAATAATAGTGGAGAGGCCATGAGATTTAGCAGACATTTCTACGGTGATAAGCAAATGACTGAGATTAGGAAGCACGTCGCCACCATGAGCAAGGGGCATGTAACTGTCACCTCTGGTGAACGGTGGCAGGTAGTCAGCACAGCCAGAGGCGGCGCATATAGTGATGAAGTTTAAGGGCTCTGCCTGTATAAGAGGTGGTGTCCCAGCGGAGATGCTTGCCAGCTGGGTGATCATAGGCAAATTATTTAACTTCTCTGAAACTCTTTTGTGTGGTGTTGTCTGACACCACCATTAGATGACAAAACTAAACTAATTTAATAACAAGGTTGCTGTCCTTTATTCCAGGGAAAACAATCCAGGGATTGAGGGGATACAGTGTTTCACAAGCCGTGGAGCACTCTTCCTTGGGGGCGATAGCTGAGTTGGAGGATTGTGATTGGTGTATGTTAGGTTTTCTTGACAGGTGTTTCCTGTAAGTGCAGACTGACTTAGGTTTAGATCTGTGATGTGGGCCAGGCCACTGGGGTGGCCCCCATTTTGTGTGTCTCAGTATACAAGTGAACTTTATCACCACTCCTAACACCAAAGGTGGTTTTCTTCTGACACCAAATATGTGTTGCTTTTCTACACCAATGCCCTGATTCTCTGACACCAATAATTAAATTCAAGTCTGATACTATCTACTTGGAGTTAAGGTCTGATCTTGCAAGTTTCAGGGCTCACTCCCATAAGACTGCCCTCAATTCAAATACCAAACTCAAGTCCTGAGCCACCCACACATCTGCCCAGCCAACTACAAATACGGGGTTTCCCATGAATTATAGATTTTGTCCAGTAGAAAAGCCAGCCCTAATGGTAATGGTTTTATTGTCCTTTAGACTGTTAACCAGCTTTCTACCTAATTTAGCAACCTTATTCTAAGATTGTTATTAAAAAGTGCCAATGAATTCAGTTCCTTAAATGCTCTGAGAATGAGGTTTACCACCTTCCTGGTTCTTTCATTAATGGCCTAAAAAAATATTTTTTGGACAAATGTTCATTTTCTATTGGTATGAGTCTCATTTTTTGAATTTTGAAAATATGCTTTATCACGATCACTGTAACACCAGGTCTCAGAGAGTCCCCTGTGCCCATAATTTAGTTCAGTGAGCATTCACAGAGAATATCTATGTGCCAGTTCGACCGAGAAGATGAAAATGGGTAGGACTGGTCCCTGGAGTCAAGGTTCTCATACTTACTTATGGGGAGATAGGGAGTATACAAATTATTTCCTCCTCTGTGAGAAAGAGGAAAACAGCCCTTGGCAGCCTGGAGCTAGCTCGGCACTCAGAGCGAGTCCAGAGCATTCTCCTGTTGAACATCAACAATTTTGCCAATTGTCAACATCAGACAAGACCATCCAGAGACTGATCAATCAAGACAACTTCCCAAGTGTATCTGAGAACAAATAAAGAGTGAACAGTGACTAAACAACAAAAATGGCCAAGCGTCTCTATATCTTGGCCAATATGACTGATTACTGCTTCGTCACCATGTTTTGTGACTTTATAGGTAAGAATTATTGAGATGTCCTATCAGAGAATCATCCCACTTCCTGACAACATCTAATCCAAAGTAAGTGCCCTCTTTCTTACACTGTCCCCCAAAGCACAGGACACAAACTCAAATATAATAATAAGTTTTAACATTCTTTTATCGTTTTTAACATTCTTTTATTGATATCTCTCTGTCCAGACCTGAGTTAAGGGGGCAAATAAGCGAGGTACTAATTCATAGATGGTGTTACAGGTTCACTAAAGTGATACAACATGGGGAAAATTGTCCCCATCAGCATTTCCCTCAGAGAGAGGAATTATGTGGTTGTCAGGAGCCATTTTGGAGAGAAGCTTATTTTGGTTGTATTGGCTGTAAGCCACAGAAATCAACCTTGTCTGACTCAAGCCAAAAAGAAGATTTATGGAAGATTAGTGGTGAGATAGGGGTTCCTACAACCAAAGGGGGTTTGGAGAACCAGGTTTAGAAAATGGGGAGATATCAAGAGGGCTCCAGAAGCTGGCCCCAGGACCAGTCTGGCCAGCATACCACTGCAAGTGTCATTACATACCACCGATCAATTTCATCATCCTTTCAGTTCCATCATTCACTCAGTGGTCAAAGTCTTGGGCAAGAGCTTCTTGGCTGAGCCTGAGGAAGAGGGGTGTTTTCTTTCCTAACTTCTCTAATAATGACTGATACAATGAATCATTCCCCAAAGCTAGAGTTTGGATACTGAGCAATAGGAAATTCCAACTTTTACATTACAGGAGCAAGACACCCCTGACCCCAAGGGTCATGTGGGAATAGCAGTAGGTGATCTCTAAACAACCTTCTAAAGCAGACTGAGACCTGTTATCTGCAGAATTTTTTCTTTTTAAGAAGAAGATTATGCTGAGTTGGTGTCAGTGATGAATTTCATAGAACAATAAAGGAGAGGCTCCCTGCGGCCTTAAAATGGGCACCCAAGTCAGACTGCTTGGATTAGCACCCAGGCTTTGCCATTTAACTAGCTGTGTGATTCTGGTTAAGCCTATTAACCTTTTTGAGCTGCAAGATCTTCCTTCATCGGTAAAAGAGATGGTCACACAGCATCAACCTCAAAGGGTATTATAACCCCCATGAGGATAAATTGAAATAATTCGTACAAAGCACTTAATTCCTAGCACACAGTCAATTCCAAATAAATTGTAGCTAAAATCCTCACCATCATCAACACCATCACCACCACCACCAACACTACTGGTCATCTTTTTCTCACACAGTGCTCAGCTTCTCTTCTAAAAAATATGTTGAGTAAATATGTAAAAAATAGTGAAGAGGCACCCCTAAATTTTCCCACCTGTTGGTTCCAACCAGTGATGCTAAATTTTTAGGAATTTTGTCAGCTCATTGGGAGTATTTAAACCATGGAATTTGGAAAAGGATACAAACCAAGGCTTATATCCCTTCCCCAACTCCCAGCCAGTTGTTAAATATTTGCTAGAGCACTACTGATTATATCTCTACCCTTCCTGGCTTTAAGGCACCCATCAGAGGATTATCGCTTTTTCTTTGTGGTTCACCAAGCCTAGGATCCTGCTTCTATACAAAGGAGGCCAGTAATCAATGGTGCTGAGTAAACAGAGGTTGATTTAAATGTTAATTTAGTTATCATCAATAGCAGATCTGTTTCTAAAAGTGCAGTGGGTCTAACGGAAATTGTGGGGTGGGGATTATAGGTAGCTCCTGTCACAGAAGATACTGCTTGGTGATGGGAACTTGGTAGGAACAGGGAGGGATAAGCTCCTGAGTGGCCCAATCCATAGACTACATAAGAATGGGTGGGTAGAGGGGTTGGGGAGCCTTTCCTGGGGTTTGGGACACGCAACTTGTGTTTCTAAGATGGTTTTCCTTTAGTAGTTGGATGCTCGGTTGAAAGGAATGATAGCTTTAGGATTTCTGTACAGGAGAGGCTTGGGACCAGCAATCTGCTCACAAGGAGAGATCAGATTTATCTCAGAGTTGCATTTGCAGTAGCAAGCCATGGTTTTTACTCACACTGGTTGGTCTAGATCAATAAAAATATCATGGTTTTCTACCAAGATTTTTACTTACATATTACATGAAATAGGGGGAAGTGTTTATTGCCCATCTCAAAAACATTTTTAAAACATTGAGGTGGTTTTGAGGGCTAATGGAAATTATGAGATGGAGCTAACTAAAGCTATCCCTCAAGAAAGCCTATCCTTTGGAACTGCCATAGTTTGAAAGCATTTTAAAAGGCTCCTGACTTCAAAGAATGGGGGTACGGAGGCATAAGGGGACAACTTGGTATATCTAGCTGGCATCTCTTGCCGGCTTGTTGTGGCAGTTGTCAGGGCTGTGGAATCAGACTGTTTACTTTCAAATCTTGCCTTCATTCCTTGCCAGCTGTGTGATCTTAGGTGATTTACTTAACTTCTCTGAACCTTCTATAAAGTTGAGAATAATAATACCTGCCCTATAGATTGTGAGAATTAAATGAGCCGGTGCTGGGCCCGGTGCTCAAATGAATGTTAGCTTTTGTTGGTATTGGCAGGAAATGGAGAGCTGGATGTGGGGGAGGGAAGGTTTGGGAGAGGAGGCATGGCACTGGTAGGAACTCAGCAGCTACTGGAGAAGGGAAGGCACAGGAAGGCCCAAATGCTGAGAGAGCTCAGAATAGAAACTGTATTGATAGCAGCATGCAAAGCAGAATCACTTGAATTACAATGCTTAATTGGATTTCTCTGGGGGTGACTCACTGCCTTTGATTGATGCTGTCACCCTCTTGGGGTCTCTATCATGGGATTTGAAAATTTTCCATTGGCACTTATAGCCCTGAGGTCTCATTTTAATAATAATTTAAAAAAAAAATCCAGGACTGTGCACTCCTCCTTGCCCGCCAGCCAGCTTGTCTTCCTTTCTTCATCACTTATTTACTGCGATGTGTCAGGCACAGGTGACATGCTAGAACAGGGGTCCCCAAACTTTTTATACAGGGGGCTAGTTCACTGTCCCTCAGACCGTTGAAGGGTCGAACTATAAAAAACAAACAAACTATGAACAAATCCCTATGCACACTGCACATATCTTATTTTAAAGTAAAAAAAAACAAAACGGGAACAAATACAATATTTAAAATAAAGAACAAGTAAATTTAAATCAACAAACTGACCAGTATTTCAATGGGAACTATGGGTTCGGATGCATCCTGTGCTCCTCTCACTGACCACCAATGAAAGAGGTGCCCCATCCGGAAGTGTGGTGGGGGCTGGATAAATGGCCTCAGGGGGCCACATGCGGCCCACAGGCTGTAGTTTGGGGACCCTTTTGCTAGAACAACAGAGGAAAGAGGCAAAATCCCTTAAAGCCCGCACAGTCTATTCAGGGAGAAACACAAGTGCCTAACTGGGGTATGACAGGGCAGCACGAAGGAAGAGGAGCTGACCCCACCTGGCAGCATCAGGAAGGCTCCAGAGTAGATGCTGAGGTTGTCCTGAAGGATGCATAGGAATAAGTTTGAGACAAAGGTGTTCTGAGGTGGAATGGGAGTTGAAGGGAATGAAGGTTGGAAGGATGCAGGTTAAGATTCACACAAGCATGCAGGTGGGCTGCTAGCCCAAAAGCGATCCCTGTGGTTATGAGACAAGGGCAAGGAAGGGCTTCTGCTGCTGCTGCAGTGACCCAAGACCCTGTTTGTCTCTGAGGAATGGAGTTGCCCATGGTAATTTAAAGCAAAACATTTAAAAACTTTTCCAGATAATACATGCATATTATAAACAATTAAAATACAGAGAAGCAAATGAAGGAAATAAAAATCCCTTCTCAATGATCATTGTAATATTTTGAATGGAGTCCTGCTGTCTTTTTTTCTAAGTATATGTACTTTGCAAAATTGTGTCAATATTTCTTAACCGGATTTAAAAATATCAATAAGATCTCTTCTGAGCATCCTTTTAATGCCTGTATGGAATTCCATTATACACACGCACCATAATTTAGTTAAGCAATTCTCTTTTATTGTTGGACATTTAGGTTGCTTCTAGTTTTTTGTTTTTTGCTATTGCAAACTAGGCTATATTGCACATAATCATAGCTAAATCTTTAGGGTACCCTTAATTATCTCTTTAGGATGAGATCCCAGAAATGGGATGACTAGAGTCTAAATGTTTTCAAGCCCTTTGACATATGTTCCTGAATTGTCCCCAATTTTCTACTCCCATCAGTCCACTGGTTCTTTTTGTCAATTCTCCTTGGGGCTTTTCATTACTATCTTCTCAAATTCCCACATCACTAGAAACTTGTCAACAGTGGAAACAGAGAGGACCAAGGCTAGATTGGCCATTATTCTAACCACTCTGGCCTGCAGACTTTCCTCCGCCCCAAGCATAAAATAGGACTCCTGGGCCAACGACTGATTAGAAAATGAGGCTGATTTTATAAGTCTGGCCTTCCCTGTCTTATGAGATTATGAGAGAAAATAGAGGACACTAGTTATATTTGAATTTCAAATAGACAATGGATCATATTTTAGTATTAGTATCTTCCAAATATTTAGTATAAGGATGGGGGCATCCTTCTACTAAAAACAATTTGATATTTATCTGAAACTCAAATATAAACTGGGTGCCCTGGGTTTCGATTTGCTGAATCTGGTATTCCTGTCAGCTTGGTGTCTTACCTTACCCAGTCTATGTTGGCTGTGTTTGCTTAATTTTGTTTCATTCTGAATTGTATTTTCTACATTTCTCAGGGTTTTTTTTTTTTTTGAGAAAATATTGCAAGCTGGCCAGCAATAATTTTTAATGGTTATTCTTTCTTGTATAATTGGAAAATTATATATGTAACCAATGCTCTATTATTGGACATTCATGTTGTCTCCTGTCCTCTTCTCCCCCCCTTCCACTCCTCTATTTTCCCTTCCCCTCCCCTCCCTCCCTTCTCCTCTCCTCTCCTCCCCTTCCCTCATCTCCCCTCTCCTTCCCTCCTCTTCCCTTCTCTTCCTTCTCTTCCCTTCCTTTTCTTCACCTTCTCCTTTCTCCCCCTCCTCACCTGTTTGTAGCCTAATCATTGTTCACATCTTTAATTCTTTGAGGGTCCCTCAGCCCATGACCTCAGGGCTAGGATTAGGGAGACCCCGGGCTAGAACCTCTCTCTCCTTCATAGTTCACTGGGCTAACCAAATGGGATGACTTATATGTCTCAGTCTACTGATTGGATGATACAAGTAGAAACTAAGAAACAATGTCACAAAACTTAGTATCTCCTTCAGTGACATGAAGGATAGGCGAAGGACAAATGCTTTCGCAGAAACTGCCAGATTGCATCAGCAGGTGCCTGCAGGAAATCTGTTGGCCAACTTCATAGGCACTAGGCGCAGTCCAAGTCCCTGCTGGAGCCCAGAGGAGAAGGTGGGTGTGGGCTCTGGACCTTTATTTAAAGCTGCAGGGCTGGTGAGAGCCATGTTGTCTTGCCATGTGGCCTTGATAGCTGGCTTCAATTCTTGGTGTCTCTTGGAAATGAAAATTGAGTCAGCAAGCCTGACACACACGAGGCTTTCAAGAAGTGTGTTTTGGATGATTGATTTATGGATGAGTCAGAAAATCAATGAATCAATTACCAATAAATATTTCCCTCTTTGGGCATTGATTTCTTCATCCTTAGAAGGTGAGAGTTCTTCCAGCTCCAGCAACTTGGTTAGTCTCTGATTACTTCCCATGATTCTTTCTAGAGATTAGGGTGCAATAAAATTCTCTATAAAGGACTAGCTAGTAAAAAGTTTAGATTTTTGTCCGGCCTATGGTAGTGCAGGAGATAAAGCATTGACCTGGAATGCTTAGATCACCAACCAGCTCGAAACCCTGGGCTAGCCCTGTCAAGGCACATACAATGAGAAACCAATGAACAACTAAAGTGAAGCAACTATGAGTTGATACTTCTCGCTCCCTAGCTCCTCTTTGCTCTCTCTGTAAAATCAGTAAATAAAAAAATCTTTAAAAAATAATTTATGTACTGGCTGGTAAAGCATCGGACTGGTGTGTAGATGTCTCACATTGAAATCCTGGTCAGGGCACACAGGAGAAGCACTGTCTGCTTCTCCATCCTCCTCTTGCTTCTCTTTCTCTCTCTCTCTCTCTCTCTCTCTCTCTCTTCCCCTCATGCAGCCATGGCTTGATTGGAGCAAGTAGGCCCTGTGCATTGAGGATGGCTCCATGGCCTCCGCCTCAGGCATTAAGACAAAGTCTGTCTCTCTGCCTTCCCTCCTCTCATTGAATTAAAAAAAAAATTAGGTTTCGCAGACTATACAGTCTCTGTTACAATTAGTCAACCTTGCTGTTGTAGCATAAAAGCAGCCAAAGATAACACGTAAACAAATGGGCAAGCTTCTGTCCCAATAAAACATTGTTTATAGACACCAAACATTGAATTTCATAGAACTTTAATGTGTCCAGAAATGTTCCTTTTTTTTGCTTTTCCCCTAATCACTTAAAAATACAAAAAAAAACCAGTCTTTCATCTTGAATTGTATACCAAAGCAGACACCAAATTTGGGCCATGAGCCATAACTTACCAATCTTGCTGAAAATTCATGAGCAAACACACCTTCCAGGGCAGTCTGTTGACCTCTTTAAACAGAGGTTCAGAATGAGGATGCTTTTTCTCCTTGGTGTAAACATAATGACCACTATGTCTTCAAAATGGGCTTTTAGTGGACACATTGTTGTGTCGTGCTCTCTCACTCTAGAGCTGAAGGTGGCTCCCATGTTAAGTTCTTCGTAACCCAGACCTAACAGGATGTGTCACTAACACAGCCTATCTGGGTAGTCTCTTTACTGTTACTTACTCAGGGATGCCACACCCTTTCTATAGTCAATGTTTGACTAGGCTGCCTCTTCTACTTGAGAGCCTGACACCCTTCTCCCTGACCATTCAGATTGTGCCTCTTCTGTGAGTGGCACCTGAAGCTGAGAAGTCTTCCCCCAAACTTCTCTGATCTGCCTTCCCTGAACTCCAGCCACCACATGGGACTTCCATATTCCCACTTGAGAGATCTGACTGCCGAAGTCCAAATTCCTATCACTTGTTCTGTGACCTGAGCAAGTTCTTAACACCATCTAAGGGATGATGGTAATAGTGCTCCCCTTGCAGGGTTGCTGTGAGAATTAATTGAGGTGATTTGTGTAAAAAGGTTGGCCCAAAGCCTGGCACTGATAGTATAAACACATTAATAAATGCCAGCTGTGATTATACTCCTAGAGTGTTTGACCTTTTTACAGGGTGGCCATGTTTATACAGGGTGGGCAAAAGTAGATGTATGGTTGTTTGTATGAAAAATAATACACTAATTAATAAATAATAATAAAACAAGAATAAACTCTGTTTTCATATACTCGCAGCTGCAAATCTACTTTTTCCCCACCCTGTATAATACTTACATAATTTTAAAAGGACCAAAAGTACTCTTTTAGGTTTAAAACAACACTAAACAATATTGTTGGTAATTTTCTCAGGTAAAATTTTAATTGACATGTAATATACACACAAAAAGGGCAGAAATCCCAAGTGTTCAGTTTGATGAGTTCTTCTGTGTTAGTGATTTTCTTTCTAGGATGAATCAAAACGGAATCAATCTAGAAAACCCCTGGCAGAGAGGGAGGCGACATGCTTTTGGGGATAGTGTCACATCTGGGAGTGAGGGTCTGCTTATAATCAAGGGAGAAGCCAGCTGACACAGATACCATAATCATGCCGCAGGGACAAACCGGCAGCACGGTCTTCAGGGAGTCATCACAAACACAACCCCTTCAGAGGTGGGTCAACTGAGCCAGGGCAGGCCCCTCTCTGCTCCCTGGATCCCCGGCATGGTGCAGGGAGATGGCTGAGCTCACGGGCGCCCTGCAGATGTCTCAATACTTACTCTCCCTTGGGGAGTAAGTTCTTGGATCATTAATCCAAGAACACTAAACAAATGTACACATTCATCATCTCAGTGCTGTTAGGTTTGAGGAAATTGAAACAGCACACAAAAAAACAACTAATCCTTTTGTATTTTATTTGTTAGCGAGAGAGACAGACAGACAGGGAGAGAGATGAGGAGCATCCACTTGTATTTGTGGCACTTTTAGTTGTTCATTGATCGCACCTCATACATGCCTTGACCGGGTGAGGGTGGGGTGGGGGGGCTCCAGCTGAGCCAGTGACCCTTTTCTTAAGCTAATGACCTTGGGCTCAAGCCAGCGACCATGGGGTCGTGTCTATGATCTCATGCTCAAGCTGGCAATGCCACGCTCAAGCTGGTGAGCCCGCGCTCAAGCCAGGGACCTCAGGATTTTGAACCTGAGTCCTCAGCGTCCCAGGTCGACACTCTATCCATTGCACCACTGCCTGGTCAAGCAAGACCAATTCATTATTAAAAATTTTTTCCATTGATTTGAGTGGGGGGAAAGGAGTGAAAGAGAGAGGTATCAACTCATTCCCCTTAGTTGTTCCACTCAGTTGTCCGCTCATTGATTGCTTTTTATATGTGCCCTGACCTGGGATCAGACCAGTGACCTCGGTGCAGCAGGATGGTGCCCTGTCCACTGAACCACCTGGCCAGGGCCAGGGCTAATCCTTTGACTAAGGGCTGTTGACTAAGATTTTTCAGGAGTGTCTTCTGCTCGCTGTCAGCCCAGTGACTCTCTCCTTCCCCAAGGCTAAGGGGTGGGCAGCAGTAGCCTTTCCTCCGTCCTTACCATGTGTGTACCAAGCACAAGACTGCCTGCTCCCCGCACGTAAACTTATTTCTATACAACCCGAAGGCAAAGGTGTTATTCCTTTCGATGGTGAGACCGAGAACAGTGTAAGACTTGCCCAAATTATATAGCCAGTTGATGGAACTGAGATGTGCATTTAGGTCTGGCTGGGTCTAAGGCATTTTAATTCCTCTATGCACTAACAGAACAGGGCTCCAGGGATCATTGAAATCCCTCATTTTCTATATGAGGAAACAGAGGCTGATGAGGGGAATGGCTTACTCAAAGTCACTGTGGTATATAATAAGTGATATATTTGGTCTTTGCCCCCAGTTCCTGGCAAAGAGTTCCTGAAACTCTTGTGATTTCCTGAGTGATAAGGGTACTAGGAACATCTTTTATTCTATTTATTCTTTAACTTCTGTTCCTGGCACAAGATCATCTAAGAACCTGAAAGTTTCCGGATTGGTCAGAGTGTCTTTTTGTATGCTAATGAGATGACAGATGGCTGGGACCCTCAGACAGGTTCAGGATGGGGGCTGGTCACCAGGAAGACCAAGACATGATTGGACAGTTGAAACTTTCAGCCTCCTACCCCATTCTTGGTTAGGGAAGGGTGACTGGAGATTGAGGTAACAATCCACCGTGCCTATATGATGTAGCCTCATAAAAATGCTTAAAATATGATGTGTGGAGAGTTTCTACGTTGGTGAACACATGAAGGTGTTGGGAGGGTGATGTATCTGGAGAAGGCATGGAAGCTTCTCCCCCCTTCCTCATGCCTTGCCCTGTGTTCCTCTTCATCAGGCTGTTCATCTGTGTCCTTTGTAATATCTCTAGAATAAGCTAGTACAGTCATTTTTTGCCATATCGTGGTTCATTTTTTGTGGTCTCACTGTATCGTGGATTTTTAAATTGTGTGTATCTAATTTTATATTGCGGATTTTTTGCTACATTGTGGGATTTTGCAATATAGAGGTATTTTTATATATTTATTATTTCAATTATTTTTGTGGTGAAGTAAGCATTTTCTAGCCTAAAAAATGGAAAACAATATAAAAATATTAATTAAAAGAATATTAAATCAAAATAAAATACATAGCACACAGCAGATGAGGAGACAAAGACTCGCACCTATGGAAAATGTGCAGTACATTCAGCTCATGGTCATCACCTTCAGCATGATCAGTACTGCACAACTAATTCATCATCACCTTCATCATTCAAGTTGTAGTATATTCACTGGTGAGTACCCATACAGAATTTTATATGTTGTTAAAATTACGTAGGTTTAAGAGCATGAAAAGTGTTTAAGAGCATAGGAAGTGTTTATAAGAGTGTGGCAAAGGTTAATAACAGTGTATGCAAGTTTAATAAGAATGTGAGGAGGGTTTATAAGGGCTTAAAAATATATAAATAATAAAGTAAATATAAGGTCGCTGATTTTGGCCTATCACGAGGGGTTCTGGAACCTAACCCCTGTGATAGATGGGGGACCACTGTAAATGCATGTAAATGTTTTCCTGAGTTTTGTGAGCAGTTCTAGCAAATTATCTAACCTGAAGAGGGGGTCATGGAAACCCCCAGTTCATAGTGAGTTGGTCAGAAGTATGGGTGGCCTGGACTGTGAGTGGCCTCTACAGTGGGACTGAGCCCTTACTTAACCTGTGGGGTCTGTGCTAACTCTGAGCAGTGAGTATTAGAACTGAGTTAGACTGTGGATACTCAGTTGGTAGCCTCTGAGAACTGGAGAGTTGCTTGGTGTGGAAACCCCACACATTTGGTGTCAGAAGTGCAGAGTGTATAGAAAATCAGAGTTTTCTTTTAGTCATAGAGGTTTGGACTCAGATCCAAGCTTCACCTCCCAGACCAGTGCTTCCTCTCTACGACCAGGCATTTTTCTTCTTCCTACACAGCCCAAGATGCCTCCCACTCCCAAAACTTGTAAAAGAAGGATCCAAATAAATATTATTTTAAATAGTCAGTCCTGTGCTCTGTCAATCTGGTTTGGCCTTCATGCCGTGGTCTCTGCTCATTTTCTACTAAGGTCCCGACCATGTCACTTTCAAGGAAATTGTGTGAAACTGCAGCACTAGTCTTCTGACAGAGCCTGATCACCTCTCCCCTCCCAAAACTGGTGAAATGACCAACTTTCTTCATTGTCCCAGCATGAAAAGCTGAGATGCAAACGACACAGGCTGGCTTTCTTTTCCTTCCTGCATTAACCGGTTTCTTGGAGATGACATCTGCTTCTGTGGAACAAGCTGGGAGCAGAGAATGTTAATCATTCGGAGAACGATTACCATGGCTTATTCTAAAGTTCCAGCCAAGCTTTGAAAGTGATTTGCATGAACTATTTCAATGTTTTTTGAGTAATATTATGTAACAGCATTGAAAAATTATCACCATGTAATGCTCACAATGAGCAGGGCATATGTATGTATGTTTTGGTCTTTTATTTAAAACGCACATATCCACATGCTTGTATCAGTGAACATGTCTTCAGCTGCAAGTAACGGAGCATCTGATTAATAGTGTCTTTTAAAAAATTGTTTAAAATCACAGTTTACATTCAATATTATTTTGCATCAGTTTTAGGTGTACATCATAGTGGTTAGACAATCGTATACTTTACAAAGTGTTCCCTCTGATATTTCTGGTACTCACCCGGCACCATACCTAGTTATTACAACATTAAGGACTATATTCCCTGTGCTGTACTTTATATCCACATGACTTTTATTGTAACTACCAATCTGTACTTCTTATTCCCTTCAGCTTTTTTACTCAGTCCCCCAATTCCCCATTTCTCTCTGGCAACCATCAGCTTGTTCTTTGTATCTATCTGTTTCTGTTTTGTTTGTTTGTTTATAGTGTTTTCTAAAGAACATATAATTGAAATCATATAAGTGAAATTGTCTTTCTCTGACTGAGTTATTTAACTTAGCCTAATACCCTCTCGGTTCATCCATGTTGTCACAAATGGTAAGATTTCATTCTTTTTTATGGCCGAGTAATATTCCATTGTATATATGTACCACAGTTATTTTATCCACTCGTCTGTTGATGGGCATTTAGGTTCCATATCTTGGCTATTGTAAATAATGGTGCAATGAATGATTAATAGTGTCTTGAATCTTGGGTGATCAACTAATCCTGTTTGCCTGGGACTCATGGATTTTTTAGGACATGGGACTGTCAATGCTAAAACTGGGATAGTCCACGCAAACCAAGGCAGTTGGTCTCTACTTAAACCATAAGGACATTTAATATTCACTTGAGAAGTCCAGATGCAGGTGGTCTGAGGGTCAGTGGGGTGGCTCAAGGATGTCATCAAGGGAGCAGCTCTTTCCTCAGTTCCCCTAGGCTTCCTCAGTGGCTGCAGCAGCTTCAGGACTTTGAGGGTTAACAGCTACGACTCTAGTCATCTTTCTAGAAGCCCCCTTAGAAGACTTCCTCTTATATCTTGTTGGCCCAAAGTGGGTCTCACGGCTGCCTCTACCTGCAAGGGCACCTGGAGGAGCAGGTGCCCAGCAAAGGCAAATAGGATTGCCATGAATAGTGCTATAAACTAACACTGTCCCCTCTCCCTGCCAAGTTCATATGTTGAAGTCCTAATCTCCAATGGGATGGTACAGGACAGTGGTCGGCAAACCGCGGCTCGTGAGCCACACGTGGCTCTTTGGCCCCTTGAGTGTGGCTCTTCCACAAAATACCACGTGTGGGCGCTACCTCGATAAGGGATGTACCTACCTGTATAGTTTAAGTTTAAAAAATTTGGCTCTCAAAAGAAATTTCAATCATTGTCCTGTTGATATTTGGCTCTGTGACTAATGAGTTTTCTGGCCACTGGCATAGGAAGTGGGGCCTTTGAAAGGTGATAGGTCATAAGGGTCAAGCCCTTATGAATGAGATCAGTGCTCTTTTAGAAGAGACAAGGGAGATCTTTTTCTCCAACATGGGAGGATATAGCAGAAGGCAGTTATCTGCGAATCAGGAAGAGAGTTCTCACCAGGAACCAAATTAGCTGATACCTTGATCTTGGACTTCCTGGTCCTTCATAAATTTGAGATATTAATGTTGGCTGTTTGGCCACCTGATCTACGGTATTATTGCTATAGTAACCCGAACAAACTAAGATAACTGGCTTCCATCAGGGGCTGGAAACATTGCCTCTTAAACAAATCAGGGTTCTGGGAGGAAGGGGGAGGAGGAAGGTCCAACTATGTTGGTGGCAATCCACACAGCCACATGGAGAAGAGACACCATGGTAAAGTGGTCAAGAGCACAGATTTGGGCTAAATTCCAACATCCACTTACCAGTGTGGGATTTGTGCTTGTTGCTTACTTCTACTTTATTTTCTGTAAAATGGAGATAAAAACAATACCTCTCTCATAGGACTGCTGTGAGGATTTAGATGAGTTTATGCACGGAAAGTGTCGAGGAAGTGACTGGCACCAAGTAAATGCTCAATAAACGTTGACTTTTATTTTCCTTAGTGATGGAACCGATCCCTCCATCCTCTAGAAAAATACCTGGTTTTTCATTAGACAACTTGGAGTGTGGGTGTGTGTGCGAGGGAGGGCAAGCTCCTTTCCTAGGAGAATGTTCAGGAACCACTAGGTCTTGCTCTCGCCAGCTGGGATTTGTAAGTCAAAGACCAAAGCTTAATTGTCTGGGAACTGAGGACCCTCCTTTGGCTGCAAGGTGTTTGGAACAGGAAGAGAGAGAAAGAAAAAAGATGGGAAGCTGGCAGCATGAAAGAAACTTGAGAAAAACCACAATGTTCTCTAATGGGGATTTTTATGGAATTCTGCAGCATGACCCCTGGTGAGAACTTCAGAATTCCATTTTGCTTGTTAATGTGTGGTGGATTTGGGCATGTTTGGGAGGGCTCAAAATCATGCTGAGTGCACTTTTGAGGTGAGCAAAGTGTGAGGACTGAGTGCCCCCTGCGTTATAGGTATGAAAAAAATTGGTGGAGCAGTGACTTCTGGGTGCATGTGGGCCAACATTATGCATAATTTTAGGTTCTTTCTTTGTTCTTGTTTGTACATTCCAAAATTTCTGCAGTAATCAGGGATCTCTTCTGCAATCAGATAGGAATATTATTTTAAAACCTGTGTGGCTCTGGCCCGTTAGCTCAGTCAGTTAAGAGCATTGTCCCAAAACAAGGTTGCGGGTTCAATCCCTGGTCAGGGCACAGACACAACAGCTTGATGTTCCTGTCTCTCACAAACAGACAAACAGACAAACAAAAGAAAACCTTTTCATAGAGTGCTTGAAAGAATCAAATGAGCTATGCTTATAAAGTGTTTAATCAGACTAAGCACTTACAAACAGTTGGTATTCTTCTTATTTAAATTATCCTCCTGGTATTCATAAAACTTTTTTTTTTTTTAAGTGAGAGGAGGGGAGACAGAAAGACTCCCACACACACCCTGACCAGGATCCACCCAGCATCCCTGTCTGAAGCCAATGCTTGCGATTAAATGAGCTATCCTCAGTGCCTGGGGCCGACACTTGAATCAATTGAGCCACTGGCTGCTGGAGGGGAAGAGAGAGGGAAGGGGGAGAAGGAGGGGAAGAGAAGCAAATGGTTGCTTCCCATGTGTGCCCTGACCTGGAATCAAACCAGGAATATTCGCACACTGAGGAAACCTCTCTATACACTGAGCAAACCAGCCAGGGCAAAAAAATAAAAAAAGTTTTTATAGAGAAATATAATCGGTCAAGGTTTTTATTAAGGTTAGACATGTTAGCTTCATTTGTGAAATAAGCTGCTCGTCCAGCCGTGTTTTCTCTCTTTTTCTTCCTGTTTCTTTCTAATAGTTAATAATAATAATAACAGATACTATTTACCAAGCATTTTGATATGTATGTCCCAGGTGTGTGCTCAGTGTTTGACATGCATAATATTCCTAGGAAGAAGTACTATTATAATTCCTATTTTAAAGATGAGGAAAGCGACTGAGAGAAGTTAAATCGCTGGCACATGGCCCCTTTGAACTAGAGCTGTTTGGTGTCAGTACTCTTTCTTCTAACCACTACCTGTCTCTCTTCTGTTCCTTTTGCCATCTTTCCTTCTCTCATCTCTCAAAAGTTATTAATTAGGACCTGTGCCAATTCCATATTTACAACCCTAGGTTTCTCAGCTTTAGCATCACTGACATTTTGGATAGGATAATTCTCCACTGAGGGGGGCTGTGCTGCGTGTTGTGGGGTGTTGAGCAGCATCCCTGGACTCTACCCACTAGAGGCCAGTAGCAATCCCCACACACACACCCAGTCATAACAACCAAATATGTCTCTAGACATTGTCAGATGTCCCTGGGGACCGAACTGTCCTCATTAAGAACCAGTGATGTAGCCTGATCTGCATTCTAGGTATAGAAAAGGGTCCCCCAGTTGAACAATTGCTGATAGGAACCCATGGGAACAGTTTGTACCCTTCTGGCAACTCCCTGAGCTTATTTGAGGCAGCTGCCACCTGCTAGGACATTCCAGAACAGGACTTGACAAATGGTTGGCGTGCCTCTGACAACAGGAGACACAGGCTGAAACAAGACGTTCCTGCCTCTTGTTTTGAGAGCTAGGATTAGAATGGGTAACAGGGGCAATTCTTGACAAGCAAAGGGCAGGGAGCCCCACGCTGGTCCATGGATGATGTTTCTTAATGGTGGCAACAGACCAGGTTCTTGGCAAAGACGCTGTGGGAGGAGGCAGCTCAGTAGACTCCGATGGATGACTTTCTAGTCCTGGTCCCACCCTCACATGCTGTGTGGACACAGTTGAGCCCTTTGAGAATATCAATGCTTCCCTCTCTCTCTTCCCACCACAGTAGGATGCTATGTCCAAACTGGCTCACGTATCCCCTTTCTTGCATCAGTCTTCTTCATAGTGTCTGACATTCTATTGTATTTGTGTGTACCTGCTATCTCCTCTGCCTAAATTTCAGCTCATGAGCGCAGGAGAGGCTGCTGCACCCCTGGAGCTATGATAGTGGCAGACACAATAAATGCTCAGTAAAGACATGCAAAATGAAGGCATATATTCCTAACACCCCTCAAGGGGAAGCAATTTGATAATATGTTTCAACAGCTGTAGACATGCCGAGCCCTTGTACTCAGTCGTTCTACTTCTGAGATTCTATAGGCCCCACACCAAATTATCCAACATGAAGAAAAAGCCTTATGTGAGTCCATGTCTATCCTACAGTGGCTAAAATAGCATAAAACCCTGAAAAACAGCCCTGGCTGGTTAGCTCAGTGGCAGAGTATTGGCCCAGCATGTCAATGTCCTGGGTTCGATTCCCAGTCAGGGCACACAGGAGAAGCAACCATCTGCTTCTTCATCCCTCCCCCACCCTTTTCTTTTTCTCTGTCTCTCTCTTCTCCTCCCAAAGCCATGGCTTAATTGATTCGAGTGCATTGGCCCTTGGCTCTGAGGATGGCTCTGTGGAGCCTCCACCATAGAATCTAAAAATAGCTCGGTTGTGAGCATGGCCCCAAATGGGCAGAGCATCAGCCCAGATGGGGGTTGCCAGGTGGGTTTCAGTCAGAGCACATGGAGGAGTCTGTCTCTCTATCTTCCCTCCTCTCACTTGGAGAAGAAAAGAAAAAGAAACCTGAAAAATCCACCTAAGTAATTAAGATGCAGTTATAATAAAAACAGACCTGATACCTGACCAGGTGGTGGTGCAGTGGATAGAGTGTCGAACTGGGATGCGGAAGACCCCGGTTCGAGACCCCAAGCTCGCCAGCTTGAGCTCGGGCCCATCGGGCTTGAGCAAAAAGCTCACCAGCTTGGACCCAAGGTCGCTGACTCGAGCAAGGGGTTGCTCAGTCTGCTGAAGGCCCGCGGTCAAGACACATGTGAGAAAGCAATCAATGAACAACTAAGGTGTCGCAATGGCAATGAAAAACTAATGATTGATGCTTCTCACCTCTATCCGTTCCTGTCTGTCTATCCCTATCTCTCTCTCTCTCTCTCTCTCTCTCTCTCTGTCCCTGTAAAAAAAAAAAAAAACAAAAAACCAGACCTGATAAATCTACTTGGCAAATTCCAGGCAGCCAAATATTGTTTACAGTAATATGTGTTAATATTGTAGCGCACACACAAAAACTACCCTGTATAATGTAAAATTGTTCGTGCAACACGATTACTGAGATTATGGGAGTGAACATTCTTTCACACTGTTGGTGAGCAATTTGAAAATTGCTATTAAAATGCATGTGTCTGTGTTACACAACCCAGCAATTACATTTCTAATAATTTATTTTTCTAGTAATTAATTCTATAAATGCATCAGGAAACAACCCAGATGTCTATGAATAAGAGAATAGTTAAATAAATCACTGTATATCAACACAATGGAATAGTATACAGACATTACAAATGAGATTTGCATGTACTGATGTAGAAAGACACTCAAGATATATAAGTAAGTGAAAAAAATTGCAAAATGTTTTTGTATAATAATGATAAAAGCATAAACATTTTTTAAAATCTGGAGGAATATATACTAAACTGTTTAAAATAGTTATCTCTAAACAATGGAGATTTTCTCTGTCTATGCTGCGTATTTCTGCATTGTTTAAAAGTTTTAACAACAAGCTGATAAAAGAATACACCGAACCTGCCATATGAGCTTCAAGCAAACAGAAGCTGGGCACATGAAGACTGGGAGGAATAACAAGGTGTTATTAATAGTGACGGATCATTTCTCAATAGTGAGATAATGGGCAATGTTTGTTTTTCTTTTGCGGGAAACCGTCTGTAAAGAGCATGTGTAGCCTTTACAAAGGCCAGCCTCCTCCCTGCAACTCTCTTTGTTGAAACTGGGGTGGTGCTCAGGGTGTAGGATGTTTTCCCATGTAATCTGCTATTGTGCGGTGTCCTGTTTCCCCAGGATGGATGACATTCAGCTGTGCAATGACATCATGGACCTGAAGCAGGAGCTGCAGAACTTGGTCGCCATCCCAGGTAACCATTTAAGACAGTGGTTCTTAATCTTTTTTGAGGTACCAAACCCACCAGTTTCATATGCGCATTCACTGAACCCTTCTTTAGTGATAAATAAAATATGATTTTTTTTCCAAATTCAAGACATAGGTATATGTTTTTTTACTGGTGCACAAAATGAGCCGTGCATGAACATCACCTTGCTCAAAGAACAAAACCAACAAAGTGCATGAACTCACAACAAATTACGGTATTACTTTATTCTGGCCTCTGCGGCAGAGGCTTCTCCGAACCCCTGAGACCGACTCATCGAACCCCTAGGGTTCAATAGAACCCAGGTTAAGAACCACTGATTTGGGACTACAGCTGCTCAGAGCCCCAGCCTGCCCCATCTGCACTCCTTAGGGCGGGAAGACAGTGTGTATCTGCTCTTTTTGCAATGCTGTGCTCCCTGATCATGTGATTCAGAACCAACTCTGTGTCAGGCAGGCCCGGGTTCAAGTCTTCGTTCTGGCCACCTCCTTGACCTTGGGCAAAATCACTTTATCTCTCTGAGGCTCAGTTTCCCTTCCTCTGAAATTAGAGTGGTAATAGTAATAGTACCTAGTTCATTAGGGATAAGCCTCACTGTGAAAAATGAAAGAAAGCAAGCCATGTGCTTAGCTTGATATCTGGTTCCAAGTAGGAGTCCAGGAAGTATTAGCAATTATGGCTATTATCAGCCTGCTTGGGAGTGGGTAGAGGACGGTGATTACAAGCTGACTTTGGGGTCAAACCTAGATCTGTCACTTATTAATGACATGACCTTGGGCAGGTTAGGTTACTTCACTAAAACTCAATTTCTTCGTCTGTAAACTGGGATAGCAGTGGCAGCTACCTCACAGAATTGTTGTGGAATGGACGAAGGGAAGAACACAAAGTGCTTAGTATAGTTCCCATCCTGTAGTAAGTGTTTAATAAATTATTGCCATTATTATTATTAACCAAACACACATCTACCCATCCTTCAGCTCACAGCTCATTTGGCCCCTTCTCCCAAGAAAGCCTTCCCTGCCCACCCAGACCAGGTTAGGTGCCCTCTAGCAGGTTACTCTTATCTAAGTACTTATCAAATAATTGCCTGTTGACTCATATATGTCCGTCTGTAGACTCCATGCTCCTTGAAGGCAGAAATGCAGACCTGGTAGGTGCTAAGAGAAGGTTTTATTGAAGAAACAAACACAAGTCTGTCTCAAGAACCTTGCCTTGGCTTTGACAGGGAGCAACACAGGCCAGATAAGCACCCCCATTATTGTTTACTTTAACATTTTTGTCAGTCTATTAGTTCACTAAGTATGTCTCAAGAGGCTGCATTGCTGCTAGATGCTTAGGCATGCTGTGATGAACAGAAAATGACTTCCTACTTTAAGGAGCTCACAAGTTAGTAGACAGCCTGACATCCAGTGGATACCTGTCATTGAACTAGAAGTGCAGCACAACTCATTTTAGAGCAGGGCATTGCACTGGGGACATTAGGGCTGAATAATTCTGTTAGGACATGGGGGCTGTCCTGTGTGTTGTAGAATTTAGGAGCATCCCCAGCCTCTACTCAATACATGTCAGTAGTATTTCCCTCCTTCCCAGTGTGACAATCCAGAATGCATCCAGATGTTGCCAAATATCTCCTGGCCTGCGGTGGGGGTGGGATAGGCAAATTGTCCCCTGCCGAAAAACCATTACTTTAGAGTCCATTGATCTGGGTTGGAATCCAGGAGATACTGTCAGGAAAGGTATGTGGCACACACAAGCAGGTGAGCTGCATTGGCTGGTGGCATGGAGACCTGGGTAAGTAACTGGTCTGTAAGCTGGCACAGACCACTTGGAGTAGGCACCTTCTCCTGTGAGTTGCTGGGAGGGGCTGCATGAGAGGAGGGCTGCAGCCCAGCACCTGGGAAGCTAGGGGGATGCCTGAACCGGGAAGAGATAGGGTGACTATCTTGGGCAGGAAGGTTGTCATTTCCTTAGGGAACTGCGAGTCATGACAGGTCTCTTGAGAGAGCTGAGGGGGCAGGGCACTCTGGCAAGTCTGTGGGCACTGTGTCAACTTATTTGCTGAAAGCTGGGAGGCACTCGGTGACACTGACGAGCGATTTGGAGAACCCCATCCATAGGACCCACCATGGGAGGAGTGGTGCTGCCATTGTCCGTGTAGCAATGGCCAGGGATCCAGATGTTAGAATTTCTACCCACTTCCTCACATCCCCTCTGGTTGATGGGAGAAGTCGATTTTCTCTCGTCTCCAAAAGTATGTTCTTTTTGGCTTTGATTCTGTCTCCAAACCTAGAGGAAATTGATGATGCCTGTCCTAGGCAGGCAGGCAGGACAAGCTGGCTCATGTTTTTTATCTTCTGAAGGGGTCTGAGCAGAGGGAGCAGGGGTGGGTTTATGCTTCTGCCCTCCTAGTGTTCTCAGTCCTCATTCCCAGCCCTGGTTCTCTCTTTGGCGTTCTAGCCCTCAGTACTTCGGAAAGGACTAATGCCATCTTATAGGACAGATTGGCTTGCTGTCGCTATGGAGTATTTCCCTCCCAACACCCCACCAAGCCCTTCCCACTCTCTGCCTTCTTCGGCAAGACTCCCTTGGTACATCATTATCATTTACTGAGCGCTCGCCATATCCGAGCTCAGAGCTAAGCCATTTACTAACATCGCTGCATTTAAGCCTCCCTGGCTTTATTTGACAGAGAAAGAAACAGAAGCTTGAAGAAGTCAGATTGCTTCTCCACGTTCACCCAGCTAGTAAGATGGTAGATACAGGATTCTGACCCTGGCCCCTTGCACTCAAATGCTCTCAATAGTTTCACTGAAGTGTTTCTTTGCTGATGTTTTCTTCTTCCCAGAAAAGGAAAAAACCAAGCTGCAGAAGCAGAGAGAGGATGAGCTGATCCAGAAGATCCACAGGTTGGTGCAGAAGAGAGACTTCCTGGTGGACGATGCAGAGGTTGAGCGGTTAAGGTGAGTGGGCAGTGTGTCTCTGTGGACCAGGCTGTTGGAGCACAGCCCTCAGTTCCCTTACAAGCTTGTTGTCTGCTCCTGGGACTCACAGCCTTGCCTAACATGCATGGCCTTCCCAGATGTCCAAACTCTGAATCCAAATGAACCCCGGCCTTCTGGCCTAAGAACCCATTTCACATTCAAGAGAAACTCAAATTTAGCTCCAAACAGTCTTGCAAAGGCCTGTAGATCTTAACTGAATGTTATTTAAGGAAGTGTGTAGGGAGAAATTATATCACATAACACACAGGGGTGCTTCCTACACTTTCTCTTCAATGAACTTTCTCTCAGCTCATCAAGGCAACTTCCCGAAACTTCTGTTGGTTCCCACAGAAACTTGGCCCCTCGTACTGACTTGCTTCCTTCCCTGCCCTGTCCACTTCCCAATACTGTTTTTTTCTTTCCCCTCTCACTAGTGGTTCCAATGCCCCTTCAGGGTCTCCTGTTTGCAGATACACCCAACACCTGGGTCTGGACAACCATGGACCCTGGACCCGTGGCACACCTGAAGCCTCTGAAGGAGGCTGGGTTCAGGAAACATGAATGTTTCAAAGAGCAACTTCCTCATTATTCTCCGTGTCCTCCTGGGATGTAGCTTGCCTAGCTCAACCAGGCATGGCCCACTGCTTTTGCTCCTGGTGACCCTTAGAAGGGCTGAGGTGACATGCCCTCTGAGACCTGCCATGTATCTTATGGAAGCACAGGTGTCTAGGGTGACTTAAAGGTATAGAGTGAGGAGAGGTATTGCTCAGATCACTGAACCCCTAGCAGGGAGACTGGGTCCTATAATGTCCTTGTCTCTTCCCTGGGGCATCACCCATGCTCTGGGTAGGCATTTACTCCATTGTTGATATTTGTCTGCTTCAGAGCAGGTTCATCAAACATAACATACAAATATCATACAGACATAACACAGAAAACATGCACACCATCCACATGGAACACACAACATACATGTACTCCCTGTATATAACACACAGAAGCATCCGTGTACTATCCATACACAGTACACAACAACATATATGCACCATCCACAAAGCTTGTTACACGGTCGCACACACTTAGCTTCTTGCCTCGTTTTATCAGTTCCTTGATGCTTTCTTTGCTTATGTTACTTTTGTCTTCATACCTCTGTCTTCACAGGGAGCAAGAAGAAGACAAGGAAATGGCGGATTTCCTGAGAATCAAGTTAAAACCTCTAGACAAAGTAACCAAATCGCCAGCCAGTGAGTGCATACATTATTTCTTCTCCTCCCATCCAAGAGTAAAGAAAATTGAAAAGGGGTCTCGGATCCAGAGAAAGCACAACAAAATACTTATTAAAGATCAAACTTGTGCACAGGATGGCGGGAGGCAGGGCAGCTTCATCATTGTGCAGTCTGTGCAGTTGCTCAGGGCCCCATGCCTAGAAGGCTACTCTGATTGCGTCAATGTTCAGCTATTACTGTGTTAAAATTCTTAAGAATTTTGAAACAAGGTGCCTTGCATTTTTATTATGCACTGGATTCTGAAAACTATGTACCCAGTTCTGGCAGCAGCTGTCATTCTCTAATCACATAGTTTGGTGCATCTCATGGAAGGAGCTGGGTGGTCACTGAGGCAAGAAGGTGGGAACTGAGGCTCAGGGAGCTCTGGCCTCTCTTGGCATTGGAATTTCTAAGACAGTGGAGCCGAACTCATGCTGCTCAGAATATTAGTCTCACAAGATACTCAGAGAATAAAGGGTTTTTGTGTGAGATAAGTTTGGGAAATGCTGCATATTTGGCTCTCTATATGGAGGATCCTAAGTTTCATTAACATATTTAACAATTAATGTGTCATGCTGTCAAGGAACTGTCCTTTCTTTGTTGATTCAATGAGGCTGCTATCAATTATAAGAAATGGATGCCCCATTCAAACTGTCCCTAGCAGTAAAGGGGATTTGGAAGAAGAGCAACAAGAAGGAGGGCTTCAGAGATCAGACACTGTTAGAAACCTGCTTTTCTTCCGTTTTTCATCTATGCCTCTCTTTGTATGTTAGCTTCATTTTCTCCTACTGTACCTGTCTTCTCAAGGGGGCCAGAATTCCAAAACAGGGTGACAGTAGGCAACAGCAAGGCAACACCATAGACTCTCTCCTGATATCTAACTATATGAACCTCAGGGGAAGATTCTAACTGGCATTTCTTGGATCACATTCCCAGCTCCTAGGCCCATCACTGTTATCAAGAGGCTGATATACTGTGATTGGCCAGCTCGGTGTCACATATTCCCTCCTGTAGCCACACAGACATGAACTGTTATCGGAGTAAAAGGCTAGAAATCTTGCTAGGAAGACAAGACCCCAAAATTGCCACTGTTAACTGTATCTGCAAACCCAGTTTTCCTTGAGCACGCATTAACATCCTATGAAAACACAGTTGTACAGTGATGAAGAAGGAGAAGAGCCGTGGTCCCTTCTCCCTAAAATTACATGGTACCTGGCACCTGGTCCCTGGTGCCTGTGTAAATCCAGAATCCTCAATGGACTGTCCCTCCCATAAAATAGAAATTGAAAAAACTCCACTTAACACTGTGAAGGAGTAAGGAAACCTGCTTTCTGTGGAGGGTTATAGATAGAAAAAAGAATTCTGGCAAGACATCAAAACACCAAGCCCGTACCACGTTCAAGGGGCCAAGGGTGGGGTTCAAATTTACACTACTTATCTGGTGCTGAAAACTCAAGTTAAAAAATTAAAACTCATCTAAAACCAGTGAAATCTCTGGGACCCCAGCATAGCAAATGCAAAATTGCTTAATAGGGACCCTTCAGCATCCCATAATACACAGTTCACAGATAAAACAGCGTCATGAAGGTAAGCTCTCAATAAAAAGGTAAAACCAATAAATAATTAAACCATCATGAGAGAAGAAAAGAGAATGTTTGTTCTCCCAAGAACTATAAATAACAGACTATCTAAAGGACAAAATAAATATAATTATTAAAACAATAAGCAAAGAAATACAACACAAAATGAAAGAGCAGGATGCTGTGGAAAAGAATAGGCAGATTTGCAAACCCATAGCTTTCTAAAAAGTTATTGTTACTAAATGGATTAAATATATTTTGAGTTATTGTTACTCAATGGATTAAATATAGAGATACAATTGAAGTAAGGATTCATAAATTGGAAAACGGAACTGAGGAAATCACCCAGAATGCAGCACAGAGACACAAAAATGAAAAATATGAAAGAAAGTAATAAAACATGGAAGATAGAATAAGAAGGCCCAGCTTACATTCAATAGGCATTTCAAAAGAAGAGATAATAGAAAATGAGTGGTGGAGGTATGTGAAAGGCTAATGAATGAGCATTTTCCAGAATTAAAAGACGTGAGCCCTCAGATTGAAGTGACTTGAACAAAATTCCCAGTTATTCATTCACCAAATACTTCTTGAATGCCAGACCCTGTGATAGGCTTGGAATACACAGTGGAAAGGAGAACTGAATAGGATAAGATTTAAAGGCTATGACCAGAAGCTAAGGACTGAAAGCCAGTTAACCCACAAGAAAGTGGGAACAGTCAGTATGACCATATAAAATGCATGCCAGAGAAACTAGATAGATGATAGATAGATAGATAGATAGATAGATAGATAGATAGATAGATAGATGTAGATGAAATGCATGCCAGCTCTCCACACCACTTGATCTGTAGAATTGAAGCAAGGCTTAGCCAGGGGTTGGGGTGGGACTGGGGCTGTAGATGGTCAGGGCTTTCGTTTCCTCACTTCTCCCTCTCTCTCTTCTTCTCTCTCTTTCTCTGTGTTCCTACCCTGCTACAGGCTCTCGAGCTGAGAAGAAAGCAGAGCCCCCACCTAGCAAGCCCACAGTGGCCAAGACGGGGCTGGCACTCATCAAGGATTGCTGTGGGGCCACCCAGTGCAATATCATGTAGCCCTCATGTGGGGTGCCCCCGGGGCCATGGGGAACCCCCTCCCATCCACTTGTCTTCATAGCCCCCATTTCACCGGGGCTAAGAGCTCCCAAAGGTGGAAGGGGTTGAAGGCAAACCTGTGACTGCCACCAGGGGCCGTGGGCACAGAGGGTGCGCCCAGCCGCCCTGTATAGACTGTAGCAATAGGGAGTCCCTCACTGTCGCATGGCCCTCCCCAGAGCATGCCAAACCCAGGAGTCTGTCTCACTGTTTTTCCAACCACCAGGAAAGATCCTTCCTCAAAAAAGTATATCTTCACTTTTATCTAGCTGTATCTAACCCACCATGCGAATGACTTGGGAGAGGGGCATGATCCCCAGGTGTGTATAGTTGTGACTTTTCAACAGTCTAGCACCATGTTGGATACATCCCCATCTACCCTCCTAGCTCTACTGTCAGGCCTACCCCAAGGGGCATAGCTCCTGTCTCCCGTCTGCCCTTTTTCCAGGGGCTGTGCCCTGGAGGGCTCCACACAGCCTACATACCTTGGAGACACAGGGGGCCCGTCTGTAAAGAGTGAGCGTGTGTGTGGTGTCATGGTCACGTCTCTGGTTTACTCCCCTCCCATGTCTGGGCACCGGTCACACTAGGAGCATGTCCATTTGCTCTTGGTTCTTCTTGCCCATGCAGTGGCTGCCCCAGGTACATGGAGCCCAGGGGACAGGGGCCTGGGCTGGAGCACACCCAGTGCGTAGAAGAGGGAGCAGAACACTGCAGGCTCGACATCCAGACAAGGGGAGACAAGCTGGGGACCCAGAGCAGATGCTGGCTCGGGCACTCGAGACCCACACTCCAGGGACCACCGGAAGCAGTGTCAGCGGGACCCCACTCACCAGTCTAACACACAGACCTCCGTAAACAGCAGCGGCAGGCGGGAGAGGCGGCCTGACCCAATCGTGTCCCATCATCTGGTGGTGTATTTTAACCAGACTTACAATTCCACCTGTGTAACTTGATGTATATACGCTACAACCAGCTCGGCACAGCCCATGTGACCTCTCTGTACGTTGTGTCGTGACCGGCCTCAGTAGTTAGCATAACTCGAGATTTGCTGATGTGCAATCATACATCGAAGAAAATAAAAATGGAAACCACGTACACAGCATTTTTAAAGTTTTTACTTTTTCCTTGACTATGGAAGTAATCCATGTACATAGTAAGTCACTTTAAAAGTATAGAGAGTTGAAAGTATAGAAAGTAGAAAGAACTTTTGGGGGGTTTTGGGTTCTTTTTTTAACTCCCATAATTCCTTTTGACATTTTGGGATATTTCCTTTCAGTTTTTTTTAATGCATTTTTTTTTATGGTTGGCATCATATTGTACCATTTTATAACCATTTTTCTCTTTTCACTTAGCATTATATCACTATCACTCTCCCACATCAATAAAGCTCTTTGTAAACATTAAACACTCGTTATAAATATTGACAATGACTGCTTAGTCATCTTCTGGATATACCATAATTTATCTATTTCCTCTCTGTTGGACATTTAGGCTGTTTCTGGTTTCTCAGTATTATGCTAAACATCCTGGGGGTAAAGCTTCATCTGAATTTCTGTTTTTTCCTTAAGTTAAACTCCTAGAAGTAGAAGTTCTTGGGCCACTAATGGGTTGCATTTAAAATATATATATTTGTAAATTCAAGTAAATCTGAATGTGAAGTCACAGCAGGTTTGGAGTTGACACAAAGTCTCTCCAAGGCCCTGGAGTCTGGGGCCAATGACCCCTCCTGGTGGGCAGCACGCCCTCCCACTCCATCTCAGAGGTTTTCTGTTCAGTCCCACCTTTGGCTCACGTACCAAGTCCTGCCATCCTGAACTGAAGAGGCTCCCTGAAGCCATGTCCAGTGCCACCACACCGGCCTCAGCGAACACTGTGTCTGTCCTTTTTCATTACCCAAGACCAAGCATGAAGCCAGACTTTAAGAGCTTCCTAGGGCCACCATAATGTATCGCCTCAACCGGCGTGGCTTGAAATGACAAACTTATCCTCGCAGTTCTGGAGGCCAGAGGTCTGAACTCAAAAAGTGTCAGCAGGGCCATGGTCCCTCTGAGGCGCTAGGGAAGAATACTTCCTTGCCTCTTCCAGGAATCTTTGGCTTCGTCGCTCCAATCTCTACCTCCGTCTTCACATGGCCTTTTCCTCTGGATCTGGATCTGTGTACTCTCCTCTCTTTGTAAGAACCCCAGTCACTAGATTTAGGGGCCACCCTAAATTCAAGATTATTTCATCTTGATCCTTAGCTTACTTACTTCTTCTGCAAAGACCCTATTTCTAATAAAGTCACATTCTGAGATAGTAAGTAAACAGGAATTGTGGGGGGGTGGGGAGAGGGTACACTATTCAACCCATCACACAGATGCTTATCACTCTTGCAATAAAAACTCAGGCTACAAAGGGCCTGCTACTCTTCCTTGCCTGTGGAAAATGTGGGTCTGCAAGGCCTGACCTCAAACCAGTTAAAGAACAGGCACTCACCAATTTAGCAAGCCAAAGGAGACTGAAGCCTTCATAAAAATCCCACCTGTAGTCCATCTCTGGAACCCTGGGGTAGACCTAACTTGTGTTCCTACTATTCTTATTGTTTGTTTTATAAACAAGCAAAAAAAAAGCCATTTATTTAGGCATTTACAGCAGAGCAGAAGAAAGTAATAATTCAGGATGCTCCCAGATCACTGGCACTGCCTGCAAGGCTGGGAAACCTTGCAGACCTCGGACGCACACACCCAGACTTGCTCCTTTTGGAAGGGGGTGGAAAGAGGGGAGCAGAGGGTAATAATAGGAGTAACATCTGTTGAGAGCTTATCACCATGCACTGAGCCATGTATCCACATTTTCTCATTATGCCTCACATCGACCCCACAAAACAGAGCGTATGATTACTTCTACTTCACAGATGAGGAAGTTACCCAAGGTCCCATGGGTAGCTAGTGGTGCGATCACCATTCAGCACGCACCATTCAGCATGCAACCTCAAGAGTCCTTGCTCTTCCCATCAGCGTCTAAACAAATCTCTTCCATTAAGAAACAAACAACCCTTCATTCCAGCTTCCCCAGCAGCCACTGGCTTCTCTTCTCTGCATCCTGAGATTTGTTCATCATCTTAGAATTTCAATTTTTCTCATCTCTAGCTCCCTCTTCAACCTGTTTTCATCTCGTTTCTGTCACTCTCTTGTCACTGAGCCCTCTCACCAGGGATAAAACCATTTGGTTTTATAGAGGAGGAAAACGTTTTTTCTTTAGCCATCTTGGGTTCTCCAGCTGGGGCTCTGTAAATGAGATTGGCCAAGGACAGATAAGCAAGAATAACGAACTATAGAAATGATCCCTGAAAGTATAGTCTTTAAGCAAGAGTAAAACAGAGAACTCTGGTAACTTGTGTTTCACACACGTCCAAGGTGGGGCAGTGCAGGGGGAGCACCCAGCAATGAGTAACCCAAAGAAGTGGTTAGAACTTGAGCTATGCACCATCTTAGGCTAAAACATAGGAAAATGTTTTCTGGGGATTCTGTGGGGGAAGGGGTGGAGGCAAGTTATGGAAAACTGACTGGGAAAAGCATGGTCGATAAAGATTTGTTGCACAAATTTAAGTCCTACTTTCTCCATGGCTAAGAGTCCTCCTTTTCTTTTAATGGGAGAGGAAGACACCTTTTACAAATGGAAATGCTCTTTATTTTTTTAAAAAACCCAAAAATCCTGTTTTTAGAGCTTTCCCTGCATCTACTCTTTCTCAATGGCCTTTAGCTTAAATAAATCCCTATGCCAGGCCCTGGCTGGTTGGCTCAGTGGTAGGGTGTCAGTCTGGTGTGTGGAAGTCTCGGGTTCAATTCCCAGCCAGGGCACACAGGAGAAGCATCCAGTTGCTTCTCCACCCTTCCCCCTCTCCTTTCTCTCTGTCTTTCTCTTCCCTTCCCGCAGCCAAGGCTTCACTGGAGCAAAGTTGTCCCGAGAGCTGAGGATGGCTCCATGGCCTCCGCCTCAGGCACTAGAATGGCTCTGGTTGCAATGGAGCAACGCCCCAGAGGGGTATAGTATCGCCCCCTGGTGGGCATGCCGGGTGAATCCATTGGGTGCATGCGGGAGTCTGTCTCTCTGCCTCCCTGCTTCTCACTTCAGTAAAATACAACAACAAAAAGATCCATATGCCAGAGACACCTTTCAGGGTGGCATATTCTGGCACCCCTTATTTATATCCAACTGATGCATTCAGCCCTCCTGCTGCCCCAGCTCTCTGTGCCATGTTACCACAAGTACGTGACTCCCAAGATGCTCCATTCACCGGGTGTACTTCCCACCACTCAGAAAGACATCTGTCCCATCTTTTTTATCTCCTGTCCTCAAAGCCTGGCTCTCTGCATTCTGCTCTTCCCTCTCTCCTGGTCTCAGATGACTGTCAGTCTTCTAACAGCTCCTGGATTTTCTCTTTGATGGCGAACCTATGACACGCATGTCAGCACTGACACGTGGCCGCATGCGGCCGCCTACCAGAGAAGTATGGGGCTGCATGCCGAGAAGGACGTTTCATCCTTGGCTCCTGCACGGCCAGGTGCAGTAGCCGAGGATAAAACATTTGCTGTAGTGTAGACACTCTGTGCCGGAGGTCTGTAGGCCAAAACAACAGAACTCCGGCACAGAGCATCTAGTTCTGGGACTTCCGGTTAGGCCGTTTTTCTCAAAGTGACACACCACCTGAGTTATGCTCAGTTTTTCGGCGAATTTTGACATACCAAGCTCAAAAGATTGCCCATCACTGTCCTAGACCTTTCTCCTACACTCAGACCCATGTCTCTGACTACTTCCTGAAGATCTCCATTTGGATCCAGAATAGACACGTCAAATGTGACATGTCCTAAAACATAGGTCAGCAAACCAGCCTGACACACTTCCTTCCGTAAATTCTGTTTTATTGGAACATAACCAAGTGCGTGTTTGTAGGTATGGCCTCTGGCTGCTTCTGTGCTACAACAGCAGAGTCGAGTCGTTGTGGCAGAGACCATGTGGCTTGCAGATCCTAAAATATTTACTCTCTGGCCCTTTAAGAAAAAGTTGACTGGTTTCCCCTGCATTTTTCATCTCAGGAAAATTGCCCAATTGCCCAAGATTGTCCTTGGACTTGTCCTTGACTATTGTATTCTCCCTTTCATCCACATAGCTGCTAAATCTTGAGCATCTACCTCCTAAATTTCTAGAATATGTCCACACCTCCACATCCTTAGTGCAGCCTCCATCTTTTGCTTGGGCGATTGCAGTAGCTTCTTAACCAGCCTCCTTAACATTTCTCGGTCTCTACTCAGCAGCCTGGTGATTTCGCGAATTACACCAACCGCATTGTCATTCGCCTCTTTAAAACCATTCCCACAGCCATTAGGATGAAATCCATGTTCTTTTGTGTGGCTTAAAGCAGTGTTTTCAACCGCCAGTTCGCCGAAGTTTTGCCAGAAATTTTGTGCCGGTTGCAAAAGAGTTAACCACCTTGTTGTATGAAGAGCACAGACCCAGTGGTCTCAGTTGAATTCGCTTATGCTCAGAGTGATTTCTGCCTTAGTGGTCTCTGAAATAATTCTCCTATCTTCACCAGTCCCCGAGCATAAAAACGTTGAAAACTACTGGCTAAATGGCCCTCTCGGGTCTGGCCCCTTCCTACATCCCTCTCCTCATCTCACCTGCTCACCTGGCTTCTGCTTTGTGCTCAAGCCACAGAAGGATCCTTTGGTGTCTTTGTTCTTGTTGCCATGTCCTCCGCTGGCCCCTCTCCTAGATCTTCACATGTTATTATTCCCTGTGCCAAGAGCTCAGATTCCCTGCCAGCTCTTTCTCTTGTCTACCTGTGTGCCACTTTAGAGCCAACATGACCTTCCTAACATGCATGTCTAACCAGGAGTGCTGCTTCTCAGTTGAAAACTCACCTGGACCTTCATCTTGGGTTAAGGAAACAAAATGAGTACAAGCAGCTGGGGAGGAAGAATAAACTCTCAGGAAAGTTTGGTCCACAGCGTCCAACTTGACCCAGAGGTCATGTGACTTTAAGAGCTTTACAAAAAGGCCCACAAGACTTTGCAATGGGATGGGGTTGGTGTGAGCAGTTTCAGCAAGGCTGTGTGGTTCTGGGAGCTAGAAGCACCAGGCAGAGTGCTCCCTCACCCACTGTTCACTGGAGAGAGGGAGAGGTCATCACACCTATTTGGCAGGTAGGGAGATGGAGGCTCAGAGAGGGGAAGTGATTAGCCCAAGTTCAAACAGCACATAAAGTGTCACAGCCAGGACTTGAGTCTGAGAGCAGGGTGAGAGCCAGACCCAGGGTGTTTATTTCTCATTTCTAATTTCAGCAGCATCACCACCCCATTACCTGCTGAGCCATACTCATTAGGGGTGATTCATGGCCATTCCAGCAGCAGCTGAGCCTCTTACAAAACTTAACATTCCTGGGTGGCTGGACAGCTCTGCGCGGTGGGAGTTCACCAGCCCTGCCGCTCTGCAGCTTGAGAAGAAGCAATTATACCCTGCCCAATGCCACCACCAAGACTCAGATGCCTGCCACCAGTGGGACAGCGGGGTGGGCACCAGAGGCTGAGGTAAAGCACTCGAGAAAGCTGGCTTGAGAAGCAAACATCAGACCATTGTTCCATTCATTTGTAAGTGAATTCCTTAGTGGCCTTAGGT
Organism: Rhynchonycteris naso; assembly: GCA_037038555.1. Lineage (NCBI taxonomy): Eukaryota > Metazoa > Chordata > Mammalia > Chiroptera > Emballonuridae > Rhynchonycteris > Rhynchonycteris naso. The sequence goes on along the minus strand of CM073000.1, from coordinate 187,015,268 downwards.
ACTAGGAAACAGAGGCGAACTGCACAGGGATGGTCCTGCCTTTTTGCACCTTGTGTGTTAGTGAGAGACAAGGATGTCAAGCTGGAGGGCAAGGTGTGGCCTCCTCGCTAGTGTTAGATGGAACAAAGCCCAAGACTAGGAGGATCAGCACAAGGGAAAGCAATTGAAAAGTGACAAGGGCTGGGGCTTGGAGCCAGCTGCCTGGGTGAAAAACCCAGCAACCCCTCCCTGTGTCAGAGCCAGAGTGTAAAAGGGAGGGGACAATAGAGGGTTAAAGGAGACAATACGTGGGAAGGGTGTAGAACAAGACACATAGTAAAGCCCGTTATCACTGGTCAAACCTAAAGGTAGGAGGCTGTGAAATCAGACTGCCTGTTCGCTGAGGGTCTTGCAAGGGTCTTAGTTGGGGCTGGGATGGAAAGGGTGAGAAAGACCTTCCCGGGTCCTGCCCTCATGAAGGTGACGGTGAGCAGACCCATACCATGCTGCAGTGTGAAAGTGTTGTTGTGACCCCCATTCCAAGTGCGTCCTCAAGATGTCTGCACCTTCCTGTCCCACAGTCACACTTGACCCTGACTGCACCCCCCACTGGTTCTCCACACCCTTCATGTCCCTTCCCACAGTCGTCCCCCCTCTCAGCTCCTGCTCAGTCCCTGTGGGACTCGGCCCCTCTTCTGCACTCAGCGAGGAGCCAAGCTGCACAAAGCCCGGGAGGTGGCAGGGGCTACACCACAGCCGCACACACCCGTGAGGCCTGACTATTCAATGCCCCATTTCCACCAGCCCTGCCACCTGGCTTACCCTCCCCCAGGTCTCTTCACCAGCAATTTTTCTTTCCTATATTGGAACAATGGGCTCCTTCCAGCCTTTGGCTATCCTCAACTTCAGGCCCCCATTGCGAGTCCAGAGAAGCTTCAGCTGTGTGGCTAGCCAGCTCAGGGCTCACCTCCCACCCGCACAGCGTATTTCTCATCTGAGACAGTATCTGTGGCTCATTGCTCCCCTGCACCGGAAAGAACAGCCACCTCACACTTAACGAAGAGTTGTGGACCTGCTCCGTCCCCTTAGGATGGTGGTAAGCACAGAGGATGCAGGACCGTGGGACAGGGGCAGCGAACGGAGTCTGGGGTTCAGGGACTTTCCTGAGGGAGGACACATCTCTGCAGCAAGAGGCAGCAGGGAGAGGAGTGGGAGAAGGCGAGGCTGGAGGTGGCCTGAGAGTAGGGAGGCCACCCTGCCTTGAGGGGCTGCCGTTGTTCCCCACTGTCCCCCATGCAGAGCTGGAGCTCTGCATGAGGATTCTGGGGGCTGTCAGTTAACGAAACTCATGCAAAACAGGCAAAAAAAAAAAAAAAGGCGCATTTCCTGGCTCCTGGGCTGGGCTGTCCCAGGACCTAGGGTATCAAATAATAGCACCTGGACTTGGTGTTTTTCCACCTCTCCGTTCCGCCTCCCTCACACTGGCTTTCTACTCGGGCAGAGCATCCTTGTAGGGCCTACAGCAATTGCTCCCAGTTTCCAGCCTCACCGGCCTCCCACGGTAAGACTCCAGTGAATCCAATAAAATATCTGCATGGAATCTCCTCGGCCTGACTTGGGTAGTGTTAAAAGCTAAACTGAGGCATGTTAAAATTTTTTTTAAAGAGTTTCCTTGAGCAAAACTTGATTCCAATCAGGCAGCATCCAGTGTAGCTAATGGAAAGGAGCTCCGAAGAACCGTACAGAATGAAAGGCAAAAGGTAACAGGAATTAGAAAGTTATTAGTCTCAGCAAAAAAGTGGGTTGACTATTGTAAAGTTATTTTCCTTATAGGGGATGACAGAGGCTTTTCAGGCTGGTGACCTAACTAGGGCTGACTGGGTGACTCCTGGCAGACTGGTTTAAGGTTCCGTTTCTAGGAGAGGCAAAATTATAGTTAAGTCTCAGTATGGTCATGTAGGGCTTAGCATGAGCGACTCCCTTTTGGGCCCATGCGCATCCTGGAATCACTGGCTGGGCCAGAGGGCTGTGGTTCTCTGTTTGGCCAAGATGGGGTCCAAAGGCTGGCCCTGGAGTAGGGGGAGGGGGAGAGGAGTGTCAGCCCAGTTGTGCCAGAAGAGAGAGAATGGATGCTGGGTACTTTCAAACAAGGGTCCATTGCCTTTTAGAGAATAAGAAAAAGGTTTACAGAGGATAGGGATTTGCTAAGGTCATCAACGAGCTCACCGAAACCAGGACAGAACTCAGATCCCTGGTCTGATTCAATGCTCTGTGCCCCCTCCTTTCTCCGTCATCCAGCCCAGCCCCGCACACAGCCCAAACCCAAAACAAAGGGAGCCGGCCCGGGGACTGCCGGTCCCCTGTGGGTCCCTAGCATGGTCTTCACTTGCTTCATCCAAGAGCTGTTTGTTCATATTCAAACAGCAACTGAAAGGGGAGAGTCCCTGAGAAAGCACCTCTGTGGCCTCAGGTGCTGGTGGCAGTGGGGCTCTGGGACAGCAGCACCCATCCTAACAGCCCCTCGTGCAGGCCTCCATCTCCAGAGGGGACCAGGAGCCTGTTCAACAATATTATGATAATTCTTTTTTTTTTTTTAAACAGAGACAGAGAGAGAGTCAGAGAGAAAGACAAGGACAGACAGACAAGAAGGGAGAGAGATGAGAAGCATCAATTCTTTGTTGCGGCACCTTGGTTGTTCATTGATTGCTTTCTCGTATGTCCTTGACTGGGGGGCTACAGCAGAGTGAGTGACCCTTTGCTCAAGCCAGCGACCTTGGGTTTCAAGCCAGCGACCCCATGCACAAGCTGGTGAGCCTGTGCTCAAGTCAGCGACCTTGGGGTTTTGAACCTGGGTCCTCCACATCCCAGTCCGAAGCTTCACCCACTGTGCCGACGCCTGGTCAGGCACAATGATTCTTAATTTTGAAATAATTTTGAACTTACACAAAGACTTCTCACATGTCCTTTTACTCAGATTCCCTGGTTGCTAGCCTTTTGCTGCATCTGCTCTGTCACTCACTCCCTTTCTGTCTACGATGATTTTAGCTTCAGATAGAGCAGTGGTTCTTAACCTGGTTTCTATCGAACCCTAGGGGTTCGATGAGTTGGTCTCAGGGGTTCGGAGAAGCCTCTGCCGCGGAGACCAGAATAAAGTAATACCGTAATTTGTTGTGAGTTCATGCACTTTGTTGGTTTTGTTCTTTGAGCAAGGTGATGTTCATGCACGGCTCATTTTGTGCACCAGTAAAAAAACATATACCTATGTCTTGAATTTGGGGAAAAAATTATATTTTATTTATCACTAAAGAAGGGTTCGGTGAATGCGCATATGAAACTGGTGGGTTCGGTACCTCAAAAAAGGTTAAGAACCACTGAGATAGAGTGTCATGTGCCTTTTAAATCCTCAAACATGCCTGACCTGTAGTGGCGCAGTGGATAAAGTGTCGACCTGGGAACACTGAGGTCGCCAGTTCAAAACCCTGCACTGGTCTGGTCAAGGCACATATGGGAGTTGATGTTTCTAGCTCCTCCCCCCTTTCTCTCTTTCTCTCTCTCTCACTTACTCTGTGTCTCCTCTCTAAAATGAATAAAATAAAATAAAAATTAAAAAATAAATAAATAAAAATAAATAAATCCTCAAACGTGTATAAAAGAACACGGGGGTTCTCTTTCATGTTACAGTGACACGATACTGTTACCTAGTATTTACATTGCATCAGTTTTCCCAGGACTTTGTATTATGGCAACTCTCCTCCCGTCCTGGGGTCCAGTTCAGGATAAGTACTGCTTTTCGTTGCTACATCTCCTTCAGTGATTTCTGTCTTTCATGACCCTGACAATTTTGAAGAGCCCAGGCCTGTGTTTCTTTCATGGTCAGTTTGCATTTTAAACATGTCTCCCTGGTGATGAGACGTCCTCCTCCAAGTTGAGAACCACTACTGCCTGACCTGTGGTGGCGCAGTGGATAAAGCAGCAACCTGAAATGCTGAGGTCGCTAGTTTGAAACCCTGGGCTTGCCGGGTCAAGGCACATATGGGAGTTGATGCTTCTTGCTCCTCCCCCCTTCACTCACTCTCTCTTTCTCTATTCTCTCTCCCTAAAAATGAATTTTAAAAAAGGACTCAAAAGAGAGAGAGAGAGAGAACTACTACCTCCGAGGGGTCTGTCTGAGCCCAGAGTCCTACTGCTACAGGTGAGGCAGGGAGGTACAGCTGGGCCCATGTCTTACTCATTGGGGTCCCCACACCTGGTTCAGTGCCTGGCACCCATGTGGGCGCCTCCATAAAGACAGGGTTTGGGAGCTGTGTAGATAGACCAGGGTCTCCCGCCTAGCTGTGCCACAGAGCGAGTTGAGCAATGGCTCAGCCTCTCCAGCCTCACTTTCCCCATCTGTAACCCAGTGTGAGGGTGGAGGCTGGTTTGGTCTACCTGTCTCTAAAGGCCCTTTCAGCTTTGAAGCTTGGTTGTTGGCCCTTGAAAGATTTCGGTTGTCCCTTTCCTCCCATGCTAGAAGCTGGATAGGATGTCTGAGGCCTTCCATGGCAATCACTAACTCATTCATCAAACACTTAACAGATCGTCTAGGATCTGGGGCCTGTTACTTGCTTCTAACTAATGGAAGTTGGTAAAAATGATGGGAGGTCACTCCCTTGATTGGGTCCCATTCCATAAGGCTCCGTCTTAGCAGACTGGAGAGAGGTCCTCCTTACTGGCTTGATGAACTAAGTTGCCATTTTGAGGCAGCTCCGACGGCAGAGGGAACTGTGGGTGGCCTCTAGGATGGGCAGGTGGCTTCCAGCGGACAGCCAGCACCTGGGGCTCTGTCAGGAGAGCGGGAGGTAGGGGAGGAGCAGCAGGACTCAGGCCTCAAAGTCCACGCAGGCCCTACATCAGGAGGTTTTCAGGCAGTGGTGGAAGGGGACGAGGCCTTTGCATGAGCTGCCTGTGATGGAGGGAAGAGACGGTACTGGGATCTGTCCTGCCAGCCTGGTCACCTCGAGTGCTGTGGGGCTCCTGGCTGGCTTCCGTTGTGGTGCCGCTCAGCTTCCGCCTGCAGCTGACCCTTCCCCTTCTCCTCCTGTGCCCCACATTCCCCATTTCCAGATCCTTCCTGCCCAGAAAAATGGGAATTCTTCTCTTCATTTTGCTGAGGCAGGTTCAGGCCTCAATCCCTGACTTGAGATCTCCTCTTCTCACCCACTTGAAGTGAGGGATTCTCTTTCTTGCTGTTCTATAATTTGCTGAATTCACCCCAGAGGCTCCCAGAGGCCCCCTCCTATTCTCACCTAAGCTGTTCCACAGGGCTGCCTACCTCCCAGAAAAAGACTAGAACTCCCCCGGGAAGGAGACTCGACATTTGGCCCTGAAAGCATTCATCCAAACGAGCCAACTGGATCTGTCTTCTCTGCATCTCTCCCCATAGAGGCGAGTTATAGGAGGTTGGTGCTGTCATCTCATTAGTGGCTGGGAGACGGGCCAGCCAGCACACAAGCCTGAGAGAAAGCAATGCAGGCGAGGGCAAGGTCAAGTAGAGCAGTGGTGAGGACTGCGCTGATCGCTGGTTTATGGGGCAGCAAGTCAGGGTTCCTGCTCCTCCCCCAGTCCAAGCCAATATGTGACCTGTCCCCATCTGCAGAAGTGTAGGTCACTGGTGTGGGAGGCAGCAGGGACACGTCAGAGCTATGACTCAGTCTTTGCCCACTGAAGCAGCAATAAACCAGACAAATCCCGAAGCATAGTGCTTCTTGTGATAAAGGGGACAGATAGGGTTGACTGTGCCTCTGGAGTCAGGCCCTTGAAGGTGACACCTCTACTGCTCCACTACAGACAGGTCTGCTCTCACCCAGCCAGCCACCTGCTAAACTACCTGCTCTCGACCAGCTGGGAAATGCATGAATGTGCTGCCCCGTTTTAATCCCTGAACTAGACCTACAAAACCTCCTTGCTCTGCTCTAGAGGCATGAGGGCGGCTGAAGATTTTCTGCAAAACTTTGCTTCCAAGTGAGATGTACTGAAAGGACTGACAAAGATTTTCAAGAGCTTTTTAATGTTGAACTTTTAAAAATACTGAACTTTATCAAGAGGCAATTTATCCAAACATTCAAATCTCTTCTAGGTCCTTTCAGATTCATACCAGGGGCTGAGCAATAATGGTGGCCTCAGGGCAAAAGGCTTCACAAGGGAATCTTATGAAAGCGGTGTTATCCAAATGGGCTTAATCAAAACGCAGGCCTGGCGCGACCAAGACCAAGGTAGCCTGCAAAATGGCGTTCTTTCACAGGGAGAGCGGGCCTAGGAATCCCCCCAGTTCTATAAGCAGAGTTTTGTGGTTATTGCACTTTCCCTACATGGGATTATAACCTGGAACTAGGTTGGAAACCTTGTAAGGTCCCGACCATGGAGGGCTCGTACCCAGTCACCTGCCGGGGCCAGATGCTGTAAGTTACGAGTGCCTCCAAAGTGCAGACCAATTTGTACTCCCTCAGATTTTCCGAAAGGGTGAGACGTTGGGGGACCCAGAATGAACAGAGGACAACACTGGATGGTGTAAAATCCCTCCCCTCAAACAAACACTCATTTGGAAAACTCAAATTGGATGCTTGCTTGTAAAGTTTATTGACAACTGTTTGGTCCCAACACACAAAACAGCACTTGAACCACAAAGAAAGTGTTCAGACAAAGTAGACAATTAAGAAAAACATCTCTCCCCCAAGCCCAGTCCAAAACAAACAGTGCAAGACGGGAAAGGGGGTTTTGGTGATAACTTTCTTTGAAAAGATGTATCTAATACGGTACATCTTTCCACCCAGAAATAATTTCATTGCCTTAATTCTCATACATCATTTTGTCACATCATTTAATTAAGCCTCTGGATAAAAAAATAGATAGCAATTGAACTGGTCATTATGGAGTACATTATGAACACAATGAACTTCTGCTGTACTTTCCTATCTTCAAACAGCAATGGGTAAGTCACACGTGTCCCAGCTGGTGTCTCCAGCGAACAGTGCAACCACACTCACATGACAGCACGCAACTTCAGTCTCTCCTTTGTTGCCCAAAGAAGCTGCTCTTTGAGACTGTTCCTTGTGACTTGTAACGGTACCTCTTATGTTTTTAAAATCCACAGTTCTTTACATGAGAACAGAACTAAAGCCAAAGTGTGCAAACTCAGCCTTATCAAATCTCAGAATAAGGCACCTGATGTCCTCAACACTGTATCACATTGTTTAAAAACTTCTTTAAAAAAATTGCACATTTGCATTTGTACTTTCTGTCACACTATGTCTGTAAGGAAATGCCTTCGAGGGACCTGCGGAGTGCCATCATGCTTAGAAGGCTTTTCCAACGTAGTTCCACCTCCACTGGGGCGGGATCTTAAGAACTGGGAATCGTTGGCTTCATAGAAAAGATTTGGGGAACAGAAATCTAACTTGTAAAAGTCTCTCTATAGCCCTTATTTTGTGGCATTTTATCAAAATGCTGGCTATAAAATCAGAGCCCATTTTCTGGCTTTCCAGAAATTACAAAATATAAGCATTTCCCCAAAAGATACCATTTAACTAGTGGAAGACCTTTTGCCAACAGGTTCTTTCTGCTCTATGAATGAATCCGCCTTTTCCCAACAAATACAACCCATTGTAAATGTCAGGTTTCTTCGGGAGGGGTGAGAGGTCACCTGTCACTGAATGCCTCAGCCACCTCAGGGTGAAGGTCATTCCACAGGGCAGTGCTCCCTTAAAGGCTGGCTCTCCCCAAATACCAACATCAGATACCACAAAAAACCTGAACACGCTTCCAACAGTGAGAACTGAGTTAGATACTACCAAGACACACAAATACATATACATAAAGCTTCCCAACTACCAAAACCAGCTTTAAAATTACAAAAACCAAGTTAAGTTGATCAACCTTGGCCTTTGTCTCTTTAGATAGAATGTGTGTGTTCCTAGTGGAAAGAGTATCAATACTGCCCCGATAAAGCACCTCACCCGTCAGCTCTGATCTGTAAATTATGCATTGCATATTTTAGAAAACCAGACACTCTTTCCAACACTGTCTCTTGACACACAATATTGTGTGTTGGCCTTCAAATGCTGACTTTTAATCCGGGACACCCAGATCACCTCCCTTTTCTTTACCTAAGGCATGTCAAACTGGAACTTAACATAAAAGGGAAGCTTAAATCATCCTCAACTTCCTAGAAAGCTCCTAACGGAACCCCATAGTGGAAACATTTAAAATTTTTTGTGATGAAGCCACATTTGTCAATTACAGACATAATTAAATTAAAAAAAAAAGGCACTCTTACAAGTCACATGGAAGCCAGGAGCCTTCACATCCAACCTGAAAATACATTGTCACTTCCCGGCCCCCTACAGAGTGTGAACACGCAGGGTCACCGAACAGGCTCTGCTTCAAACACATCATGCGTATGATTAACTCTGTCTGAAAACGTCAGCGAGCAAAGGCGTGGAGACTCTTAAGCTACACGGACGGTTACCCCACAGATGTGGCTCCCTGGAAGTAAAACTACTTCCTTCTAGCCGAGTTCTTCTGCCTGCTTCTTATGGATCATTATATTTCATAATAATTCAGAAAGAATTGGTAAAATTTATTAAGAAGTCTTTAACAAATGGGAAGTTTTTTTTTTCAAAAAATATTGGGGAATGGGGGGATGTAAAAGAAAAGAAAACTTCAGCTCAAAGCTGTGCTCAATGTAAAAGAAAGAAAACATGGAATAAGTCTAGAGACGGAGGAAGTGGCTGATCATTGAAACAGCAAAGGCTGTGTTTTTGTGAACCCACATTTGTGTGCAGAATCAGACTGCTTTCCCATCCTAATTCTATGTTCAAATGACTCAAAGCTTCGTTATAGGTGCAAAGGAAAAGTTGGCTGCCAATTTTACTCTATTTTTGGGTTGTTTTTTGGCTGGGCTTTCCACAGGGTCCTTGCTGAGCTGTGACTCTGGGGTTCCTGAAGGGGGGCAGGGCGGCGCTGGGACAGCGGCTGAGACGCAAGAGGAGCTGGAGTCAGAGGTCGGCTTTCTGTCATTTACTGGTACTGGAGTTTCAGTGTTCTCTTCTTGGTTTAAAATAATTTCTGTAAACACGAAAAGTAAACGGATTCAGTTCTATGACCTGCAAGAAGTGTTGGTTTCAGTCTCTTGCTCACATTTCCACACACACAAAAAAATATTTTAAAAATAACCCCTCAAATGTCACTCACACCCAGGCCACCATTTACATATTAGCTGTGTAACCAATATTTTATGTCAGTCAAATATTTATAACTGCATCTCAGCTCTGCCCTGAAGTACACGTTTTAGAGATCTTTTGTTTTTGGCTACAAATCAATGGGCAATGATTTAAAAGGGGTTTTTCTCCCCCTCTTTGGAGTCTCTGCACATCTATTGTGTCAGGTAGTTAAGGACCCCTAAGCCTCCTGTGACTTCAAGACTTTCAGGCTAGGAGGGACCCGACCCCTGGCCCATTCCACTGACAGAAGACCTGACTCTCTGTGGCTCTAAGGTTGGAGTGGCGGTTAAGGGGAGAGAGGCAGAGTCAAAACTGCCCTAGAAAATCCAGAAAAATCACAGCCAGTCGGGCCCCCTGCAATGCTGCAGGCTGCTCTCCCTAGCCAAGCTGCCGGCCTCTGCTGTACACACAGGGCCATGCTGCTTGGAAGAGATGTACTGTTACAGCTCAGATCCCTACTGTGCATGCGAGGGGCTCTCGCCCCGAAGGCACATAGAAAGTGAGAGTGACGGAGCAGACGACAGAGCCGACAGAGCCTCCGCTCCTTCTCGGGCTGATACTGAGGAGAATGGCAGACAGAATGCCTACACCATTCAAATGACTTTTCTGTCCCCTGTGACTTGTGAATGGCTGGTATATACAGCGACTCATGTACACTAACTGCACCCAGGCTAACATGCTCCGGAAGAGCTAGTGTCAACCTCCCACCAGTTCCAGTCACACAGGAAATGCAGCCTACTTTTACCACAGGCCAGGTCTTCTGGTCTCAGGGGCCAGGTGCCTGGGTCCTCGCCTCCCATTTTCCAGGCAAAGAGCCTCAGTTCTGTTGCTGGGCAACAGTGTCCCCTGAGGACAAGGGCTGAGGTGGAATAGGCAAGTCTGGAGGCTGTCTCTGGGCACTCCTGGGGGGCAGCACCAGAGCGTGGGAAGGACTGGTGGGTGCAGCCACGATGACAAGGGAAGGGCCTCGTCAGAGCAGGTGGCCCATCTTTTCAGCTCGGAGGATACGGCAGAAAGACACGAGGCCATGGGTTCAATTCTAGCCCTAACTTTCGAATCAGGCCGCCTGAAGCAGGCCCTCTCCAGTTCCAACAGGGCTGTGCCCGTCTCCTAACCCGCGGAGCTGAGGGAGAAGTCAGGGACCGAGCCTGCAACCCCGGTGCAGTACCAGGCGCAGAGAGAGAGTGGGCAGTGCAGCGCCAGGTGTGCAGTGGGAGCAGGCAGCACAGTGCTGGGCACGCAGTGAGAGCGGGCAGCAGAGTGCCAGGCGCGCAGCAAGAGCGGGCAGTGGGAGCAGACAGCGTAGTGCAGGGTGCACAGTAAGAGAGAGCAGCAGGCGCGCAGTGAGAGCGGGCAGCAGGCGCGCAGTGAGAGCGGGCAGCAGGTGCGCAGTGAGGCACGAGTCGGCGAGCACCCCGTTGGCTTCCTCTCCCTTCTCAGGTCACTGAGCTGAGTCTGGGGTCAGGCACAGATGCCCCCTCCCTCCTCTACCCGCCTAAAGCCCCGTAGTCTCTGGGGTCCTTCAGGAGACTCCGCAAGAGTTGACATGTACGTATGGCGACGAGTGTGTCTCCTTTACAGCCTGGCTGCCTCCTCCCTCAAGATGCGCTGTAATTCCCTGCATGCTCCCCATCCCACCTCAGGCTGCGGCCCAATTCTGGAGGAGTCCGATAGAAAAGGCACAGTTTCTCCTTGCCTCCGCCAAATATTATATTGGCATTATGGTTTTATTCTTTAAGCCCAGAGAAAAGCCAACTCAGTGCATCCTACCAGAACGCTCTTGAGGGTGTTCCTCAAATTGGATGAGATCAGCAGATTGAAGGATGACGGGATCTGGTCTCAGCTGAGGGGACGGCAGGCAGGAAGGGACGGGCGCACACAGGAGGTCCACAGGGGAGCTGCTGGTCAGGTGGAGGAGCTCCTGCTCCGTCTGACAGGGCCCTGGACAGAGAAGGCAGGCTGTGATGTGACTACTCAGGAGGGCAGTCTACCACACGGCTGTGTCCCAGGCTTTCTTCTGAAGCCTTAAAGATGAAAAATGTCAGGTCCCACCAGGCGGTGGTGCAGTGCATAGAGCGTCGGCCTGGGATGCTGAGGATCCAGGATCAAAATGCCAATGTGACCAGCTTCAGAACAGGCTCATCCGAGTTGAGCACAGGGTCACTGGCTTGAGTGTGAGATCACAGACATGATCCCATGGTCGCTGGCTTGAGCAAGGGGTCACTGGCCTCACTGAAGCCCCCTGGTCAAGGCACGTACGAGAAGCAATCAACGAATAACTAAGGTGTCACAACTATGAGTTGATGCTCCTCATTTCTCTCCCTTCTTGTCTTTGTCTCTCTCACCAAAAAAAAAAAAAAAAAGAAAAGAAAACCTTCAGAAGTACTCAAGGTTAAAAAAAAAAAAGCCACTAACAAGAGACCTGGGTCTCTTGGTAAGTGAAATGCCACAGGCCAGGATGTCCCCTGAGGCCTCATCTAAGGAAGATTTCACAGTCAGCCACCAAAGAAGGAAAATAAAAACCCTGAGAAGGGGCATAAAGTATATAGTTAAAGGAGCAAAGCTCAGCATTATAAGGCGTGGGTCTAAGTTCTGTCACTCCCTGGCTCAGAGATCGTGGGCAAGCTACTTTAACCTCCGGGAGTTCTTGTTCCTCATTTGTAGGACGTAGATAGCTACTGCTGAGGGCTGCTGTGACAGCCGAGAGAGATGAGCAACATTAAGATGCTTTATAAAATGTAAAATGCTATATAACTGAGTTATAAATGCAGAACACAGCAACAGTAATGATTTAGAGTACAATGAAGATAAAATTTTCACACACAGCAATGGAGTCAAGTCTTTCAATAAAGTTAAAACTGCTATAGAATTCAAGTGAGCCAATTACTACATATAGAGATGGTTCCACATAAAATCTAAGTGACTCAATGTTGTTTTGAGTCAAGTTAATGAATTACTATCAAGTTTTTCCCCAGGGATGTCTTGTAACAAAGACTCTCCTTGACCCAACTTGACTCAGGCTCTTCCTAGCCCTCTTCTCCACTAGACCTTGACCTTGGCCTTCCATGTCTCTCCTGTCCTAGCCAAGTCTTAGCAAGAACCTTGAAAAGTCAGTTTAACGAGAATCCCCCAGCCATGCTATCGGATCAAGTTCCTCAATCTCCCCATCCTTGCTTCCCCCAACCCCCTCCACCACCGCAAAGTCAAGTCCTTGGTCTGCCTTTAGCAAGAATCCTCTTATGTCAGTTTGGCTAGAATCCCCCTCCCTGATGTCTCCTCTTGGTAATTTTCCACCCACCAACGTCCTCACTCTGTCCCTGACTATCCCCAGTTGTCCTGTGTATTCAGAGTTGAGCTTGATCTCTCTCCCCCAGTGCAGTAGTGTTGACTACAGCACTAGTCACGAGATACTGTTTTAACAACAATGTCAGAATTATTTTCCTTTAACGTCTGAACTGGGTTGACGTTGTTTGGGGGGTGCCAACATCTCTTAAGAAGTGTAACTAGTCAACCATAAGATGCTGTCATATGTAGGCCAGTTTTTTCCTGCTATTAATCAGCTACTTTGGAAGATGTATGGCTACTTAACTGAAATGAATGAAAACAACCCGCTGACGCCCCTCCAACCCCCCACTCTAAGCCACTTTTCCGGGAGTTACACCAAAGCTGCTGTCTTTCCTCTCGTACCGTCGTCGCCTGCTCCAAGGTGGCGTTCCAAAGCTGTGCAAGATTCGGGCACCTCCAGGGTACGCTCCGTAGCCAAGAGCCAGTCTGAACTTAAATGACCTAGAAACAGAGCACTTGTCAGAGGGGGCAGTGAGAGAGCCAGAATTTCTGACGGGGCAAGGGACAGCTGATTACTTACTTTTCATGTCATTTTTTAACACTACAATTTTCTTATGACCATGTCCTTTTATCCAGACCACCTGCACACAAGACATACTGCTTGTTAAGCAATGGAAAAGGAAGGGAGATAAGCCCTAAAATTCAGGAGGACTGTGACCTACGTCTGCCTTAAAACATTCTAGAATTTAGAATTTATTTAATGCCAAGAAAAAACTCCTACACTCTTCTTTACTCTTTAGCTACAGAAGCTGGCAAAAACATGTCCCTTTTAAGAAAAACTGTGTAGTCTAAAACTTGTGAGACTCAGCTTTAAAAATATATATTTTTTTATTTAGACAATTTTAACAGGGTGACATTGATTAATTAGGGTAAATAGATTCAGTAAAAATACAGTGTGTCTGTAAAGTCACGGTGCACTTTTGACTAGTCACAGGAAAGCAGTGCACCATGACTTTATGAACACAATGTATTCTTTATGGCTTTTAAAAGGCTGTCTTCCAAACACCAGATCTGATCTATAAATGAAGATAGTTCTCACATGAGAGCCCTTACTATTTTTTTCAGAAACAACACATATCTCCCCCAATTTAATAGAGTTCTCTCAGAACCTTCAAACTAAGTTTATCCTAATCCTGAAACACAGTCCTCTACCTAATGATGCTGCTCTCCACCCCGGGCCAAGCCCTGGGCCCTGGCACTCTTCCATGGGTACCTGTCACAAAGTCCCTGATCACAGCTGTCATGTGTCCTAACTACTTCTATGATTTCCCTCAGGCTCAATCGTTAACTCTTACCCTGACCTGGGCAATGGTCAGAGTCCTGGCCAAGCTCCCTCCTCCCCTCCTGTTTCTCTCAACTCTACTGTGCACAGCAGGGACTGTGGTGTTTTTCACAAGAAAAGCCAAAGCTCCTCTCCTCCTGACAACTCCACTCTGGTATCCTTCCGTGCCTGCCCACGGCCCTCCTCACTGTGCCCAAGGTTGGCTGCACTGATACTGACTCATCACTTGCTGGGTGTCCTGACTCTCCAGTACCCCTCACCTGCCTGAAGGCAGGGTCTAAAAGACTTACTCAGTCGGCATACGGGAATTTAATAAAGGTTTGCAGATGAAGGAAAAATGCTAAAATCATCTTATGCAAACTGTATGATATGAAAGAATCCATTCAACATGCCTGCCTTTTCATTATTCTGTTCAGGAGAGTAAGCTTGTGTAGCTCTCCAGGAAGATACTCTCCAAGAAGCTCAGAAAACACTCACCTGTGGGATTGCCCCCAAGAGCTCCTCTACACTGCTGTAGCCATAAGTCTTGGGCTGCAGCGTCTCCCCGACATACTTGGTATAGGCCACGGAAAACTCATGAAGAAAAAGCTGCTGGTAGTGGTAAGTACGGAGTAAGGACCGCACATTCTTGGCAAACAAATACAGACTTGTGAGCTTCACACACTCCTCTGTCTTATCGTTAGTGAAAACCTGGTCCAAAAGAAAAACCCAGCATTAGACGATCCCAGAGTGAGTGTCCCCTCCGAGAAGTGGAGGCCTCTAACAGAGAGTGACAAGGAGCTGAGTCAACCTGAAAATAGATACTAAGCCGAGGAGGAGGAGGGGGGATTCATTCAAGGATCTCCTCCAGAGAAACAGGAGGCCTTGAGCAAGCTTGAGTTCTGTTTGCAAGTCTAAAAAGGCAGAGGTCTGGAGAAACGGGGTCAGAAAGGAAGGAAACTGGCAAACCTGGGGCCTCACACAAAAAAGGTTGGGATGACAGAAGGCAGGCAAACCTCTAAGAGGAGAAACTGCATCAGACCTGGGTACTGAGGCCACTACACCTCATCTCCCAAAGTGGTGTTCCAAAGAACACATGGTGCAGCATGATGGCATTAGCATTCTTTTAAAAAACAAGAAAGTTGACAAAACAGCCCAAAGCTCTTCTGTCCTCAAGTCAATTAAGCAAATTTCATTACCATAAACTTTTTCAGAGTCTTTCATGTACACTGAGGTTCTGCAAAAGAAAGGGTATTGGCTAATCTTGGCTGGCCATGGAAAGCCTTTTGTCTTGAATATCTACTTACATTGCCTAGAAATGGTGTTCACATAATAGATAATTAACAGGGTTCAAAACTGTTGAATCGGATACTGTGAAGGCCAGAGCTGGACAGTAGTTAAAGTGGTAAAAATAGTTTTTCATCAGAAACTACTGCAATAGGGAATGAGAAATAACCTTAGTATAGAACTGGGCTCTGGTCAGGGCACAAAGAAGAAGTGACCATCTATTTTTCCCCTGTTCCCTCTCCCCCTTCTATAGCCAGTGGCTCTATTGGTTCAAGCATGGCCCCAGGCACTGAGGATAACTCTGTTGGGGCACATCAGCTTCAGGCACTAAAAATAGCTTGTATTTGAGCATTATCCCCAGATGGTGTGGTTGGGGAGCATGTGGGAGCCTGCCTATCTCCTTCCTCTCGCCTACTTAAAAAAAAAAAAAAAGAAAGAAAAAAAAGAATGGCTCAATTCTGAATATAGTTGACCCTGACACAACACAGGTTCACTTATACATGGAGTTTTTTCACTAAATACCTGTACTGTTTTTGATCTATGGTTGGAAGTCCATGGGTGTGGAGGACCAACTGTATGTACCGATCTATGCCATTTTATATAGGAGACAAGCATCTGAAAATTTTGGTATCTGTGTGGATCCTGGAACCATCCCCCGTGGGGAGTCAAAAGATGTGGATTTTCAACTGTGCGGGGGTAGCACTCCTAACCCCAATGTTGTTCAAGGGTCAACTATGTAACAAAAAAAAATGAGGGGGTAGGGAGGGAGGATGTGAGTGGCTGGAAAACTCCTAAGACATCATTATTAACTGACATCCAAGGTTAAAGTCTAGTCTGTAAGGCTGGTCAAGGAATCCAATTAAAGTGTGGCCAAGGAAACATTTTTCTATCAATACCTTTTAGTTACTTAATTATCAATCGTACGGTTTTATGAGAACAATGGTATATTATTTTCGTACACTGCTGGGTTTTATTGGTTAATATCCTACTTAGGGTCCCTTTCTCTTGGGTGACCATATTAGGTTTTTGATATTCAAGTTATTTTGGTTTCATAAAATGTAGTGAGCTTTGCATTTTTTTTCCAAGTGGCCTAGAATACTTTTTAAGAAGTTGGGAGTTATTTGTTCTTTAAGGGTTAATTAAAACCCAGTTGTTAACCCATCTGGTCCTGATACCTTTTTTAGCAATAAAATTTCAATCATATTTCAAATCTCTTTCATGGCAACTGGTCTAATTTCTAACTTTGACTCAATTTTGATAATTTTCTTCTAGGACCTTATTTACTTCTGTAATGTTCTCTAATAATTCTTCTAATCCCGAAGTGCCATTCTTGAAAGCCTCCCTGGGTGACCAATCAATCTTCCTTTCTGACCCGTATCTGACTGAGAAGTCACATGAAACCAACATATAATCCCTCTCATTCAGAGAGATAACAGGAGCAAAATCCAGCCTGGTGCAGGACAAAAGTGCCCCAGTTCAAGAATCAGAAGGTCAGGGCTTTCGGCTTGGCATGTCACTTACTTGGGCACTTACTGTACCTTTGTGACTCTGTTTGTTCAACTATAAAATGACCAGTTGGTCCCTTCCAGCTCTACCCTTCTAATCTAGACTGCTCAGTAATCCAGATATACCCAATTTAACAGTTTCCTTGGAGGGTTCTAAAGAACCACTAGCACTCATACCTCAACTAAGTAAGGCAGACTCTTCAGAAGTTCAGTCAAGGTCATGAATCCATATTCAAGGGGGTTGAGAGGAGTGCTATGGGCAGCTTCATAATGTCTCTTGAGCTCATCCACCGAGAGATAGGTGGCTCCTTCCCAAGACATCAACAACACCAGCAACTGGGCAGTGAGAGAGCGCAGGGACTTGCGGTTGACCAACTGGATTTGTTTACCAGACTCCAGATCAGTAACCTGGGGAAAATAAGAATTCAAACTCATCCGAACTCGAAAGAGACCTGGGTCACACCCACCTCAGTTTATTTTGGCTAATGCGACCCATAGAGGAAAATTCTCTAATTCTTTCTTTTAAATTGAAGGAAAGTGGGCTTACTCTCAGCTTCTTTAGGACACTCGCCTAGCACTTCAGGTGAGACCGAAGCAGAAATTCCTCTCTCCCTGCCGGCTAGTCTATAACCAGAAACTTGAATCAATACTACGCCCTCTCTTAGGATAATCTTTCCACTGTCCCCTAGAGAAGGAGATAAGACAGGCTGGTTGGCATCCACTGGTACAAGCTTGTGAATTAAGGGGTGCTGTGCTGGGGTGGCAGTGGTTAGACTGCAGGCAACACCCACAAGGCTGCTCTTCAGACACAACTTGCCACCTCTGTGTCCAGGGGCTAGGTTGGGGAGGTGGTGGAAGGCCCACTCTGACTACAAGGCAAGCTGTGTTCTTCTAGCCCGTCAATCCTTGCCCCCCAAAGGCTGGCATTTTCAGGTCTATGTGTCTACTCCATTCTTTCAGATTCTCAAGAAGATAAAGGTCACCATTTGGCGACCAAATAACATGTGCAGGAGCATGCATTTGGTGACTGAGACCCAGAGGCCTTGGGCAGGGGTGAATGAGTCAGTGAACTGAGTCTTCACTGAAATTAAGCCAGGCAGAGCCTCGGCAGACACACCGCTTAGACATCAGCAGGCAAAGCAGTATTTACTATCGTAGCGTTTTTCCCTTTTTCTGGCTTTCCAGCTGGGGTTCTGGATCACCAGAGGCAGAGAAAGGTGGGTGGCAACACTTCAGACACACAATACCAGTGTGTCTTTGGTTCTGACGATCACCTAGAGCCAAAGCAGGAGGCTGGTGGGTAGGCCTCCTCACTCCACTTGTCAAGATTATGGATTTGGGGAGATTTACACTATGCATTTCCTCTGCAAACATGGAGTTTAATCAATCAACAGATATACACCCAGGGGAGTCCCAGTCATTTCCTTAGATGTCCAGCCCATTACTACTACTCCGGCCTTTTAAGGTAGGAAAATAAAACCCACTCCTTTGATGCTATGTAGGTCCATCTCTTGATTCACAACCCTGGCCAAACATTAGATATCACCTAAGGAGTTTACAAAAAATGCCAATGCTCAGAGCACTCAGCCCAATATTGTAAGAATTTCAGAGGCAGGGTGAAGTCCACTGGCACTCCCCAGGGGACTCTAGTGTGCAGCCAGGGTAGCCTCTCCCATCTTTCTGTCTCTGCTGCTCACAGCCAAGCTTTCCAATCACTCACCCTTATTTGTCAAAGTCTGTGGTCATGACTTAGAGTCTTCCTCTCCATCAAGCCCACCACTGCCACTGACCTGGGTGACTGAGCACAGCATGGGACAGGACCAACTTTCTCATCTCTAATGATATCCTTTCCACTCCAGACTCCCATCCTCAGGGTCACAGTGGGGATCTTGTCACTGCCCACTTCCAAACTAACTCATTCAAACCTCCCACATATCTGCATGCAAGCAGAAGCCTAGAGCAGACTCTGGGTAGGAGAAGAAAGACCCAATTCTTATCTTTCTGCACCTTCACCAGCACTGACTCCTATTTTCTCCCCTTTTATCTATGTTGGCGCTGATGGGCCATTATTTCATTAACATTCACATCAATACGCCAAACTCCTTTGTCCTCGTACCTTTTTATTGTACCCATCTGGCAAAAATTCCACCTTGAACCCAGCCCTCTTTCCCAGAGCTGCACCTAAGCAGCCACGCCACGATTTCCCCAGAGTAAGTCTGCAAGCACAAACTTCCAGCGAGCCCTCCATACTCCCAGCGCCCCTGCTTGAATTCCTGGTCACTCCCCCTCCCCACCGTGACATTTCAGACCTTCTCCATGCTCTTCAGACTTGATTCCTGTTTGTTTCTAAGTAATTGCTCTCACCTCCTATTTGACAGAAAAAGAGCTCTTGGAAGGCAACTCCCTCCTTTTCCTAGTGACAAGCATCAAATCTACCTATATCTGCATCTACCCTACTACCTCCCTTCTCTCTTTTTTTTTTTCCAGGGACAGAGAGAGAGTCAGAGAGAGGGATAGATAGGGACAGACAGACAGGAATGGAGAGAGGTGAGAAGCATCAATCATTAGTTTTTCGTTGCCGTTGCGACACCTTAGTTGCTCATTGATTGCTTTCTCATATGTGCCTTGACCGCAGGCCTTCAGCAGACCAAGCCACCCCTTGCTGGAGCCAGCGACCTTGGGTCCAAGCTGGTGAGCTTTCTTGCTCAAGCCAGATGGGCCCGGCCCGCGCTCAAGCTGGCGACCTCGGGATCTCGAACCTGGGTCCTTCCACATCCCAGTCCGACGCTCTATCCACTGCGCCACCGCCTGGTCAGGCTCTCCCTTTTCTTTTATCAACATAAAGATATTAATGCCTGACCTGTAACTATGGAAATGCCAAAGCACACGCAAGGACCCCAGGAAAGATTAGGTCACAAGCATTAGTCTGAGAAAAAACCTGGTTACCTTTACAACGTGGCAGAGTTTCTGTGTTAGCGCTGAAACGGAACTGACATCATAGTCTCGGAGACGGAAAGTGTAACCAAAAGTTTTCGCGTATTCTGTGAGCAGATCTGACATCATAAGGCAGTTATCCTTTTGGGAGCGAAGGAGTTTGACAAACTGGGCAGCTAGAGCTTTGAATCGTTCTGCCTCTGTCAGTGTGAGGATTTTTTCTTCTCCGCATTCCAGTACCTTGGAAAACACAACGGAGGGAAGGAATGCTGAAAACGTTATGATTGTGCATGGAATTAAATGGCATGAGAATGTATACAAATTAGTAACTAAAACGCACTCCAGTGTTTTTATGAATATGGTTTTAATCTTGCAAGACTAAACGTTCTGGAACTTCGTTGCTCAAACAATATATTTAACACAACCGAACTATACACTTAAAAACAGTCAAGTAGGTAATATGTATCTCACCACAATTTTTTTAAAATGTAAAAAGCACTGAGGATCAAAAATGGTAATATTAACAAGTCAATAGCTGAAATCTGGTTGAAGTCACTGATTCAACAGTTAAGCATCTGAATCATCCTCACCTCCAACATAAGAGATTTGAAAGGTATTGAGCTAATGAAAGAATATTCAACTTAAAACTTAAAGCATTCAATCATAATTACCCTAAAACAAGTTTGAAGAATGATTTATTTCTATATTGAAGGGAAAAAAAACCCCACATTTACTTAAATACTAATGAGCCAACAACATAGCTTCTCTGAAAGAAATATTTCAAATTCTCATACTGTTTCATAACTCTACTTCTTAGGGAAAAAAAATTCCCCATCTACTATCCTGAAAAATATAATTCCTTCACTTACTTGTACAATATCAGGTATGGCTTCAAAAAGTTCAAGCAGTTTGGTAAACCCGTAGTATGAGAGCTTGCACTGCCGGCCAAAGTGGTGATGGTAAGAGGGGATGAACTTATTGAAGGGCATCCGGAAGTGGGGTTGGTGCCTCAGCAAATCCACCACGTCCTGGGAGAACTGCTTCGTCCTTTCTACTTCATCCTGGGTACGCTCTTTTAAAAAAAACACCAATCACAATCTTCTTCTACCCATTTGTTTTTAATATTATTACTGTGCACAGGTTCTAAGAGATATGATACCTCTGCCTTCCAAACACACATGATCTAAAACAAACATACCCCTCTCTCCCTGCAGATGGCTTCAAACTCATTCAATAACAGAACACCAGGAAGTCAGGATGCTCTTATGTGTAAAATGAAATACACATACACACACCTATGTAATTCATCTTATCTGCCAGCAATGGTTTCTCCAGCCACTCCCTTACCACCCCGTATGGGAACATGGCACACATACAGGTCTGTGTACTTGAAAGCACAATCTAGAACTTACTTTTCTGTAAAATCAGACTTCTGAATATTCACATGCTTCTTGTTTATTCATCTCATCTTTACTTAAATTTGCTAGCAGAAAAGACTGCCAAACATCACAGCCCGACAGGGGAGAAAAGGCTTAAACTTCAGAGTTCTGCTCCCATCCATTGCTAAGTGAGACTCGGGAAAGACTGCCGGTACACAGTGCAGCTCTGGAGAGCTCACGCTCTCAGCACTGTGCAGGAACACAGCTGAAGAGCACTGACAGATCAGGGTGGAAGGACATGACTGTACGTCAATTTTATTTATTGATCCTCTCTCCCAGACTTCAGCTGAAACTACTAAAATATGAAAGATAAAACACTGATCTGCATTTTTCTTCCTTTTCAAGTGTGCATAGTAAAGTAGCTCAGAATTAGAAAGAGACAAGCCACAGCCATGGTCACTGACTCTCAACTGATAGTTATAGCAGCCAGAGCCACAGCAGGCTAAAGAGGCATTTTATCAAAGGGCTGGCTGGGTCATTTTGCCTTAGAGTGAATTCTGAAAAACTAGTTTTCTTTTTTCTCAACAAGTGGTTCCACCTACTCTGCAGAACCTAGGACCCCTGCACAACAGAGCTGTGGTCACACTGCACCTTCCACGGCGGTCCTGGGCACCGTGGGCAAGGTGGAGGAAGAGGCCTCCCCTGCATGGCTCCGTGTCAGAAGCACTGAGACAGGCCCCTTCCTCCCAGGCAACACACCTCTCTTGGGGATGCAGATCACCATGTCGTTATCCTGTTGGGACAGGCAGATAGTGGTGTCTGGGATCTCCGACAAAATATCCATCAACTCACAAACCCCGTACTCGGTGACTTCCCAGTCCTTTGAGAAACACCTAGATTTTAACCATGAAAACAGGCAAAGAATGAGAAATATCACCTGTCAGAATAACTTTCTAAGTTTTCCAAAAGAATGCTCCATAGAAAAGTTAGATAATTATTTTAAATTTGGGGAAAGGAAAAAATGTTTTAAAATATGTGCTTGCATTCTTTTTCTTCTCAACTCACCAGTGATAAGCCTGAGAGAACTCTCTCACAACGACCTGTTTGCTGGCCTGGGATTTGAGAAGTTTTAGTAAATCCTGAGTAAAGCGCTTCACCTGGGCCCTGTGTGTAAGGGTCAACAAACGTTTGGAGCCCATTCCAAGAATCTGCAAATCAAACACTTGGGTTATTTATAGTCACAAAACCTTGGCAGATACTGACTTCCTTGTTGCTGGTTTTTCTTTCTGTGTTACCGCCTCAGAGAATTACCCCCTTCATTTGTGAGTTCTGCATTTGGAAACAAAATGTAGAGCAATAAACAGTACACCATCAAAATGAACAACTGCTCAAGGGCCTGTACCTTTCTTTTGGCCTGCACACCTTTCCCAAATAGTTATGAGTACAGAAACGAAAAGCATGGTATCAGACTGCGCGAATAATTTTATCTCTAAAAGACAATGTTTTCTAGGCCTTTTTATTATTATAATACTGTAAATTAATGGGCAAATACTTCTCAGGAACCCTGCTAGGCTCCAGGCCAGTAATTGGTATTGCAGTGGATAAAGTGTCAACCTGGGACACTGAGGACCCAGGTTCAAAACCCCAAGGTCACCGGCTTGAGTGTGGGATGACAGACATGACCCCATGGTCGCTGGTGTGAGCCCAAGGTTACTGGCCTGAGTAAGGGGTCACTGGCTTGGGTGGAGCCTCCCAGACAAGGCACGTATAAGAAGCAATCAATTAACAACTAAAATGCCACAACTATGAGTTTATGCTTCTTATCTCTCTCCCTTCATGGTCTGTCTCTCGCTCAAATAAATAAATATTTATTTATTACATTTAAATAAAGCTTAAAGCTTTCTAAAAAAAGAAAACTAATTATTTATTACATTTAAATAAAGGCCAGAAACAGGTGAAACAAAAAAGGAAAACAAGATAGGGTAAGCCATGTTCACAGGAGTTCCCATGTCACAGTGAACAATTATGGAGAAGTATGTGCTAGGAGGAAGGTTAGTCTAGAGATTAGAAGGAAAATAAGCCTCAGTGCTCCGAGGACCTCCAAGTTAGAAGCTTAAAGCTTTCTAAAAAATTAAGAAGCCACCCAGTGTCTGTTGTTTGCACTCCAGAAAAAGCTCCTACTTGATGTTTTGCTCTGAATTGACTTCTCAGGAATTAATTAGGTTACCAACTATCCTGAGGAATACCCCATCTTTAAACAATAATCCCTTGTCATTTCTTACCTGCAAGACATGAGGCACTGCTTCTAATAATTCAATGAGCTTGGAATATCCATAGTCTGATACCCGGCATTGCTTTGCAAAATGATGGTGATAAGATGGGATGAAATTACTGATTCGTATGACACAGGACGGTTGGCTCTTCAGTAAGTCAATCACTTCTCTACTGAACTGGATCAGCTGGGGGTTACCTACAGGACTTTTAGAACGCAGAAGCCAAGGGTCTGGACAGTGGGGAGATAAAAGGACACACATAAGACATAAAGCATGATGTCTTCATCAGCTGAAAGAGAGGAAGGTAACTAACTTTGTATGTTCCTGCTTGGGCTCAGTCATGACCACACAGCTGAGACCAACTCCCTACTTGACTTCTCAGCTTCCATACTCAAGTCCCAGATAATTAACAGGCTGCCTAATGGACCAGCCAGTAGTGTTTTCCCACTACTTCTCAAAGTCAGGTTGCCAAAGGAAAGCATAGTCCACGTTGGTGTTAACTTAAAAGCGGAAGTGAAAATACTCAGGAAGTTTCCAGCTTATAAACTGGTTGTTTTTCAAAAACCCAACTATAACCTGGTCATGTGGAACATACTTTCCCATGGGAATAGTTATACATGGTTATCAAGCGGGAAGCCCAGAAGAGCCTAAGTAGTCCACAAAGAAGCTGGAAACCATGAAAAGTAATAGTGTAAAACTAGCAATGATATAAACTAAGACACTGATTTTTACATTTATGTTGAATGTTCATATAATTAAGAAGTTTTAACAGCATAACATACAGAGAAAGAGTGGTCTAGGACTGAGGTGAAATGCAGGAGGTAGGTAGGATGCTTTGGTACAAAGAGAACTGGTTATCCATACCTTACTTCCGATGGGGGGGGGGTGTGGGGGAGAAAAGGAGGAAGTACTGAGGGCCAAAGAGAGGTCGGGGTATGAAGGGAACATCTTAAAGTGTTGTTCACAGGTAGCAGGGTTAGACATCTGCAACTCAGGGGCTGCCTAGAACTCAGAAAGTACCCAAATTGAGACCCAAATATCCCGGTCCTTTAGAGTTTAATCTATTTTCACGTGTATCCAAGTCAGAAATAAATTTCAAAGGTAAATCTGCTTTCAGAGATATTTCCTTCAAATATTTGAAACAATTCTTAAAAGGACAGTCAACAGACAAGTTGAAAAGCTTCTCAAAATTGAGTAGCTAGAGAGATCTGTAACTGTAGAATTGGGTTTGACATTTTTTCTTAAGATTTTTATTTACTCAATTTTTTGAAGAGGGAGGAGAGGGAGGGAGGGTGGGATGGGGGAGGAACAGGAAGCATCAACTCCCATATGTGCCTTGACCAGGTGACCTCAGCATTCCAGGTTGCCGCTTTATCCACTGTACCACCACAGGTCAGGGGCTTTACATTTTTTACACAATTTATGCTGGAATTTTCAAAAAGTCTAGTTCTTCCAAACATTTGCATTTTAGAGGGCAATTTTTTAAAAGCTCAAAGGCCATTTGTCCTTTACATTTCAGATAAAAGCTTTCTCTGGCCATAGACAGTGGCCCAGAAGGACCAAACACTTGACACCTACCTGTGTTTGGAGGAGGGGGCTTGTTGTGAATCCATTTCACGACTTTGATGCCATTCTGTGCAGCAGCAATGTTTACACCTGGAATACAGGTGATGAGGTGTTCTAACGAAACACCCCCTTGGTTTTCCAGCAACACGTCTAGTTTACCAAACTCTGCAGCATAACAATCTGGAAAGCTGAAGTTTAAAAAAAAAAACAAAGTTAATTAAAATAATGGAAAAGAAAGCAGCTGCTAAACAGAAGCTTTTATTTTAATGTATCCATTAATAAATGATTTGTTTAAATGCCCACAATCTGGGCTTCGAGTTAAAATTAAGGTTGCTGGGAGTCAATCACTGTGGAATTTACCTCTTTTATGCTTTGCTGATATTAGAGATTCCTGGACAATTTTCCAGCAGAGGGGGTTAAAAATAAGGCAGCTGGATTCCAAGCCAGTTATTAATTTGCTTTAATGTACCTGCGATGGCCCCCAGACTATCTACCAGGTGACTTCTGGTGTGGTAAAATGGGATTCCACCCAGTCCTGCCCTTCTCTCTGTTTCTCTTCTGAAGAATACTTTTCTCTCAAATTTAGAAATCTACAACTGTTTGAGCTTATGTGTATCCTTGTAGCACTGTGCATACTTCTGTTATAGCCCTTTTACTCATCTCTTCCCTGTGGAGAGGAAATGTCCTGCTTGTGTTTGTTTCCAAATTTCAGCACAAAAATTTTCTTGTTGAAATCCTGAGTGAACGACCCCATTTCAGATATATTTTAACTGACCACAAGGCTATGGACACTAGGATGAAGCATTCCACAATGCTTGCTTGGGGAGAGAGATGGACAGAGAAGATTTTCTATAAAGAGAACCATGGCTTCCTGTCATAATGGTTTTGACATGTTCACCTTAATAAAGGCACAGTGCCCTCGTGTGTCTGCAGAAGGCTATGAACCTGGGGCCCAAACGTCTTCAGAGAGAGAATCACAAAAGGAATCTTGTAACAGTCTGGATCAAATTCATGTTCACTGCAGAAAAGAAAACAAAGTTAGTTGACCTGTCCCTTGACCTGTCCCAGTCCTCTAAAACAGTAGCAAGGTGATACTCTATGGCCTAATACAAAAGGATTATTTCTGAAGAGAAGTAAGCTTTATACCTGAAATCCTTATTGGAACAATGCTGTCTACAGACAGGCTCATGATATTCTAACTCTTCGAATATAATTGGGCTGCAATTTGTTGAGGAGCCGTCATGGGACTGGGAAGACCCCAAGGGGCTCTGTCGCGCTTGACTGCTGGGCAAGAGACACACTAGTCTTCCATTTCCGTGCTCACGAACTGCAACTGTGTCTGTTAGTTTATATAAATCTGACACACTCAACTTGTGTCCAAACCTAAAAGCAAGGAAAAAGAGATGCTGTCTTAGAACATTGTTGTTTTTATGTTTTTTATTATTATTATTATACAGAAACATCTGTACTACTTAAACTTAAGTATAGGCCTACAACCAAGAATAGTCTCTCTTATCTCTTCACAAGTAAAACTGGAACCTGACCAGGCCGTAGTGCAGTGGATAGAGTGCCAAACTGGGACGTAGAAGACCCAGGTTAGAAACCCTGAGGTCCCGGCTTGAGCTTGGGGTCACTGGCTTGAGCGTGGGATTACAGACATGACCCCATGGGGTAGTTGGCTTAAGCAAGGGGTCACTCACTCTGCTGTAGCCCCCCCACCCCAAGTCAAGGCACATGTGAGAAAGCAATTAATAAACGACTAAGGTGCCACAATGAAGAATTGATGCTTCATCTCTCTCACTTCCAGTATGTTTGTCCCTATCTGTCCCCCTCGCTTGCTCTGTCACAAAAAAATTAAAAAGTAAAACTGGAATAATTCTACTATGAATTCATTCACCTGCAAGCCAGTGATACTTGGCTCTCCTTCGAGTCATCTCAACCCATTGCCCATTATGATTTTATCACTTGGTAGCTACCCCCTAACATCACTCCATGCAGTTTGTGTAAATGCCCCACCTAATTTTCTGAAATGGAAAAAGCTATCTGATATAACCTCTTTCAACTTGGTTCTTCTTTACTTTAAATCCCTCCTTACCTCCCTCCATCTCTGCTCTGCTCCCTTGTAGGACGTATACGCCTTCCAGCTACTGCCTTGCCTTACCTAAGTCTCAGCCTGATGTCCACACTTCCTCTGAGACTGGACCCCTCACTCTTCCCTATGTGTCTCCCATGCTTGGAGCTTAAAGGCACAGTCTCTGAATCAGGACAGGAAGATTTGAGCTCATATCCTGACTCAACCTGTATGACCCCAGTCAAGTTACACCACCAGTCTGGGCTTCAGTTATCCCATCTGTAAAACGGGGGGTGGGAGGGGCAGAGGGCAGCAAGTACTTCAGTGTTCCTATGAGGATTAAATGTGATTATGTATGAGAGCCTGGCACATAGTAAGTGTTCATTAAGTGACAGTTGCTCCAACAGCTTCTTCCCAGTGCCCTGCAAATATGCTCAGAATTCCCCTCTCCCCAAACCAGCCTCACATCCTCCCCTCGCTCCTGCAGAAGCACGTTCTCCTGCACGCTCTCATTCTCACTCAGTCTTGTACTCTCCTGTCTTCAGAAAATGAAAACAGCTGGCCTCTCCAGCGTTGCTTCTGCTGTTTTATTACCCAGTCTCTCAACTGTTCCCTCCAGGATTTTATCCACAGGATGCTTTAGAAACTGCTTTCAAATCACCAGTGGCCGCTTCCTCCTCCCTACATCTTACACCACTGCCTCTGTTCCCCCCAATGTTGTAAGCCATCTTCACACCTCTAGGTAACACTCTCGCCTCTGAGTTGTAACCCACTTCCTGTCCCTAGTGGCATTCCACCCAGTCCTGCCGTTCTCTGTTTCTCTTCCCTCTTCACCAATCTTATCTGCTCCCATGTCTTTTATGATCATAATTAAGCAAATAACTGCCCTATCTTGGGAGCCAACTGCTTTCCCAAAGTGCAGAGGACGAACTGAGCTGTCCGCCAGATATTCCAATAACCCCCTAAAACTCACATGTCCAAAACCAAGATCAAAAACTCATCATACCCCTTGTTCCTCCTGACACCCCTCAAAGCCACCACCTGCTGATCTTCCCCTCCCCACGACACCCCTAATCAGCAGGAAGTAGCCAAGCAAATAAGCAGTGTCCCTAATTAACACAAAAGATCGAAATGTAAGTCGGTGGATAATGGCGGAAGGTCACGTGAGGAGCTCAGACCCGGGAACTTTGGCTAGAGCCGCCCACAACCAAGTACGCCAAAAGAAACTTCCCAGGACTCCTTGGGAAAAGAGTAACTGTCCGTCAGCCGGTGAGATTTCACTACATCATATTAGCTTGACCACCGTAGAGGACCCCTTTAAATTTGCCCCACGTGGTCTCTCTGTGCGATTTTCCTGACCTCCATCTAACTGGCCAGTGAATCTCTTCCAAGAAGCGCTGTATTCAATAAAGCTTTTACTTATCCACAAAAAAAAAACAAACAAAAAAAACAACTCATCATACCTCTTCGCCTGACCAGGTGGTGGCACAGTGGATAGTTAGACTGGGACACAGAGGACCCAGGTTCGAAACCCCAAGGTCGCCCGCTTGAGTGCGGGCTCATCTGATTTGAGCAAGGCTCACAGCCTGAGGCCAAGGTCACCGGCTTGAGCAAGGGGTCACTCGGTCTGCTGTATCCTCCCGGGTCAAAGCACATATGAGAAAGCAATCAATGAACAATGAAAGTGCCACAACAAAGAATTGATGCTTCTCATCTTTCTCCCTTCCTATCTGTCTGGCTTTATTTGTCCCTCTCTGTATGTCACAAAAACAAAGAAATAAATAAAAAAGACTCACTGTGCCTCCTAAACATGTTTTATTTCTCTATTTCCAGTTTAACCATATAACCATCCTCCCTGTCATCCAGTACAAAAAAACTTAGAATCAAATTGACCTCTACTTTTTACCTTACCTACTATACAAACTAGTTACCAAGTCCTGTGTCACCAACAATCGAAACTTCTGTGGTATCTGATTCCTTCTGTCCCAACAGCATCTGCCCAGAACCAAGACTGGGATAGGGGTAGTGCTCTCCCCTTTTCATCTTCATCCCTCTCTGTTGATTCCATCTCAGACACAACTGCCACCAGCAGAGTCTCCCTGCAACATGGTTCCTGCCTCCATGTCCCTCCCCGCCCCACATTCCTCCATACTTCAGGGTTCCCATTATTCACATAAATGCTCATGCTCCTGTTTTATCCATCCTCTATATCCTTAAAACATTTTCCTTCTAATGAGTTTTTCTGTTCTATGTAATAATGTAACTGTAACCTGCTCAAGGACAAAGGCTATTTCTCAGCTCTGCACTGTCCAGAGAGCCTCAGTCTTTTTCACCCACTGATGCTTACTAAGCATCTATTATGTGCCGCGTGACGAAGATATGGTGGTAGGTCAGATTCAGCCTTTGTCGTCCTGGAGGTTACAGTCTAGAAGGTGCTCAAAGTTCTTCATTCGGTAAACAACAAATCTGATCAGTTAGATAAAAATGAAGGTACACTTTTGGGCACTGAGATTTAAATATACTATAAATGAAAGAAGACTTAGAAATCTATGTTAAAATCAAAGTGTAAATCTGAACACCACTGTCTGTCTCATTCCTCCACCAGGCTGCAATTTTCTTAAGAGTTGCTACAACACTTTTGTGCCCATCACCAATCAATACTGGAAATCTAGAAGTCACGAATCAGTATTGATTGGATCAATGAAAAAATAAACCTAACTTACTTTTTTTCATAGATATCTGCAAATTTTAAAAGAGGCAGACAACAGGCAGGAGCATCCTGAAGGATAGACACGGTTTCCGCACTGGAAGACAAAATCTGAATCAGTTAGAGAATAAATGCTGTTGGAAATCAACTGATGATTTCCAGGTTGTATTTAAAAAACAGAACATAAAATTGATTAATGATGTATATACAAAATAAATTTACCAGTTTCTGATATGTCAGAATTTATTTTCCAGAAAAATGTGAAGAAAGGACTTTATGGACAAGGGAATTAAAAAATATGAAGTCACACACTGGGATTTTTCTCTGACTCAAGCATAGGGCTTTCCACTTATATATCAGAAGATAAGACTACTCAGTAAGACAAGCACCTTGTTAATTCAGAGAAAAAGCCAGAGTAGCTTAACCGTCTCTGCTATACTGCGGTTCATATGTTAGAGGTATAGGCGTGACATTTCTGTGGCTGAGATGCACAATTGAATATATCAGCTCAAGTATGGTTTTAAAAAACAAAAAGGCACCAAAAACACCCAAAGGGGAAACAAAAAGCCAAAATTATGTGACTGGCTTTGAGCCATAGGATTATGAATCACCTTGCCCCCCCCCTCCTCAAGCTTCTTTGGTTTCTGAATGTTCCAGTTTCCTCCATGAGTACTACTTTTATGCTAGGGGGAAAAAAGAAAAAAATCTTTGAGAATTCAAACAGATATTCAGGAGTGAGTCCTGTTTTACTAGACTCAAAACAGGGAGACCCAAAGAAGAATCAATGCTTATTCTCAATAAAACCATCACCAGAGTCCCAAGAATGATATAGTTGTAATGAGAATTACGGGGCTGGGTGTCTATTTGACATAATGGATACATCTGCAAGTTAAGAGCTTGTAAATCTACCCTTTATAGACTAATCCACCTTCAACTAAGATTCGAAAGTAATATTTCAGACTTTCCAGGCTTGTAAACTTTTACTGTCGAGGTCTGCTATTTTTAGCAGTTCTGGATATGTGGCATATTATTTCACCCCTAAGTGCCTGCCAAGTTTAAGCTGTGCTTCACATTTGGTTAATTACTTGAACGAGAGTCAAATTATTCTACCTAGCTTATTTCTAACTTAATTCTTCTAACTTCTAGCTTATTTCTAACTCTATCCACTCAGAATAAGCATTATTGCATATGCAATCACCATAAAAGGATTAGGATTGTGAGAAAATCTCTTTGTATTATTTACAAAATTGTTTCAGGGCCAAAATGTTATTTCCTGAAATAAATGGCTTTTGTGTGCTTGCTTGTTTGTGTTACCTCAGTAAAGAGAGTGACTTATTAGCAGCTCCTGTGGCGAGGGAGACCAGGATCTTCTTGCTGCCAATTTTGTATCTGTGGAGGCTGTTCACCGCCGTGATCGCTTCTTGTAAGTTTTCCATCTGAACAACAGCCTTGAGCTGGTAATCCGTGTGGGGGCTGAGCTCAACACCCTTAACCTAGAGCAGGGAGAAGGAAAACAGAGGCTATGTCTACCCAGAACCTGTAATTCCAAAACTGAAAGCCAATCATTAAGGGACACATTTGTGGAATTCAGTGACATGAGGGAACTTGTCTGCATTCTGCATCTCAGTCAACTAGAACCTCAGTGACCTCGGCTGGGTGACCTTCAAGTACATGACATGGTCTGGCCTGCCTGCATGCCCTGGCATGCACAGTTCTCTGGTGCAGGCTCAGAGGCCAGCACACGCAAGGGGCATTTAGAGGTCTCCCAACCCTGCAAAAAATTGGGACATAACCATTTTAAGAATCTGAAAAAGATGCTTTCTTCTTTCTTTTTTTTATTTTAGCAAACTGCACCTAAAGACTGAATTGGATACAGTAGGATATTACCAAAAATAGCCAACATTATTTTAGAATCTTATTTCTAGATTTTAGCAGCCAGAGCTAACTAACCCTTTAATGCTTTATTTCCCAAAGTACCATTTAAATCCCTGCCCACGACCACGAGTGCTTCTCTGCTAGGTTTCTTGTTCTTTGGGGCTGGGTCCTAAAAACTGGATGTACGGCACCACCAAGAGCAGAGCCAAGGAAGGAGAGCAAACTCGTTCAGTAACACTTACATCCTGGCTGCGGTTATGCGTATAGAATTAAGTTCTCTTGATCCAAAATGTCAGCAAAGGGTAAGCAAAGGCAAGAACAAGATGAAAGGTTACCTTGCCATGCCTGGAAAACGCTTCCTGCAGGAGCTGCTGCAGCTCCTTCCGGGATAATCTGTAGTCCATGTTGCTGACCTGGACGTCAGCACCATTTGCAAAAGGGTCTGGGCAGTCAGCACCAATGCTTGAATTTGCAACACTGAAAGCAAGGGGGACACTGTTTATCTTATTATTACTTTTTAACACTTTAAAAGGTTTGGAGACATATTCCTGATGAAGACATATATATTGAGGTGATTTTTTAAAATGTTATTCTATTTAGTTGATATCATTTAGGGTTTGTAGACAGAGCTTGCCACAATGTAATTTGGTTTTCTAATGCATTTTTGTCTTCAACATATATTGGAACTTGTCAAAAGTACTATCTGTTGACTGCATACTAACAGCCAATAAATTATTTAGTATGAACTATTCTTTCATTGGATAGCTTAAAGCTAAAGGCAGAACTTACAGGCAGGCCTGATTGATGAATTAATTTTCCACTTTGGGCATTTAATCCTAGGAAATCAGCCTGTGATGCTACTGTAAGTCATTTAACCTCCCCTAGCTTTGAGAAGGCTAGATACTCTTGCTCATATGTTGCATTTCTTCTCCATGCAGGGAAAAAACAGTTTTGTGTAAACTTTTAAATGTAATTTTACAGGTTCAAAGTCACCTTCTATAGAGGCTTTACTGACAAAGCAGAACACCCACAATGCTGGAGAGCTCATGGGATACAGTATGGCCTTATGGCTCCTTCTGTCTTCCAAGCCTCAGGAATTACTCAGTGTAAGTTTAGAAAGCTTAGATAAGGTGTTATAGAGATCATTACAGGGGGTCCTCGGGTTATGACAGTCTCAATATATGACGTTTTGAGTTTACAATGCTCACTCCCATAAAAACTTAAAAAACTTGAGACGCTAGTGTTTCGGCTGACACTGTTAGAGTCGTACTTATGGGCTGTGTGGGTGAACTAGCTTGGTTGCGTGCGGTGGAAGAATACGCAGCAACAGCATCTGAGTGAGGGAGTTGGCGTCCTCCAGTGTGCTTACCTACGCCATTCTGGACTGTTAAGAGCACAAGTGTTCTATTTGTGTTAGGCCAGGATATGTTTTGACTTACACGAAAATTTGGGTTACGTCACTGTCATAGGAACAGAGCTGTATCATAACCCAACGACCCCCTGTACAGTGGTTTACAGAGACTCTTACTACCTATAATTATCCTATGAATAACCAGTGCGTGTCTAGTGTGGGTCTCTTCCTCAACACAATGAAGCAATAAGGAAAGGGCAAGGACACCTTAAAGTGCCTCCCGTCACTGGCCATGAACTCTAGGACAAGCTTCTTTCTCTGACCCCTCTTACTGATGCCCACACAAAGGAGAAAACGATGGTGAGATGCACTCCCCTCAAATGTTAGATATGACTACTTGAGGGAAGGGGGCTGGCAGAGGGGGAATGAGAGACTTCTCTTTTACATCATGAGTTCTCTATTGCTTGAATTCTTTTAAACAAACATATTATCTTTTCTACTGCACATAACCACCCCCAGATCAAGAAGCCGGACTTACCGAGAAGACCAAGACGGAGAGGTGAGCAGAGGACCTACTTGCCTAGAAGCAATCAACTTGCTGAAAGCAGATGGGTAACTCACTTGGAACAAAGTCTCCTCTTTGTTCTTTTTCTCTATAGGAGAACTGGTAACACTTCGGGCACTGAGGTTCTCTTTTCTAATGGAGTAAAGATCAGAGATCACTTGTTTTCCTTCATATTAGAGAAGCAGCTACGTGAAGAGTAATTCAACCTACCTTGGATTGGCTTTGTAAAAGGATTCTGCTGTCCCAGAAGTTTTCAGTGTGGGTGCTATGACACTCGAGTTTCTATGAGGGGGTGCCACCAGCCTCAGGCTACCCTGCAAGGAGTCACTGTTTCTAGTACCAGGCTTTGACTCTATGCGGCACAGCTCCTTAAAAGAGACAAGCGCAAGGAGTTGAAAATTTAAGTACCCAAGGTGCGTCAGACCCTTTACAAAAATCACTTGACTTTGACTATCATGAAAAACAGAAGTAATAGAAGCACACCAAAAACAAGTGGGCCTATAATACAGAGAGACAAAGAAACCAGACCTAGCATAAACTTCAGAAAGCAAGAGGTCTCACAATTACCTGCAGACTTTTCACAGTTGTGTTTTTTGCAGCAGATCCAGAATTTGCCTGCGCCCCCTTTCCAGGCATGGCTTTGGCACTGGAAGGTTGCTCACTTGCATCTTTGATGAGGCACAGTTTTGGAATCTTAAGTTTTTTGGGAGACTTCACTTTATCAATAATTGCATTTGAACTATGCGTTTCACAGAGTTCTCTAGTTTTTGGAGTAAATGATACAATGATCCTATTCCCAAAGACATCTTCGTTTTCCATGCGCTTCTGAGCCCGTTCTGCACTCTCCTGGTTTATGAAGCGGAGGATCGCACTGCAGCCCGTGATGCTCAGCACTTTCCCACCGCAGTTATCGGACAGGCGCCTGAGCCTGTTGCTGATGCTCTTGCCATCTTTGTTTGCTGGTAGGTTATAGACATAGAGCAGAGTGTGGCACTGCTGACACAGAGGAGAAGTGTTACAGCAGGATAACTCAAGGGCACACATTCAATTACAAAATAAGAACAACGAGTGATCTTCAACAAGCTAGCCACCTTGGAGGGGAGGTAATGATCATTTTGACAAGAGAAGATGAACTTACTTAGATTGAAAAACCTAGAAAAAGAGAAATGTATCTGAAGTTATCACTCCAGTGAATGAGAATGGCAAGACCCAATGTTCTGAATATATATATATATTTTTTTTTTACCATAAGGAATAAGGATGTCTATAGTAGGCAACCTTTCACCCTAAATACTATATTTGACTTACAGGTCTTCTAGATCAGAAAAGTGTGTGTAAACAGAAGCAGAAAGGAGAAAACTGTAGCTACAGCCAACAGATTAAAACCATAATGAACAACAACAAAAATGAACTCGGAGGGTGGTTCCAAAGACTGAAGTAGGGCCAGACCCTGGTACACCAAACTGTGGATCGTCCTAAGCATGTGTTTAATCTTGGCTTGTTCTGGGTATCAGGGAGTATAGGAGGACCAGCAGCTCAAGTGCTTGGGGTCAGGGACCCTGGGGATCCAGTCTCTGTTCTGCTGTGATCAAACTGTGTGACCACCAATGAACTGCTTGCTTTTTCTAAGTACTGACTTTCTTCTCCTCAAAATGAGGATGCTGAATGGGATCATCTCTAAGGACTTCTATAAAACTGAAAGTATTTAAGTATGCTAAAATTGAACTTAATATATGGGACTGCCTACTTTTCTGCTTCATCTACACTATTGTTCCTCTCTATCATTACAATTTTTTTCTTTTATTTATTTATTTGTTTTTTACAGGGACAGAGAGTCAGAGAGAGAGATAGATAGGGACAGACAGAAAGGAACGAAGAGAGGTGAGATCATTAGTTTTTCATTGCCGTTACGACACCTTAGTTGTTCATTGATTGTTTTTTCACATGTGCCTTGACCGCGGGCCTTCAGCAGACTGAGCAACCCCTTGCTGGAGCAAGCGACCTTGGGTCCAAGCTGGCGAGCTTTTGCTCAAGCCAGATGGGCCCGAGCTCAAGCTGGTGACCTCGGGGTCTCGAACCTGGGTCTTCCGCATCCCAGTCCGACGCTCTATCCACTGCGCCACCACCTGGTCTGGCTCTATCATTACAATTTAAGAGTTACACAGATATTCTCCAAGCAACTTAGAACACACTTGACATTGCAGTAAACATTCCTATTCCAAATTAAGGCTATCAGAAACGTTTATTCTGCTATAAATATGTTCACATTCTCCTATCATGACTTAACAGGCTGTAGGTGTAGCAATAACCATGCCTAATTGTGCTCGTGCATGACAGGGAGTACAATAAAACAGGCTCAGAGGCCTGCTGGGAGCTTAGAGTTCAAATGCCTAAAAACTGTTCAATTACCCTATTTATCTGACTCCCAACACACCATCAGGTACAAACCATCACCTCATTCTTGACCCACAACACTTGAAAGCAAAAGGAGCAATTCTTATTCCATTACTGCTATCCATCTGACACAAAGTACTGCTAGCTTTGGAAACACTATCAACTGACTGTTCATAAGGTAATCAAAACTCGATTCCCTACGACATTTTGAAAAATAAAAACAACATTCATACATATCAAGTCTCTGTATATTTGTAAGAGAAGAACTGAAGGTTTCTAGGCCTTATTTTAAAATCTGGCCAGGCTCCTATACAGCACAGCCTACCCTCAGCTTGGAGACCCCCTTGTTAAGGGCTGAGTTCAGCCTCCCTAACCTAACGCTGAAATACAGCAAAAAGAATGCAGACTCACTTACTGGCATTTTTAAAGGTGACCTGGGGGGCAAGTCGGTAATGAATTCTTCGAATCTGATCAGTTCATTAGCATGATGCAGCAGTGCTTCTGAGGCCTGGTTTTTATGGATCAAAATTATATGGAAACCATGTCTGTGTCTCAGGTCACTAAGTTCCAAGGCAAAATTGACGTCAGCTGTAAGAAAAGATCCAACCAATCACCAAACATTAGAAACACTTGACAGAGACGCATAGACACATAACCCGACTATGCTGAGAAGAAAGGAACGGCTGCATTGTCTTCAAAGTTGCCCCCCCTTTTCGGACTAGGAACCCATTTCACAGCAGACAAGTTAACACAGTAAGACACTTTACCACCTACTTACACTGAATCCCAAGACAAGTTACTTCTACTAGTAACACGGAACAAATATTAATATTTTGGGAAATATCAATTTTAGAAATTACTCATCTTAGATTTTTAAGATGAGCAACATTGGGCCTGAGGCTAAAAACAAAATTACATTTTCTTTATAAACTTTGGCCTCACAAAAATCCTTACTCAAGTTCCAAGGGAAAAATACAGACATCTGTATAGTCCCAATTTTTTCCCTAAACAGTTCCAGAGATAAGCACCAATATGCCCTATGTCAGTGGTTCTTAACCTGGGTTCTATCGAATCCTAGGGTTCAATGAGTCAGTCTCAGGGGTTCGGAGAAGCCTCTGCCGCAGAGGCCAGAATAAAGTAATACCATAATTAGTTGTGAGTTCATGCACTTTGTTGGTTTTGTTCTTTGAGCAAGGTGATGTTCACGTACGGCTCATTTTGTGCACCAGTAAAAAAACATATACCTATGTCTTGAATTTGGAAAAAAAATCATATTTTATTTATCACTAAAGAAGGGTTCGGTGAATGCGCATATGAAACTGGTGGGTTCGGGACCTCAAAAAAGGTTAAGAACCACTGCCCTATGTATTTCGGCCTCTTTGGGGCACATTTTACTTTAACGTGTCCTGGCTTCTATGATAATTCCACACAGTGCATTTAGCTGAAATGAGCAGATGCTGCCACACTTACTGGACACAAGAACCACAGTAGCAGGAGCAGTGTGCGTGTTTGCAAACCTTCGGAGGCTCTGGCGGAGCTTATCATCAGCAGCATTCTTCGCAGTAGCATTGATGTGGGCAACGGTTACCTGCATTCATTTATAATAGAGACAAACAATAAAGGCTGAAAATCACTACACATTCTGTCCATATCTTAGCCGACTGTCTTTGAGAAGAAACTCTCTACTATTATTGTGACTTGAAACAGTAAAAGAATTCAACAATGTCTCAATAATTTCAAACTTGGTTCTTCATAAGAATTACCTGGTTCCGTTATTACCCCTGCTCTCATCTCTGATCTTTTGCTTCTGCACTTTATCCATCCCCATTTCAGAAAACAGGTAGAGCCCTGGCCAGGTAACTCAATTGGTTAGAACACTGTCCCAAAGCACAGAGGTTATGGGTTCCATCCCCAGTCAGGGCACATAAAGGAACAGATCAATGTTCTTGTCTCTCTCCTCTCCCTTCCTCTCTCTCTAAAATCAATACAATAAACATTAAAAAAAGAAAATAGGCAGAGAAAAGGAAGTAATCTGAAATAGTTATATGAACTCTCACCAATAGCTTTTGCCAACAATTTGAAAGTAGAAGAGATTTGATATGTGATTAAAATAAGACTGCGGCTATATATGATGTCATTTGTCTATGACAGTGGTTCTTAACCTGGGTTCTATCGAACCCTAGGGGTTCGATGAGTCGGTCTCAGGGGTTCGGAGAAGCCTCTGCCGCCGAGGCCAGAACAAAGTAATATCGTCATTTGTTGTGAGTTCATGCACTTTGTTGGTTTTGTTCTTTGAGCAAGGTGATGTTCATGCATGGCTCATTTTGTGCACCAGTAAAAAAACATATACCTATGTCCTGAATTTGGAAAAAACAATCATATTTTATTTATCACTAAAGAAAGGTTCAGTGAATGTGCATATGAAACTGGTGGGTTCGGTACCTCAAAAAAGGTTAAGAACCACTGGTCTATGGTATGTATACATCATCTATGGCTTTCAAAATCTGGGGTTAGATGGTGGGAGAGGTGAGGCATCTAACCCTTAGGGAGTTAAAATGTGTTTATTCCGGCCCTGGCCCTTGGCTCAGTGGTAAAGTGTCGGCCAGGTGTGTGGAGGTCCTGGGTTTGATTCCTGGCCAGGGCACACGAGAGGGGCACCCATCTGCTTCTCTACCCTTCCCCCTATCCTTTCTCTCTGTCTCTCTCTTCCCCTCCTGCAGCCGAGGCTCCACTGGAGCAAAGTTGGCCTGGGCACTGAGGATGGCTCCATGGCCTCTGCCTCAGTCACTAGAATGGCTCGGGCTGCAATGGAGAACTGCCCCCTGGTGGGCTTGCTGGGTGGATCCCGGTCAGGTGCATGCAGGAGTCTGTCTTTCTCACCTCCCTGCATCTCGCTTCAAAAAAAAAATGTTTATTCCTATTAAGATGATCAGGCTCACATACAATAGTCTCCATAGCAATGAAAGGTTTGTTTTGAGAGGTGCTGCAAGTACATGTGATACAAAATAGATTATTTATTAGGCATCAATATGGTATATCAATGAAACTACTGTACTTGTCTAAGAGTCAAAAGAACTGGATTCCAGTTCCAGTTCAAGAGAACAGACTCCGGCATCAATATGGATTTAAATCTTAGTTCACCTACTTACTAGCCATGTAATCTTAAAAATGTTGCTTGACCACTTTGGGGGCCTGTTTCATTTGTAAATTTCAAACAATAAATCCTATGAGACTTATTCACAGAACACTTATGAAAAGGAAATGATTCATATGTAGCTATTATACTGGTATGGTACTAGTCAAATACAGTGTGTCCGTAAAGTCATGGTGCACTTTTGACTGGTCACAGGAAAGCAGTGCACCATGACTTTACGGACACACAGTATAAGTAGCATAATTTGAAGATCAGAAATGATTAAATGATTCCTAGTCCAGCAGGTCCTCAAATAATGTCATTTCATTCAATGTTATTCTGTTATAACATTTACGAGATGCTGTAGGCACTTAACTTTTTGTATATTAGATTTGGAAACCATTCCTTTTAATTTTTTTTAGACATTATTTCTTTTAGAGTGAGAGAAAGTGTGTGTGAGAGAGAGAGAGAAGGAAGAGGAGCAGGAAGCATCAACTCCTACGTGCCTTGACCAGGAAAGCCCAGGGCCTCAAACTGGTGACCTCAGCATTCCAGGTCGACACTTTATCCACTGTGCCACCACAGGTCAGGCCAGGAACTTAACTCTTGTTTATATCAATTAGCATATGATAAAACTGGTTTCATTATATGTCATTTCACTTGAAGTTGCAAAACCTACTGACAACATTAAGAGAGACTTACTGTACTTTAGAAATAATCTTTTGTTAATTTCCTTTATTTGTAAACTTAGTACAAATGAACATTATTGAACAAATTGTAAATTGTAATTCTTAAAAAAAAAATACATGATTTGCCTGATGGTGTCACTGTGGATAGTGCATTGACCTGGGATGCTGAGGACCCAGGTTTGAAACCAAGAGGTTGCTGGCTCAAGTGTGGGCTCACCGGCTGGAGCACAGGGATGCCATCTTGAGCATGGGATCACAGACATGATCCCACAGTTGCTGGCTTGAAGGCCAAGGTTGCTGGCTTGAGCTTAAGGTTGTTGGCTTGAGCAAGGGGTCACTGGCTCGGGTGGAGCCCTCAGTTAAGGCATGTATGAAAAGCAATCAATGAACAACTAAAGTGATGCAACTACAAGTTGATGCTTCTCATCTCTCTCCCTTGAAAAATAAAATAAAATAAAATTTTTAAAACTTAAAAATCACATGTACCTATTATTCTACCATAAGATTAAAACAGTTTTTTGTTTTCTTTTGTTTTTACCTGGCAATTATTCAGCTCTTGAATAACTTCTTTGTTTTCTTTACTGATGTCACACACACAGATGAATTCTGCTTCTCTGTGACCTTTAAAAAACTTCTCACGGATTCTATGTACAACAGCAGAGGCTGAGCGGCCAGAAGGAACTGAGCAGTTTTCAATATCCCAAAAAACTCCAATGGGGGGTAAGTTTTCCAGCACCTGTCCAGCTACTGTAACTTCTGGTGACCCTTAAGAAATGTTAATACTTTCAATTAAACATAGTGGAAATGGTAAATTAAAATAAAACAGGTAGCTTCCTATCATTCTTAGTGGCAGAAAATGAAATTATTGATGGATATTAATTTTAAAGATACTAACCTCACTAGCTGATCTAATAAAACAACCCCATGCTGCCATAGTATTTCTAGAAATTATTCCTATTTTTCAGGCGAGAACAAATCTAAATATTGAGTTACTTTAAGCCCACAAGAATCCATTGAAAAACACGAGCTGTCCTCATGCTGGCCATTGTGTGTCTCTGAATACTAACATAGGTGAACAAACGAACGCTGCAGCTCTGGGACCAGATTTTTATGCTCCGCCTGTCTGTCTACCTAC
Organism: Rhynchonycteris naso; assembly: GCA_037038555.1. NCBI lineage: Eukaryota > Metazoa > Chordata > Mammalia > Chiroptera > Emballonuridae > Rhynchonycteris > Rhynchonycteris naso. The sequence goes on along the minus strand of CM073000.1, from coordinate 186,974,562 downwards.
TCAGTAGGAAAGAACAACGAAGAAGTGAGGAAAGGTGAAGATTTTACTGTGCTCGATTTGAAATGATTTTTAGTACATTAATATCTGATTTAATATTTTAAAAATGTTCTCAAAAACTAAAATATCACATTAGCTACTTTGGGGGGAAATGCTCTTAGGTTTTCAAATATCATTTTTCACCAGCCATCATTAAATCTTTCTAAATACGAACTAAGTCCTTCTAGGGAGTATACAATTAACAAACGTGATTATGAACCTAAGTTGACCCCATGTCCCATCCAGCACTTTTTCCTCCTAATACATTCCCCATTTTCCTATACACTGCTTTTGATCTCAACTACCCTCAGCCCAATGTAAAGGGCAAATGACTTACTCATCTATAGAAATAAAAAGGTTTTTATGAAGAAATGGAAATGGAGATTCACAGGCACATTAGCTTTAGGACAAGAACTCTACAATTAAATGCAGAGTCAGTATCAGATATTGAAAATGATCTAAATATGCACATTTTATACCATACTGTCATTTACCAAATTTTGAAGCAGCTTTGTCTAGACCGGTCGCCAGTAACAATGTGGTCTCCTTCCCTGTTCCTGTGGTTCCACAGCCATTACACAGAGGGACAGTAACAGGTGCGGTTTGAGTACTTGGAGGTGGTATATTTGGCCAGACTTTAGCAGCAGCAATTACACTATTTCTTGCCGGCTGTTTTAAAAATTTTTTAAAAAAGGAGGTTTCAGATATATCATTTCAAAACCTAGAACTACATATACAACTGAAAACGCATTCTAAGTGTTTGTCCACTCTACCTGCTAACCTCTAATAAAATACCTCCTAAAATCAGCCTTCCCAGAAGTATTAGTTATCAACTCAAGAACTCACTTCAAGAAGAGACTTGAAATGATCAGGGGAGACGGTCACACGATCAGACCTTGACACTCTGGGGCATGTGTCTGCTGCAACGGAGACCTCTAACTACTTAACATAACGGTAATTAAAGTCTTCACTTAAACATAGGGGGGACTGAGGCCAAATTTCAATTTCCCCAAATTACTACAGAAGGACAACATGCAGTTACCTACGTTACACGAATGGGTCCGTGCGTAGGGTGCTAGCTACAAGAAATGACAGTCGTGCTCTAGCCTTCAAGAACAACAAAACACGAGGCTTTGCTGAACTAGGTTCACATGTAGGAAAACAAGATTTATTACAAGGGGCCATAAGAACATAAACTACAGAAATAATTACTCTCTAGCTATCTGAATAGACACTCCCATTTTACCCTTTGCTTCTTCAGGACCAGCATACATCACGCTCATAGGGAGAAAGCTACATCATGGAAGGATCTTCAGCCCCATGCACAATTAAGATTTTTCAAGACATATGCATTTTAAAAATGTCATTCCTCAAACCTCAGCTGCCCACAACAAATCAAATAAAAAGATACAAACCTTGTTTAGACAGTCTTCGCAGTAAAGGGAACCCTTTAAACACACCGGAGGGACCACATTTAGGTGCAAAGAGTTGGTGCATAAGTGGGGTGTTAGCTCCGACTGTGAAATGTGCTCTTCCAAATGCCCTGGAGCTCCACTCGTGAAATCAGAACAGGGGGGATAGCCAGCGGAGGTGTAGCCCTGGACAGCCGGGAACTGATGCAGCTTGTGCACTTTACCATGGCATGACTGGAAATGGAGCTTTCCACAACAGGGCAGGTGCTGGCAGGAAGGTAGATTACTTTCTAGACACATGCTGGGAAAGTCACTTGCAATACCGGCCATACTGTTCCTAGCTAAGGCATTCTGGATTGAAGATGCAGACTGGAGAGCAAATCCTGACCCCACCTGACATGTGATCGTCCTGGTGCTTTGCGAGTCTAACAGTGTGCCCGTGTGAATCAAGCTACCAGCACCTCCGCTACTGCCACCACCATCACCGCCACCAAAATGCATTGGTGAAGTGGAGGGTTCATTAGTGCAATGAGCACAGCAGCTTACTTGGGGGCCAGGTGGAAGCTGTGTTTTAGTTTGCTGCAGCGAATGCGGATCTGGAAGTGGGACTGCTGGGAAAAGTTTAGAGCCAGCATGAAGAGGAGATGGTATATCCTTTAATTCCACAGCAATTTTCTTGTTCTCCATGTAATTTTTCTGAGAAAAACAAAATCAGAACAACAGTCAATTTTATGAGGCCAGTGATTTTTGGTTACACCCTGTCGCATTCAACCATGGAAACAGTGTTCAAACCTGTTTATAGCACTCAATCATGACAAAACAAAATGGGACAGCAGCTAAAACCAGGGGCATTCTTCAGAGAGGTCTGCAGGAGGCGACATGGAAAGACAACTAAAATTAAGACTGTGTTCTGCCTGAATGTTAAGAGTCTAGGGGAAGAGTCTTTGGCAGTCCAGGTAATCATCTCTCAGTTACCTCTCTTTGATAACATTCTCTTGCCTCACAGCGTCTTCTGGAGACTAAATAGGTGGTATGAAAACAACACAGTCACAAACAGCATTCAAGAAAGATCGCTTACAAGAAAAGTGCTTTGATGAAAATACTTAAAATTCTTGCAGTCAAATCATAGGGGTCTTAGTAAGGTCCTCCAGAGAAGATTCCAAACATTATGGATGAGCTCAGCCATCTCCCCAAGTGACCCATCTGTGGAAAAGTGTAAAGGTGTTGCTGATGACATTTAGCAAACCCAAGGATCTCAGGACCTAAAGCCAGAATGCCAACAATTTTTCTGTAGCCAGTGAAAAGAATTAGAGCGATTAGAAAACTGTCTGGGAAAAGGTACAAGAGAAATAGTTTGCCAGTATACTTATAAAGGTTGTAGGACTGCTGTCAGAGGCCTGGGTTTGCATGTGATACTCAATAGTTTTATGAACTGAGTAAGTTAGTTAACCTCTGTATCTACACTTCTGTTTCCTCATCCTCCAAATGGGAGCCACAGGATGGACCTCCTACAGTGGTCAGGATAAAATAAGGTCATGCACATACAGCTCTCCGCATAGTACCAGCCCTGATAGGAGCTCTCACTAATTAAGGACCTCTATGGACTGACTGCAAGCACTATTAAGATGAAGAAGATGCCCTTCCATAGCGATTAAGACATCCTCATCTCTTGGAGCACAGAAGGGTCCATCTGCTACGATTACTCCTTTGCTGTGATTCTATACCCACCCAGGAGAAATCTGAATTTCCAGTTGGACTTTTCCTAAAAGGGAGGTAATGGCAATGGACTGACCATCCAACAAGCAATGTGCTCAGCCCTTTTGGTAATCCCAGTTCAGGCTGGAAATACACCGGCATTCTGATTTACACGGACCTGGCTCTCACAGGCAGGTTATTATAAGTTGGTCCCCTAGAACATACTTGGCTCTGGATGTCACTGACAAAAACCAAGTTTCTGGACCTCAAGTTAGAGTGCAATTCTGTATCATGTGATTCCAGGAGGGCCAGATCTGCCAAGGAAGCCTTGCTTGAGCTGCCAACCCTTCTTGTCCACTGTCCCAAAAGTAAAACATTTCCAAAATGACCCAAATTACTAATGCCATGTAACAAAGGTAACCATATAATGAAAGCCTGAAAAAGACAGGGCGTTTGTTTTTTTAAAAAAGTTATTAGTAATACCTTTATATAAATTCACTGTAAAGTCTCATTTAAATCCCAAGTACAACAGCAAAAATAGAAATAGAATGGTGGTAACGTCATACATGAAATGAAATCAGGAAAAGTCAAAATCACTAAGAAAAGGCACAGGAAGAAGTTAGAGCTATATTTAAATATTACAGAAATATCTTTTTGTATGTGTGTGTGACAGAGAGAGGGACAGACAGACAGAAAGGGAGAGAGATGAGAAGCATCAATTCTTTGTTGCAGCTCCTTAGTTGTTCATTGATTGCTTTCTCATATGTGCCTTGACTGGGGGGCAACAGCAGACAGAGCAACCAACCCCTTGCTTAAGCCAGCGACCGTGGGCTCAAGCTGGTGAGCCTTACTCAAACCAGATGAGCCCGCACTTAAGCCAGCAACCTCGGGGTTTTGAACCTGGGTCCTCTGCATCCCAGTCTGACGCTCTATCCACTGCACCAACGCTTGGTAAAGCCAAGAGAAATCTTGAACAGAAAAAGACTGTCAATAAGGTCCTATCAATCTTTCCTTGATTATAAAACTAAAAACTCAAAAGGCTACAGTGAAATAAAATCTATTTTATACCTTCCTCCATTTTTTTTTTTTTTTACAGGGACAGAGACAGTCAGAGAGAGGGATAGATAGGAACAGACAGAGAGGAACGGGGAGAGATGAGAAGCATCAATCATCAGTTTTTCGTTTTGACACCTTAGTTGTTCATTGATTGCTTTCTCATATGTGCCTTGACCAACAGGCCTTCAACAGGCCAAGTAACCCCTTGCTCGAGGCAGCGACCTAGGACTCAAGCTGGTGAGCTTTTCCTCAAACCAGATGAGCCTGCGCTCAAGCTGGCGACCTTGGGGTCTCGAACCTGGGTCCGCATCCCAGTCCGATGCTCTATCCACTGCACCACCACCTGGTCAGGTTACCTTCCTCCAATTTTATTCTACAATGTGTATTTCATCTTTGCAATCTGTGACTTCAGTGAGAAACAAAGTGAGAAACAAATCTTCCTAAAATGTTAACATCAAGTATTTAAAACATCTACTATTATTTAAGAGTGGAAGTACAGGAGTTCAAAAATTATGCTCCATCGAGTCAGGAATTACAGTAATGCACTACAAGTAAGAGAAGCAGGATACAAAGAAAAGTTAGCACAGACCCCAGGGAGAGAGACTGTCCCAGACCAAATGCAGCTCTCATCTACTTGCACTAGGAATTTGCTATGTTCTTAGTCTTCACATAGTTACCGTTTGGGGACTAAGTGGCAACGTCTGCTCAGGACGAGAAAAGCAATTAGAGAATTTCCAAAGCCATGGCTTAGCATCATTATCTTGTTGAAGCCATCCAAGTGTTCTACTGCAGGGGTTCTCAGTTCCGTTTCCTTCCATCATCCAGCCACACAAAGTTGTTCAACATTCTTTCATCTTTCTTTTCTTTCATTCTTCCACCCTGTTAAGAACAAGATTTCAATGTTACTGTACTCATGCATAAGTATAAACTCTATTATTAAAATATAAGACTACAGCTATGTTTGTGGTATAATGGCTCTCAACAAGTCAGATCTTAAGGAACAAGAGTATATCACAGGTTACTAAAATTTGATGAACTTGGTTGACTGTTTATGCTTAAATTCTGACTGTATCAATCTGATTTTTTTTTTAAATCTATTATCTTCTATTCCTCGTGTTCCATAGTTCTTCCAATAAAAATGAACTCTGGATGAGCCCTATTCCTCTTCTATAAACAGCCATGCTTGAGAGAAGTAGCCAAATCTTGGATACTTGCATATCCCTGAGTGAAACCTCTCCTCTTCCCTTAGCTGGAGACAACTTCCTCCAGCTCTGAATAGAGTTTTTCTATAGTTTTTCTAAATTCTCCTCAACTATCTCGACCTAAAGACTTTACTTATGAGAGTCAAAAAGCACACAGCAGAGAGCACATCATTTTAGTAAAAGAATAACTACATGTCCTCATTACCAATTATGTAAGATTTTGAAAGTGATTTAAGTGTAATTTATCTCACTGTGTCTTTGATATAAGTACGGAAGGTCCAAATTACGTGACCTCTGTGGACTTTGAATTTGATTCTGCTCCAGAACAAATCAAACCAATTTCTTTGTTTACTTATTATGAACGTGCAATCTGGTATACCACCAAAAATCTAACAGAGAAATCTCCAGTCACAGATATGCTAGAAATACTGCAGTGCAACAACACTTAAATAGTACAATAAAAGCAGATCAAATCAATACTAGCCATTAGGCATGAGGGCAGCCTGCCAATCATAAGGATGCTGAACCTCAATTCTACATCCCTGCCACCATACCCCAACAATAACCTACTCTTACCTGCAGTGGCCATTTTAAGGTGATCAATTTATCTCTCAGATATTTAACCTGGGTATCTAGTCTTTCAGCTTCTTTCTGATAAGATCCTCATTTCAAACAGTTCTAACATCTGAGATGTTTTCAAACTTTTTATAAAAACGGCCCACTTTTGCAGTGCTGGTCAACCTGGTCCCTACCGCCCACTAGTAGGCGTTCTAGCTTTCATGATGGACAGCAGTGGAGCAATCAAACGGCACGGCGATTGGCCCACCATGAAAGCTGGAACGCCCACTAGTGGGCAGTAGGGACCAGGTTGACCAGCACTGCAAAAGTGGGCGGTTTTTATAAAAAGTTTGAAGACGTCTGAATAGTAGGAGTAAGAAGAGAAATGACTGTACAGGTACCCTATTTAAGGTACAGAAGAGCTGATCACATAAAGCAGGGGTAGGCAAACTATGGCCTGACAGCCAAAACCAGGCCCCTAATTTTTGTGAGCAGTATATTTAAATGGTTTTCAAGCTAAGAACGTACTTTACATTTTTTAATTCTTAGAAAAAAATCAGAATGATATTGTATGACACAAAATTGTATAAAATTCAAAATTCAGTGTCTATAAGTAGTTTTACTGAGACATGAGCATGCTGTGTATGGCTAATTTTTGCACTATAATTGCAGAGTTGAGTATTTGCAACAGAGACTATGTGGCCTACAAAGCCTAAAATATTTACTATTTGGCCTTTATGTCAAAACTTCATTAAAATTTGGTTCTTCTTCTAAAGTGTGGCTAATTTCTCCCCTGTTCACCTCACAGTATTACTGAGGGTGAAAAAATTAGATAGAGGAGCCTTGTTAAACCATCTTGTTTTCAGCACTGTATCACCTGTGCCAAGCACATGGCCTGGTTACTTAGTACATACTAAGTAAATTTTTGTATTTTACCTAGCTGTTTACAATTAGGAGTTAATTTGGAGACAAAGATGAAGTTAACTGCCACATGTTAGTAAATTATGCTACAAGTTTTTCCTACTTGTTTTAAATACAGGTTTTGTATCTCCTCACAATCTCCTAAGTGGTAAGAATTCATGATGTCCATGATATGTACAACTTCAATGTGTTCTCGCAACTTATTCAAGGCCATTCTTGAAAGTGAGCTGACAAATAGAGTACAATATTGTTTACTAAGCATTTTCATTTAACATTATTTCTTCATTCAGCAAATACTTAGTATTTCATATGTAGCAGGCCTATTGTCAACTCAGAGATACAATGGCAATGAGATTCATTTAAGTAATTTTTTCCCACAGTAAATCTGTGACATAGACAAGGGAGACATTGGCCCCATCTTACAGAGAAGAAAACAGAAATTTAATGAAGTTCTGTAACTTGACCAAGATTACACAATTACTAGATAGGGAACAAACCAGGCTTGTCCACCTTTTCCTACCACACCAAGGTGCTTTCTGTATTGCTCAACACAGCAACAGAAAATGTACACACATTAGCTTGTTAGTGGCCTGCACCTGGAAATTTTCCCAAATATTTCTAGGAATGCCACTAAGTAACTTAGGTAGCCAAAGCAAGGTCTCTGAGTTGAAAGTCTCACTTTGGCCATTATCTCTCGGAATCTATTAATTCCTAATTCTGCGGCTTCCTCTGTGCAGCTTTGGATAACTCACCTCTCCAAACCTCAGATCACATCTGTAAAATGGGCCTGATAATAATAGTAGCACCCTCATAAGGCTTTTGTTTGGATTAAAGAAATAATCGAGAGAAAAAAATTAGCAGTGGCCTCAACACCAAATATAGTCCTTAACACCTACACCACTCCATCCCATTACTTTTTTTTCCATAGCTCTTCTATCTAAAATTGTCTTATTTGCTTGATTTGTTTGTCGCGGTTGAATATAAACTCCGTGACAGCAGGTATCGTGTTTTCTTATTTATTTCTGTAACTTTATTTATTTCTGTAACTAACTCCTGCATCTAATACAGTGCCTGGCACATATCAATAATAGCTGAACGAATAAAGAGTTCGATAAATGTCTAGGAAGACCGTACGCAAAACATAGTATTTACCGCTCAGAGATTTTAGGAAGTTCCAGTGATAAATGTAACTGGAGAGCAATGTTGGTTATACCAGAAAGATGGAACTGTAAAAGGATTATCAAGGTGTCGCGTTACAGTCAGTAGTGGGAGTAGCTCAAGCCCTAAGAAAACTCAACACTATCCTCCAAACCAGAAGCTGCACCCCAGAGTGTTGAAAAACTGAGGATGTAAAACGCTCAGGGGGTAAGGGGTTGTAAAAGCACCGGCCTCGTCTTCCTCTCTTAGCCTTCCAACTGTGTAAACTCGTCTGGAAAGGTTGCCCTCCACACCTGAAGGGCCCGATAAGGAGCAAGGAGACAGGTGCGGACCGGGAGCCAAACATCCCCCAAAGGCAGCAGCGGCGCCGCAATGACAGTCGTGAACGAACATGAAAAGGAGAGAAGTGGGGGCCTGACTGGCGGGTCCCAGGGCTTCCGCTCGGAGCAGACAACCTCCCGCACCCCCTCCAGCAATAGTCAAAGGAAGAGGGGGACACAGTCCTCCTTCCAAACTGGTGGCCCCAGAGCAGCGGACCCATCAGAGACTAGCTGCCAGCACACTCACCTCAGCGGCCAGCTCCACTTTCGCTCACATTCCGACCCCTCCGCCTTCCCCCCCGCCCCGCCAGGCCCTTTGTTTTGATTCCCGACTCCGCAGCTCCCGCCGCCGCCGCCAAGCGCACCCTCCACTTCCGCTTCCGCACCGCCCCAGTCGTAAAACCGACCCCTTTTCTTCCCCCTTGCTCCGCCCCTTCCTCCACCCCTCCCCCGCCGCCGTGTCCTCTGCGCGCAGGGCGTGCTGGGAACCCGGGGGGGGCGGGGCCTCGCGGCCCTGCAGCCTCGTCAGGCTCAGTCCCCTCCCGATAAAGCCTTAAATAGGGACCTTCCCGGGGGGCTGACCCGGTTTTTTTGGCGAAAACCTTTAGTTTAAGGAGGCCTTCCCTCTGACTTATCGTTGTGGAGCGGAAAGGAACCTCAGAACGGAGAATTAAGGAGCTAGTGCACTGAGACCGGGGAAAAATCCTGCCAGCCAGGTTTTGAGACAATTCAGCTCTTTTGATCTTTTGAGGAAACGTGATATAAGTCAGATTTCGATGAAAAATCCGAACGTTTTGGTTTTCTATCTCTTTTTTCGCTTTCTCTGTTTGGCTTTTTTTAAGTAAAATCACGTGATGATTTTACTTAAAAAAAAAAAAAAATTAAATGACGCATATTTTCCACAGTATACAATCTACTGCAACCTAGTGGCGAGTGGGGAAAAAACTGCCAACCGAACTGGCCGCGAGGCGGGCAGTTTCGCTCAGTTCTGACCAAGCTGGCAGAAATCAAGCGTGTGCTAGGACTAGGCTGGATGTTGTCGCCAGCAAGTCAGAGGTCCTCGTGACTTAAGTAAGAAAACATGATCTTTAAAAGCCCTGGACCAGAGCTCCTCATAAATGAGCTCAACTTTTCCAGTGACAGGTTAGGCAAGCTAAAAGGAGATTTTGTAGTTGCAAAAGCCTTGTGAAGCCAAAAACGGTTTACATTTCAGTTGGATAGATACGATTTTCCACCCCACTTCGCCTCACAATCTACTTTTACCTGAGATTTCAAAAGAAAAATCTTTTTAGCTCAATAAGCACAATGGTCATTTGCAAAATCAAAAGAAAAAACTTTTTAGCTCAATAAGCACAATGGGTCATTTGCAAAACTGTCCGCTGCTATTTCCTGTTGCAAATGAGAAAAACAAAGCACAACTGTATCTAAACCTAGACAGAATTTGGGATGTGCTAGCTGAATACTATAGAAAAGTTTATTTCTGAAGCATGCCAAGAATCAATAACTAGAAATTGCCAAAAGCCTCCTCCCCACCCCATCCCCTCAATGCTGTGGTGTGAGACAATTTCATTTGGCAATTCCCAGTGGGTGGGGTGAATTTCAGAGGAAGCTAATACATTTTTATAGGCATCCTGGTAGACAGGTATTGTGGAGGGCAAGATCAAACAAGTAAGATGAAGACTCCTATGCTCTTGAATTTCATTTTCCAGTAGGCAGATGACAAGTACACACACATCATCTGCTTGCTTAGGTATTTATTACTGCTGAGTAAATCTTCATTGTGTCTGTGTGGGGAATCTTTTACAAGCAGGAATTAGGACAGATAGAAAAGCAAGTCTTATTTCTAGCATTTTGTTTTTTCCTAAGTACCAAATATGCTTCTCTTTATGGGTATTTTTATATCTCCTTTTTATTCTAGTTAAGTATCTATGAACACAACATATTAAAGTATAAAAAAGGAAAGAAAGTAAGCGTGGATTTAAATAAATCTTTTTAAAAATGTTTTTAGCCACAAAATATAATAAAGAACAGATATATTTAGTTTGACTTTGGCACTTTTTTTAAAATTCATTTTAGAGAGGAGACACAGAGTGAGAGAGAGAGAGAAAGGAGGGAGGAGCTGGAAGCATCAACTCCCATATGTGCCTTGACTGGACCAGTGCAGGGTTTTGAACTGGCAATCTCAGTGTTCCCAGGTTGACGCTTTATCCACTGCGCCACCACAGGTTAGGCGACTTTGGCATTCTTTAAGGCCAAAGTTCTGCCTGGTCTCAATAGGTTAAATACAGTAAATAAAAATAAATAAATCATATGAAATGGAAAGCTAGTGAAAAGTCTGAATCACAAATAAGTTTTTAATTGACTTTTAGAGAAAGGAAGGGAGAGAGATAGAGAAACATGATTTTGTTGTTCCACTCATTCATGCTATCATTGGTTGATTCTTCTGTGTGCTCTGACCAGGGATCAAACCCACAACCTTGGCACATCGGTATGACACTCTAACCAACTGAGCTACCCCACCACAGCCTATAAATGATTTTTAAAGAAATGCAATTTTATTCTTTGCTATATAGAACACTAGCCTACATAGAGTATACCATCCCTTGGAAGCATTTAATTATTAATTGAAATACAATTTGATATTTGTTAAAGAGTGCCTTAACATTTATTTTCTTAAGTGTAGTCTCTTAATCTTATTTGCATTCCTTTGCTGGGCAAACTCTTATCAGAGTAAGAGTAACTTTTAGTATTTTCCTTGTCCAAATTATAATCTTCATTTTTATGAAACAAGGATGAAGATTGGCTTTGGGGGGCTGTTTAAACAGCTACCTTATATTCAGTTCAGCTCCTAGATTAACCTGTCTGCCACAAAAGGAATTTCTCTCCCAGCAACTTCTATGTTAGGTTAAGTTTAGCGTTTTGAAATTATAAATTATGGTGGAGGGATTTAAACGACACCAAGCTCTCCACTCATTCATCTCTGAATGCTACAGGGAAAATAAATTGAATAAAGAAAGGATAAAGTTTTAAAGTACACGGGAATTTCTCTTTCATTTTTAAGGTTTTACCTAATCACATTTACCTAAATTCATGTTAATGACATTTACCTAAACTCCTGTTCCTGAAAAGGAGTTTAATAATGACAGTCATTTCAACGTCCTCTCCCTTTTTTTTAATGAAAAGGGAAGGAAATTCAAAGCCAACTAGTTAACATGACTTGATCAGTACTGTACTATTTAGTCAGGATTGATATCTTATAAATTTATGCTCCAGTTTATCTATAGACTGGGGTTACCTGCCCAGAAACCTCACAAAATGGTGAGGGTTAATAAAATTCTGGAGCAAAAGAAAGCTGCTTAAGAGCAAAAGTGTCAAGAGGATACAAATGATTTATTAGTATTTGGGAGCAACATGGAAGTCCCTCTTCCCCCAAGACATTTTGGTACTTTCCTTAACTCTGTTGATGTAGGTGGTGGTTTCCTTTTGTGTGTGAGTTTCTTCAGAAACTAGTGAGGAGTCAAAACAAAGAATTAGAGAAAGGTCATTCTTAACCGTGGCAGGGAGGTAGACATAATTCTGAGTGTGGTTGGAATCCTCAAAGTAGGTAAGATCTCTTTGCCTCTCCTATAGGACTGAAAGAACACGGGTTGAGGAGTCAGATCCAGCTTTAAGGCCAGATTTCTTATTTACTAATTGTAAGACCTTGGGCAACACATTTAAGTTTCTGCAAGTTAGTTTTCTCAGCTTTAAAATTAGGACAACGAAAGTACATTCCTGTGGTTCTCATCATCCTGGGTCTCAGCTCCATTGTCATCTCCTAGTGCAATCTTCCCTGACCATTTAATTTGAAATGACTCCTTCCCAACCCCTTTCTATCACATGACTTTGCTTTATTCATAGCACTTACTAGAGTCTGAAATTATTTCACTTAATTTCTTTGCTGGTTTAGTGAGATTCTTTCTTAGTGAGGATAGGCATCTTGTCTGGCATTTACTGTGCTGTAAATATGAGTGCTCAATTAATAATTGGTGAACAATTAGGATTGCTGTGAGAATTAATGAGAAAACTCAAGAAGTTACCATTACGCTTAACACAATCCATTTTTTTTAAAAAAAGATCACTGCCTGACCTGTGGTGGCGCAGTGGATAAAGCGTCGACCTGGGAACACTGAGGTGGCCAGTTCAAAACCCTGCACTGGTCTGGTCAAGGCACATATGGGAGTTGAGCTTCCAGCTCCTCCCCCCTTTCTCTCTTTCTCTCTCCCTCCCTCTCACTCTGTCTCCTCTCTAAAATGAATAAAATAAAAATAAAAAATAAAAAAAAAATGATCACTAAACAAATACACAGATTCTTAGGTACTGTTTTACAAATGTCAAACTAACTCATTTCGCTCTGCTAATCCCAGGAGGTCCAGTCCTACCGGAAATCCCATTTTATACGTGAGGAAACTTGTTACAGAGTAACTTGCCCAAGGTTAGGCAGCTAGTAAGGGGCAGAACTAGGATTCAAAGCCAGGCTTGAAACCAAACTCTTTCGCACTAAGTTTTGCTACCTTTTAAGAAGGTAGTAATGTTGAAAAAAATTTTTGACATCATGGAGAACATGAGGCATTGTTTAGCCTAGGAGGACCTGAATCTTTGTCCTTTCCTCTGGTTTGGGGGAAATGCAAGAACGGGAAAACGTAATCGGTGTCGAGGGTAACGAATCGTACTTTTTTAAAGTGCGTTGGCCCGCAAGTCCAACCTACTCCCCGGGTGTCCAGGAAGCAGTCAGCATCCTCCAAGGCCAGGTCCCCACCCGGCACCCAGAACCTCCCAGGACCCCTCCTGCTGCAGGGCCGCCGCGTGGCCTCGCCGCGCCCGGACCCTGGGAAAAGTTTCCAAAAGGCGCTGCTCGGCTCTCATTGGCCGAGGTGAACGCGGTCCTGAGGCGAAGAAGCCAATGAGCGACGTGGATCGCGAGCGCAAGGGCGGGGACAGGCTGAGGTCCGGGCAGCTCCGCCTTCAGGCTCCGCGGGTCTTGCAGCCGCCGCCCGTCCTCGTCGCCTTAGGAGGGGTAAGTGCGGAGCTGCAGCCATCGCCGCGGGCGATGGCAGTCCAGAGACCGCCGCTGCCTCTGGGAAACTCCTCTGTCCCGCCCCACCTTCAGGTGCACTCGCGGGACCCCCGGCTGCTGCCGTGCAAAGGACCCTGCGGGTCCCTTCGCTTGCGTATTGCTGCGTGGCCGCTCGGACTCTGCCTGCCCGTCCCGGGCGCTGGACTCGAAAACCCCGCTTTCCTGGAGCGTCCCTTCCTAACTTTGTGCCTTCTCACCCTTGCGTCCTCCCGCCCGACTCCTCGCCTTTGCCAACTTTCTTTTCATGTTGCCCTTCTCTCCCTCCTTGACTTCCTCTGTTCTGTTGCCCCCCTGGTCCCCAGTCCTCCCAGCCCTGCTGCTCTGCCCTCCAAATCCCTCCCACCCCAACCAAACTTCTCTCCTTGACTCCACTAGTCTGTTTTCTCGCCCTGTTTTCTGCGCCTCTGCAATCCCTGCCACCTCCTTTCCTTCTGCTGCCCACATTTATCCCTCATTCTTCGCAGCCCTCCTCCTTGCCCACTTCCCCACCCCGCTTCCATCCTCAGTGCAGGCCTCTTTTCAAAAACCTCCTTCCTCCACCTCCCTCCCTTCGGGAACGTGTTTGGAACCGTCTCCTTGCCTCCGAGTTTCTCAGGTCTCTGCTGCAGGACGGTTCAGATTTCCCTTGACAGCACTTTTGGGGACGCATTGGATAAAGGATGGAAACGCTTATTTTACAGCCTGAATGCAGCGGCTGGGCTTACCTACCTCTCTGAGGTCATGGGAAACCCCGCCAGCCCCTTGACACCCCTTTTGGGGAAGCTGCATTACCTTCTCCAGTCATCTCAGCTCTTCTGCCTCCTGTGGGCCTGAACTTCCCTGACTTCTTTGTCCAGGGTTTGTGCCAGCTTGTGCCCTTTCTACTTTTTGCCCGAGTCCCCTCTTAACTTCTTTTATAAAGAAATGGCCTTTGCAGCTAGTGCTGGACAGATATTTGTCTTTTTCTGTGCCAGTTTGGTTTGTGTATTCTAGGATAGGATGGCATTCTAGGACATGGGTAGGGTTCTTTGGAGAGGGCTCGAATCCCACTGATTCCCATAGACACTTGTTACTTGGTACCACCCAGACACTGGTATTCAATTAGTTTTAAAACTTAAATCTTTCTTCTTAGTGTATCTTTTGTCTAGGATTAGATCCAGAAGAGCTATGCCCTTGAAGTCTCAGGGGCCTCTGGTTGATATGTTTTATCCCGTTTTGGATAGGTGTGCTCTTTCGCCTTAGAACATGTGAGCCAGAGAAATTACACTCCGTTTCCTTAGAAGATAATTTCCTAAAATGAGCATATCTGTTGGTGTAGGCTGCTAGTACTTGTGTTTGCACCCAGTACTGACGTAGATACTTTGTGTCTGCGTCTCCCAGAGATGCCTGACACTTAGTGTTCAGAAATGCTTAAAAAGGATGGAGGAGGAGGTAGCCCCGGTAGGGAAACCTCTTTCCCTGGCATTTTGGCTCAGTAGAATTAAGTTATCCTGGAACAATAGCAATTCTATTCTTTTGTCCGGGTTAAAATTTCAAAGGCAATGTGTGCTTACAGTAAAAGTCTGTTTATAGTAATCTATCAGGTGCAAGTTCTATCTCAGTGCCTGCTTTACCTGCATCCTAGTACATTCTTTTAGACCCTTTGTCTGCAAAGACAGGGAGATAGCTTTGTAAACAAAAATGGCACTTTTTTAAACATATCATGAACCTTCTTCCAGTTTAGTACATATATGTGTGTGTGTGTGTGTGTGACAGAGAGCGAGAGAGGGACAGACAGGCAGGAAGGGAGAGAGATGAGAAGCATCAATTTTTTGTTGTGGCTCCTTAGTCTTAGTTGTTCATTGATTGCTTTCTCATATGTGCCCTGACCCCAGGAGTGGGGGGGGGGCGGGGGGGCGGGGGGGGAACGACACAGCAGAGTGAGTGATCCCATGCTCAAGCCAGTGACCCTGCGCTCAAGCCAGCGACCTCGGGGTTTCAAATCTGGGTCCTCTGCGCCCCAGTATGACGCTCTATCCACTGCGCCACCACCTGGTCAGGCTAGTACATATAATTCTTAACAACTTCACAGTATTCCAGCGGTCCTCTGTTGACAGCTAAGTTTCCCCAGTTTGCACATCAGTGAATGATGGCGTACACTGTTGAGCATTTGTTCTTGCATGCCTATCTATTTTTTAGGTACATCATTATAGACTTTGAAAGCACAAAGACAGATCTGCTGACTCTTGACTGATCTTGCCCCAGTGATGTCACTTCTGCAAAGTGCAGAGCCTGCTTCATGACACGGAGGCTGTTGGAGCACGTGCTGGCATTTGGCAGCTTCTTTCTCGCCCTTCCTTTCCCTTCAGCTTTTTCACTTGTTTTGATTGGGAAGGATTGAAGTTGGGGTGGAGAAGGGTGGTGAATTAATTCCTGATGGTTTATAGGTGTGTATTGCTCCTGACCAGCATGTGCTTGCTGGCTTTCTTCACTCAAAGGGAAGCCAAGAGAGATTGCTTTATTTTTTTTCTTCTAGTTTTGAAATCAAAGGTGTGTATCTCAAGTGTGTTTTCAGACTTTTTTGTTAAGTTTAATCATGGAAAGCATGCCAAAAAAACAAAAAGGCTTGGTACAACGCATTTTTGTAGGACTGGTAGGTCTGAGTTATAGAAAATAGATACTTTTTTTGCCTGACCAGGCGGTGGCGCAGTGGATAGAGCGTCGGACTGGGATGCAGAAGACCCAGGTTCGAGCCTGACCTGTGGTGGCGCAGTGGATAAAGCATCGACCTGGGAACACTGAGGTCGCCAGTTCAAAACTGCACTGGTCTGGTCAAGGCACATATGGGAGTTGATGCTTCCAGCTCCTCCCCCCCTTTCTCTCTCTCTCTCTCCCCCTCTCTCTCATTCTGTGTCTCCTCTCTAAAATGAATAAATAAAAAGAAATTAAAAAAAAAAGAAAATAGAGACTTTTTGAACCACGTGTCCCAGATTGGTCCTTGCATGTTGTAGCATATGCAGTTGAAGTGTCCGTTAAATTTGTCCACGATGATGAGGCACAATGATATAATTTTGTATGCAGTATACAAGTTAGGAGACTGAGTGCCTGGAGCACAGATGACATACCTGTGTACAGGATGCGATTTTAAGATAGTGGGTACAAAGTTGTTTATACCAAGAGTTAATACCTGCCCATCACAGTGCCTTTTAAAACACTGTGTAGGCCCAATGTAATGAGTGAATCTGACCTCTTACCAGTCTGTTTGCAACCCCGGGGAGACCTTGAACTTGAATTTAAAGACAGCACCCTCCCCCCACTTCACTTACACCTATGGAGATGGCCAAGGCATACAATATTTCTGTTCTAGCTTCTAAGACACCGAGTGATTGTCTTGCTTCCTCTTACAGTTGAATGGCTTCAAGGGGATATAAAGTTATTTGAAACTAGCTTATTAAATGCCCAGCCCGCTGCAAAAAGAAGGTGATGATAAGTCAGTAGATAACACTGGAAGGAGAGAACCTTTGCAAGTCATCTTACCTGCTTTCTGTCACAGAGAATAATGCACATTAGAACTTTCTGAGACATTTTCACATAACAAAAGATACTTACATTTTTTTAAGATTTCTATTTCAAAACATGGTTAAGTTCAGCTGTTACTTCTTTCTCTCTGTTAGCCTGTAGTATATTTTTTCTCTTCCCTAAAGTTTATTTTTAAAATATGGGGGTTTTGGTTGAAATGCCACGCCTGTGGTTTTTGCCCTTTAGTTGAAGGAGTCAGAGATTGTACAAACTGAGACATAGTTCAGGTCTCTGCTTAGTTCCTCCCCAGGACCTGAAGTGCAAACCCAGATCCTTACCGTTAGCGCGGTTGTAATTAGAGCCCCTTCCGCAATGAACGAACCTACTAAAACATCTCAAATTCATTTCTTTCCTGAGGATTAAGTTTTAAGTCTCTCTGGCCAGGATAATAGTGTTTTAAGAAGTCTTTTTGTAAAACTTGGCTGTTGTAAGAGTGCAAGATTAAGTGCAATAACTATATCAGATACTCTTAATGATGTAAACATGGGAGGAGGATAGTTTTAAACAAGTCATCCTCTCTTCCAACCTCTTCTCATTAAGAAGATGCCACATAGGTGCTGAGGGAGAGGTTTTCCCTATCCTGGTAAGCATCTAAGGGATTTGCAGATATAAATTATAAACTAGTTTTCAGAGGGTCTCTTGCTTCTTGCCTTTCCTTAACCTCATATCCACTTCTAGCTAGTGGCCCATCTCTGTCTTCTGTGTGCATTCATTCCACAAGCATAAACTGAGTACCTGCTATATTCCAGGCAC
Organism: Rhynchonycteris naso; assembly: GCA_037038555.1. Taxonomy (NCBI): domain Eukaryota; kingdom Metazoa; phylum Chordata; class Mammalia; order Chiroptera; family Emballonuridae; genus Rhynchonycteris; species Rhynchonycteris naso. The sequence continues at coordinate 186,956,798 of CM073000.1, read as the reverse complement.
TATTTTAGGCATTGGGGGTATAAAAGATGGAGAAGGTCCCTATGTTCAACAACTGACGTTCCAGTGAAGGAAGATAAAAACAAAACTCATAAAGTGATAAAATAAAACAAAGTGGGGGTTAATATGATAGTGAAGACCTGGAGGGGGGGGGGGTATTTGGTGGTATTCAATAAGGCCTCTCTGGGGAAGACATTTTAGCTGAGATCTGAATGGTAAGAAGGAAACCTGAGAAGCGATCTGAAGGAATAGCATTCTAGGCAGCAAGAACAGCGAGTCCAAAGGCCCTGAGGTAGGGCAAGCTTGTTGTGTTCAAGAACAGAAAGAAGTCTGTATAGCTGGAACATAAGCAAGTGAGAGGTAGAGAGGTGGGAACTGTTGAGAGAAGTAGGCAAGGACCAATTATATTGAACTTTGGACATAATCTTTTTCCAAACAGCAAGAAAAATCATTGTGCATTCATTGTTCCTAGTTCCTCACTTTCTCACCCTACTATACACAGACGTCCTTCCATGCTATGCATTTGTCCTTAATAAGATCGTTAATGGCTACACCATGCTCAGTTACAGTTGCATGGTCGCTATGCTGTGGACAGTGTAGACATTGGTTTGGTGACTGCATATTAGCTGTTATCCCGGCTCACTACAGTTTATGGCTTGAGCAGGGAGCACCACACCCAGGTTTACCCTTACCCATCACCATGTTAATTACTATTATTTACACTCTAGGTTCTCTATTACTTTTAATTTCAGCAAACAAGACCTAGCACTCCATCTATTAATTAGAACTCTTGGGACAGAATTCCAACCCTAACTGATAAACCAAGAGAAGGAGTCAATTATTATCTCTCAGAGCCATAAGTCAGGTACAGGTGGATGCAGAGGCTCAAACAATATCATCAGGGCCCAATGCCTCTACCTTTGGGTCCTGCTTTCCTATGTTTTGGCTTCATTCTCAGGCTGTTTCTTATGATAGGAAGATCACCACCACCCCTCTGAGCTTACCTCCTACTATCTAACAAACCCTAGTGGAAAAAGGGAATTTGTTTTTTCATGGTTATAATTGACATATAATATTGTGTAAGTTTAAGGTATACCACATGATGGTTTTAAGCATATATATATATATATATATATATATATATATATATATATATAGTAAAATGATTATCATTATAAGGTTAGTTAACACTTTCAGAGAGTTTCTTGATAGCTCTGCAAAAGATCTGGGTCTAGGCACTTACCGACTTAGCTTGAGTTAGGCCCATCCTTAGGATTGGCTCATCTTGGGTTAAGTCCACCCCTGAGCCAATGATTTTCTCAGCTTGCTTTAGGCTGATCCCTGTCATTGGCTCAACATTGGTTAGGCCCATCCCTGAGCCAGCTACTGATGCTGGCGGCATGAGTAGTCATGTTCCTCCTCCCAGATGCAGAAGAGGATGTCAAGTTCATCTGGACCACATGGAATGAATGTAGGTTCAGTTCCTCCAAAGGAATATTGGGATGTTGGACTGAAAAACAAATCAGCAACTTAACAGCTTTCTGCTTCATTTGCCTTCTCTGCTTAAATCAAGTTTTCAGAGAAACTGTTCTGTGGAACAGGGTAGGGTAGGAGGGAGGGCACATGGCATGCTTTCTCTGAATTATGAAAGGGAGAGGAATTGGCAGAGAAGATGTGCATACAGATACTAGCTAATACAGAGTTATCAACAGGGGCTGTGCTCGAATGTATATAGTATTGTTCGGTTTCTACCAGGGATCCAGAAGTTGGTGATTGTGTCCATGTCAGCACTTACATATTTAGCTGAATGATGTGTACTTCCAGCCCAAAATATAACTTGTTGGTTGTCTTGCTAAGTGAGGGGTTGCATTCATTCTTTTGTCCCCAAGAACACGCTGCAGACCGTGAGCTCCCTTGAAGGAAGGCTGGGACCTCAGAGGCATCTGATTTGGATTCCTAATGACCTTTTGACAAGCTCAGAGTCTTAAATAAATTCAGAAAATAAGCTGTTACATCCAGAGGCTGTATTATCAGGGAGTCTATAAAGTGACAGTTGTTAATAGAATGTTTCCTAACCTCTGTCTGGATATCTCAAAATCCTCAGAGCCAAGGCCTCTCCCACACTCTTTAGCTGCTGTATCATTTGTCTCTTTTCACACGGGTTCTCCAGTATCTGATGGACTTCCCCTTCCTCACCTCCCACGTACTCTTCCACCCAGTATATTTCTCCTCCCTCTCCCACTGTGTTGAAACTATTCTTGCTCACATTACCAGTGACCAACATTTCGCTAAGTCTGGTGGGTATTTTCCAACCCTTATCTTACCAGCTTCTCTGTTGCGTCATGGATACTGTAGAATGTTCGCCCCTTTCCACCCCTTGAAACCATTTACTCCAGGACTGCTCATTCTTCCTGGTTCTCATCTCTCTCCTCCTCCTCCTATGTCTTCTCCGAGTACTGTTTCTTTCCTTGCCCCCTCCCCTTCAAACACTGGAATTCCTCAGAGTTCTACAAATAGTTCTCAGATTATCCAGTGGTTCCGTCATAAGAGAAAGGGAAGTACCGGCCATGTACAAACTCACGACTCTTAAATTTGTTAGCCCAGACGTTACCCCTGAGTTTCAGATTCAGTGTCATGTCTAGATGTGTCATGGGCATGTCAAACTAATAATGTCCCTAACTGGGTTCATTGTCCTCTTGCCCCAAAGATTTTCCTTCTGCATCTCTGGTGATGGGGATGTGGGCGCCACCCGGATGCTTAAGCTAGAATCCGGGGAGATGTCCCCACTCCTGTAGTTTCCTTACTTCCCCTCCTCCCAGCATAATAAATGAGCAGATCCTGATAGTTTTATCTCCCCGTGAAATGAAACATGCAGGTGGGCTGTATTTTGTCTGATAGTGTTTGGCAATGTTTTATCATTTAGTCCATTGTAAAGATCAGGACTTCCCCCCCCCCCATTAAAGATCAGCTATGTAACCCGGGTACTAATTTTTAAAACTTTTCTCCTAGACGCCATGCCACAGGAAGACTGACCTCTTCTGTCTTCACAATGGAGGAGTCTGGAAAGACGTTCAGCTCTGAGGAAGAAGCAGCTAACTACTGGAAAGAGCTGGCTATGACCTACAAGCAAAGGTCAGCCCTCCAAATTCACCCTGCTTTTTCTTCCCGTCATGATTGCAGCGGTCATTTTTTAGGCATATTATGTGACAAGCACCGTGAAAGCATAACATACATTATCTCAGCTAAATCTCAAAACTGCCCCATGAAAAAGCCGTTATCACCCCATTTTACAAATGAGGAAACCGAGCCTAATTGAAGGCAAGTCATTTGCCAGGTCACACAACCAGTAAGTAACAGAGCTAGAATTTGAACTCCAAAACCCACGGCCCTAAGCAAACTACTACCTCCTGTCTTATTTTCTGGCCGGGTGTTATCTGTTCCTGGAGGCCTATCCAGCTGGTGTGGGGAAGGAACTCCCTGTGCCTGGCAGAATGGGTTGTTGCAGATAGTAAAATCCGAAGCCAGGGTTTCAGTGCCCATCTGGGAGTTGTGTGTGCGTGCCTGTTCAGCATTGTTTCTTTTCCTTCTCATGGACTCTTACAATCTCCACCTGGAGGTCTTATTCCAGTCCCTCTAATTTGTTTATTCTTAGTTTGACTTAAAGATAACTCAGTCTGGTTTAAAAACAAAACATTGCATTTTAAGGATTGAGACGCTAGAATTAGGTATTTGGAATGGGGCAGGTGTGTGTGTGTTACATGCCATTGAGTCGGTTCCAACTCCTGGCAACTCTGAATGAGTGATGCCCACAGTGTCCTGTCCTCACACAGCCCCGCTCAGCTCCTGTAGACACATGCCCGTGGCTTCTTTTATGGAGTCAGTCCATCTCATATGTGGTCTTCCTCTTTTCCTGCTGCCTTCTATTTTCCTAGAGTTACTGTCTTTTCCAGAGAATCCCGTTTCTCATGATGTGTCCAAAGTAGCTTCAGCTTTGTCATTTTTACCTCCAGTGATGTTTCAGGCTTAATACGCTCTAGAACCCACTTGTCAGTCATTCTGGTGGTCCAGAGTATCTGTAGAGCTCTCACATGAATCAGTTTTTTTTATTATCAGCCTCCTTTACTGTCCAGCTTTCACATCTGTACATAGTAATTGAGAATACGAACATGTGGTTAATCTTAGTCTTGGTCTCTAATGACTTCTTTGCCCTTGGTGATCTTTCCTAACTCTTTCGAGTCTCAGCCTTCACTTGATTTCTTGGCTGCAGTCTCCATTTGAATGGATTGCTAAACCAAGGTAGCAAAATCTTTAATGAATTCGATTGTGTTAAAGCTATATGTTTTCTTCTCTAGACATGATTTTTGTCTTTTTTGTGGACATATTTAATAGTGGTATGATAAGTGACACTTATATATGTCCAATTTTTACTTATAAATAAATCTGCAGAGGATACACAATCCAAACTGTATTTATTTCATGTTGGGCTCAAGAATATATGTTGAGTGAATGAATGAAGAGTAAATTGGTTAAGAAATGGTTTTGGTGTCAGGCACTCCTGGGTTCAGGTCCAAGCTCTGTTTCTGACTTCTTATGTGACCTTGAGATAAGTCATTCATTTTGTCTAAACCTCATCTTTTCATCTGTAAAATGAAGATAATGATAGTTCCTGCCTCAAAAGGTAGTTGAATGAAGAGCTGACCCATGTATAAGACTCAGCAGCATGTAAGTGTCCCGTATGTTATCGTCTGACATCTGGGACTTTGGCTGTAGGGCAGAGAATACACAAGAGGAGCTCCGAGAGTTCCAGGAGGGAAGCCGAGAATATGAAGCTGAATTGGAGACACAGCTACAACAAATTGAAAGCAGGAACAGGGACCTCCTGTCAGAAAACAACCGTCTTCGCATGGAGCTGGAAACCATCAAGGTGAGGGGGTGAGAGGAAGCGCACGCAGGCGGAGACCAGTTTCCCGTGTGGCATGTGTGACACGTGTGACTGGAGGAGGGAGCCCTGCAGAGCATGGGGCTGTGGCCCGGGCTCACTCCCACCTCGAGGCCTGCTGCGTGGACATGGTGGCTGAAGGCCACACCTTATGCCCCAGGAGCTCTGTGGGGAGGTCACACGCATGTCCCCAAGCCATTCTTGGATTGTCCATGATAATCTCATAAGGCATGTGAAAAGTAGACAGTTTTAGGGGAAGGCGCGTTGCGGAAATTGCTGATCTTTATATTATAAGGTTTGGGGGTATGCTGTCCAGTATGGTAGCTTCTAGGCACAAGTGACATTTAAATTAAAAAAATAAAAATTCAATTCCTCAGTTCTGCTAGCTACATTTCAAGAGCTCAGTAGCCACATGTCTCTAGTGTGTCCATGTGGAATGTTTCCATCATAACAGAGTGTTCTGTAGGTCTGTGTCTGTCTAGAGCAGGATCCTCAGCCCAGGCACTAGTAACGTTTGAGGCCGGATAATTCTCCATTGTGAGGGCTCAGTTTTGCATTGTAGGATGTTTTAAAAAATCCCTTGGTCTCCACCCGCTAGATGCTAACAGCACCACGATCCCCAGCACCACGCCAAAAATGTCTCTAGAGATTGCTAGGTATCTGGAGAATCACTGCTCTAAAGGGCAAAGACTGCCTTTTAGACATTCTGTAGGGCTTAGCATGTGATCACTAAGTGTAACACTGTGCCCTGCAGACTATGGCTCCCAGCCCTGGCTGCTGAGCAGATCACCTGGCCAGCTTCATAAAGAGACAGGCCCGAACCCACCCCCGCCCTGACATTCTCGTTCTCAGTAAGTCTGGGTGGGGCCCTGGCATATCCTTTTATTTATTCCTAATAAAGCTTCCCATGTAAATTTTGATGAGTGGAGGTGGGAAAGAGCCAAGGCCCTGCAGTGTGTGCCAGGCCTAGGCGTGATAGAAGGAGCTGTGCTGTTTGCCTTCTGGAAGCTTCTTGGGGAAGACAAACCTAACACCAGGAGGCACTTAGGGAAAAGATGCCCAGTTACATAGTACTGACGACGAGATCCTCCAGAGAGAGAAAGATCTGTCTGAGTTGAAGACGGCTTCATGGAGGCGCCTGGAGGGACTTGAGCTAGTGATTGAAGAGGGGGGTGTGTGCATGTGCAGCCAGCAGCTTGCTGCCCAGGAACTGTTAAAGAGTACATCTGGACCTGCCACAGACGTGGACGAGAATGAGTGTCAGGTGGACCTCGGGAGTCCTGGTTAACTGGCACATGGGAAAAAGAAGACAAAGATAGATTGGCGATAGAGGGGGGGGGGGACAGAGGAAGGACCCCCACAACTTGGAAAGCTGAGCAGTGGAGTTCAGGCTTTTATATGTTGTAGACCACAGAGCCAGCGTGGCTATCTGCAGACCAGCCTGGCCATTACATACTGTTTACTTAGCCTTCAGTGGTTTTTATTCAACATTTCATCATGAAGGTTTTTAAGCACAGCACAGTTGAGAGAATTTTCCAGTAAACACCTATCTGTTCACCACCCATGTTCTACCAATCACCGTTGCCATGCTGTTTATTACATGTCTCTCCATACATCAATCTGCCATAGGTTTGATACATTTCACAGTGAGTTGCAGGCATCTATATACACTTCCCTGTAAATACTTCAGCATGCTATTAATAACTAGAGTTAAGGCTTTCTTTCCAGTTTATTTTTTTGATAAAATTTGTATATTTTACTTAATATCAACGTTCAAAGCCGCGAGGCTGTAAAAGTCTGGAATTCTGATTTCCTAAGCATTGGCAGCTCTGGCCACATCGGGCCTGCATTCCTCCATCCAGCAAAAAGCCAGGTGATGGTGGCTTGGACAGAGCAAGCATTCTCCATTTCACCCAGTCCCCACTACTGCCTGGCCCCAACCTCTGACACTGAGGGCTCAGTGTCGCTTTCTTTATTCCTCCACCTGGCCCACTTCACTCATTTCGTTAGCAGCCTGCCCCTGCACGCATCGAAGAATCATAGTTCTCAAAATGAAGGGGACGTGGAACTGGAAAACTACAGAAGGAAGATCAGTGGTGTGGCCGGTAGATTGGGAAGGGAAGGAGGCCCTCCATGAATGATGAATAATTATCTAGCTATTACTAAGTAATTAACGGCTTCAGAACTGAGCCCTTGAACCTGCAGGAGACCCTCATTACTACCACATGACAGATCCATGAGACTCAGAGCATAGAGCAGGGGAAGAAAGAGAAAGACCTCGGAATAAAGAAGTCCCATCTGCCCATATTTGTCACCTAAAAGCAGTGTATTTAACTGAATCAGACTTCTTGACAACCGGCTTATTCATCACAAGTTGAATAAAAAAGCCTGTAGGGTATCAAACAGAGCATCTATTGATGCCCCATCAGCTGACAGCTCATTATAATTAGCCCCAAATGAAAGTGCAACATTGCAGCAACAGCTCTTCATGTCCCCAAGTCCAAAGGGCGTTCTTGTGTCTTTTTGTTGGTGGGGAAGCCTGTTAACTGCATCCTCTGAGAACCTGAGTTTGCATTTAGATTAATAACTTAGGATCCTGCACTCTCTTGTTTTATCTGGAGGCTCACCCACCTAAAGGGCGTGAGGCTGGCAGAGCCGTGCCTGGGAGTTCCCTGTGCATGGGGCCTGGTCTGCCCCCGCTTGCTTCAGCAGAGACACTTCCCCTGCTCACAGACAGGAACAGTCTCAGAGAGGACACAGCAGGCTGAGCGTATGCAATGCCCTCCCTGTCCCCACCCTGTAATACTCTGCTTGTTCTGGGGGCGTTCCTCTTCCCACTGGCTCACCGTGTCTCCCTGGCCTAGGTACCATTACGTCATTCTAGAAACAGCTTTGTTTACTTGACTGGATAAAGAAAAGGAAGGAGTTTGCCTGGTTTTTTAAACTTTCTATTTAGAACTTGAGTCTTTCCTTTGGGAAGTGGGTGTTTCTTTATGTGTGTGAATGAAGGAAAGGTGGTAAGGGTCTTCGGTGAATGAGGGGGAAGAAGGAAAGAGAGAAATCAACACCTATATCACCTGATTGAAATGGTGAGGGCAGTCTAGCATAGTTGTTTTAAGAGCAGGAGCCCAGGTGACCCAGGTTGGATCTTGGCTCAGTCATTTGCTACCAGTTGACTTTGGGCCAATTAACAGCCTCAGTCCCCACATCTCTGAAGTGGCATTAAATGAGGCAAAGAAATTAGCCTCCTGAGCCCAGAGGCTGCCACAGAGTAAATGATAAATGTTTGCTGCTACAGTTGGGCAACAGTAGATCATTAAGAAGTCACCTGGGCCTGACCAGGCGGTGGCGCAGTGGATAGAGCGTCAGACTGGGATGTGAGGACCCAGGTTTGAGACCCCGAGGTTGCCAGCTTGAGCACAGGCCAATCTGGCTTGAGCAAAAGCTCACCAGCTTGGACCCAAGGTCGCTGGCTCGAGCAAGGGGTGGCTTGGTCTGCTGAAGGCCCGCGGTCAAGGCACATGTGAGGAAGCAGTTAATGAACAACTATGATGTCGCAACGAAAGACTGATGATTGATGCTTCTTGTCTCTCTCTGTTCCTGTATGTCTGTCCCTGTCTATCCCTCTCTCTGACTCTCTCACTGTCCCTGTAAAAAAAAAAAAAGTCATCTGGGCTATTTTCTCTCCTTGGAATGAACTAAGCTTCCTTTCATAATTCATAAAGGTTTTGTTCCCCTCTTTGTTGCTTCCCACCCTTCCTTCCTCACTTCCTTCCTGCTTCCTTCCTTTTCTCTCCCAGAGGTCCAGAAGTTCCTTCTAACTCCCCCATGCTGCAAGGGGAGTGTCCTTAGTTATCAAACTAAGTACGTGATGTCCTGCTCTTATGGTGTGGCACATGCAGTCAAAGTCATTGTGATCCAGGGATGCCATGTGACATGGGTTTACATTGCCCTTGTGGATGAAGCTCAAAGAGGTTGATGTGGCTTTCTGTGTCTGTGGACACCTTGAGCAAAATGATTGCTTTGAAGATAGTCGGGTGCTTTGTGACAGACACCGAGAGTCCTCAAGGACCAAGTTTGGGAGGGGGCAAGATGCAAGACGCTTAGAGGGCTGGGAGGCAGGAAGCACTCAGGACATGACAGCTCCCTGTTTCCATCCTCTTCTGTCACTTGCTTAAGAGTCCACACCTGTGGAGAAAAGAGTCTAATTGCAGTTAGGCTTGTCCCCTAGCTGTGGTAGGAGGGTGGGAGGGGAAGGCTGAAGATTCCTCAATGAATGTGATTGGAGGACTGGTCCCATGAAGACCCTGTGATAACGGAGAGATAAGCCTTCAAAAGAAATCAGGGTACTGGCAGGCTGCAGAGTGTGGGATGGTTGGATGCTCAGTGGCTAAAAACGTGTCCACTACAACAGGAGTGTTCACGTTCCAGGATTAACCTTTAGTATTTCAAGGAGATGACAGGGAAGGGGAAGATGAACAGCTTCTCAGAAGTCTTCAGTCATTAATTCAGTGCCGATTTTGTCATTCAGGAGAAGTTTGAGACACAGCATTCTGAAGGCTACCGGCAGATCTCTGCCTTAGAGGATGACCTAGCCCAGACAAAGGCGATTAAAGACCAGCTGCAGAAATACATCCGGGAGCTGGAGCAAGCAAATGATGACTTGGAAAGAGCTAAAAGGTACGTCAGGAAGGAGAAAACAGGTGTTGGAGCCTTTTGTGTCTGTTTTTTGCCGCCAGCACCCGGGCCCCCCAGCACTGTGTAGAGCAGGGGTCCCCAAACTATGGTCCGTGGGCCGCATGCGGCCCCCTGAGGCCATTTATCTGGCCCCCGCTGCACTTCCGGAAGGGGCACCTCTTTCACTGGTGGTCAGTGAGAGGAGCACAGGATGCATCCGCACCCATGGTTCCCATTGAAATACTGCTCAGTTTGTTGATTTAAATTTACTTGTTCTTTATTTTAAATATTGTATTTGTTCCCGTTTTGTTTTTTTACTTTAAAATAAGATATGTTCAGTGTGCATAGGAATTTGTTCATAGTTTTTTTTATAGTCCGGCCCTCCAATGGTCTGAGGAACAGTGAACTGGCCCCCTGTGTAAAAAGTTTGGGGACCCCTGGTGTAGAGTATGAGAATTCAGCAGTGAGTGAACCAAGCCAGTGCTGCATGGACCTTACAGTCTCACGGGCAGATGCACACAACTTAATCACAGCAGTAGCCCAGGGCGCCTTGGGGCGAGTGACAGGATATCTTAATTTGGCCTTTGGTGAGAGAACGTCTGGCAAGGCTTCCCAGCAGAAATGCCGTGGAGGCGGAGAACCAGGGGTGCACAGGCATTATCCACGGGAAGAGTGGAGGTGAGGATGTTTCAGGCAGGAGGACAAGACCCCTAAGGATGACGGAAAGAAGCGTGCCCAAAGAACAATATTTTTTAAATTGATATTTTTTGTGTAATAGAATAACAACAGTAGTAACTAAAATTTATTGAGAAAACAGTTCTTAAACTTAGATAAAAATTACGTACAGTGACACGGACAGCTATTAAGTGCGTGGTTCCAGCACTTTGGACAAATGTCTGCATTCGTGTAACCCACACGCCTGCTCAGACACGGACCCTTTTCATTGCCCCCCTCCCCCAGTTTCTTGCATTTATTTTTGTTGGTTTCTTTAGGGCTCCCATGCTGAACTTTTCAGTCTAATTCGTTAATGTACCACTTCAGGTAAAAATATAACAACCTTGCAATCTTATCATTTCATTTACCTTCCTCAAGCTTTATGCTGTAATTCTAATCACTATTACTACATTTACAAATGCTGTGAATTCCTCCATACGTGGTTGTAGTTTTTGCTTCAGAAAGCCAAGTATATGTTAAAGAAATTAAAGAGGGTGAAAAGATAGCCTTTTCTATTTATCTCCGTATTCACCGTTTCTGGTTTGTTCCTTCCTGAGGCCCTGGGTTTCCCTCTGGTATCGTTTCCCTTCAGCTTGGAGAACTTCCCTGAAGAGTCTTGTAGTGTACGTCTGCTGCTGATGAATTCTCCTAGTTTTGATCCTGAAAATATCTTTCATTTCCCTTCATTAAAAAAAATATTCTCTTAAATAGACTTCGTTGTTTTTAAACAGTTTTAGGTTTACAGCAATGTTGAGAGAAAAGTGCAGAGAGTTTCTTTCCGTATGTCCCCTGTTCCCACACATGTACAACCTCCCCAGCTATGGACATCACTCACCAGAGCAGTGTATTTATCATGACCAATGAACCTGCTTGGCACACCATTATCACCCAGAGCCTCTACTTGACAGTATGGTTCACTCTTGGTGTTCTGCATTCTGTGGGTTTGGACAAATGTATGATGACGTGTATCCATCGTGTTATTATACAGAATAATCTAACTGCCCTAAAAAAATCCTGTGCTCTGCTTATTCATCTCTCTCTCTCCACTGATCCCTCTTAACTCTGATCTTTTACTGTCTCCATAGTGTTGCCTTTTCCAGAATGTGATATACATGTAGTTGGAATTAAAGAGTATGTAGCCTTTTTGTATTTGCTTTTATTTAGTAAAGTGTGTTTAAGGTTCTTTCATGCCTTTTCATAGCTCATTTCTCTTTAGCACTGAATAATATCCCATTGTCTGGATGCACCACAGTGTATTCCTCCACACAAAGATTTTCTAATTGTAAACATGTAAGTTAAGCGGAGGTGTGAGGTTCTAAGTAACTCTAGAGAAGTATACACCAGCTCAAGTACACGTCATTCATGTGACTCATCATAGTCCTAGGAACTCTGTGTTCATTATGTGAGTTTATGAATACATACGTATATTTGCATGGGTGAGGATTCATCCAACAACAAAGAATTTCATCTTTGGTAGCAGTTCCATAGATGTCATTTGTGGTTCCAACAAATATTAGAATTATTCTAGTTTTGTGGAAAATGCAGTTGGAATTTTAATAGAGATTGTGTTGAATCTGTTCATTGCTTTGGGTAGTAGGGACATTTTAACAATATTCTTTCAATCCATGAGCAAGGAATATCTTTCCATTTATTTGTGTCTCATTCAGTTTCCTTCATCAATGTCTTATAGTTTTCAGTGAGAGGTTTTTCACCTCCTTGCTTAAATTTGTTCTTAGGTATTTTATTCTTTCTAATGCAATTGTAAATGGGATTGTTTTCTTTTGTCTTTTTTTTCATTTTTTTTTAGTGAGAGGAGGGGAGGCAGAGACTGACTCCGCATGTGCCCCGACCAGGATCTACCCAGCATGCCCACTAGGGGATGATGCTCTACCCATCTGGAGCCCTTGCTCTGTTGCAACCAGAGCCATTTTTTAGCACCTGAGGTGGAGGCCATCAAGCCATCCTCAAGCACCTAGGGTCAACTCGCTCCAGTTGAGCATGGCTGCAGGAGGGGAAGAGAAGAGAGAGATGGAGAGAGAGAGAGAAGCGAAAGGGGGTAGGGGTGGAGAAAGAGATGGGTGCTTCTCCTGTGTGCCTTGACTGAGTATCAAACCTAGGACATCCACACCACTAAGAGCCGACACCCTACTACTAAGCCAACCAGCCAGGGCCAAGATTGTTTTCTTTATTTTTCTTTCTGATAGTTTGTTATTAGTGTATAGAAATGCCACAGATTTCTGTATATTGATTTTGTATCCTGGAACTTGACGGAATTAATTAACTAGTTCTAATAGTTTTTGGGGGGATTCTTTTGGGTTCTCTCTATATTATATAGGATAATGTCATCTGCAAATAGTGAGAATTTTACTTCTTCCTTTACAATTTGGATGCTTTTTATATCTTTTTTTTACATAATTGCTGTGGCTAGAACTTCCAGTACTATGTTGGAAAACAGTGGCGAGAGTGGACATTCTTGTTTTGTTCCTGATCTTAAAGAGAAGAAAGCATTCAGCTTTCCACCGTTGCGTATGAGCTGTGGGTTTGTCATATATGGCCTTTATTGTGTTGAGGTACGTTTCCTCTATACCCACTTTTTGAGAGTTTTATAATACATGGATGTTGAATTTTTTCAAATGCTTTTTCTGCATTTATGAAGATGATCATAAGATTTTTATCCTTCATTTTGTTAAGGTGGTATATCATGTTGATTAATTTGGAGATGTTGAACCATTCTGGCATTCCCAGGAATAACTCCCACTTGATAGTGGTATATGATCCTTTTTAATGTATTGTTGAATTTGGTTTGCTAATATTTTTTGAGGATATTGGCTTGTAATTTTTTCTTTTTTTAACGTTTATTTTTTTTATTGATTTTAGAGAGGAGGGAGGGGAAGAGAGAGACAGAGAGAGAAAGAGAAACACCACTCCCACCAGTCCACTATTCCACTCAACCATGCATTCGCTGGTTGATTCTTGTATGTGCCCTGAGCATGGATTGAACCCACAACCTTGGTGTATTGGGATGACTCTCTAACCAACTGAGCTACTGGCCAGTTCTAATTTTTTGTGTGTGTGCTGTCCTTTTCTTCTTTTGATATTAGTGTAATGCTGGCCTCAAAATAAGTTTGGAAGCTTTTCCTCCTCTTCAATTTTTTGGAAGAGTTTATGAAGGGTAGGTATTAAATCTTTGAATGATTGGTAGAAATCACCTGTGAAGCTCTCTGGTACAGGACTTTTGTTTGTTGGGAGGCTTTTGATTGCTGATTCAATCTTACTAGGAATAAGTCTATTCAGATTTTCTGTTTCTTCTGATTCAGTCTTAGAAGATTGTATATTTCTAGAAATTTATTCATTTCTTCTAAGTTGTCCAATTTGTTGATGTATAATTATTTGTAGTATCTTATAATTATTTGTATTTCTATAAATTGTAACTTCTTTAATTTTTAATTTTGTTTATTTGAGACTTCTCTCTATAGGCAGTGCCTGGGTTACAAATGAGGTAGGTTTTGTAGGCTTCAAAATGTTTGAAGTATTCATATGTACAAAAAAGTAAAAATAAATACAATGTTAAGATAAACATCTAAGTTACATTTAATAGGTAAATGTACTTGTTCCGACTTACATACAAATTCAACTTAAGAACAAGCCTACAGAACCTACCTCATTTGTAACCTGGGGACTGCCTGTATTTCTTGATTAGTCTAGCTAAAGGTTTGTCAATTTTGTTTTTCTTCTCAAAGTACCAGCTCTTAGTTTCATTGATTTTCTATGGTCTTTAGCGTCTATTTTATTTACTTTAAAAAAAATTTTTTTAATTTTTATTTATTGATCTGAGAGAGAGAGAGAGAGAGAGAGAGAGAGAGAGAGAGAGAGAGAAAGGGTGAGGAGGAGCAGGTAGCAATTAACTCTTAGTTGCTTCTTGTATGTGCCTTGACTGGGCAAGCCCGGAGTTTCAAACTGGTGACCTCAGTGTTTCAAGTCGACGCTTTATCCACTGTGCCACCACAAGTCAGGCTCATTTATTTTATATCTGATCTTTATTATTTCCTTCCTTCTAACTTTGTTCTTTTTCTGGTTAAAGTTTGATTGCTTGTTTGAGCTTTTTCTTCTTTCTTGAGGTAGGCTAAATACTCTTTTTTCCACTGTGTTGAACTCAACTCTGTTTTATGTAACCTTTCATATACCCTGGGATCTAATTCTGGATTCTCTATTTTGACCCATTATATAATTTGTGAATTACTATACCAAAACCATAATGACTTGATTACTGTGGCTTTATAGTATGTTCTGGTTTCTGGCAAGCACTGGCATACCATCTGTCCCACCCATATACCATTGATCAAAGCAAGTCACCTGGCCAAGCCATGTCAAGGCTTGTACCTTCCCACCCACAGTGAGGCCATAGCAAGGGTGTGGATGCAGGAAGGGTGGAGAATTGGGACCAGTAGTGTAGTCTCACATGAAGAGATTGTGCATTTGTGTGGTCGAAAAGTAACATCCAAAGGGATAGAGTTTGTAAATGCAAATTCAAGCAAATAAAAACAGAAATTCGTATTATTCCCTTCTTTTTTCACAAAAGAGCATTTTATACACATTGTTGTACATCTTACTTTTTCACGTAACAGTGGACCTTGGCGATCTTTCTGTGGGGTTTTTTGTATTTTTCTGAAGTGAGAAGCGGGGGCGGGGGGAGCGGCAGACAGACAGACTCCCGCTTGTGCCTGACCTGGCATGCCCACCAGGGGCCGATGCTATGCCCATTTGGGGCGTTGTTCCACTGTAACCAGAGCCATTCTGGTGATTGAGGTTGAGGCCAGGAAGCCATCCTCAGCGCCTGGGCCAACTTTGCTTCAATGGAGCCTTGAGTGCTGAAGGGGAAGAGAGAGACAGAGAGGAAGGAGAGGGGGAAAGGTGGAAAAGCAGATGTGTGCTTCTCCTATGTGCCCTGGCCGGGAATCGAACCCAGGACTTCTATATGCAGGGCCTACGCAGTGATCTTTCTGTATTTGGACACAGCAGTCTGGTTTTTTCTATTGTATGGTTGGCATTGTATCATATAATAATAATTTATCCAGTCCCTTATGGATGGGTATCTGCTGTGATGAGGGTGAGCATTGCTCGCACAGATGTGTCTGTAGAATAAGTTCCCAGAAGTGAAATTTCTGGGTCAAACTCATGCACATGTCTCTGGGCTTGGTAGAGTGGCCTAGTACAGTAGGTGTCCTGTAGGGTCCAGTGGCACAGCCTCCCTATTCATTCATGCTGGGCATTCCAGGTTCTCCCCCTCTCCCCCATGTGAGTTCTGTACACCTTCCTGTTGTAATTGAGCCTTGTTTGCTATTGGCACATTAATGGGAGGGATTTGCCTCTAAGCCAATCAACTGTAAGGACTGGCTGCAACCAATGGAACAGGACTTACTTCAGTGGGGCTGTGGTGCCTGCTGAGTCTGCCCATTGAGTGTGTTGCTTGTAGAGTGTTTGGATGGATTTCAAAATGGTCTGAAGTGCCCATGGGGTGCAGTGGCTCTGGGGTCTCCTGGGAGATGCAGACCAAGGTCAGCTGTTGCCTGCGCTCTGCCTAGGGCCCCCTGGCATGAGCTACGAAGTGATTTGCAGATGGCTGTGACTTGTGCTGGACTTGGAGTTAGCCAGGAGAGGCCAAGCTGTGAAGCAAGGCTGGCTGCCTCTGGTGCCAGACCTGGGTGCTAGCTGCTGCTTGTTTGAGAGAGATTAGGAATGTCTAAAGCATGAGTCAAGATGGGCCATTCATACAGAAAAGCCACTGTACACAGCTCGGGTGGGCCAGCAAAAGCTGCGTGTGGTTTGGTCTCAGGACTCACCAGGGCAGGTAGAACAGTGTTAGCCAGGTTGATGGAGACTAAGATATGGCACCCACGTGCTGGCGCTGTGAGGGGAGGGCTTATCAGAGAAGCCATGGTCTCTGCCAGCCCTTCTTTCTGGGAGAAAGCAGCCCCTCCAACTCTCGCTCTAATGTCAGACAATTCAGTTTCTTCCCGTATGCCTCTGGTGCCTTTCAAACTGCTGCCTCAGCACCGGAGCTCAGGAGTGGGCCCGGGTAAGTCTGCATGTGGGCCCTTTAATAGAAACACCTGGGACTCCAGCAGCCCTCCTTCTCACTCAGCCACAATACCTGCTAGTTTTTACAGCCAGAAGACTTCTCTTCCTGGCACCAGAACCCTGGTGTGGGGTCCTGATATGAAGCTTGGGACCACCTGCTCCCCAGGCGGGACCTCTGCAGCCAAGATACCCCTCCTGATATTTATCCACTACCTGTGGGTGTGGGACCAGCCCGTCCCACATCTCTGGCCCTCCCACCAGTCTCAGAGTCATCTTCTTTATATCCTTAGTTGTCGGACGCCCATTCAGCTAGATTTCAGACAGTTCTGAATGATTGTTGTTCTATAGTTTAGTTGTAATTTGGTGTTCTTTTCTTTTCTTTTTGCTTTTACTGGAATTGCATTGGTTCTCATTTTGGCCAAGTGCTAAATATATAGTTGATTATTAAAATCAGGTGAGGTAGAGGCCCCAGTCACCTTTATACAAAGAATAAAATTCTGGAACACTCTTTATTTTTTAAAAATCTTTAAATCATTACCATTTTATTATAAAATGTTAGTAGTTATATTTGGGAAACCTGACTGTCTGCTGTAGAACAATAATATCTCAGCACTATCAGCTATTTGCTTGTTATGGACCCGACGCTGAACCTCTGTAGAACTGAAAGGCTCACATTAAACCGAGGAAGGGATAGCCTTGTGCAGGGATAACCCTGAAAGACTTGGGGCCTAATTGGAAGTAACTAAAAAATTAAATACATTCCTTAAAGGTAATTTTATCTAATATACCAAAAAGTTCTACAAAGATTAAAATTGACTTAATCTAATTTTACTCTTCTATGTGTTATTATTACATAGCTCTTTTTATTCTTATTTTATTTTTGGTGAAAAACCATAATGTCAAATTTACAGTCTTGACTTTTTAAGTATGGAGTTCAGTAGGGTCAACTGAATTCACATTTTTGTGCAATAGATTTCCACGTTTTCATCTTTCAGCATTGAGTCTCTAAACTCACCAAACACTAATTTTCCCCTTTCCCCTCAGCTCTTTGTAATTACCTCTCTACTTTCTTTTTTTTTTATTTCTTCCATTAAAGATTTTATTTATTGATTTTATGGGGGGTGGGGGTGAGGAAGGAATGAGAACTATCAACTCATAGTTGCTTCACTTAAATTGTTCGTTGGTTGCTTGTCATATGTGCCTTCACCGGGCAAGCCTGGGGTTTCGAACCAGTGACCTCAGCATTCCAGGTTGATGCTCTATCCACTGCATCACCACAAGCCAGGCTACCTTCCTACTTTCTGTTTCTATGATTTTGGACCACCTTAGAATACTCCATGTGGGTGGACCATACAGTATTTGTCCTTTTCTGACTCTCTTGGTCTCTTAGCATAATGTCTTTGAGGTTCATTTATATTGTGGGATGTAACAGGATATCTTCCTTTTTAAAGGCTGTATAATATTCCACTGCATGTATATGTCACATTTTCTTTATGAGTTTATCTGTTGGTGAACATTTAGTTTGCTTCCACTTCTTGGTTGTTGTGAAATAATGCTGCTATGAACATGTACAAATATCTATTTGAGATTCCACTTTCAGTTCTTTGGGGTGTATACCCAGGAGTGATGCTGCATTATATGGTCATTCTATTTTCCTTCCTTCCTGCCTGTAAGAAAGAGACAGACAAACAGGAAGGGAGAGAGTTGAGAAGCATCAACTCCTATTTGTGGCACCTTAATTGTTCATTGATGGCTTTCTCATATGTGCCTTGACCAGGGGGCTCCAGCTGAGCCAAAGACGTCTTGCTCAAGCCAGGGACCTTGGGCTCAAGCCATTAACCTTTGGGCTCAAGCCAGTGACCCTGTGTTCAAGCTGGTGAGCCCACGCTCCGCCAGCAACCTTGGAGTTTCAAACCTGGGTCGTCAGCATCCCAGGCTGATGCTCTGTCCGCTGCATCACCAGCTGGTCATTCTATTTTTTAATTTTTTAAGGAACCTCCATGCTATTTTTTGTAATGGCTGCTCCATTTTGCATTCTAACCAGTAGTGAACAAATAGTCCAACTTTTCTGCATCCTCGCCAACATTTGTTATTTTATAAATACTGAGCTTAAATTTCTGATCCAGGCAGAATTTATAGAGTGGCCATTGTGATGGGCATGAGGTAATACATAGACTTTTAAAAGCATTTATTGGCTCAAAGGGGACATGTTCTCAATTATCTAACAGTATTTGCTAAAACTTTTTTTAAACTATTTTCAAGTTCTCAATAACTGCACATGAGCTTAATAGCTTTCACAGTCATGTAAATTGTAGCATTTACTCTTATGATAATAAATATGCTTTATACATTAGTTGACAGGATTTTAATATATAAGACACATAAAGTTATTTTCACTCATGTTTCAACTAGGATGCTTGCTTTTAGTTGAAAGTAAATATTATCATAGTAACAATAAATGTAAGTGTGGTGCCCTGCTGGTATCACCACACCAATTATATACGATGACATGATCATCGATCCACACAGGTTAGGATTACCAGGAATAGGAAGTTGGTTTTCAATTCTGGCATTCCAGAAGCAAGTAATAGATTTTGACCAAATACTGAGTTTAAATTTTTGATCCAGGCGGAATTTATCTTGAGGGTATGTTATGAGGTATGGGTCCAACATTAGTTTTATCCAGGTAGCTAACCAGTAGTCCTCACAGCTAGCATTGAACTTGCCATATTTTATTAGTGATGGTGATGAAATTCTCATGTGTGTTTTGTCTTTATCATAAATTCTCATGAGTATTTTGCCTTTTTCGCTGTTGTTTGACATGGCAGCCTCAGGGTCATTTTAACTAATTCCAGTGTTGCAGTCCTAAATATGATTCCCTTGTTGTTTTTCTTCAGGCACTTTTGTTAACTTTATCTTATTTATCTCTTAAGACCCTTTGAGGGTAGGTACTAAGATGACTCAATCTGGATGCAGTAGGACATGTTAAATGAATAAATGAATGAATCCCATTTGCTGTGACCCAGTGATATTAAGTTATTCAAGGACAGTTAGCTAGTCTTTTTTTAATTTCTATTGATTTTAGAGAGAAAGAGACAGAAACACCCATCTGTTTCTGTATGTCTTCTGACTGGGGATTGAACCATCTAACCAACTGAAAGCTAACTGGCCAAGGCCACTTAGCTAGTCTTAAGTGGAAGAGCCAGGTGTTAACTCCTGGGTTTCACTCCCAACATGCTTCTAATCACCACGAGATACAGAGAGCAGGATGTTAAAGGTTTTCTGGAGACAAACATGGGGTCAGTAATAAAAATTGCTGACATTTATTGAGCGCTTACGTGTAAAACATCTGTTGTGTGCTTCCTGTGTCACTCTGCTTGTCCCCACTCTGGCCCAGCTCTCTGTGAGGAACTGCTTCTGTCCCTGCTTTGCATAGGAGGAAACTGCATCTGTGCAGGCTGCCTTCTCTGTCTCAGTTCACAGGTTCTGTGTGACAGCACTTCCCATTGCCTGGAACACAGCGTTCCAGTGAAGCGTCCACACTGTCCACAGCAGGCGGCGGTTAACAGAGCAACTGGGCAGCGGCTAGGCATTTCGAACTTTTTAGATTTGTTACAGTAACTGAGAGGTTAAAGATGGTCTCTTCTCTCTGTTCAAATGCACGTTATTACACTGTATGCGTTTTAGAATATTCTGAATACTGTTTGCAGTGTGCATCTTTAAGAGAAGGTGGACCTGTTGGCAATTGACTGGGCCCCGTATGTCGGTCCTAATAAGGCCTGGGCTCACTGCCAGATTTTGTATGGACATTATCTCGTTTGTTCCTCAGGACAGCCCTGTGCACCTCATGAGCTGAGACACTTCCCATCCTGCCGGTGAAGAGCCCAGGTCCCAGAAGAGCAAGGGGCTGGCTTGGCCCCTTGGGTCCATGGCATCCAGGAAGTGCTAGTGCTAGCACTCACGCCCTCACGTATCTGACCCTTCTCGCCTCCCAGATGTGGAGGCACCAGGTGAATGCTGCCGATTGCTTTCTTGGGCAACTTTGCCTTTCTCTTCCCCAGGGCCACGATCATGTCTCTGGAAGACTTTGAGCAGCGCTTGAATCAAGCCATTGAAAGAAATGCCTTCCTGGAGAGCGAGCTTGATGAGAAGGAGAATCTCCTAGAATCTGTTCAGCGACTGAAGGATGAAGCCAGAGGTCAGGAGGCCTGAGCTCTATTCCGTGTGCCTGCACCAACCCTGCCCCCTCGCCTGACCCGAGAGCATTGCCTGATGTTGCCTCTGCTGGAAGGCTGCGCCCTGCTTGGCACACAGGCTGTCTGGCTGGAGCGGGTTGTGCAGCCACACTGGGCGAGCTCTAGCCGTGGTTCCCACCCCTGGCTAAGAATCGTCCAATGCTCAGCCTGGAGAGACCCCTTGTGGGTATTTAAACCCACCACCAGCTTATGCTCAGGAGGAGCACAAGAGTTTTCTGGGGGAAAATTTCTGTTGATGGAATTACGAGCTAGCCCATTATTTTTGTAACTTTATGGCAGCCAATACATGTGGCTTGCAACTCTGAGACTTCATCAGATTGGCAGTTCCAGAGGTAGAGCTTTCAAATTGTAATAAGACATTAGTACATCGTCCAAGTGGGATGCACAAGAGATTCTTTAACAGGTTCCAAGTAATTGTTTGTAACATTGGTTTCTAATGTGTGGCCAGTAGAAGGGGGATTAAAAAGAAAAACTCCTTTAAAAGGTAGTTGTTCCTGAATGCCCATCAGTAAGGAATTGGTTAAATAAAATTACATAGACTTATTTTGTGGAGTGTTAATCAGTTGTTAAAACTAACTAAGTATAGGCCAGGCCTGTGGTGGTGCAGGGGATAAAGCGTCGACCGAGAACGCTGAGGTTGCCAGTTTGAAACCCTGGGCTTACCGGGTCAAGGCACATACAGGAAGCAACTGCTATGAGTTGATGATGCTTTCCACTTCTCCCCCTTCTCTCCCTCCCCCTTCCCTCCTCTTACCTCTCTCCTCTCTCTAAAAATCAATAAATAAAATCTAAAAAATAACAGCTAGGTATAGCTATAAATGCGGATATAGAATAATATGGAAGGTAAATCATTGACAGTAGATGTGTGTCTCTGTTTATGCTAAGCAGAAACTTAGGTGCTTAGTAGATAGATGCACAGGTACACACAGGGTGGGACAAGCGTAGGTCACAGTTGTGAGATGAGAAACAGTTTATTCTTGTATTTATTAATTACTGTATTTTTCTCCATACGAACAGCTGTGAACTCCGTTTGTCCCACGCTGTGTAGATTGTATGTATGAAAACGCAGAGAAAAGGGGTTGAGAAGCGCTCTGTGCTACAGTGATTATGAATGAGGAGGGCATTTGGGGATAGCTTAGGGAAGCATATTTTTTCACTTAGTATTCAGTATACCCTGAAAATTCCATGTGGGAATTTTTTTGAGACTATAAAATCGTTAGTGTATCACTGTTATAGTTAAAACTTTTTAAACCTTTTTTTACTCGAGAAAAATCATGTAGTTTTATAAGCCTGCTAGGCAATATCCTCTGGGTTTCGTGTCGTTCAGGGTTTCCACCTGGAGCTTTTCACCCTGGTCCTCATTTTCCTTCCCTCCTCACCCAAAGCAAGGACTTAACCTGATTCATTTTCCTGGCCCAGATCTGCGGCAGGAATTGGCTGTGCAGCAAAAGCAGGAGAAGCCCAGGACGCCCATGCCCAGCTCGGTGGAAGCTGAGAGGACAGACACAGCTGTGCAGGCCACCGGCTCCGTGCCATCCACTCCCGTGACTCATCGGGGACCCAGCTCTAGCTTCACCACACCAGGGGCATTCAGACGTGGTAAGGAGAATGAAGTCAGAGGGCTTTCTTTGCTTCACAAAGCTTTCCTGGGTGAGAGAGAAATTGGACTGGGCTAGACAGGAGGGAGCAAAGTGGGATGCTCCCACAGCAGGGCACTGAGGTTAGTGAGGAGAGCCTCATGGGTGAGAGGCAGTAGAGAGAGGTGGAGTCTGCAGTAAACTGGAAAACGGAAGCCTCTTCCAGCGGGGCTTCTGTTCCTACCACAAGAAATACGGGCCCAGCATTAGCAGACATTTCCGTTCTTCACTAGAAGCCAGAAGTCCTCTTGTAGAGTACGAACTATCCCAAATTTAAGATTTCAGTAACCAAATAGAAAGCATCTTGTGGGTCCAGCAATATATCCAGTCGGAAGTGGAGCCAGTGTAACCTGTGCCGTGTTATAAGAAACAAGGAATTTGAGGTTTCACCCCAGTCCCTTTGCCAGCTGATTAACTGTGAGATTCTTAAGGGTCACTTGATAGTAAATAATAACAATAAACAGTTATTGAGTGCTTAGTATATGTAGTCACTGTGCTCCAAGTGCTTTGCATATGTATATATATGACTGACTGAATTCTCTCCACAGGCCCAGGTGCAGGTACTGAGGCTGCTCCCCCATTTGATGAATGAGGAGCTTGTCACCCAGCTAGGGAATGACAGACTGGGATTCAAGCATAGGCAGGCTGGCTCCAGGGCTTCCACTTATCTCCTTACCCCTTAGCTTGTCCCCTGTGCTGAAGAGACCAGTGAGATTTCCATAATCCCAGTTTAGAGCCATGTTTTCCACACTTTAGCAGGCACGTGAGTCAGCTGGCATCTTGTTCCAGTGCACCTCAGGTTCAGCAGGTCTGGGTGGGGCTGGAGATCTGTTTCTGACTAGGGCCCCAGTGACCCTGTGCTGCCGGGCCTGGCCCTGCTTTAAGGCCGGAGGCTGTCGAGTGGAGCCCTGACACGTGTGGCGGGCACAGAGGGTTCCTCATGTTCACCAGCTATATGGATGGAGTTCCTTGGGTTTCAGGAGGGCTTGTGTTGATTTTCTTCGGAAAGAATGATGTGAAAATGTTTAATATAGTCATTTTCATGCTGTCAAAGGTTGGTCATCAAATAGCCTCTTACTGTGTGAGATAGTTAGCTATGGAGCAGAACAGGACAGCATCCAGAGTCCAAGGCAGGCATGCCTCCCGTCATCTGCCCCTGGGGTTTTTCATTTAGAAATGTCAGCACACAGACCTGGGACCATGGGTCAGGGTTCCATGTGCTTCCTTTGGCCCACCCAGGTCTGGATGACTCCACGGGAGGGACCCCCCTCACGCCTGCAGCCCGGATATCAGCCCTCAACATCGTGGGAGACTTGCTGCGGAAAGTAGGGGTAAGTAAGATCGAAGGGCGCCCCCTGGGGTTTGGTGTGGCTCCCAGCATGGATGTTTGTGGGGGGATGACCTTACCAGTCCCTTCCCCTTTTACAGGGTTCCTGAGGTCTAGGTATAGCTCTAGGTCTGCCGCGTCCCTCAGAATCATAGGAGCTTCTGTGGGCGCTGTGACTGACAAACACCCAGAGCCCTGACTCTCAGTCCTCCCTTTGATCCTGGGGTAGATCTTTCCTTCCGTGTCATTTTTCCTTGGAATTTGGGAAGTTCAGATGTTGTCTGTGATTATTCTTCTTAACTTGAACAAACTGAGAAACATTTAAAAATTGTCTTCTCTCTATTTCTCAGGGAGTTAAAGAGAGAACCTCAAAAGGCCAGGTAGAGTAGGCAACCTGACTTTATAGGTTTTATATTAATTATAGGGAAGGATTCTTTTGTGCTTAAATAACATGGGTATTCTTTGTAGTTGTTCCTTTTATTTTTAAAAATGATGCTTGGAAGGCCACATAATTTTAATTCCTGCCAGTCTGTCCTCAATCAGAATGTTTGTACTCAGAGCTGCAACTTAATAGGAGCTTGCAACTCCTTTCTTATGTTTTTACTTTGGGCTTTTGGTTGTCTAGTTTTCTATTATATAAACAGGTCTCTGTTTTAATACTTTGCACAACTGGAGTCTAGAGAAGCCTGGGATGGTCTCAGTGCCCTGTTGGGTTTTGTGGGGTCTGCAGAGGATGGTAAAGTCCTTTTGCAAAGCTACTGCCTCTCTGTGCATGTTTAACAAGGTAAACAAAAGGGGATGAGACCCAAATTGATTTCCTGTTTCCCATGGGTAGAGCTGGAGAGTCAGGAGGGTTAGTGATTTTCCAGGAAGCAGCTGAATATCCTAGGCCAGCGGGTCTAAGAGTTGGGTCCCACCTTGGAACCTGTGCGCAACACACTGTCTTAGGTCACTGTCTGCATACAGCCTCCAGTGTGTGATCAGAGGTCTTGTCTTTCACTTGAGAGATGAAAGCATGTTTCTGTCCAGGCACTGGAGTCCAAACTTGCATCCTGCCGGAACTTTGTGTATGAGCAGTCCCCAAACCGAACAAGTGGCCCCACCTCCGGGCGGGTGAGCAAGAACAGAGACGGTGGTGACAGACGGCCAAACAGCACCAGTGTGCCTCTGGGCGATAAAGGGTCAGTACCTTTTGCTGTCACTTCAGATGGAAGCTTCTAACCCCTGACTGAAAGCCATTTGTTAAAAGTTGCAGGATCATGTCCACGAATGTGATCCCCTGCCCCTGCCCCTTAAAACAGAGTTAGTTGGTGTCTTCTGTTTGGGCAAATGGCCAAGGAGAGGCTCGTGTGTCTTACCAGATTCTGCAGGCCAGCTCCTGGTCACACTGTGAGGATGTCCTGTCTGAATCACTTGTTTGGGACTTGAGCTTCAGACACTGCTCTGCTTCCCCCTGAAGAGGATTTATTATTTTCTTTTTTCTCCTCTAAATCTTTGGATTCTGGCAACTAGCACTAAATTCCAGCCAGACTAGAATCTTGAGGCCAGTCACTGTGTTGGAAAGCAAATCTGACTTCCAATGGCTTCATTTATTTTCTTGTCTGAAGAAAATCAGGGCAGCTTCCAACTCCAGTTACTTTCTAAGAAGTGCCACCATCTTACTGGACCCCAAGCCACATAAATTTGGGGGGTCTGAGGCAGACAGATGACAGGAAATGAATCCTTTCCCGTGGCATGCACATAACTTCCGGGCTTTTAGAAGTGGTATTTTTAGAAGGTCTTCTGCACCTGGGCTTTTTGTGTGGCATTGGGCATGTGAGCGCTAGATAGCCAGTGTCCTTTTCTTCATTTCACAGGAGAGAAAATTGAGACGCAGTGACAGCTCTCCTGACTCTTGATATTCACTCTTATGATGCTAGTCAATCCGTAACAGCTGTAATGTCCTCCTAATTTGGTTTGCTCTGTCTGAAGGTTGGGAAAACGCCTGGAGTTTGGAAAGCCGCCTTCAAATCTGTCCTCACCATCGCTGCCGTCAGCCCAGGGTGTAGTCAAGATGTTGCTTTAGGAAACCCACAGAAGCGAAGCCACTGGTGTCTGTGCACAATTTGTTACCTTTTGTCCCTTCTTCACACTAGGTTTTTGTCTTCTTATGTTAGTTTGAGAAGTATGGGCAAGCAGTCCACTCGCCAATGACTGAGGCCATCATCCATGGCCCCTGGTGGTTGACCCTGTGAAATGTCTCGTAATGCCCAGCCTCCTTGTCAATGTGTTACAGATGAGCAGGGAAACAGGACCCTTGGGAAAGGGCTCTGAGGTGTGGGTGCTGAGGCTGCCCCATTATTCTGATCTGTCCTGAGTCCTGGTTGGTCTTGAGAGGTGTTTTTAATGTCAGGAGACATTTTATAAGTGGGGACGGAGCCCACCTCAGGCTCACCCCAGCCCCATTCAGCTGGAGCTCTCTTCCAGCACGGAGTCTCCCGATGCTGTGGCACAGCAAGGATCTGTGCCCTGGAGTCACGTCGGGGAGGGAGAGCAGACAAAACACTTGCTTATCAGGACTGCTGCCGTGTACCTCCCACACCTGAACCTGTCTCTCACTGACGCTTTCAGAGTGAATTGTGTGTGGACCAGGCAGTGGAAGATCTGTGTCCTTAGATCTGTCCTGACTGTTAGTTGTCCTGAGCCCCATGTCTGGCATGAGGGTGGCCTCCACTTCAGGACCCTCAAGGTCATTGGGGTAGAGGGGCCTTGGAAATAAGTTTTTAAGACTAGGATTTCATTTAAGGCCATAATAAAATAATCAGGTGCCCTTCAAATAAGATTAAACTACCAGGATTGTCATTGGAAGCTGCTTTGTCAAAGAAGACACAAACCCGCGATTTTCAGCATGAATGGTATATATGCTCATTTCTGCTTATTATGAACTGTCTCACAAGTAAGAGACATGAATTCAGGAGCATGTGTGTAGTTTAATGACCTTCCTTTTATTACTAAGTTATTTATCCAGAAGATCAGAAAAAAATAACTTTGATTTGAAAATGAATGTTTCAGGTGCTACTGAAATTCAACAGAGAATAAAACTTCAGTGCCTGGTTCATTTCCTGAAAACATTCTAACTTGTATCGGTAAAAGATGTACTTTTATTTTTTTTAAAGAACAATAAAATCAAGAGAAACTAACTTTCAGCTACTCAGTAAATGTTTGTCTTTCT
This sequence comes from Rhynchonycteris naso, assembly GCA_037038555.1. Classification (NCBI taxonomy): domain Eukaryota; kingdom Metazoa; phylum Chordata; class Mammalia; order Chiroptera; family Emballonuridae; genus Rhynchonycteris; species Rhynchonycteris naso. The sequence continues at coordinate 186,929,962 of CM073000.1, read as the reverse complement.
GTTTTTGTTTATATGGTGGTGAAACACTTTATTTGATCAAGTAACTAAATATTGAAAAAACTTTTTAAAAAACATTTCCCTTCGAGTCAGTTTCTTAGGACTGCATTTGGGGTACGTTCTATTGTTCAGGGTGTGTTAGCACCACTCAGCTGAGTCTTCTCGGTTCCCACATTGACTCTCTCCTCAGATCTGTTTGAGCCCACGGAGTTGCTGCAGGGAAATTTGTGTCGAATGAACCTTGGCAAAGAATCTGTCTAGAACACTCAAGTGTAGAAGGAAAGGGCCCATGGCCTTTCTTTTTCTTTTTATGGCCCTCATCCTAAGAATGGTTCTTAAATTTTTAAAGCCTTTAAAATAATGAATCTGTGACTGAGACCATATGTAAACCAAAGTACTATATTTATTCTCTGGCCTTTACAACCCCTGGTGGGCAAAGTCTTGTGTTTTAAAAATTCAAGGAGTCCTCATATTCCTCACTTTGCATATGTACTGTTTTGGTGGATATTTTTCATGGTCATGCTCCTCCTCCCTGAGCCTTGAGCTGCCTGCCACCTGGTTGGGTCCTCAGTTTCTCCCTTTTTGAAATAACCTTGACTCCATAGGGTTGTTGTGAGGCTTAAACTAGGGCATCCCCCCATTCTTTTGCTCCATAGAGAACAGAAAAGCCAACTACGTTCTAGTGATTTATAACCTTTTATTTATTAGTGAGGGTGTCCTTAAATACCATCGGGGTGTATATAAAACAGTGTAACATTCCTGCTCGTATCCATCCGAGCAGTGTCTTTTTGATTCAGGTGACTACAGAAGGCACTTGGTCTCGGTGAACTGTGTGTATCTGAGGTGTGGTAACCAGGACAGGGAAAGAATTCTCAAACGAGGTCCTATTCACGATGCTGCAAGGGTACTTGGGTTCAAGAATGGCTTGGGAGTGGGGGGCAGTGGCACCCATTGTGGTGTCTTTCTCCCCATTTTACGTAAACTAAGTTGGCGGTGATTAAGTTACCATGGATATATTTTCCTAAAAACTCAAAACCTCTGCACAATTCATGGATGGGGGGGGGTAGTGGGTGTGTCTGTGTCTCCTGCTGGTTTTTCTCATTTGGTACATGATTCAAAACTTAAATTGATAACCCGAACACAGGGCAGTGTTTTTTATGCTCATTGTGAGGGTGCCTGTGGTTTGGAATTTGAAAATGGATTTGGACTGTGCGAAGCAGAGTCCACTGGGTGTCGTTTTGTTTCCAGCAAGTCATCTATTCACTGGCTTTGGTTCCGTTGAAGTCCGCATCGCGAGCATCCATTTCCTCATCTGAACCATCCGCATTTTCAATAACTCTGCGTCCTCCAGACCTTCTAGAGGGAACAAAGGAGGTCTCGTTTCCTCGCCTGTGGGTTTTAAGAAAACACAGGTTTCTTTAGTACGGACATCTCCCTCGAGATTATAAGATTTTTTTTGGAAGGAGTCAAAAACAAATGAGACACAAATTTTGAGGTGGAGGCCTACAAACAGATCTCTACCAGTTTCAAGGTTTGGTTTTATATTTGGTCAGCTGGAATGGAGGGAAAGTAGGTTCTTTAAAGCAGGATTACTGGCTTAAAAAAGTGTTTGGTCTGGTCACGTGACGAACCACAGGGTTCTGCTCTACGGCAATGACCACGTCTCCGTGGCTTATCTGTACCCCGTGGGGTAGGTGGGAAAGAGAAGTGTCATGTTCTCACGCTGCACTTGGCCTTCAGAGGGAAAAATGGGAAGGGCTTTAGGTTTTCAATTGGAAGAAGGTGAAAATGAATGTTAGGACAGTCCCGAGAGGGACAGAGGTCACAGTGCCGATGCCAGAAGGTGGCTCTCTGGTTAAGGCAACATGCACCCCTAGCTGATGTCTGAGTTAGCCTTGGGTGACCCTGGTCCCCTGAAATGAGGCGCTGCATAGGAGGGTGGGGCAGGTAGGAGGAGGAACGCCAGATCCACCTGCACCTAACTTTCATGGTTAGGAAGACAGATTTGTCATAACAAAGAATTGTGTTGAGCTCTGGCCACCTGGCCCTGTTTTGACCTACTTCAGAGGTCAGGTCTTAAGTTGTTTTAGGATACCTAAGAAGAAAGCAGACTTTTGTAAGAAAAACGACCCGCTTGAACACACATAGGGCGGACAGAAAAGCCACGAAGGTGAGCCCATCCCAGTTACTGATCCTTGAGTCAAGGACGACTTAGATAAGACTGGAGGCGTAAGCAAGGCCCAGAGAGTCCTGATCACTGAGAAGGGGAATCCCAACAGGACTGGGGCTGGAGGCTGGGAGAAACCCAGCCTGAGAAAACCCACCAGGTGCGTTGGACGGTATTCCCGAGGTACGGCCATCAGGAATAAAGTTGTAGCCGCTCCCAGCTAGACTCGGGCCAGCCTCATTGACATCGGGGAAGTTTCTAGGCCTCACACTCCCTTACAGCTAAATTTCCATCATTCTCTAGTCATGACCTTAAAAGTCTAAGAATGTGGGTCAGAGAGCAGGGTCTCAGAGGGGGTGGGGGGGCGGCAGCAGCAGTTGGGCATCTCCTACTTCTACCTTGGTCCACACTCAGTGGGATGGCCTGGGGTCAGGAAACTGCCAGGCCTCGGGCAGTGTCTTTGCCTCCTGGAAGAGTCTTACTTGCTGGCTAGAATAATTTCATTGATAAATGTGCTCCCTGGACCTAAGAAGGAAACGGTGCCCTGCATTATGTTAAGTCCCCTGCTTTAGGCTCCCGTCCTGCAAGCCTGTTTGTTCTGCTTCAGGTGTCTTTCTTGAAGGAACTGATTTCAAATCCTATGCAAAGGTTGACACTGGCTTTATCTGTCACAGAAAGTTAAGGGACCCCTCTAAAGATTTTCTTAAAGGGGTCGGGTCCTGGAGAATTTGGGTTCTATTTATAGACTCGGAGAGCTTGTTCAAGGTGCTGTTGACACACCAGGAATCAGCACAAGGGCATAAGCACCTGCTGCTTCCCAAGGCCTGGCTTCCCCATTATCTGGTGTATCCCATGCTTCAGCCAACCCTAGAATTCAGCTAATCCTGTGACCCCAGTGAGCTGGCAAGAGAGCCTCTCGAAAGCTGTGTGTCTTAGAGGCAAAAAAGCTCCTGCCCACACCTCACCCAGCTTTAAGTATTTGTGTAGTGACAGCAAAGCTGAGATTCTTGTAAAGAGAAGACAGATGCAGCCAGGACTTGCTTGGCCTCCCAAGGAGAAGGAGAGGAAAACCAGGCCCAGTTGCCTAACTTTATATGTGAAAACGTTGTTAGAATTCCAGGGAAGTCGAGACCTCTTTTGTCTTGTGAAGGGCCCCATGCACTTCCTAGAGTCTTGGGTACCCATTGCCCCGTCCGTGAATACGTGCCCGTGAGACCTCTGAAAAAGGCTTGGCCGGGACTGTGTAGCTCTGCGTGGTGGTCCGCGCCCACCCTGTATGCTGAAGATGCAGTTAGGAGCTAGGCCTTGCTGAAGCCTAACAGGCCCCAGCACTCGCGTGACACCATGGTGAGAGCTTATCTTTGCAGACAAGTTTGTGGATACCCAGCCGTGAGGGGGACACTTCTGGGCTGCGTTACCATGAACCTGTGCTTTCACTGTGATCAGTGAACTAGACCAGCCAGACTGAAGCCATTCTCCAGGAATGGACCCACATCGTAGTGTCTTAGCCGGAAGAGGGAGGACAGCACAGCCGAGTGTCCCCAACAGTGTAAGGGAGCCCCTCGTATGCAGGTAAGAACAATCTAAGTGACACGCGGTGACAAGACACATTTGGTGCCATGTCATGCCAAAGCGGAAGAGGGAAGGAGAATGGGTCAAGACATGAGGTCTTTTTGTGTTGATCTCGGTTTTGATGAAAACGGTTTTGAACTAAGATGTCAAAGCCTTCAGATTTTGCAGGAATCTCACAGAAATTTGCAAGGGCCGAAAGGGGGGCAGGAGTGCGCGCCAGGCAGAAAGGCAATGGGGACCGAGTGTGACGCACACGAGCCGAGCCACAGCAAAGCTGAAGGCATGATACCTGGTGAGTCACTGCGGAGTTTCCTGGGGGAGGGGGACTCTGAAACAGAGAGAGAGAGGCCTTGCTGGTTATCATCAGGCAGAGGGGAGGGAGCCCATTTAAGTGCCTTTTCAATCATGGAGGCATTTGCTTCGATTAATTACAGGCACTTTTAAGTCAACCTTCCAACAAAGCACCTAAAACCCAGGCTCACACGCAGAGGGACAAGCTACTTTTTAAAAAAAATTAAAATTTCTATCCTTGTGGGCTTCTTTTAAAAACATGGTGGCTTTCTCCCACTATGCAGACCTGTTCAGGAAGGTAAAGGCGGGTGAGTAAGCTAGTTCAGAGATCCACGTGGGAACAGAGTCCCAAACAAAGAACCTGCTACAAAACCTCACTTTGTTATTACTTGGTGTTCATTGCCTTTTATACCTGTAGCAAGAAGGTAGAGGTGGATGCCTTTGGCAGCCCATGTTAGAGGTGACTGGCTGTGTGGCACAGGATGGGACTGGGTCAGGCTCTAGGAGGGCTCGTACTGAGATTTACCTGGCTGAGAAAACTGAAACTTGTGTGCAGTTCCTCTGAGGGGCTGGCTAAGCTTGCCAACCTCACTCAGCTTTATTTTGAGAAAAACCTATGCTTAATTTTAGGTATTTGAACATCTAGAAGACTTCAGGAAGTCAGAGAAGTATGACCCGTCTTCAATGTGCATTATGTGCAAGTTTGTGACAGGCCTGTATGGCGTAAGGAGGAGGGCATTTGTCCGGAATAGAACCCACAGGATGTTCAGTGTCCCGAGATGAGGGAATAGTGACAGCAAAGGGGCGAGGGAGCAGAAGTGGCTGCCTGCTTCCCGCCACTTAGCCAGCCACTGAGGGGCGTCAGGACCAGTAGAGTGTGTTCTGGGGGTCTGTGGTGAGAGCAGCTCTCTTCCACCGACAGTCAACCCTGGGGGTTGCTCCCCAGCCCCTGCCCGACCTGAGAGGTCAGGCCTGGTGTCCATCTCACCAGGGACCCATCAGCCCCTCACCGTGCGGTGACTGGTGATGCCTTCCTGAATCCTGGTACCCTGAACCAGGGGTCTGGCCTTCCCCTTGTCCCATGCAGTGGTTCAAAGTCTGGAGTCTGTATGCCAGTGACTTCAGAGGGCCCCCAAGCCTGCCACTGGATGACTGAATGGACAGTGAGAAAGGTATTTCTTTTTCAACTCTTAAAATACGTCTGCCGTTTGTCAGAGAAAGTCTGGTGGTAATGCGTTGTCACTTGCTTTTTAACTGAGAAGTAGGCCATAAGGTGGTAGTTGTCAATTGTGGCCAGGTAGCTAGCACTCATACTGTTTTCACTGTATTTAATTTAATTGTGACTTGTTGATGCGGATGATGCTGGTTTAACAACATAGGAGTGGTGATGTATGATCGGCAGTTAATGTCAAAGAAAATACCAAGTCAACACTAGTGCAGGTGGTAAGAGGCAAAGATAGTCGAGAATGACTAAAGTTAGAGAAACGTCATCTCAAACTCAATGACTGAAGGTTTATCCCGCACCCAGCACTACCCCAGACACTGGGGATGAATCACCGGACAAAACCTCTGTGCTCACGGGCTGGCAGGTGAGAGCGAGGACAGATCACAAACGAGATAAGTAAAATAAATAGCAGGTTACAGGGTGACAGGTGGGTAAGACAGAACTGGAGGGAGTGAGGCTGGAAATTTTAGTGAGGGTAACTGATGAGTCAACATCTGAACTACAGGAAGAAGGAGGCAGCTAGGCAGAGTGCTGGAGGAAGAGCATGCGGGCAGCGGGTGCCACCAGGCCCCGAGGCAGTGTGTGAGGAGTGATTTAGGAGGCAGGGCAAAGTGATCAGGCAGGGCCTGGTCCTGGTCGGCAAACTGTGGCTCGCGAGCCACATGCGGCTCTTTGGCCCCTTGAGTGTGGCTCTTCCACAAAATACCATGTGCGGGCGCTACCTCAATAAGGAATGTACCCACCTATATAGTTTAAGTTTTAAAAAACTGGCTCTCAAAAGAAATTTCACTTGTTGTACTGTTGATATTTGGCTCTGTGGACAAATGAGTTTGCCAAGCACTGCTGAGCAGAACCAACCGTGGCAAAGACACTACTACTTTGGCTCCGAGTGAGTTGGAAGCCTATGGAGGGCTCCAGCCAAAGGAAGGATATGATTCAACTCCGTTTAAACAGGAGTCCTCTGGCTGCTGTGTTGAGAACAGGCTCTAAGGGACAGCTGGGAGGACCGTGAGGAAGCTGTGGAAGTTCTCTAGATGGGAGAGGGTGGCTGGAAGTGGGTGGCTTCTGGATAATGTGATATTTTTAAGGGAGCTGACCAGGTTTTCTGATAGATTGGAGGTAGGGTATGAGGGAAAGAAAAGTCAAGAATGGCCACCATGTCTGTGGCCTGGGTTACTGACAACGTTATCATTCCGTTTGTTGAGCTGGGAGGACTGGGAGAGGCGCTGGATTGGAGCACATAAGGTGCGAGCTCCCCACTAGATATTGAGTGGGAATGTCAAGTCGGGTCTGGAGTCCGGGAAGAAACGAGGGTGTCCCTGGCTGTAGACGGAACACTAAAGCCACAGGGCTGGTTGCGATCCCCAAGGGAGGAGTGAGCAGAGATAGACATGAAGAGAGAACCCAGGCGGCGCCCCAGGGCAGGCCCACGGAGGGCAGGCCCTGAGTTGTACTGGAGGAGGCGAGATGAAAGAAGCCAGAAGGGAGGAAGGGAGCCAGGTGAGGCTGGCGTCCGGGAAGCCCAGTGAAGAAATACACGGAGGAGGGGTGATGAGCTGTAGCACCTGGGACTGCTGAGTCAGGTGAGGACCAAGGACTGACCACGGATTAGAGTTCGTGGTCGAGGGCAGGAGAGGAGTGAAGCTGGAAGGGTGTCAGTGGAGAAAGGTAAATGTCTGGAGTGACATCTGCAAGTAATGTAGGGGAGGTCTAACAGAGGGCATGGCCTTTGTGGGTGCTGGACAGGTAGCGCAGAAATGGGGGGGGGTAGAAGAAACGACCACAGATGTAGGGAGGTTGGTCGATAGGGCAGTGGGAGCTTGTTTACGCCTCGTGATCATTTCTAATTTCAGTTCAGCAGGAAGTAAGGTCATCTGCGAATGGGCGGAGATAGTTGTCTTCAGGAGACAATTGAAAAGCAGGCCTCTAAGAGAGTGGGAGACTGAGGTGCAGGCGGCATGGAGGGAGGCCCGCCCAGTGTTAGCAGTCCAGACTTTCCACGGGAAGTGCAGCACGGCGGTTGCTTTGAGCTGCAGACGGTGGGACGCTGGGTCTAATTTGGGTTGTGTTTTAACCACATGAGTGTGGCAAAGCAAGAGGGGGCCGGGGTGCTGAGGAGTGTGAAAGGCTGATGGCAGCCACTGAGCGTGGGCTCGACACTGGCCGTGAGAGCGGGGGATGAAGATCCCAGGGGGCAGGTGATGTGATGTCGCAGGTCAGATCAGGGCTTTGAGCTCCAGGGGATGCCTGTGGAGCAGCAGGATCACAGAGGAAAGAAGGTCAAGGGCTTGAGAGGCTGGAGGGGTGTGAGAGAATGTGACAGGAAGCTCAGAGCCAAACCTTCAGGGAACCAGGTGGGCAGTGGGTGGGAAGAAGCCCTGAGCAGCAGGGTGGCCACCTACCTTCCTACCTTCGGGCCCAGAGGATACAAGGGTGTGGGAGAGAGAACAGCCCTCAGCGCAGTGAGGGCCAGGTTCCCACCCTTGGGTGGCTGTACTCCCAGGGGACATCTGGCAGTGTCGGGAGACATTTTAGGTTGTCACAGCTGGTGGGAGCGCTACTAGAGCTGGTGGGTGGAGGCCAGGGATGCTGCTCAGCACCCTACAACATTCGGGCCAGTCCCTGTGACACAAGGAAAGTATTACTCTGCCCCAAGCATCAGTAGTGCCAGAGCCCTGAGTTAGAGAAAGGTGGTGAAAACCAAGGCAAGAGGAGAAGGATCAGGAGACAGGAAACTGCCTCTCCCTCCTCACCAGGAAGATGGTTGTGGAAGAAGGTAAGCTCCTTAGACAGGGCCCTCATGGGCCTGGGCGCTGCTGCTGCGTGAGGAGGGAAGAAGCAAGGGCTTGGGGGAACGGAACCCCTCACATCGGTACGGAGTCACTGTGGGCACTGCAGACCGACCTGAGCGCCTGCCCTTGAGAACAACCCTGCAGGCCGGGCCGCCTCACCTGAGCTTGCTCTTGAGCGCGTTCACCTCGCGGCCCATGGCCTCGTTGCTCTCCGTGGCCTCTTCCAGCTCCCGCTGCAGCTTCCTGCGATTGGCGTTGATGCGCTGGGACTCCTCCTCTGCCTCCTCCAGCTGCCTCTTGAGCTGTTTGACCTTCGCGTTTCCTTTCTCTGCCTGTCAGGGAGAGGCCCGAGGTCAGGGGGCCCCTTGGAGGTCCTGGGGGGTATCCTGGGAGAGGACCGAGGCTCGGTGGGGCTGTGGGGCTGGGATGGGGGCCGAGGCAGCCACGTACCTGCTCCTTGTACTGCTCAGCTGCCTTGCGCTCGTCCTCCACCTGCAGCAGGACCTCCTTCAGCTTCTTGTCCTTCTGCTTCAGGGACTTGGCGGCTGCCTGCTTCTCTCTGTGCACAGGGGGGAGGAGGATTGGCTTCCTTCGCAGTCGATATGTGAACCAGACCAGCACCTTGCCCCTGTGGACACGTCCTGAGCTCCCAGTCAGGGCTGGCCCACAGATCCGTCATTGCAGAATAGGACTCATCCATCTAGAGCAGGAGGCCCCGCCAGCAGCTCTAACGCGGCGGACTTGAGAGCACGTGCTCAGTGAGGGAAGCCAGTCACAAAGGCCTCGTATGGTTCCGTGGGTAAGGAATGTCCAGAACAGACAAGGAGACAGTGGATGCTTAGGGCCAGGGCTGGATGGGAAATAGAAGGTGGTGGCTGAGGGGCACAGGGGTTCTTACTGAGGTGATGACAGTGTTGTACAGCTGAGTGTGGTGAGGGTGGACCTTCTGTGAATATATAAAAGCAATTGCACTGGACACATTAAATAGGTGAATTGTTTGATAATTATCAGTATAGCCGCTACCAAACAAAAAGGGAGAAGGGGTCAGAATCCTCACAAGCTGATGATCATAAACCTGCTGTGAACTTACAGCTCAAAGACCCATCATTGTGTGCTAAAAGGGTTGTTGGTTTGGACTTTTCGTGTCTCCGCTGATGTGACATTGTGCAAATGTAGGTTAGGAAAGCCACCTGTGCTCCCGGGAACGCTGGCTAGCATCACTGAGGAATCATGCTACCTATTAAGAGCCGCTGACATTTCCAGGGCTTACTGCGGGCCAGACAGAGGTTCAGCCCCTTCCTGCGTTCTCACTCGGTTCTCCCCGCGCAGCCGCAGCGAGGGTACACAGGTTATTTCACAGCCACAGCCGACGCCTCACATCTCCCAGCACTCACGGGCCGGCAGGCTGTCATTGGAGCCCTGGTCCCACCTACCTGGCCTCCTGCTCAACCTGCTCCTCCAGCTGTGCAATTTTGGCCTCCAGGGCCGCAATGGTAGACTTGAACTTGGACTTGACTGCCCCCTCCATCTCCTGCAGCTTGCTCCGGAGCTCCTTGTTCTGCCGCTCTAGCTGCTGCCGCGCACTCTCGTTCTTCTGGGCTGCGCTGCGCTCCGTGGCCAGCTCATTGTTGAGCTGCTCGGCCTGGGGAGGAGGGCGAGGGCATGGAAGCCTGGGGTGCACTGAGATGACCACTTCCCGCAGTCTCCAGCAGCCATCGGCCTCTGCACCCGGAGCCTTCCTCCTCTCCTTCACCCACCAGCTCCTTGCTGGTCACCCTTTCACGCTTAGCTCGAGAGACCTCTCAGCCAGGGCCACATCGCTGCACCACCAGGCCCCCTCCCCCTCAGCCCCCAGGCCATGCCAGCACTCAGGACCCTGCGATGCAGTCACTGAGCCAGGGTGGAGCTTTTGAACTAGAGCCCATTCCAGGGTGGGCGTGGGCACGTGCTATTCTGGTGCCCAGGCCCACAGCCCCAGCAGCCCTGCCTGGCGCCTGCGCCCACCTGCTGTGTGGCTTTCCTGACGCGGTCGCTCATGGCCTCCATGTTGCCTTGCTCTTCCTCCAGCTCCTCCTCCAGCTGCGCGATCCTGGCCTCCAGGCGGCGCTTCTCATCCTGAAGGGTGTTCCTAAGGGGAGTACAGCGCGTCTGAGGCCTCCAGCCCTTCCCTGGCTTAGAAAACTCCCTCTCCTCGGAGGAGCCATGTCTCAGGGCTGACTTCATTTATAACTGGGGAACTGAGGCTCAAAGGCTTAGAGTCTTGTTCAAAGTCACACAGCTGGGAAGTAGGAGGGTAGGACTCATACCTAGTTGATAAGCAAAGCCAGTCCTGGGGTGAAGACCAACTCTGTCTTCCTTGATGTCCCCAGATGCCCCTTCTCCCCACCATGTTCTTCATTCAGAATGAATAAAACTGGCCACACTCCCAGGTGGGAAAGCCTTGAGACCCCAGTCACAAGCGCAGCTTAACATTTTATCATTTTCAGCATTAAAATGAAAGGCTAGGAGGCTCTCCTATGAATTGCCTCTCCACCATCTGAGTCTAGGATCCCCCTTCATCCCCATGCTGCTTCATACCTTCCGGACACACTGCTGGCCAGCTCCTCAGCCAGTTCCTCCTTCTCCAGGTCTGCCTGTTTGCGAGCCCTCTCGGCCGCGGCTAGATCCTGGGAGGTGGGGGGCAGGGAGGAAGAAAACCTGTTGTCCACCAGTAAAGGGCTGATGCCTCAGCCAAGAACCCACCCTGCTCCTCACAAGGCCCCTGGCAGTCTCTGGTCCCCCTTGAAAGTGGCTCCACCCTCTCTGAGCTCAGGGGAGGCCCTGCAGCCATGTCAGAGGAGAAAACCCTGTGTTTTCCTAGGCCCTGGCTGGGGGTGGGGGGTCCACCCATGTGGAGGTGGCTAAAGAAAGGAAACTGGAGGTACAACCCGGGATGCCAAGGGCTGCCGCCAGAGTACCCTGTGTGAGGCGCCCCTGTGAGAAGACGGCTGTACCTCTTGTAGCTGGATGAGGTCTGCTTCTAAGCTCTTGGCTTTCTTCTCATTCTCCTTGGCTGTGGCAAAGATTTCGTCTCTGGAAGCCCGGGCATCTTCCAGCTCTCTCTGGAAGTCCTTCATCTGAGCCTGCATGAGTCAACATGAAGGACAGGATGTCCTACCTTGCCCAGTTCTGCTGCCCAAGTTATCTTTCCACGTCAACCCCTCTGATTTTTCACGATTAACCACAGACAAGTCCCTGCTGCTCTAGTATTGCCCTCAGCCCTGGTGGCCAGCTGGGGGTGCCGTTCTGGAGGGGCTCAGTAGACCTAAGAAACTGATGTTATATGAGGGCCTTGGCCAAATGGCCTGGTAATAGTGTCCTGCCTGGGGCAGGAAACTGCCACCTAGGAAACGCTAAATGATGATAGAAAACACCAGCCACACAGGCACCAGGGTAGGGAGAGGCCTGCTCCCTCTGCTCTTGCTGCTAATTCAACTTCCCCAGTCCAGGGGGCGTCCCCTCCCTCTGCCAGTGCCCAGCATGCAGACCCCACCCACCTGCAGTTTGCGCAGCTGCTTGATGGCTTCCTCCCTCCCCTTGATGGCCGAGTCGGCCTGCAGCTCCAGGTCTTTCAGGTCCCCTTCCAGCTTCTTCTTGGCCGCTGCGGCCAGGGCCCGTTGCTTGCGCTCATCTTCCAGTTCTGTCTCGTACTCGTGGAGCTGAGTGAGGGAGAGAGGTGCGCTGCTGGGCCGGCCCGCCTCTCAGAGGTTCTCTCGCTGCCCAGCCGGCATGCCCTGAGCCCCCAGGTGTGCACAGCCACCCGCAAGGTGGATTTCTCTTTGTTCCCAGGTTACAGGTGAGAAAACGAAAGGGTCTCCATGAGGCCAGGAGGAGGCCGTGAGAGGAAGGAAACGGGCCATCCTGCTCCCCATTATCCCCCCGCCCCCAGATTACCTGCCTCTGGAGCTGCCTCCTCTTCTCTTCGTTCTGCTCGTCCCGGGCCTGGAGATCGCGCTCAAACTGGCCCTTGAGGGCCTGCATGTTGACTTCAAGCCGCAGCTTGGCATCTTCTGTCGCCTGCAGCTCATCCTCCAGCTCTTCCAGCTGCGTCTTCATCTCCTCCATCTGTGTTTCCAGGGCCCGCTTGGACTTCTCCAGCTCGTGGACCTTTCACGTGAGGGTTGACTTCATGAAGATGGTCAGGCAGCCACAGTGTGATGGGCAGCTCACAAAGGCCAGGGAGATGCTTTTACCCCCCACAGGATGCATGACCAGGAGCCAAGACCCGAGCCTTCCTCTTGAATCCCTTGACTCAGACCCCGTCCCCAACCAGGCCCCATCTTTGCTCCAGCCCAAGGGACTGCCTTCAACCCCAAGCACCACTTAGCATGAAAGGGGCACAGAACCAAGCCCCTCATGGACCGATGAACACCAGAATGGGTGGGTTGCTGAAACGTGGACAAGCAAAGATGATGAAGAGTGACTTACGTTCTTCCCCACGTCGTCCTTGGAGCTAACCAGATCCTCCATCTCGGCTTTGAGCATTTTGTTGGTCCTCTCGAGTTCCTCTTTGGCTTCCAAGGCCTCCTCAAGAGCCCGTGCCAGGGACAAGGCCTTGGTTTCCTTTTCCCTGGCTTCCGCCTCGGCTCTATCCCTTTCGTCCGCATATTTGGAAGAGATGTTTTTCTCCTCGGCCAACAACTACGACACAACAGAAGACCCAGGGTTGACTGACCTCCAGGCACACCCAGGGTTCGCCTGCATATCATTGCAAAGCCCTGTGTCCTGAATTTTTCCAGGTGCAGGTGTAATTTAGAAATCTAGGGAAATTGTTTATAATGAGCTTGCTTTCTGACTTCTACTTATGCAGAGCCTGCATCTACTGAGTCTTTGGGCTTTGAAACCACAGAGGCTGCTCATGTTGATCAGAACATAAAGTAACTAAGGGTAAAGTGACATTTAATCCTGCCAGAGGCCAGTTAGTTTTTTTTTGTTTCAGGGCCACAAGTAGCTCTCAAACGTGCCCTGTGAGCCCCAGCAGGGAATGGTGAGTGTGTGAACAGCTCTGCACACCCTTATCCCTCTGCTTGGAGAAGCAGTTCAAAGAGCATTTCATACTGATGTTAGTCTCACCTGCCAAGAGAGCAGCATGTTACATATGTAGAACCCCAAAAACCAGACTTCCAGAATTCAGCAGACAAGGCAGTAACGGGATCCCAGATAGCACAGTCAGCACAAAAACCCTCGCTAGGTGTGATAGGAACACAGTAAGAGGGACCTCAGGCCGGTGGCCAGATTAGAAGCAATGCGGACAAGCTGACAGCACAGAGAAGGAAGGACTGATAGAAAATGGAGTCAGCGTGCCATACGGAAGTCGGGTGCCCTGAGTCCAGTTGCGGAGGGCAGTGAACTTCCACGCCTCCCTGTACAACCCCACGGCTCACAAACCAAATCATATTTACTAACTCTGAGTAACAAACATTAAAAGTGGATATTTAGGGGTTTGGGTCAATACTGGTATATATGCATTTATCAGAACTCACTTAAGATTTGTGCATTTTTCATCGTATATGAATTTAACCTCAAAAGCAGCAAAATTATATTTTAAAAAATATGCAGTGCTGTGGTATTTGCTTTGAAATGCATCCAAAAGATACGATGCGGGTGACAGTTCATCCTGATAAATAGGTGATAAAGTGAGTATGGTGAAATGTTAAAGACTGAGTCCGGGCGGTGGGTATACAGGTGTGCGCTGGGCAGTGTTTCCGGCTCTGTGGCGTGCCCGCGGTTCTTTGTGATGAACCGTCAGGGAAAGGTGGCATGGAAGCGGCAGGACCTTGCACTTATTGGGAACACTGAGGCACTCAGTAAATACTTGCCGAGTGAATAAAATAAATAAATAAACCTCATTCCTTATTTGGGCTAGAAACGAAGGCACGTGACTGGGTTTGCAGACGGTCCCTGTGGCGGTGGCACCTGGAAACGCCAGCCTCTGAGACTGCCAGTGTCCTCACTCTGACTTCCAGCACAGCAGGGTTGGGGTGCCCACACACACGGCAGCCACATCCATGCTTGGCGGACCTGACTCCCCAGCCGGCGCTCGCGAACAGTGCAGGGCCCTCCAGCCCCTACCTGATCAAACTTCTTCTGCTTCTTTTCCAGGTTGGACACCAGTTGACGCTGGTTGTCCAAATCGACAACCAGGTCGTCCAGCTCCTGCTGAAGCCGGTTCTTGGTCTTTTCCAGTTTGTCATAAGCAGCTGCCTTCTCTTCGTACTGCTGGGTGAGCCCTTCGATTTCCTTCTGGAACCTCTTCTTACCCTCTTCCAGGGACTCGATGGTGCTGGCAAACTCTTGCATCTTCTTCTTTGAATCGGAGAGCTGAAATGGCAGGATCGGCAGTGGGGTGAGAGGTGGGCAGAGAATAATTCCATCCCTAGCCCCAGGCCCCGAGAAACAAAGACCACCTTCTCCTCACTGAAGAAATTCAACAGCAGGGGGGAGCCAGGAAGCCAAGCAAGAGGGTGCCTATGCTGTGCTACGGTGCAGGGGAGCCCCCGAGTTACCCGGGAGGCCTTAGGCCCTGACGGCGAGGCCACACAGCCGGCACCTGGATGTTCAGGGTGGAGATGTGGCGCTCCAGGTTCTGCTTGGCCTCTGTCTCCTCGTCCAGCTGCTCCTGCAGGCTGTTCCTCTCGTCCTCCAGCTGGCGCAGCTTGGTGGACACGTTGAGCTTTTGCCGGGTTTCTTCTTGAAGCAGCTCCTACGAAAAGGACATGCACAAGTCCCAGGGGCCCAACCCCGGGTAGGCAGTACTCCAGGTCCCTCTGGATGATGTGGTGGGATACCCACCTGAGTGTCCTGGAGCTGGGACCCCAGGGATGCCACGTCCTTGGCCAGCTTGATGGCCTTCCCTTCCGCCTCGTTGAGCATCCCTGTGACGCTCTCTACTTCATTCTGAGGGTGCCAAGAGACTGTGGTTAGTTGGAACCTCTAGAATAGGATCCTCTTTACGTAAGAGGAGCGTTTTTTACTCGTCTGATGCCACCCCCTCGTGGTGTCCATTGACTGAGAAACACCCATGAGCTATGGGGCCTCATCATGGTGGCCCCCACGGGAGGGATCCCTGGTTCTGAGAACCTGTTAGAACCCCAGACTTTATTAACTGGATCCTGATCCCACAAAATTGATCCTGGATCCTAGCCAAGGTTGTCAAAGATGGAGCTGCAGGTCTGATAGTCCAGACACAGTGAGGTGCTCTGGCTTCACCCACTCCCTAGAGTTGAAGAGGGTGCAGGTGGTACCTTCATTTCCAGGGGGCCCTCTTCCCCCCACTCCTCTCCCTCACACCTACTCTTCACCCTGCCCCTGACCCTTATGGCCAAAACCAAAGGGGCAGATTCTAAAGTTAAAAAGCCCTCTTCCAAAAAAAAAAAAAGCCCTCTTCCGCTTTCTCTGTCTGTTACTCTGGCCCCTGCTCTCCAAGCAGGTCCTTTTGGAGATTATCAGCCATCTGTTCTCTTCACATGTACAAGGGGGATCTTGACTCCACTCGTCCAGGACATTGCTCGTGTTAGATAGCCAAACCCCTACTCTCAACTGGATGGGGAGGAAATCGTATTTAATGCTTCCCCTGCTCTCTCATCCCAGGCTATATGCACCTTCAATAGTTATCGAAAGTTTAGCCATATCCCATGAAAGGAGAGTTGGGTCAACTGTCTGTTCAAAGCTAAATAAGACCAACGATAAACAACATATCGTTCCCCAGCTTAAAACCCATCAACGGCTTCCCATCACAGGGTAAAGACCAACATACATATAATAGGGCTTCGAAGGCGGGCACTGTATCATCTGGCCAGAACCTGCCTCTCTAGTCCCCTTTATACCACATTGCCCCTTCCAAGTTGCGTACTACCTCTACTGGCCTGATGGGATCTAATTTCCCACTCACAACTGGGCCTTTGCACTTGCTATTCCCTCTGCCTTATCTTTCAGGCCCTCTGTTCTTAGGGAAGCCTTTCCTGACTCTTCCTCCTGCAGGCCAGGCCCCCTTGTTATTTATACTTATTACATTAAATGCCACCTCTTTTCAACATCACTTTATACTCATTTTTGTGACTGTTAATGCCTTTCCTTCCACTGGGCTGGAGCTCTCCTGGGACAGGAACAGTGTCTGTCTTCCTTGCTGTTGTATCTCAGGATTAAACACAGTGCCTGGCCTACAGCAAGTATTCAGTAAATACTTGTTGAATGAACGGATGAAAGTTCTAGATTACATTAGGATAGGGTGACCATCTCATCTCCTTGGTAATGTAACTAGAGGAAACGGACTTGCTTGCAGCAAGGGAGACTTCAGTTAGCTGGGAAGTGCTGCATCCTTTGCAGCACGGGTGCCAGGGACGCCCCTGTGCAGCCGCCTCACCTGCAGCTTGTGGACCTTGTCATTGAGCTCAGCGCGGGCCCGCTCCCCGTCGCTGCACTTGGACTGCAGTTCCTGCAGCTGCACCTCCAGCTTCTTCTTCTTGTGCTCCACCTCCTGCTTGGCCTGATTCAGGACCCGCAGCTCCCCCGCCAGGTCTGCATTCTCCTTCTCCAGCGTCTGCTTGTTCTTGTCCAGGTTGGCCTTGGCCTGGCCCAATGAGCAGAGGGGAAGGAGGGTGTTAGTACAGCTGTGGCCGGGGGAGCACTGACAGATAGGAACTTGTGTTGTTGGGGCATGTGCGTCCGTCCTTTCCTTTCCCTCAGGGAGGTCCAGGGACCTGAGCACATCCTCAGGGGAGGCACACGGCAGGCTGGGGAACACAGAATCACCAGAAGATGTTTTGGATTCTATTTTCCTGAAGCACACAGATTATAAACCAGCACCCACAAGAACTGCGGCTAACCTGCTATCATGTCCTATTTGACCCTTCATTACTTTTTAAAAAATCAGTTGCCAACATTTTAATAAAGAGATGTCACATAAAACTCGGGACTCCCAGCTTCTCTATTAAGTCATCTGATGTTCTCTATTATGACCATAGTGTTGGTTACCAGATCCGTACATTTGCCAAAATGCATTGAGCTATACACTTAAAATGGGTGAATTTTACTGCATATACCTCACTAGTTCTGACTTTCAAAACGCAAACTGAAGATCTGGAAACCGGAGTCCTGCCGTCCTCTGAGGCAGCGACCTGCTGGACCCGAGGAGCAGCTGGCCGTGTAGATGGGGCAGCCATACTCCACCTGGCCCTGGCCCCACCACCCCGTGTCCTCCACCATATTCATCAAACACACACTGCTATCTCAGTGATACTTCAGAGGAAGTCATTTCAGCCAACCAGCTCCTATAAGCGTGTTACTTTCCCTGGAGAAAAAAAAGTGAGGCAAAAGCAGGGGAAAGGAGGGGGCTTTTTCTAGGGTTGGAGAGTGGGGAAAAGAAAAGTATGTGGGTCCCAAGGGCAGAGGAACCAACTCTCGGCTTTTCCACAGCCCCAGGGGAGGCACCATGCACTGTCCAGGTGGCCTCAGAGAAGCCGTCCCTCTGTTCCAGTCATGACTGAGCTGTCAGTACTCAGACAGGGACAAGGTGCCTGTTAGGAGAAGCAGTGCAGGTTGATACTCAAGGACCCCAGGTGATTTGGGCTCCCCTAACACCAGCCCGCTGAAGACCCCCAAACTGGGGCAAAACCACACATGCATATCAGGAGGCCAGGTAGGAACGATGAGAAAAGTGTGCCCGACAACCTGATGGGACCAGGACTCCAAGTCGTTAGAGGCAGTCCTGTTTTTCAGTGCGCCCGTGATGGTGGGCAGGAGTTGGCAGCCTCTGCCTGCTTCACGCAGGTCAGAAATGGATGCTGTCTGCTGGTGACAGTAGCCACTGAGTCTTTCCAAAGAGGCCTGGCCGTGAACTGGGGGCTTGGCTCCCAGCCCCAGCCCCTCTCTGGCGATCGCCTGGCTTGAGGATGGTCAGTTACCCTCTCTGGGGCCCCAATCTTCAACCACGCAGTTGAAGGGGTCACACACCTTACTACCGTCTGGAGTATATATTTCAGAAGGTGAGAATAGCCCATCTGCGTTCACGTTACATTGAAGTAAAAATAACTTGTGAACTTTCAAAAGGGAAGCTAATCCAAAAGGGAAACGCACGTTTCAGTTACAATTAGCAAAATCTCATTTGTCTGAAATACATCAAGAGTTGACGAAATGTTGAATATTGGTACCCAGATCCATATGATACAACACAAGGGGATGAGAACAAGCTTCCTCATTTACTTGGAGAGTGCAGGGACCTCAGTCTCGCATGGCGTTTTTCAGAGGGTGGGCCCTGGGGACCTGCATTTTAACAGAGGTCACGGGTAAAACAGTGTTTGTGAAGCCTTGGAAATGTGGCCTGTAACCAGGGCTCCATGGGGGACTGCAGACATCACTGAGATGTGCAGGAACTGTCGAGCATCTGATAGGAGAGGAGGTGAAGCAGCCCACGCTGGTGACAAACAAATGCAAACTCCTACCATTTCTAAGTAAAGCCATACCCTAGTTTGTGGGGTACTTAGAGAGTAGCAGGATGTGGGGAAGCCATCGCACTGAGCGATGTACAGTGTAGGGAAGCAATGTACCAGGATGTCACGAG
This sequence comes from Rhynchonycteris naso, assembly GCA_037038555.1. Lineage (NCBI taxonomy): Eukaryota > Metazoa > Chordata > Mammalia > Chiroptera > Emballonuridae > Rhynchonycteris > Rhynchonycteris naso. The sequence continues at coordinate 186,911,321 of CM073000.1, read as the reverse complement.
TTAAAAATCTCACCCCTGGAAGTGAAACACAAGGAAATTGCTTTTCTTCCTGGGTGAAATGGGCTGAACAGGACCTACCTCGCAGGGTGGCTGTGACGGTTAATTGCCATGATGGAGAGTTCACAGTTCCTAAATGACAGCTGCTGTCATCGTTAGAATCCTGCACAGCTTGTTACTTGTCTCAGTACTGACCCTGACACGTCACTCTTTTATGGGGTGTCACACAAGGAAGCACGGCAACCCACCCTCTTGAACTGCTCGAGCTGCTCGGTGAGCTCCTCCACCGCCTGGGTGTGCTTCTGCCTCATCTCCTGGACCTGGGCCTCATGGGAGCGTGTCTCCTCGTCCAAGGCCTTCTTTAGCACTGTCACCTCCTGCTCCCTCTTGGCCCTGGACGGGAGGAACACAGCGATGGCAATTGGAAAGAGATGGGATTCGCCCCAGACGGCGTTGTACAAAGAAACCAGAGCTCTCCTGGGACCCAGAGCTGACAGCTCCATCACCACCTCTTCCTAGCTGTGTGACTTCAGGTGAGTCACCTAACTTCTCTGGACCTGGAATTTCCTCAGCCATAAAATGAGGAGTATGTTACCTGCCTAGAACTCCTCAGGACCAGCAAACAAATACACTAAATAATATTGTTGAAAGAATTGCAAAATGTTCCTGAGTAATGAATGGTTTTTTTATTGAGCACATACTATATGCCAGGCCCTGACCTAACTTAATATTTCATCTCATATAGTCTTCAGAGCGACCCTAAGAGGCAGGTATATTAGTATTTCCATTTTACGGATGAGGAAACTATGGCTAAGAGAGGGTAAGCAGTTTCCCTGTGTTGTTACAACCACTGTGTGTAGGACCAGAAATCAAATCCAAGAACTCTGACTCTGAGCCCATGCTTTTAAGGACTGCACCGGGCTGTTCCATATTGTGGGCCAGGTGAGAAGGGAGTGGATATGGTGCTGGCCCCTAGCCTCAGGTAAGCGCGGTAGCACAAACCCGGTGTGAGAGCTAAATCTCAGTGTCAGCACCTGACACACAGATGCTCTCAAATTACATTTGTACGTTTCTTTTTTTTTTTTTTTTTTTTTTAAATTTCTTTTTATTTTATTCATTTTAGAGAGGAGACAGAGAGTGAGAGAGAGAGAGAGAAAGAGAGAAAGGGGGAGGAGCTGGAAGCATCAACTCCCATATGTGCCTTGACCAGACCAGTGCAGGGTTTTGAACTGGCGACCTCAGTGTTTCCAGGTCATCACTTTATCCACTGTGCCACCACAGGTCAGGCTGTACGTTTCTTGAATGAATAAACAGACCGCGTTTCACTCAAGTCAGCATTCACTTTTCAGCAGATGACCTGTAGTTGCTTTGTTGTTATCTGCTGGTTCCTTGCTGTAAATCTTAAATCAAAAAACCAGTCTGATAATGTTATTTAAATATTGAACCCAAAATGTATAAATGCACACTTGGCACCTGGAGCTGGGGGAGGATTACTTACACACACATAAAAAGTCAGGAAGGAGATACCCCAAAATGTTAACAGTGGGGGTACTAAGGGTGATGTTTCTGGTGTCTGCTTTTCTATAGTTTTCACATTGTTCTCTGATTCTGTCCCACTGTTGTGATGGAAATAATAAGATTAAAAGTAATCTTATTATTTCATGCATGTCAGTTACAGCAAAATGCAATCAGCACAGTAAACACCAGTTGTGGGGGCCCGGGGGTTCGGGATTTGCTGGGGTTCGCTCCTTCCACCACCGCCACCCCATCCATGCAGGGGACAGCAGGGCCCCCTCACCGGAGCTCCTGCTGGGTGGCCGTGCTGTCCAGCGTGTCCTCCAGCTCTGTCTTCAGCGCCTCCAGCTCCTCGCCCAGGTCTCGCTTCTGCTTCTCCGCTTTGTTTCTCGCAGCCCGCTCCGAGTCCAGGTCCTCCTGCAGGTCCGAGATGTGTCCCTCCAGCTCCCGGATCTTCTTCAGTGCGTTATTCTTCTGAGCGATCTCATCCTCCAGCCTGCCAGGGGCGGACCACCGGGGTTAAGACCCCCCGCGCCCCAGACCCCTGCCGGCTCACACATGGCCAAACATGGTTTTCTGGCACCATCCACGTGTGTTCCACGGATAGCAAAACATGTTTCGCTCTTATCCCCAAGGACCAGTGGGTCCCTTCTTGTTACATGGGGCCACTTGGAGATGTATGTAGGACGTGATGAGTTCCAACGTCTGATATTAAAAATAAATAAATAGGTCATGGGTGTGTGTGTGTGTGTGTGTGGGTGGGTGGGTGTGTGTGTGTGTGTGAATGCAAAGCACCGGTCCCAGACTAGCAAGGTGCCTAATTCACAGAAGCGGCTTAACAGTTGCTTTCTGAACATGGGACAGTTATTCCTGCTTGGTAACTACTTGTTTGTTCTTTCTTCCCTTTGCTCAAACAGTGACTGGTACCAGCTACGCACAAGGCCCTTGGCCAGGGGCTGCTTGGGACGACGTTGAAGCCAGGGCTCCCAGTCTGGAAGAGGCAGTGAGCGTGGGTCACGGTGGGACATGAGCAGCATGGTTTGAACGGCATAGAGTGAGTTAGGAGTTTCATGGAAGGGAGCTCCCTCCCGACTCAGGGGGAGCTGGCCTCTGGTTGTGCTCAGGGTGGATGGAAAGGGGACAGAAAGGGAACAGCATGAGAGGAGGAACAGAGGCAAGATTCTGGAGGGTCAGGCGAAGTAAGCATGTTGATCATACTGTGGACAGGCAGCAGAAGAGAGGCAGCCAAACGGTTGGGTTAGGGTCAGACTGCAGAGGACGGGTGGGCTTTGAGGGCCAGGCTCGGACCTGGCTTTTCCTGCACAAGCCAGCAACATTGTTTGAGCAGGTTCATGACCCAGTGTGATGTTTCTAGTCGATCATTCTACCACTGTTGTGCAGCACGGACTGGGCTGACTAGGGTCAATCAGAAAGCTTTGGGCTCTGCCTCTCAAACGCCGGGTGACAGTTACCCGTTCCCTCACCTCCCCGGGCTCAGCTTCCCCCTCAGTGAAATAGAGAAAGCAGCAGTATACCTGCCCAGGTATCTGTGAAGGTGCTGCTTAGGAAGAGCTTGGCACACACTGAGCTGGGGACAGGTAAGGACTGTTCCCAGCATGAGGCCGCCAGTGTGAAGCTGGCTCAGAGCTGGGGGGAGGGGCACATGGCAAAGGGCTGGGGGATCTGAGGCAGCTGCCTGCGGCTGTGGGAGGGACAGGGTGGGTCAGATCTAGTGAGGGAGTTGGCATTCACCAAAAGGGGGACCTTCAAAGGGGGCTTGAGGGAGAGGAGGGTCATTCCAGGCTGAGACATGTGTGTGGGATGCCAGTGAAAGGCCTCTCTGGTTAACTGGAAATGTGGGGCTGGGGTGTGGATGAGAAAGGCCTGGGCCTTCAAAAGACAGATATCATGGGAGACTCAAAGAGCTATGAGTTCAGAGGGAAGAGAGGAAAGTCAAAGGCGTGGCTCTAGAGGTGCAGAAGGCCTGGCCTAGGGTGGGGATGCCTTGCGTGAGAGGGAGGCCTGCCTGAAGGAGGAGTCCAGGGCAGCTCAGCGTGGCCTCACTACCTGGCCAGGGCCGCCTGCAGCTCCTCCTCCTTCTTGGCCAGCTGCATTTTGAGCTCTGCGATCTGTGCCTGGAGGTCGGCGATCTGCTCGTGGAAGTCGCTGGCCTCTCCCTCCAGTTTCCGTTTCAGCTTCTCCAATTCCTGCCGGCTCTTCTCCTCCTTTTTCAGGCGGACTAGACAAAGCCAGGGGCCCCTCAGGACATGGGAGCCACCAGAAGGGCTCTAGAGGGTGTGCCTTTCTGCTCAGGCATTTCACGTGGAGGAAATTCACGCACATGCGCACACATCCCTCACGGGGAGCAGTCACATCCACACCGCTATCTCAATGAAGGAAAGTTGTCCCGAAGGACAGCACCTTTGACTATTAGTGCATGTCGAGTATGGGCGACTGGGGAGCCTGGAGAGGGTTTGTCTCTCTCTCTTTTTTTTTTACAGGGACAGAGAGAGAGTCAGAGAGAGGGATAGATAGGGACAGACAGACAGGAACAGAGAGAGGTGAGAAGCATCAATCATTAGTTTATCATTGCTGTTGCAACACCTTAGTTGTTCATTGACTGCTGTCTCACATGTGCCTTGACTGCGGGCCTTCAACAGACTGAGCAACCCCTTGGTGGAGCCAGCGACCTTGGGTCCAAGCTGGCGAGCTTTTGCTCAAGCCAGATGGGCCCGCGCTCAAGCTGACCAGCTCGGGGTCTCAAACCTGGGTCTTCCGCATCCCAGTCCGATGCTCTATCCACTGCGCCATCGCCTGGTCAGGCGAGGGTTTGTCTCTCTTGAAATTATTTGCTATTATGAAATTTCCTCTCTGATTCTCCTACTTTGAAAACACTGGTTAGGCCCTGGCCAGTGGCTCAGTGCATAGAGCAGGGGTCCCCAAACTTTTTACACAGGGGGCCAGTTCACTGTCCCTCAGACTGTTGGAGGGCCGGATTATAAAAAAAACTATGAACAAATCCCTATGCACACTGCACATATCTTATTTTAAAGTAAAAAAACAAAACAGGAATAAATATAGTATTTAAAATAAAGAACAAGTAAATTTAAATCAACAAACTGACCAGTATTTCAATGGGAACTATGGGTGCGGATGCATCCTGTGCTCCTCTCACTGACCACCAATGAAAGAGGTGCCCCTTCTGGAAGTTCAGCGGGGGCTGGATAAATGGCCTCAGGGGGCCACATGTGCCTGCGGGCCATAGTTTGGGGACCCCTGGGATAGAGTGTCGGCCCAGTGTATGGATGTCCAGGGTTCAATTCCTGGTCCGGGCACACAGGAGAAGCAACCATCTGCTTCTCCCCTCCTCCCCCTTCTCTTCCTCTTCCCCTCCTGCAGCCAGTGGCTTGATAGGTTCAAGCATGGCCCTGGGCACTGAGGATAGCTCCATAGGAGCACATCAGCCTTAGGTGCTAGAAATAGCTTGGTACTCAACATCGGCCCATGATGGGGTTGCTGGGTGGATCCCGGTCAGGGTGCATGCAGGAGTCTGCCTCACTCTCTCCCCTCCTTTCACCTAAACACACACACACACACGCACACACACACACACACACACACACACACACACACACACACACACACTGCTTCAAAGCCTTGTTGGGTAACTGGTTTACCTTCCAGTTCTGAAATCATAGATTCGTGCTTATTTTTCAGCTTGGTTAGATTCTTGGCCTTTTCTTCCTCTTCTGCAAGATTCGTCGTCAAGTCACTAATCCTCTCTTCAAGGAGTTTTCTCTCCTTTTTTGGGAAAGAAAAAGAAATACCTTTAGTTTTTCTTTCTCCAGAATCTATACTCACTTTTAGTAATTTCCAGATAAACAGTTGAAAGGAATACCCACATTACAACCAAATACAGCCGAGGGTTTGAAATGGTGAAGAACAGTTCCTGCATTTCTAAAAGTCAGGCACTTCCCATCTCATGTCCCTCTGCCCCTCATACTTCAGTGTTTCAGACAGTGAGGCCCTCTTCCCCTTCCTATCACTTGCCAGCTCTTCCCTGCCTCAGGGCCTTTGCACTGATGGAGCCATCTGCCTGGAATGCTCCTCCACCCCCTCTCCTTGTAACTGCTCCTCAGTCTTCAGGTTTCCACTTAAATGTCACTTCTTCCAGGAAGCCTTCCCTAAAAACCTACCTCTACCCCTAGTGCTTGTCTCATAATATGGGGAACACCTCCTTCAGAACCCTGATCACAATGATAAGTAATGGTTAGGTGTATGATGATCTATTCTTTGTATCACTAGACTATAAGCCCCACAAGGGCATAGTCCTCCGTCACCATACATGCCGAGCACCTAACGGGGCCTGGCTCATGGCAGGCGCCCTGCTGACCTCTAGCTGAAAGAACTGAAAGGAGTCCGCCCTCAGTGGGCTGGTTAGAGGTTACTGACTAGAGTTACCTACTCATTCTGGTTTGAACTGAGACTTTTCCAGTTTTGGTGCTGAGAGTTCCACATCTCAGGAACCCCTTTATCACAAGCAAACCAGGACAGCTGGTCACCCTATAACTAACTGGATGTGGTCCATGAGAATGTGGGAGAGGCCCCAGAGACGCAGGCACATTTGCCTCCTTTGCACAACTTAGGGGTTCCATTGGTCACAGTGTTGCTGAGACTCGCTCCGTGGCAGCCCTGGTGCTGGTGGAACCACCAGGGACCCAGTCCGTGGCATACCTGCACCCAGCAGTCAAAAAGCCACCTGGCCACTGGAGGGAACCCTTGGTTTGGTCTTCAATACCTTTCCTTTGGCTAAGAAAGGAAAATAATCTGAAATCCTTGCCCCTGGTAAGCCAGCCATTAGAAGGCAGATGCTCGAGCCCACTCACTTTTGACAGTTTATTGTTCTGATCATCCATGACCAGGATATCATCCTCCAGTTTCTTGATCTTGGCCTCGGCTGTGACCTTCTCAAGTTGCAGCTTCTGTCTTGCAGCTTCCTCCTCCTCTAGCTGTTCCTCCAGGTCCTTTGTATGAAAAGAATCACAGCCTTACTTAAGTCACTCTGATGGAGCTACAGGGGCTAGCTGACACAGACACTGGGCCTGATGACCCCAGTGCTCTACAGTCTCCTTTCATTGGAAATAAAGGTTTGGGCAGACCACTTTGCTTCATGGAGCCTCAGTCTCCTCATCTGTAAAATGGGGACAGTAGACACCATGGTGGTTTTGAAATGTGTCCACAAATTATATTCTTCCCTTCAAGGGTGGGGCCTGATTTCTCTCCCCTTGAGTGTGGGCAGGACTTAGTGACTTGCTTCTAACAAAATCAAGAGGAAGTGATGGAGTTTAATGTCAGTGATCAGGCTATGAAAGGCACTGTGGCTTCTTCCTCTCTGCTCTCCTTCTGGGGAAAGCCAAATGCCATGCTGCAAGAACACTCAAGCAGCCATGTGGAGAGGACCACATGGTGAGCAACTGAGACCTCCTGCCTACAGCCGTGAGTGAACCACATGGAAGTGGGTCCTCCAGCCCCAATCAAACCTTTGGATGACCGTGGCCCCAGCTGACATCTGGACTATAACTTCATGAGAGATGCTAAACCGGACCCATCTAGCTAAGCCACTGTCAGATTCCTGACTATGTGAAATAAATGTTTATTTTGGTTGCCTTGTTCTATAACAATAGAATTGCCCCTCAGACAGTGTTGCTAATAGGAGAAAAAGTAAAAGTACTAGGAAAGGTAGGGCAGAACAGAGTGGGCAGATGGTTGGTCCTCTCCAAGCCTTAGTCTCTTTATCTGTCCAATGGGCACATATATCATCAGCTGGACCTCACAGGCCTGCAGTGAGTGTCAAGTAACTTTGTATCCACCAAGGGCATCCCTACAGTGCCTCACCAGCATCTGCTGGGCCATCTTCTTCCTTTCTGCCTGCAGCTGCTGGCCCCGGTCTTCCTCTTCCTCCAGGCGGGCCTCCATCTCATGCAGGATCTCCTCCAGCTCCTGCTTCTTGGCTGCTAGCCGGACCCGCATCTCCTCGGCCTCTGCATACAGCTCTGTCTCTGCCTGCAGCTGCTCCTGCAGCAGGTTCTTCTCCTCGGCCAGCTGCACACAGCAGGTGGGGAGGCGGCCAGTGAGGTCCAGGGCGTTCTGCCCTCGCCGCCGCCCAGCCACGCTCCCTGCCCAGTACCTGCGAGTGCTTCTGCTCCAGCTCCTTGAGCTCGCCCTCTGCCTTCTGCTGCCGCTCCTTGATCTTCTGCAGCTCGTCCTCCTTGGCCTGCATCTCCTCTTCCTGCCGTGTCACCTGCAGCAGCGGCTTCACCTGCACACACATGAGCAGCTCGTCATTTGTTTTCATGGCACAGGGGTACGGTCTTGTAATAAATTAGACCAGCACTTCTCAGCCGGGGACAATTTTACCCCACCTCAAGGGGACACTTGGCAACTTCTGGAGACAGTTTCAGCTGTCACTACTGGGGTAGGGGATGCTACCGCCATCTAGTGGGTAGAGGCCAGAGATGCTGCTAACATCCTAGAATGCATAGGACAGCCCCTCACAACAGAGAATCCTGCTCCCCAAAAGATCAGTAGTGCCGAGGTGGAGAAACCCTGAATGAGGGCAACCGAAAAAGATGCACAATGAAAGGAGAAAACGCCCCCTTCTCCCATTTGGTCCCATCTGGGAAGAGACCACTGCTGCTGACAAATTGTTATGCTTCCTTTCCAGGAGAAAACAAAAAAAATCCCTACATCCTACCTCCCCATCAAGGTCATTGTTATCATTGTTAGTATTACCTTCCAGTCTTTCTTCCTATGCATTAAAAATATATACTCGAGACCATGCTGCCCAATTTTATGTATTTTTATTACTTAAAACTACACACAAGTAATGTGGGTTATTACTTAAAAATAACCCACATTAATGATGAACCCTTACTGGATTAATCAGTCTGCCAGGACTGGACATTGGAAATGTCAGGCCACAATGAATACCCCTAATTCCTGGTTTTCTTGATTTCAGATAGCTTTCTTAAGTCAGTTTTTAAGAAGTTGAGTCTACAGGGATAAACATTTCCAAAAAGCTATTTCCCCTGGCTGTTCATTACCAGGCTGCCACCTGACTTCTGTGCTCAAGCCCCAGCCTGGCCCTAGGGAAGCCCCTGTCACACACGCTGTGGCTTCCTTCCCACATTCACCTCAATTTGCCATGATCTATTTGTTCCTGTGATTACCTGCTCCTTGTCTGCTCCCCTACTCGACTAGAAAATTCATGAGGCCAGGGCCCATGATGTCTGTTCACGGCTGTATTCCCACAGCATCTTGTGCATGCCTGATGCACAACAGACACTCAACAAATATTTGGTCAGTGAAAAAGATGTGTGACAATTTACACCCTCAAAGGCACGTAAGAGGAAACTGTGTCTGTTGCAACAGAGCACGTCTTTGCTCAGTTGGTATGTTTCAGCTGTGACAAGAAGTTATAGCTAGAGAAACAAAGAGTTGGTACAGGCGGCCTCCTGGATGGGGCTCCTGAGAATGGTGCGTGAAAACAAGCCAGTCCCTAAAGGTGACACACTGATGACCTCATTTACATAACATTCTTGAGATGACAAAATTTTAGCAATGAAAACAGATTAGTGGTTGCTGAGGTTGGAGGGGAGAACCTATGGAAGAAAGTAGGTGTGGCTATAAAAGGAAGTGGGTGTGGCTATAAAAGGAAGTGGGTGTGGCTATAAAAGGAAGTGGGTGTGGCTATAAAAGGAAGTGGGTGTGGCTATAAAGGAAGTGGGTGTGGCTATAAAATGGCACTCCAAGGAATCTTTGTGGTGGTGGAAAGTCTCTGGATCTGTGTTGAGGTCATGGCTGTAACCCATGTGCCAAAGAAGGCGGGGCTTCATCCGAGGCCCCTCACAGGCCTGAGAATCAGCAGCACACTAAGTTCGATGTCAAGCCCTCGGGGGCACATCGGCCGTCAACCATTTCCAGTCTCACCTCCGGAGCACTTGGAGTGAAGATTCAGGGCCAGGGGTCCTGAGGAAGGTGGGGGGGCCACAGCAGCACTCACCTTGGTGAAGAGCCTCCACCACTGCCAGTTCCGCAGCTTGAGGTAGGCGGCACAGTTCCTCTGAATCACCTTCATGGCTGTCAGCTGCTGCTGCCTCTTGGCAAAGGCCCTGGGGAGAAGGCGGGGAGCCACGAGATGCCTCGGTTGACCCAACACGTCTCACATGTTGTCATGGCCTCCCACCCTACAGCATCCTGAAAGCAACACACATCTATTTTGCTTAGGATTTTGTGACTTGCACAGGGACAACACCCCCTTCTCTCCAGCTGAGGCTCTTGCCGAAGCTCTGAGCACCAGTGCAGATATGCTGTCTGGTCATAATATGCAGGCAAGAGCCTTTCTCAGTGAGAAAAATGTCCTGGAATTAGAGCTGTGATCCAAACAACAGCTAGGAGATCAGTCTATGCTACACCATTCCTAGGCGGACACTGCACACACCCAGCTGTGCCACGTCTTCCCCAAAGCTGAGTGGCGTACAAACCTATTCCTTTCTCGGGTGTATTTTGGAAATCTCATGTCTGACATAGAACTAGCCCTCTTCTTGTGTAAGGGTTATTAGGTTTGAGAAACCAAAAAACAATGAGTACAATCCTCTTTTCTCTGCTATCTTGAGTGTGGGTGAACTTGAAGAATAAAATTGCCCTAGTTAGTATGGAGGTGGGAGGGGCAACAGAGAATTTAGTTAGGAAACTTAAGTTAGGTCTGTCCTGGGGCCAAGAGCTCCCCAGGTCTGGCCTTGACCATCTTGGGTCCCCAGGCACTAAAACAGCTGGACACAATCAAGGCTCTGCAGGTGAGAGCGGGATCCTCACATCATGATTGACATATGCTCAGGACAGAGCTACTCCACCAGTTCTGCTATCCTTCCAGGGGAGTGACTTTTGAGGACCCTAGCCCTCTCATGGCCCCCAAGCTTCTCAAAACAGAAGGGGCCTCAGATCTTCCAAGATCCTGCCTTAGGAATCCCATTTGGACATAAGGCTATAGATACAGCCAGATACTCTTTCCTCAGATATTTAATCATATTCTCACACTTCTGAAATGATAACCAGCCACTGTGCTCAACCCTTTTCAGGTAGTATTTTATTGACTCTTCATAAACAATTTCATGAGGTAGGGAATGAATATGCTATTTTCCAGTGGAGAGTCCTGAGGCTCAGAGAGGTCAAGTAACTTGCCCTGGGTCCATCAGCAAATAAGTGAGGAAGTCAGGATGAGAGCTCAGGTCTAAAACTCCAGAGCCATGGTCTTAAGTCCTTCCCACCTGCCCTTATAACTAGTGCATATACTAAAACAGTAGCATTTCTTCTCCCTCAAGACAAAGCTGCCCTTCGATTGGTGGAGCATCTGAAAGCAGACGGCCTCTTAGAGTCAGAGAATCAGAACATAAGGCCCCTGAAAGTTGTGTTTCCCATCTGTTTGTGGAGAGGTGACAATAGGCAAGTCCTTACTTTCTGGCCAGGTAGCCACGACACATGGCCTGGAAAGCCATGATGACATCGGTGATCTTCAAGTCTCGCTCCTCTTCCAGGTGGGCCAGGACCCCAGTTCGGAAGAAGATTTTGCTCTGCCCAATCCTGTACAGGTTGGGGTCGAGTTCTAGGGCTTTGATCTGCAGAAGGAAGGAGGACAAGAGTTCCCGTTCTCAGCCATGCCTGTGGCTAAGGCCTAAGCCTATTTAAGGAAGGTCACACCCAAGGCAGCTCCTGGTGGTGCCACCGGAGCCTGGGAGGTCTGCAGGGGGACTTCTGGGTGGGGGTGTGGCTGGGCTCACCATGAGAATGCAGGCCTGCTTCCCGTCCATGAAGCCTTTGGGAATGGCGTTTGCAGCCAGGATCTCGTAGCTTGAGACACAGGGCAGAAGTCACCAACTGAGTGCCTCTCCGTTGTCCCTGCCTCTGCCCTCAGGCCCACCCTCATGCCCGCCCCAGCGGGCTCACCGCTGGCGGAACTCCTGGAAGACGATCCTGTTGGGGAAGCCCTGGCGGCAGATACGGATGCCCTCTAACACCCCGTTGCACCGCAGCTGCTCCAGCACCAGAAACGCATCCAGCTTGCCAGACTGCGAAGGCAGAGAGGCCGATGAACCCCGCGGGCTGGGACTCAGGGATCAGCGAGCCCCGAATCTCAGGCCTGAGTGACCTGCCTCATTAGGCCTCCAGGGATCAACAGAGGCACCAGGTGAGGTCTCTGCTGAGGGTTCAGAATCCACCCACTTTCCTTCACTGGCCATTGTCACTGCCATCTACTTGCCACCATGTTCTTGTACCCAGACAACCACCACAGCTTCCCACCTGGTCCTCTCACCTCCAGTTGTGTCTCTCCCTTCATACCCTCATTTGGTTTCTAAATATAAATCTGATCGTGAGATACTCGTTTTTAAAGGCCCCGGTGGTATCACAGAAAGAAGTAAGGCCAAGCTCTGGACAACCCACAAGGCACTCCGTGATCTAGCCCGACTACCGATTCTGCCCTGACTCTTCCTAATCCCTGACTCACACCATCACACATCAACACAAAACCGCCTCCCTAGTGCTTTCTTGCCAAGATCCTTCATTTATTAACTTCACGCTTTTGTTTTTCTGGTCCCTCTGCCTAAGATACCCTCCCCACCTTACCCTCCATTTCACCAATTTGAGGACACTCAAAGTTCACCTTCTCTAAGAAGCTTTCTCTCAGCCCTGAGGTGCCAGAGGGGGAGCCCCAGCTATTAGGAGTTCTCATAATTTACCACATTGCATCGTGGTTATCAGCTTGTGTGTCTGCTTCTCCCAAGGATCTCCCACCGCCCACCCCATCACTGCCAGTATACGGGGCGGGACAGTTCTGTGCCGGGGGTTGTCCTGTGTACTGCAGCATCCCTGACCTCCATGCACTGGATGCCTGTAGTAGTCCCCTCCCAGAAGTGACAACTACAAATGTCCCCAGACACGGTCAAATGCCCCCTGGGTTTGGGCACAACTGCCCCTGGCCGAGCAGCCCTGACCTAGATTATAAGAAACCTGCAGGCAAGGACTACAATTTATCCACCGCTGTATCCCCAGCACCGGGCGCAGGTAGGAGTCAGGAAGTATCGACTGGAATAATGAACTAATGAGTGATTTGACACCTTGCACAGCAATTCCAGGGCTGCAAGTCTCTGGACGGTCCCCTTCTAACTCCAGGATGGGAAGCGGGTACCAAATTCAAAACTTCCACCCATGTCAGATGGAGCCCTTGGGGTGGAGAGGCAGGCTTTCTTCTTGCCCCTCTACCCCTGCCTGCCTTCCCCTTCCCTGCAGCCCCAGATGAAGTCCCCAGGGGGCGCTCTGGCGCCCGAGGCGCCGGGTGGCAGCCTCACCCTCTTCTCGTGGTTGGGGATGATGCAGCGCACGAAGTTGGGCGTGGTGTTGCGCAGCGTGGTCATCAGCTTCCCCAGCTGCTCCTTGTACAGCTGCCCCACCGTGCGGAACATGCCCTTCTTGGTCTTGGACGCGCTGGGCAGCGAGCTCTCTGTCATCTTGGCCATCTGGTCCAGCCCCACGATGCGGTCCACTGCGGGCACATTAAATGTGGCATCAGCCCCACTCGGGGGCTTCCACCCCTGCAATAGGCCAGAGGACCAGCCCGAGGGGGCGACCCTGGACCCCCTATTCTTTCCTCTGCCAACAATGCCTCCCCTCTAGCAACTGCTTTCCAACTATTATCTGTTTGGGAAATCCTGAGAGCTCCTGAGTGATGGAAAGCGAACGGTGCAGATGAGACAGAAGGTCAGTCTGTCTGACTCCAGACACCCTAACTCCCCATGCCTCAATGCTGTTTCCTCCATCACTGCCTGATCTCAGGATCACTGCCCTGGGGTCCAGGTGTGGGGGTGAGGGGCTCAGGGGGCACCACTCAGGAAGTGGTTGAATGTGTCAACAAGGCGTCACTAGCGCCTGCCAGCACCGCCCCCCCTGGGAGCAGGAGTGACACCCGGGGCAGCTGGAAGGACAGAAGACTCTGGGTGGTCAGCTCTCCTGCTCCAGCAGACAGGGCCTTACCATCCTTCCACAGGTCAGCCACAAACTTGTCTGAGGAGGCATTGAGGAGGGAGATCACGTTGTCATTCAGCGGGTCCATGTTCTTGGTCAGCCAGGCGCTCGCATTGTAGTCCACCTGCCAAGAGCCACCCCCATCGGTCAGGCGCTCCTGCTTCAGCAGGACAGCTGAGAACTAAGGGCCTGCCCGAGTCCTCCTTTTCCCTCCCAGATCTGCCAAGGTCAGGGGGCAAATGACACTAACAGCTGTCACAATAAGAATCCATAGCTCCAGTGAAAAAACCAACAGACCAGGACTTTAAAGGGGCCTGTGCACAGTGGGGCATCAGCCAACAGCAGCCATTGCTGAGGCCTGGCATCTGTTCCTTGCATTCTCCTAGGAAGCCTTCTCTGGCAGCCTTCTTCCCCAGAGCCTGGGATGATAACTGTGCCCTCCGAAGGATGAAGAGCTTGGCTGATGGTAAATACCCTCCGCTCACCCAAAGTCCTCCCTCATCTAGAGAAGCCCTGATGACAATTCTGCTTTTTAAATTATGTTTGGGTACCTCTTTCCCCTCTCTGATAAACACAAAACTTGTAACTTGCAGATACGGACATATGGATGTAAATTCCTGACTTGAATACTGACTGTGGCCAAACCATTCACCTTATGATGGCGACTATGAAATGGAAGGAACTAGTAAAATATCTCTGGTAGGTTATTATGGGATGTGGGTTGTTATGGTGATGGCAGGCCGGAACTAAGAGAGGACTAAGAAAATCCACTTGTAACGTGAGGAAAGGAAAAGCGTTACCTCTGTGTGCCTAAAGGAAAAGACTTTTCCTTTAGTACAGGGTAGGAGTTGGCAAACTTTATTTTGGTAAAGGCCCAAATAGTAAATATTTTCAGTTTTGCAGACCAATCTGTCACACTACTCAACTCTGTCATTTTAGCACAGGGGTCGGGAACCTTTTTGGCTGAGAGAGCCATGAACGCCGCATATTTTAAAATGTAATTCCATGAGAGTCATACAACGACCCGTGTACGTTATGCATTATCCAATAAAAATTTGGTGTTGTCCCGGAGAACAGCTGTGACTGGCCACCCGCAACCATGAACATGAGTGGTAGGAAATGAATGGATTGTAATACATGAGAATGTTTTTTCTTTTAATATATATTTTTTATTTTATTCATTTTAGAGAGGAGACAGAGAATGAGAGAGAGAGAGAGAGAAAGAGAGAAAGGGGGAGGAGCTGGAAGCATCAACTCCCATATGTGCCTTGACCAGACCAGTGCAGGGTTTTGAACTGGCGACCTCAGTGTTCCCAGGTTGTCGTTTTATCCACTGCGCCACCACAGGTCAGGCCATGAGAATGTTTTATTGTTTTATACATATATATATATATATATATATATATATATATATATATATATATATATATTTTACAGGGACAGAGAGATAGTCAGAGAGAGAGAGAGATAGGGACAGACAGACAGGAATGGAGAGAGGTGAGAAGCATCAATCGATTAGTTTTCTGTTGCCGTCGCAACACCTTAGTTGTTCATTGATTGCTTTCTCACATGTGCCTTGACCGCAGACCTTCAGCAGACCGAGAAACCCCTTGCTGGAGCCAGCGACCTTGGGTCCAAGCTGACGAGCTTTTTGCTCAAGCCAGATGGGCCCGCGCTGGGGTCTCGAACCTGGGTCTTCTGCATCCCAGTCCGACGCTCTATCCACTGCGCCACCGCCTGGTCAGGCTGTTTTATATTTTTAATGTTATTATTTTTTTATTAAAGATTTGTCTGCGAGCCAGATGCAGCCATCAAAAGAGCCACATCTGGCTCGCGAGCCATAGTTTCCCGACCCTTTATAGCATAAAGGCAGCCATAGACATTATGTAACCAAATGAGTGCGGCTGTGTGCCAATAAAACTTTATTTATAAAATCAGGCTGTGGGTCAAATTGGGTGCATGGGCGGTAGTTTGCCAACCCCTGGTTTAGGGCATTGTCTGTTCCCATGATGCAGTGGGGATACTGGAGAGTCAATAAAAGACTAAGATTCTGTAAGCCAGACCAAGCTATCTCTACATTATCTGGGATGCTCAGGAGCCACAGGGGAAGGTCCTATATATTAATAGCCATGATATGATGATGATGAAGAGGACAAGGAAGAGGAGGGGTGGGGAGGAGGAGAGAGAGTCAACAATGACAATGGCGACAACCATCACCAATTTCCCTGGATGGTACAAGTTGACGATCACAAACCTAAGGCCATGATAAGGGAGATTCTTGTTGAATGAACCCAAAATTGGGTGTATTGGTCACTCCGTTCCAGCTGACACTTACTATTGGGTGTAACTTACGTCAGGGAGGATTTAGAGTCTATATAAGAAAGAAGCACCTGAGCACCACGGCTGGATGATACATATCTTGTCCCTTACAGATGCTCAGACAAATCGTAAACAGGCCCTGCTTGGGCTCTGAGTACACCAGGCGCCTTTGGGTTCTGCCATTCCTAAGGTGCTCCTACTCTGACCATCCCTCCCGGGTTCCCTGGGACACCCAGCTGGCACCTTCCCGGCATAGTGGATGATGGAGAACTCGGTTTTGTCCTTGAGCTGCTTGGGCTTCTGAAACTTAGGGTGGTTGCCCTGCTCCGAGCACAGCTTCTCCACGAAGGACTTGTCTGTGGCTTTGGGGAACCAGCACTCTTCGTCCAGCAGGGCTAGCACGCCTGGAGGGTTGTTCTGTGGAGGACAAGTGAGGCAGGATCATAGCTAGAGCGAGCAGGCCTCAGGCTCACCAAGAAAACGTGGCCACCCAAACACACGCATAGCAAATAGCAGCCCCCCAGCTCTATTCCCACCCTGCCTACCTATACAGATGATTTATGTCCTCTGTATTTTGGCTCCCTCTCTCCCCAGAATATATTCCCAAATTACCATGTGTCCAATGGACCTGCACTGGGCACATAAGGGCAGACACCACCAACAGAACATGTTTGCTGCTGCCCCCTGGTGGGCAGCACACACAACATCACAAAGATTTCACACTTCCTGCTTTATATGTAAATTGACCTCAGGATTTCTTTCAGTCAAGTGCTTCTCTGTGGGAGACAGTCTAAACCAGGGGTGCTCGCAAAGGAAGTGTGGGTAGATCACATGACATTAAAAAGACATTTGTCTTTTGATTGGCATACAGGGTAGCCAATCTGAAGTCTGAAATTTTGACACCCTACGCATGCGCATTAAACCATGCTAACTTGTTCAGTTACATTGCTGCGTAGTCAGCCTTCAATTTATTTAATTTCTTTATTTATTTATTTATTTTAGAGAGGAGACAGAGAGAGAGAGAGAGAGAGAGAAAGGGGGAGGAGCTAGAAGCATCAACCAGATGTGCCTTGACCAGACCAGTGCAGGGTTTTGAACTGACGACCTCAGTGTTCCCAGGTCGACGCTTTATCCACTGCGCCACCACAGGTCAGGCAGCCTTCAATTTATTTAAACTAAATACAACAAAGGGTATAAAAATGAGTGCCTTAGCTGGTCCGAGTAAGAAGCCTAAAACCTACCACTTTCATACAGAATGGGAGGGGATTTTTTTCACTATGTCATATTCTAAGTGCATTTGCCTCATCTATCTGTGTGCCATTGCTATTCCAAAGAAGGGAAATGTGGAGCGGCTTTTTCGGACTGTTCATAAAAACTATGACATTGACTTCCCTCCAAAAAGAGAGCTGAGAAGGAGAAAGGTGAAAGAAGAATACACAATATTAAATAGTAATAATAGTAACTTAAATAATGATAATATAGAAGAAATAAATTTATGTTTTGCATTTTTATTGTAGGTAGATCATTTTGACTTGGTCATCTTATAAGTAGCTCGCAAGCTGAAAAAGTGTGGGTAAGGAGTGGAGAACACAGCCTAACTTGCACACGCCATTCACTCTGCAGGAATGGTCTTTGCTTTTTGGGCTCCAAGTAGGGAAGTGTTTCTTGACTGCTCTGTGCAAAGCTGGCCTCCCTAGATCATTCTCCACGTTGGCTTTATCAGGAGTTCAGTTGCTTTGTTTGGTGGTTGTATTACCTGCTCCTCCAGGAGGGCAGGGGGACCAAGTTCATCTCATTCACGGTTACATCCCTAGCTCCTAAGCAGGGGCCCAGCACATAGTAGGTGCTCAGTGAATAGTCATTCAACAATTATTTATCGAGCAGCTCCTATGTGCACGGTTCCAGGAGTTTGGGATACATCAGTGAGCAAAACAAAGACTCGACTTTGGAAATAAATGAATGGGAAAGGGGAGAAGAAGGGAGCGAGGGAAGGGAGCAAGGGAAGGGAGCAAGGGAAGGAAAAAGAAAAAATACCTTTGATTTAAAATGTGGGTTCAGGGAAAGTGTGATTGAGTTCATAAGGACTCAGTGCTGGGGGGAGCGTGCACACGCGGAGAGAGGGCAGGGTCCACATGCCGGCTGCAGGAGGCCAAACACGCATGCGAGTGAGACGCGGGCCCTCACCGGGCGCTCAATGAGCTCGATGCAGGGCTGCAGGTCCAGCCCGAAGTCAATGAAGTTCCATTCGATACCCTCACGCTGGTACTCCTCCTGCTCCAGGATGAACATGGTGTGGTTGAAGAGCTGCTGCAGCTTCTCGTTGGTGTAGTTGATGCACAGCTGCTCAAAGGAGTTCACCTGAGCACAGGACAGCGAGGGACACCCCGTGAGCATCACAGATGACGTCAGAGGACTTGGCCCCGCCCTGAAGAAAGCTCCGCCCTGAACAGAGTTCCAGGGCCTGACACCCTTTCCACAAGAGCCTGTTCTGCCCTATCAGCACCCAAAGAGGGCTTAGGCCCTCACAAAGGCTGCCTAGAGTTCACAGGTTCTGGCAAATTTACCTGTTCTCTTGTCACATGGTCTACATACATATTGTTTTAAGGAGGCTCATCTCCTCCATCTAGATGCACAGTGATTTGTGGGAAGATGAACTGCAAGATATTTTATCACCTCCAATTCACAGGTGTAGAAACTGAGGCTTGGAGAGGGCATAATTCTATAGTAGTTAGGTTTTGGAATATCTGTCAACTTCAAGACTTTCTCTTCTTTGAGAACTTCCCTCCAACCCATGGGAGTGAGAGCCAGTAGCCATGTTACACTAATGAAGTAAGGCAAGACTCTAAAAATAGTGCTTGGCCCAAGACGACCATGTGGCCCAACTCCCATGAGCGAGTCAATGAGACGCAACACCAAGATTTTGGTTGAAACTGTTGGAAACCGTTGGAACTGGCTGGAACTACCAAGGTTGCTGAGAAGCCGCCAAGAGCTGTGGCAGCCATCATGCCACCATGAGGGGCACCTGCTTGAGAACAGGGTCAGCATGGAGGACAGTAGAGATAGGGAGTTGGCAGGAGATTAGGTCCTGCATGTTGGAGTCACCTGTACCTTTGGCCTTCCCAGTTTCACAAACCAATACATTCCCTGTAGGATTTCTGTCTCTTCCACCCTCAAGAACCTAACTTTACCTAGGCAGTCTCCCACCCCAGAGCGCCAAGTCCATGGCTGTTGTGATCCTACCCAGCTATACCTCAAAGATCTCAAATCCAGCTATGTCCAGGATTCCCAGGAACGAAGCCCCTTGCCGGTGGGTCTTGTCCAGGGCTTTGTTCACACGGCTGAGTATCCAGCGGAAAAGGCGCTCGTAAGTGGCTTTGGCCAGAGCCTCTATGGCAAAGTCGGCCTGCGGAGGGAGCAAGGGGAGGAGCATGGTTATTCCCAATGGGCTGCATTTTCACATGAACCCAGCTGACGGCTCAGATTTTTATTCTCCTACTTACAGTAAGTCCTTAAAAATCAAACAAACAAGAAGGAAACTACACCATCTCGGCAACCAGTAGAAAAGTAGCAGTAAAGCATGGTCAGATCTACGGAATGACTG
Organism: Rhynchonycteris naso; assembly: GCA_037038555.1. Classification (NCBI taxonomy): domain Eukaryota; kingdom Metazoa; phylum Chordata; class Mammalia; order Chiroptera; family Emballonuridae; genus Rhynchonycteris; species Rhynchonycteris naso. The sequence continues at coordinate 186,891,814 of CM073000.1, read as the reverse complement.
TGTGGATAAGTAAACACTCCCTGTCAGAAGGACCTGGACCAGAGGAGCCTGTTCTATCTCAGGGACTCTTTAGAGGTGGCTCCTGCCTCTTGAAAGGGTACACAGTCATTTCCAAAGGTGAATCTTTTAGGTCAGATCTTGTCCCTACAGCTAAGAGATCAAGATGAGGTCACAGGCAAAGGACTCCACTGTTCTTGTTCAATATAGTATTTTAAAAACCTGACACAGGACTTTGAATATCCCAGTATTGGACAATGAGGGATAAAAATACGGACAGATAGAAAGAAAGATGGATGAATTGATTGATAATGTATAGATGTATCAATGGATAAATACATGGATGGAAAGATAAATGAGGATGGATGAGTGGATAGGTGAATGGATGAAATGGATGGGTAGATGATGGATGGAAAGATGATGGATGGATGGATGGATGGATGGATGGATGAGTGGACAGGTGAATAGGTGAGTGAATGAGTGGGCGGGTGAGTGGATGGGTGGGTGGGCGGATGAGTGGATAGGTGGGTGGATGGAAGATTCTACAGGAATAAGTGGGAAATGCATCATTACCTGTTCTTTTGTCTGAGCTTTCTGTACCACATCCCGGCCGACTTTGATACGTGGGGTGAGGATGGATCTGGTGAAATCTGTCACATTAATTCCCATGAGGTGACAAACTTTCTGAGCAGCTGGATGCAGAAAAGAAGCATATTAAGTGCATCACACAAAAGAGAAGGCTTGGGAAGAAAGGGTCACACAAGATATTTGTGGTCTGCCCATACATTGTTGTTGTTTTTTATTTAAGAGATGGAGCATGATAGCAGTGAACATAGCATTAGCAAGTCCTAAAAACTGCTGTCATTAGTGATCTCACCTCCAGTGTTTTGCTAAAAGGCAATGACAGGGGTGGTGTGGACCTATGCTCCAACTGGGGACTTAAGGTTCAAGGTTCTATGTTCAAGCCCTACCCTCTTCCTAATTCTTAGCCATGTGATTTTGGAAAAGCCACACAACTTCCTAGAATCTTGTTTTCCTCGGCTTGTAAAAAGACTCAGCTGTTGGATACCTTGTGAGGTTGTAACAGGGTTAAATGAGGTAAGGTATGTAAAGCGCCTGTCATATAGTTAACCAGCCGGTAAATATTTATTCCACTATTCCAGGATATGTACTGCAGCATTGCTTGTAGTGACAAAATATCAGGAACAAGTTAAACGTCCACTGACACAGAAGCAGACAAACGTGATGGTGTATTCATCAGATGGAATGCCAAATAGCAGTTAAAGGAATGATCTCCCCTTTTTCTCTCTCTCCAGACCAATGGCTCTTAACTGGAGATGATTTTGCCCCCGTGGGATGGACATTGGCAAGCTCAGGAGACATTTTTGATGTCACTCTAGGTGTTGCTAGTACTGAGAAACCCTGATCTAGACAATGGTGAGTACAGAGTAGGAAAAGTGATCTAGTTAAAGAGTGAGGTCTTTAGTGTGATGTCATTTATATATATTAGAAACACACAAAGCAACATTGTAAGTTGTTCTGATCCATGTGAGTGGAAGTATAAAACTAAGACTCTAGGGTAGGTAGTAAAGAACAATTGTGGTTGGCAGGCGGTGTGGGGAGGAGAGGGGGATCCGTTGGCAGAACAAGGGGTGGCAATGTTATTTGTAGTGGTTTGTTTCATTTTAAAGATAAAGAAGTATCAGAAAATAATCACAAACTTCAATTCTGGATGATGGACTCATGGGTTCTTGCTATAGAGCAATGTGTGTATTTCTGCATTTAAAAACTTAAAAAGAAATATCTTCATTAATATAAGAACTAGTGTTACACGACAGTTTGCATGTGCAAGGTAGGCAATAAAATGGAGTAGTTATAGGGTGCTGCCCTCCCACTCCATCTATCTATCTGCAAGGGTGCCTTCTGGGTTTCTTTCCCTGAAGGTCTCTCCTCAGAGTGAGGAATCCTATGCTTGTCATAATGGGGAGTGTAGCACATGAAATACATCTGACAGGTCTCAGGGAGAAGACACTCCAGGGGACTTGCCAAAGCGACACAACGTACAGCCTGGGGCAGATGCTGGGGTCACGGTGGGCGGGCTGGGACCCTATGCTGTCCTTCTGGTTCAACCACCACCAAGCTCGGTGGTAGCCAGGTGATCTTTTCAAAACATAAAACACTGCTCGTTTGAAGGTAGGGCTGTCAGAGTTAGAAAAAACAATACAGGATGCCCAGTTAAACATGAATGTCAGCTAAACACCAAACACTTTTGATTATAAATATGTCCTAGGCAATATTTAGGAATATAATTCTATATTCTATAATTCCACAATATAATTCCAATACTAAAAAAGTGTTTAGTGTTTAGCTGGCATTGAAGTATAACTGGGCATCTTATATTTTATTTGTCTATTCTGTCTACATGAAAGCTTGAGGTCTGGGCCTGGCTGGGTGGCTCAGTGATAGAGCGTTGGCCCAGTATGTGGATGCCGGGTTCAATTCCTGGTCAGGGCACACAGGAGAAGTGACCATCTGCTTTTCTACCCCTCCCCTTTTTCTCTCTCTTTTCCCCTCCAGCAGCCATGGCTCAGCTGTTTTGAGTGCATCGACCCTGGGAGCTGAGGATGGCTCCGTGGACTCTCTACCTCAGGTGCTAAATATAGCTCAGTTATGAGCATGGCCCCAGATGGGAGAGCACCAGCCCCAGATGGGGGTTGCCAGTTGGGGTGCATGCAGGATTCTGTCTCTCTATCTCCCCTCCTCTCACTTGGAAAAGAAAAAATGAAGGAAAGAAGGAAGGGAGGGAGGGAGGGAGCTTGAAGTCTGTCTCCCCAGGAAGACCACTTGTGCACTAAGAAAATGGAGCTGTTCCTATCTTGTTTCCCTCTATATCTCTGAGCCTGGCATATAGTCCTCACTGAAAAATATTTGTTAAACAAAACATAGGCATGGGGGTTTTAGAATTGATGCTCCCTAAGGAGCCTTCCTGACCTAAAACGTTTAGTTCTTTTCTCCCATACTTCAATTCAAGAACTTCCCACCATAGATCCTCAGCAGTGAAAAGTTTTGAAAAGAGAGAGAAGTCAGTGAAAATAACTTAGGTTAGCTCTTGTTAACACTCCAAATAGCCTCATCCAGAAAAACAACCGAAGACTGAAGGTGACCCTCCCTCCTGTCATCCAGGTCGTCAATTATTGGGGCAAGGTGGCGGGCACCTGTGTTATCCGGCATGGATGCCTGGTCTGTATTTCTTTCCTTCTTGAAGACAATGTTGCCAAGCTGCAGGACAGATGAGACCACCTTCAGGATGGCTGGCGGGAGGAAAGAGGAGCAGAGTAAGACACAGATGTCAACACCAAGGTGCTCTGGGGTTTGCAGTCTGAAAGTCATCAAGCAGCCTACAACTTTCTCCCAAGGAGAGGCAGCTCTGAGCTTTTAGGAGAAAGCCAAATTACCCAACTCCCTGCTATCGGGGCCGAAAAAACCTGCCTGGGGGAAAGTATTTTCAGATGACTGCTAAAAACCTTGTGCTACAATGGAATACTAAACTGTATGACAAGGGTTGGTAAACTATAGCTCGTGGACTAAATCCACCCCATTGCCTGCCACTTTAAATAAAGTTTTATTGGAACACATTGTCAATAAAGTTTTATTGGAACACAGCTATACTCATTCACTTACATATTGTCTATAACTGCTTGCATGCTTCAATGTCAGAGATGAAAAGTTGCAACAGAGACAGTGCAACCCACACTGGCTACAATATTTACTGTCTAGCCTTCAAAGAGCACACTGGTCAATCCCTGCTAAAGAGCAGGGCGAATGAAATATTTACTATTAAAAACAACACAATTGCTGTATCTCACAAACACACACACTAAAAAAAGACAGCAACTGCAACAAGACATACCATACAAGGCCATTTATGAAAAGTTCAAGAACAGGCAAAACTATGCTGTTAGAAGTCAGAACAATGGTTACGCTTGATTGGGAGAAGCTACTAGAAGGACCATGAGGGAGCTTCGAGGGAGGTGGCAGCATTCTCTTAAAATGGGTGCTAGTTGCACAGGTGTGTTCAGTCTATAAAATTCATTGAACAGACTGACCTGGCAGTGGCATAGTGGATAGAGCATTGGACTGGGATTTAGAGGACCCAGGTTCAAAGCCCTGAGGTCACCGGCTTGAGCGTGGGATCATAGACATGACTCCATGGTTGCTGGCTTGAGCCCCAAGGTCACTGGCTTGAGCAAGGGGTCACTCAGCCTGCTGTAGCCTCCCAGTCAAGGCACATATGAGAAAGCAATCAATGAACAACTAAGGTGCCTCAATGAAGAATTGATGCTTCTCATCTTTCTTCCTTCCTGTCTATCCCTATCTGTCCCTCTCTCTGTCACAAAAATAATTTCATTGAATATACACTATGACATACACAATTTCCTATAAGTAACTTATATGTCAATAAAAGGTATTTTAAAAATAAAACCAAACCCTGTAGTTTCAAACAGATACTGGCTTGGTGTACAAGATGCTCATGTTAGGATGAAAAAGGGGGGAGTTTTTTCCCCTCTTGTGGTCCAGGTGTCTCCAGACTGAACACTGTGCTCCCAGACCCTTGGAATATTTCTGACGCAGGCCATGTTACTGTTAAAGTGGGTTCTGTGTTTGAAATCCCATAAGACCATGAGTTACTGGTGAGCAGGGACTGTCCTGTCACCATTGTATTGCCAAAGCCTAGTACAGGGTCCAGACACACATGGGATGGGGGGGATGGGTAGAGGATGGAATAATGGGTCTATGAATGGATTGATGGATGGATAAAGGATGAACAGATGAATCAATGGACTGATGAATATATGAATTGAAGAAAGAATGGAACAACAGATGGAAGGAGATGAATGATGGATGATGGGATGGATGGAGAATTAGTGTAAATGATTGGCTTTAGATGAACTCAGATGAAAATCACCTAGGATTCCAGGATGATTATCACTGTGTTCTAGGAGTAAATCCTAGAGGTGCCAACATTCTCTGGTTCCTCAGGCCAAATTAAGGGTGACAGCCCTTCGCAGGGACCCTGGCCCAGCTCAGCAAAAGAAAGACCTGGCTGCTGGCTGACCACCCACTCATATTCTCCTACTCACTGCTGCAGAAACTGTTCCCCCTGAAATGGACAACGTTGCTGCTGACAGGATGCTGCTAAGGCAGTTTAACAATAACATCTGAGAAAGGGACTTTGTGAATTGTCCAGGATTATACTCATGGTTTTTAAACTGAAAGTCTGAATTAAGAATTGCTGAAATGCCTGCAGAGCACCGGGAAGCAGAGTAACTCAGGGTTTCTCAATCTTGGCACTGCTGAAATTTAGGGCCAGGTACTGTAATTCTGTGTTATGGGGGCTGCCTTGGGCATCACAGGATGATTAGCAGCATCCTTCGTCTCTAACCACTAGATGGCAGTAGTGTTTCCCCTTTCAGAATTATGACAATCAAAACTGTCTCCTGATACTGCCAAATGTCCCCTGGGGAGCCAACTCCCCCTTATTTGAGAAGTTGTGGTCTAGATGAACAAGAAGAACCGTGGGGACCCTTAGGGGCCATAATCCTGCTGGAAGAAGAGCTGCTACTCCAAGCACAGCCATGGGGGAAGCAAACCCAGTGCTGCCAGACTTCTGATTTTTTCCAAAGATAATAGAAACCCAGACTTTTATGTGAAATATATCCATGTTTAAGTGTGCAATCAAGTTTTAAAAAATGTAAAGGCTGCCTGACCAGGCAGTGGCTCAATGGATAGTGTTGGACTGGGATGTGGAGGACCCAAGTTCTAAACCCCGAGATCACCAGCTTGAGTGCAGGCTCACCAGCTTAAGCGTGGGGTCACCGGCTTGAACACGGTGTCACTGGCTTGAGCATGGGGTCATAGACATGACCCCATGGTTGCTGGCTGGCTTGAGCAAGGGGTCACTCGCTCTGCTAAAGCCCCCTGGTCAAGGCACATATGAGAAAGCAATCAATAAACAAGGAGCCGCAACAAAGAATTGATGCTTCTCATCTCTCTCCCTTCCTGTCTGTCCCTATCTGTCCCTCTCTCTGACTCTCTCTGTCTCTCTCTCTCAAAAAAAAAAAAAAGTTTAAAGGTCATGGAGGCTTATATCTCCTGTGGCTTCAGGAGCCAGAAGTGGGCACTTTCCATTGTAGATGACGTGTTTAAGACAGAATGGCTGCCACTCCCCGGCCACAAGCGATGAACCAGCTAAAAGAGCCGGTAGAAAGAAAAGTGGCAAACTGGACGGGGCTGCACAGATGGCGAGGGTGGTGAGGGCAAGCAGTCTGGGGAGCGATGGAAAGCAGGCACTTGGGAGTTAGCAAGCCCTGAGTTCAAACCCCAGCTTTTCCTTGCTGGGCCTCAGTTTCCCTAGCTGCCGAATAGAGCTGGTAACAGTCGTACCTGCCTCGTGAAGTTTATGCTGGGAGAGATGAGGCAAGCAGGGGGCCTGCCCAGGGACTGCTAAATAGTAGAGGGACATATAGGTGGGTAGATGGGTGGTGGGTGGGTGGGTGGTAGCCACTTGGAGTGAGTTTAATGGTGCCCACAGAATTACCTATATGTTCATCTGGAACCTGTGAATGTGGCCTTATTTGGAAAAAAAAGAAAAGACCTTTGTAGATTTAATTAAGTTAATCATCTTAAATGAGATCACTTTGGATTAACCTGGTGGGTCCTAAACCCAATGACAAGTGTAATGAAAAAACAAGAGGAAAAGACACAAAGGCAGGCGAAGCGACAACAGAGGCTGAGATGGGAGTCCTGCGTCTATCAGCTGAGAAACACCAGCATTATGGGCAACACCAGAAGCCAGGAGACACACCTGGGCTGCATTCTCCCTAACGGCCTCCAGAAGGAACCAACCCTGCCGACACCTTCATTTTAAACTTCCAGCCTTCAGAACTGTGAGAGAAGAAATCCCAATTGCTTTAAGTCTGGGGTGACTTGCTTCAGCATCCACAGCAACTAATACACCGCCCTTTATGACTGAGGAATAAAAAATGGGTTCCCAGCCCACAGCACGTATACTACCAGGTGCACACGGGACAGATCATCTTAGATGACATGGGGAACTTTAAAAAATTTTTAATAGTTCGGTATTTATTCTAATTTATTAGAAATAGTACAACCAGGGCATACAGTTAGCAGTTTTATGGAAATTGTTGTTTAAGACAAAGCCCAAAGCAGATGAGCTGTAGAAATCTACTCTATGCATAAAAATATTCTGCCAACAATAATACAGATGGGACCTGGAAGTGGCATCAATTGCAAATGACTGGAGTCTGGGAAATGAATCTAGTCTGTGCGTGGGAGTGGCGGCAAGCAGGGGCGGTGGTACTAGCGGCCGGGGGGTTACATCCTGGCCCCGTTCTTAGCAGCTGTGTGACCTGAGGTCCTGCCATCTGAAGGTCCATAAAAACACCTACCTCATCGGATCATCATGAGGATTAAATGCACAGCACCTAACCACAGTCAGTGCTCAGTAAACATTATTGCTATTATGTCATTGTTATTCCAGTCCTCCACTGTTGCGAGCTGAGACCTGGGTTGAGTATGTCTCCGACGCTGAACTCCAGGAAACAGAGGGACATGGTCACCTGGAGCCTTATGAAGCTCTGGAGTTCAAAGGGAGATTAGCAAGTACCAGAGAGGGGCTGAAGACCTAGTAGCTGCCAAACTGCCACTCTGTCTTCGAAAGTAATCAGAAAAACTGAAGGGAACAGAGAAGGGAACTATGTCCCGTGGTGGGATTCTACAGGTTTGATAATGACGTGAGTGCATTTTAGACTCTACTGGGCTCCCTCTAGCCTTGGCTCCCATCCCTTGATGCTGACACAGATTTTTAAAAGATGTTAAAGGACAAAAATCACCCAAAAGAGAGCACAGTAAGTTACAACATAGGGCTTGGGAGTCCACAAGACCGAAGAGTGAGCTCCAGCTCCACCAGTAACTCGCTGTGTTCCTTGGGCAAATTCCTTCACTTCTCTATGGCCCAGTTTCCTCATCTGCAAATCGGGGCTAACAGCAGCTGCCTCACAGGGCTGTTGTGATGAAATAACGCATATAAAGCACGTAGAGTATTGCTTTGTCATGTGGTATCTTCCCTTTAAATAGAAACACTTCCATATAAGCCAATGTTTTCCGAAAACAATTTAAATGGCCCCATCATTCTCTTTAATAAGATCAAACAGCAATTTAATAAACCCTCTATCGATCCATATTTTAGCTTATTCCAGTTTATTATTATTACTATTATTATTTTTTACAGGCACAGAGAGAGAGAAAGTCAGAGAGAGAAATAGACAGGGGCAGACAGACAGGAGCAGAGAGAGGTGAGAAGCATCAATCATTAGTTTTTCGTTGCCATTGCAACACCTTAGTTGTTCATTGATTGCTTTCTCACATGTGCCTTGACTGCGGGCCTTCAGCAGACCGAGCAACCCCTTGCTGGAGCCAGCGACCTTGGATCCAAGCTGACGAGCTTTTGCTCAAGCAAGATGGGCCCGCGCTCAAGCTGGCGACCTCGGGGTCTTGAACCTGGGTCTTCCGCATCCCAGTCCGACGCTCTATCCACTGCGCCACTGCCTAGTCAGGCCCAGTTTTTATTATTTAAATAAAACAGGACATTATGGTATATTAAAAAGGGGGGGAGCGGATTTAGTAAATGCCTGGTATATAGCGAGTACTTAATTATCAGCTGTATTTTTTTTTTTAAGCAAATGATTAGTAGCAAACTGACTCATGTCCCAAATAAAATGAGTTATTCTTGGAGCCATGCTATTCAGAAAGGGATGCTATTAACACTGGACTGATGTAGAGCCCCGGCCAAAATCCACAAACACCGTCCATTTGTCAACTGACCCATGGAACCTTCTTTTTCTGGGCCCAATTTATCTCAGGAGGAACTGCCCCTCCCTATCGCTGCATTTCAGAAACCTTAGCACTACTCTGGAGCTCCAAAGAGGCGTGGGAAGGAAGGGAAATTTTCCACAGTCTTGCCCTGGTGTTCCCAAAAGAGAAGAACCTTGAACACGGGGGCACATCTAACCCAGAAGGACAAGTGTTTCTTGAAGCACAGTGTGGAGACCAAGAGTATCTCTATGAGCTGTCCTAGTCTCAGGAGCAAATGTGTTGCTTGGTCATTGGTTGATAACATTAACCAATATTGGTCTATCACCAGAACGGCCTTTCCAGGAAGAGCCCAAGTAAACCTGCTACCTCAGTTATTCCCTCTCCCATATCCTCTGCCCACATGTTCCTGATGAGGCCAACTACCTCTCTAGAGATAGAATGGAACAGAGACCTAACCTACCCAGAGCTTTCCACAACCCTGGATACAATGAGTACATCAACCTAGGGCGACCAATAAGAGTCAGTGATATGCCATTTAGGAGCTCAAACAGAGACTCCATTCTGCTCTTTTCTGTTGGGTATAAACCCAAAGTATGTAAGGGCTGGAGCTGCAGCAGCCATTTTGCTGCCAAGAAACTATAGCCTACCTAAAGTCAATGCTACTGAAAGACCAGGTTCTAGAGACATCTTTTGAGCCCCCAGAACTCACTGTACCTGAAACCAGTGTCCCTGAACTTTTCAGCTCTATGAGTGAATCATTTTCCTTTTTGCTGAAGACAATTTGGGTCACTTGTAACGAAAGAACCCTAGGTTACGCGGTCACTTTTTAAAAACACCAATAAACCACCTAAAATAATATTCATTTTCCTTCTCCTTCTTTTTGAGGGGTAGGGAAATTCAGAGAGCAGAAAAGTATCCTGATCAGAGAAGAGTCCCTAACTGGTTCCCGTTGAACCAAGAGCATGAATCTAGGTTTCTGTCCCAGCCCTAGACTCTAGGTGTGAAGACTTACACAGCTGTTCTTCTTCATTGAAGCCCATGATCCCCATGGCCTCCAAGGTTTCCTGGAACATCTCATCGTCCTGGGCAGCGGGGATGGGTACATAACCATTGGAGAGGAATGTGTAGTTGCTGAAGCCTTCCAAAAGTAAGTCATCTGGAAAGAGAGGAAGAGGGGGTATGGTCAGGAAGGCACATTACTACTTTGAACATGAGACGAAAATCTGGCCAAGGTTCTGGGCCAGTGATGGGCAATCTTTTGAGCTTGGTGTGTCAAAATTCTCCAAAAAACCAAGCATAACTCGGGTGGTGTATCACTTAGAGAAAAATGGCCTAACCAGAAGTCCCAGAACTAGACGCTCTGTGCCAGAGTTCTGTTGTTTTGGCCTACAGACCTCCGGCACAGAGTGTCTACACACTACAGCAAATGTTTTATCCTCGGCTACTGCACCTGGCCGTGCAGGAGCCGAGGATGAAATGTCCTTCTCGGCATGCAGCCCCATACTTCTCTGGTACATGGCCGCATGTGTGTCATCAAAAATGGCTATGCATGTCAGTGCTGACACACATGTCATAGGTTCGCCATCACGGGTCTGGGCCATCATAATTTCTTTTCCTTTCCTAAGGCTTGGATGGTTTAAAACCTTCATCATCTCATAGAGGGCTTCACTGGCCTCACATAGTGGGGCAGGTATTCACTGCCCCAGGGTAGCTTAACTCCACTGACTAGGCCATGACCCCTAACATGGGGCTGCGTTTACCCAGAAGACGGGACACCTTTACCTCAATTGCCCAAAGGCACCCTGCCTGCAGGAACAGAGAAAAGTTAGACCAACCTTTATTCATCCACTCATTAAATTTCATAAAATAAAATCATACATGCACATGAATTTTTAAAATCAATTACTACCAAAAGGTTTATAGTAAAAATACCATTCTCTGTCCCACTTCTTCTCTAACTCCTACCTAACTCCACAATAACTGCTTTTTATCTCTTTTAGCTGCTTTTTCTGATAGTTACTGCAATCTCTACATACAATAAGCTTACATTATATATATATATAACATTATGTTTACATATCATATATAATAGGCTATTTCTGGATATGTCAAAATTAGATATTACCTGTTGACTTTTTACTGTGGTGGATAAAAGATCGAGCTCTCTAACACCACCCTCCCTCTCCTCCAACTATTTCCAATTGAATCAATAGATAAAGTTTATACCAGAGGTTGGCAAATCTGGTCTGCTGGTTGTTTTGTAAATAAAGCTTTATTAGAACACAGCCACTCCTATTTCTCCGTCTACTATGGCTGCTTTCATGCTACAAAGGCAGAGTTGAGTAGCTGCAACAGTAGCTGTGTGGGCTCTAAAGCCTAAAATACGTACCACCTGGCCCTCTAGTAAAAACACTTGCCAACTCCTCGTTTATATTGCTCTATTTAACATCGTTTTCTGTAAGGTTGTGGTTACATACCTTAGTGGGTCTTCAGCCACCACCCCTCTAACCCCCGCCCCCAATTTATAATTGCTTCTCTTTTTCTTGGTTTTATAACACCCTTGAATACACCAAGTGACCTATTCCAGATCAAGCTTTAATTAGGCTGGATTTCATTATACTTTGGGAGGGAAGTCAGTGAGATGCTTTTATTTTAAAAGTCTTTTATGGTCCAAGTTACTTGGAAGCTAATGGTAAACTCAAGGTTAAATTCACCCAAGACACCAGTCAACTGAAGGCGCTGGATTAACTGAAACGTCTGATTAGACTCACAAGGAATGGGGGTCTTTGCCAAGACCTCATTATCCAGACTATGGATACATTTTTAAATATTTTTATTTTCTCTAAAAGCCTAACCTCAGATCTATCATCAAGAATACAAATGATTCTTAGGAATTTTAGTTGTTAGCTTTATCCTTGCCCAATTTCTGGATGACTCGCGACAGAGCTCAAAACTGGAACTCAAGTTCCCAAACAACCAAATTGTTGACTTTGGTGCTAAACAGAAGGAGGAGGGATATAAACATCTTCCCCTGGCCACCACATAGTGTTTTCACTGTAGCTAATTGATCTATTTGTGGGTGTATGGCATCCATTCAGCATCTCCCCTTTTATCCAAAATTGCTCCAGACCACCAGGCATCAAGGAGAAGAAATAATGAACGCTGTCTCCCCTAGTGGTGGCATATTGCACTACACCCAATTCTTTTTTTTTTTTTATTTCTTTTTATTTTATTCATTTTAGAGAGGAGACACAGAGTGAGAGAGAGAGAGAAAGAGAGAAAGGGGGGAGAAGCTGGAAGCATCAACTCCCATATGTGCCTTGACCAGACCAGTGCAGGATTTTGAACTGGCGACCTCAGTGTTCCCAGGTCGACGCTTTATCCACTGCGCCACCACAGGTCAGGTGCACTACACCCAATTCTTGACCAAAGTAACTAACCCTGGTCCACAATACGGACAGGAAGCGAAGTTTGTACTGTTCGCCTAAAGCTTTAGACTTGAACTTGGTACTGGAATGTAGACCATATCATGTACCTATATTTATTGGTATATTCCTTTTTCAGCAAGGTTATTTATACAGTCCTTAAAAATCAGTAGATTACTACATGTCTAGAATGTATTATTTCCTAACAGAATGTGGCATACAGTTTATTGTTTTTACATAAAAAATTTTTTTTTCTACAACAGAGATTAGCACACCTCTTATTTTTGTAAATAAGGTTTTATTGTCATGCAGCCATGCCTGTTGATTTCTGCATTGCCCACGGCTGCTTTTGCATTGTGTACAATGACAGAAACTGAGTCAACCTTCAAAAAGCCTAAAAGATTCAGTATTTAGTCCTTTACAGAAAGTCTGTGGAACCCTACCCTATAAAGGCCACTCCAAAGTCACCTTCAAAACATAAAAGTTAAAAGTGCTTAATTCCACTTCTCCTCCAAATTCCTTAAAAATGTGTATGTTGTATACTTGCAAGTTTTAGAAACTGGCAAATAGAGTAATTGTCTTTCTCCCTTCCCGGAAGGCACAGGTTGTAGCTAACTGAACTTGACAACTTCAAGTGTAATTGGACTTGGTTAATTATTGAATGCCTCATTGGACTCGATGTCTTCTCTGTCACATAGTAGGAGCTCAGGAAATGAGAATGATGGGACAAAAGCCACACTCACTCACTGAAAGGAGGGGGATGGACGCACCTGCCACCCAAAGTAGCGTTCTTTCTCTGGTGGGATCTCAGATTGCTTTTAATAGCTGATCAATTGACCCCAGATGATGGGGAGAGGAGGGCCAAAACCTCCCAACAGTCATCCTGGCTAGCCACTTACTTTTCATCTTCTCCTTGGCTCCGGCAATCATGTAGTAAAAGATGTGGAACGTCCGCTCGTCCCTGGCTTGGCGGATCGCCCGTGACTTTTCTAGCAGATCTGGTTTAGGAGGAGTTAAGAATTCTGGAGTACCTCGGTGTTTCCTTGTAGGAACCTTCCTCCCCAGTCCCTGGCACATTAGCTGCTGGAGGAGAAATCTCCGGGATCTGGGAGAGGCTCCCTGGAGGCTTCTGAGGAGCGAGAGGGATGGGCCAAGTCAAGCCATCCAAGCCTGACTCACAGGGGTTGGCCTTCTGGTACTGGCTCACAGACCGAAAATGAGAACACTGGGTGCACCTGGCAGTGCCCCAGCCCAGAAAGAGTGAGGGGAACGAAGGGAAAAGGAAAAGCATAAAAAGACAGGAGTAGAAAGATCCCAACTACCATCATTGCCTCCTCCTCCATAGAGAGAGCTGTCTTTAGATATTAAAGTAAAAATAATTACCCCTCAACGTTTCAGCAGCCCTTCTTCTAAGTGTTTCATACACATTGTCTCATTTAAACTTCATAGACTATCCTGGGAAATAAGTGCAAATAGTATTTGCATTTTCCATATAGAAAAACTGCAGCTCTGGGAGGGACATTACTTCCCAAGAGTGCACAACTAGGAAGTGGCCAAGCTAAGAAGCTATGGTGGCCAAAACACCCCAGTCAAGGGGCTGGCTGAGTGGCCTTAACCCAGAGGACTAGCCTTGGAAGAAAGACTGTAAACATGTCTGCTAATTAATCTAAGGGAGCTGTTCTGCCATGGGCGCAGGGGGTTGGAGACCATTGAGGATGGTGGGGAAGGGTGCATGGGTGATTGGGCTGTGGTACCATATGGAATAAACAGACTATAAATAGCCTCTCATGGGCTCTTAACAAAGGATAACTAACCACATCACACCCACCATGTGTCAGAGGCTCACTTTGGGTCAAGCACTGTGCCAAGGGCAGTGCACGCCATTTCACTGAACCACAATGCAAGTACAGCTCCACAAGCAGGTGCTGTCATCACTACCATTTATAGGTGGCAAGACTGAGGCCCGGAGAGGTCAAGTGACTTGCCCAAAACCCCGTAGTTAATATGGCAGAGCTGAGAACTGGACTCAGGCCCATGACATTCCAAAGTCTACCCTCTTATCCAAGGCACCAAAATGCAACCAAAACACTCTTCTGGGTCCTGTCACTGTCAAACAAATGACATGCTCTATAAGCATCCATTGGAAATATGATAGCCCTGAGCCTGAGCGGTATCTGTCATACTTCCATGCTGATCTACTGACCCCTAGATAGGGCCACCAAGTCCAGAAACTTCTCACTTGGCTCCACTCCACCATGCAAGTTCTCAAGAGCTGCTCTATGTGTCCTCTGCAGCATGGCCGTTCCTCTGGGAAAGCTTCGTTTCTGCCAATTTCCTGTCTGTGGGCTGGAGCGGGTCACAGACCAGCTGTCTTAGAACAAGGGTTCCTGAGCTTGACCTTGGACCATGGCTTGAAAAGGATGAAGATCACATAATAGCCTTACTCTATCCCTGTCATGATTCTGAGAGCTTTATGTGAATTAATTAACTTTATTTTTCCAATACCTATACGAGATAGGTATACTATTATCATCCTCATTTCACTGATGAGGCACAGAGAGGTTGAGTAACTGGCCCAAGGTGGCTCAGCTAGGGAGAGGTCAACCCAGAATCAAATGCAGGCTGTCTGGGGTTCAAACCCAAGAGCCACCACACCATAATGCCTGCTATTAAGGGAGAAGGACCCTCAGGAAGATTTGTTCTAGAAGGAGCCCAAGAGATTGGGGACAATGGAGCAGCTCTTGTGCCTTTCTCAGGCCCTGTGCAGGAGATGGGCTGGGTAGGGGTCTCACATGGGCCAGGCTCAGCAAAGGATACAAGTCTCAATGTTGGCTCCCACGATGTAACCAGTGACGTCAAAGTTGATGCGGATGAATTTGCCCTGCCAACAGGAAGCACAGGTCATGGTCAGTTCCCCAGCCTCAGCCCCTCACCCATTCCTGCAGGCAAGTGGGCAGGGAGATGGCAGGGGGCATACAGGGGTGCGGGAACCCGCCAGACTCAGAGTCTCACAGGGCAGCTTGCAGCTGGGATGGCCCAGGGCCTCACTGCATGCCACTTTCACACATCAATTTCACTCAGCTCTTGCAATGAACTGCAATCCATCATAACTATCCCCATTTGAAAGGTGTGAAAACTGAGGCCGAGAGAGCTGCCCAATATAAGAACACTTAGAGGTAGAGCCGTAAGGAGAACGTGTGCTTTACCACTTCCACTTTCAGTGGCTGGAGGGCTCTCTCCCTGCTGCCCTCCCAGAAATATGCTGGTTCCCCCACAAGGAGTCAGGCCCAGGTTCGTCCAGATGCAAATTAAACCTGCTGTTTGAGACAGGTGAGCCTGAATAGTGACTCTAGGAGCCATGCTATCCAAGCAGGCCCATAGGGGGTTCTGCTGGCAGGGCGGGGCCATGTCGCCCACACCTCTGCCCTGGGGCTCATCTGATCTCTTTACTGGGAGAGGATGGCTAATCCACCTGCCTCTGCCTCAGCTGAGCTACAAAGCCACCCTGCAGCCCTGGCCCTTTACCTACTTTATCAATAGCTGATGGAGGGTTGCAGCCTTTCCGCCCACCACGAAGTACATGGTGGGAGGTGTTCACCTGTGTGGACACAATCCCCTTGGCTTGCCCAGGTCTTGACAAAACCCTCCCACTTTCTCCACCAGGAAGTAAGGCAATAGAATGATCGGGATGACCAAAGCCATTGTGACTATGACAGAGAACCTGTGGCCCTGGGTGCCATCCCTCTCCCTTCTTCCCAATCAAGCATGGGCACCAGTGAGTGGAGAACATTTTTAGGGGCTAACTTTGAATTGGTTCTCATTTATACATCTGGAAACTTTGTACTGGGTGGCAACACACCCGTTCAATGCTTCTCGGTGTAGGCAGCACATCTACCATGAGGATTTTGGAAATCTAGGGGAGTGGCCGATTGGTATGTCACACGATGGTGGGGTGACTCCTTCTAGTGTACAGGGGCCAAGGATGCTGAGCATTCTGCAATGACCGGGAGAATCCCAGACACCAAGCCTTGTCCACATCCCCTGTGACTTTCAAATGCCCCATCTGACAATCACGGAAGTGAAAAACCTGTTTGTAATTAGTTGACCTAGAACCTAACCCTGTTTTAGCTAAAGACACACAAAAATTTTAAATGTTTGTTCTAATATAAGAATGTCACATCCATGTAACTCTAGGGCACATTGTTCTTTGGTTCAGAGCTTTCCCAAGAGTATGTTATCATTTTGGAAAATCCCATCCTATGGCATCAGTCACCCTGTGGCAGTCTCCATTTGTGGCTGTCACGGTCCCAGTGATTCTGGGCATAACTGCAAGTGTATGACTGTCTCCCTGTGTCTTCTAAGTTCGACTGGCCTGAGCACTGACATGCTGAATCACACATTTTAATTATGAATTGTTTTGTTTCTCCTTCATATGACAGTTCAGGCATTATGCTGATTTGTTTTTACCTGATGTGTGTAGTAAGTGATGTTTTCTATAACTCAGAAAGGGAACATGACATAGTTACTTGTTATAAAAAGTGGGTCTTGAGGGTGACAGGGATGGTGACTGCCATGTGGGTCTAGAGGAGACAGGGATGCTGGGCAGAGCAGCTCTAAGGGGCAGAGCGGAGGTTTTGATGAAAGAGTTTTTCACAGGGTCCCATCCCAGCAAGTGACAGTTCAAAGGGACCTGCAAATCAGCAGCAGTTCCCAGTCATGTGACGTCCCCATCAGCATCCCTCCAAAAATTCTCAATCTTTCCTCAGAATTCCCTCTTTAAAATACCTTTCTGACTCTCTTATGGAAGCCATCATTTCGTTTGTAAAACACAATTTTTGTCTCTGTGTCATCAGCCACCACTTTCATGGTTTTCGTGCCTCCATTAGGCTCAAGTGAGAAAGGAGAGGCCCTTGAACTGTAGGGAGGCATCTGTGGGGAGTGGCACTTCCTGTCTGGTTGACTGTCGGCTCCCCACCTAGACTACCAGCTTCATGAAGATTGTAACCACATCTGAACTGTTCTCCAGGTTCCTGTGAGCCTAGTTCAGTGTCTGATATATAGTAAGTGCTTAATAAAAATTCACTGAGCAAGCGAAAAAAATAAAAGATGGCGCATGTAAAAATGCCTACCAGAATGAGTGTACACATAGGTGTTTAATAAATGTCTGAGGACGCACGTGTCTGGTACTTCATAGGTACTCAATTCATGTTTTGTCGAATAACCAAATAACTATTGGATCTAAGTGTCCAGCACATACTAGGTGCTTGTAAATATTTATTGAATCAAATCACTGGGGAACAATTTTCTTTTTCACTTTCTGTTGCATGAAGTTTTAGAACTTTTTCTATATTTCTGCATCGCTGATTCCAAATCTGAAATCTGTTTTTTGGTGCATGCTCTAGTTTTTATGCAATTTTAATTTCTTTTTGTTACAGTTAATGGCATGCATTGGTTTTAAATTGGAGTTAAAGGGCAACGACTCTTGGATTGAACATAACCACAAGGCAATTAATGTTTTACAAACATCACTCATACATAATTATAGTTGTAGTTGTTTTTAAATGTAAAAAATTATTATCTGATAAAAACACCCTCTTATTTTAAGAGTGAATCATGGCTTCTTTGAGTAGGTGTAAATGTAACAATAGTCCTGACACCTTCTGTTATATATGTGGCTGTTACACACTTCAATGTCAAAGGCGCAATATTTCATCATTTGTGACATGTGCATATATTGCCTATTTTCAAGTTCTCCTTGGCGATCAAGACAACAATTGGGCTCCTCATCTTGTGTGTCATAATTGTGAGAAAATGCTTCATGACTGGACAAAAGGAAAACACAAAGGAATGCCTTTTGGTATTCCCATGGTTTGGTGTGAACCTAAGGACCACAGCAGTGACTGTTATTTCTGTCTGATCCATACAAAGGGCATCGGCAAGAAAAAACGACATATGATCGCATATCCTAATGTTCCTTCAGCAATACGACCTATCCCACACTCTGAGACACTCCCAATTCCAGTTGTCAATGGTTTTATTTCTTCTAAGGACGAAAAAAGTGAACATGGTGATCAAGTGTATTTTGATAAGATGCATGAGGAAATGGTTGTAGAAGCTGAAGGGTCTTCTTCTGATGCCAAGCAGTCATTAACCCCTCAGCAGTTGAGCCAACCCGAATTGAATGACTTAGTAAGAGATTTGGGCCTATCAAAGAAAGTAGCTGAGTAATTAGCCTCCAGGCTTCAAGAAAAGAATGTACTTCACTGGTCAGCTAAAGTATTCCATTTCGGGAAGCGTGAACAAATTTTTATAGACTTTCTTTCTGAAGACAAGCACTTTGTTTACTGTCATGATATCAGTAGTCTTCTCAGCCAGCTAGGTGTTACCACTTACAGTACAAAAGAATGGTGGCTATTTCTTGACAGCTCTAAACGGAGTCTGAAATGTGTTCTCCTACACAACGGTAATGTTTATGCAGTGGTTCCAATTGGTTATTCAACTCATCTGCGAGAAGATTATAATGACATAAAAATTGTCCTTGATTTACTGAAGTATGAGGAGCATAACTGGATCATTTGTATGGATCTAAAATGGTAAGTTTTCTGCTAGAACTGAGAGGTTTTATGAAGTATCCTTGCTTTCTGTGTTTGTGGGACAGCTGAGCTCAGTAGAAACACTGGACACAGAAGGAGTGGCTGAAACGTGAAGCTTTGGAAGTAGGGATGCAAAATATTGTGAATGAACCTGTAGTTAATCGAGACAGGATCATTTTTCCCCATTTCACATCAAACTAGGCTTAATGAAGCAGTTTGTTCAGGTTTTGAATAGAGAAAGTGAATGCTTTCAACATATTATTTCTGCTTTTCCTGCCTTGTCTTTCAAGAAGATAAAAGCAGGTATTTTCGATGGACCTCAAATTCAAACCCTCATACGTGACAAAGAATTTGCCAGGAAGATGAATAAGGAGGAGAAAGCAGCATGGCAGTCTTTTGTGGCAGTTACAAAGAACTTCCTTGGCAACCAAAAAGCAGAAAACTATGAACTTCTGGTTCAAAGGATGCTGTTGGCTTTCTGCGACATTGGATGGAACATGAGCGTTAAGATTCACTTCCTGAACAGTCACCTTAATAAGTTTCCCAAAAATCTTGGAGCTATTAGTGATGAGCAGGGCAAATGCTTTCATCAAGATCTGAAGATGATGGAATAGCATTATCAGGAGCAATGGGACAGAAATATGATGGCAGA
Source organism: Rhynchonycteris naso (assembly GCA_037038555.1). Classification (NCBI taxonomy): domain Eukaryota; kingdom Metazoa; phylum Chordata; class Mammalia; order Chiroptera; family Emballonuridae; genus Rhynchonycteris; species Rhynchonycteris naso. The sequence goes on along the minus strand of CM073000.1, from coordinate 186,872,252 downwards.
CTACTGCTGGAGCATCAAACGAGATGGTCCTCAACAAGTACAAAAATGCAAGAGCTACAAATGCAAATTTTTGCCTGAATAGAATTTAAATAAGTTTTGTGCAAATTTTATGATTAAAATAAGTGTTTTAATATGTTCTATTTCAAAATTGTAGACTAATTCTGATGCAGTCATATCTTTTAGTGTATTAGTGTATTTACTGCATTATATAAATTATTTTCACAAAGATGATGCCCAAGAAGACATTCTACTTCATCATGTTAAACTAAATGTTGGAAACTTTACAATAAGATGAAAACCTAAAATCTTGAATTGCAAGAAAACTGCAGCTTACAGAGAGAAACTAATGTCAGATTTGAGATCAGCACACTCGAGTTAGGTAAGAACAAGTGTTTTTGTGGATGCAACAAAAATTTTGTTCCCAGCGTTATGAATGTCAAGTGCCTAACAGGATGCCTAGTACACAAGAGATTCTCAATGAATATTGTTAATGAATACGGGAGGGAGGGAGGGAGGAAAGAAGGGAGAAAGGAAAGGAGGGAGGGAGGGAGGGAGGTGTGGCTGGAGCCCTTGCAGCATTGTTAGGTCAAGGCTGAAAACAGAGCAAACTGTTGTGACATCTGCCTCTGTCCCTTCCATTTCAAACTCCCACTGCAAACACACACTCTTCTTTCTCAGGCAAAAGATGATGCCACAGGACCTGAGCCTTCTGCGGAAAACCCGCATGGCTTTGCTACTTACGAATCGCGAGGAGTTGTCGTTCTTGACCGTTTTGGCATTGCCAAAGGCCTCCAGAATCGGGTTTGCTTGGAGAAGCTGCTTTTCCAGCTCACCCTAAAATTCATTCACATCTAGTTATTGGAGAAAGAGACCCAGACACTGACAGTACTGCCCCAGATGGAATTTGTCCCAAATCTTATCCCTTAGCCCACAGCTCTCTCTATCCTATCTCCTACCCATTCTGAGACCCCAGAGCTAATAATCCAGATTCATTCAAGGCGTTCAGAAGAGGAGCAACTGGCTGAGCTCTGCCTGCTAGGACCTCTGTTCCCCAAGAAGGCCACGTTTTTCCTTGTGAGGGCCCGCTCATTCATGCAATGTCATTGCCACTCAGAACTTCAGCACCCCACGGAACCGGGATATCATCTCCATCACAGTGAATGGCACTCCGTGGAGCTGTGCAGGGCACAGCTTGCTCCACCGCACATGGCTGTTTACATTTAACAAGCAACATCTTCAAGCTAAACCACTCCTCAGGGTTTTAGTGCAATTATTACTTTTTTAAGTTGCAATCTTCCCCTTTTGGGGACTAGTTTCCTGAAGGCTCCTGTGGAAGACAAGTCAGGAACGTGCAAAATCCACCCACCAGGGATACTTTGAACCAACTGCAGAACAAAGCTTCAAAGCAGGTTGCCTGAGCTCCATTCATCAGGTTAAATGCAGCTGAGACTGGACACAGCCCACTGGTCCCCTCTTGGGGGGTCCCCGTGCACAAAGACAGTCACGTGATTAATCGTGGCAGGAAAGGGCCAACGAGGAAAGTCATGCCGGGATGCAAGGCGCTTGCTGGTAGCCTAGCCCCCAGACATGGTGGCTGCAGACCGGCGACAGGTCTCCCTGGCCAACCTCCTCCTCCCGGACTCGCTAGGAAGTTGTGGGTTCTCAGGGTTTTCTCCTTGTTCTGCTGATTTCCTGTACCTTCTTTCAGGGTGGCAGGACTGTGCTAAAAAGAAGCCAGGGAAGGTTCTAAGGGGGAAAGAGAGTGCGCAGCTCTCTGCCTGTCACTCTTACACCAGGAGGACACTGTGCAGCTGTCCCTACAGGGGCCAAACAGGAAGCTACTCTTTATTTACGTGTTTATGTACATGCCTTCCTCCTGAGCAGCTCCCAGAGAGGACGAAACCAATGTCATCTCTGTGAAACCCCAGCCACAAGTGGAGGTCCCGGGAATTGGGGCTTGTGGAGATTTGTGCTGAGAGCGACAGGCTTCCGGTGGCTAGTGGGACTCAGTCTACAGGGATCACTCTGTCAACACATACTTGGGGTCCCAATATCCCACAAAAAAGTTCCCTTTCTAAAATCGGAATTCCAGCTGGTGGGATCAAAATGTCCCTCTCAAGGGGGCTTTAAATACGGGGATCTGACCCAAACCGCTCATTTTATGGACGAGGTTGTGGCCCAGAGAAGTTAAGTGTCTTGGCGGAGGCCGTACAGGGGCAGATTCCAACTAGATTCCTGATTCTCCTGGATTAAGTGTGGTCCTGGTATACTAGGACCCCTGGGGTCTCTTTCAGGCTGAAACCCTACATGCCAGCCCCCCAAGCTCTGCGTTAGACATGAGTTTACATATGCAGAGGTCTGAGCCAGACCTGGCTGTGTTTCGCATAGCTGGGGCCTTACCATGCCACCAAAGCTAGTGCATCGCACACCCCGAGACTCCTGTTCCTGGAGCCTTAGGTCAAGCAACCAGCATGCAAAGAGAGGCACTCACTGCACACACATGCACGAAGACACACCGTGCGCAGGGACAGGGCTCAGGGGAGGAATACAAGGACGGTGCAGGGAGGTGGAAGGAGGCATGCCACAGCAGGTCCATTAACTGACTGTCAGTCAAGCCAGGGAAGCTTTAGGGCCAGACAATCCTAAAGCATTCAACCAGATGGGCAGACACCTCCAGGGCGTTCCAGACAAGGCTACTGGCAATGGACACTTTGGTGGGGAGGGCTGGGGGTTCATTCTGCACTGGGGAAATCCATTACAGGCAAAGGATGACCCTGGGGATTCCAACAGGACTCCTACAGGTGGCAAATGCGCCCCCACGCCCTGTGCTGGCATCAGACTCCCGCTGGACCATAGTATTTTAGTGCATTTGTTGGTTTGGGTTGTGAAACTTGGGGGCCTCGCCCATTCTACCATCAGCTATGGGGCTCAGTGGGTGCAACAGGACCATGCAGATCTAAATACACTCTGTGCCTCCCGTACACACCAGGAAAACACTCTGTTACTCACGTAGGCAAAAGATGGGCCTTGCTGTGGTCAAACAATACAGTATAAAACAAATGTCGGTTACTTCATTCACACTGCATCGGGGGCTGGAGAACACATGATTCCACCCCCGGGCAGCCTGCACTCCCCAAGGTAACTAGGACAGCAGCAACTTCTCTTTGATTCGATTTCTTTCTCTGCTTTGCTCATTCCATTTCTGATTCCTTGTAGACCCAGAGGTTTCAAAGGTTTCTGTAACTGCAGGGGCTGTGGTGGGGGATCTTTAAGACCCTATCAGGTGAGATGCTGTCTGAGCTGTGTTTACACGTGCAGAGGGAAAAGTGCCTGGCACATGGTAGGCACTTGATAAAGAGCGGTCATTATTACTAAGTACTATGGTTTCTTGTTGTTTTCTTATTTTATTTTTTTATTTTATTCATTTTTAGAGAGGAGACACAGAGTGAGAGAGAGAGAGAGAGAGAAAGAGAGAAAGGGGGGAGGAGCTGGAAGCATCAACTCCCATATGTGCCTTGACCAGACCAGTGCAGGGTTTTGAACCGGCGACCTCAGTGTTCTCAGGTCGACGCTTTATCCACTGCGCCACCACAGGTCAGGCTATGGTTTCTTGTTTTGACTGTCCCAGGGAAAGGCAAGGAATTGGGAAGCCGCAGTTAACTGGCACGCAAACTTTGGGGAGATCTCACCTTACACAGCACGCCAGGGACAGCTAGAAAATGCTGGACCTTGGGTTTTCTGCATTTGTTTGAGGGAGGAAGGTTTCTGAAGCTGAAACTGGTGCCCATCCCCGAGCTCTGGGGCAAACTAGTCTCTGTGGCTGCTCCAGAGTCACCTCTGAGCGCCAGAGGCAAGCCCGGGAATGACAGGAACCAGTGACATCCAGCCCATTGTCAGCCCTCCATCCTGCCTTCTCTCCAGCCCAAACCTTCAGACAGAGGCACTGGAAAGTCCTTCAAGCAGCCCCATTGCTTTTCCCCTCCTCTGGGACAGATGAGGGAGGGCTAAAATGGAGAAGAAGGAAGAGAAGGATGGACCCAAGAAGGGGTCGTTCTAGAAACCTGTTTCTCATTTTCTTCCAAGTCCTTAATCAAACTGTGCCATTGTGGGGTTGTATGTAAGATTATTTGATGTCTCTTTCCCACGTGTCTGGAAGCTTAGTGACTAGAATGACAGCATCTCTTGGACTCACCACCGGGGCACATTCCAGCAGCACCAGGCACACAGCAGAGTGACTGTGGGCTTCCGTCACCGGCACTGGACCAAAGCCCACATGCTGAGTGACACCAACACTCCCATCCCCTGGGGCCCCCATCGGAAGGACACATGGAGGAATGGCAGAGGTGCCACACTCCAGGGAGTTCACAGTCACAAAGCAGAGGTCCCCAGACAGGTGACTGCCTCCCCGAGGATAGCTGGCAATGTCTGGAGACATGTTTGGTTGTCATCACCGGGGGAGGAGTTGCTACCAGCATCTAGTGAGTTGGGGCCCGGAATGCTGCTAACCCTAAGTGCACAGGAGGGCCCCACGGCACAGAATTATCTGGTCCAAAGTGACACAGGCACCCCTATGGAGAAGCTCCAGTGGAAAGCAGACTCCTCACTGTGGCAGGGAGGGGGCTCGGTCCATTTCACAAAACAGGACCCCTCACATGATGATCCTGGCTGGGGCAAGGAAGCACCCAGACCCAAATGCCACCCCCCAGGTAAAAAAGACCCCTCCTGTGAGCTGTCGCAGGAGGGGACAGTTAACCATGAACCTGAGTGGTTACAATCCAAGTCCTGGCCCTCATAACAGTGCTTGTCTGTAACTCAGTCAGGCCACGAACCCGGAGACCCATCTGCTGAGGCACAGCCACTGGCCAGGAGCTTCCACTCACCGTGATGCTCGTGTCCTTCTTGCCCTTGTGGGACGAGGCCACCACGGCCAGGTACTGGATGACTTTCTTGGTGTTCTCCGTTTTCCCAGCTCCAGACTCGCCTCTGAAAGATACGGGAACAGTAACCTGGAGATGATCCCATGCAGGTGTTCTGTGGGGACCTTTCTGTGACTCCATACCATTTGCCAAATGGGGAAACTGAGGCTCTCTGCAGGCTAGCGACTTGCCCAAAGTCACATCGTTGGCAGAGAGTGGGCAAGGCCTCAAAGCCTGGACCAATATCTTAATCTGCTCTTCCTGAGAGGATGCAAGAAAGAATTCAGATGAAGAGAAAAACCTGAGTTTTCCTACTAAGGTCCAAACTTAGGTTTATTTGGAACTAAAAAAAAATAGATTGGATTTTTTAGTGCGGTTTTTGGTTCAAAACAAAAGTAAGTGAGAAGTACACAGCGTTCCCACATCCCTCTGCAGCCCACACATGCACAGCCCCCCAATTATCGACATTCCCACCAGAGCGGCCCATGCGTCACTGTCAATGAACCTAAACACCACTATCACCCAAAGTTCACTGTTTTTACATTAGGGCTCATATGGAATAGTTTTACTGCAAACTATCTACATTTATTTATTTATTTATTTATTTATTTATTTATTATTTTTTGGCAGAGACAGAGAGAGGAACAGATAGGGACAGACAGACAGAAAGGGAGAGAGATGAGAAACATCAATTCCTTGTTGCGGCTCCTTAGTTGTTCATTGATTGCTTTCTCATATTATGTGCCTTGACCGGGGGGCTACAGCAGACCGAGTGACCCCGGGCCCAAGCTGGTGAGCCTTGCTCAAACCAGACGAGCCCACGCTCAAGCCGGCAACCGCAGGGTCTCAAACCTGGTTCTTCTACATCCCAGTCCAATGCTCTATCCACTGCGCCACCACCTGGTCAGGCAAATTATCTGCTTTTATGGCATCAGTACCTTTGTTAGAGATGAAAAAAGCAGGCAAGAGGCAGCTTACGAATCACTCAGAGTATCAGGACCAGAGGGGACATTTTAGAAGTTCCCCTTCCAGGAAAATGGGCAGATGTAAGCCCCTTCAGCCTCTGAAGCAACCCACTTTGATTTTCAAGTGGCTAAGTATCAAAGGATAAATCTGGTTGAAGTAATTCATGCTAAGGTGTAAATGACTGATAAGTTTAGATCAGCAGGGCACTGTCTTATCAAAAGACTATGCCTAAAGTATAAGAATATAAGGGTACATTTTCTTTCTTTCTTTCTTTCTTTCTTTCTTTCTTTCTCTCTCTTTCCTCTCTCTCTCTCTCTCTCTCTTTCTCTCCCTCCCTCCCTCCCTCCCTCCCTCCCTCCCTCCCTCCTTTCCTCTCTTCTCTTTTTCTTTTTTTCACCAAGATGGCCTTCTTGGGACAGCTGCCTTTCTTGGCCACCAGAGATCATCTCAGTGGGATTGTTTCATACAAGAGTTCCAGACCCTGCTTCTGACTCCCACCATTCCCAGCAAAAGGGAAGGACAGGGCCTCAACCTTTCCTTCTCATCCTCTCCTCTCTCTCTTATTTATTTATTTTTTTTGGTGTGTGTGTGTTTTTTTTCTCTTTGCCTAGACTCTCATTTCTGAGCTCACTGAATATGCTGAAATGCAAGAGGTAATTTTTTTTTTTAAGTTTGGAAAAGAACTTGTCCACCCCAAGGTCAGCTCCGGGTTCTCCCTGCTGGACCAGTGCCACCAGCTCTAGTGCGGTCCCTGCTCTTCTTCCTAATTAGGAAACAGAAAAATTAATTTGCTCTGCCAAGGGCCTGTTAATAACTTTGTGCATGGTTTAAAAAAAAAAGGAGAAGAAAGAAGAAAATGTAACTTTAATTGCTGGCCCCAATCCTACAGTCACTACCCTCCAGAAATCAAGTGTCTGATCTCCAGGAACAAAGAAACATCCCACGAGCGCCGTCCTCCCCGTTCCCAGGGGTCTTTGTTCCCCCTGGCCGCATTATTCCATGCGGCCTCAGAGGCACTTTGTAAAATGGGAATGAGAGGTAAAACTAAGTTCAAACCAAAAAAAATTTATTTTTTTTACATTTTAAGGAGAGAATGAACTTTGATATAAGGGAGCAGAGGCCCTGTGCTCATTGTTTCACGTGCATTCTCTCCTTTACCTCTGTCCCCCAATCCTGAAGGTAGGACTTGTCGCTTATGTGTTATTACAGAAGAGGAATGCTAGCCCAGAGTAGGCAAACAACTTGCCCTAAGCCACACAGCAAGGTCTAGGAATGTGCTTGCTAGGGCCAGAGAAAGGGATGGGAAAAGAAACTGGTATTTGTTGAAGGGTTACTCTACAGTAGGCAATCTGTCCATATAATCCTCCCAACAACCTAATGAAGGAATTATTGACTATCGCCATTGCCCACCTGGGGGAACTGAGGCTCGGAGAGGTTGAAGTAAAGTGTTCCAGGCCCCAACTGCTCCCTCTGTTACACAGACAGGAGAGGGAGAAGAAGTGATTTGGACATGGGTCTACTTGATGCAGAGCCCATGTTCTTCCCACTACCCTTTTATTTTAAGACATGAGAGAGGGGATTAGAATATAGGAAAGTCCAAGCAAAGCCCTGACCTCACTTCACCAAGAGGTTAGTCATACATTCGGGGTACCACTCGATCATTTACACCTTCGTATGAATTATGTCAGTAGGCTAATGTCAGAACACTTGATAAACGTCCCCTCAAACTGAAGGGGGAAGGTTCTGATCGGAGCAAGAGGAAGGAGAGACAATCTTAGTGTAGCAGACCACCTGAGCCCATTCAAATCCAAGACAAAAAGCAGGACAGCGGTGTACATGGTGTCCCCAGATCACTACTGCTCATCCTCCCTCTCCCACGGTTTCCTCATTTTTCACCTCTACCTTCAGCCTCTCCCACCTCCTCCCTTTTACAACAAAGACATCAGCATGACCGTGACCATGGCCTGGTCTTCCACCTTGTAGGGGAGGTAAAGTGGGACACAAACTATGGGAATCAGCTTCTCCCCATGTGGGCTGCTTGGCTCAATAGTTTCCAAGTTCTATTGATAAAAATAAATTGTCCTGGGAGGTTCTGCCAAAGAAAACACAGCAAGCTCTAGGCTCATGGGTGTCTGAAGATTGATATGCCCAGGGCTGCTTTAGAAACATTAATCTTTACTTTTCTGACCCCTGACTCTGGGGATGAAAATGCCTTCCTGGTCAGAGCACCTTAAACGTCTGTCCTATTTCTTGGGGGACTTGGAGCCCAGATTCCTGCTCCTGGAAGAAGACCCAGATTCATGACTATATACAGCCTTATGGCCTGTAATTGCTCCCCAACCACGTCCTTTGAATCAGTCCAGCCTCAGCGGCTGGAAGGAGCTATCCAATGGCTGCTGAACCTTCAGCCCCACGCAGGGCAGGCTTCATAGTTGTGCAGCCCGAGCAGCCTTACAGAGATCGTTCTGAGGAGGGCTCTGTGCTTGATTTGACACTCTTGCTGCCATCTAAAAATTCTTTTATTTATTTTTTTAACAGAGGGCAATGCATTGCATTTTTATATGGCACGGCTTTACGAATCAGGTAGCTGGTCCTAGCTCCCAGGGCTGAACACCATTTCTAAGTCCATTTCAGCTTGTGGTCTTTCCTTGGTAGTAAAGCCAAATTGGCTCTGAATCTCAGAGCTGTTCAGTCCCTGCTCCTCGTGTGATTCCCACCCTTGCAGATGGCACGGTCCTCTGGCATTTGTGCTATCCAAGTCCTATATACCCTGCAAAGCCCAGTTAACAATGCCTCTATTCTGAATACTGCCTCCAGCTCACCCGGCATAAGAAATAGCTCCTTCCTTTCAGCATCAACGGGCAAAATAGCACGAGCCCCAGGACCTGACTGCCTGAGTTCAAATTCCTGCTCGGCCCAATCTGTGTGATCTTGAGCAAGTCATTTAACTATTCCCATGCCTCAATTTCCTTACCTATAAAGTGGGTATAATAAAAGTACTTATGATTATTATGAGTATTAAATGAGTGAATATATGTAAAACATTTAGAACAAATCCAGGGTGTAGATGGTGTTACAGTGAGTTGTATACTTGAAACCTGTATGATTTGGCAAACCATGTCAACCCAATAAATTAAACATTAAGTAAAAAAATAAAGTATGAAATGTTAGCTATTATCACTTTTATAACCATTTCCCCCTAATGCTTATATATTCTTTTTATATCATTACCTTTAACATTCAATTCATACTATCATTGAAATAGAACTTGTATTTTTTCCATACTAACATTGAAATAGAAATTGTATATTTTCCCAGTATTTAAGCCAAATGCTAGCAGACCACTTTTGTAAAGGGCCAGATAGTAAATATTTTAGGCTTTGCATGTCACACATTCTCTGTCCCAGCTACTCAGCTCTGCCTTGTGGTATGAAAGGAGATGTATAAACAAATGAGCATGTTATAAAGTTCCAATAAAACTTTATTTACAAAAATTCAGTCAGGGGTGAAATGTAGCCCACTGGTCAGAGTTTGCTGACCCCTGGCTAAAGTCTTTAGCTCTTTCCTGTCCACTTTAGATTCCAGTTCACACTTTTGCCCAGGACCTAGAAGACCCCACATACCTCTCTCTGATCTCATGTGCCCCCACCCTCCTCCTGTAATCCACCCCCTACACACACACACACACACACACACACACACACACACACACACACACACACACACACTTACCCCTTGAACACACAGCTCTCTCTCAACCCGGGGCCCCTCCGTCACTAGTCCCTCACGCAGGGCCTCCGATGTGTTCATGTTGATGAACCACATGCTAGGCCAAATAGAACTCATGTCTAAAAGTTACATTTGTTCAATTTTCAGTTTCTCATCTACATAATCATCTATAGCAACTGTTAGTCCCAAACTGGCTTATCTTGACCACTGATCATTTCTAAAAGCTTATCCCCTGCTTTCAACTTGTGGATCCTCAAGTCACTTATGCTGATTGTAGCAATGACCAAAATAAAATTTATTAAGGACAGCTAAGTTGTTGGTGGGTCAGGGGGTGACTAGATGCACTTTCAAATAAAAGTTGAATGGTTTCGGGATTTCCCTCTTCACAATGGCCAATGCCTACTTCCTCCTGAGCATTGGCTATTGAGGGGCAGCATGCCATGGGACAAGGAGAGGGTGCCCATCCACAGCGAGCATATATTCCAGGAGGGAGACGGACAACAGGCAAGGTGGCTGTTATCGCTTTATTAGAGTAACAGGATCAAGGGGACAGCGTGAGGAGGAGCTGAACCCTGAAAGAGGCCCATGGGAAATACTGGGGGAGGGAACAGCCGGCAGAGGGAAGAACAAGGACAAAGCGCCATGATAGGGGAACACTGGGCACACGTGGGCACAGAAAGGAGCCCAGTGCAGCTGGAGGGTCAGGAGGGGGAGGGATGGTAGCAAGCAATAAGGGAAGAAAGGTTGGGCTGGATTACAGACAACCTTCTGGGCCAAAGTAAAAAGTACTGATATTATTCTAATACAGTGGTTCTTAACCTTTTTTGAGGTACCGAACCCACCAGTTTCATATGCTCATTCACCGAACCCTTCTTTAGTGATAAATAAAATATGATTTTTTTTCCAAATTCAAGACATAGGTATATGTTTTTTACTGGTGCACAAAATGAGCCGTGCATGAACATCACCTTGCTCAAAGAACAAAACCAACAAAGTGCATGAACTCACAACAAATTACGGTATTACTTTATTCTGGCCTCCGCGGCAGAGGCTTCTCCCAACCCCTGAGACCGACTCATCGAACCCCTAGGGTTCGATAGAACCCAGGTTAAGAACCACTGTTTTAATAAGTACAGGAACTCATTTCAGTAGGGGACTGGGGCTTGAGAACCAGTGGGGAAGAAGTCAGAGCTGCAGGGCCGAGCATGGGCTCTAGGAAGGATAATAGAGTAAGCAGAGTGATCACTGCTACAGCAGCAGATCCTTACTGAGCATGACGCAGTGGCACGCTTCTCTGTCTCCGACATGGGTTAAGTCCCTTCCTCCCTACAACAGCCGCCCAGAAGAGCACCCACTGAGCCTAGTTTACAAATGGGCAAACAGAGGCTCAGAGAAGTTCAATGAATTAGGGAGAGGCAGTGGGATCTGAGGAGTGGAGAGAGGTGAGAAATAATTCAGAACCACACTGTCCAATGCAGGAGCCACTAGCCAGAGGTGGTTATCTAAATAAACTCAAATTAAATAATAAAAGTCCATTCCTTGGTCACATTAGTCACCTTGCAAATGCTCAGCAGCCATCATCACAGAAAGTCCTATTGAACTGCACTGTTTTAGAAGAAGCAGAACATGCTATTGATGTGGCTATTGAGGATAAGGTGAGGGTGACTTTGTCTTCATCCTCACAGCCTCTCCATAAACTCAGTTCAAAGAGGTTAAGCAACCTGTGCAGGATCACACAGCTAGGAAGCCATCTGTAAGGCACATTCTTTTCCACTCCCTTCTGCCACCACATAAAATTCATTCACTCACCAGCTGTCGGATTAACAATACTATTTTCTACAGATGTAGGTAAGCAATATCATTTTTCTACCCAGGTATCTTGGCAGATGATACCTGGCTCACAGGTGCTCAAAAGAGGTCTCAGGTTGGCTGAATAATGCCCCCCCCAAAGATGTCCACCTCCTAATCCCAGGAACATGTGAATATGTTACCTTACATGGCAAAAGGGACTTTGCAGTTGTGATTAAATGAAGGTTCTGGAGATGAAGCAATTATCTTGCATTATTCTAGTTGCCCAGTATGATTACAGGGTCCTTATAAAAGGCTGGTTGGAAGGCCAGAGAGAGAGAGAGAGATTTGAAGATGCTACAAGCTGGCTTTAAAGATGGAAGAAGGAGCAACCCTGGCCAGTTGGCCCAGTGGTAGAGCATCGAACCGGCGTGTGAAAGTCCCGGGTTCAATTCCCTGTCGGGGCACACAGGAAAAGTAACCGTCTACTTCTTCATCTCTCCCCCTCTCTTCTCCTCTCCTGAAGCCATGGCTTTATTGGTTCGGGGGCTGAGGATGACTTCATGGAGCCTCAGGTGCTAAAAATAGCATGGTTGCGAGCATGACCTTAGATGGGCAGAGCATCATACCCAGGTAAATGTTGCTGGGTAGATCCCACTTGGGGCACATGAAGGAGTCTGTCTCTCTATTTCCCCTCCTCTCACTTGGAAAAGAAGGAAAAAATAAAATAAAAATAATAAAGATGGAAGAAGGGGCCACAAGCCAAGGAATGTAGATGGCTTCTGGAAGCTAGAAAGGCTAGGAAACACCAAGGCAGCAGGTGGCTGTATTGCATTTACATCCATGCACCTAGGTGGTATTTTATCATTAGTCTGAGCGTTCAGTGTTAAGCATCGAATGTTGATTTCTCATCACGGAAGAGGAGAATTCAGCTCCCATTTGACCCTCTCCTCTTCTCCGTAGGGGCGCTGTGCTCACATATAGTGTTAGAACAACACTTGGGGTTTGCATTATGAAGACAATGGAGACACTACACACAATTGAGCCCCTTCATTTATCGTGATTACTCCTCTGTCCTGCCCAACTTTTGGTTTTCCCTGGAATTAATAATTACCTAGTCTTACTATTTTCCAGTTCTATATCAATCCCAAACTAACCACAAATTGTCCAAGTCTTCTGTCAATGGATCACACTGTCTTCATAGCAACTGCCACCATCCAAAATTCTTATTTATCTAGTTCACCACCAGGACCCCCGGGGACCTACCACCTGCCTGGCACCAGCTGGTACAAAATGAGTATTCGTTGCGTGAGTCTGTCCTTTTGACTTTGGGAGCTTGCTATAAGGAACAATTGAGGGGGAAAAGCACTTCTGAAAAGCAGGTAGCAAGCTCCAATTCCAAGTATGGCAGTTAGAATGCCTTAGTACCTTAACTCAGAAGTTGTCATTCACAACTCCAAAGAAACATGCAGGAAAAGTTGTAACAGCAACAGTCTAGAAATAAAGCCGGTTCCTGGGGATATCTGTTAATATTGCTAATAATTCTGTTTATAACATGATTTGTTGCCTTTTTTAAAACGTTAAACACCAATGAGAGGTAAGAGAATATACATTTGTTTGTGTGTGTGTTATCAAGTACTGTGGTATTTTCTACAGGTCACACCATGAGAACATGGCAGAGTTCAGCCCAGGACTCTTCTGTCTGTCACCCTGAATGCCACCAAAGGAAAACCTGGCCTAGCCTGGAGTTGAAACGGCCTCAAATTGCCTTGCTTAGGGCCTCAAGTATTGTCACAGCATCACTTAGGAGTAAAAGGAACCCAAATGTACCCCCTCTCTCCCAATCACTCACTTAGCCAAAAGCGTCAGCTAACACGCTGAGGACCCTGGCCCAGGATGGGCTCATCCCAGCCCAGGCTCTCCAGAAGCCAAGACCAGGAAACCTCTCGTCAAGCCCTTTAGGGACCAGGTAGCCCCAGAAACCATTCTGCCACAGGCCGGCACTGATAGGCTGGAAATTTAGAAGAGCCAGACACTTCCACTGCAAAATATGCATGAGGACTTCCAGGGCCATCCAGCCCTCCCCCCCACTGCAGGAGGGGACTACTCCCGACACCCCCTCCAGGGCCATCCAGCCCTCCCCCCACTGCAGGAGGGGACTACTCCCTGACACCCCCTCCAGAGCCCTGCCAGCCCGGCCCTCTCTCCACCCCAAAGCAGGTGGGTGTGCACAGCTCAGACTCGGCCATCCCTTCAGTGTCCTCAGTGTAGATGACCTATGACACCTGTGTCCATCTTGCCAGCTCCCTGGCTGGCCCAGCTGCTTCACAAACACCCAGGACACTAGATAAAAGCACGGGCTTCCCCAGCTCCAACCCAAGCCACTGTGTCAAGAGGCTCTGCGGCTTATCTGGGCCATTCGCCTCTTGAACCAGTTGCCCAGGAACTGATGTGCAGCCATATCTGGGTCATGTTTATTTTGGTTTGTGCCTAATACTAACTAGGGGGCTGGGCTGTTAAATCTCTTGAATAATGAGGGATGGTAGGAGTGGGTGTAGGGGCTGGAGATGTATTAGTGTCCCATTGCTGCTGTAACAAATTATCACGTACTTAGTGGCTTAAAGCAACACACACATACAACTTCCCGAGGTCAGATATCTGACATGGGTCTTAAGGAGCTAAAGCCAAGGTGTGGACAGGACTGCTTTCCTACTGGGAGCAGTAGGGGAGAGCCTGCTTTCTTGCCTTTTCCAGCTGCCAGAGACGGTTCTCAGCCCTGCCTCTCATCCTTAGTATCCTCCCTCTTCAAAGACAGTAATGTTAGGTCAAGTTCTCACATTCATCACCCTCTGACTCTCCTTCTATCTCCTATGTTGAAGGACTTTGTGATTACATTGGGCCCACCTGGATAAACCAGGTTTGTTTCCCTATTTTAAGGTCAACTGACAGGCAACCCTAATATCACCTGCAACCTTCATCCCCCCGATACCATGTAACCTGACACAGCCACAGGTTCCAGGGGTTAGGATATGGAGATCTTTGGGGCCATAATTCTGCCCATCACAGGAGGGATCTTCCTCAAGGGTGAAGATTCTCTGAATGAGTCTAAATTGAGCTAATATCTTCTGACCATGTACCTAAAACCTCAAACAAACAATGGCCCAAAACACCAAATATGGCTCAGACATGGTTGCTAATTGTGAAATTGTAAAGCAAGACTTTAATAGCAGCCAAGACATTCTCGCCAACAGTGATGGCATCTGGCTTCACAGAGCTGTCATTCCATTCTGCACGGACAATGTTTAGCTCGGGGCCTGGCACACAGTAAGTGCTCAATGAATGCTTCTTTAAAAAGGGGAGACCGTGCCAAACAAGAGGGCACCACATATCGTTGACAATTTAGCTGTGCCTGGCTCAGAACAAGAACATTTGTTCAAGACAGACAGCTGTCAGAGGGGACAAAGTGGAGGGGCTAGACGAAAGAAGGTGAAGGAATAGCCAGAAAACATATATACACAGCACATAGACACAGGCAACAATGTGGTGATGGCCAGAGCGGAAGGTGGTGGGGGCAAGGTAGAGGTGGGCAAAGAAGGGTGGAGGGAATGGGGATAAAAAGAGACCTTGTTTGGGGCGATGGGCACACAATGCAGTATACAGGTGATGTTTTATTGAGCGGAACACTTGAAACCTGTATGGTTTTGTAAACCAATGAGTGTTACCCCAATAAATTCAATTTTTAAAAAGAAAATTTATTCAACAAATGTTTAGTGAGCACCTACTCCCTAATAAGCTATGAGGGAATGCACTTGGAATGATGAACAAATCAAAGAGCCTTGCCCTCACGGACCTTACTCTTCCATAGGTTGAGTCGTGACTTCAGAAAAACAGAAGAAAACGCAGCTCCACTTACGTGCATAGAATGGACTGGTCCTCTCGATCTGAGAACAGAAAGAAAAGAGAGCCGTGAGTCAGAAGAAGCTCTGAGCTGAGGGTCTGGATATGGTGCCTCCGGGGTCCCCCATTCTAAGCTCTTGCACACTGGTCCCACTAGGGGTGACAAGGGGCCAGCTGGGCTCATTGCCCAGGGCATAGGGGATGAGACCAAAGCCAAGAGGGCAGCAGGGTTATTTGAGGAACACCCCTCCTGACCCCAAAACTCTCAGGCAGCCCCAGAAAGATGCTAGAGTCTGACTTGTTCAGGAGGTAGTGATCTTTCCAGCCCCACCAGCTCTGGGGGGTCCTGGGAGACCCACTCTGCCCAGAATCGGTCATGGATGGAATACTGAATGTGGATTCAGAGACTGGGGTCCATCTGGCCACTTCCCAGTTCTGTGGCCCTGGGAAAATATTTGTAACCTCTCTATACCTCAGTTCCTTCATCGGGAATACAGGGAAGTAGACACTTTTTGGTTTAAAAATTCAGCAACTATTCCTTCTTCCAGGAAGACCATCCTGTGTTCTTTTAGGAGACATGTCCCCTGCCCCGCCTCTGCCATCATATACAGTATTGATGGGGCTTCCCCACTGGCTCCCCAAGCCCAGAAGTGAGAAGGGGTCCTAGACTGTGTTGTTCAGGTTCTCCCAGCTGGATCGAGAACAGGGACTCACAATGGACGGACAGAGTCCTGAGGGGTCCTCATGTCCTATCCCCAGAGCCCGACCAGTTTCTGTCATTTCCTGATGCTGGCTCCCCAGTCTTTCCAGCCCATCTGTGAGCTTCCAGATACTTCTCTACAAATCCCTTCCCTAGATAAGGTGCCAGGTTGGTCTCTGTTGCTCACCATCAGAGAATTCTGGCGGATATAGCAGGCATCGTGAGATTCAGTGTGATTATGCAGGCATTACTCATCACCTTCTCTTTAAAAGCCTGTTTTCTCTCCAATGACAAGCAAAGGGAGGCTTACCAAGCCCTTTAATTATCAACCAATTAGCCATAACTGAGAAATCAGAGCATCACATTCACTGATGGCCACCCCACAGCATTTCTCCAGTCCACTCCCCAGGCCCACCTCCACCACCACAGAGCTCAGTCCCTCATGCTCAAAGACCCCCCTCGATCTTTTAGTAGCCTCCTCAAAGCCTCTTCCACTTTGCACATTTCTTAAAACAGAAACACAAATTTACCATATGAACCAGTAATCCCACTACCAGGAATCTAACCAAGTGCCCTGAAAACATGAAAACATGTGTCCTTACCAGACTGGCACACAAATGTCCCAAGCAGTGTCACCATTAAGCTAAAAAGAGGAAACAACACAAATGTCCACCAACTGATGACCAGATAAACCTAATGTGGTATAGCCATGCAACGGAATATTATTCGGTCATAAAAACAATGAAGTACTGATTCCTACTGCAACCTGGATGACTCTCAAAAACATTATGGTAAGTAAAGAAATCAGCCACAAAAGACCACATATTGTTTGATTCCACGTACAAGAAATATCCAGAATAGGCAAATCCACCGAGACACAGATTAGGGGCAGCCAGGGGTGGGGGTGGGGTTACTGCAAATGGGCATGAAGGATCATTTTGGGGTTCTCAAGCTGGACTGTGGTGATACTTACATAACTGTCAATTTACTGAACATCATTGAATTTTACACTTAAAATGGATGAATTTTTGGTATGCAAATTTTATCTTTTTTTTTTTTTTTTTGACAGAGAGCAAGAGTCAGTGAGAGGGACAGATAGGGACAGACAGACAGGAAGGGAGAGATGAGAAGCATCAATTCTTTGTTGCAGCTCCTTCGTTGTTTATTGATTGTTTTCTCATATGAGCCTTGACCAGGGGGCTTGATCAAGCCAGCGACCTTGGACTCAAGCCAGTGACCTTAGGCTTCAAGCCAGCGACCTTTGGGCTCAAGCCAGCGACCATGGGGTCATTCATGTCTATGATTCCATGCTTAAGCTAGTGACCTTGGGCTTCAAGCTAGTGACCTTTGGGCTCAAGCCAGCGACCATGGGGTCATGTCTATGATCCCACGCTCAAGCCAGTGACCCTTCACTCAAGCTGGTGAGCCTCCACTCAAGCTGGATGAGCCCATACTCAAGCCGGTGACCTTGGGGTTTTGAACCTGGGTCCTCCACATCCCAGTCCAACACTCTATCCACAGTGCCACCATCTGGTCAGGCTGTAAATTTTATCTTAAATAATTGTTTTCTTAAATTATAAATAGAATTTTTTATTTGTCACCATTAAATGTCTAAATTTTAAACAGATTCTGGGACTGAGGGATCAAACCCATCAGTTCATTCAACTTCAGCACCTGTCTCATCTCCAGTAGATTTTGCAGAACTGCTACCCTCATCATGAAGCTCCATGAGTTTGCTCAGGCTTCTTCATCATTTTGACTTTTCTAACAAAGATTGGCCAGCCTTTTCCAATGTTGTTTGGAATCAATTTATTGACCACTTCCTTCAAGTCACGTGTCTGTACCTCTTGGGTCATGATTTCCATCATCTTCTTCCAGATTTGGTAGACCAAATAGCAGAGGCTGAGCATAAGAGGTCTTCCAAATCTGATTGTTGTATTTTTTAGTAAAACCAACTCAGAATAGACAAAGCAAATAATCATCGGTAGTCTTGACATCAACATGAGCTTTAATCATGATCTGCCACTTTTGACTGTGGAGCACATTTTGTCATGAGTAAGATCCATGCCATGGAAATTAGGCAGTATTTTCCCTGAACATCTTCAGTAATTAGCTTAAGTTTTCTAAATGTAATTTCATTATTCTTTAGCTAGACTTACTTAAAAACACGACCCTTGGCTCTGGCTGGTTGGCTCAATGGATAAAACATCAGCCTGGTGTATGGATGTCCCAGGTTCAATTTCCTGTGGTCAGGGCACACAGGAGCAGTGACCATCTGCTTCTTTCCCTCTCCTTTTCCTCCTTCTCTGTCTCTTCTCCTCTTGCAGCCAGTGGCTTGATTGGTTTGAGCATCAGTCCTGGGCACTGAGGATTACTTGGTTGGTCCAAGTGTCAGTCTCAGGTGCTAAAAATAGCTCAGTTGATTTGAGCATCAGCCACAAACAAGGATTTCCAGGTAGATTCCAATTGGGACATATGTGGAAGTCTGTCTCACTATCATTATCTCCCCTCTTCTCATTAAAAAAAAAAAACAACAATAAAAATACATTACCCTTGTGACCATCAGATGAGATTTTGGTTTCCTGAGTTCTCAAGACTGGTGTTTTTCCAGTATTTTTAATATTGAACACAGCTGGTGCTTCCACATCATACCAATCTTCCTTAGAAGACGGGTCAGCCACTCACTTCCCTCTTGGCTCCCTTGTTCTGCCTTTCATAAGGCATGCTCTTTCCCACTGCCATGGTGCTGCTCAGAAAGCCAAAAGGTTAAATAGCTATTTTAAATCTGTCCATGGCTCCCCAGTGCCCTTAGATAAGGCCCAAGCTACTGAGCATGTCATCTAAGGCCTCCCATGACTGGCTGCTGCCCGCCTCCCCAGCCTTGGCCCTTTACCCCCTCACTATTAATGCCCCAGCAATCCCACCTAGATCAACCCCTGAGCACATTCTGTGCCTCTGTTCAGGCTGTTCCCTCAGCATAGAAGGCCTTTCTCTTCTTTTTCTGGCTACTCCCTGGTCCCTCAGTCTCAAAGATGACACCTCTTCCAAGAAGCCTTCCCCACCACGATGGAGCCAAGGAGTGGCTTGGCTGTAACTCTGCTAGCACTCCCAAACTATCACAAATAGTCAACATTGCTTGAAGGAATAAACCACCTGCTACCAGCCTCCTCAAATAATCCACTGCTACCTCCAAGCCCCTCCCAGAAACTCTGGCGCTGTCATTGGTGCCTGCCCATCCCTAAAACAGAGGCAATGTGCCACCTCCATAGCCCCATAGCCCCTGTGCTTTATTTCTCTTTGCTGTGTCTCTGCCACACAGAACCATGAACCCATCACAGACAAAAGCATCCAGTCCTGTACCCTACTTCCCCAGCTCCTGGAACCCTACCCCTCGTGCCTTACACAGAGAAAATTTAGCTTGGTGAGCTTTGAAAAAAGCCAACCCCAAACCTAGGATACATGAGCTTGTTGGTGCAGAAGATCAATATACATGCAAGAAATTGACTCATTCGTTCATTCATTCATTCAACAAATACTTTTATGGCATCTACCAAGTCCCAGCACTATGTGGGGTCCTGAAACTACCACATATAGTATCTAACACTCAGCACCTACTCAGTGCCACATATTGTTCTAAGCATTTACTCATTCAACCCTCACACATCTTATGAGATAGACTTTTTTATTCCCTTACTATAGATGAAGAAACTGAGGATCAGAGAAAGTTTAAAATTTGCCCATAATTACTGAACTAGTCCACAGATAAGGCAGACTTTGAACCCAACACCTACTATTTATTAAGGACCTACTATGGCCCAGACACATTGTGAGGCACTTCTCATGTGTGGCCTTTAATCCAGGTCCTTTTAGGATCGAGGAAACTGAGGTTAGGTAGCCCAAAGTCACACAGTTACTTTGGTGGCTGACCTGGGTTTTGAAGCATTGCAAGTCAGAGCCTGGGCTCCTTCTGCTTTTTCAAGACAGTGTACAGGAAATGGAACACGGGAACTGAGGGTCCCAGGCTCCAGGGCGATTAGGGAAGGCACTAGAAGACAAGGCCACCTTGGAGAAACCAGCAGGGGTAAGCCAAAGAAGGAGTGAGACCTAATGCCCAGGCCAGGGGAGCGGCTGCACTAACCTCTCAGGTAGGAAGAAGGAAGCCAGGGCATGAAGTGACCTCTGGGCTGGAAGGATCTGCCTCCCAAAAATCGAATCTCGAGTCTGTAGACTTGTCTCATCACCACGGCGACACCTGGCCCAAGAGCCATCACTTTTGGCCCAGATCTCCCTCCCCCATCACCCCGCTCGGCCTGTACCCCCTGCCATTCTCACCAGGCAGCCTTTCCAAGTGTAAATTTAAAAAACTTGGTAAGCATGTAGAACATAAAATCTACCATTGTAACCATTTATAAGTCTACAAACTCAGTGGCACTGAGCATATTCACACTGCTGTGCCACCATCACCAGCATCCATCTCCAGAGCTCCTTTCATCCTGCAAAACTGAAACTCTACACCCATGAAGCACTAACTCCCCATTCCCTCTCCCCCAACCCCCAGCACCTACCATTCCATTTTCAGTCTCCATGAATTTGACTACTTTAAGAACCTGATGTAAGTGGAATCATACATACAGTATTTATCCTTTTGTGACTGGCTTATTTTACTTAGAATATACTGTCCCCAAGGTTCATGCATGTGTCAGAATGCCCTTCCTTCTTAGGGCTGAATAATTGTCCATCGTATGGATCGGTCACATTTTGCTTATCTGTTCATCTGTTGATGAACACCTGAGTTGCTTCTACCTCTTGGCCTGTGTGAACACTGTTGCTAAAAACATGGGCCTACAGCCTGACCAGGCGGTGGCACAGTGAATAGAGCATCGGACTGGGATGTAGAGGACCCAGGTTTGAGACCCCAAGGTTGCCAGCTTGAGCGCGAGCTCAGCTGGTTTGAGCAAAGCTCACCAGCTTGAGCCCAAGGTCACTGGCTCAAGCAAGGGGTCACTTGGACTGCTGTAGCCCCCTGGTCAAGGCACATATGAGAAATCAATCAACGAACAACTAAGGAGCCACAACAAAGAATTGATGTTTCTCATCTCTCTCCCTTCCTGTCTGTCTGTCCCTCTCTCTGACTCTGTCTCTCCCACAAAGAAAAAAAAAAAAGAAAGAAACTTGGGCGTACAAACATCTGTTAGACTCTCTGCTTTCATTTCTTTTGGGTACATGCTCAGAACTGCTGGATCATATGGTTTTTCTGGTTTAATTTTTTTAAACGCTACCATACTGTTTCCCATAATGGCTGCACCGTTTTACATTCCCACAGGCAGTGCCCCCGGGTTCCAGTTTCTCCACATCCTTGTCAACACATTACTGTCTGTTTTTTATAACTGCCACTCAAATGGGTGAGGCAGTATTGTACTGCAGCAGAGGAATCTTCTTTTCTTTTTTTTTAAATTAAGCTTACTGGGTGACATTGGTTAATAAGATCATATAGATTTCAAGTGTATATCTGTATGGTACATAATCTGTCTATTATATTGTGTGCCTGCCACCCAAAATCAAAGCTTCTTAAAATTGTTGGATAATGCCACGCCTTTGCCAAAACCAGCTGTTGAGCCCTGGTGACCCCACCAAGGTCTATGAGGTCTGGCATGATGTGTCCCCCCATCTCTCTCATGACTCTCCCCCCTCCTCCACTCAGCTCCTTAACAGCCAAATGGATGAGAGGATGGATGGATGGATGGATGGATGGATGGATGGATGGATGGATGGACGGATGAACAGATGGATGGGAGGATGAGAGGATGGATGAGAGGATGGATGGGAGGATGAGAGGATGGATGGATGGATGGATGGATGGATGGATGGATGGATGGATGGATGGACGGATGGATGGATGGACGGATGAATGGGTGGATGGATGATCGGGTAGACGAATGAACAGATGGATGGATGAACAGGTGGACAGATGAGAGGATGGATGGGAGGACAGATAGGACTAGAGAAGGCAATGCCTGTGTCCACTGGGAACCAGAGAGAACAGTAACGACCATATGTAGAGACAGGAATAGGCATCACATAAAGAAGACCTGGGCATCCCATGGCAAGATGAATTAAATGACCGGGCAAGCTCCAGGGATCTATTCTCACCTCCAACCAAGTCTCTCCCTCTTCTCTCAGATTATAGATGGACATTCTGGTGACTTGGTAGGGCTTAATCCTCAGGATAGAAGGCAGAAGAGCTGTAAAGCGATTTCATTTCTCTGTCACACTTTTTCCACCGTGGGCCACATCTTCCTCCAGGACCATGTTCAGGGGGCATGGAGAGGCTCCAATCAGGCAAGTCTGACCTCTGAGCTGAAGGTCAAGGGGAAGCCCTTGCAGGGAGAAGGGCCATAGAACACACAGGACAAAGGAGAGAACTCTCCATCATCACTTAGCCCTGTCTCCCAGTCCAGGTACATTGATTCCCATTAGGTGTACTCCCCATGCTCCTGCTACAATTCCTGGCCCACTCCCCATGCTCCTGCTACAATTCCTGGCCCACTCCCCATGCTCCTGCTACAATTCCCGGCCCACTCCCCATGCTCCTGCTACAATTCCCGGCCTACTCCCCATGCTCCTGCTACAATTCCTGGCCTACTCCCCATGCTCCTGCTACAATTCCTGGCCTACTCCCCATGCTCCTGCTACAATTCCTGGCCTACTCCCCATGCTCCTGCTACAATTCCTGGCCTACTCCCCATGCTCCTGCTACAATTTCTGGCCTACTCCCCATGCTCCTGCTACAATTCCTGGCCTACTCCCCATGCTCCTGCTACAATTCCTGGCCTACTCCCCATGCTCCTGCTACAATTCCTGGCCTACCCCACAATCACTCAGAAACACCCACATCAGGAACACCCACACATGTGCCCAAAGAGAGACACAGAAGTTGGTCTCTGCAATAATGTCAGCAAGAACAAAAGACCAGAAACTAACCATTTAGCCAGTCTACCACCTTAAGGCCAGTTAAATAAATTCTGGAATTTAAATTCTGGTGTAGCCAACAATTGTACAATTACATAAGGCAGCCATTAAAAAGAACAGGCAGATCTTTATGGACTGATGCAGAACACTCTCCAAGATATATTAAGCTAAAAAATAAAAGGCTAAGTAGTGTTGCATGATGCATTTTGTGTTTTAAAAAGGACACACATAACTGACCAGGTGGTGGTGCAGTGGATAAAGCATCATCCTGGGATGCTGAGGTCCCAGGTTCAAAACCCTAAAGTCACTGGCTTAAGCATGAGCTCACCAGCTTGATTACAGGCTCACCAGCTTGAGCATGGGATCATCGACATGATCCCATGGTCGCTGGCTTGAGCCCAAAGGTCACTGGCTTGTAGCCCAAGGTCACTGGCTTGTAGCCCAAGGTCGCTGGCTTGAGCAAGGGGTCACTGGCTCAGCTGAAGCCCTCATGGCCAAGGCACATATGGGAAGCAATCAAAGAACAACTAAAAATGCTGCAACTACAAGTTGTTGCTCCTTGACTCTCTCCCTTCCCCCCTCAAAAAGAAGAAGAAGAAGGAGGAGGAGGAGGAGGAGGAGGAGGAGGAGGAGGAAAAGGCGGAGGAGGAGGAGGAGAAGGAGGAGGAGAAGGAGAAAGAGGAGGAGGAGGAGGAGGAGACACACATACCCACACCCTCAAATACTTGGACACGCATTGGATATTATGATATTATGAACTCATTGTTGTTGCTGGCAAGAGAGAGGAGAGGATCAGAGGGACCGACACAATCAAGATGAAGGAGAACTACTCTCTGTTCCTCTTCTATCCTGTTGAAGTTTGTGCTGAGTCTGTATAATCTTTCCGTCATCCAACCAAAAATGGTCAACATAAAAATAATCTTTCTTGCTCTAGAGGAAACCATGGTGACCATAACGCTTAGGAAAGAGAGAGAAGAAACAGCCACTGCTCACCATGTCCTGGGCCTGGGCTATGCTTCTCCCATAGAGTGACACCACAGCAGCTTCGGAGGTGGGGTCATGCAGACTCTGGGCCGGAGTCCCAGAGTCTGCATGACCCCAAGGGCCTTGCTTTTTGTCATGGCATCGCTGTGCCTTCCTCAGATAACCCATACTTGTACACTGGTGGCACTTCCTTCCAGGGTAAAAACAAGAAGAAAACAATAAACCTTTAACCTCCCTGGTACAGACTGGAGAGACAGAGAAAAGTCAGTGTCGCCCTTCTTGCAGACAGAAAGTCGTGGAGGGAGGCACCCATGTGCTGGCACAACCTCCAACTCCTTTTATGAGAATTGGGGGAATGTGGATACCAGTGCCTCCAACTTCCACCCAGAGGGAGAAATTCATGTGGGACAGAGCAAAATAAGAAACCAGTTAAAAACTGATCCAGGAAGGGCCAGAGGGGCAAGAGAATGCAGGAACCAGGACCCTGTGATCAGAACCCAGGCAGAGAGAGAAACCCTGGGACTGGCCCAGCAACTCCACTATTTTAAGGAGCAATTTCGAGACTAACAGACGGGCAAGCTATCATGATCCACCCGATTCGGGGAGAGACAGGTTTTCCCAGCAGTCTAGAAAAGCCTGGGCCCGAGCACATGAGCATAGGGTCAGATGCTCATCCTGAGGCCTTTCTTCCTTGGTCCCCAGGAGAGGAAGCAGACTCCAGGGGAAGGCTCGGGAGCTGCCAGGGTGGCTCTGTGCTGGAGAAACTCTGGCCTGGGACATTCCCATCGGAAATGCACTTCCCTGTGTGGGAAGGTAACGGAGCTCTGGTTACAGGCAGAAGAAAGGCTCGGTGTGGGTACTGCTTGCTGACCATGTGGAGCCCAGGGAACTGATTTCCTGGAGATCTCTGACCTTTCTGAGCCTGAGCTTGTGTCTGACACAAGGCAGCAAAGTTCTCTGAGTGTGCAAAGCAGCCCTTCCCCAGCTTTTGCACACACTGTTTCTGCGCCCCAAGCACCCTCTTCACCACTTCTCTTCCTACCTGATCCACTCTCTTTTTTCCACTGAGGTGCAATTCACATAACATGAAACGAACCATGTAAACTGAACTCGTCAATGGCAAGTAGTACAATCATAATTTGTGCAACTAATACCTCTATCTCACACCAAAATATTGCTATGAGCCCCAAATAAGCAGTCACTCTTCATTCTAACTCCCCATAACCTCTGGCAACCACCAGTCTGTTTTCTGTCTCTCTGGATTCACCTATTCTTGCCATTTCACATAAGTACAGTAATAGAATACATGGCCTTTTCTGTCTGGCTTCTTTCACTGAGCACGATTTATTTTTTTGAGGTTCATCCCTGTGATAACATGTTTCAGAACTTCATTCTTTCTACGGCGCAATAATATTCACTGATGGGCCCTCGGATTGTTTCTATCTCCTGGCTGTGAATAGTGCTGCTATGAATGTTCAAGTACAAGTTTTTATCTGAGGATCTGTTTTCTATTTCTTGGGGTGTGTATCCTAATCCATTCTTGAAATGTCATCTGGAGAGTCACCTCCTCTATGATACTTTCTCTGACTCCATATCTCCCTAGAGCTGGGTTGGGGGCCTTTTTTACGGCATGTCCCCTCTGGGGTGGCCATGGACAGTGAGACCGGTTGTACACTGCATCGCTCCGGGAAAGCGTTCACACTGGTCACTGAGGATATGCATATTTATTACAGCAACTTTCCAGCAGATGGAGGAAAAGGGCCTTGAGAAAGGGGTGCCTTTGTCCAACTCTATAAAGGTGCCACTTGGCCTCGTGGTGGTCGTGGCTCCCATAGTCCAAATGTTCCCTCCACTGTGGGACTTCCCCTCACTGTGGTCATTGTTTCACCTCAACACATTTTAGGAGGCAAGGGCACTGATTATTTGGGATGATAGTCATTTATCCGTGATATGACAGTTTTTCCTTTTCATCTTTAGAAAAATCATAAAGAAAATTATGCTACTTAAAATTACTTACAATGGCCAAAAAGTAAAAACAATAAATTCTCCATCAACTAGCAAATGGATACACAGTGTGGTCTGTTCACACAATGGAATATTAGCCACAAAAAGAAACAAGGCATTGACACCAGCTATGACAGAGAGGAACTTTGAAGACATGATGCTGAGTGAAAGAAGCCAGTCACAAAGAATCATGTATTGTGCCATTCATTCCATTTATATCAAATGTCCAGAAGAGGCAAAGCTATAGAGACAGAAAGTTAGATTAGGGATTGTCTGGAAGACAGAGGGGACTGGGGGAGCTGAAAGTGACTACAAATGGGCTCGTGATTTCTTTCTGAGATGACAAATATAAAATCAGATTGTGATGATGGCTGCATTACCCTCAAATAACCAATGAATTGTGTACTTAAAATAGATTTATGTATTGTGCATAAAGTATACCATGATAAAGCGTTTTAAAAAAACTATGTTAATTTTATACTGTCTCTGAATCAAGAAACCTAACTCCAGAAAAGCTCACACAGATCTACTCATTTTCTAACCATTACAAAACTTCTTTTAACGCTTCTCCTCCTAGCCCATGAATTCCTGAAGATCAAGGGCTGCACCTGATCCCAGATGCCAGGAACTGCACAACACATAACAGGTACTCAGTAAATGCTTGTAGATTTGAATCTCTCTCTCTCTCTCTCTCTCTCTCTCTCTCTCTCTAAGGTATCAAAGATAAAAGCCATGGTAAACCAATATTCATGTATGTATCACATATTCACTCAGCAAACAAGCTATGAGGCCCTATGATGTGCCAGGAAACACAAAGTTCACTGACACCTACTGAGTCCCTGCTTTGGAGAGGCTGTGACACTGGGAGTCACGACTGCAGGGCGTGAGCCACGCTGTGATGGGTGTGCGCCTGAGGTGCACAGAGTGGAGAGCCGGTTCTGACACTCCCCAAGAGACAAAGTCCTCACAGCTGAGGTGACAGCTGAGTAGCCCAGAGAAGGATGCGCAGGAACCCCCAGGAGAGACGCGGAGGAGCACCGCATCCCAAACTGGGACGCGGAGGGTCAGAAGTGGAAAAACCAGAGACACGGGGCCGGAACCCGGGGCAACCTCCAGCGTCACCTCCATCTGGCTGAGCTTCCCGGCCAGAGCCCTGGGGTCTAAGTGTGCCTTCTTCCCCTTCTCCCGAACTGGGGGGTCTGGCCTTGGCTGAGCAAGTCCACGTGGGAGCTTTCTGGAGAGACAAGGCTCTGGCAGCCCCTCCCCGTGGCGGGTCCGCCCCCGCGGCAGGGCTGAAGACTCTCCGGAGACGTCAGCTCCCCACAGACCAGCTATTTCGGCCCAATCCCAAACACCAGCTCATGGATGATGGCGGGGGAGCCAGAGACCTGCGGGCTGACCATAAAAGGAGAAAACTGGATAGACCGGCTCACGGCTTCTCTCTCTTCCTTCCTGTGCCAGGCTGCGGTGGGACCCAGAAAGGGAGGTGGCCTGTCCAGTGTCCCTGCACTGCTACCCACTGGGGGAGTGAGGAATGAAGGACACAGCCTCCACTGAGTGGTGAAAGTAGCTCCCTACCTAATGCCCCACCTGCAGAGAGGTCCAGACCCAAGGTGATGTCAGTGCTGGGCCTCAGCTGTGGACTCTCGACAGAGGACAACTAACACCTGCTGCACTTGCCCTGACCAGGCACTGTGTTGCCCAAGCACTGTCCAAATCAACCTCATAACTGGGATAGGGACACTTATATTCATGGGGCAAATGAGGAAACTGAGGCACAGAGAAGTGGGCGCACTGGCAGAGCTGGGATTTGAATCCAGCTCAAGAGCCCATGCCCTAACCACTGCTCTGTAGGTCAGGGCCCTTCTCACTGTCCAGCCTTCCTTCCCCAGAAGAGTTGGGTAGAAAGAGACTCTGGGTAAACAGAGGTGCTCTGGGGGCTTACACTGGACCCCAACAAGAAGTTTCCAGATCCACACAAAGCCCTGGCATCTTTGATAGCAGCACCAGCCAGTTGAGATGGCGCAGGGTACAGGAGGACCAGTACGCTCCTGGTGGCCTCTGGAGCTCAGCGTCCACCTCTCACATTCTCCTCTCTGCTCCAGCACCACAGCCTCATGGAGCCCATAGCAGCTCCCGTGCGAAGCCCACATGTCCCCTCCTAAGGAGGCCTCCCCTGTCCTCACAGCCTAGGACAAGCCCTCAGGGGTCCACCTCATAGCTCCTTGAACCTCATCTCCATCGCATGTGCAGTTGTGCAATGATTTGATTAATACCTGCCTCCCCACACTGTGCCCCTAACTAGATGACCCACAGTGGGCCCACAGTCAACAGAGTTAAATAAGGAGAAAGTAAGGAGCCAGATTCCGCCTGAGGCTGGAACATATACGCTCCATGAGGAACAGGTCATCACCAAGGGTCAGTCAGAGCTTCCCAAACCCCCTCCCTAAACATGTCTGCATCCTGAACTCAATGTTAACTGCTTATTTAAACAAATGAATCTTCCTTAGCTCTCTCCAATCTATCCATGCAAGACGCCATGGGCTGTCCACAAAAGACTCAGCAGAAGCAGAGGAACCTTTACCCGTCCTCATTTCTTGACAAAGAACGTGAACTTCTCATGATAACTCGCAGCACCAACCAACTGCTCCCAGTGCCTCAACAAAGACTGAGCTAGACAGACAAAGCCACCCCCACCAGGTCGGACACAGAGCTGACAGCTACTGAAAAATCTCCAAGAGGCAGAGAAAGCGTGCAGCCGGTCCCATGGGGGGTTGGTGAGGGGTAGGGTGGGTGGAAATAGTCTCTGGAGGAGATTGACTTGGAATTACTTCTTGGCTCCACCTTTTGGACAAGACACCTTTCCCCTCAGAGTGTCAGGAAAACAAAGCTAAAAAGCCATGCTTTTCAAGGTTTGGAAATGATTAAATGAGACTGGATACACAAAGAGCTTAAAATTACCCACAGCACACGCAAGAGCTCTGTAATTGCCAGCATCATCGTCATGGCAGTCATCACTGTCACCTAAAAGAGTGAGCCAGTGAAGTGGTTATGGATGACAGCAACTCTGTCCCAGGAGGACAGAGTATTAGGCCAAGTTCAACCCTTTTTAATTATGAGGGCTAAACTAGTCTCTTAGCTCTTTGGGGCCTCAGTTTCCTCATCCGTTAAGTGGGGGTGACAGCACTACACTATCAACCCCATAGCCTCGGAGGGAAGATAAAATGTTTCAAGGGCGGCCGGAGGCCATGTCTTCAGGTTTGACACTCAGCTCTGGGGTCAAGTCACTTGGTGCTCTGAGTGCCTTCCATCTGTCAAGTGGGGATGCTGTCCTGCAGGGTGCCAACAAGGGCAGAGCGACATGGGGTTCACAGAGCAGTGAGCCCAGCCAGTGCCCTTCCTCTCTCTGCCCCGTTTACAGAGCAGCCTCTGGGGAGCAGAGTGAGCTGGAGCCAGCCGGCCTTGGACAGCGGGATCAGCAGAGTGTGGGAACTTGCAAAGAATAGCTGGGATCCTCCTCCCTCCCAGGCTTCTCTGCAGCTTGATGAGGGTTCAGCCAAGAGCTTGAGCTGATAAAGGCCTGGGGCTGTTTCTGGTTTAATCCCCCAGAGAGTGGCCATTTGGTGCTAATTAGGTGAGGACAAAACTCTCCTGTTGCTATCTTGTACAGGGTGACAAATCCTGCTGGCACCTCTCAACACATCAGAATGAAAGCTTATCTGCCTGTCCTGCCCCTCCCCTGCTCCAGGGACCCATGGGTGTCGGGGAATCCACGATGGTTCTTGTCAGGAAAGCCTTAATGGTGCTTTACCCACATTCATCATGTTAATTTATCCAAGTTAACTCCGGCTCCTTGAGCGATGATACTTCAACACCCTGAGATGTAAGGCAGACCTGCAGGAGCAAAAAACCTTCCATGGGACAGTAGGGGGCGCTGTGTACCACCCAGTAACTGGGCAAACCTTAGGCTTTAGAGTCAGATTAATCAAACTCAAATCTGGCTCTAACACTTATGTGAACTTCAACTCTCCAAGCCTCAGTTTCCCCGTCTCTAACATAAGGCCAATAATAGCACCTGCCTCCAGCCTTGGAATATCAGACAAGCCATGTAATCATAGCCCCCCCCCCCAACACACATACACATGCACACAAAGGGAGGGAAAATAAAGAAACCTTTTGAAAGGAACCAATATTTGTTCTTCCCTAAAAACCATTAAGGTAAATGCAATGGGAAAAACTTAGAACTTTGTTGGCCTTCCTGATTTTATAATTTAGTATTGTTTTTATTTCAGATTACATATGTGGCACCATAATAGTTTCACAGACAACCACATGTGCCGTGACCGGGATTCACCTGGCAGGCCCATTAGGGGCGATGCTCTGCCCATCTTGGACCTTTGCTCCGTTGCAGTGGGAGGCATTTTTTAGCACCTGAGGGGGAAGCCATGGAGTCATCCTCTGCCCAGGGCCAAATTGCTCTAATGGAGCCATGGCTGCAGAAGGGGAGGAGAAGAGAGGGGGTGAGGGGAGCAAGAGAAAGAGAGAGAGAGAGAAACAAGAGGTAAAGGGTAGAAAAGCAGACGGACACTTCTCTTGTGTGCCCTGACTGGGAATCAAACCCAGGACATCCACACACCGGGCTGACGTTCTACCACTGAGCCAACCGGCGAGGGCCCAGGGATTCATTTTAACAATCCTAATTTGATCCTGTCTGCCACATGGGTTTGTGTTAAGGATTAACTGCGATTATTCCTGTCAAGCCCTGAGCACATAGGAAGCACACAACAAAACCCACTGTTCTCATAACCACTTCTTTGGAAAAGAAGGCACGAGAGAATTTCCACTGAAGGATAATGGGGTTAACACGTGCATCTAGTCCTGCTTCCTCCCCAAATCTGACTAAAATGAGAGTAAATGAATTTTTCAAAAACCTATGAACCAGTTCAAATGAACTGAAGAGGAGGGAACAGCAACACCATCTTGGAAGCCAAATACAGGACAAGTGATGCATGTCCCAAGAAAGGAGTTTAAGCTGGCAGTGGGGACAGCTGAGAAGCAACCCAATTTCACCACAGAATTCCCTGCCCTAGTCCAAACCTCAGTAATAGCAGCACCAGGGGCCTCTGGGAGAGGGGGTGAAGAAGGACATAAAAACCTAAGGACTGGGTTGAAAATCCATTTGAGATGCTGCTAGACACTCTAGGTGTCCTTTACATTCCCTACAGCCAAGTGACTGCCCTGCCCACAGTCCTCAGAAGGAGGCAGATTTCATCTCTGGAGAGGGTTCAACAAAGTGTCTCTGTCCTGAAGGGCACTGGAGAGCGTATTGAAAGAGAGGATAGAGTGCAGGTTTCATTCCACAGTTTAAAACCTTTATACTCTTCTCAAATAGACCCTCAAAAGAATGGTAGACAGATATTTACACTCCAGACAGGAGATTGCACAAATCTTTCTAAAGAACACAATCAACCCAAGAAAAAGGACTGAAAGATATACCAGAAGTTCCCCAATGGACTGGCCCGGGTGCGCCATTCTATAGCCAAGCTCATTGGCAGCAAGCTTCTCCTGCAAGCACAGAGCTCCCACCACCTTTGTGGAGCCCGTGCACTAAAGCATTCCAGATGAGTGGACAGCTAAGAATCACCAGACACTTGAAGAAACCACTAGTACAACAGACACATTAAAACAGGAAAATAAGCATCTTGGAGGAAAGAGAGACTCTGCATGGAGAAATACCCTCTAAGAAAAAGGACACCATCTCCCACAAAATAAAGAATGCTCTCAAAGAAATATTCAGAAAGCAAAGCAGAATTACTAAAAATATGACAGCAGGAATTAAAAATTTAATGAAAGGGTCCTAAGATAAAGTTGCCCAGAAACTAGAATTTGAAAGATAAGGGATGAAAATGATAGAAACAATCCAGGAATTCCATTAGGAAAATAAGAAGACATCTAGAAAAACAAAACAGAGGACACAGAGAGAAATAAGTCATCAAGAAAGCAGCTCACAAAACTTTCCCAGAATTTAAAGATACGAATTTACAGATTAAGAGGGTCCCTTGAGTCTCCAGCACAACAGGTGAAAACAGACCCATGACAAACCCCATCATATAAACAAGAGGAGAAAGAAGAGTTTAAAAGCTTCCCAAAAAGGAGGACAGGGAAAGTGACATACACAAAGGAGTAAGTATCAGATTGCCTTTATCCTCTGAAAGTGAAACTGAAGCTAAAAAAGCAAGAAATCAATGCCCTTAACATTCTGAAAGAAAACTATTTCATACTAAATATTTTAAACCCAGCTAAACTATCCTTTAAATATTAGAGAAGCATCACGTCTTTCAGATAAGATCTCAATTTGCCTCACATCCATCCTTTCTTGAGAAGCTTCTGGCGAAGGTACTCTATTTAAACAAGACAGTAAATCAAGGGAGAGGAAATCATGGAAACTATGAAACAAGGAAGCTACCATAAGGAATCCACTGAAGGGAATTCCAAGGATGATAAGGAAGATCCCAGATGTCAGCTACCATTTATAGAGGATACCCAAGGCAGGTCAGAAGGGCGCAGTAGCAATCACCTTTAAGGAAACAGTATCAATAGGATCCCCACGGCATATCTGGAGATATTAAAAGGAGAGTAACACATTCATAATGAGAATTGGGGAAAGAATTGGTGATTAAGTATGTGGAAAACCACGTTGGGGGAAGGAGGCAATTACTAATTCCAGGAAAAAGAAAAATTTCTACAGGAAAAGTAATCCTGAGAAAGTGCAGAGCTCAGCTGTGAACAGCATCTCCACAGTCATGATAATGTAAACTCAGAATACAGACTTCATCAAAGTTAATATAAAACTCTATAGAAAGTTTTATATTAACATCTATGAGATGGTGTATGTGTGAGTGTGTGTGTGTGTGTGAGTGTGTGTTGGGAAGAGGAAGTAGGGACAAAGCAAGGATGTAAGTGAGCTAAATCCCAATCTTCCATGATGAGAAGCCAATTAAGTAATGCCTAAAATTTAAAAAAAAAAATTAAGATATCAGCAATATAATCAAATTTTTAGAGATTAGAGAGATAAATACCAAAATGTTGGTTAAAAGAATTGATAACAGCCTGTCCAGGCAGTGGCACAGTGGATAGAGCGTCCGACAGGGACGCAGAGGACCCAGGTTTGAAACCCTGAGGTCACTGGCTTGAGTGCGGGCTCACCAGCTTGAGTGCGGGGTAGCTGGTGTGAGCATGGGATCGTAGACATGACCCCATGGTCCCTGGCTTGAGCAAGCGGTCACTGGCTCTGCTGTAGCCCCCTGGTCAAGGTACATATGAGAAAGTAGTCAGTGAACAACTAAGGTACTGCAACAAAGAATTGCTGCTTCTCATCTCTCTCCCTTCCTGTCTGTCTCAATCTGTCCCTCTCTCCATCTCTCTCTCTGTCTCTGTCACACACATACACAAGAGTTGATAACAGGTGCATGATCCGGAGCTGTTTGCGAGGGTCTCACCTTTGGCTAGAGATTTACTATAACCCTCCTTGCAGGAGGAAAAAGAAAAACCATAAAAAGAAACAGCTAGTTCAAAGTCCAAATTCTTATTTTATGGATGTTTAAGTGCCCAGGTTGCTACAAGATCACCACAGTTTTCAGCCACACTCAGACAGTGGTTCTCTGTGTCGGTTGTGCCAGCCACAGGAGGAAAGGCGAGCCTCACGGAAGGGGGTTCATTTAGAAGAAAGCAACGTTAACGATCCACACAATTTCCTGAGTTTGTGTTATAGCACAGGAAGCCTTATCAGTTCCGTAATTCCAGTTAATCTACCAAGATAATACAGGGTGTCCGTAAAGTCATGGTGCACTTTTGACCAGTCACACGGTCAAAAGTGCACCATGACTTTACGGACACACTGTATAATTACATTTAATTTTGTAAGTAAGCAACAGTCATCTCCTATGGCGGTGTCGGTTTTTCAATAAAGTTTTGATTATGGACAACAACAACAAAAGAATTGATATTGGTTATCCCTGGTGAAAGGGACATTATGGAAGCAGCAAAGAGGGCTTTTTTTTTTTTTTAACAAGCCTTGAGGAAGTATTTGACTCCAAACCATCTTCATATATACCTTTAATAAAAATCAAAACTAAAAGGTGGCCTGACCAGGTTGTGGCACAGTGGATAGAGCATCGGACTGGGATGCGGAAGACCCAGGTTCGAGACCCCGAGGTCGCCAGCTTGAGCACTGGCTCATCTGGTTTGAGCAAAGCTCACCAGCAAGGACCCAAGGTCGCTGGCTCCAGCAAGGGGTGGCTCAGTCTGCTGAAGGCCCGCGGTCAAGGCACATGTGAGAAAGCAATCAATGAACAACTAAGGTGTCACGACAAAAAACTGATGATTGATGCTTCTCATCTCTCTCCGTTCCTGTCTGTCTGTTTCTATCTATCCCTCTCTCAGACTCTCTGTCTCTGTAAAAAAAAAAACATAAAAACAAACCTAAAAGGGGAACAAGAAATCCCTTTGGGCACTGACATGGAACAACCTAGTGAAGTGTAGAACAGGGCATATGGAATGCCACCGTTGGAGGGTGGAACAGACATATATCTGAACACATGCGCAAAAACAAATCTCTAGAAGAATAAATACCTAATAAACTAGAAATCACGGTTGTCTCTGGGCAGGTGAACTAGGGGTCTGATGCACAGGCTTCAAGGGAAATTTTCCGCCTTTTGAATTTGAAAGTATTCTCTCTCCAAAAACACACAAAAAAGCATGGGAAAATTTAAAAAGCAAACATGACACAATTTACACATATGCACACATTAGAATACATTTTAAAATGTCTTCTGTTCTCATACCCTTCCCTCCTAAAAAAAACTTGGCTTCCTCTCAGGAGAGGGTTGTCAGTGAACCAAGTCCTAGAAAGTCCCTCCCATATTCCCAACTCCCTTGAGGCATCAGTGAAGGGTTGAGACCAGAGCTCTGAGCTCCCCACTGCAATCTACATGTCAGCATCTTTAGACGGTCTTCTGTCATCAACACACCCAGTCCGGCTCCACACCATCCCAGCTCCTCCCTCTCCCACTTAGTGAACCATCCTTCAAAGGCCTGAAAAGCCCCACTCCTCTCAGATAACCTTCCCTACCTATCCGAACCCTGATCAGTTCTTTTCTTTAAACAACTTTAATAGTTCTTCATTCATTCCTCAACAAGCATTAACTGAGCAGCTTCTCTATGCCAGGTACCAGTAAATGAGCTGGAGAGACAAGGATGTTGTTTGTGGGTCTTAACAGAGTTTAAGGGGCCTCAGGAAATTAAGAGTCCACAAAACACATTTTAAACGTTTCATTTAATATTCAGTGACTGTGTCGTCCACTCCTCCCCAGCTTCACCTCTTCACACCCTGTCTCGTTTCACAGGGGACTGGAGGAGGAAGCCACAGCTGCTAGCTTTACCTCTCCAGCAAGACAGAAAACTCAGGGTGGATTCCAGCCAAGTGAATTTGCAGCCTGGGACAGCAACATTCCTCAAAGGAGTCACAAAGTTCCTTTGCCAAAACCACATTCCCACTTTATAGAAAAGAATTTTCTTTTTAAGCTTACATTTTCCTCCATGACTTTTTGGAGATTTTTTCATTAAAGTCTATCATCACAAATTTGTCAGAAAGCACCAGGAAATGCCAAATTGAATGCACATATAGCAGCTGTTAATTGCCATTTAAACTAAATAAAGAGCTT
Organism: Rhynchonycteris naso; assembly: GCA_037038555.1. NCBI lineage: Eukaryota > Metazoa > Chordata > Mammalia > Chiroptera > Emballonuridae > Rhynchonycteris > Rhynchonycteris naso. Next base: position 186,836,577 of record CM073000.1, on the reverse strand, counting down.
ATCTTTTATGGACCCACGTGCTTATACTGTCGTTTTTCTCTTGGGTTCCAAAACATGTCAAGATTTCTAATTTTATGTTTTACCGTATAATTTTATGCTAAAATATTGACCCTAAAAGGAATAAAATGTATTAAAAGCAGGGATCCTTGTCACCATTGCCCAGAGTTGGGAGGTTGTTTAGGAAGCAAAGGTTATCACAACACAAAAATATTTTTCAATGAGTCGACCACTTAGGAATCAGACCCTGATAAAGACCACTGCCCCCATTCACACAATGGCTTCCCCTAGCTGAGTACAGAGTGTCAACATCCACCATAATACAAACACAAAATCAAGTGACAATTCTGCAAACCTGCTGATTTCCCTGAATGTGGAGAGTGTCACAAAGTCAACGAGCTTGGAGAGGCCAATGGGGAAAATCAGGTCAATTCACAACTGACTTTCGTGAGAATGAAGGGTCTGTGAGACTGTGGAACACCAACGAAATATAAAAAGACTTTAGGAAAACTGGTGATTCCTCAAGTCTGTAAAACTTATCCTCTTACAGAAATCAAGCATGACGTGAAGAATTCTGTATTATGCTCTCACGTGATTTTTGTCTAAAGAAAGGATAAAGCAAAAAACAAAAAAAATCAACCCTTAATTTTATACTCAATCTAAGAATTAGCATCTAGTAGCAGTTACAACCAAATTCCTATTGCATGTAAGATAAAATAAATCGCTCATAATTTGCAAAGTCATTTTTCAAGTCCAGCTGAAACCTTTTCCCTTTCCTATTGACAGTAACATTGTGGTCAGTTTTAAGTGATTGTTTTTGGAACCAATTATTTTCAGATAATCAAAACCTCCTTCTTTTCATGCCATTCTGCTCAGTTAATGTATAAAAAGTTACATCCCCAAATGTCAATGGTGGTAATCTCTGGGTGATAGAATTATCGGTGCTGGTATTTTTTTCTTTTGTTTTAATATATACTTTACTTTTTCTAGAATAAAATATATACCATTAAAGTTTCTTATAGTTACATATTTATTTTTAAGAGCACTGTGGCAGTGCTTACCAGTCCCCTGCCCTTCTCCTTTGCTAATGTAATTTTATTTCATTCTGGTTTTCAGGTAAAATATGGTTAGTGGGGGCTCCCTCAGCTCCAGGAAAAGCCCAAATCAATCTTGAAAAACCCAGTCTCCTTTGTAAATGATTGGTTTAGAGGTTGGTATCTGATCAAGTTTTAGCTAATAAGATATAAGAGAGGCGGGGCTGCTGAGGAGTTTCTGGAAAATGTTTTTTCCTCCCTGATAAATAAGAGACATAGGAAAATAACTTAACCCTCCATTTCCTTTATGCTTTTTGATATAATTACACAAGGATGTGATGTCTGGAGTTATGGCTGCCATCTTGTGACCATGAAGAAGAAGCCAAGAAAATTCCAAAAGTTCGCTTTGAGCTGCTGAATTAACAAACCCTGAAATCATCAACCTTCAGTCTTCTTGTTATGTGGAGATAATAAATTCCTATCATTTAAGCCACTTTAACTGGTTGCCATGTTTCTTGAAACCAAAAGCATCCTAAATGATACACTGTAACTTTGTGATGGCTCAGCTTTCCAAAGAACTGTGTGAACCCCCATTTATACTTTTATATAAAAGTTAGACCATAAAGGGTTTCTTTTTTTAAATGAAGACATATACCTAACACTTTACAACCTGAGACTGGATCTCCACAACCCTCCTTGCAAGTTTCTATCAGCTGGTCTTTGAGCGTTGTGGCAGCCTTGTGTCTGGACCAACTCAGGTCATACCTATCGGGCTTGGCTAACTCTGTCAAGTAACTAGGAACACTTCTACCTAAGCCCCTCTGCCTTGGAGGATGCCTCCTAGGCACACCAGGATCCCTGCCCTCAGGAGTTTCCAGAACTGGGTTCCTCTCAATTCCCAACTCAGAACTCAGGGGCCCAGGGGTTGCAAAATCATAGGGGTTTGGAAGTGAACACAAAGGAGCTTGCCAGGCCAGGTGAGAACTGAGAAACTCTAGAACTCACACACCCTCCAAAGGGGCAGCTGATATCTGGGAACACAGGCCCAATGTTGACAAATATTCTAATATTTTAAGAACTTAGAAATCTGGATTTTTAGGTACAGTCTCCCAAATTTTTAAAGTTGGTGACTAATTCAAGTATCCTTAAAACTCCATGTGGATGCCTGGCCTGTGGCAGCGGTTAGAGCATCAACATGAAACACTGAGGTCACCAGTTTGAAACCCTGGCTTGCCCAGTCAAGGCACATAGGGCAAGCAAGCAATGAACAGCTAAAGTGAAGCAACTATGAGTTGGTACTTCTCGATCCCCACCCCTCCTCTCTCTGTCAAATCAATAAATAATATCTTAAAAACAAAAACCTCCATGTGGACCAAACCAAACTTATCTGAGGGTTGGAGCTACCAATTATATGCAGCTTTAAAATTGCCATAGACCTTTTCTGTTACCCTTGCCCAAGTGCAAGGACAGGAGGGTTCTTGTATCTCAAGTCCAGAACCAAATATAGAAAAGAAAATCCTGTCATTCCATTCCAAAGATCAGTGATACTGGATGGGTGCTACTCTTTTTATTGTTCAACCAAACACTTAATGAGGAAAACAAAGGCTCAACACTGCATATTTGCTGAGAAGAGACCGAGGAAGTTGAATAGGAAAAGCTCACAATTTAGAGATGCTTTTTTCTTACCTTATTGCATTGGCTAGGATTTCTATATTAGTACAATATTGATTAGGGGTGGTAAGAGTGAACATCTTTACCTTGTTACTCAAGGTAAGAAAGAAAGAATTGACTCTCACTATTAAGTATGATGTTAGATGTAGGTTTTTGTAGAAGCCTTTTATCACATTGATGAATTTCTTTTGTATTGCTAGTTTTCTGACAGTTTTGATCATAAATTGATATTAAATTTTGACAAATGCTTTCTCCACTTAAATTGATATGATCATGCATTTTTTTTCTTCTTTACACTGTTATATTGGTTGATTTTTGAATATTGAACCAGCCTTGCATTCCTGGTATAAGCCCCACTTGGTCCAGGGGTACCAGATACTATCAGAGACTCAGTTGCCTCTGTTATAAACTGCAGGTGGTAACACCAACCCTACCTCACAGAATTGTGCTGAAGATTAAATAAGAGTGAACGTGTAGTGTTTGCAGTGAAGGGAATGTGTGCCTGGACCCAAAGTCCTATTCAAATAGAGGCTGCAAAAAAGCCCTACCCTAGCCAACTTCTGCTTTTCAAGTTTTTGCCTCATTGGGCACTGAATGAAGCACAAGACATACCCTAATTCCATCAATCCTAAAGTGTGGTGAAGTTATTGTAGGTGCCACTCAGATGAATAATTTTTATTTTAATAGCTATGGATTTTTTCAATGTCCTTTAGAAAAATGTATATATCTCTGGCATGTCCAACATCTGGTTTTGTGCATGATGATGATAATAATCGCTTCTACTTAATGAGCTTTTACCAAGTACCAGGCATTGTTCTAAGCACCTTATACACAATAGTTCATTTACTCTTTCCATCAGCCCTAGAAGGTAGGTCACAGTTAATATAATCCTCTTTCACAAATAAGGAAACAGAGGTACAGAGGGAGAAAGTACCTTGCTCAAGGTCACACAGCTAGTAAGTAGCAGAGCTTGGATTTGAACACAGGCAGACCTGTTCTAGAATTCATGCCCTTAACTAATACTGCTACTGCTGTTTTTTCTTAGTCTGAAATAGGTTCCAGGGGAGGGTGCTTATAAGAAAAATATAATATAAGGATATAATATATATGAAGTTTAAGAACAGGCAAAACAGATGGTGACAAAAGTCAGAATAGCAGTTACTCGGGGGGTGCTGAGGAGGTATTACTGGGGAGTGTCATGACTAAACTTTCTGGAAATATTTTACATTTTGGTTTGGGTGATAATTATACAACGGTAGACAGGTAAAAATTGATTTTAGGTTGGAGGCTTTAAATTTGCATACTTGATGCACTCTGCTGTATAAGTTTTACCTCAATAAAGTTTAACAATAATAATAATACATAAACATGGAGGGAACATGCAAAGGTCTGTAGTTTGGAAAAGCCTGCCTTATAGTCTTCACGACGAGCTGCAAGATGGATACTATTACTCCCTTCTACCAGACAAGGAAACAGACTGGAGAGGAGAAGACCTCTTCCCACAATCCCACAGGGAGTGAGAGACAGCTGGGTGCAAATTTAGAGCTGGTTGGCTCAGCCCCAGGGCTGGGACCACCCTCCTCCCTTCCAAGGTGAGAGCAGTATACCATTTCCAGGCAGCTGGCCTGGCCAGGGCCTCGGGGCTTATGGAAGAGAGGGCGCATGCCCGTATTTGCCCAAGCTCTCCTATCTCCCTCACCCTCCCTGCCGCAAACACAGATGTTCAGCTTGCTTTTTTTCCTTTTTCAGTCACAGCCCTCCTATTGCCCAGTGCTGCCTGCCAACCTCCACATTCTTGGCGAGAACTGTAGGCAGGCAGGACAGGAGGGACCTGGCAGAGCAGCAGTCTCTGGAGGTGGCCGTAAGCCCCTTGGTGGGCTCCCCAAGAAGCAGCCTTGGCCAGGTCTCCCCTGCAGCCCCAGGTCAGCTCACCTTGCAGCATGCTCCGGTAGGCTGTGTCGGCGATGGCGTAGATGTGGGGTGGCATCTCGTGCCTCTTCTTGCCCTTATACATTTCGACGATCTTCTCTGAGTAGATGGGCAGTTGCTTGTAGGGGTTGATCACCACGCAGAAGAGGCCAGAGTACGTCTGCCAAACAGAGAGCCCAAGCTTACTTTGGGAACATGGCAGTGAGGAGAGCCTGCACATCCAGCCCGCAGGATCCGGGTAAGATAATGCCCAACACAGCCTGTATTTACTGAGCACCACTGTGTGCCTTTTCTTGCTCCATCCTCACAGTATCAGATAAAGGCACTCATTCATTTTAGAAATGGGGAAACTGAGGCTCAGTGTCCCAGTGGCATCACTGATATGCTGGGTGTGGGGAGGAGAAGCAAGGGGCAGGACTGGTTTTCTAGGCCCCCTGTGTTACATTTGACAGCTGTATGGTTTTTTTTTTAATTTATTTTATTTTATTTTATTCATTTCAGAGAGGAGACACAGAGAGAGAGAGAGAGAGAGAGAGAGAGAGAAAGAAAGGGGGGAGGAGCTGGAAGCATCAACTCCCACACGTGCCTTGACCAGACCAGTGCAGGGTTTTGAACTGGCGACCTCAGTGTTCCCAGGTTGACGCTTCATCCACTGCGCCACCACAGGTCAGGCGACAGCTGTATGGTTTTAAACAGTTCTGGGTTTGGATCCCAGCTCCACCCTTACCCACTGTTACTTCACTTTCCTGAGCATCATGGAATTAAATAACATTTAAATACGACCTGCTAAACACTTACTATGTCCTGGCCACTGAACTAAGTACTTCAACGGCATCTTATTTAATCCACACATCTGCCCTGTGACAATTATACCATGTTCTCCCTGCTGCCCATCTGACGGGTGAGGAAGTGGGCTTGGTGAGGTTGTCACCAGGTAACACAGCTGGTAGGAATTGTAGAACTAGTTACCGCGGCTGTTTACTCCAAAGCTCATACTCTTGATCATTAACTAAGTACCCCCTCATCTGTCAGATGGGAATAAACATGCTGTCCTTTAAAAGAATATTACTGACACCTGCTCCAACACGGGTGAACCTTGGAAACATTCTGCTGGATGAAAGCAGGGAGACACCAGAGGTCACATGTCTTATGGTTCCATTCGTATGAAATGTCCAGGATGGGCAGGAGACAAAAGACAGGTCTCTGCAGAGAAAGGGCAATGAGGACTGACTGCCAGTGGGTACCAGATTTCCTTTGGAGTTATACAAATGTTCTGGAACTAGACAGTGGTGGTGGCCGCACAGGACAACACCGTGACTGCACTAAATGCCACCAAGGTCTATCCTTTAAACGGGTTACAATGGTGAATTTTATGTTTTATGGGTTTTGCCGTACAACATAAGTTCTATGGAGCATCTGAAAAGTTCATAGGAGCGTCTGCAAATATCAGAACCGGAAAGGGGTGGGAAGGCTCTCCACAACCCCCCTTGCTGTGTCATGTGGGGCACCACTACCGTTACTATTGTTCACTACTGTACGTCAGATTTTCACCTGGGTTGAGGTCACAGCTCAGGAGACAAGCTCCGACCTGTCCTTCCAGAATTGCTTTCTCCAGATGATAGTGTTAGTGCTGCCCAAGGCTCTTATGGTCACAAACATGTCTGCCCTCCAACTCCCCAAGAAGTGACTAAAAGAAGAGCAGATAGTCCATTTCTGGGTTACACTCAGACCAAACACCAAACCAAAAATTTTACCAAAAACACCAAGCAAGACACTGGTGGCATCAGCCCAGCACAGCCTGCTCCCAGGTGTGAGCACTATCCGTCAGGCTGTCCAACCTATGCCCATCTTACAGAAGCAATCAAACATTCATTTATTCATTCATTCATTCGTTCATTTATTCATTCATTCATTCAATGTATATGTCCTAGATACTGTGCAAAGTGCTGAGGTAACAATGGAAGACAAAAAATACAATGTTCTGCCCTCAAAGGGCTTTCAGTCACAGCTACAGACTAATTGGACAGTGAGAGTATCCTTCCAGGGCTCCATCTGCTAAGGACAACCCTGTGTGATAGGCCAGGGAGGGGTAGCAGACGGCATTCTTCTAAAGATACCGGGTTGGTGGTAAAGGAGGGAGTAATCTCCCAAGTTCTCACCATTCTCCTAAATAGGGCAAGGATGAGGTCAACATAAAATCTGTTTATCATCAGCTGTTTATTGAGCACTTACTGCATACCAGGTCTATGCTAGATGCTGGAGGTAAGTAAATAAGCATTAGCTCCTGACCTCAAAGAGCCCACAGATCAGAAGGGGGATGAGGACATTTAAAAATAACATTAGGCATGACTCCAGACAATGGCGCAATGGATTGAGCATCGGACTGGGACACGGAAGACCCAGATTCGAGACTCCAAGGTCACCAGCTTGAGCACAGGCTGATCTGGTTTGAGCAAGGCTCACCAGCTTGAGCCCAAGGTCACTGGCTTGAGCAAGGGATCACTAGGTTTGCTGTAGCCCCCAGGTCAAAGCACATAGGAGAAAGCAATCAATGGACAACTAAAGTGCCACAATGGAGAATTGATGCTTTTCATCTCTTCCCCTTCCTGTCTGTCCCTCTCTCTGTCTCTGTCACCAAAAAAATAAATAAATTATATATATCTCATTAGCCCTGGCTAGACAGCTCAGTTTGTTAGAGCATCATCCCGAAGCACAGAGGTTGCCAGTTCAATACCTGGTCGGGCACATACGGGAACAGATTGATGTTCCTGTCTCTCCCTCTCTCTCCCTTCCTCTAAAATAAAATAAAATAATGATTTAAAAAGTATATAACATTACTAGAGCAACAATGGAGCCAAGAGCACTAGGGGAACAAAGAAGAGAGGGGCCCTAACTCACACTGGAGGTGCTCAGGAAAAGTCCTGGGGGAGGTGCTTCCTGCACTGATTCTTAACAGACAAAAAGCTGTTAAGCTCAGCTCAGGGGGCTGCAAAGGCACAGAGGCATCAGGGCAAAGATGGAGAGGTTAAAAAAAATGGGATGGGAGCACGTGCGGTGTGTTTGGTGCAAGCAGTTTGGTGTTGCCGGTGCCTAAAGGAGGAGAAAAGTGATGGCGAGGGGGCAGGGCTCCTGTGGAGGAGGTGGGGCTCCTGCAGAGAGGGCGGGGCCCCTGCAGAGGGGGTGGGGCTCCTGCAGAGGGGGTAAGGCCTCTTCAGAGGGGGGTGGGACCCCTGCAGAGGGGATCGCGCTCCTGCATAGGGGCTGGGGCCCCTGGAGAGAAGGTGGGGTTCCTGCAGAGGGGGTGAGGCCCCTTCAGAGGGGGGTGGGACCCCTGCAGAGGGGGTCGCGCTCCTGCATAGGGGCTGGGGCCCCTGGAGAGAAGGTGGGGTTCCTGCAGAGGGGGTGGGGCCCTTCAGAGGGGGGTGGCACCCCTGCAGAGGGGGTGAGGCCCCTTCAGAGGGGGGTGGGGCTCCTGCAGAGGGGGTGGGGCCCCTTCAGAGCGGCGTGGGGCTCCTGCAGAGGGGGTGGGGCTCCCGCAGAGGGGTCTGTAGGGGTGCAGGACCGGCACCGGGTCAGGTTGGATGAGTCCACTGTCTGTCAGGAGCCCCTTCCGCCCATCCTGCAAACACCAGCCACAGGGAGCCCCCTTTTCTTACTATTCCGTCCCCCCACAGGCCTTGGCACAAGGTAGGTGCTCGCTAAATGCTTGCTGAGAGGTAAGTAAATGACAACCCTTCCCTAGAGCAGGGGCAGTGCTGCCCACACTGCTGACCTGGGCCTGGCATTGGGCCAATGTACAGTAGGTGCTCAGTACACGTTTGCTGAGCAAGCAGCAAAGTTGCTTCGGGCAAGGACAGTGTGTCCTGGTTCCCAGCATGGGGTCTCCCACTGAACAAGTGCCCATAAAGGATCGTTTGAATAAAGGTCAACCAAGTCTCCTTCAGGTCTCATTCCACCTCTGCTCCAACCAGGGCCACACCCACTGCCAACTGTCATGCCCTTTTTAGAATGTGGGTGTCACAGTCAAAACCACCCCACTCCAAGTCTTTGACCTGGAGACAGTAAAGGGCAGTGGTTAAGGGCACAGAACTGAATACTGAGGACTTGGATTGAACCCTTATTCTGCTCCAGCTAGCTTGTGACCCTGGGCAAGCCTCTTAATCTCTCTGAGCCTCAATTATCCTCATCTGTAAAATGGGGAGGGGGGTACAATAGCAGCTCCTTCATAAGTTTGTTATAATCGATGAAGATGGCACTCATGAAACATTTAACACAGTGCCTGGTATATAGTAGATGATCGATAAATGTTAGGTGACTACGTATACAATTCTGACTTTGTTTCATGATGACGTCAACCTAGCTACCCTAGAGCATTCCCACGTACTGTCCCCTCTACCTGAAATGCTTCCCTCCTCCATCTTCCCAGAGTCATTCTATCTCCTTTTTCAAGACGCAGCCTAATTATCACCTCCTGGACTGTGAGCTGTACACCATCACGCACCAGCACCCAGCACAGGGCCGGGCACATGGCAGACACTCAGTAAGTGTTTGCCAAGCACAAGGAATGAAAAAGGAAGGAATGCCTGGCCCTCCCAGCTGCGTCACCAGCTTCTGCAGGAGGGCTGTTACTTTCTTCCTGTTTGCTGTTACTACACCATCTGGAGCTATGCACACAGCAAGCACTTAATCTGTGCTTCCAATCAGATCTGAATCTCTGTTCAGCAAGCCTTTCCAGGGTAAAGGATCCGAGAGGAAGGAGCAGGCAGGCAACAGCATGTTGCTTGGAGGGGTGGCTGGGCTTCGGAGTCTGGAGGTTCCATCTCCCTTGTTTTGCTGTGGTTAACTGTGCCCAACCAGCCCACCTGCAGTTGGCTGTGTGTCTGCCGCCCGTCCCCACAAGCTCCTCTCCAGATGGTCAAGTTCAGGGGTTTCGACATCCTGCCCCCCTTGTCCCAGCCTGCCAAGCTCAGGGCCCAGTGCCCAGTGCCACCAGCAGATCCCAGCTGCAGGCCCAGGGTTTCCCTCTGTGACCGTATTAGGAAAGGACTACAGTTTTCCCCTGACACTTTATATGGTCAGCCTTGGAGCCCTAAGCAGGGGCCGCTCCCACAGCCGCGGCAGAAACAAGGGACAGCGGTGGAAGGTGGAAGGAACTCAGGCTTTAAGTCACACAGCCCTGGGTGGGACTTCAGCATGGCCCTCCTGACCTGTGTGACTTGCATTAAGTGGCCAGAACCCTGAGCCAACAACTCTCCTCCAACTCTAAAACAGTAGTAACTCTACCTCCTTTGGTGCCACATCACACCTTTCTTAATCTAGGGACAGACACAGTCCACCAAGAACATACTTTTGCTGCAGCCTTGACTTTAACCGCAAAAAGGGCCAGAAAAACAACCTAAATGTTCATCAGTCATGGCACGCTGCTGCCATTAGAAAGAATACATATACATGCACATGCATGTTTACATAATCCAACATGCATAGATTTGCCTGTATATAAAATGTAGCTGGAAAACTACATGTGAAACTGGTGACTATAGCTTCTCTAAGGGGGGAACTGAAAGGTGAAGAATGGGGAAAGTCCTAAATACCTTTACACACTATTGTAATAGTTGCGGGTAGTACCTCCTGCAAAAATCCTTTAAGTCTGACTAGCTCAGTATGAACACAGAAAGAGACACAAGGCATGATTAGGTGAAAGAAAGTTGCAAGACATAACTGAAATTATTTTGGGGGTATATAAGTTATATGTGTACATATGCATACTTGACCCTTTATTCATATGTACCTCCAGGGAAGAGGGCTGGGGCTCTTCAAAGAGAGGAGACCCTACCTTTTTATGATGCATGCTTTCTTTTTTCTTTTCTTTTGCAGGAGAAACAGGAAAAGCAGCATCAATTTGTAGTTGCATCACTTTAGTTGTTCACTGATTGCTTCTCATACGTGCCTTGACTGGGGGCCTCCAGCTGAGCCAATGACCCCTTGCTCAAGCCAGCAACCATGGGACCATGTCTATGATCCCATGCTCAACCCAGATGAGCCCACCCTCAAGCCGGTGACCTTTGGGTTTCAAATCTGGGTCCTCAACATCCCAGGTCAATGCTCTATCCACTGTGCCGTTGCCTGGTCAGGCACATGCTTCTTACTTTAAATATCCTCTATGGTTTTTGCATGGATAGTGTGGTGCTGGGGAGGTGTGTTTTGAAGCAATAACAGCTTGAAATATCTAGACAACTGGTTCACAAGGCTCAACAAAGGGTACCCTACAGGACCCTCTGGCACCCAGGAAGCCTCTGCTCCCACCTTGCTCCCAATGCCCTGGGCATCCAGCCCACCCAGAGATAACTAAGATCACTGGAGCTCATTCACCTTGTTCAACTGCAACTTTGTGCCCCTTGATTAGTAGCTCCCCGTTTCCTCCTCTGCCAACTCCTGGTGACTACCATCCCACACTTGGATTCTCTGAGATTGCCTATTTTGGATTCTGCACCTAAGTGGGGTCATACAGTATGTGTCCTTCCACAACTGGCTTATGTCACCCAGCATCATGTCCTCCAGGTTCTTCCATGTTGTCAGATATGACAGGATTTCCTTTTTGAAAGCTCAGTTAACATGCCATTGTAAGGATATACCACCTTTTCTTAGTCCACTTATCGTTTTAGAAGCTATGTTATGTATTTGCATCTAGTGTGTCTATCTCCATCCCCTTAATAAAAAATGCTGTCTCAGAACCAGAATTGGGCCCTGTGACTCCTCAGTGCCCCCACAAACAGGGAGCAGGAGGGGGAAGAACACACACACTTGACAATGGGGCATTCCAGAGTCCGATCTAGGTCCTTCCCAGGCAAGTCTCGTCACCTCTGCCTCAGTCACTGCATGTGCAGACTGGGACCTAAGCTGTGATCTCACCAGTGGAGGAATGGATGAAAAGGGCTGGGGAGGACTTGGAACAGTACCAGTACAGGCAAGGTCACACCTTCACTGAGCTCTCACCACCTGAAACCTTTGTCCCATCCCCCAGCCAGTACCAGGGACAGAATCGATTGCTACACGGTCATGAAAAACCCCAGGCATCGAGAACCTAGCCAGTGACCCATCCAGAAGAAAAACAAGGTGCTAGACCAGGAATCAGAACTACATTCACGCCCCACATGTGCCATGAACAATCTGTGGCAGCTCAGGCAAGTCACTGGATATGGTTGAGCTCAGAACCTGCATCTCTAAGATACAGACCCCCTCTGGGGGTCCTGCCTCCTATAGACTCTTTCAGAACCAAGGAGGCAAAACGATGCCAGGACCTTCTCAGAGGCGCATCGTCTGAAGTGAGCCTTGCAGAACAGAAGGGGACGTTTTCTTCATCACCAAGGGCAGAGCTGGGCACGCCCAGCTGCCTTAGCGCCACCCACCGCGGCTGCCACCGGTTAACCTTCTTCTACCATGTGCTGCACAGTAACTTGCCCCGCCCTCTTTCCTTCTTCCTCTCCTCTGTCATGGACAACGGGTTCTATTGAAGTGACTAAACAGACCAGAAAGGATCAAGACAGGAGAAGGCGCGTGGTCACAAGACTGATGAAACCTTTTCATCTAATCTGTCTGGAGAAGCATGGCAGGAATTTGAAGCTTTGATTCAGTTTTTAATCTGCTGTCAGAAGATATTCTGGGTCTTGGGACCTTCTTAAACCTCTCATTCTTTTTTTTCCCCTAATTCTATTTTGGGCTCAAACACTGTGCAGAGGTCAGCAGGTGAGATTCATGCAAAGGACTGTCCTCGACTTCCCGGACTTCCCTGGATAGAGATAACACTTCTTAGATGAGCAACCTGGTCCTCAAGAAGCCCGGTTTCCCCCCCAGCTTCCTACAGACTCATGCCCTTTGAATCACCCCTCCTGTACTGACAGCCCCAGGGTAATAATATCTCTGTACAAGGAGTGCCTTAAACAAAAGGGACCTCCCCTGCTTAGTTAGGGAACTAAAGATGGCCTTTAGCACTGAGCCTCAGCCTGCTCTCCTGTAAAATGGGACAAGCATACTAATTCAGTGGGGGATAATTAAATGAGATAAGTGTACAAGGTATGGAACGTGGGTTAGAGGAGGAATTGATATGAGTTGCTCCCCTGTTCCCCCTAAAACCCCTTTGAACTATCCATTAGAACAGTGCTGGGCAATCTTTTGAGCTTGGTATGTCAAAATTCACCAAAAAACCAAGCATAACTCAGGTGGTGTGTCACTTCGAGAAAAACGGCCTAACCGGAAGTCCCAGAACTAGATGCTCTGTGCCAGAGTTCTGTTGTTTTGGCCTACAGACCTCCAGCACAGAGTGTCTACACTACAGCAAATGTTTTATCCTCGGCTACTGCACCTGGCCGTGCAGGAGCCGAAGATGAAATGTCCTTCTCGGCATGTGGCCCCATACTTCTCTGGTATGCGGCCGCATGTCATCGAAAATGGCTACGCGTATCAATGCTGACACGCGTGTCATAGGTTCGCCATCACAGCATTAGAAGAACAAATCATCAGTGACGGTACATCTATGGAATAGATTACACAGTCCTTAAAAGGGTACTGGGGCAGGGGAATTAATGACTGAGGATGTGGGCATGCTCAGTACTGGAAAAAAGAGCAGCTCACTAACCCATGTGCAGAGGCTTCTAAATACGGAGACATGAACCACTGTCACAAAGAAAGACACCAAAACACACCAACATCTTAACAGCCCTTATCTCCTGGGGGAGGAGCGTAGTGATTTGCATCTGCTAGGCTTTTCTAAATGTTCTGAGTCTTCTGTAGTGAATGTGTTTTATCTTCCTAATTAGGAAAAAAATCTGCAGAACATTTTTAGAGATGACAAAGGGCTTTTTGTAATTCTCACATGGCAAATGTGAAGGGCAAGACCAGAGGGCACCCTGACAGAAGCGCCTGCTCCCGCCACTTTACAAAGGAGCTAAGAATATCTGACTGCTAATGACAAGAATGACCATAACCACAGCAAAACCAACAACAATAATAGTAATAACAACAACAACTGGCATTTTGAGCACCTACAAGGTTCCAGGAGGCATGCCAAAGACTTCCTTTTTACAGTGATTGCTCTGTGAGGCTGGTGCTGTTCTTGTACTCATTTTGCAGAGAAGGAAATGAATTTTCATAGAATTAGGTAACTTGTCCAAGGGATTAGCATACGCTCTCAGAGTGAAGACAGACAAAGGCTGGGCTGGAGGACCCTCTGCCCACCAGGTTGGCATCACAGGGCCACCACGTCCCTCTATGCCCTGGTGAGCTGCCAACCCCACAAAGAATCTGTGCCCTCTGAGTCACCCATCCCCAGCATCTAGTCCAAAGAACTTCCTGCATGATGGAAATATTTTACACCTATGCTATCTAATGCAGCCGCCACGAGCCACAGGTGGCTGTTGGGCACTTGACATGTGGCCAGTACAACTAAAAATATGAATTATTTTAAGTATTTATTTTTAATTAATTTACATTTAAATTTAGTTAGCCACATGTGGTCAGTGGCTACCATATTAAACAGTACAGTTCTAGTCCCCTCTGATCTTTACGGTTGACCAGAGAAATCCAGGCATTCCCAATCTAGGCATTCCCATTTGTAACAGGGAAGGCACCCACAGAGCCCAGCCAGGTCCTCATGTCTCCCTCCTAGCTGGCTGCCAAGATGGACCAGCCTTCCCAAAGAGGTTATTAGATCTTTATTTACAGGATGGAGAAAGAGCAGCAGCTACTTCATTGAAGCCTGATGAGTGTCTACCACAGGCCTTGGCACTCTGCATATATGATCACATGGAATCTTTGCACCACCTTCACTGCAGAAGGGTGATTATTTTCATTCTACAGATAGAAAAACTGAGGCTTCAAGTGGTGAAACTGAGGCTTCAACCGGTAAAACCTGTTCAGTGTCACAGAACTAGAAAGGGCAGGACTGAGATTTGAACCCAGGTCTGAATGATTCTATCTTACCATATGGCCACTCTCAATGAGACCGTTGGCTTCCCAGCCTGCACCCTGAACACATCTCAAAACATCTCCCTTCCCTTCGGGGTACAGAGGGCTAGGAAGAAAGGACCAGCTGCCCCAAGATACTCACGTATATGAGTCCTGAGAAGTAGCGCTCCCTCAGGTTGTGTAGCACGGATGCTTCATTGAGGCACGTCAGCTCTGCCATGTCCTCCACCTTGGAGAACTTGGGCGGGTTCATCTTCTGGATGTCATCTTTGCCGACTGTCACTTTCTTGCCATTCTCTACCAGCTCCACAATGACCTCATCCCCCTTCTCCTCCTTGATGCTGGCCGCTTCAAAGCCCTGCTTCTCTGAAGGGATCCAGACCAGCTTCTTGGCAGCCCAGTCCGCCTGGGCCACTGGGCTGTTGATGAAGTTTTTGTCCACAAAGAGGAACTTCTCATCATCACTGAGCTGGCCCTTCTGTGCCATGGTGCCTGGTTGGTCCCCTGTGGAATAAGGAAACAGGGTCAGAATCAGCCAGAACTAAGCCCTAAAGACAGACAAAGCCTTCTGGGATCCCAGTCTGAAGAAATAACCCATTAAATACAAGGGTGTCCCCTGCAGTACTCCTGGTGTTGTCAAAGGCTGGAAACAACCAGGCCCTTCAGAAAAAGATCTGCATCGTTGCCTATTGTTCATCAGCACAGCACTGGATATGTAAATCATGGTATTTTCACACAGTGAAATACTATCCAAGGGTTAGGAAGCAAAAAGTATGTCAATGTGCGACATAGGAAGATCTCCAAGTTTTATTGCTTACTATAAAAATAAAATGGGGCCCTGGCTGGTTGGCTCACTGGTAGAGCATCAGCCTGGCATATGAATGTCCCAGGTTTGATTCCCAGTCAGGGTACATAGAAGAAGCAACCATTTGATTCTCCACCCCTCCCATCCCATCTCCATTCTCTCTTTCTCTCTCTTCTCCTCCTGCAGCCATGGCTCAGTTGGAGCAAGTTGGCCCCAGGTGCTGAGGATGGCTTCATAGCCTTACCTCAGGCACTAAAAATAGCTCAGTTGCCAAGTAATGGAGCAACAGACCCAGATGGGCAGAGCATCGCCCAGCAGAGAGCTTGCTGGGTAGATCCCAGTCAGGGTGCATGTAAGAGTCTATCTCTCTGCCTCTCCACTTCTCAGTTAAGAAATTTTTTTTTAAATAAAAATAAAATAAAAAGGGTCCTGGCTGGACATTTCAGTGGTTAGAGCATCATCGTAAAGCTCAAAGGTTGATGGTTCAATCCCTGGTCGGGGTACATACAGGAACAGATCAATATTCCTGTCTCTCTCTTCCTCTCTTTGTCTCTCCCCCTTCCTCTCTTGCTAAAATAAAAAAATAAACATTTTTAAATAAATAAATGAATGAATAAATAAATAAATAAATAAAATGCAAGGAGTCCTCAACTGGGTAACACAGTGTTACTGCACAGTCCAGCAAATCCATTCCTAGGTGTAACCCAAGAAGAATGAAAACATACGTTTACATCACAACTTGCATGAGAATGTTAACAGAAGCATTATTTATAACAGCCCAAAAGTATAAAGTCAAAATTATTCACCAGCTGATGAATGGATGAATAAAATGTGGTCTATCTATCCATACAATGGAATATTACTCAGCCATAAAAGGAATGAAGTACTGATATAGACTGCAATATGGGTGAACCTTGAAAATGTTATGCTAAATAAAAGAACCCAGTTACAAGGGGCCACATCAGAGGTCCCCAAACTACGACTTGCGGGCCAAATTGCGGCCCCTGAGGCCATTTATCTGGCCCCCGCCGCACTTCCAGAAGAGGCACCTCTTTCATTGGTGGTCAGTGTATGGAGTACTGTATGTGGCAGCCCTCCAACGGTCTGAGAGACAATGAACTGGCCCCCTGTGTAAAAAGTTTGGGGACCCCTTGGCCACATATTGTATAATTCCAGTTACACGAAATATCAAGAATAAGCAAATCCACAGAAAGTAGATTAGTGGTTACCATGGGCTGGGAGAGAAGAGGGTAACAACTTAGAGTACAGGGTTTCTTTCTGGGCTAATGAAAATGTTCTGAAATATCGTAGCAATGGATGACAACTCTGGGAATATGCTAGAAGCCACTGAATTACATAATTTAAGTGGATAAATTGTATGGTATGTAAATTTTTTAAAATGAAATAAAAGGGAGGGGAGATTATAAAACAGTAGGTATAACATCCTATTTCTATTTAAAAATATTTAGATTCCATGTAGGCAAAATAACGAGAAATACGCATTCATCAAGTACACTTATGAGGGGATTTTTAACTTTGTTATTTTTTTTTCAATTTAATTATGGTAAAATATACGTAAAATTTACTATCTTAACCATTTTCAAGTGTATACTTCAGTGGTATTAAGTATATTCATATTACTGTGTAACTGTCACCACCATCCATTGTTAGAACTCTCCAAATGCAACACAGAAATTCTGTTCCCATCAAATAATAACTCCCCTCTCCCCCCGCCTCCCAGGCCCTGACAAACACCACTCTACTTTGTCTCTAGAAATTTGATTACTCTAGGTGCCACATATAAGTGCAGTCATACAGTGTCTTTCTGTGACTTATTTTACCTAGAATAATGTCCTTAAGGTTCATCCAAGTTGTTGTATGTGACAGAATTTCCACCCCTTTTTAAGGCTGAATCCTATTCCATGGTATGGAGCTACCATATTTGTTTATCTCTCCATCTGGTAGTATCCATTCATCATTCATAGACATGTGGGTTATGTCGACATTTTAGCTATTGTGAATAATGCTACCCTGAACATAGGTGTTCTTTCTATTATGTATTTTTGTCATATCTATAGTTTTATAACTTTAATTAAGTTTATGATCAATACACATAGGAAAAAGGTGTTCAATCTCACTAGTAAATGAAGGAACCCAAGTTAAAGCAACGAGACATTGGTTTTCTACCTATCAGCTTGGCTAAGGTAAAAACCATTGATAATATCCAATGTTGTCAAGAGTGTAGGGGCCAGGTCTCTGCACACATCACCCTTACGATAGAATCTATGAAATCTATTAAAATCTATGCCTAACCTTTGACCTGCAATTGCATTTCTAGAAAGTTAGTCTAAGGAAACAGGTAAGTGGTAACAGATGTACAAGAATGTAGACTGTAGTGCTTTCTGGAACAGCCAAACCTGCAGCAATCCAAATGGCCTTGTTAAATTGTAGAGTATCCAGTCGACAGTAATTCCACTGAAAATTCAAGATGTGGACTTTTATTTATGCCACACAAAGATTGTTTTTCCTTTTTAAACATACTTAGTAAAGTGTCATTTACCAGTCATAACATTCTCATTGTAAATGTACAATGCAATGCTTTTTAGTGAATTTAAAGAGAGTGCATCCATTATTACGATTGGAACATTCTCATGACCACTGAAAGGGTTCCCTCGTGCCAATCTGAAACCAGTCATTCCCTGTTCCCACATCCAACACCTAGCAACCACTAATCTACCTGTCTCCGTACATTCACCTTTTCTGGGCATTTCATATCATTAAAATCATACAATAGGTGACTGTTGGCCACACAAATATACTCGGGATCTATTTCCAAGTTGAAAACACATATAAATGAAATACTCAGCAATAAAAAGAAACAAACTACACCATAAAATAGATGTATCTCAAAAGCAGTACGCTCAGTGAAAGAAGCCAGACCCATAAGACTATATGCTCTGTTACTCCGCTGATAAGGAAGTCTAGAAAAGGCAAAGCTATGGTGACAGAAAGCAGATCAGCAGTTGCTAGGGACAGGGAAGGAAACTGACTGCCAAGACTCACAAAGGAACTTTCACGGTGATGAAAATGTTCTAAATCCCGATTACGATGGTGATTACATGACTGTACACATTTGTCATAACTCATTGGGCTCTACGCTTAAAATGTTAATTTTTGGCCTGACCTGTGGTGGCGCAGTGGATAAAGCGCCGACCTGGGAACACTGAGGTCGCCAGTTCAAAACCCTGCACTGCTCTGGTCAAGGCACATATGAGAGTTGAGCTTCCAGCTCCTCCCCCCTTTCTCTCTCTCTCTCTCTCTCTCTCTCTCTCTCTCTCACTTTGTGTCTCCTCTCTAAAAAAAAAAAAATGAATAAAATAAAAATTTTTTAAAATGTTAATTTTTAAAAAACTGACAAGTTTTACTGTATATAGAGTAATAAATCCAATTAAAATATTTATAATAGACTCTTATAATTTTCTATGTACAGGGGGTTCTCAGGTTATGACACAGTTTCATTCCAACAATGACACAACCCGAATTTTGGTGTTAAGTCAAAACACACCCTAGCCTAAGTCACTTACCTATCCTAACACAGTTGTGAAGTTATAATCTAGACCGTAAGAACACAGCTAAGCCACAGAAAAAGGAAAAGGACATAAATATACTACACTGTACACTGTACTGTAATTAAAAAAATGACAAAAAATGAGTAAGCCAAAACACTCATGTTTCAATTTCTAAAGTTTTTATGGAAGTGAGTGTCATAAACTCGAAATGCTGTGACCTGAGGACTCCCTATATATGTGTGCATGTACAGACACATTGTATTGTGTGTGACAGAGACAGAGAGAGGGACAGACAGGCAGAAAGGGAGAGATGAGAAGCATCACAGCTCCATAGTCTCCTTAGTTGTTTATTCATTGCTTTCTCATATGTGCCTTGACTGGGGGGCTACAGCAGAGCGAGTGACTCCTTGCTCAAGCCAACAACCCCACGCTCAAACTGGTGAGCCTACACTCAAGCCAGTGACCTCAGGGCTTCAAACCTGGGTCCTCCGCATCCCAGTCCACTGCTCTATCCACTGCACCACCGCCTGGTCAGGCTTGTGTACATTTTTGAAAGCCTAGAAAATTACATACTAAAATATCAAACTCCAGTTCTATCTGGTCTAATATAGAACAGTTTGAAAACCAGTAAGAAAAATACACAAGTTAAAAGATGAATATGTTTAAACTCATGAGCTCATAATGATTAAAACATATTTATAGGCATGCTTGTAAGATGCTGGAGAACAAACCCATTACTTTGAAAACAGGTTAAGCCTGACCTGTGGGGGCGCAGTGGATAAAGCTGAGGTCGCCAGTTCAAAACCCTCCACTGAGGTCGCCAGTTCAAAACCCTGCACTGGTCTGGTCAAGGCACATATGGGAGTTGATGCTTCCAGCTTCTCCCCCTTTCTCTCTCTCTTCTCTCTCTCTCTCTCTCTCTCTCTCTCTCTCACTCTGTGTCTCCTCTCTAAAATGAATAAAATAAAAAGAAATTGAAAACAGGTTAAGAAGTGGAGGGGGTCAAAACATTGAATTGATTCTGTCTTTCTTATACAAATTATTCCTCAAGGTCACTAAATAATTGACAAGGAGAAATCTGTTTTGTTTTTGTTTTTGTTTTTTTTTTACAGGGACAGAGAGAGTGTCAGAGAGAGGAATAGACAGGGACAGACAGACAGGAACAGAGATTGATGAGAAGCATCAATCATCAGTTTATTTCGTTGTTGACACCTTAGTTGTTCATTGATTGCTTTCTTATATGTGCCTTGACCACAGGCATTTAGCAGACCAAGCCACCCCTTGCTCAAGGCAGCAACCTTGGGTCCAAGCTGCCGAGCTTTTTTGCTCAAGCCAGATGGGCCCGCACTCAAGCTGGCGACCTCGGGGTCTCGAACCGGGGTCCTCCATGTCCCAGTCCAATGCTCTATCCACTGTGCCACTGCCTGGTCAGGCCTGTTTTTTTTTTTTTAAAGTTGTTAAATGTCTTCTCAACATGGGGAGCCCATCTGTGACAGTTTCCTCATTCCATTTTCTAGATGTGTCCACAAAGTGGTTCCTGAGGCAACAGGCTCTTTATAGGCCTGTCCAGTGGCCTGGTCCAGACCCTCTGGCTGTACCTGCAAAGGAGCTGCCCTGCCCTGGTGACACTAGCTCTCACCCAGCTCCTCCAATCTGCCCTACCTTCCCTCTCTCACCCAAAGAACTCAGGTGAAGGCAGAGTTAGGATATACAGCCACCAGGACGTACTGTGTGGTTGATGACCCTACTTTAGGAGAGGATAAATCACAGTTCCTCTGAATTCACCGAGATAATTCTCACACTTGGGCCCCAGATCCTACAGAGAGAGAGTAAGCCCCATGTCCCATGAATGGGCTTTGGAGCTGGGGAGCCATCCCTGAAATGTGGGCTTTTCAAGGCAAAGTCAGAGGGGCAGATGCGCCAGTACCTACGTTTTCTCTTTCAGGAGTGAAAATCACAATAATAAAAATGAGCAACTGATTTGCACAGAGGGATGGTTATTTCTCTTCAGAGACCAGATCTAGTAGCTCATTTTTAAAAAAGATGAAAGAAATAAATGAATCTGAATAATGACTTCATTATTCAAAAACAAGAAATAAAGCCTGACCAGGTGGTGGCGCAGTGGATAGAGCATTGGACTGGAATGCGGAAGACCCAGGTTTGAGACCCCAAGCTCACCAGCTTGAGTGCGGGGCCCATCTGGCTTGAGCAAAAGCTCACCAGCTTGGACCCAAGGTCGCTGGCTCCAGCAGGGGGTTTCTCGGGCTCCTGAAGGCCCGTGGTCAAGGCACATGTGAGAAAACAATCAATGAAAAACTATGGTGTCACAACAGCAACGAAAAACTAATGATTGATGCTTCTCACCTCTCTCCGTTCCTATCTGTCTGTCCCTATGTATCCCTCTCTCCGACTCTCTCTCTGTCCCTGTAAAAAAAAAAAAAAAAAAAAAAAGAGTAAACAAAAAGACAAGAAATAAAGAATAGTAGAGGACATACGCTGTCCTGGGTTTAACAATCACATATCCCGCATTTCTTTTGTGAAACAATGTCACCCCAATAAATTCAATTAAAAATTTGTTTTTTACTCTCTCTTGGGACTTAAAAGGCCCAACAGCTTCCTCTGCTTCCTCTACTTTCACTGTAATTAAACAGCACTCCCTTCTACTTGGAACAATTCCAGTTAATAAATGTAGACAAAACAATAAAACCATGTTGCAATTTTGTAAACCCTAATAAAATAATGGACCTTGGCAATGACTACCATTAAGCCAGTGGCCAACTTCCTCCCATATCAGGGCCATGTGGCAGGTTGTAACATTACAGAGGGCTCGACCCACCCACAGAGCTTCTGAGTCAGTAGGTCTGGGATGAGCCCAAGGATTTGCATTCATCTAACAAGATCTCAGGTGAGGCTAAGGATCCTGGTCTGCAGTCCACACTCTTGGACCCACTGAGTTAGAAGAATAACAGATGAAGACCTTTATAATGGATGAACCAGGCTGGCACTACCTGAACCTACTAATTAATCTTAATGTATCACACACAAAAAAAGTTGATCAGCCAGAACAGGCAGTGGTGCAGACACTAGAATGTCGACCTGGGATGCTAAGGGCCCAGGTTCAAAACCCCAAGGCCGCCTGCTTGAACGCGGGCTCATCTGGTTTGACCACCAGCTCATCAGCTTGAGTGTAGTGATCATAGACATGACCCCACGGTCGCTGGCTCCAGCTACAGCCTTATGGTCAAGGCACATATGACGAAAGTAATCAATGAACAAGTACAGTGCCACAACAACAAGTTGATGCTTCTCATCTCTCTCCCTTCCTGTCTGTCTGCACCCCCTACCCCCACTCTCTCACTAAAAAATAAGAAAGAATTGACCAGATATTATGTGTCTCCAGATGGGAGGTCATAGAAAGTGTCACCACCACCACCAATTATTACAAAAAGGAGGTGGGGCCCAAAAGTTGACAAAGCCTCAGATCTAACACCTGCATACAGAAAACGCAGGGCACAGGTTACACGCTCAACAATATCATGGCCATGCTACAAAGTTCAAAAGCACAGGACAAATGACAAATGACTTGGTTTCTTTAAGAGACAAAATACCCAAAAAAGCAGGAGGACACAGAAGAAAAATGGGAGGAGGGCGGCGATGAAATGAAACTGGTTCAGGTGAAATAATAACTGAAGTGACAGGTATGGGGTAGGGGACTGTCATACCATTCTCTCTACTTCTGAATTTGTTTGAAGTTTTTCATAATGAAAAAAATAAAAGATAAACACAAGTAGAGGCAGGGAAAGAACTCCTCCTCACCCCAACACCCACATACACACAGGGCAAATCACAAATAAAGGTACAGACTACATTTTTAAAAGCCACCGCTTAAATGGAAAGCTTTGGGGAATTAAACAGAGTTGTCAGGGAAAAAGGTGTTTTGTTTTGTTTTATTTAACAAACTCTCCCAAATGAAAAACTTATGAGATAATTGGGGAAATTTCAACATTGACTCATTATATTTTATATTAGGAAATGTGAAATTCTTTGGTGTGAAATGGTACTGTGATTTCATCTGTTTAAAGAGTTCTTTCCTTTTAGAGCAGTGGTTCTTAACCTGGGTTCTATCGAACTCTAGGGGTTCGATGAGTCGGTCTCAGGGTTCGGAGAAGCCTCTGCCACAGAGGCCAGAATACAGTAATACCGTAATTTGTTGTGAGTTCATGTACTTTGTTGGTTTTTTTCTTTGAGCAAGGTGATGTTCATGCATGGCTCATTTTGTGCACCAGTAAAAAAACATATACCTATGTCTTGAATTTGGGAAAAAAATCATATTTTATTGTTCACTAAAGAAGGGTTCGGTGAATGCGCATATGAAACTGGTGGGTTCGGTACCTCAAAAAAGGTTAAGAACCACTGTTTTAGAGACTTTTGGAAGTATGGATAGAGGAAACGATAAACCTGGGATTTATCTCAAAATAATCAGTGCTGGGAGGAAACACATGGAATGTGGGCAGGGAGCAAGGTCGGCTCAGGTGTCGATAAATACTGTTCTACTGCGTGTTTGACATTTTCCCTTAAAAGGAAAGGGGCTGCGACATAAAATGTATATAACTATCTCCATCTTGTAAGCATCTCCCACTTGGCCTGTGTGTCAA
The DNA here is from genome assembly GCA_037038555.1 of Rhynchonycteris naso. Lineage (NCBI taxonomy): Eukaryota > Metazoa > Chordata > Mammalia > Chiroptera > Emballonuridae > Rhynchonycteris > Rhynchonycteris naso. Next base: position 186,812,957 of record CM073000.1, on the reverse strand, counting down.
ACCCAGAGTGGAGTTTTCAGGACACCAATAATGATGGTTAACATTCAAGGACCCCTTCTGGTCCCTGAGCTAAGTCCCTCACAGGCAAGATCAGCAAGTCATGTCACCACAGCCTCTGGAGTTAGGTTTACTTTAAGCTCTGCCTTACAGATATGAAAACCGAGGCTCAGAGAGGTGAAGAAATCTGCCTAAAGTCACACAGCAAAAAAGGTGGCAGAGCTGGGATTTGAACACAGGTCTGATTGCATACCATGCTCTTCTGCTCCACATACAAGCTTGATGGGCTTGGCAGAAGCTCAGTGGAGTATTTACAATAAATTAGGGGCAGTCAACCTTTTTATACCTACCGCCCACTTTTGTATCTCTGTTAGTAGTAAAATTTTCTAACCGCCCTTTTGTTCCACAGTAATGGTGATTTATAAAGTAGGGAAGTAACTTTATAAAATTTATAAAGCAGAGTTACAGCAAGTTAAAGCATATAATAAATAAGTATTTTATGTCGGGTTTTTGCTAAGTTTGGCAGAATAAATCTTTATAAAACAACTTACTATAGTTAAATCATTTTTTTTATACTTTGGTTGCTCCACTACCGCCCACCATGAAAGCTGGAACGCCCACTAGGGGGCGGTAGGGACCAGGTTGACTACCACATCAATTAATGAACTGAGCCTTTAAGGTACCGAGCACACAATACCACATAATATACACTCAGAATGGGACCCACATCAAGTGCACGCTCCAATAAGAACCTCACAAACACACTTGAGAAGGCAGATGCAAGAAGGACATACTGTGTGACTGGTTTTAAGAGGTTCAAAACCAGGTGAGACCAACTAACGGTGCTAGAAGTCAGATGTCATGACTGGCAGGATGGGACATGAAGTGGCTTGTGGGCTGATGTTCTGTTTGCTAATCTGGGCACCCATGGTAAGGGTGTGTGTGTGCTGTGTGACAATTCACCAGGCTGTACCTACAGGTATGTGAATCTTTTTCCAGATATAAAGTACACTCCCATGAAAAGTTCTGGTTTTCTTCTTTTTTTCTTTAATTATGGTAAAATACAGTGGACATATAATTTCCCACCTTCACTGTATAATTGTGTAATTTGGCAGTATTAAGCAATCTATATCATTGCTCAGTCAATAAGAAGTCTATAGTGGTCACTGGTTATACTGAAGAGGCTGGGAGAGGCATTCTGTTTGTTCCCAGCAGCATGACCACTGAGTGGGCTCTTTCTAATTGCGACGTCGGTAAGCCACCTTAAGTCAGGAAAAGAGCAAAATATGCAACCAAAGAATAAAAGGACACAGGAATCCCCATTGCCAGGAACCCTGTATAATCCAGGATTCAAAAACACATACAAGATCAAGTGTAAAGAGTCTGTCTCTGTCCAAAAATGGAGACAGAGAAGCTGGCTTGCTTCCCAGGGCTTTTATGCCTGTGACAGTTATGATGTGTGACATCTGCTTTGGTCACAAGAAGGAAAAGGAAAGAAGAGCTTGGCTTCGCCCTGGAAAAGTGTTTCCCAGAGTGTGCTCCTTGGAACCCTAATCCCCTCAAATATTTGGGGTAGAGATGGGGTGGGATTCAGGGAAGTTGAGACACTTTTCAAAGAAAAAAACAGTTCTGCGGTCAAATCCACTTGAAGCCTGACTTGTGATGGCGCACTGGATAGAGCACCAACCTAGAACACTGAGGTTGATGGTTCTAAACTCCAGGCTTGCCCGGTCAAAGCACATGCGAGAAACAATCAATAAACAGCTAAAGTGAAACAATATGGTCTTGCTCTCCCCCCCCCTAAAAATCAATAATTTTTAAAAAATGTTTTTTTAAAAATAAATCTATTTGAGAAGTGCTCCATATTCCCTCCCCCTCGTTGAGAAGCAGAAAAATTATCGGGATATCCAAGATCCTGGCAGGTCCCAAAAAAGAAAGGTACTTCATGCCTTCAAATCCAGAGCTCCCCAAAACCCTATTACCTCTACACACTGAAATCCCACAGACTGGCCATTGAGAAAATTCAGTGAGCTTAGCAAATTAACAGTGCAATATTAGTAATCATAGCAGCTAACTTTTATTGGGTGCTAGCTTTATCTCACTTAATCCCTCAAAAACCCCATGAGAGGCATCACTATCTCTGGTTTAAAGGCGAGGAAACAGAGGCACAGAGAGGTTTAGTTGCTCATCGTGGCACAGCTAGTTATGGTGAAATCTAATAAAAATATATTCTCAAAGTGATCTTTTCTGCTTTGGTCGCCTTCTTGAAACCAGGCAGAGAATTTGAGGACTGAGAAATACAGCCATGCGTGGGACACATCCTGGGTCAAACTTGGCATCCAACTTGAGGACTCTGCATAACTTGGTTTTATTCTTATATGGATTTGCCTTGGCATGCATCCACAATCTTGAGCTTTCCAGGTGTCGTGAGGTGGACAATCAGGCACTAGGTGAAGCCCGGCACAGAATGACAAGGAGCTTACAAATTGCAGCAGAGATGAGACCACAGTGCTAGAATAGAGTTCTTCCTGTGTTGAAGGGAAGCAAAACTTGGTCTGCTGCTCCCTGCTGGTCCTTAGTTTAGAGCAAGGTTTTCTGATCTCAAGATTATTGCTGTTGGGACTGGATAATCCTTTGATGGGGGTTAGGGGGGTGCCCCAATCTGTGCATTGCAGCATCTCTGAACTCTACCCACTAGATGATAGAAGCATACCTTCCCCCAAACCATGACAACCGAAAAGTATCTCCAGACATTGCCAGATGTCCCCTGGGGGACAAAACTGCCCCCCCCATGAGAAGCACTGCTTTAGAGTAAAAAAGACGGGCTCTCTTGGGAAAGACAATTGAAACTGTGGACAGTCACTACTTAGTTAACACCAACCTGGAATGTTACATCAGATCAGACAAGAGACAGCTGCCCAGATAGCCAAACCTCAAGGAGGACCCCAGCACTTTGCTTCTTTCCTCCAAGGCCTCCTTCTCCTCCACCTCCCTGTCCACGTCCTGCATCAGCTCTGAGGGCTGAAAGGACACCTCCAGGATTATGACATAGGACTGATGAAGACTAAGTACAGCTCAGGATCAAGGGCTGCTCTTGAACATTCTGATGAAAGCAAAGCACTCTGGCGCTATTGGCATTAGCAATGTTAGACACAGCTGAGCGTGTCAGCCCTGTGCACGATCCTGGCTTCCTTACCAGCCACACACGGCTTCACTCTTGCAGCACAGAGGAGTTGTTCGTTACCCTTTATAAGTCCCAGCGTGGCTCCAAACTCGCTGAGTGACTCTAAGCCAAGTCACTCTCCCTCTCCGTGCCTTACAGTTTTCATTTGGGGGGAAAAAAGTGGGGGGTGGGGGGGACTGGCCTATCTCTAACACTTTCCTGTATCTGTGATTCTGGATCGAAGGGTTGAAATTGGACCAACTGAGAATATTCAGCTGCTTTAGTTTGTTTTAGATTTGGTTTCATTTTCCCCAGAGGAACTCAGGGGTAAAAGGCCTTGCCCCTTTTGCTTCTGAATTAATGAAAAATGAATACAATACTCGAAGAGTCCAAAGAGTACAGGATTAGCACATTATTAGCTTCCCTCAGGATTCTACTGTGAAGCCATATGTTGGACAGTTCCGAATGCTTCCAGGGGCAGGTGAGCCATGCAGAGTGACCCAGGCCAGGGGAGTCTGGGCAGAGCCCTCCTGCCTTCTCCAAACAGGGTGGCAGCTCGACTCCAGCTTGTGTCACCTAGCAAGATGTGCGCCATGTATGCCTGATGTTCAACAGACCTGGAAGTATGAATTTAGGTACCAGATACCCACCCCCACAGTGAAATCGCTGTACACTGCAAATGCCATGACGACAAAATGATAGCCCCCGGCCCCACTGGAAGGGCCGCTGAGGCAGAGAAATTAGTTCAAGGCCTGGCCCAGGTGGGGAGGAGCCAAGTGTGCCCAAGGAAGCAGGAGAGGAACTGAACTCCCTAAATGCATCCATTCTCCAGCCCCAAACTGTGCCCACAAGACAGCTGGGACTCTAACTCTGTTATTAATAATAGCTGCTATATCCTGACCAGGCGGTGGCGCAGTGAATAAAGCGTTGGACTGGGACGCGGAGGACCCAGGTTCAAAACCCCAAGGTCGCCAGCTTGAGCATGGGCTCATCTGGTTTGAACAAGGCTCACCAGCTTGAGTCCAAGGCCGCTGGCTTGAGCAAGGGGTCACTCGCTCTGCTGTAGCCCAACGGGTCAAGGCACATATGAGAAAGCAATCAATGAACAACTAAGGTGCCGCAAAGAAGAATTAATGCTTCTCATCTCTCTCCTTTCCTGTCTGTCCCTATCTGTCCCTCTGTCTCTGTCATACACACACAAAAAAAATAATAATAGCTGCTATAGTTACTGGGACTCTTCTATTCATGGGTTGTCAGGCAGGTAATTTATTATAAAAATCTACTCCCCATGTCTCATAAGCATTCAGCAAGGTGGGCATTATTTACTATTCCCACAATATTATCAAGGTCCAGCCTGACCAGGCGGTGGCGCAGTAGATGGAGCGTCAGACTGGGATGCGGAAGACCCAGGTTCGAGTCCCCGAGCTCGTCAGCTTGAGCGCGGGCCCATCTGGTTTGAGCAAAAAGCTCGTCATCTTGGACCCAAGGTCGCTGGCTCCAGCAAGGGGTTGCTCGGTCTGCTGAAGGTCCGCGGTCAGGGCACATGTTAGAAAGCAATCAATGAACAACTAAGGTGTTGTGACGGCAACAAAAAACTAATGATTGATGCTTCTCACCTCTCTTCGTTCCTGTCTGTCTGTCCCTCTCTATCCCTCTCTCTGACTCTCTCTCTCTCTCTCTGTCCCTGTAAAAAAAAAAAAGAAAAAAAAAAGAAAATCTCCTTTGCTTGATGACCCGACCCCATGACCACTTCCCCACCAAACACACCCCTCATCTTCCAAAATCATCTCCCCATCCTTCCAAGGCAGCCTGACTTCACCTTAACAAGAAAAAGGTGAGTGATGAACCTGCCATGTCAGTGCTGCTTTATAACACCTGCCTAACTCATCTGAGTACAGGAGGTCCCTGGGTTATGACACAGTTCCCTTCCTAAGATAGTGACGTAACCCAAAGTTTGGTGTAAGTCAAAACACACCCTAGCCTAACACAAATGGAACACTGGCACTTTTAACAGTGCCCAGTAGGTAAGCTACTGGGGGACCCCAACTCCCTCACTCATGCACTGCATTCCTGTGTGTGCTTCCGCCTGGCGCAACCAAACAATATAGTTCACCCACGTAGTCTGGTAAGTACGACGCTAACAGCATAAGCTGAAACACTCACGTCTCAATTTTTCTAAGTTTTAAGTTTTTATGGGACTAAGCATCATAAACTCGACACGTGGATTGTCGAGCGTGTCTTAACCTGAGGACCCCATGTACTGTTTTTAAAGTAACTACAGAAGGAAGTTCTTTTACTTAGTAAAGCTAAATTATTTTTCTCCTCTCTACAAAGAGAGTTTGGTTAGCGAGAGGCACGCTAGCTCTTCTGGAAGATGCTATGGGGATAGAGAGAACTGGTTATTTCGTCCTATTGTATTTTGTGTCTTACCACGTTGGCATAGCATTGCTTAAAAAAAAATTCAATGTATATAGTCTCATATGTGACCACTAGAAGTTTAAATTTACAGTGGCCTTAGAGGGCCGTTCAGCAATACCTATGCATTTTAAATGTGCCTGGTCTTAAAGCAATTGCATTGGTGGGAATTTATCCTACAGATACTCATATAATTAGACAAAAATAGACACACAACGATGTTCCCTGGTGTCCTATTTTAAGAAATGGGGGAGTGAAACTGGTATGTTTCAATAAGGGGTTATTCCAGTAAGATGCTATACTTCCATGTAACAGTGTTATCCAGCTGATTAAAAATAATTTGCTGAAATAGAAAGATACCAAAAACATGTAACTATGTGGAGAAAAGCTTAATTTACAGAATGCCAATATTTGTGCAAAAGAAAATTTGACAGAGAAGTTTTAGAAAGCAGCACAGGAATACATCAACCATGATGACATCTAGAGATGGGGAGGTGGGGAAGCAGGGGCCAGGGAGAAAGGCGTTTTCCCTGGAGAGGGGGGGACTAGCTAGAATGACCCAGTGGTCTCAGACACTGGCCCCACGCTTCGCCAGCAGAGGGGAGGAAGTCTCAGCCTGCAGGAGTGAGCAGGTGGCAAGTGCTATGGCCCCGTCTTAGGGACGTTGATGAGGACTGTTTCTCCAGAGCCCCTGGCTCGCTGACAGGAGTCAGAGATATACAACTTCCTCCTACAGATACAAAGAGCAGCACTAGTTTCTTCCTGCATCTTCTGACCCCTCACAGAAGTTCTTTCATATTCCTGCTAGGCCTTCTCCCAACCCGTCCTTTCTTCCACCATGTGGCCTGGTTTCCATGTGCCTGAGGTCAGAGGTAGAGGCAGGAGACTTTAGAGAGCAGCTGAGTAGGCCTCTTCCACTCCCAGGTGGAAGCTCTTAAAGCACGCCTTGCAACCCTGAATGAATCACAAATGGGCTGATATAACTGGAATTTGTAATGTTCCCAACACTGCTGAGGGAGCATGGCTACTTTGAAATAAAAGATTCTAATCACCACTTTTAGCTCAAATAAAAACTGAGTTTACACAAAGAGATCACACAAAAGGAAAATTGGCAACACATTTCTTCTTTATGGAAAGACCACACAACAGGCTTCCTGGTTCTGCCAAGGAAAAGCTGTGTCACATTGAACAAGACTTTTAAAGTCTCTGGTCATGTATGTTATAAATAACCATCCACTGACGTTACGTTAAACAGGGGCCAGGCTCCATCCTCAGCCCTTCAATGGGCATTATCCCATTTAATCCTCCCAACAGGGTAATCCCTTAGGCGCTGGAGTTAGAAAGAGCTAACTGGAGTTAGAAAGAGCTAGCTTTGTAGAATTCTGTCTTCCTCATTGGCTAGTTCTCTTGAGCACATTATTCAGACTCCACATTTGTAAAACAGTGCCTATAATAATAGCATCTATTCCAAGGAGTTGTGAAGACAATAAGTACCATTATGCCGGTGAAGGATTTAGCACACTGTTTGGCTAAAGGGCTCGGCTAACATGAGCTCTCCTCATTAACTCCATTTTACAGATAGGAAAACTGAGGTTTGGGAAGACCAGAGTGGATAATTTCTAAATTTGCTTGTGACAGTCTAGGATTCCAATGAATTTAAAATTGCACTTGGTTTTCCAGCAAAATCTAACATATATGATTTGAGAATCACATGGTTGTGCCAGAGGTATAATATTCACCTGTTGGAGCCATCGTATTGAGAAAAGAAGACAATCCCCCTACCCCCAGAAATAAAACTTGCAAATAAAAGAGGAGTAGGAAAAACTAATTCCCCTTTCCTCCAAATGCCTTCTCCTCCAGGCTCCTCCACTTGGTCCTGAACGAAAGGACAAGGGCAGAGAAATCCCCAGAGTCCCAACCAATAAAGCTGCAACACAAGGCTAATTTGCAAGGGGGCTGGGGATGGCCTCATGGAAAATGCTACCATAAATGGGCATGTCTGCCTCAATCTCAGCCCTCACACAGAAAAGTAATGATAACAACTACCTTGTACGGAATAACATCTATTTCAGAAACACACACACACACACACACACACACACACACACACACACACACACAAAACATGGTGTTTACAAGGTGGCCCAGAAGTTTCTTGAGGAAGGCCCAGCTAGTTCATGTTATAGACTCTTGGGGTGACAGCCCACCTAAACTCATCAGGCCAGCTAATTACCATACCATCAGGGGACAAACAGTGTCTTTTATTTTAAATTCTCTAAAGGTCAGTTTATGTTTTCTTCAAAGAGATGATAAACACTCGCCTCCTTGGAAACATTGGGATCCGACAGCAACCTGACTCCAACGAAGTTTTGTTCATGATCAAGAAAAAAAGGATGGTGGGGGTTGAAGGTATCGAGTTGACATCAGACAGACCCCAAAATGAGTTCCAACATTGATTAGCTGTGTCATACTGGGCAAGATACTGAACCTCTTTGAGCCTCAGCTGCCTTGTATATTAATCAGGAATAATCATGCCTCCCTCAAAAGGTGGTTGTAATAATTCACTGCGATATATCAAGTCAAACACTGCTACCATGCCTGGTATATCAGTGCTCCATCAATGGTAGCGACTTCAGTGGGAAGGAGCCAAGAAAAGACTGCCAATGGCCCACAGATACTTGACATCCTATTTTATACACTGCCATCTATCTAATGATGACTTTTAGTTCAGCATCTTCAAGCTCCCTTTCTATAAAAATTCTACAATGGGAGTTTTAAGGAAACCACACAAACCAAGAAAACTGAACCAAAAAGCAAATAAACACTATGCAAAGCAGTTTACTAAGGGCCAGCCTGCCTCCCCTTTGCCAAACCGTGGCCCATTTGCAATTTAGTTCATTAGTTCTTAATACTGTAATTGATTGTTTCTTGCCGTGGGTTTCTAAATATTTTCTCTTACTGCTTGACAAATATGGCTTTGAATGGTGCCTTGCCTCAAGCAGCAACATCCTCACTAGTTTTCTGTGCAGGGAGAAAAGTTACAATTGACAGTAGCCATACTTTTTCTTACTTTGCCCACTCTGTGAGGCATGGGAGTAAGGGCAGAAAATCCCGGTGCAGTCTTATATAATGCACCTGCAGGTGGCAGAGGCAAAGGTGGACTCTGGCATTGTTCTGGGTATTTGAGGCTCCTAGGGGCAACCTGGATTAATTTTTAAAAATTTGGAGGGAGGGGGGTCTGGAAGAAAACCGGGCTGAAATAATGCACTGGCTCATAACCAGCCTATCACTGCAGGGTTATCAACATGCACATCCTCTGGACTGATGAACAACACTGCCCTCTCCGTGGAGTGTGTGCCCATGTGTTTTTAACTGAGTTAATGCCTTATCAGAACTAAGCAGTGCTTCCAAATCCTCATGAAGCCACACACTTGGGGTGACTATGTGACAAAAATGACTTTTCAGTGACCTTCCACTGCACTCTTTTTGTGCCTAGAATAAGTTAGAAGCCTGGCTTTTGAGGCTGGACCTCTGACATTCGTAAGGGTGCTCATCTCCCAGATTTGCCTCATAACAAGAATCACCTGGGACTCTTTATTTTTGTTATTCTGGAGATTCTAGTGTAATGGGAGTTGAGCCCAAGCATGGTCATAAGTACCCCCCAAAGTGATATTTATCGTTGCTGGTTTGGGGATAATCTAGGGTGATGAGGCAGAGAGACATAAAAATTTGGACCTTCTACCGTTTCACTGTAGTCCCTGAAGGGAGGAGAAGGGATACACCTCACCGCTCCCCATCCCCTGGATGCCCTGGAGGACCCTTAAACCCCTGACCCAATTCCCCCTTCCCCCTACCAGGCGACACTACTTACAGATCTCCCACTGCGGGGATAACGGAGAAGAAACTGGATGGAGAGCCCAGATCTGGCACACCTCCCAGGCAGGGGCGTCCAAATCTCCTAGCTCGCCTGAGACGCCTCTCTTTATAGACCTGGAGCTGCCCGCGGGTGGAAAGGGGGAGTCCGCCCCGGAGGGCGGAGTGGGGGAGGGTCCAGCACTGCTCCCTCCGCAGCGCCCCCTGCAGGGCCGGGAAAGCGGGGCTTTTGTCCAGGTCCTTGGGCGCACCTGCGGTGCTCGAAGAACCGCGCAGGTGGAGCAGATGAGCAGGGGCTTAGGCGGAGGATCAGGGAAAGGGCGCACCTCGCAGCTGCGTTCGGGCAGGTGTCTCAGTATCACCATCACCCCACCTCGCCCAGGGACAGTCACCGAAACTCCGGGTCCCTACAGTAAGGGGTCGAGTGGCCAGTGTCTATAGGGAATGTTTGAGAATTGCTTCCCTGAGTCCGTTTCAGCCCAAGGGGCTTTAATCGCTTCCTCGCTCTGGGGGATCGAGTTGGCCACTCTCCGCCACACTCATTTTATTCGTCTCCCGCTGTCTGGAAAGGGAGCCGGTCGTGCTGCATAAAGGATAGAGAGGGGGATTTTTTGAACTTTGCAAAGTGCAAGGCAGGAACCTCCGACTGCTGGGAATTGTGCGGCACGGGGAAGTTTTTACTCTTCCCAACTTGCCATCCTCACCTCCCCCAAGGAAAAAAAAATCCCACTGTTGTCACGTAAGGCCCCCGGGTGCTCCTTTCGCTGCCTCTGTGACCTCAGGCAAGTCAGTTCCCCCTCTGAGCCTCAGTGTCCGCATCTGAAACGTGTGTGTTATGTACGGTAATTTGCAAGGTGCACGTCAGGATCCAAAGAGAACGCGGATGCAACCCCATCCTTGCAAGTACCTTTCACTGCTCCTGTTCGTCCCAAGAAATTCTTGCGAATGAAAAGCTGCCTAAAATGTTACTTCCTCCGTCTCTCTCCCTCTCGGTACCACTATTTACTTCCTTATCTCTCTCTCTCTCCCTCTCTTCATCTCATTGTCTGTCTCTCCATCCGTTTCTTTGTTTTCTGCCTTTTCTTGCTGTCCCTCTGTCCATCACTGTCTCTCTCTTACTGTCTCTCATATGCCTCACTCTCTGTCAGGTCTCTGTGTCTCTCCCGTAGGTCTCACTGTCTCTGGTCTCTGTCTCACTCGTAGGCTTCATTCTCTCTGATCTCTGCGTCTCTGGCTCCAGTCTCCCGCACTCTCCCTCTGCCTGGCTGTCCGTCTTTCCCTGTGTTTCTTCCCTCTGTCACACGCACGCACACAGGCCATAAAAGGAAGCTGAGGCGGTGGGCTGGCCCCGCGCCAGGCCGGGGACCCGCGGGCAGCACGGACTCCCCGCTCCCTGCGGCACGGACTCCGAGGTTCCCGATCCAGCTGGTCCACCCTCCCCGAGTGCGGCGGGCGGGAGACAACCCAAAAAGGGCAGGCGCGGGCTCCTTCCTGCGGAATTCCCAGCACCGCATACCAGCCCGGGGCTGCCCGCTCCCCCTGACTAAATATGGTGCCGAGCGGCCTCCGGAGCGGCGGCGCGCGCGGGAGGGGCCGCAGATGAGAGCTCAGCACCGCAGACCCCCTTGGTCCCTTCTCCATCCTTCCAACGTCAAACTCACCTGGTATACACCCCTAAAAACTCTCAAGCCCTCCCGTGGCGGACAACAGCGGCAGGCGGGTGGGAAGGGGACCCCTCTGCTTGTCGCAGAGCCCCAGTCCCATGTTGGTCCCAACTGTTCCAACCAGAGGGTGTGGAGAGAGGGTTAAAGGAGTTGAAGACCCTTGCAAGGCTCTGTGCTTGGCACATGCCCCATCTTATTCCACAAACCCTCCCCAAGGAGGCAGGTGATGGTGGGCAGCTTTAGTGATACCCTCATTTGCAGGGCAAAACACTGAGGTCCCAGAGAAGCACCCCAGCTCACTGGGACTGGACTCACCATTGCCATGATTTTAAAGGGAATCCTGAGAGATTCTAAAGGGAAGTGCCAAGAAGAATTAAATCTGAACCTGCCTGTACCAATTTCTAGCTGTGACCATCAGCAAGTAACTTGAGCCCTGTGTTTACTCAGTTTCCCTACCTGTAAAATGGGATAACATCAGCTATTCCTGGCTATTTGTAAATAGTCCTTGAGATGACCTATGTAAAAAGACCATGTGACATTGCTTCCTGTTAGCTATTATTCTCAACAAACATGAAACCAAGCTGAGTGGCGCCAGGCATTGGGGACATAATGGTGAGTGAGAGGCTGTCCTGCCCACAGTGTTTGCCCACAGGCTTCCAGTCCCTCTTAACCCTCCTCATCCTTCCATCAAGCTCACCTGGTTTTCACCCCGAAAACACCCAAGCCCAGCACCTTACCCACCGATGGGCCGAAATCAAAGAGTTAAGAGACAGTATTCAGCTGGCTGGGGAAGTTAGGGGTCAAGTTCTTCAGCAAATGATGAATGGGCTGCTTCCCCACGTGCCCTTTAATGTCTAGACTGTAAAAGGAATGGAAACTGTCCCTGCCCGAGCACAGAAACGCAGTGGAGCAGAGCTGAAAGGAAGGGAAAAACTAAGTCGATCATTACCCTCCCATCGTGGAGAGTGCAGAGCAGGCTGTCAGAATCAAACTCACCTCCTCAGACTAAGAAGCCAGAGGCATTAACGTGGGCTCTTTAGGGGTTGCATTTGATTCCTCAAAGAACTTGGTAAGCAAACACTGAGTTTTACTGCCTAGTCTCACCTAATCCTCATAACAACCCTATCTAACAGGGACTTTAAAGAAAAAAATTCTCTCCTTCCTCTTTGCTGTTGAGAAACCAACAGTTTGGTGAGTTAAATAATCAGCTAAGGTAACACAGCTAGTTAGCGATGAAGCCGGAATTCAAACTCCGCCTGTCTGATGCCAAGTAGGAGGTTTTTAACTCATGACCTGCTAAGTGCCCACCAGGCAGCTTTGGGACTGTTGAACCTCTCAGCCTGTTTTCTCAAGGAAAAGCACAGATGGTCAGAATCCTTGCCTCAACTACCCACTGAGCCGTTAAATATGACATGTGAATGGGTTATATAAAGGATTTCATACCTTGCTGGTACATTCTAGAAGTAATGTATTTCCCCATGTATAAGATGCTCCCATGTATAAGACGCACCTTAATTTGGGGGCCCGAAATTTGAAAATAAATGTATTACATAAAGTTATTGAACTCAAGTTTTATTTATCATAAAATTCATACAACTCATTCGTGTGAAAAAGCAGGAAATCCAAGAAAAAAATCTACAACCACTGTATAAGAGGCACCCAGTTTTTAGACCCCAAATTTTTTGGAAAAGGGTGTATCTTATACATGGGAGAATACGGGTACTCAGAAACAGAATGTGCACACAACAGTCATTCAATAAATATCTGTCCAATGCAGAAAAGCTCAGAGGTTTGAATCTTCAAGAGCGTGTTGTTATAATTAAATCAGAGGCCTCCATTTTATTTCTCATGGCTCAAAAATCCAGTTATTTTAAGATTTGAGTGAAACAAAAAAAAGTTAAAAAAAAATGTCGTTTCGACTGAGAACTGTCAAGTGCGGTCCCTTGGCAGGTCTTTTCTATGAGGTGCCATGTAACGGGACTTTCCATGAACTCATAAAACGATGGCGGAGGAGCGATTTTTCTCTTGGAGTCTTTTTAGCAACTACCATTCTATTTGCCACTGGCTTTAAAAAAGCTCCAAAATATAATCCCCTCTAGTTTTTAATATTATCAAAGATTGGGTCCAAGCATGGTTTACTCCTGTGTATGCTTCATAATTATTTAACCCTTTGAATAGTACGAATGTTCATGGGCATCCTCGTGCTTCCTGGTCACCCAGAGTACGATCTTTAAACTTTGAGCTGGAGCAGTAAAGGCAAATGTATGTTCTTCTTGTTTCCATAAATTGGTTATCAAACAAACATAATTTTAAGTTAATAAAACTGTAACTGGAACTAATTTCATTTTCTGGAAAAAAAAAAACTCACTCCCAGGGGGGAGCGAGCATGAAAAAAGCTCACTACTCAAAGGGTTAAAAGTGTATCAGCACTGGAGTCATCCAGCTCAAGATTTGCACAGGACTCTGCCTCCTTGTGAATAAAGAGAGGTCAGTCCTCACCAGGAGAGCTGCTCAGCTCCCTCTCTTATACAAAAGCACTTCTGGCCTGGCTTGTGGGGGCACCGTGGTTGAAGTGTCAATCTGGAACATTGAGGTTGCTGGTTCAAGGACTTTGGCCTGCCACCTCAAGGCACATATGACAAGCAATCAATTAAGAACTTAAGTGAAGCAACTATGAGTTGATGTTTCTTGCTCCCTCTCCCCTCTCTCTTTTCTCTCTGTAAAATCAATAAATAAGATCTTTAAAAAAAAAAAGGCACTTGTTTCACTCATGACAGCCCCGTGCTTCTCCAGGTACAAGTAACCTGCAATGCTCTCTCCTTCACCACCAGTTCCCAAATCTGGTGACGTGGTAACTCCAGATTCCCTACCTCTATTAGGAAGGGTCTTAAAATTCTCAATAAAGGCCCTGGCCAGTTGGCTCAATGGTAGACTTTTGGCCCGGCATGTGGATGTCCTGGGTTCAATTCCTGGTCAGGGCACACAGGAAGAGCAACCATCTGTTTCTCCACCCTTCCCCCCCTCACTCTTTCTCCCTCCCTTAGCCATGGCTCAATTGGCTCAAGCAAGTTGGCCCTGGGGGCTGAGGATGGCTCATGGCCTCACCTCAAGTGATAAAAATAGTTCAGTTGCCAAGCAATGGAGCAACGGCCCCAGAGAAGCAGAGCATCACCCCATAGAAGGCTTGCCAGGTGGATTCCTATTGAGGTGCATGTAGGAGTCTGGCTCTGTGCCTCCGACTTCTTTCACTTAATAATAATAATAATAAAATCTCAATAAAAGTAGTTATATAGTTTCTTACAAAACTAAAGATATTCTTACCATATGACCCAGCAAATCATCTTCCTTAGAATTTACCCAAATGAGCTGAAAACTTTTTGTCCATAAAACCTGCATACAGATGTTTACAGCAGCTTTCTTCATAACTGACAAAACTTTGAAACAATCAAGGTGTCCTTCAGTAGGTGAACGTATAAATAAACCGTTACGTTCAGATGATGGAATATCATTCAGTACTAAAAACAAATGAGCTATCAAGCCATTAAAAGACATGAAGGAACCTTAAGTGCACATGACTAAGTACAAGAAGCCAGTCTGAAAAGGCTACATACTAGTGTGATTCCAAGTAGATGACAGTCTGAAGAAAGGCACAACCTATATACACTAAAAAGGTCAGTGGTTGTCAGGGACTAGGGGTGGAGAGAGGCATGAATAGGCAGAACGAAGAGATTTTTAGGGCAGTGGAGTTACTCTGTATGACACCATAATGGTGGATATTGTCCTTATACATCTGTCCAAACCCAGAGACTGTACAACACCAAGAGCGAACCCTAACAGAAGTTAAAGACTTTGGGTGATAATGATGTCAACGTAGGTTTATCAATTCTAACAAATATACCATTCTGGTGGGGGATTTTTAAAAAAATAATTAATGAAGACCACACAATCCTTGTAGAAGTTATTATAAAAGTCAAATACCCAGTGGCTGGGAAGCATCATTCTAAATGCCTTTAAAGGCATTTCCCCACAAATGTTAATCCTGTGTGTACACTTGGCTTTAGGTTAACTCGTCAGATTTTACATAATCATACAAGCATGTGAGTCACATACAAATGTGTTCTTGCACATAATTATAAAGCTGTTAGTTTATTCTATGCAAACATATATGCTAAACTTAAATTTATCATCCTCACAAGCCACCTCTGCTCCTGTGAACTTTTAGATTGTCCAAGTTTTAAATTTCCGCTTTTCCTAAATCCGTCCTTAGTTTCAATTCGCATACAATTTTTGTGTAAATCCAACTTTACTCCTGCATTTCCAAAAGATAACCTCTCCCAACAACCCCATGAAAACCACCAGCGACAAGTACTAATTTAGTTTGAGTTTATGAGAATAGTTTGGTGGGTCCCCTGTATTTATATTTGTCTTTCCTTAATTTTTAAATGTTTCAGCCCATGCATCTTTTTAAACTACTGGATTATAAATTAATTGGCTGTTGAAAAATCCTGAATGTAGAAATTTCTAGAGTAGAATATCTTAGCTCAGGATCCTCTCTTATGGATAATTATAAAAAATCTCATAGTATTTTGAAAATAGGTGGTTTTCTTCTTTTCTAAACATAAAAATGTTAATACTAAATAAAACCACGTATGGCCCCAGAGACTGACTGCAGCAGCCCCCACCACTGCCACCCTTTGCAGTTACTGTTCCAAGGTAAGAGGGCTGACACCAAGTGCACATACATCAGAAGTTCCCTTCCTCAACCTTACGCTGACCTGCCAACAGCGAGGTTGCTGGAGCCCCCAAAGGAAGGCCCAGAGAGCCGCCTGAAGGTTCTGGGGTACATCTGTCATGGCAGGACAATCACACAAACACCCTCTGCACAAAGGTTTCCTGCTTAATGATTTTTTATTAAATGATACATCAAAAGTATAAAAGTTGCCTAGGTACAAACAAGTTTCAGAATAATGCATATAAAACCACGATGGACTACATGTGACAATTCTCTTGAGCTTCTATTTTGATAGTTTTATCAGTATCCAAAATGCTTAACGCCAGCATTTTTCCTTAATCTAGTGCTGCATGATGTAATTCCTGAGGTAAACTTAGGGTTCACTGCCAACATCTTTGGATGTAAACCAAGTCCTCTGAGAAAAATTCAGATATTTATATTCCCACATACAATAGAATTCATAATTAGAATCAGATACTTAAAATTATAATCAGATTTCACTTAAAACTGGAAATGAACCCTTATATCTACATCTATAAATGTAATTTTAGCTCACTAGTAGGGCTTCTCAAAATCTTTTGACTTGTAAGTATGGTTTAAGGGGATTTCTTTAAGACTTTATTCATTTTAGAGAGAAGAGGGGATAGAGAGAGAGAGAGAAGGGGGGGAGGAGTAGGAAGCATCAACTCCCATAAGTGCCTTGACAGGGCAAGCCCAGGGTTTTGAACCAGTGACCTCAGTGTTCCAGGTCAACACTTTATCCACTGCGCCACCACAAGTCAGGCCAAGGGGATTTCTTTAACAATTTGTTTTATTCAGATAAAAATTCTTGGTTAATCTGTAAGAAATAAGCACTGACTAGCATCAAATATAAAATCAAAAGTTTCAATAATTTCCAAAGGTAGCACAGAATCAACACTTTACAGAGAATGCCAGTTTTGCGAACAGCTGCCCTTCCCACTTTCCCTGTGGAAGACGTTTAAGCTGAACGTTGTCGGCGTACAGGTGCTGCTGCCGCTGTGTTCTGAATACCCCTTATGACTGTTGCTAATCAGGTGCTGTCTGCTGTAACAGTTTTCAGTGAAATCAGTCTGTAGACTCTACATTATAAAAATATCTTAATAAATATCAAAACAGCATTTTAGAGATAGCACTATAATAGCTCTACTATTTTTCTATCCCAAGAATAATAACTAACATTTAATAAGATTTTCAGGGCCCAAGTAAGTAGGGGTTGGCTGTTTCATAGCTCATTTTATAATTGCACAACTGAAGGCCACATGGACATTACAATGCCATCTTTTAGAAGGTACTTTCTGATATTTTCCTAAAACCTGTCTCTTCATGCTAATTCCACATTCTTCATGTAATAAAATAAACTCTTTGTTTTACTTATGGCAAAATGAAAAAAATTAGTTTCCTCTCTACATTTTAATTAAATTTTCCAGTAGAAGCCAAAATGATCTAAGGAAAGAAAAAGTACATTGTTACCTAGTTTAAGACTTCAATTTTAGATAGTAATTCAGATATTTTAGTCTAATTATAAGTGGTTATGTGAAAAATAGCTAAAATTATTTCATAGAAATAATTTTTTCTTTAAACTATTTAAAATAAAGAAAACATGAATTCTTCTACAAACCCATATAATTCCAGCCTGAGGGAATTTAATTAATGTACCATGCTACACAGCAGATGATATGGTTATAAAGACCTGGATTTTTTTCTAGGAACATCATACAGGGTACTACAAAACCTTTTCACTTCTCACAAATCTAAGGACCTTTAAAATACTTTCTAAAAACAATACATTTTCTTTCAAGTCAAATCCAGTAAGCTGCATGACAGAGTTAGCTTTTATTCACAAATGCAGGAAAACATGGAATACTAAATGTTTTGCAGAAACTCAAATGTCTACAAAGTATAAATATTGGTGATACATTTTGGTAATGAAAAAATAAATAAGTTAATTAATGCATACAATTTTAAGATAAAAGATACCCCAAATGGAAATGTCATCTTTTCACAATTTGAGAAATACGCAGATCTTCATTATCAGTTCTTTTCCCCTCCTCTTTTCTTAGGTGGTCATCTGAAATGAACAGAAACGAATGTCAATGCTTGACCCAAGTTAAAATAGGCAGTAGGCAGCCATAGCTACATATATCTCAGGATGTTACTTATTTAATATTGTATGAGTCCTTCAGTTGGCTTACAATGAAAAAGCTCACAACTTTTTAAACACTATTGAAAAAAAAAAGTTTAGTACTAGGGACTCTATTCAAAAAAGTTTGACCTTTTTTAAGTGAACAGAGCAGTGATGGGCAATCTTTTGAGCTTGGTATGTCAAAATTTGCCAAAAAACCGAGCATAACTTGGGTGGTGTATCACTTTGAGAAAAATGGCCTAACTGGAAGTCCCAGAACTAGACGCTCTGTGCCGGAGTTCTGTTGTTTTGGCCTACAGACCTCTGGCACAGAGTGTCTACACTACAGCAAATGTTTTATCCTTGGCCAGGTGCAGGAGCCGAGGATGAAACGTCCTTCTCAGCATGCGGCCCCATACTTCTCTGGTACATGGCTGCATGCGTGTCATCGAAAATGGCTACTGACACGCGTGTCATAGGTTCGCCATCATGGGAATAGAGTATTCCTTGGAGTAAACCCATAGGTAAGTAACTACATACTTCTCTTATATGTAAAAAATTGAATTCACAAGAAAGGACAGGTTGCTTAATTAGTATTTTGAGGGGTGTTGAACTTCAATTAAGAAGAAGAAAAATAGTAACAACCCTACCTTCAAATAGAAATGGCTCCCAGCAGTACCCTCTTGTGGCAAGAAGATAACTAGCACAATTTACATTTTCCTACACAAATCAGAAAACTATCCAAAAAATTGTAGAAAAAGTTCTTCAGTCAAAAGCAAAAAATAAAGTTCCATGAGAGTTCAGAGAAGCCCAGAGCCCTGATGGCCACCCACTGTGCTCCAGCAATAGTAAAGAAGGGGCCCTAGTCGCTTCTGCTCAATTTCTTTTGTCAAGGAGAAAGAAGGTAGAGGGCAGAAGTGTTCTACAAGACCCCAAAGAAACTCAATACCCAATGTGACAAAAATGCAATGCACAAACTAAATTCCTAATAAAATGTGAACCCGCCATTCCCCACTTTTTAACAACTGAAAAAATAACCTTTTTTAATAATTTTGAGAACATGAGAAAGTCACAAATTTAGACAAGTTATTAGAAACATGCAATTTTAGCACCAAAAAACATACCGGATTTTCTAATTCTACAGACAATTTGTACACACAGTCTTAATTAGTCCATAACTGATCATCCTCAGAAATAATGTAAATACTTTAAAAAGAAAGAAAGAAAAAAAGCCCTGGCAGGCTGGCTCAGTGGAGAGAGCATCAGCCTCGCATGTGGATGTCCCAGGTTCAATTCCCCATCAGGGCACACAAATGACCATCTGCTTCTCCACCCCTCCTTCTCCCCATTCTTTCCCTCTTCCCCTCCAAGCAGAGGCTAGCTTGGTTGGTCTGAGCACTTCCGCCTCAGGAGCTAAATATAGCTCAGCTGATTTGAGCATCTGCCCCAGATGGGTGGATCCTGGTCGGGTGCATGCGGGAGTCTATCTTCCCTCCTCTCATTTTTTTTTTTTTTATTAAAAGGAGACTTATTAATATGCCAGCCCCATATGACTGACATGGGGAATATCTGACCCAAATTGTGCAGCCTTTTTTTTAAAAAAAAAAAGAGGAGAAATAATGTAAATACTACTACAGGTTTGGATCACAGATGAAAATATCTCCCTCAATTTCAGGCAACTTCACTGGACAAAACAAAATTAACAGTATCTTTAGGATATAACCATTTTAGGTTTTCTATAAAAGCATTATTTAAAAATAAAGTATGTTACTCAAATACTTTTTCAAACACATGCATAAAGTTGAGCTGATAATAGTTAAATAAATTATAAAGTATTTGGTCTTTTATCTATAGCAAAACTACTTTGCCTCCAATATGACAAGTACCAATCCAGCAGCACTAATGAGCTGGCTGCTATTTCAAAGGTAAGTGTGTCTGTATACACCCACTTCATTTTTTTCAGTACTTTGGAAGCTTTGATGAAAGAAGTGTTTTTGTGATGGCATACTTTGGACTTATTTTCAAATAAAAGAGAGTTCAAGTTTACTGTTTTGTATTTCAGCTGGATGAGTTTGTGTAGAGATAAAAGTATTATAATCTGAAGAATATTTAACATCTTCATAACCTTGTCAATGTTGTGAAATAAAACTTAACGTATCCTTCAAACAGTAAGCTAGAGTTGATAAAGGAAAAGGAATGCTTGAACATGTTAGTGGAACATAATGCAGTGTTTGGCCTACAGTTCACAAGTCATTGCACTAAGAGGCCAAGAAACTTTTTGATGATCAAGAAAAATAATCTGCCTGGAGATGTTTTCTTTGAACATATGTACCCTGATTTATTAATGTCACCCCATTAACATTAATAAAAATAAAATAAAATAAAAACTCAAAAACAAAACAAATCTGCAAAATCACAGTTCTATTGGTTCAGCAGCCGTCCTCATTTCTGAATCTCCACTAAGCTTTCCACAGAAAAATTCACTGACTTAAACTCGACTCTCTGACGCCTCTAGCACTTTATACTTTAAAGTCAGTACTGCACTCTCTCATTCTCCTCACTCTTCGCACTCCACCCTGCCCACCGTGGTGACCATCATCTCAGAACAACATTACTTATAACTTTCTTTCTTTAAAAGAAAAAAAAATTTATTGATTGATTTTACAGAAAAGGGAGAGGAGGGGGCCTGGGAGCAGCTATCAACTCATAGCTGCTTCACTTTAGTTGTTCATTGATTGTTTGTCACATGTGCCTTGACCGCGCAAGCACAGGGCTTCGAACTGGTGGCCTCGGTATTCCAGGTCGACGCTTTATCCACTGCACCAGGTCGACGCTTTATCCACAGGCCGGGCACTTATAACTTTCTTATTAGTTATTAGCCATGAATATTAAAAAGACTGATTTTAAAGCTTACAAATTACAAAAGTTATTTCTCAATAGGCTATTGTTCCCAAAAGGAAAGAAAATACAAATGTCATGGTTTACTATGTAACAAGTGTTAATGTATTCTTGGTAAACATAAATTGGTAATAGACTTTTTGGAGGAAAACTAGACAATATAAGACTATTTTTTAATACACATATGCTTTGAACCAGCAAGTCTACTTCTAGTCATCCATTATAAGAAATATTTGTGAGAATCAAGTAAAGCTACACTGCAATACTGTAAAAGCAGAATATAGAAAAACAGAACAGCCCATCAGTAGAGTGATTAGCAATACTACAGAATACTACACAACGTTAAAAATGAGGGAGAAGTAAATCTACATAATTTGACAAGTAAAAAAAGCAAATGTAGAATAACAAGTACAGTAACAGTGCATACAGAGGTGGGCAGAAGTAGGTTTACAGGTATGTGGACAAAGATACGCAGCTTGTAATCATATAATGGCTTTACTAACTCAATAGAATGGCACACTGCCCTC
Organism: Rhynchonycteris naso; assembly: GCA_037038555.1. Taxonomy (NCBI): domain Eukaryota; kingdom Metazoa; phylum Chordata; class Mammalia; order Chiroptera; family Emballonuridae; genus Rhynchonycteris; species Rhynchonycteris naso. Next base: position 186,791,545 of record CM073000.1, on the reverse strand, counting down.
AGGTACAACCTCCTAAATGCTCACATTGCTGGCCTTCATATTTAAATATCCTGTACTCAACTTGCTACACTCTAGAACACTTTGGCACAGGGTTCTAACCTACTTTTTGCGCACCCCAGTTATTTTAATTAAAGTCTAATTATTTTTTTAGTATAATGCAGCAATGCAGGTTCAAAATTCAAACGGAAGGTGAAAAGGGTTAGATGTGAAGTTTCTTTACTCCTGTCCCTAACCACCCATATCCTGTCCCAGACACAAGATATCAATTCCTTGCCTCTTCTTGCAAATTGTCCATCCAGTGCCTATTTTTCTTTGAGACTGGTGTTTGAAAGTTATGTAAAATTCTCAAAATACTAACTGCTAGCAACACTGTTTTTCTACACAACTCAAGGAGGGTGGTTAGGAGCAGAAAGAACTTAACCACTGGCCTCCCAGAGCCCTCAGGGAGACTACAGAGCACATAGGGCTTTATAAAAAAATGCTTTTCCCCCTTTAACCTTTATGTTATAATTATTTAATACCCTATTCTGAAACACAGTTACTATTTCCTGCTTCTATTTGTCATCTTACTCAAAATTTTGTATACTTGTATCTTTTTGTTTCATGTAGAATAGCTCCTTTCATTTCTTACAATGCAGGTCTTGTGGTGTTCAATTCCCTCAGCTTTAGTTTGTCTGGAAAAACCTTTATTTCTCCCTCTTATCTAAAGGATAACAAAAATATGAAATGCTTCAGGAATCTGTATGTCTCCCTTGCGCAGCCTTGCTAATCCTTTCTGTGTTGTTCCAATTATAGTCCACAGGGTGGAGCAAAAGGAGGTTTGCAGTTGTTTAAGTAGATGAAACAGTTCATTTTTGTAGCATTATTTATTAGTTGTTGTATTTATTTCATATGAACAACTGTAAACCTACTTTTGTCCCTTCCTGTATATAGTATTCGATGGTTTTTTTAAATTAATTAATTTATTTATTTTTTGTGACAGAGAAAGGGACAGATAGGGACAGACAGGAAGGGAGAGAGATGAGAGCATCAATTCTTCGTTGCGGCTCCTTAGTTGTTCTTTGATTGCTTTCTCATATGTGCCTTGATGGGGGGTGGGGGGGTATAGCATACCGAGTGACCCCTTGCTTACTCAAGTCAGTGACCTTGGGTTCAAGCTGGTGAGCCGTGCTCAAACCAGATGAACCTTCGCTCAAGCCAGTGAATCTCAGGGTTTCAAAACTGGGTCCTCTGCGTCCCAATACGACGCTCTATCCACTGCGCCACCACCTGGTCAGGCTATATATACTATATTTAAATACATACACAGAACCGAGTTCTGAAGACTACCCACCAAGTTATTAATGGAGGTACACTGGATAGAAGGGAGGGTAACTGAGGAGTCAGGAAGAGGTTAAAGGGCATTTTAAATGATATTATTTAGTGTTTAGAGATTTAATCATGTACTTGTGTCTTGTTTTATTTTTTTAAGTACCTGCCAAATAGCAGGCACTAATGAGAGTTCCTTATCCAATCCTTGAGGAGGGATTAGGGAAGCCCCAAGTTCTTTAAAGGGAAAGGTTTACAGGAACGGCAGCGAGGTGCTGATGCTGCTAGAAGTGAACTACTGCGGGCTGTCAATGACTCGGTCCCTCAGTCCTGATTTTCTCAGCTGTGAATTTCTTTTCCAATGTTCCGGCCAGCTCAGATATATGGAAGGATAACTCCGAGTGAAGACAGAAATAACCTCAAAGAGGCCACCAGCTTTCAGATCTCAAGCTTATATTTAACATAATCAATAATGCTCACAGTTTAGGAAAATTACAAAGGGCAATTCACATTTATAGATGTTTCCTAAAAGTTTATTTCAACATTCAAGATTTCTTTTGTGCCTACCGGTGGCGGTACAGGGGATAAGGCGGTGACCTGGAATGCTGAGGTCACCAGTTCGAAACCCTGGGCTTATTCCATCAAGGCACCTATTTCCATCTTAAAAGGAGAGCTCAGCTCTCTTCCCCACAGCTGGATACACTGAGTTCTAAATCATCTATACTGCTCACAAAAATTAGGGGATAGTTCAGATGTTCAAACTGAGGTCCTATAGCTGGTGCAATCAAAACAACTGAAAGCTCATTTAAAGAGTGAGCGTTCTGAAAGAAATATGGGCATTCTCCTAAGCTTTTTTTATTTGTAGATACCTACCACTGTACCACAAAAAGCATCCTGAAAATTCAAAGGACACATAACCCTAATACTCCTCTACCTATAGTCAATAATTTTGCCTTTGTTTATTCCTAAATGATGCCTTGACAAAAAGCTATTTATTCAATATGCCTAGGACTAGGCTGCTCCAGAAAGTACAAATTTAAATGTAAATCAGGTTTTTCAATACATATCTAAAAATTTTGTCTGTAAAACATAAAATAAAAATTTTGTCCAGTCATCCACCTGCCTACCCCCAAAATTCTCTTTCTAAAAACCCTTTTGTGCCTGACCTGTGGTGGCGCAGTGGATAAAGCGTCGACCTGGGAACACTGAGGTCGCCAGTTCAAAACCCTGCACTGGTCTGGTCAAGGCACATATGGGAGTTGATGCTTCCAGCTCCTCCCCCTTTCTCTCTTTCTCTCTCTCTCTCTCTCTCTCTGTCTCCTCTCTAAAATGAATAAATAAAAAGAAATTAAAAAGCCTTTTGTTTTTGGAAGATAAATAACATAGGTTAAAACTATATTAGAATATGCCTGACCAAGCGGTGGTGCAGTAGATAGAGACTCAAGACTAGGACGCGGAGGACCCAGGTTCAAAACCCTGAGTGTGCCAGCTTGAGAGCAGGTTCATCTGGTTTGAGCAAGGCTCACCAGCGTAAGCCCAAGGTTACTGGCTCAAGCAAGGGGTCACTCGGGCTGCTGTAGCCCCCGGCCAAGACACATATGAGAAAGCAATCAAGGAACAACTAAGGTGCTGCAACAAAGAAGTGATGCTTCTCATCTCTCTCCCTTCCTGTGTCCCTATCTGTCCCTCTCTCTGTCTCTTGTCACACACAAAAAAATTGTTTAAAAACTACTATATTAGAATAAGTGGAATTAAACTATTCCAAAGATAAAAATATATAAGAAGATCCACCTGCTGACAGGTAAAGGATGAATCTCAGAAAACGCATACCCATTTGCTTTCTTCCACCAGGCTGTCTACCACGATGTGGGTTTGGAGGCTGCAGTGAAGATCCTTTCAGAAATGTATTTTGTATGCTGTCCTTAGTTCCATGCAAGAAGTGAGCTAAAATCCCATATAAAAGAGGTCTATGGTAAGAAGAAAACCAAAATCAATTAAATTTGCATAAATAGGAAAAGCTTAAAAGATCTGTGCTTTAGAAAAGCAACCTCTGACAACAAAATAGACAAGTAATACACTAGACTTAGAAAAAATATTGCATGGTTATTTTGCAAATTCTTATGTTGTTTTTTTTTATTTTTCTGAAGTGAGAAGCGGGGAGGCAGAGAGATAGCCTCCCACAGGCACACCACCGGAATACACCTGGCAAGACCACTGGGGGCAATGCTCCGCCCACTGGGGGGCGTAGCTCCACTGCAACTGGAGCCAAGGAGCCATTCTAGAGCCTGAGGCAGAGGCCATGGAGTGATTCTCAAAGCCAGAGCCAACTTTGCTCCATTGTAGCCTTGGCTGCAGGAGGGGAAGAGAGAGATAGAGAGAAAGGAGAGAGGGAAGAGTGTAGAAACAGATGGGTGCTTCTCTTGTGTGCCCTGGCCAGGAATCAAACCCAAGAGTTCCACACAGCAGGCCGATACTACCGCTGAGCCAACCGGCCAGAGCCTTGTTCATGCTTTTTTAAATTTAAGAGTATGATTTAACTCTAAATACAATTTTAAAACGCGGGGGGAAAATGTTAATTTAAACCTCATCTAAACTGAAATACAATTTTAATCAATACACAGGAATTTGACTTTCAAACTCCAAAGTCCAGTATAAAATTTCTCAGTACCTAATACTGTCTGACACACAACAGGCATTCAATAAACACTAATTGCATTAATAAACCCTTGCCTAGAGAAGGTCTTAGTCCCAAGAGACAGATTGCTTGGTCTCAAACCCTGGCTTTGCCACTTGACCTTAGCAAGATTCTTAATGTCCTCAGCCTCATAGATGTTTCCTCCTTTATAAATGAGGGAAAGAGTAATCCCCACCTCATAAGATTGTTACAGACTAAATGTTAATAAATGACACGTGTTTAGAACTGTGCCTAGCACATATTAAATAGTATAAAATATTAGATATATAGGAGTTGGGTAAGAACTAATATTTATTTTTTAATTGAATTTAAAACATAAAACATCATTTACACATAGCATTGCGCACCCAATGCCCCAATCCTCATTTTCCTCTCCTTTACCCACCTCCACTCACTTACCTCCTCCCCTTTTTCCTCTGGCTATTACCACTGTTGTCTTTTGTATGCATGTCATATATATATATATATATATATATATATATATATATATATATATATATATAAAATCTTTGTGTATGTATAAAATATATATATAATGGTTTTTTGCTTAATCCCTTCACCTTCTTTCATCCAGTCCCCCAAGCCCCCTCCCATCTGACAGCTGTCAGTGTGTTCCATGTGTCCATGCCTCTGATTCTATTTTGTCAGTTTATTTTGTTCATTAGATTCCACATATAAGTGAGATTATGTGGTGTTTGTCTTTCTCTGACTGGCTTATTTCACTTAGCATAATAATCCATGCTGTTGCAAAAGTAAGATTTCCTTTTCTCCCCCCCCCCCACAATCACGTAGTATTCCATTTTAAGAACTAATATTTAAAAAGCTACTCTACATGTCCTGGCCAGTTAGCTCAGCCAGTTTAAGCATTGTACAAAAACATCAAGGCTCCGGGTTCGATCCCTGGTCAGGGCACACATGGGAAGCGACTAATGAATGCATAACTAAGTAAAACAAATGAGTACTTCCCCTCCCCCTTTTCTCTCTCTTTTTCTCCCTCCCCCATTCCTCTCTGTCTAAAAGTCACCTGACCAGGCGGTGGCGCAGTGGATAGAGCGTTGGACTAGGATGCGGAGGACCCAGGTTCGAGACCCCGAGGTCGCCAGCTTGAGCGCAGGCTCATCTGGCTTGAGCAAAAAGCTCACCAGCTTGGACCCAAGGTCGCTGGCTCGAGCAAGTGGTTACTTGGTCTGCTGAAGGCCCGCGGTCAAGGCACATATGAGAAAGCATTCAATGAACAACTAAGGTGTTGCAACGAAAAACTGGTAATTGATGCTTCTTATCTCTCTCCGTTCCTGTCTGTCTGTCCCTATCTATCGCTTTCTCTCTGTCCCTGTAAAAAAAAAAAAAAGTCAATGAATAAAAATCATTAAAAAGCTACTTCACATTTTACAAAATGTTTTTTGCCTCTACTCGGTTTATCCTCACCTTGTAATGTCATAATCATCACCCCCAATTATAAGTGAGAGGACCATAGCTCAAAGAGAATTTGCTAGAGATCCCTCAGCTAGTAAGTAAACAAATTTTATACTTGAACCCCAAGTCCCATATTCTTTTCCTACAGCATGCTGCCTGGATTTTGTATCAGCAGCCTGGCACAAATAGGAGCTACTGTGCAGACAATAAAAGAGGTACAACCAATGTTTTCCTTCGTCTCCAACCTCATAATTGAAAACACAATTTAATGGATCGATTTTTTTTGAGATATTTAGTCATTAGCAGGTGTGATGAGTTTAAATTATTATGACATTCTTTTCCCTTCAAAAGGTGGTGCCTGATTACCCTCCCTTGAATGTAGGCTAACCTCACTGAACCCAGTAAGACCTATAAGTAACAGCACTCTGCAGCTTCAGACACTAGGTCGTTACAGCATTGCGGCTTCACTGAGCGAGTCACCAGCATAAAGGTATCATCAAAAATTCAAGAATACTTAGAAAAGTAGGCAAGAGAACAGGAAAAAAAGGACAAAACTTGGCAAGTGTACACAATTTCAAGGAAAGCCAAAGGAGCCAATAAAGAAACTGAGAACACCGTTAGGGAGACAGGAAAATCAAGACAGTAAAGGGTCACCGAAGACAAATGACAAAAAATGTTTTAAGGAAGTGTGAAGTCAATATTACAAAATGCTGGAGAATCTCCAGTGAAACTTGAGGGTAATATACATATACACCCACTCTTGGTGCTAGAGATTTGTACAAACTACAGAATAAAGGTGGCATATAATCCTAGAACAATTTCATACAAAGATCAGTGAGAGAGTTCAATTTAACTGGTATGTCATTTAAAACATTTTAATGGTAAAATGACACCACAAAGGGGAATGAAAAAAATTCAATGAATTATTTTGAAAGAATAAAACATAATACTTTAGAGAAATTTCCTGCTAAGGGAAGACTGCTTTGAGCTATGCTCCCAGGGGTCTACATAATATATATATGTATGTATGTATTTTTTGTTTGTTTGTGCCATTCAAGGGCTCTCTGGAAAAAGTTTAAGAAACACTGAAGTAGGAAGAGCTAGAAACTAGAAAGTGGTTACACCTCTTTTTAAGAGTATAATCGGGAGGGGAGAATTTAAGATGCAGGGAGGACCACAGAGGGGGTAATAAAATAAAAGCAGAGGGCTGATTTGCACTAAGTTCAGTGGTAAAAAGGAGACTGAGCAGTAGCTCAGGGTTGGAAGTAGCTCGCTGTTTTTGGAGAGGGGAGATTTGAGCACATTCCTAAATTGAAGTGAAGGAAGGTGGGGAGGAAGAGTTAAATCTGAGGAAGAAAATAGCTGATAGAGCAAAAGCATCAGAAAAAAAAAAGGACTGATCAAGAAGCCAAGAGGCAGGGCTGTTCAGTCCTCAGAATCCGCAGGAATTTTAACTCGGAGAGCAGAGACCTCATCTGATGCATTTACTGCTGCACACCTGGGCTGGGATGCAGTGTTGGACACACACACAGCAGAGCCAAATAAATACCTCCTGGGTTAAAATGAAATGAAACCACCACTATGAGACTTTGACCCCAATACAACAATACCTAAAAGCTTAGTTTAAAATATGCTCTTACATTGTATTATCCTTTGATTCTTCAAATGCATTTAGTTCATGGATGAGAAATTGCCTGTCCAATGGAACGGCAGGTTGACCAGATTCTGGGGGGAGAGAAATCGTGATAACACTGAGTCTTATTAACCTGAAAAGCAAATATGAGTTGATGAGAAACACACTTACCAGGTACATACATTTTTCAGATTTTGGAAAATAATGATGGCAGATCCAACTTATGATTTTATGACTTTCAAAATATTTTGTTAAATATAAAACTTAATACGGTTTAACATAAATCCATTTCTAATCTAATTTTTGGTTAAGAAAATACTATTTCTGCATTTAAACTACCATGCTAATCTTGGACGGCAAGATGGTGATGGAGTAGGTGTACGTACCAACTTCCAACTCCCAGAACCAAAGTGAATTATAACTTGATTTTAAGAACCATCATCTGGATAAACCAACTTTGAACTAAAATAAGTGGACTCTTCAATCAAGGAACACTGAAGAAGCCACAATGAGACTGGTAGGAAAAGCGAAAACGTGGAAAGGGCTGCCCAGCTCCCCGGGGCGACGGCAGCCCGGAGAGACTTGCCTGGCGGGAAGAGAGGTTAGCGGAGAGGGAGGGACCTGGGTCTCAGGAACAAAGCCTCAGCCTGCAGCCCCAGAGCCTAGAAGAGGCGTTGGGACAGTATTGAGCTGTGAAACAAGTGAGAATACTGTTTGTGAGAAAGAGACAGTTTTCTCAGACCCAGGATTCTTCTTAAAGGGACAGCACAGAAAACGTCTCTCACAATCACTCACCCGGGGCTCCAAGGAATGGGGACAGAGGAGAAAACCAGAGCAGCAGGGAGAGAGTGTGGACTGGAAGGCACAGGGAGAAACACTCTGAGGGACAGCCACCCTAACCCGTGGGCTGAGTCACTTCCCTAATAGAAAATGAATTATTTCCCCTAGAACCAGCAATACCAGCAAAGGGAGGCAGGACACCAGCCAAACAAGTTCTCCAGCGGCACATAGAACAGAGCTGCTTAGACAGGGGAAGCTTCCAGGACTACAGTATGGAGTGTTAGGGTCTTAGGTGCAGTGCCCCTATCCACACTGCTGAGGGCTTACTGGAGGAATGAATGGTGGTGGCAGAACGCTGAAACGCAGTTCTGTCGGCAGGGGTGGAGGCCCAGCCAGCGTGAGCTCAGTCTAGCCCAGCAGGGGTGGAGGGGATGCAGAAAGCGGTCCGGCAGCTGCGGGCCACCTGCAGCCCCACCTGTAGGGGAGAAGTAGGAGGCCAGCAACGGGCAGAGATCTGCTGCCGAGCAGGGCCCTGTGGGCGTGCAGCATCACCTGGCCTCCGAAGTTTGCGACCCTGCGTGAGCTGGCCCTGACTGTGGGGGCGGGGCTAAAGCCCAGGACAGGCAGAGGCTCGCAGCTGAGTGCACGCCAGCAGCCCCTCCTGACCCGAGAAACCGTGGTAAGCCAGCACTGACCGCAGGGACTGGGCAGAAGCCCGGGAACAGGCAGAGTCCGCAGTTGAGCAAAGGTGTGCACCCCTACCCTTGGTGCTGAGGCTTGTGGCTTGAGTGCTGTGCGCAACCCCACCTGTGGGGGCGAGGTGAAGGTCCAGGCAGGCTGAGGCTTGTAGAGCTGGGCACCAGAACACAGCCCCTCCCGCAAAGGAGAGGCGGAAATCACAGCAAAGCCCAGTGGGCCCGGCGTAGGCAATGCCCATACCCAACCGCCTTAGGCAGCGGCAGAGGGGGTGGTGGGCCTGCAGACAGACCACACCTAGGGAACACAGAGGCAACATCCATTGGACTCCAGTGGCCACACCCTTCTTATACACAGACAAAATGGGCAGGCAGAGAAATGCAACCCAAATGAATCAAGAGAAATCCCCAGAGAAGGACCTGAATGAACCAGATATAACCAAATTACCAGATGCAGAGTTTAAAATAATGATAGTTAGGATGTTCAAAGAGCTTAGAGCAACAATGGATAGTCATTACAAACACCTAAATAAAGAGATAACAAGTATAAAAAAGGAAATTGAAATAATAAAAAAGAATCAGACAGAAATGACAAATACAGTATTAGAACTGAAGACCACAATGGAAGGTATTAAAAGCAGAATGGATGAAGCTGAGGATCGAATCAGTGAGTTAGAGGACAAAATAAATAAAGGCATAGAAGCAGAGCAGAAAAAAGAGAAGAGACTCAAAAAATGTGAGGAAACTCTAAGGGAGCTCTGTGACAACATGAAAAGAAATAACATCTGCGTCATGGGGTTCCTGAAGATGAAGAGAAAGAACAAGGGATAGAAACTTTGTTCAATCAAATCATAGCTGAAAACTTCCCTAAATTAAGGCTGGAAAACTTTTCACACGTTCAAGAAGCACAGAGAGCTCCATTAAAGAGAAACCCAAAGAAATCGACACCAAGACACATCATAGTTAAAATACCAAAGCTAAGGGATAAAGAGAAATTTTTAAAAGCTTCTAGAGAAAAAAAGGCTATCACCTACAAAGGAGCCCCCATAAGGATGACATCTGACTTCTCAACAGAAACACTTGAGGCCAGAAGGGAATGGCAAGATATATTCAAAGTAATGCAGAACAAGAACCTACAACCAAGACTACTCTATTCAGCAAGGCTAACATTTAAAATGGAAGAAGAAATAAAGAGCTTCCCAGACAAAAAAAGCCTCAGGGAATTCATTAAAACCAAACCAATTCTGCAAGAGATGCTAAGGGGCCTGTTGTGAACAGTTCAAAGGGGGAAAAGAATATAGCAAAAGAAGAATACAGCTTTAAAGAATAAAATGGCAATAAACAACTACATATCAATAATAACCTTAAATGTAAATGGATTAAATGATCCAATCAAAAGACATAGGGTAGCTGTGTGGATAAAGAAACAGGACCCATACATATGCTGTCTACAAGAGACACACCTTAAAACAAAAGATGCACATAGACTGAAGGTAAGAGGATGGAAAAAAATATTTCATGCAAATGGAAATAAAAAAAAGGATGGGGTAGCAATACTTATATCTGACAAAATGGACTTTAAAACAAAGGCTGTAGTAAGAGATAAAGAAGAACACTACATAATGATAAAGGGAACAGTTCAACAGGAAGATATAACCATTATAAATATATACGCAGCAAACATAGGAGTCCCGACATACATAAAGCAGACTTTGATGCATATAAAGGGTGAGATTAACAGCAATACTATCATAGTAGGGGATTTCAATACCCCACTAACATCACTGGATAGATCCTCAAGAAAGAAAATTAAGAAAGAAACAGCAGACTTAAAGGATACACTAGATCAACTCGATTTAATAGATATCTTCAGAACTTTTCACCCTAAAGCAGTAGAATATACATTCTTTTCAAGCGCTCATTGTACGTTTTCTAGGATAGACCACATGTTAGGACACTAAAGTGGTCTCAACAAATTTAAGAAGATTAAAATCATATCAAGCATTTTCTCTGATCACAATGCCATGAAACTAGAAATTAACCACAAAAGAAAAACTGAAAAAAAAATAAACTACCATGTTAAGCTTCAGAAGTCTCTTTGTGAGAAGTCTGTGAATTAAATGCATGACAGACAGTACCAATACCATTTGGGGGAAATAATTCTAAAAATAAAATTAACCTGAATATTAAATGCTGGCAAGGATACGGGGCAACTGGAAATCTCATACTTTGCTGACAGGACAGCAAAAGTGGTACAGCCACTTCAAAAAACAGTTGAGCAGATTATTATCAAGGTAGGCATATACTTGCAACACACAACCCAGAAGTCCCATTCTTAGCTTTTTAACCTAGAGAAATAAAATGTATGTTCACACAGAAACTTTTGGTGAATGTTTATGACAACTTGATTCATAACTGCTAAAACTAGAAACAACTCAAATGTCCATCAAGTGATACAACAGAATGTTATTCAGAGAAGAAGATCAACATGGCTGAATCTCAAGTGCATTATGCTAAGAGAAAGGAAGCCGACTCAAAGGTCTACATCCTACATCAGTGGTGGGCAATCTTTTGAGCTTGGTGTGTCAAAATTTGCCAAAACACCGAGCATAACTCGGGTGGTGTGTCACTTCGAGAAAACAGCCTATCTGGAAGTCCCAGAACTAAACGCTCTGTGCTGGAGTTCTGTTGTTTTGGCCTACAGACCTCCAGCACAGAATGTCTACACTACAGCAAATGTTTTATCCTCGGCTACTGCACCTGCTGTGCAGGAGCCAAGGATGAAACGTCCTTCTCAGCACACGGCCCCATACTTCTCTGGTATGTGGCCACATGCAGCCACGTGTCATCAAAAATGGCTATGCATGTCAGTGCTGACACGCATGTCATAGGATCGCCATCACGGTCCTACATGGTTCCATTATAGGACATTCTGGAAAAGGCAAATGATAGGTACAGATTGAAGAACAGATCAGCCTGACCAGGCGGTGGCGCAGTGGATACAGCGTCGGATTGGGATGCGGGAGACTCAGGTTCAAGACCCCAAGCTTGCCAGCTTGAGTGCAGGCCCATATGGCTTGAGCAAAAGCTCACCAGCTTGAACCCAAGGTCGCTGGCTCCAGCAAGGGGTGGCTCAGTCTGCTGAAGGCCCGCGGTCAAGACACATGTGAGAAAGCAATCAATGAACAACTATGGCGTCGCAATGGCAACAAAAAACTAATTATTGATGCTTTTCATCTCTCTCTGTTCCTGTCTGTCTGTCCCTATCTATCCCTCTCTCTGACTCTCTCTCTGTCGCTGTAAAAAACAAACAAACAACAAAACAAAAAACAAAACAAAAACAGATCAGTGGGTGCTAGGGGTGTCAGTTAGGCAAAGAAGTTGACTACAAAACAGAGAGAAAAATTTAGGGATAATAGAAACGTTCTATATTGTGACTGTGGAAGTACTTACACACTGTATATACTTGGCAAAATCCACAGAACTTTTTACTATAAAAAGTACAGTATATTCTGTTACTTACTTATACCTCAGTTTTTTAAAAAAGGCCAAGGCATTTAATATGAAACCTGTCTACTGTCACTATAGTTCATTCTAGGGAAGCTCAAGTCTAAGACAACTAATTAATGATATTTTTCTTTATTTTCTTTTCTAGGTATTAATGGTATTATGCAGACATCTCTAACAAATGGAAGAAAGTTCTGGCATCACAGAGAATTCATTCTTTCTTCTAAAACAGAGGTTCTCGCCTGACCTGTGGTGGCGCAGTGGATAAAGTGTCGACCTGGGAACACTGAGGTCGCCAGTTCAAAACCCTGCACTGGTCTGGTCAAGGCACATATGGGAGTGAGCTTCCAGCTCCTCCCCCTTTTCTCTCTTTCTCTCTCTCTCTCTCTCTCACTCTGTGTCTCCTCTCTAAAATGAATAAAATAAAAAAATTTTAAAAAAGATTTAAAACAGAGGTTCTTAACCTGGATTCTATCGAACCCTAGGTGTTCGATGAGTCAGTCTCAGGGGTTCAGAGAAGCCTCTGCAGCAGAGGCCAGAATAAAGTAATACCGTAATTTGTTGTGAGTTCATGCACTTTGTTGGTTTTGTTCTTTGAGCAAGGTGATGTTCATGCACGGCTCATTTTGTGCACCAGTAAAAAAACATATACCTATGTCTTGAATTTAAGGAAAAAAAATCATATTTTATTTATCACTAAAGAAGGCTTCAGTGAATGCGCATATGAAACTGGTGGGTTCGGGACCTCAAAAAAGGTTAAGAACCACTGTTCTAAAATGTACTTCATGATCTCTCTTCTTTGATGAGGCGTATCTCTAAGACAAGAAATAGTTTTGTTTGGGTTTTCTTTTTTTTAGTGAGTGAGACAGACACAGAGACAGAAAAAGAGAGATGAGAAGCATCAATTTATAGTTGTGGCACCTTAGATGTTCACTGATTGCTTTCTCATACGTGCCGTGACTAGGGGGCTCCAGCCAAGCCAGTAACCATGTGATCATGTTGATGATCCCACACCCAAGCTGGTGACTTCACGCTCTAGCTGGTGAGCCTGTGATCAAGCTCGATGAGCCCGGGCTCAAACAGTGACCTCAGGGTTTCGAACCTGGGACCTCAGTGTCCCAGATTGATGCTCTATCTCTACTGCGCCATCCCCTGGTCAGGCTAAGACATGAAGCAGTCTTGAAGCATAGATTAAACCTTAAGGAAATCAAAGGCTGTACAGGGAGGGGTGGGCAAAAGTAGGCTTACAGTTATTCATACGGAAAATAATACAATCACTAATACAAGAATAAAACATGTTTTGCATACTTTTGCCCACCCTGTACAGCCAAGGTGGATTTGCTCACCCCCCCATCTCATTCCCAACCCCACCCAGGAGAAATGGCTGTCTGATCACTGCATATATCCTTCCAGGTTTTACTTTATTTCTTAAGAAATAAAATTAAACGAAGTAAATTTATCTTTAATTGCCCACTTCCTCCCCCAATACCATTTCTCTCCCTCTCATCACTAGAATGAGTTTGGAGTTTACCTTCTGAATCCTTTTTAAATTAAATGCCATGCTTTTATATACATTTGTATATATATCCACAACTGATACACAATAATAATATTTTGAGGCTTTAGCTCCAATATTTTACATATTTAAATAAAGAATACATGTATAATATAACATATATGTTACATATGTGTGCAATTTTAAAGTATATCCATAGAAAAAAGTCTAGCATCGCAGCAAAGAGGATAAAATATAAACAATTATTTATTCTCAGTATCAAAATTTATATATGATTTTTCAAACTATCCCCCAGTATAAGTGCTTATTTGGTTAATTACTTTCCCCTACAATACAAGCCTCATGAGAACTTGGTCAAGGTATGGAAAGAGTCCATGTGATTTTTATGTCCCAGTCACTCAGGTGACACTGTTTCAGAATGGAATTAGATTTCCAGGCTAATACTTCCTTAGAACTAGTGGAAGGGAAGAAGCAAATTTTGTCTCAGGTTGCTAACAATAACCTCTTACCTGCTATGAGGACAGAAGCTGTATACTTATATTTGTTGAATTCCAAATACTCTCGAATTAATTCATTAATAAGAAGGTTTTCATGAGACAATGGTGGTTGGGGTTCACCGTCATCATTTAGAGCATTGAAAACTTCAGCTCGAATTCTCGCTTTTAAGTGCCCCAAGACTCCCCTTTTCTCCAAGGTGTCCTTTAAAACTGTTAAATATAAAACATTAATGCTTCAGTCGTAAAATAAATTTTGTCATTCTTAGGCTTACTTTAAAGCAAAAGGTTTAAAAGGTAAATGGCCTAATAGCAGCTTTCAATCTAAATATTGTGATGAACTGAACAGTTATTACATTAGCTACCACAAATCATGTGTATAATAAAAAATAAAGTTCAGCCCGGGCCAGAGAGCTCGGCTGGTTAGAGCACTGTCCCGAGGTGCAGAGGTTGCTGTTTCAATTCCCAGTCAGGACACACACAGGAACAACTTAATGTTTCTGTCTGTCTCTCTTTCTCTCCCTAAAGTCAATAAATAAAAATTTAAAAAAAAAGTCCCCAAGATGTGATGATTTACTATTTTAATATATTAAAGCAAATTCAAGTTTATCCTGCGAACATCGTCACCGACACAGGCTACAGTTTGATACACACTCCTCAGTGAGGAAAAAAGGGGGGACAGACCTCTAGTCAGCACATTGGGACCTGAACTTACCCCAGTGTCTCATATATTTTCAAGAGTGTTTATTACTGCAGACAGGTTCTGTGTGTCACTAAAAACCTCTAGCCTAGAATGAAGATGATTAAAGATTACAAGTATACTCCATAAAAGAAAGAAATGTGTCCTGTTTTTTGAATAAAAATGTCTGATAACCAGAACTCTTGGGGAATGGCCCATTCTGAACAAAAAGGTGGGTTTTGTTTGGGGGGGGGTTGTTTGTTTTTAAAGACAATTATAATTCCTTAAAACAACAGGATTTTGACATTTTATGCCTAGTTAGAAATCAAAAACCATCTTAAGAAATCAGGGATATATATGCTGAATGTAACCTAATAGCTTGATGAGCAAGGGTCATTATTACAAATAATAGTAGTTGTGATCATGAGATTTAGCAATAAATACTAGTATGAATAATAAAGGCATAGGGCTGAATTGGCACCATCCCTTGTAGGGGTCTGGAACCTTTTTTCAAATTGTCCCTAATGGCTAAATAACAACTCCAGAGAATCAGCACATCCCACCTACAGGGCCCAGAACACAGTACAAGCTCAATAAATGCTACCTAGAAGCATTATAATACAGTGCTTTATACTACTGGGTGTACCACATATAGCTTAATTCTGTACTGTGCTCTGTCAAAGGCACCAAATCAGTACACAGTAATGAAAATTCATAAAGAGAGCTCAGGAACATCAATATTTTTTAAACTTGATAAATAACAACAAAAACCTGCTCATATATTAAAGAGATACAATCTAAACTAGACTCTAACCTTTCCTACCCCATTTTAAAATCATCCCCTCACACTTTTTTGCAGGTATATAAGTGTATAGTTATCACCAAATCAGACTTTCTAACTGGTCCATAAAAGGATGGTACAGCCTTATCAAAATCTAGGGATCAGAACTGAACCCGTATTCTCTAGCTCCATCTTTGAAAATTAGATGGAAAGATTTTTTTCCACTGGCAAGGATCCTGTTGCAATTACTCTGTATTTGCACACAGTTCAGCCACCAAGTAAGCAGAGAAATGAAATTAATGAAGCTGGAGTTCAGACCCCTAGAATAGCTCATCATCACCCTGGCGGTGGATCACCAACTCATACCTCAGCTGCCTTCTCCAACATGAGTTCTACCTCTCAGAGACAGAACCAAGTGAGGTGGAAATATGTGGAAGCACTTAAAAAAGGTAAAAGCTTGTAAAACATAAGTGATTGCTAAACACATTTTCATTGGGTTTCTCTTGAACACAGCACATTCAGAACTGGGGAACACAGAAAAAAACTAAGGGTTCCCTATATCTGTGCAGGACAGTCCCTAATTCCCAAAGTTCTTGGGCTCCCAATCATGTCATGTTGCCCTTCCATCTATTATTATGCTTAAAACACCATACCAGCCTGACCAGGCGGTGGCGCAGTGGATAGAGCGTGGGACTGGGATGTGGAGGACCCAGGTTTGAGAACCGGAGGTCGCAGGCTTGAGCACAGGTTCATCTGGTTTGAGCAAGGCTCGCCAGCTTGAGCCCAAGGTCACTGGCTGGAGCAAGGGGTCACTAGGTCTGCTGTAGCCCCCCGGGGCCAAGGCACATATGAGAAATCAATCAATGAGCAACTAAGGAACAGCAATGAAGAATTGATGTGTCTCATCTCTCTCCCTTCCTGTCTGTCTGTCCCTATCTGCCCCTCTCTCTGACTTTGTCTCTGCCACAAAAATAAACAAACACCATACCATAACTTCTTCTAAAAGAGGTTCTTAATCAGGTTCATATCCCTAAGTACCTAAGTCCTCTAAAGTTGTATGGAATACTCTGTGAGACATGTATTCCTCGGAGGAGGTTTCATCAATTTATGTGAAGTCGGTTCCTATAGATAAAGGCATGCCTTTTGTATGATTCTATGATTTGTGGATGAAAAAGGAGCCACATGCTGAACCTGACAAGCTCAGGGAAAGCCTGCATGGTGGCCTTACAGACTCAGAGACCTAAAGTAACCATACAGGATGGTGGGTAGTCAATCCTAGGGAGGTATTTTTCTCTAACAAAGGCCAATGCTTACCTTATCCTAGCCTATCTGTTGTCTTTTGCATCTACAATAATGTACCTGACAACAAGCCTTTGAAATATAAAAGTAATCTTCTTTACCTGCCTCCTTAGGGTGCAGCCACCTCACCACGGCAGAAACCACAAACCCCCTTATTGTTATTGTTATCACGTTAATTAACTATGAATTATTTTAGAAGAAGTTTCAGTATACACTTTTACTTCTTATCCAATCCCAGAGATTTCCCTGCTTTGCTTTCTCCCACCTCCCTAATCTATCACCAATCCAATCAATTTCATGCTGTATAAAATAAATGATAAAACCACCATTTTCTGGAGTATTTTCTCCGGGCAATTACTGCCAGTTTGGCTCAAATAAACTCTTAAAATTTTTTTACAGGTTTGGAAATTTCTTACATTGACAGCTTACTGATTCATCTCAATGGGATTTACCTCTCCAGGTTAAATCTCTAAGAATTTCTGACTTAGGCCTCACATTTTCTGAAACCTGGAACTGGTTTTATATTTTTATTTTTATTTTTTTTAGATAGAGAGAAGGACAGACAGGGACAGACAGGAAGGGAGAGAGATGAGAAGAATAAATTCTTCGCTGGGGCATCTTAGTTGTTCATTGACTGCTCTCTCATATGTGCCCTGGCAGGCGGGGGCGGGGGGAGGGCACTCCAGCAGAGCAAGTGACACCCCCCCCCCCTCAAGCCAGCGACCTTGGGCTCAAGCTGGTGAGCTGGGCTCAAACCAGATGCGCCTGCGCTCAAGCCGGCAACCTCGGTTTCGAACCTGGGTCCTCCGCGTCCCAGTCCGACGCTCTATCCATCGTGCCACCGCCTGGTCAGGTTGGAACTGGTTTTATTACTGGAGCAGCAATTATCACTCAGTAACTGAGACCTGACCTCTGGTGCAGCATTATATAGTCCCCACGCTATTTCTTCCTACCTAAATCACTTTGAGTGGGCTATTTCACCTCTCAGCACCTCAATTTCCAAATCTGTGAAATGGCTATAGGGCTGTTACATGGAATCAATAAGATAACACAGGGGTTGGGCATGGTCTGACATATAAGGCTCAACCACTGACAACTATATCATTAGTACTACCTGTCGACCTCTGCTTCAAAACTCACGACGTATAAATGTTATTAGTTTAAGGACTCACACCTTTGTGGAACTTCTCCGAAAAAGACAAGAGAGTGCCCAGACAACTGTCTACCTCTCGTTTTTCCCGATGGAAAATCGGGACCTACCTCCCAGGTGGTAAGGACGCCCTGGGACAACCAACCTAACGGCTCAGGACCGTGCCTAGCACCAGGAATGGTTGTGGATAATGTGAACATCAGCCCCGCGTGAAAAGCCGAGGCGGAGTCCAAAAAAATGCGCCAAAGGCCCAAGACGCAGGACTGTAGACCTTTCAGGCACCTGCATATTCTGCGATTCCTGCTCCAACTCACAGCCGGTTTAAAAACTGTCCCGTGCCACCCCTTCCTTCACAGGGCCCTGGCGCCGCGACCGCCACATCAGCTGGCTTCGCAGGCCCTGACGCCGCCGAGTGACCACCCGGAAAGGCTGGCTCCTGCTCCCTTTGGTCCCATCTTTTACAGGCTGCAGACCAGATGCATTTAACGGGGTAACCCTCCCACTCTCACTCACCAGCCTTCAGTTCGGCGACAGTCGCCATTTTTAACGGCCGCCAAAGGCACGCCTCGGGCCCATACGCACGCGCAGACCCACCCTGTCCCGCTCCGCGGCGTGGTCTGTAGCCAATCAACTCACCGCTCTCGCCACGCCCAGTCCCGCCCCTCTCAGTTAACGTTCTAGGTGGTTGGGTGGGAGGTGACGGTCCAGAGAAGCCCCCAGTAATCAGCGAGCGGGCTAGGCGGAGCATGCGGAAGGAAGGGGAGCGGGGCGGGTCACTTACCTGTGGGTGCTGCTGACACCTCTTAGTGCTTAACTTTCGCTCAGTAAGCCTTTAACGGTTTGCCCACTGATCGTTTCTGTAGCCTCAAGTACTAATTGTTGATAGTTACCATGTATTAAGCCTGAGATTCTCAAGCTTCAGCACGCATCAAAAGCATCTGGAAGACGTGTTAAAACAGATAACCCTGAAGTAAATTTTGATTCAGTAAATCCTGAGTGATGTCCAAGAGTTTCATTTCTTGCCTGACCAGGTGGTGGCGCAATGGATAGAGCGTCCACCTGGGACACTGAGGACCGGGGGTTCTAAACTCCCAGGTCCCCTGCTTGAGTGCAGGCTCATCCGGCTTGAGCACTGCATTGTTGGCCTGAGCGTGGGATCACAGACATGACCGTGTATGGTCGCTGGCTTGAGCCCAAACGTCACTGGCTTGAAGCTTGGGGTCACTGGCTTGGCTGGAGTCCACGCCACAAAGACACCTCTGAGAAGCAATCAATGAAGGACTAAAGTGCTGCAGCTGCGAGTTGATGCTTCTCATCTCTCTTTCTTCCTGTCTTTCTCTGTCTCAAATAAGCAAAATAAAATAAAGTAAAAAAATAAATAAAAGAATAGCATTTCTTAACAAGTTCCAGGTGATGCTGCTGCTGCTGCTGCTGCGGCTGCTCGCGGGTTCACATCTTGACATATTAGTTCATTGATTTTTCCATCATTACTCCCATTGAGACTTGAATCCAGGCCTCTTGCTCTTCAAAACCTGTTCTCCACCACTGATACATAATACTACTGAACAATACATAAAAGGTCCAAGAGTTATTTTTGAACATAATTGATGATTGAATCACTTCTAGCATCCCAAGTAAATGAAAAAAAGGAATCAGGGAATAATGTACCCCAAACTGAGTGTGAGGTTCTATGGTTCCAGTTGTACTGCCAAGAAGGCCAATTTCTATTTCCATGGCCCTAGAACAGTGCCCTTTAAACTGCTAGTCTTAACCCAGCAGTAGCTTTTGAAATCTATTTATTAGTGGATCCTAATGAGCATATTTTCAATGAAATGAAATGGAATGAACAGAAAACAGAAGTGTTAACTTTTTGAAACTTTTGTTTGGGGTGTACATGTGTATGTTGGTTCCTGGTGTATTTCTTAAAGTGGGTAGCAGTCAAAACGTATGAAATCCCTTGTAGCCTATGGCCATACCATCCTGAACATGCCTGACCTAGATGTCTGGTAACCTACAGTAATTCATTCCTATTCCAAACTATATTACTTTTGACCTGGGATGCAGATCTGTTCCGTTACTTTATCTGTTCTATAAAGCTTACAGTGTCTAAATTCCTGACAGCATCTAGAGATATTTATAAAAATTAACTCACTCCATAGGTAGAATATTTGAGCTCTTCAGAGAAAAGCACTCCTGAATATACTGATGAGGAACTCAGAGAAAGAGGCAAATAAAAATGGAATTGATTGATTATTAGTAGTAATCATATAATAATTAACAGCCATTGCCACTTTCTAGGTGGCAGGCACTGCTCTAAAAGATTAACTTTAGCCTGACCAGGAAGTGGCGCAGTGTATAGAGTGTCAGACTGGGATGCAGATGACCCAGGTTCAAAATCCCAAGGTTGCCTGCCGGCTTGAGAACAGGCTCATCCAGCTTGAGCATGGGTCCACCAGCTTGAGTGTGAGATTGCTGGCTTGAGGATGGGGTCATAGACATGACCCCATGGTTGCTGGCTTGAGTCCAAAGGTCACTGGCTTGAAGCCCAAGGTTGCTGGTTTGAGCAAGGGATCAATCACTCTGCTGTAGCCCTGTAGCCCCCTGGTTAAGGCACATATGAGAAAGCAATCAATGGACAACTAAGGAGCCCTAACAAAGAATAGATGCTTCTCATCTCTTTCCCTTCCTGTCTGTCCCTATCTGTTTCTCTCTCTCTGTCACACACACACAAAAAAAAAACTCACTTACCTTTAAGTTCTCATCAACAACTCTATAAGGTAGATACTCACACAACAATCATCAAAAGTAAAATTTAATTTAAAAACGTAATGGAATGCATGGTAATTGGGTAGTACACTGTGTTGGTGAAAATATGGGGAAATATGCATTTCCACAGCTAACTGGTAGGCAGGTAAATTGGCCCCACCTTCTCAGAAGGCTGTTTGACAATACCTAATCAAACTTTCACACCTTTTGATCCATCAATTCTAGTTTTTTTGGGTTTTTTATATATTTGTCATTTTTATCTTTTTTATTTTATTTATTTTTTTACAGGGACAGAGAGAGGAATAGGTAGGGACAGACATACAGGAACAGAAAGAGATGAGAAGCATCAATCATCAGCTTTTTGTTGTGATACCTTTGTTGTTCATTGATTGCTTTTTCATATGTGCCTTGACCGTGGGCCTTCAATAGACCAGGTAACCCTTTGCTGGAGCCAGCAACCTTGGGTCCAAGCTGACAAGCTTTTGCTCAAGCCAGATGAGCCCGCGCTCAAGCTGGCGACCTTGGGGTCTCGAACCTGGGCTCTCCGCATACCAGTCTGACGCTCTATCCACTGCACCACTGCCTGGTCAGGCCCATCAATTCTAGTTTTAAGAATGTATCTTACAGATACATTCACACCTAATTATGAAGGATATTTGTATAAGAATATTCATTGCAGCAGTGTTTATAGTAGAAAAACCTATCTACCTATCAGAATGGCTGAAATAAAAACAACTGACAATAAGAAGACTGAATGCTGGCAAACATGCACATTTGCTGGTGGATAAACAAAGTGGTTTGCAACTGCTCATTAGGTCAAACATACACTTACCATATAACTCAGTAATCCCACTCCTAGGTGTTTATCTAAGAGAAATGAAAACTTTTGTCCATACAAAAGGCAGTATGCCATAATAGCTGATGTATTCATAATTTCCAAAATTGGAAATGACCCATTGTCTTCAAACTGGTGAATGATAAACTAATTGTGATATATATATGTATCTTGAAATATCAATCATTAATAAAAAGGGAGCAACGATGGATACATGCAACAATGTGGATGAATCTCAAATGCATTGTGTTGGTGAAGGAAACAAGACTTAAAGGCTACGTCCTATATGATTCAATTTATATGACATGCTGGAAAAAGCAAGTATAAGGACAGAAAGCAGATCAGTGGTTGCCTGGCTGATGATGAATGCAGGAAGCTGACTACAGGGGTTCACTGGAGAGATTTTTGGAATGATGGAACTGTATTATGTCTTGGCTGTGACTTCACAGTTGGATATGTTTACCACAATTCAGAGCTGTACACTTAGAATAATGAACTTTACTGCATGTATACTCCAATCAATTTGATTTTAAAAAATTATTGGAAATACCATTATCATCAGTCAGGAGACGACTGGTTAAGTAAATGAAAGTATAGCCATAAATGAAATATTATGCAGTCATTCCGAAGAAGAAGGAGTTCTAAACATATATCTATATGTTATTATCAGCAAGATGCATAGTTTTAAATTTTAAAAAGCACAGTCCAGTAGACATTGTGTAGCATGTCACCAATGAGTTAAAGCAGTGATTTTCAACCTTTTCCCACTTAGGAACCGGTGAAAACAGGAGAATTATTTTGAGGACCACTAAGGCTGAAATCACCCTGAGTGTAAGCGAATTTGACTAAGATCATTGGGTCTATAATCTTCATACAACATCAGGGTGGTTAACTCTTTTGCAGACTGGCACGTAATTTCTGGCAGTTTAAAGAAAAAGAAAATACTAAGTATTTTTTTTCTATACATGGGCTACCTGTGGATATACAAACAAAAATTGCCCCTCCAGAGGAAGACTAGGTGACTAAGAAGAGCTAGTGGTCAGCGAAATTTATTTTTCAATCCATAGAATAATTTCAATTTAAATTTCTAATTATGTGCATTATTACTCTGCACAACCAGCTAAGTGCAGGTGCGATCTGATAGCACTTCCTCTTGACTGCCTTAAGTATCCTGACATGCTCAATTCTTGAGATATGAGAAAATAACACCTCCTTTGACCAATGGGAGCCAGCGGACAAACTATGTGTCAGGTGGACATTTCTGAGACAGTATCTGCATAATTCCTTACAGGGTCCGCAGTGGGGTTGAGCCCTGGTGACCCAGAGCAGTAATCAGCTCAATAATACACCATTGCATTGGTTACACCTACTTTTCCTTTTCTTTTTTTTTATTTATTCATTTTAGAGAGAGGAGAGGGGGAGGCGGGAAAGGAGTAGGAAGCATCAACTCTCATATGTGCCTTGACCAGGCAAGCCCAAGGTTTTGAACCAGTGAGTTCAGTGTTCCAGACGGATGCTTTATCCACTGCACCACCACAGGTCAGACCTCCTTTCCTTTTTCACCCTCACAGTTTCCCCACTCCAATTTCCCAGAATTCCTCTCAAAATAAACTAGTTGCAAATGAGTTCTTGTCTCAGATTCTGCTTTTTGGGTAAGAGCAAGCTAGGACAATTACCTTTATATATAAAGCAGCGGCAGGGGGCAGGGGGCAGTGAAGTTAACATATAATCCTTGCTTGATTCCTTATCACTGCAGCTATGAGCTTCAGCTTCTTGACACAGGATTATCTCATGTGGAATAAATGGCCATTCATGAACTTCATGAAGTCACAAGCTCTCATGATGACAAAATAGAGGTTCAGTTGTTGCATCTCGTTTTTGTTTTATTGCAATTTTGTTTGTATGCAATTTTGCAAACCAGTGCTGATCTATGTAACTGGTGTGTACAGTGAATGTTCCAAGTGAGGGGAGAAAAAGTACATAGAGAAAGGACCTGAAATCCCTTCTTAAATCTCAGGGTCTTGTTTTGATATTTTAATAATCTTAGTTTGGGGAGTTTGCAAATGCGACTGCCTCCTGTTTCTGTCAATAAAGTCTTATTAGAACACAGCCATGCCCATTTTCTGATCCATGGCCTCTGGGTGCTTTCATGCTACAAGAGTTGAGTAATTAAAACAGAGACCACATGGTCCACAAGCTTAAATTACTTAATTTTGTTGTTAAGAAAAAGTTTGCTGTCTGACCAGGTGGTGGTACAGTGGATAGAACGTTGACCTGGAATGCTGAGGACTCAGGTTCGAAACCCCGAGGTTACTGGCTTGAGTGCAGGCGTATCCAGCTTGAGTGTAGGCTCATCAACATGAGTGCGGGGTCGCTGGCTTGAGCGTCAGATCATTGACATGACCCCATGGTTGCGGCTTGAAGTTCATGGTTGCTGGCTTGAAGCCCAAGGTTGCTGGCTTAAACCCAAGGTTGCTAGCTGAAGCAAGGCGTCACTAGCTCGGCTGGTGCCCCCCACCCCCATCAAGGCACATAGGAGAAGGAAATCAATGAACAACTAAGGTGCTACAACTATGAGGTGATGCCTCTCTCTCTCTCTCTCTCTCTCTCTCTCTCTCTGTCTAAAAAAAAGAAAGAAAAAAATAAGTTTGTTGATTCCCAAATTCTTCTATAATTTTTCTAGGCAAGGGATATATTATTAATGCATCAACCATTAATATTTTCTGTGCAATAAACACAGCAACTAACATTTATGAAGCATGGGGCCTGACCTGTGGTGGCGCACTGGATAAAGCGTCAGCCTGTAACATTGAGGTCACCAGTTTGAAACCCTGGGCTTGCCTGGTCAGGGCACATATGGGAGTTCATGCTTCCTGTTCCTCCCCCTTCTCTCTCTCTCTCTTTCCTCTCTGAAAATTGAATAAATAAAGTCTTTTAAAAAATATTTTTAACATTTATGAAGCATGTGTTATTTCACCTCATCCTAAAAACAGCTGAGAGGCAGGTATTATTATCCCCATTTACAGAGAAATTGAGATTCGGAGAGTTTAAGTAACTGAGTAAATAATAGAGTCAGGACTGGACTCCAAGTTCATTGACCATATTCAGCTAGTTCATTCTGAAATAATAAGCGCTTTCCCCCTTTCCCTTCCCTCCCTTACTGTTGGGCCTTTGCATATGCCCTTCCCTCTACCTAGAAACTTCCTTATGCTCTCTCCTCTCCTAGTTAATTTCCACTCCTTCTTCAGGTCTGAGTTTATACCTTAGTTCTTCCTAATCCTTCCCTGGCTAGATTAGCTTCCTCTTTCTAGATCTATTTGTGTGGTGGGGGTGGGGAGGGCACCGGAAGAAGGGAGGAGTATAGAAATAAGAAAAGACTTGCAAGTAGAGATTACCACACCTATCCTCCCCCCACCTCACCCTTACCCAGGCCCAAGGCCTTCTTCTTGGGGGCTGACCATTTCAATACCTGGTCCATGTTGTGGTATAAAGATCTGGCCTTATAACCTCAATTTGGGACAATTCCTTGGGATCCCCTCAACTTCAGAGCTTCGTGAGGGAGTAGGCTGAAGTTTTTGTTGAGTCCGCATAGCCATCCAACTTCCTCATCCCCTCCCCAAGCCCCCGTCCTAGGTGTAGATCCCAAGAGCCACTCCTAATATACTTCCTGTGCTTTAATCTTGATCAGTTGGTCCCCTAACTGCTATATTTCCCAAGACTCTGGAGGGTGACTCATCACTCAGCAATTCTAGAGCAAAGAGTGTTCCCTGCGCTGCACCTGGAGAGCAGCAGGCACATTAAGCATTATAGTCCTCAGAACTCTCTAGAATTCCCCCACCCTGCACCATTGCTGTGGTAGCTGTCTATGTACGATGGACTGTGACACCATTTCCTGCCTGGTGCCCATGGCTGGACTGCTTTGCAGGACAGAAACCTTGATTACCCTGCTCACCTCTGGGGAAGCAAGTGTTTATAGAGTAACTGAATGAATAAAATCCTGCAAGGCAGGCAGCTCATCTCTCAGTTGAAACTGACACTCAGAGAAGTAATGGGCTCAAAGCAATTACCAGGAGTCCCCAAACTACAGCGTGTGGGCCACATGCGGCCCCCTGAGGCCATTTATCCGCCCCTGCTACACTTCTGGAAAGGGCACCTCTTTCATTGGTGGTCAGTGAGAGGAGCACAGGATGCATCCGCACCCATAGTTCCCATTGAAATACTGGTCAGTTTGTTGATTTAAATTTACTTGCTCTTTATTTTAAATATTGTATCTGTTCCCATTTTGATTTTTTACTTTAAAATAAGATATGTGCAGGGGGAGGTGAGGGAGGGGGTAAGGGGAGGGGAGGGGCACAAATAAAACCAGATAGAAGGTGACAGAGGACAATTTGACTTTGGGTGATGGGTACGCAATATCATCAAATGTCAAAGTAACCTGAAAATATTTTCTCTGAACATATGTGCCCTGATTTATCAATGTCACCCCATTAAAATAAATATAAATAAATAAATAAATAAGATATGTGCAGTGTGCATAGGGATTTGTTCATAGTTTTTTTTATTGTCCGGCCCTCCAACGATCTGAGGGACAGTGAACTGGCCCCCTCTGTAAAAAGTTTGGGGACCCCTGAATTAGACTATATGTGGTGACTTCTCCTGTGTTGTAGTGATTGACAAATGAAACCACTGGAGATTAGAGGTCTCCACTTTGCACTGTGGCACGTGCATATATATATATAATTGGAACATTGTCATGTGGGAGGCTTTAATGTAGATTTTTTGGAGGGAAGGGTGAGTATGTAGAAGGAGTGGATATTAATATCAGTTCTTTAGAGAAATTAAAACAGATCCATCAGGTAAAATGACATTCTCATGTCTCTTTCAACAGGTCTTTATTCGGAGGTGTTGAAAAATAGCAATTCAACTGAGTAAATTCAAAGATCAAACTGGCTTTATTGAATGATTCATGAATGCCCTCTAGTAATAGAAAGCTGCTCTGAGGATGTGCACAAAGTGGAAGGTTTTTATAAGCAGAAAGAGGGTGGGATTAA
The DNA here is from genome assembly GCA_037038555.1 of Rhynchonycteris naso. Classification (NCBI taxonomy): domain Eukaryota; kingdom Metazoa; phylum Chordata; class Mammalia; order Chiroptera; family Emballonuridae; genus Rhynchonycteris; species Rhynchonycteris naso. The sequence goes on along the minus strand of CM073000.1, from coordinate 186,764,943 downwards.
AAATTAAAAGAGTGGATTATTTCAGGCCAGTTTACCTTCCCTGAGGGGCAAGCAAGAGTTGTATCAAGCAGATTACTTGACTAGTGCTGACCAGGACATTCAGACTGATTGGTTTAAAATTCCACCTTCCTCCCAGTCTGAAATTATGTAGTTTCGGTATTAAATCTTGGTGGGGTTTAGCTCAAGTGACTCCATTTTGGGTCAGTTGTTTCTTTGAAACAGGTATGAGCCATAACTTTATTGAAAGCCTTGTTGACCCAGAGCAGGGGTCCCTAAACTACGGCCCATGGGCCACATGCGGCCCCCTGAGGCCATTTATCCGCCCCCCCCCCCCCCCGCTGCACTTCCTTCTGGAAGGGGCACCTCTTTCATTGGTGGTCAGTGAGAGGAGCACAGGATGCATCTGCACCCATGGTTCCCATTGAAATACTGGTCAGTTTGTTGATTTAAATTTACTTGTTCTTTATTTTAAATATTGTATTTGTTCCCATTTTGATTTTTTACTTTAAAATAAGATATGTGCAGTGTGCATAGGGATTTGTTCATAGTGTTTTTTATAGTCTGGCCCTCCAACAGTCTGAGGGACAGTGAACTGGCCCCCTGTGTAAAAAGTTTGGGGACTCCTGACCCAGAGGGTAAGGGGGTTAAGGGATTCTGGAGGTAAAACTCTTGCTAAAAGGTGTTTGTAGGTTGAGTTCAAAAGAGTTATGTCACCAAGATTTAGTCATTTCCTCCCTGGTCAGCATGCCTTTTCTTAGGAGCTGCAGTGAAAGGCTGTGGAGAATAGTGTAAAACATCCATAGATGGAATTTTACAAATTGGAGTCAGTCAGTTTATAAATATGGTATCTTTTCCCTAGACAAGTCAAGGCAACTTTTGAAAATATGGCATGCTTCCCCAACAGCCATTCACAGCCGTCAAAACTATGGCAACGAAATCTAAATCGATGATTCAAAGGGATGGGTCCTAATCCCAGGGCAATTCAGATTCTTTTTGGATTTATCAAGGAGGGAAATAGCTACCGTTTTTATTTGTGATATTGTTGTCCTGGACGCAATCTTAAAAACAGGAATGACTGTTATTTTTGAAGCAGTACTTATTTTTACATTAGATCCAGTGTGAAACATTTTCACGTGTATGACTGTAATCCTCACAAAATTCCAGGAGGTCATACTACTGTTACCCTGGTTTAAGATGAAATGAGAAGCCCTAGCTGGCTGGCTCAGTTAGTTAGAGCATCATCCTGATATGCCAAGGTTGCCAGCCAAGGTTGGGGATCCCTGGTCAGGGAGCATACACGAGTCAACCAATGACAGCATGAATAAGTGTAACAACAAATCGATGTTTCTTTCTCTCACGCTCCCTTCCTCTTTCTCTAAAAATCAACGAATTAAAATAAATTTTTTTTAGAAAACAAATTCAGCCTGATCTGTAGTGGCGCAGTGGATTAAGAGTCGACCTGGAACACCGAAGTCGCCAGTTCAAAACCCTGGGCTTTCCCCATCAAGGCACATACAGGAAGCAACTACCATGAATTGATGCTTTTCTGCTTCTTCCCCCACATTCTCCCCCTCTCTCCCCCCAAATCAATAATAAAACCTAAGAAAAAGAAAAGAAAAGAAATCATTTGTAAGTTAAATTTGGGGTTCAAATGTAAATTCTGCAGAGTATTTACAAGAACATTTATACAGAACATTTATAAATGTTCCTTCTTGACTCAAAATGATGAAAAAGAATGATATGTAATAACAGGCATTGTCTTGCTGGTCACTGATTAATCTAATAGAAAATATATTAGAATTTATGGGGCAGTTTAAAATGTCCAAATACTGTACTCCTGAATGATTTGATTGGATTAAAGATCTCCCTCAATCCTTTCCTGGGAACAGATGGATCTTGGGCAGATTTGGGCAGGTTTTCTTCAGAGGAGGTGGAGGAACATGTCAAATTGGCAGCTGAGTTATTCTCACTCCATTCCTTACTTCTTCCACAATAGCAATACACACACAAAAGAAAAACTCTTCTATTTTCCCTTTGGATACAAATCAAACTGTCTTATTGGTAAGACAATGCAATATTAAACATAACCAGAGCCTGCCTGACCTGTGGTGGCGCAGTGGATAGAGCGTCGACTTGGAACACTGAAGTTGCTGGTTCAAAATCCCGGGCTTGCCTGGTCAGGTCACATGTGGGAGTTAATGCTTCCTGCTCCTCCCTCCTCCCCCTGTTCTCTCTATCTCTTTCCTCTCTCTCTCTCTCTTTCTCCAATAAAAGTGAATGAATGGAATCTAAAAAATAAAAATAAATGAAAAATAAACATAACCAGGAATCCAGATGCATAGCCTAATTTATGACTGTAGACTTGCTCCTTTCTTTATATGGATTGAACCAGGGCTACAACTAGTATATGTGGTGGTCTTAAACAAATGAGATAAAGGACCTCATCTGGACAGACAACATCAAAAAAATCTCCTTCTTTTGGAAGACTCAACCACACACCAAGAAGAACACAGGTTGAACTTCGGTCCCCAAATACCTACTCAGTGGGAAACATTTGTTCAGAACACAGTATCAAATTGCACGCAAGTGACCCTCTTAAACTCCACTCCATAGGACACTATTTTTTTAAGGGCTGGTGAGATGACCAAAGCTATTCCCAGTATCATATTCAAGCATTATAACAGTCAGAGCAGAAAAGAAAATAATGTCTAGGTCCTCTCAGAAACACTTAGGTTTCTCTCATATCCCATTTGTATGAAATGGGCTACATTACTTTTCTTCTTTTCTTCTTTATTTTTTTTAATTTTTTATTTAGTGAGAGGAGGGGAGACAGAGACAGACTCCCGCATGCGCCACAACCAGGAGCCACCCAGCAAGCCAACTAGAGGGTGATGCTCTGCCCATCTGGGATGCTGCTCCATTGCTCAGCAACAGAGCTCTTTTTAGCACCTGAAGTGGAGGTCATGGAGCCATCCTCAGTCCCTGGAACCTAATTGCTCCATTTGAGCCACGGCTGCAGGAGGGGAAGAGAAAGACAGAGAGAAGTGGGGGGGGCAATGGGGGGAGAAGCAGATAGTCGCTTCTCCTGTGTGCCCTGACAGGGAATTGAACCCGGGACTTTTGCATGCCAGGCTGATGCTCTATCACTAAGCCAACTGGCCAGGGCCCTGGGTCACATTTCTATTCATGTTTTGCATGTATCGAGGTAAAATTCACATAATAATAAAAATTTCCATTTAAAAGTACGCAATTCGGTCTGACCAAGCAGTGGCGCAGTGGATAGAACATCAGACTGGGATGCGGAAGACTCAGGTTTGAGACCTTGAGGTCGCCAGCTTGAGCGCGGGCCCATCTGGCTTGAGCAAAAGCTTGCCAGCTTGGACCCAAAGTTGCTGGCTCGAGCAAAGGGTTGCTCGGTCTGCTGAAGACCTGTGGTCAAGGCACATGTGAGAGAGCAATCAATGAACAACTATGGTGTCTCAAAGGCAATGAAAAACTGATGATTGATGCTTCTCATCTCTCTCCATTCCTGTCTGTCTGTCCCTATCTATCCCTCTCTCTGATTCTCTCTCTCTCTCTCTGTCCCTGTAAAAAAAAAAAGTATGCAATTCAGTGGCTTTAGTGCATTCACTATGTTGTGCAACCAATGCTACTATGCATTCCAGATCATTTTCATCCCTGCAAAAAGGAATTGTACCTATTAAACAATCATTCTCGCCTGACCAGGCGGTGGTGCAGTGGATAGTGCGTCGGACTGGGATGCAGAAGACCCAGGTTCGAGACTCCGAGCTCACCAGCTTGAGCGCAGGCCCATCTGGCTTGAGCAAAAACTCATCAGCTTGGACCCGGGGTCGCTGGCTACAGCAAGGGGTTGCTCGGTCTGCTGAAGGCCCGCGGTCAAGGCACATGTGAGAAAGCAATCAATGAACAACTAAGGTGTTGCGATGGCAACGGAAAACTAATGATTGATGCGTCTCAACTCTCTCCGTTCCTGTCTGTCTGTCCCTATCTATCCCTCTCTCTGACTCTCTCTCTGGCCCTGTAAAAAAATAAAAAATAAAAATAATTTTTTTTAAAGAAAATAAATAAACAATCATTCTCCATGCCTCATTCCCCCAACGCTGTCCCTGACAAGCACTAATGTACTCTCTGTTGGTATGGATTGGCTTTTTCTGGACACTTTGCATGTTTCCAAGGTTCATTCGAATTGTGGCAGTATCAGTACTTAATTCCTTTCTATGACTGGATACTATCATTGTATGGATAGACTAAATATTATTTGTCCATTTTCATCAATCAATGGACATTTGAGTTGCTTTAACTTTTGGATTATTATGAATAATGTGGCTGTGAACATTGTATACACATTAATATTTGACATCTGTTTTTAGTTCTCAGGTGTATACCTAGACCTGGAATTTTTGGGCCATATAGTGATTCTGTTTACCTTTTTGAGGAACTGCCAAACTGTTTTATTCCACAGAGACCACATTATGTTACATTATTACTAGTAATATATCAAGGTTCCAATTTCTCTACATCCTTATCAATGCTTATTGTTTTTTTTTTTTATTACAATATTCCTACTGTCTGTGAAGTGTGGAATCTTATTGTATGTGTATGTGGGTATTGATTAAAATATAGTTGACATACCATCTATATTAGTTTCAAGTGTACAGCTCAATGATTCTACACTTATACACAATTTATAGACAATGTGATCACCATGACATATCTTTATTTGCCTTTTTCTAGTGACTAATGCTATTGATCCTTATGCTTATTGGCCATGTAAATATCTTCTCTATAGAAATGTCCTTGGACCATTTTTGAATTGAGTTCTTTGTTGTTTTTGTTGAGTTGTGACAGTTTTTTGCATATTCTTATATTAGAGTCTTATCAGATATATCATTTGCACAAATGTTTTTCATTTTGATAAAGTCCAATTTACATATTTTGTTGTTATTGCTCATGCTTTTGGTGTCAAATCTAAAATCATGAAGATTTGCCTCTAGATTTTCTTCTAAGTATTTCATAGTTTTAACTTTTATATTTAGGTTGTTAATTCATTTTGATTTAATTTTTGCATATTATGTATATTACTTGTTGTATATTATTTTGTATATTTTGTATATTATGATGTGAGTTCAATGTCCAACCTTCTTTTGCATGTAAATGTTCAGTTGTTTGAGGACAATGTGTTGAAGAGATTATTTTCCCTGAATGAGTCTTAGCACTCTTGTCAAAAATCAATTCACTATTGATACATACTACTCACAAAAATGAGGGGATATTTAAAAATGAATATGAAGCTATAAAATATCCCCTCATTTTTGTGAGCAATAAGGAATCTCATCTTCTGTTTGTTGATCTCTATGTCTATGCTTAATCTAATACCACAATGTTTATAGTAGGTTTTAAAACATAAAGTTAAGTATCATAAATTTCATTTTCTATAAGATCGTTTTGGTTTTTCGGGGTCGCTTGTAAATATTATATAAGTTTTAATTTTGGCTTTTTTCATATCTGCAAAAAACAACATCGGGGTTTTTTTAGGGATAAATTGCTATTGTGTAGTATTGCCTTCTTAACACCATTAAATCTTCCAACTATAGACACATGATGTCTTATTGTTCATTTAAATCTGCTTTAATTATTTTCAGAAATGTTCTGCAGTTTTCAGAGCCAGGTTTAGACAACAAGATACAGTTCCTATCTCCTAGCCTTGATGAAATTATTTAAACTGGTCAGTCCTAAGCCTACTCACCCTACCTGTCCCATTCCTTCCCTTTGAAACTCCAATTAAGGCTCTCAACCACAGTTTTCCCTTATTCCTCAGCTTCCTTACTAACCCCAGTGTTTCCTGTGTGACCCTCCCCATGGTGTGCCATGCTCCCTTCTCTTGGAATCTGTGGGTATAATAAACTGTCTTTTCTTTTCTTTCTTTCTTTCTTTCTTTCTTTCTAACAGATTTATGTTTTATTTTATTTTTAATGTTTTTTTAATTTTTACTTACAGTTGGCATTCAATATTATTTAGATTCAGGTGTACAACCCAGTGATTAGACATTTATATATCTTATAAAGTGATCACCCTAATAAATCTAGTACCCATCTGACAACATACACAGTTATTACAATACAATTAACTTTATTCCCTATACTGTATTTTACATCCCTGTGACTATTCTGTAACTACCAATTTGTACTTTTTGAAAGGGACAGAGGGACAGGAATGGAGAGAGATGAGAAACATCAATCATCAGTTTTTCATTGCGACACCTTAGTTGTTCATTGATTGCTTTCTCACATGTGCCTTGACTGCGGACCTTCAGCAGACCGAGCAACCCCTTGCTGGAGCCAGCGACCTTGGGTCCAAGCAGGCGAGCTTTTTGCTCAAGCCATATGGGCCTGCACTCAAGCTGGCAACCTCGGGGTCTCGAACCTGGGTCCTTCCGCATCCCAGTCTGGCGCTCTATCCACCTAATCTCTTCATGCTTTTCACCATTCCCCCAACCCCTCTCCTGTATGACAACTGTCAAATTGTTCTCTGTATCTATGAATCTGTTTTGTTTGTCCACTCATGTTGTTCTTTAGATTCTGCCTATAAGTTAAAAAATATGGTATTGTCTTTCTCTATCTGACTTTTTTTTTTTTTTTTTTTTTTTTACAGGGACAGGGAGAGAGTCAGAGAGAGGGATAGATAGGGGCAGACAAACAGGAACAGAGAGAGGTGAGAAGCATTAATCATTAGTTTTTCTTTGCCGTTGCGACACCATAGTTGTTCATTGATTGCTTTCTCACATGTGCCTTGACCGCGGGTCTTCAGCAGACCGAGCAACCCCTTGCTGGATCCAGCGACCTTGGATCCAAGCTGATGAGCTTTTGCTCAAGCCAGATGGGCCCCCGCGCTCAAGCTGGCAACCTTGGGGTCTTGAACCTGGGTCCTCCGCATCCCAGTCTGACGCTCTATCCACTGCGCCACCGCCTGGTCAGGCTCTGTCTGACTTACTTAATTCAGCACAATACCCTCTAGGTTCATCTATGTTGTCGCAAATCACAAATGGCAAAATTTCATTCTTCTTTATGGCTAATGTTCCATTATGTTTATGTACCACTTTTTTTTTTTTAGCAAGCAAGAGAGACAGACAGACAGGATGGGAGAGAGATAAGAAGTATCAACTCGTAGTCGCAGCGCGTTAGTTGTTCATTGATTGCTTTCTCATACATGCCTTGACCCGGGAGCTCCAGTCGAGCCAGTGACCCCTTGCTCAAGCCAACAGTCTTGGGCTTCAGTCCAGTGACCATGGGGTCATATCTATGATCCCACGCTCAAGCCAGCTCCCCCATGCTCAACCTGGTGAGCCTGTACTCAAGCCGGATGAGCCTGCACTCAAGCTGGTGACCTCTGGGTTTCAAACCTGTGTCCTTAGCATCCCAGGCTGACACTCTATCTGCTGCGCCACCATCTGGTCAGGCACTAATTCAATCTTTTTAATAGTATTGGTCTATTGCTTCATGACTTTGTTTTGGCAATTTATGTGTTTCTAGGAATTTGTCCATTTTATCTAGGTTATCTAAGTTTCTGGCATACAATTATGTATTTCTTTTGTATTTTTATAAGGTTGGTAGTAATGTCTCTACTTTGCTTTCTGACTTTGTCAATTTGAGTCTTTTTTTTTCTTGGTCATTCTAGCTAGCTAAAGGTTTATCAGTTTTGTTGTTCTTTTCAAAGAATGAACCAACTGTGGGGTTTGTTGATTTTCTCTGCTGCTGCTTTTCCATTCTCTATTTTATTTTCACTCTAATTTTTATTATTTTCTTCCTTCTGCTTGCTTAGATGTAGTTCAAGTTTTTTTTAAAGGTTTAAATTTGTTTTTCAAACATATCATTTTTATTAATTTTTTTTATTTATTCATTTTAGAGAGGAGACACAGAGTGAGAGAGAGAGAGGAGAGAGAAAGGGGGGAGGAGCTTGAAGCATCAACTCCCATATGTGCCTTGACCAGACCAGTGCAGGGTTTTGAACTGGCGACCTCAGTGTTCCCAGGTCGACGCTTTATCCACTGCGCCACCACAGGTCAGGTTAGTTCAAGTTTTTTTAAGGTGTGAAGTTAGGTTATTAATTTGAGATCTTTCACTTTTAATGTGTTATAGCTATACATTGTGGTATGTTGTATTTTTATTTTCATTCATCTCAAATAATCTAATTTTCCTTATGATGTCTTTTTTCACCCACTGGTAGTTTAAAAGTATGTTGTTTAGCTTGCATATATTTGTGAATTTTCCAGTTTTTTCTTGTTTAATTCATTTTGATTGGAGAAGATTCTTTGTATGATTTCAATCTTTTAAAAATTTATCAGACTTGTTTTGTAGCTTAACATATGGTCTACGCTGGAGAATGTTCTATGTGTACAAGAAAAGATGTGTATTCCACTGTTCTTCAATGGAGTGTCATAAATATATCATAAATATGTCTGTTAAGTCCAGTTGCTTTATAATGTTCAAGTCTTCTATTTATATAGAAGACTCCTTTTTTTATATATTCGTTCTAGTAGTTCTATTCATTAGCGAAAGTGTTGGATCTCCAGCTATTATTATTATTATTATTTTTTATTCATTTTTAGAGAGGAGACACAGAGAGAGAGTGAGAGTGAGAGAGAGAGGGGGGGGGAGGAGCTGGAAGCATCAACTCCCATATGTGCCTTGACCAGACCAGTGCAGGGTTTTGAACTGGCGACCTCAGTGTTCCCAGGTCGACGCTTTATCCACTGTGCCACCACAGGTCAGGCTCCAGCTATTATTATTGAACTGTCTATTTATCCCTCAATTTCATCAGTTTTTTGCTTCATGTACATCAGGGTTCTTTATTACCTAAATTATAATGTTTATAATGGTTATATCTTCGTTTCATTCCTTTGTTAATTTAAAATTTTCATTTATTAAATTTTGGAGAAAGAAGAGAAAGAGAGTGAGAGAGAAAGAGGAGGGAGAAGCAGGAAGCGTCAACTCATAGCAGTTGCTTCCTGTATGTGCCTTGACCAGGCAAGCCCAGGGTTTCAAACTGGCAACCTCAGTGTTCCAGGTCGATGCTTTAACCACTTTACCACCACAGATCAGGTGGTTTTCTTCCTTTTTATTGAACTTATTGGGGTGGCACTAGTTAACAAAATTATACAGGTTTCAGGTGTACAGTTCCAGAACACATAATTTGTACACTGTATTGTACAACTGTGAACAATTGTACACTATATTGTGTGTTTACCACCTCAGGTCAAGCCTCCATCCATTATCACTTATCCCCCCTATTCCCTCCTCCCTCACCCCCACTCCCCACCCCCAGCAATCACCACACTTTTGTTTTGGTCCATGAGGTTTTTTTTTTAATGTTTATTTTTTACAGGGACAGAGAGAGAGAGTCAGAGAGAGGTATAGATAGGGACAGACAGACAGGAACACAGAGAGAGGTGAGAAGCATCAATCATTAGTTTTTCGTTGTCGTTGTGACACCATAGTTGTTCATTGATTGCTTTCTCACATGTGCCTTGACCACGGGCCCTCAGCAGACCGAGCAACCCCTTGCTGGAGCCAGCAACTTTGGGTCCAAGCTGATGAGCTTTTGCTCAAGCCAGATGGGCCCGCGCTCATGCCAGATGGGCCCGCACTCAAGCTGGCGACCTCGGGGTCTCGAACCTGGGTCTTTTGCATCCCAGTCCGGTGCTCTAGCCACAGAGCCACCGCCTGGTCAGGTGGTCCATGAGGTTTTGAGGGTTTTCTTCTTTTTTGCTCAATCCCTCTACCCTGCCCCCAACCCCTGTTATATCTTCATAATGGTTCTACCCTTTTATCATTATATGATGTCCTTCTTTGGACTTTTATTTTTTTGGACGTATTCTGTAACAATTTTTTATTTAAAGTTTATTATTATGATACAAATATAACCATTTCAACTCTACTTTGGCTACTATTTGCATGGAATATCTTTTTCCATTCTTTAACTTTCAACCTATTTGTGTTTCTGGATCTAAGGTGAACATAAAGTTGGTTTGTGTTATTTTATTCATTCTGTCAATCCGCCCTATAATTGGAGTTTAATCCACTTACATTTAATGTGATTACTTATAAGTAAGGATTTACTTCTGTTACTTTGCTATTTGTTTTCTATATGTCATATCTTTTTTTTCCTCAATTCCTCCATTAAAGCCTCTTTTGGGTTAGATAAATATTTTTTAGTGTATCATTTTGATTCCTTTCTCCTCTATTTTATTTCATATTTTTTCAGTTATTTTCTCAGTAGTTGCTTTGGGAATTACAATTAACATCTTAATTTATAACAACCTAGTTAGAATTAGTACTAACTTAGCTTAAATGATATACAAAAATTTTACTCCTACTCAAGCCCAAGTTTCCTCACCTGGACAATGAGGGTCAGATCAGAGGAGGAGGAAGAATGTCCAAAACTCAGTGGAGTGTTTGGTGATCAATCAACAGCAGTTGAGCCTGACCAGGTGGTGGCATGCAGAGGTCCCCAAACTACGGCCCACGGGCCAAATTGCGGCCACCTGAGGCCATTTATCCGGGCCCCGCCGCACTTCTGGAAGGGGCACCTCTTTCATTGGTGGTCAGTGTATGGAGTACTGTATGTGGCAGCCCTCCAACCGTCTGAGAGACAGTGAACTGGCCCACTGTGTAAAAAGCCTGGGGACTGCTGGAGAGCGTCGAACTGGGATGTGGAGGACCCAGGTTCAAAACCCTGAGGTCACTGGCTTGAGTGCAGGTTTGCTGGCTTGAGCATGAGATCAAAGATCCCATGGTTGCTGGCTTGAGCCCAAGGTCACTGGCTTAAGTAAGGGATAACTCGGTCTGCTGTAGCCCCCTGGTCAGGACACATATGAGAAAACAATCAATGAACAACTAAGGAGCCCCAACGAAGAATTGATGCTTCTCATCTCTCTCTCTTCCTGCCTGTCTGTTCCTATCTGTCCCTCTCTCTGTCTCTGTCACAAAAATACACACACAAACACACACACACACAGCAGTTGATTATTGTGGTTATTATTATTGGTGATGGTGGTGTTTTACAAACTCCTCAGCCACAAATGGCCACATTATCAACTTATCTTTGCCTCTGTTTCCTCACCTATCAAGTTGAGATATTCACATACCTCCCTACAGGATTGTTGTGAAAATTAGATGCAGTGAAAAGTGATCTGAATGCTGTAGGCACAAAGTAAAAGCACAATGAATGTTGGTTATTACTATTACAGTATTTATTCTTTCCTTTATCACTATGCTTCAAACAAAGGAACTACTTAGAAGAGCTTGAATATACTCTATTGTTAGCAGCCTCCCTGTGTTTTTCTTTGCTGTGCCCTCTGCCCAGGATACCATCACCCTGTTCCCTGTGTCAAAACCTCAATTGTGTCTCCTCCAGTCCCACCAGCAGTGTCCTTGGTGCCAGTGAAACCTTCCCTCATCACCCCTTTGGGACTTCATTGATCTCTCTTGGGGTACTTATTTTATGCTTTATGTAAAAACTTAGTTCTCATGTCTCCCCTTGAAGCAGCCCCTTTCTCTACTTCAGGTGACATCTAAACCAGAGTACAACCCATTAGATACCTGTTAATAGACACCTGTTACCCTAATGAGGCCATAGCCATTTTGAACGAACTAGTTAGGGCTTGCTTCAAGTCAGGAAAAGCAAGCACCTGATTCTTTTCGTGCCTCCCATCAATCTGTTGTCAAGACCCAGAATAAATGCACTGATATGGACCAACTCCCATAGTTTGAGGTGCCACTGATTAATAACCTCCTGTCCAGGGAGGGACCTCACCAGACCAATGGCTTCATCATTGCTTAATGGAGGAGGTCCTTTGGGGCTTTATCAAGGACAAAGGGAGCTGAGGAGCCTCCTACACAGTTAAAGTGATGGAAACATATGGTCAGATTGCTACAAATGAGCCCAGGCAAACAGGACACTGAGACATGGACCTTGTCCTTGGCCGAGATGTTGACTCCTTTTCGGGGAGGCAGATAAAACAGTTACCAGAGTCCAAGCCCTCCCACTCTTCATCTGGGAACTGAAATGCTTTTAGGCATCTTCCATGGACCTGCAGAACTTTTGTTAATTTCAGGACTAAAAGAAACACTAGCTATTGTTCTTCTAGGGCCTGCTGGATGCCAGGCCTCTCAAAACTGTGGGGCCTATGAATTATTCTATGTTAGAATAACAAGAAATGGTAGGAGTCTCATTAAGCTTCAAGCTTTTCTTAAAGTCACCTTCTCAGTAAGGCCTAACAGTACTTAAAAATGTGACATGTCCCGGCTCTACCCTACAGTTACAAGTTTGCAACACAGCCCTTACCAACACTAATACAGTGGGATTTACTTATTATGTTTGTTTATTGTCTGACATCTATCGACAGGGTGGGGTTTTTTGTTACTCTTGCCCCTTTTTGGATCCTTAGGGCCTACCACAGGCCTGGGTCATTTATAGCTATCACATATCATCATCCATTTGACCAGGGTTCTGAAGGATATTTAGGTTGCCACCGAACTTTAACTGTTATAAGCACATTGTGAGTGAATATCCTTGGGCAAACACCTTTGCATATCTGTGCACTTATATCATAGGATAGATTCTTCCGTGCAGAATTGCTAAGTCAAAAGGTATGAACTGTCCAAATATTAATAGTTACTGCCTGACCTGTGGTGACACAGTGCATAAAGCATCAACCTGGGTCGCTGAGGTCACTGGTTCGAAACCCTGGGCTTGTCTGGTCAAGGGACAAATGAAAGTTGATGTTTTCTGCTCCTCCTCCCCTTTCTCTCCTCTCTAAAATGAATAAATAAAATCTTTAAAAAATCTTTGAAAAGAATAAATATTAATAGAAACTGTCAACAGCTCTTCCAAAAGACTGTACCCGTTTATACTCCCACCAATAGTGTACGAGAGGGCTCAATTGGGATTGGTAAAATTGGCATGGGGGTGGGGAAGATTCTAACTCCCCTGATGTGCTGAGCTAATATTTGCAAGTATAGAATGTTAATGTTAAAGAGACACAAAAACTCATTTTGTTTTCATACAACTTCCATCCTAAGGCAGCAATTCTCTCCAATTCTTTTCTTGTCAGGGTCTGAGCTCAAACTTCCTATCTCTGGTTTTTAGGGTAAATTGCCACTGACAGGGAAGGTACTTATTATTTCTAGTAAGTTCATTATACCATTGGGTCAATATCTGCTTTCCTGCAATCTCACTCCACCTATTCTCTCTCCATTCTTAGGAGTAATAGAAAACAGGGCTGCCTGGCCTGTGGTGGTGCAGTGGATAAACCTTTGGCCTGGAGTGCCAAGGTTGCCGGTTCGAGACCCTGGGCTTCCCTGGTCAAGGCACGTACAACAAGCAGGCAATGAACAACGAGCAGGAAGCAACTAGGAGGTGAAATTTCCCATTCCGTGCTCCCCTCTCCCTCCTGCCTCTCTGTAAAATCAATAAATAATTAAAAAAAAATAAAGAAAACAGGGCTAATCCTTTTCCCACGACAGCCTCTAAAATATTTGAAGTCTGTATCAAATCTCCTCTAAATCTTTTTCAAGGGTAAACCTCCCCAGCTCCAGCCAGACATGTTCTCTAGAGGTAAAATATTGACCCAGAGACCTGTTAGCTTAGTGGCCAAGCATAAGAACTTTAAGGTTCCCTAGGTCTGGCTTCAAGTCCCTGTTCTCACACTTTCTACATATTTATCTGACCTTGGTCAAGTCACTTCTCAGACTTTAGTTTCCTCCTTTGGATAAATTGTATAACAATACCCACTTTGCAGAGTTACTGGCAAGGCCACATTTCTCTATTTAAAAAAAAAGAAAAGAAATATTACCTGACCAGTCAGTGGCGCAATGGATAGAGCATCAGCCTGGGATGCTGAGGACCCAGGTTCCAGGCCCTGAGGTCGTGGCTTGATCGCATGCTCACCAGCTTGAGCTCAGGGTCATCTGTTTGGTCATGGGATTGTGGACCTGACTCCATGGTCGCTGGCTTGAAGCCCAAGGACTCTGGCTTGAGTCCAAGGTCACTGGCTAGAACAAGGGGTCACTTGCTCTGCTGGAGGTCCCCCCCCCACACACACATCAGGACACATGTGGAAAAGTGATCAATAAACATCTAGGATGCCACAATAAGGAATTGATGCTTCTCATCTCTCTCCTTTCCAGCCTGTCTGTTCCTGTCTGTGCATTTCTCTCTCTCAATAATATATATAATACACACACACACACACACACACACACACACTATATTTTATGATGGTATTGCTAAAAAAGATGAATATAATAAAAGGAGGGCTTATTTATATATTTTTTTTTCTAAGAGAATTACAACATTTTGATGGGGCCATAAACGTATTAGGGCTTTAGGCATTGTGCCTTCTGTAACTGATAACTATATGGGCTTTTGTTTGCTGGGAGGAGTTAAAAGACAAATTAGACTAAGTATATGAAGTGCTGAGCATATTACAGGGCCTGGCTCTTTGTAAGGTTATAAATGATGATCAAAAGTAAAAAAGGGCCTGACCGGGCGGTGGCGCAGCAGATAGAGCATCGGACTGGGATGTGGAGGACCCAGGTTCAAGACCCCGAGGTCGCCAGCTTGAGCACAGGCTCATCTGGTTTGAGCAAGGTTCACCAGCTTGAGCCCAAGGTTGCTGGCTTGAACAAGGGGTCAGTCGGTCTGCTGTAGCCCACCCATCAAGGCACATATGAAAAAATCAATCAATGAACAACTAAGGAGCTGCAACAAAGAATTGATGTTTCTCATCTCTCTCCCTTCCTGTCTGTCTGTCCCTATCTGTCCCTCTCTCTGACTCTCTCTGTCTTTGCCACACACAAAAAAATTAAAAAGTAAAGAAGGGCTCTGGATAGACCAGAGTATAACACTAAAGAACATCTCCCCAGAAAGGTCTCTTAACTAGCTCTTGTATGATTTGCAGACTCAGCTTCTTCTGAATAAAAGGAACACAGCCACTGGGTCCATGTTTTCTCACATCACCCAAAAGATGTTGTCAAAAAGATACTGTCTGGCCTGACCAGGTGGTGATGCAGTGGATAGAGCGTTGGACTGGGATGCGGAAGACCCAGGTTCGAGACCCCCGAGCTTGTCAGCTTGAGCGCAGGCCCATCTGGCTTGAGCAAAAGCTCGCCAGCTTGGACCCAAGGTTGCTGGCTTCAGCAAGGGGTGGCTCAGTCTGCTGAAGGCCCGTGGTCAAGGCACATGTGAGAAAGCAATCAATCAACAACTATGGTGTCGCAATGGCAATGAAAAACTAATGATTGATGCTTCTCACCTCTCTCCATTTCTGTCTGTCTGTCCCTGTCTATCCCTCTCTCTGACTCTCTGTCCCTGTAAAAATAAATAAATAATTAAAAGATACCGTCTGTGGTATTTGAGAAGAGAGGTGTCCAGTTCTGCTCAGGCTGCTATAACAAAAATAACATAGATTGGGTAGCTTGTAAGAAACAGAAATTTCTCAGAGTTCTAGAGGCTAATCCAAGATCAAGGTCTCAGCATGGTTGTGTTCTGGTGAGGTTCCTCTTTCTGGCTCATAGCCAATGATTTCTCCCTGCGTCCTCACAGGGTGAAAGGGGCAAGGGAGCTCTCTGGCATCCCTTTTATAAGGGTATTAATCTTATTCATCTGCTCTCATGACTTAGTAACCTCCCAAAGGTGCCACCTCTTAATTGTGCATCTTCTTATAGTTTCGATGTTTGAATAATAATGATATACTGATCTTAACATCTTAATTATTTTTAGTTTGAAAAATACATGCAGATGGTTTTAAAAATTCCACACAGTCCTAGCTGGATAGCTCAGTCTGTTACAGAATCATCCTGAAGCACAGAGGATGCTGACTTGATCCCCAGTCAGGGCACATACAGGAACAGATTGATGTTCCTGTCTCTCTCCCTTCCTCTCTAAAATCAATAAAATAAACATTCAAATTAAAAAATAAATAAAAATTCTACACAGTTCAGAAGCTTGGGAATATCACCATTCCTAGGTCTACTTCCACTTAATCCTCTGGTTTTCAGTTCCCTAGCTTATTCCTTCCTCCACGTGCCCCTTCCCAAATGTAGACTCTAAAACTTCCTGTCTGATGCTACAGCTGAGAGATAGGCCCCCCTACGCCCCACTCTAAGGGATGGGAGGAGTCTAACAAGTCAGCACAGCCTCCATAGGTAGCTGACATTTTCAGCTTCCCAGACTCCTCGAGATTTCATGGTAGTTGTTGGCTTGGTTCTTGTTGGCCTCCATCTCTGTATTCTGCCAGTTCACTTACCAGCTGCTTTCCACCTTCTAAATGGGCATCTTTCACCCATGTTTCCTCTCCCATTTTCCTTCTCCTCATTAATTTTGACCTTTCTTATTCCTCAAAGGTCATTTCAGGGAGCTTATGGAAGGGAACAGAAATAAACGTCCAAACCTGTAAGAATTTGTTATGAGATTATTTGAGCCAAACTGTTGATAATTGCCAGAAAGCAAAGTTTCCATTTCAGACCATCCTGTGTGGTTGGTTACTTTAGGTCTCTGAGTCTGCAAGGCCACCACGCAGGCCCCACCCCCCACCGAGCTTGCCAAGTTCAGCATGTGGCACCCTTTTTGTCCACACTTCTCTCTTTTGGTCATACATCAATTCAACGGATGCACTGATGACTAACCTTTTGGTTGAATAATGTGGTCCCATGGTGCTAGGAAGGCTCATTCATAGGAACAAGAATGTGGTCAGTAAGGAAGACACAATTGTGGGTGTTTTCATCCTATAAAGAGGGTTAACAAAATTGCAGGGTTAAGATAAATTAAAGTAATATTAGGTGCATTATTAGAAGCCAATTGACTAACATAAGTGTTGAGTGTGATGTCAATTTGATAAAGTAGAGTCCATAACTGTATCTTCTGCTTATTTACATAACACAACTGTAGCAGAAATAGCCCTTACCAGGGAGGGAGACCTTTTGCTACTGAGTCGAATTGCTGATTATAATATTTTATAGATCTATGATAACCTCTATGTTCTTGAATTAAAACTATTTTATGTATAAAGTTATTTCTAATTAAGGTGTCCTACAGTGGGAGATTTAGAAAATTCTTAGAGATTTTATAGCTTGTTTCCCTTCTGGGTTCCACTGAATTGTGTCAGGTAAATTTGATTTTAGTAAGATATATAGAGGCTGGGCCATTAATAAAAAGTTGGAACCTAATTGTGACAATAGCCAGTCAAATCCAGGAATCCTCTAAGCTGCTTTGTTTTTGCAAGAAGAAAAGATAGGCCTGACCAGGCGGTGGCGCAGTGGATAGAACGTCGGACTGGGATTTGGAAGACCCGGGTTCGAGACCCCGAGGTCACCAGCTTGAGTGAGGGCCCATCTGGCTTGAGCAAAAGCTTGCTTGCTTGGACCCAAGGACGCTGGCTCCAGCAGGGGGTTGCTCGGTCTGCTGAAGGCCTGCGGTCAAGGCACATGTGAGAAAGCAATCAATGAACAACTCAGGTGTTGCGACGGCAACGAAAAACTAATGATTGATGCTTCTCACCTCTCTCCGTTCCTGTCTGTCTGTCCCTATCTATCCCTCTCTCTGACTCTCTCTCTGTCCCTGGAAAAAAAATTTAAAAAAAAAAAAGAAAAGATAGGATTACTATGGGTTTGTCAGGGTTAATTAGTAGCCCATGTTAACATATGAGATAACCCAAGTATTTTACTGGGGATAAAGAGAATCAGAGCATAAAGAATATTATCTCTATATTGGATTACAGTGAAATCTCTGAAAAATTCAATACTATTCAAATAACCTTTAGTGTCTAAGACAATAGGTGGAACTCTTCCTATATCCCTGGGGCATTACTGTCCAACTAAACTTGCGATCATCTAATGGGGAAAGCAAAGAGGTGTTTCTGTCTTTTTCTTTTATAGACATGTGCAAACAAGCACTACAAAACTTTATCATCATTGAAAAATACTGGTAATTCACAGGAATAGTTGATAATAAATGATGTGGTTTTGGAACCACAGAAAGTCTATCTTATTTATAGCTTTAAGATGCTGTATAAATCTCTATTTTATTGGGAAGCTAGAATTACAGGGGCTTGTACATGGAATTATAAGTCCCCTTTTAAGTAATCTTGTATAATGGGCTTAATTCCAACTAGTGCATGAGGTCTTAAAGGTAATTGGTGAATCTTGCCAATATCTGTACTTAAAAAAGGCCCAAAGTTGCATTGGAACGTCCTGTAACAAACCATTAGTCTCAAGACTGTTTTCCTTTTATGGAAGTTCCTTTATAATTATTATTTTCCTAATTGGGAAAGTTTTTGATTTACTTACTTCCAAATACATTTTACCCTTCTGGGAAAAATATGTGGGCATCATTGGTTTTCATAAAATTTTTATCCTATCAGGTTAACTAGGGAAGATTTGATTAGCAAAAAATGTATGTCCCCTTAATATACCTTCATTAAAAGGGACAGGTTTTGATTGAACAAAACCGTCGTTGGTTGATTACATATTCCTGCCATTTATAAAGAAGCTTTATTCTGAGGTAGGAGGCAATTTAGTTGGGTAGGGTTAAGAACAGATAAAGTAGCCCCTAGTATTTACAAGGGCTTTAGTAATTTCCCCTTTTTAATGGTAGTTCTAATTTCTCCTAAACTGTTAGTGAGGAGAACAAGAAACGCCCTTTCTTAGTCCTTGGGGCAACTATATACTTACTTCTGTGTGTGTGTGTGTGTGTGTGTGTGTGTGTGTGTGTGTATTTAATCCCATTTCAGTTTTCTATAATAAATCTTAAGGTGACCGGGCTTTCTAGAATAAAAAGAGGCTCCTCTATAAGAGTTTCTCAGCCAAACCTATTTAGTAATTCTGTTGCTTTTTTTCTCCCAGAAACCAGTAAATATATTAATTGGAATAGATCAGAATAAGTAGGATCACATGTTCCAACAGTTATATTAAATTCCTTTGCGAATCCATAAGAATCCCAGATAAAAATCAGAAACAGCTTTCAGGTGATTCTTTTTTATTTTTTTTACAGGGACAGGGAGAGAGTCAGAGAGAGGGATAGATAGGGGCAGACAGACAGGAACGGAGAGAGGTGAGAAGCAATAATCATTAGTTTTTCATTGCCGTTATGACACCTTAGTTGTTCATTGATTGCTTTCTCACATGTGTCTTGACCGCGGGCCTTCAGCAGACTGAGCAACCCCTTGCTGGAGCCAGCGACCTTGGGTTCAAGCTGGTGAGCTTTTGCTCAAGCCAGATGGGCCCGCGCTCAAGCTGGCGAGCTCGGGGTCTCGAACCTGGGTCTTCCCAGTCCGACGCTCTATCCACTGCGCCACCACCTGGCCAGGCTTAGGTGATTCATTAATTGTGTTGTAGTCTAAGGAACATACACAATTGCTGGTTCCTCCCTGCCTGAGACCAGCATTTTTCCACAGGGAGCTGCTAGAATTCCTGGATTATTCTTGTCTGAAGTCTATTCTTATTTTTACCTGCATCAATAGTGAGCAGTAGTAGTAAAGGAGGCAGATATGAAAGGAGAAGAAAGAAGGTGGGGGCGGGGGGAGGGCCTGACCAGGCGGTGACGCAGTTGATAGAGTGTCGGACTGGGATGCGGATGACCCATCCAGACCTGAGGTCGCCAGCTTGAGCACAGGCTCATCTGGTTTGAGCAAAGCTCACCAGCTTGGACCCAAGGTCGCTGGCTCCAGCAAGGGGTTACTCGGTCTGCTGAAGGCCCGCGGTCAAGGCACATGTGAGAAAGCAATCAATGAACAACTAAGGTGTCGCAGCGAAAAACTGATGATTGATGCTTCTCATCTCTCTCTGTTACTGTCTGTCTGTCCCTATCTATCCCTCTCTCTGACTCTCTCCCTGTCCCTGTAAAAAAAAAAAAAAAATGTGGGCGGTGGGTGGAGAGTCTGTACAAGGGGGGAGGGGTGGGGTAATTCTCTTTCCTAGCTACACATTGTTATTTTACATGAAGCCTTTGTTGGGCATCCGGGTTTTTACACTGCAACACATGGCACGTTGGTACGTTTCCAGAAGAGTGGGGAGGCTGGTCATATTTTTGTAAAGTGGAGGAAGGACAGTTGTAAAGGAGTGAGCACCTTGGACCTCCGGCATTTTCTCAGGCAATTCCATTTTACAAATGTCTTTTTATTTATTTTATTTTTTTTTTTAGATTTTATTTATTCATTTTTAGAGAGAGAGAGAGGAAAGAGATAGAGAGAATAGGGGGAGGAGCAGGAAGCATCAACTCCCATATGTGCCTTGACCAGGCAAGCCCAGGGTTTCGAACCGGTGAACTCAGCATTCCAGGTCGGCGGTTTATCCACTGCACCACCACAGGTCAGGCACTCAGGCAATTCCATTTTAGAAGAGAGAACACATCGAAGCTGAGAACTAAACAGATTATCTCCCATTCTCTTCTACTGAGATATAATTTAATATTATACAATACAACATACACATTTAAAATATCCACTTAGATGAGTTCTAACAAAAGCATACTCAACTCCACCACATTTAAGATCTAGAAATAAAATTTATATCACCCAGAAGATTCTCTCATGTCCATTTGTGGTTAATATCCTTTACCTTAAGTTCTAGGCAGCCACTGGCCCCCTTTCTGTTGCTGGGTACAACATGTGGTTCCTTGCCTGGGGTTACTTTCACTCAGCACGATGATTCTGAGATAGATGTAAGGTGGAGTTCCTTTTTTATCCCTGCGTAGTATTCATTGTATGGTTATGTGGCATCTTGTTTCTCATTCACCTGTTGGTGGAGATTTGGGTGTGTCCAGGTTGGAGCATGATTCTGAATCATGCTGCTTTGCTCATCCAAGTACAAGTGTTTGTGTGGAGTCTGTTTTCATTTCTCTTACTTAAACATCTAAGAGTGAGTTAGATAGTAAATCCATGTGGAGCTAGGTTCTCTAATTACTGTCCTTGCCAAGGGTGCTTATTCTGGGCAGAATGTTTACTAACTTGTATCCAACCAAGCAAGCCTTTAAACCTGAAGTTTATAGAAAATACAAGAAATAGGAGAACAAATTAAACGATGCCAGTGAATAAATAAAAGGAGAAACCCAGAATGTAGTTTCATCAACAGAACAATATCAGTTAAAAAACAAAACAACGGAGGAGAGCAGAGAAAGGACACGAGGAGGAGAGGAGAAGCAGCCAAGAGGGGGAAAAAACCCCCCACAAACAAACGGTGGGGAACTGCTCTAGATTACAAGACCCTTAAGAGACAAAAGAACGAAATGTCGTGCACCATCCTGAATTGTGAGAAAGTAAAAATTGGATCGGACGGAGAGAGTAGAACAGCCCGGCCATTCAGGTTGGGATAACAGACACAGATAAAGCTGGCTTGGTTTCTCCCAAGGACATTCTGCAGCTGTAGAGTGCCATAGTGACCTGCTTCTCGAAGCAACTGTTGCTTTCTTATTTGTTGGGAACGTTTATTCTCTAAAATGATAGATGGGCAGAAAGTTTGCAGTTTGAAATTATATCAGTACAAAAGAAATATCTTTCTCTTGCCAGCAAGACTGAAGTCATTTGGAGACCAAGAAGCTGCCTTGATGTCCAGCCCAAGTACAGAGCTTCAGATAAGGGCTTTCTGAACACAACGGTCCCTGTTTATTCAACTTTGTACTTTCAGGGAAATAGGACGCTGGGTCCACTATGCGGTCCCAGCTGACAGCAAACCTTTACACACAGCCCTGCTTTGCTTTAAGCCTATCCAAACCCTGCTTTTAAAGATTTCACCAAAACCTGGCCATTTCCCAAATCCTCTAATAACCTGATTTTTACCCCCTTTTGCTTTGTAAGGCATCCCATAATTACTCTGACCTTTGGTCTCCCTCTTTACATAGAGTGAAGAAAATAGGTTTAAACTATAGGTTTGTCCCTGACAGTCTGTTCTGATTGGGCACGTAAAACAATCAGGTTCCTTGAAAATATCAGTTTTTGAAAAACATTTTGATTACATGGGGGAAATATGAATATGAATTAGACCAATAGGAAATTTTATTAAGTGTGACACTGATATTGTGGGCATGTAGTAAGTGAAAGTCATTATTTCTTAAGGTACTTATTGAAGTATTTAGGGGTGAAATGTCATGATGTCTAATTACTGTGCAATGTTACAAAAAAGTAAATTACCACATTTTCCATGTGTAGAAAATATGAAGATGGTAACAATTGTAGAAGCTGTGCGGTGAGCACTCGTGTGTTTAATTTACAGTTCTTTCTAGTTTTCTGTACGTTTGAAAGTACTTGCAATAAAAAGTCAAACAAAAATAAGAATACAGCCTGACCTGTGGTGGCGCAGTGGATAAAGTGTCGACCTGGGAACACTGAGGTCGCCAGTTCAAAACCCTGCACTGGTCTGGTCAAGGCACATATGGGAGTTGATGCTTCCAGCTCCTCCCCACTTTCTCTCTTTCTCCCTCTCTCTCACTCTGTGTCTCCTCTCTAAAATGAATAAAATAAAATAAAAAAATAAAAGGTCATGAAATTTAAAAAAAAAAGAAAAAAAGAATACAAACCCTATGTCTACACATGTCCTTGGAGAGGATCATTAGCACCATTGGAAAGCTGTTGGCTCTTATGGTGGCTGCCTTTCTAGTCTTTCAGGAACCGGGTCCTCAGTGAAGTTCTGGTCTCTTAGTTTCCCCTTTGTTAAAGACCTTTAATGTTCCTATGGACTCAGCAGAGAAGGGTAGTGGCTCCTGGGTTCAATATTCATGTTGCCACCCACCAGCTATGTGACCTTGAGTGAGCCCTTAACTTCTGTGAGTCTCCGTCTCTCTCTGTAAACTCAGCAAGAGCATAGCCCCTACCTCATGGGCTTGTGGTGAGCAAGACGTGAAGCCGCATGCCCCCTGGCATAGCATGTATACTCAGGAAGCACTGGAGATTATTATTTATTGTTGTGGTTGAAAGAAAGATTTGGAAACTGTAGAATGAATTCCAAAAGAGCCTGGATGCTTTGACTAAAAACAAATGCTAACAGTTTTTTTGAGGGCCTTCAGGTCTGCAAACTGGAAACACACCAGGCAGTACCCAAAGTGTTCTGAAGAAGAAAGAAAAGCTAAGAGTTCAAATGGCAAGCAGCACATTCTTGAGAAGCCTCAGTCCTGCGGTCTTAGCGTCTGGATTAGTCTGAGATGGAAATCCTCCAGGTGACTGGTGGCCTGGATCCTGGGTGTCAGGTGGTCAAGATGGTAAGCATTCTTTCCTTAATCCTTCAGGCAGTGATCAGAGGGTTACCTGGAGGTCTGACGTATATGAACACAGAACTGGAAAGCTCAACTGATTAAATTCTCAGTGTAGTTCAAACAAGAATAGAATTGTTTCTTCAGACCTCAATCTCCTTGATTTTAGGGATTTAGCAACTCAATTATAGTGCCTCCATTTTATTTCTGCTTTCTATTTCTCAAAGCTATCCGATGACTTGTTGGGTTGCTTCTCTGAAATGATGTAGAGGCTCTTCCCTGGGATTCCCCTAGGACTTTCCCTTCATATTCTTAGGGTTTCCCTTCTCACTATAGCGGGGCCTAAAATTAAGTTTTCAGCACGTAAAATGGATCGGGCTGTGGTCTGTATAGTTTGACAGTCAAAACGCAGATGCCAAGAGTCAAACATGGCAGGATGCCAGAGGGCATGTTTTGCATGAGGCTTGAAACAGCATCACTGACCTTTGCTCTCCCCACTTTCTGCATCCCTTCTCAACTTCTGGGGGCTCCGCCCGTATCTCTTCTCAGCCCCCTCTGCCCGTTCTGCCCAAAGTCTCCTGCCATCCATACCATCCCCTCAGCCTTCTCCCTCCCCTCCTGGCCTCTCCTCTCACATTCCACTCTGCCCTGGGTCACGTGGAGCAATGGAGAGAACCTGCTTTTTGGTTCCCTTCAGAGTAGATAGAATACAGGTGGGCACTCCATCTCTCTGCTCTCTCTCATCAGGCATGGCTCATTCATTCACTCGGCAGCTTGGAGGAGACCCAGTGAATGCCCAGTGCTGTGCAGGTGCTGGGGAGGCAGTGGCGTTTGAGGTTCCCTGTAGCTCAGGCGCCAAGCCTCAGACTCCTCCTGGATGCCTTCCTTTCTCTCACACCCCACATCTGATCTGTTGGTTCTGTGTTCAAAAACGGACAGAGAATTGAACTGTCACAGCCCACCACTCCACGCCTCACTCTGGTCCGCCATCCGCTGTCCCCCAGGTTACTGGTGAGGCTTGCCAACTGCTCTCCTTGCTCCTGCCTTTCTCCCCACCAAGCCCATGTTCGTCCTCCACCCAGGAGCCAGTGGTCCAGTGGGAACCTAAATCAAGTCGTGTTTCTCCTCTGTTCAGTTCCTTCCCGTGACTTCCTGCCTCGCCTCGGGCTCAGCCCAAGTCCTTGCTGCGGCCAAGCAGGCGCTATGTGGTCCGGCCTCGCTTCCCCACTCTCTGTCAATGTACTCCAACCCCACTAGCTTCTCTGCTGTCCTCCAACTTGGCTGTCATGCTCAAGCTTTGGCATTTGCTGCTCCCTCTGCTTGGAGTGCTGTTTCCCCACACACCCATACTTACTTCGCACCTGTCCTTAAATGCCTCCTCCTTAGCCAGGTCTTCCTGATCACCCCGTTGAAAATACCCACTCCCCATCCATACTCTTCTCTTTTCTTCTTAGCATTTCATTATCCTGTCTTATAAACTAAATTCTGTGCCTATTTATCTTGTAAATATGTAAATCTCTTCCTCTTTCCCCCTAGAACTTCAGCCCTGTGGTGGGCCCTGGAGATTTTGGTAACTTTTGCTTACTGGTGTAGCCAGAATGCCTAGACCAGAGATCAGCAAACTTCTCCTGTAAAGAACAAAGAGTAGCCTGACCAGGCAGTGGATAGAGTGTCAGGCTGGGATGCAGAGGACCTAGGTTCAAAACCCCAAGGTCGCCGCTTGAGCGCAGGCTCATCTGGGTTGAGCGTGGGCTCACCAGTCTGAGCGCAAGGTTACTGGCTTGAGCGTGGGATTGTAGACAGGATCCCATGGTCGCTGGCTTGAAGCCCAAGGTCACTGGCTTGAGCCCAAGGTCGCTGGCTTGAGCAAGGGGTCACGTGCTCTACTGTAGCCCCCCTGGTCAAGGCACATATGAGAAAGCAATCAATGAGCAACTAAGGTGCTACAACGAAGACTTGATGCTTCTCATCTCTCTCCCTTCCTGTCTGTCCCTATCTGTCTCTCTCTCTGTCTCTGTCACCAAAAAAAAAAAAAAGGACAAAGAGAAAAGTTAGGCTTACAGCTGTGAAGTCTCTGTCATAACTCCTCCGCTCCAGGCTTGTAACGTGCTATAAAAAAAATATATAAACAAGTGTGTGTGACTGTGTTCCAGTAAAACTTTATTTACAGAAACAGGAGGCTGGTGCTAGCTTGTTAACTCCTGCTCAGCACACTGCCTCATGCTCTGTTAGTATCTGTTGCTTGAATTCGTGAAGGAAGACAAGGTCATGCTCTTATTCTTGGAGAAAAGAGCTGAGTGAGAAATATCAGCGTTAGGTGCTATGAAGGAAATAAAGCGGGTGATGAGACAGAGGGGGTGGTGGCTGTTTGGGGGAGGTTAAGTAGGGAAGGCCCCTCTACAGAGATGGCATTTGAGATGAGACACCCCCTCTCCCTGTCTCCAAGTAAGGTGCAGCACAGGCTCCTTGAAACATCTGAAGGCAGAGGCCTCCAGGCAGACAGACCAGCAGGGGTAAAGGCTTGGAGGTGGGAATGAGCATGGTGTGTTCAAGCAACAGAAAGCCCTCAGTGTTGCTGCAGCGAAGTGAGCAAAAACAAAAGGGGGTGTGAGATGACATCAGTGATGAGCATGGACCAGCTCACAGAGAGCCTGGTAGGATTGTTTTTGTTTAACTTCCTATTTTGCTTCCTTTATTTTATTATTATTTTTAAAAAATTCCATTGATTTGAGAGAGACAGAGAGAGGGAGAGAGAAGCATCGACTCATTGTTTCACCGAGTTGTTCCATTTAGCTGTATACTCACTGACTGCTTCTCATATATGTTCTGACTGGGGGTCGGACCTGCAACCTTTGGTGCGTGGGGTCGACATTTCATTCACTTTGCCACCCAGCCAGGGCTTTGGCTGTCTTCACTCTTGTTTTTTTCTTTCTTATTCTAGTAAAATATGTATAAATACAATTTACTGTCTTGACCATCTTTTGTTTTTAATTTTATTTATTCATTTTTAGAGAGAGAGAGAGAGAGAGAGAAGGGGGAGGAGCAGGAAGCCTCAACTCCCATATGTGCCTTGACCAGGTAAGCCCGGGGTTTTGAACCGGCAACCTCAATGTTTCAGGTCAATGCTTTATCCACTGCACCACTGCAGGTCAGGCCTGTCTTGACCATCTTTAAGTCTACAGTGCTATGACATTAAATATATTCACATTGTTGTGAGATCATCACCACCAGCTATCTCCATCCAGAACGTTTTCATCTTCCCAAACTGAAGCTCTGTACCTGTTACTGAAGCTCTGTACCCGTTACTGAAGCCCTGTTCCCGTTACTGAAGCCCTGTTCCCGTTACTGAAGCCCTGTTCCCGTTACTGAAGCTCTGTACCCGTTAATGAAGCTCTGTACCCGTTAATGAAGCCCTGTTTCCGTTACTGAAGCTCTGTACCCGTTAAACACAAACTCATCTCTCCCCTCCCCCAGCCCTTGGCAACCACCATTCTACTTTCTATGAATTTGATTACTCTAGGAACTTTATATTAGTGGATACAGACAATATTTGTCCTTTTATGATTATGTGAATTCATTCAGCATAATGTCTTCAAGGTTTTCACCCTTATTGTGGCATGTGCCAAATTGCCTTCCTTTTTAAGGCTGACTAATATTCCCCTGTATGGATAGACAACATTTTGCTTATCCGTTCATTCGTCAGTGGACACCTGCGTTACTTTCACTTCTTGACTACTGTTAACAGTGCCACTATGAAGATAGGTGTGCAAATCTCTTCAAGTCCTTGCTTTCACTGCTTGTGGATGTATACCCAGAAATGAAATTGCTAGATTATGTCCAGTAGGATTTTATTCTAAACACAATGGAATGCCAAGGGAGCCTTTAGGCAAGGGTATAGCTTTCTTGCTTGAATAGTACTCTCCTTCTGGCTGCTATGATTGTTCTAGTTCCTGCCAGGAGGGACAGAGGCAGGAAGACCAGGGATGACGCTGCTGCAGCAGTCCAGGTGAGACACAGCAATAGCTGGAAGCTCCCAGTCTGGCCGCCAAGGCCTCTGTGGAGCAAATAAATAACTAAATATTTACAAATCATGATAAGTATTGCAAAATAAATGAACACCAATACGGTGCTATGATTCTAGGGAAAAAGGAGAAGGATCTCTCTGGCATTCTTGTCTATGTGATTCACTCAATAGTTTACCCACGATGCTGATGCTGGAAATCCACACCCTGCATGTTCATCCCCCATTATTTTGCTTGTGGTCATTTGGGTGGGTTTGGTCCAGCGCCCAGAACCACTTGGTTGGAGGGTATTGGTTATTGTGCTAGAGCTGCAGATGAGGAGGGAGAGGCTTGGAGAGAAGGGCAAGGGAGGGCCTTGCAGTCTGTGGCTGAAAGAGGAGCTCAGGGAGGTCTTGGCAGCTAAGAAAAGGGCTGGGTCTTGCCTGACCAGGTGGTGGCACAGTGGATAGAGTGTCGGACTGGGATGCGGATGACCCCGGTTCGAGACCCCGAGCTCGCCAGCTTGAGCGCGGGCCCATCTGGCTTGAGCAAAAGCTCGTCAGCTTGGACCCAAGGTCTCTGGCTCCAGCAAGGGGTGGCTCGGTCTGCTGAAAGCCCGCGGTCAAGGCACATGTGAGAAAGCAATCAATGAACAACTAAGGTGTCGCAATGAAAAACTAATAATTGATGCTTCTCATCTCTCTCTGTTTCTGTCTGTCTGTCCCTATTTATCCCTCTCTCTGTTCCTGTAAAAAAAACAGAAAAAAAAAAAAAAAAAAAAAGAAAAGGGCTGGGTCTCGCCTCTGCCGTATCCCACCTGTGGAATCTTGAATGAGTCAACTCATCCGTCTCACCCTCAGTCTCCTTTCCTGGAAAAAGGTATACCTATTTGCTTGGTCTGCCCTCTGCTTCCTTCTCACGGGAGCAGTGACCTTTGTTTTGTTCACTGCTGTATCTACGGCACCTAGTAGAGTGGCTGGCACATGGTTGACTTCAATAAATATTTTTATTTTCTATTTAAAATTTTTATATATGTCACAACTTTTATAAAGTACAATGACCTTAATCATCCAGCTCAATGGCTTTTAAAATGTATGTGGGTGGCCTGACTGGTGGTGGTAGAGTGGATAGATCATTGACTTGGGACGCTGACATCCTAGGTTCAAAACCCCGAGGCTACCTGACCAGGTGGTGGCGCAGTGGATAGAGCGTCAGAATGGGATGCGGAGGACCCAGGTTCGAGACCCCGAGCTCGCCAGCTTGAGCGCGGGCCCATCTGGTTTGAGCAAAAAGCTCGTCAGCTTGGACCCAAGGTCGTTGGCTATAGCAAGGGGTGGCTCGGTCTGCTGAAGGCCAGCGGTCAAGGCACATGTGAGAAAGCAATCAATGAACAACTATGGTGTCGCAATGGCAACGAAAAACTAATGATTGATGCTTCTCATCTCTCTCTGTTCCTGTCTGTCTGTTCCTATCTGTCCCTCTCTCTGACTCTCTCTCTGTCCCTGGAAAAAACAAAAACAAAAACAAAAAAACCGATAAAAAACCCCGAGGTCGCCGGCTTGAGCATGGGCTCATCTAGCTTGAGTGTAGGCTCACCAGCTTGAGTGCGGAGTCACTGGCTTGTGTGCGGGATCACTGACACGATCCTATGGTTGCTGGCTTGAGCAAGGGGTCACTGGCACAGCTTGAGTCCCCCAGTCAAGGCACGTATGAAAAGCAAACAATGAACAACTGAAAGTGATGCAACTATATGAGTTGATGTCTTCTCATCTCCCTTCCCCTCTCTCTCTCTTGCTTAAAAAGTTTGTATATGTGTCAGAACCATGTAACTACCATCAGATCAAGTTATAGAACATTTCCAGCTCCACAGCAGGCTCCCTTGTACCCCTTCCTAATCATGTCCCCCAAAGTCTGACTTTGATCAGCACCTATTAGTATTGCCTATTCTTGAACTTCATTTAAATGGGATCATGGAAAATGCACTCTTGTGTCTGGCTTCTTTTGTTCCTTATGATGTTTTGTGGAATACATCTTGTATTGCTGCACAGATTAAAAATTTGACCCTTTAAAAAATTGTTGTGCAGTAATCAGTTGTGTTATTATACCATAATATATTCATCCATTTGACTACTGATGGGCATATAGGTTGTTTTTAGTTTTCTAGCTATTTTGAGTAAAGCTGTTCTGAACATTATTTTGTAGATGTCATTTGATCGACTTAAGCATGCCTTTCTCTTGGAAAGGAGTGGAATTACTGTGTCACTGTGTAGCTGGATGTTTAGCTTTAGTAGAAATTGCCAGACTGTGTTCCAAAGTGGTTGAACTAATGATCTACACTTCCACCCACAGAGTGTGAGAGTTTCAGTTGTTCCTCATCTTGGCCAAAACTTGGCATTTTATTTCAGTCATTCTCAATAAATATTTGTTAAAAGACTGACTGAATTAAGAGTTTGGATAAGAATGGAAAGAAATCTGACCCCTTCTTGTGCCCTGCTTAGAACCCACCAGTGGCCTCCTCATTGTTCTTAGAGCTAAGCTAAAACCTGTCCCTTGGCTAACAAGATCCTGCTTGCTCTGGCCTTTTCTGATCCTTTTTTGGGGAGGCAGAGAGACAGACTCCCACGTGTGCTACCAGGCAAGCCCCCTATAGGGCGATGCTTTGCCCATCTGGGGCTGCTGCTCCATTGCAGAGCAATGGAGCTATTTAGCACCTGGGACAAGGCCATGGAGAGAAGGGTCTGGGGCCAACTTTGCTCAAACCATTCGAGCCTTGGTTTTCAGATGGGGAGAGAAAGGGGGATGGTGGAAGTGAGAAACAGATGGTCTCTTCCTGTGTGCCCTGAGTGAGGGGGGAGCCAACCTGGGACTTCCACACGCTGGGTCAAAGCTCTACCACTGAGCCAACTGGCTGGGTCCTTCTGATCCCGTCTGATTCTCTGTCTGGATGCCTGTCACCCAGACTGTCTTCAGATTCCTCCAAGGACCTGCTCTGTCCTTGCTCATGATTTTTTCATAAGCTGTTTTCCTCAGCCTGGAACATAACCCAGACATCATGAAATCATCACTTCTATCTTAGCTCAAAAATCTCTTCCTCCTGAAAGTCTTTCTTGACTTTCACCACCAGCAGGCCAGGACTCTTTTAGGCCCTCTTACTCCAACTTTTTCTGCCTAGCATTTGTCACAGCTGTACACACCTCTTTTTTATGTGATTATTTGATTAAACCTGTCCCCCTACCATTAAAAAAGCATTAAAATCCCTCAATACTTTAAGCTCCATAGGAGTAGCAACTTTGTTTTGTTTCTAGCAACCCGGGAGATATAGGAGATGCTTAATAAGTGTTTGTTGAGTGTATACGTGTTAGAACAACAGCACATGGAACATTATCACCTGAAATTAATGAACCCATAAAAACTCACTCACCCTGAAGGAGAATCTGGGCCAATAAAAAAATCATAGTAGCCTGACTGGGCGGTGGCGCAGTGGATAAAGCATCGGACTGGGATGCGCAAGACCCAGGTTCGAGACCCCGAGGTTGCCAGCTTGAGCGCGGACCCATCTGACTTGAGATAAAGCTCGCCAGCTTGGACCCAAGGTTGCTGGCTCCAGCAAGGGGTTGCTTGGTCTGCTGAAGGCCTGCGGTCAAGGCACATGTGAGAAAGCAATCAATGAACAACTAAGGTGTCACAATGGCAACGAAAAACTAATAATTGATGCTTCTTACCTCTCTCCGTTCCTGTCTGTCTGTCCCTATCTATCCCTCTCTCTGACTCTCTCTCTCTGTCCCTGTAAAAAAAAAAAAAAAAAGCATAGTATAACAACCCCACCTTTCTCTCTGGGTCAAATAAGTTTGTAAATATGATACATGTTTGCTCACTTATAGTTTGCATTGGATGCGAGGGACAGGCTATAAGCAGGCAGGGTCCTTATAGCTGAAGGCTTAGTTTAAAGACTGAGCTTTTCCCCACACCCTTGACTGTTGCATGATAGGGGGTGGTGCACTCTCATGAGGAATCCCATTATGCCTCAGATAAGTGACTTTGTATCTGAGACTTCCTTGTTTGTATATTGAATTAAAGGTTTTAATTTCTACACTATAAAATGGGGATAGACTGGGAGCTTGCTCTCTCTCAGTTCCTGAGATTAGCATTAGAGAGGAGAGCAGAGAAAGGCCACATGGAGGAGAGGAGAAGCAGCTAAGATGGTGGAGTGCTGAAAGAGAAGCCAGTTTGTGTAGAGAGGAGATGGGGAACAGAGGTGAATAAGGCTGGTGAGGTAGAAATCTTTGATTCTAGGAAACTCGGATGAGTCAGTGGCTTTGGGAGCCCTGAATAGAAAGGGAAGTGTTTTCCCACTGTGTGTATTTCTTGCTCGCCGGGTGCAAACTAAGATTAAAGCTAATGGTCCACGAGTTCTTGGCTCCATTGTTTCATTACTGTCTGTCCAAATCTAAAGCGAACCTGCATGGGCCAGGCGGCTGTGATGGTGACCGTGGCTACTGGCCTTACACTCTCTTTATCCCTCACTGGGTCCTTTTTTTGGAGGGGAGAGGTCTCTCAAGTTCAATCATTGTTCTTGTTCTAGTTGGTGCAGCTGGTGCATGTGTGTGATGGAAACCACATCAGCCAAGGGATTAAGGTGGAGAGGAGGGAAGAAAGGGCACTGCTAGTGAAACAGTAAAAGCCTAGACTCCCACTCCCCAGCCCAGCCCCACCTCCGCTGTCACTGGCTGCCTGTGCACTCACTGGTTCTGAGGCAATATGGCAGAATGGTTAGCTTTATGGATTCCTCCCTTTCTAACCAGTCTGTGTGGGTTCAAAGACTGGTTTAGCCACTTACTGTCTACATATTCCTGACAAATTATTCT
This sequence comes from Rhynchonycteris naso, assembly GCA_037038555.1. NCBI lineage: Eukaryota > Metazoa > Chordata > Mammalia > Chiroptera > Emballonuridae > Rhynchonycteris > Rhynchonycteris naso. Next base: position 186,732,821 of record CM073000.1, on the reverse strand, counting down.
GCCATGCTGAGCCTCAGTCTCCTCAACTACTAAATGGGGATAATAAAAGTATTTACCTCATGGGGTTGTTGTGAGCATTACCTAAGTTAATTCATGTTCATTGTGAAGAACACAACCTCAGAAAGCCCGGCAACTGTGGATGCTTGTTATTAGTATCTATGTAGGCCTCAGTTTCTTCACTTTAAGGTGAGGATCAATAAGGTGAGGTTATTTCCTGACTACTGTTCAAACAGGGTCAAGAAAATGCCAAGGCATTTTGCACACATGTGGGGACAAGAGCTGTTTGGGAATGGCCATTGGAGCCCTTGGGCCATGAGTGCTCTGTTATCAGACTGATCACAGGTTTGAATCCCCTTTCCACTACTTGGCAGCTGTGTGACCTAGGGCAAGTCACTTCTCTCTGAGCTTCAGTTTCTCCAACAGATTCATAAGTGTATCTAATTCCTATGTTCTGTGTCAGCTCTGGTCAGCTGGCTCGGTTATCCCTGAGATCCTGGAAAAGCTACCCAACTTGACTTTCCCTTGTTTTCTTCCTTCACAAAAGGTAAGTCATACAGAGGACCCAGTACGGATGCACCTGGTGTTTGGCACGCTCCCGGCTCTTAGAGGGCTAAGGACCTGTTACCTTCTCCTGTTTGATATTACTGTTCCTGCGGGTTGTCGTTGTTGCCGCAGGATTTGAAAACTGGTCGCCTGCTCTAGACGCAAAGATCCTGGCAGCTTCTGAAGGGTTAGCGCACCCTCCTTGAGCCGATGAGGGTGGGATTGGGCGAGAGAGATCAGGGGCAAAGCGACCGGCCAATGCGGACTATAAGCCCAGGTACATAGGGGCGCCCGTCTGATCTCCGCGCGGCCCACGAGGTGAGGCTGAGAGGGGAGACCAGCGCCTCGCCGGGGCGGGGCCACTGCATCCCCGTGACGCGCCGGCCAATCAGACGGCGTTGCGGCCCCGGACCCCTCCCCGCTGCCTCCCGCTGCCTCCCGCCCTCGCCACCACCACCACGGCCGCCGCCTCTGCCGCTGCCGCTGCCGCCGCCGCCGCAGCCAGCAGCCGGGCCTGTCCGCCCGTCGCCCCGCCACCCCGCGCCCACCGGTGCCCGCCGGTGCCCGTGCCGGCCACATGGCACTCCGGGGCTTCTGCAGCGCCGATGGCTCCGACCCCTTCTGGGTACGTGCTTGGCGGTCGCCAGGGCCGCGTGAGGCGGCGAGAGGGAGGGCAGCCGGCAGGCTGGGAGGCCGGCCCTGGGGAAAAGCGCCAGCCTGGCGGGCGGGCCCGCAGCCCGCTGCCGACCCAAGCGCAGCGTTCCCCGCTCTGCAGCCGGCTGGGGGGCTCGTTCCTCCATCGCCCGTGATTGGCCCCTTTGGGAGTGCGGCTGATGGGGGGAAACTTGGGTGACTCAGTTTCTGGGAAGCCGTCGTGCGGGAGGGAGAGGGAAGGTTTCTCTGTACCCAGGTCTGGGGTTTGGGGGTCGCGGGGAAAGGTAAGGGCCCGGACCCTGGGGGAGGGGGTCAAAAAGAGGGGTCTTTCCTGCTTTGGGGTTCCCTCTCAGATTAAAAGGGAAGGGCACGACAGAGATGGAGGGCGGTAAAGGGGGTTGTCACCATGCTTTGAAGTTCACCTATCTTTTTTTTTTTTTAGTTCACCTATCTTTTTGGGTTGGGGTCTCCCCTTTCACAAAGAACACCTCTTATCAGATGACTGAGCTGGCGAGGGTCCCGTCCCGACTGTACAGAGGGGCTTCCCAGGAGTTGGTTGAGATTTGCCCAGTGGTTTTGCATCCACTTACTTCCAGGTGGTCACAACTTTGTCATCTTTTACTTTCTTTTGGCTTAATTACTCTGGGGGGAGTTTGGCGGGGCAAAGGAAGAATTGGGGAAGTTTAGGGAACAGCCAGGAAAGAAAGTAGGGCTGCTCACCGCTGCCATATCTGGCCTGATTCTCTGCTAGGTTTGGAGTGCCACCTAGGATGGCAGGACCCTGGTGCTGGTGGGCGTGCCATCCCACCTGTGTGATGCCAGGCTAGCTCCTCTTTGTGGGTCCTCAGCCTGTTTTTACCTCAGCACATTTTCTTCTGAATGTTGAGCGCTGAGCCTGGCTTGGTCTCTGGAGTCCACTTTCTCTGGTTTAATCCCAGTGAGCCTGGCTTTAGCTTCCCTCTAATGCGATTTCCTCCTTTGTTCCAGGAGGGCACTTCTGTGTCAGGCCATCTTGATTATTTTAAATACAATACACAGATCTGGACTTGATAGTTGTTCCACTTTTGTTTAGGAATCAGGAGAGAGAAACACCCTTGGCTCTTAGGAGCTGGTGATTAGCATAAAAAAAAGATACCTTCTTGTACTGTTTTGTGGTTATATTCTTATAGGCTGCATTTGAAGTGTTGAAAAAGTCATCATTGACGGCCCTGTGGGAAGGCTTTATTTTGTGCCTGGGGCGTATCATTTGGTAGAACAATCAAACACAGCTGGTACACCTTCCATTTTCAGGCAAGTGGGATCAGAGAGTTACTCCAGGGCTGGAAACAGCTTTGCATTCAGGGTCGTGGAGTGATTGGAGAGCAGGCCATTTGCAAAATAGGACTCTAGCAGAGAGAGAGACCTGTGGGGTCTCTGCCCCCTGTGCCATTTGTGACAGCAGTAAGATAATTTCTGCAAGGATGAATATGGGAATCTGGTCTGGTTTTGCCATGAATTCTGGAATATTTACTTTTTTCATTTCTTTTAAATGACAGAGAAGGAAAAATAGGCAACCATAAATTAGATTCTGCATCAGGATGTATTTGATTGATGGCTAGTGAGGTTTTCCAAAGTCCAGTGTGTTTGGGATGTCCTTTGTTTATTTAGATTAAGAAGCTCATCTGGAAAACCAGTTGGCTTTTTCTCCTTGCAAGGACTTCACTACAGAAATTGCAAAGTGACTGACTTTCACCTCCTCCAGGTCCTTCATCTTCTGTAGTCTTTGGCCTTGCAGACTTCCCTCTGCCTCTCCTCCCTCTAGGTACCTGGACTTGCTGGATGCCCCAGTTTCTGGGGGTGCCCTGCAACCAGAGTTAGAGAGCAGGCAGCTGAGGTGTAAGAGCTTCCAGATGGCAGGAGAAACCAAATGTAACAGAAAGCAGGTAGCTTGTGTTTTCTAGGGCAGCATGCTTAAGGCCTGGAGAGACTGGCCTCCCAGCTGTTAGATAACTGTGCAACTTGGGGCAAGCCATGTTGCTTCTCTGCACCTCAGTTTCCTCATCTGTAAGATGGGGCAGGAGCCAAAAGAGTCCCAACCACCTAGGGTTGTGAGGAGTAAATGAGTTCATCTATGTAGGTGGCTCAGCCTGTACCCTGCACAGAGTTAAGCAATGGCCATTATTATTCTTTCCAAAGATGAGGTTGTGTGTTTGGAGTTGCTTGTCCTTTGTTTGGACCCACTTTTTATGCAGGGAGTGGTGATGGGATTGGGTCACCCTGATGCCTGGTTCCTCCCTGATCAAGGACAAGTGTTTAGAAATCAAGGTGACTAGTCCAGGTGACACTCTTATCAGAGCTTTGTTCCTGGGCCAGTGCCTGCCTCTGATCCCCAGGAAATTTCCAGTAAAACCAGAGTGTGGAAATGGCCCATGGTGATGGGTCCACTGACATACTACCTTCACTCGGGCAAATGTTCTGGGATGAAAAAAAGAGGAACTTCATTATCTAAACGGAAAGTAGGAGCTGAGTTCGCCAGCACTTTGCTGGCTTTTTCCATTGGGGGTGTCGGGTGGGGTACAGGTTGGTAGGAGGGACTGTTCTTTGGCTGATGTTTGAATGATGGTTGGGAAAATGGGTTTGGGCTTTTCCTTGAGAGTTAATTAAAAAAAATTTTTTTGGGGGGTTTATTAATAGGTTGCATGGCCAATGTAGGAATATTGAAAAATGTAGAGAAAACAAATCAGTAAGCAGTGTAGTGTGGCTCAGAGCGAGTGCTGGTATTCCTTGGGTTCAAATCCTGGCTCTGCGGCTTGGGTGAGTTGCTTCCCTCCTCCATGCCTCAGCTTCCCCCGTGTGGCAAGTGAGGGTGATAGCACAGTAGCAAGCAAATAGTGGCAATGCAAGGAAAAACCGAGCCAACTGTCGGCATGAACTGAGAATGTTTCTGTTCGGTATACAGTTAGCACTGAGATTGTGAGCAGTCGCCGCCAGCTAGAATTCTCTAGTTATTATTTGGTCCTGGTGGCGTTTGCTACGGAGATGCTCTGAGTTATCCTCCAATTCAGATAACCCTGAATTGAATTAGCTGCCCATGGGTGCAAGAAGGGGAATATCTTAGAAGCTGTTAGAAATTCCTCTTAGGGTAAGGTCTGGCCTTGGAGTCAGGCTCATCCCTGCGTTAATAGCTCCCCTTGGCTTCACAACAATATATGAAGAGTCAACATTTTTTTCCATCCAAATACTCCATTTGTTTTCAGGCTCATCACTTTGCCTTCCTCTCTCCTCCTTCTTCTTGTCCACTCCTCCTTCCAGTTTCCTCCTCTCTCCCTTGTGGATTGTTAGAGCCGAAGGGGACCCACAAACTAATGGGACTTCCCCTCCACTCACCCCACTTCACGCAGGTTGAATCCGAGGCCCAGAATGGCAGTGTGGCAAGGTAACAAGGCCAATGGCTTTGCCAGGAGAAAAGGAGAACCTTTGAGAAGACAGGCCAGAGCAAGGCCAATTTAGGGTTCCTGGGTTGCCCTTGGGTCTTGCAGAAGGAGGCCACAGCTGGCCCATTTGGCAGAGACTAATGAGGGACCTGGACCAGCTTCATTTGTGAGAGTCCTGGGGGTTACCTGGCCTTTGGACCATGGAGGTGGTCGAAAAATCTCTTTCCACTTGTGGAATCAACTTTTAGGAACCGGTATCTCCACCTGGGTGTGTCCAACTTACCCTGCCCCAAACAGAACTTGGGACCGTCCTCTGCCAGCCCTCGCCATCTTAGTTCATGGCAGCCCCATCTTCAGAGGCTCAGGCCAAAGCCTGCGTCATCCTTGACTCCCCTCATTCCCTCTCATTTCACATCTGATCTGTTAGCAGATCCTTCTTGCAGCCTCCCCCTCTACTGCTCTGGCTAGAGCCATTGCTGTACTCCTGCATTTGAACATTCCCTCCTCACTGCTCTCCTTGCTTTCCCTCTTGGCCTCTACAGTCTAGTTCCAGTCCAGCAGCCAGAGAGATCCTGTCTCTCTTCTGCTTAAAACCTTACAATGGCTCCCACTTGCCTCAGGGTAGAAGTCAAAGGGCTTAGGCTTTACTAGGCCTGGCAGTGTCTGGCCCCATCACTTCTGACTCTGTTGCCTGCTACTTCTGTCTCACTCTACTTTGGCCACACTGGCTACAAGGCTGCCTCAGGGCCTTTGCACTGACTGTTTTCACTGCCTGGAATGCTCCTTCACCTTTAGTTCTTTGTTCAGATATCACCTCAGGTAGCCTTTCCCTTCCCCCTCCCCCAATAGTTTCTACTCTCCCACTTATTTACTACCATTTAATACACCAAGTATTTTACCATTTTTAAAAAAAAACAAACTCTTTATAAACTCCCACCAAATGTCAACTTCAAAGGGGCAGGGATATTTTTCTGTTTGTTTATGACCATAATTCCAGCATCTAGAACAGTGCCTGGAATATATGTAGTAGCTGCTCAGTAAACATTTGTTAAATGAATGAATGACATCAAGTACTGGAATGGCTTTTGAGCTGACTTGAAGCCTTTCTCCAGAAATCCCTAAGGATGAAAATCACCTGTCTCGAATGGATACCCAGGGAGACTGAGCCCTCCAGCTTCTACATTTGACTGCTTAGAGTTTACCTTGCAAGGGTCAGACTGAGCCCTGCCCACCTGTCTTTTCCGAGGACCCAGTGCCTTGCACATAGTAGGCTTAATTAACACTTAAATTTTAGTATCTGAGGTACCAGTTCCAACTGGGGGTTAGATCTACCCCAGGAGTGTGCTGGTTTGGTTTTATTTTAATTATGAATTACTGTAATTGCTAATATTTATTGATTGTAAGATTCCACAGAAAAGTCTGAATCTCTGACCTCTCTTGAAAAATCAGAAGATCTGGTATGGACCCAGGTCAGACGTATGATGGAGCCTGCCTTTGCACATGGCGTGGTCAGCTGGGTGCCTCTTGCCAGTATCCTTTGCCATTTCTTCATTGTGCTTTCTGATCTGGTCTGTTGAGGTCGCTGATGGGACCCGTCTGGCACCTGTAGCCATGTGAGTTGGCATCCCCAGCTTCGAAGCCCAAGGTTTGGATGAAGTGACTGGAGCCTATCTGAATCACTAGCTTGGTGATGCGAATTTCCTGGCTCCCGCATGGTCGAGTTATCGAGTTATCGGAGGAATTTGAAACAAGCCTCTTAATTTGTATGTTAGCTCCAGATTTTTGTGGCGTGATAAAGGTCTGGCCTTTATTATCAGATCTTAGTGGTTGGTAAAACTCTATAGCCCATAAATACTTGCGTGAATATTTTGCAAAATAATAATAAGGATAATAAAGTGCTAATAAAGTGGGGGTGGATAATGACAAGGGCTTGAACATCCCGAGGCGAGGAGTGCTTCCCCCAGGCTGGCTCAGAAACTGGGGCAGTGTCTCTCCTAATGGAGGTTGGACCTTGTTCTTACCTCTTGTAGGCTGAGGGTTGAGGGGGGACCTCTGAGGAAGCCAGTCTGGGGGTGGGGGTGGGGGTGGGGGTGGTGTGGAGCACGGTTTCTCAGCCTTGGCACTTGTGACATTTGGGGGCAGATAATTCTGGGTTGTGGAGGTGGCACAACCCTGTAGGTGTTGAGCAGCATCCCTGGCCTCGACACTAGATGCCAGTAGCACCTCCCCTGGGACAACAAAAATGTCTTTAGACATTGTCCCATGCCCCCAGATGACAGTGTCACACAGCCATGGGTGAGGGATCTTGAGAAATTTTGGGCGAGACTTGCGTCCTCATGCTTCTATTTCCCTGAGTTTTTAGGCTGTGAGATTTCTTGTGTAAGTGGTTTATTGGGGTTGCCTTGGAGAAGCTTAATGAGATGTTAAGGAGGTTAAACTCCAATTAGCTGGAGCAGGAACTTGCAGCTGTTTTCATGCTGTTTGACGGACCCACTGTTCCCTAATTTTATGCTCGTTGTGGGGCATGGCCGTTTAGACCCTGGGGCGAAACTGCCTGTCTGTCTTTAGAGGCTGGCTTTGAAGCTCTGCTCCATTAGAAACTGCCCCAGGATAAGCGGACAATTATAAAGAGGAGATTCTGCTTAAGTGTTTCTCCTTGGTTTAATTGTGGGACTCATTGGAGGAGGCTGCCAAGTTCTGGAGAGTGGGCCTAGATGACGGGGGAAGGTGGACCAAGGTGGTCATCGAGTACTCTCAGGTAGTAACTGACGTTTGGTATGGCTCTCTTCTTTCCTCTCTGTGAGTTGTCTCTTTGAGAACCTCAGTTTACCTTTCTTTTGGCTTCTTCGGTAACTATGTGCTTGGGGATGCCCTCCTCTTTGGAGAGCATTTATCAAGTGCCTAAGTTTTCCCAGTATGGAGAATTTAAATGGAGTCTTTCAAAGCACCGGGTTTGTTTTGTTCCTTCCATAGCTTTTCTCTCTCATTTGTTTATTTGGGCTTGTATTATTAACTGAGCATCTATTATGTGCCAGCACTGTTCTAGACACGGGGAATGCAGCCATGAATGAGACAGACGGGGCCCATATTCTCAGGGACCCTACACTAGACTGACAAAAATGATTTTGGATGGTGGTGAGTGCCACCAAGACATAAACTGGGAAGGACTGGGGTTGGGTGCAAGCTATGAGAGAGGGATGACCAGGGAAGGCCTTTTAGAGGAGGTGACATTTGACCTGTAGCCTGAATGATGTAGCTGGCTGTACCAGGCCTGGGGGAAGGGAGTCTCAGATAGAGGAAACAGCAAATATAAGGGCCTATGGATGCTTGGCTTGGTCAAAATATCACAGGGTTTACCTCAGAGGAACCGCAGAGCCTGTCTCATAAAAATCTTGCCTGGAGCATTTTGAAAAATGCATGAAGCACTAGTAAAACGGCCAGGGGTAATAAAAAGGGCCTGGAAATTCCGAGGAGGAAGCTTACTTTTCAGCCTGGCAAGGAAACAGCAATATTTGCGCCTCGACAGAAGTATGCACGTCTGATCCATTTATGCCTGAGTGAATCTCAGGTTTTTAAAATAATTAAGTTTATATATTTTTATGAGTCTCATCTGTTTCAGAACCTTAGCTGAAACTCTTCAGGGTCAGAACAAGTCCAAAGGTTTTTCATGACCTTTTAAGAGGATAAGGCGTTTTCTTAAGTGGTTAAGATGGCTTTCTATGTATAGATCGCTAGGAAACTTTTTTTAAACTAGCCGTTTGATCTGGCTGGTTGCATGAGGAAGATCTTGCATGGTAATGGTCTTGATTTTGCCATTACTTTGAAAAAGGTCTAGCAGAATGTAAATGGAAAGTAAATTTTTGGTACTTCCCCTTCCTACGCTCTGTTTTCAGAAGTAGTCATTGGTGACAATATCTTGGGTGTCCTTCAAGAAAAATTTTAAGCATATGCAAATATGTATGAAACAGTGAGAGCAAATGTTCATATTCTTTTATTTTTAATCTTTTATTTATTGATTTTCTAGTAGAGCAGGGGGGAATGAGTAGTTACTTCACTGTAGCTGTTCCTTGGTTGTTTGTTGTATGTGCCTTGACTGGGCAAGCCTAGGGTTTTGAACCAGTGACCTCAGCATTCCAGGTTGATGTTTTATCCACTGTGCCACCACAGGCAAGGCGTGTTCATATTCTAAATAATGTTCTGTGTTTTACTTCCTTCACTTAAAAACCACTGGTGACTATTTTTCCCCGTCGTAAGTCCGTGCAAATAAAAGGAAAAGGAAATAACCCTTTTTTACAGGCTACATATTCTCCTGTTACATGACTGAGCCATATGTTTACTCAACGCCCTCTTGGTCATTGTTGAGGTCAGTTCCAGATTTTTAGTACGATAAACAGTGCTGCCTGGAACATCCCTGGACACTCGCCTTTGCGCATGTGTGCAAATAGATGTGAATGCCTCAGCAGGATAAATTCCCCTGGAAGAAATTGCTGGGTTCAGGGATAGATGTGTACTGAATTTGGATAGTCCTAATTGCCAGGTGGCTGCCATAGTTTGTCCTCCCACTAATGGACCCACCAGCATTTAGTAAGCACTTGTTTTGTTCTTGGCAGTTGAGAGCAATGAGCAAGCTGGGCATTAACCAGATTCTCCTTGCTTCCCTGTGTAGTGAGATGGGTTAAACCTTACATCGTAGGGGGTTGGGTACAGAGAGTGCTTGGTTTTGTTCGGATTCTAAAAAGATACCTTCTGAAACCAGTGAGACGATTTAACAACGTATAAAAATTTCACTTATAATCCCACCATGCTAATGTAACTCCGATTTAATTTTTAGACCAACTTTCTAGTTTAATCAATTTTCTAATTACAAAAGGAACAGCATAGAGATATTGAAATTGTTAACAAGCTCCTCCCTTGAGTTACGTGATGACAAAAGTAGTCTTCTAGTCTTTATAATCATAAGAGCATTTATAAGCATAAATATTATGTTTAAAATAAATGGGTTCTGTTATAGTTACTCAGCATTTTATTTTTATTTAACATATGTTACGTGTCAGTACCTAGACTCGCTAGTTCTTTATAGTAGTTTAACATTTCAGGTTACAGATCGGCTATACTTAATTCAGCCATTTCTCTGTTAACAACCATTGCTTACATTCATTTCCCATTTTGTTTCAGTAAACAATAAAAAATAAACATCTTTTACATAGGCCAAACATATATGAATTTTTTTATATAATAGACATTAGGTGGTTATTTTCCAGAAAGATCGTAGAAAGTTGTATGGCCAGTAGCCACGGCCACCATCACAACCGCCTGGCCTGTGCAGGTTTGCATTTGATTCGGACGGACAATAATGAAACAACGGAGCCGAGAACTGGTGGGCCATTACATTTTTGTGTGTGTGTGTGTGTGTGTGGCAGAGACAGAGAGAGTCAGAGAGAGGGACAGATAGGGACAGACAGACAGAAAGGGAGAGAGATGAGAAACATCAATTCTTCGTTGCAGCACCTTAGTTGTCCATTGATTCATTTCTCATATGTGCCTTGACTAGGGGGCTACAGCAGACCAAGTGACTCCTTGCTTGAGCCAGTGACCCTGAGCTCAAGCTGGTGAGCCTTGCTCAAACCAAATGAGCCCGCACTCAAGCTGGCGACCTCGGGGTCTCTAACCTGGCTCCTTCACATTACATCCCAGTCCGATGCTCTATCCACTGTGCCACTGCCTGGTCAGGTGGGCCATTACCTTTTAATCCTAGCTTGCACCCATCGGGCAAGAAATACACACAGTGGGAAAACACTTCCCTTTCCATTCAGGGCTTCCAAAGCCACTGAGTTATCCGAGTTTTCTAGAATCAAAGGTTTCTGCCTCATCAGCCTTATTCACCTCTGTAAAGCCAGTAGCCACAGCCGCCTTGCCTGTACAGGTTCACATTGGATTCGGACAGACGGTAAAGAAACAATGGAAAGAACTGGTGAGCCATCAGCTTTAATCCTAGCTTGCACCTAGCGTGCAAGTAAAAACACACACTGGGCTGCAAAACCCACTCATTCAGTGCTTACAAAGCTACTGACTTATCTGAGTTTCCTAGAATCAAAGGTTTCTAGCTCACCAGACTTATTCACCTCTGTTCCCCATCTCCTTCTCTCTGCACAAACTGGTTTCTCCCTCAGTACTCGATCATCTTGGCTGCTTCTCCTGGCCTCCTCCACGTGGCCTTTCTCTGCTTTTTTCTCTGCTCTCCTCTCTAATGCTAATCTCAGGAACCGAGAGAGAGCAAGCTCCTGGTCTGCCCCACTTTATAGTGTAGAAATCTAAACCTTTAAGCCAATCTACAAATAAGAAAGTCTCTGATACAAAGCCATTTATCTGAGGCATAATGGGATTCCTCATAAGAGTGCACCACCCTACATCTTGCAATCAGTCAAGGGTGTGGGGAAAAGCTTAGTCTTAAAACTAAGCCTTTGGCTATAACGACCCTGCCTGCTTACACAGGCCCCTCCACAATAATATAATTACGCCCATCCCAAGCATAAGGGCAACTAATATTACCTGGGCGATGGGCTTCCATGTGGGCAGTGCCATCTTTAACAGAGTGAGCATAATATATTTTATCTGCCCAACAACCTCTGTTCCCCATCTCCTTCTCTCTGCACAAACTGGCTTCTTCAGCACTCCGCCATATTGGCTACTTCTCCTCTCCTCCTGCATGGGCTCCTCTGCCCCATTTTATAATGTAAAAATCAAAACCTTTAATCCAATATACAAACAAGGAAGTCTCTGATACAAAGTCACTTATCTGAGGCATAATGGGATTCCTCATGACAGTGCACCACCCCCTATCATGCAACAGTCAAGGGCAGGGGTCGGGAACCTATGGCTTGCGAGCCAGATGTGGCTCTTTTGATGGCTGCATCTGGCTCACAAACAAATCTTTAATAAAAAAAAATAATAACGTTAAAAATATAAAACATTCTCATGTATTACAATACATTTCTTACTGCTCATGTTCATGGTTGTGGGTGGCTGAAGCCAATCACAGCTGTTCTCCGGGACAACACCAAATTTGTATTGGATAATGCGTAATGTACAGGGCTCTCACAGAATTACATTTTAAAATATGTGGTGTTCATGGCTCAGCCAAAAAGTAACCCAACCCCTGGTCAAGGGTGTGGGGAAAAGCTTAGTCTTTAAAACTAAGCCTTAGGCTATAACGACCTGGCCTGCTTACAGCCTGTCCCCCACACCCATTGCAAACTATAAGTGAGCAAAGGTATATATCATATTTACAAACTTACTTGACCAACAAAAGTGCATTTCCAGTGACAGTGAATGGGGATTTGCATCGCTCTGCATCCTTCCCAGCCCTGGACATGGCTGAATTAGGTTCAGGTGCTGAATATAAATTATTTTCATCTTTGTTTCCTTTAGAACAGGGGTGCCCACACTTTTTCAGCTTGCAAGCTGCTTATAAGATGACTAAGTCAAAATGATCTACCTACAATAAAAATGCAAAACATAAATTTATTTCTTCTATATTATCATTATTTAAGTTACTATTATTACTATTTAATATTGTGTATTCTTCTTTCACCTTTCTCCTTCTCAGCTCTCTTTTCAGAGGAAAGTCAATGTCATAGTTTTTATGAACAGTCCGAAAAAGCTGTTCACATTTCCCTTATTTGGAATAGCAATGGCACACAGACAGATGAGGGAAACGCACTTAGAATATGACATAGTGAAAAAAATCCCCTCCCATTCTGTATGAAAGGGGTAGGTTTTAGGCTTCTTACTCGGACCAGCTACGTCACTCATTTTTATACCCTTTGTTGTATTTAGTTTAAATAAATTGAAGGCTAACTACGCAGCAATGTAACTGAACAAGTTAGCGCGGTTTAACGTGCATGCGTAGGGTGTCAAAAGTTCAGACGTCAGATTGGCTACCCTGTATGCCAATCAAAAGACAAATGTCCTTTGCCTGACCAGGCGGTGGCGCAGTGGATAGAGCGTCAGACTGGGATGCGGAGGACCGGGGTTCGAGACCCCAAGGTCTCCAGCTTGAGCGCAGGCTCATCTGGTTTGAGCAAAAGCTCACCAGCTTGGACCTAAGGTCACTGGCTCGAGCAAGGGGTTTACTTGGTCCGCTGAAGACCCGCGGTCAAGGCATATAAGAGAAAGCAATCAATGAACAACTAAGGTGTCGCAACGAAAAACTGATGATTGATGCTTCTCATCTCTCTTCGTTCCTGTCTGTCTGTCCCTATCTCTCTCTCTCTCTCTGAAAAAAAAGAAAAGAAACAAATATCTTTTCAATGTCATGCGATCTACCCACACTTCCTTCGCGATCGACGTATTGAGCACCCCTGCTTTAGAAGTTAGCTGAGTATCTTGCAACATACTCCCTGGTGAATTGTGTGTTCTTTTCTGTGCATGTCTTTTCGAGTCCTTTTCGTCCATCTTTGTAATGGCTTGTCTCTTTCTAGTGAGCAGGAGGAGCTCTTGATGTGTTGGGAATCGTGGCCCTTTGTCAATCATGTGTGTTGCAAATATTTTTTCATAAGGCATTGTTGGTCTGTTGGCCTGTTAATGTCTAATTCTTGTCCTGGTTTGTATGTAGTTTTGTAAGGTTGCACTAGTAGCTTGCCTGCCATTTTCTGTCCTGCAGTTTTCATTTTTGTCTTAAGGCTGTAAGAATTTTCCCATGTTCCTATGTAACTTTTAAAATTATACCTTTAAATGTCCTGGTATTGGTGGACTATAATTTACATAATTACTACCTCAGCTTGGACATTTAAATTGCTCTCCCCCCTCCTGCTTTTTAAAGAAACATTAAATGTTTTTTGTTTTTTTTTTCAGGGACAGAAAGAGAGAGAGAGGGATAGATAGGGACAGACAGACAGGAAGGGAGAGAGGTGAGAAGCATCAATCGTTAGTTTCTCATTGCCGTTGCGACACCATAGTTGTTCATTGATCGCTCTCTCACATGTGCCTTGACCGCGGGCCTTCAGCAGACCAAGCAACCCCTTGCTGGAGCCAGCGACCTTGGGTCCAAGCTGGCGAGATTTTGCTCAAGCCAGATGGGCCTGCACTCAAGCTGGTGAGCTCGGGGTCTCGAACCTGGGTCTTCCGCATCCCAGTCCGATGCTCTATCCACTGCGCCACCGCCTGGTCAGGCCATTAAATGTTTTTTAATGTTAAAAAACATTACGTTTTTTTAAAAGAAGAAAACCTTGTAGTGACTATCACATGGATGGTGTCTATTGAGATTTTCTTAGAACATGCTCTCAGGAGGGAAGTATCTCAGAACATTTGAAAAGGTTTCACTCTAGTTCAGTGGTTCTTAACCTGGGTTCTATCGAACCCTAGGGGTTCAATGAGTCGGTCTCAGGGGTTCAGAGAAGCCTCTGCCACGGAGACCAGAATAAAGTAATACCGTAATTTGTTGTGAGTTCATGCACTTTGTTGGTTTTTTTCTTTGAGCAAGGTGATGTTCATGCACGGCTCATTTTGTGCACCAGTAAAAAAACATATACCTATGTCTTGAATTTGGAAAAAAAATCATATTTTATTTATCACTAAAGAAGGGTTTGGTGAATGCGCATATGAAACTGGTGGGTTCAGTACCTCAGAAAAGGTTAAGAACCACTGCTCTAGCTGTAGTCTTGTTTTTAAAAAAAAGGTGGGCTCAGTTTACCGTTCTAGCAGGGTTTAGGGATACACATTATTATTGTTTTTATCATTCAGAGCACGTGATAGAGGCATATTAATGACAGCGTCCTCTCCTGGCCTTTAGTCTGCCTTGTAAGGTTGGAGACCAGTGGCCCACGGGAGAGTTGGAGCTGCCAGGTCCTGGGGAAGGTGACCTTTTATGATTTGGTTAGATTACCTAAGAGCCTTTGATAAGGATTCTTCCTCACGATCATTAATTCACTAACTCAAGAGTTGTGGAAAAAGGACTCCTGGTAGACTAGAATCTCCCTGGGGTCGGGGTGGGCCATTTCACAGGTGGTGTGGAGTCAGAGCTGGCCCGCCTCCAGTTCACTTGCGTACTTGGTAGGGGACGGCTTAGAGAAAGGGCTTGTTCCTGGGTCAGACCCTCTTTGTTCTCAAAGAGGATATAGTGGGGATGGCTGAGCACTGGGGGCTGAAGGTATGGGGGTGCTTGGATGAGAAGAAGCGATAGCTCCAAGGAAAGCCAGAGATGCATATGGCTGGGGCAAGACTCCAGGTTTTAGAACTGAGTTTGAAAATTGGTCTTGCCCTGGCCGAGGAGCTCTGTTGGTTGGAGGATTGTCCTGAAATGCAGAGGTTGCTGGTTCGATTCCTGGTCATGGCACATACAGGAACAGATCCACGTTCCTGACTGTCTCTCTCTTCCTCTCTCACTAAAATCAAGCAAAAAAATTAAAAGAAAGAAAGAAAGATAGAAAGAAAGAAACTTGGTCTTGTTACTTCCCAACATGTGACCTTGGGGCACTTACTTAACTTCTGAGGCTGCCGTTTCCTCATCTGCAAAGTGGGGATCATGATCATGCTACGTATCTGATAGAGTTGTGAGGAAGAAAAGAGGGTGCTCAGCCAGGCTCAGCAGATGCTAGCTGTGGTCACGGAGGAAGTGGCCAGACAGTGAGTGACAGTGGTGGACAGTTGAGGACAGCTGAGTGGGGGTTTCTAGCATGGCAGTTCTCTTCTGGTTTATTATCTCCCGGTGACCTCTGGGCCCCCGAAGGCCTTGGCAAGATCTGAATGAAGCCCAGCCTGAGCCCAGGGGTTTAGACACTCCCCAGCTTCTGAGACACTTCAGGTTAATTTGCACAGTTGTTATGGGGTGTTGGTGGTTGCCCGCATCTGGACGAGGCCTGCCAACGTATCAGCTTTCAGTTCTGAAATTGGGCTGATGTGGGGAAATTCATTCTGCAGATTTTCTTTGTAGTTTAGGATTAAGGAAACTTGCTTAAGTACCTAAATTGATGGCATGTGAGCGCAGGTGGGTTAGGATAACTGTGAGAGCTGCTGACATTTAAATACTTGAGAAGTTCCAGGATCTCTGTTACTATAAACATAGTAGTGATTGAATTACTTAAAGGGACATTTTTATTTTCTCTTACTCATTCCCGTCTGATATTATAAGAGATACAATATAAAATGAAACAGTCCAGAGACACGTAGAGTAAACCCTGAAAATTCTCCATAATTACACTCTTTTAGAGATACTCTCTTATTGGCAGGTTGACGTCTTAATTTTCAGTCTCTTTTCTTCACATATCCTAAATTATAGTATTTTTAAAAAATGAGAATGGAATTTTAAGAAAACATTTATTTTTTGTTTTCATTTACTATACTAGTGCATGTAGGATATGACTCAACTGTAATGAACAGGTATTTACTTGAAGATGAAATGTCAACATGAACCTAATTCAGTAATTTGCTAATAATTGTTCCCTCTGGAAACAGTTGGTTATAGTTTTTTTTTTTAAAATCTCTGTGCACAGGGAGATCCCGGGGAAAATGAGACTTGATTTGGGAGGGGGTGCCATGCGGAGGGACATGTCTTTAACCCTCTTAGATGCCCCTTGAAGATGAAACTTCTGAGGGTCATGAGTTGCGCTTATAGACAGAGCTCTGCCTCATTGGTCCCATGGCCTGGTCCCATTTGGTCGACAGTGTCACAGGGTGCCCTGAATATTCTTGCACTGGGTATAGATAGCTACAGGGAGGCAAGGAAAGCTAGCATTGGTTTTATGCTTCCTTAGTGGGAGGAAGCAAGAGAGAAGGGAGTTGGGAAAGGGCGGTTGAATAATCAGCCACAGTGTCTGCCACATACTTATTTACGAAACCCTTTCCTTTAAATCAATTCATGTTTTTATTTAAAAAAAAACCTACATAAAAATATTTCAAAGGAAGTTTTATATCACTTTAGACTATCTGTGAAGTCACAGTTTGGTCATATTTGTGTATTTACCTAATAGCTATTAAGTATGCCACTACTAAACTGAAAAAAAACAAACAAACGGGGGATTTTCTGCAAACTGCCTAGATCAGTGGTTCTCAACTCCAGGTGATTTTGCCCCCATTGGTCAACATCTGGAAACATTTTTGGTTGTCACAAGGGGAGGGTGGGTATCCGTGGCATCAAGTGGGTAGGGGCCAGGGCTACTGCTAATATACAAGGCACAGGGCAGCCTCCTCCCCCCATATCAAAGAATTATTGGAGCCCACATATCAGTACTGCTGAAGCTGAGCTACTCTCATGTGCTAGTCCCACTCTCCATGTATCACTAACCATGCAGTGGCCATGTATCACTAACACTTGACATCTGTAGCTTGCTATAGGTTTTCAGATCTGTTCCTGCAAATATCAGATCACCAATAAACTTGTAAAGTAGTTTAACATGGGTGTGAATTCATGATACTGTTGCTCAATGAGCATCTTCTAAAAACTGGGGAGAAAGGAGCTTATGGACCCTGAAGCTCAAGTCATGGAAATAACGCTTTGCCAGGCAACTCCTATCCAAGTGCATGCTTTGGAAAAAATACTGTTGCTACAGCGAGGAACTTCTCTGGGGCCGGGCAGAAGGCATGACCTCCTGGCGATCATGCACTTTGAAAGGCCTGTCCTTTGCCGAGTTGGAGATTTTATTGCCTCCCTCTCTGCCTGGCAAAAACAAGCTGCCCGGGGAGGGAACTGTGGAGACAAGAAGGCAGCTGGCAGGTGAGATGATCAGATGAGGCTGCTGGCAGTTTTGCCTGAGCTGGCCTGGTCAGGTAGCCTGACAATTAGACTCATCCCTCCATTAAAGTGAATGGAGTTGTTAGAGCTGGAGCAAGGGGGTGGGGGGCGGAGAGGTTCTCGCCTCCCTCCTCGGGTTAGTTTGGCTAAGATGTTAGGACACTTTTCATTTTTCCTTTTTGATCTTAGGGAAAAAACCTCTTGCCATCCCTCAGTGGGCAGTTAGGTTAGAAAGGAGGCCCAGCTGTTGGTAGAGGCGTACCACGTTTCATCGAATCGAAGAGGCTGGCAGTGGTGACATGCATCTCAGTTTCAGGGATGTTATAGTATGAAACTGGCCAACAGAGATTGTAGGATGCAGTCATTACAAGAAACACACTGATGTCGATCGAAGATGGTAAAGTGGGAGGAAACACAGTTCTTTGAATCAATGCAGTGTGATAATAGCTTCCACTCCTTTCCTCTCTGACTTCACTTTTCTGTATGTTAGTTCTTTTATTGTCCTAGGTTTGGTGCTAAGTGCTGGGGACACGTACATGGCAAGTGAAACACGCAGCCTTCCTGTGTCATGGATATCACAGTTGTGAAGATGTTTAGAGGAACACAGCGGCAGAGGGAGCCAGTGTCGCCTCTGTTCAGATACTGGTTCTCACTAGCTGTGTGACCTTGGATGAATGACTTGATCTCTCTGTGCTTCCGTTTACTCCTGTGCAAAGTGGGGTTAATGGTAGTGCCTCCGAGAGTTGTAAAATGAGTTAATATACGATTAGTGTGCTAGTCCTACATATTACGGGCTATTATACTATTGCCATGCCATTGTCATCATTGCACTTGGCATAGTCATTATTGTTATTCAGCAGTACAAAGTGAAATCCGAGGATCCAGAGGGAAGCTGGGATAGAAGAAGTACTGGACAGCGGTGCAATTCTGGACTGGCCCGAGTTCGCCACGGTTAAGTCCTGCTCCTCTGGGTAGCACAGCCTCCTTGACCCAGGTCCGGAAGCCTTTCATTCTGTGCCTCCATTTCTGCTTCTGCAGAATGGAGGCTAGTGATAGTACCTTGTCTGTCATAGGTTTGTTTTTGGGATTACACAAATTGAGATCTGTGCCTGGGGTTATTTAAGGGTTTGCCATGATTGCATCTAAAGCTCTTCAGAGCAATAAGGACATACCCTTTCTTCCTCTTCAGCCTCAAGCACCATCTGCTTACTTGATTTGGAATCCCCAACCCTTCCTCACAGCTCTTTGCAGTGCTGGCCAGAGACGGTGTCTGTGCTTCGGTTCTTCTTCTTTTTTTTTTCCAGGGACAGAGAGAGAGAGTCAGAGAGAGGGATAGATAGGGACCGACAGACAGGAATGAAGAGAGGTGAGAAGCATCAATCATTAGTTTTTCGTTGTCTTTGCGACACCATAGTTGTTCATTGATTGCTTTCTCACATGTGCCTTGACCGCGGGCCTTCAGCAGACCAAGCAACCCCTTGCTGGAGCCAGCGACCTTGGGTCCAAGCTGGCGAGATTTTGCTCAAGCCAGATGGGCCCCGCGCTCAAGCTGGCGAGCTCGGGGTCTCGAACCTGGATCTTCTGCATCCCAGTCCGATGCTCTATCCACTGCGCCACCGCCTGGTCAGGCACATCTCCTAATTTTTGTGAGCAGTATAATATGGGAAAGTAGTAGTCGCCCATGGCCACCCTCTCCCCCATCTCTGACTGTCAGCAGTTCAGTGAGAGGAGAGAGGCTGAAAGTCAGAGGGGTGGAGTGACTTCCTCAAGGCCAGGCAGCCAGGAAGTGGTGGTACTAGGACAAAAGCCTAGCCTGTACTTTTTTTTTTAAGAGAGGGAGACAGGAAAGGAGAGGGGGAGGAGAAAGATGAGACACATCAACTTGTAGTTGCGGCACTTTAGTTGTTTATTGATTGCGTCTCATACATGCCTTTCTGGGGTTGAGGGAACTCAAGCGGAGTCAGTGACCCCTTGTTCAAGACAGCGACCTTGGGGTCATATTGATGATTCTGCACTCAAGCCGGTTACCCCATGCTTGAGCTGGCAGGCCCGCGCTCTAGCTGGTGACCTCGGGGTTTTAAACTGGGGCCCTCAGCATTCTGGTCTGATGCTCAGTTCACTGTGCCACCACCAATCAGGCTCGAAGCCCTTACTCTTGAACGCGCTGAGTCATGGTTCCTGCTTCAATGCCTCCTGCTCCTGTTCCATCTCCATCGCAGTGCTGCCTGGCAAGGATGGGAGAACAGTGCTCAGATTTTAGTTTGGAGTAGAGACACCTTGGGATAGGGAGATGGGGGGCTCTCTGGAGACGGCAGGCTCTGGGGCAGGGATAAGAGTGTCTCTGGGAAGTGTTGGGGCATGCTGGTGGCTTTCCCGGTCTTCTGGTCTTGGCCTGGTTCAAGAGATGGGTGTGAGAGTGAGCCAGAAACTCCTGTTTCACAATTCCTTGGAGCCTTTGCAGTGTGAGGGTGATGCAGTACTTTCCTGGTGGGAATTCTAAGTGAAGCATCCTTCTCCTTTGCTCAGTGTGTTTGGGCCCTGGCCTGCCCTTCCAGCTCTGTTTGTCACCCAGTGTCCTCCTGGCACTTTGTTCCACTTCTGGATGAACTGAAACACCTTCACTTTATCCAGCGACTGTCATGGATCCTGCTGTGTGCTCTTCGTAGGACTCTCTTCCCTCCTGTCTTCACATTGGCAAGTCGTGGCATCTTGGCTTTCCTTAGGTTTTACCTGCCTCAGCACGCCTCTCTGAGCTCCCCAGTGGGAACAGCAGGAACACTGACTTCCACTCAGAGTGGCTGCTGGGTACCCACCTGTCTCCATCTGCGTGATTTCCCGTGTGTTTTCCCGCGGAGGCAGGACCTGCAGTGGTGAGCCAGCCAGGCAGCTTGCATTGGTACCTATTGCTGTCACTCACAGGCTGTGCCACCTCGGGCAAGTTCCTTTGTCTCTCTGTGCTTCAGTTGCTTCTTCTGCAAAAGGGGACAATAGTGCCTACTTCAGTGGGTTACGGTGAAGATGACATAATTTAATGTGTGGCTGTCGTCTTCACGATGATTCTGAAAAGCAGGACGATTGTCTTTGCTGCGTGGGTGGGTGAGAACACTGCGTTTTCTCCCCCTTGGCTTTGTGAAGTAACCCCTCTCTTTTCTTGTCATTTATGTGCATCTCTTCAGTGGCACTTAGTGCTTTTAAAATCTTTTGTTGTAGCCAGTTACATACCCATTCTACCTCCTGTGCGAGATTGCAAGCTCCTGGAGGGCAGGACACAACTGTTACAGAGCAGGCCTCAGTAAATGTGTTGAAGGAGTGGATGGCAGGTAGTGGGTCGTTAGGGTTGCTAGGCATTAATGGCAGGAGTGGGACAGGTGAATAAACTATTAAGGCCCTAGGTCTCAACCAGGGTGATTGTGCTCCCCGGGGGACATTGATAATGTCTAGAGACGTTTTTTTGTGGCTGTGACTTCAGGGTAGGGTGCTGCTGACATCTAGGGGGTAGAGGCCAGGGATGCTGCCAGACGTCTGGTCTGCCATTCACAGGACAGCCCCACATTGGAGAATTATCTGCTCAAAATGTCCATAGTGCCAAGGGTGAAACACCTGGGGTGAAGGGGACATGTATCTAGTTACAGGCAACATGGTACGGGAAAAGACATCACACTTAACTTATTTTTAACAAATGCAAATGTGTCCATTTTAGGTGCTGTCTCACCTAGTAAGGTGATGTAGTAGGGTCTTTGTTATTTATTAATTTTGGGGGGGACGAGGAGTGTTAGGTGCTAAAAACAGGGTGTGGAAGGTGAAAATTGCACGTAGTCAAACTGATGCTGCGTCTTATTCCTCTTTTTAAACAGCTTTATTGAGATACATGATTCACGTTCCATAGAGTTCACCCATGTAGAGTGTCCCACTCGGCAGTTCTGTAATAGAGTTGTATGTCTCTCACCACAGCTGATCTTGGGACATTTTCATCATCCCTCTTCTTACTCATCTGGCAGGGTGTGTGCCCGGGGTGGTGATCACAGATGTTGGCTGCATCCAGTTTGCAGTTTGCTGAGACTCATTCTGCTATCTCGTAGATACCAGTTCCACAGGTGCTTCCTGAGTGCTGCCACGCGTCAGGCGCTGCAGCGAGTGGGGAGTGATACATGTACGGGCAAACCTGGACATTCACTACCCCCGTGGAACTGACTGTCCGGGGAGAGAGGGGGGTATGGAAACACTAATGTATAAAATAGATGCCATCTGCTTGGATTGAACGAACTGTCGGCACCCGAAGATTTTGGACCTATATCTGGGGTTGGCAGACTTTTCGTGGAAAGGGCCAGGTGGTAGATAGTTAAGCTTCTCAGGCCAGTAGGCAACACTGAGCAACTTCCCTTGGTGGAAGGCACATCGTCATTTACATTTTACATTGCTAGTTTGGAGTCGGTACAAAAGCAGGCAGTGGCACAGGGGCTGCAGTTGGCCAGCCCTTGACCTCTGTAAGTGGCACTTCATATGGTCTGTCCTAGGCACATATATTGCACATAATGTATTGTGTACTACAACATATATAATATAAAGTATTAAATAAGATCTGTAACATCGACAAAGATCTGAAAGGCTTATTTAATGACAGTGTGGTGAGTGCTCTGCAGGAGACTTGCAGAGTCCCGAGAGGTGGTTAATTGAGGGATTTGACATGTTGAGAAGGGTGTCGGGAGCGGGCAGGCCTCTCTGAGGATCCCTCTGAGTTGAAGTCAGAGTAGTGAGGAGGAGAAGGTTCTCTTGACAGAGGGAACTGATAGTGTAAAGGCCCTGAGGCAGAGAGTGGTTCAGAACAGTTTGCCAAGGTTGGACCTAGACACTACAATAAGGAGTTTGGGGCAGAGTATGACAGGATTGGGGTTGCAGTCCAAAGCTATCCTCTTGGCTGCTGTGTGGAGGGTGGACTAGAGGGGAGTCTGACAACCTGTTAGGAGACTGGGGTAGTTGCCCAGGTTAACTCGAGTATTTGTTAAGTGTGGAACAATAAAGCAAATCACTGTCTTCTAGTGGTGTGACACTTTTCTTATATTGATAAAGGATTTCGTGTTCAGCAAAAATTGTGGCTGTGTTTGTACTGCAGCAAACCCTATGCTGCCATTTCCCCAATGACTTCTGTACCTTTCAGTGGTTAGAGGAGCATTGCCCAATAGAAATACAGCACCAGCCACACACGGAGTTTTAATTGTCTAGTCACCACATTAAAAAAGAAAATAAAAGGCTGAAGTGAACACAGTGGGGTCCAGAAACCTGAGTTTGTATTATATTTTGTTCCAGTTTTATTGAGATATAATTGACAACATTGTGCCTGCCACATGTTAAATGTGTACGTTTAAGGGGTACCATGTGATGATTTGATACACCTGTATCTTGTGAAATGATGACCACAATAGGGTTAGTTAACTATCCATCACCTCCTATAGTTACCTTTTTTTTTTTTTTTGGTTGGTGTGAACATTTAAGATCTACTTACTCAGCAACTTACAAATATACATATAATACAGTACAGGTATTGTGAATTATAGTTCCCAGGCTGTACTTTAGATCCCCAGGAATTGTCTTATAACTGGAAATTTGTAGTCTTTGACCAACTTCTTCCCAATCCCCACCCCCAGTGACCACAATTCTAGTCTCTGTTTCCATGAGTTCAGGTTTTCTAGATTCCATGAATAAGTGAGAACGTAAAATATTTGTCTTTCTCTTTCTGACTTGTGTCAGGGAGCTTAATGACCTCAAAGTTCATCCACATTGTTGCAAACGACAGGATTTCCTTCGCTCTTACACCGGCTTGAGTAATATCCCATCATATGTATCATATTTTCTTTATCCAGTCATCCACCAGCAGGCGCTTAGTTTGTTTCCGTATCTTGGCTAGTGTGAATAATTGCTGCAGTGAGCGCGGGTACACTTCATTTTAGGGGGACATATTTAGTGATGTTTTAAAGACTAAATTCCCATAGGGTGACTGGATCAGTATTAATTATTATTTTTGTGATTCTAATGGTGTATCTCCAGGTTATCAAACCCAACCTGGGCTGCTTCTGAGCCTGAAAGGCTTCTGAGCGATTAAGTGAAGCCCTGTTTGTCTTCAGGGCAGGCGTGTGTGTGTGTGTGTGTGTGTGTGTGTGTGTGTGTATGTTTAGTTGAGTACTTTCTAAAGGCATTTATTGGGTCATTGTTGGGATTAGCAAAAGATTGGCAGCAACCCAAGTGGCAGGCAGTAAGGGTCTGGGTAAATACAGTTCGTTCCGCTCATTTTACAGAAGACTGGGGATGCTTCCAGAAGGAAGTAAGAAGTGAGATTGAGGCCAGCCTCCAAGATCCAGTGCAAACGTTATTTTAAGTGAAAACGTCAAGATACAGTTGGCATCGTACCTCTTGTGTCAAGAAAGGGACAACTTATAATGCATAGTTGTATTTGCATAACAAATTCCAGAAGGATGCATGCGAAACTCACAAATGTGCTTGTGTGATCACTAGGGAGGGGTGGCATTGGGCTGGGCAGAGGGGACTGGGCTCGGGGGGGGGGGAGGCAGAGTAACATATACACACACATAAACCCACATGAATAGGTTTAAATTTGAGTCATGGATTGTCTATGAAAGTGAACTTTAAAAAATAAATTTGGCCTGATCAGGCGGTGGCGCAGTGGATAGAGTGTTGGACTGGGATGCAGAAGACCCAGGTTCGAAACCCCGAGGTCGCCTGCTTGAGTGTGGGCTCATCTGGTTTGAGCAAGGCTCACTAACTTGAGCCCAAGGTCGCTGGCTTGAGCAAGGGGTCACTTGGTCTGCTGTAGCCCCCTGGTCAAGGCACATATAAGAAATCAATCAATGAATAACTAAGATGCCTCAACGAAGAATTGATGCTTCTCATCTTTCTCCCTTCATACCTGTCTATCCCTGTCTGTTCCTCTCTCTGTCTCTGGCTCTCTTGCTAAAACAAAAATACAAAACAAAACAAAAACCCCAAAATAAATTTGTATTTTCCATTGTTACCAGCTCCCGTCTTTTAAAAGCGTCTCCTAAGCAGCTCCAGTGCAGTGGAGACAGGAGACAGGGATGTCAGCCCGCCCTGGGAGGGCAGGTGCAGGGCAGGTGCTGGGCAGGTGCTGCAGGGCTGAGTTTGCCTCAGGCAGCGGGCGGGGGTCGGGGGGGGGGGGGCCAGGTGGGGCAGGGCCTGCCCTGGGCTGGCTGTCCAGGCGGGAACAGTGTGAGCTTGGCGAGGGCACAGCCAGGCCTCCTCTTCTGCTGCCTCTATCTGTTTTGCCTGCTGTGTGGGCTCCCTGCGGTGGCTCTGCCCAGTCACCACCAATTTATGGCCTCAAGCAACATAGATTTAGTCTCTTCATGTTTGGAGGTCGAACTCCAGAATGCAGTGTGGGTGTTGCTTCTGGAAGCTATGGGGAAGAACCCATTTTCTGGCCCTTTGCAGCTGCTAGGTGGCATGCAGCCCTGCATCACGTTGACCTCTGCTTTTGTTGTCACATCTCCTTCTCTGACTCTGACCCTCCTGCCTCCCTTTCTTCCCTGAGTCCAGGGGTCCCACCTGGTTAATCCAAGGTGACCTCCCACCTCCAGATCCTTAATCGAATCACATCTGCACTGTCCCTTTTGCCATGTAAGTTAACATATGCACTCTGGGGATGGGTGAGTATGGCCACCCATCCATACTCCTGGCCAGCATAGTTTCTGGCATATAGTAGAGGCTCAAAACATCTTTGTTGGATGAAAGAATGAATCATTTGGTGAGGCTGAATGTGTGAAAGGGACATAACAAGAGATGGATCTGGAAGTAATCACAATAACAGCAGTGACATTTATTGAGCGCCTACTGTGTGCTCAGGTTCATACTTAAATGAGTATTTGCGTCATCTCAGGTAGTGTTCCCTCTTTACAGATGTGGAAACTGAGGCTTGGTTGTTTGCCTAGTGTCGCATGGTGAGGAGCTGACACCCCATACGCCTGATGAGAGGTGAGGGTGGGGAATATGGCCCTAAACTTGGTAAAGGTAAAGGCAGGAATTCTGTGAAAATAGGGTTTCTCAGCTGCAGCACTATTGACATGTGGGGCTGAGTAATTCTTGAGTTGTGGGGACTGTCCTGGCCACTGTGGATGTTAGCAGCGTCTCTGGCCTCTACCGGCAAAAACCCTACCCCCTACCCTAACCCCACTAGTGATACCACAAATGTCTCCAAATGTCATATGGCCCCTGGTAGGGGGGGAAAGGACTTGCCTTCAGTTGAGAACTACTGTGTAAAAACATAAATAATATGATGACACATCAAATTCATGGTCCCCAAGTCATTCAGAGTGAAAGTCTAAACCCCTTCAATGGCCTGTGAGTCTTACATAGTCTGTTCCTGCCTGTCACCCACATCCCTCCCTCACTTCATCTCGTATTACTGGGGAGTCATATTGACCTCTCTATTAGTGTTCCAAAATGCCAGACATGTTTCTACCTCAGGGCCTTTGCACTTGCTGTTTCTTCTGCTCTCCCAAAATTCTTCCCTGAGGTGTCTTACTCCCTTCTCTCTTGTTTCCTCCTGTAAGTACACCTTTTCAGGGAGGTTTCTTACTTCTCTGAGCCTTTTTAAAAATTATTTCTCTCTCTCACACACACACAGAATGTACACTACATTTATCTATCAATAGCTATATCTATTTTTTGTCTTGTTCACTCTTGGTCTCCTCTGTCAGGCTGTCAGCTCCAGGAGGGCAG
The DNA here is from genome assembly GCA_037038555.1 of Rhynchonycteris naso. NCBI lineage: Eukaryota > Metazoa > Chordata > Mammalia > Chiroptera > Emballonuridae > Rhynchonycteris > Rhynchonycteris naso. The sequence continues at coordinate 186,706,736 of CM073000.1, read as the reverse complement.
ACTCTGTGTCACTGCTGAGTCTTCAGCACCTAGAGATGGTGCTCAGTAAATGGATGGATGCTGTCAGTTCTATCTGCCATTGTGTCCCAGACGTATTCCTGTGCTTGGCACATTACATGGCTGACCCCTCCCAAGTCCCTGGAACATGACCTAATGGAGGACTTGGTGAAGCTCCAGTCTGATAAGAGGAGAGGAAGTGGTGAGAGATGAACTCAGCAAATGGTTGGGGCCGGATGGAGAACACAAAGACAAGCGTGTGCTCTGTAGGGAGGGCCCCGGTGAGAGGCCTCACAGTGCTCACTGGGAGGGTGCTCCGACCTGCCCTCTGCTGACACCTGGATCCCTGTGTAGGCAGCGTGGCTCTTCTTCTTGGCACTGGGAATCTTGTTAAGACTAGTGTCTTGGTTTTGCACGTCACTCCTGCCCCTTTCTCACAAAGGTGTTCACTTCTGCATCCTGGGCCTGAGGATCCATTAAGGATTTGGGCTTCTGCCTGGGCAGGGCCATGCCCTGTCTTTTTGGGTGCTGGGGGTAAGGTATGGATGCTGCCCCCCTCCTCCATTTCTGGACTTTATTTTTAGCTCTAGTGAGTCAGAGGGTGAGGGAAGGTCGCAGCTCAGCCCAGCAGTGGGCAGGGGATATCACTGCCAGCGTGACGCTGGCACGGCTGTCCTCCCACAGTGTCGCCAGTGGCTGCTTGACCTTTGCTGGGATCCCTTTCAGGACTGTGGTGGGCAAAGGAAGGCCCCGTGCTGACTCTGTAAACAGGATTAGTGTTCAGAAGCCCTGCGGGTCTCCTGACTTAATCGCTGCCCTCCTGCTGTTTTTCCTCAGCTTTCTCTGGCTTTGGAGCAACCCGGCCCCTGTGGGGGGTCTGGCACCTGCATTGGTTTTGACTGTGGCTTTATAAATGGCCTGTTGCCTCACCCTGTGTTCCTCACAGCCCCGTCCTTGGCTGTGCCCTGCAACCCTACCCCCTTTGCAGAAGAGTTGGCTGGGACTCTGGAGCGGCCTCTCTAGGTTTGAATGCAAGCACCACCAGATTCTGCCTGTGCACCTTCCAGCAAGTCTTCTTACGTGTTTGCCTGTGTCCCTCTCTAAAATGGATGGAGATAGTAGGCCCTGTCTCATAGGGTGCTCTCACGGTGCAGTGGGACAATGCGCCCTACCCTGGAACACAGTCCCACATGTGGGGAGTGCTTCGTAAGAGCCGCCCCCTTACTGTCCTGTTATTCCTGTCATTAGCCTCAGCTTCAGCCCCATGGGTCTGCACTCTGCAGAGTGGCTGGTGATGCTGAGCCAGTAACCTCCTCTGCATCCTGATCCCCCAGCTCTTGTTAGGCAGCTGTGGTCAGGTGAAGCACATTTAACCTTGCAGTCCAGGCACGTGTAGTGGGTTCCATTATTAGTTCTGTTAGCACAACAGAGGCCAGGGTGGGAGAGATCAGCTAATTTTCTGGAGGTCAAGAGGCTGGTAGCAGTCTTGACTGGATTCAGACTCAGGCCTTCCGGCACCAGGGTCCTCACTCTGGTTGTTTGTATTCATATTGTTTATTCCCGTCTTCCTTTCCCTTACACGGTCCCTCCTTCACTTTCTTCATTTTTGGAAAAGGGACAACCACACGTGTCTCTTTGCTTGGTTGACTTCTCCTGACCCTTTTATTTAGTTTCTGCATTTTAAAATGTCACCTTCCCAGACTTTCACCCCTGATGCTTGCTGTTCCAACACCCTTCCCGTTTTTTTCTCAGCAAGTACTTGCTCTTTGTAGTTTTGTTTTGACCTGAGATCTGATATCTCTGGTGGACTGTGAGTCTTTTTTTTTTTAATTTATTTTTTACAGGGACAGAGAGAGAGTCAGAGAGAGGGATAGATAGGGACAGACAGACAGGAACAGAGAGAGATGAGAAGCATCAATCATCAGTTTTTGTTGCAACATCTTAGTTGTTCATTGATTGCTTTCTCATATGTGCCTTGACCGCGGGCCTTCAGCAGACCGAGCACCCCCTTGCTGGGGCCAATGACCTTGGGTCCAAGCTGGTGAGCTTTTTGCTCAAGCCAGATGGGCCCGCGCTCAAGCTGGTGAGCTCGGGGTCTCGAACCTGGGTCCTCCGCATCCCAGTCAGACACTCTATCCACTGCACCACCACTTGGTCAGGCATGTGTGAGTCTTTAGAAGGTACTTACCTCCATATCCCCATGATTAGCCCAGACCTTGGGTCATGGTAGGTGCTCAATAAATACTCATTATATGAATGAATGAATGAATGAATGAATGAAACCTTGCACTTTAGTTTATCAATCAGTCTCTTGGTGAGGAACTCAAACTGGAAACTTTGGGTCATTTTATTTTAACCCTTCTGATAATTCTATAATAGGTGGGCCCTAGAATTAGTCTCATTTCATGAAGGAAAAACCAAAGCCTGATAAGGTCATTGCATTAGAATAGTGAGGGCAGTTTAACCTCCAGGGGACATTTGGCAATGGCTGGAGACTTTTATTTTTTTAAGATTTTATTTATTGATTTCAGAGAGAGAGAGAAAAGGGGCAGGAGCAGGAAGCATCAACTCATAGTAGTTGCTTCTTGTATGTGCCTTGTCAGGGCAAGCCTGGGGTTTTGAGCAGGGACCTCAGTGTTCCAGGTCAATGCTTTATCTACTGCGCCACCACAGGTCAGCCTGGAGACATGTTTTTGATTGTTACCACTGGCTGTATATGCTGCTTCCAGGTTATATGATCTCAGTGTCTGAATCTGTAAAATGAACTTAATTATACCACCTGCCTCTCCGAGTTGTTTGGGAGGATTTAACTTGACGTGTGGTCCTGGCATCTGTTGGGCCAAGGATGCTCTCAACATCCTACAGAAGGTATGGCACAGGACAAAGAATTTTCTGGCTCCAAATGTCAGTGGTGCCGAGGTTGAGAAACCCTGCTTTCGGACACATACTGACCTAGACCTTGAACGTTGTATTCTTAAGTATGACCTTGTATTGCTCACATTGGGTAGCTGGGTAGGAGGAGTTGTATAGACTATTTCTGTGTCTGTGTGTGAATGTTGCTTCTCCATTCTGTACACATGAGCTTGGAATCCCTAAGGCCTGAGGACATTTAGTTGATGACCTGCCTCTGACAACATTGCCTTCCAAGCTACCTGAGGCTGAATGGTGAGGCCATTAACTTTGCAAAGCCCTTAGAGTTCCAACCACCTGGCAGGGAGGTGGGAGAGCCCAGGAGTTAAGGGCTCAGTGTCAGATTCAGGGTTCAAATCACACCTCTGTCTCTTACTTTCTCTGGGAGCCTGATCAAGTTCTTAACCTCTCTGGGTCTCAGGGTCTGCCTCTGAAAGTGGGAGTTATAATAGCCTTGACTTCATAGGGCTGTTGTGAGATTTAAATGGACTCCTTCTAGGAAAATGCACCTTGCCTGTCCCAGCAGATACCACTCTTGCTGGGGCCCAATAAATGTGCTTTCTCTTTGCTCCCAGCTCAGCAGTCAGAACCTTCTACCCTTAAATTCCTGCTGCTGCTATTTATTTAGGTCAAGTGTGAACTCGTTTTGTTATTGTTGTTATTATTTTAGGGGGAATCCATGCAGAGTAAAATATTCAAACAGTACAAAAGATAATAAAACAAAAACTAATAGTTGCTTCCTCTTACCAGCTTCAGCCCTACCCCCTGGAGATAATCACTGTTAGCTTTTGTTTTTCCTGTCTCTTCTAAGAAAATTTCCCTGCCTAGACCAGCATCTGTATATTCTTTAATGCTAATTTAAAATGAGACCAGTAGTGCATGTATGTAATTAAAAACAACAACAACAACAATAAAAAACGGAACCAGTGCATTTTCTATGTATTATAGAGGCATCTACACTTGGATTCAATTTCCTGGTTGTGTAGGCTGCTTGCAGGTTAGTGACTGGGCCTCAGTTTTTGTATCTGTCAAATGGGTTTAATTATAGTGCCTGTCTCCCAGAGTTGTTTGTGAGGCTTCAATGGGATGTAAAGCACTTACTTAGCTCAGTCCTGGCTCATGCTACGAAGGACCTTAAATCTCTCTCTTTTTCTTTCCATCAATGAAAGAAGGTAGCATATGTTCATTTCCTTCAGGTTTCCCCTCAAATGTCACCATGGCCCAGGGGCCTTTTCTGTCCACCTGATATAAAAATAGCATGCAACTCCCACCGTCATTCTCTGCCCCGTTGTTCTTTCTCAGAGCACTTGTTGCCATGAGATTTGTTTAGTATCTGCCTCTTATGATAAAAGGGAGCTCTGTGCCAGTGGAAACTTTATTTACCTTCAAATGGCATATAGTTGTTCACTGAGGAATAGAAACCCGACTATTGCAAGTTATTGAGATGGTTGAATTGGAAAATGGTGTTCAGGCCCCAAGGGAATATCTGATGCATAATAGGTATTTGTTTGTAGTGTCAGAGCTACTCTGGCTCCCCGATATTGGTGACACTGAGGGCAGTTCAGAATCATAATCACGTCCCCTGACTGTTGTCTGTCTGTTTTCCTCTCTGCAGCCTCCCTCCTGTCCTGGCGGGGTCCTGGGCAGGCTGTTTCCCTTGTCTCCCTGCAGGCCCCGGCCACAGGTCCCTCTGGAAGCTGTGTGAATCAGGCCGGAGCAGCAGGCGTGGGGGAAACAGCGCTGCAGGGGCCCTGGCTGAGCGGTCACTTGGGACATGGGACTTCAGTGACAAGCGTGACTGAGCTGAGAGGCTGATCAGCTACCTCTCGGGTCACTTCTTGCCTATACCTGGCAGTATTCTAGTGGCTTCTGACTCTGATGAAGCTGAGAGGAGCGATAGTGCCCCTGGATGTCATAGGGTATTTAGGGTAGACCAGGGTCAAACTGAGGGGTGTAGTAGGCACAATATTGGTTTCTCCAAAGATGTCCATGGCCTGACCCCTGGGATCTGTGAATGTGTTAGGTAACGTGACAAAGGGGGTAAAGACTGCGATGGAGTTGAACTTGCTCATCAGCTGACCTTGAGATGGGAGATTTTCCTGGATTATCTGGGTGAGCCCAGGGTCATCATGAATGGAAGTGAGAGTGGAAGAAGGAGACAGGAGAGAGGGAACCAGAGAGGTGGCAATGTGAGAAGGACCTGGCTGATGCTGCTGGATTTGAAGGTGGAAGAAGGGGCCATGAGCCCAGGAATGTGGGTGGCTGCTAGAAGCTGGGAAAGACAAAGAAGTGGAGTCTCCCTTACAGTCTCCAGAAGGAATCCACAGCCCTGCTGACACCTTGATTTTGGCCCAGTGAGACCCGTTTCAGCTTTCTGCCCTCTAGAATGGTATGGTAAAAAATTGTGTTGTTTTGATCATGGTTGGTTGGCTCAGTGGTAGAGTGTTGACCTGGTGTGTGGATGTTCCAGGTTCCATTCCTGGTCAGGGCACACAGGAAAAGCAACCTTATGCTTCTCTCCCCTCCACCTTTCCCCCCTACCACAGCCATGGATTGGTTTGAGGGATTTAGCCCTGGATGCTGAGGATGGCTTGTGGAGCCTCTGCCTCTGGTGCTTAAAAAACACCCCAAAACTCAGTTGCCAAGCAATGACCCCAGATGGGCAGAGCATCATTGCGGTGTGGATCCTGGTTGGGATGCACACTGGGGCACATGCAGGAGCCTGTCTCTCTCCCCTCCTCTCGCTTAAAAGTAAAAAGTTGTGTTTAAGACCCTAATTTTATGGTAATTTGTCACAGCACATGTAGGTAACAAGTGCAAGTAATTGGTTCTGAACCTGGTGGTGGCTTGAGGACTCAAATCTTCCTCTCGGCCCAGATTTCCCACGGCAAAACCGCGTGCCCAAGAGGGCCATCGCCAGGAGCTAGCGCGCGTGCCAGAAAGGGCCGTCCCCGGGAGCTAGCGCGCGTGCCCGAGAGGGCCATCGCCGGGAGCTAGCGCGCGTGCCCGAAAGGGCCATCGCCGGGAGCTAGCACGCGTGCCCGAGGGGGCCAACCCGGGAGTTAGCACGCGTGCCCAAGGGGGCCATCTCCAGGAGCTAGCATGGATGGGGGCTGGGGGCCTCGGTAATCAGGCTTTCAAGGTTTGAGCCCCAGCCTCGTTATTTATAAGCTATGTGATCTAAGGCACTTTATTTGATTTCTTTGTGTCTCAGTTTCTCATCTACCTAAAGGGAATCAACCTTTCTTCTAGATAATCATGAAGATTAACTGAATTATTCACATAATATGCAAAAAACAGTGCCTGGCACATAGTGTTCAGTTAAAGCTAGGTGGTATTATTATCAATAATAATATAAAATTATCATATTAAGACTATAATGCTGTAAACTTTTTATTACTGACAGAATTAAGATTGCTGTTAATAGCTGTTTATCGAGTATTAATATGTGACACTGAGCTGGATCCCATGTGTATATAATTTTATTCTTTAGCTTTAGTAGATAGCTATTTTTAGCTTTAGTCATAGATGAAGCTCATAGAGATTGAGTGACTTATCTAAGGTCACAGAGTAAATAAGTAGAGAAGAATACTGGACCTGTAAGAAAAGGGACCAGGGGACAGACACAGTGGGTTAGAACTTGTACTACTAGGATGCTTTGTATTGTGAAAACAAATTCACTTTCAACTTGTGTAAGTAATAAAGTGAATTTTTTTGTGGAAGTCTATTTGGGAGGGTGGGCTGCAGGTGAAGCTTGATCCAGCGATCCACAATGACACTAAGGACCAGTTTCTTTCATCTTCATCTTTTTTGATGTCAACTTCATTCTCACACTTGCCACCGTGGTACCTCTTTTCCTTTCCCCTCCCAGCCCTTGGTACTTCCTTTGTAAATGGCCGAGATAGCACATCCACACCCTGCATCTTTGGGGACAAGAGAAAATGTGTCCTTGCTGTGATTAGCTCAATTTGGGTCAAGTGCCCATTCTTGAACTAATCACCAGCACATGGGTAAAGGACTCTGCTGACTGGCTGACGCTAATGAGGGCTTGTCCCTGGAGCTTTGCCCTAAGGTGAGCCCCTGAAAGGAAGACCCTGGGTAGCTGTCCCCCATGGGGTCAGGGGTGGTAAGTGAAAGGCAGACTGACTCAGTGAATCATCCTTCCTTGCCTTATAATAGTCTTAAAAAAATAGCATTTTCTATTTTCCCCAGAAGCCCCAAATAGAGAGGACTGCACTGCTTGTGTCTAGGAGTTGGGACAGAGGAGACCTCAAGGCCCCAAGTGATACACAGGAGGCTCCCAACATTCTTATCTTCACTACTGTGTGGGTTGTGGTCAGGGCCGTTGGCTGGGATCGCAGCAGCGACTGACTGAGGCCGTGTGGGGGGTTGGGGCGGGATGGCCTGGGTTGGATGTATTTATTCTGCGGCAGTGGAAGGTCACGTTCACAGTCATTTCCCCTTTTCATACCTCCCCTTTCTTCCACTTCCCTACCTCTCTGCCTCTGCCTCTTGGTCGGGGTTGGCTGTCTGGCTCCGAGCAGGGAGCTGTCCTCTGAAGAGGCAACGCCTTCCTTTGCTGAGCATTTCCCTTTCCTCTCCTTCTGGAGCCCCGTGCCTTAGATGCTCCCTGGTTTCCTCTCGCTCACTTCTTGAGCTTTGCCTTGTCCTTTAGGCTTCCTCCTCTGAGCAGTGCTGGTGGTAGTAGTGGCAATTGTTATTAATTATTAGTATCTGCTGCTTATAGTTAAGTGACCTGCCAAAATGCACATGAGGTCAGGGCCTAAATTTTAATCCATATTCACTTGACCAGAAACCAGGGATCAGTGCTAGGGTGTACTTGGATGGATTGTTATTCTTAAAAAAGTAAAGTAGTAAATAATGCTGGGACGGAAGGCCTGGCTTAGGATACTTGTTTCCTTAATAACCTCTGGGGACCTGCTGGGTAGGAGGGTAGTAGTTGAGGGTAAATGTACCATGGTCCTGGCTCTGAGGTCCTTGCATGGACCTTGCAGGACAGAGGTATTGACAAACATGTAAGAAAACCATTGCAGAGGTGTGTGTGGGGGGAGTAAGAGGAGAATGATGGTTTGGGGAATGAAGAGGAAGGCCTCTTAAAGGTGGTACCTAGGTTGGGTTTTGAAGAATGAATAGGAGTTTGTTACGATGGAAAGACATTGCAGGGAGAGCAGCTAACAAGAGAGATGGCAAAGAACCACTCATTTGAGTCGCAGCTGGGGAATGACTCAAAGTCAGGGACCATGACCTTTCTGAGTCTCCAGTGCCTTGAACAATGTCTAACATGCTTGGCAAATGCTTACCTCAATGAATGCCTTAGGTGGCACATTGGGGAACAGGACAGGAGAAATTGTAGAAGGAACAGATGGAGCTTGAATGTGGAACGTGTCATGAACCATGGCAATGATTGGCTTTTGGAGGTAATAGGGAGTCACTGAAGGTTATTACCTAGAAGAGGCAGGGTGATCAGGTTTGTCCCATATATTAATATATGTACTATATTTAAGTCTCTGAATTTTACTTTGAGCAGGAGAATATGGCTGCTTTTAAATGCCTATGGAAAGATCTTCTGTTTCACTCCTCACTAGAGAAAAGGTAGTTAAGCCACAGTGAGACATTTTCCATTATCAGACTGACAGATAAAAAGCTTTTAATTTAATATACTGTAGTCAGGGAAGTAGTTATTCTTTGTACCTCATTAAGTGGAATATAAATTGATCCATTTGGGGAGCAGTATCTGTCTAAATTTTAAATATGTGCACCCTTTGACCAGCGATTTATGTCTAACATCGATCTTACAAATACGCTTGTGCTTGTTCGTATGTAATGTGAGGCATTTTTTAGTTATTTCTTCACTGCTACATTGTTTATGAGAGCAACCCATTGCCCTGTCAGCAGGAACTAATTAAGTCAAGTCCCTCCTACAATGAACTATATAAAGCAGCCAGCACCAAGGAGGAAGACATCATTTGTGTGCAGTGCAGGTGATCTTTAAGACCTATTATTAAGAGCAAAAAAGCAAAGTACAGGACAGAGGTGAAGTATGCTTCCTTCCAGTGGAAAACAAAAAAATATGTCTTTATTTATTTATTTATTTATTTAGTATTTTTCCGAAGTTAGAAGCGGGGAGGCAGTCAGACAGACTCCCGCATGTGCCCAACCGGGATCCACCCGGCATGCCCACCAGGGTGTGATGCTCGGCCCCTCTGGGGCATTGCTCCTCTGCGGCTGGAACCATTCCAGGCCTGAGGCGGAGGCCATGGAGCCGTCCTCAGCTCCTAGGCCAACTTTGCTCCAATGTGGTCTTGGCTGCAAGAGGGGAAGAGAGAGACAAAGAGGAAGGAGAGGGAGAAGGGTGGAGAAGCAGATGGGTGCCTCTCCTGTGTGCCCTGGCTGGGAATCGAACCCAGGACTTCTACATGACCGGCCAACACACTCTACCGCTGAGCCAGCTGGCCGGGGTTCTTTATTTTGTTATAGATGGATAAGGTATTTTCTAGAAGGGTACATAAAAATCCGATAATGGTTGCCTCTCAAGAGACTAACTGAGGGATTAGGGATCAAGACGGGAAGATAGTTTGTCCTTTTTGTTCAAAAGAAATTAAGCTATCATAATTAAAGCAGATCTATGTTTCTGGTAAAGATCAGTTTCTAGCCTGACCTGTGGTGGCGCAGTGGATGAAGCGTCGATCTGGGAACACTGAGGTCGCCAGTTCAAAACCCTGCACTGGTCTGGTCAAGGCACATATGGGAGTTGATTCTTCTAGCTCCTTCCCCTTTCTCTCTCTCTCTCCCTCTCTCTCTCTCTCTCTGTGTCTCCTCTCTAAAATGAATAAAATAAATAAAAAAAAGAGAAGAAAGCTAGAAAGCTAATTAAAAAAAAAAAAGATCAGTTTCTAATATTAAGTAAAGAAAGGTAAAGGACAGGTATGTATTCTGGTAACTTTTGGGGAAACAAAATAGATACACTGTAATTGGGAGGTAATCTAGAAGAACACACAAGATGTTAGCGGTGCTGGTTTTGTCCGTGGGGTGGGATGGGGCTGTGAGATTAGGGAAGCAGACTTTTTTTTCACAGTATACCGTTTTGTGTAGTTTGAAAAAGTTTAACACACAAGTGTATTACCTATTAAAAATAAATACAAAGAGAGAGACACATGGATGGATGTGGGTGGTGGATGTGGTGCTGCATTGATGGATGGGTGGGTGGATGGATGGATGGATGGGTTGGTGGGTGGGTGGGTGGATGCATGAGTATATCAGAGGTCCCCAAACTACGGCCCGTGGGCCAAATTGCGGCCACCTGAGGCCATTTATCTGGCCCCTGCTGCACTTCCGGAAGGGGCACCTCTTTCATTGGTGGTCAGTGTATGGAGTACTGTATGTGGCAGGCTTCCAACGGTCTGAGGGACAGTGAACTGGCCCCCTGTGTAAAAAGTTTGGGGACCGCTGGTAGATGCATGGATAGATAATGTTAATGTTGGTTGTAGTAGGAGGACTTAGTTGGTCCAGGAGGGGCTGGAAACAGGTAATGGTTAGAAAGGAAATTGCAGTAGTCCAGGCAAGAAATAACTGGGGCAAGTATTAGGCTACTGGAGTGTCACACATGAACCAAACTTCTTGTAGAAATAACTGCATATATTAAACCCCAGCATTTTTTCCTTATTAGAAGGGCAAATTCCTTTGGAATGAGTGTTTTCTGGCAACTGCTAAGACACTGTTCTGTATGTAATAACCACCGACAGTTGAATTCCATTTTTCATCATCACCTTAAGAATTATAAGTGGTGTGAAACCAGTTATAATAATCAGTCTTTGATTTAAATCACTCCTGTGATCAAATTTCACAGGCCTAAGTTCATAGAGGCATGACTTTTGTCTTAGGGTTTCTTTGTGTTTAGAAATTTCCTAGCTAAATACCTTTGCATGTGTTAATTATTTTAAGTTTACATTTCATTGATTCCTTGTTCCTGTTCTGGAAAACTATTTATATTGTAGAACTGTTTATCAGCTATACCCCTGAAGAACCAGTTTTGGTAGTACTTGTTTTACTACCTAGAGCTCTCTCTCTTTTCTTTTTAAGTCAAATTCCTTATGTGTTAATAATCTTTACCACTTTTACATATGCACTTCAGTTGTGTTAAGCATACTCACATTGTTGTGCATTACTAGGTCTCTTTTTTGAAATGCATGAAACATAATGTTTTTATCGCGTCATCAAATGTTTTCTTTATCACGTTGTCAAATGTTTTCTTTAAGTGAAATGTTCTGCTTGTTCCCATCAATTTCTCTTTAACATTCGTTGATGTGGCTTTAAATGTTGTATGGGGCTGTGAGAGTACAGGTTCCTTGGAGTTCCTGAGTGGTCTCACTTACCTGACTGTGGGAAGGCTTGGAATCAGATACCCAGAGAGAACACCATGCGGTGATGGACAGGGAAGGCTAGGAGAGAAGCGGGCTGCATGGGCCTGTGATCAGCTGGAGCACCTGAATGGGCCGTATCCCAGCCTGGCTAAGCCCTAGCTCTTGCTGATGGTTGTAAAGCATGAATAGAGGCCCAGTGCTGCCAGGCATTCTGATTTTTTTTAAGAGAAGCCAGAAATTCCATTTAAAAAAAATTTTATTTTTATTTTTTTGTGACAGAGACAGAGAGAGGGACAGATAGGGACAGTCAGACAGGAAGGGAGAGAGATAAGAAGCGTCAGTTCTTCATTGCGGCACCTTAGTTGTTGTAAAGCCAGTAGTCAAGGTCAGGATCACAGCCACCTGACCCATGCAGGTTCTCATTAGATTCGTGTTGGGCAGATAAAATATATTATGCTCACTTTGTTAAAGATGGAGCTGCCCACATGGAAGTTTGTTGATATTAATGTGTGTTCTGGAACAGGCTGTGGGCAGGCCGGGTCGTCATAGCCTAAGGCTTAGTTTAAGAGTAAGCTCTTCTCCACACCCTTGACTGATTGGATGATGTAGGGTGGTGATGTAGGGAGGTTCCTTGTTTGTATAATTGGATTAAAGGTTTTGAGTCTGCTATAAAGTGGAAGAGAACAGTAGCTTGATCTCTCTTGGCTCTTGGTTCCTGAGTTCCTGAGGTTAGTATTAGAGAGGAGAGCAGATTAAGGCCATGTGGAGGAGAAGTAGCCAAGATGGCAGAGTGCTGAGGAAGAAGCCAGTTTGTTAAGAGTTTGTGCTGGAGGAGATGGGAAACAGAGGTGAATAAGTCTGGTGAGCTAGAAACCTTTGATTCTGGGAAACTCGGATAAGTCAGTAGCTTTGTGAGCACTGAATGTGTGGGTTTTGGAGCCCAGTGTGTGTTTTTGCTTGCCCGCCGGGTGCAAGCTAGAATTAAAGCTGATGGCTCACCAGTTCTTGGCTCCGGTGTTTCGTTGCCATCTTTCCGAATCCAATGCGAACCTGCATGGGTCAGGCTGCTGTGATGGCGGCCTCGACTACTGGCTTTACAATTCGAATAGTCGGTAATGAAACATAGGAGCCACAAACTGGTGAGCCATCAGCTTTAATTCTAGCTTGCACCCGGCAGGCAAGCAAAAACACACACTGGGCTCCAAAACCCACACATTCAGTGCTCACAAAGCTACTGACTTATCCGAGTTTCCTAGCATCAAAGCTTTCTAGCTCACCAGACTTATTCACCTCTGTTCCCCATCTCCTCCTACACAAACTCTTAACAAACTGACTTCTTCCTCAGCACTCTGCCATCTCGGCTGCTTCTCCTGGCCTTCACGTGGCCTTACTCTGCTCTCCTCTCTAATACTAATCTCAGGAACCCAGGAACCGAGAGAGAGATCAAGCTACTGTTCTCTCCCACTTTATAGCAGACTCAAAACCTTTAATCCAATTATACAAACAAGGAAGTCTCTGATACGAAGTCACCCATCTGAGGCATAATGGGACTCCTCCCTACATCACCACCCTACATCATCCAATCAGTCAAGGGTGTGGAGAAGAGCTTACTCTTAAAACAAAGCCTTAAGCTATAACGACCCGGCCTGCTTACATTACAACTTTTCCCCCACAGCCATCACAAGCATAAGGGCAAATAATATCACCTGGGTGACAGGCTTCCATGTGGGCAGCACCATCTTTAACAAAGTGAGCATATTATATTTTATCTGCCAAACAGTTGTTCATTGATTGATTTCTCATATGTGCCTTGACTGAGCGTGGGGGCTACAGCAGACTGAGTGAACCCCTTGTTCAAGCCAGCGACCTTGGGCTCAAGCTGGTGAGCCTTGCTCAAACCAGATGAGCCTGCCGCACTCAAGCTGTCAACCTCAGGGTCTCGAACCTGGGTCCTCTATATCTGCCTGATCAGGCTAAAAATCCAAATTTTTATATAAAATTTCCTGATTTGAAATGTTGGAAGCTGATCTAAAAAAAATATTTTTTAAAGCATGCTTAAAACAACAATAATAGTAAACCATCTTTGGGCCAAATTGGCCTGAGGGCCACCCGTTTCAGACCTCTAAATTTATCTGATGTAAGCAAAGCAGAGATAAGAAATTGAGACCCTGAGATAGGGTGGTATTTCCAAAGTTGTGTAATTGGTCAGTGGTCAGATCAGGACTTGAATCTTGAATTAAATTCTCTATTACCAAATTCTAACAGCAGGTTAAAGTTTATTCTTAGGCGGGGACACTTGATCTATATATGTATATATCTGTCTATCTGGTATGTCCTTAACAAAATGCAGGTGGTTTCTTAAAAAATAAAACTATTTAAAATAAATTTGTTTCAAGGATGGATAACTTAGTCATTAAATGCAGGGACTCTGGAACCAAATAGCCTGAGTTTGAATTCTGATCCAGGTCTTACTAGCTATGTGATATTGGACAAATCATTGAACCTCTCTGTGCCTCAATTTTTCTATTTGAAAAAGGAGGGATAAAGTACTTATAGAATTAGAGGAGATAGTACACAGATAAAGTACTTAGAATAGGGCCTAGCACATAGAACTGCAATTTGGGTGTTATCGATGATGATGATGATGGTGATGGTGCCTATGGTGGTGATCATGATGGTGTTGATAGTGATGGTGCTGATGAAAGTGATTGTGATGGTAATGACGGTGGTCATGAAGATGATAATGGTGATGGTGATGAAGAAGATTAGCAAGTCCTCAATTCACAAGATGAGTGAAGTTGTAATGACTAAGGTACTCTTCAGTTTACAGGAAGATACCCCGAAGGGTTATTTAAATTGCTGTCTTCAGGTTTGTTCAGCAATGGAATTTGCCACGGGTTCCAGGAACCTGTCTGTTGCGTACAATGAGGTGTACCTTTATTCATGATTTGTTGTTTCTCCACACTGCATATTCTGCCTGAGATGGCCTTGGAATCAGGGATCTTGTCTGTTTTCTTGGCCCCGTGACAGCTAGTTTTGAACTCCACATGGACCCCTGTCTCTCTGGCACATCCCATTGACCCATGCCTATGTTTGTGTCCATAGGAGTGGAACATCACATGGAACACCAGCAATCCTGACTTCACCAAGTGCTTTCAGAACACTGTCCTCGTGTGGGTGCCTTGTTTTTACCTCTGGGTCTGCTTTCCCTTCTACTTCCTCTATCTCTCTCACCATGACCGGGGCTATATTCAGATGACACATCTCAACAAAGCCAAAACTGTAAGTCATCGTGTGTGTGTGTGGGGGGGGAAGGGGGCATTGTTTCTGGGTGGGGAGTGGTGGCTGGTGAAAACTGACCTATTTCTCCTGTTTCATTGGCCCTGAGTTCCTTTTTCTAGAAGACAGGATAACGATGTGGTAGATAAGGCTGGGGCTTTGGATTCAGACATGAGTTCACATAGCATCTCTGTCCCATAGACTCACTAGCTGCAGGATCTTAAGCATATTTCCTAATCTCTTTAAGCCTCAATTTCCTATTATTACAGTGGGATGATAGGATCTGTGTCAGCAGATTGTCAGGAGATAATTGGGAGGTCTTCCCATTGGGCCAAAGATATCTTTTTACTAAAAAAAAACGTTCTTGGCTTCCGGTCAAGATGGCAGAAGTAAGTAAACACTATACTGGTAGCTTTTGACAGCCACATCAGAATTACAACTAAACTTTAAAACAACCATCATTCAGAACTGCCTGAAGTCTAGCTGAGCAGAACTCTGGCAACCAAGGTTATACAGAAGAAGCCATGTTGAGACTGGTAGAATGGGCAGAGACACAGAATGGTCTAGTTCCATGCCCCCATGTGGCAGTTAAAAATCGGGAGGGTTATCTTGGCTACAGAGGTTCCCCCTGAAGAACCAGGCTCCCCAGCCCATGGCTCCAGTGCTGGGAAGAGAAGTCCCCATAACGTCTGGCTATGAAAACCAGTGGGGATCGGGGCTAAGTGAGACACAGGGCTCCTGGAGTCCCAAGTGTTTCTCTTAAATAAGGTGACCAATCGTCCTCCTTTAGGGAGGACAGTCCTTCTTTTGTATGTTCCGTCCTCTATTGAAAAGTGTCCTTCTCCATGTTCTCCTTTTTGATATTGGAAGACTTATCTGTAAATGTCCATATTCGATCGATGTAGAGCCGATCCATTGCATGTGATGTGACATATTTGTATCTAAATGAGTACTTTTTTCTTACAATTATTATTAAAATTAATAGGCATGTAAGCATAATTACAATATTAAATATTACAAATGTTTTTATTATGCATTTATCATATTATAGTGTATTATTGTTGCAATGAATAAAATGTTTCTTTTATTTACGATATTGTTTTCTTCAATTTGTTTTTGTCCTTTTCATTGTAAAAAGTTGGTCACTGTATCTTAAAGGGCTTGCGCACGGACTTACTTTGACTAACTTGCTTTGAGCTCCAGCACGAGGGCAGCAGCTTGAAAGGTGCCAGGGACATATGGCAGGCACCAGAACCCCGCTGAAGCAAGTTCTGCCTCATGGGGTCAGCCCCATACACAGCAGCTCCTCTGCTGTAGTTGTGGCTGCTCCTTGTAGATGATTGGCCTTGGGGTCAGTCCCTCCCATTGATATAACAATAGCAATCAAGCCTCATCTATAACAGGAGTGTGTACACAGCCCATGGAGGGGGCGCATCTGGATTGCCCAGTTCAGATGACCAGGGAGGCTGTGCCACTGGGCCATGTAGGACATAAGACCACTCTACCAAGACTGGGAGACATAGCAGATCTACCTAATACATAGAAACAGATAGAAAGCTAGATAAACAAACATGTCCCAAATGAAAGAACAGGAAAAATCTTCAGAAAAAGAACTAAATGAAATGGAGGTAAGCAATCTACCAGATACAGTTTTGGTTTCTTTTAAATTGAGAGCAGGGGAGGCAGAGAGACCAACTCCTGCATGTGCCCTGACCGAGATCCACCCGGCAAGCCCCCTATGGGGTGATGCTCTGCCCATCTTGGTCATTGCTTCGTTGCTCAGCAACCTAGCTATTTTTATCACCTGAGGCATAGGCCATGAAGCCATCCTCAGCACTGGGGGCCAACTCACTCGAGCCAATCGAGCCATGGCTGAGGGAGAGAGAGAGAGAGAAAGGGGAGGTGGAGGGGATGAGATGGAGAAGCAGATGGTCACTTCTCCTATGTACTCTGACCAGGAATTGAACCTGGGACATCTACAAGCTGGGCCAATGCTCTACTACTGCGCAAACCGGCCAGGGGCTCAGATACAGATTTCAAAATAATAGTTATAAGGATGCTCAAAGAACTTAGTGAGAGAATCTCAACGGCATTGAAAAGGATGTAGAGACCATAAAAAAGATCTAGTCAGAAATGAGAACTACAGTAACTGAAGAGTACACTAGAAAGAATTAATAGTAGATTAGATGATACACAGGATCAAATTAGTCATTTAGAAGACAAGATAGCAGAAAACACCCACTCAGAAGAGCAAAAAATGAAAAAGAATTTTAAGAGGATAGTTTAAGGGACCTCTGGGACAGTATCAAGTGTTGGATATGAAGACATAGAGCAAGGGATTGAGAACCTATTTGAAGAAATAACCACTGAAAACTCTTTCCTAATCTGGTAAAGGAAGCCTGACCAGGCGGTGGCGCAGTGGATAGAGCGTTGGACTGGGATGCAGAAGACCCAGGTTCGAGACCCCAAGGTCGTCAGCTTGAGCGCAGGCTCATCTGGCTTGAGCAAAGCTCACCAGCTTGGACCCAAGGTCACTGGCTCGAGCAAGGGGTTGCTCGGTCTGCTGAAGGCCTGTGGTCAAGGCACATATGAAAAAGCAATCAATGAACTAAGGTGTCACAATGAAAAACTGATGATTGAAGCTTTTCATTTCTCTTTGTTCTGGTCTGTCTGTCCCTATCTATCCCTATCTCTGACTCTCTCTCTGTCGCTGTAAAAAAAAA
The DNA here is from genome assembly GCA_037038555.1 of Rhynchonycteris naso. Classification (NCBI taxonomy): domain Eukaryota; kingdom Metazoa; phylum Chordata; class Mammalia; order Chiroptera; family Emballonuridae; genus Rhynchonycteris; species Rhynchonycteris naso. Next base: position 186,689,446 of record CM073000.1, on the reverse strand, counting down.
AAAAAGTCTGGTAAAGGAAAAAGACACACAAGTCCAGGAAGTGCAGAGGGTCCCAAACAAGATGAACTCCAAGAGGCCCACACCAAGACACATCATAATTAAAATGGCAAAGGTTAAAGACAGTCTCTAAAGCAGCAAGAGAAAAGCAGTTAAGTTACCTACAAGGAAGCTCCCATGAGACTGTGAGCTGATTTCCAAAGGATAAACAGCAAGGACCTACAACCAAGATTACTCTACCCAGCAAGGCGATATCATTTACAATTGAAGGACATATAAAGAGTTTCTGTTTCCCAGACAAGAAAAAGCTGAAGGAGTTCATCACCATTAAATCAGTATTATAAGAAATGTTAAAAGGTCTTCTTTAAGAAAAAGAAGAAAAACAAGATAAAAAATATGAGTAATAAAATGGCAATAAAACATCTATCAGTAATTTTTTTAAATGCCAGTGGATTAAACACTCTAATCAAAGGGCATATGGTGGCTAAATGGCTAAGAAAACAAGACCTTATATATGCTGTCTACAAGAGACTCATGTCACATCTAAAGATACCCACAGACTGAAAGTAAAGGGTTAGAAAAAGATATTAAAATGGAAAAAAGAAAAGAAAAAAGAAACTGGTATAATTCTTATACCAGACAAAATAGACTTTAAAACAAAGGCTATAATGAGAGACAAAGAATCCAGCAATTCCACATCTGGGTATTTATCTGAATTAACCCAAAACAGTAAATCAAGAGGACATATACATCCTTATGTTTATTGCAGCATTATTTATAATAGCCAGGATATGGACGCAGTCTAGTGTTCATCAGTGGATGAGTGGATAAGGAAGTGGTACATATGTACAATGGAATAAGAATGAAATTTTGTCATCTGCAACAACATGGAAGGGCTTGGAGGGTATAGTGCTAAGTGAAATAAGACAGAGAAGGACAAAATGCAATAATTTCACTTATATGTGGAATCTACAATATCAAAATAGAAGCAGACTCATAGATACAGAGAACATTTTGACCTTGGCCAGATGGGAGGGGTGTTGGGGAGTTGAGTGAAAAGGTGAAGGGATTGAGAAGCACAAATTGGGGTGTGTGTGTGTGTGTGTGTGTGTGTGTATGTGTGTGTGTGTGTGTTTTATTAAGTGAGAGGAGAGGAGGCAGAGAGACAAATTCCCACATGGGCCCTGACTACCTGGCAAACACCCTAAGGGCGATGCTCTGCCTATCTGGGCTTTTTCTCAGCAACTGAGCTATTTTTAGTACCTGAGGTAGAGGCCATGGAGCCATCCTCAGCTCTCGGGGCCAACTTGCTCAAACCATGGAGTTATGGCTGTGGAAAAAGAAGAAGGGGAGTGGTGGAGAAGCAGACGGTCACTTCTCCTATGTGCCCTGACTGGGAATTGAACCTGGGACATCCACATGCGGGGCTGATGCTCTACCACTGAGCCAGCCAGCCAGGGCTAAGAAGTACACATTGATAGTTACAAAACAGTCATGGGGTTGTAAAGTATAGCATAAGGAATATAGGCAATAATATTGTAACAGCTGTGTATGGTGTCATATGGGTACTCGATTTATCAGGGTGATCACTTTGTAAGATAGAAATAAATGTCTAATCACTGCGTTGTGCACCTAAAACTAATAGTGTACCTCAACTGTAATGAAAGATAAAAAAAATTAAAAAACAGATGAAGGGGAATAAGAGGTACAAACTTGCAGTTATAAAATAAATTAGTCATGGGATGTAATGTACAGCATAGGGAAAATAGTCAATAATATTGTGATAGCTCTATACAGGGACACATGGTTACTAGACATGTCATGATGATCACATTGTAAGGTATATAAATGTAGAATCACTGTGTTGTGCACTTGAAACTAACATATATTGTATGTCAACTATAATTTAAAAAGTAAGGCAAAAGGAAAAGTTTATATCATGAAATAATTTTAAACTACAGAAAAGTTTATATGAAGAACTCCCCTAGCCCTGTATACCCATTACTCAAAGTCATTGATTTAGTAACATTTCAGCATATTTGCTTTATCATTCACTTGCTGTCTCCATATACACATATTTATTTTTTTCTGACTCATTCAAGAACAGGTAGCAGCCACATGCCGCTTTACCCCTTAATTCTTCAGTGTGTCTTTTCTTTTTTTAAAAAAATATTTATTTATTTATTTATTTATTTACAGGAACAGAGAGTCCGAGAGAGGGATAGACAGGGTCAGACAGACAGGAATGGAGAGAGATGAGAAGTATCAATCTTCAGATTTTTGTTGGGACACCTTAGTTGTTCATTGATTACTTTCTCATATGTGCCTTGACCGCGGGCCTTCAGCAGAGGGAGCAACCCCTTGCTCGAGCCAGCAACCTTGGGTCCAAGCTGGCGAGCTTTTGCTCAAGCCAGATGGGCCGGTACTCAGGCTGGAGACCTCAGGGTCTTCCGCATCCCAGTCCGACGCTCTATCCACTGCGCCACTGCCTGGTCAGGCCAGTGTGTCTTTTCTTGAAGCATAGATTTCTCTTAAGGGAAGCACAGTACAATTATTAAATTTAGGAAATTTAATAATTTGTTGTTAGTAAATTTAACATGGACATGTTCTTTAACAAAATCTTTCCGTATTCTAATTTTGCCAGTTGTCCCAATACCGTCCTTTTGAGCATTTATTTCCCCAGTTTAGAATCTGGTCCAGGGTCGTGTATGGCATTTAATCATGTTGCCTCTTTAGTTTTCTTTCATCCGGAAGATCTATCTCTTCTCCTTTCTCTGTGTTTTATGATATTGACATGGTGTTCCCAGTTTGTGTTAGCAAAATGAAACGTGACAGATTATTTCTGAGGCACTAATTTGAATCTCAGAAGGAAGGGCTAGCATAGTATGTGAAGCAGGTCACCCAGGCGTCAGAAAGGTGGCACCTGTAACTCCAGGTGGCTTTGCCGTTGCCTGAGTGTCATCAGGTGTGCAGTAAAACTCTCTAGAGCTCCTTTACATTTTATGGTTGTATCTCTCTCAGTAATATTTTAAAGTTACATTCCCCAAGACTTATTTCCACAGACCGTTGGAAAACAGGAAAACTTGAATGATTTTACTGATGCTGTCTCTTTGCCTATATCACCATATCTTGTTCATACTACAGTTCAAGCTACCTCATTTATTTCCCTAGCCTGAGCTGGATCTAATGTCTTCCTCTTAGACCTCTGGGAGCACTTTGTACTTTTCTTGCGGAAAAAATACCTACCTGCCTATAAAATGTAAATCAGATCTTGTCCTTACCTTGTTTAGAAGATACCTTCCAGTAATTTCTCCCCACAGGGAATAAAATCCCAAAGTCCTCCCTGTGGCACAGCTTGATCTGGTTCCAGGCTCCTCTTCAGCCATCTTCTGGCACGCCCCTTGCTCTTTACACAGTAGCCATAAACCCACTCAGCATGTTCCTACCCCCATGCCTTTGCACTTGCTATTCTCTCTACCTGACTTGTTCTTTCCCTCAAATACTCACTTTTGTTCTCTTTACTCAGATGTCACCTGATTAGAGAGGCCGTCCCTGACTCCCCTGTCTTACCAGTTTTATGTTTCCTCATAGTGCTTATTACTCTCTGGTGTTATAGTATGTACTTTTCATTTTGTTTCCTGCCCATTTCCATTCCACTAGAATGTCAGCTCCACGAAGTCAGTCACTTTTTCTGTTTTGTTCACAGTTGAATCCTTGGCACCTTGAAAAGTATATTGCCCATAGCAGGCTCCCATTAAGTTTTGGCTGGATGAATGTTGTTGAATGAATGGTTACTGTGAGTGAGGCCTTTGCAAGCTGCTGGGGATGCTGCTGATATAGAAAAGTTCTAGACTGAGCTTTTGAGTTTTCAGGTGCTGGAGTGAATAGTGACCGAACAAATGAAGTCATGCCTGTGGCGCGGAAGGGGATAGTGCACTGGTTACAGACCCGCGTGAGAGGGCAGTGGTGGCTCACCCTACTCAGCACCAGACGATAAGTGTTGTGTTCAAGGACCACAGCTGATAGCGTAGGGGTTGGCTGGTCCCCCTGAGGCTGAGCTCGGGGAGGTTTCATTGCTTTCCTTGTAAGACATTTGTACTTCTCTTTCAGGCCTTGGGGTTTTTGCTGTGGATCGTCTGCTGGGCAGACCTCTTCTACTCTTTCTGGGAAAGAAGTTGGAGCAAGTTCACGGCCCCGGTGTTGCTGGTCAGCCCAACCCTCTTGGGCATCACTATGGTAAGTAGGAGCTGGCTGTTCACTAGACACTGTGGAGACCAAAAGTAGGTGGCCAGCAGTGAGAAGGTCTCACAGAAAAAATCCAGAAATCTGGGTTCTCTTGAAAAACTCAAAGGTCTGGCAACACTGGACTCGTAGTCTTCTGGGGCAGCAATCAGCTGGAGCTGAGAGATGACTGCAGCCTTTAAATGGGGCATACATGGTCTAGTTTGCCGCAGTCCCCACTGGGCCCTGTTGCCCTCCCAGCGATTGAGGCTGAATGCAGATGCCATCTTGCATTGCACTTGCTATACTCCGTTCTTGTACCAGGTGGTTGAGTCATTTATAGTAATTGCCTGGGACCTAATGGCCTCTTGAAGTTTTAGGCTCTAGCACAAGGAGTGGGATGCAGAACTGAAAGAGGAACCACCCTGCGCCCTGGGGTCCCTAGTGTAGAGGGAGATGCAAACCGAACTGCTAGTTTTGGGTACCTATTATTTCTAATTCTCAGATCAGCTCTGTGAGATACGTACTGCTTTGTCTCCATTTTAAGACGAGGGGATTAAGGCACAGAGAGGTTATATGCCCCACTAAAGGTCACACAGTTAATAGTTAGTCACTTTTGTTCTCTTTACTCAGATGTCACCTGATTAGAGAGGCCATCACTTAGGATGGTCACTCAGAGGCCATGCTTTTTGCCCTTGCATTCCACAGTGACATGCTCTGAATTGAGGGCCATTCCTGCAAAGTAGCCTGTGCCTTGGTCCTTGTGAGGCCTGCAATGTCCCCAGCAAACATAGCCCTGGAGTGTTGTGGAATGAGGAGGCAGCAGGTTTGGTGCAGGATGTTTTGAGCAGGGAGAACAGTTTGTCCAAGGAGGGTTGGAGGCCAAATCAGGGTGTCTGGGAGAAGACAACGACCCTTTCCTGAAGCAAGAAGGTGAAGTTGAGGTCAGAGGGTAATAGTAGTGGATGCGGCAGAGGGTGGGTCAGAAAGACACGCTGGAGCTAGATTGTGAAGGACCGTGAGTATTAAAGCACGTGCTCACAGTGTGTGCTCTGTGCAGGCCCTGCCCTGGCCCAATTGCATACTGGTTCATTGAAGTATGGATGGCGGCCCATCCCCATTTTGTAGCTAGGCAAGGTGAGGCACAGAGGAGAGAGGGAACTGGCCCAAGGTCACACAGCCAGTAAGCAGCAGAGCCGGCTTCACACACAGGCCATCTGGCTTTGGTGTCTGTCCCACTGTGTTTGTGGGGCACTGTATGGCCAGTAGTCACGGCCACCATCACAGCCACCTGGCCCGTGCAGGTTAATGAAACAACGGAGCCAAGAACTCATGGACCATTAGCTTTAATCCTAGTTTGTACCTGGTGGGCAAGAAATACACACAGTGGGAAAACACTTCCCTTTCCATTCAGGGCTCCCAAAGCCACTGACTCATCCGAGTTCCCTAGAATCAAAGGTTTCTACCTCACCAGCCTTATTCACCTCTGTTCCCCATCTCCTTTTCTCTACACAAACTCTGCACAAACTGGCTTCTCCTTCAGCACTCCGCCATCTTGGCTGCTTCTCCTCTCTTCCATGTGGCCTTTCTCTGCTCTCCTCCCACATGGGTTTCTCTGCCCCATTTTATAGTGTAGAAATCAAAACCTTTAATCCAATATACAGACAAGAAAGTCTCAGATACAAGTCACTTATCTGAGGCATAATGGGATTCCTCATGAGAGTGCACCACCCCTATCATGCAACAGTCAAGGGTGTGGGGAGAAGCTTAGTCTTAAAACTAAGCCTTAGGCTATAAGGACGCTGCCTGCTTACAGCCTGTCCCTCACATCCAATGCAAACTATAAGTGAGCAAACATATATATCATATTTGCAAACTTATTTGACCCACAGGCTCTTTGCTAATATCTGGCTCTTCTGCAGGGCTTTGCTGTCCTCTGTGTCCCCAGAGCCTGGCACTATGCCTGACATGCTGTAAAAGCACTCCATAAATGTATTGAGGGAATGGGGAAATAAAGGACTTGGTTTTCTGGTCTGGAGGTCTTGGGCTCTGAATTTTGGCAAGGGGGTGTCCAGGTGGACTGTCCTGGGCTGGGGTAGCTCATATTTCCTTAAGTTTCCCTGTTACTGGTCTTTTGATTCTTCATTCATGCATTTGTGATACTGGGACACAGGTGTGGTGGGCTGAGGGTAACCAGGCGTTATACCCCCTGGGGCTTTGAGCAGGTCTGGTCTGGAGGTGAACTGGCCTGTGAGGACCTTAGTCTTTGCCCTCCTCAGGGCTCCTGGACAGACTGAAGGACCAGCTCTGCTGTTCCTGTTGCAGAATCATTCTCCTGACACCCCGGGGACTGAAATATGCAGGCACTAGGAATATGGGCTGCGAGGCAGTCAACAAATATTTTTTATTCCTAATACAGTGTATATCAGGGATGAAGAAAAAACCAACACAGTTCCTAAGTTCATGGAGTATATAGTCCAGCAGAGCAAACAGACATTCAACAAATGATCCCCCCTCCCCCCAAAAAAAGACACAAAATATTTATTTGTGTGCAAATTGCTGTGAGAATGAAATTAGAGGAACTTGGTTTGGTCTGGAGGGGAGGGAAGAAGGGATGATGGAGCTGAGGTCTGAAGAATGGGCAAGCAGGATGTGAAAAAGTTGAAGGGGCCATGGGCAGAGGACAACCATTGGCAAGAATAGCACGTGCAAAAGCCCTGGGGTCTGAGGGAGAAATTGAGTTGGCCTGTGTGGCTGGGGTGGAAGAGGGCTGACCCTGTGGAACCTGGAGCCTCAGGATAAGCAGGCTTTTTTAGTCCCGGTGCTGGGTTATAAAACTTTTGGTGCCCTGGACTACTTTCTCTTTTGCCAGTCTAGTCTCCTTAGAATAATGTTCTTAAAAACCTAAAATACATAGGATTACAAAGGAAACTGATCACACACATATGCACACGTATAAAGATTTTGTGCTGTACATTTATATTTTTACTTGTTTAGTTGATAAGCATATACTGTCTTGTAACTGCCACTTCCACAGTATATGCAGCAGTCCCATCCGCCCCAAAGTTCTCCTGTGCTGCTCCTTTGTAGTGAGCCTCTGCTCTGCCCCTTCCCTGGGAACTGCTGGCATGTTATCTGCCCGTCACTTTGCCTTTTCCCGAATGTCACGTGAGTGGAACCATGCAGGCTGGAGGGGTGTGAGTCTTCATAGGACCTGCAATTCAACCATGTTGAGTATATCCAAAGATTTTTTTTTTTAATTTGAGTATATTTGATTGTATGGTTTTTCTCTTCAGTTGCAGGGCATTTGGACTGGGAAACTAATTATATTTAATCAAAAGATTAAAAAAAGACAACGTAATAAATATAGTGCGTGTTTCTCAACGCATTTCAAATCAAGATGTAACAGCAGGTGCGATGCCTCCTTAACCTCCATATCGCAATGACCGTATACGATTGTGGGCACATCTTCCAGCTCTATTTTTTGTGATACAATTTCTAATGTGACAGAGGCCCAGGTCCTGTCAGGGTCATGCGTCTTACTGCCTCCACTTATAACTGGTGATGCTGTGTGGGAAATCGAAGTTGTAATTGTTTCCCATCCAAGTTTGTGGACTTCCGGGTTTTATCCACAACCTGTCCTTGGAACCCCAGTTGAAGCCGATGGCCTCTGGGTGGGAAATGGATTGTTGGGCAGGAGTGGAACCTGGGAAACCAGTGGGGGTGAGGGGCAAGGCACGGGTGGAGGCTGGGATCAGGGTGAGCAGTGGGAACTGAGGACTGGCCTTGGTGGCAGAGCCAGTGTGTGTTTTTGATGGATTAGATGTAGGAGGAGAGGACGGAGGAGGGCAGACAGATGGGCATGTTTTTGGTCCCAGCAGCTGGGTTATGAGGGGACGTGCCGTGGGTGACCTACAGCTCCTCAGGAAGTGGCTTGTGACCATGACTGGCCTTGGGGACCTGCCTCAAGAGGGACACTCTGCCATTCTGGGGGAGGGTTATGAAGTTTCGTTTTTTCAATTTTATTGTTTATTTTCTCTCCCTAATCATTAGTCACATGTAAAATGGAAGTGGTAGCCCCAGGTGTCATGAATGAAGTAAAAATGCCAGTCCCCCACCATCATTGTTCTAATGACAATCCCTGAAGATGAGATGTGTGACTGTAGGCAGACGAAATAACCTCCTTTCCTCGAATGCAGACTGAGTGTCCTGCTCTCGGGGCTGCAGGGGGTGCCCTGAGTTAGGCATGTGAATGCTTCCCATGACGCAAAGGTGACAAGTGCTCCATAAAGAGCAGTTGTCACTGTTGCTGAAAGAAGAATTTGAACACAGATCTTTCCAGTTCTAACTCAAGGGTGGGCCCGCTGCCTGCTTTTGTAAATAAAGTTTTATTGGCACGCAGCCATGCCCATTCATTCATGTATCATCCAGGACTGCTTTGACACTACAATGGCAGTGTTGAGTAGTGACAGAAACTCTATGGCCCACAAAGCCTAGAATACTTGCTGTCTGGTCTTTTAAGAAAAAGTGTGCCCATTTCCGTTCTACACTGGACTTTTCCCTCCTATCTCAGATATATACATGACATCATTAAATTTCCACAGCTAGTGCGTTAGATGCTGTTATCAACTCCATTTTGTAGACAAGGCAGTGGAGGCTCAGAGAGGTTTGGCAACTTGTTCAGGGTCACCCAGCAGGGTGAGAGCAGAGCTGGGACTGGAGCCAAGTCCTTCCCCAGGCTGTTCTTGTACCACTGGGCTAAGGGCAGCCTTCCTCCAGGCCTAACAGGCTCCTGGACTGTTGGGGCCTTGGGGGTCGTGGGGACTTTGGGAGCCTGGCCTTCTAATGACTCCTATTGTATGTTTCTGTCTTCTAGCTGCTTGCTACCTTTTTAATTCAGCTTGAGAGAAGGAAAGGAGTCCAGTCCTCAGGGATCATGCTTATATTCTGGTTTATAGCCCTACTGTGTGCCCTTGCCATCTTGAGATCCAAAATCATGACTGCCTTAAAAGAGGTAAGTGGTGGCCTGACTGCGTCTTCCTGCAGCAGCCCTTGGGAGAGAGGCCTGTGTCCTCTTGGCTTGTGTTGAAATCACGGGTTGCCATGGGAATCAGGAAATGGGTACCGCATGGGCCTGACTTCTTCACTGGGGATTTCCCTACCTCATCCAGCCTTTTTTCTAGAACCTTCTTTCCTCGTGCCCCCACTTGTCTGTGCAGCTCCGAGGAGCCCATGTGGGTTTTCCAGGTTGGGAGCTGCAGACAGGTGCACACCACCCTGTGAGCCTGTGTCAGCAGTGAACGGCAAGGGAAGTCCGCTCCAGATGTCTTTAGTCTGGAACGGAGCCCAGCGGGGAGCAGTGTTTGCAGAGCGGCTGCTCCCCCTTGGGGCCCTAAGTTGTCCCCATGTTACCTTGGTGACATCAGCTGCTAGTCTGGCTGAGAGGTGGTTTGCATTGGCTGCTGTGTGCTGCTCTCTGCTCCTCAGAACTCTGAAGAGCATGTGCTTTCAGACTCGACCCTGTTGTTCCTGCCATCTCCGGGCTAATCAGGCACTGGCATTGGGCAAAGGAAGGAAAAGAATTGGGGCATTTATTGAGCACCTGCAGTGTACAGTCCGCTGTCTTTAATAGTGACGGCAGCTGATACTTAGTGAGTTTGTGTTTTCAAAGTGCCAGGCGGTGGACTGAGTTCTTTTCATGAATGATCTCGCTGACTTGTCACAGTTACTCTGCCAGGGTTTCTCAACCTCAGCACTAAAGACATTTGGGCCAGAGACATCTTTGTCATCAGGAGCTCTCCTGTACTTCTGTACTTGTCAGGTGTTTCGGGGCATCTCTGGCTTTCACTCACTGGGTGCCAGTCGCACCGTCCCATGTTATGACACAGAAGTGTCTCCACATACTCCCAGGTGTTCCCTGGGAGGTAAAATCACCCCCAGTTGAGAACCATAGGTCTTTTTAATAGATGAGGAAACTGAGGCACAGAGAGGTTTTTTGTTTTTTTTTTTTAAAGTAAGAAGTCCCACAGTTGGTACGAGCAGACAGGACTGCAGTGTGTGTCTGCTTCACTCCCAAGCCCGGGCCTCCTCTCAGGTGGTGCCGCCCACACTGTGGTGGAGCCTCCTCTCGTGCTGACTTGCAGGGGGTGGCACAGGGCCCAAAAACTCGTCCCTGGGCCTGTGTGCTGAGGGGGTGCACCTTCTGCAGCCCGCTCCCCCAGCCTCCGCAAGCTGCTTCCAGAAAGTGATTTTCTCTTCCTCCGTCTTCCCTCACATTTAGGATGCCGAAGTCGACGTGTTTCGTGATGTCACTTTCTACATTTACTTCTTCCTTGTGCTGATCCAGCTCGTCCTGTCCTGTTTCTCAGACCGCTCGCCCTTGTTCTCTGAAACCATCAACGACCCCGTAAGTGCCACCGCAAATGTGTTTGAGAAAGCAGCACTGCACAGCGCCAGCTGCTGGTGACTGGGCACTTGCTCTGAGCCTTATCATCCGTCTGGGGTCGTGGTCCAACCTCCCCAAATGCCTGGAGATACGTGATATCATCCTCCCCACTTGACAGGGAAACACTGAGCTGTGAGCGTGGCTGGGGTCAGGGAGCCTGAGGAGGGAATCCAGTTCGTAGTTGTAAATTGCTGCGCTTGCAGGCCTGTAGGTTTTCTTATTTGGTTGGCATACTGATTTTAGAAAATGTGAGCAAACATTTAAAAATCAGGAAGTATCACATAAATTCTTTTTTTTTTTTTGTGAGGGAGAGAGAGGGACAGACAGACAAGAAAAGACACAGATGAGAAGCATCAATGGGTAGTTGTGGCACTTTAGTTCATTGATTGCTTTCTTTTTTCTTTTTTTTTAAAATTTATTTATTTATTCATTATAGAGAAGAGAAGAGAGAGAGAGAAAGAGGGGAGGAGCAGGAAGCATCAACTCCCATATGTGCCTTGACCAGACAAGTGCAGGGTTTTGAACCAGTGACCTCAGCTTTCCATTGATTGCTTTCTCATATGCTGTGACTGAGGTACTTCAGCTGAGCCACTGACCCCTTACTCAAGGCAGCGACCTTGGGCTTCAAGCCAACAACCTTTGGGCTCAAGCCAGCGACCATGGGGTCATGTCTATGATCCCACACTCAAGCTGGCAATCCTTCTTTCAAGCTAGTGAGCCCATGCGCAAGTCAGCGACCTCGAGGTTTCGAACCTGGGTCCTCAGCATCCCAGATCAATGCTCTATCTATTGTACCAGCGCCTGGTCAGGCTAACTGTCCATGTTGTCTAGAAAAACTGAGAAGTTCAGGCAGTGCCAGGGCCATTACCCCACATGGCAACAGTTGGCCAGAGCTGAGAAGTGTTGCCCTAGTTTACGTCAGTTCCCACCATGATTGTGTTGTATAGTCTTGCTTCTTTCATCTAGGTACATGCCTGGCCCCCAAGGGATGGGAGTTTGAGACTCTTGGTCTGTCTCATCAGATTGAGGGAAAGCCTATAGGCACAGAAGGAAATCAGTGGCAGGTGGAGATGACCACTGTTCCTGCTGGGAGTATAAAAGGGAACATAGTCATTTGTTACCCTTGCCTCTCTCCTTTCTCCCTCCCTTTCTCCTCTTCCGTCTGTCCTCTTTTCCTACACCCTCTCTTTCCCTCCTCCTCTCCTTCTCTTTCTTCCTTCTTCCCCTTCCAGCTAGTGCTGAGCGCTAGGCGCTGACCTGGGCTGTAGCAGTGAATAAAACAGTTTTTTCCCACGTGAGGCTTAGGTTGTCATGTGTGGGGACAAGCAGTAACCCAGGACCCATGTATCTGTCAGGTGGTGGTAAATGCTAAGAAGAAAAAAAAGGGAAAGGAAACAGAGATGATGGTAGGGGGTTGTGTGCAGTTTTTGTTGACCAATCATGTTAGGCCTCCCCCAGGAAACCACATTGGAGCAGAGACCTAAAGAAGTGATGGAGCCAACCGAGCAAACACCCAGAGAAAGGGTGTTCCAGGCAGAGCAGTGGCAAGTGCAAAGGCCCTGGGGCAAGAGCTCCTGTAGAATGTCAAGGGAACAGTGAGAGAGGCCAGTGTGGCTGGAGCAGCAGAGGCAGGAGAGGGCTGATGGTGACATCTGAGAGGTGGGGACTGTGGCCTATAGGCCGGATGAGTTGTGTGGGTTTTATTCCGAGAGGGCCAGGAAGCCTTTGGAGCATTTATTTCATGCTTTGTTCATGGTTAGTCTGTTGTTAATGGTGAAATTGCAGCAGGAGCAGTTTTCAGCTGCTGTGGTTCTGTTGGGTCTGGCCTGAACCTCAGAAAGAGGCTGAGGCTGCCTTTGTTGGTGATAAAGGGACCTGTGGGGCCAGCAGCGTGGAGGCAGAGGTTGAAACCCATATCCTGGTATGTGTCCTGAAAGCCCCATTCTTGAGTTTTCCTGCTCAAGGGGGAGCTGGGTTGGAGAAACCAGCAAACTGTGTGTTCATGGAAGTCTGTTTGTGCGCATGTGTGTATGTTTATAGGTGTGTGTGCGTATTTGTATTTTTATGTTCAGGTTTTGTATGTAGGTGTGTTTTGGAGTGTTTGTGTATATGTGTTAGTGTGTTCTTGTGCATGTGTTCGTGTCAATATAAGGTACAGAAAGGCAGCAACCATTCTTGGAGCACCCACTGGGTCCCAGCCCACGCCTGGCATAAAGGAGGGACTCAGATGTCTATGGCTATTGTGTCTGTTGGTCTTCAGTGTCTGTGTGTGTACACGGGTGTGTGGTAGTGGAGTGTTGCATCAGGAGACAGTTACTAGTTGTCAGGCTGTTCTGTGGAGCTGAGAATTGCACTGAATAAGTCGCACCCCCCTGAATGGATGGCTGCAGATGTTGGGTTCCTCTGAGCGGGTGGCCCGAGCTCAGGGGGTGCTGACAGGTCGGCTTGGGAGCACTTGACCTTGCAGGCTGCCGCTGGGGCCTGAGGAGCAGCCCTCTTCTTGTAGACCGTCTTGGGTGCTTTGTGTTGGAGGGAATTTCAGGGTTTTGGTCTTCTCTGGGGACCTGGATAAAGTTCCTTTCACTTCTTTCCTGGCGTGTATGCAGGGACACGGCTCACAGAGCTGACTTCCTCGTCCCGTTGTGTTTCTGTGTTCCTAGCAGCCTGCGCCTGGGGCCGGACGGGCCACCCTGCGGCAGCCTGGCGCGCTGGGCTCCAGCAGCTGGAGGCCAGGCCATCTAGGACCGGGTGCCCTGACACTTCTCCCCAGTCATTCTGTTCCTGGTTCAAGAATCAAAGCTCAGAGAATGGGCCGTTAGATCCTAACTTATACCCTAAATCTGATGGTGGAGAAAGCATCTGTGATAGAAGAGGAGGTTTATTTTGCAGTTGGGCAGATGCTGGTCTTTAACCCCACATGGGCCCCTTTATTTTTTCAGAGGACATTTGGTAGGAATCTATTGTAAACGGTGCTTAGGTCTGTGGACACAACAGAGGGGGAAATAGATATGTCTGTGCCCTGCTACAGTTATCTGTTACTCCATCACAAACCACCCTGCTTTAGCTGGAGTTGACAGCGATAGTTTGTTATGTATCCTAGGTCTCACAGTTGTGTGTGTTGACTGGGCTCAGCTCGATGGAGCTCACTTGGGGACTCCCCTACAGTTGCAGTCAAATGGTCATAGGGACTCCAGATTTCCTCTCTCACGTCCTTGCTGGTAAACTCGGCCACTGGCTGGAGCCTCAGCCAGGTGTGACAGCTCCATGGGGTCGCCCCAAGCAGCCGGGCTTCCTTACAGCACGGTAGCCGTGAGTGTCCCAAGAGAGAGGCCAGGTAGGACCTGTGTCACCTTTGTGGTCCGGCCCCATAGGCACACAGTAGCACACCTGCCCTACTTTCTTGATGGAGGCAATTACAAAAGTCTGGCTGGGAGCAAGGTGGGGACACAGACCCACCTCTAGAGGGGGAGTGGCCAGATCTCACTGTAAGACCTGCACATGGGATGGCAGATAATGTCTGGCCATCTTTAGAAAACTCCATTTGCCACATGCCCTCAGGAAGCTCCTGGTCTTGCAGGGAGACAGTGTTTAGGCAGGTCAGCAGACAACTGTGGAGCCACTATTGAGATGAAGGCAGGGAGGCAGGTTATGCAACCTTTAGATTGGGGACTTTGGGCCAGTCGCCCCTCCTTCTAGGACTTTAGTGTCCCTGTCCTGAAAATGGGTTGAAGCTCCACTTGGTGCTTGTCTCACATTCCTCCCCAGCCTGGAACCCTGGATGTGAGGGGTGGGAGCATTGTTAGTACCGCTGATGCCCGTCTCCCCCTCCTCCTCCGAGCTGGTACAACAGTGGAGCCTGAAATATGGGAGCGTCCAACCCCTGTGTCTCTCCTGTTCTCATAGCAGCAGTTACTGTCACCAAGCCCTGAGATGGCCAGGGGTCGGGCGAGGCCTGGTGGGAGCTGGCAGTGCTTGCTTCTCTAGGCTCCCTTCTGCTGAGTCACCCAGCCAGCCTGCCCCTTGCATGACTCAGATGTCTATTCTGGCCCTGGTTTCTTGGCAGGGCTGCTCCCCTCTGCCCTCTAGGCTCAAGCCTGGGTGTGGCTGAGCTTGGCTGACTGAGGCTCCTGCCTGTACCCCACCTCTGTTCCTTTCATCTTGCTGACCCTGAGGCTACTGCAGTTGGGGGCATCGTGATCAAAGGTGTTCATGTGGTAGACTCCTCGAAGGGGGTCCTCGGACCAGCAGCACTGGCGGTCCCAGGTGCTCACTGGCAATGCAGCATCTCTGGCCTCCTGAGCCCTGCTGATTCAGTCTCATTTTAACAAGACCTGGAAGGTTGGTTCATGGTTGGAATGCCTTAGTGCACATTAACTAAGAATCTCTCAGCTCATTTAGAGTACGAGATATTTTTAGCCTGGTCCATAAATATGAAATTTTTCTTCCCCAACATTTTACTGTGAACATTTCAAACCTACAGAGAAGTTGAAAGACTTGCACAGGGAGAACTCATCTACCCACCACCTAGATTCTGTAGTTGACACTTTGCTAAACTTGCTTTATCACACAGCTACCCAGCCTGCCTGCCAGCCTGCCTGCCAGCCTGCCAGCCCGCCAGCCCGCCAGCCCGCCAGCCCACTAATTCTTTTGATGTCTGAAACTTCCTTTGAAATACACTAGTATCTTTCAACCGAACATTTCACTGTGCAAATCATTAGCTAGAGTTCACTGTCTGTTCATAGTTTTACTTAAAGTAAAATTTTTATACAGTGACATTCCTGAATCTTACTACCATTCAGTGAGTTTTTGATGAAGGAATAACTTAAGCCTCTTTAAAGATTTAGAATATTACCAGGACCCCAGAAAATTTCCTCCTGCCTCTTCGTAATTAATCTTTACCCCTTACACTTAAAGGCAGCTGCTAAGCTTAGACTGTTTATGAAAGCATCATAAACACCATTTTGAATTCCTTTTGTTTATACCTTTGGTTATTTAGTAATTCAGCATTGTGCCAGGGACCAAGCTGGGCTCTGAGCACCTAGAAGTGAGCAAACCTGGACTACTGCTCTTGAGAGGTGGAGGAGGGCAGCAGGTGACGAGCCAGTAGCCACAGGATGGACAGTGGGGCTCTGAGGCAGGGCAGTGCTGGGGGCTCCAGGGCCAGCATCCAGGGGAGCATCCACCTGAATCAGAGAGAGCAGAGGCCTTGCCTGGTTAATGATATTGAAGACTGGATGGTGGACAGGAGTTCTCCTCGTAAAGGAAGCAGCATGTGCAAAGGTCCAGTGGTGAGATGGAACCTGTCAGTGTTTGGGAACTGCGTAAACTCTGGCTGGTTAGGACGGGCCAGGGAGCAGAGCATTAAAGACCATGGGTGGAATAGTGTGTCACTCTGAGGATTTGGAATTTTGAGCTGATGGAAGATTTTCTTCATTGGTGAGTGACACGCTCTGGTTGGGAGTATTCAGAGGATTCCTCCAGCTGAAGACTGGAGGAGGACTCATGACTGGTGGCACTTTGGAAGCCATTGTAGGTACCTAGGCGGGTAAAGTGGAGGGTTGAGGTGATCAGTGACCGTGTGTGCCCTATAGTATCAAAGTCCAGGAAAGAGTGGATGAGGTCATGGGACAGGGTGGTGTGTGTGACAGCGGAAGGGACTGTGGTCCTGACCAGGGAGGTGATTTTCACAGCTCTAAGCAACAGAACCAACAAAAGCCAGCAGTATTATAAGTTGTAGCAACAAATTTCTTACTGTTGGACATTTAAATTGTTCCAATCAGACCAGGTGGTGGCGCAGTGATTAGAGTGTCTACCTGGGATGCTGAGGACCCAAGTTCAAAACCCCAAGGTCGCTGGCTTGAGTGAGGGCTCACCAGCTTGAGCATGGAGTCACCGGCTTGACATGGGATCATAGACATGACCCCATGGTTGCTGGCTTGAGCCCACCAGGGTCGCTGACTTGAACAAGGGGTCACTGACTCAGCTGGAACCTGGCACTCAAAGCACATATGAGAAGACAATCAATGAACAACTAAAGTGATGCAGTTACATGTTAATACTTCTCATCTCTCTCCCTTCTTATCTGTCTGTCCCTTCTGTCTCTCTCTAAAAAATATTAAAAATAAATAGTTCTAGTCAGTAATAATGTTAGCATCCCAGGGTACTGTACTTATTTATTAATTTATTTCATCCCGGACTCAACCCAACCAGGTGGTATTATGATTCTCCTCCCGTTTCACAGTTAAGGACACCGAGGGTCAGGGTGGTGAATTGCCTTGCCTAGGTCATGAGGCTGGTTCCAGGAGCCCTTTCATTAGTTTCAAACACCTGAGCAAGCATGGCATCACTTGTTAAAACATAGATCACTGGGCTCCACTCCTAGAACTTTTGAGTCAGTAGATCTGGAAGGAACCTCAGTATTTGCCTTTCTAACAAATGTCCCGGCACTGTGGATGCTGGTGATGGGGGCCACACTCAAAAACCTTGCTCTAAGATATATCGCTGTTTTGCTTGTCCCTTACTTCTGGCAGATACTCAAACTAAACGCAGAATCCAAAGCAGAAAAGATGAGCTAGGGTGTGATCAAGGTCCCCAAACTGTACTGTGTGAGAGGTAATGAATGAGTCATTCTCAAAGAACCAGTGCCTGGGACTCTTGTATCAAATTGGTTTAATCCACATAGTTTCTGGCCAAATCACCCGGAGCCAGATACAGATGCCAAAGAACTCAGCTCTGTTTGCATAAATCAGACTTTCTCCCCTCCTGTCTTCAGCCAGGACTTGTGCGAGTTATTCTCATTTCTAAATGAATGGGGGACCAGTTAATAAGCTGAGTCGTGTGGGTCAGGGGTTAGTCCATTTCAGTCTCAGAGGCCGGAAGCCCCAAGCTGGCAGCTCTGCTCCTGTACCCAGTGCATTACACCAGAACATTCTGCTTGGTTTCAGTGGAACAGACTGCTGCTGGCTGGATCCTCGTCCATTAGCCTTTTTCTTCTTCTTTTTTTTAATTATTAATTCTTGGCTACTTAAGCACTCCAGTTGTCTGTTATCAAATAAGGCCTTCCCTGTCAGGAGGGGACTTCCATAATTGTTTACTAAGTTGATAATGACATTTCTTTCTCTGTGCTGGTGATGAGACCCTGTGTAATCTGAAAATCTGTGTTTGGATCCCTTGGAGGAAGGAGGGCTGGGGAGACGAATTTGACAAAGCCTTTAGAGTGTACAAATTAGAAACTGGAACGTGCATGGTAATAACCCGGCCTCATTGAATTTGCAGGGTGAATTTTCTCACGGGGGTTGGGATTTTTACGAGCTGAAGGGAGGATTAATGTCTTCCCTCTGGGCCATCATTTTTTATGGCCTCATTTGTTTACAGTTGGTACAAAGGAGCAAATTCACCTTCAGTTGTACAGCCCACAGGCTGCTGCTTTCCTGACCTGTAGCTGGAGTTGCCTTGTTTTGAAAGAAGGGTGGGATTGTGATAAACAACTATCTCTTTGCCCTGTGCCTCTGTGCAAATTAGAAAAAGATGACTCGTCCCCCCTGGGTGGGTGAATCTGAGACAGCCCTGCTTCTTTCAAGCCTACGGAGCCCCTCCCCAGCACAGGACCTGGCGGTCTTGTTGAGCTGGGCTCCGTGCGTTTCAGCCCCCGCTTGTCCCCTCCGCACGGCATCTTTGTGCAAGGTTTAACTTGCACAGCTGTGCGCTGATGCCAAGACCGGGGCAAGACTGGGTTTGGAGGCAGAAGGCTCTCATTTGAACTCAAGTTTCACCTTTAATTATCACTGCATCCTAGGGCGTTGTGAGGTCTGGTGTGAGTAGGGGTCAGCCAGTATTTTCTATAGAGCTCTGCAGACCATATGATCTCTGTCAAAACTACTAAACTCTGTCCTTACAGCAGCCATGGACTTTTGTAAAGGAATGGGAATCTCTCTGTTCCAATAAAACTTTATGTCCACGCAGCCAGCCCAGGGACCTTAGTTTGCTGATCCTGACGTAACGCATCTGGTCCAGAGCTCCATGTGTCATGGGCCGGCCAGAGTGGAGGGCGTTGGTACCGTCTTTGCTATTCTTGTTTTTACTTATACTACTGATACCATTTCTTAGCCTTTACTCTGTGCCAGGTACTGTTGTAAGTACTTAGTATGCTTCACCTCATTTAATCTCATCACCACCAAGGAAGGTCAAAGGTCCCACAGCTAGTAAGTGGCAGAGCTGGGATTCAGATCCTCTAACTACATAGCTCTGTGCTGCCTGCCGCACACAGAAGCCACTCCTGTTCCCCCATGCCTGTTCCTCCACCCCTTCTCTTGCTGGCATCCTGGTTTTTCCCTTTGTTGCAGCTATATATGTATTTGCATCTTGGTTTGCTTCCTGTCCACCTCCCCCTCAGGTGGGACATTGTATAGAGCTCTGTCCACACCCCTTAGCTGCCTTCTGGCATAGAGGCAGGTCCTCCCTAAATATTTGTTCTAGAAATAAATGAGTCTTTGCCAGCTCTGCCCCACCCCCTCCCTTCTCTGCATGCACTGCTGAGCTTTTCACACTGGGTAGGAACTGGGCTACACTAGAAGTGCCTTTGCGATTCCCTAATAACCCATCCACTTCTGGAGAAAATAAAACAGCCTACAGGGCAAATACACCACCTCTTCCATGAGTGATATTGTTGCCTTAGGTTGAAAAAATTCCAGCTTATAACATAGTCCCATGGGCCTCATTTGACTTGTTCCTCCCCGCAGTCCTATAAGGTAGGTTGAGCTGTAGAACTAACTGCTCCCATTTCCCAGATGCAAAGACTGAGGCTTTGAGGAGAAGGAACTTGCCCATGGTCATACAACTAGAAAATGGCAGGTGTGGGATTTGAACCCAGGTCTCTCTGACTCCACAGTCTGAACTTACTCTGCTTTAGGTTGGTCTGGAATGTAGAGCTGTGGCCAGCTGCATTTGACTATTAAAAATAGACTGATGCCAGGACCCCACCCCCAGAGGCACTGACCTTGTTGGTTTCGGTTGGGACCCTGGGCACCTGGGTGATACTGTGGCAGCCAGAGCTGGGAACCTTTCCAGGCCACGTGGCCCAAGAGAGGAACCTGGTAGGTCTCAGCCCAGGACGCATGTTTGAGTCATGGGGGAAGCTTGTAAGGACAGAAACTCTCACGTGTACAAAAGTGGGGAGCACAGCATAATGCACAGCACTGGCCTCTTTTCCCTGCGTCACATATGCAGAGATTTCAGGATGTACCTCTGAAAGATAAGGAATTTTTAATTGACTTTATTTTGAAATAACTTGACTCACAAAAAGTTGCAGAAAACAGTAAAATCCCTGTGTACCCTTCGCCCAACAGCCTGTGAAAGATAAACCGCTGTTATCCGGTCTAAAAACATTACTGATAATTCTTTAATATCATCAAATACTTCTTTTTATTTTTAAGATTTTTTTTTTTTTAATTTATTGATCTGAGAGAGAGAGAGAAAGAGAAAAAGGCAGGGAGGTGGGGAGGAATGAAAAACATCAACTCATAGTAGTTGCTTCTTGTATGGGCCTTGACTGGGCAAGCCCGGGAATTTGAACAGGCAACCTCAGCATTCCAGGTTGATGCCTTATCCACTGCGCCACCACAGGTCAGGCAAATATCATCAAATATTTTAGTACTCCATGTGGTTGCAACATGGTGCACTCTTACGTTGTATCATTTCGTCACTTATGAGCTGGACTGCTTCCATGCAAACACACTTCCTCTCGTCTCTTTGGTGCCCCTGTGGTGTAGGTCTCTTAGGAAGGGTGGCAAAATGCTTACTTCTTGCCCGTTTTTTGTTTTCAAACCAGCGACTTGGGTTACTCACATCTTTTCATCTGTAACGCCAAGAGGTGGTTCTTTTTTTCAATATCAGTATGAACTTGTGTATTTAAACCTATGTGATCTTTCAGTTCACTCTATTTTCTTTTCTCATTGCAGCTCAGATTGTCCCTTTTGGGGCTGGTGGGAGCCACTCCTGGTTGCTTCCAGGCCTGTTAGCACTCCTTGTAGCTCAGATTTTCTTGCCGTGGTGTGGGGAGTTTCAAGGTGTTCTAGGCTTATCTTGTACATTTCCTGCCCAGCTACTTTGCCAAGGAGACTCTGGGAGTTAGAAATGAAAACAAAGACTCGGATGCCCTGCTCCCACCCGGAACCAGCTTCATCAGAATCTCTGGGGGGTGGGGGGTGGGGCCAGATATGGTGTTTTCTATAAAAGTGCTCTCAGCCCTGATGGAAAACCGCTTGGGTCCAGGGCATCTCTGAAAAATCCTGGAACCTTGAGCACCACCCTCAGCTGAAGAGCTCATCACTGTGTGGTGGCCCCCTTCACTAGGCTAGTATTTCAGAATTTAGAGCTGAGTGTTTCAGCATTGAACGCTGGCCCGTGTGTGCAAGCACAGAGGCTCCATGCTGCATGATGTCCCTTGCCTTGGCTCTGTTGTTGAACTGCAGCTCGTCTTTGTGCCTCTGGGAAAGAGGCTGTTTGAAAGCTTGTTGAGAATCTGTCCATGAGTTCCCCTTGCCCTTGGGATGAAGACCGACATTCCTTCTGTGGCCTCCAGTGTAGACCTTGCATAGCCCCTCACATAGACTACCCAGACCCCCTCTTGGTCCCTGGAGGAGGTTATAATCCCATCTACCACCGGGCCTTTACACATACTATCCTCACTGCTGGGACCACCTTGTCTCTCCCCTTACTTAGTCGTCCTGTACTCTTCAGATCTCAGCTTGAACATCTTACTCAGGAACACCTTCCCTGATCTCCATCAATTGGATCAGCCCCCATCCCCAATTGGCTCTTTTACTGTGAGCCCAGGAAGATACCAGTGATCCCCTGGACATGCCTTTAGGGTCTGATCCCCATCACAGTGTAGTTTTGATTTGTTCGTGGGACCCTTATTATCTCTCTGGAGTCTCACTGGGGTGCAAATCCTGTTTCTGCCACTTCTCACTTGGGACCCTGGGCCACTCGTTTCACCTGCACCCCTCAGGTTCTTGTATTATAAAACTAGGTGACGTTTCTATATAATAAGATGTTGATACTTCTACCGACTTCATTGGCTGGTTATGAAAATTAAATGAAAAATTTATGTAAAGCATTCCGAACAGAACTAGCTAGTAGAAAATGCCAGCAGGTGTTGTTATTGTTGTTATAACTACTACCACCCTGGTATGTCATGGACTTTCTGCAGGGAGGGGTAGTGTGTGTCTGTTGAGATGTGTATACATGTGCTAGGTGCATAGTAGATGCCCAGAAAATATTTGCTGGATGAATGGACGAGTGAAAGACTCTGGGAGGAGAGCATGATGGCAGTAACCCCGCCCTCATTGGCTTGCTGTGGGGTTGGGTATAAGATCAGGCACGGTCTCGTTTTTGCACACTGTGGACTTTCAGATATATTTGCTGGGTGAAACTATACGAGCTTCCATGTGTTTATTTAAGGTCACCGGGGCTAAGGAGAGACATCCTTTTGGGGTGCAAATCAGTGGTATGAGAGTGGCTGGTGGTCCTTTGGGAGGAAGAGTGGTTGACTGACTGCTCCCTGCCAAGTGCTGTCATAGATGAGATGCTGACTCATTCATTTCCCTTTCCCTCCCGCCCTGTGCTTTCTCTCCACCAGAATCCTTGCCCAGAGTCCGGCGCATCCTTCCTCTCCAGGATCACCTTCTGGTGGATCACGGGGTAAGGCCTGGCACTCCTGACTCGGGTGGGTGGGGGCTGAGTCTGTGACAGGGTTGTGCCCCAAGTGTCCTGCCCTGGACATGGGTCTCAGAGACACTGACCTTGTCCCCACATACATGAATGTTCAAGTTGTCTGACCCTAAAGCACTTGAACCTCTGTGGACAGCTTGGCCTGGGGCAGTTAGAAGCTGCATGTTCTCGGCTGAGCTTTGGATTTGGGTTTTTATTTTATATTAGGAATAATTACTATTATTGGCATCAATGCCAACACCTCACAATTAGACACATAATGCACATGCACGCTAGGAAATGTGGGTAAGAGAGATATGCATAGAGCAACAAACACACACCAAGGCAACCATGCCAGCAGTTTGATAAGCTCCCTTCTTGTCCCTCCCCCCCACATTGTCATTGTCTCACTGGAGATTATTTGAATCTGCCCCTAGCCCCCCAATAAGCATTGTTTCTTGTGTTTTTAAAGTTTTTAAAAACATTTAAAAAATTAAATAGTTTTCCTACCTACAGCTAGTGCTTGACTTACGACCACGATTGGTTCTGACAGACCGGTCTTAACATGATTTGGTCGTAAGTTGAGTAGGCTATAGACAAAGACAATTTCCTCTTGGTAGACATCTTGGGAGGGGTTTGATGAAAGATATCCAAGACACAAAACACAAATTGCTGTACAGTTGAAATGGTGCACGCGGAGATGGTAGTGCTGCCGGAAGCTGGTCTGCACTGTCGTACGCCCAGCTGGGCAACGCTTGTGCTGCCAGACGCGGAGCAGTCGTGGCTAGCGATTGGGGTCCTAGAGTCGAATGCTCGTAAGTCGCATAGGTTGTAAGTTGATCAATACCTGTAATTATTTTTTAAATTACTGTTAAAGAACACTATTAGAACAATGAAATATAATTTGTTTACTTAAAACATGTTTTTTTATTTAAGTGAGAGGAAAGGAGATAGATTACCACATGTGCCCCAACCAGGATCCATTCAGCAACCCCTGTCTGGGGTTGATGCTCTGCCCATCTGGAGCCATGCTTGCAACCAGGCTATTTTTAGCACCAGAGCGGAGGCTCCACAGAGCCATCCTCAGCGCCCAGGGCCAACATGCTCATATTAATCAAGCCACGGCTGCGGGCGGAGAAGAGAGACACAAAGAGAGAGAAGGGGGATGGAGAGGGGAGGCGAAGCAGATGGGTGCTTCTCCTGTGTGCCCTGACCGGGAATGAAACCCAGGACTCCACATGCTGGGTCAGTGCTCTACCACTGAGCCAACTGGCCAGGGCCAGGTAAGATAATTTAACTATGGACTGTGGGCTACGATTTTGCTCATTGTTGTCTGGTTCTGTAAGAACGTGTGTTTTCTAACGGAGATGCACACTGGTATTTAGGGGTAAAGGTGTGTAGAGTCTGCAGCCCGCTCTGAAACGGTTCAGAAGAAAAAGGGCTCTCACATATGTGTGTGTATAGAGACAAAAGGATGCGGTGTCTTGGCTAAACATTAACAGTAGTGAACTAGGTGAAGGGTAGGCAGGAATTCTTTGTACGGTTCATGGGGTTTTTCTGTTAAGTTTGAAATTATTTCAAAATGGGCAAGTGAAAACATTAGTTTAACATTTGACTGTGAAAGTGCTCAAACATGTGGAAAGACTCGTCTAAGAAACCTCACCAATTCAGCACCCAGATTTAAGAGCTTTAATGTTTGCAACATATTAGCCTTAAACATTTTTATTTTAAGGACAGTAGAGCCATCCTGGTATCTTCCTCCTAAATGTTTTCTGTGTAGCTCTGAAAAGAGAGGCCCTTGTTCCCAGGTGACCAAACAGAATTTAGCAGTAAGTACTGTCGGTCCATATTCAGATCATCGCGGTTGCTCAGCTGCCTTTGGCTGCGGGGCTCGCTGTGGCGTGGAGGTGGCGGTAGCGCGCATTCAGGGCTGTGTCCTCTTCCTCTTGACTCATTGACTCCTTCCTTGTGTTCCTGCTCCAGGTTGATGGTCCAGGGCTACCGCCAGCCCCTGGAGAGCACTGACCTCTGGTCCCTGAATAAGGAGGACATGTCAGAACAGGTCGTGCCTGTTTTGGTAAAGAACTGGAAGAAGGAATGTGCCAAATCCAGAAAGTAAGTGCGAGTCCTCTTGTTGGGGGGAGGGGACAGACACACTCTAGGATACCAAGTCACCCCATCCTCCCCCGGGAGGAGACAAAGTAGGAGAAGTATTTGCAGGGCTCTCTCCCAGGCTGTGGGAGTGAGCTAGGGTCTGATTCCAAGTTCGGTGAGAAAGGTAGAGGTGGGTTTTATGTAGGGCAGTGGCAAGTGGTGAGTTCTGTTTTGTAACAACCAGTGGGGCTCTTCTGGGGAGGTGGGTTATGGGGGAGACCAAGGTTGGGGCCTCAGAGGCTGCCTAAGTTCCTTTATGCCCTGGAGCCTTAGTTTTCTAGTTTTCTACTCAGAAGGCTTTCTGAGAATTCAGTGGATAAGCATCATCTGATAAGCTGTCTATCATCAGACAAGCCATGTGAAAACCCTAGTCAGGTAATGCTGTACTGGTTGTGATTATTCATGCTGGATGCTTCCGTCTTGTCTGAGAGAACATGGTGAGAACTGGCTCACTGGGCTCGACTGGACCACCCAAGGGGCATCGGCTCTATTAATACCTTGGCCTTATGTGGGGGTCTCAGCTTGGGCATTGGCTGCCTTGCAACACTGGCATATGGGTCACTTGCTTTGTTCCCAGAGGTATGAGCCAGATTTAACACCTGTAACCCCTGTGGACGTGAAGGGGTGAGAGGAGAGTCCTGTTCTGGGCTGAATTGCTTGGTGTGGCCCCTGCAGTGAGGCCTCTGAGTTAGCTAGGGAACAGGTAGCCTCTGCCAGCTCTGGGCTGCTGGGTGTTCCGCGCCTGCCGGGGAGCGGGCAGTGGCAGCCTGGGTAGGGGGGTCTGGCTTGGCTTCTTGGCCTCGGCTCACAACACCCTGCTCGCTTCAGCTCCTCTCTTTAGCCTTGAGTGATTTTTCTCAAAAGTCAAGTCTGAGTTGCCTTCTCCAGCCCCCAGCCCACCACCACATTTGGATTTTAAAGTGCAGTGCTTCATTGGTTTCTGTCAAATGGTTTTGAGTTTATCAAAATGGAGTGGAAACTTCTCCTCGACTTTTGGCCTCCTATAGGTTAAGGCCATTTTGGACTGTGTTTCCTGCTGGTGTGACTATAAAAACTTAAGTGGCTCAGGAAAAGAATTTGGTGGGGTCTTTTTATTTGTTTGTTTTGTGACAGAAGGACAGATAGGGACAGACAGACAGGAAGGGAGAGAGATGAGAAGCATCAGTTCTTTGTTGCGTCTCCTTAGTTGTTCATTAATTGCTTTCTCATATGTGCCTTGACTGGGGGGCTAGGGCAGAGCTAGTGACCCCTTGCTCAAGCCGCCAACCTTGGGCTTCAAGCCAGTGATCTTTGGGCTCAAGCCAGCAACCATGGGGTTATGTCTGTGATCCCACACTGAAGCCAGCGACCCTGTGCTCAAGCTGGTGAGCCGCGCTCAAGCTGGATGAGCCCTGTGCTCAAGCCAGCGACCTTGGGTTTTCAGACGTGGGTCCTCTGTATCCCAGTCTGACGCTCTATCCACTGTGCCATTGCCTGGTCAGGTGAATTTGGCAGTTTTTAAAAAAAGTTATTGTACCCCCAGCCATTCTACTTCTAGGTTTAAACCCAAGAGACAGAAGACATGTTCATGAAAGACTTGTATAGTAGCTTTGTTTGTGATGGCCAAAGCTAGAAGCAACCCACATGTCCACTAACAAGTGAACAGACGTACAAATCATGCTGTAGTCATACAAGGAATATATCTCTTTTTAAAAATAATTTAATCGTACTAACTTTTAGAGAGAGAGAAACATTGATTTGTTCCTCCACTTATTTAAGCTTTCATTGGTTGATCCTTATATGTGCCCTGTCCAGGGGTCAAACCCACAACCTTGGTGTATCTGGATAACTCTCTAACCAACTGAGCTAACTGACCAGGGCTTCACAGGAATACAACTAAGCAATACAAAGGAATGATCTCTTGATATTCCTTTGTATATCACTTGACAACATGGAAAAGTCTCGAAATAATTATGCCGAGTGGACGAAAGTGAGAAAACAGTACATACTGAGTAATTCCATTATGTACAGTTCTAGAAAATGGAAACCGTCTGCAGTAACAAATCAGATCAGTGGTTGCCCGGGATAGGGTGGCGGCAGAGAGGTGGATGGTAGGGTATTACAAAGGGACAGGACAGACCTTGGGGGGTGCTAGATCGTTCATAATCTTGATTTTCCTGGTGGATTTGTATACATATGTCAAAACTCATCACAGTGTACACTTTAAATGTGTGCAGTTGGTCATATATCAGTTATATCCTATATCAGTTATACCCCAGTAAAGCTATCTATTAAAAAAAGCAGTAGTGTTTAAAGAAAGGGCGACCATTTTACTTGTCTGTTTCCTAAAGGAATGCAAACAGCAAATAACAAACAAAAACAAAAGGAAACAAAACTCTCTAATATATGCAGGTTAAGCAGTGATTCTCAAACTCTCAGACTTGTGTCCCCTTGAAGACAAAGATTTTGTAGCTCCTCCTCTACTGGATTTTGTCGAACTCAAAGAGTCTGGAGGCTTGGACTAGAAATAAACGATAAAGGGTTACGTAAGGGTTTTGGGGCTGCGAAGCAGAAACACCATTAGGCAATACCCAGAGTGAGTTACCAGGACGCGAGGGTTTATGAGTCTGTCGGCCAGCGCTCACCGGTCCAGAGAAATAGGCAGGAGTGTGCAGTACAGAAGGAAAAGCAGTTCAATATTGCATTGGCCAGTGCAGAGCTGCTAAGTTAATGCTTGAGACCCAACTCTCAGTGGCATGTAGGTTACAGATTTTATATAGGGCAAAGTCAAAAGCCATCAGGGGTCAGGGAGTGTGATTGGCTAGAGGTAGGGTAAGGATAATAATTTCTTCAGGTCTTGAGAGCAGTTCTGAAGTCTGCTCCAGAGTTCCTCTGGTCTCATGGGAAAGGAGCCAGGGAGCTGAAGCAGAACTTAAGCCAAGCAGGAGTTCTCTTTAGGCTGCCAGAGGTCCAGACCTTTTGGTCATTAGTCAGGTCTGGGCGTCTGTCTACTGCTGTCTCGGGTTGCTGAAGGCTAGGTTTCTGAGGGGTGTTGAGAGAAAGAGATATGATTTCTATTGCTAAGGTTTAAAAGTGAATTTAATTAGAGTCCTATAAGGACCCTTGGTTTCAAGAAGAAAGAAAAGCTTAAGAGTTCAAATAGCAAGTAGCACATTCTTGAGAAGACTCAATCCTGCGGTCTTAGCCTCTGGACTAGTCTGACGAGATGGAAATCCTCCAGGTGACTGGTGGTCTGGATATATGAATGTTCTTTCCTTAGTCATGCAGAGGGGATCAGAGGGTTACTTGGAGGTCTGACATATATCCAGGTATTAACACAAGACTGAAAAGTTCAACTGATTTAAGTACCCAGGATAGTTCAAACAAGAATAGAATCATTTCCTCAGGCCTCAACCACCTTGGTTTTAGTAATTTTGCAGTTCAACTATCATGTCTCCATTTTATTTCTTCACTCTATGCCTCAACTTTAAGGACACAGGTAAATAAAAACAGCCCACCACATATCCACTTGAAAAAAAATCAACATAATACTCTCATGAGACCTTAAAGGAAAACTAAAAAGCAAGGGATTTCTAATAAACGACATGTATTTCAGTGTGTAAATTCTCAGGCACGGGCTAGAATAGAAGTGAGAGTCACTGCTGTTCTGAAGTGGAGAACTGTCTAAGCCAGCTCCACTCACCTGACCCGTCTGTGTGGCCTTGGACCCCAGGGCCACCATCACCCTCACAGACCGGGATTTTACCACATGGTCACCAACACTTAGCAAAGTTCCTAACAAAATAGAGTCTTTTCTTATTTTGCAATCATTACATTTCTGAAAATATATTTGAGGCATATTCAAACTTGCAAAAAAGAAAATCTGGGGGTGGATTTTATGTTGAAGATGGAGTTGGACTCCAGACTTAGTCACATTAGGTGGGCCTTTCACCTCCATGGGTGCCTGGGGATCCCTGCCTTTGGGCTGTTCTGTATAACTCACAGAAGGTATGAGCTCTGGCTCAGTCACCGTGACCATCAGAGGATGCAAATTTGCAAAACAGCCCCCCTTGAGAAGCCTGTGTTTTTGAGGAAGGAAAAGCACTCAAACGAAACAAAACAAAAAACATAAAAAGGAAGAACATCTTGAGTAACTTACATTTGTAAGTGACATTTATAATACTGCCAGGGCCGGGGTGTACTTTCTAAGGATGTGCTTATTAGGGGGTGAAAATCATTCTCATCCTTGGTTTCCAAGATGGTTGCCCTGTATTTATTTTGTGAGCGCTAAGAAGAGCAGAAATGTACCTTAAGTTTGTAAAACCTTTTCTCCGTGAAGGGTAGGATTGGATCTGCCCTTCTGTGTTATATTGGGTTTTATGGATCAAAGGCCATGCTCGGCGCATATCCAGAAATACGGAATTTTAGTCAGGCTAAGACTTTTTAAGTTTGAGATTTTACCTTTGCCAAAAGACGAAAGATCTTATTTGACGAATGACCGACAGAACCATCGGTATCTCCTCGCTGCTGTTTGGTTGGTTTAGGGCCCTTCCAATCTGCCCTCCCCACCCAGCTCTGGCTGCCTTGAGGTTCTTGTGCTTCTTGGAAGAGGTGCCTCACCTCTTTTCAAAATCCTTAGTTCCAGGCCTTGCTCATGCAGTTACCTCTGCTGCCTAGAGCCCCCTCTCCCTCCCAGCTGGACCGGTTTCCTCATCCTGAGGTCCTGGCTCACACACGCAGGTGAAGATCCTTTGCTCTCACGAGGCTTCTTGATGGTGGGGCTGTCCCCAGTGTTTGGCCCAGAGCATGTGTTCAGTTCATTTATAGATGAGTGACTGAGGGGTACCTCTTCCCACATAAAAATCCAGTCAAGTCACCAAGTTGCTTTTTCTTCCAGTTTCCAGCTTCCTCGCCTGTTTCTGTTCCCCTGTTCTGAGCAGTTTTCTCCAGACTCGGGCCTGCCCCCTTTAAGTTTCCCTTTCCCTCCCAGCCTGACCATTGAGACACCCTGCTCGCTTCTTCCCCCAGCACCTTCCGCACAGGCCTCTTGTCTCTGGATGTGTTTGTCTTGACTAGGCCTTAGATGATCCTTTGCACTGTTCTTGACCTCTTCCACCCAGGCCTGAGCTGTACTCCTCTGCCTGCCCAAACCCTCCTCCCTGGCCCTTTGGCAGCCCTTCTGCTGGCCACTGGAAACAGCCCTGGGTTTTTCAGGCCACGCAGGCCCAGGGCCAGGGCCCAGCTTGGGAAGTGGTGCGGACTGTGGGCTGGGGAGGGCCGAGCCACTCCCTTCCTCTGCTCGCCTTCTCCTCCTCCTTGCCAAACGGCATGTGTGCTAAAGGAAATGCAAAACCCCTGCCTGAAACCCAGCTTCAGGAAAGCCAGCAAAGTGGGCAGGGAAGGGCCTGATGTGGTCGGTGGGATAATGCTCCTCTTCCCCAAAGATGTCCACGTCCTGGTCCCCAGAAGCTGTGACTGTGTTACCTTACATGGCAAAGGGACCCGACAGATGTAATTGAGTGAAGGATTTCTTTCTTCTTCTTTTCCAAGTGAGAGCAGGGTGGGTAGAGAGACAAACTCCCACATGTGCCCCAACTAGGATCCACCCACCAGCCTCCTTCTGGGGCTGATGCTCTGCTTATCTGGAGCCAGGCTCACAACCAAGCTAATTTTTTAGTGCCTGAGATGGAGGCTCCATGGAGCCATCCTCAGTGCCCAGGGCTGATGTGCTTGAACCAATTGAGCCATGGCTGCGGGAGGAGGGTGGGGGAGAGAAAGAGAGAGAGAAAAGGTGCTGTGCTGCTGGTTTTGAAGACAGGAAGAGGCTTCGAGCTGAGGAATGTAGGTGGCTTCTGGAGGCTGGTGAGGCAAGGAAGCCATCTCCCTGAGAACCTCTGGAAGAAATACAACACCATGGGTCCACTTTAGATTTCTGATCTCTGGAAATATGAGATAATAAATTTGTTTTAAGCCACTTAGGGTAATTTGTTACCCTCGCCATGGGAAGTTTATAGCTTCTCACAGAGTTTAGGTCTTACTCTGTCTGGATGCAGTGGGAAGCTGATAGTGGGGTTGGAGAGGAGAGTGATGTGTTTTTAGGATGATTCCACTGGCTGCTGTACAGGGACTCGGTGGTGAGGGAACAGGGATGGAAGGAAATGGGGAGTGGTGAGGAGGTCCTGGCAGTGGTCACTTGCATGAGTTGGAGGCTGTGGAGATAGAGTGAATAGGTGACTGCGGACATCTCAGAAGTGGAACAGACAGGACTCATGCCTGTTCGGATCTGGGGAGCATGACGGAAGGGGTCCAGGATGATTCCTGTGTTTCTGGTCCTTTTCTGGGTCAGGAAGCACAGAGGAGAGAGATAAGGTCATGTATTTGTTGCTGCACAGCAAGTTACCCCCAAACCTGTCAGTTTAAAATAACAATGTACATTCAGGGATCCATCCAGGAGTGGCCTTTCTGGGTGGTTCTGGCTCAGGTTGCAGTTAGTCTGGTGGCCAGGGTTGCAGTCCTCCGAAGGCTCAACTTGGGTTACGGGATCTGCTCCCAGGTTGCATATAGGTAGCAGGTTAGTGCTGGCCACAGGCAAGGACTCATCATGGGGGCTTTTCCAGAGGGCTCATTGAGTGTCCCTGCAACATGGCAGTTGGCTTTGCCCAGAGTGAACGATCTAAGGGATGATGCCCCATCTTTTCTGCAATATCCTATTAAGAATGAGAGGGGAATCCACAGAAGCATGTATATGAAGGTTGAAGGTTGTGATTTCTCCACATCTTTGCAAACGCTTATCATGACTTTCTGATGATAGCCATCCCAGTGGGGTGAAGTAATATCTCACAGTGGTTTGGGTTTGCATTTCCCTGATGACTAACGCTGTTAAGCAGTGTTTCATACGCTTACTGGCCATTTGCATATGCTCTTTGCCCCTTTTAAAATTGGGTTGTCTTTTTCTTAGTGAGTTGGATGAATTCGTTATGTGCTCTAGTTAGAAGTCCTTCATCAGATTTTTGACGTGCAAATATTTTCTCCCATTCAATGGTTGTCTTTTCACTTTTTCTTAATGAAATGTACGTCTCAAAGGTTATGTAAGGATTTACTTTCTTGATAGTGTCTTTTGAAGCACATTGTTTTTTATTTTGATGAAGTTCAATATATTTGTTTTCTTTTGTAGCTTCTGCTTTTGGTGTTATATCTAAGAATCCTTTGCCAATCCAAGGTCATAAAGATTTACCCCTATACTGCCTTCTAAGAATTCTATAATATCTCTGTTTAGGTCTTTGACCCATTTTTTAAAATTTTATTTATTGATTGATTATAGAGAGAAGGAAGAGAGATCGATTTGTTGTTTTACTTATTTATGTATTCATCGGTTGATATTTTGAGAGAGAGAAGAGGGGGAGAGAGAGAAGTGTCAGTTCGTCTTTCCACATAATTGTGCCATTGATTGCTTCTCATGTGCTTTCACTGTGGAACCAGTGACCTTAGGGATTGAGCCGGATCTCTCAGGATTGAGCCAGCGACCCTGGGATCTAACCTGTGACCTCAGGGTCGCTGACCTGGGCTTAAGCTGGCAGCCCTGGGCTCAAACCAGCAACCGTGGTGTTCTGGGATAATACTTTATCTACTGTGCTACTGGCCAGGGCCATTGGTTGATTATTGTATGTATCTTGACCCAGGATCGAGCCTGCAACCTTGGCATATTAGACAATGCTCTAACCAGTTGGACTTCCTGCCCAGGGCTGTCTGATCCATTTCAAGTTAATTTTTGTCTGTGGTGTGAAGTGAACATTCAAGTTTATTCTTTTGTATGTATTATCTAGTTTTCTAGCACCGTTGATTGAAAAGACTATTCTTTCCCCATTGAATGGTCTTGACACCCTTGTCTAAAATCATTTGGGTTTATTTATGGATACTTAATTCTGTTGTGTTGATCTATGTATGCCTCTCCATATCACTGCCTTAGTTATGGTTGTTTTACAATAAGTTTTGAAATCGGGAAGTGTGAGTCTCCAACATTTTTTTTTTCAAGATTTTTTTGGCTATTCTGGTCCCCTTGAGCTTCCATATAAATTTTAGAATTAGCTTGTCAATTTCTACAGAGAAGCCAGCTGGAATTCTGATAGCAGTTGCACTGAATCTGTAAGACAATTTGGGGCAGCCACTTTTCTGTGTATATTAACTCATTTAATTTTTACAACATTCCTATGAGGTAGGTCCTACTTTTATTCTTATTTTATAGATGAGGAAACTAAGGCCTAGAGAGGTTAAGGAACTTGCCTAAAGTCACACAGCTGGCCAGTGGCCAAGCTGGGATCCTAAATCCATATTCATGACCACATACTAAGCTCTCTCTATGATGACTAGTTTTCTTTGGCTGGGCCCCTCCAGAGGGTGGGGTTCTCTGACCTTCTCCTGCAGTCGGTGGGCTTAGTCTCTGGCAGACCTTGCATGTTCCACACCTCTTGTGTTCCAGGCATCCCGTGAAGATCGTGTACTCCTCCAAGGATCCCGCCAAGCCCAAAGGGAGCTCCAAGGTGGATGTGAACGAGGAGGCTGAGGCTCTGATTGTCAGGTCCCCCCAGAAGGAGCGGGAGCCATCCTTGTTCAAGGTGCTCTACAAGACCTTTGGGCCCTACTTTCTCATGAGCTTCCTATTCAAGGCCATGCACGACCTTATGATGTTTGCCGGCCCGGAGATCTTGAAGTAAGTAAGACCTCTTCCCTCCTTGGGCAACTCCTTGCATCCTTGACCTGCCCCTTGCGATGCTCCTGTTTCTTCCTTAGGGTCATATGGCATGCATCAGGGGGCTTGCAGCCCAGTCTCTTTATCTCCTGCTTCTCTTAGTGTTTTGCTTTAAAGCATCTTAATTATGGCCACTTTGATTGCAAATAACAGAAACCTACTAGGATCCCCTGAAGCCCAGAGATGGAACATAGAGGATGGTCTCTGAAAGCGAAGAGCACCAGATCGCATGAGAACCAGGGCCTCGAACCAGAAAGTCAGAAGAAAGGTCACTTCTCTCTCCTCAGTGCTTCCCCCTCCCCCCTGCTTTTTAGGCCACACATTTGTTCTTACACACACACCACACACTCTCTCTCTCTTTCTCTCTGTCCCCTTTTGCTCTCTACACGGTCACCTTTGGGTGACTCACCTGTGATGAGATGGAACAGTCAGTGCGAGAAGCCTAAGGCACCCTGTCATGCATGAATGGTGTGGGCAGCCTACACAGTCAGATCACCGCTGTGGGTTTGGGTTTCCATCTGTAAAACTGAACTACTAAGGCTCACCTAGCCTGGCTTGGGAGAAAGTGAGAATGCTGAAAGTGAAGGCCTTTTCCCTGCATGGGCGTGTCACGGTGACATCATCCTGGGCTCTGTCCTTGCTCCCTCACAGACTGCTCATCAACTTTGTAAATGACAAGAAGGCACCAGACTGGCAGGGCTACTTCTACACCGTGCTCCTGTTCATCAGCGCCTGCTTCCAGACCCTCGTGCTGCACCAGTACTTCCACATCTGCTTCGTCAGCGGCATGAGGGTCAAGACTGCCGTCATCGGCGCTGTCTACCGGAAGGTGGGTGGCCCCTGCTGTGGCCCCAGAATCTGTAGGGACTTGGCTGGGTCATTCTGGGACTGCCGTGGGGGTTGGAAGCCCAGTTCCTGGAGCAGAAGCACTCAGATGGCCCAGATGGTTGCAGACGGCAAGGACTAGGCCTCAGCAAAGCCAGTTTCAGGGGTGAGCCCACAGGATGCCCACGAGCCCCTGTGTCAGTCATGGGAAATTGGATTGCTTAGGTCAGGGGTCCCCAAACTACGGCCCGCAGGCAGCATGCGGCCCCCTGAGTCCATTTATCCGCCCCCGCTGCACTTCCGGAAGGGGCACCTTTTTCATTGGTGGTCAATGAGAGGAGCACAGGATGCATCCGCACCCATAGTTCCCATTGAAATACTGGTCAGTTTGTTGATTTAAATGTACTTGTTCTTTATTTTAAATATTGTATTTGTTCCCGCTTTGTTTTTTTACTTTAAAATAAGATATGTGCAGTGTGCATAGGGATTTGTTCATAGTGTTTTTTATAGTCTGGCCCTCCAATGGTCTGAGGGACAGTGAACTGACCCCCTGTGTAAAATGTTTGGGACCCCTAGCTTAGGTGCTACATGGTTTGCAAAAATCCAAGTTGAAATCTTTGCTATTCATAGTCTGGGTTCAAGCTTGTTCTAACTCACCATTGCTCAGGCAAACGATCCTTTCCCTGGAGGAGAGAGTACTTAACAGGCATTGGTGCCCAGCTTTAAAGGAACCACATACCTTCTATGTCCCTTCATTCCTTAGCCTCTGGGGCAAGGACACCACTTGGGCCCCACACTTCGGGAAGAGACTGTTTAGCCGATAGTTGGGAAAAATGAACTAGGTTTTTGGTTCTCAGCCTAGAAAGCTTCAAAAAGCTCTGATACCCAGGCTATATCCTAACCAAATAAACCAGGATCTCTGAGGGTAGGACCCAGGCACCAGCATTTCTAAAAGTCCCCAGGTAATAGTGTGAGCCCACATCTGAGAACCCTCCAGGTGATTTTTGGCCATGTCTGGAGATATGTTTGGTCGTCATAACTGGGGGTGGGTGCATCTAGCAGGAACAGATGAGGGATGCTGCCAAACGTCCCACAGGACAGCCCCACCAAGAATGACCCAGCCTCAACTGTGAGGAATGCCAGCACTGAGAAACAGAAACCCTGGCCTAGACCTTGGCCCTTCAGTGTATCCAGGGACCAGCAGCGTCAGCATCACCTGGGGGCCTGTTAGAAATGTCGAGTCTCAGGTCCTGCTCCAGGCCCGTTGACTCCGAGCCTGCATTGTGACAGACTGCCTGGGTGAAGTGTGTATGCATGAGAAAGTGCACTAAGCCTGGGTTCCGGCGACATCTGAGGTCCCTTCCACATTGAAGAGCTCCAGGTGGGGAGGCAGTGAGTGCCCCTGCTGAGAGCAAGGGCTTCAGGATGAGACAGGCGAGCTGGGAAGGAGGGAAGTCGGCAGAGCAGGAGGAAGAGGCAGTGGCCTTTCCCCTCTTGAGCAGTCCCCTTCCTCCACACAGGGCTGGAGGCAGGGTCCAGGGCTCTTCCTCCGACACACTCACACTCCTTCCCTCCCCTTTGTCCCCAGGCCCTGGTGATCACCAACGCTGCCAGGAAGTCTTCCACCGTCGGGGAGATCGTCAACCTCATGTCTGTGGATGCCCAGAGGTTCATGGACCTGACCACGTACATTAACATGATCTGGTCAGCCCCTCTGCAAGTCATCCTTGCACTCTACCTCCTGTGGCTGGTGTGTGTTTGATGGGGTTCCCCATCATGAGGGGAGGGACCTCCATGCGTGGGGGGTGGGGGTGGGAGAGTGGGTATCGCTGAAAAGAACACCACAGCTCACTGGTATTTCTTGCTGTCATTTACATTTTATATTCTGACCCAACAGCTAATTCCTGGATATTTTATTCCTGTCCTCCATTGTTAGGTTTATGTTTTCTTTGGTGGTATGGTGTTTGTTTGCATTGATCTTTCCTTGAGACCATGTGTAATGAACAACCCTACAGCATACATACCATATTTCTGCCACTATGTTCTCCCCAATGCTGACCTCACTCATTTATTCACTGGTCCCAAGATAATATCTCTTGGTTGCAAAGAGTTGAAATATATCAGATATAGAGTCACTGAAGGATGCTGAACTTGATGCCTCCAATGAGTAAACCCAAATATACACTCACATGAGCATGAAGAGCTTCTGAACAACAAACAAGATAATGAGCCTAAAGAGAGAAAACTGGGAAGCGCAGTGGGAACTCTCCAGCTGGAGGACTGGAGAGGGACTGTCATTGTTCACACTCCTGCCCCTTTCATAGGACCGGTGGGAGCTCTGATCTGGGCTTTGGCCTCCGTGTAAGATCACCACAGCACTTAACAGCTGCATTGCCCAGAGCCATTGTCTCTGAACAAAGGGAGCAAGCAGGAATGACAGCTGTCAGCACCTGCACTTGACCTTCCTGTTGGGAACCACTCCAGTCACACCATTCAGTGCCCAAGGAGCCGAAAGTGTGCCTGCCCAGATCTAGCTGGATTCCCAAAACTACCCAGCAGATGAGCCGATGCAGAGGTCACTTCTACACAAGACCTCTTTATGTAGAACAAACAAGAGAGACATATATAGAAAGGACTGGAGAGCTGCAAGAGCTCTCCACAGAGGGGCTAGAGAGAGCCATCTTTCATGTCTCCCTCCATCACTGTAGGGTGGGTGGGGACTCAGGTGCTTTGCCGTACCTACAGGGTTTCTACAGTGTGTTCCTGGACTCACCACCTGAGCCATTTTGGCAACAAAGGCATCAGCCAGAATCAACAGGGCATTACTACACACATGTGGCCTCCCCACTCGGAACCGCTCCAGCTCGGTAGGCCAGGGCTTTGGACACCGTAGGCACCTGCTTGACTCCTAGTGGGCAGTCAAACCACCTGGCTCACAGCCCGCACAGAGACTGCTGCCCTTAGGCCACTGTTTCAAGACTGAGGAAGATAACTTTAGTCTAATTTATGTAAACAAACATAGAAAGTTAAATAAGATCAAAAGACAGAAGAATCTCTCTCATAGGAAAGAATTGGAAAAGTGCCCAGAAAAAAAAAAAAAAAACCCCCCAAGGAAATGAAGATAAATAATTTGCCTGATAAAATTTCAAAGAAATGGTAATAGGGGTGCTCACCAAACTTGAGAGTGGAATACAGAAACTTAGAACAACAAAGAGAAAGTGTAAGAAAGAACAAAGCAGACCTGGAGAATACAATAACTGAAATCAAAAATACATTAGAAGGAATCAACAGCAGATTGGCTAATACAGAAGAATAGACCCGTGATCTTGAAGACAGACTAGTTGAAATCAACCAATCAGAACAGCAAAAGGAAAAAAGAATTTAGAGAAATGAGGATAGTCTTTAAGGGGCAGCTGGAATAACATCAAACTTACTGACATTTGTGTCATAGGGGTTCCCAGAAGGAGAGAAAGGAACAGGAAACCTATTTGAAGAAATAATGGCTGAAAACATTCCTAATCTGAGAAAGGAAACAGACATCTGGGTCTAGACAGCACAGAGAAGTCCACATAAGATGAACCCAGAGAGAGAGCTATACTAAGACATACGATAATTAAACAGCAAAGTTTAAAGATAAAGAGATAATCTTGAAGGCAGCAACAGGAAAACGATCTGTGTATAAAGGAAACCTCATGAGGCTGTCAGCAAATTTATAGGTCAGAAGGGAGTGGCAGGACATCCTGACAGTGCTAAAAGAAGGGAACCTACAACCTACAATAATTTCTCCAGCAAGGTTATTATTTAGAATTGAGGGAAAGTAAAGAGTTACTCAGACAAACAAAAACAAAAGTAGTTCATCACAATTAACCAACTTACCCAGGAAATGTTAAAAGGGTCTTCTTTAAGCAGAAATAAGAATATATGAGAAAGAAAAAACAATGTCACAGGTAAAGCCAAATATTTAATAAATACAGCGAATCAGACATATAAAAGACTACTATGAATGTTAAAAGAAAGAAGTATCAACTCAAACTATCATACGTAGGCAGGAGGAGATACACGACCTAAAAGGATCTAAAACATGCCATCAATAACAGAGTATGGGGTGTGG
The DNA here is from genome assembly GCA_037038555.1 of Rhynchonycteris naso. NCBI lineage: Eukaryota > Metazoa > Chordata > Mammalia > Chiroptera > Emballonuridae > Rhynchonycteris > Rhynchonycteris naso. The sequence continues at coordinate 186,651,259 of CM073000.1, read as the reverse complement.
GAAGGCATGTAAAAATGTAGTTTTCAGAAAATATAGTCAGACTTAACTGTCTTAAAATAGACTGCTATAGATAATGATATACAGGGTGTGGCAAAAGTAGGTTTACAGTGTGTATGGAAAATAATACTCTATTTAATAGATGATAATACAAGAATAAACTGTTCCATGTACTCACAACTGTAACCCTACTTTTGCCCTTCCTGTACATTAACCTCATGGTAACCACAAACCAAAAATCGACAAGAGATACGAAGAACAAAGAGAAAGGAACTCTAAAGAATGACAGTAAACCACAAGGAAGGAGATCAGGAGAAGAAGAAAGGAGCTGAGGACAGCTATAAAACAACGTAAAAACAATAAACAAAATGGCCATAAGTACATACTTATTATAATTACTTTAAATGTGAAGGGGTTAAATGCTCCAATGAAAAGACGCAGGGTGGCTGAACAGGTTAGAAAACATGACCCATCTATTTGCTGCCTGTAAGAGACTCACTTCTGATCGAAAGACACACACAGACCGAAAGTAAATGGATGGAGAAAGATATTCCATGCAGACAGAAACAAAAAGAAAGCAGTATCTTTATGGACATGTCTCCTCAGGCAAGGGCAACAAAAGAAAAAGTAAACAAATGAAACTATCAAACTCAAAAGTTTTTGCTTAGAGAGGGGAATCAAAACAAAAAGACAACCTATTGACTGGGAGAAGATACATTGGTTAAGGGATTGATATCCGAAACAAGTGAGGAAATTCATACAATTTAACACCAAAATGAACAATCCAGCTGAAAAATGGACAGAGGACCTGAATAGGACAGACAGATGGCCTGCAGACCTGTTAAAAGATGCTCAACATCACTAATTATCAGGAAAATGCAAATTAAAGCCACAGTGTCAGGTTGGCTATATTCATCAATAAATTAACAAACAAGTGTTGGCAAAGGTGTGGAGAGGGAACTCTCTTGCACTGTTGGTAGAATTGTAAATATGTGTAGCTACCAAGGAAAACAGTATGGAAATTCCAAAACATTAGAGATATATGATCCAGAAATTTCACTTCTGGATATTTATCCAAATAAAAACACTAATTTGCAAAGATACATGCACCCCTGTGTTCATTGTAACATTGCTAGTAATAGCCAAGATACAGAAGCAACCTGTCCCCGATGAATGGATACACAATGAAACATTATTCAGCAATAAAAAAAGAATGAAATCTTGCCATTTGCAACATCATGGATAGAACTAGAGGATATTTTGCTAAGGCAAGTAAGAGAAAGACAAATACTATATGATTTCATTTATATGTGGAATCTAAAATAGAACAACTTATTAAACAAAACAGACACAGACCCATAGATACAGTGAACAAGCTGACATTTACTAACTGGGAGGGATGTAGACAGATGCGAATAAAAGAAATAATGAAGAAAATGAGTTGGGAAAAGCGGCAGGGGTAGAAAGAAGGCACTACATTAAAAATATTTGCACTAGAGTCCACTACTGTCTGCTGAGTAGTAAGGTGGTTTGAGTTCCCTGTTTCAACCAGCACCACTTTTTCTACTCTCAAGTTCCTTGGAGATCTCTTGATGCAATTTTGTGATTTAGGTAGGTAGAATCACAGCATCCAGTGTTTTATCTACAGGTTTAATTGCAAAATCTGAACACATTTTCCTAAAACTAAGAAAAGAAAAGGAACCAATTCTAAAATAGCCTAAGCAAATGAAGGGAGTTTTGTGAGTGCATGCATGTAACTGAAAATGCCAAGGATGGACTTCAGGCATGGATGGATCCAGGAGTTCAAGGAATGCTGTGAGGACTCAGTTTTACACTTTAATCATTTCTTGGCCCTGTTTTTCTTCTGAGTTGACATTATTCTCAATGGGTTTTCTCTAAATGGCTTTTATAGCTTTGGTTGCATATTATTTTTACAGACAGCGGTATCAGAGAAAAGCATATTTCTCTTTGCCTTAGCCAGAGAAGCACTTGATTGGCCTGGCACAGTCCTGTTCATATTCCTGAACCAATCACTGTGGGGCAGGAGGCAGAGTTTTCTGATTGGCCAGCCTGGGTCAAGTTCTTTCTCATTGTGGATAGGGGTGGAGATATGATTGACAGTTCTTCTACCAGGAGAGGGATAGTTCCCAGAATCAAAAGATGATGAGTAAGATGCTCATATCCTAACATACGCCTTATTCTTTCCCCACACTGAGCCTTTGCATGCCCTCTTCCCTCCTTCCTCTCTAAGGATGAAATCCCACCCCTTCCTCAAGGCCCTGACAAATGCCACTGATTTTCTTCCTTTCTCAATTTGATGGACTTGATACTCTTGAATCCCAATCACTTTCATATAGAAACAAATGATTTTTACCTTTTAGAATCGGTTTTTGCACACTCAGTTTACCACTCCCTCCTCTCCTGGGAGTGTGTTAGCTACCCATGGGCTCACAGGGTCCTGTTTTTGTTTCCCGTGGCCATAGTCCCAGCAGGGCCTGGGGCATAATAGGTACACAACACATTGTTGACTTGACTGTATTTTATGTTTTCTGTGTACTGTTTATAAAACAGACAACGAATGATTATAAATTGTTTCTATTAATGAAACTTAAAAAGTAAATACCAGAATTTAGGAATCAAAATGAATGTCTTTCCCAGTGTCCACTTTCTAAGAAAGTGCTGGGACATCCACTTCCTCCGAAAGTGCGTGCTGTGCATAGAATATTTTTGGAATACTTCTTTTAGAATTGCCTCTCGGGGTTGGTTTATGGACTATTAGGAAAATTGCTTTGTTTTCAGCGGGGTTGTTGAATGTGTGACTGGCATTGGGGCCGGATAATTCTCTATTGTGGGGGCCACCCTCTGTGTTGTAGGAGACCTCTATCCACTGGACACCAATAGCAAAGCTCTCACTACCCAGTTATAACAACTTAAATGTCTCTGGATATTGCCAGGTGTTCCCTGGGGGAAATTTCTAATGGGTTGAGGACCTCTAGCTTAGACCAAAAGTAGGATTTCTCTATTTGACCATCAAAAACAGTCTAGGATAGTGGATGACGGTGTGGGCTCTGGTATCAGACTTCCTGGATTCACATCCCGCCTGTTCCATTGCTGACTCTGTGACTTAGTCACTTAATGACTCTAAGCTTTGGTGGGGTTTTTTTTCCTGTAAATTGGTGATGGGAATGGTACCTCTCATCATAGGGGTGGTGGGAGAATTGAATGAATTAATGCAGGTAATTTTTATGGAACAGCACATGGTACGCAGATGTTCTCAGTCTCTTTTAGTTACTGTTATTTGCTGTCAGAGTTCTGAATGCTTTAGATTGTTGGTAGAACTCACCTTTGTTCTCAAAGGTAGATAAATCTTCACATTACCAAAGCCAGTTGGATCAATGGTAGTATATTTTGAAACTAGGCCTGGAGCCCTTGCAGGGGACGACTTGTATGGAACTACCACTTCTGTTTTTCTGAATGCCTAAGTGGAAAAAATATTACATGACCCTAGAGTTCCTTCTGTATGTTTCAGTTAAGTAAATGCACACCGGCCAACTTCTCAAGCTGTCTCCTTGTATTTGTGGAAGTTAAAAGATACCAATCTAGATGGTCTCCACCTCTTAACCTCTCTTAACAAGTTTCCTTGTTTGCAAATGGGACAAGAGAAAAAGTCTGCAACCTCTTACTTACCACTCCCAAACAGCTCTGAAAACCCAACGTTTTTCTTAACTCATTTGGTGGCAAAACCTGACCTGAACTGATTGAAGTCTGTCTTCCTCTCAGTGTGAGTGTGCCAATTTCCTGCTGAAAAGTCAATGCATTTGATGGTGGAGTTGCTGTGCCGGGCCCTGGTAGGGTAGGATGCAACGGAGGGCGTCTGCACCTGAGCTGGGGCCCCAGAAGCACGCCGGGTTGACGGTTCACTAGGAGAACTCAGCGCTATAATAGATGAAAGCAGGATTAGTAGAGGGTAGAGGCAGGGGTCAAAGTTTCGGGGGAAGCTTCCAAGAATCCTTTTAGTGGAGTCACCCAGGATGCCCGAAATTCCCCAGCAGCCCGCTGTGCCAGCCTGGGTGCCGTGTTGCAGCCAGGGAAGCTCAGTGTAGATCTGGAGCCCAGGGTTTTTACTGGGGGCCCGTCACGTAGTCGGCTTCTGCCTGGCCCGTCCCAAACTTCCAGACTCGCAGAAGAGAAAGGGGCGTTCAGCACACACCATACTGTTTGCACAGTTTAGGCACAGGGAGCCATTTGTATCAGTTCTGAGAATGGTGGGAACCCTCCCCAAATTCAAGCTCCCAGATGCCAGCCGAGGGCCAGGTCTGTAAGCAGACCTTCAAGCAAGATAAACCCTCAGGCCGGCTGTGTTCACTGTTTTCTGCTCAACACCTTATTACCTTTCTAAAATCCTAAAGTTCTAATTTGTGAAGCTCATCTGGAACCCAAGGGTTCCAATAAAGGATCATGGACCTGCATGGTCTTGAAGGAGTTGTGGGATCCCACTGGAGGCGTTCAGAAATAAATCTGAAAACTTCTAACAGCCCAGCGTTGGGTAAAAGTAACGGAACTGCCGTGAACAGGCCAGGTGGCATTGGAGGTGGTGGCTGGGCCTGGGGAAGCCCTGGGTGAAGGCCTCTCTTCTCTCTCCTTCCTTAGAACCTGGGCCCCTCCATCCTGGCGGGGTTGGCTGTGATGATCCTCATGGTTCCCCTCAATGCCGTGATGGCCATGAAGACCAAGACCTACCAGGTAGGGATCGGTCTCCACAGGACTCCGAGCTGGGCCCTGGCCTGAGGTCTTTTTCTACTTGGATTTTAGCAGACATTTTTCTGCTTGGGTTGTGGGGTGCTCACTCAGTCTCGCCTCCCTGTTGGGATCCCCTCTGGAGCTTTAAGAATTGCTGATGTCCAGGCCTGGCCGTTGCCAGGATTCTGATTCACCTGCTACGGGTGGGGCCCAGGCATCAGGAGTCTTGGAAGCTTCCCAGGTGATTGCAATGGGCAGTCAAGGGGGTGAGCTCCCAATATCAGTAGACCTGGTGAGCCAGTGACTGAAAGCATGTCTGTGAGCCTCTGAGAAATCCCTTATTTCACCGGAATTGATTCATTTGTGTGTGTGTGTGTGTGTGTGTGTGTGCATTTTTAAGAGCTAAGTAAAAGTTACCTCCCCCTTACCTTATGTGAGGTGCAGTGATAAACTCTTTCGTTTCAGACAGACTTGGTACTTTTTAAGTTTTTAAGTACCTAAGTGACAGAGTGAATACCTTCTCATTATTACGAAATGTTCAAATAAGACCAAGGTGTAGAGTTTAAGAGGATGCTGTCCTCTTTCCTGTGCTCTCAGCTACAATGAACACAGTGGTTCTAAAACTTTCTGTGTATTTCTGTCGAGATCTGATAACGTGGTTAGGGGGTGTGTGCGTGTGTGTTTTGTGGTGTTGTTACCACATGTATTTTTACAGGAATGGGCCTGTTTAGCAGCCCGATTTCATCATTTGAAACCATGTTTTGGGGACCTTTCTGTGGATGCCACAGTCTGACTTCATTCTTTTGAACTGGTGCCTAATGGTCTGTAACCAGGACAGGCCAGAGTTTATTTCTCTGCTCCCCTGTTGATGGCTAAAGGTGCCTGTGGAGGCTCCAGTGAGAGCGTCACTGCGGGTACCCTGGGAGAGCTGACTTCCAGGGTGTGGGCCTGCTGGCTGGAGTGAGGCCTCGTCAGGCGGGGCTGGGGTGGGGTGCAGGCGGGGGCAGAGAGGATAGATAGGCGAGGAGGCGGCTTGTAGCCAGGTCACCCTTCATCACCTTGACACGTAGGCTTCCCTGAGCAGCCCACCTCTGAAACAGCTTCCGTCACTGGCTTTCACATCATGCTGCTTTAAGTGTCCTCGTCTGCGAGCCAGGCCTGACCATAGCACTTAACGATAGGGATCTCGTGCTCAGAGATGTTCCTTGCACACAGAAAGTGCGAGGTGCTATTAGCAATACTGAACCGTACAGCGCGGACACCTGAGAGTCAGAACCAGTGCTAGCTGTTAGAGAAACAATTCAGTATTTTAACAACTCTGCACTGGCTGGAAATTCATAAAGTAATGGAGAGAAAAACCCCAACAGCATCTCTTGTGTTTGGATCTGCAGAGTAGGCACCATGTCCCCCTTTTCTTCCCTGGATACCTGCAGGACTTTTCTCACCTCTGTTCCTCAGTTTAATAGGTTTCTCTGGTATTATTTAACATGATTTGAAGCAGGTTCTCCCCCCTGCTCCTCACTGATGAAGGTCCCTTGGAGTGCTGTCAGGGTCAGGAGTAGGGTTCATGGCACTTGTGCAGGGGCAGCCCGGTTTTCACACCCTCCAGAGGGCTCATGTTTAATGCACAGAGATGTTGAGTGATGGCCAGAAGTGAGCTGGCCAGACCCCAGATGTGGGATTGATTGTTGTCTTTGAAGGTCGCCCACATGAAGAGCAAAGACAGTCGGATTAAGCTGATGAATGAAATTCTCAACGGGATCAAAGTGCTGAAGCTTTACGCCTGGGAGCTGGCATTCAGAGACAAGGTGCTGGCCATCAGGCAGGAGGAGCTCAAGGTGCTGAAAAAGTCTGCCTACCTGGCAGCCATGGGGACTTTCACCTGGGTCTGCACACCTTTCCTGGTGAGTGAAGCGAAATTTGTCTGTCTTGGCCCACATCATTTTATGTTTGCTTTGTTTTCATACCTAAGTATTCTTAAAAGGTTACTGTTTCAACAAAGCCTTCTATCACTCCCTTTCAAAATTGTCATGCACCCCCCCACACACACACCTTAACTTATTTGTAACACCTAGTAGCTTCCAGCCCAGGGTACTCAAAGTAGCCAGTTCAGGAACTGTTTGTCTCAGGTTCCCTGTGACATAAGGAGTTTTTACCAGAATGTCCACCAGCATTCTCTGCTTCCTTCATCAAGAAATCTTGAGAACTCGTACTCAGTGCCATAGCTGAGCTATATAGTATGGCATTAGGTCCCTATCTATTGCTGACGGGTCAGACTTGTATTGGCAGTGACCTGTGAACCTCACTTCAAGTGGCAATGCCAAACACACTCTAAAATTTGCTTTTTCTTTCATTTATTGTGTCTCTTCCCTGGAATGTCAACTTCAGGAAGGCAGGGGTTTTGTCTGTTCTGTTCACTGCTATATCCTCAACAATAGTAGAAGTTGGTTGGTCCTCAACATTTTTCATTCATTGTAAAAAAAAATATTTCGTATTGTATAGCATCACTGCTCCCCACCAAACTGCCTTTTAGTTATAAAATGAAAAGTATATCGTCTTCCCTCCCATCTGTCCTTTTCCTTTCAGGAAAAAAAAAACATTTGTGTATATAGATTTTTATTTAATTTAAATGTATGCAAATAGAGTCACTGTAGACCTTTCATGGACTTAACTATGTAACCTCTCGGTTCATGCATTCAGATTTTCCGTTGCATGGATGTGACGTAGTTGACTTAAGCCGTCTCCCATTCCTTTTTTTGGGATGGTCCTCTTTCTCTTGCTATTATGATCCATGAGGCACTGAATGGCCCAGTTAGCATGTCTTGTGGTATTTTAATGGGTTTCTCCCTGGCTGGCTACCTTTGAAAAGTTGAAAGACAGCAGTGCAAGTTATTATTTTACGACGATAGTCTCAAACCAAGAGACCATATAGAAATGAACCAGGCACAGCTGATAGTTAAGAATGGTTAGCCTGACCTGTGGTGGCGCAGTGGATAAAGCATCGACCTGGGTACACTGAGGTCGCCAGTTCAAAACCCTGCACTGATCTGGTCAAGGTACATATGGGAGTTGATGCTTCCAGCTCCTCCCCCCTTTCTCTCTCTCTCTCTCTCTCTCTCTCTCTCTCTGTGTCTCCTCTCTAAAATAAATAAAATAAAAAGAAGTTAAAAAAAAAAAGAATAGTTAAGGATGACTTCAGGTAATGCCCAAGTTTGTGTTTTCTTTGTCTTTGCATTCTTGACTGTGTCTTAAAATGTTGTTCTATTACATGATCATTACTTCTTAAGTTATACCTGCAAATATATATTCTTAGGGGAAGTTCTATGACCGAAAACCATACCTTTTTATAATAGATCTGTTAGACTGACATCTGCTTCATCACAGCTGAGTTGCAGGTGGAATGTTGGGGGAAACTCCTGTCTTTTCAGTGTTTAGTGAAGTGTATTTATTCTGACACTGGGTCTTCTTAGGCTCAGCTTAACGCCTCCCTCACGCAAGACAGTCTGGTGGGAAGCAGTGGTGCTCAAGCTCAAGGGTGTATTTGAATCCCCTGGGGAGCTTGTTAAAACACAGCTCCTTCGGCCCCACTCAGGGGGTGTGGGTGGGACCCGAGTATTTGTACAGTATTTCTAAAATGTTCCCCTGTGCTACTGATGTTATTGGTTTGGGGTACACACTTGGAGAACCATTGGAGTAAATCCTCACCCTTCGGAGTGTGGCCCACGACCCGCAGCGTGTCATCACCTGGTTGCTTATTAGAAATGCAGAGCCTCAGGCCTCACCCAGACTGGCTCAGACACATCTGGTGTTCGCAGTCTTACCCCAGCTGGTTCGAGAAAGACTGGCAAAAAGTAGGAGTAAGCAAACTTTTTCTGTCAGGACCAACCAGTAAATATTGTAAATGTTCTGAGCCGTATGTTCCCTGTTGCAACTGCTTAGGGTAACCATAGATAGTATAGAAATGAATGGGTGTGACCATGTTCCTGTAAAAATGTATTTAGACCCTGAATTTCATATAATCTTCATGTGTCATAAACTAGTATTTTGATTTTTAAAAATTATTTGAAAACATAAAAGCCATCCAAAGCTCAGGGGCCGGCATAAACAGGTGTGGACCAACGAGCCTTAGGATGTTGACTCCGGCTTAGAGGAATGGAATGTTCTTCAGAGTGAGGACATCTGCTGAGTGCTGCTGCCAGCTCACATGTGACCTGAAGCTGGTCATTCTGCCTTCCTGCCTCTGGGTTTTCACATATGAAACATGCAGGGGTTAGGCCGTATGGTTGTCACATACGGGGCTCTGTCCTTCCCTACCTCCCATGCCCGCACCAGACATCCATTGCTGGGTTCTCTCCCAGCAAGTTATGTTCGAGCAGCGCTCCTGGTGACCACTGTCAATGGACTGGAGTTGGCACAAGAAGTGACTTGACATCTCTTAGCTGTTCTGGGACTCTGTGTTTCTAGGGTTCCTTCCATAAGGTTCCTTCCAGCTCAAACACCCCAGCGTTCCAGGCTAGCAGGTTCTGCTGTCTCATTGTTTTCTCACTCCAGTCTTCCTGACTTTCCTCAGATGTTTGACGACCTGCTTTGATTTTTAAAAGTAAAAATAATAAGATTGGATGGTAGTTACATAGAGTGTTCATTAGTAGTCTCTACATGTTTATTCTGTTTTGTATATGTGATACATTTTATTTTGAAATCAGTAACTCATTGCGATGGTAAAAATAGCTAACGCTGTTCCAAAGGCTCTATGACAGGGTGTACAGCCTCTGCGCTGTACACATCCGGGACCCGATAGTTCTTTGTTTCTTTGTGGTGGGGGCTGTCTTATGCATTGTGGGATCTTGAGCGACATTCCTGACCTCTACCCTCTAGATGCCAAATTGTGCTTCTCCCTCCAGCTCTCCAGACAGAAATGTCTCCAGACATTGCCAGCTGTCCCCCCCCCCCCAGCTGAGAACCACTGGTCTGCAGTGAAAGGCACAGCTCTTTTCCTCCAGCTCCTTCTGTGTATTTCCAGAGAGAGCCTACAGCATAATGGTGGCTATATGTAATGAATGTCATTAAACTATATATCTCTTTTAGTTACTTTACTTTTACAAAAGTGATAGCAAATCATACAGAAATCCACCCCCCCCCCTTTCTTTTACACTAGGAGAATGTCTGCAGCCAGAGGGAGCAAGCAACAGAGTTTAATCTGTGGGTTGTATTATACTTAGGGCAGGGGATCCTTTTCCCATAACCCTTTATTCTGCACCTTAGATCCTCTGATCAAATTGAGTTTCCAGTTTGTTACCTGAACGTGCTGGCTCTTGACTTATTTCCTGCCCTGGTCTCCATTAGGAATCCGCAGCAAGAGATGCTTAAGAGCAGGACTGGCTTTTCTTGACCTTGAATGTACCATTCAATTTTTGGGGTGGGTGATGGGCTTTCCGAGATGGGAGTTTGTTGAGCTGTTGGGCATGAAAGAGATGAGCCTGGGTGTCAGTTGGGACCTTGGCCCTGACTGAGACACCGAAGCCTCTGCCTACATTAGGATAAAATATGTGGCCCTTGGTTCCCTTGGAAGGTGTTGCATGTTCATTCCCCTGGTGAATTCCTGTGCTTCAAGGATGATGAGATGTTTACCCACTGGTAGGTGTGATGGAAGACAGGCCTGGGGAGGTCAGGCAGGAGTGGGGATGCCACATGGCAGGATTGATGGGACTGTTTTTCTAGGATGTGGAGCCTGGCATTTATCATGTCCACCTAATGCACTTTCCTAAAATAGCATCCGCAGGCATCCGACAGTAGTGTTTTCCATCTTGGAAGGTTTGTGAGGTTCTTGCCTTCTACTTACCTTGTATCTCCCTTCATTAGATAATTACCATTCCAGATGGTCATTATCAGTTGTGTAGTTCTCTGCTGACCAGATCATATGTGGACCTTGTGTTTTTTTTGCTCATACCCCAAGAAGATAGGGGACTTGGCTACTACTGGTGCATACTTAGTAAGTGTATGTAGAGGAAGGACTGACTGACTGACTGAATGAAATATTTGAATGAACTATTAGGAACTGTTTGCAAGAGGCAGAAACCTAACTCAGATTGACAAGAGTGAAAAAAGGAAAGGGGATTTTTGAGTCACACACACACAAAAACTATAGGAAAGTACTAGTTTTAAACATGGTAAGGGTTTCAGGCATGGCTGGATCTAGGTGCTCCAAAGAGCCATGTAATCTCTTAGGTCTGCTTTCTCCTTTGTGGCTTGCTTATTTATTTATTTATTTATTTATTTATTTATTTATTTTTAAGATTTTTATTGATTGATTTTTAGCGAGAGACATCAACTTGTAGTTGCTTCCCTTTAATTGTTCATTGGTTGCTTCTCATATATGCCTTGATCAGACAAGCCTTGGTTTCGAACAGGTGACCTCAGTGTTCCAGGTCAAGGCTCTATCCACTGGGCCACAATAAGTCAGGTGTGGCTTTTTGTTTTTTGGTCAGAGATGTGCTCACCATGCAGTTACAGTTCATCCTCTCCTCTCAGTGACTACTTTGAGGAGAGAGTCCCCCTTTCCCTGCTAGTTCCTGCGGAATTGTGGGATCGGTTATAGTTGGCTACATGCTTGTCCTGTGTCACTCACTACATCCATGGAGATGGGATACTTGGATTGACCAGGCCTGGGTCAAGAGCTTGGGATGGGGTCTGGGCAATTTATTATATGGCCAAAGCTCATAGACTGAGATTGGGGGGGGGGTTCAGTTCCCCAAAGGAAAATGGTGTTGGTGGTACCAGCAGCAGGGGAATGGATGCTAGTCCAGCAGAAAGAACAGATGTCCACACTAAGAGATGTCAGGTCTTCTAGGGGTTGGGCTGGCGTTACATGGTTCAGCCATTTGCCACATTCTTAGTGCAACAGGCATTCTTTGCTGTTTCTGAAGGATTTCTCCCACTCTCACCCATTACAGGGCACTAACTAGCCAACCCTAGCTCCCCACTACCTCAGTCACCTTTCCACAGTTCCAAACACCCCCGTGTGGAGAGTACCTCTCTCCTGGACTGTGAGTCTCAGTGAGATAGGCAGGCCACGCCTGGCCCAGTTGGCAGGAGGCCAGGAATCTGTTACATGCCCCAATGCTTTCCTTTTTCCTTAGAGCCAACGAGCAGCTAGACCGAAGGACATCCCATGTGCAAGGTTTATATTGGTGGACTTCAGTGTGGTTCCTTTTCTCAAGCATGCACACTAGCAAGACAGACTACTTTTAGTGACCACCCCTCATTTGGCTGTGGAGATCTAACATGCTAATGAGACATGCAGCACGTGAAGTATGTAGTTACACCACACAAGCACCTCTGCATGTCTAGATGTCACACTTAGACGTCATCTCTCCTTTGGTTTGGGGAGCAACATTTTTCTTTCTCCCTTTAATTGTTGTCTCCCTGAGCACACGAGCTACATACGTATAATAATACCTGAGTACCACTTTATGGTACTCTCTTGATTTCTATCTCGGGAGTTCCCAAGAACCCAGGGTGGCTCAGTGGTAGGATTCCTGCCTGCCTTCTGGGTTTGACTCCTGGCCAGTGCACCAGGCTCTATTTTGGTGCCCGGTAATCTCTTTTGATTTCTGTCCTAGGGGATCACAAGAACCCAGGGCACCAGTCACATCAGGATCTCCATGCTTGCCTCACCTCTGAGCACAGTGCCTGGCACACAGTAGGTTCCCAGTTAGTAATTGATGCATGAATGAGTGACCTCTACTTCCTGGAGAAGCCAGCGCTGTGGATCTGACAGGGGTCACATGATGTCGCTCCCTCCCTACTCACGCCCAGTACTGCTGGTGGCAGTCACCCCTCTGTTGGGCCAAGGGAACTAGTTGATCTGGTGGTGACATGCTTGAGGCCTGGTCTTCTCCACTGCTGAGGAGATGCATCTGAGTGAGTGTATGCTCTCCAGCCTCCATTTACCTGCCTACCCTCACACAAACATTATCTGAGTATCTGCCTTGATCCAGGCACTGTCCCAGGCACCGATGATAGAGCAGCGAATACCACAGACAGACTTCCCTACCCACACGGAGTGTTCATTCGTTCTAATTGGGAGACAGGCGGTAAACATTAGGCATAATAAATACATCACATAGCGCGCTAAACTGTCCTGACTGCTAGAGGGGCGGGGGTGGGGGGTGGGAGAGATTTGGGTTAGAGCGATAGGGAAGGCTTGCAGTTTTAAATAGGATGATCAAAGACCTCATTGTGAAAGTGACACTTGAGTCTTTACCTGAGTGAGTGGAAGGGCCCTGAGGCAGGCCCGTGCCTATCCCAAGGAAGAGAGAACCAGGAGGCCAGTGGGGCTGGACAGAGGGAGGGGAGGATGATGGGAGAAGAGGCCAGAGAAGTTACAGACACAGGACAGTTACACATCAGGTAGGCCCGGGGGCCTGGTCAAAACATTAACTTCTATAGTAAAAAAATAGACGGACTTTGCAGAGCGGGGTTTAAAAAAATAGTATGTTATTTTTATATAACTCAACTATCTTTTAAGTGTAAAATTCAGGGGTGTTTCGTGTATGCACAAGATTGTGCAGTTATCCCCACTGCCTAATTCCAGAACATTTTCCTCGCCCCACAAAGAAACCTTCATTGGCTGCCATTCCCCTTGCCCCATCCTTCCCCACCCCGGGCACGCACTCCCCTGCTTTCTGTCTCTGGATTAGCCTGTCTGGGCATTTCGTATAAACGGAACCATGTCACCGTGTGGCCTGCGTGTCTGCTTTCACTCAGCATCGTGCTTTCAGGTTCATCCGTATTGTAGTGCGTGTCAGTGCGGCACTCCTTCTTACGGCTGAACACTGTTCCTTTGTGTGGATGTATTTGGGGAGTTTTGAGTGAGGAGCACCCTTGGATAAGAAGTCTCTGCCGGGAAGAGGGGAGCCAGTGTGTGCAGACATGAGCAGCTCACCTCCTTCTCAGCCACAGATCCCGGCAGATTAGTGTGCCTTGTCTCCGGGTCCTCGAGCTCGTCACTGTCAGAGCCAGAACAGGAACGACCTTTGCTTCCCAGTGCCTCGCTCTTGGGCCGGCTTCTAGGTTCTTTGGGAGACTAGTCTGAGGAGTTTCGACCACATCCTGTAGCAAGAAATAAAAACAGCTGCCGTAGATTGCATTTCCTTGTGCCTTGGGCACTGACCTAAGCTCTCTACCCAAGTGCTTGACTTGCTGCAGCAGCCCTGCAAAAGTCTTTTAGGATCCCCGCCTTATAGATGGGAAAATAGAGGCTTGCTTAGAGAAGTGAGGTGGTACACCCAGCTGATACTGGGCTGAACTTACGGTTTCTGTGTTTTAAGCACTACAACCTTCTAATAGGTAACAAAGAAATGAGGCAGCTGAGACCTTGAAAATACCCTGAGTCACAGCCACACCAGAGGCTCACACTGGAGCTCCTGGTTTCCAGCAGTCCGCCCTGAGCTCAGACAGGCAGGGTTGCAGGCAGTTTATATCTCCTGTGCCCCCCCCCCCCCATACAATGGCTATAGGAGTCTGGGGCTAGCACAGGGCTGGGGACTTTTGTTCATCTCCCGGGTCTAAGCTTTTCCAGACTGCTTCTGGTACTGTGTACCAGATGATCTCATGGGATGCCTGTTAACCTCCCCTGGCGACACCTGGCTCTGCTCTGTCCCCAGCAGTGAGGGCAGGGCACAGAAATTCACCCATTGATCTTTTCCCTCCCCCCTAGGCCATGCAGCCTGGCCCTGGATTATTCAGGGGTCCCTCATTTCTCCTGGTGAGGGAGGTGACACGTTGTTTTCTCTAACAGCTGAACCCAAATTCTGGTCACCTGGGTAGTAAAATCCCAGGAATTTAGGCAGGGTAGTAAGATCACAAGGCTTAAGGCAAGTCTGGCTTTGTGGGAAAGGGTGTGGCTGTTCTGTTTTCTTTCCTTTTTTTTTTTTTTTTTTTTAAAGTGAGTCTTCCTGTCTTGGGGGTATAAAACCTCATAGAACTTTGAGCTGGGCAGAACTTTAAACAGTGGCATTAATTTTCTGCCTTCACCCCCATTTCACAGATGAGACAACTGAGGTACAGTGAGAGGATGTAACTTGCCCAAGAATACTCTGTCCCAGGAACTGTCTAGGCACTAAGGATGCACTCGTGTGCAGGATGGAGTCTCCAGTTCAGTGCAGGAGGCAGGCAGTGAATACATATAACACCACCCTGAAAGGTGGTGGTGGGTGCTGTGAAGAAAAATAAACCAGGATGGAAGAATGGAGAGCCACGGCAGGGCTGTGCAGGGCTGGGCAAGATGGAGTAGCCGCCGTCTGGATGGGAAGCTTATTTCAGGCAAAGGCAAAAGCCCAGAGCTGTAATTGAAACTGGAAAAATGTTCACGGTGCCTGTTGCCACTCAGCCAAATAAGTAGAGACAAGGATTGAATCCTTATGGGCACTTTATTCAGATGCCTGGCAGTCTGAGAAGATGAGGGTTCTGTACCCCAGAACTGTCTTAACACCTCGTCTCAGCCAACCTTTTTTATAAGGGGAAGAAAGGGACAGGTAAGGGGTTTGGAGTTTAGGGAAAAGTTAATTAGATTAGTTGCAGTCTAGGAATTCTTCTAGTGTTTCTTCATCTGCTGACGTTCTTTATCTGTCCTTGTCAGTGGACATTCCGTCCTCGGAGCACCGGGGCTTACACACCATCTTGCTTGTGGATCTCTTGGGCCAGGGCATAAAGGTAGATTGCTTGTAGCCTCATGAAGTCACATAGGCCCATTCATGTATCCAACTCCTGGAACAAAGCTTTTTACTTGCCTTAGTCATTAAGCCTATTGCTTGTAACTAAAAGCTACTATTACTAAAGGTAAATTACTAACCCTTGCATTCCCCTATCCTGATTACACTTAGTATTATTGAGGAATCCAGGGTGCCTCAGAGAAAGTTGGTGGGAGAGTATGGTCATTTTGGCTCTTGCTCTTTCGTTTATCCAGTTGAGTGTCTGGTGAGTATCTGTCATGTGCTAGACATTGCCTTGGATGTTTTTTGCCTCCACCAGCGGCCAGTATTGGACATTGCAACTCACATGGGAAGGGCCTGAATCTATGGCTGGGTGGGATTGTAAGTGTTCCTAGATTGCGGCTCTGACTCAGGGACTCAAGTCAGTGGTGGGCATTCTGCTTGCAGGTGGCCCTGTGTACATTTGCCGTCTATGTGACCATCGATGAGAACAACATCCTGGATGCCCAGAAAGCCTTTGTGTCCTTGGCCTTGTTCAATATCCTTCGTTTTCCCCTGAATATTCTCCCCATGGTCATCAGCAGCATTGTGCAGGTACAGTTGAGGCTGGGCGGACTTCGGGGAGGGTTCTCTTGGGGAACAAAAGAGCTTAACAATCCCCCTTGAGGTATTATAGTTGCCTCTGCATTACTCTCCCAGTGGGCTTGGCAAGGCCTGGACCAGTGGCTTTCATGGGTTTTGGTCATGCCCCAAGGAAAGAAATAACATTTTAGTTCTTGACCGTGAACTCACACTTGGGTATGTGAAACAGAAGTTTAATGCAGCCAGCTTTCCCGTGCTCTGTAAGATTCTTTCCGAAATATTTTCCTCTATTCCAGTCTGCTCTGTTTCTGCCCTGCCCTATCAAAATGCATCTCTTGACCCACTCAATTAAATCTGCCAGCCATTAATAGGCCTGACCCACCATTTAAAAAGCCCCAACCTAGACCCCTTAGAATTCCTAATTTTGTGTAGTGACTCCGTGAGGGGAGGGGACTGTTGTGCCACGCTTTTGCACTTTTTGAAACTTTGCTGCCAATAGTATTTTTCACACTTTTTCTCCCTCACAGTGCACATATTCATGTTGAAAATCCCATTTCAGCCACACAGATGAATCAGCCTTAAGATTTGGTGGCAGGCTTTATTTTTAAAAATAATAATAAAGTAAAACCCCTTTTTATTTTGAAACATTTCAAATGTACATAGAAGTGGAGACTAGTATAATGATGAACTTTGTGTCCTCATCGGCAGATTCAACATTTCGTCACATTTGCTTTATCTAACTCTTTTCCTGTCTTCCTCCCTCCCTCGTCCCTCCCTCCTTTCATTCCTTTTATCTTCGCTGAAAAATTTTAAAGCCGATCTAAGACCTCTTGACAGCTCACCCCAGATTCTTACACGATTACACCACCATTAATCATGCCTAACAAAATGAATAGTAGTTTCTTAAAATAATAATCCACATGAAAATGTTCTGAATTGTCTCATTAATCTCTTTACAGTTGGGCTGTTTGAATCAGAACCGTTGTGTGTGGTTTTTAAAAAAAAACTTTTATTGGGATATAATTGACATAACATTATGTAAGTTTAATATATTGATATTTTGCAGTACAGTTACCAACATAGTGTTAGCTAACATCTCTGTTGTGTCACATAATTATGTCTCTATCTGTGATGGGAACAATTAAGATCTAGTCTCTTGGCAACTTTGAAGTCTGTGACCCAATATTGTTGACTCTGTGCGTTCAGTCTCCAAAACTTATCTTGTCAGTGCAAGTCTGAGGGCTTGAACGGGACGATGCCTTCAGTTACTAGATTTCTTAAGTCCCTTTACATCTAGAACAGTCCTTTGTAATACCAGTTGTGGCTTTTTAAAGGGAAACAAACAAGAAGCAAAAGCACTTCTACTCTTTATTCTAAGGCCCACACTCGTTGTAGGAAATGCAGAGCCTTCAGAAATGAGGGAGGGTGTGGGCCCCTCTGCACCCGGGGAAACCACTGAATGTTGTTAGCCTTGGGTCTGTTTTGCAAAAATGCTCATAAAAATAACTGCACTGTAATTGCTTCCTGTGTAGGCGAGTGTCTCCCTCAAACGCCTCAGGATCTTTCTGTCCCATGAGGAGCTGGAGCCCGATAGCATCGAGCGAAGGCCCATCAAAGACGGTGTGTGCACTTGGTCCCTCTGTGCTGGGGTAGCTGCCCCCGGCCCCGCCAGCTGTCCTTCGTTTGGCTCTGCAAGGAGCAGGGTCTCTGCAAAGAGGGGTGGACTCCAGGGCCTTATCTCGCACATCCCACGGGGGTGAACTTGCACTTCTGCTTTCTTGCGAGAGAGCCACTGGGCGTGGCCTCCCCATGAAAATCAGCTTCCAGGGGACCTGCACTTTGATTCTGTTGTGGGCAGAGATGCACAGACAGGACCAGGATGTTAGAGACTGACCAACCTCCACTACCTGTTAGCTGTGTGTACTCGGGAAGGTCACTTTACTGCTCTGAGCCTCAGTTTTCCATCTGGATATTGGGAATGAAGCTGCTTTTCTTTGGCAGGGCGTTATGTGGATTTTATAGATAGGTTTATTTATTTTATAGCTCCTAATTCTTTCCCAGTTGACCCCCGAGCAGGATCTGATCCAGAGATGTATCTCCAGGCACTTAACGGTAAATTTTAATGGCCTGACAACAGTGTCCACTTTCATGTCAGTGACACTCCTGCCACGGGTGTGCATCCATGTGATAACCATCTGCTGCTCCCTGGGGCGCCCAGAGGGCAGGGGTGGAAACCCCATTTTACAGATGAGGAAACTGGCCTCAGTGACTTGCCCAAGGTCACACAGCTGATAAGAACAAGAATCAGCTTCCAACACCCACAGCTCGTCGGTAGAGCCTGTGCTCCATACACTGAGGTTTATTGGGCACAGACCACGTGCCGAGCGAGCACTGTTCTAAGGACTGTCTGTGTAGCTTCATTTAGTCCTCATCCCAGCCATACGGGGTTAATCCCATTATTTCAATCCCATTTTACAGATGAGGAAAGTTCAGCACAAAGAAGTTAAGCACCCTGCGCACAGCTGTTCAGTTAGGGAGTGGTGGTACAGGGATTTGAACCCACACAGTCTAGCTCCGGAGCCCAGTAAATAGAGGAATGAATGCGTGTATGTATTGGTTGCAATGTGTGAGCTGTGCCAGTCATTAAGTAGGTGTCTTTTCAGATGGCATCTAGTTAGGTTTCCAGGTATCTTCAGTGGCGTGGAAAACACCTAGCACGTGCCCGCTGAACCAGCGATTGTGGTGTGAGGGAGAAGTGATTGGCGGCATTTTCAACTCGGTCCTGGCACTACTGACTTTCTGGCAGATCATAGGTTGGGGTGATTACAGTATGTTGATTATAGGATGTTGAGCAGCATCCCTGGCGTCTGCCCACTCGGTAGATGCCAGTAGCCCACACCTCAGTGTTGACAACCAAAAATGTCTCTAGACACTATGTCCCTTGGAGAACAAAGTCATCCCCACTTGAAAATCACTGCTCACTGGATGCAGCAATCTTCCTCCTGACTTTTCTGTCCTGTGGTCATCCAATTTCTGCTGTCCTGATGACCATCGTCCCTTCCCCCGCCCCCTCCCCACTGAAGGGTACAGAGCAGTGCCAGGGTTAAATTTCTCTACGGGCAGCCCAGCCGGGCAGCCAGCGGAGGTTTAGAGCCATGGAAGTTCACAGTTCACTGCAAGCGTCAAGCTGGAAAGCCCCGAGGCCTCCAGGTGCTCTGCACACCTCAGCCTCTCCCTTCCTGCCCTGGCCACAGTCTCCCAAGGGATTTTGACTTTCTGAGATGTCTGTCCACACCTCCAGGTGCCAGACCCGGCCACCTGTGCAGCTCCTGGCCAAGTCTCATGGTTCACTAGCTGGTCGGATTCAACTGGCTTTTCTTCAGTTTCCTAAATAGCACTTTCCAGTTTCCTCTGCGTTCTTTGCTTTGGGGTAGTGGTGAGGAAGTGTCAGGTTAAACAGCAATTTCCTCTCACTGCAAGTGTTTGTTTCTTTGATGTGTGGGAGAATTACTTTCTTTTTTTTGATAACTAAAAAACACCCCCATCTTATCTCTAGGTGGATTTAAGATGGCTCATAATCAGAGTTAAAGTTGTATTTTTAAGTGAGGGACAGGGAGTAAAAGGAAAGGAAGGGGGAAGGGAAAGTAAGCAGGGCCAGACGGCCAGGCCTTAGTCACAGAGCCCTGCACATAGTGCAGGCTTTGTCTTTCACAGCCCTCCCTGGGGCCGTGGTGCCCTTACCTACCCAGCTCCCTGACAGTTGTGACTGCTGCTTGAGAAACCACCTGCTGTGATGTGAGCAGGGTGGATGAAGGGAGAGAGGGAGGATGCAGGAGATGTGTTTGGAGGCAGCCCTGAAATCCAGGAGTTGGGGAGAGGGGGTCCTGCTGTGAACATAAAGGAAGGGGCTTTGGGGGTGTGGTGAGGGCCAGGGGCCAGCCCATCCTGATGGAGAGCACCTCTGTTGAGTGAGGGTGCTGCCTGTTGCCATTGATTGACCTGGGCTTCTGCTCGGCCCTCCCAAGGCATGCTAAGGGAGGCCCCGGCGGGCCCCTGGAGCCCTGTTAAGTAACCTCGTGGGTCCCCCCACCTCTGCGAGATGGGCGTCAGGATGGCACAACCTTTCAAAGGCGGAGCCGTCTTGTGGTTTCCTTTTGCTTTCTGGTTCTGAGACCATCTCCAGAATTGCTGGTTGGATTCTTTAGAAACTGAGACAGATGTAACCAGATAATGCCTTGCAGAAATGTCTAGCCTCTGGGGTTGAACTGTAGTTGATTAGGAAAAAAAAGTTAAGAGCCTCCTGCTCACTCTCACTCCCGTGACTTTATCTGTGCTGATGTGTTGTGTCTGGTGCTTTGCAGGTGGCAGCTCGAACAGCATCACTGTGAAGAACGCCACCTTCACATGGGCCAGGAGCGACCCTCCCACGCTGAATGGGTAAGCCAGGACGTGGAGAGAAGCACAGGGCTGTGGTCAAGCGTGGGTTCACATTCACCCATTCTCCTGCTTGATGACTTTGATTAGGTCATTTGCCTTTCTGAGCCTCAGTTTACCCATATGGAAAATATATGGAGTCACTCACTGCTTGCCTCTGGTGAGGAGGTGATGAGAGTGTGCCTGGCATAGAGCCTTCTCTTTTATTGTGATAGAAACCTTGCACAGATAGTTAAGCAACAAAGGGAGGTTTTTAGTGTGCTTAACTGAGAAGGGCCACTTTCAGGTACAGTGTGATCCAGGGACTTGGTGCCATTATGATTCTCTCCACCTTGTCTTTGTTCTGCTTCCCTCCATGCTGCTTTCCTTTCAGGTGACCTCTTCCTTCATGATGGCAAATGGTTCCCATCGACTCCAGGTGTGTACCTCCTATATCAGGAGACCTGCCTGCCTCTGAGTGGCCCAGTTTGGGTCACGTGCCCCTCCCTGAGCCAATTACTTTGCCAGGAGAGACCCAGCATACTGATTGGCGAAGTTGGGTCCCAGGCTGTGACATGGCTGGTGGTGGCAGGCAGGCTTTGGCCTGTTGAAAGGAATTCTGATTGGCTGGGACTTATTCTCAGGATAGAATTGTTATCAGTCCTTCCCAGGGTTCCCCAGCTGCCTGGCTCACCCTTTCTCACCACTCCCCATCTGGTACCTGGCCCACAAAGCACCCTGTGTCCAGGGAATTGACCTGGTTGCCTGGGTAACTTGTCAAGTGCCTCCTATTTTCTGGCTGGAGGCCTTGCTCAGTGACTTCTAGGCCTCCTTAAGGAATCTCCAAAACACAGGGCCAGAAGGGGCCTTTTAGAGCCCAAATTTATCTCCCATTCCCCTGAACAAATCCCCCCTCCCTGGGTAGCCAAATTGCTGCAGTATTTTATCTGATGGGTGGGTGCTGGGGTAGGGAGAAACTCCCCAGAGAAAAGAATCTGTAGAACACCTCCCTTGAAAATTCATGGCGACATTGCACGTTTAGGAAGTTTTCCCTACGTCTAACTCTACTCCTGCCTGCCTCCGTTTTAGCTTTCCTCTCTCATTCTACTCCACAACTAAAAAATATCTGTGCCCTCATCCTTTTCTCTGTTCTCCCAACATCAAAGGCTTCCTTGTTCCAGTCTCCCTCACCTACCTTAACTTTTTCCATCCAAGCTTCCTTTCTCCTCAGCCTGTAAACATAATCCAGTCTCACCTGGGTGAGCAAGAGCTACCTCACTGGGCCCCGTAATCCATTCCCCTCACTGCACAGAAACAAGAGAATGATCAGTGTGGCCATGCAGCAGGTGCCCAAGAATGAAACAGTGAGTGACAGCAAAATCGTACAGCATTTTCACTAATATGTTGAAAGTCATAATAAGCAGCCATGGAAAAGCACAGCAATGTAGGGAAGCCCAGCAGTGCCCTGGATGTTCCCGCCCCACTGTGAGGGGAGGAGTCAGAGCTCTGACATGCGTTGTGTGGCGGACAGTCTTATTAGTGAAATGTCAAGCTGATTTTTCTTGTACTTTGCATACTGGTGTTTGTCAAAGGGCAGTTTCAGTAGAGACCTGTTTCTGAAACTTGAGATTCATCCATGTCACTGTCCCCTTCAAACCCTTCAGGACTGGCCAGCCCTCCCTGCCTCCTCTTGCGTTATTGACATGTCGGTCCCTGGTCACAGCTGTTACAGCCTCGGCCTTCTCTTAAGCTGTTTCCAGGTTTCTGTGTCTGCACACACTTACTCTTCCTTCAGAATTCATCTTGCGGTGTCCTGTCCCCCAGGGCACCTGTGCTGTGCCCCCAGGCAAAGTTAATACTCCGCCATTCGGCTGATGCTCAGGTCTCTCCTGCTGTCTCTGCTGTCCGGCATTCTCGCACCTGCGCAGTGCCTCCCACAGGGAGAAGGCCTCTGAGGCTATCCGCTGAACTAAGTTCGGCAGCAGAAGCACAGGAGGGATTTTCAGATTGTAAGAGCTCGTGTCAGCCCTGCCTCCTGCCTCTCTCCCCGTCCAGGGTTAATTCAGCTCCGGGGGTGGGCACCAGCCCCGCCAGCCTCATTCAGGTGAGAGCACGACTGAGGCATGGTGTGTTGTGTCTTTTCAGCATCACCTTCTCCATTCCAGAAGGTTCCTTGGTGGCCGTGGTGGGCCAGGTGGGCTGTGGAAAGTCGTCTCTGCTCTCAGCACTCTTGGCCGAGATGGACAAGGTCGAGGGTCATGTGGCTATCAAGGTAGGAAGACTGGGTGAGTGGGGGCAGTGGGGGGGAGCTGATGGCCTGAGAGGAAGGTCACGTGCGATGCTCTCCTTCCTTTCATATGTTCTCTGTGCCTGAAGCAAGAGCAGCGAGGCCCCTCTCCTCCTTCCTGCTCTTCTCTGTGCCATCCTAGAGATGTAGCATCTATTTCCTGCTGTGTCCCAGCACCTGGAAGAATGCCCAGCACATAGAGGGCACTCAGTAAATATTCAGTAAACACACAAGTGCCCCCTGGTCTGCTTGCCGTCTCTTCTTCCCTCCCCATCTCTGCCCCGCAGTGTGCATCTCGTGATTTCTCTATCTACGAGTCTCTCTGGCTTGTTCTGTCCCTATGGATCTCTCTGCGTTATCTCTTTCTATAAAAGTAACAGAACTTAAAAATTTTGATTTATGTCATTGGAATGTGATCTTAGTGAATTCTTTTTAAGGGAACTGTTTAAATGCTGGGGGAACTGTTCGAATTCTTAATATGGAGCTAAAACAGACTGTGATTTTTATTGCTTTTAAATACACAAAGTACTTGAACTAAACTGGTATATTCCTAAAGAGAGAGACTAAGAGGCTGCTTTAGTGAACAAATAAGTCCTTTAGAAATCAAGAGTCCTGTTTTGCATCAGCTCATCCTCCGGCAGGGCCTCTTCCTGATGGAGGAATACTTCCCTCGGAGTTTCGTTGACACCAGTGTTACCTGGAGTGGGGTCTGCAGAAAACTCGCCTTTGGGATGTTTTGGGAATGAAGACTCCCCTGCTCAGGCTAGTTTGGGAAATACTGCATACTCTGATTCCTCCCCTCTTGGAGCCTTAGGAGAAACATTAATAAAATAAAGGCTCTGAGAAGTCCCGCAAGGCAAGGAGAAAACCCTGTTTAATTTTGGTGAGCTCAGCAGATCTGCCTGCACCTCTTCATTGTCTTGGCAGCAACTATTGACACCCCCAGGATTGCTGTCTCTTAGAATATGCTTTTGGGGATGCTGGTTTATGCTGCTGTTTTTATTTCAGTGCTAAATCTTTTCTTTGTTGATTATATGATGCCCTTTAGCCTAATAGGTATTAGTAGAAAGTATATATTACAGTAGTTGGGTCCAAACTAATAACACAGAGGTCTCCAAACTATGGTCCGTGGGCCAAATTGCGGCCCCTGAGGCCATATCTGGCCCTCGCTGCACTTCCAGAAGGGGCATCTCTTTCATTGGTGGTCAGTGTATGGAGTACTGTATATGGTGGCCCTCCAGTGGTCTGAGGGACAGTGAACTGGCCTCCTGTGTAAAATGTTTGGGGACCCCTGTAATAACATCTAGCTGTTGTTTCAGGAAATGTTCTTCCATTACTTTCAAGTACATGTTATGAAGTAAGATGAATGGGTCACATGAGTTAGGTTACTGAAAGAAAATTACAAATTATGGTGGAATCCATAATTTGTAATTATGGGTTCTGTTTCATTAATCCTGGGTTTCCCCAGCCATAGCCCTAGTGACATTTTGTGCTGGATAATTCTCTGTGGCTGGGCCGTCGGGACACTGTGGGATGGTTAGCAGCATCCCTGGCCTCCACCCACTGGATCCCAGTAGCAACCTCCAGTTGCGAGAACCAAAAATGTCTCTGGACATTGTCAGATGAACCCTACATGGCAAAATTGTCCCTTGTTTTAAAGGAAAAAGCCTTTAAATACAAAAATGATGGAGCTGGAATTTAAGGGTGCACTGAGGGTCTGGTTTGACGAGGTTGCAGGCTGCTTTGTGACTGGTCATTTTGCCCTGGTAGGGGAGCGCCTCCCCCTCTGCGTGTGGTCTTCTTGACACCTTACATTATGTGGAAATTAAGACACAACAGCATTTTGAAATGGACGAGTTTGATATCACAGAAGTCCTTCCTTAAATTTCATCAAGGAAATTCCCTCAAGAAATGCTTTCTTGATGTTCCTAACTAAGTTTTTATTTAAAAAGCAAAACAAAACCGTTTAAAGGTCTCTTCTGCTTTTTCCTTTTAGTATTTACCACAACTGTAATCAAATAATTTTTAAAATCATGGCAGGAATTTCCCATTCGTGGGATGTTTTGTTCACTGATGGAGCCATTCAATGCATATTTACTAAATACTAACTGTAATTTCACCAATGAGGATTTCACCTCTAAAACTCCCACTGTTGGTTAGTGTGGGTTCTGATCTCAGCCTCGGCATTGGTTGTCCTTTGTAAACTCGGTTTCCCTCGTGTTGAAACAGTGGGTGTAATGAAAGTCACTTGTGAAGTAGGGCCTTTCTGGCATGTGGATGAGCTGGCCGCTGCCTCATTAACGAAGTCTGTCTCTGTCTCTTCTCCACTTGCCATCTAGGGCTCAGTGGCCTACGTCCCCCAGCAGGCCTGGATTCAGAATGATTCCCTCCAAGAAAACATCCTATTTGGCCGCCAGCTACAGGAACGGTATTATAAGACTGTGATAGAAGCCTGTGCCCTCCTTCCAGACCTGGAAATCCTGCCCAGTGGGGACCGGACAGAGATTGGTGAGAAGGTTAGTACAGCCACAGCATGGCCCCTGTAGCAGTCAGTTATTGCTGTGTAATAATCAAAAAAGAATCTCAGTGGTTTATGATGTTAAACACTTTTTCCCTTATTTGTGGGTGTGTGAGTTGACTGTGATCAGATGGGCCAGACTGAGCTCAGCTGGGTGACTCTGCTCCATGTTGCAGGCCAGCTGCGCTTTGCTCCAGGCTGTGGATTGGGTCCAGGTCTGCCCTCATGGCTTCTTTACTGGGGCCTGACTGGGGGGCCAGCAGCTCCCCTGGGGAAAGTTCTTCTCATGGGAACAACAGAAGTCCAACATAACTAAAAATAATCTGTCCCTTAAAGCACACTATCATCTTCACATAAAATAGATCAGTTGGTTGAGCCCAAAGACAAGGGACCAGGAAGTATACTCTGCTTTGTAGTTAAGTGACTGCAGAGTCCCCTGATAAAGGGCACTGTATAGGGAGGAAGAGGTGTCAGTGATTCAGATGTACACAGTCTCCTCCAAAACAGTGATAACAATGAATAGTTAATACTTTTGAGCATTTACTATATGTATCAGGCACTGTGCTGCACACTTTACATATTTTTGTCCTCACAGCCAGCCCATGGGATGGGATTTACTGTTTTCCCCATTTAGTGGTTGAGGAAAAGGCAGTAGGAAGTAGCTAAGTGACTTGCCTGTCCTACCTCTGGGCCTTTGCACATGCTTTTCTGCCTGGCCAGCTTGTGTTAGCGCTCCCTGGTGGTTACCTGGTATGTACTGGGCACATGCAAATATTCCACAGCGGCACCAAGAGCTTTCCTGTCCATTTTCAGTTCCAAGCCAGGGGCCCCACCAGCTCTCTTAGTTGATGAATGATATCTTTTATTTGACAGAAATCTGCAGATAAGGTTGGTTTTTTTTTTACTCTTTTTTATTTTTTTTTATAGTGTCTATTTCTGCTACTTAGTGACTCCTAACTCTCCTTGTCTGGGTTCCAGCACAAAAATCTGGAGGAAGGGAATGTGATTGGCTTGGCTATGATCTGTTATCTGCCCCTGGGCCAAAATGCTGTGGCTGGAGGGTCCATGCAAAAACAGTGTGGCT
Source organism: Rhynchonycteris naso (assembly GCA_037038555.1). Classification (NCBI taxonomy): domain Eukaryota; kingdom Metazoa; phylum Chordata; class Mammalia; order Chiroptera; family Emballonuridae; genus Rhynchonycteris; species Rhynchonycteris naso. The sequence goes on along the minus strand of CM073000.1, from coordinate 186,624,926 downwards.
GCCAGTTCACCATCTTAGAGCATGGGGTGACAGGCATCTCTTAGGAGAGGCTGGACAGGTAACCCAGTGGGTGTCCACTTTGATTCCTTAGCCAGATACGCAAGTAACATTGTTTATCTGTCATGGGAGGGCCATGCCTGCTGCTCTGTAGTCCATGTAGTGCCCCACTGCAAATTAGAAAATGGAGCCATTCTTGCTAGTGAGTGGGTCTGGATTCCAGTGCCCCCAGGTTACAGCCCCCTGGGCTGTAGGTGGCTTCACCAGTGAGTTTTCTCGTAAAAAATGTTAGCTGTTAACAGTAGCAACAACAGTAGCAGCAATAATAATAATATCACTACCACATCCTCTGCTGCCTTCCATCAGACTCAAAGGTCAGGAGCCTTTCCTGTAGCCAACATCATTAAGTGCCACCAGCCACCTGTGCTAAATGCCCGCTCTGCCCCACGCCGTCTCTCAGCAGCTGCCTGGTGGCTGAGACCTTCTCCCCCACCTGTTGTACAGGTGAGGCTAAATCTTGTGCAAGGGCGGTCTCGTGCCCGTGCTGCTGCACAGGAGGAGGAGGTTGCCGCCCTGCCAGCTCTCCAGTCTGGGTCCCGTGCGTCCCAAGCAGGTTGCCCTTTCTGTGTGTCTTGAGTTTTCCCAGCAAGCCCACCTTCTGCCATGTGTCTCCCCAGGGAGTGAACCTGTCTGGGGGCCAGAAACAGCGCGTGAGCCTGGCCCGGGCCGTGTACTGTGACTCTGACATCTACCTCTTCGACGATCCCCTGTCGGCAGTGGATGCCCACGTGGGAAAACACATATTTGAAAATGTGATTGGCCCCAAGGGGATGCTGAAGAACAAGGTACGGGTGGGAGGGGCAGGGCTCGAGGTCTGGCTCTTGCACGTTGGTTAAGCGGGAATGTGCCCCTTTCAGGAATCCTTCACTTCCCAGACTTTTTTTCTTTTTTCCGTTGGACTTAAGAACATTTTCTAATGCTTCACTTGGAAGCCTTGCCAGGCTGGCCATCTTGCTTGTCATCATGGAGGCAAGTCCTTCGCACTAACTTGAAGTCATTGCCTCTGTATGGCCAAAAAGGGCCCCTCTTCCTGATTTAGAAATGGGGTGGCTTCATAGAAGGAAATCCCACCCAAGATATCCTGTGACCAGGCAGGCAGCTCCCTCTTCCTTTCCCAGATGACCATGGGCGAAGGACAGAGGTTTGGATCAGGAAGACTGCTGTAACACCTTGACCTGACAGGAAATGGTTCCTGACCTCTTTTATTACTTAATTTTTTAGAGGGTGGGGGTACTGGTTGATTCTTTTCATTTTTTTTTTAATTAAAATAGTAACACATGCCCATGGGAAAAATATATGAGATTCATAAAAACATGAAGAAGAAAAAGAACAGTAGTTATGTCTCATCTCACAGCCTGGAGGTTTTTTATTTTTTTCAAGTCTTTTCTGTGTGTATAAACTTTTTTGACAGGGTTATCACGTCATACACATACGTAGTGAGCACCCTGCCACTTACCCTTTTGTACGCATTTCCATACACACCACAAAATTCTGTGTAGACATAATATTTAAATATTAAAAATTTTGGCCTGACCAGGTAGTGGCACAATGGATCGAGTGTCACCCTGGGACTCTGAGGACCCAGGTTAGAAACTAGAAGGTTGCCAGCGTGAGCCAGGGCTCAAGAGTGCAGGGTTGCTGGCCTGAGCATGGGATCATAGATATGACCCCATGGTCGCTGGCTTGGCTGGAGGCCCCTGGTTAAGGCGCGTATGAGAAGCAATCAATGAACAACTAAAGTGCTGCAACTATGAGTTGATGCTTCTCATATCTCTCTCCCTTCCTGTCTCTCTCTCTCAGTAAAATCTAACTAAATAAAATAAAATAAATAGTTATCGAAGTTATACCTGCCCATGGTAACAAAGTCGGAGTATAAAGAATACGTGTGGAGTGAATAAAGCGGTCCTCCCTGTCCTGCACCCAGCCCCCCTCGAGGATGGGCCGGCAGTCGGCCTGCTCTGTTTTAGCACAGCCCTTAAGCTAACAATGGTCTTTACAGTTTTACGTGATTGGAAAAACCTCTGAAGAAAAATACTGTGTGACATATGAAAATGGCATTAAGTTAAATAGCAGCATCCATGAAGGAAGCTTTGTGCGAATGCAGCGGGCTCATCCCCCTGAGCCTGTGTGTGACTGTCGCACCCTGCAACCCCGGGGCTGGGCGTGGCCACAGCGGCCCAGGGTCCGAAAAACGGGAAGGATTCACCATCAGTCCCTTTAAGAAAAAGTGTGTCACCTCATGTAGTTTGGTGTTTTCCCAAACTTTCAGGTCATTAGGTAAAAGATAGCTATGTCTACAAGTTTCAGTTTTTTGGAGAGCATGGGAGTAGATGGCTACTTGAAAAATGAAACCATTGCATGCAAAGTATTTTGCATCAGTCATTTTTTAAATATGTCTGCATGTGCTTGGTTCCCTCCCTCCCTTTCATCCTTCATATTTTTGTTTAAAAATAGCCTTTTCTTGTTAAAATTGCAACACCCCCACCATCCTTCCCCACCCCCCTTTGTGCTGTGTATCACTGTCCAGCACATAGTGTCTCTCACGTTGTTCACTTCTCCCCCGACCCTGGAATCTGGAACAAGGATCTTTGAATCCTTTCCTGTTACTCCCGCCCCCCACCCCCACGTCCTAGCACACGTGTTGAATGGAAACACCCAGATTGTCCCAGGTGTGCATCCCCTTCAAACAGGAGCTCCGCCTTCTAGGTGCGGGGCGATGCCCTCTCGCACAGGTGTGCTGACCTGCCCGGTCTCCTCTTTGCCCACAGACTCGGCTCCTGGTTACACATGGTATCAGCTACCTGCCACAGGTGGATGTCATCATCGTCATGAGCGGTGGCAAGATCTCCGAGATGGGCTCCTACCAGGAGCTGCTGGCCCAGGAAGGGGCCTTCGCTGAGTTTCTGCGCACGTACGCCAGCGCCGAGCAGGAGCAGACGGAGCAGGACGAGGGTAGGGTGGTACAGTGCCTCCAGAGCGGATGGCGCCTTGCAGGACCCCACCTGTTCCCTGGAGGTTCCCATCAGCTGCTGTGGGACTCATTGGGGTGTCAAGCAGGGACTGTGCTAGGCCCCCTCGGGAACCATCTGCAAGGACCATCTTCACCCTTTCAGACTGAACTGTGGTGGGGCCCCAGTGCTTTACGGGCCTGGGCAGCAGACCTGGGCCAAGTCCCAACACTTTTCTGTGATTTGGCTTTGGACCTCCTGAGCTTCAGGTTCTTGTGACAAAAAATAGGGACAATGATAATTATAGAAGCTGATGACATGTGACTTAACCCAGATGTGAGGGTTAGGAGGCAAGGTGGTTGAGCATGCAGGCTTGGAGCTGGCAGGACTGGGGTTCAAATCCAGCTGCTGCTCTTACCAGCTGTGTGACCTCAAACCCCTTCTGAGCCTGTTTCCTCACTGGCAAAGCAGTATAACAACAGAACCTACCTTCTGGCATTTGGTGTAGATTAACATGCTACATTACAGGAAGCCTCTGGCATGGTGCCCAGTGCAGGGTGTTTGTTCATAAATGACATGCTGTCTCTACTTCCCTGGAAAGAGTTGCCTCTCTTTTACCCCCACACCATAGACACCTGCCGGGTCAAGATAGACCTGCCCACTTCCCAGCCCCTGCACCTTGTCTCCCCTCCCAGGCCAGGACTCTCAGAGCAGGGACAGTCTCAGAGGTGTCTTGAATCCTGGCCTGGGACCTCACCCTGTCTTTATCTGACGCAGATACGGCAAGTCTTCTAAGAATCCTGTTCTCTCTTATCAGGAGGTTTAAAAGTCAGAGGATTGGTTTGCAGCCTGTGCAGGTTGCCCTGTGTGTCATCAGTCAGACTGGCTCTCAGATGGTCCTCTGCTCACCTCTCTCTGAGCTTCGACCTGTGTTAACATGGAGAGGTCATCTGATGGCTTTTCGGCTTTGGTTTCAGCTGTTGCTAAAAAGAGTGGAACTGCACAGAGGTCAGCTATCCTACCCTGAGATGCCTCTCCCAGCAGCTAATGCCAGACTTCTTGAGCCTCTGTGGCGTGTTTGTTATGTACCTGGCCCCCAAACAGGTCACAGGCAGACTGTGTTCCGGGACGGGGCTGCAGGGCTGCCCCATTGCATAGCTCCTCTGGACAAAGTTGTCACCAAAGTGCCTGTGATGTGAAGGCAGTGCTCACTGGGGCGTCTCTTCTCCACAGAAGCCATCTTGCTGAATCCTTCTAACAACTCCTCAGGGAGGTAGAATTAGTTCTCCCAGGTCACTGGTGAGGAAACTGAGGCTTAAAGAAACTACCCCCTTCTACATCTGGAGCAGGCAGGTCTCTGTCTGGGGGAAAGGTGCTGATAACTAAGAAAGCTACTTATTCATTGATTTAGGCGTGCAACAGGCATAATTTATGGGGCACCTACTATGAGTTAAGTACTGGTATTTTCCTCAGTCTGCTGTAATAAGTCACCACAGATTGAGAAGGTTGGCTGTCACAAATGTGCTGCCTCACAGCTCTGGAGGCAACAGTTCTGCAAGTCTGAGAGCAAGGTGTTGGCGAAGTGTCTTCCTTCTGAGCGCCGTGTGGGAGTGTCTGTTCCACTCTTCTCCAGCTGCCGGTGGTTTGCTTAAAATCTCTGGCATTCTTTGGCTTGTAGAAGAATCATCCTGATTTGCCATAATTTTCACATGGCGTTCACCCCGTGAGTGTGTCTAAATTTACCCCTTTTTATAAGGATGCTGGTTATAGAATTAGGGCCCACCCTAATGACCTCATCTTTTCTTTTTCCCCCTTAACTGTAGGCAGTGGATAACTGACTTAGTAAAACTTGTAGTGTAATAGGCTTATACGAAGCTTCTTTTGTAGACTTTAAACAAATTGGGTAAACAAATCTGATAAATATGTTCATCCATGAATAATATTTACTAAGCATCTGTAAACCATGTATACCCTATAAAAACCATGGTACTAATGACCTCATCCTAACTAGTGACATCTGCAAAGAGCTTTTCTCTAAATACACTCACATTCTGAGGTACTGGGGGTTAGGACTTCAACATAGGGATTTGGTGGGGAGATATAACTCGGCCCATAACTGCACTCACTGTTCTAGGTGGGTTTTTTGTTTGTTTGTTTTTTACAGAGACAGAGAGAGAGTCAGAGAGAGGGATAGACAGGGACAGACAGACAGGAATGGTGAGAGATGAGAAGCATCAATCATTAGTTTTTCATTGTGAAACCTTAGTTGTTCATTGATTGCTTTCTCACATGTGCCTTGACTGCTGGCCTTCAGCAGACCGAGCAACCCCTTGCTCAAGGCAGCAACCTTGGGTCCAAGCTGGCGCGCTTTTTGTTCAAGCCAGATGGGCCTGCACTCAAGCTGGCGACCTTGGGGTCTTGAACCTGGGTCCTCCGCATCCCGGTCTGACGCTCAATCCACTGTGGCACCGCCCGGTCAGGCTGTTCTAGGTTTTGGAGAGATGGAAGCAAGCAAAGTCCCTACCCTTGTGGTGTTTGGTATCTAGTGGGAGCGAAAGGCAATAAATCCACAAATATAGATGGTTTTGTACATCATTAAATACTATGAATTTAAAAACTGAAGGATCATGTGCTGGGGTATGATAGGCTAGCACAGCAGCAACTCGGAGGGTGGCCTGAGAAGCCTTCTGAGAAAGTGACATGGGCATGGAAAGGAGCCAGCAAGGAGAATAGGAGAGGAACAGTGTTCTGACATGGAACAGTAAGTGCAAAGCCTCAGGCCTGAGCTCAGTAGGTTTAAGGAACAAAATGGCAGCGAGTGTGTCCAGACCATGGTGGACAAGGGATGGGGTGGGAAATGAGGCTGGCAGGGGAGTCATGCTCCAGAGCCTTCAGGGTAAGGAGTTTGGGTTTGGGTCTAGAAGTAGTGGGAAACCACTGAATGTCAAACAACTTGTCTGAGGATACTCAGTGGCTGCAGGTACATTTGGGATCTCAGGGCTGGTATCTTAAGTTTCCAGGTCTGCCTGGGGTGGGAGCTCATTCATTCCTCAGACTTAGAGTTTGCTGCAGCGGTCCTAGTGGTTTTTAATAAGTGCTTTATTGAGATATAATTCTCATGCCATATAGGTTACCCAGTGAAAGTGTATAATCCAGTAGTTGTTTTTTGTTTTGTTTTTATTTTGTTTTGTTTTGTTTTTATTAAGGGAGAGGTGGGGAGGCAGAGACAGACTCCCATATGCTCCCTGACTGGGATCCACTTGGCAAACCCAGTAGGGGGCGATGCTCTGCCCATCTGGGGCCACTGCTCTGTTGCTCAGCAACTGAACCATTTAAGTGCCTGAGGCAAGGCCACCGAGCCATCCTCGGTGCTCGGGGCCAACTTGCTCAAACCATTTGAACCATGGCTGGGGGAGAGGAAGAGAGAGAGAGAGAAGAGGAAGTGGTGGAGAAGCAGATGGTGTGCCCGGACCAGGAATTGAACCTGGGTTCTCCACATGCCAGGCAGATGCTCTACCACTGAGCCAACCAGCCAGGGCTAATCTAGTAGTTTTTAGTATATTCAGAGTTGTGCAATCACCCACAGTCAGTTTCAGAACATTTTCATCAGCCCTCAAGAAAACCTAGCATCCATTAGCAGTCATCTTCCTATTTTCCCTAGGCAACCACTAATCTACTTGCTATTTCAATAGATTTGCCTATTCTGGACATTTCTATAATGTGGTATTTTGTGACTGGCTTTCTTCACTTTGCGTGACATTTTCAAGTTTTATCTGTGAGGTAGCATGTATCAGTACTTTATTTCTTTTGATTTTTGAATAATATTTTATTTTGTGAGTATACCACATTTTATTTACTTATCAGTTCATGAACATTGTTGAGTTGGTTTTATGTTTTGACTATTATGAATAATGCTGCTCTGCACCCTAGTTTTGTTTAGTTTTTTTAAGCGAGAGGAAAAGAGACAAAGAGTTAGACTCCTACATGCCCTGGACTAGATTCACCTGGCAACCCCCATTTGGGACCAATGCTCTGCTTATCTGGGTCTGATGCTCACAACCAAGCTATTTTTAGTGCCTGAGGCAGAGGTTTGATGGAGCCATCCTCAGTGCCCAGGGCCAAGGCACTTGAGTCAATGGAGCCATGACTGTGGGAGGAGAAGAGAGAAAGAGAAAGAGAGGAGTGGGAGAGAAGCAGATGGTCTCTTCTCCTGTGTCCCCTAATCTGGAACTGAACCCAGGACATTCATATTCTGGGTCGATGCTCTACCACTGAGCCAGTGTTTTTTTGTTGTTGTTTTTTGCCAGTGTGAGATAGCTGATCCTCCCTTCAGCTTTTAAACTCACTGATTGAGTGAGTTTCTACATGTTCACACTCTTGTGGTTGGAAAGTTTTGCCTTGAGTCTAGTTTATTTTCCTCTTGCTGCAGAATCTCCTTCCATGAAGTCCAAGTCAAGCCAAGGTCACATGACGAGTGGTGGCTACCTTAGTATAACTGTATTTTAACAACCTGCTTTGTGGGCTACAGTCAGGCAAAAGTAACCCTCTACGCTTTCCAAATTGACACGTGTGGCTTTAACTGAGTCTTTAACTGAGAATGAGAGATCCCTATTCATTTTCTACTGAGGCAGATGGGAACATCCTTAAACCCCGTTGGCCACAGATGGCTTTTTTTCCCTTCCCCTCCTCCCCAGCTGCAGGAACACTGCCAATGTCTTTTTCTCTTTTTCTTTTTTTTTCTTCTTTTGGTGCACATCAGTACTTAATTTGGTGATGAAAATAACGTCCACCATCCTAGTACCCCTGTGTGGTCATTTTCCCAATTCAGCCACCCAGCTTCCTGCCGGGCAGGACACAGAAGTCCTCAGCCTGTGTGTCTGAAGTGGCCCCCTTTCTTTCTGCCTCCACGGAAGGGCCCGGTGATAAGGCTTAGCGTCCGGGTCTAGCCTTGCTTAGCCAGCTCCAAGTGCCAGTGACCTTGGATTTATTTGAACCACATTCTTGGCTCTCCTAAAGGGAAACTTTCTTGCCTTGTTGGCTTAATCAGGTCTGTTTTAGAACTCCCAGGCTGAAGGGGGAGTGTTTGGTTTTGGGGGTTCTTTCTCATTGGGGTAAGGAAGGGGGGGAGATGTAACGGGAACCAGGTTTGGCGTGAGGAGATGTCCGTCTCCAGGGACATTCATTATACTGATTTCTAGGAAACTTTTTTTTTTTTTTTTTTGGTGGGAAAGAGATTTACAAATTGTCTCAAAATCTTTGTACCTGAAAGGTGAAGAACATTTTTACTCTGGTTTCTTTGTCAGTAACCAGACCTAGAGGCACAGTTTCCACCAGGGAACATTGTGCTTTTCAGGGAAACTTGGCAACACCTGCAGACACGATTGGTTGTCGCGGCTGGGATTGGGGGGGTGGGTCTCACCAGCATCTGGTGGGTAGAGACTAGAGATGCTGTTGAACACCCTACAATACACAGCCCACCTCCCCCGCCCACTGACAGCAGAGTGTGCCATTGGACCCACAGCAGTGAGGAATCCGCGTCGGGCTGCCCAGGCCCCTCCTCATTATCTCGTGCGAAAGACCTTCATTCCGACAATGTATCCACTTTTCAGAACCTTGTTTGAAGTTTCTTTCAATCCCATGACTAATTTTTCCCCCCTTTCATATTTTTGCTGATCTTCTCTTGACATTTTAATATCAATTTTTGCTCATTGTGGACAATAGCAAACAGTAGAAAAGCGCAGAGAACTGGGAAAAAGAACCTCCTTCCACTCTCCCACCTCCCAGAGGGGCGGGGACTGCATTGCTGTTTGGCCTCTTTCCCACCTGTCTCTTTTTCCATCAAATCTCCTGCCCCTCCTTGTCTCACCCCCTAATATCAGGTCATAAACGCCTTCCTATATTACAAAACTCTGCCATAAACACTGAGCATCTGCTGGAGAGTCCGTCTGCAGACAGCACATTCCTTTCGACTGTCCTCAGTGGCCCTATTTCTTCCTCTTTTGAGTATAAAGAACCTTCAGGACCCAGTGTTGGGGGGGCAGGGTGGGGTGATACAGCTGGTCACTTCCGTTTTTGGTCAAAAGCGAGGCGTTGACTACAAAGCAGTGACTTGGATCCTTCCCTTAGGGAGGCTTGCCCGCTGGCCCTTGCCCAAGCGGAGTTCCAGAACCTTCTTGAGTAAAGGCAGTATTGCTGGAATAAACAGTGAGCCCGTGAGGTGCCTGCTTGGAGGGCCAGCAGCTGGCTGAGCACACACAGCCCAGGCAGCGCATCAGGGGTTCAAGGGCAGGGACGGGGCCTGGGTAATCGACTTCACAGTCCCCCATCTGGTGCCTAGAAACACTCCAGGAACACTCCTGGAATTAACAAGTTTCTCGTCTTTGCTTAAAAAATAAAACAAACGAACAAGAATTATTTCACAGCATCATTGGTTTTGCCCATTAGCCTGCTTCATGTTTCTTCGTGGTGCTTATCACTGCCTGACTGTAAATTCTGGATCTGCTGGTTTGTTGATTGTGTTTTTCTCAGTTTAAGCTCCATGAGGGCTTTTTGGTCACCTCTGGACTGAGAACAGTGACTGTCCCCTGGTAAGCTATAAATGTGCTGAGGGAGTGGTTGCATTGCCCCTTGATTATTGCAGTCATGCCCTATGTGACCAGTCTGTATAGGTCTGTGGGCTTTGGACATTAGCACAGCTGCAGAAATACCCCAGACTGGAAAACCAGAGGAGCTGGTTTCATCCGTTTTCTCAGGGCTGGTGTAGAAGCCACGTTGTGGGTACTGGCAGTGAGAGGGCACCACGTGGCCGATGGGGGCCCCCTTCTGGCATCGGCAGGTCAGCTCTGCTCGTTCACCTGGCCATTCGTTAATCTGACATCTGCCCATCAAATGCAGGCAGAGTGCCTGTGGTTTGCCTGGTATTCCAGCCACGCGTGCCTGTGAGCTATGGCCTGGGCCCCTCCGCGCTGTCCCAACTGGCACACCTACCCTGGCACGCTGGAGTACCCTTCTTCTTTCCCTCTGCCGCCGTGAAGCAGGTGTAAAGACAGAGGTTGGTCTGCTCTTCTTATGTTTAAACACTTAACAGTTACAGCTTTTAGAGAAAGGTGCTGGCCTGGCGCAGTGTGCTTATCAGGGATCCACCTGGAATGTGTGGGATGGGGAAACTGAGGCACAAATGCAGCAGGTTCCTCGATGATCCTTGCCTCTCACCCTTAAGAGAACACATCCATTCGTCCCCTCTGGGCATTATGTGGGTTTAAGGAGAGAGTTTGCCTCAGTTCCTAACACTTTCTTGATTCTTGTGACTTCCCAGGCAGCAAAGTGGTGGCCGAGGAGGAGGAAGGTCAGTGACACGTGGGTTAGAACTGCCTGTGCTTGCAGCATGAGGTCGTAGACAGACTTGTCCTGTTGCTGCATGCCTGGGAAGGGGCCTCAGACGTTTGCTCTTCCACCCCCTTCCGTTGTCCATCTAGCAAACATTTACTGGGCACCTACTGTGGTCCAGACTTTCTGCTGGGCACTTAGGGATACAGTTTGAATCTCTAGCTCTCCTGTTCATCAGCTGGGTGACTTACTGTCTCATAGGTCAAATGGCCATGACTAGCATGCCTTGAAAGAGATCCTGGCACATGGTAGATGGACATGAATGGCAGCAGTTTGATTATTACTGATTATTTGATTATTATGCCACTCATACCCCCTGGGCGTGGGCAAGACCGTGGCAGGCCCCAGCAGGTGCAGGTGATACATCCCTGATGGAGTAACTGAGGTGGCTGTGCGTGCCCAGAGAGGGATGTATTCTAGCAGAATTTTAGCAGGAAAGGCCACCCCATCTCCCTTAAGCGATATAAAGGCCTAAACTGGTCACTGGAGCCGACCCAGCCCTCTTGCCTTCTGTAACCTGTATTGTGTGGCTGAAGGCCCAGGCAGAGGGTCACAGAAACTGACTCCGGCCACTTAACAAAAAAGAGTGTTTGCTGGAAGGACACCAGATAGCTCAGAAACCAAAGGCAGAAATGGACGATAGGATTCAGGAAATGAGAACACTGGGAGAGGGGTTCTGGTGAGGTGACCTTGGGTAGGGGGAGCCTGGGGCACCCTAACAGGACTGCCAAGACCACAGGAAGAGGTGGGGGCTAATGCCCTGCAAAGAAGGCAGATGGAAGGACACATTCACGTTGTCCTTCTCGGACTCTGTCCTTCCCCTTGTGAAGGAGGATTTTCTAGCTGCCACAATTGGTGCATCAACCTGACAAGAGGAGGCAGCCACCAGAAGGCCACTGTGGGGGTCCTCGTCAGTCCTGGGGGCTGGTGCTGAGTGAGGAGCAGGAGGAAGCAAAGGTTGAGGGTTACAGAAAGTGGCTTGGGCAGCCAGGTGGGACAGCCGGGCTCTCTGAAGCACTTGCCCACAGCACAGGGGTCTCTGGGAGTGTTTTCAGGCATCCCCATCCTTGCGCAGAGAAAGATGGTCAAGGCCAGGCCTGGGTGCCAGGTGCCATACATGTGTGTGAGCGCTGGCTACATGCGGCTGCATGGGAAGTCCTGCCTGTTATCACTCTTATTTTTTTTGGTTTAGTTTAGATTTTTTTTTTTAACTAAAAACAAAGATGCTGACATTAAAAGAAATGTTTACAGCAGTGATTCTCAGTCCTGGCTGTGTGCAAGAATTATCTGTAGACCATATATTTTTTTTTTCTGTAGACCATATTTGAAATGCAGAAAACGATAAGCACCACAGTGGTGTCTTAGATTTACCAAGCACTGTGCGCAGCTCATTCATCTTCCTGCTTACGAGGGTACATGCTGTTGTCACTCCCATTTTGCAGATGTGGTAGTTGAGGATCAGAGGTTCATTATTTCCCCAATACACACCGCTAGGAAGTGAGAGAGCACTTCACACCTGATCATGCTCTAACTCAGCGTGGGGACCCTGTCTCCCTGGGAGAGTCACTGCAGGCACCTGGGCTGCGCTCTGGGCATCCCTGGGTGGTTGGTTCACAGCCAAGATTGAGAATCATGGCATGGAACCCCTCCCTGCACCCTAGGAATGGGCCCTAGCTTTCTGTTTTTGTCTTCCCGTGGTTGTCCTCCCAGAGAGCCTAGCCTGCCTCTTTGCTTCTGCCTTTATGCATGTCACATCAGCATGTTCCCAGGGTCACCCTGACTGCATATTTATCCCCTTTTGTAACTTCTCTCCTGCATCCCTCCCCTCCTTGTCTGGGGTCATCCCTTTAGAGCCATATGTCTGCTCTCTCTCATGCTGCGTCCCCCACGCCGGCGCAGAGGGAGAAAGGGGAGTAGGGTGGGGGCATCAGCGTCTCACTGAGCAGGCGGGAAGATTAAAGGAAAGAATATATTGCAGCACAACGGCCCCCACTCGCTTGATAAATGTTAGCCGTCACCGTCAAGGGTACAGTGATTAGTGTTGATGGTGGGTACTTCCTTTCCTGGGACTGGTAGATACCCATGGTGGCCATATCAGTCATTAAAGTACTTCCTTCCTGTTGGGGAAGCAGCCAGAGGTGCAGGTACCCCCTACCCTGGACCTTCTAGACCACCCTTGATCAGACAACCAAAGGGTTAACTCGACAGGCTACCCCAGGGACTTGGTTGGCTGGTGCCCCTGTCAAAACTGGGTGTTACTTATTTTGAGTATCACCACTGCTGGGGATGCTTGGGGACCAGAGAGCTGTGCCTCTCCCCACCCCCGCCTGCCTGATCCTTGCACCCTGCTCCCCCCTCTCCCCCCCCCCCCCCACCCGCTAGCCAAGCTTCTTGCAGCAGCGAGACTGTCAACTTAACTGGTTTGTACCCTTGCTGCTGGCACAGGACACCTGCTCAGGCCTAACACCCTCAGCTATTGGGACCCTTGAGTCAGTTGCAAACCAACATCCCTGTCCCGAGCAAACTCCTGCACCCCCGCCAGGAGCCTGCTTCCGGGCCCAGCAAAGTGGGTTTTGCTCTTTGAGCTTCCTGAAGGCCAGGTTTTCTGCCATCTCTGCCCAGAGTGACGGGTTTTCTTTGTCTTTGGTTTTAGCCTTGGCTCTTGAAACCCTGATTGCTCCTTTCCTCTCCCTGTCTTCTGCCAGCAGTAGCAGGCCTGGGCGGTCCCGGGAAGGAGGCGAGGCAGATGGAGAACGGCATGGTGGTGACGGACACTGCGGGGAAGCAGCTGCAGAGGTAACCGGGGGGGGGGGGGGGGGCTCCATGTGTTTCAGCACCACGTGTCTGCCCTCCGCCTGGGGGGAGAGAGGAGGTACAGGGTGCCACAGCTTGGCTCGACCTACCAAAAAAGGCCTTCAGCTCTCTAGGGTCGAGGAAAGTGCAGGCTTTCTACGCCCCCCCCCATCCTTACAGTACCCTCACTTTCCAGAGCACAGAGGCCTGAGGGGACCCTGGCACTGGTCCCACCAGGTGGCTCGATCCACACAGGCCTTGTGGTTTAACCACGAGGCTGCACTTCTGACACTCAGATTCCTTACATGGTGTGGGTTTTTGCTTAAGTCACTCTGAAGGGCCAGATAGGTTGAGGCTTTAAGAATAAGCTTTCAGACAGAGGACAATTTGACTTTGGGTGACGGGTATGCAACATAATTGAATGATAAGATAACCTGGAGATGTTTTCATTGTACATATGTACCCTGATTTATTGGTGTCACCCCATTAAAATTAATTTAAAAAAATAAAATAAAATAAAGAAGGCTTGACTAAATAAAAGGCCTCATCTTCTGAAAAAAAAAATACGCTTTCAATCTAAAATAGCCACAATAATAGTGACCTCTGCATTTTATGCATTATTAGGACCTGGGCATAGTGCCAAGCCCTGTGTAGTCTATTGAACCTGGAGGTAGTTACTGTCACCTTCCCATTTTACAGATGAGCAAACTGATAGCTCGCCACAGGTTATACAGCTAGAGAGAAGCTAAGCTGGAAGTTGAACCCAGGACCACTTACAGCTAAGTCCTACACTTTGGTGCCTTAAAAGAGATTGCATTCCGTGAGATCACTGGGTATTTGGAGGAGCCACGTTTTATGGACTTTGTTGTGTAACCTCTCCGTGCGTCAGTTTTCTCAGCTGTCAGATAGCGTGCGTGGTGTGCCTACCACAAAGGTGGTGGTAAGGCTTGCATGATATGGTACCTGTGGAGCACTTAGGACCGTGCCTTGTGCCACCAGCCCTCGGTAAACAGCACTTGGTCATTATTGGGTGAGCTGGGGCTGCCTGGACCTACTTCTATTGGGGGTGGAGGGATTTTACAGAAATGGGGTTGGGAAGGAGATTTGTACGAGCAGCTCTGCCCTCAGAACACTAGCCACAGTACCCTCCTGGACTCAGCTTTGTATCAGATGGGACAGGTGCACCTGTTGAGGCGGGGAGCTAGACGTATGTGTGTAAAGCAGTCAGCCTCGCCTGGAGTCACACCAGGGACACGGGATCACTGCCAGGTTCAGGCAGGTGGCTAGCATCATCAGTCACAGTTGCTGCCATCTAAAAATTTGCTGAAGTAGCTGAGATGAGGCGGCGTCCACGGGTGGTCCTGGAATACAGGGGCCGGTGATGAGATGCAAACTGGAGAGAGCCGTGGGCAGACTGAGCAAAAACATGCCGAACACTGGGGTATTTGTTTTCTTTTGCTATGTAACAAATGACCACCAACTCAATAGTTTGTCATCTTATGGTTTCTGTGTCTTGGAGGGTCTGGGTGTAGCTTAACTGGCTCCTCTGCTCAGTGACTCTCACAGGCTGCAGCCAAGGTGTCAACCAGGTTGGGGTCTTATCTGAAGGCTCATCTGGGGACAGGTCTACTGCCAGCTTCATGCGGCTGTTGGCAGGACTCAGTTCCTACCTGGCTGGCTGGAGGCTGGAGGCTGTCCTCAGCTCCCAGCCTCTCTAGTCTGGCTGCTGGCTCCATGGAGGCAGCAAACCAAGAAGGCAGGCGAGGGAGTCGCTGCTCGAGATGGGTCACTCTATCACCTTTGCTTGTGTGGGTCTGAGCCGTGGCTGAGAAGAGGGGATGTTCCTGTGTTCTCACGCACATGTGCCCGCATGCGCACCCACACACGCACCCACAGCCATGCCATTCCCCAAGGTTATAAGTCCCCAGGAACAGGACTGCCTCAGGGAGGAAAGATTTCTGGGTCACAGGATCTATGATTATTGGTGATGGTTTGCATCAAGCTGATGACTACTGATGGACAAGAAACGCTTTTTGAATAATGCCTGCATACAGGAACACTTCTTTCGTGGGACCCTCTGGGTTTCACTGTAAAATCAGAGGATTGAACTGGCGTGGTACTTCGTTGGGGTTGCTGTCCCTGCCCAAGGCTTCCATTGGTTGACACTCGCGTGCCTTGCTCTCCCAGACAGCTCAGCCACTCCTCCTCCTACAGCGGGGATGCCAGCCGGCACCACAACAGCACTGCCGAGCTGCAGAGGGCCGGGGCCAAGGAGGACACCTGGAAGATGATGGAGGCAGACAAGGCTCAAACAGGGCAGGTGAGGGTGGCCCCGAACTGGGGGCAGTGGTTGCGTTTATGGCCCGTCGGTGTGCGCTGGCCTTTGTTCATGCTCACTCATGTCTTCCTCTCAAGGAGCCTATAAAAGTACTGTTTCAAGTGCTGGAAACCAAGGCCTGAGAGCCTCACTGAGTCATCCAGGCTCGCAGCTGATGAGTAGCAGGGCTGGGCTTTGAACCCTGGCAGTCTGGCTCCAGGGTTGACATTTATGGTCTCTGCTGCATTTATTGCCACCTCCTTCGAGCAGCTGGGGGCCTCCCATTAGCAGGAGGCAGCCTGGTTGCTTTAAGTCAGGGCTTCCCTCCACGTGGGGTTCTGTTTTATGTGAGATGGTTTCAGGCTGCTGCAGACATGGCGCTAAAGAATATTAGGTTACGTAGTCAGAAGAAATACTTTTTCCATTTCTCTTTTCGCCCTTAGGATTACATCAGTGAGAATGTTGGTTGCTAGCTTGTCTTTAATATCTAACTGTCTTAGTCCATTTGGGCTGCTGTAACAGAATCTCGTAGACTGGGTGACTTAGGAACAATGTTAGACTGGGTGACTTAGGAACAATGTGCGTTTATTATTGTTCACACTTCTGGAGCCTGGAAATCCAAAATCAGCGCCAGCAGCTTCAGTGTCTGGTGAGACCATGCCTCCTGGTTCTTAGACAGCTGGCTTCCTGTGTCCTCCAGTGGCCGGTTGCCGAAGGGGCTGGGGGAGTCTGGGGCCTCCTTTTGTGACAGCACCAATCCCATTCACCTTCCTGGGATGAGTCACCCCTCAAAGGCCACAGCGCGAATACCATCACATTGGGGGTGGGATTTCAACATGAATTTTGGGGGATAACAAACACTCAAGTCTCTAGCACCAACAATTGCTAACTTTTCTTTGTAACAAACAGAGCAGGTTTAAAGCTCTTGTTTTGGTGTATTTTTTTATTTTATTTTATAATCACCTATATTGGCCAAGTGCCAATAATTTTCTACTTGTGGCAGTGATCCGAATTTTTTTTAATGTTTTTATTTTTTCTTAAAGAACTGGGAATTGAGTTTTTTAATTAAATAAAAAAATAAGTACACAAAAGCAACCAACCACTGAGCATGGGACCTCTGCTCCCAGCTCCTCCCCTCAGCTTGCCGTCACACCTGTGGCCTGGGGCAGACATGGCGGTGTGTGTCCTCCCCTGTGCTGTCGCGGGCCCTGCAGGGAGTCAGAGAAAAGACCCTGAATCAGGGACTTGAGAAGAAAGGACAATTTAATCCCCAGTTAACCTCGCACCCCAGAAACGTGTCCCAGTATTACCTACATTTTATATGCAAGGAAAACGGAGGCAGAGGAAGGGGGGGTAATGAGTTGCCAGAGTTGGACCGAGAGTGAAGCTGGGTTCAGCCACCCCGCCACTTCTGCCTCCCATGCTGCCACGTCCCACTGCTTGTGGGGAAGGTGTCCCTGACCCGAGTCCCACAGTCATTCAGGGACAGCAAGCACTCAGCTACAAGAGGAACTAAGGGGTGTGATAAACATGTTCTTCGTGCCGACACCACCTTCCCACTATTTGAGTTGAAGAACAGAGACTTGAAAAAGGAAACTCTTAATTATACATCTGACCTCTGACCTTTCACATGTTACATTTGAACTGGACTGTAAATTCAGACATGACTTTTATGACCCCAAATTCAGCCTGAAAGATGTGATATGACCGTGAGCTCACCTGTGAGGAAAGATGCCTGGAGTTTGTTGAAGCCAGGCCCAGCAGGGGCAGGGACCTTGACTCCGCTGCTGACTTTCTTTGTCAGATAACTAAGAGGGCAGGAGCCATAGATCTGAGCACAGGTGCTGAGCGTGGGTGGGTGTGGTGTACCGGGTCAGATGCCTTCTTTCCTGTGGCCTCCAGGTCAAGCTCTCTGTGTACTGGGACTACATGAAGGCCATTGGGCTTTTCATCTCCTTCCTGAGCATCTTCCTTTTCTTGTGTAACCACGTGGCTGCCCTGGCCTCTAACTATTGGCTCAGTCTCTGGACTGATGACCCCATCGTCAACGGGACCCAGGAGCACACTGAAGTCCGGCTGAGCGTCTATGGAGCCCTGGGCATCTCACAAGGTAGGAGCTGCCCCCTTCCCCACCACCCCCTGCCCTGCCTGATTTTGGCATTTGGAACCGCTTTTGTGTCGCGTTAGAGAATCGGTCCCCCACTGTCAAGGTCTGTAGCCCCTCAACTAAGCCCAACTGAGGTGAATGGTACCTGACACATAGCAGACACTCAGATATATGCGGAATCAATGTTTTTTGAATGCTTTGCTTTACATGCCCCTAGGAGATAGAGGGGAGGTCCACGGTGCCCATTTTACAGATGAGGAAAGTTGAGGAAGACAGGCCACCTGGAGCATTAATGAACAAGTGTCCTTGTTGCCCCCGGGATGCCTCTGTACAGTCTCATTGTAGGCTTTTACCTGCTTTCTGAGGGTGGGACTTATTAATGGGTGTAGTGTTGGCTCCCAGGGACATTTGGTAATGTCTGGAGATCCTTTTGATTGTCAAAACTTCTGAGTGGGGTGGGTGCTATAGCATCTAGAGACTGGGGGGTTGCTGAGCATCCTGCAGTGCACAGCACAGACCCAACAGCAGAGAATTATCTGGCACCAGCTTCAGTAGTGAGAGGCCCTGCTGTGTACCCCTTCTGTGGTCCCAATAAAGTCCCCAAACACAGTGGCATCAATACTAACAGCTAGTGTTGACAGAGCACTTACTTGGTGCCTGGTTCTGTTCTACATACTTAGATGTGTTTTACCCTTATAGCAATCCCATGAGGTAGGAGCTAATGTTTCCCCCATTTTAGAGATGTAGAAACTGAGGCCCAGTGAGGTTAAGTTGCCCTAACTCACATGCTGATTTGTGGCAGAACTGGCATTGAGCATGGCAGATTGGCTCAGAGCCCACACTCTTTTTTTTTTTTTTTTTTTTTTTTTTACAGGGACAGAGAGAGAGTCAGAGAGAGGGATAGATAGGGACAGACAGACAGGAACGGAGAGAGGTGAGAAGCATCAATCATTAGTTTTTCGTTGCCGTCGCAACACCTTAGTTGTTCATTGATTGCTTTCTCACATATGCCTTGACCGCGGGCCTTCAGCAGACCGAGCAACCCCTTGCTGGAGCCAGTGACCTTGAGTCCAAGCTGGCAAGCTTTTTGCTCAAGCCAGATGGGCCCGCGCTCAAGCTGGCGACCTCGGGGTCTCGAACCTGGATCTTCCGCATCCCAGTCCGATGCTCTATCCTCTGCGCCACCACCTGGTCAGGGGAGCCCACACTCTTAACTGCTGCACTACACACTACGTTAGCTGCTGTGTGTTCATGTGCTCATAAAGCTGTGTCTATATACACACGTGTGTATTTAATGTCTATGGTACTTTATACATACAATAAATGTATACATATTTGACGATGCTATAAGGATTGTCCCACGTTACAGATGGGGAAACTGAGGTGCAGTGAGGTTAAGTGACTTGTGGAAGATCCCCCACCTGGTAGGTGACAGAAACAAAATTTGACAGTGTTGACTGCAGACCCTGTTCCTCTAGACCCTCCTCTTGGGTCTTTTCCTTGATTAAGGAGGCCACGATAGAAGCCTCTCTGTCCCTATGAAGTCGCCTCTCCACAGAGTGGTGCCCTTCTGTGGGTTGTCTGGAGGAGACACAAATGCCTGTTGAACTCTAGGAGATGATTTTGGAAGACCCCAGAAGAGCAGATGTGGATTTGTTACATTTCTTGGTTTCTGCAATGCCCTCATGGGGAAAAGGACTGTGGCCTCCAAATTATAATTGAGGAAAGGTGGTACACACAGAAGGTATGGTATTTACCTGGGCTCACACAGCAGCAGTGTTTGTTCTAGAGCTGTGCTATCCTGTAAGGGTAGTCACTGGCCAGGTAGCTATTCGAATTTCAGTTCATTAAAATTAAATAAAAGTTAAAATCAGTTGTTTCATTGCACTAGCCACATTTCAGGCGCTCAGGGGCCACACATGGCTTGTGGCTGCTACGTTGAACATTACAGATGTAGACTGTTCCTTACCCTGGGCTGGTCCCGAGTAGTATGGCCTCTCAGTTGAGAGTGTGAGCCTGGAGCAGGCTGCTTGGATTAAAGAACCCCATCTCTGCTTCTGACTGGCTGAGAATATTGAGGGTGAAGGAATTCACCTGTCTGAGCTTCAGTTTCTTGTCTGTGAGGTGGGTAGTGATCTAATTTATACAAAGTTGTTCTAAAGATTAGATACCTGTAAAACTCCAGTACTATGCTTAGCACATAATAAGTGCTCAATAAATAATGGCCATGATTATTATTATAAGCTGGGGGTCCAGCCCTGTTTCATCTATATGGTCACATGGCTACCTGTCCCAGCCCCAGATTGGCCCCTCCCCCATTGTGGAGTTTAACTTGAGAGTGTTTGCAGGTATTGGAGTGTTTGGCTATTCCATGGCATTGTCCATCGGGGGCATCTTCGCCTCCCGCCGCCTGCACCTGGACCTGCTGCATAATGTCCTGCGGTCACCCATGAGCTTCTTCGAGCGGACGCCCAGTGGGAACCTGGTGAACCGCTTCTCCAAGGAGATGGACACGGTGGACTCCATGATCCCACAGGTCATCAAGATGTTCATGGGCTCCCTGTTCAATGTCATTGGCGCCTGTATCATCATCCTGCTGGCCACGCCTATCGCCGCTGTCATCATCCCGCCCCTGGGCCTCATCTACTTCTTTGTCCAGGTAAGAGGTGGGCTCTTGGTGTCCAGACAAAGCCGTGCTGTGTACTGTGTTCCCACTTGAGTGCAGGGCTCACTTTGTCGTAACCTTTCCCTTGTGTGGAGCTGTGGCGGGCTTGCTGCGGGAGCACTGGACTGCCCGTCAGTTTTGAGTACCTTAGTTGGTTGTTTTTAGCTTGTGATAACCAAATGTACATTTTTCTAATGAGTTTTACTTTTGTAGCTGTAAGTATAAAAGTAAAAAGCTACAGCTATAAAGACACTTTTATTATTGACATTTCCTTCAGAATTTTATGAAATTCTTTAGTTTAAGCCTTGTTAAGATAACGGAGATGTGAAGCGGAGCAGCTTAAACAAGGCAGGTGTTTATTTTTCTCTGGTAGTAGAAGTCAGAGGCAGGCCATTCAGGGCCGGTATGGCAGTTCCAGGATTTCGTTAATATCCGGACTTCACAGCTGTATTTCAAAAAACAAGAGGAAGGAAGGGAAACAGGGCAAGGAGCCTTTGAGATCTAGCAGCATAGCTGGTGTTTCCAGCTGACAGAGGAGCATGTCGAGGCCCTAAATGGCAGAGCTGGCTGACAGTATGAACTCACATCAGTCTGATTCCAAAGCTGTGCTGGTAACCACGGGACTGCCCGGCTCTTCTTACCCCTAAAGGTCACCTGCAGCTCAGCTCAGTTGCTGGTGGGAATGTGGTATCTATCTTATCTATCTATCTATCTATCTATCGTGAAAGAGACCAAGAGAGGGACAGATAGGGACAGACAGACAGGAAGGAAGAGAGATGAGAAGCATCAATTCTTCATTGCGGCACCTTAGTTGTTCATTGATTGCTTTCTCATATGTGCCTTGACTGTGGGGCTTCAGCTGAGCCAATGACCCCTTGCTCAAACCAGTGTCCATGGGTTCATATCTATGAGCCTGCGCTCAAGCCAGCAACCTTGGGGTTTTGAACCTGGGTCCTCAGGGTCCCAGGCTGACACTCTATGCACTACACCACCACCAAGTCAGGCAGGATGGGGTTTAGATGGGAGCCTAACAATTGCAACACAAGATCAGGGTGAGAAATTGTGAATGCTTCATACCTCAAACCGCACTGAAGCCTGCTCATGTAGGGTCCCACGGGAGGTCTAGGTCCAGCCAGCCGGACCCCGTCACAACATGTCCCAGGGTGGACGCTGGCGGAACCAGGGAGAACAGGGTCTAGTCCTCAATGTATTCTCTTCAACTTGGTGCCAACTTTGGAAAATCATCAGGCTTCGCTTACCAAAAATGTCACCCATGGTCATACTGTGGCTGGAAATGTTCCTGAAAAACCCACTTCAAAAAGGACAGAATAAACCAAATGCAGCATTTGAAGCAGCTCGAGTACCTGCCAGTAGTGGGGCCTCGGGCACAGCACAGAGGTTCCAGGCTAGGAGCTTGTGTACCTCTGACCGGGGATAAGTAGGAAGATGCTGTTGCAACACCACCGATTTTATTTTTAAACAACAAAGGAAATGAATTTAGCAAAGGATCATGTTGCATGCACACTGTCATTTTAACTAGGACAAAATGCATAACGTGCGTGGGCAGGACTGAAAAGGAGGCAAAAAATGAAAACATTGCCGGTCTGAGGGTTGGGATTATGGGAGAGTTTGGTTTTTGATTTTGTAATGGGTTTTAGCTAAATATAGACTTACCCTGTAACCCAGCAGTCTCACTCCTCTGTATATATGTAGAAGAATTTAGAGAATTTATTTGGCCGAAAACAAAAAACAAAACTATGCTAGAATGTTCTTAGCATCTCGACTCAGAAAAGCCCCAAACTAGAAACAACTTAAATGTCCATCCAGTACAGGAGAATGAATAAATACAGTGTGGTGTATTTATACAACAGAAGTGACTCAGCAGGTGAAAAGGAACTCCTGATACACAGCGCGGATGAAAGTCGCAAATACACACACCGCGTGGATGAGTGCCGTGGACGCACGCACAGTGTGGATGAGTGTCGCAGATACTCTGTAGACCAGAAGAAGCCAGGCACAAGAGAGGACATACTGTATGATCTCACAGAAGTCAGAATACTGGCTGCAGGGGTGTTGACTGTGAGAGGGCACGTGAATTTACTGGGGTGCTGAAAATGTTCTAGACTTTTTTTCAGGTGGTGGGTGTACCAGTATGTATAGTTAATGTAAAAGTCCATGAAGCTGTAAAGATTGAGTGCACCTTCTGGCACATGTATGTTACATCTCAGTTGAAAAGTGGCTTTTAGGTGTATGGATGGATGGATGGATATGTACGCACACACACACACACTCTCTCTCTCTTTTGGAAAAAAGTCTAAAAGGTTAGACACTGAAATTTGAATCGTGCCTATTTGTCTCAGGATGTGGACTTAATATAATATTTATTTAATCTCCCTATCTATATCACCAATCCTCCAAATTTTTAAAATGGATATACATTACTGTTATAATTTTAAAGCAAGTCATTTTTATAAAAAATTAACATATGAACTAAGAAGACGCGGAATGCTGTGGGGCTTCCATGTGCTGGGGGAGGGGCACCTCTGTCATATGGGATTGTTGGGCAGCTGTGAAACCACCGCCTGTGTGTCTCATAGTAGCTGAGCCCTGCTCGGGGAGCGGTCATTGTCATTCACCAGCACCGGGCACTGCCCTGGTCTCCGAGGAGTAAGGCCAGTCCAGAGGGTGGATGATATCTCTGGGACAGAAGTTCAAAGGGAAGCTAATAGTTTTTTGTTTTGTTTTAAATCAGATATTCTTTAACAAAGAATTTGTTTGAGTTTAGATTTAGATTTTTACAGTAAATGAAATTCTGAGAACCTGACAGGTATAGTCAGTTGAGCAGTTAAAACGCTTCCAGAACAGTTTCTACTCGGGATGTTTAGAAAGCAAGCCAGTGAGAGGAGGTGATCACAGTCGCAGGTAATGGGAGTGGATCCCCAAGGGTGTGGGGCTCTGGGGTCTGGATTTCATTCAAGGCAGTGGGAGCCGCTGGAGGAGAGACGTCACATGACCCACACTCAGGAGATTGGCAGAATACCTGTCCTGGACTGCCCTGGTTGGTGTGGTCGCTGGGTTAGATTTCAGAGGTTTTGAGGCTCCAGAAAACTTCCCAACAGTGGGTTCAAACTACAGTCGTCATCCAGAAAGAAGCTATGACGTTGGAGGCCCCATGAGAGCACCTGTTATATATTGGGTGTTCTCTGTGAAAGGTCTGCTCCAAGATGCAATAGGCCCAGGGCATCTGCTGCAGGGCAGGGAGTCTTTGTTAATTTGTCTGGCTTTCCTGTTTCTAAAGCAGTTACATGCACATTCTGTTCTTAGCACCTCTGCAATTAGCACCCTCAGTCTCCCCAGTTCCATTGTATATATGAGGAAACTCAGGCCAAGAAAGCTCAGGTGGCCTTAGGTGACCACTCCAGCATCTGTTCACAGCTCCTCGAAGCTTCCAGTAGTGACTTGCTTTTGTTTCATTTCCAGATCAAGCTTATTGATACTGCTCAGGGCCAGGCTCTGGCTGATGCTTGGGACAGGGCAAGGGGCAGGTGTGGTCTCTGCTCACAGGGACGGATGGTCAGGGTTTGGACTTAGGTCTGGTTGTCCTCAAAACCTGTGCCTGAAGTCTCACTGCTGCGTCCATAAAACCCCAGAGGTCAGTGACTTCAGAGAGGCTGTGCGGTGCATAGGGGTTTGCACTTTGTAGCCAAGCTGTCTGGGTTCGAATTCCAGCTCTGCACTTCCCAGCCACGTGGTCTTAGGAAGGGGGTTAGCTAACATCTCTGTGCCCCGTTCACTGGTGGTGAGAAAGGAATGAGTACCTCAGGCTTTTGGTGAGGATCCAGTGAGCTGATCTGTGTGAAAGAATGTAAAACAATGCTGGGGATAGGGGTCGGGCTCTGTGTAAGTGTTAGCTATTACTATTGTCATCTCTGCCGCTGTCGTCCTTGGTTCTGGGCCTGCGGTTCACCAGGTAAGCAGAGACACCTGTTACGAGCAGCCCAGCTCCAGCAGTTCTCCTCCAAGGCATCATTTACGTCCAGACTTCCTCTGGCACAGCCCTGGGAGGCTAGGATGAGGGCAGCTCCACTGACTCCCCTGTTCATTCTGTCCCCCCAGAGGTTCTACGTGGCCTCCTCCCGGCAGCTGAAGCGCCTCGAATCGGTCAGCCGCTCCCCTGTTTACTCCCATTTCAACGAGACCCTGCTAGGGGTCAGTGTTATCCGGGCCTTTGCAGAACAGGAGCGCTTCATCCGCCAGAGCGACCTGAAGGTGGACGAGAACCAGAAGGCCTATTACCCCAGCATTGTGGCCAACAGGTGGGCACAGTGGGTCCCACAGACGGGGCGTGAGAACTGCCTTGGTCCCTGGAGAAGGGTGTGAAGCCAAACTCAGACCCCCCCAGAGAGAATGGTTCGACTTGGTAAGGACAGAATATCCAGTAAGAGTAGACAGGGCCACTGTGAGCACCTAGCACTCCATGGGCGTCTAAGTGCAGGGACAGAGAGTTCTTCTAGAGCCAGAAAATACTGCAGAACCTGTCCTTGAGCTGTCATCCTGGGGATCCAAGATCATCAGTGATGGGCACACTCAGTTATTGAGTGCGTCACTACCATAGTTCCCAGCTGAAGGGTGGTCACCCCAACCCCCTCCCCCCATGCTGTGTATCAGAAGCAAATTACTAATATTAGGTTGAACCATGTCAATTGCCATTTGGGGCATCAAGAATGGTTAAGTAGCATGAATCAAAAACAGAAAAGGAAAAGAAGTTTGCTAATTATTGACTACATTTAGAAAAGTGCCTGACTTATCCCTAAAATATCTTCCTCACTTGCTTGCATCCTGATGTATTTCTGAGATGTGGGGTAGAAAACGCTGGGGAAGGGACAGCAGCATCCTGGAAGTGGCCTGCCATGCACGATATAATCCCATAGTGTAAGGCTGGGCGGGAGACCACAAATTACGGCAGACCTTGCCTTCCCTTGCAGAATTTTTAGGGAGTTTGACAAAATGTGGGTCTGTCTGTGGGAGTCGCTCACACCCATGAAGATCAGTCGTGTAGATCTTAAGGGCTGTAGTGGAGAAAAGGGAACCCATCTCCCTAGAATGCTTTACATTTTGAAATATTACAATAATATTGCGAATGCTGTGTGGTATCTTACAAAAGTTACCTTTAAACCATTAAAAGATATTTTAAAAGGTAAAGTAATACATTTTAATGTTTCTGAGATGAGGATGATCTGAGTCTAGGAACACTTACAGCTACATTGAAAATGGAGGGGGGGGGGTATTTCCTCACTACCCCTCCCCCCACCAAGAGACAGATATTTAAAATCATTGGTTCCTCTTATTTGATTATTTCTTAGTATTAACTTTCAGGACATCTATTTTTTTTAAATGTACACATGGCTGTGTTTTAAAGGTTTCAGTGAGAAAAAGTTGGTTCTTAAAAAAGCAAGCTTCAGTTTCCTGGGAAGACTGCTTCCAGAGCACTGTCTTAATCCCTGGGGTTGCCAGATGAATAAGGAATTACTGAAACTGCCTCTGTGACCCTCCTTCCCCGTGTGTCCTAGGAGCAGGGCAGGAAAGGCCTCTCTCAGAACTATCAGGGGTTATTTCGTTAGTGAAGTGCCTTGCTTTGGAACTGGAACCCAGGTCTGAAAAAGTTGACTCCAGGCTTGTGTGTGTCTCATGCAGGTGGTTGGCTGTGCGGCTGGAATGTGTGGGCAACTGCATTGTCCTGTTTGCAGCCCTGTTTGCAGTGATCTCCCGGCACAACCTCAGCGCCGGTTTGGTGGGCCTCTCAGTGTCTTACTCATTGCAGGTAAGAGGGGACGCACTTGCTGGATTTTTCATTTCTCTTTAACAGGGAAACCAGTCATCTTTGCTTTGGGAAGGAATGCAGAAGAGGAAAGGGGCTAAGTGGAGTTTGAGGAGAAGGTCAAGAGCTCAGTGACTGACTGGAGCAGGAAAGAAATTAGACACGTGCCTGGATGTCTCCAACTACAAGAGAAATGCTTTAAACACTATAAATTTCCCTCAAAGAACTGCTTCAGCTGCATCTTCCCAGTTTTGATACATTGTGTTTTCCTATTGTTATTTAGTTCAAAAGACTTTCTTATTATTTCCTTTTTTGACACATAGGTGGCCCATAGTATGGCCCATGAGTGATTTTGGAATGTGCTTGCTTAAGAGATGCAGTGGAGCAAGTCTGGTGAAGGCTCTGTGTGGGGTTGCTGTTTTCTATTCCATTCTTATATCAAATTTTTCGCAACTCATAATCACTTCATGAAAATAAAGCAAATCAAGTTCACTCTAGAAGCTCCATGTGATCCTTCTGCTCACAGGTTACCACCTACTTGAACTGGCTTGTTCGGATGTCGTCGGAGATGGAGACCAACATTGTGGCTGTCGAGAGACTCAAGGAGTATTCAGAAACTGAGAAGGAGGTAGAGCAAGTCCCTGCCCTGACCTCTTGGCCTTGATCTTTGGTGTGACTTTACCCAGAAGAACTCTCTGAGCCAAACCATGTGTGTCTGTAACAGGCAACCTCTATCTGACAGGCTTAATCTGCTATTTGTTACATACTATTATGGGGGACTTCTACTATGGGAAATGAAACTAGCTTCTTCTTTTAATAAGTTTTAAAATTAGCTACAAATGAGTTTATTAAAAGTAGTCAAAGTCAATAATAAGAGAACCATCAATGTGGTAAAAATCATGTTACTGGTAAGAATTGACCGAAGTTTGGGAAATCCTGCAGTTACTGTTTGTAGGTGGAGAAAAGGTAGCCTAGGGAGAGACAATGGCTGATTCAAGGTCATACATGGTCAGTAGGACCCAAATCTCTAGACTTCAGTGCCACGTTGCTCCCTAATAACTCCCTTATTCTGCCTACACACCACCACCAACAGCAGTAGTCGTGATTATAATGATAACCACCAATAATAATAATAGTGACCCTTGAGGAGGGGTCAGGCCCTGTTCTAAACATTTCACCTAGAATAATTTATATATCCTGTATACAGCCTTATAACTCACATTCCATTATTATTCCCATTTTACAGATGGGGAAACTGAAACACAGAGGTTAAGTTGCTTGCCCAAGATCACATGGCTGGTAAATGACAGACCTAGGATTTGGGTCTGTGCCATTATACCACACTGTCTCCCAAGAAAAATGGCCCTTGGAAATGAGAGACCAAGGCTGCCCCAGTTAAATTCTCTTAAAGGATTTGAAAAGGAGACCTATGACCCCAGTCCTTTAGTGCTCTGAAATGGTAAACAAGTCCCATTTCATTGGAGAGCATCAGCTAGAATGGTGTGAGCAACCCCTGTTGAAATAAGAGTGCATTACACCAGGACTTCCCCACCCTACATTGAAGGGTTTTTTTTAATTTATTGATTTGGGGGGGTGCATTCATTTGTTGTTCCACTTTGTTATTCATTCATTGGTTGCTTTTAGTATGTGCCCTGACCAAGGATCAAACCCACAACCTTGGTGTCTCAGGGTGATGCTCCAACTGATTGAGCTACCCTACCAGGGCTACATTGAGTTTATTTTATTTTTTATAACAATTTTAAGATATAATTCATGTCATGAAGTTTATCAGTTTAAAGTGTGAAATTCAGTTCATTTTACAAAAATATTTTACATCTCTTACTGATTTTTATATTTTTAGAATTAGAGCATATTTGAAAAATACAAGAGGAAGTAACGATTACCCAGAATCTTACCATTATTAAGATATATATATATATATATATAGATTTACTTATTGTTTATATATTATATGTATACACACACACACACACATATATATTCTTTTTTTTTCTTTTTTTCCAAGTGAGAGGAGGGGTGATAGACAGACTTTCGCATGTGCCCCACCAGGATCCACCTGGCAAACCTATCTGGTGCCAATGCTCACAACCTAACTATTTTTAGCACCTGAGGCAGAGGCTCCATGGAGCCGTCTTCAGCACCTGGGGCAATGCACTCAAACCAATTGAGCCATGATTGTAGGTGGGGGAGGGAGAGAGAGAGAGAAGAAGAGGAGGGGAGGAAAAGAGATGAAGAAGCAGATGGTTGCTTCTCCTGTGTGCCCTGACTGGGAATCGAACCTGGGACATCCACATGCTGAGCTGACGCTTGACCACTGATCCAATCAGCAAGGGACATATGTAATAGATACTTATAGTTAGAAAGTTCTACCCACTTCCCTCCAGTCCCTCCTTTGGTTTTATAGCAGGTCCCTTTCATTTATATAGATAACTTATGAAAGGGAAATATGCTTGTTGTAAAAATATATAAGAAATTTATGGGGGAGAAAGGTTGCAAGTTCTCTTTTATTACCCTCTCCATTGCTCTCTTCTTCCCCAAAATAGCCCCAAGGCTGGCCGGGAGGTATCCACCTGTAAATCTCAGGAATGTTGAACTGTCCTAAGAAACTTTTCAGAAATCAGGGCCTGTGTGACCTGGGGCAAGTTATTACCCTCTCTGTGCCTCAGTTTCCTCATGTGTAAACAAGATAATGAAAGGGCTGTGGTGAGGATTAAATAAGACAGTATGAGAGCGTGATCTTTAAGTGCTAACTGCCACTTTTATTGTTGCACTCTGCACCCAGAAGGCAGTCACCCTGGTCTATGCAGAGAAGACCACTTAGGTTCAGTCCATTATATTTATTGAGCACCTACTGTGTGAACGAACAATAAAAAAGCCAGTCCTCATAGAGTGGACATTTCAGTGGGCACGGGTGACAGAATAAACAAGCTTATACTTAAAATGGAAAGTATTCTGAAGGAGAATGAAGGCAGCGAGAGGAGACAGGGACTCAGGGCTAGGAGAGTGGTCTGAATTGACCTGGGCTCTGCAGGACGTGGGGGAGCAGGCCGAGTAGGTAGCTTGGGGAAGGGCATTCCAGGCAGAAGAAGCTGCAGGTGCCGAGGCTGGAGGAATCATCCTGAAGTCCGTGTGGGGAGCAGAGTGAACAGAGAGGGGAGGTCAAGGGTCATGGAGACCAGCTCATACAGAGCCCAGGGGCCGGTGAGATGGACCTCAGATTCCTTATTTGCCTCTCCCTCTTGTTGTAGGCACCCTGGCGGATCGAGGAGATGGCTCCCTCCAGCACCTGGCCCCAGGTGGGCCGAGTGGAATTCCGGAACTACAGCCTGCGTTACCGAGAGGACCTGGACTTGGTTCTCAAGCACATCAACATCACCATCGATGGAGGGGAAAAGGTGGGTGCACATTGTTCTCCCCCCATTCACAGTCGGGCACAGGTTGTCACCAGGCGGATGAAACCAGGAAGGGCTTGTGGAAGTAAAAGCTACACAGACAGTGTCTGCCAGGGTTGCGGACCATAGGCTGAGGGCCAAATGAGACAAATAGTTAGCTTTTTTTAAAAGAAAAAAAACAATAAGTTGTAAATACTGAAAAATCTGGAACTTTTTTTTATAAAAGTCTATTTCTTGCTTTTCTCAAAAGATCACAACATCTAGCAACCCTAGACTCCAACTTTCCACCTGGCTCCTGCTAGGCAAGGGCCTCCCTGACCCCTGGTCCCTCCCCTCCTCATTCAGGGGCCTGCTTGGACCCTGGAGGCATTGAATTGTGGATCTGTAGGGTAGAAGGATGCCACGGTCATTGCTAGGATGGCTCAAGGGACATGGGAAATTGTCAGATGTCCTTCCTCTGAAGACCCCCCCAGACCCTCTTTTGGAATTAGACCATGGATCTTCCTGGCCATTCTCCGGGGGACGGTGCTTCTTTCATCTCTGAACATATGAGATTTGTTAAATGTCCCTTCCTCTGGGCTCAGGATGTTCTGTTCCCATGAGCTAAGTTCCCTGACTTATAGTGAGGGAAAGAACAGCGTGGGTGGTGTTCTCATTGAGGCTGTATGGCTTTCGTGACATCGTGGGACTTGGCTTTGACATCGCTGTTAGAGGGTAGAGGAAGCCCACCTCTCGAGAGCCCAGGTGAAAGGGAGAGTTGCATTTGCATGTCAGGAACATTAATCATTGGCCATCATGCGGGAGTCCAGTTCTCTCAAGAGGGTAAGTGGAGACCAGGTCACATCCATGCAGCTGGGATGGAGTGGGATGTGCAGGGCAGTCTCCGTGAATCCTGGAGCTCCTTCAGCAGCTTGGGGTGGGAAGCTCACCATCAGAGAACTGAAGAAAAGAAAACACAGTGTGAGGGAAATACCTGATTATTGTTTAACATTATCTTGAGTTGAAAATCATAGGACCTTATTTAAAATTTCTTCTCCCTGATGCCTGTGTCTTTGGAGGTCTCTAATAGCTTTTAGAAGGACCTAATTATAATTTTAACTTATATGAAGAACTGGCAAAGAGAAGGGAGTCCTTTTTGACCTTTGACCAAACAGCCCCTAGGAGTGTCTCTAGAAGTTGGGGAGGGAGACCACTGTGGTGGGTGTTGGGCTGACTAGGTGACTGAACTGTTCTGGGGCAGATAAGTGAGGGCACCGGGGCCTGGAGGTACCACCTGGATAGCAGCGTTCCCACCGCACACTGGTCCCTTCCTGTCCCACAGGTTGGCATTGTGGGGCGAACAGGAGCCGGGAAGTCATCCCTGACCCTGGGCTTGTTTCGGATCAACGAGTCTGCTGAGGGAGAGATCATTATTGACGGTGTCAACATCGCCAAGATAGGCCTGCACGATCTCCGCTTCAAGATCACCATCATCCCCCAGGTGGGCTGTGCTGGGTCCCACTAAAGGCGTACAAGTGTGAATTTGTGCCTACTTCAGTGCTTTTATTAAAATGATGCTTTCTTCACTGAACCTCCTCTTAGCATATAAATAACAGGGGAACTAAGCAGATCACATTCCTCACTTGCCGCCCAGCGGGCGGTCTCCTGAGCATCTAACAGGGTCCGGGCGCTGGCTTCTCTGCTGGCTGTCAGTCAGGACGAGGGCTCTAACCCTTACAAGTGCTGAAAGAAATAAGAATTTTCTAGACTGATTTTTTTTAAGGTGCTGATTTCCCTAATACATTGCTTTTTAGTGCTATTTTTCCTAAAATTTCTTCTAAGCTTCTTTTCTGAAGGCAGGGGATGGGGAGGAATCCACAGTGCTTTACAGTTAGGCATTCCCCATGTTGTGTCTCCTTTCTGGAAGGTTTCCAACACATTTGCCTGTTGAAGGCTCTAGAGTCTTATAAAAAAAGTAATCTGTTTTATTTCACCTAACCCAGAGTTTTCCAGATTTTATTTCATTATTAATATCTCCAGAAATAGTGATTCTGAGGAGCTCTGGAGACCCATGTTGAACAATTCTGGCAAGAACTTCCTGTGTCCCGCCTCTTTGCCCCGCCCGTGGCCAGCTTGCCATGAGCCTCATGTGCCTGCCGCCTGCTCTCCTCTCTCTGAACAGGACCCCGTTTTGTTCTCGGGTTCTCTGCGCATGAACCTGGACCCGTTCAGCCAGTACTCGGATGAGGAAGTGTGGACGTCGCTGGAGCTGGCCCACCTGAAGAACTTTGTATCGGCTCTCCCGGACAAGCTGAACCACGAGTGCGCGGAAGGCGGGGAGAACCTGAGGTCGGTCGTGGGGGCGGGCGGGCGGGGTCGCCTCAGCTCTCCCGCGGTTGGTGTGTTTGGACATTGTGTCCTTTTGCATCTGTGTCAGATCCAGGTTTGAGTCCCGGCTCTGTCACAGATGAACCTGTTTTAGTATCTGTAAAATGGGTTTCACCAGGTTTCGTGGCTGGGCTCACTCGCGTGGCTGTTGATTGACTTGGTTAGCCCCCGTTAGAGCAATTAGGGTCTGCTCCACGCGTCCCTCACCCTCCAGGAGACCAGCCCAGGTGCAAAACTGTGGAAAGCCTGGTGTGCGTTCCCATGTCAGGCTTCTGCTGGCCTTATGTTTGCTAGCACCCCACTGGCCAAAGCAAGGCACTCAGCTGAGTCCAGAGTCAGTTGTGAGCGCCTGCACATGGGGCCCCTTTTGCTCTCTGTCATGTTCCCCATGCTGAGCTGGTCAGATATCTTGGGTATTACTCTAAGCCCTGTGTTGAGAACGGTTCTGAGCCTGCTTCTAGCTCAACAGGAAGAACATTCTGATTGATTAGTGATGTCTGCCATAGGCAAGAATTTGGGAATGGATGTGCTGTCCTCATCTAAGCAGCACTGAGTGTCTTGGCACCCATCTCCTAGCTCAGGATAGGGCTCAGGGTCGGGTGGTTTTAACATTTTGTCTCCTGGTCTTTTTCTCCCGGTGAAGTGTTGGGCAGCGCCAGCTTGTTTGCCTGGCCCGGGCCCTGCTGAGAAAGACAAAGATCCTCGTGTTGGATGAGGCCACGGCAGCCGTGGACCTGGAAACAGATGACCTCATTCAGTACACCATTCGGACACAGTTCGACAACTGTACTGTCCTCACCATCGCCCACCGTCTCAATACCATCATGGACTACACAAGGTGAGGCTCCTGGCACAGAAGGCCTAGGCCTTGGAGTTCACCCACTCATTGATTTATTCATTAGTTCAATCATTTCTTCATTCATTCAACAACTACTCTTATGCCTGGTGACAGCCCAGTTGGTAGAACCTCTCTTTATCCTGGATAGTACCAGGTATTTTTTATATCACTCAGTCGTTGATTCAGTCAACACATGTGGAGTGTCTGCCACGAAACTGGGCCTGTTCCAGGTTCTGTCAGACAAAGAGCCTGCCTAAGGGATCTGATAGATTAGTAGGGTTCTGGATGCAGAGATAGACAGTAAATACATCAACAAATAAAAATGCCTGACTGGTAGTGGCTCAGTGGATAGAGGGTCGACCTGGAATACGAAGGTCCCAAGTTAGAATCCCTAAGGTCACTGGCTTGAACGTAAGCTTGAGCTCAGGCTTACCAGCTTGAGCATGGGGTCACCGGCTTGAGCACGGGATCATCAACATGATCCCAAGGTCACTGGCTTGAGCAAGGGGTCACTGGCTAGGTTGGAGCCCCTCAGTCAAGACACATAGGAGAAAGCAATCAATGAACAGCTAAGAAGCCGCAACTATGAGTTGATGCTTCTCATCGCTCTCCTCTCTCTCTCTCAAAATCAATAAAAATAAGTAAATAGTTAACAAAAATAAATAAAAGCAGGTTGTGCCTGGAAGGAAATAGAGAAGGGGATAGCGAATGACATGCGTGGTACCCCAGGACCTTGACATTGATTAGAAGTGGGGAGTGAGAACAGGCGGCCAGTGGGAAGGCTACTGCGCAGTCTCTGACAGAAAGTGTTCAGGGCCTGACCCAAAGTAGGGGTTTGACTAGGTGGGCTCTCAGGGGTGTGAGGTGCCAACCCCTCGCCTGCCACTCATGTCTGCATCCCCTCCTCCCGCAGGGTGATCGTCCTGGACAGAGGAGAAATCCGGGAGTGCGGCGTGCCCTCTGACCTCCTGCAGCAGAGGGGATTCTTTTACAGCATGGCCAAAGATGCTGGTTTGGTGTAAGCCCTGGAGCTGGTGCGTCTGTTTGACCTGCAGGGCCTCCATGCCATCTCCCAGGATGAGTCAGTCCCCTTGGGAACCTAAAGCCTCCCATGTACTGAAACCAAGGGGGGAAAAGAACCAAACCCAAAAAACCAAAACACACAGAGCAGCCACCATCTGGTCTGCTGTCTGGAAGTGGCTGTGAAGAAACAGGAGAGACACAGATGCAGTCCACCAAAACCACGCACACCTTGCCTCTGCTACCCCCGGAGGACGCACGTGCATTCTCACGCCCCTGGGAGTGTGTGCTCGTGCTTGGGTGCTCTACAGGGAAGTTGTAGCAGCCAGACTTTTGGAGAAAGTGGTTGCATAAAATATGCTAGTGACCAAATCCAGCCAACTGCCTCACATCTCTCCAGCCAAAGTCTGGAATTCCGATTCTTTGCCGACCCCCCCCCTCCTCCCCTCCCCCGCCCCTGCTGTCAGGCACCTCTAATATCTTTGTCTGGCTTTACCTAGAATGCTTCATGTCCTCAGGCTGCTGTTTGGAGGTGGGGCCTGGTAAAGATCATCCTCACCCTCAGGCAGTGTGCTGAGGGCCATGGACGTGGACACTCCTCCTACCAACCCTCTGGTCCTCCGGGTGCCCAGGCACTGGGAACCAATGTCCTAGCGCCGCCCGCCCCGAGCCATGGTGCTCCACAGGCCAGAAACAGCTTTGTCACTGTGTCCTTCTCACCGACAGGACGTGGCTGGACTTGAGGGGAGCCGGACCTGAGCTCCAGGGCTGGAGGAGCCCCTCTCAGTGCCGACTCCCCACATTGGTTGCTCACCTCCTGACCCACGCAGTCCTGTCTTTGCTTTTCCTCCTGCCTGTTCCGCCCATTGCCCTAATGGCTTTCCCTCTAGGTACATGAAAGAGGTGCTTGTGGTTACAAGGCACTCAGAGCCGAGAGCACTGGCACCTCCAGGTATGACCAGCGGTACTGTAAAGGGCTCTGTTGAGTCCTCTCCTCGTTTTCAGATTTCAGTTTCTCACCCTTGACCTCTGCTTAGCTTTTGAAGGTGGCAGCGTGGAGAACTTGACATTTAGTTACCGAGTGTCTTCCAGGACAAGGAAAGAACCTGTTTGTGAATATCAGTGGTTTCTTTTTCTTTTTCTTTTTAAATACTGCTCCGAAGAGGGAGACTATCTTGACTTTTTATTTCTTGAGAGGAAGTATTGGGCCAGGGAGCAGCACTCCCTGGGAAGAGCCAAGTTGGCCCGGCATCTGACAGCTGGTCTGCGTGTCCCTGGAAGAAGACAGAGGTATGGAGACCTTCAAGGCCTGTCTATAGGTCCCGCAGTTGGAGACCAGAAGAAAACCCAGAAAGCAGAGAGAGGTCCCTGCCTCCCCAAGATTCATACTTGCTATGAATGACGCTGCTGACTTCAAACCCACAGAAGCATCTTTGTGGAAATACATATTTATTTTTTGTAACTTATACCATTCTTTCACATTAGATAAACCAAGTTTCTCTTGGGGATCTTTTTGTAATGACTCACACTGGAAACGAGAACATGTACAAGCAATTTTCAGTAAAAAGAAAATACTTTATTTCTTTCTAAATGACGATTCCATTTTCTTTGGGGCATCAGCCCGGGTTTCAGCCACCTCCTCCAGGAGTTGCCGGGGACACCCGTTTTATCTGCTCCCTTTCTTTCCTTCTGGCAAACATGTCACCTCTAGTGAGAGCTCTTGTGGGAGGCGGGAACCTAGAGGTTAAGAATTGGGTGGTGTTCAGTAGGGCGTCAGCATGGCATAGTAGACAGCCTGAGTGCAGTAGGTCAGAGCCGAGCTCGAGTCTTGCCCCTGTCCTTTGCTGTGTGACTTGGGCAAGTCACTTAGTCTGTGTGCCTCAGCGACCTTGTATGTACAGTGGAGCTGATCGCACCTTCATGATGGGATTGGTGTGAAGATGAGCAGTGATGGGCGGTGACATGTGTGGGTTGGGTTCTAAGACACTATGTCAAGGCAAAAATCACGTGGCCAAGTTACCCTTGAGAATCCCTTTGTATTGGTCAGGATAGGCTAGACTAGGCCGTGCTGGAGTTCTTGGGAAATGAACACAGGGTTTTCTCACTCATACGTTTCTTGATGAGGGTCAGGTGCCTCTGCAGAGTCCCTGTCTTCCTTGCAACAACCGAGACATCCAGACTTACGACATTGCCCCTCAAGAGTGGGTTTTCGGGTCACCACAGCAGGGGAAGGGAGAATGTGGGTGACTCACACTTACCCTTAAGCATCTCAGACCAGAAATGAAGTAAGTTCCGCTAACAGCCTACTGGCCACAGCAAGCCACAGGAAGCTGGGAAATGTAGGGTTACGGAAGGACGAGAAATCTCTGCGAGTTTATGTGCTTTCTGGGTTTTGGGTAGTAGGGCAGTGAGACTGAGGTGTTGGGTTTCTCAGTTTGAATTGGGCGAGTCTGGATAGTGAGGAATGCCCATGCTGGGGGAGCACGCCATTACTGCTGCTGCACCCCAAAACCACACCCAAGTTCATGAGCAGATGGCACGTCCCAGCACCATGCTCCCTGCAGCGTGGCTGTGCTGGGTGGGAGTTGTTGCCTTGCATTAGGGACAGAAGTGTGGAGGTGCTGGGGTGGCGGAGGGTAAGAAGCTGGGGAGGTTATTACCATTGGATTGAGAAGTATTTGGATGGCCGTATGGAGTCACATTTGAATGTGAGGTAAATTGCTGCCTCGGAGGCTCACCCTGAGTATCAATATCCCAGATCCTTAAACAAGGTATGTATGACCTGGTGTACCCGTCAGTGTGTGTGGTGGGACAGCTGCCTGCTCAGGAGAAATCTGGGGCTGGGTTCAAGTTCAGTTTGTTCTGAAAGGAGGCAGGTTGTGTCGTTAACCTTGGAGAGTGTGGAGCTAGAGACACTGAGGTTGGGGCAGTGGGAACCTTCGCACCTGCTCCAGGTACGAGTGTTAGTGCCCCGGGAGGAGAAAGGGGGGGCCGTGAGCTGGCTGTGCATCTCGGTGTCAGGCCATGCGCTCAGCGTTTCACATGGTTTTCCCATGGGAAGGGGCTCTCCGGGCCGGGAGCAGTGGGGAATCCCGCGGCATGTTCCTTCCTCTCACCCTATGTTGGGTCCTAGAGCAAGTTTTTGTTGACTTCCAGAATCAGACCAAATACATACAGGATCTGACTAACTCTCATACATCCCATTGCTGCCATGCTGGTCCCAAACAATAGTTAACTCAGTGGTCTCCTGGCTCCCTCCCCCACCCCCCAGACACACACAATCTGTTCCCCACCCAGCAGAAGCATGGTCAGAGCCCTCCTGTGGTCCCCATCTCAGGGCAGCAACCGGCCTGGCTGCAAGGCCCTGCCCTGCCTGGCTTCCTGCAACTTATGCCCTCAGTGGGCCCCCCAGCCACCACCCAGGCCAGGCCAGCCTCACGCCTTTCTGCTGGTTCTATGCGCTGGGAGCAGCTCCACCCCACCTTGTCAGCGACCTTGTCTGTACAGTGGAGCTGATCGCACCTTCATGATGGGATTGTTGTGAAGATGAGCAGTGATGGGCGGTGACATGTGTGAGTCGGGTTCTAAGACACTATGTCAAGGCAAAAATCACGTGGCCAAGTTACCCTTGAGAATCCCTTTGTATTGGTCAGGATAGGCTAGACTGGGGACGCCCAGCGTCCTCCGTCTTCCCCCAGATGTCAGCATTGCTTGCCTCATTCTCTGTCTCACCATGGCAGCTCCATTGGAGCAGGGCATTCACTCATCTGTTCATTCTTTGCTGAGTCCCCACCTTGAGCACGGGCACATACAGCACGTGCTCCATGACTGCATTCTTTGATCTGGGACTTGGCCCTCTGTGCCAGGCCCTGGGCCCAGTGTGATGTCACTCGGGCTATAGGACTTGACTCAGGAGCTGTGGTTTCCTCCCTGGTGTAACTGGGAACGTTACATTCACCTGGCCAGGTAGTTGTAAGGATGGAAACAGATTGGGGGAAAGCAGCCAGCACTGTACCCAGCCCTAAGGATACCTTCAAACATAGTGATGCCATCTCTCATTCATGTTTTTGTCTGTCTCATTCATCCGTTCATCTGTTCAGCCAAACAATTGGCATTTGTTGACTCCTCCTCCATGCTCTTCACAGTGCTGGGTCCTGGGAAAACACAGTGAGCGCCTGCGCGTAATCCCCCAGCTCATTGAGTAATGGAAACCCTTCTCTTCTGATGGGATTCTAGAAAATTCTGTTGTTAGTGAGCTGGAGTTTTAAAACTAAAAAGGTATGAGAGGCAGTGCAGCAAGTGGTTAGGACAGTGATGGGCAATCTTTTGAGCTTGGTGTGTCAAAATTCGCCAAAAAACTGAGCACAGCTCGGGTGGTGTGTCACTTGGAGAAAAACGGCCTAACTGGAAGTCCCAGAACTAGACGCTCTGTGCTGGAGTTCTGTTGTTTTGGCCTACAGACCTCCGGCACAGAGTGTCTACACTACAGCAAATGTTTTATCCTTGGCTACTGCACCTGGCCATGCAGGAGCCGAGGATGACACGTCCCTCTCGGCGTGCGGCCCTGTACTTCTCTGGTATGCGGCCGCATGCAGCCGTGTGTCATGGAAAATGGCTACACGTGTCAGTGCTGATACGCATGTCAAGGTTTGCCGTCACGGGATTAGGATGTGTGTCCTGGGGCCGGACCACCTGTTCAGTCCCAACTTCCTTACCCTCTCAGTTTTCTCATCTGTAAAGGGCCTAATGATAGTACCTTCCTCATCAAAGCATCCTACTAAGGTGCGAATGATAGCACCTTCCTCTGATGTGAGACTTACCTGGAGGGCTGTGGCAGAGATTTAGAGCAGGGCTTTGTGTGTGTTTACAGAGACCAGTGGGACATGGGTGAGGTTGACCTTCTGAGAAGCACTGACCAGGGAGGTCTGTGTGTGGCTCTCTTGTGTCTGTTTCTGCTGCCAGCCAGGCTCTGCTGTTGAGAGCCCATGCCAGGGGTTAATGGCATGGGTGGCGTGCAGGCTGGTCTCCAAGGAGCCATGCGGAGCCAATAGCGGCCTTGTTAGCAGGATCTCATGGGCGCTGGCTCCTGTGGCCCACACTCTGCTCCCTGTCAAACGCTCTCCCTCAGTGAAAGCAGGCTTTTGTGACCTTGGAATGATCTGTGGGGGTTTGCCACGTACACCCCTGCTGTTGCTCCTGCATACGATCGCTCTGCCAGGCCATCGGCTGGCTCAGCTCCTGGCAGAGAAATGAAGAGTGCTGTGTCTGGTCCTTCCCGTGCTCCAATGTAGGACACGGATGTCCTGGGCTTCGGAGCTAGCCCCAGGGGCAGATCCCTGCTCTGCCACTTACTAACTGGGTGGCCTTAGCGAGTCATGTCAACTCTCTGAGCCTCAGTGCCGTCATCTGTAAAATGGAGCCAGGGATTGGTAGTAATGGTGGGGCCAGACTTTGCAGGCATGACGGGGGACAGGCAAGGGATGCAAACGCCCTACCCAATTTGACGTCATCGAAATGTGCTTCCGGCCACATCTTGGCAAAGGGAATTGGAAGGTGCAGTTAAATCTGGATGACTCTGAGCTGACACCTGTGTCAGGACGTGCCGTTAGAATGTCCCTGTGACTGACAGAGGCGGAGCAGCTCTGTGTCCTGGCGAGCAGGTGTGTGGCCACAGGCCCTTCATGACATACCAACACAGCCATTGCCCAAGCATCGGGGCATTACTGATCACAGTGGGTAAGGTTAGCCCAGTGACTCAGCTGAGTGATTTTTGTCCCCCACCCACACCATTCCAGGGACATTTGGCACAACTAGAGCTGAGGATGCTACTGGCATCCTCAGCTGGGTGAAGGCCAGAGAGGCTGCTCAGCACCCTGCAGAGCACAGGATGGCCCCACAGCAGGGAATTGTCTACTCCACATATCAGTAGTGACGAGGTTAAGAAAACCCTGGTGTATACACCCTGCCCTGCCACCCCACAGAGGCTCTCAGACACAATGGTCGTGATACTAGTGCACATTTGTTTATTGAGCACTTACTTTGTGCACAGCTCAGCTCTGATCATGGTTTCCGTAGTGACTTACTTGATCCTGCATCAGCACCATGAGGTCAGTGAAGAACCTGGTTGTCTCTTTCCTCACGCTGCCCGTCACAGTCAGTGATGTCTGGGGGAACTCAGGTTTGGTTGCTGCAGCCTAGTCCCCCTTCCGGGCCCCTGAAGCCAGCTTTCTAAGCCCCATGTTAGAATGCCGACCACCGTCAGAAACTGGCCCAAGTGACGTGTGCTGTGTGCTGCCCTTCACGAACGCCGGTGCTGGACCTTCACCCCACCCACCTCTGACCTCCAGAAGTATCTCCCACATGGCCCCCTCGGGAGCGGGAGTGCAAGCGTGAACAGAAACACCCTGGGTGTTCTCACTGCTTCTGGGGCTTCCCCCCACAAGCCGGAATTTGATCTTTAACAAACAAATGCATGACCTATGCAGAGTCCGGAGCAGATCCTCCTGGCCGGGACCAAGAAGTCCTGGCGTCTCTCCTTTCACCTTCGGAACTGAGCCTGGGTGCCAGATGTGTGCTTGTGCCCAGAGGGGCCCATTCTTGGTGTGAGTTGCAGCTCGTGTGTCCAATTCAAACAAGGTGTTCCTTGGAGCTCGTGTATAAGGGTTGGTGGATCAGCAGGAGGCGTGGAGTTCAGTCCCAGTGCATGTTGGAATTATATGAGGTGCTTTAAAAATATACAGTATACCAAAAGGTAGAACACAACAGGGGTTGTGGGGCCGGAGGATGGCGGTGTGGTTGGAAAATGGCAACTCCAGGGGTTGCGGTACTGATGGAAATATTCAGTATCCCAGCTGTGGTAGTGGATACAACCTATACGCGTGACTCAGCTGTGTAAGAGTCACACACACGAGTACAAGCAGAATGGGAACTCTGAGCAAGATTGGTACATTGTACCAATGTCAAAATCCTGGTTGTGAAATCGCTCTAGACCCCTGGTCGGCAAACCACGGCTCGCGAGCCACATGCGGCTCTTTGGCACCTTGAATGTGGCTCTTCCACAAAATCCCACGTGCGGGCGCTACCTCGGTAAGGAATGTACCTACCTATATAGTTTAAGTTTAAAATATGTGGCTCTCAAAAGAAATTTCACTCGTTGTACTGTTGATATTTGGCTCTGTTGACTAATGAGTTTGCCGACCACAACAGTGGTTTTCCAAGGGGGGAAAACAGGGAAAAGGGTACACATGGATTTATAATCCATAGAAATAATCTATAGATTATTTCTTACAACTGCTTGTCAGTCTATAGTCATCTCAAAATAAAAGGGTTAATTTGGGAAAAGTACACACACCATTGGCCCAGCCTCAGGGATGATGGTTTCACTGGTCTGCGGTGGAGCCTGGGTATGGCCAGGCCTCAAGGTCCCAGGTGAGTCCAGTGGGCAGCCAGGGTAGGCTGAGAGCTGCTGTCCACTTTGGCTCCGGGATGGACAAGGCTGGATGGGCTATTGTCAGGCCAGCATTGGAGGTTGCTGCATTCTCCTAGGTCTGTGATGATCGTCCACCTTCCCTGCCATGCACCCCACACCCAAGAGCAGAGAGAGGTTGACACTCAACACCACAGGGCCACTGATGGCCCAGGTCACATGTATCTCCAGGGCATGGCGTGTCTCTCCAGGTTGGTGTGGGGGCAGGGCGAGAGGTCTGGCTCAGACCAGGCCTGACTCCTGTGCCAGCCTATAAAATAGGCCCTTCTGGGCCAGCAGCTGGGCGGGGCTGCCGCTCTCTGCCACCTGCCCCTTGTCCATGACCAGCACCCTGCAGGGGAGAGGGAGATAGACAGCTCTTTGGACACCAGCCTGGACACCCGGCCACTCCTTCAGCATGCCCGCTCTGAGGTTTGTTCCCTAGAAGTCTGGTTTCCAGGTTGAAAGCATCTGTTGGGCATGTGTCCTTGGGCTCATTTCCCCCATGGGCATCAGTCTTGCTACCTGTACAATGGGCACTTGATAATCCATTTCACCCCTGAACCTGACGCCTTCCTTCCCTGCGGGGGTCCCTGGTCTCAGCTGCGTGGGGGCTTACCTGGCGCAGTCCATCACGGAGCGCAGGCGGTGGGCAATGAGCAGCACTGTGCACTGGGCAAACCAGCTCCCAAGGGCGGCCTGCATCTGGAGCTCGGTCCCCGGGTCCACGGCGGCAGTGGCCTCATCCAGGATGAGGATCTGGGTTTTCCGGAGAAGGGCACGTGCCAGACACAGGAGCTGCTTCTGGCCCAGGCTGGGAATGAGTGGGACAGTCAGGCCAGGCATTTGTGTGTCTGCCCATCAGGTTGGCAGGGCATGCCCATGAATGGTCTCCACAAAAGCCACAGATAGGGGATGTGTGTGCATGTGTCCCCACACGTGGGTCCCCAGTCAACAGAGTTGGTAGAAATCTCCATCCTGTCATTTTTGACGACGGTGACTTTAGGCCAGTCACTCAAACTCACCATGACTCAGTTTCTCTATCTGTGAAAGGGCTTTTCTATTTTACGGTCTTTACCAGGTGCCAGACACATCCTTGTGTGCTGTGAATATACTGGCTCAGTCTTCGCAAAGACCACAAATCTGGGTGTTTATTAACGAGTCCTTTCCTGGGTCATAAGGACGAGATACATCACATAAAAGTGTGCCCTGGCGTGCTAGTCACAGAGAAAGCCTTCAGCATGCAGTCGCTTCTCTCTAATTGCAGAGGGAGCTTCTGAGGCTCAAAGCCCCATGGCCAGTGACCCGAGAGTGTCTGGAGCTGCTTCCCGCTGTGCTCAGCTTCCTCTCACGGAGAATACTTCAGAGACCCAGAACCTGATGGCCGTGCACCTCGACCCTGGGCAAGTCTCAAGACTCAGATGCCAACTTTGCACAGTGGCAGCAGTGACAGAGTGCAGCTTTGAAGATTAAAATTAATATTGTTTTCTGTATGCCGGGCACTGTGTCAACAACTTCACATACATGACTCTATCCTTGTACCGGTAGGTAGGTACTATTATTCTCATTTTACAGATGAGGAAACTGAGTCACAGGAGATTAGGTAACTTGCCCAAGGTCCTACAACTGGTGAGGCCGCCAAGCTGCACTGCCTCTCTGGTGCACGGAAACCACTACCAGCCAGCCCTCTACCCTGACACCTTCGGGGCAGGTGGGTTTTAGAACATCTCAGTTAAAAACAAAAGGCACACACCTCCACCCCTGTGTTCATGGCAACATTGTTCACAATAGCCAAAAAGTGGAAGAAACCTAAGCATCCATCTGCAGGTGAGTAAATAAGCAAAAGGTGGTGTAGTCAGACAATGGAATATTACTGAGCCTTAAAAAGGAAGGGAATTCTGATACGTGCTACAGCATGGATGAGCCTGGAGGACATCCTGCTGAGTGAAATAAGCCAGCCACACAAAAGGCAAATAATATATCAATCCATTTAAATGAGGTACTTAGAGTTGTCAAGTTCATAGAAACAAAGTAGAATGGAGGATGCCAGGGGCTGGGGGGAGGGGGGAATAGAGAATTGTTTAATGAGTCCTGAGTTTCTGTTTTGCAAGATGAAAAAGTTCTGGAGATGGGTGGCACACTGTTGTGAATGTGCTTGGTGCTACTGAAATGTACACTTGAAAATGGGTAAGATGGCCCTGGCCGGTTGGCTCAGTGGTAGAATGTCAGCCCGACATGTAGAAGTCCCAGGGTTTGATTCCTGGCCAGGGCACAAGAGAAACACTCATCTGCTTCTTCCCCCTCCCCCTCCCTCTTCTCCCCTCTCTGCCCTGCCTCCTCCCCCTCCCTCTTCTCCCCTCTCCGCCCTGCCTCCTCCCCTCCCATAGCCATGGCTCCAATGATTTGAGCAATTTGACTCCAGGTGCTGAGAATGGCTCCGTGGCCTCGCCTCAGGTGCTAAAATAGCTTAGTTGCTGAGCAACGGAGCAGTGGCCCCAGATGGGCA
This sequence comes from Rhynchonycteris naso, assembly GCA_037038555.1. NCBI lineage: Eukaryota > Metazoa > Chordata > Mammalia > Chiroptera > Emballonuridae > Rhynchonycteris > Rhynchonycteris naso. Next base: position 186,581,226 of record CM073000.1, on the reverse strand, counting down.
AAGCATCACCCTGTAGGTGGCTTGCCAGGTGGATACTGGTCGGGGCGTATGTCGGAGTCTGTCTCTGCCTCCCTAGCTCCTGCATCTCACTTAATAATAAAAAAAAAAGAAAGCAAATGGGTCAGATGGTAAAATTCACACTGTGTTTCTACTACATTTTTTAAAAAGGTTTTTTAAGGCACATGTGAACCCTTAGTTAGCATGGAGTCAATATCACACACGTTATTTCTATAGCAAATAAGTGCTGAGGGGGATAAAGACTATAAGTAGCCTTGTGTCAGGAGAGGTTAGGTTTTGACACCAAATAAATTTAGAAACCAAATTTAGGAAAAAGAAACTTGATATTTAGAGATTGTGTTGCAGTTTGGAACTACCCTAAGGACCGGGGCTCCCACTGTGATTATTAATAGAATGGGGTTGATAACCTATGAGGAAGGCAGATTTCCAGGGCACACTGCCCTTGGTGGGGGGTGTTGGCTACACCGGCTTCTCCCCCCAGCTTCCCTCAGGTCCTGGTCATGGTGGGACAATCCTACCTGAGGTCATCACCTTGGTCGGCACACTCGTACTGCAGCTGGCCGGGCAGGCTGGCCACCAGGGCTCTGAGCTGCACGGTCTCCAAGGCCTCCCAGATGGCTTCATCTGTGTGCTCATGTAGCATGTCAAGGTTCATCCTCAGAGGGCCAGGGAACAGGATGGGGTCCTGGCCAGGATGGGGAGTGGGTCAGAGCTGGGCCCAGGCGCATTCCCACCTCTGGCCACCCTGTCCCCAGGCCTCACCTGGGGGATGATGGTGATCCTGGACCTCAGTGTGTGCAGCCCCACGTCAGCGATGGGGACTCCGTCGATCCAGACCCCGCCCTCAGCTGCCTCCAGGAGTCGCAGCAGGCCCCCAGCAAGGGAGGACTTCCCGGCCCCTGTCCTGCCAACAATGCCCACCTGCCAGGGGACACGAGGCAAGGCCCATTGTGACCAGGCCTGGAAAGCAGGTCACAGCCTAGAGGCTACCTAGGTATCTCTGTGAGATGTTTCCCCTACACCTGAGGTCCATCTGTCCATCTACCTTTCATCCTTTGAGCCTCCATCCTACCATTTGTCCACCTTTCCATATATCCATCCTTCGATCTACACAACCTTCTGTCCGTGTATCCTTCTCTATCCTCCCTTCTTCCCAGCACACCTCCCCCGTATTCCCATCTATTCCCCCAACCTTCCTTCGATACCCCTACCCTTCCTCTGTTCCTCCTTTCCCCTGTCCTTCCAGCCACAGCCCTTTACCATTCCTCATCCTTCCTTTCAGCCCCATATTGTTCTGTTCATGTCCCCTCCTTCTGTCCCTCATCCTTCCTTCTATCCATTCCTTATCCTTCTACCCACCATCTTCCCATCCATCCCCCATCCAACCATCCATTCCTCATCTAACCATCACCCTTCCTTCCATCCATCCCCCATCCAACCATCCATTCCCCATCCAACCATCACCCTTCCTTCCATCCATCCCCCATCCAACCATCCATTCCCCATCCAACCATCACCCTTCCTTCCATCCATCCCCCATCCAACCATCTATCCCTGTCCAACCATCACCCTTTCTTCCATCCATCCCCCATCCAACCATCCATCCCCCATCCAACCATCACCCTTCCTTCCATCCATCCCCCATCCAACCATCCATCCCCCATCCAACCATTACCCTTCCTTCCATCCATCCCCCATCCAACCATCCATCCCCCATCCAACCATCACCCTTCCTTCCATCCATCCCCCATCCAACCATCCATCCTCCATCCAACCATCACCCTTCCTTCCATCCATCCCCCATCCAACCATCCATCCCCCATCCAACCATCACCCTTCCTTTCATCCCTCATTCATCAAGCCAACTAGCATCCAGCCAGTCATCCCTCACTCAGCTATCATCCTTCCTCCCATACATCCCCACATCTATCCATCCATCCATCCATCCACCCATCCCAAATCCAAGCCATCCACCCCTCATTCTTCCACCTGTCTGCCCATCTGCCCATCCTTTTATCTGTCCCCTATCTTTTCTCTCACCCTTATCTCTCTTGCTGACTGTTGCATGCTCAGTGTCTGACACATGGTGGGGGTTCAACAATATTTGTTTACTAAATGAATGAAATATGTCACCCCATTGTATGACAGGCACCCTATTAGGTATACAAAGTAAGGAGTCCTTGCTCCAAAGGGCTCACTGTTGGGTTTTGGAAATAGTGCAACTGAGTAAACTTAATTTTAATACAGTGTGATATACAATCACTCTCTACCATCAAGCTCCAGACCTGTATCAATGGAGGTAAATAAGGAGGTACTGTTTGTGCGGTCTAGGATAGGGGTTGATGGGGTAATCAGAGAAGGCTTCATGGAGGAAGGGGTACTTGAGTGGGATCTTGAAAGATGAGCAAAAGTTCAATGAGGGGGAGGATTCCAGGTAAACTACAGTGCTAGGCTGTAAGCCCTCTGAAGGCAGCCCCCAGACACAGCTGCTCCACAAATGTGACTAAGCCCTGGCAGGGACTGAATGAAGTAGAGAGCTGGGCAGGAGCTCGAATGCCAAGCTCAGGAGTTTGGGCTTTACTCTAAAGGGAGCCTGGAGCAGGTAGATGGTCTTGGGCAGAGGAAAGACATGCTCAAATAAAGGTCACAGGAGAACAGATTGGAGGAGGTAAAAAAGGGGGCTGGGGGCTCAGATGGGGGCCTGGAGCCGTCAGGGGGAGGGATACAGGGAGGAAGTGCCCTGGGTGGGAAGGGAAAAGGGGGATTCAATGAAGGGGCCTGGCTAATGGGATAAGTGGGATACTGGCACCTTTCTCATAGGGCTGTTGTCAGAATAGAAGTGCAAATGCTAACGCATGAAAGCACCGGTAAACACTTCTGTAGTGCTCACTCTGTACCAGGCACTGTCCCAGGCAGCTTATACGTATTAACTTGGATAAACTTCACAACATCTCTCTACGATGTTGACATTATCATTCCCTTTACAGATGGAAAAATGAGACCGAGAAATGATGTGACTTGCCCTAGGTCACCCTTGGCAAAGCCAGGAACTGGACCCATGCAAAGTGGATGATGTATGTGAAGACACACAGTAGGTATTTAATGTTCAAGAAAGAAGGGAAAGGAAGTTGGGGATGCTTCATCTGGGACAGCAAGCTGGGCAGGTGGGTTTCACCATGGTGGAATCAGGTTTGGGGAAGATAAGTTCAATTTTGGGTATAGGGGGTCTGAAGACACGGGGCCCTGAGGCGGGGATGTGGGGGAGGCAGCTGGTGCTCCTAGTGTGGCCATGGCCCCGAGGCCTCTCCAGCTGCCCTGTGGCCTGACTTCCACAAAAAAGAAGGCATGGAAGAGCCACTCACCTTCTCTCCCGCATGGATCTTGAAGGACACACCCCTCACAACCAGTGGGAGCTCGGGTCGGTGTCTCAGCCCCAAGCCCCGGAGCTCGATCTGTCCCTCATGAGGCCAGGGGGTCTGGGCTGCGCAGGTGGGCAGTGTCCATGGTGCCTGGGAAGAAGGGGACCCTGGGTCAGAGGAGCCTTCTCCCAGGCTTCTCAAACAGGCCTGCCTCTTGGAGCCTGTTTCCTGTTCCGTAAAATGGGCATCTTTACTGCTACTTTATAGAGACATGGCACATAGCAAAAGCTAAAAACAGACATCTGGTGTCGTAAAAATAACGATGGCGATGGCTACTCTTTATCTTTTTAAATTATTACTGGCCATTGTTAGTTGTGAATGAATGCCCTCTCTCTAATAGGGGTAGGCGCTCTTTTTTGTTTATACGAAGAGGGAAGATCTGTGCAATAGGGAGTCCAGCGCTTCCATTGCTATTCCTGCGACCTTGAACAGGTCACTCTACCCCCTAAGCCTTGGTTTCCCCATCTGTGAAATGGGGCCAGTAAGAGCAGTGGCATGCACTGAGAGTTTACCGTGTGCCCACACTGTACTGAGTCCTCTCGCGGGATCTCATTGGACCGTCCCAGTGGACTCAGCATGGTCAGTGGCTCTGCTGTTCTCCTGTCCCTGTCATGTTGCTATCAAGCGACTGTTAGAATGACCATGACATTGCTTTTTCTCATGTCCCCTGTCACTCAGAGGCATGACCTGCTTTCCCAATCAAGGAAGCAAAGGACCCAGGATTTGACTTGGCTGCAGACCCCATGCTCTTAACCATTACTGCGGCCCTGGCTGAGACTCCAGCCTTCAGTGGTGGGGGCTCTAAAGTCTACGGCAGACGTCCGCCTAGGCCCACTGCCCTCTGCTGTTCGTCCCGATGGGGCGGACTCTCCAGCCCTGCCTGCCCCCATCACCTCCTTGGGTGTCTGGGCATAGTCCTGCATCCGCTCCACAGCCACGATGCTGCTCTCCAGGTCCGTCCAGCTGCGAACAGCCCACTGCAGCATCTGGGTCACCTGGTGTGAGAAGGCACCTCAGGCAGGCTGAGCAAAGCTACCCCCACTTGCATCCCTGAGGGAGGGACTGGGAGGCAGGGCCGAGTCAGAAAAGGGGACTGGACTTGGCTGCAGCCACAGACTCCTTTGTCCTTTCAGTAGAACCAGAGTATGCAGAGCAGGAAGGAGCCCTCAGACATCAGCTTGTCCAACCTGATTTGATATGGGTGGGGAGACGAGACCAGAGAGGGTGCATGACCCTCCCAAGGACACTCAGCAGGAGCCTGGCCAGCTGACTTCCATCTGGAGAGGTTTCCGTCCACTGATTGTTCATCACATACGGCACCATGCCCACCTTCTAACCGGGGTCTCCCCGCTCCAGCCCTCCCTCCTCTCCCCAAGCTCATTTCCCTCCTATCTGGCCCTCACCCACACTCTGCAGCCACACCACCTGCTTGCTGTGCCTCTAACACACCAGACACCATCCCAGGGCTGTTCTTCTTACTGTTCTTTTCCCCAGGAAAGCCTCGCCCCTCCCTCCCTTCCCTTCCTCCCTCCCTTCCCTTCCTCCCTCCCTCCCTCCCTCCCTTCCTTCCAGCAATGGCTCACACCACCCCTCTCAGAGGCCTTCTGGGCCATGCAGTAGAGTAATATCGACCCCCATCATACTTCAGCCTCTTCTTCCCTTGCTTCACCCTTAAGCTTAGTTGCCTCAACTGTAAAATGGGGATGATAATAGTACCCCTAATGGGGTTGGGAGAGGATTAAGTAAGTTAATGTTTATAAAGCTCTTAGAACAATGCTTCATTCGTAATGAGTGTTATATACATACTTCTTTCTTTTATAGTTGTCACGATCTGATATTAAATATTGTTACTAATAGATAGCAAAAAATGCACTGAAAATGTACTCTATATATTTCATCTCAACAAGTGAAGTGAAGGGATTACTACCCCATTTTTCAGATGAGCGTAGTGAGGCCTGGTGATGGAAGGCTCTTGCTCAAGTTCACCTCAGCTAAGCCTTTGTAAGAGCCATACTTTCCTCACTGGTTGGTAGTTTGGACATGGGTCCTTGAAGGTCCTGTCTGGCCGGCAGGGTGCTGCCTGTCCCTGTTTTGCCTGCTCCCCGCTATACAGGGTGGGCTTTCAGGAATACCTGGAGGGCGGCGGAGACAGAGAAGCCCACGAGGCCAGCGCTGAGATGGGCCTTGCTCAGCACGGCGCACAGGGCAGCGGCAAACACCAGCCCGTTCCCCAGGAACTCCAGGTTAGCAGCGAGCCACCTGCAGGGGGAGGCAGGTGACAGCGGGGTCAGCAGGGGCCCTCTCTGCGGGTCCTTCTCCTCTGGGCACAGGACTGATCATGATGCTAGCTCGAGTGATCATGGGGGTCTGGCCATGGTCTCCTCCACAGCACAGGCCCCACCCAAGCTCAGTTGGTGGAGGGAGTTGACACAGTCCTGTCTCACCTGTGCCCGGCTCAGGGCTTGGTACACAGTAGGTGCTCTAGTAAAGCTTTGCCATGCTGCCGATGTTCTGTGCTTGGGAGGTACCAAGCCACATACCTTGTGCTTTCTGACCGAGCCCACCCACCCTTCATTTTCACAGGGCCAACATCTTATGTTTATGAGCAGCGAACATCACCTCCTCAGAGAGCCATCCCCAACGGCTCCTCCCTTTCTCTCAAACATATCACTGATCACTTCTTCCATAACACTTATCTGTCTTTATAATTCAACTATTTAATCAGTCCTTGACTCTCAGTCTCCATCAATAGATCATGGGCTTCATGAGGACAGTGGCTTTGTCTCGTTCATAGCTCCGTCCCCAGTACTAGCATAGGACCCAGCCCAGAGTAGGTGCTCAACCACTATACACTGATAGATGAATAAATATGCGTCCCCTTTGATTAAATTCCTCCCCTACCATTCATTCATTCAACAGATATGTGCTGGGCACTTATTATGTGCCATGCATATTGGTGGTGCTGGGGATACAGCCATGAACCAAACAGGTAAACTTCCTATCTTTAGGGAACTCTGGGCTTTACTACCGACACAGCTAGTCCTCGTAACAACCCCACAAAGGAGGATGTTGTTTGTCCCCTTTTGACAGGTGAGGATACTGAGACTCAGAAGGTTTGGGTACTTGCTTAAGTCCAGACACCAGGATTTAAAGCCACATCTGTCTGAAAGATGTCAGAATGCATGTGCCCTTTCCAACAGGTCATGCTTCTCAATGAACCAACTAACAGATAAATAAGCAAAGATCCACTGCCTAGATGGCTGGTCTTGGAGAGTCCCTTTGTTTCTTTGAACTCCAGATTACCCATCTGTGGAATGCAGTAACAGCTGATTCATTACAGTTGAGAGGTGTAAACGAGATATGCCACATATAGCGTGGAAATCACTGAGACTCGTACATAGTAGGTGTTTTCTAAATGATCATAAGGTTCCTTCTCCTAAGGCTAGGACTCCAGAAAGGGACAGAGCAGGTTACCCTAGCTGACTGGGAACCTGGACAGAAAGGAGAAAAGAATTCACATTTACTGAGTACCTACAGTATGCTTGATCTTCTCCACACTCTGGCACCAGACTCCCTGGGTTCAAATCCTGATTCTATCGCATTTTCCCTGTGGCCCTGGGCAAGTTCTTAAATCTCTCTGTGCCTAAGATTCACCGTGTATAAAACAGTCTGCCTCATGGGGTTATGAATAGGATTAAATAAATTAATCCATGTAGAGTGTTCAGAACTGTGCCAAGCATGCAGTGAGCATGTTACAAGTATTGGCTAAGAATTTATTTAATCCTTATAACCACCCGGTGAGTATGATTCTACTTTGGAAAATGAGGCTCAGAGAGGTTACGTAACTTGCTCAAGATCACCCAGCTCATAAGCTGCAGAGCTGGGATTTGAAACTGTGTCTCTATGCTCAAAGCCTGTGTTCTCATTCTTGCTTAGTACTGAAAAGAGGATGAGGATGCTTATGAAGCTGTCTTGTCACCAAGGCAACAGAAGCTGGCCCAGTGGTCTGGCAACAGAGCCTTCTTACCTTTTGCTGACATCTATGCCTCCTTGCCCACCTGCTCTTGGGGAACCCTAGGGCCAGGTTCCATCTGCTCACAGCATAAGCCAAATATACCCATGGTATCTAGCCTCAGCTTTATCTCCACCTCACTGTGTGACCTTGGGTGGGCCACTTGACCTCTCTGGCCACACAGTATGACACTCTCTGGGGACACAGATAGATTGCAAGGTATTCTCTTCCCCCCTTGTACCTGTCAGCCACAAGCCGTGGGAAACTGACTCGCTGGCTTTCATCCATGTGAGCATTGTTCTGAGCCACGAAGGGGCGTTGGGCCCGGAAGGCCCTGACCACTGCGCCACCCTGGAACGTCTCCACCACGTGTGAACACACGAAGGAGTGCCTGGCTGACTCCAGGCGTCTGAGCTGGCACGAGGGGTTCACATACAGGCTCTGGAGTGGGGAAGGTGGGAAGGGGAGAAGTCACCTACACAGAGGCCACCCCATGTGCAGGGCCCCAGACCAGGTTTTGTTACCGGCTTGCTTTGTGGGCTCCAATTTCTTTGCAAAATCATAATTCCATGGTTGTTTCTAAAAAATCACCTGGGGAGCTTTAAACACCTCCAGTGCCCCAACCCAGAACTATTCACTCAGAATTGCTGGTGGTGTCACCTTGGCTTTGGTATTTTTACAGTGCCTTCGGGTCATTCTACCGTACAGCCAGGGTTGAGAAACCACTAATCTGGTGTAAATATCTCATTCCCAGCTCTAAGGCCAACTACTTCACTTAGGGCCAGTTACCATGGGAACAACACTGTACAGGGCAAGGAAGGCAGTCTGCCAAGTCGGATGCATTTCTTTAACTCCAGAGTTGCATTGCCAGGTGCTGGGAACATTATGATGCTCAGACATATGTGTTGTTGTTTGAGGTTGCAGTTATATACAGCTGGCAGGTGGGGGTTTGCATTTGCTGAACCCCTGGGCTACATGCCAGGCTCTTTAAAAACAGTATTCAGTAATTGTAAGGTGGGCATTGGTGGCATTCACAGTTTACAGGTGAGAACCCCTGAGGCTCAGCAGGATTAAACAGCTGGTCTAAGCCTCTCTATCCAGTAAGTGGCAGAGACTGGATTCAAATCTACCTCTGCCTGACTTCCAAGCTCTCAGTGAAGAAACAGTCCCTTCCCAATTTTAGAGGATGTAGAGAACACCTGGGGAAGTTGTGGAGGACAGTGGTGACTGTGGTTTTTGTCTACCGTGGTTTTTTCTATTCTACTTCTGATTTCCAGAGGGTGGGGCTGTCAATGGGAGGACCTGATCATAGAGGTGGTCACATGACACAGTCTAACAAGTCAGAGTAAAGTACCCCTTTGGTCGCAGTGATTAGCTCAGGGATGAACATGTGCTCTATAAAGGGCCAATCAGAATCTTCCCTGGGATTGATATAGGGATGCTGAGCTGGAGAAAAGGTTTCTTTGAGTTGGGGTTGCTAAGGTGGGATGCTGTGAGTATAAGGTTGCAAGTCACCATCTGACTTGATCCCTAAGAAGAGCATGTGCAAAAGTAGGCCAAGCAGAGCTAAGCCAGTGGTTCTAAATGTTAGAATGCATCAGAATTACCTGGAGGGTTTATAAAAACCCAGATTTTGGGGCCCGACTTCTACAATGTCTGAATCAGTTGGTCATGGGCAGGGCCTGAGAATGTGCATTTCTAACCAGCTCTCAGGTGATTCTCTGCTGGTCCAGGGCTACACTTTGAGAACCACTGAGCAAAGAGAGTGGCTGCGTCCTGGTGGCAGCTGGCCACTGCACCTACTGCACGTAAGCCATTAGATTCTGTTCCTCTTTTTAAGCTAATTCAAGCCGTTTCCTGGCTCAGGCAACTGAAAGAGTCTAGCCTCATATACAGTCTTTGAGACCTTGCAATGCCTTCTTAGTTTCCAGATAACTGCAGAGGAGGGAGCTCATTTCAGCAGCAACAGGACAAAATGTTAGATATTAAAAACTTCGATGTACAAGTACTGGTGTTAGAAACTGACCACGGCGTCTCTGGCTCGGGGAATTTGTTAGAGGTGGCCCCCAACTGCCTAGCGGGGCAGACCTTTTCATACTGAGCCATGCCCGGGGAAAGGGGACTGGCTGAGGTGACCTCGGCTGGCACCAGGAGCCTCCCCAGCCCCTCCCTACCTGAAACCCAGCATAGAGGAGCAGCAGTGGCAAGATGGCCATGACAGCCAGCGGCGTCGCCACCGTTACCACCAGGCTGACTTCCAGGAGTCCAAAGGTGTAAATCAGCAAGGACCGGAGTTTGTCTGGGATGTCCACATCTATCGTGTCTGTCTCCTTGCAGAAGCGGTTCAGCAGGTTCCCGACGGGCGTCCGCTCGAAGAAGCCAATGGGAGACCGTGCCACGTCCCACAGGAGCCTCTGGAAGAGCAGGCTGGATGCCCGGATGCCCCCTAGGAGCACTGTGGCCATGGAGGCAAGCAGCCCTACAGCTGGGGAGAGGGAGAGTGTCAGAGCATGAGGGCTGGAGCCCTGCCCCATGGTGACCATCTTATGATTTGGCCACCCCGATTATCCCTTGATATCACCCCATCCACCAGGAACTTCAAAGTGCGATCTTATTTGGAAATAGGATCTTTACATATGTTATTAGTGAAAGATCTTGAGATAAAATCATTCTGGATCTAGGGTGGGTTTTAAATCCAATGACCAGTGTCCTTTTAAGAAGAAGAGACACAGAGAAGGTGATGTGAAGACGAAGGCAGAGGCTGGAGGGATATGCTACAAGCTAAGGAACGTTAGGACTGCCGGTGACCAGCAGAAGCTAAGAGAGAGGCCTGGAATGGATTCTCTTTCAGTCTCCAAGAGGAACCAATTTTGCTGACACCTTGATTTCGGATTTCTGGCTTCAGAAATTTCTATTTTAAGCTACCAAGTTTGTGGTCATCCCAATACCAATCTATGTGCTCGGAATGGGGCTACTTTCACTTCCTGATTCTGGGGTTGGGAGAATTTTATCCCTGGCCAACCCAAACCACTGCTGTTGGTTTAGGGATGAACACATGATCCAAGTCAGGCCAATGAGAGTGAGACCTGGGACTTGGCTAGGGCTTCTGGGAAAGAGGTACTTTTTTGAGGAGGTCAAGCTGGAGCAGTGGGACACCATTTTACCACTAAGGGGAGAAGCCTGCCTGGACTAGAAGTTATCACAGAGGAAGAAAATGAAGCCACTCTGACAGCCTTATTGGACCCTGGATCCAGCCTTACCTGAAGCTAGTTATCTATGGATGCCAGTCCTGTAAGCCAATAAATAAATTCTCTTGACTAGTTTGAGATATGTGTATATATATATATATATATATATATATATATATATATATATATATATATATATATATATATAGTATATAGTTACTATCTTTATTAATTTCAAATGGAGCAGACTTCACACTAGGGGAAGTTATCAGGACAAAAGAAGGGCATTGCATAATGATACCAGAGTCAATTCTCTAAGAAGACATAACAGTTCTTAATGTGTTTGTCCCTAATGACAGGGCAGCAAATTACATAAGGCTCATCCGGAGGTTTGTGATGGAATTACTGGAAGTCACCAGCAGTCAGACTCTGCGTCTTTTGCCCTCTTTGTGGGAAGAGGCAGATCCAGCTGAACTGCCAAGTTTGTTTCCACCTAAGTGCTCAGCAGCCCCAACATCTGGGGCCAACAGTCTGCATTTGCCAAGGAATCTGGTAGACACTCTGAGGATTCCAGAAGGGAGGCATATGCCATGTCCCCTACTCCTCCCATCTTAAGGACACAGGTCTGGACCCGGACCTAGGACATTTGCACAGATCTTCAGGGAGGACCATGAGGTCAGGGATGGCGGGCCAGGGAGCCCTGAACACCTTGGGTGGGGATGAGAGGGTGGAGGGTGAGGAAAGCTGGTGAGGGGTACCTTGGAGGCACCCCAGGAGCCCGAAGACCCAGCCTCGCAGGGCTGCGTGTGTCTGCCGCCCATCCACGGTGGGGTCGTCCGCCCACAGGCTGAGCCAGTAGCCACGGCAGAAGGAGGCCACTTGCTGGCAGAAGAATAGGAAGAGTGCGTAGAGGCAGAGCGGGGTGCCCACAGCCCTTACGTAAGTCAGGTACATGGTGGCCTTCACCTGGAGCACAGGCAGGGGAGGTGGGGGCAGAGAGAGGACCCCGGGAGGGGAAAGAGAGAAGGGAAAAGCAGGTGAGGCGCCCCAAACATGCCAATGGGCAGATGGAGCCACTGGGCAGACCGCACAGGCCCTTTCCCAGTGGCTCCCCCCTAGAGCACCCTCTCCCCTACAGACCCCACCAAGCCACAGCGCCCCCTTCTGCTGGAACCCCTAGCGGGCCAGTGGGAGCCTTAAAGGGAACCGGCTGGGCACTCTCTGGCTTTGGAGTGATTTATTGAGCTTCTACTATGGAATAGGCATGTGTCTCTCTCCCCGGCTGATGCATAAGGAAACTGAGGCACAGACAGGTTAAGCCACCTTGGTAGGTCTGCATCCTACCAACTTAAAGTTCTGCACACAGCTGCAGTCAGGGTGACTTTTGAAAACATCACCACCCCCATCCTGCTGTTGCTGACCTGTGCATGGCTTTTTATGGCTCTTGGAAGAAATTCTAAACTTCTTGTACACCTCTCTGACCTTACCCCCTGCTCATATCTGCTGGCTCTTAGGATCCCTTTCTTTGCTCCTCCCTACCTCAGAGCGCTTGTACCTGCTGTTCCCTCTGTTCCTCCAGGGCTGGTTCCTTTGCATCATTCAGGGTTCAGCTCAAATGTTACTCCTCAGAGCATCCTATCCAAGCAGGGCCTTGGTTGGTTGCCAACTCATTGCCCTTTTTAATTTTCTTATAGCATTTATCATTATCTGATACTATATTACCTTGCTTGTTAGCCTAATTGTGTGCTGACTGTCTCCCCCAACTAGCAAGCAATCTCTACCAGGGCAGAGACTGTACCTGGCACACAATGGGGGCTCCATAAATGTTTTCTGGGTGGATGAATGGGTGGATGGTTGAGTGGGATGAGGGCTGGTTGGGCGAATGGGTAAGTGACCGAGTAGATGAGTAGATGGATGAATAAATAAGTGAATGTGTAGGTGGGTGAGTAGGTTGATGAATGGGTGGATGGATGGATGGATGGATGGATGGATGGATGGATGGATGGAAGGGTGGATGATGAATGGAAGGGTGGATAGGTGAGAAGATGAATAAATAGGCAGATGGGTGGGTGGGTGGAGGGATGGACAGATAGATGGGTGGGTGGGTGTATGGTTGGGTGAGATGAATAGATAAGTGAGTAGAGGGGTAGGTGGGTGGGTGAATGGGAGGAAAGGTGGGTAGGTGGATGGATGGATGGATGGATGGATGGATGGATGGATGGGGTGAATAGGACATGTGGGGTGGGTGGATGGGTGAATGGGAGGAAAGGTGGGTAGGTGGGTGAATGGAAGAATGGATAAGTAGGTAGGTGGGTACATGGGTGAAGAAACCAGCAGAGAAGAAATAGTACAAGCTCCATATTAGGACTGGCCTTGCTTTGAGTATCAAGTTGGTCACTTGCTAGTTATGGAGACACAGAGAAGCCTCTCAACTCTTTAAGACCTGTTTCTTCATTTCTAAAATGGAGCTATCACCATCTAATTTTAGGGTAGTTGTGAGCACTAAGAAATAGAAAGTGTCGCCTGACCTGTGGTGGCGCAGTGGATAAAGCATCGACCTGGGAACACTGAGGTCGCCAGTTCAAAACCCTGCACTGGTCTGGTCAAGGCACATATGGGAGTTGAGCTTCCAGCTTCTCCCCCCTTTCTCTCTCTCTCTCTCACTCTGTGTCTCCTCTCTAAAATGAATAAAATAAAAATTAAAGAGGTCTCTGTTCTTCAAAACTTAAAAAAAAAAAAAGAAATAGAAAGTGTCTAGAATCTTACTTGGCACATAGTAGGTGTTCAATAAAGGTGACTGCCTCCCCCTGCACCCCAGTGCTATAATTGGTGGCAGGTCTTGAGCCCCTGAGGGCAGCAGTAGCAGGGGGTGCGAAGTGGAGGAAGCAGCTGGTAATTACCCTGCCATACTGCACGCTGTCCTTTCCTGTTGACAGTCCCCTCTCAGGATCATCGAGGGGAACACTTGTCTGGGCCTCTGAAGTGGTGCTGTCCTTGTCAGGGATTAACTTCACCGACCTGTTATTTAGAGGAAATTAGGACACATCAGCATCTCTCTCCATGGGGTGTGTACCCAACCTTCATGGCCACTGGTAGTCACTGAGCTCTGGGGTACACTCTCCACTCATTCACTCACTCATACATTCACTCAATCAACATACTGAGCACCAACGAGGTGCCATGTTGTGTCCTTCCTCTGTGGTGCCCACCTAAATGCCACCTGTCGCCCTAGAGTCAGGCAAGCCTGTTCCTTCAATGCCATTTCATTGAATGAACTTATTTGCCTCACTTTAAAACTTGGTTTTCATTTTGACCTCAACTTTGCTGGAATCATTTTGTTCCTGCTGTTTACCCTCAGATTTGTCGGTCTAGGTTGTCAAAAGGTCAATTTTTGCACAATTCACTTGTTGAAGACTTCTTGTATGTTCCTTTCATCTGTGGGTGAGTGGGCAGATTTAACCGTAAATGTGAATTGCTACCTGCTAACTGTGCAACAATGGGCAGCTGACTTAACTCCTCTGAGCCTAAGTTGCCTCAGCTATAAAATGAGGATAATCTATGTCTGTATCTATCATCTATCTACCTACCTATCTACCTACCTACCTATCTACCTACCTATCTATCTACCTACCTACCTATCTTTTTATTGTCCATCAACCAATCTATCATCTATCATTTATCAATCTATCATCTGTCTATATATTCATGTATTTACATTTATCTTATACCTATTTACCTATTTATACTATCAGATCAATTTACCTTCTATCAATCAATCTACTATCTATCTATCTATCTATCTATTTATCTATCTATCTATCTATCATCTATATCAGTGGTTCTTAACCTGGGTTCTATCGAACCCTAGGGGTTCGATGAGTCTGTCTCAGGGGTTTGGAGAAGCCTCTGCCGCGGAGGCCAGAATAAAGTAATACCGTAATTTGTTGTGAGTTCATGCACTTTGTTGGTTTTGTTCTTTGAGCAAGGTGATGTTCATGCACGGCTCATTTTGTGCACCAGTAAAAAACATATACCTATGTCTTGAATTTGGAAAAAAAAATCATATTTTATTTATCACTAAAGAAGGGTTCAGTGAATGCGCATATGAAACTGGTGGGTTCAGTACCTCAAAAAAGGTTAAGAACCACTGCTCTATATATTTACATGTGAGGGAGAATTGGTCATTCTGTAAACTTGACGTTTGAGGACTTAATTACTTTGGCCATTTGATTGTCAAACAGTTTTTGGTGAATTATCTCACAACTGAGCACCATGGTGAATATTCAGCAGGTGTTCAATTCAGGATAGTTTTGGCTGCCCCCTACCTGCCTGAGCTGCAGATGGTCTCCAGCCTCCATCTGTGCCCTCCCTGTGCTCAGGACCACAGCAAACTCACCTCTCTGGTCCACCCGTGAGCCTCCCACCTCCAGCAGAGCCTCTGGGGTCCTCTGTGCCAGTTGTGAGTTCTGTTTCTGCAATGTCAAGGGAGTCTAGTCACATGATGGGGGTAAAGACCTCGGGGTCTGGATGCTGACTTTGACACCCACTGGCTGTACGGCCTTAACTTGTCAGAGCATCCGTGTCCTCTGCTCTGGCTCCTGCAACCTCTTACTATTCTCCCAGGGTTCTTCCAGGAACATTATCTGTTCAATCACTCATTCCTTCATGTATTCACTCAGCAGATATAATCGAGCACTTGCTATGAACTTGGGGTTGGGAAACATCAGTGAACAAGTATGTAGTCATACTACTTCAGGTTCTCTTGACACCCTTGCACAAGCAGCTCACTATGGCTGAAATGTGCTTTCCAACTAACCTTTACCCAACCGTAGGCGTCATTTTCCCCAGAAAGACCCTGGTGACTCAAACCCCCAAGGCCGGGCAGGTTCCTCCAAGCTCCAGGACGGTGACACTGTGAAGCACCACTTAGGTGGGCCAGTGCTCAACAGATATTTTCAGAAGAGGCAGAGCTGGGGCTGGGAGACACCTGGATGTGAGTCCTTCCTTCTTTATAGAGGGGCAGCCTAGTGATGAGAAACCATATGCTCTGGGGTGAAGTGGCTTGGGTTCAAATCCCAGCACTGCCATTTATAAGCCATGTTACCTGGCGCCAGTTCCTTATTCTGGACCTCAGTCTCCTCAGCTGTACATCAGAGGTGATTAAGGCACTGACTTCACAGGGGCATAGTGATGAATAAGTGAGTGAATGTGGGTGAGGTGCCATGGGGTGTTCTTTGTCACTCACTGTGGGTGAGCTTGGGTTGGTTACCTCGCTTCCAGAATGTCATCATTTTCCCAGCAGGCATTGCATTTTCTGGATCATTGAAGCCCAAGCTAGTATGGCCTGGGTCTTCTGGCCTTGAGGCACCAAATGACCTTGCTCAGTTTCTGTAGTAGTTTTGAGCATAAACTAAATTTTAATCTTGGCCTCGAGTTGATCATCTGTGAAATGGCAGCAATGATCACATGTGTCTCAATGCAGTATTGTGAAGATCAAATGAAATAATGTATGTTTCTAGATGCACTTATCACAGCCCCTGGATCATGGATAGTGCCACTGGCTCCTACTGGGCAGATGGGTGGCCATACCACAGGCCTGGGCTTGCAAGGAGGGTGTGACCTGAGCATTCTGCTTCCACCAGTGGGACCCTGGGCAGGAGCCAGGCACAGAGAGCCAGCAAAGCCCAGCGGGTACCTCCTTCTCCTCTATCTCCTGGCTGTCTGGCTCGATCCAGAAGGCCCACCAGGGCCCCGTTCCTGTTCAGAAGCTCCTGGTAGGAACCCATCTCTGCAATGGCCCCATCTTCCAGCACCACGATCCAATCAGCCTGGGGCAGGACGTGGAGTGCGTGGGTCACCAGAATCCGTGTCTGGGCAGGGAAGGGGTCGAAGTTACATTCATGGGCTTGATCAGCCTTCCTGAGCCAGGTGGTGGCAGGTTGTGCCTGGGGCTCAGAGTGGGACAAGTTCCCTTTTCATGTGTTCCTGCCCTCTTTCTTCAAAACAGCATGTCACAACAGAGATATAAAGGGGCTCCTTCAACCTGTCTCTCAAATCAGGAAGTTCACCTGAACCCAGTGACCCAAGTGAGGCAAGTCTGTAGCAGTTTAACGACAGACCCATAAGCAAAAAAAAAAAAAAAAATGTTGTTGCAAGCCACTGAGGTTTGAGAATTGTTTGTTATGTAGCATATGCACAGCAAAAGCTGACCATTACAGGAGGAAATTAGACACAGAGTTGGGTTAAAACTTTCTCTGCCCTTGCCCTGTGCCCTCTGATACATTTTCCCAAACTTACCGCTCCCTGGAGCAGCCCGCTTGGCCCGATGACCTGGTTGAAGACATGCTGGCCAACATGGGCATCCAGAGATGCCAGGGGGTCATCCAGCAGGTATATGGCAGCCCTCTTGTACACGGCCCGGGCCAGGCTCAGCCGCTGCTTCTGGCCCCCAGAGAGATTCATGCCCTGTGGCCACAAGAGTGGGACAGGGCCTGAGTCTACATGCTGGATAAAGCTGGCACAACGGGGCCACATCTCATCAGAGTGAGATACAGCTCACTGTGCTGTCCTCCAGAGCCACCTCCTAGCTGTCACACTTGCTCTCAAGCCAACATCGTCTGGGATTTCCCGGCCTCCCTTCCCCCTTCCCAGCAAGCTACCTGAGGGGTTGTTAGCACCCTCAATGGCTTCCTCTCCCCCTACTCACTTCCTCTTCCCCTCGAATCTGGCTTCTGGTCCCATTTTCCCACTGACACCGCCTTCCTCACGGACACCAGTCATTTCCCTGGTGCCTAACCCAGTGGCAGCTTTTCAGTCCTCATTTTCGTTCACTCATTCATTCATTCATTCCACTCATATTCACTGCATGGCTACTCTCTAGCAGCAGTGTTTCGGGCTCTGGGGACACAGCCATGAACAAAGCCCAGTCCCTGCTCGCATGGGTCTTTCCCTCTAATGAGGGTGGGGATGGGAGACAGATACTCAATAAGCAAACAAGTAAAATACGTTGCATACTGGATGGTATCCTGTGCTGTGAAGAAGAATAAAGCAGGGGAAGGGTGTAGGGAGTCCAGTGGGGGTGGAGTTGCTGTGCTGCGTAAGGTGGGCAGGGAAGGTCTCTCTAGTAACGGGACATTTAAGGCCGAGACCTGATAAAAGTGAGGGATGGACCATGTGGATTTTTTTTTTTTTTTTACAGGGACAGAGAGAGAGTCAGACAGAGGGATAGATAGGAACAGACAGATAGAAACGGAGAGAGGTGAGAAGCATCAATCATTAGTTTCTCGTTGCCCTTGTGACACCATAGTTGTTCATTGATTGCTTTCTCACATTTGCTTTGACCGTGGGCCTTCAGCAGACCGAGCAGCCCCCTGCTGGAGCCAGCGACCTTGGGTCCAAGCTGATGAGCTTTTGCTCAAGCCAGGTGGGTCCGCGCTCAAGCTGGCGAGCTTGGGGTCTCGAATCTGGGTCTTCCGCACCCCAGTCCGATGCTCTATCCACTGCGCCACCGCCTGGTCAGGCTGGACCATGTGGATTTTAAAAAAAGAGATTCACAAGCAGAAAGAACAGACAGATGCAAAGGCTCTGAGGTGAGGGTGAACTTTGGGTGTTCAAGGAACTTTGTGGAGAGCCGTGCGGCTGGAGTGGATTATGATGGGAGATTAGGTCAGAGAGATCACTGGGCCAGAGCGAGGGGGAACCTCGCTAGTGATGCTCGGGGCTTCAGCTTTGACTCTGAGGAGGGGCACCCGGAAGGACTCCAAGCCTAGAAGGAACATGATCTGACCTATGTTTCAACAGACTCCCTTTGGCTGCTGCCCTGGGGTTAACCTCTCGGGGTTGAGGACAGAAACAAGGAGGGCAGCCAGGGGCTGCTGTCGCAATGTGAGGGAGAGTTGATGGCATGGGACAGGACCATTCTGCATCTGCCTCCATGGGGGACCCAACAGGAGTAACTGATGGATTAGATGTGGGTATAAGAAATAAAAAAGACATCGGGGGTAACACCGAGGTTTGGGGTCTGAGCTCTGGAAGGATAGAGCTTCTGTCACCAGGGATGGGCGTGCTACAGTGGGAGCTTCCGGAAAACACACGTTTAGGGTGTGACACAGCTGGGCAGATATCAAGGACAAGGAGCAGCCCCTTGCTCCTGAAACACCCTTCCCTTGGCCTTCACAGCACCTGGGACACTTCTGTCCCACAGGGGACCCTCTCCTGGACCCCCTCCCCTTCCCTCCAGAAAATCCTACCCATTTCCTTAACTTGAACTCCTACTTTCCTATTCTCGATTCCCTAACCCAGGCGTCAGCAGCCAGTGGGGGTGGGGGGTGGGGACATATCTGTCACAACTGCTCCATTCTGCCCTTGCTATGCAAAAGCAGCCATGGCCCATGGGTGAATAGATGGGTGTGGTTGTGTCCCAATAAAACTTTATTTACAAAAACAGATGGTAGGCCAGATTGGCCACGTGGGTCATAGTTTGCCAATCCTGCCCAATCCATATTTCCAGATGCATATATATTCTAGTTATTGGATATCTCTGGACAGACTTTTTACTGAGGTCCAGAGAAGAGAAGCAATTTGACCGATGTTACCCAGAAAAGCAGGGCAGGAAAGGTGCCCTGGTCTCCTTGCTTCCAGCTGGAGAGCTAGTCTCTACCAATGCCTGCCATGCCTTTCTGCCTCTCCCTGTCTCTATTTTTAATCATTTACTCGTTAATAATGATTTACTGAGCCCCTGGTATGTGCTTGTCCCTAAGCTGAGCCCCTTTTTCCCCTGACTTCTTTGTCTCCCCTTTGTCCCTCTCACCACACCGCCCATAGCTCAGGGAAGCAAATGGCCCCAGCCACAAGTGCTTCCCTGTCCCAAGAAGTCAAAAGCCCCTCACCTGCTCCCCAATTTGGGTGTGGACTCCTGCTGGAAAGCTGCCCACATCTGGCCACAAGGCACAGGCCTCCAGGACTCTCTTTAGCCACGAGGGGTCCAGCTCCTGCCTGAAGCACACGTTCTCCACCACGGATGTGTTCTGGACCCAGGCCTCCTGGGGCACGTAAGCCACGGGACCCTAAAACACAACTCACTTGGGCCATGAGGAGGCCAGTGGGATAGAGGGATCAGGCTGGTGGCAGAAGGTGGACAGCGGGAATGGAGAGGACGTGGAGGAGCAGGAAGACGTGGGGAGGGTTCTGGGTGGGCGACATGCTAGCAGAAAGGCAGAGGGTGCGACCTCACCTTGATGTTCACAGACCCCTCCACCTTTGACAGCTCTCCGAGGAGGGCGGAGAGCAGGGAGGACTTCCCTGCCCCCACTGGACCAACAACGGCCAGCAGACAGCCCTGTGGCACACTGAGGTTTATCCTGGGGGGAGACATATTCCTGGGTAGGGCCCAGCCTGAGTCTGTGCAGGGTTGGTGAACCCAGACACAGCTAGCCTTTCCCACTCTGGTTCATCTAGGGGGTTGGTAAGAGGACTTTCAGGCGCCATCCATCCCTCCTTATCCCAATCCTTGTCTGACTGTGCAAGCAACCATCATGTCCCATGCATGTGATAGGAACACATGCACGCACACTCACATACATGCACACATGCATATGCTATATCACAATGCATGTACATCCATGCACACCACACACATGTGCACACACAATGTACTCATGCCTCCATGCACACACACGTGCAAGCATGTTCTCACACATGCACACACATGCGTGCACACTGTGCAAACACAGAATTTATTGTGGCAGGAGGATTTAACCAGCATTATCTCTCGCCTCAGTCATTGCAATAAGCGCCTCACTGCTCCTCCTGCTTCTGCCCTTGTCACTGCTCCTGTTCATTTTCCACCAGAGAACAGAGGGACCTGAGTTAAAACCCAAGTCAGATCATGATCCGGCCCTGCTGAAGCCTCCCAGCAGTTCCCATGTCACTCAGGGTGCTAACAACCGTGAAGGACACCTGGCCTCCTGCCGCTCTGTACCTACACACTGACCTCCTGTTTCTCAAACACAACTGGGGGAGACTGTGCCTCCCAGGTGTCATTTGAGAATGTCTAAAGATAATCTGGGTTATCACAGCTGGTGGGGGTTGCAGCTAGAGTCTGGATCTAGAGGGTGAATAATGGGGGTTTTGCTAAACATCCCATAATGCACAGAACAGCCCCCACAACAAAGAATTATCCAACCCCAAATGTCAATAATAATGGGTGAAGAAACCTGGGTCTAGGCATACTCCTGCCCCAGGACCTTTGTATGTGCTATTTCCACTTCCTAGGAAGCTCTTCTCTCAGGAATGTGCAAGACTGATTCCTTCCCTTCATTATAAACTCAGTTTAAATGCCAGGCCTTCTCTCACTACATGTGACCCTGTCAACATCACGCTCTGTCATCTTACCCTGATTTCTCATTTGTGCACCCCTCCATTCAGAATGTCAGCCTCAGTGCCTAAAACAGGGCCAGGCACATAGAAAGTGCTCAATAAATACTATGAAGTGAGTGCATGACAACTGATAGCTATTGGCCAGGGTATTTTAGTTTCCTGCGTAGAAAGTTTGGGGTTGGCTGAGGTCTTCTGTTACAAAAACCTAGCCAAAGAGTTGAATGCCAGGAGTAACAATGACGTAGGAACTGACACAGGAGAAGAGAAGCAGGCATGGCTGATGGGGCTGGCTCTTCTTGGCCAGGCCACTCTATTGTCATTGTGACCAGTCTGGGGAGCAGAGGATGTCTCCTCCCTGCCAGGGAGGCTTGGATGTCCTGTCCCACATCTGCAGGAGCTCTGTTTTCCCAAGACTCCCTCTGCCAGGGCTGGTCCTGGGTGTCTGCCTGGAAGAATGCCAGCCCAGACTCACCCACCCTCCAGCCCCAGGCTGAAACCACACCATCGCTCACACAGGAAGCAGCAAGAGCCTCTTGCATTTTCTCCCTGTCAACGGGAAGGTAGTTACCAGGGAAGCCCTTGTGTACCTGTGCAGGCAGGGCGGGCTCTTCCGGGACCAAGCGAAGGTGCCTTCCTGTACACTGATGCAGGCCTCCCTGGCAGCTGCAGGCATGAAAGACCAGTTATACCAGACATTTCTTGTCCCAGAGACCCCCAGCCCCAGGCACTGCCCCCAGACGCAGCAGGAAATCTCTCCCAACTGAACAAACTGCCCTGCTGCTTCTCCCTGGCTTGCATGTGACCCGGGGGTGGTCATACTCTCTCCCTGTAGAAAGGTCAAATACTTCAGGGGACCACAAACAAGAGCCCAGGGGAGGATCCTGCCTGCTGCTGTCTACAGGGGGCTCTCGGTTACAACACAGTTCCCTTTCTAGTTCCTACAACAGAGTGACTTAGCCTGAATATTGGTGTTAAGTGGAAACACACCGTAGCCTAACACAAACGAAACGCTTGCACTTTTTTTTTTCCTGAAGTGAGAAGCGGGGAGGCAGAGAGACAGACTCCCGCATGCGCCCGACAGGATCCATCTGGCAAACCCACTAGGGGGCGATGCTCTGTCCATCTGGGGTGTTGCTCTTTTTCAACCAGAGCCATTCTAGTGCCTGAGGTGGAGGCCATGGAGCCGTCCTCAGCGCCCGGGCCAACTTTGCCTCAATGGAGCCTTGGCTGTGGGAGGGAAAGAAAGAGATAGAGAGAAAAGAGAGGGGAGGAGTGGAGAAGCAGATGGGCGCTTCTTCTGTGTGCTCTGGCCAGGAATTGAACCCGGGAATTGAACCCGGGACTTTCTCACTCCAGGCTGATGCTCTACCACTGAGCCAACCAGCCAGGGCCACTTGCACTTTTTTTTTTTAATACTTACTTTTTAAAATTTTATTTTTAATTTATTTTTATTTATTCATTTTAGAGAGGAGACACAGAGTGAGAGAGAGAGAGAGAGAGAGAGAGAGAAAGGGGGGAGGAGCTGGAAGCATCAACTCCCATATGTGCCTTGACCAGACCAGTGCAGGGCTCCGCCATTTTTCCTTTTTTTTCCCCGCCTCTCATGTCTTAATTTTTAAAAGTTTTTATGGGAGTGAGTGTCATAAACTTGAAACATATGTTGAGACTATCGTAACCCGAGGACGCCCTGTACTTTTATAAAATTGTATTGGAACATATTCATGTCCATTCATTTATGTTATTTTTTAAAACTGGATTCTTCCACGTTGCAACAGCAGAGGTGAACAGTTGGGACACAGACCTAATGGCCTGCAACGCCTCAAACATACAAGCTGGTCTTTTGTAGAAAAGACTGAACTTCTGACATAATTTACCATCCAATCTGGGACTTCAGAGAGTAAAGGGAGTGCTCTTAATTTTACTGGGACAACAGCTGTGACCAGGGACACTGGTCTCCCTCTGTCTCTGGGTCTCAGATATTTTATCTGTATAATGAGGGAGGGACCAGGTGGGTGGTTTTGGACCCTGACTACACATTTTGAATTACCCAGAAAGACTTTTTTTTTACAGGGACAGAGAGAGAGTCAGAGAGAGGGATAGATAGAGACAGACAGACAGGAACGGAGAGAGATGAGAAGCATCAATCATCAGTTTTTCGTTCTGACACCATAGTTGTTCATTGATTGCTTTCTCACATGTGCCTTGACCGCGGGCCTTCAGCAGACCGAGCCACCCCTTGCTGGAGCCAGCGACCTTGGGTCCAAGCTGACGAGCTTTTGCTCAAGCCAGATGGGCCCCACGCTCAAGCTGGCGACCTTGGGGTCTCAAACCTGGGTCTTCCTCATCCCAGTCCGATGTTCTATCCACTGCGCTACCACCTGGTCAGGCCAGAAAGACTTTTTAAAACAACTCTCTCCCTGGCTCAGCCCAAACCCCCAAATCAGAATCTCCGTGAGGTGAGCATCTTCCATCTAATAAACAGGTGACACCCACCGACACCCACTGGACCGAATGTTCTCTAGGGGTGGGTTGCAGATAAAAGGCATGATGCCCAGTTCAATACGAATATCAGATAAACAGGTACCTTTTTTGGTCTAAGTCTATCCACATATGGCATGGGATATACTTACACTCAAAAAAGTCATTCTCTGTGAATCTGAAATTCCAATTTAACTGGGAGTCCTGTGTTGTTTTTTCATTGAGTGTCTGTCGACCCTACCCTGGGGGCTGGTCCCCTCTTCTCAGTCTGTGTGTGGGGTGTGGGGATTCTCCTCTGTTTCCCCATCTATAAAATGGGTGTGAAGGGGAGATGAGGCTATCACAATTTAGGGCACTTTGGACTGTGGTGGCACATGGTAAGTGCTCGGTCCACATAGCTGTCGGTGTGTGTGCCAATCTCAGCGTCGTACACCTTTGGGCAAGAAACAAAGACAGGGGAGAGTGAGGCTCTGGCTCCAGGCTCGTGACGACCAGGTGTGTCAAACACGAGGCTCAAGCAAGAGCCAGGGGCCTCTGGTCCAGGGTCCATGGGCCCTCCCCTGGGGACAAGGGCACAGTAATCACAGACCCTATGCTGTTTATGGACTGCACCTGAGAACTGGGGGCATGCTGGCTCTTGGTGGCTCTCAGGATAACTCTGCCAGAGATAGGGGACTGGCAGACCTGGGACTTGAACCCAGTGCCCAGCTGTGACCGCCCATATCACACTGATTCAGCCAAACTAAGCTGTGCCCCGCTTAAAATATGCCAGAGTTTGAGTGAGCCTCAGAAACAGCAGTGTGGGGTTATTTAAAGGGCTCTTAGCCGTCTTTCCTGGTTCTTTTTCTCTAATAACATTTACAATAATAAATAGAATGTGTAGAATGCTGACTTCATGCAGAGCCCGCTCTCAGCACCGCCGTACTTAAACAAAGTCGTTTAACCCTGACCGTGGCCATAAGCCAAGAGGCTGGGAAGATCTTCGTGCCCATTTGGGCAGATGGGGACCCTGAGGCTCAGAGATTAAGTTCTGGCTGGGGCAGTCCAACACCTCAGGCTTTGCTTTTAGCCACCACGTGGGTGTTTTCTCGGTGAGCAGCTGGAAGATGCCTCAGTTATAACAAGGGGGCGTCTCACCCCCTCCCCCTCCGAGGGTTGCCCTCCCCCTACAGCAGTTCAGTTCCTATCACTAGCCCTGTAGGTGTTGGGCTGGCAGTGGACGGGCAGAGCAGGCACCCCAGCTAACTTGTGCTCAGTGATGTCCCGTCGTACAGCTGTGCTCGTCGCCTCCTCGATGTTATTTTCTAGCTCGACGAACGTGCTGCCGTGCTCATCTCCTGGCCCTTCCACGTGAGGGCACAGGGCACACAGTAGGTGCCCATGAGCTGTCACCGCATGAGCGGCAGAAGGCAGCGTGGTGCTAGTTTGTAAGTTACGTGGCTGATAGCGTGGTCTGCACGTGCTGTCCTGCTGCCAGAAGCCCTCCCTCCACCCACAGCTGGGACCCAGGCATCCTGCCGGGACCTCCTTCCTCCCACCCTCTCCTGCCGAGCTTGGCACTCACAGCATTTGGAGGGTCTCGAGTTCACAGCCTCAGGGTCAACTTCTTCCAGGCAGAGGAAGGCGGCCAGACGGTCCAAGGACACCCGGGCCTGGGGAAACCAAAGCCCAGGTCACCCGTGCCGGAAGAGCAGAAAAGGAACTCAGGCTTGGGGTGTCAGGTGCCTCAAGGTGGAGGGGAAAGCTTCCCGTCTACCCAGCCTTGCTCACTTGCAAGGCAATAGTGCAAAGCTCTTTAGGTCACAAAAAATGATGCACGTGAAGGAGGTGACAATGACGGTGATGGTGCCCTTTTATCTCCTTGCTCCTAATTAGCATCATGGGTTTGAATAAACTGCCATCCTGCAGACCAGACCCTGGGAGAGGGTGGTAGCCTTTCTGGTGGCATCATCAGGCCATTTGCAGGAATGATTCTAAACACTGTCCACCAGGGGAGCCTCTGTTCCCAGCCCCAACCCATTGTTGGGAATGAGAAAGGTGGCCATTTAAGTAGGAATGGCCCAGCGGGTCATCAGGGCCAAGGAGGCACCACAGGAGTGGAGTCAGTCAAGGATGGGAAAGACGACAAACCTGCTTTGCATGAAAAGAGACCCGAATGAACACTTGCACGAGGAGTTGCTGGATTGGTGAGGCTGTGTACTTGGAGGATGTTTGCTGACAGCGTCTGCGGTGGCCTCTGCCCTTTCCCCCTGCATTTCCTGCTGTTTCATCCCCTTTCTCACTCCCTTCCTCCCCCTCCTCCTCCTCCTTGTCCTCCCCCTCCTCCTCCTCCTCCTCCTTGACTGCTGTGGGTGGACAGCCGGTCACCCCTGCAGGGCGCCTCCAGGCTGGCCACCCCTCACCCCTGCAGGGCGCCTCCAGGCCGGCCACCCCTCCCCTGCCTCACCTGGACAACAGAGTGGATGGAAAAGGGCAGGAAAGCCTGGGCCTTGTTGAGGATGTTGAGAACCGTGAGGGTCACGAAGGCTTTCTCGGCGTCCATGGCATTCTCCTCAGTCACCAGGGTATGGACAGTAAACACAACCAGTGCCACCTGGGTGAGACACGGGCTAATGTCAGCTGCCAGGGAAGCCCGAGCCAGTTGTGGTGTCTCCAAGGGGTCCGTGTGACCCCTCCACCCAGATCGTTCCTTGAATTCAGCTATTGATGACGGGTGTGCATGCATGGCCCCACGGTCAGGAGGTGTCAGGAACTCCTGGTTCCAGGCATTGAGGGACACGCGGTTCTCCATCTTGGTAGCATCACTTGGCGTGATGGTCACGCTAAGTGGTGGTCAGTGTGGTGATCACTTGTTGTTATGGTGACTCAGTGATCCTTTTGGGGGGAACCCTCATGGTTCTAAGTGAGGGTACTTGTAGTTCTGAGTGTTGATTGTGTTGGCGACATCTGGTGTCATGGCACATGCCCCCTGGGATTCTAGATCCTTCTGGAAGGATGTGGACTATATACTGGACACAGAGGTGAGTTGTTGTAGGTTTGTTTGCCATGTGTGGCTGCGGTCAAAGCCATGCTTTAGAGGGTGACTCTGGCAGGAAATTGTGAAATCAGTTGGAAAAAGACAGGACCACCACTGTGCCCAGTGACTTGGGGTTCTATCTCTGTAGCTTCCTGCCCCTGTCACCAGGTCCCCACGGCAGTAGAAGCAGCACTTTCAGAGGACTGGAACTTTCAGGAGAACAACAGGTCTTAGTAGACACGGCCGCATTCAGGGGGACGAGCCGACTGACCCGTTAATCAGCAGAAAGCAGGAACCCCCGAGCGAGAGCAGGAAGCGTGTGTTTCGATGGACAGGGCGGTTTGCAAAGAGAGGCTCCAGGGTCTAGAATCTCTGCCTACCTCATTCCCCCCTCCCCCAGCACTCCTTCTCCCCCCTTCCCCCCTACACTCCACAGGGAGACCAGAGTGACATCACCAGAAATGTGGACACTTGGAAGGACACCAGAGACACAGAGAAGAGGAGTCCAGAAGTCCTCAAGGCACCCAGCTCCTGGCCCCGGATGTGCAGGACTCTCTCCAGAAAGGCTGCCTCCCAGCCGTGGCACTTGACCATCCTCATGTTTCGGAGGATGCAACTGGTGAGCCGTGCCCGGGAGTCCTTCCACCTCATCTGCTCTTCCTGGGACCAGAGGGGAGAGAGGGGAGAGGACAGGGACAAGTCTAGAGTTTCCCTCCCCTGCTACCATCACACCACCCCATCAGCAAATCTTGCTGATTCAAGCCAGGCCCCAAGCTGTCTGCCTCTTAGCATCTGTGTCCCCACCGTCCTGGCCCAAGCCACCATCATCTGCTCCTGAACCATGTAATCTCCATTTGTCCCCCTGCCTCTGCCTTTGTCACAGGGGATGATGCTCCTTAACAGAGGGAGGCCCTTAGCACTTTGGAAACAGAAGCAGGGCCCTGACCCCCCTGAGTGTGGTGCCATCAGGAAGGCTTCCTTGAGGTGGGGGTGACATGTGAGCTACGTCAGAATTGATGTGAAGGTGCTGAGCACACAGAGTGGGTGGACTGGGGTGGGCAGGGGAAGATGGAGGGCACAGCATGACTTGGAGGACAGCCAGTGTGGTCAGAGGAGGGTGTGCGGGGACTAGGAAGAGAGGTGGCCTGGATCACGTTGGAACTTGGTGGTCAGGCAGAGGAGTTGGGGCCACTGTGTCTCACCTTTGAGGGGCATGTCAGACAGGCAGCTGTGTGGCGAGTGTCTGAGGGGAGGCCAAACAGGAGACTGGAGAAGCAGCCTTCCTTCCTTTGTTCTTTCCCCCTCCCTCTCTCCCTCCCTCCCTCCCTTCCAAGTATTTACTGAGCACCTCCTAAGACCAGCACTGTTCTGAAAGATGAGACCACATCAGCCAGCATTCCCTACTTACTCCTGGGAAGTTTCACTCTAACAACAGAGAGAAAGCAAACGAAAGAACTAGGTGGGTCCTATGGCTGGTTAGAAGGTGACAAGAGCTGTGGAACAGCATAGGCCGAGGAGCTGAGCTTCAGGAGGTGGAAGGGAGGGCACATTGCCCTGTAACCAGGGAGGTGAAGAGAGGCTTCCCAGACATCAGGGAGGGGAGGGCAGGTGTTCCAGGCAGAGGTTACAACCAGTGCAAAGGCCCTGAGGCAGGAGCTAGGCATGTTTGAGGATCACAGGGAGGGCAGTGGGGGGGGCATGGAGTGAGTAGGGGGTAGGAGGAGATGAGGCCACATTACAGTGGACAGCTGGCCATGGCAGGGTCCTGGCTTTGACTCAGGGAAATGAAAGGGAAGGGCCCTGTTTAGTTTACACAGTGCCTTCTGGATGACGTGTGAAGAGGCCTGGGTGGGGCTGAGGACAGAAGTGGAGACTCAGCCAGGGAGTTCCCACAGTGACCCAGGAGAGAGACAATGGGGTTCGGAGAGCCTGGAGTGAGAAGGAGAAACATTCTGGAAGCAATTTGAAGGTGAGGTCAACCAAATTGCAGACTCACGGGATGTGAGAAAGAGAGAGGCATCAACATTGACCCCTGGTTATGTGGCCTCAACGCTGGGGGGACAGAGCTGCCACCCACCAACTGAGTGACTGCAAAGGCCTATGCCTCCTCTCCCCCCCTCACCCCTCCCATCTCCCTCCTGGCCCTCCTCCCACCCCCTACCAGGGGTCCCTTCTGTCAAATGCCAAACCTGATGGTGGTTCCTCTTCTTGGTGATGAAGAAATTCAGAGGGAGGAGGCTCAGGAAGACAGCAATGGCAGTGAGGGCAGAGGGTCCCAGAAGCTGGAGACAGAGGGGACAATGTCACGAGATCCCTGAGGGGGCCCAGCTGTAGACTCAGAGGGACCTGGTCAGGACCAGGGGCGGGGGTGGAGGTTCAGACTTGGTTCTGAAGCAGGGAGGTGTCTGGGAGGCCGGGGAGGACAGCTGCGGGGTGGAGACCAGGACGCGGGGCAGGCGCCTACAAGGGGACACCTTCCACATCGGGTGTGACGTGCTCACACACAGTGCAGTGTGCAGGGTTGTAGAATCGGGCACCAGAAACCTGTATAATTATGTTAACCAGTATCACCCCCAATAAAATGTAAAAAAAATTAAAATATTTCTAAAAACTTAGATAAAGAAAGCAATGACACACCTCACACAATGAGGGGCGTGTAGACAACACAGGTTGTGCGTCTGGACCGGTGGAACCAGGTGGGTGCACCTGGTCAGAACAGTGAAGTCAGGCCTGACCAGACGGTGGCATAGTGGATAGAGTGTCAACTTGGGACATTGAGGAGCCAGGTTCAAAACCCCGAGGTCACCAGCTTAAGCACAGGCTCATCCGGCTTATCATAGACATGACCCCATGGTCACTGGCTTGAATCCCAAGGTCACTGGTTAGAGCAAGGGATCACTGGCTCAGCTGGAGCCCCCCAGTCAAGGCACATATGAGAAAGCAATCAATGAACAACTAAGGCGCTGCAGCTATGAGTTAATGCTTCTCATCTCTCTCCCTTCCTCTCTGTCTGTCCCTCTCATCTTTCTTGTTAAAAGTAAAAAAAGAACCATGAAGTCAGATCTCTGGAATTAGGATCTGGGTTCAAATCCTGACTCTGAAACTCACTTGTGTGGCCTTCGGCAATTGACTTATACTTCCTCAGCTGCAGTTTCCTCACCTGTTCAATGGCACTAGAGCTGTTCCCAGATCCTAACGTAAGTGCCTATGTCACACAATTCATTAGTATCATTCCACTCCGAGGAGGGTTGGCAGATTTAGCGAATAACCATACAGGACCCCTGACCAGTTAAATTAGGATTTCACATAAACAGTGAATAAGTTTTTAGTATAAGCATGTACCATGGAATATTTGGGGCATATTTATGCTAAGAAATTATTCAATGTACCTAAAATTTATACTTAACTGGACACCCTGTGTTTTGTGGTACACCCCCCCTCTCTCCACCAGCTTTGTGACTCTGGAACAGAATAGATGTTTTTTAAGTGGCTGTGACTTTTTTGATTTTCCTTCTGAGCTCATTTTGGCCTATTCTCTAGACAAGCCTCATCCCTCTCCCATCTGTGGGCCTTGGTTTCTCCTGTTAGCCAAAAACAGTTTTCGAAACTTCCTTGACTCTCCTCAGCAAGCAAGTTTATTTCATTTATGCAGCAATAGTGCCACCCAGTGGCTAACTAGAGAGGTGCCCAGAAGGCAAATAACCGGTGGTCACAGCCAAGGTTGGGAACATACATAATCAAAGAAATGTTGACAGAAGGTTAAACTCTCTCTGGCAAAATGGCATCATTTGGCAAAATTGCTCCAAATACTAACTGTAGCAGCTCCAATGCCCATCCTTCCTTAACCGGGATCTCAGCGTGATCCTCCGATGGTAGGGGCCCTCCGTCTGCCAAGGGGCCAGGAGAGTGATGGGTGTGCTGTCTGCACATTCACTTGGGTCAGGGGTCAGCCTACTCAGCTGCCCTGTGTTTTCCCAAGGGCTCCCCGCTCACTCTCTTCCTGTCATAACAGCTAATGTCTAGGTAGTGCACGCCGGAAAGTGTGTGAAGTGCCCCACGTGTGCTGGATGAGCAGCTCCTGTGTCGGCTAGGCTCTGAAACGGGAGGTACCAAGTCCCTGCCCACTGGCG
Organism: Rhynchonycteris naso; assembly: GCA_037038555.1. Lineage (NCBI taxonomy): Eukaryota > Metazoa > Chordata > Mammalia > Chiroptera > Emballonuridae > Rhynchonycteris > Rhynchonycteris naso. Next base: position 186,550,588 of record CM073000.1, on the reverse strand, counting down.
TGCATAACTAATAGTACGAGCCCACACCCACAGGATACAGCTGGGTGCCGACTCTTCTAAGGCCTTCACGGGCATGCGCTCACTTCAGACCTCAACGTCCAGGGCAGGGGCCCTATGCTGATTCTGATTCTCGCCTTTCAGATGAGAAAAGGGGGAACAGACAGGTTATGTTACTTGCACAAGGTTTTATAAGGAGCACGTGGTAAAAGCAGGATTTGAACCCAGATGGTCCCTCTTCAAAGTTTGTGATTTTAATTAAAAAATTAAAAAATACGACACCACAAACTATTAATATGACAGGAAGTCAGAAAAAAACTCGTGACTCTTTTTTTGACATTTGGCCAATTATGCTTTTTTGACACATAGGCAGCAAATCCTTTCCTCTGGAATGTCCTGTCCTTTTTGTTGATGGTGCTGGTGCCCCAGGGTTACAGATAACTTCAAACAGGCTTACTCTGTGTCTGGTACCCTAATAAAGAACCCAAGAGGTGTCAATGTTATCATTGTCATCAACATTTTACAGATGAGGAAAGGAGGCCCAGAGAGGGTGAGCATCCTGCCCAAGGTCAAGTGAAGGCACCTTGTCCAAGACGTGACCCACTAGACCAGCCCACAGTGTGCAGAAGGAGACAGGAAGCTGGGAAGAGGAAGGAGAGAAAGAGGAGGAGGGGGTAGGATTCAGCTCACATCCCTGCCCCGCTCCCAGCCCACCCGGCACACCTGCCAGAGATAAACAAAGCAGACAATGATCCAGATGAGCGGCAGCCACAGCCCGTTGAGGTAGAGCACGCTCTCAGCCAGCCGCTGCACGTCCACAGACACCAGGTTGACCACGTCCCCAATGGCACTGGTCTTTTTGGAGCCGCTGGACAGAGCCAGGACCTGGGCAGCACGGGAGGAAGGAGACTTGAATCTGAGGAAAGGTCAGGCGGTGGGGATGGGAGTGGGGGGAGGCAGGGAGTCCCCAGGCGCAGAGGGAGCAGGCCTGCGTCTAAGCCACGACGCCCCAACTGAATGAGACAGGTTTCTTTACCTTTTGCGCCTCAGTTTGCTCATCTCTAAAGTGGGCTAATAAAAATCCCCTAAGCCAGTCTCCTGGAACCTTTGTGAGAATCCAGGTAGGTGACAAAAATGAAAATATTCTGAAATCCCTATGCATTAGAGCAGTATTAATCAATCACATCATACCCAGAAACCTTGAATTTGTGGCGACAGTGGTGGCCGTCTGCTGAGTGCTAACGAGGTCACAGGCACCGTGTTTAATGAACAGTCTCATCGTTTTCTGTGATGAACACCTCACCCAACAATAGGGGGCAGGTACTACCATGTCTCATTCCTTTTAAAACGTCACAAATAAAACCCTTACTGTTTTTGTATCAATGAAGGGGAAAAAATCAATGCCAATCAAATTAAGACCTAATGCGTCTTGATTTCAGAACTGTTAAACAAGTGACACTGAAATCAATGAATGCAGAATTATCAACCCCATTATACAGCTAAGGAAACTGAGGCACAGAGAAATTAACCGACTTGCTCAAAGTTGGAGGGCTTGTAAGTGAGTAGGCCAGGATTGGAATCCAGGATGACTAAGGCATGACCCGGGCTCACCAAGGTGTTAGATGGCATTTAATGTGCCTCTCAAATACCAACCTGGTTCTCTGGCAGCCCCAAATCTTCCCTAACCCTGGGGCCATAGTGGGCCCCTTCTGGCCTGTTGAACGCTGTTTTACTTGCAATTCTCTCTCTCCCGAGTATGTGAGAAAGGAAGCAAGGGGATAAAAGAATAAGCAGGGAATGACTGCATGTAGAAATTCTCCAAAAAGTCTTTTAATCTTTATTAAGCACCTACTCTGTGCCGCACACTGACCTGAGTGCTGAGAATATAGCTGTGAACAACAGAGGCAGGGTTTTTGACCCAGCGATCCCACTCCTGAAACTATATCCTAAGAATCCCAAAACACTAATTTGAAAGAACACATGCAGCCCCATGTTTATTGTAGCATTATTTACAACAGTCAAGATCTGGAAGCAGCCCAAGGGCCCATGAATAGATGAGTGTATAAAAATGCTTTGGTACATTTACACAATGGAATACTACACAGTCAGAAAAAAAGAAAGACATCTTCTTACCTTTTTGCAACAGCATGGTGGACCTGGAGATTATTATGCCAAGTGAAATAAGCCAGTCAGAGAAACACAGATACAATATGATCTCACTTAGAGGTGGAGTCTAATGAACATAATAAACTGATGAGCAAAACAGAAACAGAGGCTGGGTCACAGGGAACAGATGGACAGCTATTAGAGGGGAAGGGGGTGCAGAGACCGAATGGAAGATTAGCCAAAAGCATGTACAGTATGTACCCATGTGTGTATAATACGTATATACAGACAGCAGTGCGGTGTTAGTCAGAGGGAAAGGGGGTGGAGAGGGGCAAAGGGGGGCGATGGGGATGGAAAGGGACTTTGCTTGGGGCACTGGGTGCACGACGCAGTGTACAGATGGTGTTTTACTGAGTTGTACATTAGAAACCTATATGGTTTTGTGGACTAATGTCACCCTAATAAATTCAATTAATAAAACAAAAAGAGAAAGAGAAAGAAATTAAAAGAAGAAATAAAGAACAACAGAGGCAGGGGGCTCTTTCTCCTGGGAGTGGCGTGTAGGCTGGGGAACCAAATGAAGGCTCCCATAGCTCCTTCTACAGTGCAGCCTTCCGGGAGTGCCCTGGAGAGGGGTTTGGAAATATGCCGTATTTCCCCATCTATACGACGCACCTTAATTTGGGGGCCCGAAATTTGAAAAGAAATGTATTACATAAAGTTATTGAACTCAAGTTTTATTCATCATAAGATTTATACAACTCCTCATCTGCACAAAAAAAGTGGGAAATGCAATGAAAACACTACAACCGCTGTATAAGACGCACCCAGTGTTTAGATCCTAATTTTCTGGGAAAGGGTGCGTCTTATACATGGGGGAATACGGTAAGTTTTATTTTTCGAGTAAGGCCATACCCACAGATCAGGAGTTGACTGTCTTTGACAAACAGCTTTTATACTCTTAGATCTCTTGAAGAGAGGGTGCTACAGGCTGTGAGGGGCCACACAGGGAAGCCCCAGGGTTGGGCTGGGCAGAGGGAGGGGCAGGAGAACTGTGGGTAAGAGCCTGTACTGTAGTTTCACTGAAAGGAAGGTCGGGCAGGGGAGGTAGGCTTAGGGCTGGCTTCTTTCAGTAACTCCAGCAGGCTCTGGGGCATGGCAACTGTACCTAATGGTCTGGCTCTGGAGCGATTGTGGGGCTTGCGGGGGGTATAGTGGCCTGGAATGTTAGAGCTCAGACTTGGGGGTCAGGTGTATGGGCTCTGGACTGAGTGGTTTGCATATGAAAGTTGTGCTCTAGCCTGACGAGGCGGTGGCGCTGGGGATAGAGCGTTGAACTGGGACGCGGAAGACCCAGGTTCGAGACCCCAAGGTTGCCAGCTTGAGCGCCGGCTCATTTGGTTTGAGCAAGGCTCACCAGCTTGAGCCAAGGCTGCTGGCTTGAGCAAGAGATCACTCAGTCTGCTGTAGCCCCCCGGTCAAGACATATGAGAATGCAATCAATGAACAACTAAGGTGTTGCAACAAAGAATTGATGCTTCTCTGTCCCTACCTGTCCCTCTGTCTGACTGTCACAAAAAAAAAAAAAAAAAAAAGAAAAGAAAGAAAGAAAGAAAAGAAAGTTGTGCTTTCAGGTGAGACAGTTACTCTCTCTAGGAATTGGCTGGCCGGGGAGGGACAGTCCCTCCAGGATCAGGAAAGTCCCAGATGTCAGAACACCAGATGTGGAAACTAAGAAGACAAGTTACTAGAGAAGCAGCCCGAGAGGAGTGAGAGGGCCTGACCTCATCAGGAGAGGAGGAAGGCTTCCTAAGGATGGGGAGTGGGGTGAACAATGCCCTCAGGCCATCTTCCAGTGGCCTCAACTCAACATGTGGACTCTCAAGACTGGACAGGCCACACACACACATAGCTCCAGGGTGCTCAGGGGACATGGGTCTGAAACACAGCATGTAGGGCAGCATCGGGAGCCACCCTAATGGCCACTGAGGAGCTATTTCCTTTGTCCCCCTTCTCTGGCAACAGCTCAGGGGTGAGAGAAGGAGACTCACATGGGACAGAATCACTCTGGCTTAGATGCTCGGGACCCCACAGGAACCCATGTCTCTCTCTCTCTCTCTCTCTTTTTTTTTTTTTTTTTGTGACAGAGAGGGACAGACAGGAAGGGAGAGAAAAGAAAAGCATCAATTCTTCATTGCATCATCTTAGTTGTTCATTGATTGCTTTCTCATATGTGCCTTGCCGGGGGGGGGGGGCGGCGGCTGTTATAGTGACCCCTTGCTCAAGCCAGCGACCTTGGGTTCAAGCTAGTAAACTGTGCTCAAACCAGATGAGCCTGCTCAAGCCGGCAACCTCGGGGTTTCAAACCTGGGTCCTCTGCATCCCAGTCCGAAGCTCTATCCACTGCACCACTGCCTGGTCAGGCGGGAGCTCATGTCTCTTATAGCAGCAGTCTCATGGTTTCCCTCCCAGGGTCTACCAAGGGAACAAGAGTCACCACACATAGAGAAGCCCAGAGCTATGTCTTCCCACCAGGTAGTCATAGTTCTGTAACAGAACTTCTAGTCCAGATGCAATTCACTAATGGGCCAGGGGTCATCATTACCATAAGCAGTGTAACATAGCTGACAGCCCATTTTGATCTAGTTTCTGCACAGCGCAAAGCTTAGTCCTTTATCCTCATGGGGGATGAGCGGGAATTGCTTACATGAAGAGTTATGAAAAGAGTGTCAGGCAGTGGTAACAGCAAGTGCAAAGACCCTGAGGAGGGAGGGTGCTTGATGTATTCGTGGATGGAGCAGGTGAGCAAGAGAGGAAGAAGTGTGTCATATGATGATGTCAAAGAGATTCTAGGGTCAGATCACAAGAGGCCTTACAGAAATAACCAAGAAGGTGAGAGTGTAGCTTAAGCAGCTATTAGTGAAGTGATGATTGTGTTTTAAGGCGCAAGTGATATTGACAGCTCAAGGATATGATCCTCCCTGGAGGAGGCATTGGTATGTATATAAATCGGGACAGGACAGAAAGAAGTGGAAGGCCATGCTTCGCCAGGGGCTCACCTTCCTGTACACCAGGCCAGTAATAGCTGTGCGCAGCCTTATCTGCAGCACCTTGAGCCTGTACATGTGCTGCTGCTCGAACAGCGTCTGCAGGCAGGCGGCCAGGAACATCAGCACGGCGATGAGATAGCCCTTCCAGGCCGGGGCCATGGGGTCACTGATAAACTCCAGGAACAGGCTGGTGGGAGAATGGGGAAAGGGTGCACTGGTGAGAGCAGGTGCCAGAGAGTGCTGCCTTTGCCCAAGCCTACAGGGTCTGGGAGACCAGATGAAGTGGCTGATTTTTTTTTTCCAGAAATGATTGCAATTATATTCCCCACAGTCTATGCTTATTGTCAAAGTGACCTGCAGCAGCTCCGGTCAAGAGGTGAGGTTTTCATCTTCACTTGTCCAAAACCCCAGCACCTCAAAATGCAACTGCATTTGGTTATGGGGCCTTTTAAAAGGCGAGCAAGTTAAAATGAGGCCATTCAGCGGGGCCTTAATCCAGTATGATTGGTGTCCTCATAAGAGGACATTTGGACAGACGAGGAGACATATGGGGTGCATGGGCACAAACCAGTTGCTGACCCACATTATCATAAGTAAGTGGTTAAAGTCCCTCATTTTGGGCTGCTTTGTTACACAGCAAGAGCTAACTGATAAGTCAGGTTAGAAGTCACTCATTTTCCTCTTCTCCAGGTCTCATTTATTTGTGTCCTTTCATGCCTCTTCCAGTGTCCTGAGCATCAGAGTTCTAAGCAGGGGCAGGAGAGCTGAAGCCCCCCGGACCTGGAAATACACCATTAAGGGACCAACCACATTAGCAAGGCACCCAAGGCTTGAACCTACCTTAGGAGCTTGGGGACAGTGAACCTGAAGACATCACTGATGACAAGGCAGATGGTCCCAAAGAGGAAGGTAGAGCGGAACACCTGCCAGATGGCCCTCAGCAGTGGGCCCCTCTTGCACACTGTGTGCTGTAGGAAGGCCTCGGTCTCTGAGGCCTCCCCACTCTGCCGGAGGTTTCCTTTGCTTTTAAATTCTGTTGCCTCAGAGTTCCTAGGGGAGAGAAGAAATTGGCTCTGGGTCCTCGCAATAGATTGAATGCCTGTTTCCCCATATTCATAGGTTGAAACCCTAACTCCCACTGTGATTGATGGTATTTGGAGGTGAGGTTTTTGGGAGGTGATTAGGTCATGAGGGTGGACCACTCCTAAATGAAATTAGTGACCTTATAAAAGACCTCAGAGAATTGCCTCGTCCCATGTAAAAACAGAGAGGACAGTGTCTATCAACCAGGAGGCGGGCCCTCACCAGACACCAAATCTGCAGGTGCCTTGACCTTGGACTTGTAGCTTCCAGAACTGAGAGAGATAAGTTTGTTGTTCACAAGCCAGCTGGTCTGTGCTGCTTTGTTATAGCCGCCAGAAAAGACTAAGATAGTCCTTTCTGATGTTCTCCAAGGTGGCAGCCGACCTGTCAGCAGTGAGACCAGTATCACAGGGTTCATACTCAACCAGGAGTGGGCGAGCTTGGACCCAGCCTCATCTCCTCACCTGTTCTTCCTTGTCTCCCAGATCACCCACCAGTGAGACAATCAGGCAGGGTAGGGGTGGACGGCAGGAGGGCAGTCCCAGGACCCATGGGTGGTGATGTGAATGTGCACACTTTGAGCATCTACTGTGTACCAGGCACTCCCTAGTCCTCCTAAGAACCTGGTGTTACCCCCATTTCACAGATGAGAAAACTAAAGCTCAGAGGGTGAACTTATCACAGGGCATACAGCTGAGAAGTAAAAGAACTATGGTTTGACCCCAACTCTACCTTTTAGGTAGACTTTTTATCTAAAATGCAGTTCTCACCTTCCTCCACAACTGACCAGCCCTTAGATGGTTTAAAACTGGTTTAGACTCCTGCTCATGGCCCTGGCTGGTTGGCTCAGTGAATAGAGCATTGGGCCAGCATATGGACATCCCGTATTTATTCCCAGTCAGGGCACACATGAGAAGCGACCATCTGCTTCTCTTCTCCTCCCGTCCTCCTTCTCTCTCTCTTCCCCTCCCACAGCCAGTGGCTCCATTGGTTCAAGCATTGGCCTCAGGCACTAAGGATAGCTTGGTAGATTTAAGCATCAGCCCCAGACAGGGATCGCTGGGTGGATCCTGGTTTGGGCACATGCGGGAGTATATCTCATTATCTCCCTTCCTCTCACTTAAAAAAAAAAAATCCTGCTGTGTCCATGGGCCTGGCGCTCCTGGTCTGCGTGAAACCACACCCAGAAGCTCAGGCAGCTGTGAAGCCATAAGAGCCCTGGCTCTACTAATACCCAGGGGCCACAGGGAGAGTGTGGGTCAAGGAGGGTGAGTGGAGGGGGCGGCCAAAGGACTCCTCTAGAGCAGGGGTCCCCAAACTTTTTACACAGGGAGCCAGTTCACTGTCCCTCAGACTGTTGGAGGGCCGGACTATAAAAAAAACTATGAACAAATCCCTATGCACACTGCACATATCTTATTTTAAAGTAAAACAACAAAACGGGAACAAATACAATATTTAAAATAAAGAACAAGTAAATTTAAATCAACAAACTGACCAGTATTTCGATGGGAACTATGGGTGCGGATGCATCCTGTGCCCCTCTCACTGACCACCAATAAAAGAGGCGCCCCTTCCGGAAGTGAGGAGGGAGGGATAAATGGCCTCAGGGGGCCGCATGCGGCCCGAGGGCTTTAACTTGGGAACCCCTGCCCTAGAGGCAGGTGGTCCTCTGTCATAGAAAGAGGCTGGTGGTGACACAGCTGCCTACAGCCCCGTTGCTGTGTGGCCTTGGGCAGACTGCTTCCTTCTTGTGCCTCTGTGCCCTTGTGTGTGAAAGGATGGAGCTAGTCTCTCTCTGCTTCCCTTCCAATTCCGACAACCTAGGGGTTTATCATTAATGCCAATGCCCATTTACAGAACTGGGACCGGGACCGGGACCAGGCACTGGGATCAGCCCTTTACATGCATGATTGCATTGACTCTTCTCACCCTCCCTACCTGGCACATATCAAAGGCTCCCCACTTCACTTAAGGGAAGACTGAGACTCAGAGAGGTGGTGACAGCTGTCCAGATCACACAGCAAGGACAGAACAGGGATTTGAGCCAGATCCCCACTCATGGTTTACACAGTGCCTCTTTGTGGCCCTCACCCACCAGCAAAAATTAAATAAACCCTGGTGAGTGTGGCCAGACTGTCATGGACAAGGTCAAGGCCTTGCCCCTCTTTTCTGGCTTGGCTTGCTGTTTGGTTTGGCATCTCGGAGGGTTGTGGATTGGCCTTTGTCACTGAGCTGTGCATGGCCTGCCACTCACAAACATTTTGGTATCTGGGTCTCTTATGCCAAAAGGATGTCACCTCCTAGCAGAGGCCACCATGACACCCCTTCCCATTGGGTCCCATCGTTCAGTTTTTTCCCTTCAGAGCCACACTCACTCTCTACAGCTCTCTGCTTCATCTATTTGTCCTGTTAGAACGCCAGGAGGGGAGACATTTTGTTTGTATTTTCCCCAGCACCTAGTTCATTCAGTTCCTGAATGTTGTAGGCACTCAGTTAATGCTTGTCAAATGAATGGGAAAAAATCAATTAGGTGTGATATGTGCAAAGGGCCTAAAAGGACTGCCTGGTTCATAATGTTATAAAGATTTGTGGAAGGAAGGAGTTAAGGGAGGTAGGAATGGAGGATGGAGGGAAGCAGGCAACTTGGTTTGGTAGACTGAACCTGGCCTTGGACCCAGGAGACTGAATTTCAAATGCCTCTTTCCTCTCTGAGCCTCCGTGTTTCCATCTGTAAAATGGGGTGTGCAAAGAGATGACTGTGAAGACTTCTTTCCAGCTGGATGTACTGCTCACTTCTGGTCTAGCTGCTGGCCCAGAATTCTGAGCCATTGTGGTCAGCCTGCACAGGCTCTGCAGCAAACTTTCTCCTTCCCAGTGGGTTTCACTTTTCTTTAAGGAAAGCCTGCAGATTGATGTCTAATCTTTGGTCTTTGGACCAAAGACTATTTGTACAGGACTTGCATATGACCATAAGGTGAGGCCGAAGGGGTCTGAGTGTCCAGCCAGGTATAAGTTGGGGGATACAAAAGGGAGTGGTGGAGACTGTGGCAAGCAGAGGAGCACCTTTCCTGTCTAGTGGAACAGCTGGCACCCACACCCACTCTCCTGTTGCCATGCGGGGCTATGACCCAGCACTGCCAGTCTACTTTAAGAGAGGTCAGAATTTCAGATTTTTATGTGATATTGCCAATGTGGTTTGTTGTGTTTTTTATTTTTTTGTATTTTTCTGAAGTTAGAAGCGGGAGGCAGAGAGACAGACTTCTCATGTGCCTGACTGGAATCCACCCAGCATGCCCACCAGGGGGCGATGCTCTGCCCACCTGGGTTGTTGCTGTGCTGTGCTGGAGCCATTCTAGCACCTGAGGTGGAGGCCATGGAGCCATCCTCAGTGCCAGGTCAACTTTGCTCCAATGGAGACTTGGCTGCAGGAGGGGAAGAGAGAGATAGAGAGGCAGGAGAGGGGGAGGGTGGAGAAGCAGATAGGTGCTTCTCCTGTGTGCCCTGAGCAGGAATCGAACTGGGGACTTCCACATGCCGGGCCGACGCTCTACTGCTGAGCCAACCAGCTAGGGCTGCCAATGTTTTAAATGTTGGTAACTTATTAAAAAATAAAACGATACAACCCCTCCTCAAAGAACAAGAACAACGTCACACCATGTGGGTCAAGCACACCTCGACAACCTGGGTTGGCCAGAAGGTCTTCTGACCTCTCAGGACGACATCCTCTCCCTTCCTCCAAAAGTTGCAAAATATTTCAGAAACATAAGCAAAGTTCCCTTGGTGATCAGTCAGCTCAGAAAATGACTGAGCTGGACCTCTGTACAACCGTGCCTTGTGTCTCCTGTGTCTCTGTCCACCGTGTGTGGATCCGCAGCCTGTTCTGGAGAATGTTTCCGTTCACTGGCTCCAGTGTTCTCATGCTGGCTGCTGAAGCCAGGGTGAAGAGAGTGGGTGAGACTCCAGGGCTTTTTTGAATGAACTCTGTCACTCACAAGTAACAAGAGTGGAGGGGAGCCTGGCCTTTCATGGCGCCGTGGTTAAAACATCATCCTGGAATGCAGAGGTCCCCTGTCCAAAACCCTGGGCTTGCCCACTTAAGGCACATACTACAAGCAATCAATGAACAACTAAAGTGAAACAATTATGAGTTGATACTTCTTGCTCCCCCCATCCACATTCCTCTCTATAAAACCAATAAATAAAATCTTAAAAAATAAAAAGAGTGGAGAGAAAGTTCGACAAGATATGCCTAGGGCGAGAGAGAGCTGCTGTTTTGATTTGCTCATATTACTCCTTTTGGAGCTACACACATCCTTCCTTTGGGGAGCAGCCCCTCCTTTTGCCTCCTGTCCCCTCCCCTCTTTGTGTGACCCTGAAAGAACCACTGATCAAGGAGCTTGCCCCTTGGTCATGGGAGTGGCCCCTGAGAGGCACATGACTTGAGCCAGCCAATCAGAGGTTTTCCTTGAAATTTTCTATATGGAAGCTAGGAGAGATGGCTTCATGAAGAGATCTATACACAGATAACAGCTGAACTGGGAGATAGAGGGAAAGAATTTGGACACTATGCAAATCCCTGGATCGCCTGGATCCAGCCAGACTTGAAGCTAGTCACCTTCTCAGCTATGTGAGCCAGTAGTCTCTCACTCTCTGTCTCTCTCTTGCTTCTTCTAATCTGTGGGTTTCAACCATATACAGCCACCACCACAAAGTCCTAGAGTATTCAGGGAAACCTTGTAACTGTTTTCACAGAGATGTTACTTTTGCCTCTGCCCTGAAATACCAAGATCCAGTGAGGACAAGTGACTTATCCAAAATAATCAATTACTTGATGGTTTGTCTGTATCTCACCCCAGGCTTAATTAATGTTGTCAGCTCATTTCTCTAGAACAAATGTTCCTAGACTGTTTCTTCAGACTCCAAGGGCCCCACAGAAGTTTCTAGAGATGCCACAGAGGGTAAGAGCAAGGTGGACTGGACAGGACTAGAAAGAGCTTAAACCTTCTGGGTAACTGGTACTGCTTGAGCTTTTACCATTTCAAGGAATTCGCTAAATTCTATCTAAAATAAAAATTTCCCCCCTTTTCCACAAGTTATGAGTTAGGGAGCTAATGACATCCCCATTGAACAGATAAGAAATCTGAGGCCCAGGAAACTAATCACTCGGGTGACATAATAAGTGAATAGTTGCCTGCATTTATGACCCACCACCCACCTCTCTACCCCTAGTCTTAAAATATCCCTTCTGTTTCCTGCCTGCCATTCCACCATTCCAGCTTCCTTCCAGGGACCTCCTGGAGTTCCCATGTTGTCTCCTTTGGGAACCTGAAAAGCACTCTGGGAGGAAATGTACCTTGAGCCTGACTAGGTTATACTTAGTGAGATCAACTGGGGGAAAGGGGGCTATAGAGGTGGAGCCCAGAGTAGGGTTGGGGGTTGTACTTGGGGCCAAATGATGAGCTTTGCAGACCAAGCATGCAGCTGAGCTCTCTCCACTTCCACACACTCACCGCTGGGCTGCACTGAGGTTCCTTGTCCATTTTCTTTGGAGCTGGGACACAAGTTCTTCTGAGGAGTTCTCTCTCGCAAGTGACCAGAAGTCTTTTGGTCCTAGTGGCCTCCTGTAGCCCCTCCAGATCAGCCTATAAAAGAGGGTCACCAGGGAAAGCTCCTTCTGCCTTCTGCCTCTTCAAAGTCCTGGAAGCTGTGTGACCCTGGGTACATCACTTTACCTCTCTGCACCTCTGCTGGCCCCTCGGTAAAAGAAAGCAATTAACTGTACCTAATATTTGCTGAGCACTTTTCAGTTTATAAAAATCATCTCATTTTAGTTGTCACATGAGCCTATATGATAGGTTATTATTAACCCATTTTACAGATGAGGATACAAAAAGAGGCTCAGAGATTATATGATTTAACCACGGGATGACCTGTGTAGCAGGGGAAATAAACCTCCCTAGGAGTCAAAAGTCAAGAGTAGAAAAATATCACTGTTCACCACTCTAGCCACCTGACCTCAGGACCTTTGCACATGCATGTTGCTCTTCTAAAAACTCTTTTCCTGCACTTCTCACTGGGTCATTTCTTACTTGACCTTCACCTCAGCTTAGATGAGATTTCCTTAGAAGCCCACCTAATGACTCCTCCCTGTCCCGATAGATTCCCCCATTATAATATCCCACAGTTTCTTGAGCTTTTTCCCTTATAATGCTTGTTGAAATTATGTTTATTTACTTTTGCAGTCTGGTTATTTAGTGTCTTTCTCCTCCATTGGATAGTAAGCTCCATGGGGGCAAAAACAGTACTTGCCTTTGTCCTCACTTCCTGGCACAGGGCACAAGATTCATCATATGAAGCCACTTATCAACTCTGTGACTTGGGCATGTCACTTTTCATCAATGGACCTCAATATCCTCACCTGAAAATGACAGTGTTTCCCAATGCATGGGACTGCTATATGAGATGACTGTGGGTGGCACACTGTTGGAGAAGGTCACAGAGAAGATGTGAGCACTGGTTGACCCAGGAGCTGGACCTGGGCAATCAGAGGCTCCTCACGCCTCCCCTGTCCCTGAAATCTGCACACAGCCCACTCTTCCTGTACTAGGAGCCATTTCAAGGGTGCAGCCTGGAGATAGTAAGATGCTGCTGAGGCCACCTGGTAGGTGTATGTGACGGAACCCCATTAAGGCCTCTGTATATGTTAAGATACTGACCAGTGGGTGTGGCAATCTCCTTGACCTGCAGCACCTAAGACAAGCCTCACAGGTAAGTTCCCTTGCTTGTTAAAACCTCCACCTACCAGTCTGGAGCCTGTCTCTTCCATCGCTCTTTGCCCTCTGGGTACAGGGCCAGTTTGTGAGCCAACCCACACACAGAAGAGATTATTTGCAATAGACTTCCATATGGGGAGCATCACTTTTTTTCAGGTCCCTCTCATCTTTCTAAGAAGAAGGTCTTGTTTGGGGCTGATGCTGAGCTCGTCGCTTGGACTTCTCAAGTCCCCTTTTCTAACACAGAGCAAATTCAGGCAGGATACAGTGCTGAACTAGAAATTACTAACATTACCTGGTTTTCACTGAACCACTACATGGCAAGTGATTCTACAGATTTTTACTATTTGGCAGTGATAGAAAGTTTCCTTTTTAAAAAAGGTTATTTCAGTAGAAAAAAAATGAGTTTATTTAAAGAAAAAACATTAAGTAAATAGGGTATGAATACCCTAATATAGCAAAAAACTTGAAGAGTGGTCCAGAAGTACCTACGTTTGGGAAACAGAGGGCCAGGTCTGTTTTCCTCCAGCACGTCTATGGTCTTCCCACCGATTCCACCCCACGCCCCACCCCAGCACCCTAGCCTGCATTTATTTAGCAGCTACTTTAGATAATACGCACTATGGGCCAAACCTCATTCTGAATGCTTCACAAACCTTATCTCATTTAATCCTCACAACCCTATGAGGTTGATGCCATTATTACCCTCACTTTACAGGTGCAGAAACGAAGGCACAGAGAGGTTCAGTAGCTTGTCCAAAGTCACACAGCCAGTACATGGTGGGGCTAGGATTCAAATCTAGATACTCTGAAATCTGACCACAGTGTAGTCAGGATGGGGGCTGGTGGGTGGGGACATCCTCAGTGACCAGTGTGTTGACCTTGGAGAAACATCTGTCTTCTGTACTAGCTTCAGAGCCTCCAGGAGATAAGAGTTTGGTCTTTACCTCCTCACCTCTGCTGCTTAGCACATAGTCAGTGCTTATGAAATGTTGGTGGAATGAAGGAAACGGAATAAGAGATGATTTGACTGAGTGCCTGCTATGTACAAGGACTAAGCACTTCACGTGCAATGAAGGTAGAGTTGTTCCTCTTTTACAGAGGGGAAAACTAAGATCCTCAATACCTGTGATATGGCTGGCTGAGATGGAGCCAGGATTCAAACCCAGATCTCATACCAGTAAGTGAGTAGAAGGGGATGTGGATGATGGGCACATTGAAATCTGGGAGGGACACACTGAGGCTGGAACAAAGAAAGCCAGCTGACCTTGGAACCTCAAGGGGGGAGGAGCTTGGTGATGAATCAGGGCAGCAAATGCAGGGCAAATGGGGGAAGGTACCACCCCAGTGCCTTCCCAGCTACTTTACTTACCCAGAAACCCACCAGAACATGGCCTTGGAGGGGAAGGAGGCTCCAGCCTCTGGACATGGATTCTGTAAAGAGAAAAGATGGGGCAAAAGGAGAACTCAGCGTCGCATCCCATGGCCAGTCTGTGGCAAGGGGAACCAAGGGTAGAAAGACAGGATGAAGTAGCCCTCAGCTTAGTACTGAAAGGGCACGCCAATGTGCTCTTCCTACTTGTTGGAGGTAGACACCAATGGGCCTTGTGCTCCCCCCTAGCAGGCAAGGCAAAATGGGATTGGGCCATAGGACTGACAGCATCCACAAGGTAAAGACTAATAGTTTCCTAGAAGAGCAACTATTACTAATACTGAGACCAGGCAGTTCTCAAAGCAAGGACCACACAGGACATAGACAACATTCTGAGCCATATTCCCCAGTGAACGTGGTGAAGAAGTGGAGATGGATCTGTCCTGCGATTTCACCAGCTGCTCCAGAAATACTACAGAGACCTATGCTCTTCACCAACAGGACTCATTTCCCTACATCTTTGCCATCATAGCTTGTTAACAATTTTTTTTTCTGTCATTCTCAAAGAAAAAAATCCTATTAATGTTTTAACTTGATTATTTTAGCAGTTGAGCATATTTTTAGATTACCTCAGATAAACTGTTTCTTCCTCAGAAAATTCTTTCCTGATTTCACAGATTAGTTTAATGTTACCGGTCGTGAACTCTCGTGGACTATGAAATTCTCCTGCAGAGCATTTGCCCCAGTTACAGTTTTCCACATGTTTGTATAATTATGTGATTAATGTTTGGTTCTCTTACTTGGTTGTTAGCTGCATGATGAAAAGCACAACATCTTTATTCAGTATAGATCCTCAGTACCTAGCTGGGGCACAGACCAGGGGTTGGCAAAGTACAGCTCTGGGGGCCAAATCTGGCCCACTGCTTGTCTCTGCAAATAAAGTTTTATTGGAACACATTCATGCTCCTTTGTTGGCCTAGTGTCTGTGGCTGCTTTCAGCTACAGCAGCAGAGTTGAGTAGCTTCCACAGAGACCGTATGGCCCACAAAGCCTAAAGTAGTTTCCATCTTGCTCCGGACAGAAAAAGTTGGTCAACCCAGGGTATTGAGTAGCCACATAATACAAACTTTGCTGAATGATGCAATGGATAAAAAGCAAAGGCTTGTGCTCTAGTTCAACTACCTTTGGTCACATGGGCAGATGGAGACAGGAAGTAGAACAGGGACAAGGGAGGCACTGGGTTGGAGACATGGAGACTTACAGACTGCTGGGGGTCTTTAGGAAAGAAGGGTGGTTGATCGGCCAGGCAGGACAGCACAAACTGTGCCACCACCAGAGACAAGCACAGGTAGGTTGACAGGTGGTGGAAGGAGTCACTCTGGAAGCCCTGCGGGAGAGAAGACAGAAGTTGCATTGAGTCTAGGCAGGCAGACTGATAAATCCACTGTGGGAACCCACCCTTTGATGAGTTAGTGGATGGCCTGTGGAATTTTCCCATTAGTTGCAAAGGGTACTTTGTAAAAATCTGTCCTTCAGCACAGAAGGGTGTTTCTCTATCTTCTTTGAAATGGAGCAGGATGGAGTAATCATTTGGCTCAAGTAATCATTTGGGTGGATGCCATCTGTGCAAGAGGTTTTCAACTGCAGGTGATTTTGACAATGTCAGTAGACATTTGGGGTTACCATAATGGAGGGGTGCTATTGGCATCAAGTGGGTAGAGACCAGAGATGCTGCTAACCACCCTACAGGGCACAGGACAGCCTCCCACTTAAGAAAATTATGCTAAGAGTTCTGAGGTAGAGAAATCCTGGTCTGGGTTATATAGTTTTCTCTTTGCAGATAAAATGATCTATTATGCCCCCTACTGTGGAAATGCCGCATCCCAGGTTGGGAAACAGAAACGTGGGTGGGTGTATGGAATGAGTGTGGAAATACAAGTGCAAGGGGGCACAGATGAGGGTGAGAATAGTTGCAAATGGGGGGAACCTGCATGCATGGGGAAGAGCGTGCGCAGGTGAGTGTTGGGGGAGGCCACCGAGATGTTGTGACTGCCACTGACCTGCACGGTTCAGAGGCTCCTCGCCCCTTCCCTGTTCCAATGAGGCAGCCTTGAGAGAGCAAGGTGTCATGAGGCCACCTGGATGTTTCACGTGACCGAGCCCTGTCAAGACCACTGTATGAACTTTAAGATTCTGGCGGGCAGGTACGGAGATCTCATTATCTTATGGTGCCCAAGACCAGCCTCACAGGTAAGTTCCCGTGATTGTTAAACTCTCTGTGGCTACTTGCCCTCTGCATACAGGGCCAGTTTGGAATTTCATGCGGGGTGCTATGAGCTGGTGGACCCACAGTGTGTGCGTGCCGGGCAATGTGGAAGGGCTGTGTGAATGTGAGTGTGGTGTGGGGTGTCTGTGCCTGAGTCGTGTGGGAACTTAAGGGCACAGCCACTGGGTGAGTGGACGTAAGCAGGTGTGTGTGTGAGATGTTTCGTAGTCTGTGGTTGTACAGCGCATAAAGCGTGTGCTTAGTGTGCAAGTAAAGTGCGTGCATGCGGGCGTAAGACACTGGGAACATGTGTCGATAAAGATGTGGGAGGGAGTGTGTTTGTGAGGTGCTAGAGTTTAGGCAACTGTGGTGTTTGTGTCTGTGTGTAGAGAACAAGTCAGGTGTGGTAAGGGGGGAGGAAGGATGGGACCCGAGGCCTGAAACTGCCATGTTGGTTTCCCCAGGTGGCCCAGGCCCCCACTTACCTCTTGTGAGGTCTCCTGGGCAGCCCTGATAGCTGGCAAGAGACAGCAGAGCAGCCAGTACCCAAACAGCACCCCGGATGCCTGCACCCCCTTCTTCCTCTCTATGTGGATCAGGAACACCGCAAAGGTCTGCACCAGAGAGTCAAGACGTGCCCCTTAAGATGGAGGGGGGTTTGGGGGAACCCCATTTTGCCCCACACCCTCCATCTCCACAGGGAAAGCAGTAGCCAGGAGCAAGCCAGCAAGCCTGGGGGTGTCCTTACCATCGTGGTGAGCCACACGGTGGGGTGAATGAGAAATTCAGGGGCCTGAGGCATTCCCTGCTGGGCTCTCCAGAGAGTGACAGACACGGTCGAGGTGTGCAGGATGATGAGGGTGAGCCCAAGCACCTGGGGAGACAGACTTCAATAAGGCTGGTGGGTGAAAAGGAAGGAGGTGGTGACACACTGCTCAGTGCCCCCACGTCGCTGTGGCTCTGGCTGGAACACTGCACGTACCAGTGTCATCATTTCACAGTGCTGACGTGAAAGGTGCATAGAAAAGAGCAGCGAGGTGTGCTGCAGATCAGTCTTGTCCTGTAACTGTCATATAATAACGCACCACAAGGGTCCAAAATGCTGCAGTCTCCAGTAGCTTGCAGGAGAGAGGGTGGTACTGTGGACGGACCAGGGGCCGCATCCTGACCCTGACAAGCATGGCGGCCTTACAGACTCAGAGACCTCATGTAACCACGTAGGATAGTCTGAAATGAAAACTTTCTAACCGAACACTAGTCATGGCCGATAGTCACATCCTAGGGCCTAGATCTTTCCTGACAAAGGTCAATCTTTACCTTCACTGCGCCTGTTTATTGTTTTTAAGCATCTGTGAACACACCTTTGGAATGTCAGGGTAATTTCCTTTTTTATTTTTCAGGACCCCTAGGGCACAACCACTGCACCAGAGCAGAGGCCACGAATCCCCTCCTTGTTATAGTTGTCATGTTGATGTTTGACTGCTAACTATCCTGCACCCACCTATGGCAGAGGAGTGTATGTCTATTCATTTTACTTTTCTTTTTTAAGAATTTTTTTCTTTTATTCATTATAGAGAGGAGATACAGAGTGAGAGAAAGAGAGAGAGAGAGAGAGAGAGAGAGAGAGTGAGAGAGAGAGAGAGAAAGAGAGAAAAGGGGGGGGGAGTAGCTGGAAGCATCAACTCCCATATGTGCCTTGACCAGACCAGTGCAGGGTTTTGAACTGGTGACCTTGATGTTCCCAGGTCAACACTTTATCCACTGCGCCACCACAGGTCAGGCTCATTTTACTTTTTATCCAATCCCAGAAATCCACCTCCCCCACCTTTGCTTTTTCTACCACCTCCCTGATTTATCAGCAATTGATTTCATGTAACCTCTTATGCAGTGGTGGGAGTCAAATAATTTAACACCCAGTTCTCTGCCCTAATGACTATTCTGAATACAAAAAATGATATACTGAAAAGTAGTTTATTATTTCATGTATTTAATACTTAAGTAAGAACAATAAAAAGGTACACAAAACTAGATGATAAGAGTTTTAAAATAATGAAAAAATATTAACTCTTTGAATAGTACGAATGTTCATGTATGTCCTCGTGCTTCCTGACCCTTTTAAAAATGCGTAAGGCAGCATTAAAAGAAGGCAAATGTATGTTCTTCTTGTTTCCATAAATTGGTTATCAAACAGACATGATTTTAAGTTAATAAAACTGTAACTGGAGCTAATTTCATTTTTTGAACTCACTCCCAGGGGTCAGTGAGCATGCAGAAAACTCACTACTCAAAGGGTTAAGTAATATGTGACAAAACCCAATAAAACTGTTATTTAAGGTATTTCCAATATTGCTTCTTGACTGGCATCACTTGCAGTTTTTTTCACCTTTGGATGGAATGAACATTACTCTGGGGCAGTGGTTCTTAACCTTTTTTGAGGTACCCAACCCACCAGTTTCATATGCACATTCACCGAACCCTTCTTTAGTGATAAATAAAATATGATTGATTTTTCCAAATTCAAGACATAGGTATATGTTTTTTTACTGGTGCACAAAATGAGCTGTGCATGAACATCACCTTGCTCAAAGAACAAAACCAACAAAGTACATGAACAAATTACGTGCACAACAAATTACGGTATTACTTTATTCTGGCCTCTGCGGCAGAGGCTTCTCCGAACCCCTGAGACAGACTCATCAAACCCCTAGGGTTCGATAGAACCCAGGTTAAGAACCACTGCTCTGGGGGCTTAGAATACACTGTTGCGCAGACGAACATTCAAAAAGAGCAAGGAATATAAATTTGTGATTTCTACATTTGGCGGCTGCCCGGCGCCCTCCTTAGAGAGAACCCTGATTGCAAGTGCCATTTTAACAACCGGTTCGCCAAACTCCACAAAAAATTAGGTTTCATTTTTGCCGAACTGGTGCGAATGGGCTGAATCCCACCACTGCCCTTTCTGCCTTCTCCTTTGATTGTAATGTATAAAATAAGCTGCAAAACTGCTGTTCTCCAGAGCATTTTCTTTATCCGTTGAGATTTTGCTTCCTGGCAATTGCTGTCAGTTTGGCTCCCATAAACTCATCCAAATTCTTACAGGTTTGGATGTTCTTACATCGACAGCACAAAAGAACGAAAGGTGAAATGAAATGGACTCACCGGGTAAAAAAGTCACACTTTCTCCAAATCTCTTTCCATCCCTTCTATTAAATCAAGGGGAAACTCTCTTTTGGGACCTGTATGTCTCTTTTCAGTAAGAGAAATCCAGAAAGCGAGAGCGTTTATATGCAGGAGAGAGAGCCAGACCTGGACACCCTGAAAACACTATTGAGAGTACCTCCATTAGCCCCGGCTGGGTGGCTCAATTGGTTAGTGCGTCATCCCCATAATCCAAGGCTGCAGGCTCAATGAATGCACACATAAGTGGGACAAAAAAATCAACATTTCTTTCCCTCACTTAGTCAAAGCAGGGGCCACACTACCATCTGCAGGCTGAGTTGGGCATGCTGCCTGTTCTTTCACTGTCTGTGAGCCAAGAATGGTTTTCGACATTTCCAATCATTGACTAAAACTCAAAAATGTAAATGTCGTGATGCATGTAAATGACATAGAATTCAAATTTCAGTGACTATAAATATTTCTTTATTGAAACATAGTTGCGCCTACTCGTTTACTGTGGTCTGTGGCTAGTTTCCTGCTGCAATGGCAGAAAATGTCAGTAGTTGGGACAGAGACCATATGACCCGCAAAGCCTCAAATATGTACTACCTGGCCCTTTAAGGGAGAGTGTGTCAATAATAGAGAGATGGTCGGCAATAGAGCAAATATTAACAAGGTGGTAAGGGAATGAATGAACCTTGAAGGATATTCTTGCGGGAGTCCGGAAGGGAAGGGGTCATTGAGCAGCAAGGGTTCCACTTAGAATACCAGTGATTTTCTAACTCACTAAAATAGATACCTAACAACTTTAAGAACTGTTCTTTAGTACTGACAGCAGGGAAACATAAAAATCAATGCATAATGCTAAAAATGTAAAAGGTTTATTCTAGCGGGATCCTAAAATGGCCTTGTGTATCCCGTGCTTTGCAGAATGCCAGGGTAGGGTGGCCAGAAACTGTTCAGGAATGCACAAGTGTCTAGATGTGCATGTTTGTGGATTTCTCTGATTACCAATCTGTTTGGGTGACCCTTGTTCCACTGAGTTTACCTCTGAATCCTGTAGAGTATAGCTCTGGTTGGTTAACCAGTTCCCTTCTTGTCCCCACCCTGTGCGTTCCATGAAAGGAGGAGTGTCCCCTTTGGGGTCTCTGCCAGGTTCCAGCCTGCTCCTCCCCCCTCCCCAACCATTGTCTGGTTCCGGGCTCCCAGAGGCAGTAGCTACCATTTTGGTCTTGAACAGGGAGGACATGCGGAGGTAGCCCTTGCCATGGCGGTGGATGTAGAGGAGGTAGATGGGGCCAAGGACCCAGAGGTACAGGGGGGGCACCCAGACCCCTGCTGTCTTCAGGAAGCAGAGGCTCAGGAGGCTGTCAGGGGCAGGCTCAGGCTCTGTCTGGTTCCAGACCTGAGGGAACACCAAGGTGATTCTTATGATGGTACAATGCAGGGGTCCCAAACTCACCTGCTTAGGGGGCCAGACAACTTTTTGAATCCCTAACATTTACCTGAAAACATGCCAAGCACTATTTGAATACCTTACTACTCTCAACTCCTTTAATCCTAACATCAATCCTATGAGGTAGGACGCAATGATCACACTGATGTGGCAGATGAGGAAGCTGAGGCCCAGAGAGGTTGAGTAACCACTGATGTCACCCCGCTGGAAAGTGATGGGTCTGGCAGTCTAAGAGAAATGGGCTCCCTGAGAGTGCTAGGCACACACTGTCACTTAACCTTTATTTTAAACAACTCTCAGAGTTATCCCCATTTCACAGACCGGGAAACTGAAGCACTGAGAGGGGAACATCTTTCTTTGGCCTCACACAAATAGGAAGTGTCAGAGCTGACTCCATGCAGGCCAATCTGACCCCAAACCTTGTTATCAATTTGTGATTCTTAGCTCCTTTCCTGGCCTCCTCTGACCCTAGAAGAAGTTTGAATATGAAGTTTAGAGAACATGGCCTCCTGTGACCCTAGAAGAAGTTGGAATATGAAGTTTAGAGAACATGGCCTCTTTCTGTTCTCTCTCTACTGTATTCATAGGCCCCCAACACCCTCCCCACTGGTAATCTTTACTCCTCCTGGCTTCACCACTCACTAGCTCTGTAAACTGCAACCTCCCTATGCCTCAGTTTCCTTCTCTGGAAAGGGGGGATAAGAGAATCAAGCTCTCAGAGCTGTATTAAATGGGTCAACACAAGTAAAGCACATAGCACAAGGCTGCCCTCATTTAAACTTCAGCTATTATTTTTGCCTTACCTACTTGGTCCCTAAAATCCTGGGGTTTTTGTGACCCTCACTGCCACTCCATGAACCCCACTCCTTAGAGTCCTCAGCTAATGAGATAAGAGAGATGGGGGTCCTGAAGCTTTATGAAAATAGGGGCCAAAGTCCCCATAGCTGGGAGGTCTGGAGACCCCTTTAACTGCTGGACTCTTCTGGTCACAGGCTTGATTAAAGGGGTTGCCCTCGCCTGCCATTCATCTGACCTGGAGTTTGGAGGTATCTCCCCTCCCAGTTCTACCTCCTGAGAGATCTACCAAGCCCAGAAAAGGGCTGTGGAGTGGGCAGGGGACACTCACTCCTGGTTCCATGCTGGGCTCTCCAAGCGCAGCCATCTGGCGTTGTCCGTCCATCTGTCTGTCTGTACGTCTGTTGGTCAGTCACTGGCAGCCCCTCCACCGTGCTCCTAGACTGGGAAGAGGCGGAGCCTGGCAGGCCTGGCGGGGATTCCAGCTCCCAGGGCAAGGTCCAGCCTTTTTGCGGCAGGGGTGGAGCAAGAAGCGTTGAAACAGGGCTCAGAGAGGGCCTAGTGAGCTCCCGGGGAGGGCTTCCCCCCACTCCAGAAAGGGCAGTGGCATATCTATATAACCATCCAGCTCCCCCCACCAACAAGTATCACCCCAAACTTCCTGAACGCTGGGGAACTGCAATTCCAGGAATTTATCCCAATGAAAGAACCCAACAGATGTGCTTGTGCTAAGTATCCAACAACCAGAATGGGTGGAGAAACGTATGATTAAGTCACAGTCTTCTCATCTGAAGGGGGGGACATTGTCTGCCTGTAGGGTGGTGGGAAAATTTTAAGATTAGTAAAGAGTTTTTAGCACAGTGCCGGGCACACAGTAAAATGCTCAGCAAATGAGCTATTAGTAGCATTGTTATTATTATTGCATTCATAGTTTATTAAGCAGTGGTTCAAAGTGCCATTGCAGAAATATTAATTTGGAAGGATGGTTACTAAATGCTAAGTGAAAAAAGATATCATAGTAAAAAATAAACTATGATCATTTTGCAAAGCAATAAAAATAAAATATAAGTAGTTTGGCCTGTGGTGGCGCAGTGGATAAAGCATCCACTTGGAATGCTGAGGTCGCTGGTTCGAAACCCTGGGCTTGCTCAGTCAAGGCACATACAACAAGCAAGCAATGAACAACTAAAGTGAAGCAACAATGTGCTGATACTTCTCATTCCTCCCCACCCCTTCCTCTCTGTAAAATCAATAAATAAAAAAAAAATTTTTAAAAAGTATATGCTTAAGTTGGAGAAAGTCATGTTATTTAACTTCTCCTGGGTCTTAAAGCAAAGTGTGTCCTTAGCCATAGCCACACATTCTTTTTGGCAATGACTCTACATAACATACACTAATAAATAAAGAGATGAAAATGCACTAAGCCAGGGTCCCCAAACTACAGCCCAGCCCATGGCCCACATGCAGCCCCCTGAGGCCATTTACCCGCCCCCTCCGCACTTCCTTCTGGAAGGGGCACCTCTTTCATTGGTGGTCAGTGAGAGGAGCACAGGATGCATCTGCACCCATAGTTCCCATTGAAATACTGGTCAGTTTGTTGATTTAAATTTACTTGTTCTTTATTTTAACTATTGTATTTGTTCCCGTTTTGTTTTTTACTTTAAAATAATATATGTGCAGTGTGCATAGGGATTTGTTCATAGTTTTTTTTATAGTCCAGTCCTCCAACGGTCTGAGGGACAGTAAACTGGCCCCCTGTGTAAAAAGTTTGGGGACCCCTGCACTAAGCTGTATCATGGGAATCTTGATATTCTTTTTCTTTTTTATTTTTTTTCTAATTATTATTTATTCATTTTAGAGAGGAGACACACACACAGAGAGAGAGAGAGAGAGAGAGAGAGAGAGAGAGAGAGAGAGAGAGAGAAAGGGGGGGAGGAGCTAGAAGCATCAACTTCCATATGTGCCTTGACCAGACCAGTTCAGGGTTTTGAACTGGCGGCCTCAGTGTTCCCAGGTCGACGCTTTATCCACTGCGCCACCACAGGTCAGGCTCTTTTTCTTTTTTGTTTTAGGATTTTATTTATTCATTTTAGAGGGAAGAGAGAGAGAGAGAGATAAGGGGGAGCAGGAAGCATCAACTTGTAGTTGCTTTCCAGGAAGGCTGGGGTTTTGAACCAGAGACTCCAGGTTGAGGTATTATCCACTGTGCCACCACAGGTCAGGTAGGAATCTTGATGTTTTTCTTTTCTTTTTCCTTCCCTTTTCTATTTTCTTTCCCTCTGCAATGAACATGTACTCCTTTCAGGATAGGAGCTAAAGACTCAGCTGTTTCAGACAAGCACAGATGCTCAGTTTGGGTGCAGAATTAAAATTTCCCACTCTCTCCACACTGCTGTGTTATGTCCAGGGTCTTTTTTTTTTTACAGGGACAGACAGACAGAAACAGAGAGAGATGAGAAGCATCAATCATCAGGTTTTTGTTGTGACACCTTAGTTGTTCATTGACTGCTTTCTCACATGTGCCTTGACTGCAGGCCTTCAGCAGACCAAGCAACCCCTTGCTGGAGCCAGTGACCTTGGGTCTAAGCTGGTGAGCTTTTTACTCAAGCCAGATGAGCCCGTGCTCAAGCCAGATGACCTCGGGGTCTCGAACCTGGGTCCTCGGCATCACAGTCTGACGCTCTATCCACTGCTCCACTGCCTGGTCAGGCTACATCCAGGGTCTTGACCTCATCTTTTCTCCTGTCTCCTGCAGGACCTCAGCCTCATGGGTTCCCCTGGTCTCCCCCCACCTTTCTCTTCGTTTCTCTTTTAGCCATTCTCATGCCTGAGTCTTCTGGAAACACGGGGACACAAAGAACCCAAGGATTTGTCTTGGAGCTGAGTGTGGCAGGTCTGCTGTTTGCGTTTAAACAAGTCTGTTTATTTAAGGTGGTTTTGGTGGAGGCTGCTAGAAATTAAGAAAATTAAGCTTCCTCTGTCTGAAACCCCTTCTCCAATTGGCATTGCCACTGTTCCAATAGTTTATTTCCATGTATATATGACGATGAATTTGAGGGGAATGGTGGAAATTCAAAAGGGAGTGGTCAGGAAGGCAGGAAGAGCATAGAGGGAATCAGTTGGTGAGCCAACAACAGAACTTAGGCCCCTCCAAACCTACTATCCAGCTCTTTGAACATCACATGGTTGCATGCAGAGAGCCCTAGACAAGTTCCTTTCCCTCTCTGAGCCTCAACTTCTGTAAGATGAGAAGGTTTCATAGGCCAGCATTTCCCAACTGGTGGCTTTCGATCCCTGGTAATTTGCCAAGACAGACCAAGGAGTCAAGCTAGGTAGGGTAAAGGGCATATATTTCAATTATAGTTATAAATAACAAACCTCAATAAATAAAGCAATTATTTAAATATTTTCTCTCTATAACTGAACAGTTGAGACTCTCTGTATTTCAAGTGAGAATTCAGACTGAGAAACTGAAATCAGATGCTCTCATTATTGAGACCCTCAGAGGATGTATTATAGTTAAAGATTATTGTCATTCATGGTTTTTTTAAAAATTTAATTTCTTTTTATTTATTTATTTTAGAGAGGAGACACAGAGTGAGAGAGAGAGAGAGAGAGAGAGAGAGAGAGAGAGAGAAAGCGGGGAGGAGCTAGAAGCATCAACTCCCATATGTGCCTTGACCAGACCAGTGCAGGGTTTTGAACTGGCGACCTCAGTGTTCCCAGGTCGACGCTTTATCCACTGCGCCACCACAGGTCAGGCCATTCATG
This sequence comes from Rhynchonycteris naso, assembly GCA_037038555.1. NCBI lineage: Eukaryota > Metazoa > Chordata > Mammalia > Chiroptera > Emballonuridae > Rhynchonycteris > Rhynchonycteris naso. The sequence goes on along the minus strand of CM073000.1, from coordinate 186,524,757 downwards.
GTTTTTATTAAAGTCTTAACCACAATGGCAAATTCGGCGGGAAATTTTATTTTACCTTGTCATTTATAGACAAAATATAAAAACTATTGAAACAAAGCACTCGATTTTTTAAAAGGAGGAAGATGGAAGAGTTCCAAATGTCAGGTCAAAAAAAGCAATTTTTGTCTATTTCAATGTGGTGAACTGCAGTTCAATTCAGGCTATATTAATACTTGGGACAAAATATGACATACGGAATCTAAAATTTTTTTTTTTTTTGAGACAATCAGGCTTCATCTCACAGAGGTAATTAAAAGTAAATTAAACTCTGCATAATGCATTCTTGCTTATGGGGGGAAATCCTCAAAATCTGTTTTTATGCAATTGTTATTAGAGCTGGGATTAAAATAAATTTAAATACCTTTTAAATGTTATGCTGAACTTAAATGATCTATGTTTTGCTTTAAACAAAAAGAAGCTTATTGGACATTTATCATGGAAAAATGCACCACCTTATACAAATTCCTAAAGTGTTTTTTGAGATTATATACCATCTGTGAAATATATGGGTAAAAAATATTTGGGAAGATAGTTGAATACTTCGATCAACAGTCTTTCGTCCTTTCCAGTTTCAGTAGAATTCTTTGGAGTTTGTGCCTGTACGCACACCCCTTGCAACTAACTCAACTGCCTGACAGTGTGTGCGAAGTCTTCCACGCCTCTAGAGGGCACAAATGGTCTCTCCTTGTTGTTTGTTGTTGAGCATGCGCGGGAGTCATCTAGCCTGTGGGCGTGGACGCGAGGCCGAAGCGCGCAGGCGCCGAGGCGGCGGGGCGGGGCTTGGGCTGTCAGCCACCCGCAGAGGAGGAAGCGGCGGGCGGCATGCGGTGTAGGGAGCGGGACCCGGAGGTCTGCAGAGGGTCGGGCGGCGGAGGCCGGGCTATGCTGATGTACCGGGGCACTGGGCCGCCGGGGCCCGTGGTGGTGGCTGCCACCCTGGTGCTGCTGCTGAGCGGCGTGGGACCGGCGTGCGGCTCTGAGGACATCGTGGTGGGCTGCGGGGGCTTCGTCAAGTCTGACGTGGAGATCAACTACTCGCTCATCGAGGTGAGCGCCCGCCCCGCGGTCCGGGCCGGAGCTCGCTGTGTGACCCTGGGGCAGTTACTCAACATCTCTGGGCCTCTGTGGTCTCTCTTCTGACACCAGGCGGTTGTCACCAGCCCCACGTTCCAGGAGTCCTTTCCCCTTTACAGGCGCCAGGGTCCTCCGCCCGCGTCTGCTCCGAGGTGCTCGAGTGGAGGTGCTTACCGTGGGGTCAGCTGTGCAGACCGCCCCAGAATCCAGGCCCCAGATCTCAGTATACAGTCTCAGCAGCCCCACGCCCCTGCAGACCCCTGACCCCAGGTCCTCAAAACTCAGATTCCCGGAAACTCAGACATCCCAAAAGCCACATTCCAGAATCTAGAGACCACGAGTCTTACCCCCCAAACCCCACAACTCAGAGCCCCCCAAAGTTTTAATCCACTAAACCCTTCCAAACCCACTGGAATGCTTGTGAAGAGCATCAACTCCTATCCCTGAGATGCTGACTCAGTAGCTCTCTGTTGGCATTTCTAGGGCTGGGAATCTGTATTTTGTTTGATCCCTGGCCCCCTTTTCTTACCCACATGGGACTCCCTTTTCTCTGAAAATGGAAAGTGGTGAGTTGCCCTGATTCCCTTATTGGGTAGTTAATTGGAATTACACTTGAGATTTGTGCAGAAGGCTTTTTGTTAAGTTACAAAGCCTTCTCAGTTAGATGCTTATCATGATCCCAGTGGGATCATGACCCAGAAAGCTTAGTGGAAGAAAGGATGGAGGTAGGGAGAGAAGGTCACTTGTCAGGGTGGGTGGAAAGGGACTCACAGGAGCGGTGGCCTCTATTTTAGGAGGTTACTGATGAAGGGTCAGGAGAAGGGGATTTGAAAGAGAAAAAAGGAACAGACTGAGAGATGCCAAAAAAGAAAGGACAGACCCCACAGGCTGCCTGAGAGCACATCTGAGCCTCCCCAGGGCTGTGGTGAAGGGTAAACAGGTGCATTCTGCAGAGGTTGCGAGGATGGGACAGAGGAAGTAGATTTCACACCCCACTCGTTCTTTGACCTGGCTTTGCCTCAAGTCCGTTTCTGTTCCTGTAAGATGGTGTTGTGAGAGAGGCAGCAGAACCTGGTGTCAGTCATTTCCTAGAGAAGATGATCAGTTATCACCTTTAAGGCCCCTCTGTCTGTGGTTTCTCCACCATTTTTTATCTTAAGAAGTTGGGGTGTTTAATGAATGACTTTACCCCACTGGCAGTGGCAGGGCTCCGAGGGTCAGTTAGGTGACCCTGCCGCATCCTGGATTGCCTCCCCGTGTGTGGACTCCAGGCATTTCAGAAGCTGCCTTGATAGGCCTATTGTAGTTTGTAGTTTTCTGGGACTCGGAGGAAAGTGAAGGCAGTCAGAGGCACTTCCACCCCAACCACAATAGTGACCTTAAGAGCAGAGGGCAGGTTTTGTGACCCAGTATGAAGTGGTGGTGTTCCTTGAGCCCCAGGGGTGCCTGTGCAGATGGTCTGACACACTTATTCTTTCATAATTTCTGATTATGAAATCAGACATTTCATGTGTGTAATATATATTGCTACCCTGTGTCTTGAGCTGTACTTTATGGAAGACATGCAGGTAATCACGACATTTCACAATCATTTCTTGATTGGATTTTCTGTCTCCTAATAAAACTACCTTGACTCTTTTCCAGCCTTCTTCCCTTCTCTGTGTTTTTCCATTATATTCATTCAGTTAGTAACTACTGCTTGAGCCTCTGCATGTATTGAAACTGTCCAGGGTGGGGGTATAGCAGTTTAGTGAACACAAGAGGAAAATATCCTTAGAAAAGAAAAATTATATTGGTTGCTGATACTTTGACAATTTTTCTGGAAAACCAGCTGATCTTAGGGCCACCAAACCTGACTGTGGATGATAGTGATCTGTCTCCCTTTAAATGCATGCCCGTTGACATTGCTGCCCTGGCCCCTCCGGACAGGTGAATTTTCAGTCTCTGCTTTAAGTTTGTGCATCTGATTTCCTTCACGGCCTATAAACGGAGTCACTGAGTATTTATTTTTAATTTATGTTTAGTGAGTACCCACGCTAAACAAGACTTTGTCGCAGGCACTGTGGAGTGAAAGGTGGGTCACACCCATGGGGCACTTACAGTCCATGTGTAATTTAACTCTGTTCCTTTCCCAAGTGTACATGTTATGAGTTTGCATCTTACATCTCCTTAGCTGGTATGAGGCCACTCTGTCATTTCCGTATCGTGGTCACATTAACATTTTAGAGGTGAGATCCAATAGCTTCCTTTTACAGATGTAGAAACTGAGGCTCAGAGTGGTTGATCCACGCAGGCAGGTTTAGTAAATCATTTTTGAATCTCTGCCCTGACATCACACTGCTTTTTTTTCTTCAGAGATATGTTGGTAATACAAAATAGTTTAGTAAAGTAGTAATAATAAATAGTAATGCAGGGTACATTTTTTTGAGTCCATACTCTGTGCCAGGTGCTTAATATATATTGATGTGAATCTGTCAGCCATCATGAAGGGGAATGGCTCTCTTTTTACCCATGAAGAAACAAAGGACCCCAGGAGGGTAAATGACTTGTTCAAGGTCACCCTGTGTGTGGGAGACTCAGACAATACTTGAGTATCTTAATGGGTTAACAGCCTGTGTCTGGGAATACTCAGGATGCAAGAGTTTTAGAGAGTCTTTGAGGAGAGGACATATGAAATGTCTTTAATATGTTTTTGTCCTGAGAATGAAAATAAAAGAGAAAACTAAAAAGCTTTTAGATGAGTGTTACTGTAATTATTGGGAATCATTTGGGGTTAGTAATGCAGATCTTTGGCTTGACCCCAGAACTTCTAGTTTAGAAACAGAAGTGGGGCTTAGGAATTGCTTTTAGCAAGCACCTTACTAGCAGCAAGTTTGAAAATCTTAGATCTAGAAACAACATAGAAACTGTCACTAAAATAAAAAAAAGCATTAAAAAATATAACTGTTGAGGGTAGACTTCAGATGGTTACTAATCTGGAAAAGTATCATATTTGGGGGTTACTTATTTCTCTCAGCATGCCCAGTGTTAATAGCAGCATATGGTAGGTCCTCAGCAAATGCTTTGATCAAATGCATTCAGGCATAATGTACATGGCTGATTCTCAGAGGTGATATTATGACTTCTCTTTCCTTTCATTCTAGATAAAGTTGTACACCAAGCATGGGACTTTGAAATACCAGACAGACTGTGCCCCTAACAATGGTTACTTTATGATCCCCTTGTATGATAAGGTAAGAGGACAGAGTAATTTAGTCTTTTATAATGGGAAATGGTGTGGTCCCCAGGGCTGTGCTAAGCAGGGGGGTGGGGCTTTCAGAGGATGAGAGTACTGCTCCTCTGTTCTGTAAATTCTAAGGCAGTGGTTCTTAACCTGGGTTCTATCGAACCCTAGGGGTTCAATGAGTCGGTCTCAGGGGTTCGGAGAAGCCTCTGCCGCGGAGGCCAGAATAAAGTAATACCGTAATTTGTTGTGAGTTCATGCACTTTGTTGGTTTTGTTCTTTGAGCAAGGTGATGTTCATGCACGGCTCATTTTGTGCACCAGTAAAAAAACATATACCTATGTCTTGAATTTGGAAAAAACAATCATATTTTATTTATCACTAAAGAAGGGTTCGGTGAATGCGCATATGAATTCGGTACCTCACAAAAGGTTAAGAACCACTGTTTTAAGTGGAATGTGACAGTTTTGGCCAGATCCTGGAGGAGATGGCTTACGGATTGGTTTGATTGAATATATTGTTTCTCAGGGTCTTAAGAGACAGTTGGCAATGCCTGGAGACGTTTTGGTTGTTGCATCTGTAGGGGAGGGGGAGTACTGCGGCTGTCTAGTGAGTGCCAGGAAGGAAGCTAAACGTCCCATCACACTGCACAGGGCAGACAAACCTCTGCAGTGTCAGGTTTGAACAACCCTGATTTAACAGAAGCCCTTATTCACAAGCAGGTGAAGTGGTAACCTTCGATAAAAGTTTCGGTGTGTATCCTCACAGACTGCTTTCTCTGCATGTACAGTTACAGATACGCGTGAATACACATGCATGTGCGTATATATAGACATATGTGAACACGCGTGAACCTGGATGGGTATCTGCATATTTGTCCTTCTTCCCCCCTGTCTTCCCCACGTTCCATCTGTTTACTGGGAAATAAATATAGATTCACAGGAAGTAGCAAAAATAGTCAATACACATAGTTTTGATTTTGACTTTAAAACAAATGGAATCAAATCATAGGAGTCACTCTGCAGTTTGGCTTTTGTCCCCCTATGGTAATATCTTGGCACCTTTCAACACAACATGTGTAGATTGACTGCATAGCATGACCAAAGCAGTCATTTATTTAACCGTTACTCTATTGATAGGCGGAGACTTTCCCCAATTTTTAAAATTATGAATACAATATAGCAGCAAATATTCTTGAACTTACATCTTCCTGTACAACACAGGGTGGGGCAAAAGTAGGTTTACACTTGTTTGTATGGAAAAAATATACAATAATAAATAATAATACAAGAATTCATGTACTCACAACTGCGAACCTACGTTTACCATACCCTGTATATAAGATTGATTTTTAGAGGTGGAGTAGCTGGGTCTTGAAATCTTTATTTATTAATTTTATTATTATTATTTTACTATTAAAACAGTCTTAAGAAACCAGGGTGTATGAGTAAAATCTAATTTTAAGAAATGAATTTAGTTCCTGAAGGTATGTGCTGACCCTAGCAACCTTAGGCATATGTGGGGTTAATAGGAGATTTATTAATAGTATTTCTGGTATCAAAAACCAATGAGTGGCTGAATTTGGTGTCTTTAAAATTCTCTCTTGGGCTTCAATGTGATATTTTTGGATGGGTTAGATGGGAACTTCTGGTGATCAGCTTTAGTTTATGCTTGGAATTTCATTTCTGGTATAAAAATTCTAGATTAAATGATAGCAGTAAACTAAGTTAAGCAAGCTGAAGGGTCATTGGTTCTTACTCTTTTACTTTTTTTCCCTCTCTTAGGGAGATTTTATTCTGAAAATTGAGCCTCCCCAAGGGTGGAGTTTTGGTAAGTTGACTGAACGACCAGATTATATGCTGACTGTTAATTTAAGTTGTCAGAGTTCATGGACTGCTAAAGTATTAAGGACTCAATTCTAGTTTAGAAGAGGAACCCTCGCCTTGTCGCTTCAGAGTAGATGGGGTTTACCTTAGAGCTGCCTTACAGTTTCTTGTCATCTTTCTTAAAATAGACGTCTGTTCTGGTACCTTTTTCAGGAAACTCTTCTGTTGCCATTTCATTCATTAAATGGCAGTAGGATTATATAGAGAGGTCAGGAGCAGGGACTTGGTTCCTGTCCCAGTATGGCTTCTCTCTTAGCTCCCTCAATGTTAGTACTATTATTTTTTAGTGAGTAACCTGTCATGTTAAACATTGTGAGATTTGACATAAAAGTCCAGAGACCAGAGGATCTGGCAGCTTTGGGCCTTACCAGCTCTGTGATGACCTTGAACAAGTTACCTCCCCTGTTCCCATGTCTGTCTCCCTGCTCGGGGCTCAGGAGAGGAGTAGCACCTGCCTCACAGGAGACCCGCAGGACTAATCAGCCGAAGTGTTAGTGTGTTCAGAATGGCTGGCACATCATTAGCAATTAATTAGTAGAGACTGAAAAGCAGCCTTTCTGCGCATATACAAACAAAAGCGCAAAATATTCCTGAGCTTTTAGCAAAAAGTCACTGCCTTTTGGCAAAGCTGGAGAGGTGGGACTGGGGTTGGGGTCCGAAGAGAGGTTCTGCTCTGCCCTGGCTGACGATTTTGGAGAGGAGAGCCTGTTGGCTTTTGCGTGTAGTAGATGTGTGCTACCCCTGTTCTGTAGCCTGGGGGTAGGAGTGGGGGCCGTGGCTGTTTTTTGTCAGGCTGGCTTGTGAGTGAGACAAGGAGGAATCCAGTCCTTGCCGTCAAGACAGGCAAAGGGAAGCCCAGGTAGCTGATTGGGCTCTGTGGCCGTGCATTGCAGAAGGCCAGAGGGGAAATCAACCCCGCTGACAGCTAAAGCAGAGGTTGCAGATTGGCAGCCGGTCCCAGTGTCTGTTGCAGCCTCTTCCCTTCTGTCATTGTGTTTTCTTTGGACAGGCTTTTTAAAAAATTGAATTATAACATACTTTCAGGAAAGTATACTTATCATGAGAAATTTTTACCAAATGAGCTCACGTGTGTGACCGCCACCCAGATGGTAAAATGGGACTTTATCCACCCCCCCCTCTCACTCATTAACTGCTCCACCCCACCCCACCCCACCGGTGGCCACCACCCTGACCTAAAATGATAGATTTGTTATTTTCTGTTTTGAACTTGATAGAAATGGAACCACACAAGGTACATTTTTGTATTTGGTTTCTTTCTCTCAACATTTTTCAGGAGGTTTATTCATATTATGATAGCTCTAGTTGCTTCATTCTCTTGCTGGATGATATAAAGTGACTTATCCCTTCTACTTTTGATGACATTTGGGTTGCCTCCTTATTTTGGCCACTAAGAATAGTGCTCCTGCAAACACGTCCTATATTTTGGTACATGTGTGTTTGCATTTCTGTTGAGAATATTCCAGGAATGAAATAACTGGTTGATAGAATTTTTATATGCTCGGCGCTACTGGCTCTGGCCCGCATCCATAGTGGGCGGAGCAGCCGCTGCCCTGCCAGCCGTGGGTGAGGGTCCCAGGCGCTCCACGATCTCACCAACGCTTGGCGGGCCAGTCTTCTCAACTTGGTCATTTCTGGTGGGGACGTGGCGGTATCTCATTATGGCTTTACTTTGCATTTCCTTAGTGGTCAGTGAGCTTGAACACTTTTTAATGTTTATTGGCCATTTGGATATTCTCTTTTGTGAGATGCTTGTTCAAGTCATCTGTCCATTTTTTACTTTTGCTTTGCCTAAAATTCTTTTGATTTTCCCCATTTTTTTCTCTCTGCTTGTCACTGCACATTCTTCCTCACCTTTTAAAACCTCAACTTCATTTTTAAAAAAATTGAATTAGTTATTAATATTGAAAAGTCACCTATAATCAGGATTTCCAGTTTTTCTTGACAAGTTGGAGGCTCCGGCAGCCCGGGGCCACATGCCTGCCTACGGTTGACCGAAGCGCAGTATGGCTTCCCCCTTCCATTCCCTGTGGTCCCCACTTGGCCTGCCTGCTTACTTCTTACCCGTTTGCTTCCTGGGGGCACTGGAGTTTATGGCCCTGGTTTAGTATGGCCGTACCCATGTAGTTTGGTCAGAGGACAGACCTGGAGCCAGATTTTTAGGGGTTGAATTGGGACTGTAACTCACAAGCACTGTGACTTTGAGAGATCTATTAATCTTTTTGTGCCTCGCTTTACCCATCAATTAATTGTAAATGTTACTGCTTACCCTTTAAGGCAGTTGTGAGGATGAAATGCACTTAGCTCAGTGCCTGGCCTAGGGTGGGCATTCAGTGAATATAACTGTTTGGTGGAATTTTCCAAGGGACTCTGAGATACAGTGTGGCTGGAAGGCTGTTATAAGAGTGTATTATACCCTAAACCAGGGGTCCCGAAACTTTTTACGCAGGGGGCCAGTTCACTGTCCCTCAGACCGTTGGAGGGCCGGACTATAAAAAAAAACTATGAACAAATCCCTATGCACACTGCACATATCTTATTTTAAAGTAAAAAAAAACAAAACGGGAACAAATACAATATTTAAAATAAAGAACAAGTAAATTTAAATCAACAAACTGACCAGTATTTCAATGGGAACTATGGGTGCGGATGCATCCTGTGCTCCTCTCACTGACCACCAATGAAAGAGGTGCCCCTTCCGGAAGTGCGGGGGGGGGGCCTCATGCGGCCTGTGGGCCGTAGTTTGGGGACCCCTGCCTTTGGGGGCAGGAAAACAAGTGTCTAAGCTTTGCAGTGGTCGGCAAACCATGGCTCGCGAGCCACATGCAGCTCTTTGGCCCCTTGAGTGTGGCTCTTCCACAGAATCCCACGTGCGGGCGCTACCTCAATAAGAATGTACCTACCTATATAGTTTAAGTTTAAAAAATGTGGCTTTCAAAAGAAATTTCACTCGTTGTACTGTTGATATTTGGCTCTGTTGACTAATGAGTTTGCTGGCTGCTGGAAGGAATAGGGGTGGGAGGGAGACTTGCCCTGCCTACCTTTTGTATCTTAGGATTTTGAACCATGCAAATGTATTAAGTGCTTGAAAATAAATAAAATAAAAGTTACCCAATGAAATGTATTTTACCTAGACAGTTTCACCTTATCCCAGAATTAAACTTGCTCTTGTGTCTTATTCTGTTCCCATCTTCATCGCTCAGAGCCGACGAACGTGGAGCTCTACGTGGATGGCGTCAGTGACATCTGCACGAAGGGCGGGGACATCAACTTTGTGTTCACAGGCTTCTCTGTGAACGGAAAGGTCTGGCCTCAGAACTTTGTGATTTTTAACATTTGCTCTGTAGCATACACCGAGTCTTACCTTTAAAAAAGCAGGACTTTTTTTCTCAGCATTGAAAATGGAACTGCCTTTTGACCCAGAGGTGCCACTTCTGGTAATATGTCCTCAGAATCTAGAAACACTACTTGGAAAGAATATACACACCCCCATGTTCATTGCAGCATTATTTGCCAGAGCGAAGATCTGGAAACAGCCCACGTGCCCATCAGTAAACGAGTAGATAAAAAAGCTCTGGTACATTTACAGAATGAAATACCACATGGCTATGAAAAAAAAGGAAATCTTACCCTTTGCGACAGCATCGATGGGCCTGGAGAGCATTATGCTAAGTGAAATAAGCCAGTCAGAGAAAGACAAGTACCATATGATCTCACTTATATGTGGAATCTAATGAACCAAATAAACTGACGAACAAATTAGACACAGAGAAATGGACACATGGGACAGACTGACAGCTGCCAGAGGGGAGGGCAGTTGGGAGAGTAGGTGATAGAAGGTGAAGGAATTAAGTAAAAAAGACATATATATCTATCTCAAAGGGAAAGGGGGGTGGGATAGGTGGAGGTGGTCAAAGTGTGGGGGCGTGAATGGGAACAAAAGAGACTTGGCTTGGGGTGATGGGCACACGATGCAGTGTGAAGATGATATTTTATTGAGTTGTACACCTAAACCTGTACCCCAATAAATTCAATTAAAAATATTGAAAAGCAGGATTTTTTAACATGGGGACTTTGTACAAGGGACCTGCAAATAAGCTTCAAGAAGATCTGGAAACAATAGTGTAGGGGCCAGATCTAGGTTGCTACTCTTACTCTTGAAGAGGAGAGACTATTAGCGTGTAAGTGCGAGGGGAGGCCTTTTATAGAGACAGCTTCTCAGGGGACAGTGTTGTCCTCCCCTATCCAGCATCGAGGCTGAGATGTGCACGACTCCTTGCCGTCTCTTTCTGCACGGCCGGTCTACTGCTTCCCTTTCCCACTGGGAGTGACACCCTTTGTGCCGTCTGTATGGGGGGGTTCCGGTTAGAGAAGAGCATTTTCTCTGTACCCCAAACTTTGTAAAATAATTGTGCATCTTTAACTGGTGGGTCTTAAAGTCAATGAGACTAAGTGTTATTATCTGTTACTGTTCCCTCTCCATGACAGGTTCTCAGCAAAGGGCAGCCCCTGGGTCCTGCTGGAGTTCAGGTGTCTCTGAGAAGCACAGGGCCTGAAGTGAAGATCCAGTCCACGGTGACACAGCCTGGTGGAAAGTGAGTCGTGTTTGTGTCATCCTGCCTCATAGATAGAGCGGGGCTGTGTCATAGAGGTTAGGGGAGCTTCAGATTTAGGGAGACCTGGGCTCAAATCCTCATTTGGCCTCTGAAGTTTGGACAAATTCATGCCCCTCAGGGCCTCAAGATCTTCATCTGTTAAATGGAAGTCATTTGACCCACGGCAGCTAGCATTGATGGGATTACTAAATATGAGATAATGCCCAGCAAGTACCTACTGGCACATAGTTGGCCTTCATTCAATGGTTGGCACTGACTCTGGAGCCCGGCAGCCTGGGTTTGAATCCTGATTCTCCCATTTAGTAGCTGTTTGACCTGGGTGAGTTACTTAATGCCTCTGGGCCTCCATTTCCTCATTTATAAATGATAGTCATGAAATCTACTGCCTAAGGTTATTGGGAAGATTAAATTATATAATATCAGTGTTTCAAACTCTGGTCTAACATATGTGCTTAATAGCTGTTAGCTCAATATAGGTTAGCTCCATTATGATTTTTACAAATCATTTTATCACTATTACATCAAAATTGTTTTGTAGTTTGAACTGATGACTACTTAATTAACCTTGCTGAGTCAAATTTAAAGCATTTATTTAATGGATTTATATCAGTGAGTTGTAAATGTTAACAGATGTGCCAAGATTGCAACAGAATAGTTCCAACTGGTAATTTTGAAAGCATTCAGATCATTACTAACTACTTTAATATACAAAATTGACTAAGCTGCAGAATTGATGTTTATAATGAGTCTGTCAGGAAGTTATTCAATTTTTAAATGATGATTGTTGAAATTAGTTTTGAAATATCATTTTCTTCCATTTGATTGATGCCTTTCCAACCCTAGTCTGTAGAAGGAGCGTGGGGTTTTCGCTTCCTCTAGGCCTGTAGTTGCCGTCGACCTTGGCTCTGAGATCAATGACCTGACCTTTCTGAATCACTTTCAGCTGCATTATACAAAGACAGTAACTTGCAGAGCAGGGATACCAGGAACGTGAAGTATATGTTGCATCTTACTAACACCCAGTGGATTTTCAGTTTTATTGTCACAAAATGATTGCCCAGCCCTATCCACTTACTATGGGCACCACTTGATATGATAAAAGACTACCACAAAGGAAGGAAAATGCCTTTGTAGTTTGTTTTGTAAGCACTAGCCCTCTCATTGTCTGGTGCCTTGCAGACTTAAAGGGTTAAATGTGTCAGAATCCTTCCATTTCCAGCCTCAGCTCATCTCACTCTGGTCTTGGTTAGTCTAGAGCAGGGGTCCCCAAACTACGGCCTGCGGCTCGCATGTGGCCCCCTGGAGCCGTTTATCTGTTCCTGCCGCACTTCCTGAAGGGACACCTCTTTCATTGGTGGTCAGTGAGAGGAGCACAGGATGCATCCGCACCCATAGTTCCCATTGAAATACTGGTCAGTTTGTTGATTTAAATTTACTTGTTCTTTATTTTAAATATTGTATTTGTTCCTGTTTTGTTTTTTTACTTTAAAATAAGATATGTGCAGCCTGACCTGTGGTGGCGCAGTGGATAAAGTGTCGACCTGGGAACACTGAGGTCGCCAGTTCAAAACCCTGCACTGGTCTGGTCAAGGCACATATGGGAGTTGATGCTTCTAGCTCCTCCCCCCTTTCTCTCTCTCTCTCTCTCTCTCTCTCTAACTCTGTGTCTCCTCTCTAAAATAAACAAATAAAAAGAAATTTAAAATAAGATATGTGCAGTGTGCATAGGGATTTGTTTATAGTTTTTTTTTATAGTCCGGCTCTCCAACGGTCTGAGGGACAGTGAACTGGCTCCCTGTGTAAAAAGTTTGGGGACCCCTGGTCTAGAGCTACTTGTACTCTTCATTGGCTTCTGGTTTTGTCACTTGCTTTGCATAAGAGCCCAGAATGTCACATTTGTTTCGGATTACAGATCTAAACTCTTTTGCATAGGATTCAAAGGTTATCTTTTGCCCTCCAATGTCATTAGCATGATCTTGTGCTAGTGTCTGACTTAGCCTGTCGGATCTGTTCTCTGTTTTTACATGTGACTCCTCCATTCCCATTTCTATACCTTTGGACACATTACTTCTCTTCTCCTTGCCTATCCATGCCTGTCACCTCTGTTAAAACTCACTTGCCTGTTCTATGGCTGATCCTTGCTAAACCACAGCGACAGGTTTTTAGACCAGAAACCGTCTTTCCTGTCAGTACACACAATACCTATCCTTGCACACAGTAAGTGCTCAGTACTTCCTGTGTGATGTAGATTTGCACAATGATGGACGAAATTTTGTTTATGCTCATTTAACTAGCTAGTTGCAAGTTTGTGATAATGCGAACATTATTTTCTTGTGCTTCCCCATATTAGTCATAAAATTAGAAATTCTCAGGTTGTTGGGAGTAAGTTGAGTGGTATTTTGTATTCCTTAGGTTTGCATTTTTTAAAGTTCTTCCTGGAGATTACGAAATCCTAGCAACTCATCCAACCTGGGCATTGAAAGAGGTGAGTGTTTCTATTCCGTGTCTAGCGTGCCAACAGTATGCTGGTTTGGGGGCAGACGACAGTTGCAGGGGTTTTCTGTTCAGTATCTGAAGTGAGTTATGGGTTTTCTGGAAGTAAATGAAAAAACAATGGTGCTACTGATGAAGTTGGTGGTATTTATAAGGTAAAACTCCCTGTAGCAGACGTTGCTTGTCCTGGTTTCAGTTTCAGGTGAAAATATTGTCTTCCTGCTGTGAAATAGTTTTGTTATTAACTATGGCAGTTTTAAGCGAAAACGCCAGAAGGACCTGATGAGATTTGTTTGTTGTACTTTTTCAGTCAAAAACAATATTCTGTAAATATACTTAACATTCTATAAGCATACAGGAGCCCAAGGAGAACGTATAAGAATGTTTATGGCGGCTTTGTTTGCAATAGCAGAATCTTGTCAATAAGCTAACTGTTCATCCAGAGGAGGATGGGTTGCATTTCGTCACACAGTCGAATTCTGTACGTCAGCCATAACGAATGTGCTAGAGCCACGTGCATCAGTGTGACCACATTTAAAAACAGAAGATGAGGGAGAAGGCAAGTTGCTGAACAATAAGAAAATATGATACTGCTTGTCTAGGAACTGAACACACTCATGACACCCGTTATGGATACATTCACGTGTAGAAAAATGACAAAGGTGCCGTGGGAGTGGCAGACACGTCAATTAAAGTACTGACGTCTATACAGGGAGGAAGAAGGGGGGGCACAAGGGTCCTGGATTGTGTTTCTGGTCTTCTATCCTTAGCGGGTTAGAGCATGTATAGGTGTTCTTTAGAGTATTTCTTACATCTCTTTGTTTGAAATAATTTATAATAACAGATCAGAAAAAGAAGAAACATACTATGTGAGGATTTCAATAAAACTTAAGGGACATTTCGACATGTCAGCTTTAATATTAGTCTGAGTCTGTATCTCATTCTTGCTTGAGAGGCATCAGAATTCGTGTTCCTGTTTTTTACTCTATAGGTTTTATGCAGTTATAATTGATGGCATGGGTTCAGCCCAGATGTATCAGATTACTGTGTATGACTTCTGGTTTTCAGGATTTAAAAAATATTTTACTTAAAATTCAATGGATTACACATTATAAAGAGAATATATTTTAAGGCTTACATTGCTAGTATGCATAAAGGAATTTGAGTCTATTAATATAAAATTGTGTTTCAAAGTAAAGCATGCTGTGAAAAGTCAGGACGATGGTGCCCCCTGGTGGGGTAGTGATAGAAATGAGTATGAGTGGGGCTCCGGGTGCTGGTTCGGTTCTGTTTCTGGCACTTTTTCATGGTGTGTTCAGATTGTGAAAATCACTGTCCTGGGCACTTAGCATGTGTGCACTTTTCTCCACACAATTTGTACTGTAGATTTAAAAATATATGCACATATACTATTAAACACAGGGAAAAGTAGGGCATGCTCATTTTAAAACATTGAAACGTACAGAATAAAGGAGTGGAAACAGAAAATTTGGGAGGTAAAAAAGTGTAAAAGAAATAAAATGACATCATATGGATGAAATTATCATCACCTACATTTTGCCATATTTCTTTCAATTCCATTTCGCGCATGAAGAAAATAGTGATCACACTACTGAAGGGATTTTACGTGTTACTGTTTTCCGAATTAATATTTTAGCTTGAGCGTGTCCACATGTTCTTAGACACTTTGAGAGGGTTTCCTTTTTGGAAGTTCAGCTCTTCTTTTGTAGGCGAGCACCACCGTGCGGGTGACCAGCTCCAATGCGAACGCCGCCAGTCCCCTGGTAGTGGCCGGCTACAACGTGTCTGGCTCTGTCCGCAGTGATGGGGAACCCATGAAGGGAGTGAAGTTTCTTCTCTTTTCTTCGTTAGTAAGCAAGGAGGTAAGGAAAGAGAAGTGAAAAAGAGACTGAGAATGTATTGTTTAAAATGTAGTCAAGGTTGGTTTATAGTCCCAACAGTTAAGAACATTGTGTTTCTTGGTTGACTTACACGGCATTGGCTGTCTACACTAGAAGGTGGTGGTGTTTGGTGTAAAGTGCATAGGTTTTGAAAAATCAGTCAGACCCATTTCAGCCAGCGCTGTGTCTTACTGGCTGTGGGACTTTGGGCCAGTCTCATAGTTGCTTCTTGTATGTGCCTGGACCAGGCAAGCCCAGGGTTTCGAACGAGTGACCTCAGCATTCCGGGTTGGTGCTTTGTCCACTGCGCCCCCACAGGTCAGGCTGTCCCGGTGTCTTTGCCCTCCTGAGCTCCCTGTTCTTGTCTGACCCATCGTAGAGAAGGATGATTGTGTCTTTTTTCCAAGACTGCCATTTTTAACTTGAATGTAGATTTTTGGTTTTTTAAAAATCTCTGTTACATCCTACATTTCAGAAATACATATTTTGAGAAGTAGAACTTATGAAAGTTTTCCTTTAGTGTGGCTGTTTGATGGAAATCAGAATCTGTAAGTGGGAAAGCACGTCATGTTTCGTTTTTCCTGCCATAGGATGTCGTGGGCTGCAGCGTCTCACCCGTGCCCGGGTTCCAGCCCCAGGACGAGAGTCTGGTGTATTTGTGCTACACGGTCTCCAAAGAAGATGGCTCGTTCTCCTTCTATTCTTTGCCAAGTGGGGGCTATACTGTGGTGAGTGGAGCCATTTCCCTTCTGTGTTTGTTTGGGACCCTTACAGTGCGGTAAGCGTCGATGCCATTCGGTGTTAAGGACTAAAACGTTGGCCCGTGATTTTGTGAGCATTTTATTTAGCAGTTACTTAGGATGAGACTCTGACCCCTCTGTGAAAGCTGCAGAAACTCAGGCCTTGCTCTTTTAAAATCGGCATAGTTATTATAGTGTCTCTTGGCCTGGCTTAAACCCCTTGTCATTTGTGGGTGGCCAGATCAATTATTAATATTGATGGTTGAATCAAATTATTGGCTCTTAATAATTAACAGACTCTTCCTTCCAGATTCCGTTCTATAGAGGGGAGAGGATTACCTTTGACGTTGCTCCTTCCAGACTTGACTTTACAGTGGAACACGACAGCCTGAGAATTGAGGTAGGACCTTTGTCTCCTGGAGGGACAGCTGTCTGCCTTCCCTGTACTATGTGACTAAGACAGAAAAGGTCCCTGTATTTATGGGCACAGGTATTGCAAACATGTTTAAGGAAAAAAAAAAATCAGTATTTTATGTAGACGGGCTGTTGGAAAACCCAGAATCTTGTACTCTTCCCGTTTAGCTGGAGTCCGCTGCACACCTCAGCCACCTTCCATATCTTTATCTTAGAGAATTGGAGCCCTGGTTCCATCTGCCTCTTTCGGGGAAACATGTTTTTTGTGTGCCAATGACATGCATTTCAGGTCATTTTCTAGGGGCGGGCTTGCAGCAGTGACCAAAAAGAACAGAAACGCCTGTTGTATGGCATTCATGTTCAACGTGAGAAAAGGAATACACTGAAGAAAATTAGAAAGTATATTAGAAGGTGATCAGTGTTCTCTAGAAAAGTAAAGCAAAAGAGAAGATTGTGGTTTTAAGGTTGAGAAGGGTTGCCGTCTATCGGGTGTTCTTGGGAAGTCCTCACTGTGAAGGTGACATTTGAGCAGCGCCCTGAAAGGGAAGAGGCACTTAACTGTGCTTCCATATGTGGGAAGGGTGCTTTAAGACAGAGGGAGCGGGCCGGGTGCTAAGGCTCTGTGGCGGAGAGAGTTTGGGGGAGCCCAGGAGGCCAGGGTGGCTGGAATGGCGGGAGGGAGGGAGGGGGCAGAGACGATGGGGCAGATTGTGCAAGGCCTGGGGGCTGCGCGGGGTGACAGCCCCACTCTGGATGAGGTCCTGAGCAGAGGGGAAGTATGACCCCTGCGCTGCCTTGCTGAGAAGAGTCCCCAGGGGGCCAGGTGGAAGCAAGGGGCCGGGTGAGAGCTGGCAGAGCAAGGACCACGGTGATGGGAATGGATGGAGTGACAGGCGGCTGAATAAACTCCCAGACCCCAAAATGGTTGGTAAATGTGTTTTTCATCACACTAAAATCTTTAATTACAGAATTTGAGAATGGTTATTGCAGCAGATTAGCTAGATAGAGCAAATCCTCAAAGAAAATAAGTCTTTCCTAAATAGACCACCTAGTGTTACAGTTATTGGAAAAATTAGAGTTTAATCATTTTCTTTTAATGTTCCACTTGAAAATGCTGTGTTCCATAGCTTAAACTGGTAGGCACTAGCAGTTAGGTGACACGCTCAGTGGTGTCTGACTCCGCTTTGTGAGACCCAGTAAAGCATTTGACTGTTGTGCTGCGTCCCCGAGGGGCATCAGAGGGTGAGAAGATGAAGTCCTCGCACACTTCAGGGGGCTTGCAGCGAAGAGCCAGAGCAGGCAAGTGGGGAAGACGTTCTAGATCATGACCAAGTGCAAGTTTTTAAACAGAGAGATGAAGGGAATTTCAGGAGTGAGGGGGCCTGTAGTGAAGAATAAGGTCAGTCTTATTCTTCACTATGTTCCTTACATGTGATTTAGTGCCTGGCACATTGGAGGTACCTAATAAAAGTGTTAAGTGGATATGTGGATTAATAAGTGAATGAACCACATCTTTTTATAGAAGGATCAAGTGCTGTGGCATATATGCATTCATTCATTCATTCATGCATTCAGGAGTTACTGAGTGCCTTCCGTGTACTATGTGACTAAGACAGAAAAGGTCCCTGTCTTTATGGACCTTACATTCTAATGGGAGGTAGAAAAACTATGAGAAATCAAACAAGGACATTTCAGATATTGGCCATTTTTTGATTAAGCTTGTAAAATAGGTTCATGTGTTGAACAGTGACTGGCTGGGGTGGGAGGCCGGGACTACTGAGATAGGATAGTCAGGGAAAGCTTCTTGGAGGTGGTGACGGTTTGAACTGAAACTGGGCTGAGGGAGCAGCTGATGTAGAAGCCCCACGTGGGGTATGCATGTGGTGTACCCAGGGGGTCACCTGGAGGAACCAGGGTCAGGGTGGCTGGAACATGGTGACTGCAGAGTGAGCAAAGCCCTGGCATCCAGAGTAGGGAGAGCAGACACAGGAACCATGTCGAGAACTGTGGTCAGTGCAGCAGCTGGGGCTGAGTGAGGCGGTCCAGGTGGAGTTTAATATGGACTTGAATTCAGGTTGTGACGGGAAGAAGCAGAGGGCTTGGGAGACATTGCTGAGGTGAAATCCGCGGGACTAATTGATGATGGAGTGTGGGGGAGTCCGGGGTGATCCTCAGGTTTAAGTTTGGGAGACTGGATTAGGTGTGGCTCACCGGCATGGGGGCGTCTGAAGGGGAGGAGGCAGGAAAGGACCAAGGGGAGGGAGCCTCTCCCCAGTCCGACTCGATGATCTTTACCTGGGGAAGCAAGTTTGTAGATCTGTTTGATTTGATTATTTGACATACATCAGTGTGTTGGGAATACAAGAAAGAAGACAGACGTGAGGAGTGTGCTGCCAGTGGGCGAGCCATGGGTCTGGGCGCGTCGGGAGGGTGCCCGGCTGGCGTGTGGGAGCGGGAGAAGCCAGTGTGGGCAGAGGTGCTGAGTGGCGGCGGGAGTGGCACAAAGGAGGCTTTTGCAGCTCAAGCACGAGAACCTTCTCCCTGTTCTTCATCTTCTAGCCCGTGTTCCATGTCATGGGATTCTCTGTCACCGGGAGGGTCCTGAACGGGCCTGAAGGAGAAGGTGTTCCGGAGGCAGTGGTCACTCTGAATAACCAGATCAAAGGTGGGCAGACATGTTGGCCCCTGCGGCTGTTTGCCGGTGCTAGTTTCTGATCACAGGGACAAGTGGAAATGAAACAAATCTTAGCGACCCTGTGAAAATACGCCAGCCTTTTGTCTCACGTATTCTTGTGCATAGGGAGGGCTGCGCAGTTCTGCAGGTTTTGTGGCGTGTTTGTTTTACAGTCAAAACAAAGGCTGATGGCTCATTCCGCCTGGAGAACATAACAACTGGCACGTACACCATCCACGCACAGAAGGAGCACCTCTACTTCGAAACGGTCACCATCAAAATCGCACCTAACACACCTCAGCTGGCTGACATCATTGCTACGGGGTAAGGTTATCACGTTCGGGTCTGGGTTACGTCCCAGCCAGCGAGGAGCAGAGGCACCTTCCATCTGACCGCGTGTTTCTGCTCAGAAGCCGCACTTGGTCCCGGGCACCTACCGAGAAAGTCAGGCTGCCTCCTTTAGAAAGATTTGTGCGAAGTCTTACGAACTGAAGCTACTTTACAGGTTGGATGCTTAGAGAAAATGATCTTGCTCCAGAGTTCAGATGCATTTAAGTTAGAGGATCTTTTGTATCTGACTTCACATCTGTGGGGACTTCCTTGGCTCAATTCTTGGACTTTGGAAGATGTGATAGTTGGTTGAGAAAGTTTGTTGTAAGGTAGTTTGAGCCATTGTCATAGTTATTCCTGCTCTGTTGTATTTATTGTATGTGATGGGGACATTGGGGTTGGATTCATGGAGTTTTACCTGAAAGTGTGTGGTGCAGGGACCCAGGCCTGGGAGTCAGATCGCAGATCCTCCCACCTCGTGTAACCTGTAGGAGGAAGATGATGCCGTCTTTCTTGAGCCAGAAATAGGTGCTCAGTAGACAGTAACTTAAAAGAGGAGGAGAGGGGTGCCGTCTGCTCGGAGAGAGGCTCCATGGACAGCAGCGAGCAGCTGCTAAGCAGCGGGTGCGGCCAGCGGTGTGAAGCGTGGTGTTGCCAGCCCGGGGAGTGCGTGCTGGGCAGGCAGAGGCTGGGCAGACCTCTTCACACCCCAGCGGAAGAGGGCCTTCTCCGCTGGAGTCACGGGGCCGGTGACACGTGAGTGTGGCGGTCACGTGGTTGGACTTGTGTATTCAGCGAGGCAGTCTGGCAACATGGCGAGGACAGGAGGCCTGAAAAGGGAGTTGGTGAGAGCTTGCCTTGTAGGGAAGTCAAGGACAGATGGGAAAAATATTTCGGGGCTCCCACTTTGAGGGCCAGGATGACTGGGGTGCTGCTGGCTGTGGGCAGGGAGAGGAGCCAGTTAGATGATGAGCGTTCAGTTTTGGGGTCTGTAGGACCACTAGGTGGCGCTCTCAATAGATTCTCGGATTGATGGTAAATGCTGAAGATTTGACTGCAGGCGGCAGCTGGAACCTTGAATGTGTAGGAGCAGATAGAGGTGGGGACTCAGTGGACAAGATGAGGTGCTGGCATTTGAGGGGGGCCTTAAGAGAACCTGGGCTGGTGGGTTTCAGGTATTTTTCCCAGGTCTGGCAAGCTGAACTGGGAAAACACAGTCTGTGGGCTTGGTCCCCAGAGACGGCTGCCAGGACCATTTTCTGTAGTAGGGTGGAGGGTCAGGGTGATGGTCAGGGTTCAGCATCGGATGGGACATCAGGAAGCACATCCCCCATGGAACCTGGTGCTGTGTCTCCGTCACGGAGCCTCAGAAAATGATTCTTGGACTTCAGTCCCCCCTCTCTCCCTCCATGAACGTTTTGGAACAGCTGCTCTGGGTGGGGCGCTGATGTAATGCTAGGGGTACAACAGTGCAACCTGACATTCCAAAGGCAGGGCTTCGTCGCCCTGGCAGACGGACTCCAGATGCGTGCGTTTGGGATTCTCAGTTACGGTAGGTGTTGTACCCAGGAGAGACCAGGTGCTCGAGAGGACCTATTTAAATTGGGAGCTATGGAAGCCCTCTCTGGGTTACAGAGTCCTTCTGGAGGACTAAAAGTTAGCTAGGTGAAGAACTTCCCAGGCAGAGGGAACAGCGTGGTCCCAGGCCTGGATGGGAGAGAAGGGAGCTCCCTGGAAGACAGCCCGCAGGCTGGGGCAGTAGCTGAGGTAGGAGAGCTGTGTGACCTCATGGCCAGCTTGTGGAGATGGGCTTTGCCCCAAATGAACTGGAAAGCTGTTGAGTTTTCAGCGAGCGAGCGATATGGATCAGGTCATTTTAGAAAGCTTTCTTTCCCCTGGCTGCTGTGGAGCGTGGATCAGAGGGAAGCCAGAGTCTGTAATGGAGGGACTGGACAGGAGGTGACATTTGTCTGGAGGAGATACGAAGGTGCCTGGGGCCTGGTGCTGGCAGGGAGAGGGTGAGAAGCAGAGATGTGACAGGCAGAATGGAGAGAGAACCCGCAGGTCTTGCGCCGTTGCAGTCTTGGGTGTCAAATGTGAGCACTCGGATAAGACGGAGGAAGTGCTGTTCACAGAGATGGGGAAACAGATTTAGATTTATTGTCTTTAAAGTGGAACATTTGGATCCAGGGAAGAAAAATATTTGTTGAGTATCTTTGGAAAAATTCATTTTCCTTTTGGGCCAACCTAGTACATTTGCCTTTTGATTCATTGCTATTTGTTACTTAAAAAAATCTCAATTTACTTGAAAAAACAAACTTTGAGTTCTGTCCAAATGACTGTAAAGATGTAGTTATCACAATGCACCAAAAGGACCAATTTCCATCCCTAAGTTATTAAGCCCTGCTGAAAGAATTTACTGACAGCAATCAATTTTTAAAGGCTTCAATATAACAAATACTCTCCTAACAGTTGTGGGTTTTTTTTTTTTTTAGTTTATTTTTCTAAACTAAACCAATATACATTTGAGGTTTATGGTAACTGGACATTCCTCTTTTTAAAAAATTTAATTTTTAAATATAGTTGACATACAATGTGGGCACCTCTTTAATTAGGAATGTGAGTTAAAACAGATCTTATGCTTAAAATATTTAAAAGTCAGAGTGGCAGTTCCCTCCGACGTGGACAGGAATCAGGAGAACATGGACGGTCTTAAGAATAACTTTTCAGTATCCTCTTGTCCCTTTCTTCTGCAAGTGCACAGGGGGACGTGAGAACCAAGCTGCTTACCTCGTCTTCCACAGCAGCAGCTTGCACACTTTCTCTGTGAAGGGCCAGAGAATAAACGTTTGATGCTTTATGGGCGTTACGGTCTCTATGATGGAACGGGCCATAGAAAATTCCTAAAGGAAGCCCTAGCCAGATGGCTCAGTTGGTCAGAGAATTGTCGGGAAGCACAGAAGTTGTTGGTTCAATCCCCAGTCAGGGCACATTCAGGAATGGATTGATGTTCCTCTATCTTTCTCTTTATTCCTTCCTCTCTCTCTAAAAAAAAATCAATAAAATAAACATTTCATAAAAATAAAAGCTAATTCCTAAATGAGTAGGTGTGACTTTGTTCGAATAAAACTTTAGGCCCCTGAAGTTTGAATTTCATATATTTTTAATGTGTCAAAAAATAGTCTTTTGATACTTTTTTCCATGTTAGCCCTTTATAGGTGTGAAAATAAAAGTGTAAGACCCATCCTTAGCTTATGTCCATACAAAAAGACGTGGCTGGTGGGACGTGGCCCGTGGGCCCTGGTGGTAGGCCCCCACACTAGACTGTGGGCTCAGACAGCCGGGCCAGTCACTAAGAAATGACTGCTTGATATTATTCCCAATTTCACACACACAGTAGTCCTCCACTGTGTTGTCCCTTCTGCTATCTTTTATTTGCGGGGGGGTGGGAGGAGGGTAGATCTTCTGTCATTCAGTGTGTCCACAACTATCTGATGGTGAATCCAGCACTTTATTATCTTTCTGCCAAAATCGACAACTGATTTCTATCTAAAATGATCCTTTAAGATTAGGAAAGCTGACCTTCAGTCCGCTGAGGAAATAGTTGTGGCCGTCAGCTGTGGTGTCTTATTGTACTCTGACATACCAACGGGCAGAAAAATGCGGGCCATCACTGAGGATGACGGTCCGTGTTGGTCTCTCTCGGGGAGTGGATGTGCCTTCCATGTGCTTCTTGAGACACACTTTGGGGCACTTTACACACTGCTCAGGTACCCCCAGTCTGAGTCGTTACCATAATAGCTCAGGTACCCCCAGTCTGAGTCGTTACCATTAATAGGGCTTGTCGATAAGTTGCTTTTCTGGCTCCTAGATCCTAAGGAGTTGTGCTTTAGCTTTGCATTTTTTTAACATAGTTACCTTTTCTGTTCAGACCTCCCAGATGGCTCTTCTTCGCCACGTGTTATATGTAATCCCAGGCGAGGAAGGTGTCTCTGCTAACTGCCTTGTTTTATGGCCTGGGGAATGCCACACTCATAGGCAGCTTACGGCTCTTGCTTTTAAGCACTACTCACCCACATTCTCAGTCTGAGGCTGCTCCACTGTCAACGATTCAATTACCTGAAACATTTTTTTATCATCTACAGATTTTCTGAAAATCACTTCCACAGTGGGGGACTGCCAGATGTCACCCAGAGCACACACACAGCCCTACCTTGGGCTCCTGCTCTGCCTTTTCCCATCCTCAGAAAGAGGTCCAATCTTTCCAAAGGTTGCTTTTAAGACTGGAGCCATCTGAGCTGCATTCCTGTCTATTAAGATTAAACTAGTCTCAGGGACGGGCTGGGAGATGGACGCGTAATTGTGGCTGATAAGCACCTTTCCTGTCGTAATTGAGTTCTCATGCTGGAATGAATGGTCCCCTTGTTGCAGGTTCAGTGTCTGTGGCCAGATATCAATCATTCGCTTCCCTGACACTGTCAAGCAGATGAGTAAATACAAAGTTGTCCTGTCATCTCAAGACAAGGACAAGTCTTTGGTCACCGTGGAGACGGATGCTCATGGATCATTTTGTTTTAAAGCAAAACCAGGGAACTACAAAGTCCAGGTATGATGAGCTTTGTTCCATCTAAGATATTTGAAAAAAGAGCAATGCTTTTTTTAAAGGGTTATTGTTAGCCAGAAAGGTTAGAGAAGGAGCATTTCCATTCCCAAATCCTTATTTTGAAGTCTTTACATTTCTGCATGTCACTGTTAGTAGAGCAGACAGGCAGCCAGTTTGAAAACACTGGAACAGGCCTTTCTCTTTTCCAGTGTGATGCTTATTGGGGGTTAGTATCAGGCTGCCAGTCATGCCTCCACCTTCTCAGGTCGTGGCTGCTGCAGGATACCCGCGAGTCCCAGAGGAAATGAACAGGAACTCTTCATTGATGGCAGCTTAGTAGCTTCCATGGTGCGTGGCTTCTGGGACCTGAGGCCTTTTCCTGCCTCGCCTGGAAGCGGAGCTGCTGGGCAGCGACCTCTGCTTTCTCTGTCCAGGCAGGTAGAGGGCTGGGGAGACCCTGGCCCTTGGGCTTCCTGTAGGGTGAAGGCCTGAGCACAGATGAGGCTGGCGGGCAGGAGCCGAGACAAGCGGAGGTCAGCCCGCTGTGCCTTTCGGTGCGGGGCCCTGCCAAGGGGAAGACCGCGGCTCAGTGAATCTCAGACCCTCACCCAGCAAGTCAGTAGCTGCTCCTCCTCCCTGAGAAAGAACAAGTGAGGCCAGGCAGTTTGCTCTCCTCTAGGGCAACTGAGATCTCTCCCTCTGAGGACACAGGGTGGAGAACAGTGGTCTTCCTGCTTCTATCACGCAGTATGGTGTGTGGGCTGATAGCTGGTCTACTAGGCAGCAGCTTCTTGCAAAGTTGGCCACGTTAACAAGCCTTTGGAAGCCCTTTCAGAATGATTAGGGCCTGACTGGTGGTGGCGCAGTGGATAGCGTCAGCCTCGAACGTTGAGGTCCCAGGTTCGAAATCCTGAGGTTGCTGGCTTGAGTGTGGGCTCACCAGCTTGAGTGCAGGGTCATCAGCTTGAGTGTGGAATCATCGACATGATTCCAAGGTCGCTGGCTTGAAGCCAAAGGTTGCCAGCTTGAGCGAGGGGTCACTACCTTGGCTGGAGCCCCCTGGTGAAGCAATCAGTGAACAACTACAGTGATGCAACTACGAGTTGCTGCTTCTCACTCTCTTTCCACCTTCTCTGTCTCACAAAATCAATAATTAAAAAAGAATAATGATCAGGGACTTAAATATCCAAGAAGGGCAATTCTAAAATGTCATCTCAATTAGGGATGAAACTGCCTTCTCTCCTAGTCCCTCTTGTTAACAGCCTGAGAAAGGCCCATAGAAGAAAAGGAAGAAGAAAATGGCCTAATTTCACTATTGGGCATGCACACAGCGTCTGCAAGTTCGTAGCTTCTGTCCTGCGTGAGCGCAAGCCGGGAGAAGGTCCTGGGGTTCAGTGTTCAGGTGACGGATGACACATGTTTCTGTGGAGAGTTATGCCTGATAGGCTTTTGTGCATCCCGTGACACTGCTGAGCGTGAGTTCTTTCTTTTTTTTTTTTTTAAATTAATTTTTATTTTTTTTACAGGGACAGAGAGAGAGTCAGACAGAGGGATAGATAGGGACAGACAGACAGGAAAGGAGAGAGGTGAGAAGCATCTATCATTAGTTTCTCGTTGCCGTTGCGACACCTTAGTTGTTCATTGATTGCTTTCTCACATGTGCCTTGACTGCGGGCCTTCAGCAGACCGAGCCACCCCTTGCTGGAGCCAGCGACCTTGGGTCCAAGCTGGTGAGCTTTAGCTCAAGCCAGATGGGCCCGCGCTCAAGCTGGCAAGCTCGGGGTCTCGAACCTGGGGCTTCCGCATCCCAGTCCGACGCTCCATCCACTGCGCCACCGCCTGGTCAGGCTGAGCGTGAGTTCTTTATATCTGACTAGAAATGTGTTGTTTTCACGCAGGCTGCTTGCATATTTGTTGTGATTATAAAACTTGGCCTAGAAGTGAACCTTTGTCCTTCAGAATGTCTTTAGCCTTGGGCCCAGATAAATGTCCTGGAGGAGCAGCGGCCCTGATATGGTGGCTGGCATTGCCCTGTGTTCACAGGTGATGGTTCCTGAGGCAGAGACCAGAGCGGGGCTGACATTGAAGCCCCAGACGTTTCCTCTTGCTGTGACGGACAGGCCTGTGATGGATGTGGCCTTTGTACAGTTTTTGGCATCAGTTTCTGGCAAAGTCTCTTGTTTGGGTAAGATGGCCATTGAAAGCAAGAACAGACTGTTTCAAAGAGGCAGGCAGGTAGTGGTTGGTTTGGTGAGCTTTTCCTCCCCGGGCAGCATTGAAGATGCAAGCAGAGACTGCTCCTGGGCACAGGGTATGACAGTTCGTATTGCACCCCTTCCTTTCCGAACAACTGCCACAGCGAGCCACAGAAACGTTTCTCCTAGAGAGTTCTTAGGCTCCCGGAAGCACGTCTCTATTTTTTCTTCCTGTCTCTGAAAGGAAGGTAGAATTAGGCCCAGGCATCAGTCCCAACTCTGTCGCCTACCAGGTGTGAGACCATAAGCATTTACTCGCCCAGCCTCTGTTTTTCTTTGTTAACTGGGAATGCGACTGCTTCCAGAGGGTTTTAATGAAGCTTGAATGTGATCAGCAGGAGGGAGTGTAGCACAGTGACTACACAGACTCTGGAACCATACTGCACGGGCTGAATCTTTGCTGTGTGACCTGGGCAATTTATTTAACCTCTCTGTGCTTTGAGTCCCTTATCTATAATGTGGAGATGATAACAGTACCTGCCTCATAGGCTTGGTGTGTGTGTGTGGCCTTTAGAAGTACCAGGAACACAGCAAGAACCATTTAAAGCTTTGCTATTATTAATAACATTATTATTATGATGATGAGGGGCCCAGTTCTGTGCCTGGTACAGAGTGGGCACTAATTAAGGCTTCATCACCATTTTCTCTTTCTCTCTAGCTCCTCTTAGTGCACCTTAAATATTACCTTCCCCCTTTTAGTAAATGGGGTGCTGCTTTCACCCTTGGTGGTTTTCTTGCTTGGTACTGATGACCTGCATGGGGTCACTTTTTAGAATAAAGGAGCTGCACGTTAGCTTTAAAGGGACTCTGGCACTACCCTTCAGGAGACAAACATAACAAGTAGCACACAGAGGTTGAAGGTTTGAATGCATGCTGTGGTTCATGAGGGCAGTCCAGTGAGGCCCCCTGTCTTCTCTGCAGACACCTGTGGCGACCTGCTGGTGACCCTGCAGTCCCTGAGCCGCCAGGGCGAGAAGCGGAGCCTCCAGCTCTCCGGCAAGGTCAACTCGATGACTTTCACGTTTGACAATGTGCTCCCTGGAAAATACAAAAGTAAGACCTGCAGACAGCCTCCCCCGGCCCTCACATGCTTCCTGTCTTCCTAAACATTCTAAAACCCAGCTACCAAAGTGCGTCCCAACTGTATACCTTTTCTTTTTTGACTCCTCTTCGGCCTTTGATGTTGACTGCTGCATTGAGCATGAGGCAGTAGTGCAGGAGCTGAGTGAACCTCCGGGAGCCGATTGCTACCTTACCAGAGGAGCCTACACACTCCTTTGGGAAGGTGCCCTCATCCGTGCCATTTTCTATCTAAATGCTGAAAGAGAGAGTGTGAAATAACACTATGTGTTCTGCCACTCAGCAGCAGTGTGACGTGGGCAGTCCCTGAGACTCAGTTTTCTCGTTTGTAAAAGAGGAGTAATAAATAGGCTTTCTGCAGAGTGGGAGACAAAGTGAGATGCGGTCGGTGAAGCCCGTGCACAGTGCCTGGGGAGCAGCGGGCGCGGCGGACGCAGGCCCTCTTCCCTGCCTTGCTCCAGAAGCGAGCTGCTGCCTGAATCCCTGCTCTTCCACGGCTCAGTGTGGAGCAGCTGGCAGTGAACGCTTCCCACGTCTACTGCTTTTTCTGGGGACTTATACTTTCCATTATATCAGGTGTTGGCAAACCATGACCTAACGGCCAACAGCCTTTATCATATGTTCTTACTTGAACACAGCCATGCCCATTTGTTTGTGTCGTCTCTGGCGGCTTGTGTGCTGTAAACAGAGTTGAATAGTTGGGACCACGTGGCCTGCAAAGCTGAGAATACTTGCTCTGTGGCTCATTACAGAAAAAGTTTGGTGATCTCTGAATATCTGTAGCCTGATGTTTAGACATGACTGAGTTTTTTTCTTGGTGATTTAAATGGTCTTCGATTTTATTTTATTTTTTTTTTAGTAGTTATTTCTTCCAAGTATTTATGCATGGGTGTGTTATGTGTGTGTGAGATAGTTATTGCTATGTATGTCTAGACACATGTATATCTACTTAAATATTTAAATAGACACGTGTGCATATTTAAAATGTGTATCTATATATACATACTTTTAAAAGAAATTAGTGAGTCCATTACAGTTTTTTCTGGTGGTGTTGCGGGAGTGGCATCTGTGCCCACGTCTGTGCGCCGTGTGCTTTTCCAGTAAGCATCATGCATGAAGACTGGTGCTGGAAGAACAAGAGCCTGGAGGTGGAGGTGCTGGAGGACGACGTGTCGGCGATTGAGTTTAGGCAGACGGGCTACATGCTGCGATGTTCCCTTTCTCACGCCATCACACTGGTATGCGCGGCTCCGAGGAGCCTTATTTGGAGGGGCACTCGCCTTTGGGGAGCAAGGGCTAGCATGCCAGGAAGATTGTAACTGTAGTCTGTGCGGATTTCCTTTTCTGCCCCTCGGCTCAGCCACCTAATAGGGAAACATTGAAAGTCCCTCCGGGGAAGATGCTTTTATGTGGGGGATTTCCTGGCTTCACACTGAATTCTAACTTGGGTGATTTGGGGAAGCCATTGACGTAGTGCAAAGCACAGTGGTTTTGTAGCCTTGGGCACTTCATTTAATGTTTCTGAGCCTCAGTTTTCTCCTCTAAAATGGGTAAAATGGGGGTCATAATATCCACTTCTTAAACTTACAGGGAGGTTTAAGTAAAGCTTTTTATGCCTATAAAATTCCCTTGGCATATATTGCTATTATTTATTAACAGGTGCAGCTGAGTCAGTTTCTCCAGGTTATTTATTTTGGTTCAGAGGACAGAGCTCTTAGACAGGATCTTATTCGCTTGGCCTGATAGGTAGTGTACCAGGTAGATTTCTGAATGGGATTTCTGTGCAGATCTATAGAGGTCCATTTATGTGTTTTATGTAAGTGTTTGACTTCAAGCAATGGGAAATGTCATTTGTAGGTGCCAGGAGAGAAACGGAGGCAAGTGGCAATTAGGTGATAGCTCATGTTAGACACGGGAGGAATTGAAGGTGCAGTTTTCAATGGCAGTTGACTGCTGTGACTGCTTAGCTACATATGCGCAACAAACAACTTTGTTCCAGGAAATGGGTTAATTAATTTCCAGTTGGAAATAAGTGAAACCATTTGGGAAACCATTCCTTCCCTTAAACCCTTCAGTGTATTTCTCTTTCCCTTAGAATAAGAGCCATATTCCTTAACAGCGGCCAGCAAGGCCCACCCCGAACTCCCACCTTTCCTCCTGCCACTCTGCCTTGCTCCCGACCCCAGCACACCAGCCTTCTCTGGTTCCACAGGAAGCTCGTTCCTCTTCCAGGTCTTTGCACATGCTCATCCCTCTTCTTGGAATGCTGTGTCTTTTCCAGAGATGCTTGTAGTTGGTTTTTCTCATTGAGGCTGCAGCCCAATGTTTCCTACTCAGGAGAGGCCTGCCTGAAACCAACAAGCTAAAGACACATCAATGGAGATCACTGATATCCTGATCCTGTTTATTTTCCTTAGAGCTCTGTTACTTACTAGCTGAAATCCACTAATTTCTTTGTTGACCACAGTGATTTTCTGTCTGCCTATATGAGAGTGTAAGCCACCTGAGAACAGGAGCCTTGTCAGTGACCAAAGCCCAGCTCTGGGTCTGTCACTTAGCAGGTGCTCAATAAATATCAGTGGACTGAAAGGAAAAGAACATGTTTCAGTTAGCAGTTTCTGAAGGTTTTTAATTTTCCTGTGGCTCCCAACTGCTCCAGTGATTAATGGGCAAACAGATGACTGGTTCTGAAGCAGAAGTATTGTTAATCATCTTGTGTCTCCATCTCCTATTGGCTTTGGTCTCTTAGGAATTTTATCAGGATGGAAATGGACCTGAGAACGTGGGGATTTATAACCTATCCAAAGGAGTCAACCGCTTCTGCCTGTCCAAGCCTGGTGAGTCCGGGAGGATTGAGGTGCTACACGTTAGGGGACCAGAGAGGCACCAGAGGATGGTTTTAAAGGCACTTTTTCCTACATCAGTTCTATTTGCATCAAGCTGTCAATTTTGGGCGTGCTCTTGTTTTTCTATCTCTTTCCTCTGGAGGGAGCAGTGTTTTTACCCAAAGAGCCAGAGCTGGGGACTGGCAAGTCTTTTGAGTTTGAGTTGGGTTGAGACCACTGGATCCTTTCACTTTTATTTTTTACAATTTATTTTTCAATTACAGTTGACATACAATATTAATTTCAGGTGTATAACAAAGTGATTAGACCCTTTCACTTTTAAAAATATCATACCATTGGCCAATGATTTCTCCTTAAGAGCCATCTTTTTAAAATAAAAATTGGGTCATCTCCCACCTTGCTTAAAATACTTTG
Source organism: Rhynchonycteris naso (assembly GCA_037038555.1). NCBI lineage: Eukaryota > Metazoa > Chordata > Mammalia > Chiroptera > Emballonuridae > Rhynchonycteris > Rhynchonycteris naso. Next base: position 186,494,151 of record CM073000.1, on the reverse strand, counting down.
GTGGCTTCTATCTCTTTTTTCAACTTTGAGATGCAATTTGCAGACTATAAAATTCACGCACTGAAAATGTACAATACAATGACTTTTTGGTAAATTTACCAAGTTGTATAACCATCATTATAATCCACTGTAAAAGGTTTTCATCACCCAGTAGTAATTTTCATGCTTGTTTATAGTTAACTTCCTCTCTAGGCAGTAATCAATTTTTTATCTTTATGGATTTGCCTTTATTTTGGACAGTTCATATAATTGAAATCATTCTATACTGGTATTTTGTCTGGCTCCTTTCACTTAGCATAATGTTTTTGAAGTTCATCATGTTTTGAAGTTCATTTGTAGCATGTATTTGTAGTTTGTTCCTTTTTATTGTTAAATTGTATTCCATTGTGAGGGATACATATTCACGTTTTGTATATCTGTTCAACAGTTGATAGATACTTAAATTGGTGGATATTTCCACTTTTGGGCTATTCTGAATAATGTTGCTGTGAACATGTATGTACAAGTCTTTGTGTGGACATCTGTTTTCATTTTGGAGGGTAAATGCTTAGGAATGGAATTGCTGAATCATATGGTAAATTTATGTTTACTTTTTAAAGAAATCACCAAACTGTGTTTCAGAAAGACTGAATGTATCATTTGATATTCCCACCAGCAGTGCATGAGTATTCCTATTTTTCCACATCTTTACCAACATTAGTTACTGTCTGTCTTTTTTATTGTAGCCATCTTGGTGGGTGTAAAGTGATATCTCATTGTGGTTTTATTTTGTGTTTTTCTAATGAATAATTCACTGACTTCTCTTGGTTCTCAAGATGAAATGCAGCATCTTTGACCTGACCTTGAGCCCCTGTATGTTGAGCTTCCATTCTCTCCAGGCACTCTGTCCTCAGGTGTTTCAGTTAGGCTGTGTCTGGCTGCGAGTAACAGAATCAGGACAGCAGTGCCACCAAGAAGTGGGGCCTAGTTTGGCGCAGTAACAAAGTCCGGTGGCATGTGGCTACAAGCGTGGGTTCAGTGACTGGTAGACGTTAGAGTTGGCACGTTTGTGATTCCTTTAGCCTTTTCCCTTGTATTTTTTCCTTGTGTTTTTAAGATAGCTGCTGTTGCCTCAGGAAACTTAGGTTTAAGGTAGAAAGACCAGGAGAGGGATAGGCAAACGTTTTCCATGCCCCCTTCTCCAGTAAACTTCCTTTGTGTCTCATTGGCCTGACCCAGGCCGCACAGTCACTTCTAGCTGCAAGGGAGGCTGGGACAATTGAATATGTTGCTGAGGCTGGCCACATTGCCACCCTAAACGTGACCTGGGCCTGGTGTCAAGGAAGGAAGGGCCGCTGTTGGGGAAGCAAGTAGCAAGCCTGTGGTTCACATGGTCTCCGCTACAGTGCTCTTCCTGTGCCTCTCACCTTGCTCTTCACCCAGCTGGGCCTTCCAGCTGTGACTTCGTAGTTCAGATACTGCTTTCCTCCAGTGTCACTTAGATCGCCCTGTCATGCTGTTGCTCGTAGCACTCAGTTCTTTTGCTGCACTTAGCATAGTTGGTGTGCTATGGCTGTCAGACACCTCTCCTTCTGACGACAGTAAGCCCCGTGAGGGCAGGGCCATCTCCGTTTCCTGCTGTGTACTAAACAGTGCCTAGCACAGTGCCTGGCTTGTAGTAGATGCTGGTGCATTAATATTTGTCAAATGAGGCCCAAGCCACATAGTTCGGTTGGTTAGAGCATTGTCCAGATATGCAGAGGTTGCTGGTTTGATTCCCAGTCAGGGCATATACAGAAATAGATTGATGTTTCTGTCTCTTTAAAAAAAAATAGTGAATTAAATATATATATTTATATTTGTTAAATGAAAGACCAAACAAAATGGAGAAACCTAATTGTTTTGTTTTCTACTAGGAGCTGCACTAGGACTTACTCTGTGTCATGCATACAGCAGAGGTGGCTTGAGTTCATGTCAGCTTTTGTAGGACACGTGGCACAGATGTAGGTGAATGATCGTTTGTGCGGAATACATTGTTAGACTTTGCTCTTTCCTGAAATTGACGGTGTTCCTCCTGCAAATGATGACATGCACCTCTAATTCAGTCTTACCCTGCTTACACTTCTGGCACGAAAGTGTTTTTTGTGATTGTTTTGTAAGTCTGGGCCTTCCCCTGCCCCATGCTCTATTTTGGGAATATTTATAGGCAGGAGTTGAGGCTGTGGTTATCTTTGGAATTTTTAACAGAATCTCTGAAGTAGAAAATTCTCAAAGTTACAGTAGAAATGTATTTCCTGTTCACGTGTCTGCTGGCTTGGCCTGCATGGATTAAACCACTGTGAGTTGTTAAATTGTAGAAGTGAAAACCCTGAGCTTGGCAGCAGGCCACCCTGGTTTGGGTCACGGGGGCGGCGCCAGCGGCCGCAGCAGATGCGGCATTTCTGAGCTCGTCGCTGCACATCTGTGGTATGTTGCGCGTCTTCTCCGGAGCTGCCGCCTTCAGATTTCAAATGCTGGAGTTACTTGGCGTAATAGCCGCCCTTGTCCGAAAATTACTTCTGCTTTCCTGTCTGCAGGCGTATACAAGGTGACCCCACGCTCCTGCCACCGGTTCGAGCAGGCCTTCTACACCTATGACACGTAAGCTGGGCGGGCACTGCCTGTGCTGTTTGTGTGACTTCTGTAGAGAGTGCATATCTCCTCTTCAGTCTTTTCTGAGAACAAAAGGAATTTTTGTAATTTTTCTGGAAGAGAGAAGGTCAGGCGTTAAAAAGAGTTTCTAGATAAAGATTTTAAGCTGCTTGGCTGAAGTTGTTTTTTTTTAATTAAAATGAAAAGAATTTTTCATTACAGTTGACATTCAATATTATATTAATTTCTAGTGTACAGCATAGTGGTTAGACATTTATGTAATTTATGAAACACCCCCCCAATAGGTAATTACAGCCACCTGTCTGCATACGTGGTTACTGCAGTATTAGTGACTGTCCCTAAGCTGTACTTTACACCCCAGTGTAACTGCTGACCTGCAGTTCTAAGTCCCTCCCCCTTTCTGTATTTATGAGTCTTTCTGTTTTGTTTGTTTATTTAGTTTTTTACACTCCACATAGAGGTGAACTCATAGTATTTGTCTTTCTCTGTCTGATGTGTTTCACTCAGCATAATACGTGGGTAAATCACTGAGATAATGGAGGTAGGATCTCTTCCCCAAGAGTTCTGTAAACCAAGGTAGAAGGCTGTGGTTTTGAAGTGGATTAAATGCAATATTTTATTATTTATTTAAAATTTTTCCCCCCGCAAATCCCGGACTTCCACATACCGGGCTGACTATAGAGCAAACCAGCCAGGGCCTTTTAAAATTTTAAAATATTTTTAAAGGATAAATTTTCCTCCAGCCCTCGCCGATGGGACTTTCTTAATCTCAGGGGCCCACCATTTCCATACTTTTATACATGCTTGTGGATTTCACTGGGAATTGGAGGTATAAAGTTTTGGAGTAGAGAATTAGTTTCTTCTTTAAAACAGTGATATCTGTATTTCAGAAGTTTCAGCCTAAATGAAGAGCAATTTCATGTAGTATATACTTCAGGTTCAGGAAGGTGGTCCGTAAAGTGTGTCATTTGTGACCTTTGAGAATGACTCAATGATATTGCTAGTGCTTTCTTTCCACTTCTTTGATTTATAGGTCTTCACCCAGTATCTTGACATTGACAGCCATTCGCCACCATGTCCTTGGATCTATCACCACTGACAAAATGATGGATGTCACTGTGACTATCAAGTAAGACTAGAGTTCTATGGTGGGCTGAGTGTGGGAGGGTCGTGGGTGAGGCCTGGGGCTTCTCTAATAGACTCTCTGGAAATTATTTTTGATTTTTTATTTCTGGGTGTTTATACAGATGGCCTTCTCTCTCATACTATGTGCTGTAGCCATAAATTAGTAGCAGCCTTGACCCTTTCCTTTTGTGATTCAAGAATTAACTTTGGGTGAGGAAGAGCCCCTGACAGCTCATTTCAGTGTCTTAAATTTCTGTTTGAACTCTATACTTCCTGTCTTTACTAGGGGAAAAATATCTCTGGTTTATTCATTGTATTTCAAATGTTTTAGCAAATTCAAAAATATTGCTTATTTTCCTTAGACCTTTTTTTCTCAAAGGCTTGGAAAATGGAGCTAGCAGCTGACACAGGAAAGACCATGAGAGAGAAAGGATGTGCAAGTCTGTCCCTCATGGGGCCGGGTTTATGTGAATGTCACCTTTGAGAGGAATTTTTGCAGTGCAGTGAGGTGCATCTGACACCCTAATTTTCCCGAGAAACGGAAGAGTTTTGGCAACATGACCGACTTTGTCAAATATAGTGGAAATCTGAGGAACTTTCTCTGTCCTTACCCTAGTTGAAGTTGCCTTTCCACCTTGTCTTCATCTTTCTGTCTACCCCCTTTCCACTCATCCCCCCTTTTAGAAAATATTTCTTAAAGGTCTTCAGTGTGACTGGTCATAGGCCACCTCCTGCCTAGTCTCATGAGTGAGGCACCTAGTCCAGGAATCAGACACAGAATTGGAGAATTACAAGTGTGATAAGTGCTTGGACTTGACGTTGTCGGGGTTGGGGGAGGGGGGTTTAGGAGAGGAAAGCTGGGAGGGGCCAGCCCATGTTAAGCCAGAGTGACTCCTTAATAGTAGGGATCCTACCATTCCTCTACTTAAAACTCCAGGAATTTCCCATTCCACTCAGAATGAAATCCAAGGTCTGCACCAAGGTCTGGGAAGCCCCAGCCTGGCATCTGCTTCCCCTGGGAACTCCAACCCTTTGCCTGGGCTGCCTTGGTCTCCTCCTGAGCATGCCGAGAGCACGCCCCGTCCTAGACTCCAATGGCTTTGAACTTGCCCTCTCTTTGCTTGCTTGAGGCACTTCTCACTCAGAGAGCCACGTGGTCTCTGTCTCCTCCTTCAGGTCTTGGCTCAGGGTTTCCTGCTCAGAGAGGCCTTGGCCAGCCCCCCTACCCTCCCAGCACCCTCCCCTTCCACGCTGCTTTATCTTCTTCCTTGTACTTGTCATGTGACATTATTTTTCCTTTTACTGTCTACCTCTTCCCACTAAATGTGTGTGTGTGGGATGTCGTCTGTCCTCCCATGGCTGTCTCCCAGTGCCTGGTTGTCTAGCAAAGGCTGCACAGGACACAGAGGATGGTGGCGTGGGCAGAACTCCCTGTCCTCGGGGAATCCGACGTGTTTTCATTAAGTCATAAAGTCAGTGGTATTTCATTCCAGCCCAGATCTACCTGATACTACCGTCATGCAGAAGTTCAGTCTTTATCTTTTAAAAACCATTTGTTTATTCAAATCAGGAGAAGACTGTCCTGTGGAGGTGTTATCAGGGGTTTGGTTTTGTCACTTGCAGATATGTCAGATTTCCCCGAACGACAGGGACAAGTGACCACACCCTCCGGGCGGCTCCTTCCTTTCCTCCAGGTCTTCCATTGACAGTGAACCCGCCTTGGTCTTAGGCCCCCTGAAGTCGGTGCAGGAGCTGCGGCGGGAGCAGCAGTTGGCTGAGATCGAGAGCCGAAGGCAGGAGCGGGAGAAGAAGAGCAAAGACGAAGGCAGTGAAGGAAGGACCAAGCCCCCTGTCCAAGAGACGGTGGATGAGCTCCAAGGCCCCTTCTCCTACGACTTCTCGTACTGGGCCCGGTAAGCCCTCAGGGACTTTGCTCTGCAGTGTCTGATGGTCTTCCTGATGGGAGGTCAGAACCAGCCAAATGGAAGTATTTTTATCATTTCAGGTCTGGAGAGAAAATCACTGTCACGCCCTCATCCAAGGAGCTGCTCTTTTATCCCCCTTCCATGGAAGCCACCGTCAGTGGAGGCAGGTGTCAACTCAGAGCCAATGGCACACCTTTGCAGATGTTTCTTTCCTTTCATTTAAACATTTATTCTGTATTGTTACAGTGAAAGCATCTTTGTAAGGCACATAGATGTTACTATTTGATGAATGAATGAATGAATGAATGGGTGGATGAATGAAATCAATAAACATAACTTTGGTATTAGAAAGGGGCAATCTTTTTGGAAAAGGACTTGGTTTTTCTTGACATTACCAGGTTGACACCAGAGGTCGGTGAAAAGCAAAACCATCAGTTGCTAAAACGTGACCATTAGTCATCCTGTGTCTGAACTGTTCATGATGTTTGTGTTTTTTGGTAAGGGTGATGGGAGGGTCTTTTTTTAGGGCTAAATAATTAGAAGTGATTGCCTAAGGAGTATTTGCCTTTTGGCTACTGATAGTTGTTTTTTTTTAAGCATCCTGGGTTCATGAAATCCTGGGCATTTCTGTAGTTTGTGTTTGGAAGGAGAGTGTGCTTGCTGAGCCTGGCTTTTCGGTGGCAGCCTGTTCGGGGCGGTCCGCTTTGTGGGGTCCTCTGAGGTCAAGCGGGACGGCCTCCTGCCTGCTATGGAGGTGCCTCTTCCCGTCTAGGCCTTGTGACGGCCAGGAAAGAGGCGTGGAGAACACCCAGTCTTTGTTAGGTTTACCTGCTAACTAATGTTGTTGGCAGTTAAATGAGGCCTTTCCAGGATGGAGAGGGGCATGGGCCACTTGTAGTTATTGAAATTTCTGGAACATTAAACAACCTCATTTGGAGGTTAGCTTCTAATCCCTCAGTTTTAGGGATTGAATCCCTTCTTTATGGGGCGGCCCCCATCCGGAAAGCTCCCCGCCCCTGCAGCTGGGTCATACTCTCCCGTTTCGTCTTCCCTCCTAGAAAGCTGCCCAGGGAAGCTGATCGAGATCCATGGGAAAGCAGGCTTATTCCTGGAAGGCCAGATCCACCCAGAGCTGGAAGGAGTCGAGATTGTTATCAGTGAGAAGGGGGCGAGTTCGCCCCTGATCACAGTCTTCACCGATGACAAAGGTGCCTACAGGTAAGCCCGTGATTCAGACACATTTGCTTAGGACGAGCGGGGGAGCCGGAGTGCTGCCCCCTCCTGGACCTGAAGCCAAGCCGTCTTGCCTTTGCTCTCTTCATTCAGTGTGGGGCCCCTGCACAGTGACCTGCAGTACACTGTGTCCTCACAGAAGGAGGGCTACGTTCTGACGGCGGTAGAAGGAACCGTAGGAGACTTTAAGGCTTATGCCCTGGCCGGCGTAAGCTTCGAGGTAATACCGTATGTTCTTAAAAAGCAGTTTTATTGAGGCGTAATTGACATACAACAAACTGCACACAAAGTGTGTAATTTGATTTATTAGCAACATAAGTTTCGACATATGACTACACCCATGAAAACCCCACCACAATCAACATGGTGAACACATGGTCAACCCCAGCGTTTCCTTGTGCCCTTTGGTGATCCATCCTCCCACCCTCCCTGCCGAGCTGATCTGCTTTCCATCACTGTCGATAAGTTTCATTTTATGTAAATGAAATCATACACGATGTCCTCTTCGTCTGGCTTTTTTCACTCGGCACAGTGTGGAGGCCTGTTACTTCAGCTTGTTTGCATACCTTCTGGGAAGTGTCTTAAGCTTTCCTCCTCAGCTGTTCTGTGCCGAAGGACGCAGCACGCTCCTGCTGTGATGTCATCCTGTGTGTGATGTCTTCCCCGCTCCCCGCTGTCCTCGGGAGGAGGCGTGCTGTGAGATGCACCGAGGAGCCTGCGGGACCCTCTAGAATGACTGTTTTCACATGGAGGACAAAGGAAAAGAATGGCAGCTTGCCTCCCAGGAAAAACAAAAATTCTCTATTGCAGAATACATTTTAAACTAAATTGAATGATAGTCAAACTGGGAAGAAACATTTATACCATAAATGCCCCCAGTTTACATGACACTTCTAAGATTGATAAGAAAACACTCAATAGAGAAAATGAACAAAGGATATGGAAAGGCAGTTCACAGAGGTAATGCAAGTGACTAATAAACGTCAAAGGGCTGCTCCATTTTGGCAGTGACTGGGGAATTGCAATGGAAGTTGCCATCAAAACACTGGTGTCAAGTCAGATTGGCAATAAATAAGATATCCGTGATTTGCAGGGTATGTATTTTCCCATGCATGGATAATTTATGGAACTATGAATGGTTACAGCCACTTTGGAGTGCAACTTGGTGGTGTCTTTCTGAACTTAACGTGCACATACCCAACAATTCTACCCCTAGGAATTGATTATCAAGAAAAGAAAAAAAATCTGAGTGCACAAAGATACACAGGCAGTCCCCAGGTTATGAAGGAGATAGGTTCTATAGGTTTGAAAATGTTTAAGTATTTATATGCACAGACAGGTAAAAATAAATACTATGTTAAGACAAACATCTCTCTAAGTTGTGTTGAATAGGTAAACATATCGGTTCCAACTTACATACAAATTCAACTTAAACCTACAGAACTGTGTCGTTCATAACCTGGGGACCTTTAGATCGTCCCTTATTTTCTACCACAAAGCTAGTTTCCGACCTCTGCACTAGAATGGTGTGCCACTGTTGGGCAGAGAGGCAGATCTCCGGACGGAAAGAAGAGGAAAGTCGGGGTATATGATTGAGGGAGGAAAACGTGTGGTGTGTAGCATGCCATTTTTGTCTCAACTGCCCCAATAAACTTGCCAGTCTGTCACCATCAGCCGTGATGTTTGTAAGCTTGGTGTGGGCATCGAAACAGTTCTGAAAGACCATACACCAAACTACATCAGTTACCCCTGGGGATGAAGAACAGACCTTTGTTCCCCCAATAAATATCAATGAAAGAAAACCCATAAGAATTACCTCTTGACTTGTGAAAGAGCATCTTCACAGCTAATGGGAGTTCCTTTTGCTCTGGTGTTCCTTTCTCACCCCCAGATAAAAGCTGAAGATGACCAGCCCCTCCCTGGGGTCCTCTTATCCCTCAGTGGTGGCGTGTTTCGTTCCAACCTCTTGACTCAGGACAATGGCATTCTGACTTTCTCCAACTTGGTAAGATGTCGTGTAACTTGGCTCCTGCCTGTCTTCCCCGTGAGGGAGCAGGGGCACAGTGTGTATGCCCTACATATTGCTTGACAACGTGAGAACAGAACACCGGCACGGAGTGTTTGAAGTTTCTCAGGAGACCAAATGTGATTAGAGTATTGCTCCTACTAGAACTTAATGCGGCTGATTCATGTTCCCTTCCGCACACACTGCTTGTTTCTGGCCACCCACTTGTCACAAAGACAGTGTAATTAATGACCCTGTCCACAGTGCTCCTGTCTTAGGCGGCCCTTTGTTTTACCACAGGATCCTGGTGTTTATAATGCAAGTCTTGTTCAACAGTTAGCTTGTGTTTCTTCTGCAAAGCGCACTTCACATGGTATGGGGACAGCACCTGTTTTCCATTCCAAATAGAATCTGAACCCTTGGCTAGCGGGGACTCAGGAAGTGTACGTCAATTGGCCATCGTGTCAGTCCTGGGAATAAAGTGACTATTACAGGGTGTTACAAGCAGGCAGTGAGGTGTATCCAAATCACCGCATGCTATGTGGTAATGCACAGCAGGGTTCAAATCTTCCCTCTGCTCCTTCCTTGCTATGTCATCTTGGGCAGGTTACTTGACCTCTTGGAGCCTGAGTTTTTGATTCCTAAAATTCAAAAGATCATTACCTCACAGTTACTGAAGGTGCGGGACAGTGACAGCTGTTGTTAGAATTGCAATTGCTGTTACCATAACTACTCATGGTAGAGTCAGTGGTGTTGTTTCTGTCTGTCAAGGAAGCCCTGGAGCTCTGGTGGTGTAATTCTGGTCCATGGTGACTTAGTCGCCCCCTTTTAAGCCTGACCTAGGTGTGGTCACAGAGGCTCAGTTTGTGGTTGTCTCTTGGCAGAGCCCTGGCCAGTATTACTTCAAGCCCATGATGAAGGAATTCCGGTTTGAGCCATCTTCCCAAATGATTGAGGTGCAGGAAGGACAGAACATAAAGATTACCATTACCGGGTACCGAACAGCCTACAGGTGAGCAGCCCCTGTCCAGCCCCTCCCGCCTAGGCCTGGGCTGTGATACCACTCAACTTCTGTCCCCTTGGCGCTCATTCCAGCCTTCACCCAGATTTCACTGGGGAGCCACGGCGATCAGATATGAAGTCCAAGGACTTTGGCTGCTGCCATTTTCTTCTGATCTCTCAAACTAGTGATTCGGTCACAAAGGTCCTATTTTGAAATTAGGCTGAGAGAGCTGATATACTTGCTTAAAGGTTTTCCTGCCTGCACAGGCGGTGGCACAGTGAATAGACTGGGATGTAGAGGGCTCAAGTTTGAAACCCCGAGGTCACTGGCGTGAGTGCGGGCTCACCAGCTTAAGTGCAGGCTTGCCAGCTTGAGCTCAGGGTTGCTGGCTTGAGTGTGGGGTCATAGACATGATTCCATGGTTGCTGGCTTGAGCCCAAAGGCTGCTGGCTTTGAAGCCCAAGGTCAACTGGCTTGAGCCTAAGGTCACTGGCTTGAGCAAGAGGTCACTTACTCTTCTGTAGCCCTATGGTCAAGGCACATATGAGAAAGCAATCAGTGAACAGCTAAGGTGCTGCAATGAAGAATTGATGATTCTCATCCCTCTCCCTTCCTGCCTGTCCCTCTCTCTGACTCTCTCTCTGTCAAAAAATAAAAAAGAAAGTTTTCCTTTTTTAATTTTATTTTTAAAAAAATTAGAAGCTTGAATTAAATTTTTAAAAGGAGGATATGCATTCACTTGAGTAAAACTTAAAAATGTTGAAGAGTATACAATGGAAATTTTCTTTCTAGTCTCCTAGCTACTCAGATTTTCCAGTGTTTTAAAATACTCTCAGAGATGGCTTATGCAAATACTTGTGTGTATGTGTGTGTGTGTGTGTGTGTATATATATATATATACACACACACAAAGACATATTTATACACACTTACAAAAGCACTTGAGATGAACGTTGATTAATCAGAAAGAGTATGTTCAGAAAAGTGGACCATTTTCAACAATGGAATAAAAGACGAAGTGATTTATTTCATTTTATGAATGCTTCATTATTTAAAATGAAGCTTAACAGAAATAAATAAAATAGAATAAAATAAAGCTTAGCTTTTTCAAATTAAAGTTTTCCAGAACATCCCTTAAAATGTCTAAGATACCGAGAGGACCCTGGCTGGCTCGGGCCCGCTGCGGGAAGGCTGGCTCAGCAGTGACACAGCTCAGTGTGTGTTGCCTGGGTCCTTGGGGCACATTCTCCATGGGCTGTTTCGTGCCGTAAATTGTTGGCAAATGCAGGACACCTTACCTGAAATCCTTTGTGTGCTTCTGAGACTCACAGGAATATCGTGTTCCGCTTCTCTTGTCACTCTAGTTGCTATGGCACGGTTTCTTCTCTGAACGGGGAGCCGGAGCAGGGCGTTGCCGTGGAAGCAGTGGGACAGAACGACTGCAGCATTTATGGGGAGGACACTGTGACAGATGAAGAGGGAAAGTTCAGGTTACGGGGATTGCTGGTGAGACTTTGAACGTGTTTTATTAGGGGACTGTTTTCATACTGTGTTTGGAGGTGTCTTGTGGGATCTCCAAGACTGCTAGGAATGGGCGAGGCCAGAGGGCTGGGGAGGTGGGTACGTTCTGGGACGTATCTTCCCTTTTACCTAGTTGACTTATTGGGTTGGGGTTTTGTGGCAAAGTAAAACTGGTAAGCAGTGGGTTTAGTGTGACTTTTGCCTAGCAGTGGGTGGTTATGGCTTAGGCCGGAGCTCTCAGAGCCAAGGCCTGTGGGGCTGAAAGACAAGTGTGAATGGTTGAAGGGGGGTGGGTGTGCAATAGGGCGTGGGGAGGACTGTGGTGAACCGGAGAGGGCGTGGCCTCTTAGAGAAGCTACCACTCAGCTCTAGCTCATTATGTATGGCTTTGTGGGAAGACAGACTGAAGGGAGCCACATTGTTTGAATTTTTGAAAAAGAAGTCAGGAATTTAGATTTCTATCTGAAAACTCCTGATTTTTAGATGTTAGCAACTAATTCTTTTAAAAAAGAAGAAGACCCATTACTTTTTTTGTGTGGGCCAGACCTTATCTGTCCTTTTGGTTGCTAAGTGGCAGCATTTGGTTTAGGATTATGGTGCTTTATTTTCTCAGTTTTTATTTGTGTGTTCATTCATATGCTCATTCAGCAGACACTGAGTGTGTACTGTAGAAGTCGCAGTGTAGGTGGGTGGCACCCACTGGATAGGACCACTTGGATTTGGGGTTGGGTCCCAGCCTTTCAGATTCACAAATGGTATACTCTTAGTCAGTCCCAAGATGGTCATGCATATGTCGACAACAGACCATTTGCCCAAAGCATGGGAGCAGGGATGCAGATAGGGTTCAATATGTCGGTGCGATGCTGTTCTTTCCGAGAGACAAGAATGCTCACGTCCCATGTCCAGGGCACCCCCACTCTCAGGTATTGGGGCACCTGGAAGTCAGGTCAGAAGCCAGGGGAAAGGTACTGGTCTTTCTTTCTTTTTAATGTGTAAGGAAAAAAAATATTCAGAAGTTTACAGACAATGTATTCATTTATACTATTAAAACCTTGCTTTTAAGCTGACTTTATCTGATCTCTTTGAACTCATCCCTCTCTGTCAGAGTTGCCGCTATCCCATACAGCAATATAAAAAACAAACAGAAACTTCAGTTTCTCGAGGCAATGTACCTCCATCTATTGGGAAATTGTCATCAATTTCCCAGTTGGGAGAGCACACGCCCACCCACAGTGGCAATGACTTTCTTAGAACAAAATATTATCTGCCAAAAAATTACCTGAGTAAATATATACATACCTTCATGTATGTATTCAGTGTCAAAAAGTTTTTTTTAGAATGGTGACTTTTTGGTAAACATGATATATGCCTCTGCATTTGAGCATTAGAATAAAAAGTATAAAGAAGAAATTATATTTTTTAAAGGAAAAACCGGAAATCACTTCCCAGAACTAAGGATTGGGAGATTGTTCCAGATCTCACTGGATGCATCTATGCAAACAGAGGGGAGGGAGGACTGGACAGCAGAAAAGAATTTTATCCAACTAAGAGTGCATTATGTTTGCAGTTTTGAAATAAGAAAGCACATTTAATTTTCCTTGGGTAGAAGAAACTGAGTGGGGATTGAGGAATTGCAGAATGTCAATGTTTCTTCATCAGGGTGCTTTATAAAGGGACTCTTTAGAAGGATGACAGGTGGCAGGCTGGGAACTGAAACGAGGAGGCAGAGAAGCTCTGGTCCTGAGGAGGACCTGCGGTCAGAGCAGGCTCAGAGCAGGTGCATGTGACAAGCCTCTTCCTGGAGAAGTGACGCCTGGGTTTGTTTGCAGCCGGGATGTGTGTACCACGTGCAGCTCAAGGCAGAAGGCAACGATCACATCGAACGGGCCCTCCCCCACCACCGGGTAATTGCGGTAAGGCACGCGCTCTTCAGTGGAATCGCGCTCTGATTGCTTCCCTGATCAAAAATTCTTTAGTGCTCCTCTGGCTGGCTGCCTTTCATCTCTTGCGGGGGGCGGGGGGGACTTCAAATCCTAATTAAGGGTCCTCTTAGAATAGTGTCATCTTCCCAAGCAGCATCCTGTGGGGTTTTTAATGAACAGCGTGGCTGTCAGGCATCCAGAGAAGGAACTTGAACTGCTGTTTCCCCACTTCCCCTGTAAGCTCTGATCCTTATTCTGCAAGTTAAGGATCTTAAGGCACAAGGAGCTTTTCCAATCAAGGGAGTGCAATAAAGAGAACATGCACCTAATTGGTAGCAGGGCCACCCAGTTTCCTTACATTCCTTACATTTTCCCATTTGCTGGCAGAGTCTTTTTGATATTCCTGATAGTGACTTAGCTAATTGACCCTTAAAGAGGCAGCTCTTCAGGTCACAGGAATTGGCTCAGGAATCACTTAAAGTGAAGCTTTTCTCCCATAAAATAGCTGATTTGCTAGACTAGGGGGCTTGGGTGGGACAAGAGACACTGCCTGTTGGTGGCTTTAGAAGGTGGTTTTAGGCATGAAGTTTGTGAGGGATAGGAGAGGTGGCAGGCCATTTATGACTGTTTAGCCTAGAAAGTGGAGTTTTTCACATCTTTATGGCATCTGGTGTGGAGTTTATACACACCTTATAGTGTGTATTTTCTCGCCCTGGAGATGGAGGCCAGGATCCCAGCCGTCGTGGGGACGGCAGCCCGGCAGACATGACAGGTGACAAGTGGGAGGGAGAGCACATGCCCACCCACGGTGGCAGCTGTGGCTCAGCTCTTGCTGATTGCTGCCAGGGAAGAACATCTTTCTCTTTTTTCAAGAGAATCTGGAAAATCTGGCCTTTTTGTATATGAAAATTTTAAAAATGTTGACAAGTAATTAAAACTTAGGAAATAAATGTTGTATTTGTCAAACAAAATGGGTCTGTGGGCCAGGAATAGCCCATCTACTTACTACCAGATTGTGACCTTGGACTTGGGCTACTCCTATGGCAAACTCGGCTCCTCTTATATAGGAAGTGAGGTCTGTTATGAAATAGCCACTCGGGCATCATAGCATTAGAGAAGTTTCTCTTCCAGCTTTCTTAATACCAGCATCTCTTACTTCTTTCTAGGTTGGCAATAACGACATTGATGATATAAACATCATAGTTTTCCGGCAGATTAATCAATTCGATTTAAGTGGAAATGTGATCACTTCCTCCGAATATCTTTCTACATTGTGGGTAAGGCCAGCTTTTCATGGTGAAAATACTATGATCTTTTCAGCTTTGAGACAAGGGGATGTCTGGACCTCCCTGGCGCTTTAGTGAAAACTGAAGGCGGAGATGCTGAGCGTTGAAATTGAGATTTACGAAACTTCAATCCCAGCATGTACTTGGGGAAATGACTGCTGATTACTGAAGAATAATGCTTTTCAGATAACTGTTTGGCTAGCAGTATATATCTTTGGAAGTATTACAGTGGAACCCTAATGAATGACCAGTACCAGCTAGAGCAGCAATTTTCAACTGGTATGCCATAAGAATATTTAAAATATGTTATTAGTCAGGGACACTGACATCTTTTCCCTTAGATTGTCAAATAAAAAAAATGACAACCATCAATACAAAAATAGCCATCGGGTGTGAATGCTCTGCCTTGAACCATAGATATACAGAGGTACATCTTATTGGTCATGTCGCATAAAAGGTTATGTCTGTTTAGTTTATTCTTGATACCAGAAATCCTTCTATATAAGTATTAGGTACCTGATTTTTTAAAAACTCACTTTGGAACAAAAAGGGTAGGTAATTGCTATTACTAATATCTTACTATTATTATTGTTTTGTAAATCAATCAAAATTATATCTGTTTTATTGTCAGATTGGCAAAAAAATATATATTTTGGTTTTTCACAGAATTTTAGTAGTTTATGTATGCCACGAGATGGTAAAGGTTGAAAATCGCTGATCTAGAGTCTCAGACAAATACAGCTTTAAGGCAGAGTGTTTACAATCTGTCCAGGGTGGAGGTGGTGGGCAGTGGACTAGAACTCGTATGGCTGAGGCTGTCTCCGGTCACGGGTGGTTGTTTCCTCGCCGCCTTGGGCGGTCACTCCATTCCCACGGAGCTTGGTTTTCCTCTCCGTAAAGCCAGGGAATTAGACTCAATGACCTCGTAAGGTCTCTCCAAGCTCTGACAAAATGCCATGTCTGTAATTAATGAAGAAACATTTATACAGTGCCCTGTGATCCCTTAAGAGATGTTGATGAATTGCTTTGGGAGTGTATTTTCCGAGGCATTTGTGATCTTATATACAGTGAAGTATTAGACTTGGATGAGAATATGAGCTTAGGTTTTAACTCGCCTCTTAACTGCCCTTAGTCCAGGGGCTACAAGCTTGTTGCCAGAGAGTGAGGAGGGGTGGCGGGGTGGCGGGGCTGCAGGGCAAACTGGAGAACCACACCCCATCCCAGGGAGGCAGGGGCACACGGGAGGGGTGCGGCCTCTGCTCCCTTTGATTATTGCTGCATTGGGAATTCTGGCCCAGATCCACGTCGCGTTTCAATTTTCCAGGGAAGCTGGAGTTAGAGCTATTTGAAATGACCTGATTTTAAATAGAGGAATGAACTCAACTTTACTTAAAACACTGTACAAATCAAAACATGTACATGTATATATATCTGATCTTGGGTCAGACCTATAGGCCGCCAGTATTTCCTGTGACTTTTGTTTTTGGAAAAGTCCGTTTGACTTTTGTGTTACATAGAAAAGCCTCAGCGTGGGCCTGGGGGAGCGGTGGCTCTGGCATTCTTCTGTGGCAGGTGCAGCGAGGAGCCCCACAGCCTTTAGTATCAGCCAGGACTGCCCCTCCCTCTGCTCAAGCCCCCTCACATCTGGAAGGACAGGCATGGACCTGGGCTGGAGAGAAAGAAAGGCCAGCAACAAAGCACCACATTGCTGGAAGCAGCCCGGAGAACCAAATGCAAAATGGGAATGTGTTTCAAGTTTAAGATGGCAGCGTATGGAGAGGCAGCGCCAGGCGTGCAAGACCTCAGTGATGTGGGTTGAATCCCAGGCTCCACCATGAATAAATTGTGTGACCTTAGGTGACGCAGGCCCCTTGAGTCTCCTTAGGGATAATAACAATGCTTGTTTAGTAGCTAGAATTGATGACAATATATGTAAGGTACCTGTTGCATGTGTAGTATATTATAGATATATAGAAACTATTCTTTTTAATATAATCATTAACTTATAAATATTTTGAATGTTAAAGTAAGTCATCAGACTCTGTTTTAAATCTCACATTTCTTTGCATGTCATGTAGCTGGAGTCTTGGATGATTGAGGACAGTTTCTCTTTTAGCTATCCATTATTCCAAAGATCCTTTAACCCCAAGAGATAAACTGTCCTAGGGATGTCTGAAATGAAAGTTTTGTCATGTTTCAGTTCAAAAGCTTGCCCTGCCTTGTTCCTGCTCTCCAGGTAAAGCTGTACAAGAGTGAAAACCTCGACAACCCGATTCAGACGGTCTCTCTTGGCCAGTCCCTGTTCTTCCACTTCCCGCCGCTGCTCAGAGACAGCCAGGTACCGGCATGCGCCTTTCTCCTTTGTCTTTGTTTTAATAATTCCACTTCCTAGCCTGACCAGGCGGTGGCGCAGCGGATAGAGCATTGGACTAGGATGTGGAGGACCCAGGTTCAAGACCCCAAGGTCACTGGCTTGAGCACGGGCTCATCTGGTTTGAGCACATCTCACCAGCTTGAGCCCAAGGTCGCTGGCTTGAGCAAGGATTCACTTGCTCAAGCCCCCTGGTCAAGATCCATATGAGAAAGCAATCAATGAATAACTAAGGTGCCGCAACGAAGAATTGGTGCTTCTCATCTCTCTCCTTTCCTGTCTGTCCCTATCTGTCTCTGTCTCTGTCACACACACACAAAAAATTCTACTTCCTAGTTTAAGGAAGCACAGTTCTCATTTTCTCTCTAATATCACTGTTAAGTGGTTGATGCTGTTCTCTCTGAATCAAAGGAGATTGGGCTCTGGAGTGATTATGTTTCTTAATTAAAGTTTTTTTGTTTACAGAAATAATGCATGTTTATGGCAGGAGAGTTTGAGGGCAAATCAAACATAATCCCTCCCTCCAGAAATAGCCACTGTTAACATGCTGATAAGTATCCTTTTGGTCTTTTTCAGTGTGTGCACATTTGTATATAAATTTAAATATATAAATATACTTATTTTAATAATTCAAAACTGCCACTCTTGTACATCATTTTGTAATTTGTGCTTTTCAGTGAAAAACGTCGCAAATCTTTTTCCCATAATTAAATCATTTATAACATGATTTTAATGGTTGTATGGTAGTCCATAGTGTAGGCAGTAGCGCAATTGATTTAACAAGGTGCTAATGTTGAACATCATGTATAGATTATAGAATGTTTATTATCAATTCTAATTGGACAGAGAAAACTGTCACAGTTGGTGTGGCAGGTGACAGTAGTGAGCCTGTGGTGTGACTTTACCTGTCCTGGATTCTCACCCCCGCCACAGAATGATGATGCACTATGGCCTTTCTTGGCAGGAAATGGCTATAAAGTAATGAAATGGATCGAGATGGAGTTTGGGGCTCCCCTCTATTTCTCCGGACGCCCTCTGAAAGATACTCCAGGCAGCTCAGCACTGTGGAGACAGCATGGGCTCACCTGGGTTTCAGACCTTCTTGGTACTTACTAGCTGAGTGACCCTGGGCAAGTCCCTCTTACGTTCTTCAGGCCTTGCTCTTGCCATCTGTAAAATGCGGGTATCAGCCAACGTTGGATTTGCCAGTGAGAGCAGAGCACGGGGTTCAGCATACAGGGCCGCAGCCGTCCCTGGCACCTTGCCAGAGATGCTGTGTTCTTAAAACGTGTCAGCTAATGAGCCAGTGAAGTGTTATCCCTGAAAGCCAACCTCATTTTGGATTGCAGACAGTGTCCCTCAGTTTGATCATGTACCTCCCTCATTAGAATTAGCTCCTAAGAAATTCTTGTGGTTGAATATGTTCATAAAAAGTGCCACAGCCTTCGAAAGCTCTATCGGAAGGCACAGTCTCAGAGACGCTGGAGCCACAAGGCTGTCACCAATGGGATAGCCCACTGAGGTTATTACTCTGAAGTCAGCAACCTTGGTTTTGGATGTATAAACTTGGGGGTTTTGTTAAAAATGTAAAGTCCTTTACATTAGTGTTCTTCAATTGCCGGTCTATGAGAGTTAATCCCCCTGACGTTGTATGAAGATTACTGACCCAATGATTATAGACTGCTTTACATCAAACCCATGCATTAGGCTTTAGTTTTCATTTGCTTTGCCCAAACTGTCCTTGGTAACGAGAACTTCTCACTTGTGCACAGAATTACGTCGTGCTTCTGGACTCCACGCTGCCCAGGTCTCAGTACGACTACGTCCTGCCTCAGGTCTCTTTCACCGCAGTGGGCTACCACAAGCACATCACCTTGGTCTTTAATCCCACGGTAAGGAAGGGGGAGTTTTGTAGAAACCTGTGGGGCTGATGGGAGAAGGGAAGTCCCACAGCCTGTGCCCGTGGTCCTGGGCGGAGCAGGACTGCTATTAAAGGGCCCTCGGTGTCAGGTCCCTTTCGCAGCCTGCACTTTGCATTCTGGACTCCCCCGGATGCATTTCTACTCCTCCGAGCGCTGATGCCTGAGTGCCCTTTGAGGAGGAAATTGGCAGTGAGGGGTGGAATTATTTAGGTCAGTGGCTCAGGTGTGACTGTTGGGATGAAGGTCACTACTATGCTACTGCGTCGTGATTGGTGGCATTGTGGTCCTCCAGGGGGCTCATGATACCCGACCTGCTCAAACTTCTAGAATCAGCTGCCAATTTACAGGATGTACTCGGCTTACAAAAACTAGGGGATATTTTGTAACCTCCTATTTATTTTAAAATATCCCCTCCTTTTTGTGGGCAGCATATATATAGAGGACACAGGAGCTTGGAATGGACACTAGCAAATGTAGGCAGTGGGAAACTGCAGGACAGCGGCCTGGAACCTGGCTTACGTGACAGATTGCAAGAGGAAAAACAAAACAACATGAACGGGACACCCAGATGAAAAGAAAGTACTCAGTGTATCAGTCGGTTGCAATGCGTGACCCTACTGGATCTAATCAAACTGAGTGTGAAAGGAACAGACATTTGCTCTGCGTCCTGATTGGCCCAGGGGAAAGCTGAGGTTCTGTAGAAGGATGGGCGAAAGGACCCTGGGCCCTGGGATACACATGGCAGCTGCTTCATCTCCTCGCGGGCTGTGATCCCGGGCT
This sequence comes from Rhynchonycteris naso, assembly GCA_037038555.1. Lineage (NCBI taxonomy): Eukaryota > Metazoa > Chordata > Mammalia > Chiroptera > Emballonuridae > Rhynchonycteris > Rhynchonycteris naso. The sequence goes on along the minus strand of CM073000.1, from coordinate 186,474,427 downwards.
GGCTCGTTCCTCACTGTGTCTGACCCTGGAGCTGGAGGTTCTCCTTACTTCCTGGGAGGGACAGGTCTCTGTGTGTGGCTGGGACCCAACAACACGAGACTCATTTGCTTGTCACCCACAGAATTCCCGCTCTCCGCGGTGCAAGTTCAGGGGGTGAGGAGTGCCTCGTGATGGGCTCTGGTTGTTCCCGAGTTTCAGAGAGCAGGGACTGAGTTTGGATAGTGGAGGGTGCATCTGAAAGTCTGTGCAAGTTGTCTCGGCGTCTTACTTTGGATAGTGAGTTTGGATCGTGTGGGATACCCGGGTGTCTGGGGTAGCCGATTCAGCAGGCCGGGGGGTCACGGCTGTGTCATAGTGGGCAGCAGGTAAGTGACGGTGCTCTTGGTGTTTACAGAGGAAACTGCCTGAGCAAGACATCGCGCAAGGTTCCTACATCGCCCTGCCCCTGACGCTGCTTGTCCTGCTGGCTGGCTACAACCACGATAAGGTAGGACATCCAGAGACCTCAGGAGAAAGTAGGTTTGTCAGCGAGAGGGGTCCCTCACAGCTGTGAAGTGACAGAAAGGAATGTCTACTGTTACAGAAATTATAACATTTTAGGAGTAGAAGGGACCATAAAAGCCTCAAATCCAACCCCTTGGCCTTTTTTGTGTGTGTATGTGTGTGTGACAGAGACAGAGAGAAGGACAGATAGGGACAGACAGATAGGAAGGGAGAGAGATGAGAAGCATCATTTTTTTGCTGTGGCACCTTAGTTGTTCATTGATTGCTTTCTCATATGTGCCTTGACCAGGGAGCTATAGCAAGCAGATCGAGTGACCCCTTGCTCAAGCCAGAAACATTGGTTGGGCTTAAGCTGGTGAGCCTTGCTCAAATCGTATAAGCCTGCATTCAAGCTGGCAACCTTGGGGTTTCAAACCTGGGTCCTCTGCATCCTAGTCCAATGCTCTATCCACTGTGCCACGGCCTAGTCAGGCCCCTAGGCCTCTTTTCAAGGCATATATGTCTGTGACATCTCCTAATCCTAAAACCTGGGGTATTTCTAGGCACGTGTGCCCAGAGAGGGCTGGCCATCTCTGCTGACCCCTCGTGCCGAGCCCACCTTCTTTGAGCTGAGGCCTGCCCAACAGCACATAGCAGTGGCGACGTCACCTGGAAAAGCAGCTGTGCTGACACGCAGGTGACAGAAGTCCCACCATCCTCTCACACTCTCCTTCTCTTTTCAGCTCATTCCCTTGTTGTTGCAGTTGACAAGTCGACTGCAGGGCGTTCGGGCTCTTGGCCAGACTGCCTCTGACAACAGTGGCCCAGAAGATGCCAAGAGACAAGCCAAGAAACAGAAAACAAGGCGGACGTGAGAAGGAAGAGGGGCAGAAAGTCCCCCTGGGGCAGGCCACAGCCAGGGGCACCAGCCGCCATTGGCACGGAAGCATGCTTTTGACTACAGACGTGCTCTTTGCCCCGTGTCCCTCGGTCAGCACAGCTGCCTGACCTGTCCTCCCCCGTCCGGCCCCTCGGTGCAATGCAATGAATGGACCCTCCTGTCACTCTGCTGAGCACAATTTATTTTCTGAGTTGAAGATAATTTATTATTATTATTTTGTCAAAGAGGTATTTAAGCTGTGCTGGTGGTGTGAGAATGTAATTTTTAATCTTCAGCATTCATTTGCAAGAAGAAGTTCAGTGAACATGAGTTTGGGCCCCTCGTGAAGTACCTGTTGGAGTTACCGTTTCCTTTAATGTCCCTTTGCATCCAAGATCCTTGCTGGAAACTGCACAGTGTGTGTCTACTACTCGGAGGGTATGTTAGGAGGTGAATCAATAAAGCTGCCCCTTCATTTGTGTTGTAGCTCATCTCAGGTGTAGTTCTTGGGTGACATTGGTGCAAGGCCAGTCACAGATGAAGATGCCCAGAGGGGCACGCAGGTCCTCAGTGAAGGGCTGGGGCGAGGAAACCCCGAGCCAGGGCGAGATGAGAGACGGCAGCTGTCTGAGGGCTTCTGTGCTGGGGACACTGAAGGGATGGGACTTGTGGCAAAGTGAGGTGCCCGCCCTGTTCGAAGGAGCCAGCTTCTTCCGCTCACCCGGGCGCCAGGACTGCACTCGTGTTTCTGGAGAAGCCGGAAAGAACGTTTTATGGGAAGTCTTCCAAATTTTAAATGTTAGCAGCAAATTAAGTTTTTAAAAAGACCACATGCTTTTGGTCAAACAAAATGCGTATGAAGGATGGGCAAGGCCCGAAGGCTGCGGTCTGCATGAGGGACCCACGGCAGTTCATAGCATCTGAGCAACAGTAATTCAGTTCTTACGGGAATTGAATTAATTTATATCGAGGGGCCACACGTGTTGAACATTTATTGAATACCACATATGACAGGTGCTGGGGATACAAAGATGAGTAGAGTAGATGACACTGAAGTTGGGAGAGCTGGAGGCCAAGTTTGTTTAGTTTATAGCCCCAATGCCTGGCACGTGGGAGCGTTCTAACGAGTGAGTGAATGCGTATGTGCGTGAAGGACAGGTGGGTTTAAAGCGCCTGCCTTCCTAGAGTGCGTGACCCCCTGTAGGGCGGAAGACTAGCCAGTGAGTGGACGAGGGCGGTGCAGGGAGCTAAGGGCCTCTTTGAAGAAGCTGGGTCTGTGAGGGCCCGGAACAGAGGTCTGATCCCACCTGAGGGCGTAGGGGAGCTTCCTCCATGTGACGTTTGAGCCAAGGACACAGAATGGAGAGAAGAAATACAGGGCAGAGGGTCTTCTTGGATGTAGCTGCCAATGCAGAAGGTCTGCTTTAGGGTTTCCTGGCCCTTGGCCGCCTGAGTCGCTGTATTTCCAACTAGTGCCTGTTGGGCTGTTTTCGTCTCACTGGCTTGCTCCCCCCCCCCCCCCCCCCCCCCGGAGGGAAGTGAACCCTTGGAGACCTGGGACAGGTGAGATACATAATCCATTTCTTGGAGTGTTTTCTTACTGTCATTTCAAGTGGACACCCTGTAACATCCATAACATCCCTTTTAAATGTTAATGGGGCTTTTTATTGAAAGGTGTAAAGGTTAAGAGCTCATGAAAGATACAACTAAATGTCAATATATTCCATCCAGTTCCCGAGGCTGCCATTAAGTGGCAGCCTTACCCCATCGCTGGCCACAGGTCGCCTCTGGTGTCGGTGGGACTTAAAAAGGGCTCTCTATTCCCGGGGAAAGCCGATGTATTTCTCAGTCCATTTGGAAGTTGCCTGTAATTTTCTTCATTTTCAGGCAATCACGGAACAGCCCCGATCCCCCTGTGAGACGTAAGTGTTCATGTTGTTACAGGATTCTGAATGGGGCAAAGTTATTATGAGACAGACTTTTCTTTCCTCTGAGAAAAATTTAAAAATACCTAAAACGGTAAGCTCTTGAAGAGCTCTGTCACTTGCACATTTGTGCTTATTGAAATGGCCATAAACCCTCAATGAGGTCACTTCAATGACCTTTAGGAAAGTGTCATTCTAAGATGCTGCCCTCACCTCAGTATTCTTTTCTGGGTTTTCTTTTTCTCTCTTCTTTCTTTCTTTTTGGAGAAAGGCAGAGAGAGACAGACAGAAACATCGAGCTGTTCCTTTATGTGCCCTGAACAGGAATCAAACTGGCAAACTCCGTGCTTTGGGAGGATGCTCCAACCTAGCTATCAGACCAGGGCTTAATGTAGAAAGAGGAAGGGAGATGGGAAAGGGGCGGGAAGCATTCATTTGTTGTTCCACTCAGTTGTGCATTCGTTGGTGCGTCCCGTCCCGTGTGTGCCCTGACCAGGGATTGAACCCACAACCTTGTTTCCAGATGATGTTCTAACCGACTGAGTAACTGACCAGGGCCTCTGGGTTTTCTTGTTTTGAATTTTCTCAACCAACTAACCAGCAAGGGTTGTTGAAAGGGGGCAGGAATGTGCCACACTTGCTTGCGTACGTACGTAGGTGGGGAGGCGCTGGCAGCTGTACCTACAGAAGATCTGTGAAATGAGGCAAAAGGGAGTGATTGGCCCTCTGAATTAAGAGCGCCATCAGGAACTTCCCTGAGCAGTTACTGCGTGCCAGGCACCGTGCTGAGCCCTTTCACAGTGGTCTTTGGCTCCCCCTGACCTTATTAAGTATCTTTCTGGAGGGAACAGACCGAAAGATATCACAGCTACTAAGTGGCTAAGCTGGGGCCTGAACCCAGGTCCGAGAGTTTTTAAGCGCCTGGCCCTGCTGGCTGGCCCTGCTGTACAAAATGAGATGGTAGAGTCACATGCCGGGTTGTCTGGGGGGTAGTTCAGGGGTTTAGAAAATCAATGTCGTGTGCAAGAGCTGTATTAAAGTTAGTAACGGCACAGCGGCGTGTAGCCACGTGTGTAACGCAGGGCTGGGGCCTGGGGAAGATCAAGGTGCCAGAGGACCTTTAACCTTTCTGTGGGCATCATCTCTGGAACCAGAGGAACTGGTAACTAAACACTTAAATCCAGTTTCTTAATAGGATTCCTTTTTTCCTAAAAGTTGGAGCTAACTGAAGAGCAGAGTTGGGAAGGATTTTAGGGACAAAGTTTGCACAGTTGCATTCTGCTTAGTCTAGAGGAAGTGTCCCCCGGAGGTGAAAACTGTGTCTTACTCATATGTACTTCCAGTCCCTAGTGGGTGAGTGCTTGGGATAGGTGGTATCAGCCTCAAGATGATGTCCAGCGATCCACATTGCCCTGTGTGGTCCCCTCTTACACTGAATCAGGACCAGCCCAGCGTGACCAGTGCATATGGCAGAACCGAGTGGTGATGTGGGTCTTCGCAGGCTGTCATAAAAGACATTGCACTTCCCGCCGTGGCCTGCGGGGCAACCTGCTGCCTGGTGTGAGGCTACTCAGGCAGTCCTGTGGAGCGGAGGTGAGGCCTGTGGCCGGCCACCAGCCTGCCAGCCACATGCGTGAGGCACTTTGGAAGTGGATCCCCAGCTCCGGCCAAGCCTTCGGATGCCTGCAGTCCCAGCAGACGTCAGACTAGTGTCAAGTCAGAGACCCCAAGTGGCTACTCCCCAGCTGAGCTCTTCCCAAATTCCTGACCCATAAAATTTGTATGATATGTGACTATGTTATGCTTCTAAATTTGGGGGTAACATGATATGCAGTGTTAGGTGACTGGGACAGTTAACTCCACAAATGTCTGTTACTGGAATGGACAGGGACTCAGAGACTCCCAGAGAAGGGGTGCATTTCTACCTGTGTAGCGGTCAAAGGTCTTTTGGTTTCAAGTAATAGAAACCCAACTTCGACTAGCTTAAGCCAGTGGGGCATTTCATCAGTCACGTGATTGAAAACTCCAGGGGTGCCTGGCTGTGCCTTAGTTTCCCCGCTCTGCTTCCCTCTGTGCATGGACCTTGTTTTTCCCTGCATCGGGCTCTGTGCATGGACCTTGTTTTTCCCTCCATCGTGCTCTGTGCATGGACCTTGTTTTTCCCTCCATCGTGCTCTGTGCATGGACCTTGGTTTTCCCTCCATTGTGCTCTGTGCATGGACCTTGTTTTTCCCTCCATCGGGCTCTGTGCATGGACCTTGTTTTTCCCTGCATCGGGCTCTGTGCATGGACCTTGTTTTTCCCTGCATCGGGCTCTGTGCATGGACCTTGTTTTTCCCTCCATCGGGCTCTGTGCATGGACCTTGTTTTTCCCTGCATCGGGCTCTGTGCATGGACCTTGTTTTTCCCTCCATCGGGCTCTGTGCATGGACCTTGTTTTTCCCTGCATCGGGCTCTGTGCATGGGCCTTGTTTTTCCCTGCATCGGGCTCTGTGCATGGGCCTTGTTTTTCCCTCCATCGGGCTCTGTGCATGGACCTTGTTTTTCCCTCCATCGTGCTCTGTGCATGGACCTTGGTTTTCCCTCCATCGTGCTCTGTGCATGGACCTTGTTTTTCCCTCCATCGGGCTCTGGGTCAGCTCTGAGGGGCCACTTTGTTAGAAACAGACATTTTAAGCAGGTCCAGGGCTGTTTGCTCAGCCACTGCTCTGCACGAGGCTGGAGCAGGGCAGGGGCAGACGCTGGGTGCACAGTCAGAAAAGTGGAGGTGATGCCAGTTCACTGTGAGCGGGCTTTGGTGAAACTAGGTTTTGGTTTGTTGCCGATTTGTTCTGCTTCTGTGGACTATGTCGCTATGCCACCTGGCAGCTTTGGGCCATACGTCCATCGATTTGCAGGGTCCTCCAAATGAGAACATCCCTCTCAGTGCTATGTCAATCCTGGGGAAGCTGACGGGCAAGCTGCAGAGCCACTGGAGCCGGGCCTACGTCTGTGCCTTGGATAGCTCCTGTGACCCGGGACGCTGCATTTCCCCGAGGCACAAGCGGCCCTGGGAGCGCAAAGCCAATCGAGTCAGGCCTACTTCCTACAAACTTGCCAAGGCCTGATCAAAGTCACCCAGCATTTATTTTTTATATTTTTACAGGGACAGAAAGAGAGTCAGAGAGAGGGATAGATAGGGACAGACAGACAGGAACGGAGAGAGGTGAGAAGCATCAATCATCAGGTTTTTGTTGCGATACCTTAGTTGTTCATTGATTGCTTTCTCACATGTGCCTTGACTGCGGGCCTTCAGCAGACAGAGTAACCCCTTGCTGGAGCCAGTGACCTTGGGTCCAAGCTGGTGAGCTTTGCTTAAGCCAGATGAACCCGCGCTCAAGCTGGCGACCTCGGGGTCTCGAACCTGGGTCTTCCGCATCCCAGTCCGACGCTCTATCTACAGTGCCACCGCCTGGTCAGGCAGTCATCCACCATTTTTGGCTTTGTCTTTTCATCAGCAAAACGACCATGATCTTAGCAGGACATGCCTAGAGGAAGGGGTAGATGAGTGTTGCCAAGGGCCTACTGTGTCCTAGGACAAGAGGCTCTTTTCTGGCCCTGGAACTGCTGGAGGGAAGGACAGTACAGCAGGACCCCTTTTTGCCCCATTCTCTGTGGACATCGGTCTTTACGCTTCACAATACAATGGCGGGATCCTGGTTGGATCACGAGTCTGGTAACTACACCACAAAGCCTGGGTGATTTAAGAGGCTGCCGCTTTACTCCTTTTGGAGGAGTGAGTTTTTCCAGTGTTCCACTATGTGGAAGAAACAGCAGCCCGTCTTGCTGTTGCTTTTTGGAATCGGAAGATTTTGTAAAATAGATGAGTTCATTGGAACAAGTGGTCGGTCCCCCCCCAAACCTGTGTGGAACTGATGCCTTGGGAGACTGATGGCGGCCCCTCCCTGCCTCGTCTCTGCAGGGAGGGCAGCTGGTGAGAGGAGGGGCACTGCCAGCTGCTCGTTTCATCCCGTTCCTGCTCCAGGAGCCGAGAGGCAGAGGTGGCCGGCAGCCGCTGAGTGACCAAATGCAGGACGGGCCTCTCCTGCTTCGTCTTCACTGGTTGGGGTAGGCAGGAACACGGGACAAGGACATTAGCCTACAGAACGTGCTTTCCTTGCCCAGTTTCAGGCATGCCTCTCCCAAGATGGTCAGTGCCCAGTTATGATGGCAAAGAACCGTTCATACATGAGGATGGGGTCTAGCTAAGACTTACATTGGCTGAGCACAAGGGTTAGCAAGCTGTGCCCTCGAGCCAAATCGGGTCAGCCACCTGTGTTTGTAAGTAAAGTGTCATGGGAACACAGCCACAGCCATTTGATTACAGGTTGTCCGAGCCTATTTGTGCTCTGCAATGGCAGAAGTGGATTTCTGGCCCTTTCTAGAAAAGGTTTGCTGACCTCTCGTCGAGTGAGTACTTTGCAAAGTTTGATTTTGGGGGAGAGTCATTAATTCAGCCCAGGACTATGAACTGAGCATCTAGCCTGTGCCAGGCCCGGCTCTGTGTCCTGGGGACTCAGTTGTGAGAACATGCGGCCAGAGCCCCGGCTCTCCTGAAGGGTAATGCTAACGGAGGAGAGGCACAGTGAACGGGAAATGGGAATTTCTTGGATAATTGATGTGTTACAAAACAAAAATAAAAACCAGAAATGGTGTGGTAGAGGGTGATTGGTATCAGGGAAGGCCAGTCTGAGGAGGTGACATTTGAGCTGAAACCTGAAGAAGGGGGGTGGGGGGCAGTTATGCAAAGATCTGGAAGAAGAGCTGCCACCTGGAGGGGACAGTAATGACAAAGGCCCTGAGGAGGGAAGGCACGTTGTGAGTTTGAGGAACAGCAAAGAGGCCAAGTCCTGGGACGGTTCAACCTTCAGAGGATGGGCAGCGGGGAGGGGCCTGCCAAAGAGACCAAGAGGACATGGCCAGGAGGTGGGGGAAATGGACGCTTAAGGTGAGTCGTTGCCGTGGAGATTGTAGGGTCCACAAAACGTTTACTCTCTGGCTCTTGGCAGGAAAGGCTTGCCAGCTCGTGAATAGGGGACACCAATTCCGTCGTTATCGTTAGCAGGAAGGGCTAGGAATCCCATCTCAGGATCAGTCAGTCTTTTCATAAGAGAGCAGCCGGCTCACTTCTTTGGGACGGAAATGGATGGTTAATTTTGAATGTTTATGACCACCTTCCTTCAGATGATTCGGTTTAATTTCTACAGCCTCTCGCAACGCATCAGGGCTGCACGTTCTCATCGCCTTCCTGAGGCTTCTGAGCACACTGATTCTGAGAAATGTACATTTCTCTGAAAAGAAGTCCCTGACATGACAGGAGATCTCACCTCACTTGTTTCCTGTCCCTTTCACTCCCCTCTGAACATGATAAAATCGTGATCCCAGCATCCCCGAGGGACCCACACGTCTCTTGGAAGCGAGGCTTCTTTTGCTTGCTTTCTCTTTTAATCTCTTTTAAGTGAGGGAGGCAGAGTGGAAAATTTGTTCTGGCTTTGGAAACAGGTCTGAGTGCAAGTCCTGCCCATTATTTCCTGGGCTGTGTCACTTTGGGCAAGCCACCCAATGTCCCTGAGCCCTAGGCTGGCTGTTCTGCATTAAAATGGGGTTAATGGTGGCATGAGGGGTGGTTGTGAGAATCCTGTGAAACAATGCTTGTGGGACACCCGCTGCAGGTTGATTCATGGCATCGTCCCTTGGCAGGGGTGGGGTTGGCATTCAGCTGATGCCCACTGGTGTGGCTCTACTCGTATTTTACAGCAAGCCATGGGGTCAGAGTGTCACTGATTGGTCAAAGCCCATGCCATGACAGTTTTCCCGTACTTTGAAAGGCATCCCTGCGTAGAGATGAATTCTCCCCTTCCTCTCAGGGCTTCCGACAGTTACAGTGGTTCTCACCAGCACAGACACTGCTGGGGTCCTACCCAGTTCTCCTTTACCTAACCAGTGCACCTGCTGGCTGCTGTGAGTGTCGGCTGCTAAGAGCTCACAGCTGTTGCTTCTCTGGAGATGCGCCCTCTCCAGATGGGAGCTGCCTGATGCCAGAGAGGATGCCAGGGCCTGATGACTAACGATTCGGCTGGAGGAATGGCTGCCCCTGCCTGGTGGCGGTGTGGTCTGTGCTCCCGAGGTCCCGTGAGGTCAGGCTGAGGCTAGACGTTGGAGACCTCATTTTCGCTTAGCTCTTTCCCTTACTGTGGTCCTCACTTCCCTTCTCCCGGAAGTCCTCCCTTAAAAACCCACATGCACCCAAGTCCCTGTTTCTGGCTCTGCTCCTAGGAAACCCGGCCATCAGTATCCTGCTGTTTCAGGCCTAGATTACTCTGCAATCAGTGAAACAGTGGCCGATCCATGTAAAAACCCAGTAGGGAAGGGTCTGAGGGGCCATCTGTGTGGAGCTGGTTTGGTGGGGACAGCAGGCAGGCAGAGACCCTGGGAGGGACACAGCTCACACATTTTGTCAAATATTTACCCCTCTGACACATGTCTGTTGTGCTATCAGCAGGCATGGGGTTTGGAAGGACTGTATGTGTGCATGTGTGATGTGTGACTCTCTGTGTATATGGGATCATGTGTGTGTGTGTGTGAAAAAGAGACAGAGAGATTGAGCTTGTGAGCCCTAATTCTGGCTCAGTGCCCCTGCCTTGGATGGCCCTGCTCACCTGCTCTCTGAGCCCCTTGAGTGGTGGCCAGCTGGCAAAGGAGGAGGGCACTGAGATGCCTTGTTTACTGGGACTCTGGACCATCCTCACCATTTTGGGCCTCTTGGGCATCACTTAGCCTCTGCTGGCTCTGAGGGCCTGCCAGAGACGCCATCTGGCCTGGGAGATGTTCTCAGCCTTGGCACAGCCCACGAACAGCCCAGTCTAACTCAAGTGGGCTCCAGGGATGGGCCATGTCTTGGGAAAGGCTGCCTTGGAGTCCTCCTGGTTTTGGACCTGGTCCTACCACTTAGGTGCCCAGGTCTTTGGGTTAGTTGCTACCCACTGGCTCTAAAGCCTGCCTAGGGTTTGAGCTTGCTTCTCGCTGGGTTTGCCCAGGCTGGACCACCTCTGCCTGGGTGATAGGTTGGGACAAATACATTAATGCTTGGAGCAGTGTTGTATTAGTCAGCACTCTTGTTTGCAAGAGTTAGAGACCCAGCTCGAGCTAGCGTAGGCAAACGTCTCCAGAATCCAAGGAAACGCAGGATGCAGCTGGCTTCAGGAACACATGGAACCATTGACCAAGCCCGGCTTCATCTTAAGTATTACACTAAGGACTTTATAGTCATTTTTCCATTTGATTCTTGAAATAAACAGATGAGGAAACTGAGGCTCAGAGCAGTTAAGTACCAAGGTCATACAGTGAGTGATGTTGCTGGAGTTTGAACTCAAGTCTTTCTGACTTTAAAGCTTGAACTCTTAACCACCAGGTATTGTATCAGAGTACCAGTCAGGGTCAGCTAAACTGCTGTAACAAATAGGCCCAGACTGAATGGCGTACACACAACAGAAGTTTATTTGTGACTCCTTTTATAGTTAGGGTGGTTCCAGGTGAATGGGGAGAGGGAGGTCTGTATGATACATAGTTGTTGGGTACACAGACTCACAGAGTCTCCGCCATCTCCCACATGTGGCTTCTAAGGTCACCTTAGAGACAGCATGACGAAGCATGCCTGGTAGGATTTCATGGGCCAGAACAGGTAGGATTTCAAGGGGTACTGGGAAATTTGGTTAGCTGTGTGTCCAGGAGGAAGGAAGGACCAAATGTGATGGGCAGCTAGCAGTCTCCACAATGTATAATAGGTATTTCTACTATTCCTTGCTCTCTTCTAGTCCTTGTTTATAAGGAGTTTTCCTACTTGGAGCCGTAATGTGTATTCTCATTTTTATTTGATTTCTTTCATTTATCATAACCCTTTCTCTGTGGCTCCACGGAGTTTTCATAATGATCATGGTTATAGGCTGTGTACACCAGTTGTTGGACAGTTAACTTGTTTCAATTTTTTTCCAGATAATAAAACAGCAAACACTTTATGCCAAAAACCTTCACTACTGTTGAATTATTTCTTTAAATTCTCAGGAGTGGGAATATCAACTCTAGAGAGTGAACATTTTTACAGCTTTTGACATGTAGTACCTTATTGCTTTCTGAAGTGTTTGCAGCTTTCTGCAGTGATACAGTGCTACCAGCATTGGGTGCTATAGGTTTTTCTAATTCAGCTGTTGGAAAATTGTTCTTTATTATGATAGCCTTTTTCAGGTCTCAACCCTTTGGGGTAAGAAGTATTTGTGTGTGCGTATCTGGTCCAAGTCGTACCTGCTGTAATTTTAGTCTCTTCTTTTGTCTTTGAGGGTGACAAAATCACTTATTCATTCAACAAAAATATACAGAATTTCTGTTATGTGTCAGGCAGTGATATATAGTGAATCAAAAAAAGACAAGGTCCTAACTCTCATGGGGCTTTACATTCTAGTAGGAAGACAGACGTTGGTGAAATAAGCACGTGAATACACGGGATCATTTGGGTTGGTCATAAGTGCCAAGAGGGCAATTCTACATTGGAGGGTAATCAGGGAAGGCCATTTGGAGGAGGTGCCATTGAAATCTGAGACCCTAGGTGATGAGAAGGAGCGAGCTGTCAAAAGAGTATTCCAGACTTAGGGGACAACCCATGCAGAGTCCCCAGGGGAGGACTGAGAATGGAAAGTGGGGTCAAAGGTCAAGAAGAAGGAACAGACAGGACAGTTTGGTGTGAGCGCAGTGAATGGGGGAGAGAATGGTAAAAGAGAAGACCAGTGAAATACACAGGGATGAGGTCACATACGACTCGCCAGATGGGATGCAGAATTGAGATGTTTTCTAGGTCCCCTGGAAGACCCTGGAGGGCTTTAAGCAGGGGGGAAATGATGACTGTTGTTGTCGTGGGGAGAAAGGACTGCAGAGCAGAGATTGGAAAACTCGCAAAAGGCCAGAGAGCAAATACTTTAGGCCTCATGCACCAACATATGGTCTCTATGGCAACTACTCAGCTCTGCAGTTGTGGTGGGAAAATAGCCCCAGATGGTACTTACTTGAATGGATGTGGCTTTGTTTCAATAAAACTTTATTGACAAAAACGGGTGGCTGGCCAGATTTGGCTTAAGGGCTGTAGTTTCCTGATCTCTGCTGTAGGGATTAAGAATTCAGGTAGGGTGACCAGCTGGCAGGGCACTAAATTAATCCTGAAGAGACGCAATGGTAGCTTGGACCATGGCAGTGGAAATAGAAATACAGAAAAGCAGATGGACTTGAGATGGGTTACAGAGGTTGAGTCGCCATGAACTGCTCTGCCCTGGGAACTCTTCTGTCTTTCAAAGATGACTCTTGGAGAAGTACTGAATGTCTTAACTTTACAGTCTTTTGGGGACTAGATCTGAGTGGATCCTGCTAGTTAGGCGCATAGAACATGCTCACTCCAACCCTGGAGATCAAGTAACGTGTCTGAATCACATAGCTAAAGGTCAATGAGGTGAGAATTTGACCTTAGTCAATCTGGCCCTGGTGATCCCCATCACAGCCACGATGCCACACCACCTCCCAGCTCCAGTGAGGCCTCTACCTCAGTCCCAGCTGTATCTGGTGCTTTGTGTTCTCCCAGCTCCAGTGAGGCTTCTACCTCAGTCCCAGCTGTATCTGGTGCTTTGTGTCCTCCCAGCTCCAGTGAGGCCTCTACCTCAGTCCCAGCTGTATCTGGTGCTTTGTGTCCTCCCAGCTCCAGTGAGGCCTCTACCTCAGTCCCAGCTGTATCTGGTGCTCTGTGTCCTCCCAGCTCCAGTGAGGCCTCTACCTCAGTCCCAGCTGTATCTGGTGCTCTGTGTCCTCCCAGCTCCAGTGAGGCCTCTACCTCAGTCCCAGCTGTACATATCTGGTGCTTTGTGTCCTCCCAGCTCCAGTGAGGCTTCTACCCCAGTCCCAGCTGTATCTGGTGCTTTGTGTCCTCCCAGCTCCAGTGAGAACTCTACCTCAGTCCCAGCTGTATCTGGTGCTCTGGATTCTGTGCAGGTTGGCTGTCAGGTGGGGTATGTGTGCACAGACTGTTTGCGGGAATGCCCCCAACATGGGGGCTCTCCAATTTCCCCTTCTTTCTTGAGAAAACACTGGATGTTAATCTGTGTAAATTAACAGTTACACGTATGGATTTTGGGGCCAGGCAGCCCTGCGCCCCACTTCCTGGCAGTATAACCTTGGGCATGGACCTCTGAGCCTCAGTGTCCTCATCTGTAAAGCAGGGGCAGCAGGCTTCTGGGGCTGCTAGGAGACCGGCTGAGCATCCAGTTGAGAGACTGGTTCACAAAGTGACGGACAGCTCCTGATACTAAAAGTTCTTCTTGTTGATGCTCCTTTTATACCTTTTTGCTAATTGATACTTCTAAAGGACAATTCTGTGACTTTTGAGCATCTCTGTTTTAATCCGTTAGGTATTTATTTATTTATTTATTTTTATTTATTTATTTTTTAAAGTGAGAAGTGGGGAGGCAGAGAGACAGACTCCTGCATGTGCCTGACCGGGATCCACCTGGCATGCCCACCAGGGGGCAATGCTCTGCCTGTCTGGAGCGTTGTTTCTTTGCTATGGGAGCCATTCTAGTGCCTGAGACGGAGGCCATGGAGCCGTCCTCAGTGCTGGGGCCAACTTTGCTCCAGTGGAGCCTTGGCTGTAGGAGGGGAAGAGAGAGATAGAGAGGAAGGAGAGGGGAAAGGGTGGAGAAGCAGATGGGGGCTTTTCCTGTTTGCCCTGACTGAGAATTGAACCTAGGACTTCCATACACTGGGCCGATGCTCTACCACTGAGCTAACCGGCCAGGGAAGGTGTTCATTTTTATTTTTATTGTTAATTTGGTTCAGCTTTATTTTCTGGTTTTTGGTGGGGTAAGGGAGTCTTTCTTCCTTAGGAGGGTTCAAGCTCATCCAGAGCAGAGCCTGGTCCTTTGTTCAACATGACATACCCATCCCCTAACACGGGATGAATGAATGAAGTGTAAGATCGTCCATTCACTGTGAGCTCCCATGGGCAGCCCTTATAAGCTCTGTGACCACTGTCCTCTGTCCCCCTACCCAGGACCTAGTCCTGTGTCCGGCACACAGTAGGTGCTCAGTACAGGTAAGCTGGACTGTTTAAACTACATTCACATTTCCACTTAGGAGAAGCTCGTCTGCTTCTGATCTTTTCTTAATTCAATGTTGCTTAAGTTTGGTTGGGGGCCAGCAGCCAGGACTGGCTGTATAATTTGTGGGGGTCGGTGCAAAATAAAAACGTGGGACCCGCTGCTAAAAACTTGTTAAGAAATTAAAGATGATAACAGCAAAGCATTAAACCAAGCATGGGGTCTTTCTGAGCACTGGGTGTGGTGCCGTTGCTTGAGCTGTACACCTGTGAAGTTGCACATGCATCAGGCTCCTGGCATCAGCACCATTTGAGAAATGCAGACTCGCAGCCCCGCCCAGACTCACTGAGCGGGGATCTCTGGGGGTGGGGCCCAGGAAGCTCTGCACAGGAAAGTTTGGGCTCTGTCTTAATCTTAGGGGAAGTCACGGAGCCCTGTGAGACAGAACCCTGCACGCGATGCTTCATTGGTCTGACCCAGGCCAGCATATATCATGTAATAGTCTCCCTTTTGGTGAGTGGCTTTGACAAAAGGAGCCATTGCTTAAGTTGGTCTGGGACCAGGCACTTCATCTGCTGCATGTGTCTGATCTGGTGGCGTCCTCATTCTTCAAGTGCCTTCCTCCAGCACCGAGTCCATCCATTGCCTTGGACACAGTGAAATGACTTGTCCTTAACAGGCAGCTGGCTGTTTGGATCCTATCTGGGTCTATGTGGGACTCTTCAGAGGCTGATCAGCTGTTGGAGAGGTGGTGATCTCCCTGTCACAGGAGCTGTGCAAGTAGAAATTGGATGATTGCTGGGCAGGGATGCTGTCAGGAGGAGCTTAACACTCAACATGATGATTTTGAAGCTCTCTCTCTCTCTCCATATATATATATATATATACATAATTGATATATACATTTTGTGTGTGTGTGTGACAGAGACAGAGAGAGAGTCAGACAGGGACAGACAGACAGGAAGGGGGAGAGATGAAAAACATCAATTCTTCGTTGCGGCACCTTAGTTGTTCATTGATGACTTTTTCATATGTGCCTTGACTAGGGGGGCTACAGCAGAGCAAATGACCCCTTGCTCAAGCCAGTGACCTTGGGCTTAAGCCAGTGACCTTGAGCTTCAAGCCAGTGACCTTTGGGCTCAAGCCAGCAACCATGGGGTCATGTCTGTGATCCCACATTCAAGCCAGTGACCCTGTGCTCAAGCTGGATGAGTCCGCACTCAAGCCAGCAACCTTGGGGATTCGAACCTGGGTCCTCTGCATCCCAATCTGAGGCTCTACCCACTGCGCCACCATCTGGTCAGGCGAAGCTCCCTCCCAATATTAATATCTTCGTCCCTCTCTTTTTAGCACCAGCTTCTCCTTTTTCTTCCCCAATGCCCATTTATTACCACAATCTTTGCACACTCCCTGGGCTGAGAAGGAATAAGGATGAATAATACTCACTGTGGTAGAATGTAAGGACCATACCATCTTCATTGAACTACCCAGAGTGTCCTGTAAATAGTTGTGGCAGATGCTTTATTTGCCCTGCTCACATTTCTCTAGCTTAGTGGTATGCTGGAGTCAGCTAGTAGCAGATTGCAAGAGCCAGCTGTTATTGTCAGGAATCCTGCAAAAATTATCAGAACTTTTGCAGGCCAGTTGACATCATGTTGTAGCTTGAAATTGTTCATTGTGGGAGTATTTACACCATAGAATCAGCAAACATTAGAAATCAAGGTTTTTCTCTTCTTTCCTTTTCCCCAATCTGGAAGGCCAGCTGTTAAACATTTACCACCATACCACTGCTTGGGCTTTACTATATCAGTAAGCGTTGGCCAAATTCCAGCTGCTGGTATATCTCTCTCTCCTTGTCTAAAGCATCTCTTCCAAGTTGTGGAATGCTGCTCTGCCCTTGCAGGAAATAGGCTGTAAGTGTCCGGGGATTAATGCTCCTGAGAGCATCTCTCTACCAAAGACTGACAGGCATGTAAGTACTCCGGCTCCCTGGCCCCTTGGCTGGGATTGGGTTGACTCACAGTGTTCCCCACAGGATTGAGCTCCAGTGGCTCACAGCTGGAGCTGTCTGAAGAACAGTCTTCACTGACTGCTTTCTCTTGCCTATCCCACATCCCCACTTCTCTGCAAGTATTTTCTGCACCTCCAAAATCAACCACTTGTACTTGAATTCTTGCCTCATGTCTGCTTGTTGGCAACCCAAACTAAGATTGCTTATGACTTAACCTCGCTGGGCCTCAGTTTCCTAATTTTGAAATGAGATATTAGTCATTGACTCACAGGCAGGTTAACTGAACATAGAAATGAAGCTGACCCTGAGCAGAAATGAGTGTACTTGAAGTCCTAGAACAGTGCCTGGGACATGCTTAGAAAACATGATCAAGAGTGCCTAGTACATACTCAGCGCTCAACAAGTGATCTACCAGCCCCCCTATTGCTAATGCGACTGGTCGCATCTCCTTCAGTTACATGTGATCAAAGCCCATCTCAAGCGCATTTAAGCAAAACTGGTATTAGTGGCTTATGGAATGGAAGGAGCTGATACATGGACCTGGGACTAGGGACTCAGTGACACCAAGATGGTTTATCCATCTGTCTGTCACCTTTCCTGGTGTTAGCATTTCTGAGTGAATCGGCCTTACTTTGTCCTACCATAGAAGAGCTCCTCTTATGTAGCAGGAAACTTGGAATGAGTAAGAAAAAACCTTTGTGGCACTAAGCTACTAATATTTGGGGTTTTATTTGACACTGCAGCATAGTCACCTTATCCTGACTAACAGAGAACTTTCCCCTCATTGTTTATAATCGTCTTAACTACCTTACAAGGAAGGTCTTCATGTCTCCATTAATCAGGTAGGAAAACTGAGGTTCTGACAGGTGGAATAGCTTCCTCAAGATCCCCCAGCTGGTAAGCAGCAAATCCAGGATTCAAACACAGTGTTGACTGGTTGTAGAACCTGCTTTCTTGCCCCACCACCCTGGGGGTCTTGAGACGTAAATCAGGATTGGGGTGGGGGAGGAAGGAGGCAGGGAAACTGACAAATCAGATGATGTGAAAATGAATGTCAATTGTCAATTTTGCCCACCTCCTGCCAAAACTGCAACTGTGAGATTTAACAGATTACAGAGTCCTGCTCTTGGAACATTTTCAGAAGAGCTGTTCTGAGCATTTGCTAAACACTCTCAATGTATCTTCAAAGACTCCCTTCATATTTCATGCAGGCAGGCAGAGCAGGATGATAATGAGTGCTAATGCCTCTTCGTGTGAGTCCCGCAGGACTGTTCTCTGTAGTCCCTCATTAAAGCTGCATGTGCACTTTTGAATGAATGATGTCTGGCATCTGGACCAGATGTCAGAAGGGCCACAGGTACGAGAGCCCTCAATCTTTGGCCAACTGGCTTCTGCCCAGTAAGGCATTCTGGCAGACTTCCCTTGCTCTCAATGCTAGTGTCCTCCGCATGCCTCCTTTCTCATGACAACTGCTTTTACCCCCTTTCCCATCCCTGTCACTCTGAACTCCTAGTGGGGTCCTGCCTCCACCTGCCATTGATTGACTTGACACCAAAGCCCTGAAACAATAGTACTCTGGCCCCCTGGCCACACATGATTGGTTCAGAGGTTGGCACATGCCCTAAGCTGGGCCAATCAGAGCCCTTCCCTGGGATTTTGAACTTGAAAGCAGAGAGAGCATCAGTCAGTCCTTCTCTATGGTAGAGCCTGTGAGACATGAGGCGAGGGACTGTAGGTGGCCTCATCAACTCCCACAGGCAGCAGGCTCATCTGCTGTGAGAAAGAAACAGTTGACAGAGGCAGAGATGAAGAGCAATGAGTTCCTGCTGGAATTCAAGTGCTCGGTTTCCATTCACTCATGCGGTTCTGTTCTGGTTACTCTTCCTTTGACTATAGCTTAACAGTGATGGGTGCAGCCTCTGGAGCCAGACAAGCTAGGCTCAAAACCTGGCTCACAGCCTAGGTGTGTGACAGCAGTTTTTTGCCATGTCTAAAGTGGGATAAATGAGAATACCAACCTCATAAGGTGGATGTGAGGAACAAAAGAGATACATTTCAAGTGCTTGGAATAGCACCTGAGAGATAGAAAGCTCATCATAAATGTTTCTTCTTCCTCCTTTTCCCCATCCTCCCAACAACAACAACATATTATTAAGTTATCAAATAGTACTACTAATAATTGGATAAATATTATTTCCCCCAGCATTACTGATATATAACTGACATATAACACTGTGTAAATTTAAGGTGTACAACTTGTTTATTTGATAGGCTTATATATTGCAAAATGATTACCACCACCCCATCATGTCACATAATTACCATTTTTCTTTTTGTGTGTGGTAAGAACGTTTAAGATCTATTCTCTTAGCAACTTTCAAGTATATAATATAGTATTATTAATTATAATCATCATGCTGTACAATAGATCCCCACAACAAATTCATCTTATAATTGGAAATTTGTATTCTTTGACCAAATCTTCTCATTTTCTTCACCCCTTGGCCCTGGTAACCAACATAATATTATTATTTATAATAACTATAATGTTATATCTAATAGTCACCTATCTAATACTATTACTAAGACTATCATATTATAGCTAATGATAACATTATATCTAACAATAATAGTAATAACTACAGATTTTCCAGTATCCTTCTAATGAGTTGGGCTTCTATCACATGTAACAAATATCATTGAGAAACTTGGGAGAGGAAAGAGTCCCTCAGAGAAGTTGGTTGGTGGGGCTGAGGCTGGAACCAACTTCATCAGTCATTGGATGCAGGGTCTGACAATCAAATATGCTCTACCAATGACCTGAGGGCCTTGGAAACGGGAAGAGGCGGGACTTCTGCCTAAGCTGTGGAGAGAGATGAGGTGCTTTCCACAAATTGAGAATGTAGAGATGGGAGCTCAGGTTCGCAAGCTTGGAGTTCCCCGCATGAAATTTGAACTTGGCTCCATACCTGGATGGCAAAGAGAGGAAAAGGCAGGCTTCTCCAGAAGAGTAGGTTTTAACAAGTCTTGGGTGCTGCAAGATGAGGAGCTCTGAGCCCCCACCACCAGAATCTTAATATTTATACCAAGGTCTTAACGGGGCTCAGTCACGTGCACCGTCCAGGTGGCCCCCTGACATAGGCTTTCCCAAGGCTGTGTCCTTGAAAGAGCCCCTAGCGCAGGAAGAGTGGGTGGATCATTTGTGCCAAGGACAGGTGAGGGCAAGGAACCTCCCTTGCCCAGTGTAGGTGTTAACCTGCCATAGTGTCCTCTCCGTGACCTCCAACAAGCTGGAACCTGGGAATAAGAAACTGCCTTCCTGCGCGGCCTACCTGGCCAAATGAAGGGAAATGGGGAGTGTGGGCGTCTAAAGATTGAACTGGAGCCTTCACTCAGGCTGCTCCATATAACTGAAGTCCTTTCTGCTTTTTATTCTGGCTGGAAGTCTCTATTTAGCTTGTGTGTGTGTGTGTGGCAGAGACAGAGAAAGTCAGAGAGGGACAGATAGGGACAGTCAGACAGGAAGAGAGAGAGAGAGATGAGAAACATCAATTCTTCATTGTGGTTCCTTAGTTGTTCAATGATTGATTTCTCACATGTGCCTTGAGGCCTACAGCAGACCGAGTGACCCCTTGCTCAAGCCAGTGACCTTGGGCTCAAGCTGGTGAGCCTTGCTCAAACTAGATGAGCCCGCGCTCAAGTTGGTGAATTCAGGGTCTCGAACCTGGGTCCTCCACATCCCAGTCCGACGCTCTATCCACTGCGCCACTGCCTGGTCAGGCTCTATTTAGCTCTTAACAACCAGAATCTCTACCAGCCACCCCAGGACACCTCCATGGAGGAGAGCAGAATCAAGAGACGGAGAGGATAATTCCACAGTATTGTCTGGGCTTCTAAGTCACACTGTATCTGAACTCAGCCCTTCCCCTGGGCTCCTCACACATGTGGAGCAATGAATGCAGTTTGCTTAACTGGTTCCAGTTGCTTTTCTGTTGCTTTGCAATGGAGAGAGGCCCGGCCAATACCAGCTTCAAAGTAATCAGGCCAGAGCCAGGTGCCAGCTATATTAAACATTTGAAGCTTAAAAGGAAAAAATTATGAGGGCTGCAGATTCTGAGCACATACTCTGGATCAAGGACGGGTTATGGACCGCCAGGCTGTAGTCATCACCCTGAATCCGGAGGCAGGGCTGGGCTGGGAGGGCCACGCACTACATACAAACTAACATTCGGGAATGGCCGCGGCATAAATCAAGGCTCCAGGACAGGTATGTGTGCTTCCTTAAACGGGGGAGTGTAGTGCAGCCCACCGCTGATGGATGAGAAGGGCTCAGCGTGAGTCTGAGGGGTCCTCATTGTTCAGGAGTGCTTTATGTAGTGAGGTTCTTGTTAAAGGATGGTGGAAAGGAGAAATTAAGAAAACCAGGGTTTTTTTTTTTCTTTTGGTTGGTTTCTGTGCTATGGTTTCATTTGTTGAGTCCCTACAATGTGCTAGACACTGCTTATTATCTTGATAACCCCAACTATTAACACAGTACCTGTATCCGGTGGGCATCTGGCACCTGCCGTGCTGAGCTGTCAGTGAACGGAGTGGCAGGGCTCTGTGACGCCCAGCCAGGGGCTGCACAGAGAACAAAGGACTTGGAGAGGAATGGGTGTTTTCTGGTTCCCAGTGGAAGTAAATCCAGCGATGTGCCTTGAAGGTGATATTGTAAGGGTTGACTTCTGCACATACCACCTAACCTTGAGAACTTTCTGGGACCTATTCAGTATCCTGATGGCTTAGACAGCCAGGCCCATCTGGCTATTTGGTGAAGATTTCATCATACTACTGGTTTATCCTTCCCTTGTCCCTAAAATACAGTAGGGACTCAACAATGTGTACAGGTTGGGATTCAGAAAGAACCACACCTTCGCTAGAATATACTTCTTTGAAATGCTTAGATGGGTGAAGACGGACGGGGTCTGGGGATTGCATTTCAACCTAAAGATAGAAAAATCCATGTATAAGACAGTAAATGGATTTGCTTGGCCTTCAGATGGGGTTATGTTCGACTTAACATTGTTTTAAGTAAGTTTGAATTAAAAGCAAACATTTAAAAGTTAGAAGAGTTTACATTAAAAACTTTGAGTTTCTCTTAAAAATCAGAATAGGGAATACCTCACATTCCTGTAGAGCAGTAGTTCTTAACCTGGGTTTTATCGAACCCTAGGGGTTCGATGAGTCTGTCTCAGGGGTTCGGAGAAGCCTCTGCCGCAGAGGCCAGAATAAAGTAAGACCGTAATTTGTTGTGAGTTCATGCACTTTGTTGGTTTTGTTCTTTGAGCAAGGTGATGTTCATGCACGGCTCATTTTGTGCACCAGTAAAAAAACATATACCTATGTCTTGAATTTGGGGAAAAAAATCATATTTTATTTATCACTAAAGAAGGGTTCGGTGAATGCGCATAAGAAACTGGTCGGTTAGGTACCTCAAACAAGGTTAAGAACCACTGCTGCAGGGGAGAAGCAGTTTTCCCCTTGAGACAGACCACAAGCTCTCCAGTTCACCACCCCTCCCTATTGTGTTATGCCCAGACTGCTTCTCTCACTTTTTTTTTTTCCTCCTGTGTGCCCTGGTCAGGAATCGAACCCGGGACTTCCACATGCCAGGTTGACACTGTACCGCTGAGCCAACCGGCCAGGGCCTGCTTCTCTCATTTTTATTACTGACTAGTTCTTATAGACATTTGGGTTTGGGATTCTTATTTTGGAGTCTAAGCTGAAAGATCAGCTATTCTTGGTTTTTATTACAGCTTGGCTTTTTTTTATTAACTAAAGAGGGATAAAGATTAAATAGATTCAAGCTCTGGTCGGTTAACTCAGTTGGTTAGATCATCATCCTGAAATGACAAGGTTACAGGTTTGATCCCTGGTCAGGGCACATACAAGAAGCAACCAATGAGTGCACAGCTAAGTGGAACAACAAATGAATGCCCCTCTCTCTTTCTCTCTTTAAAGTCAATCAATAATAAAAATAAGATTCCATAGTTTTTCCATCCCTTTTTGGAGATAAGGAAACTGAATTCAAGTAGAGGTTAAAATCACTTACCCGAGGTCATGTGGCAAGAAAGTGCTGGTTCTAGAGAGTTAAGTGTCTTCCTCCTTGTGGACCATGAGTACAGCTTCTCGTCCTTTTTGACTTGGCCGGCAGGGAACTCAGAACCACATTTTCAGAGTCAGTTTAGTAACTGACCTTCTGGCCCACGTCTCTTTATTCTGCCTCCCATCCTGCTCTATTCCTGTCTTTACTCCTTATTCTAAATTACTTTCCTCTAACCCCAGTTTTTAATTTACATTTTATAATTTTGTTGTACACATTTCTTGGAGTCTACTGTAAGTTCTATTTGGGCAGTGATCGCATAAGTACAATGCAATGACTTTTAGAAGTCTAAGAAGGCTTGCGTCACCACCCCCAACTCCATGCCGGATGAATTGTTACAAACAGACTTAGACTGTGGCTCTGTCTGTACCACTGCCAGATTTTTTTTTTAGCTTTTTGCCAACAATAATGTATTTTGTTTTCCTGGCCCAGGCTCATGGCTTCAGCTTAGAGTGGCTATGACGTGCCAGTCCGGTGTTGGTAGGAGGTTGGCAGCCTCCTCCTCAGGCAGGTTGCGTGGGTGGAACTGGGTTGGGGGCAGCTTCACCATCTGCCTGGCATCTGAATCTTGGTTGCAGAAAGAATTCCAGGCTCTGCTGACTTTTGTTCTGTCTGCAGCAGCTTTCCCCTGACATCCTGCATATCTGCCGATCCGCCTTTCCTGCAGAGATCCAGAGAGACAAGTTCCAGCCGAGCAGTTCTGGTTTGTCTGATTTTGACCATGACCCCCCCCCCCCCATCCCCTCTCTCACCTCATCTCACCCCACCCTGCCAATCCATCGTTTAAAACCAAACCCAGCCTGACCAGGCGGTGGCGCAGTGGATAGAGCGTTGGATTGGGATGCGGAAGACCTAGGTTCGAGACCCTGAGGTCACCAGCTTGAGCATGGGGGCCCATCTGGCTTGAGCAAAAGCTCACCAGCTTGGACCCAAGGTTGCTGGCTCCAGCAAGGGGTTGCTCGGTCTGCTGAAGGCCCGCGGTCAAGGCACATGTGAGAAAGCAATCAATGAACAACTATGGTGTCGCAATGGCAACAAAAAACTAATGATTGATGCTTCTCACCTCTCTCTGTTTCTGTCTGTGTGTCCCTGTCTATCCCTCTGTCTGATTCTCTCTCTGTCCCTGTAAAAAAAAAAACAAAAAGAAAAAACCAAACCCAAACATTCAAAACAGAGGGCCACTTTAATTTATGTTGGCTGTTTTCAGGGTAGGGAAGGGAGCTCAAATTTTTTTGAGGTCTTCTTCTATACCAGCTAATATGCCCTGTTCTTTGCCTGCTTCTCTTTGATTGAGTATAACCCAACAATGGAGTCTCAGACCCTGTGTGCTCTGATCCCGGCTGACTTCTCTACCTGCACCTTCCTTCCTTGCTTCCTCCAGACGGGACTGGCCTCCCTCTGCCCCCCCCCCTCCCACTACAAGCCCAGTTCTCTGCAGCCCTTCTCCCGTTACCTGGATCTGTGCTGGGAAGGCTTGTGCCTCCGGTCTTTGCTTGGTTGGTTCCTTCACACCCCCGAGGTCCCAGCTGGAGTTTCCTTTGAGGCCTTCTGTGATGCTGAAGTAGGTGATTCTCTCACAGACGCCTTCTCCTTCCCCGACAGCACTCTTCTACACGGTTAGTACCTTTTATACTTGATTTTTACAAGTGTGCTTCTTTCATTCTACTGTAAGTCTGTTTCTTCCACTCAAAGTTTCATGAAGGTGGAGTCATGTGTGTCTTGTTGTATCCCCAAGTGTCTGGCACATTATAGGTGTTGGATAAATGTTTAGTGAATGAATGGACTCTCAATCCCATGCTTTAAATGTTATTGTTGTAATTAATGCTAACGGCTACTACTAATCAGGCGCTGACTATGTGCCAGGCACTACGTTGACTTTTTTTCCTTAATATCTAGCATCTTATTTAATTCCACGGTGATCCTAGTGGGATGGATTGTATTATCTCCATTCCTCAGAAGGGGAAACTGAGGTTCAGGTCTTTGCTCAAGGCCACTCAATTAGTGAGAGAGCTGGGATCGGAACTCAGGTTTTCAATACCAAAGCTGTGCTCCTTCCTCTCTGCTACCGTGTTCCTCTCCGGAGGAGTCCTTGTACTGCCGGGGTTTATTGAGGCATGGGAGTCCTGCAAGGAGGAAGGGCTTGCCAGGTGGGAAGGCCCTGTAGGTGTCAGCTAGGAAGGAAGGCAGACGAGGAGGCGTGCTGAGGGATGTAGCTTTGCCTAGCTGGGCTGGCTGAGAGCTGGGCGGAGGTTGGGTTCACATCAGTTCTCTTAGTCTGCCTGGCTGCCAACACAAAATAGCACAGAGAGCAGACACTGGCTGCTCACACTTCTGGAGGCTGGGTGTCTGAGATCAAGGTGCCAGCAGAGCTGAGTTCTAGTGAGGGCTTCTCCCTGCCTTGCAGAGGGCTGCCTTCTTGTTGTGTCCTCACATGATAGGGAGAGAGGAGCAGAGGTAAGGGAGGAAGGTATCTCTTCCTCCCCTTTCTCCCTCCCCTCCCCTCCCCTCCCCCTCCCCTCCCCTCCCCCTCCCCCTCTCACCCCCTCTTTTCCCCTCCCCTCCAAGGAATTGAACTGGCAACCTCTGCACTCTGTGATTATGCTCCAGCCAACTGAGCTATCTGGTCAGGGCTTAATTTTGTATTAATTTTTAGAGAGATAGAGAGAGGAAAGGAGAGAGAAAGGAGAGGTAAGGGAAGCATTCATTTGTTGTTCCACTCAGTCATGCATTCTTTGGTTGCTTACCATGTATTCCCTGACTGGGGATCAAACCCACAACCTATTGTTTCAGGAAGATGCTCTTAATAGACTGCTCTAACCGTCTAGTGCCAGGGTATTATTTTCTTATTCTTTTTTCTTTTAAGTGAAAAGAGGGGAGATAGTAAGACTCCTGCATGCACCACAACCGGGACCCACCTGGCAACCCTTGTCTTGGGTTGATGCTTAAATCAACTGAGCTATTTTTAGCACCTGAGGCTGATGCGGTTGGACCAACCAAGCTATTCTCAGCACCCCTGGGCTGATGTTCAAACTAATTGAGCCACTGGCTGTGGGAGGGGATGATGGAGAGAAGGGGGAGAGGTTGGGGGAGAGAAGCAAATGGTCACTTCTTTTGTGACCATTGAATATGGGACATCTGTATGCTGGGCTGATGATCTAGCCACTGAGCCCACTGGCCAGGGCTAGTCTTTCTTATTTTTATAAGGATTCAGTCTTATTTAATGAGAGTCCCACCTTTATGACCTCATTTAACATTAATTACCTCCTAAACACCCAGTCACACTGAAGTTAGGGCTTCAGCATATGCTTTGGGGGTGGAGGGATGGTGACACAGTTCAGTCCATAGCAAGTTCCCAGAGGGCTTTGGGGAGCCCCATCTTTGGGGCAGATAAATATACCTTTAAACCCTGCCTGGCCCTTTCATAGTTGTTGGACCCTGCTTTTCTAGCGTTAGTTTCTTTCTCTGACATGGGAATGCCTACCTGCTTCATAATACAGTTATTTTCTATTTGTATTACTTACTGTCATTACCACTATTCTCGAGCAGCCTGACTATAACTTTCCTGTCTTTTATTCCCTACCCTTGAGTTGTTTGAAAGTTATTTTTAAAAGTCTTTGAAATGTCCTTTTCTGTATTTGGCAAAAGCGAAATGGAAATTGATAGCATTGTCACTGTGGAAGTCCCCTTCCTCGGGCTGCCTGGCTGGGGGAACAACTCAGGGAAGACACAGAGGTTTCCGTTGAGACGGCTGGTTTGCTATTGTGTGAGCGTTTCCTGTGAGACCTGGTCTGTGCTCTTCTAAAGCCATTTCTTCTCTTCTAGTTCCCCCTCTGCTACTTGCCTGCAGTGTCAGGTCCTCTGTGTCTCCGCTGGACTCAGAAATCCAGGCAGCAGGAGTCAGACCCCAATTGAGCCACTTCCAGATGAAAAGCCCTTCAGTGGCTTCCTTTTGACTTAGAATAACATCCAAATTCTTCACCATGGCCACAAACCCTGTGGCCTCCTCCTGTCTCTTTGCCCTCCTTCACTCATATGGCCTTCCCTTGACTCCTCAAATGCCCCACTTTTATTTTTTTCCAGCCCCAGGGCCTTTGCATGAGCTCATCTCTCTGCCCAGAACTCTCTTTCCCCTTTGTCATGGCTGTCTCCATTTATCTCTGTGCAAGTGTCACCTTTTTAGAGGCCCTTCTCTGAACCCCGTTGAAAATAAACACCTAATAAAAGAAAATAAACCCCTTCTATGCCCAGTCATAGTCAGGCATACCTCAATTAGGGTTATCAGAGAAAAACAGGGGGCCCAGTTAAATTTAAATTTTAGATAAACACCAAACAACTTTCCAGTTTTGTATAAGATGCTGTGTGTGTGTGTATGTGTGTGTGTGTGTGTGTGTGTAAGGATGGGAGACAGTGAGGCAGACTCCTTCATGTGCCCTGACCGGGATCCACCTGGCAACCTCATCTGTTGCCAATGCTTGAGCAACAAGCTATTTTTAACACCTGAGGAGGCTAATGCGCTCAAGGGAGCTATCCTCAGTGACCAGGGCCATGCTTGAACCAATCAAGCCACAGGCTGCAGGAGGGGAAGATGCTCACTTTCTCCTGTGTGCCCTGACCAGGAATCGAACCTGGAAAGTCCATACACCAGGCTGACTCTCTAGCCATGGAGTCACCGGCCAGGGCTCATATGGAACACTCTTGTACTAAAAATTATTTATTGTGTATCTTAATTTCCAATTTAACCAGGTGTCCTGTATTTTACTTGCTAAGTCGGCAGCCCTGCCCTCAAGAGAGACATGTTGAATGAATGAATGTGGCATACTGAGCACAGAGCCTGGCATACAGTGGGTGCTAAGTGAGCGTTAGCTGTCGTTTTCATCTTCCCCCTCATCCAGTCACTTCTTGGCACTGCTGTCTCCTTGTTCCCCTTCCCCTCTTTGGAGACAGGCGAGAAAGTGTTTTGTACCAGAGGAGTGTCACCAGGCTTTTTAGGATAGCGGAAAATATTCTTGCTGCAGCTCTGGAGCCCGACTGCAGTGGTATTTGGCAGGGAAACGCAGTGAGTTATCACAGAGCATTCCCTCCAGTACTGGGTCATGCAAATATTTATTGCGAGCATTAAATAATAAATGGAACAGCCTGCCCAATGGTAAATCTGTCATGTTTGGTTTCAGCCAGGAGTTGTGATGGCTCCAGAATTGCTGCCCGTTCTGCTGCTTCTGCCTGCCCCCAGAGGGGCAAGGCAAACAGCCCAGTTCTCCAGGGTGGAATCAGCAGGCTGATTAGACACCTGGAAGCTGGCGGGGCGGCGGGAGATGCTCAGCCAGGCGTGGAAATTGGCAGGTGAGACCAGGCTGCGGCCCCAGAACCCACACTGATGAGATGCCGGGCAGCCCTGCACTCCTGCAGTCACGCCGCACCCACAGTTCTCAAGGGGTACCGTTTTGCTGTCCGCACCTTGAGTTTTCCTGCAGTATTTCCCTCCATGCGCATGTCAGCTTCACTCTGGCTGACTGTGTGTGTGTGTGTTGAGCTGGCTAGCTTTTGAAGGTGGAGTCAACATTCTACCTCCTTTCCTAGCCTGAGTGGTGGGTGAAAGGAGAGGAATGAGAATGTGTTTTAGACACTGAGAGGCGATGATGTTTGTGGGGCCCTGGATGTGTAGAACCACGTGGGCTCTTGAGCCAGTCGGATCTGAGCTGGAATTCTGTCTCTGCACTTTCAAGTTGTATGACGTTGAACAAGCCACTTAACCTGCAGGGCCCTCAGTTTCTCGAGCTGGGAGGTGGGAGAAATGATGGTCCCAGCTCCTAGGGTCGTTGTGAGGATTAAATGAGATCATGTTGGTAGAGGGTTTAGCAGAGTGTCTGAGACCTGGTGAGTGTTCAGGATATGCTAGTTCTAATGGCTAGTAATGGTCCAGAGAGGAATGATCTTGCCCAGACCTACAGACAGGGCTGCCTCAGTCAACCACGCAGGTGTAAGTCATATCCTGGAGGTTGGGGTGAACGCATTCTGGTCACACAGTTATTGAGTGGTGAAATTAAGGCTTCAACCTGGAATTTTAAGGCTCCCAAAATAATGCATTCTTCTACCCTAGTTCTACCTTAGCTCTTGTAGGATGCTGGGAAGTGTGGCCTGTGTGTGTGACCCCAGCCCTGATGGTGCGGTATTGGTGGTATCCTCACAATGGTGAGGGCTGGAGTTGGAACCTAGCTAGCGTGAGGCTGTACAGCATAGGTATACCTCGTAGGATGTGCCGGTCTTCAAATCACTGACAACTCAACTGGAAGTGGCTTGGACAATAATGGCCGTTACTGTTTTATAGAAGTCGGCCATGTGGTTAGTTCATTCAATGGCTTAGTTCAGTATTGTTGGCAAATTCAGTTTCTGTCCACCTGTCGGCACTTTTTTTGCTGTTCGTAGCAGGTGGCTCTTATCCTCAGTGATGCCTTTCATGGTCTTAAGATATACAGAAAGAGGAGACGACAGCCTAGCCTGCTACCTGTCCCTTTTTGTGGGCACTTTCCCAGGAACCCCTGCTGACTTCCCCTTGAATTTCATTGGTCAGAACTATATCACATACCCTTGTCTAAGCCAATCATTGCCAAGGAAGATGAAATGACCAGGACTGGCTCAGCTCTTTGGTTCTCAAAGTAAAGCCCACAGACCAGTATTATCAGCATCACCTGGGAACTTGTTATAACTATAACTTAAAAGTCTTGGGCCTCACCTTAAACCTGCTGAATCAGAAACTCTAGGGTAGAACCCACAATCTATGTTTTTTTAAATTTTTTTAAAGTATCACAAATAAATTTACTTAAAATTAGCCCCGTTACGTATTTTTGAAAACTTTCAGAACCTTTTTCTACCAACGTCCATTAACTAGAATAGGTTCATATGGAACCTGCCGTTTAATCCAGAGGATCAACTACGTGATGGGTGAGGCACACTCTGACACATTTCTCTTGTCATTGCGAGGCAGTCACAAACAAAACACAGCTCTTGCCTGGATGAGTAGGAACAATTCACTTTTTAAGAGAGCTTCCTAAAACATCTATGAAAGAGAACTGGTGATACTGGAAGAGTCCAAGCACCTCAATCGAATATAATTCTCTATTATTTCTTTCTTGGTTTAATTTCTGTAGCTCACGAAAACTTACTTCGGTCTTGTTGAGCTTGGAACAAGTGCGTGTCTGAGATTTCACAAACTTGAAAGACTTACCAGTAGCCTTTTAGCTTTTGGTATCATTACTGTCGCAGTGAAATGAGCATCTAAAGAAGGCATATCTAATTCATACTTGCATTCAGGATTGGAGGGTGTATTCCAGGCAGAGTCAGAGTAGCATGTTCCCTTCAAATAAAGGAAATATGGAGTCTGGAGAACTAGAGTGATCTGTTGCGCTGGGATGTCTTTCAAGTGAGGCAGGAGAAACTTTTCGCCCTGTGCCGAACAAAGAATTGCATTTAGTAGAGCTGCTGTTATTGGTATTACAGGGCAGGAAGTAGTCTCCTCTTTTGTGTCCCGAGGCTTTTCATTTAACTCTTTATCACAGTTATCTTCTTCAGGATTGAAGGCATTTTGAAGAACTTCAGCTTGCGCTTCCATTTTCTCATCTTGTACAGCATCACTGTAGTCAGAAACGAACTCCGTATTGACATCTATTTCTTGGAGACTGTCATCACCAATGCTCAAGAAAATTTTTAAGCAAGCACAGGTGACTGCTTCGGGAATGTCAGGGAGCTGCTGTAGACAGAGCTGTAACATCTGTATATCTATCTTTTCTAAGGCAACCTCTATTAAGCCTGAGCACAAGTGATAGAAAGCACATGTGTTTGGATACCCTGCATCAGAGAGTTCCAGGGATAAAAGGATGGTGCTGTTATACGTCTACCCAGAGGACTGTTGCTATGTCCCCAATAATCGTGTGAAAGTTAGGTGTTCGTTTAATGGCCAAAAATTTATGTAGTTCTACTTTCGTGTGTTTTTCTGAATCCTTCTCTCTCCTTTCTCTCTCTTTCTCTTTTAAATCTTTCTTTGTGGTTGATAAAAGTTGTCTGGATGCTGGAACCTCTGGCTATGGACTTGTTTAAATTTTTCTTCTCCTTGTAATTCTCTTTGATGGCTCTGAGTTCTGGAATCCAAGTCCATGTCCTGGTGAGGTTTCCCAGTTTACAGAATGAGGCACAGCGTGAGCGCCGGGATCTTGACAATGCCTGAGTTTTCCAAGAGCACCTGCTCATGATGACAATTCACACTTGTGTGGAGTTCCAGTTAGGACTTTTCCATGTCACATAAACACATTTTCCCATAATACCAGAGTTGACCACTGGTCCCTTGTAGTAATTCTTTTGAAATCTGTAGTGTTTGAAATTCCGTGTTTCATGTGGAGGGGCAGTCCTTAGAAGCTGATGGAGGTGGCCCCAGGACTGCTACGTCATCTTGATCCAGGACATTGACAGCAACACCATTTCAAGCATTTCCAGACACGACAGTCTTGAGCATGCACAACAGTATACTCTCCAGTTTGAAAGTTGCTCACAGCTGGACATGTTACAATTTGACCTTGTTTCACGGACCAGAGCCCCAAGGGTTTCTGATCAGAAACCTAGTAAAATTAAGATAACATGCAATATTAAACAAAGTTAATTTCTGACTTTTTTTAAAAGAAATTTATAATTAAAATGATAGTATTCAACAAGTTTTCTGAATTAAAGAAATAAATAGTCACAAAAAGACAAATACTGTACGACTGACTTAGACAGAGGGTACTGCAGATCACACGAATTCCTCCTCCCGGGCTGCAGTCGTGGGCGAACCAGTGCACCGCCACACATCCTTCCTGGCAGGCTTCAGGCTTTCTCTCCCTCATTGAATGAGGCTTCCAGGCGATTCTGATGGACACTAGACCAGGATCTTTACCTTGTAAAGAGCCAGATAGTAAATATTCTAGGCTGGTAGCCATGCAGTCTCTGTAGCAACTACTTAGCTCTGCTATTGTAGTGTGGAAGCAGGCATAGGTATATATGTAAATGAATGGGCCTATTTATTAAGAGAGATTTGAAATTCATGTAATTTTATTTTTGAGAGAGAGAGGCAGGCAGGAACGGAGAGCGATGAGAGGCATCAATTTTTCATTGTGGCACCTTAGTTGTTCATTGATTGCTTTCTCTATGTGCCTTCACTGGGGGGCTCCAGCCAAGCCAGTGACCCCTTGCTCAAGCCAGTGACCTTTGGCTCAAGCCAGTGACCACTAGGTCATGCACCATGGTTTGCCAATCCTGGCTAAGACTGATCAAGATTTGTCCCTGAAACTGTGCTCTTGAAACAGATAAAGCCCCAATTCCTTAAAAAAAAAAATTGAAACCTTGTTTACAAGGAAGAAGGGGCATGTTGCTGTTGTGTATTCACCAACAGTGTTTGTTAGAGCAAGCCCCCAAATGCTGGTCAGCAGAACCATTCTCATCAAGAATCAACGGGCTCAATGTCTTGCTTTTAGAGTTTAGACTCAGTTTTATTTCTTAGACAGCTGTTCTATCTTTCCACAAAAGACAATCTCCATTGTCCTGGAAAGATTTGACATAATCTGTTCTCATACCTGAAATTCCAGCTAATACCCCCAGGTGGCCTCAGAGCCTGGGAAGGTAACAGTACCTATGTCCAGGACACTATTTCAAGCTTCCTGTGCAATCTTTGTGACCCTCTAAGATGGGGTTCCCTACGGCTGTTTTATAGGTGGGCCAGCTGAGCAATGAATGGTGCATCAACAAGATTAGGGACCCAGTGTTGGGAGCTACAGTGTCACTCCCCAGTTCTGTGATTTTTCCGCCAGCTCTCTGGGCTACCTCCTGGCGGGTGGGCCCTCTTACGGTCTGGCTGCGACCCTCCCTCTTTCCTTAGTAGAAGACAATAATAAAAGTATTGGTAATGACAACAGCAATGGAAAAAAGCTACCATGTGAATGAGTCGTCACTGTCTTCCAGACACCATCCTAAGCACTTTATATATAGCATTTTCCTGAAGCGAAAAAACTGAGGCACCGAACGGTGATGTATCCCGAAGTTCCCACTAGTGAGGACTCAGGCCGTTATGCCCAGAGCCCAAGCTTGGTTAATTAGTAGGAGGAGGCCCTATACTAGAAGAGACTGGGAGAACCGCAGGATTGTGGGGGTCGAGAGTGACATTCCCCTCCCAGTGGACTCCTCCAAGTCCCCAGCTTCCTCGGGTTTCAGGAAAACTGGTGCCGACGTTGGTCCAACACAACCTGTGTTTCCCCCGTGAAAGAGGGGGCGGACTGATGGATGGTGGTCGAGGTCGCTCACCTCTTTATCCCTGAGGTCATGGAAACGGGGGGACCCAACAAAGAAACACTTCTCTGCGCCCACCCATTTTTTAAATGGACTAACCACCAAGGTGGAAACACAATAATTTATATTTCACTGCCCTTCGTTCCTTGCTCTGCTCTTTGTAGATAGTTGCTGGTGCTTCAGGGCAAAGATAATGAAAGTTTTTTCTAGTGTCAGACTCCCTTTTCCAGGAGACAGAGCCCCAGCATCAGCTAGAGCAGGAGATGTGGGCTCTGGGAGTCTGGATCGGAGAACCAGGGTATACACACAAATCCAGTTTTCCTAGAACAGGCTGGACTTGTAGTGATGGATAATTATCTTATAATTGACATTTTAGCACCCGCCAGCTTCTTCACTGGGTGTCAGGTTATGAGCAAAAGCAACAGTCTGGAATGGCTAGGCAATACCAGTTTGTTTTCCCCAGACGTCAGTTTTTGCAGTAAAGAAAGCCCTTGCTGGGTTGGCACTACAGCAGAATATGCGCCAGACCCTCACAAACAGGGATTATTGTCTCCATTATGCAGTTGCAGCTGAGACTCAGAGAGGTTAAGTAGCTTGCTCAGGATTCCACAGACTAAATAAAGAGCAAGATTTGAACCTAGGACTGTCTGTTACCCCCACCCCCTCCCCAAACCTGTAGTCTCCCAGTCTCCAGGGCTGTCTGGCTCTAAAGCCCACATTTTGTTCCCTGTGCCAAGCTCCGGTGGTGACTTGGATTCCTTCTCGAAAGTCTTGGCTACTGCCAGAGATGGAATGTGTGTGCCCTGCCCCAATTCATATATTGAAATCTTAACCCCCAATGTGATTGTATTTCGTGGTGCAGCCTTTCGGAAGTGATTAGGTCACGAGGGTGGAATTGGTCTAAGCACCCATGTCCAAGATCCGGATTCTCAGAACAATGCTAGCTGAAGATACACAGTAAACCCCGGTTGTGAGGAGATGGGCACAACCAGCTTCTGAGTTATCTTCACCCTCAACCTTTGACCCTGCCATCTTCGTATGAACAGAATCGCTTGCACCTGACTGAAGTGCTGGCATGGTATGTGCTCAAAAAGAAAGGAAAAACAAGACAGAGCTAGTCTGGAAACCACCGCCTCTCTTTAGCCCATGTTCTGGGAAAGGTCAAGCAAATTGTTGAGTTAAATAACGTGGTGGAGGAGTTAGCTGATGGTATGCTGGTAGTCATGCTGCAATATGTAAGTGTATCAAATCAAACCATTGTATCCCTTAAACTTATATAATGTTTTAGGCCAATTATATCTCAATTACAAAAAATTACTTTGACTGGGGGTGGGGGGAGAGGTTAAATAAGATGACATGGGAGGCAAGTTTGGGGTTTCACTAAGAAATATATGTGTCCCGGGGACATACTTCCCCACCTTGCAGATTTCCATCAACTAAGTAAAATGGTCACAGCTCCATGGCTGCAAAGCTGACTTTTGTTTTGACGTGAACTACTCTTACAAATCCAGAAAGATGAAGGGCAGGTCAGGTAACTCGTTTTCTTGAAACGGGTTACCAAACACGAAACACATGAGTGACAATAAGCATATTTGCACATCGGCCCCCTCCTCCCTCCTTTCTTGTGAATGCCTTTTCCTTGGCCTCTTCTCACGGACCCTGCAAGGGCTGTTCTCAGGCTAGTTCATGGGATGTGGATGGAGGAGAGCTGGCCTGTGGCTCTCACGGCCCCATCCCAGCCTCTTCCCTGTGTTCTGGGACATCTGAAGGCTGGTGCCTGTCATGTGGTCAGCTGTCAAGGAAGCTCAGTTTTTCTCCCTGAGGGTCTGATTTGTGGAACAAGCTGAAATTAGACAGAGCCCTTGAGGGTCCATGAGGGTGCGGTTCTGGCTCCCTGTGCTGCTGGCAGTGCCATCTGGTTGTCCTGGAGGGGCCAAGGGGTGTGGCCCCTACATTGATAATGTTGAGGGAAGAGCTGGCAGAGGACTGGAAGGCTGTCAGGTTGGTTGTTTTTGGGAACAAGAACAGGTGCAGAGGGTGCTGGGGAGGCGTAGCCAGCTGTTCCCAGGGCTCTTGGCAACTGTCGATAGTCTGTTCCCAGACAGCGTCTGTCTGGTCCCTCCTCCTTTTCCCTCCCCATCCCCTCACTGTCCCTCTGTGGCCTGAGACTTTCCCACCAGGCTACTGTAAGGACATGGTGTTGAACAAATTCTAGATCAGCTCTGTGCACAGTCCTGGGTATCAGTTTGAGAATGAAAAGCAGCTTGTCTTAGTCTGCCCAGGCTGCCATAACAAAACTTGATTTCTCATAGTTCTGGAGGCTGGAAGTCCAAGACCAAGGTGCCAGCCAAGTTCATTTCTGGTGAGGACTCTTCCTGGCTTGCGGACGGACACCTTCTTACTGTGCCCTCACATTGCTGAGAGATCTCTCTCCCTGTCCATCTTCTTATAAGGTCATTAATCTCATCATGAGGCCCCGTCCTTATGACCTCATTTAACCCTAATCTCCAACAGCCCCATCTGCAAAGACCATTACATTAGGGGTTAGGGCTTCAACATTTGAATTCTGGGGAGGTGGCACATTCAGTGCATAACACAGATCCTTAACTCATGCCTGTGCCACATGCAAGGAGTTGCCAGTCTTGCTTGGAAGCCCACTGCCTTGATAAGATCTGAGGTGACCTTTCCAAAATATACACCCAGAAATTGTGGGTCCTGCCGAGGTCATTTTAGACAACCGCAAGACCTCAGACTGTTGAAATCAAGAGGCCAAGGTCAGGGAGGGAGGCAGGAATGTGCAAGGCCATTGTGAGGAGGCTGGAATCCAGTGGAGCCTTGTGGAATGAGAGGGCTCGGAGGTATGAGGAAGGGGTGTTGTGGGCAGGGCGTGCCCAGGGAAATGCCCGATTGGCAGTGGAGGTGGGGCTGTAAAAGCTGGTGTGCAATCAAACAGAGACCCACTGTGCAGGGATCTGAACGCTTTCCTCTACCTGGCTCGTTCTTCCTGCCGAGCACAGTGAAGTCCACATACTTGCTCTTCATCATGGCAGGCTTTGGGTGTGGTCAAGAGCAGAGGAATGAAAGCCGGAGGCCAGGGTTTGAATCCTGGCTCTACCTCTTTTTCAGCCATGTGATCTGGGGCAAACCACTGAGTTATCACGCTTCAGGTTCCTCATTAGTAAAATGGGGGAAGTGACCTTTATGCCTCGTGTGGCTCTCTGGAGAGTATTAGGTGATGATGGATGAGAAACTATCTGGTAATCAGTGAAGACATTCAGTCATATCTTCTGAGCATCTGTCTTGTGTCCCAGTACCAACTGCTGGGGTCCACAGAAGAGGTTTAGGTGAGCGGGGTATGAATGGGCAGGTGGGCTCCTGGCTGGAGCTTCAGGCCCCCGTTGCCACTCACTTTCCCTGGCCTGGCCGAGTCATTCTGTGGTCCATTTGCCTCTCTGAGGCACCTGCTGAGGCCTGCATAGGTGGAGCTATTTTGTGAGTGCTGCACTTTCTCTGTGAAGCCATGGGAGGCTTAGCTGGCTCTGCCCTCCTCCTGGCTGTCCCATTGGCATGGGAGAGTGAGGCTTTACTGTCAGTCCCACAAGTCTATCTATACATCCTGTCCGTCCGTCCATCCATCCATCCATCCATCCATCCATCCATCCTTTCATCTTTCCATCCTTAGATTTAGGGAATTTCAGGTCGAAAAGGATTCCCTTTTTTTGTAAGCAAGGAGATGGAACCTAAAAAGGGGAATATATCTCAGCATAAATGACTGAACCCCGTTTCCGGGAAGATCCTGTGCTAGGGATTCAGGGTTGGATCAGATTTGTCTCTGTCTCACGTGGCTCAGGCCTGATCTGACTTCTCCCGAGCCTCCTGAACTCCTGAGCTATCTTCCCCACCCCTGCACCAGTGCCTAACCACTAGCAGAAAGGTTAGCCATGGCACTGCCACTGCTTCTAAGGGGGGCACCCTCCTACCCTCTACCAGCCATGGGACTCCAGCTGCCAGCCAGTGAGTGAACAGCTCCAAAGCACGTGTGAGAGCCTGACTTCTGGGTCCACTCTTGGTGTCAACTCTCCTGTCCCTTGGAGATGATTCACAGATGGCGATTTGCCATCAGGAAGTTTACTGGATGGGGAGCCACCCCGGAAGTAGTGAGGGAAGCAGGACTAGGGAACGGAGCAGACGGGCTGTGATGAGGTGGTACCTGAGACCTCGGCTAATCCGCTAGGACCTCTGGAGCTGGGGAAGGCCTTCAACCATGTGCCCAACAGTGACCATTCATAATGTGTGACTGCTCCCTGGGGGCGTGAACTTGGGTGGGACAGCTCCCTTTGGCCAAGGCGGATTTCTGGGGAGGACTCAGTAGTGAGCCCTAAGGAACCAGCACCCCAGGCAGCTGGGAAGTGATCTGAGACAACCACAACATCCACTGCCCCTTAAAGTCACTGTCTATACCAGGGGTCGGGAACCTTTTTGGTTGAGAGAGACATGACCGCCACATATTTTAAAATGTAATTCCGTGAGAGCCATACAATATGTTTCACACTAAATACAAGTAAATGTGTGCATTTTATGTAAGACTAACAGTTTTAAAGTACCAATGATGAATAAAATACTTCTTACCATTAATGTGACTTCTGGTGCTGCATGGTTTTGCTGATGGCTTTGTAGTCTGGTTGATACGTGGTGAGGTTAAGCTTCATGCAGGCATTGAGACTTCCATCTCTTAAACGGGATTGTAGGCTGGTCTTAATGTTCTTTAGATGTGAGAAAGACTGCTCACATGCATACGTAGAGCTAAACACTGTCAGTACAGCAATACTCACACGCTGCAGTGTGTGGTATGTGACGGGAAGTGCGTTCCAAGTTTGGACAATCAGCTGGTCCACGTGTTGAAGTTTTTTCATTTCTCCCCACTTGTGTTTGCTCGCCAACTCTGCTTGCTGTTGTGCAAGTCTTTCCAAATCTTCATTCAGTGACTTGAACTTATTCACCCACATGTCTGAGGCCTTCAGATCAGTAGCTTGTAGCTCAAAATCTCTGACGCAGACACCGGGGATGTAACTCAGGTCGGCACTGTCCACTGCACACTCGTGTGGATGGGTGATGAACTTTAAAAGATTTGAGTGTGCTCACGAAATTCTCCAAAGCACACTTTGAATGACTGCAGGAGATTAGATGTGAAGCCCGCTAGCTGCTGTAGATCAAGATGTTGAGCAGGGTCACTTGCTGTGCATGCGTCTTTAAACTCCTCCAGTTTTTCAAAGTGTAGTAAATGACCTGTTTCAATGTTGGCAATGAAGAGTTTCAGCTTGTTTTCAAATGCAAACACTACTTGTTGAAAGAGATAAGACTGTATTTACAGCGCCTTGCATTTTCACATTGAGCTGGTTCAGATGTTCAGTCATGTCCACGAGATAGTAGAACTTCAGGAGCCACTCAATGTTAGCTAACTCAGGATGCTTGACGTTTTTCATTTCAAGAAAAGTCTAGATTTCACTCAGACAAGCTGCAAAACGGCTGAGCATCTTCCCTCTTGACAACAGACGCACATTGCTGTGCAGAAGTAAACCAGGATAATTATTCCCAACTTCATCCAGCTGGGTTGGTATGGTGTTTAAGAAGTCCAGTTTCAGCAGTACATTGAGCTCCACAGAGACAATGCTGGGGCCAGTGTGAGCTGACAGGCACTGGGCAGCTCTGTGCTCACTGAGGAAGGTCATTAAACAGGGCAGAGGACATCCCGAGGGCCCGAGAGCCAGAACATCATCATGTGCTTTTTTTGTCAAACCTGGCAGGTGGGGCTTGAGGAGAAGCACCCAGATGCTTCCGTCCTCTTCTCAGGGTGTTCTGAGCACTCAGAGAGCCGGGAGACCACATCTGCTGAGGACAGAGGACAATTTGAAGACATGGTAAAGGTGGACAAGGACTGTTAGGAAAGAGAAATTAAAACGTACATCCCTCCTAAAGGGGAAAGAAGAAAGAAGTGCAAAGATCCCAGTGCACTGAAGGGACCTTCTTCTGCCCTGTTCCTGTTTTGTGCTGTGTATCCGAGATCAAAGGGGAGCTGCGGCCTGTCCCTGGGTGATGCTGCAGAGAGCTGAGGGAAAGGTGGACTCACTCACACATTGTGGTGACCGCAGCAGGACAGAGGGAAGGCTGCTGAGCTGAAGGGAAATGCAGAAGGGAAGTGCGGAAGGGTCAGTGCTGCCCACCAAGCTAAAGGAGAGCCCATTGAGGCAGGAAAGGGCATCACCAAGGCTGAAAGCAAGAAAAAAAAGGAAAAGAAGGAAGATGAGGAAGATAAAGAGGATGAAGAAGATGATGATGAAGTCGATTCTGCTGCAGTTTCTTTTCATTGTTTATAAAGCATTTAACCTCCCTTACACAACTCATTCCTTTTATTTTATTTCATTTTGAGAGAGAGAGAGAGAGAGAGAGAGAGAGAGAGATAAGAACAATGAGCTGCTCCTGTATGTGCCCTATCCCGGGAATCGAACTGGCAATCTCCAGGACAATGCTCCAAACAACCAAGCTATCCAGCCAGGGCTGGCTGGCTTGCTTGCTTGCTTATTCATTTATTTATTTATTTTTATAGAGCGATAGGAAGGGAGAGGGAGGGGAGGGGAGGAAAAAGGGAAGCATTCATTTTTTTGTTCCATTCAGTTGCGCATTCATTGGTTGCTTCCCATGTGTGCCCTGACCAGGGATTGAACCTGCAACCTTGTCATTTTGGGACGACGCTCTTAACTGACTGAGCTAACTGGCCAGGGACCACAACTCAAACTCATTCTTTTTAAAGTAAAAAATTGAAATGGAAGGCATTTTGAAGGTTTGTTTTTAAACTGTGCAGCACCTTTCTTTGGTATACTTACCACACTCCTGAATGTGTCTTTGGATAGCCCTGTCCTGGTGGTATTTTCAGTAGCCACCAGCCTCTCCTGGTACAGAGTGGGGGCTGTGAATTGGCATGAACACTTAAAGCAGGTTCCTGTTGGTGCACAGCACAGATTTAGCTACGCATGGGGATGGTAGTTTTTCCTCTTCGTCGTCTCTGATGGAGCTTATACAAAATAATTACTGTTCTGTTAACTGAATACCACTCTGTGATTGCGAAAAATAAAATAAAAAAATAAAGCTGTTTTATTGACATTCTGAATGCTTCTAAGTAAATATAATTTTTTTAAATTAAAAATAATCTAGTTGCAATCACTTAATTATTGGGAGATTTATGTAGCTTCTGGCCTTTTGCTTCTCTCGGTGTACTGGAAGGCCGGCAGCACTGGGCTCGTGTTCCCACGTGGATGTAGTTGGTGGCACCAGATAAGAAGCAGGCAGCCCACCTTTCCATGGGGCATGCACTCCTGTTTGCTGCTGACCCCACCATTCTCTTTTGCTTTTCATCTCTTTCCCTTTCTTCATTTCTGTCACCTGCTCATGCTCTGCAGGCATCTTGGTTTGTGGTTCCTGTTTTATACAGACCCCTGAATTGAATGGCCTTTTCTGACCCTGTCAAACCTTGGGTTCCCCGAGGGGGCCCCAGCAGGTACTACACATGCAGAGGGAACCAAGGAAGTGAAGGCGAGAGCTCCAGGAAAGCCTAAGGCTCTCTGAAATCACAGAGTCATACAAATGTGAGTTCTCATTCTCATTATTAATAACAACTGAAGAG
Source organism: Rhynchonycteris naso (assembly GCA_037038555.1). Classification (NCBI taxonomy): domain Eukaryota; kingdom Metazoa; phylum Chordata; class Mammalia; order Chiroptera; family Emballonuridae; genus Rhynchonycteris; species Rhynchonycteris naso. Next base: position 186,433,838 of record CM073000.1, on the reverse strand, counting down.
CAGGAGACAAGGAAATTAGCCCCCACTGCAGGTTCCCTGAGCCCAGAAGGGTATTTGCACCATCATGATGGCATTTATCATTGACATTGGCAGCTATTATTAAACTATGTCAACTTGCAAATGCAAAATGTTTACCAAATGAACTAAAATGAACTGGCAGAAATAATATCGAGGCACTGTCTACCTGTAACTGTTCTTTCTATAAATTGCTATGGCATGGCCTTTCTCCAGGGCCTAGAGTCAACAAAGAAGGAAAGAAATGAGCCCTCTGGCTGTTGAAGGTGTTACTTGTTGTTCCGGCTGATGCCCTCTTTGTCTCACTGTCCCTCCGCCACGGCTGATGTGCAGTCTTGGACCTGGGAGACTGTACATCGTTGGCCAACGCTTCTCCCTGGGCACATTTATTAAAAAGAGGGTGACGTTTCTCTCCCTTTGTGTCTGTCTCTTTCCCAAATTGAAGTTATTGACTGCAATGCACCATTTTGAAGCTCAAAGTGCAGACAGTTTTGATAAAGTGTTTTGCTGTGATCTGCTAGTGGGCTGTACCTTGAAGACTTGATGGTTTATATAATTGTGTGTCTGTGGCTGCCTTAGCATTCCTGACTCCCACGTTGCTGTGCTTCTGCTTGATGCACATCCAGGACCTGCTGTAACCTGGCCCACCTCTTTCAGGGTCTTCTTCTACCCTGCCGTACGTACAGGTGTGTCACATGGGTTCACGGCTCTGTGCTCTCTCCTGTCTAAAATGTTCTTTCCTGCTGTGATTTGCTGTAGACATCTTCTTCTCTTCCCAGACTTTCTTTGATGATTTAGGAGTTTGCAGGACCTAAATCTTATAATTTTCAAAATTGTCTTCTAGTTCCCACGACCTCAGATGGAGCAACATAGCTTAAAGGGGAAGAAGAATGGCCTTTGGAGAGAGAATCATGTGGGTTTCAGTCCTGGCTCCGCCACTTGCTAGCTTGTCATCTGCAACATGCTACTATTTACCTCTCTGAACCTCAGTTTCCTCATCTGTAAAATGGGGATAGTGATAAGCCCTAAATCTTGTTCTTAAGATGAAGTGTGATAACGTATATAAAGTGTATGTAATCACAATGCATGCACATAATGAATGATTAATAGGAACAATGAACATAGTGTATGAGATGGGTTCCAAAGATAGCCTGACCTGTGACAGACCTTGGAAACCTTTTATGTATTTATTTATTTTTACTTTATGTTACTGATGACCATCTTATTAATACAAAAATAGCAGTGATTAATCTGTATATGATGTTCAATTAGTTAACATATTAATGTTGTTTTCCTCATGAGTGGTTTACAAATGCCTGGGGTTTATCACAGTCGTTATCACTTTTATTATATTGATGAATTTGCCACACATCATTTCAGGTACCTTGAAATACATACATGTCATAATGAAGAACAAAGGAAAGAAGTATGCATTATCTTTTTTATTCTTAGTGAGAGAGAGAGAGAGATACAGACAGACAACAGATAGGAAAGGAGAAAGACAAGAAGCATCAATTCATAGCTGTGGCACCATAGTTGTTCATTGATTACTTCTCATACGTACCATGACCCGGGGGCTCCAGCCAAGCCAGTGACCCCTTGCTCAAGCCAGCGACCATGGGGTCAAGTTTATGATCCCATGCTCAAACTGGTGACCTTGTGTTCAAGCTGGTGAGCCCCCACTCAAGTCTTTGTGCTAAGCCAAAGACCTCAGGGTTTTGAATCTGGGTCCTCAGCAGCCCAGGTTGATGCTCTATCCACTCTGCCGCCCCCTGGTCAGGCACATTATTATTTTTTTTAATAGTCTTTATTTTTTAGAGCAGTATTAGGATCACAACAAAAATGAGAGGAAGACACAGAGATTTACCACCTGTATAATTCCTTCCCTGGGTCACATGTAGCTTCCCCATTATTGATGTGCCCCACCAAAAATACACTTGTTATAATTGATAAATCTACATATATTGACACATTATTATCATCTGAAGTCCATACTTTACATTATGGCTCACTCTTGGTGTTATACATACTGTTACCTTGTTAACCTTTTAAATTGAAATCGCATCATCTCATGTTTTGCTTCTAGGCTCCGTTTCCCTAAAAGGCAAGTGCAGAGACAGATCTAACTAATTTAAGTTTTTGGTTAATCAAGGACTTGTTACCGTCCAATGGCATTGCACTGATTTTAGGATAAAGACCAAAATTCTCAGTGTGGTTTACAAACTCCCACATGATCAGGACACTGTTCATCTCTCCAGCTTCATATCCCACTTCTATTTGCTCCTTGGGTTTGACACGGGGCCACAGGGTCCTTGCACAGGCTACTCCTCCCACAAAATTACCTTAATTCATATTACCTAACCATTTCACTTCTATTCATTTGTCAGAGCCCAGGCATGTCCTCTGGAATGTCCACTTTTTCTGGTTTCTGATTACATATACATCACTGTGTTTACTTGATTAATGTTTGATACCTCCAGTTGACTGTGCACTCCATGAGGACAGGGATCAAATCACTATAACACCTCCAGCATCTAAGACAGCAACTGACCTGTTATGGCCATTCATTAAATTATTTGTTGAATGCATTGGGGAATAGATGATTTATAGTTTTAGGAATGTGTGCTGTCAAGCTATTTGCTTGAAACTACAAAGTCGTATTCTTGAATAAGGAAGGACCAAGAGGCATGTCACCGGAAGACAGAAAACAGCATGGTGGACAGGCAGAGGGTTGCTTTTGGCACTTGGTAAATGGGCCGTTAGGGAGGGTTTGTGAAGGAAGTGAGCATGTGTTATGTCTGTCAGCTGACGGACTTCCCTCTCATCATGGTTAAACTGGCTTCTCACTTCGGGACAAAGTTTTATTTGAGAATAGGGCTGCTGCTGGCGATGTGGTTTCTTCCATCTTGCTCACCCCTGGTACATGGGGTGTTGCTGAATGAGGAGCCTAACCCACTTTTGGGCCTTGCACGATTTAGGGAGAATAGCCCTCACCTCCTAATTCCTGACCTGCTATCAAAAACACTCCTTAAATAAGCCAATCATTCCAGAACAATGCGCACTTGTTCTTGATACAAAAAACAAAACAAAATTGAAAAAGAAAATAAAAATCAACCAACATTCTATCACGCAGAGATAACCATATTAACATTTTGGTGCATATTTCTGATTCTTTAAAAAATATTTTGTATTTCTGTGTGTTTTATTTATATAACATTGTAACCTGACTTTTTCAATTAGCAAACATACCATGGATAACAAAGTGTCCAGGAAGCCTATTATGACCCCCTGTGGGCTTAGTGTGATAGCACGGGCCTGTGCCAGGAGGCTGGGAGTCCCAGCACTGCCCAGGATTGGATAAAGGTGAGAACAGGCCTTTGGAAGGAATGGTCATGATGAGATGAGAGACAAACAGTGGTGCCGCAGAGGCACGGACTGATGGTGCTTCTGATGGGAGACCTCCCCCAGACACTCACCCAGAGATATTGGGGGGCATATGTAGGGACCTCAAAGGCAGGGTCACGGAGCTGATAATCTGGAAGGTAGGTTCTTGCAGCCATTGACCTTTTATTCATTCAACACGTATTTCTTCAGTGGCTAATGCGTATGAAGTGCTGAACTGGGTGATGGGGATTGTAACAAACATAGCTGTGACCTCGTCAGAAACTTGCACCATCCCATTTACACAGATAAAGTGGTTGGCACAGAACAGGAGATCAACACATGGCGACCACAGAGATTTGCATTTATTATTTTTCCAGCATCTCTTCTATGGTTGGTTGATTATTTCCATGTTGTCAGATTATCCGAAGGGGCAGAGAGCTATGTTTTTGTGACACCTTGTGTCCATACAAATGCTATAACTAATTGAATATGAGCAGTTTATGGGGCTGATACTTATCAGTGAAACTGGCTCCTCCACCATGAACTCTAGCTCTGTTACATTATTGAGAATACTTTCCTTGGGGCGTTGGGGCACATTATTGCTCCTTCAATCACATCTTGGTCCTTGGAGGACCAACCGGTAGGCTAACTTTTATTACCTGTTGTTTTTTCAGTCACAACAGGGAAATGATAGCAAGGCATGGGGAAGGGAGACTTTTCATAAAAGATGAAATGAGCCAAGATTGGAAGATGACATTTTTATTTGCCTTACAGATGGAGTGGATACGGTGTGGATGGCATTTGAATGAGATGAAGGGCTCTGCGGATCAGCAGACACAAACCATTCACCCTCTTGCCTTCCTGGGGGTAAAATTATTGGCTCTAAAATGCATAAGGAAAGCAGCAAAGTTGACATTAATGAATATTTGAAAAATTTTCTACAAACTATACTACTTTGTCAATATTGCTAATTGTTAAATTTCATGTTCCTAGATATTTTATTACATCTGAGAACGCTGGTAGATTAGATTTTCCCACTCTCAAGAGCTTCTGAGTATGCAAATTGCCAAGAAATCACATCCAATCAAAAATTCAAATAAGTCACTCATTGTTGAATAATTTCAGTAGAAAAATTTAGATTTTTCTAAAAAATATTTGATAGCAAAACATCCATTTATGGTAGGATGTAGGCAAATATGTAATACATTTGTAATACTGTCTGGTGAGGATTCCCAAAGTAAGTGTGTATACAAAATTCTTAAAAAGGCCTTGTCATTTATCCTCCCCCTCCCCCCAAAATGGTTTAGATAGAAGTTATTTTTAATGGTGGCTTTTATTGTGAAGTGTTTGAGCTTTATGGTAGTTAGGTTATTGGTCAATAAATATTCATTCTCTGCCTCTTTATCTCATTGATGTTCAGCAAGACCATGTGCCTTCATAGCAGGAGTAGTGAACTTCTTTGACTGTTTAATTGACCATGTGACTTTCTTTGGCCAATGGGATGATGTTAGGGAGGACCTAACTAGCAGACTCATGAAATATGCTTGTGTGATAAGGTTTGCCCTCTTGTCTCCCATCCAGGTACTAACCAGGCTCAACCCTGCTTAGCTTCTGAGGTCAGGCAAGATCGGGTGCGTTCAGGGTGGTATGGCCATAGACAGGTTTGCCCTCTTGTACCATCTGCCTTTTCCTTGAGCACAACAAGCCTTAGTCGCTGGTTCTGGAAAAGTAAGAGACACATGGAGCAGAGTTACCCCAGTGTAATAGCAGACCTGCACCCCAGCACAGTTGTACCAAACAACTCACAAAAACTTGACTGAGAAACAGATACTTGCTAAGAATTTGTGGTTATTTGTTTCACAGCATTATTGTGGCCACAGCTGACTGATACAAGCTCCTTCTCACAGTGGGGCTTACTCATGTTTCTGAAGCATTGACAGTTTGTTGTTTTCAACTCTATTTCTATTTATTTATTTCCAAACATAATGCAGGGGTTATAACTCTGAAAATAAGTTCATTTACTTTGCACCTGCTGTTTCCTCTGCCTGAAAAGTTTGTCTCTCTGCTCTTCACATAGTTTGCTTTATTTTCTCTTTAATCTTTGGCTCTGGCTTTAAATATTATTTCCTCAGGATGACCTCTGATACATTATTTAAGTACCATCTGTGGTGGAACTGGCTATTTGCATATCTGAATATCCATATTCCCTTTTTTCCTCTCTGAAGTAAAGCCTGAGTTTTTTTCCCCATTTTTATTGTAAAAGGATCTCAAATTTAGAGAAAAGTTACAACTGCAGTACAAATAATTCTTTTCTCCCTAAACCATTTGTGAATAAGTTTCTGGCATGATTCCCTGCATCTCCCAACAATTTAGAGTATATTTCTCTTACATGATCATAATCAGCCATCAGAATCAGAAAATTAACATTGCTTTATTACCACCATTTAATCCACAGACGGCATTCAAGTTTTGCTGACTATCCCCATAAAACACTTTATAAAAGATTCAATCCAGGATCCTGCATAGCATTTGGTTGTCATGTCTTATTCTGGAAGGGTTCCTTGGTCTCCTGGTTACTTTCTTGACCCTGATACTTTTGAAGAGTACAGGCCATGTCTGTATAGGGTCTCTCATTTAGGGTTATAATTCATGTTTTCTCAGGATTAGATTCAGGTTATACACCTATTTCAGGCTTCAACACTCCACGCTGGACCTCTGTCCCCTGTCATGGGTGCTTACCTTGTTGGGTTCCATCTAATGATTTTAAGATTAAATTTTTTAGGAAAGAAATAAACCAACACCCTGATTTTAATTAGGAGATGTGGACTCATTTTCCAATCTGTCATGAAACTGGTTTTGGTCATGTGATTTAGTTTTGGCCAATGAAATGCAAAGAGAAGGGTAATATGGACATTTTCTTAAAGGGAGAGGCATACCTTTATTTCTTTCTCCTTATTTCCTGTCGCTGGCCTGGGATTGGAATGCAATGGCTGGATCACCAGATGCTATACTTAATCATGAAGACAAGTCCAAATGAAAAATGACAGCTCCCAAAGTAAGCCTATGGTTTAACAGGTGGATAAACAGAACATGACAATTGGTTGAATGTGAGGTGTCAAGGGGAAGGACTTAAAAGATGATATCCAGGCTCTTGGCTTGGATAACTAGGTAAATAGTGATTGATATTCACTGAGAAGGCGAATCCAGACATGGGAGTACAATTACTTAGGAAGCAGGATAAATTCATTTTTGAACAAGCTGACTTCAAAGTATTCAACAGACATCTGATAGAGATTTCTGTGGTCACAAGCACTGGAAACAGATTTCAACCAATACAGTAGACAGAGGGTCAAGTCATCATTCTTCTCATTGGTAGGAAGGGAGACCTAACCATCTTGTTCCATCTCAATGCCAGTATGCTTCATGTTTACTGAGCACTGACATTTTGTCACATGCCATGGAGACTGAATTCTAGTAGTGACAATGGCTGGAGGACATTGGTACAAATTACTGGAGTCCTCCTTCTAGAAGGGGGCATGGGGCATGTCTCTTCACTAGATCTGTAGCTACTCTGTTCTTCCTGGGGGGTGTGATCAAGGTTTTTTTTTTTTTTATGAGTTATAATCTTGCTCTGTTTCTGGTAAACATACCTCACTGTATGCTATGCACAGATCAACTCTGTGAGGAAGGTATTATTATTATACCCATTTTATAGGTGAGGAGGCTGAGGCTTAAAGAAGTTGTCTGACGTTACATTGGAACCCAAGCAATCTGGCTAAAAATCTTCAGGTCTTTACCACCTGTAAAGCCAGTAGTCGTGGCCACCATCACAGCCGCCTGATCCATGCAGGTTCACATTAGATTCGGACAGTTGGTAATGAAACAACAGAGCCAAGAACTGGTGAGCCATCAGCTTTAATTCTAGCTTGCACCCGGCAGGCAAGCAAAAATACACACTGGGCTCCAAAACCCACTCATTCAGTGCTCACAAAGCTACTGACTTATCCGAGTTTCCTAGAATCAAAAGGTTTCTAGCTCACCAGACTTATTCACCTCTGTTTCCCATCTCCTTCTCTCTACACAAACTCTGCACAAACTGGCTTCTTTCTCAGCATTTCGCCATCTTGGCTGCTTCCTTTCCTCCACATGGCCTTAATCTGCTCTCCTTTCTAATACTAACCTCAGGAACCAAGAGAGAGCAAGCTCCCGGTCTGTCCCACTTTATTAGTTTAGAATCAAAACCTTTAATCCAATTATACAAACAAGAAAGTCTCTGATACAAGGTCACCCATCTGAGGCATAATGGGATTCCTCAGGAGAGTGCACCACCCCACATCATCCAATCAGTCAAGGGTGTGGGGAAAAGCTTACTCTTAAAACTAAGCCTTAGGCTATAACCACCAGGCCTGCTTACAGCCTGTCCCCAAAATCCATCCAAGCATAAGGGCAAATAATATCACCTGGGTGATGGATTTCCATGTGGGCAGTGCCATCTTTAACAAAGTGAGCTTAATATATTTTATCTGCCCAACACCACCACACTATGAATTTTTACTCCTGGTGGAGGGAGTGTGCCATGCCATGCAGGGCCACATGAGGAAGCACCAGGGTTTTTCAGGAGGCAGAAGGAGCAAAAGGAAAGCATGGCCTGGGCCTTTATTGTGGCTTTCATGGATGAGGCAGGGTAGGTAAACACAATAAGCATAGGATGAGGTAGTTTGAATAATCTTGGAAAGTTCTGGGGTCTACGGGTTGTCCCTAGTTGTCTGGTTCCTGGCCCTGGTATGGTTTGGGACAGTGTCCCTGACTCTAGGAGCCTTACAAAAGGAGGTAGATGGGGGTGTGGACTGGGAGTTGGTTGGTTTACATATCAAAGGCATGCTGGAAGGTAGGCTGTTTGCTAGCTGTAGAAATTAGCTAATCCTGGAAGGGACAGTTCCCTCCTGGGTCCAAAAAGTCCTGAGATGTCAAAGTGTCATAAAATACAGAAAATAAAAAACAAGATTAATACAGTTTCACAGCTGGTAAATGGAGGCTAAATGGATAAGGGAATCAACCTTGGTTAGCTGGTGTGTCTGCCTTTCTGTGGCACTGGTGTTGCTGACCCACAACTCACTCGCAGAGGCTCTGGGTACAGTGAACTACTTTATAGCCGGCCTTTTTGGGAGGAGTGAGGTCCAATAATCAAATTTCCTTAGGCAGAGAACAGTGTAAACCCAGATATTCTTCCATACTGAGAATGATCAGAAGGAAAGTAGAAAATGGAAGTGAAAGGCAGACACCGCGGGGCAAACCAAAAACATGAGGCTAATGTGTTCCAAAAGAAAAATGTATTTTAAAAGCTCCTGGGTGCAGGCAGGGTGAGACCAGCAAAGGGTGTTAGCCTCAAGGGAGGGATAAGACAGAGTTTAGATGGATTAGTCAAGGGCCTTGGGCAAAGGCAGCTGACATTTCTGCATCTGACTCAATGGTCACTTCTCAGTATCCAGCTGCAAGGAAGGTCTGAGCCAGATTACTGAGTAAGCAAGTCCTTCTTCCTGTTTTAGGCCTGCATTGTTCTTAAGATGATGGCGGAGTAGCCATTTTATCTATCAGGAAGGAATTACAAAGGCATTCCAGCATGGTTCCCACAACTGATCTAGCCAGTCTTTCTAGCTTTCAAGTAACAAGAATAATGCAAAAAATTTCCAGTTGTATTAAATAAAATTGGCTGGCCCTTTATGACAGGGTCCCAGTGACGTCAAGAAAACTGACTATTGCCTATGTTTTCTGGATTGTGCAAGGAATTGGTATCATAATAGACAATCTCAACCAAGACTTGACAAAACAGAGAACCTGTGAGAAATTGATTTTCATTCATTGTAGTTGTGTGTTTGGTGAAAACATACCTGAGATTGCCTTTATCTCGTGGTCAGTCATTCACATTGACCCTCTTTGTTCTACAAGTTGTTCTCGGATAACGTGAAACCAAAGCTTCCTGACCTGAGCAAGCCTGCCATGTCAAGATTACTGGTGCCCGAAGATATTTCTGGGGAGAAGGGGTATCAGGTTGCCTAAGGGACTCAGACAATATTCTGGTAGTAAGCAGGTCAGAGAGGTGATACAGCATTGTGCTTAAAAGCTTAATTTTTGGACGGCGTAATTTCAAGTCATGCTTCTGTTACTTATTTGCATATTATCTTGGGCAACAATTTTAATCTCCCCGTGTCTCAGTGTTCTCATTTGTAAAATGGGGTGGTGTGGCATGGGGCCAGGCATGGAGTGAGAGCTTAATAAATATAGCCATTAAAATCAATTACTACTCATCCCAGTCTCTTCTTTATGAGATTTGGAGATCTGTTTGGATGGATGGGAATATCCCCAACTAATGCTTAATGGCAGATAAGGGAAAAAAAACTCTGGAAATAACATTACCCCAAAGGAACGGGGCTGTTCTAGCTGCTGAGCCAGCTTAACACTAGACTAAGAATAGATTGGGAGGGTCCCAACTCAGTTCTGCAATATAGGACCCTGAGGGCCATAGATGGGAACATATGTTGAAAGGCTTGAGTGTTTGCATGTAAATTCAAAGAGCTGGAACCTGGGAGCTTGAGTGTGGAGGAGGATCAATGGGTCCCGTATAGGGACTATATGTGGGCACTATTATAGCAGTAGGCAGACACCCCCTGTATACTCACTGGCTTTCAACATCGCCACCTTGTGGCAGCCTTGGGGAGGAGGGGAGATGTAGATGGGGCTGCCAGGGGACAGGTCGACCTCTCAGGTTCCTTTCTGCCTGGAGTTTGGAAGTGACCTTTGGACTGGCTAAACTTTCAGGATGTTTGGACCATGGGAAAGGAAATCTAGAGGGAGGTCCTGGACTTATTTCTCTGTCAGTGTAGTGAGACAGCATGAAATTAATTGGGAAAGTAAGAGCTGTGACTGTTTCCTGGGTTAATAAAATGCATCATGCCTGTTAAACACATGGGAACTCGTTTCGCCCTCATAAGAAATCTTCAAGATGGTGTTACCATCCAAAGCCCTTATGGAGGCTGACCAGGTGCTGGGTACACTGATGCCTCCTACAGCTCCGATCTCATCCCGTTACCCCCCGATGTACTCACTCTGACCCACACCGCTGTCCGTTCTCTCCTGTGCATGGGCCAAGCTCCTTCCCACCTCAACGCTTTCACATTAGCAGTTCCCTCTGCCTGGAATGCTGTTTCCCAGGCCCTGACCCACTCATTCCCATCCGGTGGGTCTCACCCTAAAGGCCACTCTGTTAGAAGGTTTTTCCATTCATGCCCCTTCCCCTCAAGTTAGTCTTCGTCACATCCCTCTCTCTAGCATATCTGAAATGGTCCTTGTGACTTCACAGTTGGCATGATTAGAGGATCTTGCCCCTATTGGAATGCCAGTCCGGTGACAGTGACTTTGTGGGTGTTGCTCAAGATGCTGTCATATCCCCAGTGGTCTCAATAGTGCCTGCTACATTTAGGAATGGCTCATTTTGCAGAAGGAAATATCGGGGCACAGGGAAGTGAAACAGCTCTGTCAGTTACACAAGGCAGCAAATGTTTTCAGTGTTCCACCCGTACCTCCTCACCAGAATCGCTTAAGCGTCCACTTGCCCATCCAAATGCATTAGCGTTTCTCTGCCCGAGGATTTTCTGTGGTTAGAAGTCTTCTTTGCCCACCCACACAACAGCATGGAGGTGCTGGGGGGATTTACACCATCCCCAGGGTGTGTCCCTTGACCAGGGACTAATGGGTGTTGGTGGATGGCTACCTGAGTTTAGTTACCCAGGTGAGATAACTATGAGGCGCGCTCCTGGTGTACAAGGGCCAGTTGTGTATATCTTTCGCCAACTCCTTGCCTAGTGGCAACATGTTGGTTGAAATCGGCCACAGTGGAAGCATTTACACCATAGAAATGGGCAGAAATGACAAATCCTGGCTTTTTAATTTTTTTTCTGGAGAGTCAGTTATTAAATGTTCACCAGCACCCATCTGGATGTGTTCCACACTGTCTCCCAGGGTTTCCCATCAGGACTAAGCTCCCCTTGTCCGAAGAGCAAACTTGCTTGGTAATTTGCTCTCTAATGGCTGCCTTTCCTCACCTGGCTCGCTTCCTGTGCCATATTTCATCCACCTCCCAAAGAAATTGCTTGCACTGGGTTCTCGTCTCAGGGTCTGTTTCTGGGGAAACCCAAATGAAGGCCTGCGATTGATCAGTGGTGGAGCCAGGATTTAACACTAGGCCTGCCAGCCATCAGACCGTGTGTTTTCACCAGCACCCACTGCCCCTTGTGTCTTGCTCTTTGCCTGTCAGAGTGCCAGACGTCCTAGGGATGTGGCGGGGGCCTCCCAAGGAGTGAGACAGATGTGTTATATTGATGAAATTAGCTGGCAGTTAGGAAGCCATCCTTCTTATGTTAAGGGCTGGATTAATTAGGTAAAACACGGGGAAATCTAATTTACTTCATAAATTATTCTTTATAAAATAAAAAAATTTTTTTTTAAACATAGTCACGGTTTGCATAAAACTTGTAGGCACCCAGACTGATTTGATCGCTCTCTTGTGTAATGATCCACACCATGCACCGCTTTCATGCCCCTTATAATTGACTGCTGATGGTTTCTAATGCTGTTTAGAGAATGGCTTGAATATTCAAGGGCCTCACCAGGTGGCTGAACAGGTCTGACACTCCATTAGGTGCGAACTGATAGACCTTCAGCTAACAGAGGCTGAAGGAATAGGAAGAGCTTAGGCTTTGGGGTCTTTTATTAGTCAGGATACTTATGTTTACAAATGAGAGAAACTCAGCTCAAACTGGCCTGAATCCTTAAGGAAACTAGAAGAGGAAAAGACCAGAATGCTTCAGGAAATTGGCGAGTTCAAGGATGTAGCATCAGCTCCAGGCATGGCTGAATCAGGCGTTGCTTGCATATAAAGTCTCCTCTTCACTAGAATATAATCTCTCGAAGGCCAGGGGCCTTCTATTTGTTGCCATGTTCTCCATCAGCTAGAACAGCGCCTGGCACATTGTGCTAATAACAAATATTTACACGGCACTTTGTAAGGGAATAGCAATGTGCTAAGCAATCCGTGCATATTAACTCATTGAATTCTCTCAACCCGATAAAGTAGATAACTATTAAATATGATCCTCATTTTTCTAGGTGGGGAAACTGAGGCACTAAGAAGTCATACAGCTAATAAGCAGGGAAGCTGGGATTTGAACCGAGGACCTCTTGCTCCAGAGCTGTGCTTGTAACTACAATGCTATATTAATTCAATAAATTGATGTTGATTGAGCAAATGGGAAAATGTATAATGATATAACCTGCCAGATATAGAGTACTCAATAACTAATCATGCTGGTATTTATTTGGGCAGCCTCTGTCGTCTGTGACCCAATAGCTCTGGGCACTGGTATTGTCTAGCTTCAGGATTCAATGTATTTTGCCCTGACCAGAGGAATGTTGGAGGGTCAGGATGGGTCACGCTCAAGGAAATGAGGCTGGAGGTATTTCTAGGTTCCTTTTTCTTCCGAAGGAGGAATTCGGGGATAGATAAATGTTAGCCTAGATTTGGAGAGGTCTTGACAGAATTATCTGCTGGACCAACAGAGTTTGACAAATGAAACACATTTTGAAGGAAAACACCGGAAACTCAGACTTTTAAATACATCTTTCTGGACAACTATAGGTAAGTTGTGCATCTCCCCTCCCACCTTTGTGTTGGCATTAAGGTGTCTGATGTTATCCAGATGGGAATAAAATGTGATACAATCTTTTAGGCCTCAGTGTAGTCATTAATGCTGTTCACCTGGTACTTGCAGCTCTGTCTTCTAGGTACATGTAGGATCCCCTATTCCCCACCAAATTTGGACATGACCACAGACTTGCTTTGCCAATGACATCTGCACAAAGCTGATGGTTGTCATTAAGTGGAAGCTTTAAGAGCGAGGAAATGAGCTGTCACATTTGTTTCTCTTCTTCAGAAACTGGTAACATTGCAGGTCAGTGGCTGCTTTCTGTGCCTGGGTTCAGGGGTGAGGTCGGCACTGGGCAGAGCCTTCACTGGACCTGTAATGGACACGTGGTGTTGGTGTTAAGTTACTGCAATCCAGAGGGTGTTTGTTACTGAAGCATAGCCGCATGCATCCTGGATACAAGCAGTTACCTACGTAGGAAGTGGCCACTGAGTTCTGAGAAGGAGGGGTAGAGGAAATTCAGAGGGACTGAATTGTGATTTTCCACTCACTGGCTGTGTGACCTTGGGTAAACTCTTTAACCTCTCTGAGCCTCATTCCATATTGTCACTCATGAAATTGAAGCCACAATAACCACTTCACAGGATTACTTTGAATATTAAAATATGAATTATACACCAGTGTCAAGGTTGTTAACATAGTAGATGCTGATGAGTGTTAGCTATTACTTTTGCTAGTATGTAGCAAAGTGTAGATTACTTTGATTATTCTTGAAAAACCTGTTTCTGTCAATTAAGGATAGATGGGCTTAATTACATAAGCTCTGTAAGCTAATAGGGATAGTTTTCATGCTTCTCTGCTCTCTATTTATGGTTGGGAATTTGACAGTTATTGGAAGGCTCACAAGCTTGAGGGCCAAGACATCTGCATGCATGTAGACTTCCCTTTTGTTCTTCCCATTAGTGCAATTAACTGTTTTAGGACATCCCTAAATCCATCTAGCTTGGAGCTTTTATGGCCCTGATCAAGATTTAGCTTCCCCTGGAGTCTTTAACCCTTTGAGGAGTACGAAAGTTCACGTAAGACCTCGTGCCTCCTGACCATCCAGAGTACGACTGTACCAAAATTTTTCTTTTAAAAATGTGTAAGACAACATTTTAAAAAGGCAAATAAATGTATGTTCTTCTAGTTTCCAGAAATGTGTTATCAAACAAACATGATTTTAGCCTGACCAGATGGTGGCGCAGTGGATAGAGTGTCAGACTGGGATGCGGAGGACCCAGGTTTGAGACCCCGAGGTCACCAGCTTGAGCGCGGGCTCATCTGGCTTGAGCAAAAAGCTCACCAGCTTGGACCCAAGGTCGCTGGCTCCAGCAAGGGGTTACTCTGTCTGCTGAAGGCCTCCGGTCAAGGCACATATGAGAGAGCAATATATGAATAACTAAGGTGTCACAATGAAAAACTGATGATTGATGCTTCTCATCTCTCTCCATTCCTGTCTGTCTGTCCCTATCTATCCCTCTCTCTGACTCACTCTCTGTCTCTGCAAAAGAAACAAAAAACAAAAAACACATGATTTTAAGTTAATAAAACTGTAACTGTAACTAATTTTATTTCTTGAAAAAAAACCCAAAATCCCTCATTCCCGTGGGTCAGTGAGCATGGAAAAAACTCACTACTCAAAGGGTTAATTTTAGACCAGTGGTTCTTAACCTTTTTTGAGGTTCCGAACCCACCAGTTTCATATGCACATTCACCAAACCCTTCTTTAGTGATAAATAAAATATGATTTATTTTTTCCAAATTCAAGACATAGGTATATGTTTTTTTACTGGTGCACAAAATGAGCTGTGCATGAACATCACCTTGCTCAAAGAACAAAACCAACAAAGTGCATGAACTCACAACAAATTACGGTATCACTTTATTCTGGCCTCCGTGGCAGAGGCTTCTCCAAATCCCTCATCGAACCCTTAGGGTTCGATAGAACCTAGGTTAAGAACCACTGTTTTAGACAATGGGATATTTGAAATCAAACTTGTCTTGGTATCAGAAACTCTGAGCTGCTCAGAAACAACCAGAATTTCTCTACAGATGCCATAAAGAATTTAGCAGAATCGGATCCAGGTTTTGTGGGGCCTGAAGCTTACACAATTTGGGGATCTCTCTTTAGGAGAAAGAATACAAAAGTAGGAATATAAAATTAGGCACGAAAGGGAATATTTGTTTGGAATGAGAAAATAAAATATATTTCTGGAGACTTGGATATTTCCCTTTCATCCTCTGGGATCTCTGTAGGTAATTAATCAGAAATGTGAACCTAGAGGGGCTTCATTCTTGCAGCTGGCTTTCTCTTCCCACCCAGAGCCCCCTGCAACTTTAGCACGTAAGGGGGCCTGTGTAAGAGTAACGTCCTGAAGCGTAAGCATCATTAGCTTTGAATTTGCCTCTGAACGGCAGCAGTCTCCTCGGAATACTGAGAAGGGTATGCATGTGTCCATGTGTGTGAGATCCAGGTTGAGTACACAGGAACCCAGCTTAATATTCTTTTGAGGTGAACTTGAAGTTGTTCCCTCTCAGAGGATATAAAACCATTTCCCGAAGTCATTGGTAAAACATTCGGTCTCTCCCTTTTCCCCATCATCTTGCCTGACCCTGATCCCAAGCTTCTGAGCACCTCGCCCTCCCCCTACACCCAGCTGTCCTGACATCACAAGGTGGCTACTCCTGAGTGGCCAACTCTTGGCAAGTCCTCTACCAGTGTCTTAATATGACTCTGTTCATTACAGTGTGTAGTCCCCCACCCCTTATTGTGGGGGATATGTTCTGAGACCCCCAGTGGATGCCTGAAATGTGATAATACCGAGCCCTATACTAAGTTTTTTTTCCCCTATGCATAAATACATTTTCACTTAAAGGAAGCACTTTTTTTTTTTTAAGTGAGAGGATGGGAGATAGACAGATTCCCACATGGGCCTGGCCAGGATCTACCTAGCAAGCCCTGTTTGGGGCGGATGCTCTTTCCATCTGGGGACATGCTCGTAACTGAGCTATTTTTAGTGCCTGAGGTGGAAGCTCCATGAAGCCATTCTTAGCACGAGGGGCCAATGCACTTGAACCAATCGAGCCATGGCTGCAGAAGGAGGAGAAGGAAGAGAGAGAGAGAGAGAGAAGGAGGAGGGGTAGAGAAGCAGATGATTGCTTCTCCTGTGCCCTGACTGGGAATTGAACCAGGGATATCCACATGCTGGGCCGACGCTCTACCACTGAGCCAACCGGCCAGGGCCAGGAAACACTTTTTGTTGTTTCTTTGACATACCTGAATTGCCAGCATCACTACTCTTGTGCTTTGGGGCCATTAATGTGTAAATTAAGTACAGCAATACCACCACAGCTGATGGGCTTACCATGGATATGCTGGACAAAAAGATGGTTCATGTCCCAGGCAGGAAGGCACGAAATTACATCAGGCTGCTCAGAATGCCACATGATGCAAAACTTATGAATCATTTATTTCTGGAATTTTCCATGGAATATTTTCAGACCACTGTTGACTGTAATTAAAACCATAGAAAATGAAACCACAGGTAAGGGCGAAATACCGTATCTGACAGCTTTCCATTCATAGGCTGGTTTTCTCTTTTTTTGTTTCTTCCTTTGCCAAGACTCTAGTTAAAATATGATATAGAACCCTCCCCCCCCCCACACACACACATAAAAGCACAACTCGGGTACCAGGTGACAAACACCCTGTCTGGATTTAATATGGAAGTTTCTTGTGACTGTCAGATGTGGATTGTTAGACTGGCAGGGTGTTCATGCAATGTGGTCCCCAGAAGGTGTGAAGGGTCGGATGGGATGGAAACTGAGAACAAACCAGAGTCTCTGAGTGAACATCAACCATGTATGAACTACTATCAGCATGGTAGCCATGCCGCTGATTCCATTTTCTCAAAATCATTATGTGTGTGGGCGCGCGTGTGTGTGTGCATGTGTGCGTGCCCCTACTGTGTACCAGGGGCTGATATAAGTGGTGATAAGTCACCATGTATATTAGTTTGCTAGGCTCGTAACAAATACCACAGACTGGGTGTCTTAAACAACAGAAATTAATTTTCTCACAATTATGGAGTCTGGAAGTCCAAGACCAAGGTGTCGGCAGGTTTGGTTTCTTCTGAGGCCTCTCTCCTTGGCTTGCAGGGACTGCCTTCTTGCTGTGTTCTCCTATAAGCTCTCCTCTGTGCATTCGAGCTTCTGCCGTCTCTTTGTGTGTCCTAACCTCATCTTCTTATAAGGACAACAGTCAGGTTGGATTAGGGTTCCACCTTCAGGGTTTCATTTTAATTTGATCACATCCTTAAATGCTTTATTTCCAAATAGAGTCACATTGGGGGTGAGGGGTTCAACGTATGAATTTGGTGGGAACGACACAGTTCAGCTCATAATTCCATGGGTGGCTGGAGAGAGCACTGTTCTGCTGCTGACCTTGTTGAGATATGGCTGGACTTGAGTAGGGCCATTACCTTCTACACCTTTCACAACTCCCAGTTCTTTGTCTTCCCAACACTATTAAAAGAGACAACATCTTTGTCATAGCATAGTGGTGAAGAGTGTGAGCTTTGGGTTTAAATTTTAACTCCGACTCTTATTAGCTAAGTGACTGTGGATAAGTCATTTCATTTCCCTAAACCTCTGTTTTCCTTTTGTAAATTAGAGGTTAATGCAAATACTTTACCTCCCACATTGAAAAGACGATTAGGTGAGTCAGTGGACATGGCACATTAAACATTCACTGAATGCCAGCTACTATTAAGAGGATTATTTTGGTTGCAAAGGACAGAAACTCACTGGAAGTAATTTAAGCACTAAGAGGAGAATTCATTGACGTTAATAACAAATCCAGGAGGGGTAGGGGTGCAACTGAGCAGGAAGGGCAGCTGCAACCACGCAGTTAACCATTCCCCATGCCTTTCATATCTGTTTTTACTGTGGTGGTCTTGTTTTTCCATACTTCCTAGAGCCATGGCTTCAACAACCTTATCTATTTTGGAATGGAAGAGGCCTTCTCATGTGATTACAATGGGAAAAATCCCAGGGAAGGACTTTGATTGGCTCAGCTTAGGTCACATGGTCATGCATGTGATGAAGTCAGGGACTAAAGTGCAGGTTTCATTAAAGTGTCTTAGAGCTAGGCTGCTTGGTAGATTAAAAAAAAAAAAGAATCCCTTCTGTATCTGTACTGTGCTTGGCCCTTGGTAGAAATTAAATGAATTCCCCCTTTTATTTTCATTTATTCTGACCCTCATGCCTACTTGCCATTATACCAAAGAGTAATCCAGAAAAGAAACTCATCTTCACTGAAGAGCCTGAGTAGTGAGGAATGTGACTTCCTATGGGACATTCAGTAGGAATGGGGGCTTAGACTGGTGTGGGCTCCTGATGAAAGGCCAACTGGAACTCTAGTCAGGCAGATCTATTCCTTCCTGAAGACAAAACAAATTTCAGGCAATGATTCACATTTAAGTTTGGAAAGTTAATTGGAAATAAGTAATTAGAATCTTAGATATTATTTATGCCATTTTACCCATCAAACTCACTTTTAGAGTGTCAAGAACTATGCAGGGTCTGGGATATTATCCGACATGCAAGTTAGTAAGTTATCTGCTATAGTTTCTTGGTTATGGGTGGAAGACAGGCGACTCCTGGGTTAGACATGAAGGACTTTATTATCTGTGGCACTGCAGGAAGCATGTACTTTGTGTCAGTTCCCTTGAATCCCCATGTCCTTCAAGGGTGACATGGAATGACATGGACGTAGACCCAAGACAGTGCTGTTTATAGGGTGGGTTTGCATCCTAGCTGAGGAATCCCAGTTTTTACGTAAAGGGACTACCCAACATTTGTCCTGGAGAGTGGCATTACCTTTATATTACTAGTCAGCAAATGAATCTGCCTTCTGCTCTGTCATCTCTACTTTCCACTGTTGTTAGCTTATACAAACGTCCTTGCAAAAAGAGTCGACAATAAAAGCTGACACAAGTGCACAGAAATGTGAGAGATGCATAGAGAATTGTCTCCTAAGAAAAAGAATCTTTGCTAAGGAAAATATATCTAGAACAGGAGCAGAAATTTATTCATAAGCATCCAAAAGATCCAACATTAGGTGGGGAGGTAAGCAGACTGTTGTTGGAAATATTCTGCTGTTTCTAAAAATGTTCTGCAGATCTTGGAATGGCAAATGGAAATATTCAATTTAAAATATAAAGTGAATAGTTCATGCTACCAAAGAAAATATATGTTTTTGTTAACTATGTAGAAAAGTCTATTATAGAAAAACAATTGGGAAGGAAATTTGCTAAAATTTTGATTGTCTTTCTCTGAGCAGTGAGTCTAGGAGCAATTGTTTTTATTTTATTCTTTTGCGTTTTAAAATTTCTTCAGCTCCTATAATGAACATGTATCACTTTTGCAATAGGATAGAAAAACCAAAATAAATTATTTTTGAAAGCAGTGCCCAGCACTCACAAATTGTCAGAAACGGGAATAAAGCATGAAATAAGCAGGGAAAAAAGAGGTTTCAGTTAAATTAGATGTTCAATTAAGCGATTTGCTTGGCTGCAAAATATCTTTTTGACAGACAATTAGTTCTGGGTAAGTCAGATGTTTCAACAGTGTGTTCTTAGGGGCAATTAAAGGATTCATATTTGATGTGTAGAAGTGTTATAGCAATGGGGAAACTTTCCTGAATGTCAGGTGAAGCAGGGTTACTCGTGTTTTATTTTTCTTCCTTGAAGTCCAGATTGGAGAAGTAATTTCCTAGACAAGCCGTGTAGCTGAGTCTGCTAAAGGAAATTTTCTATTGGCTAGAGGAAGTTGTGCTGGGGATGGAATACAAAGTTTAACAGGCTACCATCAACAATGTGTGTTATAGTATTAGCAACATTTATTATAGTATGTATCAGCAATACTAACAGCAACGATACAACATATTTGTAATGTTTATGTTTTTCTGCAGTTATTCTATGCAATAGTGTTGATTGTGGTCTGTCTATTACAGATGAGGAGAATGAGGGACAGAGAGGTTAGGTGACTTGTCTAAGGTCACATAGCTAGAACGTGATGGTGTTGGAGGCAGAATTCATCAGTCTGAATCTAGAGCCCTTGTTCATATGCTCCTGAAAGTTCTATGTACTAGAAGTTCTTGGAAAATAATGTCTTATATTTTTCCTGGATAAGGCAATCTGACTTTCTCTCCAAGGCAAGTTAGATATATTGTACAGGCTCCATTTGATAAAAGAAAAAAGCTGAAGCCTAGAATTAGGGATCTTCCTAGGTCCCACAGTGAGTATAGGAAAATAGTACTTTAAATATAGCAGGGCTTTTATATCAATACTATTTGTAAATTTTAGTGGGTAATGTCTTTTACATTACATGAATTGGATGAGAGGTGAGGTGGTATATTAGCCAGACTCTTTCAGTTATATCCAGCTATCGTTCCATGCAACTTTAAAGCCCACAAGTAGGCGTGAACTTCAGGGATGGCTAGATCAAACTACTTAAATGATGTACTATGTAATATGACTGATCTCTAGCTATCAGTTTTGTCTTCATTCATGTTGCTTCATTCTCAGGCTATTTCCTGTGTCATCAGTAGCTCCTGACTTATCTCTTACCAGCTTAGTAACCTTAGGGGACAAAAGAACTTATCATTGCCAAGAGTCTTGATGGAAGGCCTGGGACTGGCTTTCATCGGACCATAAGAGTTATGTGCCCTTATCTGGACCAGTTATTGTGCTATAGAAGTAGAGGGTGAGTGGTCAGTTATGTGTTCCCCGTAGTGCCGGGAGATGGTGTCAGTACTACCCAAACTGCATGCATAAACAATGAAGGAAGGATTATTGTCCCAAAGAAATGCTGTTGCCAGCTAAGCTGGCTGTGTGACTGTCATCAACTACTCACCCTCTCTGAACCTCAGTTTTCCAGTATGTATAATGAAAGGGACCGACCCAGAGATCTGGTGTTCATCCTTATTTCCGAGTCTCTGTTCTTATGATCTATAAGTAGCTGGCACTCAACAGACAAGCTATTCTCCCTGCTGCCTTATGTCTCTCTCTCCTTTAGAACTTCAGCTTCTGTTGCATGTGGAAGGGGATTGTCCTCAATGTGGGAAAAGGTCACTATATCAAACCAGGTATGTACACTAGTAATTGAGATCAGATGCTTACAAGGCTTTGTCAGATTCAAGCCTTGGGCTTTCAGATTAGGGTGTACCTGCCTTGCTCACTATTTCTGGTCATTATGTCTCTACTGTTCTAGGGAACATGAGCAGGGTCTACGATAGCAAATTTAATCAGCCCATACTAGTTGGTGATTGGTTGACCATATTGGGATTTTTGCTGCTGATCTCAATCTAAAGGATAATTTGTTTAGTTGTGATTTTGTTGTTGTTGTTGTTATAGGTAGAAAGGAAAGAATGGGAAAAGTGTGGTAGAAAAGATGGCTAGTCTTTATGGAATCTACTAATAGCTGATTAAATTTTCACATCACCCCCTAGGAAGCACGTGATGGTGTCTTCACATTGCAGATGAGGAAACTGAGCTTAAAAGATATTGGCTGTCAGTACATCAACTTCATGTCTTTTCTTGATATTCATTTCGCAAGTATCTACTAAAGCTCTCACTATGTGCCAGGTACTATTTTAAGTGCGGATGACATAGGAGTGACAAGATGGATATGGTCCCTCTAGTCATGGAGCTCACATAAGTGTTGGGGAGAAAACATTAAATAAGGAAATACATAAAGATTTTTAAGAGTAGAAAGTACTCTGAACAAACCAACACTAGCTGCACTGTGATGGTGTGTGTGGGAGTGACAGGGGGGCATCTAGGAGACTGAGCTGAGACCTGAGTGATGGGGAGCTAACAGCAGGGGGTGAACTGGGGAAAGGTGTCCAGGCAGAGGGTAGAGCACGTGCAAAGGCACTGAGACAGGAATAAGCTTGGAACAAACAGAAGGGCACAGTAGCCTGAGGAGAATGAGTGAGAAAGGGTAGTAAGCCATGATATTGACAGACTTAGGCAGTGACCAAATCACAATGCTCTGGGAGGTTCTGGAAGGAGTGGTCAAGAGAGGGTCATCATTATTCTGTTTGTTTTTCTAACAGCTTTTTTTTTTGAAGTAGAATGTACACAGTAATGTTTACCCACTATAAATGTACAACTTAATGATATTTAGTTGATATACAGGGAGTTCTTGGGTTATGACAGTCTCAACATATGATGTTTTGAGTTTACAATACTCACTCCCATAAAAACTTAAAATAATTGAGACCTGAGTGTTAGCTCGCCATTAGCTTCGTACTTATGGACTACGTTGGTGAACTAGTGAGGTTGCGTGCAGTGGAAGAATACGCAGTAACATGGCGACAAGTGAGGGGGTTGAGGGAGTTGGTGTCCCCTGCACGCTTACCTTCACCATATTGGACTGTTAAAAACGTAAATGTTCCGTCTGTGTTGCTTTGTTTGGTGACTTTTTGGCCCTTATCATGGCTCCTAAAGGAAATTTAGAGTCTTCAGATGGTAGTGCTTTGAAGAAAAGGAGAGCCATCACAATGCAAGTGAAATTAGACATTGCAAAGAGATCAGAGGAAGGAGAATCAGCGACGAACATCAGTCACGTGCTAGGCCTGAGCTACTCTACTGCAGCAACAATGATCAAGGATAGAGACCGTCTCCTAGAGCACGGAAAGGGATCAGCCCCCCACGAAATTGATGTGATTACTAAACAGCAAAATGGCATAATGATTGAGACGGAAAGATTGCTGGTTTTGTGGCTGGCTAGAATACCAGCATCAGTGGCATATACCAGTTAGGATAGGTTAGTGACTTAGGCTAGGGTGTGTTTCGACTCACACCAAAGTTCGAGTTACGTCACTGTTGTAGGAAAGGAACTGTGTCATAACTGAGGACCCCCTGTATAGAGTTGTGCAACTGTCACCAAAAGCCAGTTTTAGAAAACTTCCATCACCCAAACTCCCTTCCCCGTGTCCATAGCCATCATTACTCCTCTAATTGTGCTTCCTAGAGTTAATTTTTAGAGTAAAATAATACACTGTTTTCAAGCTTTATTGAGATATAATTGAAACGTAACATTTTGTAAGTTTAACAGGTCCAGCACAATGAGAAAGTGGGCAGGGGGGATCCGGAAGAGGCTGGACGTGAGTGTTTCACGTCAGACAGCACTAAGAGTCTGACATTGAATGAAGAAGAGAGGGAAGGAAATCAGGGTGGAATCCCAGTAGCGAGTGCTCAAGCTAGCTCTCGGGACAGAGTCACATCTTTCAGGACAGCAGCTGGGGTCTCTGTCAGTTATAACCCCTGTAGTGGGAAGTCTGCAAGATTCATTCTCTGGGCTACCATGTGAAGATCCAGGCATTACAGGGCAGACAAAAGGTCAATGTGGCTCACAGAGTACTTACATTTACAATGTTGTTGCCAGAATTCAACAATGGATACATTTTGCATTAAAAAAAAAACTCCGGATTTTCTGCTTTTCTTTAAAAAAAAATGTGGCAGTCTGGGACCAGAAGGCTCAAGACCGAGAAAGAACCAATATCTCAGTTCTAGTCCAAATGCAGAGAAAAGCCTGGTGTCTCCACTGAAAGGCAGTCACATGGAGGAACCATCTCTTACCTGGGGGAATGGTCAACCTTTTTGCTCAATGGAGGCCTTCAACTGATTGTCTGAGGCCAATGTCCATTAGCTTAGGCCACCCACTTGGCTCAGTCTACTGAGTTAAATGTTAAACACATCCTAGAACATCCTCATAGATACACCCAGAATAATGTATTACCAGGTGTCTGGGTCCCCCTTGGACCCAGTCAATATCAACACATAAAATTAACCTTCCCAAGGAGAACTGAGAAGAGGGAATTAAAGCCAACATAGAGTGCATGCAGTGAGAGCAAGTTACTTCTTGGGGCAAGTGGGCTCACTCATTTTGGTGAGCTCTGGTTGACATGAAACACATCTCAGAGTGTCCCACCTGAGTGGTGAGAAGACTGGGATATTCATTTTACATCTCCCCTCTGACATGGTTTGAGGGACACTCTCAGGAAGTTTTACCTCCTAGAACCTCTGGTCCATCTTGCCTCAGCCAAGTAGAGCCCTCAGGTGGTGAGGCTCAGGTGTTTGCCGTGGGATGTTTTTGGCTTGTATGGAGATAACGAGGGTCCACATGGCATAGCTGGGGCATTGCCCGTGTCTGCTGTGAGGGGCAAATGGCATATGTCTGGTCAACCACGGTGCTCCCTCCACCTGGCAGGGTGCATCAGGGTCTCCCCCTGGGATTAATTCATCGTGGTTCCTAGCATAGAGGGTGTGCGTATGGAGCTGTCCGCCTCCACTCCCCCTGTCCTGTGTAGACAGAGGTGAAGAATAAGGCTGAGCAATGACAAACAGAGAAGAGAAATGCAGGGAAAGAGAATGTGTGTCTTGGTGTCTTTTCTAGTCCCTGGGGCTCTGATTCTTGTCCCTCCCTTTCTGTAAACTGCCCCAGCTGGATAAACCAATGTAGTCCTCTCTTGATTCATTTCTCTAGAGCTGGGTTTCTGGGAACGTAATCAAGAGCCCCTGCAAACGGTTATGGTAGGCCGAGGGGGCGGGAGTGAGGGGGAAATTGGATTGAGAGAGAGATTGCCCTGGGCCTGAGAGCTTTCTCTACTTATTAGCTCCCAGTGCCTGAGGTTTAAGATGCTGGAAGGAAGATGAGTTTATGGTGGAAATTTGTAATCAGCCATTAACTGGAATGACACATCCAAGCCCTTGTGCCTGACCAATTGTTAGGCATCAGTGAAACAGCGATAAGGAAGAATTTTTAGTTTCAGCACTTAATTAGCCATTCTTTTCTTCCTGGCTTTCAGTTTTATGACTCTAGCTTCTAGGATAGGATTTTATTGTACTTGAACACGAATTAAGCCCAAACAAGGACTCTCCCCATGCTTCTGCTTCTTCAGTTTAAATTTATTATTTGTAGGGTGACACAAAGTACTATATCATATGCCACATGTAAGAACTGTAAATGTTTTAAAAAGAGAGACAGAGGTAAGCATTTATCAGTGTGATCTCTGTTCTGAACACTATGAGAACTCATATTAATTAGAAAAATAAAGTTAATGCTGTTGTTTGTTGCCTAACAAAAGAGGGAGTTTGTCTGAGTGCTCTAAGAATAGGCGCTCAAAAATATGCAGTGATAAAAACTAATGGTAGCTGCCATTCGTGGGAAAATCTATTGGTGCCCTGCTAGATTCCACTTAGTATGCTCCAGTTTCCACGCGAGGAAATGGTGACCCCGAGAAGACTTCACCGAAGTCTCAAAGAAAAGATAGAGCTAGTTGGGAGCCCGTTTGCCTTAAGACCCTTTGAACTCCAGAAATCTCTTTTTTCCCCACTAGCAAAGAGTGTAGTGTGCACGTGCTGCATGTGGGGCGTCGGAGGTGGTGTCCGTGGTGTGTGTTTCAGTGCTAGACATTGTGTTAGGGACTGCACACAGGAGGCACTCAAGAGCACTTCAGTGGATTTAAAATGTTTGAATAACTGAAACCTCATGAGGCCGAGGAGGAATTAATCTTTCCACTCTGTCAGCCCAAAGGATTTATTAGGTGAAGTGATTATATTTGTACCCTCATGGAAATGGTATTTGTGTCCCTATAGCAAACAAGCATTCTTATTTCTTTCTTTCTTGAAATTCAAAATAAGAGAAAGAGGCTTGCTAACATCTACCTTACCTCCTCCTCCTCCTCCTCCTCCTCCTCTTCTTCTTCTTCTTCCCATTCTTTTCCTCCTCCTCCTCCTCCTCCTCCTCCTCCTCCTCCTCCTCCTCCTCCTTCTTCTTCTTGTAACAAAGCAGAGGCTACATAAGTCTCTAAGAACAGATTAACACTATCTTTTTGCATTTGGACAGCACTCTACAGTTTAGAAAGCATTTGTGATCATGTCCCTTTTGATCATCCCAACAGGCCTGTGAGGTGGGAAGGAGAGACACAATAATACATATTTTACGGTTGGGAAACTAACGCTAGGAGAGATTGGGGGACCTTCCCCAAGGGGCACACAGGTGCCAAGATCAGGGCTTGAGTGGGGTTCAGCTGATTTATAATTCACACACACTACTTGAGCAAGATTTTGGAGTGGTACCCAGTACTCTTCGGAAAACAGTTGCGTTTCAGGTGCCAGTAGCCGCTTTAGCGGTCCTGCACCGCCTGCCTCTGACCTGTATGCTAGTTTCAGGTGTGCCTTATCTCTTCAATAATCCAAGGGTGAGTGTGTGGATGCTTCTTGATTGGAAATCCTCATGTGCCTTAAGCTAGAGGGGTTGTACAACATGCTTCGGAATTTGTATTTTCCTAATTCATCCTGACTTCTCCGTCATTCCACATTAGGGCTACCTCCCCCCTTGCTGCTCACAGTTGGCCAGAATGAAAGCATAGTTAGAAGCTTAAGGTTTTCTCCAGGGTGTTGGAGCCCAGGGTAGGCAGGTGGAAGAGAAGGGGGCATTAGAGTGGGAAAAGAACATTTTAAATTTCCCCCTTTCCTCTCTAGCTTAGGAAGTTACATGTTGTCTGATGGGTATATATCCATTTTATTTTATTTTATTTTATTATTTTCTTTACAAAAACAACAAAAGGCAAGGTGAGAGTCTGTCTTGAATTGCAGTAATTAGCTGGGCTGTAAAGGTTGAGCGGCCAACCAGAAATCACTGGCCAGTTGCTGGGGTTCAGGAGGGGCAGGCATGGAACTAATAATGCCAGCTTTATGCAATTATAAGAGTTCCACCTGTGCATTGTAGAGAATTTGGAGTCTAGGGAAATTATAAAGAAGAGAAATGTAATGTTTTATCAATCTTAGTCAGCCAGTGGGCCGGTTGGTCAGAAGTCATAGCTTAATGAGAATTAATTTATCAGAAGCCTTTTCTTTGATGGTGATAATATTGATATTTATTGAGTTGCAGCTTTATGCTGAGTCCGAGTTAAGAGCTTTGAGTCGTACGAACCCATGCATATTTTTATTTTCACTATTTTCCAGGTGAAGGCACAGACTCAGGAAGGTTAAGCACTTGCCCAAGGTCACACAGCAAGGGAGTGGGGCAGCTAGAGTTGGGGTTTAGACAGCCAGATTCCTGGGTCCTGGGCCTTGTTCACTTCGCCATCCGTGTGTTGTTTAAGGGATAGCATGACTGGCTTCCGGTTTTCAGAGGAATGCAGGGGGGAGGAGGAAAAGTACCAAAAGGAGAAGCAGGGGCAAGGAATCCAGACTCCATGTGTGGTCCTGAGCCGTATTAAAAAACAGAGCCAAGCTGTCAGTTTCACTTGAGCATTGCCCCGTCTCAATGAGGAGCATGCGCCTTATTCAGATTCTGACTCCAGGGCTAAGAACATGGGCAACATCTTTTGCTGTAATATTTAGAGTTAATTGCACATGGTCCTCTGAAGGCAGGTTGGATATTTTACAGAACAGTTGGAAGTCATCTGTGGCCAAGTCAGGTGAAACGGTGAGTGATCAACTTGTTGCAATAACTTTTATTGAAATGAGATTGATTTTCTTGTGCTGTTCTGGAGGGCCGTTTGCCTAGGGCAGTGGCTTTCAAACTTGTAACAAACTACCCCTCAGAGGAAAGGAGAACAAATTCAAGTTCAGCACAAGTTTGCTGAGGGCACAAACCCAGTTTTCCTTTAAGACTGGCTGCCACGTAGTGTCTGTCAACAGTGGTGCTCGTGCAAAGTGGCAACAGGAGAGCCACGTGGCCACAGGGTTCTCTTTCCCTGCAAATATGAACGGCCTCAACTAGAATATTTGAGAAATGTGCTTCTGGAGAACTCGAGTCATATTTTCTTTTCTAGTTATTCATTCATTCATTCATTCATTCATTCGAGTGAGAGAGAGAGAGAGAAAGGGGGAGGAGCAGGAAGCATCAACTCCCATATGTGCCTTGACCAGACAAGCCCAGGGTTTTGAAATGGTGACCTCAGTGTTCCAGGTCGACACTTTATCCACTGCACCACCACAGGTCAGGTCCTGAGTCATATTTTTAACAATGGCAGTGTCATTAGAATTAAGTGGATACCTTCCCAAGGTGACAATGTTTTACCATATTTTCTGATTTATAAGGTAGCACCAATTGTAAGTTAGATCATTGATTTGATAACAACTCTTTGCAGGAAAAAGAGGCATTGCTATAAATACTCACATCGATTGTAAGCTGAAGGGGTTTTAGAAACGATGAAATGTGAAAAAGCAGGTAGTGTAGATTCCTGGAAACATAGTTCCTAAATTCAACTCTATTTGGTTTAACCCAGTTGAGTGCAAACCTTTGTTGGGTGCCTCTCCCTTACCTCTTACTTATTTATTTTTAAATTTCATACCCAAAGGAAATAATTAAATCAATCCAGATCTGAGGAGAATGGATATAATGAGCTTGTGCTGAAATCAGACAATCCTGCAGTTAAATGCTGGCTTTTATCAGTTGGTACCTGGGAAATCTTGGGAAGATTAATTATTTCACTGTTTCTTAAGTCTTGATTTTTCTCATCTAGAAAGTAGGGATATTAATACCTGTCTCAAAAGTTTTGTATTATTGGCCCTGGCCAACTGGCTCAGTGAATAGAGTGTTGGCCTGGCAGGCAGATGTCCTGGGTTTGATCCCTGGTAGGGCACACATGAGAAGCGACCATCTGCATCTCTTCTCCTCCCCCTCCCCCTTCTCTCTCTCTCTTCCACTCTCACAGCCAGTGGCCCACTTGGTTCAAGCTTTGGCCCTGGGCACTGCAGATAGCTCGGTTGGTCTGAACGTCATCCTCAGGTGCTGAGGATAGCTTGGTTGTTTACAGCATCATCCCCAGACGGGAGTTGCTGGGTAGATCCTGGTCAGACCACATGTAGAAGTCTGTCTTTCTATCTCCCCTTCTCTCACTTAAAAAAAAGAAAGGAAAAGAAAAACGGTTTGTATTATTTGGGATGCTTGTGTTTACAAGTGCTAGAAGCCCAATTCAATGTATCTTAAGTACAAAAGCGGAATTTGTTGGAGGATACTGGGGCAGTTCATAGAGCAACAAGCCACAGAAAGGCAGGGTAGCTACTGGGCCTTGGGGATCTGGTTCCAGGGCAGTTTCTGCATCTCTCGTGTAGAGCAGCATTCTCTATGAGACAAATCTAACGTTTAACATCTTATCGCTTCAGTTACACAAGTGAGGTGGATTCAGTTCTATTGGCCCTGAGCTTCAAAATCCCAAGGAAAAAGCCTTTGGCCCAGCTTACATGATATGTTCGTCCCTGGGTTCAGTAACTCTGACTAGGGGACGGCTGGGACCATTCTTTAGAAGACAGATGATGGGCAGAAAATAGTGCAGGTCTTCAAACAGAGTTGCTGGGAGGATCAAGTGTCCATACTATACCTAGACCACAGTAAATGCTCAATGAATGACCAGTATTAATACGAATGATGCTAATAACCACAGATGGCTAACATTTATTGAGTTATTTTTTCCATGTCAGGCTCTATATCAAGCACCGTATTTGCATATCTCATCAATAAAACATTTGCATTTTTACTTCTTATCACTAGGAAACCCTTCCCTCTTTCCCAGAACTATTTAAAAATCCACAAGCCATAACTGACTTCTTGGGGGCTTAGTGGACACAGAATGAGAAGAAGGAGCTCCTGACTCCAATTTCCTGCCCAGAGATGAGTGAGTTTCTGTTTTCTGCACATGAAGGGAAGGACTGTGGTATGGGCTGTTTCTGAACTTCTAAAAGTTATTGCTATCACCCAGTTGGAAGCAAAGCGACCACCGTGAATAATAAATGTATTTAGTGCTTTTGAGTGAAGAGAAGAGAGCCTGCACGTCTGTTGGGGCAGCTTACCCATGTTGTCTGCCTGGGTTCCAGATTTTTAGCACTGATAGGACTTCTTAACTCCCTTGAGCCTCAAAACTACTTCAAAGTCAGAAAGCCCCAAGACTTCTGCGCTGTCATTACTCTGGGCTCTGGAGAATAGTTTCACTTACGAGCAAAATAATGGCGGCAACTTGTGCAGAGGAAGGAGCTATGCGAAGTTTGGGGTAAGCCTGCTGTTGGTTGATGATACTGGTGGCCGTGGGTGGGCTTAACTCTCCAAAGAGCTTCTCCCTTTCTGGGGCTGGAGAGTATGGATGAAGCTTTAGTCTGTCCTCTCCCTGAATAGTGTCTGAGCTGGATATTTTGCATTTTCCCCTCTATCCCCACTCTTCCCTCCTCCCTCCTGCTCCTAAGAGGCCGACCTCTGTGGACTGGATCACTTGGGCCCCCTTATCTTCTTGTGGCTGCTTAGATTTGGCCAGTGAAGGTCTCCCATAGGCTATTAGAGGTTGGGAGGAGAGAGAGGTTGGAGTATTTAGTCCTCTTGTTCCTCCCAGTTGAGTTTCTATGGGGTGGCTGCTTCTCTCTATGAAAGCCCCAGCGCCTGCCCGACAGCCTTCTCCAGCAGCTCTAGGCGTGCTCCTGAGCTCCATAACTGTTTCCTCTCCTTTCTCCTCTGGGCCTTGGGCTCGCAGTGGCTCCTTGTTGTTCCTAGTTCCGGGGTGCTGCAGTATTCCTCTTTGGTTTCCCTCTGTCCTGCTCGTACCTCTGTGCATGTCCATTTATTGAACTTTGGTTTCCCTCTGTCCTGCTCTCACCTCTGTGCATGTCCATTTATTGAACTCTTTTCTGTTGCCCCGTTTGACTGTGCTGTGTGTTTCCTGCCACGACCCTACACTTGATCTGAGCCAAAAGACCAAGAAACAATCCCTGCTGTGGTCCTTGCTAATACAATATCCCAGAGAGGGGAGCAGGTGCATATATTTTTCTCAGTCTTTTGTTCACTCATCAAACCTCCCGCAGACACTTCCTCTGTGCCAAGCTTTAAAGAGTAAGATACATTTTATTGCCTCTGTCTCTGTTCTCAGTTGTTCACCCCAGAAAGTGAGAATAAAGCAAAAAGAATATTCTGAGGTAAGTGCTGAAGGACCAGCCTAGGAAAAGGGCCCCCAAACAAAGTCGAT
The DNA here is from genome assembly GCA_037038555.1 of Rhynchonycteris naso. Classification (NCBI taxonomy): domain Eukaryota; kingdom Metazoa; phylum Chordata; class Mammalia; order Chiroptera; family Emballonuridae; genus Rhynchonycteris; species Rhynchonycteris naso. Next base: position 186,402,668 of record CM073000.1, on the reverse strand, counting down.
CTGTCAGGCTGTCCAGCAGCAACTCTACCAAGGGCATATGTCAGAGATGGGGTGGCCTGCAGGTCACAGCTGTCCCTGCAGAGAATACACTGAGACCCAGCAGGCCCTCTGTTTTTGCATCCTAAATCAAATTTCAGGAAAAATTATCAGATTGGCTGAGCCCAGTCATATGTTCAGTGACATGTAGGATGCCCAATATCCTGGTTTTCCTAGCACAGGGGTTGGGAACCTTTTTGGCTGAGAGAGCCATGAATGCCACATATTTTAAAATGTAATTCCATGAGAGCCATACAATATGTTTCACACTAAATACAAGTAAATGTGTGCATTTTATGTAAGACTAACACTTCTAAAGTACAATAAGTCTCTGAATTCTTTTTAATAACATTGTTACGCTTTTGCTAACCAATGATGAATAAAGTACTTCTTACCATTAATGCGATGTCTGCAGGCATTGAGACTTTCATCAGTTAAACGTGATCGTAGGTTGGCTTCAATGTTCTTTAGATGTGAGAAAGACTGCTCGCATGCATACGTAGAGCCAAACATTGTCAGTACAGCAATACTCACATGCTGCAGTGTGTGGTATGTGACGGGAAGTGCGTTCCAAGTTTGGACAATCAGCTGGTCCGCGGGTTGAAGTTTTTTTATTTCTCCCCACTTGTGTTTGCTCGCCAACTCTGCTTGCTGTTGTTCAAGTCTTTCCAAATATTCATTCAGTGACTTGAACTTATTCACCCACATGTCTGAGGCTTTCAGGTCAGCAGCTTGTAGCTCAAAATCTCTGACGCAGACACCGGGGATGTAACTCAGGTCGGCACTGTCCACTGCACACTCGTGTGGATGGGTGATGAACTTTAAAAGATTTGAGTGTGCTCACGAAATTCTCTAAAGCACACTTTGAATGACTGCAGGAGATTAGATGTGAAGCCCGCTAGCTGCTGGAGATCAAGATGTTGAGCAGGGTCACTTGCTGTGCATGCGTCTTTAAAGTCTCCCAGTTTTTCAAAGTGTAGTAAATGACCTGTTTCAATGTCGGCGATGAAGAGTTTCAGCTTGTTTTCAAATGCAAACACTACTTGTTGAAGAGATAAGACTGTATTTACAACGCCTTGCATTTTCACACTGAGCTGGTTCAGATGTTCACTCATGTCCACGAGATAGTAGAACTTCAGGAGCCACTCAGTGTTAGCTAACTCAGGATGTTTGACGTTTTTCATTTCAAGAAAAGTCTGGATTTCACTCAGACAAGCCACGAAATGGCTGAGCAACTTCCCTCTTGACAACCAATGCACATTGCTGTGTAGAAGTAGACCAGGATAATTATTCCCAACTTCATCCAGCAGTGTTTAAACTCGATCATTTAAAGCGCGGGCAAAAATAAAGTTGACCACCCGAATGACCAGCGACATTACCTCACCAAGCTGCTCGCCACACATCTGGGCACAAAGTGCCTCCTGATGTAGGATGCAGTGAAAACTTAGGATGGGTCTCTTTTCATGTTCACGAAGAAACGCTATGAATCCTCTGTTTTTCCCCACCATGCATGGAGCACTATCAGTACACACCGAAATAAGTTTATCCATCAGTAGATTTTTTTCTTTAGCGAACTCAATGAAAGACTGGAATAAATTCTTCCCTCTTGTTGTTTCTTTCACAGGCAAAACAGCAAGACTTTCCTCATGTAGTGTGTCACCGACAGCATACCTTGCAATCACGCTGAACTGGGATAAATGGCTTACGTCTGTTGACTCATCCAAAGCAAGAGAAAAGAATGATGCTGCATTTATGTCCTGTACTTGTGTTGCCTCAATTTGATTTGCCATCATGATGGTACGATTGTGAACAGTTCTTGCCGACAGAGGCATATCTTTTACTCATTTGATTATCTTGTCTTTATCCAAAAAGTTGTCAAAAAGTTCATTGGCAACATCAAGCATGAATGTTTTGGCATACTCCCCATCTGTGAATGGCTTTCCGGTTCTCACAATTGCTAAAGCACCAGCAAAGCTAGCCGAATTCCAGTCACCTTGTTGGATCCAAACACAGAGTTGCTGCTGACTAGCTTGCACTCTGCACAGTAGCTCTTGACATGCTTTCTTCCTGCTGTGCACCGCTGGATATTTCGATGCAAATGTAGTATGGCGTGTGTGGAAGTGCCGCTTTTTATTTGACTGTTTCATCAATGCAATTTTATCATTGCATGTTAGACACACTGCAGAACCTGCTCTTTCCACAAAGGTGAATTCCTCTGTCCATCCTGCTGAGAAGTATGATCCTCCTCATCTTTTTTTCTTTTAGCCATCTTCTTCGTCAAAAGTTTTCTGCAATTAGCTAGCTGACTACTTGATTTAAAGGAGGGAAGTTTACTTCCTGACCTCACAATAACCTGTGTACTTTACGCATTATCCAATAAAAATTTGGTGTTGTTCTGGAGGACAGCTGTGATTGGCTCCAGCCACCCGCAACCATGAACATGAGTGGTAGGAAATGAATGGATTGTAATACATGAGAATGTTTTATATTTTTAACGTTATTATTATTTTTATTAAAGATTTGTCTGTGAGCCAGATGCAGCCATCAAAAGAGCCACATCTGGCTTGTGAGCCATAGGTTCCTGACCCCTGTCCTAGGATCATAATAGTTTTAGCACTGAAAATTCTGCACCCCATAAAAACTCTCAGTTCCCTGGCTGTGGGGAGAGGGAGAACTGTTCCCGTCAGCTTCTGTGTCCCATGACTGAACACACTCAGTGGAGGGTTTGAAGGACATTCCAGGCAGAATTTTTGGATATTTGCAGGAAATCAGTATAATCAAAAGGATTAACCAATTAATTCACATGTTTAATAAATATTTACTTAGGCAACTATTCTATGCCTGGCTCTATTGTAGGAGCGAGGTTTAGAGGGTAAACACAATGTAATCCTGCCGTCATAGAGCTGACCTAGCTGGACATTAATTATAGTCCAAGAAATAAATGTATAATAACAAAGTGAGATAAGTGCTATGAAGAACTTTTATTAGAACTCTGAAAATGTATAACTCATAGGGTTTCTTGACCTTAAGTGGCAACTGGTCAGGGATGGCCTTGGTGAGGATGTGACTGTTCAGCTGCGACCTGAAGTGTGAAGAGGAATTAGCCAAATGAAGGGGAGGAGGTTTGTTGGAGGAGTACAAATCCGAGGTCTAGTAGCAGGGATCGGATACTAGGCAGTGTTTTGCAACTGTGTTTCTGGAAAGTCCTCCAGGACCCTTCCTAGTCCAGCCATCCCCTGCCGCTGAGGCCAGCAAGGGGGAATTGTGTTAGGAGAATACCATGCAAGGAAATCATCCAGAATCCACATGTATTTGTTAGCAGGTAACAGAAAATCCAAATGGCTTAAACAGGGCATTTGAATAATTATTATCTTACATAAAAAGAAGTTTGGAAGTTGGGTGGCGCTGGAGTTGCTTTATTCAGTAGTTCTGTTACATTATCAAAGACCTGGGCTCTTACTCTCTCTCTGCTCTGACTGGTAGAGTGTGGCCTTTGCCCCAATCTTTTCCTTTAATGGTCACAAGATGGCTGCCACAGCTCCAAACTGCGCATTCGCACACAACAGTGATCAAATACCCAAAGGGGAAATTTGTCTTCCTTATGTCTCTTTTTAATAGCGAGGAGAAATTTCCCTAAAGCTCCCAGCACTATTTCCATGAACCCTTATTGGTCAGAATTGGACATATGCCTATTCCAAAGCAATCCCTGGAAAGGGAGCCAGTATTACTATGATTGGTGCAGACCAGTCAAAATTTACTCCTTGAGGCTCAGGAGGGATGCAACTTCTTGGGAATCATATGACTGTTCAAATACCTAAAAAGTTGGGTTTTCCTTAGCATAGAGGAAAGGGCTCTTTCTTATATCATAAGCAAAATATAGACAAAGCTTGTGGGATGTGGTGAGTGATGAGGTTGGAGACTGGGAAGGTTCCAGAATATGGCATTCTGATAAAGTTGGCAGGACCCAGGAATCTTGAAAGTGAGTGTCCCAATGTCATGGAGTCCATTGTTGGCAGAGGAATTGAGACACCTCTGTAGAGTCTTTTTCTCCACACACCCTTTCTGCTGAGGCCATCAACCTTCAGCTGCAGAGACATCTTCTTGGAGTCAGGGCCAATCAGGCCTCCCAGGTCAGTGACGGTGCCTGGCCTGGTGGTTTCATATGCAAAACATTCAGCCCTGTGCAGGCATTTCCAAGTCCATGGTCTCATTTGCCCTCCGTTTTGTAGTGGGGAAACTGAGGTTCAGAACAGTGAAGGAACTAGCTCAGGGTCCCACAGCTGGAAAGTAGGAGGGTTGGAACCCCCTCCCCCTGATTTTTTAGTGAAAGATCTGTTCTGCCTCCCTGCCTTCTAGATATCTCTGGATGATCTACAGGGTAAATCCCCGGTTGTAATGGATTGAAAGTATGAATGAATAATTTTTTAAAAAGTTCCCAGAAAGTTGTACAAAGATGGAAACCCAGCTGTGCCTCCCTTTGTGGACCCATGAATAAGGAGAAGTTATGAAATACAGATGTATGAGCTGTGGAACAGAACTCGCTGGGTTTGTAGGGCTGTGTCAGGCACCCCTGACAACACCACGTGTTTACCTTGCAGAAGGATAGCTCCATCTCTTGTCCCAGATGCATCACTGGCAGATAATATTTATGCAGAGCAGAAGCCATTCCCCTTCCTTTATTTTGTCTGGGATGTTTTTTACCCATTTGATTTTCTACCTCATGACTTGACACTGTTCTTTGGGGGATGGCGGTCTAGGATGCGTTTCGATAAACAATGCTGAAGTGACTGATTCTGGCTTTAAATGAAATTGTGTTCCATAAAGTGGGAGACAAAGGCTTATAACTCACGCTGGCTACAGACATTTCGCTGAAAATTATCTTTCATGCTTTGATCTCCACTGTATCATTTTACTGAGTGGCCTCATGTGTTCCATCAATCAAACCCACGGAAGGTGCAGGAGAATCACATTTAAAATCACATGCAAGTTATAGATTCGTCTGCCCAGGAGGAAGAGAAATGTGTCATGAATCCTCATTTCAATCTTCTGTAATTACAACCAAATCAGTTTTTGAAAACCCCAGAGGATGAAGTTTTCCACTTCCCACCTCTCATATTATTACCATTATTTTTTGAGTAGGGCAATATTAGATCAGTAGAGTGGCAGACTAAACGATTAAGTTGTGAGATCCCAGTTTTGCTTGCCATCGAACTGTAGGTTAGGGTCTTTTAATATTCCTCGGATGGGGATTCTTCATGTCGGAAGGGATGTTAAGAAGAAAGATGCTTTCTAAAAAGAAAACTTTATTTATTTATTTGAGCATATTTATCATAGACTTGTTTTTATTTTAATTTTTTATTGGGTCTATTGGGGTGATTTTGGTTAATGAAATTATATAATAACATGTCCTCTCTGTCTCTCCCCAGCTTCGAACATATGCTGAGAAAGGTGATATTAGTGAGCAAGGTCATCTGCTCGTGTGTCTGCTGATCTCCTTTCTGTGTTCAAGGTACTTTGTACAGATTGCCTCATGTGATTCCCACATATCTGTGTGAGGTGGTGGGTCTTCCACCACCTTGCTTTATAGATGAGGAAACTGATGTCAAGAAACACATTCAAGGTCAGTAGAGCTGAGATGGGATGCAAGTCTACGTGATTCTGAATAACATGCTTCTAAAAGTTTTGAGAAGGAATATATATATGTGTATATATATATATATATATATATATATATATATATATATATATATATTGGTCGTCTTTCCTCTCTCTAACCTTAGTACCTGGCACATTGTAGGTGCTTGAAAGCACTCATTCTGTGCCTAACCCCAGGAGTCAGCAAACTTTTACTGTATAGACTCAGGTGGTACATATTTTTGGCTTTTCATGCCTTATGGTCTCTGCAGCAGCTAACTGAATTCTTTTCTTGTAGGGTGAACACAGGCATAAACAATATGTAGGCAAATGAATGTGGCCGAATTCCAGTAAAATTTCATTTAAGAACTCTGAAATTAGAATTTTATGTAGTTTTTATGTCATGAAATATTATTCCTCTTTTGTTTTGTTCCCCAACCATTTTAAATGTAAAAGGTATTCTTAGCTTATAGGCTGTAGGAAAATGGAATGGATTTGACCTACAGTTAGTAGTTTGTGGACCTCTGGTCTAAGCATTAGTTACCTTCCTCATCTCCCTGGTGGGTGACAAGAACTATTGTGTCTCTAAGGTCTAGTTAGGTACCTGGCATAAAAGTTCTCTTTCTATAGGAGAAGGACTTATTTTGAGAAGGTCCGCAATCTTCCCTGCCTTCTAAGGAGAGCCCAGCTCTTGTCTTGACTGGTTTCTTGAATTTTTATCATTTAAAATATCTGGAACAGAGAGTAGAGACAACTGCAAAGTGGAAACAGGGTTAATCTTACTGACAACGGTTGAGAGGCATGGTTTTGTGGGAGGGACAAGAACATGTCAGCTCTCTGGGGTCGGAGACATCTGTCTGGGGTTTGTTCTAGGGAAACTGAGAATTGCAGAACTGGGGAGGCGGGAAAGGGACTTTATGAGTATCATTGGAGGTTAGAAATTGAATCTCCTGTTACAGAAGTTCTCTCTGGGGATTGAATTGCACTCTTGGTTTTATTTTAAAATCTGTGGTCTTGGTGGTCCTAAAGACAGAAGGTGGAAGAGTCACTAGTGGTAGGAGACAGTTTTGTTAGATGTCCTGCAAAAAAAAAAAAAAAGAGCCCAAATTCTGCTGGGTATTTGCATGGTCTACTAGGAATTCATATGGGTCAGAGACTTATTTATGATTAACTGAATCTAGAACCTTCTGTTTAAAGAAGGTTTCATATAGACACTGAATGAACAGGGAAGTGTCCAGGAATGTAGCTACAGTGTAAGTTAAAGAGGTCCTACCTTGTTTTGAATGGAGCATTATCAAGAAGGAGTTGCCATTTTGGAAAACCATGACACTCCTAGTAACAGCAATGTGCCACACACCTGCTCTTTCTGTGTTTGGGACAGTGACATTTGCTTATTTTACACATAGGCAAGAGGATCGGACTACCTCATTCCGTCCTTCCTGAGAGGAACCCATATATTTCACTATAAATTATTTTATTATAAATTCCTTCATTTCATTTCTTTTTTTTTATTATAGTCAGGTATCGATAGTGATTGGTTGGTCAAATAAAAGCAGGTATGTTGTATTATTGATAAATTTCTTCCTAAGATAACAAAGAGGGCTTTTAAAAAATATTAGCTAACATAGGAACATTGGGCCTGCTGGAATGGGGGGCCCTGCCTTGTGATACTCTTTGGGGAACTGCTTTCAAATTACTTTTGGGTTGCTGGAATGTCTCTTTGAACACAGAGACTGGGCTCCTGCCTGTCTTTGGACACAAAAGCATCAACTGTGGACACCTGGAAGAGTGATGTCATCAGATGCGTCTTGCCCGAGCAACTTCCTCCTCGTCTCCCAGCTTCCTTTGGGTCGCGGGGTAGCACCAGACTCCTTGGCCTCCTGCATCAGGGTGGCTTGTTCTGGGCAGAATTTTTTAAGTGCTTCTATCTTTCCTTTAGTTCAGTTTGAAGAAAGCCTTTCCTTCACAAGCTAACTGCAACTGGAGCTGACCACCAGTGCAGACCATGACCAGCCTGTCCTCTCTCTGGGGCGCAGAAACCCTTTCTACCTCCATGGAAAGTGACCGTTGTCCCTTTTAGCAGTCAGAATTAGCCTTCCATTTACTCGCTGGGACCTGAATAAAACTGGCATCTCTAGCCCTTCCTTCTTTTGGTTGGTTTTCTTTCTCTGAAGGGCACAGAAGTATTGCAAATGAAAAGTTTGTCAGGGGCTGGTCCTGCATTTTATTCTGATGGAAAATTCCCCTGGGATTTTCTGTGGTTACAATAGAGTGTGGCAGGTGAATCCTCGAATCAAACTACGTGGGATCAAGTCTGCCTCTACCACTCACTAAAACTGTGTGACTTTTGGTTGGTCACTTAACCTCTCTTAGTATCACTTTCCTTTTCCGTAGAAGGGTAGGGATAGTATTATGAGGATTAAATGATATAATGAGTAGAATATGCTTAGCTCCCAGCACCTGTCAAAAATTACTTTCTCAATAAACACCAGCTTTATAATGGAAATTATTATTTATCAGTATGCAAAATTAAGCTTTAAGATTCCAAACTCATGGTGTGTGTGTGTGTGTGTGTGTGTGTGTGTGTGTGTGTACAAACCTAATCTCCCTTAGTACATATTTCAGAGCTCTTGTTAGGTTCTCAAAGACATAATTCTATTTGGCTTCCAGTCGTGAGTGTAATGATCACAGGAATGACCCTGTCTGTGAGGGGTGCTTTCTTTTACTGTCTGATTGCTTTTCCCAAGATGAGCATGGAAAGGAGAAATGCTGGAGGAAGCAGCAGTCACCTGTTACTGTCTCAGTTTGGGCTGCACTGACAGAATACCATAGGCTCGGGGGCTTAGACAATAAGAAGTATTTCTCACCGTTCTGAAGTGTGGGAAGTCTAAGATCCAGGCGCTGGCAGATTTGTGGGGAGGACACATTTGGGTTTGCAGACTGCCGTCTTCTGGTTATGTCCTCGCATAGTGAGGAAAGGGAGGGCTCTGGGCTCCTTCTCTTTGTATGAGGCCACTATTTGCATCATGGGGCTCCACCCTCATATCAGCATCTAAATCTAATCACCTCCCAAAGGGCCCACCTCCAAATGCCGCCACTTTGGGGATTAGGGCCTCAACATAGGAGTTTGAGGGAGATACAAACATTCAGTCCACAGCACTTGCTTTTCCAAAACTCCATCTTAAACCCTCTTTATCCTCCTTGTTTCTAGCCTTACTTGACAGGTGAGGACATGAGCACTCCAAGACATGTCTTGAGTTGTCATGCTGCACAACTTATGGGTGTCACCTCCCCAAATAATTGCATTCAGCCGCGGGAGCTCTGCATTGTCTCTATCCAGGGAGCATACTGCCTTATTAATAATAACAAAATGGGGTGACCTAGCTTGACCTTCAGATGTGTCTGTATTTGGGATTCAGGCTCATGTGGTTCCCAGGTCTACCCCTCAGATGTTCAACAAGTTAAAACACCTCTGGTGCCCAGTTTCCGCATCTGTAAAGTAAGAATTATAAGAGGGCCTTTTTCTTGAGAGGCTTTTATGGCATAATGCAGGTGAAGAGCCTAATATAGTAAGTGTTCAGTGGATGCTGGGCATTGTGAGCTAAGGGGCACAGTCAGCAGAGGTTTGGTTTTTATTGGTGGATAACATTCCTGCCCGCTGTCATTCAGGGAGAGAGGAGTCCTAAGGGGAGGAGACGCAAGTCAGGGGAGCTCTGGGTTGGAGGATGTTTCTAATGTCTCAACAGCGGGTAAACCTAGGAATTTCATGAGACCCGCTGATGTCTTAAAGCAAAAAGAAGACATGAAAAAGGAAGAAAAGATGTTTGTAGGGGTGGTCAAGGAGGAGGGAAGTTTCAAAGTCTCACAGCTGCAGAGGAACAGAGCCAGAATTAGAACCATGGCTGCTCTGACCCCAAAGCCCAAATCTATCTGTTGATGCAGACTTTCCCTCCAGCTAGCTCAGTCAGGTAAATCAAGGCATGTGGTGACAAGGACAACTTCAGGAAGAGATGTCACGGCTCCTCCTTAAAAATGTCTCCCTTCCCATTGTCAGTTGCTACTTATGAACCCTTTCGAAATGCGATAATGGTTGTGAATTTTCCTGTCACCTTGATTTGATATGAGAAATGCGGGCTTTCCAGGTTGACACAGAAACCCGATTTCAAAGATGCGAGAAGGCAAACATCTGTGAAAATCACAGGAATGATGTCAGTGCCTGTCCCTGTGAATGGGAGCCACCGAGGCTCTCAGTTTATAGCCAATCAATCTCAGAGGCCCGGATACTTGCAAATGTAAATGCATATTGAAGCTGCGGAAATGACTGATTAATTAATTTTGCATGCCTATCAGGGTTTTCATTGTTTTCAGTTTAAAGAAATTCTTTTTTGAATAGGGAATGTGTACATATGGCAAAAACAGTTAAACGGTACAAAAAGTGTACAGTGAAAAGGAAGGCTCCTTTTCATCCTAACCATCAGTTCTCCTTTCCCAAAGGTAACCAATGTCACTGGCTTCTCTGAAAGCCTTCCAGAAGATCCCCTCTTTGTACAGAAGAATGTATGTATGTATGTCTCTTCCTAGTTTTAAAAGATATAAATGACAGCACACCATACACATTATTCTGCATTTTGATTTTTTTTTTACTTAATAATGTACCTTTGTTACATATTAGTACATACAGAGATGCCTTGTTCTTTTTCATGGCTGTGTCATATTCCAGTACATGGCATGTATAGATTAGTTGGCCAGTTCCCTTGTGGTGAACATTCAATATGTTTATTGTCATTTCCTACTACAACTTATGCTTGTATATACCTCTTGGTGCACATGAATGTGTTCGTCTGTAGGATAAATTCTAGAAGTAGAATTGCTGAGCAAAGAGGACATGCTTTTAAAATATTATGTCTTCTAGTTTAAAAGGAAAGATTTCTTCTCTTTCCTGGAGGGAACATCACCTTACTCAGGGAGAGCATGTTGATGAGGCTTAGTGCCCATGTACAGATGCTGTGGTGGCCACCTTGCTATTATTATATCTGCAAGGGTTTTGGCTGTGCCGTTGAGATCCTGTGCTCAGAGATAAGTAAGAGACCACATCCTTATTACCCCCGTCCAAGAGGTTTGATGTGTTTCTTTCTTTATCCTAAACCTCTTTATCCTGCAGTTTCCTTCTTTATCACAGATCCACAGCAGCTCCCTTTACTCCAGTGCTAGAATACCCACAGTCTTACCAAGTCACGTCACGATCAACCCAGACCCTTGTGATGCAAAACCTAGTCTCTTGAGTAAACAGTTCAGGATTCTCAAGTCAACCGGTGTTTTAAACTTGAATTAACTCAAGGTTTCTCCTAACTTTCTCTTCCTTCTTTGGTCTTGGGCTTTGTGCTGGGTACTGTGCCAGCCAGCCCACTATGGAAGACTGTTGAGGCGCTTCTGCCCCCAGCTGCCTAAGAGTTGACTGCCGACGGCTCAAAACTGAGATATGCTTTCTAGCCAAAGGAAGATACCTAATTCTAGGAAACCCTCCCGCCTCCCAAGGCATCCGTGTCCAGGGACTGATCCTTGAGGGTTACAAAGGCCACACCCCTTTCCTTGACGTGGGGCATATATGATGGGATGTCCCAGATCTGAGGCTCTCCACGAGATTGCCTCTGCTCGGTGGTTCCTCCCCTCCCTCTGCCCAGTGCTACTGTCTTCACTTTCTTACAGGGGCTTCTCCCTGTCCTACACACAGACCTCCAGCCCTGCGTTTGTTCCTGAAACCCAACCTATGGCAGGCTCATAGATGTCACAGCAGGGTGTGCACGTGGGCTGCTAAGGGACATCTGCCCCCAAGTGCCCCTAGGTAGGGGATGGTATTCCTGTTGCTCATCAGGTAGGTCCCATGAAGAGTGGGGGTTGAGGTGGCCCCCAGTTCTACCTGAATGTGACTTTTTTTGACCTAGTTCCATTTGTTTACTCTGCTACCCAGAACCTAAAGAGGGTAGCATCTTTCTCATCTGCATATTGTCTTTGTGCAGTAAGGGTTGCCTCAGCATGTCTGTAATGTTCAACTCCTGCCCAATCTAAAGAAAGGTCTGGTCTGTGACTGGCAGCTGAGAGACAACCTCAAAATCCTTGGAATATTCTGCCTGGGTCTTGGTACATGCCAGTTAATCTATGCCAACAATGTGACTTTTGGTGAGTGCCTGTTTTTATACACCTCAGGCTCTTGGCCATTTGCTCTCAGTGTGATCTTTGGAGATGCTGGAGACTGAGTAACCAAGATCAGCCATGAGGATGCTCCAGGCCAGTGTGCCAATGTCACTATAAAAGCCCTGAAAAAAAAGGCTCAGGTGAACTTTTTTGGTTGGTAATGCTTTGTATATATTGTCACCTTTTCTTTCTTGGAGAATTAGGTGCTGTCCCTATGGCTCCCTGAGAGAGGACAGCTGGAAGCTTGTGCCTGGTCTCTCTTAGATTCTGTCCTCTTAAAAAATTTTTTTTTCCAGCTTCATTAAGATGTAATTGACAGCCTGACCAGGCGGTGGTGCAGTGGATAGAGCATCGGACTGGGATGCAGAAGACCCAGGTTCGAGACCCCGAGGTCGCCAGCTTGAGCGCGGGCCCATCTGGCTTGAGCAAAAGTTCACCAGCTTGGACCCAAGATCGCTGGCTCCAGCAAGGGGTTACTCGGTCTGCTGAAGGCCTGTGGTCAAGGCACATGTGAGAAAGCAATCAATGAACAACTATGGTGTTGCAATGGCAACAAAAAACTAATGATTGATGCTTCTCATCTCTCTCTGTTCCTGTCTGTCTGTCCCTACCTATCCCTCTCTGACTCTCTCTCTGTCCCTGTAAAAAAAAAAAAAAAAAAGTCCCTTAAAAAATAAAGGATGTAATTGACATAGGTCATTGCATACGCTTGAAGTGATTTTATGCATAAAAATTATGAAGTGATTATAAAATAAGTGTAATTAATACCTCAGTCACCTGACATAATTACCTTTTTTTATTTGTGGTGAGAACATTTAAGACCTACTCTCTTAACAACTTGCAAGTATGCAATAGAATATTGTTACCTATAGACAGCGTGCTTCATGTTAGGTCCCCAGAACTTACTCGTCATATAACTGAAAGTCTACCCTTCTGTCAACATTTTCTCCTTTTCCCTCCCAACCCCTGACAACCAGTAATCTACTCTCACTTTCTGTGGGCTCGGATATTTGAGATACAAGTGAGATTTGTTTTTCTCCATCTCTCTCATTTCACATAGTGTCATACCCTCAGGGTTCTATTTTGTTGTAACTGGATTTCCTTCATTTTGTGGTTGAGTAATTGTCCATTGCATATATACATACCACATTTTCTTTGTTCATTCATCCTTTGATTGACATGTAGCTTGTTTCCATGTCTTGGCTATCATGAATGGTCCTGGCGGTGCAGATATCTCTTTGAGATCTTGATTTTACTTCCTTCAGCAACATGCCCAGATACCCGGAAGTGGGATTGCTGGATCATATAGGAGTTCTGTTTTTAATTTTTTTGAGGCCCCTTTACATTGTTTTCCACAGTGGCTACACCAATTTACATTTCGACCAGCAATGCACAAGGGTTCACTTCTCTCCACATCCTCACCAGCACTTGTTACCTTCCTGTCTTTTGAGAAGAGCCATTCTGACAGACATTTCATGGTGGTTTTGACTTATATTTCTCTGATGAGTAGTGAGTGATCTTGAACACCTTTTCATGTACCTGTTGACCGTTTACATGTCTTCTTTGGAAAAAATGTCTAGTCAGGTTCTCTGCCCATTTTTAAATCAAAAAATTTTTTTTATTGAGTTGTTTGAATTTCTTATATAATTTGGATATTAACCCCTTATTAGATAATATGGTTTGCAAACATCTTCTGTTCTCTAGGTTCTCGTATTATTCTGTTGATGGTTTCCTTTGCTGTGCAGAAGCTTTATAGCTCGATGTCGTCCCACTCGTTGATTTTTGCTTTGGTTGGTTTTGCTTTTGGTATCATGGCAAAGCACCTATGAGGCTTGCTCTCACAGCCATTGGGGGTGTGCACAGGGAGTTGACCATGGGGTGAGGGGTGGGGGTGTGGCACGGGGAGCATTGGGGGCTCTCATGGTCCAGTTGGGGGGATCTTCAGGTGGCCCCATCCCCAACAGCTCACAGGCAGGCTTCCTGATGGATCCACAATGTGGTTGGTGGGGTCTGTGTCCTTAGGGTACCCTCTAAGAGCCCGGGACTCTGTTTTCCACCTCCCTGAGGTACACAGCACACTTCAGGGTTCGATGGGGCATGGAAGGAGTGGGTCTCCTCGGTAGTGTCCTGCACAGCTGGGGAAGCCGAGCACCCCCACATTCATTTCCCCTGTGGGAGAAATCACAGGCTGGCAGGGTCTTCCTTGGCAATGAGCTGTGCTGCCTTGGGGGGAGGGGTGTGGATAAAGTGAAATAGTTTCTTTTACGTTTTTTAATTCATCCAGTCTTGGGTACTTTCTCCCCAATGTTGTGCTGGAACCTGGACTTTCACAAAGGCTTTCGTCCATGGGTGATTATCTAAATGGTGTTTTTTATGGGGAAGATGGTAGAAAATGATTTTTCACCATATTGACCTGCCCTCTATACTTATTTTTACTTTTGCTGATTTTAATCTGTATCCTTCACCTGTAATAAACCATAACCATGAGTATTATGGCTTTTATGAGTTCTGCGGGTCCTAGTAAGTCATTCAGAATGAGTGTGGTCTTGGAGGCCCCTGATAATAGTCATTATAGACATTGACCCCCTTTGTTTAGCTTCCTGATGAGGTCCTGGATAGCAGGTGGGATGAGTAGGAGAATACTCCACTCTTCTAGGTGAGAGCCAGAGGTCATTGTTTTCATGACGCTTACATGCTAGTGGGGGAGAAGGATAAAAATGTCCCAAACCAGCAGGACCAAAAACCTGATAAATAAGCATTAGCATCTCGGAAATTGTTGATGAATTTCTGTGAACATCTAAAATATTCAGAGTTTATCCAGTCTCATGTGTGCCCACCCCTGCTTGCCTCCCCAACTTATCTCTCACCACATCTTCCCATCACTCTTAACATCCCAGTTTCTCTAACACCCCAGGGCCTTTTCACATACAGCTACCACTGTGTAAATGCTTTTTTTTTTTTTAACTTTATACCTATATAACTCCATGTTGTCCTTCCAGTCTTAATTTAAATGTCACAACCTCAGGGAAGTCCACCTGGATCTTCCCTCTCCGCCAACCAGTGGGGCCCACCATTATACATTCTTGGAGCATTCATCCATCTTTCTTCATAACTTTATTCCAAGAATAATGCATTGTATTTCATATTGATTTCATTAGGATTCTTAGCGGTTGGGAATTTGGATGTGTTGATTACCAAAATGAACCATTTAGGCAAAGTATTATGGTATAGCCCCCCCTCCCCCGAATTCAGAATCTGGCACTAGATCTTGTCTCTAATTCTGGCAAACCTCACTCTTTTCTGTGGGCGTCTGAGGTCTCTATTCTAGGCCTGCTGGCAGGAAGCTTTCCAGTGACCAGCTGGCTGCACTGTCCCCAGGGTCATTCCTCAGCTACTCTCCTCTTGATCAGCTGGCTTGCCCCACCTGTTGCCTGTTGCCCTCCCGCCAGGCCAGCTGATGGGAGAGCTGGCGAGAACTTGGAACATTCTTGCGGACAATAAATGAGAGGGAAATGTCAGCAGTCAGTGAGCTCTGTACCCAACAGTTGGCAGTTGGGGCTTCTAATTTTAGGCCCAGGGAGGAAGCTGATTTCTGTGATGAAGTTGGCCACATGCTTTATCAAGCTAGTAGGGTGCCATTTTCCAAAAGCTACATAATGTATGATACCAATGATATAACATTCTGGAAAAGGCAAAACTATAGAGATAGTAATATATATGTAACCATTTTACTCTAAGTGATAAAATTGTTCCTCATGTGGTACAAGTTAACAATTCTAAAACTACTATGTAGGTACACTGGAATCGAACAGTTCTGTAAATGGATAGTGGATGGTAAAATAGATAGATAGATAGATAGATAGATAAACAAATAAACAAAATGTGAGATGTCTAGGCTTTCTTAGCACTTATTCTTGGAAGGTTTGTGGCCACATTGCAGTATTAATCACAGATGGCATAAAAATTCTCTAAAATGACAACAGACACAAGAGATTAAGACAATTGGGGCTTCTACTCAGGGACTGGCCCTTCTTTTCTCAGTGAAGTTAGGCAAGCTGCAGCTGGTATGTCCTTGTAGGTCAAACACATGTGAGATACTGCACTGGGAATTCCTGGGCTTTCCGAGCCCTTTGGGTCCTGCACATCTTCTCTTGGCTGACTTGACATTGGCTTATCTGCGTCCTATTGAGGGGACAGGAACATATTGGGAGTCCCTGATGGATATACCAGCCACCCTCTTTAAATTTTCCTGTTTGCTTCCGGGTAACTCCAGCCCCATCCATTGAAGATGGACTTTTTGTTATTAACCTAATAGTTTTACAGAATTCCCCTTCTTTCTTCCACTATGTGGTGTTGGGGAAAAGTCAACTCCATCATTTACTAGCAAAATTAGGGGAACCCCTTCATCATTTTGAACTTTAAGTTTTGTATTGCATGCTGTTTTTGATTTGTCTGACCTGCTCTAACATTTTCTTCTAGGAAAGCTTTCTCCTTCTAGTAATGCTCCTTTCTTTCATTTTACCCTATGGTTCCATGGGAAACTCACACATTTTTTTTGTTCGTTCGTTCATTCGTTCATTCACTCATTCATTCATCCATGATATATTCATTGAACATTTTCCATGTGAAAGACCCAATGCTAGATATTGGAGATACCGTAAGGAACAAGATAGGCAAGGTCTGGCCATAGGAATTCATAGACTAAAAACCAAAACATGGAAAAGTATATGAAAGTTGATATTGTAGAGGCAGCAGTAAAGACCAGAAGCGGCCCCAGTGAAGGAATGAACCACCTGGAACAGAGTTGGGCTTACAGAGGAGGAGTTTCTTTGGCTGGATCTTAAAGGGTGAGTGAAAGTTTGCCATGTGAACAGGGATGGGGGAAGGACATAGCAAGCAGCCTTGTGGAGGAAGTCTGTATTTTTAGTTTGTTCAGCATTTATCCACTGCTTTTCCATTAAGAGCAATATTTACTTTGGGTAATCACTGCTCCCTAGAGTTGATGTTTAGCCAGCACACATAGGTATGGCAATGCTGGTTATTTAGAACCAGTATCCATTCTGACTGGTGGGTCCCTGTGCCATGCTAATTATTATTCTGAATATCACTTCTTAATTATTCTGAATATCACTCTTCTCCCTGATTTCCAGGCTATGTGGTTTGATAGGAACTGCTTCTCACCTGCCTCTTAGGGTGACCCAGTTCTGGACCATCAGCCTACCCAGCATCCTAACCACTGATCAATTTAGGCATGAACCAATTGGTGTGACCAAGCCAAGCCAATGAGCACCAACCCTGAGTCTGGTTGGGACTGTGTGTCCACTGGGGTTTCTGAGTTGTACCGACTATAATCTGAAGGTTGTTGGGAAGAGCTAGTGTATGGGAAGAGCCATCTGGGAATGCAGCCCAGAGGGAAGAAAAGAACTCAGATGAAGTACAGGTTCTTGTTAGGATCGTCAGCACCGGGATCCAGCCTTGCCCGAATCCCCCTCTGGGTATAAGTTAATAAACCATATATATATATTTTTTGCTTGGGCATGTCCAATTTGCATTTCATTTGCATCAGAAAAAATTCTGACTACCCCATGGAATCATAGGGTAAAAGGAGAGGGAGGAGAATTACTGAAAATCATTATGTCGACAACTGCATTATCCTTAAGTTCGAAACAGTAACAATGAAAATTACGGCAACTATTTCTGAGACATCTGCTGAAAGCACCCATTTTCCTCCTTCTCTCTTTCAACCAGCTCTCTCCCCGAGGTACCTCGGTTCAGTGTGAAAGCGCCAGGAGTTAGAGTCAGACAGATATGCCATTTACTAGTTGCGTGGTCTTAAGAATTATACTTAAATGTCCTGTGCCTCTGTTTTCTCATCTTTAAAATAGGTATAAAACAGAGCTGGTGTGAGAATAAGTCAGTGTCACCATAGTGACATACTAGCACATCGTTAAATACAATTCTGTCACATGTGGAGAGGGGTGTAGAACGCCTGGGCAGTCACTTCTGCTCTGTGGAGGAAGACAGCACTCCAGTCCTGTCCCTCACAGCCTTGACATAGTTAGAAGCTGGCCCATTCTCTGTCCTGGATGACCCACTCTTAATGGAGTGAGTTCAGGGTAAGCTGAGGAAAACTGCTTGTGGAGTTAATTGGCCCCCTCAGCATTTTCTAATCCTTCATCATAGCTAGTCTTGGATCTTTTGGCTCCTGGTGACACAGTTCAACATCAGTGCTCCCCAGGATGGATCTCATCATGCTTTCTACTCCCTCACTGTCTGCCATGGGCTGAATATTTGTGTTCCCTCCCAAATTCATATGTTGATGCTTAATCTCTAAGGTGATGGTATTAAGAGGTGAGGTCTTAGGAGGTAATTCGGTCTTAAGGGTGGAGCCCCCCTGAATGAAGTTAATGTCCTTATAAAAAAAAAGGCATGAAACATGGTCTCTTCCCTGTGAGGACACAGGGAGAAGACAGCTGTCTGCAAGCCAGGAGAAGAGCTCTTTGCAGCCAGCTTCCACCCAGGCTCCAGAACTATGAGAAATAAGTGTCTGCTGTTGAAGCCCCTCAGTCCATGGTCTTTTTGTTATAGCAGCTGAACATGACAGTGTCTTTGACATGGCCTTTCAGTGGGGTTGGACTCCACAAATTAGAACTTTGGTCCAGAAGGATGTGAAAAATTCATGTACCCATGAATATAACCTGTGTTCCCAAAGATGTGGGATATGAAGCTGAACGAGTGTCACAGACAGTACTTTGCTGGTTCTACTCGGCCTTTTCTGGGAGACTTCAGCTGCTTTCCAATCCTTTTTGGATAGTCCTGAGGGTCCGGGGGATTTTTCTGTGCGTTCTGGAATGCAGCAGCGCCTTGCGTACTCTACCAGGGAGGCTGCTTCAGTCACCAACCTTTTTCTCAGCTGATCATGTTTCCTTCTTTCAAGACTTGTCCTTTTCTGAGCCCTAGAAGCTTCAGAATTTTGTCCATATGATTCTTTTGGCTTTGTCCATAGCTGATTATATCACAGCGCAAATACAGGATCAAAGCTCACTATGTGGACTCTCCCAGGAATTTGGAATTGAGACTCTCTGAGCTCATCTCTGGTGGGTGCTTAAACCTAGTAGCAGAGAAAACAGAGAAGGTGAGAGAAAGAGAGACAGAGAAAAAGAGAGAATGAATAGAACACATCAATAGGATTTTGGAAGGATGGATCAGGCAATCCTGGGAAGACAGAGTAAGGCTATGTTGGCTCCTGCTGGCTTTCTACCATGAAGACTTGCTGTACTTTGGGTGTTGTGGGATACCCTGTGTTATGGATTGAATTATGTCCCCTCAAATGGTGTGTTTAAGCCCTAACCTTCCAGTAGTAAGGATATGACCTTACTTGGAAACATGGTCACTGCAGATATAATTAGGTAAGATGAGGTTGTATTGGAGTAGGGTGGGGCTTTAATCCAATATGATTGATGTTTTTATAAGAACAGCATAATTTGGATAAAGAAATAGAGAAAAGACTGGAATGTGTAGATGAGACAGAGATTGAAGTGATGCTGCCACAAGCCAAGGAATGTGTGGGGTTGCCAGAAGCTGGAATAGACAAGGAAACATCCTCACTACAGGCTTCTGAGGGAGCACATCTCTGCCAACACCTGGCGTTCATACCTCTGCCCTTGAGAACCTGGAGAGAATAACTTTCTATTGTTGTAAGCCATCCAGTCTGTGGTACTTGGTTATGTCAGTCCTAGGAAACTAACGCTATCCTTCTGGAATGAGTTATATCTTCTAATGAGATTATCTTAGTCTTAGACTCTGGATCCAGCTGCCAACTTTTAGTAATATCACAGGGCAGAGGAAGGTTTTGAACTGTACCATGAGTGAGCAGCCAACAAAATCCATACTGGGTAACCATCAGCCAGGTGTACTGGGTTCTTCCACAACCCACTGTAAAGAAAGAGGGAACAGAAAAGAACCCGATGATTAAAGGGACCTTAAAAAGAAGCACCATAAAGAGAAGAGCACTTCATCTCTGTGAACTTCAAAAACCCATAATGCTAGCCTGATTATGAGAAAAACACCAGACAAGTGCAAATTGAGGGACATTCCACAAAATACCTGGTGAGCGCTCCCCCAAACTGTGAAGGTCATGAGCAACAAGGGAAGATAGAGAAACTGTCAGAGACCAAGGAGCCTAAAGCAACATGATGACTGCATGTAATTGGGTTTTGTTAGACATGCTTTTTGTGTCATATCCAATAAAAATCATTACCAAAAGCAATGTCGGTTCCCTTTAGCCAACATATGGAAATAGCCTGTGTTCGCTGATGGATGAATAGATAAAGAAAATGTGTGTGTGTGTGTATGTATGTACGATGGAGTTTTGTTTTGTTTTTTTGAGTGAGAGAGAGGAAGGGAGAGAGATGAGAAGTAAGAACTCGTAGTTGTGGCACTTTAGTTGTTCATTGATTGCTTCTTACATATGCTTTGATTGGGGGCTGCAGCTGAGTCAGTGACCCCTTGCTCAAGCCAGTGACCTTGGGCTCAAGCCGGTGACCTTTGGGCTCACGCTGGTAAGCCTGTGTTCAAGCTGGCGACCTCAGGGTTTTGAACCTGGGTCCTCTGCGTCCCATTCTGATGCTCTATCCACTGTGCTACCACTAGTCAGGTTGCAAAGTAGAATATTACACAGCCATGAAAATAAGGAAATCCTGCCACTTGCGAAAACATGTGTAAACTTGGAGGATATCAGGCTGAGTGAAATAAGCCATATGCAGAAAGATAAATACTGTATGGTATTACAGGTAGAACCTAAAAAAGTCAAACTCATAGAAATGGAGCATGAAACAGTGGCTGCAGGGGCCGGGTGTGGCTGAAACAGGGAGATGCTGGTCAAAGCATGCAAACTTTCAGTTACAGGATAAATAGTTTCCAGGGATCTAATGTACGACACGGTGGCTGCAGTTAATACCAAATTATATCCCTGAAATTTGCTAAGAGAATACATTTTAAGTGTTTTCATTATACACACATAGATGGTAACTATGCGAGGTAATGGATGCGTGCACTTAATTGTAGTAATCATTTTACAATGTGTACATACATTAAGTGATCACATTTATACCTTAAGGATATACAGTTTTATTTTCAATTATATTGCAATAAAGCCGGAAAAATGAAAGGAAGAGATAAATGTAATATGGTATCCTGAATAGGATCCAGGAGTGGATAAAAAAAAACAATTGATGAATAAATTGGTAAAATCAAAATACAGTTCAAGGTTTAGTTAATAGTAATGCTGGCTTCCTGGTCTTGACAGATGTACCATAGTCATACAAGATGAGAACATCAGGAGAAACTGACGGTAGGCGAAGGGGTAAGTGGGCGGTCTCTGTCTTTGTACACCTTAGGCAAATCTAAAATAATCACAAAATAAAGTTTACTCCAAGAAAAGACATGTAAGTTAAAACATGGGGCCGTATTAAACTGTGGTGTCTGAGGCTGCACCTGTGGCTGCTGACACTGGGAAGGAACGTAAGGAAGGGAGGACGGTACAAGCTGGGAGTTGCTAGAGGGTGAGGGCGCTGGGAACAGGCTGAAGCACTTGGTGGCCTTTCTGGTGGGGGTGGGGGTGGAAAACTTTTCATTCTTGACCGATCAGAGGTAGCTGCAAGGACTTTTCCTTGTAGTTAATAATTCAATAAACTACGTGCTTGTTCTGTGTGATTTTCAGTATTGTTTTTGCTTTTCCACAAACAGGTGTAGACAGTCGCTGAGTTGCCCTCTCCTCTATCCTTCCATACCTTGGGCTATACTAGCAGGATAGCCCCCCAGCTGGTCTCCTGCTCACTCTGGTCCCGTCCATTCCAGTCTTGTCCCTGCGGCCAGAGAGATGTTTTCAAGCTTCAGAGCCAGTCATGTGTTGGGTGTCAAGGTGCAACATTAACTGGAGGAACCCAGAAGTAATCACATCTCTGGCCCTGTTGACACAAGCCTGTGTTTCTCAGGCATCAGGTGGCTGTGTAACTGGGGAAGGTGAGGCTTGTCCTTAGCTCCAGTGGTGACCCATGAAGGCCATTCTCCTGTGTCAGAGGTTGGTCTAGGGATGGGCATGTGATTCTGTCCTGGCTGATAAATAAGTGGGAGAACCTTCTGGCAGCTTTAAAGGGAACCACCCCTTCTTTTCTAACTTATATGTGTGTTGGGGATGTGGAGTTTGTAGCCCGGCCACCCTCTTGTGAGACTGAGGGGAGACCTCACCACACAAGGCAGGTGACAGAGCAGGATGGAAGCCTTTGTGTCAATCAGGAGTCTGGGCACAGGTTAGCTGGATCCTCTGCTTAGGTCTGACCAGGCTGCAGCTGGTGCTGTGGTCTCATCAGAGGATAGGCTGGGGAAGGATCCACTTCCAAGATCCCTTAGCAGTTGGCAGAATTTATTTCCTTGCAGTTGTAGGACAGAGTCCTTTCTTTCCTCCAGACTGGCAGCTGGGAGCTCTGCCAGCCCCTGGAGGCTGCCAGCATTCCTTGCCATGTGGTCCTCTTGCAACGTGGTGGCCTGCTTCCCCATAGCCAGCAGGGGCGTCCTTCTCTCCGGTCTGCTAACATGAGTCTTATATAATGAAACGTAATTGAGTGACACCCAGCACCTTTGCCTTATTCTCTTGGTTAGAATCAAGTCACAGGTTCCACCCACACTTAAAGGGGAGGAGACTGAGGTATGTCTCTTACAAATAAGGCCAAGGACCATGCCTGACACATGGTGATAATGATTATTGTTTACTGATATGCAGAGGGGGTGGGCAGACCCAATGCTCAATTCTGTTTGGATATTTACCAAGGAGCAGTCCTATCCATGCATGCCTCTCTGGGTAAAACTCGCTTACGTTGAGACTCATCTTAGCTAGAACCTTTCTTGGAACTTGCCAGCAAAAATGACAGCCCTGAGAATTCTCAGGCAGCTGCTTCTCAGGCTCCAGGTAAGTGAACTTGGCCCTGTCCTGAAACCGGAATCATTTTAAGGATGGTTTTCTCACGCTGGATGCACCGGCAGGCAGTACATACTCTACTAGAGGATGTGTGTCCACTCCGAGAGAGGTTGAGAGAATCAAATTAATTTCCTTTATGACCCGAGGCAGTTAGAGATCGGCTGTTCCGAGATGAAGAGGGAGAGGCGGGAGCCGCTCTGAGGCTCCCGCCTCCCCTTCTCCTCCGCCTCCCTGGCATCAGGGCTCCTGCAGTTTAATTGAGGTGGGATTCCTTCCACCAGGCAGGGCAGTCGGCCTCTCTCTCTGCAGCAGGGCCATGCCAGGGACAATTTCTCGAAGTGGCCTTTGGGCAACTCCTCTTAGGCTGGTCCGTGTGCCCTGGTAGATTTCCGTGACCTCGTAGATGTAGACACCGGGGACTGCCCTCAGCAGGAGAGTGGGAGAAAGAGGAGGGGTTAAAAATAAGCCTTAAGTGGGAGGTGTACCTTTGTGGTCCCGTGACCACAGAGGAGGGAGTGAAATGTGTCCCCTGACTCAGCCTCCAGTGATGATGGTTTCACTTCCTATTTGGGTAGCATCCTGGTGACTGGGTGACCGTATGTCCAGTTTGCTGAGACAGTCCCCCAAATCAGTACTTTCCTGGGTTTGCTTTTTTCAAAAGTGTTCTTGTTTGAACGATCAACTAGATGATCAGCCTAGTTCTGGGTTTCTCTACCTTAGCAGTGATGACATTTTGGCTTAGATGATTTTTTTGTTGTTGTTCGAGGGCCATCCTGTGCACTGTGAGGGTGTTCAGCAGCATCCCTGGCCTCCACCCACTAAATCCCAGCAGCACCCCTCCCCCCAGGTCATTGCCCAATGGCGGCTGGAGAGAGGGAGGATGGATTTCCCCTCGTTGAGAAAGTTGTCTCTACTTAGAGGGCACTGTTGCATCCTTCCTGATAACAGCTGGGGGTAACTTGAGTCATGGCTTCATATTCTGGAGGGAAACCTCGACACAGTGATTTTCTGTTGGGTTTGCTTGTTCAGTCTCCACGCGCCTTTATTTTAGACCAGCATTGCCTTTTCCTGCGGGGAAACCTCCCCCGTCTTCATTTTCAGTCTCTGTGGGTGACTCAAGGGAAAGGGTGAGCCCACCCAGGCTGGGCTGATCAGAGATGGCCACTCCCCTAGCTGTGCTGACTGGTTCAGGAGCAGGAATTTAAGCTGGGCCAGTGTGTGTTAGTCGCAGGACTTTTGCTAGATCCATAGGGAAAGAAGAGTTCTCTTTCTGCTGGGGTCGCAGAGCTGGGAGGAGGGACCACTGCAGCTGCCATCAGTCATTCCCCCCCAACCCCCCGTGGGGAGAGCCTGTCTGAGAGGGAAGCCACAGGACATCAGGGCTCAGGGTGGCAAGAAGACAAAGCAAGCTGAGCTCCCTGTGTGAGGACAGGGTCCATTGAACCCGAAGACAGATCTCAGCTAGAGTTAATTTAATCAAGCCAGTTTGCGCTGAGCTCCTGTCAACTTGCCACTGAAAAGGCCCTGTATTTTCCTGGGGTAGTTCTCTCTTCCCTTTCCCAATCGGATCCTGTAACTTCAGTTCTGCTACTGGTCAGTCTGTGATGCTGCGAGTGGGCGCACCGCGGAAGCTCTCATCTTGCTCCCTTGCTCCTTTGCTGTGTTCTTTCCCCTCCTCGCTCTTCATCTCTCTCAAGATGCACGGAAACACCTACCCCTCTCCTTATTCCTCTTCGCCTCCCTTCTCTTTCCAACCCTCTACCCCTCTTT
Organism: Rhynchonycteris naso; assembly: GCA_037038555.1. Taxonomy (NCBI): domain Eukaryota; kingdom Metazoa; phylum Chordata; class Mammalia; order Chiroptera; family Emballonuridae; genus Rhynchonycteris; species Rhynchonycteris naso. Next base: position 186,378,061 of record CM073000.1, on the reverse strand, counting down.
TTATTTTATTTTAGATTTTATTTATTCATTTTTTAGAGAGAAGAGACAGTGAGAGAGAGAGAGAGAGAGAGAGAGAGAGAGAGAGAGAGAGAGAAAGAGAGAGAGAAAGAGAAAGAGAGAGAGAAGGGGGAGAGGAGCAGAAAGTATCAACTCCCATATGTGCCTTGACCAGGCAAGCCTGGGATTTTGAACTGGTGACCTCAGTGTTCCAGGTCGACGCTTTTACCCACTGTCCTACCGCAGGTCAGGCCTACCCCTCTTTTAATTGTTACCTACATTTACAAGAGTCTCCTGTAACTCCCAGCACACCCAGACAGAAATAATCTCTCTGGGCTAATTATCTAGTTTGCTGATGTCTCCTATACCAGATGCTACCCCACCTCCCTGATTATAGAGATGATTATTGAAGAAAACCTGGAAAAATACACAAAATCATAAGAAGCCCCATCCCAAGGCCAAGAGCAGATAACTTCTGGATTATTCCTTTAGTCTTTCTACCTTTGCGTAATAGAGTTCATAGTCGTTATGAAATTTTACATATACATTTTCAAAAATATAACTTTAGAACACAGATTATCCTCAGTTAAAAGTTGTGAACATTATTTTTAATAATCGTAGAAGATTCCATTGTCTGAACGCAGCATAATTTAAATAATGTTTTTCTATTGGGAGACACTCTATTTTTTACTATTTGCAATAAGATGATAGCATCTTGAGCATTCATCTTTGTCCTCATACTGGATCGCTTCCCTAAAATACATTTCTAGTAGCAGTCTGGGTCAAAGTGAGTATTTGTAAGGCTCTTGGTGTATATTGCCGATGGCTTTCTAGAAAAATTGTACCTGTTTACAGTTCCACCAATAACATGGGAGGGCCAGATATCAGAATCATGTTTGCAATTACTGATAGGGATCCAGCTAGGAGTAGCATTTTTATATGTCAGCACTTGTACCAATGATGATGATGATGACGATGACGATGACAACAGCAATAGGCTTATTGGGAGCTTGTAATAGTCCAGCTATTTTACTGTGAATTTTACATGTGTTATCTCATTTGTTCCTTCCACTAACCTATAGGTTAGGGATCATGATAATTCCCCGTTTACAGATGAGGTTAGAAGACCCAGCAAGGTTACGTAACTTGCCTACTGACCACAGCCAGTAAATGGTATGTCCTGGGTTTGAATCCTGACAGTCTGGCTTCTGCAGATGTTACTCTTTATTTTTCTAGCAAGACAGAGACGAATAGCTACGGGTAACACTGCCTAGTGGTTAGCCGCGCTGTGCACAGCTCGCTCAAGGTCTCACTCAAGCTGCATGTTGCAAATGGAAGAGCTCTGGTTTGAACATTTCTCTAGTCTCCCCGCTGAAGGAAATTGTCGCTTACCCTGCCAGGTGTATAGCGGAAGGAAACGACTCTCCTGATTCTATGAATGTCAAAGAATTCCCACTAACTGTGTTTCCTTTTATTTTTTTAAAGATTTTATTTATTCATTTTAGAGATATTTATTCATTTTAGAGAGGAGAGAGAGAGAAAGAGAGAAAGAAGGGAGAGGAACAGGAAGCATCAACTCCCATATGTGCCTTGACCAGGCAAGCCTAGGGCTTTGAACTGATGACCTTAGCATTTTAGGTAGATGCTTTATCCACTGTGCCACCATAGGCTAGGCAACTAACTGTATTTCTAAGTGGGTCTGCTTTCCTCTAATGTGCTCTCTCTGTGAAATACCCACTGCCTGTGTTTTCTGAGGAAAATGCCTGTAAACGGAGGTGGGTGGCTTCTGACTACAAAGATGAGGACTTGCCAAATTTTTCACATTGACTGTTTGTATTAGTCCTTCTTGCACAGTCACCAATTTGGCTTTCACTGCCTTTCCTGGGCTTGCAGGGCTAGTGCCAGGCTCCCAAATTGTGTGACTGTACCAGCAGCATCAACATCAGCTGGGAGCTTGTTAGCCACACACATTCTCAGGCTTTTTCCTAGACTCTCTGAGTCAGAAATGCTGGGTGTGGCTCAGAGATCTGATTTCAGAAACCCTCTGGGTGATTTTGGTGCAAGCTGAAGTTTGAGATCTACTGCCTTAAACCTCCCTTCCTTCCTTTATAAAATAGTAGTAGTAATAAGAATAGCTGCTTCTGAATTAAGGGGAGGGTTGTGTGAGCTGATCTGAGGCTGTGACATGGTACCTGCCATACGGTAAGCACTTACTAAGGCATGGCAGCTCCCAATGTCACTGAACTTGTCCCTGGTTGCTGTGTAGTCCTTATCTTCCTGGCTTCCTGCTCCTTTCAGGGACAGCTTTCCCCTGCCTGTGTGTCTGGTGGGGCTCTGGGCATCATCCCCTCCTCCCCACCTCTGTCATGGTGTGGCCAGTCAAATGTCAGAGGCATGGCCTATCAAATACTTATCTTCTGGGGATCTGCATCTTAAGGAGAGACTCTTCCAGGTGTAACAGTGATTAGATCTCAGTCATTTCATGACCATGCTCCTCAACCTTTCATCTGCTCAAGACTTACCTGAGGATCCTGTTACAGATTCTGAGTCAGAAGGGCCAGGGGGCTCTGAGAGTGAGAGTAGGCATGTCTAGCAAGCTCCCTGGGAGGGTTACCCCCGTGTTGCTCATTGGTGGACCACACTGAGAGTAGCGGAGCTAGAATGGTGGGCCTCACTTCAGCCTCACATGGGAATCAATGGGGTATCTTGGAAGTGAGACAACCCCACCCAAACCAATTAAATCCCAGTTTCTGAGGGTGGAGTTCTGGCATCAGTTCTTATAAGGTTTGTCAGTTGATTCTTACCTGCAACCTGGGTTGAGAACCGCCACTGTAGAGAGGTGGTCCAGGTGTTTTTAACAGGGAGGTCCCTGGCACCTCCTTAGGTATGGGTACCTGAGTACTCTATTCTTTCTCTGATTTTATGAGATCCCCTTTTAAGTTTTTCATTTTACTTCTGTTGCTTGCAACCAAAGAACCTTAGCTGATAGAGCCTTAGAAATAAGAAACAATAAAGACTAGTAATTGTTTTTCTGACCTCTCAGGTATTTCTGAAACACTATAGGCTACTCTGGGATAAGGTCTTGATTTGGTTGGGATAGCTCCATAGGGATATGGAATATCCTCTCTTTTCTTTCCCCCACTCAGGACTCCCCTGGGTGGCCTGTGTCTTCCTAGGACTGCTTTGCTCTCTTCTCAGTCCTGGATCTGGATTCTGTGGTGACAGCTTCATCAGAGTTTGACAAGGCACGCCAGCTGACAGGAACCATCCTGCTCACCTGGTGGGTGGTGATAATGAAGCCTGACTGTCAGCATCAGGCAGGGCAGTCAGCAGCTGGTATAGGGCCTTCTTCCTGTCGAGAGCGTGACTTGGACACCTCTGCCACCTGGGCTCCAGGAGGTGAAGCTGATTACATCTACCTTGTGAAGCTGATGTTCTCCCACTCCAAATGGACTTGCATTGACCTGGACCAGCTGACTGTGATCACCTGGAGACAGTGTTGCCAGGGAGACCCAGATACAAAACAGGTGTCCAGGGTGCCTTGGCTGTGGCTCTTCTTGGAAGTCCAGATGTCTGGCTTGTACCCCAGGCTTTCTGCCTGGAAGGTGTCCTCACCTCTGAAGTCCACGAGTCCCTAACAAGAGGAGCCGATGCTCACTGACACTCACTGGTGCTGAAATGCTTCCATACCAGGTTCATAGCTGCTGCTCCCTCTCTGCCACCCCCGCCTCTCAGCTGGTCGGGGCCCATGTGGGAGGCTGCCTCTCTATTTCTTCTTCTCTCACTTAAAAAAAAGTTGAAGGGATTAAGCAAAAAAAAGCCTCCTTAAAACTCATAGACACACACAATAGGTGATTTCTGGAGGGGGAGGGGGTGGGGAAGGTAGAAGAGGGTAAAGGGGGGTAGGTGGTGATGGAGGGAGACTTGACTTGGAGTGGTGAACACACAAATACAATATACAGATGATGTATTATAGAATCGTACACCTCAAACCTAATAATTTTATTAACCAATGTCACTCCAACACATTCAATAGAAATAAAAAAATAAGTCATGCTACAGTCAGTAGCAGACCCAGTTGAGGGCCCGCAGCTAGTTAAGTAGGCAGCTGATTAAGGGTTGCACTGCTCGTTGGTGGTAGAGCTTTGTTACACGACATCACCTGGAGCTTCAGAGCTGGAAAGACTTTGAGGTCACATGTCTGCTTCCCTGGTTTGTGAACAGGCAAACTTGGCCTCAAAGTGGTGAAATGACCTATTCGAGGTCATGTGCTGAGTCAGTTATGTGCTTCCAAGGGATCTTTGGGCTGGAAGTTAGTTGGGATTTATGCCCCACAGGGACCCATTAGGAGGCCTGGCTGTTGGCTTTGAGAAGAGTGCATCTGGTACCTTGCTCTGAGGAGGGTTGGCACGGGGTGGGTGTCCGGGGCTAGGGGCATATAACCAGGGTTGTGGCTATGGTGAGCGGGAGGCTGCTGCTTTTTCCAATTTACATACACAGCAGCAACAGCCTGGGGGCAAACAACCCAGACCAACTCTCAAAGGATGTTTTGGACTTAATCCCAGGATCGGAAGCAGCCCGGTAAGATAAATAAGATAAAGTTGGTGAGCCTGTAAGGTTGAGCGATCATACCACTATTGCATTTGAAATATTCATAAGGGCACGGGAGGTATGAGAAACAGCTACTGAAACATAGTCTGCTTTGAAAAGACGGAACTCAAAGGCATGAAAAATGAATCAGGGGAAATTAATTTTGGGGTGGAGGGGAGGGGTGGGCTGGCGGGGGGACATTTACGGCCCAGAAGGAGTAAGGAAGGAGAGGTGGAGGTGTTTCAGACGGCACTGTGATCAGAATTCTCTATCCGGCTGGCGAGATTTGAAATGTCAATCGTTTCATATATCACTTGAAGCCAACACTTGGTCGCAAAATGGATGGTTCTAGCGAGGATTAAAAAGCAGGGTGGGTTGGGGGCATGAGATGGGGAGGGTGTTGCAGGGTGGGAGAGATGGAGCACAGTCCGTGAAGTGAACTAGCTCCCGTAAGTCACGGACAGATTTCTGGGTGCTGTAGAAGAACGTGATGCCAGGAGGCAGGGGTTTCTAAACCTGGCTCTGCCGAACATGTCTGCGATTTTTTGCACATTTCTGAACCCCGGTTTCTCCCTTTGTAAATCCGGGGGGTTGGGCATGTTGCCGTCCTTGGGTTGCTCCCCATCAGCATTTAGGGGCTCTGATTTTGTGATAAACTTAGAACTCAAAGGTAGCTGAAGGAAAAACGGTCACGTATACTCACTGGCCGTGGGATATAATACTTCTGGTTATTAGCAGCTGTTGGCAGTGCCCCTCAAGTCTACACCAGGTTGGTAAGTCTAGTGCAGTGTAGCCCCTTTTAAAGGCAAGTTCTTGGAGTGTCACCTGCGGTAGTCATTCTGCAGAGAGATCTGACCCTAAAGCAAACGAAGTGTGCATATCCTCGGTGGTCCCAGACCCGTGGTGTCAGCATCCCCTGGGCACTTACTAGAAATGGAAATTCTGTCTCTTTCTAGATCTCCTGAGTGAAGATCTGCCTTCTAACGAGATCCCTGGGTGAGTCGTGTGCACGTTAAAGTCTGAGTGACACTGACCCAAGATGCAACAATTCTGCTCCTGGATTTATACCCCAGGGAAAGTTTCTCCCAAAGACGTTCAAGGAGGTGGGCTGTGGTAGTGGCAAATTGGGGGGATAATAAGTAAAACATGGTGGTGTGTAAATACTCCTGTGCTGTGGTGAGAATAGACCTGATACGTCACAGTAATATGGACAGACCTTACCAACAAAGTGCTGAGTAAGGAACAGATCAGTTCTACAGCATAACACAATTATTGGCTAAAAATGCATTACACACAAACCAGCACAATATGTTAATGCTGCATGAGGGCAGGTGTTTTTGTCTGTTTTTCACCACTATATACCCAGCACACAGTAAGCATTCAATATTTGATAAACAGGTGCACTTTACAAGAATATGTACACATTCGAGAGAAAAGGAGAGAAGCATTTGCTCTCCCTGATGGTTCTGCGTCAGCAAGTGAGAGGTAATTCACTCAAGTATTTCATATCTGGGGTGAAATGAAAGCCCAGGCTTATGTGAGAGGGATGCTAGCCAAGCCAGCTCCGTTTGCAGAGTTTGTCCCACCCTGCAGTGGCTTGGCCCTGCGACCTCTGGCCCATCAAGGTCCTCCTTGCTTGTCTCTTGGCTTGTCCCCTTTCTGTCTTATTGCTAGGGCTTCTGTCTGTTCGTTGCAGTAGAAATAGACTATCCAGAGAGTCTAATGCACCCATAACCTCGTTGATCCTCACAGCACAGCCTGGATCAGTGGTTGTCACCCAGGAGACTTTGGCAATGTCTGGAGACATTCTTGATTGTCGTGATGTAGGTGTGTGTGTATGTGTGTGTGTGTGTGTGTGTGTGTGTGCTACTGGCATGTAATGAATAGAGGTCAAGGATGCCACTAAACATTCTACAATGCACAGGACAGCCCCCCCAAGCAAAGAATGATTGGCCTCAAATGTCAATTGTGTTGGGGGTGAGAAACTCTGGTTGGTGCTCTATTAGGTCAATTTTTGTAGGTGAGGGAAGAGGCATGGGGAGGCTGGATAGTTCGTCCCAAGGTCCCATAGCTGGTGGGCAGTGAGAGAGGATGTGAACCAGTGAGGCTGGCAGCAGAGCCTTGCTCCCAACCACTGCGCATGAGCGCTGCTCAGAAATGGGAAACCCAAACTAGCAGAGATAGCACAGGTTTTGACTCATTTACGTCACAACCGGGGTGACCAGCTGTCCCATTTTGCCCTGAACCTTCTGGTGTTCCAGGCTGTGGGACTTGCAGTGCTCAAGCCGGGACGTATGGCCACTCTGCTACTACCCAGACTCTGTAAACATCTGGGGCTTGTGACCTGATCGGTATATTCAGCCTGTTGAGTCATACATACGATGTGCTAATTGCTTTTGATATAGGGACCAAACCCCAGCCCCAAGTTCACATACAGTGACTTTATCATTCATAGCGCTCAAGGCTAACTTTGTCCCTGCTCTGCAAATATTTATCTGTTAGGTCCCTGAGTTAAGTCAGCAAGCCTCTGGGTAGATTAACATTCATCCCTAGAGGATTTTTGAGTTTGTTTGCAAAAGAATTCAGTTGGGGTTCATGTGGTAGAGGAAACATCCTGTGGTTTGATGGCCAGGTCAGGGTACCCATCTGACCTTGAGCAAATTGCTTCACCTGTTTGGGCCTCAGTGTCCTCATCTGCAGAATGAGTTGTGCTAATAAGAGCCCTGACTATGAGTAATTACTTTATACCAGGTACTGCGCTAAGCACTTTGCTTGCTAGGTGTTTGCACGTAAGGTGCTGTAAGGTTATCTCATTTAACCCTCACGACAGTGGGAGGCGGTGGCTCTTTGGGTCAGGTGGCTAGCCCAAGGAGGCAGCCAATGAGTGACAGAGGCAGGACGCAGACCACATTGTTTTGCGGAAAACCACACTTGTACTGCTATGTAATGTCCCCTGTGGCTGTTTCTGAGATGGAAAAACCTGCCAATTAGGGCCAGAAAACAGGACGTGGCCTCAAGGGCAGCATGTTATGCAGAGTTTGCAAAGGCTTGTGTGTTTCTCCACCCTCCGAGATCCCTGAAGCATCGTTGCTTCCCTGGCACCCCCTCAGCTGACCTCGCCCCCCATTTCTTCTGTGCCTTGCTCGCTGCCCCCTGCAGCGTGTGTTTGACGGGATCCGTGGATCTGAAGTCTGGCTCAGGCCCCAGGAACCTCCTTGTATGGAGAAGCGGAGCTCCAGTCCCCCAGCAGCAGCTGGCCTGCCTGCTCCCAGCCCTGCCACGTGAGTCTGGCTCGCGTTGTAGGATGTGTGCGTTGCTTCAAGAGTGCCCGAGGCTGTGTCCACACAGTGCAGGTCCTGCAGGTCCTGGACGTGTAGTTGTGGTTTGCTGAGGCTTCCAAGGACCGGGATCTGCTGGGGAGTAGAGAGGCTGATCTGTTCTTTGTGTACAGCTGAATACATTTTTCTTGTATGCTTATTAATCTGAAAGTAAACAGTGGTTACTGTTTATGGAACACTTAGTAGGTGCTGAGCATGTCACATGGAATGATTTTCTCCTCTTCCCTGACCACTGGTTCTCCTTGTCCTTCTCCCTCGCCCCCCCGCCCCCAGCTAGTAACTAAATTCCAAAAACCTAGAAAAGGGCCTGGCAACTGTGGTTTCTTAACAAGTATTTGCTGAATGAACAAAATGAGTCAGTATATGTTAAGCTCTATGCCAAGCCCGTTATGTGTATTATTTCACTTAAATAATCCTGTGAGACTAAGGCACAATTATTTATCCCCATGTGAAAAAGGAGAAAATGTACTCAGAGAAGTCAAGTAACTTTTCTCCCAACACATAGCCACTAAGTGTCAAAGCAAGGATACAAACTTAATTTTTTTTCAAATCCTACACCATCATCCTATACTATCTCCTAGGTATGGAAATACACTATTATCTGTAACTCCATGTTACACCCGTAGATATGTACCTTGCGTAATAGGTACATGCACAATATGTACTACACATATCCATGTGTCCATGTATCAGTCACCTATAGGTGGGTAATAAGCAGCCACAAAAACTCAGTGGGTTATATAAGTAGGCATTCATTTCTTGTGCATAGGTCTGTGGTCTGACTGGGGGACTGCTTTAGGCAGTAGGTTGTATTCAGGCCTGGTCCCTGCATTCCCCTGTGAGACTCAGTCCTGCTCACTTTTGCCCCTGTTCCAATGGTCAAAGCTAACCTAATGTTTATGCAGCAGGGAATTTTATTCCTCCCAAGGTGGAAAGAATGGAAGGAATGATATTTGCTGAGTAATGTACACTAATATAACATATTTTCCCTATATATGGATGTATATAAATTTTAATTTTCAGCTTCCATGAAGAGCTCTATTATGCTCCTCACTTTTATTAAGCATTAATTGGCTCGTTTGAAAAAAATGGAATGCAAATGCCTAGCTTCTGTTCGCAATTCACTTTCGCTATTTATTTGAATGAAACCAACACACACTTGAGCTCCTCCGTGTAATGAAGTGACGTGGGCGGGGTCTTGAGCTCTGCAGCCAGATTTCCTGGGTTTTCAAGATTAGCTCCGTGACCTTGGAGAAGCCTCTCGAGCCTCAGTGTTCTGTGAAATGGGGATGACCACGCACGCACCGGTGGTATCGAGCACTGTGGGCATGAGTGAGGGGATGTGTTCAAGTTTAGCCCATGCCTGGCTCCAGAAGACACCCAATGAATATTCGTTGTAGTTGTGAATATTATTGCTATTTCTGTAGCAAAACAGACAGCACAAAGCAGATGCTAAAGGTCATCATCCCAGCCTGACCCCTGCTGGTTCCCAGTCTCTTTCCCAATTGTGATCTCACTCTTCCCTTCTAGACTTGGCCTTGGGGTTTGGTCTTCCTGCTTTGCCCCCAGACACCCTCCCTACAGAAGTGTGTGGATCCATCCTACGGGTTTGTGCCTTCTCGGCTTCCCTGCTTGGTCATACCCTTTGCACACAGGCTGGACTCATCTGGTTCTCCCAGCTCATCAGGCCGTCCTGGGCTGGTTGTGCAATTTCAGCAGGAGAACGGGTGATGGGAGAACCTTCAGATGCCCACACACAGCAGCTTGCGTGTTTGTGAGTTGGGGGTGGGTGGTGCTCTTTTCACCTGAAGCCTTCCCGGAGCTGTCAAGCTTCGAATCTTCGCAATTTAGGCAGAATGTTTATAATGGTCTCCAGAAAATCCATTCTGCCTACAAATGTGGTGACCTTTAATTTTTTTTTTCTTCAAAATTTTCCAAGGTGAACATTGACTCTTCCTGTCAATGTAGAAGGCTAATGCTGCCTGGGGCATTTAGATTGCATTTGCCAATCACTGACCACTGTAGCCAATTTGTTCCTGATCTCAAGATCGATAACGAATAATTTTAGCTGGGCTAGTCTCTTGCATTGAGTAACTTAGAGATGAACTATTAAGGCGGTGGCAGGAGGGGGTATGGGGCAGTTTCTCTTTTGTAGACTTTCCATTTTGGTTACAGAGAAAGCTCTCAGCTCTGCCATTCATGGACTAGGTGACCTGGAACAAGAGAGAAGGGAGTGGACACATACCAAGTACCTGGTATAATGAGAGACACAGCCAACTCTGTAATCTAACTGGTGAGATGAAGCCTATGATTTCTATGATACCAATGAAGAAACTGAGGCTCCAGAACTTGCAAGGCTAGGACTGGGTCTGCTGCCAAAGCTCAAGTCCTGCCCTCATGGGTGGACTTCAGCAACACCCCCCTCTGAATACAGCAGGCTGTGCTGGAATTGGCTGCATCCGCTTCTGTCCTCTTCTCCTTTGGATCAGCCCCTGTAGGTCAAGATGGTGCCTGGGTCACCTTTGTTTCCCCAGGAGGGGGCTCCATGCATGGCACGGGGTTGGCATCGCAACTGTTACTTGATTCCATAACACAGACCTAGAAGTGAGCGCGATGGTCTGATTCATAGTCTCTGGAGTGGGAATGCCGGGTCTGAACTCCTGCAAGTTCTGTGACTGAGGTTGGCCTCCTTCCAGGCTTGACGCAGGCTTGGGTGGGTGTGGTTTGTTGTGGGAGGGCTCTCTGGAGAAGGAGAGCGGGGGGGGGGGCGGGAGGGAAGAGGTTGGGGGAGGAGGAAGAGCCCCTTGCTATGGACTCAATGATTGTGTCCCTGCCCCCAAATTCATATGTTGAATCCTACCCACCAAGGTTGTATCAGAAGGTGGGGCCCAGAGAGCTCTCTTATCCCTTCTGTCAAGTATGGACACAATGGGAAGGTGCTGTCTATGAACCAGGGAGCAAGCTCTCATCAGACACTGAACCTGCTGGTGCCTTGATCTTGGGCTTTCCAGCCTTCTGAATTATGAGAAATGAATTTCTGTTGTTTATAAGCCACCTAGCCTATTACAGTAGCCTGAACAGAGTAAGACACTGGATATGGAGACTGAAGCACAATGAGGTCAATTGCCTTGGCTGAGGTCACATGGCTTGGAAGTGGCAGGACTAGAATTCCTGTTGGGGCAGTCCAGTTCCACAGTCCTCAAACAAGCCATCCTTTGGAATTTACCCTTCTAATCACAGGTCATCTTATTTAAGGAATACATTTTTGTTCCTTGAATTCACCATCTTCTCTCTTATCTCTAAGCCTTTGAATGTTGTATTCTCTGTGCTGGAAACACTTCTTTCTTTGGAGCCTGATGTGCTTGCTCTGGCCCATCCTTGAGTTTAGATTTGACCTCTTTCAGGAAGTCTTCCAGGTTATCTCTTTCCACTTGTACTTTCCTCAAAGTATCAGGATGTATTGCAATTGCCTGGTAACTCGTCTGCCTTTCTGACTAATTTATGGCTGCAATGGGATGGAGATTTTACCTATCTCATTAATCATGTAAGCCAAACGTTAGCATTATATCTGGCACATAGTAGGTACTCAAATATTTATTTAACGACTGAGCGTTTCAGAATCACAGCTGAACATACTTGCGGTTTACAAAAGTCATTGTTCAGTTGAATTAAACTGCATGGACTAAGACTTTGGGGGATGGGCAGACAATGCAATCAACAGTTCAAATGCTATAGAGATGTTTACCTGAAATCTATGTACTCTTATTGATCCATGTCACCCCATTAAATTTAATTTCTAAATTAAAAAACTATATGGACAAAATTCTTTCTGAGAAGGTTTATAATGAAGTCCACAGGCCTGGCCAGCTAGAGTCTTCCGGAGTGTATGGATAGAGCCTCTGACCCACAGAATCATTCCTGTATCTGGGAGGCTTTGGGAATTAAAACAAGGCTGTAGTGTAGTAACGGAGAGTCCTTCAGAGTCTCTTCTGGCACTTTTATGTAATCACTGCTCAGTTTATTTATTTAAAATAATGAATTTCTTTCCTTCTTGTATGAAAGTGAGAGAATCACATTGCTGAAACATTGGGGAACACAGAAGAGAAACCTACCCACTATTGTTTGGTGGGTACACTTCCTTAGAGTCTTCCCCTCCTCCATATATGTTTTCTTTCTTTCTTTTTATTAAACATACTTGCGACCATACTATGAATATAATTATGTATCCTGCTACTTTGTTTTTTCACTTAGTGAAATGAGTTTCTTTCCCCGTAGGTTTATTTACGTAGCTTTAAAAATAACCATCACCACTTTTTCTTATTTTCCCCCTTTTGCATTTTTATCAAAGTAACCTGCACACAGAGTAAAGAGTGAAAGAACAGAAGGGCTTCTAGTGAAAGCAGCAGCTCCTGGCCCCTTCTCTCCCCTCCCCAAGTCCCTATTTCCCAGAGGCAACTGCTTGAAAGTTGTTTCCATTTTTAGGTTTTCTGGTGTTTATCTTGGTAACTCCAAATAAGATGCTTATGCAGCTGTTTCTTGATTTATCAATATAAGACATTTTCTATTGACTCTCTGCCATAGAAGACAAGGATTCAGAGTATTGACATTGTCCCTCCACCCACCCTTCCTCTCTCCACATTATTTGAATAAAAAAAATATATGCGCATGGAAAGTCATGCCAACAGGATGAAAGGGTCTTTTCTACTCCAATGCCTCAGTCTTCACATTGCCCCCATTCCCAGATTCTTGGCTGTCTGTGTCTGGAGGTGTGAAGATGGCTGCAAACATTTTGATGCTGCACCACTGAAAAGGGTGGTAGGTCTCCCCTCCTCTTGCCCCTGGCTGACCTGTGCCTGCCGTCTCTAATAGAACACCATAAAAGTGAGGCCATGTTGGTTCTGGTCCAAGCCTTTAAGCAGTCCGAAGTTTCTGCCTCCAGCCTCTTGGAACTCTTGGTCTTAAATCCCTGATCCACTGTGTAAGAAGTCTAATGACCCTGCTGGAGAGACATGTGGAGGACACAGGGAGGGAGAGGGGTCTCCCTGAGCCTAGCTTCCAGCTGTCCCCAACAGAGTACCTGACATGTCACTGGAGCTGCTGGGACCCTTCAGATTAGCCTGGAAGCCAGGTGAATACCCCTGAATGACTCCTGTACAGCACAGGGAGCAGAAACTTCCTAGCTGGGTCCTGCTTGAGTTCCTGACGCTCAACGTTGTGAGATATAATAACCATGGTTGTTGTTTTAAGCCATTAAATTTTGGAATTTACCAGAGTACTGTCATTCCAAAGGCATTCCGTGAGTGATGGCTTTGGGGAGGGTTTTCTCAGCCTAGCAATGAAGCCTGATAGAAAGTGTATTTGCTAGTGCTTTATGGGGCTGTCATCCCAAGGCAGGTGGAAGGAGGAAAGAGGAAAGTCAGGCAGACAAGGAGAGACAGCAAATGCAGCGTGATGCATAGGACCGAGTGAGCCACGGGTTTGCAGGAACATAGCTTGCTGCATGGGACTCCTCTGGAGAGGCTCCGCAGAATGACTACAGCATCTCAGACCTGTCCGAGGTGCTGAAGGGCAAGCCATTTATCTGCCAGCTCCCTCCTGCCTTCTGTTCTGTTGGTCAGTCTTTGTATTTTCTATTTGGTCGCTCAGCATCCTCCCCTCCCCAGACACTACTGGGGAATCCAGAGCTTCAGGGGGTTTGTGGGTGTAATGGAGGGCGCCCCTGACCCTCAACACAGAGTAGGCTGAGTAATTTTTGATTGGATGCTACATGTTGTAACTTTTACTCTGTTGGCTGCTGGTGGTTTTTGTGCCTGGAACTGTCCTAGGTGCTGAAGATCCAGGATGGAACAACACAGAGATCCCTCCCTGCCTTGTTGAACTTTCACATTCGTGTGGGAAGATGGAGAGTAAACAAGAAATGTAATTCATGTTGGCTATTATTGTCTTGTTACACACACATCTTTATGGACATACTATCATTTCTGACAGCCTACTCCAGACAGCCATCATTTTTAGTGGTTGCATAATATTTGACTAAATAAATGGTTATATCACTGTTTAATGAAGACTTTCCTACTGATCGTTTATCAAGTTACTTTCTTCGATCAGAACCACCAGGAAGCTGAGAGGCATAGAATTTGAAGTTCAACAAACAAAGGCTGAGAGTTCATTCTGAAGTCCATTAGGGGAGTAGCCACTCCTGCACCGGGATGAAAGGTTGGTCTTTCTTGCCCTGTGAACTGGAATTTCCCTGGATTGGACCATCCTAATAAGTGTCCCTGGCCAGCAAGAGAGATGATGGAGGATTTTAGGATGGCAGGATGGGCCTTAGACACCCCCTTCCATAAAGTTTCTAGCGGTTTTACTAAAACCTGTACCCCAACATCCAGCCAGTCACCCAGACCTAGAGTCAAGGTCTTTGATATCTCTTGAGTTTGTATTTGCCCATATGGTCCCATGACTTTCTATTCATTTGTATTCTCATCATGGCTTGCCTGTTGGCTTTGAATTGAACTTCTTGTCTCCTATTCTATTGATCTCCAGTCTCCAGTAACAATTATGTTGTCTGTATTGGAGGATAGCAGATGCTGTTGGTGCTTTGCTCATATCCTCTGGTACTCACCCTTTCTACTGCAGACACCTGTAACAACGCCTAAGGCTTTCTCAGGCTAGGCCCTAGTGGGGCAGGCTGGAAGTGCAGAGAAACGCATGCTCAGGAGAGGCTACCCCAGCAACTACTCTACCTTTCTTTCCTCTAAGAAGAGCTATGCTCTGTGCTATCTCCCAGAAGTCCCCAGTGAGACTGAGCTCCATTTGCCTATTTGACCTGCTCAGCACACCCCAGATTGGCTTCTTTCCCTATCTTGTCTCACTTCTACACCATCATACCAGTGATTCCTGGGATTCCAACCAGATAAACCACTTGCCTTCATCCCTTTTCTCAGGATCTGCTTCTGGGAAAACATACCTAACAACAAAGACTACCTAGTGTTTACAGGTGGTGAAGTATGACCTCACTGAGGAAGTGACCTCTCTAAGCTTAGACCTGAAGGATGAGTAGGCACTAACTAAGAAGAGCAAACCTGGGGAGAATCAGAAGGGAAGAACAGTCCAGACCAAGGAAATGGCATGTGTGAAGGTCCTGGGGCAGAAATGATAGTATGGCCAAGCACAGAGAGTGAGGCAGAGTCGGTCAGCGATGTTGGGAGAATGTATGTCTTGAAGATGAATTTGGGTCCTGGCCTTTACATCTCTTTTCTCTTCATTTTGGTTCTCAACTATCCACTTTTTAAAACCCCATTATGGTCTGGCTTCATTTAAATGCATCTGAAATGAAATCTCTAATGTTAACAGTGTTGTCAGATGCAAAGGACCTATTTCTCTTTGGTTCTTTTTTACAGAATGCTATCTACCAATTTCTGGGGAGGAAATGAGGATTTTGATTGTTGTGATTCTTTTTTTTGGTATGACCACATTATGATAATTTCCCCATTGTCTTAGGGTATGAGAACATAAAAGCAATAACTCATTTATATGAAGACTGAATGTGCAGAGAGGTTGTCATGGAGACCAGGGGGAAATATTCACATTGGCTTGGGTAAATTGAATAACCCCTGTTAAAAGATTGAACACAGAACTTATTTATCCAATTGTGTGATGTGAGGAAGAGATGAGAAAATCAACATGATAAATGAGATTTTTTTTTTTTTTTTTTTTTTTTTTTTAGCAAGGGAGAGGGTGAGGATGAAGAGGGTGAGTTAATGTGAGAGATGTGTTATCTTTGGTTATTTTCCTCCTCCTTCCCAGAGGTGTGTTTTTGTTGCTGAGTGGGAGAGGGGCTGCGGGGTGGTAGGAGAAGGGGCCAAGGGAGACAGCTTGGTGGAGCTGCTCCCAGGATAGATTAACGTGGGCTATTTCCTGCCTCCTGATGCTGGAGCCCTGGGTATTTCCTTGCTTGGAGCATCCTCAGAAGTCTTGGTTGGAACAATTGAAGGGACATGAACATTTTCAGCATCTTCCCCTGTTTTTGGCAGGGCTGTTGGCTGTGTTTCAAGCTGGCTTCCAAAAAATACTAGTTCTATTGTTTTTATGCTTTTCAAAGCCAAATGCTTCAGCTCTTCCCAAATAAATCCTTAAAAGGAAGAGTGTGGAGGCAAGTGAGGAAGCAGAGGTGGGAACAGACACAGGGCTCGCTCACTCATGATCGCAGGGACAGGCAGGTTTCAGGGAGCTCCCGGGGCATGGGGCACGGCTTCCTGAAAGTGCTCATGGGCCAGGGGGCTCTGACCGTGGCCACCCTGAGGGTTGTGTCAGGCCACCTTGGAGCCAGGTCCTCCAGAAGCCACTGATGGCTGTTCTTTAGGGCACGTTGGTGTTGCATCTGTAGGTCTCACCGTAGGTGATGCTTTTGAGGGACAGGATTCTCATTTGCAGCTTCTGCCTCAAAGCTTCACGGTCCTACCCTCTCATTTTATTCCTTGCTTCTCACACTCTGTTCCCTGGCCATCTGGGGACAGGCCATGCAGAACCCTACTGTGTTAGGAGATTGCAAATCAAGGCCCAGTGGTTTCACTACCTGGATCTATACTGTCTTAGTCCACTAAGGTTGCTGTAAGAAATGATCATAAACTGGGTGGCGTACACACAACAGGCGTTTATTTCTCACAGTCCTGGAGGTGAAAAGTCCCAGATTGGGGTGCCAACAGGGTCGGATCCTGGTGAGAGCCCACTTCTGGTTTGCAGACTGCTGTGTCCTAGCATGGTGAGGAGAGGAAGCAAGAGCTCTCTGGGGTCTGTTTTTCATTTATTTTGTATACGTTATTAAAAATTGCCCATATTTACGGTGTGCATCATGATGCTTTGATATGCATAAGTGACTGATCATTACAGTCAGGCTGATTAATGTATCATCTCCTCACATAGCTGTCATTTTTTTCTGTGTGTCTGGTGGTGCACCTGAAATCTACTCTCTTAGCAAGTTTCCAGTGTTCAGCAGAGAATTATTAACTATAGTCACTGTCATGTAGGTTCAATTACTAGATTTATTCATGCTGCCTAATGCAATGCTGTACCTTTGACCAACATCTCCCATTTCCCCCACCACTCAGGCCCCAGTAACCAAGAAAGCTTTTGAAAATGATGGCATGAATTTGATACTCACAAAAGGGTTTACTCTGGTATTTTCTCCATTTGATGGGGAAACATTAACCCAAAGAGACTAAGTGACTTGCCCAGGGGCATGCAGCTAGGATATGGCAGAATCAGAACCAGAATTCAAGATGCCTGGTGGCTTGTGAAGAACTTTTTCCTCTGTCCCAGGAGGGCCCTGAAATACACCGCCCTGGTGGAGATGTCCCTGATACACTCACTGATCTATTCTGAGCAAGCCTTACCAAGCTCTCACGTAAGGCATTTATTGCTGCATCATTTAATTAGGAAAAAATTGGAAAGACTCTGAATGTTCAACTAAAGCGAAATAGATAATATTTATGAACCTTCTGTACACTGGAACACTATAGATTATAAATAATATGCATGAAGCATAATAACATAAGATGGTGCGTATATTGTACTCTAAAGTAGGGAAAGGAAACAAAATGACAACCAGTTAAATTAAATGCATGAAATAAAAAGAGAAGAAAATACATACAAAGTAACAGTTGTCTCTGTATAGTATGTTTGTCAGTTCAGGTCCTCTGAGAAGCAGAAGGCAAAACAGGATAAATTTTGAAAGAAATTTATTGGAGGAGAAGTGCTTGTCAGGGAAGAGGGGTTAGGGAGTAGGCAAGGAGAGCCTCAGGAACTTGACAGCATTTCTGACACCTAGAAAAGGAGGGAGGGAGGGAGGGTGTAAGGGAGCTCAGCTTAATCCTGAGAAAGTTCCAGTCAGTCTAAGAGGGAGTTTCTGACGCATCATTTCTTGTTGGACAGGTGTGGCCTGTTGCCATAGTTTTTAGAAGGTAAATATTCATCTATTCATTATTGACTGAGTACCTATTAAGTGCCAGGCATTGAGGATGCAAAGATCTCTAAGGCACAAGACCCTCAGCCAATTCTAATCCCACGTGGAAGGAGCACGGGTCTTGCTGGCTGACGCGCAAGGAGAGCTCAGAGCAGAGTTTGGCATCAGGAAAAAGGGAGAGATTTACCTTCAAATGGACTTAGGGAGCCTGCAAAAAATTATGCGATGCAAGAAAATCCAGTTTTTCAAAATCCTGATTAAAAACAAATGCTTTCTGAGGATGAACATGAGTGACAGAACACACGTGGAATCTGTTCCTTTGGTTTTTTGTTTATCTCCCGTAATGAAGAATGATGTGTCTGGTGAGGTATACAGACCTTAAGTGCATAGCCTGTGAACCTTTATGGACGTATGAAGCTGTGTGACCACCATCCAGATCTAGAATGCTGGAAGCACCTGAGTCAGCTCCCTTGAGCTCCCTTTTAGTCACTCTCTCTCAGACAACTGCTATTCTGGCTTTCTTCACCTGGTGAACTGTTCTGTCCCTGAGTTGCACGAAAACAGAATTGTACTTTAGTTCTCCTTTTGTGTGTGGCTTTTCTAGTGCAACATATTCCTGAAATTTTCTTGTGTTGTTTATTTTTAAACTGTGTAGCATTCCACTGTATAAACAAACCAGGTGTGATGGACACCGGAGTTGTTTTCAACTTACAGCAGTGATGATCTGATGATCGCAGCTGCTGTTAACAGTCTCATATTAAACGTTTTGGTGGATACACACACTAATTTCTGTTACATATATACCCAGAAGTGAGATTGCTGGGTTACAGTATATATGTGTTCATTTTAGTAAATGTGGCCAGTTTTCCAAGGCGACTGCGCCCTTCTACACTCCCACGAGGGAGGTATGAAAGTTCAAGTTGCCCTATATCACTCTTGACATTTGATACTGATGTACTACTGATTCAGCATCACCTGTTGGGGACTATCTTTTTTCGCGGAATCACAGTGGTATCTTTACCACACCTTTTCTGGACTTCCTCTTCCGTTCCCTTGTTTACCTTCCCGCCCTTTCCATCCTGTCTTAGTGACCGTAAATGCTCCACAGTAAATGCTGATAATGTGGGAGAGTATAAATCTACAGCTTTGTTGCCCTTCAAAGTGGCCTTGGTTGTGTTTGGTTCTTGGCATTTTCATAGTAATTTTAGAGTCATGTTGTCAATTTCTCTAAATCAGACAACCAAGCCCTGCTGGAATTTTGAGGGTGACGGCATTGATTCTATAGCTAACTGGGAAGACTTGGCATCGAAACAATATTGAGTTTTCTAATTAACGAACTCTTGTTACTTATTGCTATTTATTTTGGTCTACTTTAATTTCTCTCAACAGTATTTTTACATTTTAGTACCTGGCTTGGCTGTGACCTGAGTTTGTGTTTTGGGTCAGAGGGTAAGATTAAGGGATGGACGTGAGCTTTGTGAACGGTAAAAGGCTATGCCCCTTACTAGCCAAGGAAGAACGTGCTTGTATTAGACTTTAATAAATGCACCCTCATGTCCACCTTCAGTTTACACTGATGGCTCTGTGTTGCGTAATCAAGCTGTCTAAACCCTCCAAGGTCTCCTCTGAATATCCAAGTCCTGTTGGGCTCATTCTGCACCACTCTTTGTGTCCAGGGTGACCTTTTCTACTTTGTCTTTCTTTTAGAAAGTTGCCACTCATTGTTTAAATTCAGTGATCCATGAGTTTATATACTGAGATAGCATTTAATGAGCATCTACTATTGGGTATGTGCTGGTTGGGTAATAGCCATTGCCCCTTCTTCTTTGCTGAGAGTTTCCTAATTTTGTTCATGTGTCCCTTGCCTGCATGACCAGAGAAGGTGTACTCCTGCCTTTCCCATGTGCCAGGATATGGGACTTGATTGGTATAAGCCAAACATATGTACCCTGTTCTCAGTGACTGGTTTAGCATTGGGCATGGTTTCTGTTCTTGGCAACCGGCTGTAAGGAGCGGAAAAATACCTCAAATTTCTGGTATTATTGAATTAACTTGCCTGGCTCACCTAGACCTATGTCATTTAAGTCACCTATAGTTCAACTCTCTGTTTACTTGCAGCCCAAAATACCATAGTCCATTGTCTGGTTTGGGTCTCAGGCCAGGGCTGGGGTGGTGAGAGTCCAGGGAATATAGGAGAAAGGGGACAGCCTGGGAAGGGAAGGAAGCTGAGAAAAGACACATTCTCAAGTAAATTATTACTGTGAAGGTCACAGAGTTTATTCTCTCTGGTTAACTTGAACACGGGCATAGAACAGGGGTTTGCAAACTACAGCCCATGGAAAATCTGGCCTACCATCTGTTTTGTAGATAAACCCTTTTGGAACATAGTCACACTGACACATGGCTGCTCCTGTACAGGCACAGCAGAGCTGAGGAGTTGTGAGGGACCACATGGCCACAGACCCTGAAGGATTTACTATCCACGGCCCTCTGCACAAGAGGTTTGCTGACCCCAGTGGGGAACGTGCACCCGGAGTTCTCTCAGCTGAGGGGTGAAGGAGCTGGGGTACTTATACACCCCTCCAAGCAACCAGTGGCTGAGAGCTGCCCTGGGAGTGTGTGCATTCCCTAGTGCTTCCAACCTGTCATGTGCAGAGGCAGGGTGGGCCCTGGCCACCAGCAGTAGGCTCTGCTTCAAGCAAAGAGAGGCAGAGATTGGCCATTGGCAGGTGGGCAAGTGTGGACTCCAACAGTCCCATCTGCCTCTGGTGCCCCCATGCTTTCTCTCATCACCCCCCGCCCCTCCTGCCCCCGCCGCCATGAGCCCAAACTCAGATCTTGTCCTCTTCCCCAGTGCCTATGGGAAGCCTACTTAGAGGCTGTGAGTCCTTGGGACTCCATTGAAGCCGGGGCGCTTTGGGACAGGATGATTTTCTGATACATATGGGCTTCTAGATCCTTCTTTTCTCTGCCCAGCTCTGCCCCTCCCTCTTCCTTGTAGGAATCCAAAACCTTTCCCCTTTGACTCTGCAGGTTATCTCTGGCCAGTTTCCATCTCCAAATTTATTTTCCTAAAGGAACCATCATTGATCAAATAAAAAAAAGTCATCCCCCCCCCAAAGAAACAAAATGTATTTATGTATTTTTCCTCTAGGCAAAAACATGTACTTTGTTTGCAACATCAGGCGAGTTTCCCTTTGGAAACGTTCTCCTGCATTCTGTGATTCTGCGCCATCCTTCTCATTTTGTCCTTTGCCCAGTGGGGTTTGGGACGCGCACAGTCAGCACTTGCAATCTGTCTTGGCACGCTCCGCTTCTGCTTTAATTTCTAAGCTATAGACCCTGTGTTTCACCTGGTTTGATGCCAGATCTGTATAACATGATATCACTGCACCGAATCAGCTCCTTGGAAGTTTGGCCTGTTTTGCTTTCCTGATAGTTAATTACATATGGTATCTAAATGCAGTCTAGAATGTTCCTCTCATATGAAAGTTCCCAACAGTTTAGGTCTCTCTCTCTCTCTCTCTCTCTCTCTCTCTCTTGTGGGGGGAAGTAGTTGGAGTACAAGTGAAAACTGAAGACTCAGGGTCAGCAGATTCTGCAGTGTGAGTTGTCTGCCATGTGAATTGTGCTTGGAGAGTCTCACCGGCCAGGGATCCACAATGGGGGCTCGGGTCTCCTTCTCTCACCACGAGAATGCCAGGCCAGTTTTGTCCCCTTTATGCAACTGGAAACTATAAAAATGTGATTTTTATTTTTATAAATGTTTTTTCCATTTCTCTTAAATCTGTTCTCTGAGCTCATTTAGAAGTAAAAATGGAATGATAAGACAATTTAAATATTATAAATATTTTTGTATTTCCATGAAGTCATTTGACCCTATAAGACTAATGCCAGAGTTTTGTTTTCCAACCTATCTTGTGTCTCTGCTGTACATTTTCTACATTTAAAACAAGAGATTACTTTTCACTGGACTTCCCTAGGTTTCAGAGGGAAGTCTCTTACTCATTTTAAATCAGGAATAGAAGAAGTATCTCTTGCAGCCTGAACTATTGCAAAATAGTGGGGCCCGGGAACCTGAGTTTATTTTATTTTTTCCAGCTTTATTGAAATATAATCGACAAATAATATTGTGTAAGGTGTACAGTGTGGTGATTTGATACAGGTGTATCTTGTGAAATATTCACCCCTATAAGGTTAGTTAACACTCATCGCCTCTCATTGTTCCCTTTCTTTTTGTGTGGTGAGAACATTTCAGATCTGCTCTCTCAGCAGCGTTCAAGAACAATAGCAGTTTAACCCTTTCAGCAACATCTTCTCACTTCCTCTGCCTCCTAGTCCCTGGGGACCACCATTTCACCCTGTTTTGATGAGTTTGGCTTTTTTAGATTTTATATAAGTGAGATCATATAATACTATTTGTCTTTCTCTGTCTGGCTTATTTCACTGAGCGTAATATACTCAAGTTTCGGCAGCCATGTTGTTGCAAAAGGCAGGATTTCCTTTTTCTTTCTTTTTTCTCCTTTTTTTTGGTGTATGGTTAATCCTTAATATATATATGTCATATTTTCTTTTTCTATTCATCTGTCAAGGACATGTAGGATGTTTCCATGTCTTGCGTACTGTGAATAATGCTGCAGTGAACATGGGTTAGATACCTCATTGAAAAAGTCATTTTATTCAGGAACATGAGTTTAAAAATTTTTTTTTAAATTTTTATTTATTGATTGATTTTACAGAGAGAGGAGAGGAGAGAACAAGAAGTAGCAAGTCATAGTTGCTTCACTTTAGTTGTTCATTGATTGCTTCTTGTATGTGCCTTGACTGGGCAAGCCCAGGGTTTTGAGCCAGCAACCTCAGCATTCCAAGTCAATGCTTTATCCACCGCACCACCACAGGTCAGGCAGGAACATGAGTTTAAAATAAGCAACTCAGGCAGGACCAGCTACATCGTTCACAGGGCCCGGAGCAAAATGAAAATGCAGGGATTCTTGTTAAAAAAGGAAAAATGCTTGTTAGGAATTTCAAGTCACCAGCAGCAGAGCAGGGCTGTCTACACATTAGGCAACTATGTGTACTGTATGCCGGGAACCGGCCTTGAGCTCAGGAAATTGCTTTGTGATCCATGTTTTGAACAACTCTGCCTCAGGTCCTCTGATATGACATGGATGTGAATAAAGGAGCAAGAACTCTTGTAGAATTTGCTTTGGTTGCTATTGTGAGTACATTGTGGAAGGGTTTTTTGAGGGCATTTTTCCAACATGTGTGTTTATGCATTGCTATAGGCAAGTCGTTTTGTCTCCCCCTTCCAGGGGACATTTGGCAATATTTGAAGACTTTTTTTTTGTTGTTGTCACAAATAGGGATAAGAAAGGGTGGATGCTACTGGTATCTAGTGGGTGGAGCCAGGGATGCCACTGAACATCCCACAATGCCCAGGGCAGCCCTTTCCACAATGGAGAAGTATTTGACACCTAATGCTGGTTGGTGCGAAGGCTGTGGACCTGTTTTATACATCACATCCTGGACTGTACCCACTCTCGGGGTGTGAAATCAGAGGCTTAGGGAGGCTAAGCACTTTCACTTGTAATTTCTTGGTTGTAAAAAACAAAAATTGTGCCTGACCAGGTGGTGGCACAGTGGACAGTGCGTCAGACTGTGATGCGGGAAGGACCCAGGTTCGAGACCCTGAGGTTGCCAACTTGAGCGTGGGCTCATCTCATTTGAGCAAAAAGCTCACCAGCTTGGACCCAAGGTCGCTGGCTCCAGCAAGGGGTGGCTCGGTCTGCTGAAGGCCCACGGTCAAGGCACATGTGTGAAAGCAATCAATGAACAACTAAAGTGTCGCAACGAAAAACTGATGATTGATGCTTCTCATCTCTCTCTGTTCCTGTCTGTCTGTCCCTATCTATCCCTCTCTCTGACTCTTTCTCTCTGTCTCTGCTAAAAAAAAAAATGTGTCTTGTTCCAGGAAGGATCAGCTAGTACAATTGCTAAGAATACACACAATGTAAAATAGGCATAGCTAGGAAACCAGTGTAAATGTGTTTTCAAGGACACTGTAGAGCGAGTACAAATATTCAGGCCTACGTTTGCCTGGGTGAGGTTAGTGCTTGTGCCGTGGGTCAAGGCAACACCCCTTTCGTGGTGTCTTGTCTCCTTTCTGATTTAAAAAAGGCAAGACCCACCTGCCGTCATGAAAAATACCTTCTAGAAGCTACCGGTTAATTGGGTGATATTTCTGGATTTGTCTCCCTGTCTTAATGTACATCAGTTAAACTTTTGACTCTTCGGTGCTTTCTGGAGAAAGTAATAATCGGAAACTAAATCGACTTGTTTTTTTTCTCCCCCCTTTGCTCCATCTTTGTAAAGATTAATCTTCAGTATCTATGAGCACCGGGTGATTTGCAGAAACTGCAGCCGCTTTATCAATATCAGCCCGGCCTCCATTGATCAAACCCTCATTTAGGCGTTCGCTGCTGTCTGCTGGAAACAGCCCAGGGACGAGGCGGGGAGGGAAAAGGCCCCATCAGGAGGCTACCTTGCCTTGGAGTTTCCGCTGTCTTCTGAGATGAGCTTGAATGTCACTGGGCAACACGGTCAATTAGAGAGGGGCCTTGGGGCGGGTGCTTGGGTGCGCCACTGTGTGGGAATCGATCCTGCAGATGGACACAGAGCGGTGCTCGGACTGTCCGGCTGGAGGGTTTTTCCCTTTGTGTCCCCACACTGTGCTTCCTGCGCGTGTGTCCGTGATCTCTGGCGGGCTTGCAAGTAAAAGTGTGGCATCTCTGTTTTATTGTTTGTGTGGATGAAGAGGTTAAGAAAACACTCACCTGAAGAGATCATGCTGTGTTCGTCCTTCTGTGTCTGGTTTATTTCACCCGGCATGATGTCCTACAGGTTTCTCCACGGTGTCCCACTCCAGGAATTTCTTCTTTTTAAAGGCCGAATAATATTCCATGGTGTGTATCTTACCACATTTTCTTTATCCATTTACCCATCAATGGACATTTAGGTTGTTGACTATTGTGAATAATCCTGCAAGGAACATAAGAATGAAGCTATTTCTTTGAGATCCTGATTTCAATTTTTTGGGGTAAGTACCCCAAATTTACCTTATGGCAGTGGTATTTTTTCTTTGTTTGTTTTTTTACAAAACCTCCATACTGTTTCCCATCGTGGCTGGATCAGTTTACACTCCCACCAACAGCATGCAGGGGTTCCCCCTTTCCCAGTCCTCACCAACACTTAACCTCTTCTTTCTCTTTCTTTCTTCTTCCCTTCCTTCTTTCCTTTCTCCCTCCCCTCCCTTCCCCGTGCTCCCCTCCCCTGTCCTCTCCTCTCCCCCTCCCTCTCCCTCCCTTCCTTTTCTTTCTTTCATAATAGCTATTCTAACAGGTTATTGTAAGACAACAGTTGATATCTTACTGAGGTTTAGATTGCATTTCCCTGATTAACGATGTTGAGTATTTTTCCATGCACCTGTAGGCCATCTCTATGTCTGTTCTGTTTCTTTGCCCATTTTTAAAATTGGGTTATTTATATTTTGGCTATTGAGTTATATGAGTTCCTTATATATTTTGCACATCAGATATATGGTTTGCAAATATTTTTTCCCATCCCATAGGTTGTCTTTTCATTTTGTTGATTATTTCTTTTGCTGCGTAGAAAGGGAAGTGATGGTCAAAGCACACAAAGTTTCAGTCATGCAAGAGAGGGAAGTTCTGGAGATCTACATGGCACAGTGCCTATAAATAACAATGTTGTATTGTACACTTAAAATTTGCCAAGAGGGTAGATCGTATGTAAAATATTCTTATCACACACGGAAACAATTATAATAAAGGGAGGAAACTTTGGGAGGTGATGGATATGTTTGTGGCCTTGATGTTGGTGATGGTTTCACGGGCGGATAGTTCTCCCCAAATTCGGCATCATGTACATTAGCTATGCACAACTTTTCACATGTCAATTATACCACAATAATATGGTTTAACAAAAAATGATAGAGTGCTTATTGTATTTTGGGTCACCACTGCATATCGGACACTTTACATAAGTTAGCTCATTTTTCTTAGCCACTTGCGATGGCTTCTCACGGCTTCTCTAATTTGATTTACAAACCCTGCTGGAAGGGATCCCTACTTACTTTTGCAACCTCATCACTCACCACCTCTTTTTATCCACTCCGTTCCAGCCACACTGAGCTTGCTCTCTGTTGCTTGAATTGACTCTGCTCACTTACACCTTTGGGCCTTTGCACGTGCTGTGCTCTGGCTTAGAATGTTTCACTTTCATGCCGTTAACCTCACTAACATTTTGCATAAGAAAAAAGGATTGCCCATGGCTATAAATATTGGAAAACTCTACTGTAACAGCTTGACTAGGCTGGGTTTTTATTTGGCTTGAACAATGATAAGGCCAGTGGTAGACAGGCCATGGCTAGTTGAGTGAGTCAGGGAGCCAGTAGGGGCCCCAGGTTTTTTGTCATCCTGTTTTTCCTGCAGCTTCTGTCCTCATGGTGGCAAAATGGCTGCTTGACCAAATCCAGGTGTCACGGCAGCAGGCATGGGAGCTGAGGAAGGAAAAGGAGCCAAAGGGCTCATGGTACACTCTCCCTTTCCTTCACTGGTCAGTGCCATGCCAGGTGGCCAGCACCAGCTGCAAGCTATGCCAGGGAAGGCAGGTTTTCTACTGGTTATACTGTTACCGTCAGGAAACAAAACACAATTAAACATCAGGGTTCTATCAATAAGGGACAGGGAGGAAGTGCATATTGACACATTGTTTCCTACGTATTCTTTACTTCTCAGTTTAGGTGCCACTCAGCTCAGCGCTCCTTCCTGAGTCACCTAGACTGACTTTGGAATATGCAGGTTTTTGGAGAGTCCGTGGACGGCATTGAAGTTACATGAACTTGGGACGTTTACCCATCTGCATTCCTTACTGGATTATAAACTCCAGGAGGAGGACCTGTCCCCTTGGTTCAAGTTGTATCCCTGGTTCCTAACCTAGTTCTAGATGTGTAGTAGTGGCCAATAAATACTTGTTGAAAAAATGAAAATAACTACTATTTTGCCCACTTTGCTGTTGACACACTGAGTTTCAGAGAGATGAAATTACCTGCCCAAAGCAAACACATTCATTTATGAATTCCTTCATTTGGTAGTGTTTGCTATCTCCTGCATGCCAGGTTCTCTTCCAGACACTGGGGCACATCAGTAAGCAAAGCTGACAAGTTCCGGCCTTTTGGGTATATTACCCTAACATTTTATTATGAAAAATTACAAACACACAGCAGAGTTGAGACAGTTTCATAGGGAATATCTGTATACTTACTTTCATGATTCTACCATTCCCTGCGGGACTTTTATTCTCGAGGACGAAGGCAGACAATAAACTAAAAACAAAATAAATAAGTGAACTATATCGTATTGTGGAAGGTTGCGGGTGCTAAGGAAAACGCAGAGCACAGAAAGGGCTTTGGGCACATCAGGGGGCTTGGCCTTGTTGAGATTGGTGATGTTTGTGTAAAGACTTGGAGGAGGTGAGGGAGCAAGCCATGTGCGTATTCGAGGAAAGAGCATTTCCAAGCAGGGGAACAGCCAGTGCAAAGGTCCTGAGGTGGGGACCTCCTATGTTTAAGGAAAAAGAAGGAGGACTATGGCTGGAGAAAAGGGAGTGAGAAGAAGAGTTGAAGGTGATGAGGTCAGCACCGGAGGAATGGATTTGGTATAAAAATCAGTTTTTGTTTTGGACAAGCTGTGCTTTAAGCTAATCAGGGGCAGAGCTGGGATTTGGATTCCTGCCCTCCCAACCCTTCCCCATTTGGCTATATCTGCTGGCCAGTGACAGGAGGGTTCAGGACACAAGGCTGCAGGGCTGTAGGAGAAACTTGAGTTTTACATGGACAGCCTGTTTGGCAACCACTTAGGTTGTAAGCAGATGTGCTTTTGAATGAGCGATGTCATAGGTGATGACAGTCTTTGTCACAGACAACAGTAGAGGCCGGCACATTAGAATGTCCTTATGAAAAATCAAGAGCCTACTTTGGAGTCAGGCAGAGAACTTGGTTCAAATCCTAGCTCTGCTACTAATGAGCTGAGTCACTTCAGGAGAGTGATTCAACCTCTCTGAGCCTCCCTTTCTTGCTCTGTAAAATGGAGGTAATAATAGTATCCCTTCTTTACGGTGGTGAAAGATAAAATGAGATAATGCATATATGTGGCTTAGCGTGGTACTGGTCCACAGGGACAGTCATAACGCTGGGATGGGAGACTCTACAGGAAGCCACAGAGACAGTGGGGATGCTGAGGGGAAACCTTCTCCCCCATCATCACATGTAACAGGCGGGGCGCCTGGAGAAGCAGGAGGTGACTTGCTTAGCTCAGGAAGTCCACACCTCCCTAGTGAGGCCTCCTACCCACAGCTGTAGATTGAGTCCCCACTAACCACCCTGAATTCCCAGCCTCATAGGACCTGACATTTTCTAGTCACCAAATTTTGCCTGCCTTGTCCTTCATCAGAAGTGTCTTTCTTACTCCTTGAAGTCTGAATAACTACGTCTCTTATTCGCTACGTCTTTTATTTAGGACCCAACTCAAATGTCTCTTCCTTAAGATGCCTTTTGTTACTGTCCCAGTCGGTAAGATGCTCTGTCTTGTCCAGATCCCTTCTACAGTGCTTGCTGAGACTCAGATATACCAGGAGGAAAAGGTAACGTCAGGGACAGGGCGGTGGCCAGGGACCACTCATGGAATGGTGGCAGAGACTACCACAAGATGGCGCCATGGAGTCATTACTCTCTATTGAGGGACCCTCCTGCCAACATGGTGTTTCTTTGGTTTCATTCTCTTTCTTGATGAGAAATTTGTGATTTCCAAACTGTCCTGAAGGAATAGAACTGTGACTGGTGTCTCACAATTAACACAGGTGATTTAAAATACCTCTGAGAGTTCTCTCACATACCTACAGTTAAAAATCCACCCCCCACCCACCCACACACCCCAGGGGACTTGAAAGAAGCATGACACAGCCTTGTTACCATCCTCCATCCATGCAAGTAACTTGGTACTTGCTCTAGAAACCTGACATCCAACTACAGCTCTCCCCTTTTTTGGGTTATATTTTATATCTTGGATTAGAGTATAAATCTCTTGAGGGCAAGACCTGGGGTCCATGATAACCCAGTAGAAGCTCCATAAAGTCTAGCTGAATGTTGTCAACCTCTCTGGGGTGTGGAATCCCAGCGGCTCCTTGGAAAGCTGAGGACTCCAGCTTTGAAGCAATTCTGCTCCATTTTCATTCCAATGGAGAAGAAAACAATAAATTCTTTATGGCTAAATCAGTCCTCTTCATTTCTTGCTGGGAATGCTATTGATGGTGGCTGAAGAAATCATTTGTCTCATTACCTTCCTCTCCATGGGTCTGATTGCTCATAGCCCTTCCTTATGCTCCCCCACTGATGTGGAGGGGGAGGGGTGATCAGAAGACCACCCTTCAATAGGGTATGATGCCTAAGAGGAGAATTATGGCTTAAATAAAGAGTATCTAGTGGGATCATGTGTCCGGACTTCTGCCCTGCTGTCCCCTCACTCTGTGGAGCGGTCCTTGAGTAGAAGTGAATGGGAACACCTTGAGGTCAAGATACTCTTTGCAAAACACCACAATGTTATTGACATATTTGACTTAAAATAGCCAAATTTTGTAATGGGTCATGTGCCAGGTTAGATACCATATTATGTCAGATTCTTCTACAGATCCATAGAAATTGGTACCAAGATTTCTTCCATTGGAGAAAGACATAATTTTTAACAGTTTAAAGTTATTTTTGGCCCTGGCTAGTGGCTCAGTGGATAGAGTGTCAGCCCAGAGTATGAATATCTCAGGTTCGATTCTAGGTCAGGGCACACATGAGAGGCAACCATCCATCTGCTTTTCCTTCTCTCCACCTTCTCTCCCTCTTCTTCTCTTGCAGCCAGTGGCTCAGTTGGTTCAAGTGTGGCCCAGGCACTGAGGATAGCTCGGTTGATGCGCATCAGACTCAGGCACTAAAAATAGCTCAGCATTTGAGCATTGGCCCCAGATGGCATTGCCAGGTGGATCCTGGTTGGTGCATATGCAGGAGTCTGCCTCACCATCTCCCCTCCTCTCATCTAAAAAAGTTAAAAAAAAGTTATTTTTAAAAAATACTCCTTTTTTATTTTTTAGGATTTCTTTATTATTCCAGCAACCTATTCATGTGTATACTTAACAGTGTGTTAAATTTATTTTTATATTCTATTTATTTTAACACAGGTATTACACACGTCTCAAAATTTGAATGATATGAAAGACTGTACACTAAAAGGTAGTAACCACTTCCACCCTTGTCTCAGTCACTGTGTCCCCTCCCAGGAGTGGCAACCACTGTTGATAGTTTCCCATGTTTTCTTTCAGAAATATTCTATACTTGTAAATGCATATTCACTATCTGTTTGTCCATCCATTCATCCATCCATACACCCATGTAGTTTTTTGTTTTTGTTTTTTTTTTTTTCATTTCAGGAACATTTATCAGGCCCCTGCTGCACTTCCAGAAGGGGAACCTCTTTCATTGGTGGTCAGTGCTTGCCGCGTTGCTCACGTACAGTACTACTTCCGGTGACGCGGAAAATAAGATATGTGCAGCGTGCATAGGGATTTGTTCATAGTTTTTTTTTATATTCTGGCCTTCCAACAGTCTGAGGGACAGTGAACTGGCCCCCTGTGTAAAAAGTTTAGGGACCCCTGCCCTTGACTGACTGGATGATGTGGGGTGGTGCACTCTTATGAGGAATCCTCCCATTATGCCTCAGATAAGTGACTTTGTATTAGAGACTTCCTTGTTTGTAGATTGGATTAAGGGTTTGGATTTCTACACTATAAAGTGGGGCAGACCAGGAGCTTGCTCTCTGGGTTCCTGAGGTTAGTATTAGAGAGGAGAGCAGAGTAAGGCCACACAGAGGAGGCCAGGAGAAGCAGTCAAGATGGTGGAGTGCTGAGGGAGAAACCAGTTTGTGCAGAGTTTGTGCTGGAGAAGGAGATGGGGAACAGAGGTAAATAAGTCTGGTGAGCTAGAAACCTTTGATGCTAGGAAACTCGGATAAGTCAGTAGCTTTGTGAGCACTGAATGTGTGGGTTTTGGAGCCCAGTGTGTGTTTTTGCTTGCCCACTGGGTGCAAGCTAGGATTAAAGCTGATGGCTCACCAGTTCTTGGCTCCATTGTTTCATTACCGACTGTTCGAATCAAATGCAAACCTGCACGGGCCAGGCGGCTGTGATGGTGGCCGCGGCTACTGGCTTTACAGCCGGGTTGGCACAGGGTGTCTTCCAGCTTAAGTGGGGATGGGTACTGAGCTACAAAGCTACTGGGGAAATAGTAACCTCAGTTCTCACTGTGGCAAGAACTTTGTTTCTGCAGCATCCCAAGCAGCCTTGGAGAAATCTCCTATCCCAGTGCCTCTGGACAGGGCGTTCACATTCTAGCCTTACTGCTTACAGCCTTACCTTCCATCTGCCCTCCTTGTGACATCTGTGGAATCTTTCTAAAGTGCTAATGTTGCTATTTCATTCCTTTGGATAAAACTTCCCATCACCTTCAAGATGAAGTTCAATTCCTTAGAATACAAAACCTTTACTATGGACTGAATGTTTGTGCCCCCCTGAAATTCATATGCTGAGGCTGAATCCTTTTGTGTATTAGGAGGTAGTTTGGTCATGGGGGTGGAGCTCTTATGAATGGGATTAGTGCCCTGATACAAGAGACCCCAGAGAGCTCCCTCATTCCTCTCACCTTGTAAGGACACAGTGAGAAGATGGCCATTCATAAACAAAGTTGTGGGCCTTCACCAGACACCGGATCTGTTGGCACCTTGACCTCGGACTTCCCAGCCTGTAGAACTGTAAGAAATTGACATTTGTTGTTTAAGCGCCCCGGTCTTTGGTATTTTGTTATAGCAGCCTGAATGGACTAAGGCAGCTTTCATGAGGGAACCCTTTCTAATTCCTCCCACCTCGATGTTGTCCACTTCTCTGCACGCTGCCTTGGCATGCACTGTTCTCCCTCCCTGGGGTCCTCTTCCTTTTCTTCATCCAGCTTCTTCCTGTTCTTCCTTCCAGACCCCACTCAGGCACCTCCCACCAAGCTCTCCATGATTCCCCAAGGCCAGGACGTGGTCTCGGTTGATATGGCGGGGCACAATGGATGCCTCCATTTATTCTTTCTGTGACTGGATCACAGGGAGAGGAGGGATCAGAGGGTTGGTGTTAGGTCTGGGGTTCTCATAAACCCACCAGAATGGGAGCTGAACCACTGATGTTTGCATTTATGGCTCTTCTTGTCGAAAAGTAATCCCTCAGGTGGTGAAGTGAGGGGGGTGGTAGGAGGGAGTGCTCAGAGATACCAGGAAATCCATGTCTTTGGCCAGGGTTTCCTGCCCCAGTTGGTAGATGACAAACATCCATTGTATTTTAATTTGATTTTAGCTTACTTTTAGTTGCTTATTTATATTTTTGTTGGGATTTTAAAAAATATTTATTTATTAATTATACAGAGGGAAGAGACAGGAGACAGAGTGAGAAAGAGGGGAGGAGCAGAAAGCATCAACTTTAACTCCCATATCTGCCATATGTGCCAGACAAATGCAGGGTTTTGAACCGGCGACCTCAGAGTTCCAAGTCGACAATTTATCCACTGCACCACCACAGGTCAGGCCTTTGTTGGGATTTTTAAAAAGATTTTTCTTTTTAAAAGGAGTTTTAGCACTGTCTCTGTCCTTTCTGAACTTAGTGTTTCGTTTAGTTTTCAGATCACTATGTTAAGTTCGTTATAGGATAAACTTACTTTCATCAACTATACATAATGCACAGTGCAGTTTCTTATATAGTATGTAAGATTTAAAATATATATATTTTTAGTTTTGAAATAATTTTAGATTTATGGAGACATTGCAATCACAATACCAAGTTCCCTAGTGTTATCATCTTTTGTTACTGTGGCTCATTTTTCACAATCAAGATACCAACATTGGGATCTAACTATTACCTAAATTCCAGATTTTATTTGGTTTTCAGAAGTTTTTCTACAAATTGTGTGTGTGTGTGTGTGTGTGTGTGTGTGTGTGTGTGTGTCCAGGATCCACTCCAGAATCCCATGATGCATTTAATCTCATGTCCCCGAGTGTCTGGTCTGTGACAATGTCTACATCTTTCTTTTTCTCCCCCACA
Organism: Rhynchonycteris naso; assembly: GCA_037038555.1. NCBI lineage: Eukaryota > Metazoa > Chordata > Mammalia > Chiroptera > Emballonuridae > Rhynchonycteris > Rhynchonycteris naso. The sequence goes on along the minus strand of CM073000.1, from coordinate 186,344,929 downwards.
ATCTCAATAGTTTTGGGGAGTCCTAGACAGGTATTTTGTAGAATAGGACTTGGTAGAGTTTTTTGTTTGTTTGTTTGTTTTGTTTTGTTTTCTTTTTCTTCTTTTTCCAAGTGAGAGGAAGGGAGATACAGAGACAGACTCCCTCTGTGCCCCATCTGGGATCCATTGGCAATCTCCATCTGGGGCCGATGCTCTGCCCATCTGGGTCCATACTTTCAACTGAGCTATTTTTAGCGCCTAAGGCAGAGGCTCCACAAAGCCATCCTCAGCACCTGGGGCCGATGCACTCAAACCAACTGAGCCATGGCTGCAGGAAGGGAAGAGAGAGAAAGAAAGAGAGAGAAGGGGGAAAGAGAGGGCTGAAGAAGCAGATGGTTGCTTCTCCTGTGTGCCTTGACCAGGGATCGAACCTGGGACATCCACACACTGGGCTGATGCTCTACCACTGAGCCAACCAGCCAGGTCTCGGACTTGGTAGTTTTAATCAAGATCTGGCCACCCGCCCACCACACCAATAAAAGCCTCTCTTGAAATTTACCATGGCATGAAAATTCCAGGTGAGCCCATTTTTCAGTGCCCCTGGTATGCAGAAGGGGCCCATTTGGGAGACAGAGATCTCACACATTCTGGTGCTTTCTCTGGAGGTAATGTTGTCCATAGGCTCATCATAAAGTTGGAAGAGACTTTGGCCAAGGCCAAGGCAGCGGGACTTGTGCTAAAAAAAATTACAGATTGACTTCCTTGTCATGGGAGGCTAAGTTCCAAATCCCGGTGCATGTGCAGCCTGCTTTACCAAACAATGAGGCACTGGGTTCTTTTAAGGCAGCTGACCTTTGGAGCAAATTACCCAAGGAAATCTGATTAGCTAGTTCACTGGGTTCCTGCAAAATGGGTCTTGGTGTATTTCTGCTGCAGAAATGTCAGCATAATTGGAGTTCCTGCAGCTCAAAGAGCTTCTTATTGTTTTTATCCTTAGGAAAAAAAATATTTAAAAAACCAACCAAACAAAACTCCAGCCTCCAAAGAATTATTCTTTGACATCTATTCCTTGCTTTTGTACATAGTTCAGAAGCTGCTTCTGGCTGTGTTTACTACTTTATTAATCAGGGGAACAGCCTGAACATCATTTAAACAAACAAGCCCCAGAAAAGAATTCCATTTCCAAATAGTTGATGTGAACTTAATCGAGACGGCCCAGCCAAAGACCTTAAATAAATAAACTGACTTTAATTTGAGGGAAAGAGCGTGGGGTGGTAATTACCGAAGGCTGTGTGCCATGCAATGTAACCAAATTTGAAACTCACTAATTTCATTATTTTAATGGAAGTCTGCATCCCATTCATTAGGCTGACATATGACTAGCCATTAGTGACAGTTCATTTCCAAAGCTATGGCGGATAAAGGGTGACTGGAAATGAGTGAGGGCTCAGCCTGGAGGAAGTCGACAGTGTTCCGGAGGGAACTTACGGATGGGATTTGTGGAAGGGGCAGGGAACGCCAGGAGGACAAGTGCCACTTTGGGTGGAGGCAGCAGACCGTAGAGTCAAAAGAGAGACCTTGGATCCAGGGAAACCTGGGTTCACATTCTGGGTCTGCTGAGAACGAGCTGCATGACCTTGGGCAAGTTCCCTCCCCCTTCTGAACTTGGTTCCTCCTCTGTCTCATGGGGATAAAGTGGTTCCCACATCATGGAGTCGCTTGAGATGATTCAGTGAGGACTTAGTGTAAGACCTGGCACATAGTAAGCATTTAAGAAGTGGTAGCAATGATGACCATGATGATGCTATTGTTAACTAACAGTGGTATTTTTAGGGCTTGGAGACATTGAGGCTGATAGGGGTCACATAAATTGTCCAACTTTGCCCCGTTGTTCAGAATCCTGATTCCCATATGATGCTCTTAAAACTTTTGTCTAGTTATTTCATTTTTTTTTGAATAGGCAATTCATTTACATGATTTAAAAAAAGAATATGTCAGGGTATGCAGTGAAAAGTGACCCTCCTACTTCTGATATCCCCTTTTTACACGTGACCTTTTTCTTTGTAGAATTTCAGGCCTTATATAAAAGCAAATACAAATATATATATACACTCCGTTTTTATTACACAGATATTTCTGTATGCTGGGGGTTTTGTTTTGTTTTTGTTTGTTTGTTTTTTTACTTACAGTATATCTCATTTCTCTTTCCAAATCAGTGTGGAAAGAATTCTTTCATCTTATTTATAGTTATATGCTTTTCTATTATATGGAGATGGTGTGATTTACTTAATATTCCTGCTCTTGATGGACACTTAGGCTGGTCGAAATCCTCTGCTGCTACAAACCACATTGCAATGAATGACACTGCCCATGTCATTTTGCATGGGTCTGTATATACCTATTTGATGATTTCTGAAAGTAGAATGGCTTAGTCAAAGGGTGAGTGCATTGATAATTCTCAGTTACATACAGTGACTCTGCTACTCATGGCTTTGTGGCTTAGGGCAGGTTGCTTCACCCCTCTGAGCTCGGTCTTCTCACCTGCAAAATGGAGACTATAATACTTCCATCATAGGCTGCTGGGAGGCTTAAAAGTGAGCAGGTAGACAGCGTGATGCCTGATCCATAGTGGGTGCTCAGTCTGTAACTGGGACTTCTGGGCGAGTAACTAAGACTAATGACTCGTTACAGCATTACAACTAACCAGCATTATATTTATTTATATATACTATATGTTACATATACTATATAAGCATTGTGTTTACTGCTTCCATCTCATGACAACTCAGTGAAGTAGTCCTCTTATCTTTGCTTTATGGACGAGGATGATTGAGGTAGGAAAGTCGAGTACGTTGCTCAGAAAAACACAGCTCGTATTTCTGAACCGAGGCAGCCTGACTCAGAAGGTGCCTCTGATCCTACTTCCTGTCCTCGTGATCCTCGAGAGCCTCACGAATGGGGTGTTCACTCACTCCCCAGATCACTCAGTCCCCTTCTCATCTCCCTGCCACTAAGGTCAGCTTCTGCATTTCCTAGACAGACACCATTTTGTTTGAACAGTTCAAGGGCACTTTCTGATCAACTGCATCTAAAACGGTCCAGACTTATGCCGTGTAATGAGTATAAACTCAGAAGGTTTTTATTCTGACATGAAGAAGAAATACATAGCCCAGGCAACGTCAGTCACGCTTGATGACAGGTGCCCAGGATCCATCTTCTGAAAGTCCTGTGATCACAACAATTAGGGTTTTGGGGAAATTTGAATAGAAGTACATTAAAACAGAAGTCCTGTGAGAAGAGGGGTTTTGAGTTTGGTCACCATTGTAATGCCGGTGATTAGAAGAATGCCTGGCACTGTAGGAAGCACTCGTGCTAAGTGGGAACAAGGATAATAAGTGCATGAATTCTGGAGAAAGAGACTGTTTGCCACAGAATCTGAAGTAATTTTATTGTCCTTGTTGTAGAAATCTGGCAATAATCCCAGCCCAGTGTGACATCAGTGACCACCCCTTTGCACCTAGTAGGGCAGGAGGAAAAGGGACCCCTTTTCAGACGGGACACTTTTATTAGAAGGGTCTCTGGTTCAGTGAGGTAAACTCTTAGCATTTGATGATCCTTAGCATTTACTTGTAAATGTGGAAGAATTTAATATGTACTTAGACATTTTGGCATGCAATGCTAAATCTCTAAATTCCTAAATTTATTTACCAGCGCGGGAAGCATATTCCCAACTATAATTTTATTTACAAAGGGCTCTAATCTGGTGTGAAGTCTGAGGCATGCTTGTTTAACATTACTCAATTAGCCAGCAAGGAAAGAACAAAGGAAAGTCATTATGCAGATGGATGCCCATTCAAAGCCATGCTGCTTTTAGATGCTTTCTTTGCAGTGAGCCAGAGATAGCCCAAATCTGAAAGTTTTCTGTCCCTGCTGTGTTTACTGCTAATTCTCTTCTAATATGAAACCACAAATGATTACTAATATTGCATTTCAACACTATTAGATTTGTCAGTGTTTTCAATCCAAAAGCATATAATTATACATTATTTTAAAACCGGGGAATGGAAATAAACAGTGAACCACACTCTAATTCATCCACAACCACTGTGATATATTTCTTTTTAAAAATTTTTATTTCTCGATTTTAGAGGAAGAGAGGTGGGGGAATGTATGAGAGACATCGATTTGTTGTTCCACTTATTTATGCATTCCCTGGCCAAGTCTTATAAGTGTTCTGATTAGGAATCAAACCTGCTACCTTGGTTTATTGGCATGACACTCTAACCAACTGAGTTATATTTTTTTGAGTATTTTTCTGTATATAATTTTAAATATTTGTATTCCTAGAGCATATATAATTGTGAGTATTGCATATGCTACCTCTGGCATATTATAAATATTTTGACTTTTATTATGAAACTTTCAAACACCCACACAGTCATCTCTTAGAATTAACATTAATATTTGTTATATTTACCTTGTCTGTGTTTTTTCCCTTTCCTGATGTGTTTTAAAATAAATTCCACATGTCATGGTATTTAACCTTAAGGCAGTGATTCTCAACTGAGGGTGGTTTTGACACCCTCAGAAAATATTTGGCAATGTCTGGAGACAGTTTTGGCTGTCACATGGGGAATGCTCATCCAGTGGCTAGAGTCAGGGATACCATTAAACACCTTACAATGTATAGGACAGCCCCCTGCCTCCAATAGAGAATTATCTGGTTCCAAATGTCAGTAGTTCTGAGGTTGAAAAACTTTGCCCTAAATTATTAAGAATACATTTTTAAAAATGTAAATTTCTATGTTACTACATATCATTATCACTTGTAACAAAGTTAAACATAATTCTTTAAAACCATTCAATAATAAGTCCATATTTCCCCAGAATTCCCCTTGAATTTTTTTTACAGCTAGTTATAACAAACATGTTCTCATTTTATTAGCATTCTTTATAGAATCTCTTTCTAAATGACTACAAAATAGTGTATTGAATGGATTGGCCAAAATTTATTCAAAGAATACATTATTAGGAATTAGTTCTTCTGCTTCCAAGTTTTAAATAAATATTTATGTGACTAATAATTTACTTCTTTTCAAACTTGATGCCTTTTGTTTCTTTACCTGCGTAATATATCTTGGCTAGAAACTTCAGCCAGATATTTAAAAAGGTGATGAGAATGGTCATCCTTGCCTTGTTTCTGGTTTTAGAAGACAAAAATTAATGTTTTACTATTAATTATGATATTAACTGTACATTTTTTATAGATGTTCTTTATCATGGTAAAGATGTGCTCATCTATTGCTAGTTTATTGAATATTTTAATCATGAAAGACTGGTGATTTTTGTCAAATGCATTTTCTGCATAATTTGAGATGATCACATGATGTCTTTTATTCTGTTAGTGTGATAAATTGCATGAATGAATGTCCATGTTAAACTGACTGCTTTCTTGGAATAAACTCCAGTTGGTCATGATGTATTATCCTTTTTATATTTTCCTGGATTCCATTATGCTAATATTTTGTTTAGAATTTCTGTGTCTGTGTTCATGAGAGTTATTGTTCTGTGAATTTTTTCCCCTTATCATATCTTTTTCAGACTTTGGTATCAGGATTTTGCTGGCCTTATCGATGAAGTTGAAAAGTGATACTTCCTCCTCTATTTTCTGAGTTTGTGCAGATATGATATTATTTCTCTCTTAAATATTATTTGTATAATTTACTAGTGAACTGTATGTGCTTGAAGTTTTCTTTGTGAGTTTATTTTCTATTATTACAAATTCAATTTCTTTAATAGATGCAAGATTACAGTAGTGTAGCAAGGGGGGGCGGCAGGGTAAGCTGACCAGATTTTAAAATTGGTAAAGCGGGACACCATTGATGGGGGGGGGATCTTGATTAAAAATTTGGTCTATATGGAGCAAAAAAAATTTTCATAGAATGCAAAAATAGTATTGTAATATATATTTTTTTAAATCGGGACTTTTTTAAAACGCCACGGGACGCGGGACAAATTGTTAAAAATTGGGACTGTCCCGCCAAAAGCGGGACGGTCCACGCCCCAGGTGCCACTTCCACAGGGGCGCCGAATGGTCTCCAAGACAAACAAGAAAAGCGTACCGCACCCTCAGGGGGGCACCAATAAAGTGTCGTGCCCTGGCGCCAGTTACATTCCCTACACCACTGCAAGATTATTGTATTTGTCTTCAGGGTTGGTAAATTGTGTTTTTATTTAGTTAATATAAATTGTTGAATTACTGTCATAATGTTGTTTTAATATTTCTTTATCTTTTCAAATATCTGTGGGATCTGTAGTGACGTTCTATTTTCATTCCTAGTATTGATACTTCATGTTTTCTCTTCTTTTTGATAATTGTTAAGATGTTATATTTACACCTTACTTTAGTGTTTTCTTTCTTTAGGCTCTTCTACTTAAATTTCTTAACACGGAAGAGTAGATAATCAACTTTATAGCTTTCTTCTCCTGTATAAGTATTTAAAGTCATAAAATTCACTCTATGTACTATTTTAGTTTTATCCCACCAATTTGGTATGTTGTGTTTCCATTCAGTTCAAGCTATTTTTTTAAATTTTGTTTGTGTTTTCTTGCTTAATCCATGGGTTATTTAGGAAAGTGTTGCTTTATTTCTCAATACCTGAGGAATTTTCTAGATAGCTCTTTGTTAATAATTTTGAATTCTATACTATTGTGCTCCTCTGTATGATTTTGTTTTTGATATTTATTAAAACTTGTTTTATGGCTGAGAATATAGTTCATTTTGCTGAATGTTCCATGTGTACTTGACAAGAATGTCTTTTCTGTAATTGTTTGACGTAGTATTCTATAATATTATGTCAATGTGCTTGACATAAAGTTTATAATATTTTGTCTGCCCATTCTCTCAATTACTTAAAGAGGATATACATTCTTCAGCTATGATTGTGGATTTATTTATTTCTTTTTCTTTTTCAGTTCTGTTAGTTTTTCACTTCTTTTATCGTTTTATATGACTGGTTGCTCAGTAGTATTGTCTACAACAGCATCACTACAAACACATGCATACTTTGTTGCACTCTGATATTAGAAGGGCTACAACATCACTAGGGGATAGGATTTTTCAGCTTCATTATAATTTTATGGGACCATCCATGTATATGTGGTCTGTCTTTGATCAAAACGTGATTATGTGGTGTATGACTGTGCTTCAAATGTATTATTTACCTCATTTTTTTCTCCTCTCCCTCTGGGACTTCATACCACTTGATTCCAAGTTAGGTTAATTGATATCGTCCCCCAGATGTTGCATATTTTGTTTTGATTTTTTCATTATCGTTTCTCTTTGTGATTTAGTTTGGATACTCTATTGATCTTCCCTTTAGTTTACTGATACTTTTTTCTTTCGAGTTTGCTGTTAAGCTGATTTAACAAATTATTCATGTCTAATAATGTATTTTTCATTTCTGATTGTTTCATTGGCTTTTCATCTAACATGTCTAACATTTTCTGCTGAAATTTACTATCTTTCTATGCATGTTGTCTACCATTTCCGTTAGATTTTAAAAACCATTTTAATAATATGTATTTTAAAGTCCTTGTCTAATAATTTCAACATTTGGGCTCTTTCTGGGTCTGTTCCTATTGATTTTTTTCTTCTCTTAACTTTGGGCCATATATTTTCTTTCTTTTTAAAATATTACTACCATGTCTTTTAATAGTTGATTGTATGCCGGGAATTTTGTATAAAAGAACAGTAGAGACTCAAGTAAAAAGATTTACTTCCACTAAAGAGCATGCCTTTTCTTGGGTCAGGCCATTACTGTGGGCACTGAGTTCACCTGGCCTGTATTTGAGCTCAGTCTGGACTTTGCCATAGCTTTAGTTTTATTGAGTTTACCTCTGGTTTCAAATATTTGATGGTTGGATCAGAACTCTTTCTTCAGCAGAACCTGGGATCTGAGCACCAGTGAGATTCCAGAAAGCTGCCTGTTATTTAAAGCTTTTGGGACTCTGAAGAACTTTTCATGCTTTAACACTGGTGGATGCCTTTTGGGTCACTGGGGAGCTCTCTCTGTTCTCTGGTTCCAACTGTCCCTGCTTCTGGAACTTTGTAAGATCTCTGTTAGCCCTGATTCTCTGCCTTTGGGTATTCTGAAGGGGACCTCTCTACCCCTGTGGAGTTCATAATGCCTTGAAAGGAGGTTCTCTTAGTTTTCCTGCCCTTCCTTCAGGCTTGTTGGGGAAAGCATTGCTGTTTTGGAGCACGTGAGCTGCCCTGCCTGCTAATGCTTTGGTGGACTTATCCCCACTCGATTGCCCTGCCTGACTCTCTCACCCCATTTCATAAAACAGCTGCCTCGCACTTGCACTTTGTGTGTTTAAGGAAACTGTCTCACTTCTCTCACCCTGTGAGAAGGTATTCGAAGACAGTGGAGACTTGGTCTGTGACTGGGGCTCCTTGGGATCTAATGTGTCATCCAGACTACAAACACCCATTATCCGTTTGGTGGGAGTTCGGCTGTTTTCTCTTTATCTCACCTCCAGCCCTCCAGCCGGTCTTCCTTCTGTGGTCCTGCCGGGGATAAGGTCAGGGGTCAATCTCTCCTCCAAAGTGGTACTTTCTGGGATTTAGTTCATTTGGATTTATCTGTGTCCTTGGCTCACTGAGGGGTTATATAAAGAACTGATTTTGTAGCTCATGTAGCTTTTTTGGGGGTGAGAATGGCATGCAATGGTAACTTTCTATTTCTGAATTGAAAGTAGAGTTCTAACCAGTTGCATTTCGTTAGAGATCTGCATTCATAAAGTATTCTTTTTAAATTTATGATAATTTTTAGTATAGATTCTGAGCTAAAAATATCTACAGATTTTCATGGTTCTTACTAGACTGTAGTCTTATTACTTAAAAAAAAAAAGAAGTCGCTCTGGTTGGATGGCTCTGTTGGATAAAGTGCCAATTTAATCCCCATAAGGGCACATGTAGAAACAGATCGATATTTCTATCTCTGTCTCTCTTTTCCCTTTCCCCTCTCTCTAAAAAGTAAATAAATAAGTAAATAAAGTAAGTAAGAAAGTAAGTAAGTCATACCAATTTTCAATGGATGAAAATAATGAATTGTCTCCCTACGCTTTGAATATTATAATTAATTAAATTTTACTAACTTATCGGCCAAAAATATTATCACAAGTTCCACACCTTAAATTTCAAATTGTACAGGATCCAAATCATATATTCATTTCTTAGCAGGACCAATCTTACATGGAGACTAAGTGAACCCCTCAAGCTTTAGAATTGTTATGATTTATTGAGTGGTTATAACAAGAAAAAGTGGCTGTTTAGTCCTTGCAGTTACCAGTGACGAAGGTATCATTTGCTTCTGTCTACTTCTTACAGAGGAGGAAACAAAGGCTAAGTGATGACGGGACAGGATGAGATCTAAGCCAGTCGGAGTCCAGATCCTCAGTCTACAACTTTGATGTAGTTTTTCCTGTATCCACACCCAGGTAGTATTGTTACTCGTATCAGTCAACTGTTGCCACAATAATGGTACACAACAAAGAACCCTACACTCAAGACATACAGCATAGCCTTTTAGTCCTATTGACCTGCCAATCAGCTGTGGCAGTTCTGCTTCCGAATTCCCATAAGTCATGTCTTAATCCTTTATTGAAGAAAAATGTACTGGCTACATCTTATTTACCAGACACTCTCTGAGCTCTGCGAAGACAAAAATTCTACCTGCATGGAGCTTATATTCTATTCTAGCGTGTGTGTGTGTGTGTGTGTGTGTGTGTGTGTGTGTGTGTGTGTGTGTGTGTGTGGTGGGGGGCAGACAGTAAACAAATAAGTAGAATCCACTTATTTGTAATAAGTAGAAAATGCTGGTAATTTCTAATGGGAGAAATAGAGTGGGGAAAAGTATGGGAGGAGTTGTCAGGTCAGGTAGAGAGGGGGTTGCTGTTAAAAAGTGTTTTCTCCTTCCATCCCAATTCTCAGCAAGCAGCCAACCCCCAGCATTTTCTGTTCCTTTTTCTAATGCAGAGCTGTTCAGATACTGCTTTGTTTCACTGTCTTCTTATAAACTGTTCCCTGGGGGGGCCTCGCATTTCATAACCAAAGCTGCCTATCAAAGTATTTTGCTAAAGAAAATATATTTAGTCTGGAGAGAAATAATGTCTCTCCCCGAGGGGCAGAAGCAGCGGCAGTCAGTAGTAGTTTCAAAGAACATTTTTTCTCTTGTCACTCATGATTGCACTCCCTTCTTTATTTAAAGTTGGGGATCAAAAGTGACGATGTGTAGGGAACTTATGAAGGAAAGGAAACTGATGTTTTGGGGGGTGCCTACCAGGTGTTAGAACTGGTGCCAGCAGGGGTCTTCCCAATAATCCTTGAATTACACATTATTGTTCCCATTTTTTCTTAGGAGAAAACTGAGTCAGGTGCAGGGAAAATAATCTACTGCCAGACACAGCCAGCGAGCTGCAGCTGCAGATTTGGTTCCTAAGTGTATGCTTCTACTGTCCCCATCCACCCTGCTGTTCCTTCGGATTGCAGACCGGGAGATACCTAGTTTCTTACTGTTGTGGTGAGACCTGGGATGCTAGCTAGTTTTGTGGTCCTGGGTCTCTCTCTCATCTCATTGTTAAGTCTGTGTGGTATGGACCACTGCTGCCTTCAGGAATGGGAGGAGGCAGTCAGGGCTGGGGAAAATGAAAGAGTTCCCAGGGCACCAGGCAAATGAATGAATTCCACTCATCTTGTTAGGTTCCTTATGGGATCATCCATCATGATTTAACAACCTAAAATCCAGGGTAGCTACAGGCATGCTTCCTTCTCCTTCTCAAAGCCAAGAGACAGGGTAATTGATGGCTGAAAAACTGAGTTATTTTTCTGTTACTATTACCTGAATCATGCCCATAACACTGTATTATGTACTATATTATATAATTTGGACTCCCTGCTGCTCCTTTGCCATTTGCTTATGGGAAGCCTTGGTTTTTCTCATCCTTCTACCACGCAGTGAGGAGAGCAAATTGTCTGGCTGTATTGCAGGCACATATTTGTCAAGGGTTCATTGTGTGCATGATAAACGGGGGACACACCAGTGCTTGGGTTTTGCTCTTGTCCTCAGGAAACTTACCCTCTTATTGTTTCACACATTTATTTTATTTTTAGATATTTTCAATGTAATATTTGAAACACACAGATATGTATGAGGTACGTGAGTTATAAAGCATATTAGTACAATAAGGACTCTTGAAATCATTGCTTACCTATTAACTGAAATTATCAATACTGCTGGATCTACCTGAGTGTTAGTTACTGCCCACCCTCCCCCATTCCATTCTGACATAGAAATCCATTATCCCGTCTTTGTGTTTATCATTATCTTATTTTGTGAGGCTAACGTGATAACTACGATACTCCGGAAACATCGTTATCTTTTCTTGGGACAATGCATTCGTCACAAATGTATTATTCACTATATGTATCTGGTTTTGCTTTCATTTGAACTTTAGGAAAAGGATATCACACTATATTAATGTTTTGAGGTTTGCCGTTTTCACTCAATGTGGTTTCTAAGAGTTACTCCATATTTTCTTTTTTCTTTTTATTGATTTTAATTTATTGTGTTTACATAGATTCAAGTGTCCCACCGAATATATCTCCACCTACTCCTCAGTTCCCCTTGACACCCACCTGTCCCATCCCCCCAATGCCCTCCTCCCTTCCCACCAGGATTTGCTGCCCTGCTCTCTATAATGCTGTGTTCTGTATATATAATTTCACCAATCCTTTTCCCTTATTTAATCCCATCCTCTCCTCCCCTTTCCCTCTGACCGCTTTCCCTAAGAGTTACCCCATATTTTCTAAGCCTCTTTTCTCTCCTTTCTTTGAATTAAAAAGTTTTTGCTTGTTTGTCTTTGTTTTGTTTTCATGTTCTGTCCCCCACTCTCCAATGGTTTGGAATTTTTTAATTCTGAAATTTAAAATTCCAAACTGTTAAAATCCCTCAGATTTTAAAATTCCAAGGAATTTTAGGCCCCTTCTCTTTTACTTTTCCCTTGAAATTTTACTGTGTGGACCTAGCGCAATGGAAGGTCAATAAATGTCTTAACTTTCTTTCCAAACAATAGAAAGCCTTTACAATGCTTGAGTGCCAGGGTCGTTCTCCTCAATAAAATGTCAGTGTTATAAATTGTTTGAATTTCGTCTGCTTTTTAAATCTCGCACATTCCAACATTGTTATTAATGTCTTATACGGCTCTTGATACATGTAGATTTACCTTCAGTTTTAAGAGTTTATTTGCTAACTATTCATTTCTCTCTCCTGAGAAGTTCCTTCTGGGGCATTTTTATTTTTCTATTTTACTTAGGATCCCTTTAGTGAAGATGTATTGTAGTAAAATCTCTCAGCTTTTGTTTATATGGAAATGTCATCTCACATTCGTTCTAAAAGATAGACTTGTGTGGTTGGTACACAGTTCTAGAATGCTGCTTGTTTTCTACTAGACATTGAAGATATTATTTTAGTGTCTCCAGACTGCCATTGTTGTGGCTATAAACTCAGTTAATAATCCAAACGTTGCTATTTTGAAGGTGATCTGCCCTTTTTCTCTAGGAGCTTTTAGGTTTCTCCTCTGCCTTTGATGCTCTGTGGGTTCATTGCAAATAGTTGTGTATATATGTTGTGCTAGCTGTACCTGAAAATTTATATATTTTACTGTTTACGGAAAATTCTCATCCATTATTACTTTGCCTCTCATCAAGTCTATTTTTTCCTCGTAGATCTCCAATTAGACATATATTAATAGTCCATTTCTTTCTATCCTCTATATAGAAACTTTTATGGAGATTAAGCCTCTCTTTAATACAGAGGGTAAACCTGACCTGTGGTGGCACAGTGGGTAAAGCATTGACCTGGAATGCAGAGGTTGCTGGTTCGAAACCCTGGGGCTTGCCTGGTCAAGGCACATATGGGAGTTGATGCTTCCTGCTCCCCCCCCCATTCTCTCTCCTCACTAAAATAAATAAATAAATAAAAATTTAAAAGGTTAACTTCTCTATTAAATAGTTAATAAGTTATCTCATTGTGGTTTTAATTTGCATTTCTCAAATGATTAGTGATGTTGAGCATTTTTTCATACGCCTATTGGCCATCTGTATGTCCTCTTTACCAGTCACACCAATCAGAATGGCGATCATCAGCAAAACAACACAGAATAAGTGCTGGTGAGGATGTGGAGAAAAGGGAACCCTCCTGCACTGCTGGTGGGAATGCAGACTGGTGCAGCCACTGTCAAAAACAGTATGGAGATTCCTCAAAAAATTAAAAATCGAACTGCCTTTTGACCCAGCTATCCCACTTGTAGAAATATACCCCAAGAACACCACAGCACTGTTTCAAAAGGAGAAATGCACCCCCATATTTATGGCAGCATTGTTCACAATAGCAAAGATCTGGAAACAGCCCAAGTGTCCGTCAGTGGACAAGTGGATTAAAAAGCAGTGGTACGTATACACAATGGAATACTATGGGGCCATGAAAAAGAAGGAAATCTTACCTTTTGTGACAACATGGATGGACTTGGAAACTATCATGTTAAGTGAAATAAGCCAAGCAGAGAAAGAAAAATATCATATGACCTCACTCATTTGAGAAATCCAATGAACAATGGGAACTGAGGAAAGGAATTGAGACAAAGGAGAGATCAAAGGGACCAGAGAAAAAGAGGACAGAGGGAAGGGGTATGATAGGAAGGGATAAACCTGAAGGGAGGGGGGGAGGGCGCTATTTGGGGGAGGCAAGGGAGATGTTGAGGGGAATATGGGAGGAGGGGGAATGCATGCGGGGCAACTCTAGAATCTATGTAAACACTAAATGAAAATCAATAATTAAAAAGGAAAAATAAAAAGAATATTCAGAAAAAGACTCCTAATGAGAAAATAAATAAATAGATAGTTAATAAATTAAACACTCTTTGACAGTTTTTAACACCTGTCTATTTGTATTCTGTTCTGAATTATGCATTCTGATATATCTTCAAGTTTTAATTCTCTTCTGCTATTTAAAAAAAGTCTTGATTGTGTTTATAACTTCAACAATTATGTATTCTATTTTTAAAATTTTTATTACTTCTTTTTCAGTTATACCTGGTCGTTTTGATAATCTTTGATTACTTTCTTATTTTTCTAATTCCATATTTTTATTTTTTTAAATAAGTGTTTTACACATAATTTCTTCTATTATATATTTGGTTGTTTCTATGTTTTCAGTGCCCAGAGTCAGTGGGGGTAAAAGTATGTTGTTTATTGTTTCTGCCGATTCTCACTCAGGGCGGCTTATTTCCTAATAAGGTTGGTGGCTTTTTATTGCGACCTAATAATTGAGAATATAGATTTTATCTATGGAAATCGGAGGGCCACAGTAGGAGATTCCTTCCTGCAGAGAGCATTTGCATTTGCTTCTGCTAGGAGCCAGGACAGTGTTTTGTCTTCTTTTAAAGAAAATTGACCTAATGTGGAATTCTCAGAGTCCCATGCCCTGGATTGCCTTGTTATTTGAGCAATAATCAGGGTGTTTGTTAGTTCTTTTACTTTTTATTTTTTTTATGTTACACACTGTCCTGGATGTCCTACAAACATTATTTCTGACCTTCTCAATAACCTTGTAATCTTCTTCACTGATGAGCTGAGGCTCAGTGAGGCTGGGAGCGCTCCGGTTGTCCTGCACCTCCACAAAGTCTCTGCTTGCCAAGACTTCTCCCCCTCTTCCACAGGAAGCTCGTGGGCCGTCTCCTCAGCCATAGAACTGACCTTAGGTTCTTGTTCCCCTGTGTCTGTTCTGAAAACACTTAATTTAGACCAGATAGCAAGAGTGCTCATCCCATTTCACAAACAAAGCTTTTGAGGTCATTTATGGGCATTTGTGGAGAACGGGCTATCAGTTTACGTGAGTGTCAGGAATTGGTGCTGTTAATATGTGCCCCAGAGATCAATCTAAAGTCCCTTCCTCATGGGGCCACCTTTTCCTTACCCATTACTCTCTGTGACTGTCCCAAGCCCATGGTTAGTTTGCCTTTTATACTTTGACCACTCCAAGTTCTTTCCTGCCTTTGGGTCTTTGAACTTCCTTTCCTTCTGCTTGCAGCCTCTTTTCACTGTTGCATCTCAGAGAAGCCCTGATAAGGCCACTGTATCTAAAATAGCCCCTTGCCCATGTGACAGGCAGAGAATAACAATTCCCCAAAGATGCCCTCATCTGAATTCCTAAACCTGTGTGAATACATCAGGCTAGCTGGCAAAGATGAGTTAATATTGAAGATAGGATCAAGTTTACTGCTGTCCCTGAACTAGGGACTTTATCCTGGAATAGCTGGGTGGGGTGCAGGTAATCACAAGAGTTCTTAAAAGTGGTGGAGGGAGGCAGAAGAGGAAGGTCAGAGAAAGCAGTGGAAGCAAGGTCAGAGAAATGCTTTGCCACTCCCTTCAGAGGCAGAGGAAGGGGCACAAGCCAAGAAATGCAGGCAGTCTCTAGAGCAGTGGTTCTTAACCTTTTTTGAGATACCGAACCCACCAGTTTCATATGCGCATTCACCAAACCCTTCTTTAGTGATAAATAAAATATGATTTCTTTTTCCCAAATTCAAGACATAGGTATATGTTTTTTTACTGGTGCACAAAATGAGCCGTGCATGAACATCACCTTGCTCAAAGAACAAAACCAACAAAGTGCATGAACTCACAACAAATTACGGTATTACTTTATTCTGGCCTCCGCGGCAGAGGCTTCTCCGAACCCCTGAGACCACTCATCGAACCCCTAGGGTTCGATAGAACCCAGGTTAAGAACCACTGCTCTAGAGGCTAAGAAAGGCAAGGGAATAAATTTTCTCCTAGAGTTTCCAGAAGGAACACAGGCTTGCCAATACCTTGATTTTAATCCTGTGCGACCCACGTCAGACATTTGAACAACTGAACTGTAAGGTAATGAATCTGTGTTGTTTTAAGCCACTGAGTTTGTAAGAACTTGTTGCAGCAGCGATGGAAAATGGATGCCGTCATGTACCAGCCCCATCTCCAGCACTCTCCGGCACATCACACACTGGATCTCATCCCGGCACACCTCACAGTCTGTGCTTGTCTGTCTTATTTGTCCATTTGAAAACTGCATCCAAATGAGTGTTTTATGAAGACAGAGATGTAGTCCATCTCATAGAGCAGCTCACCTGATAGAGTCAGTATTTATTGAATGAATGAATGAATGAACGAATGCATAAATAAAAAATGAATGGATCTTGCGACCTCCCTATCTGCAGAACTTTTTGTTTCAGCAGAGACATTTAGCCTCTCTGAGGGTGCAGTGCACAAAGAGCTGACAGGTAACTGGCGGCGGAGGGAGGGGCCTGTGAGAGCCGTGGGAAAAGCAGTCCAGGAATTCTGACTGCTGGCTAAACCAAGTCTTAAAATTCAAATTCTATTTGGGAGTGATTCAGGCTGGAGGAGATTAAAGCCATCCTGTTTTTTTTTTTTTTTTTTTTTTTTTAATTTTTATTTTATTCATTTTTTTTTTTAGAGAGGAGACACAGAGTGAGAGAGAGAGAGAGAAAGAGAGAAAGGGGGGAGGAGCTGGAAGCTCAACTCCCATATGTGCCTTGATCAGAGCAGTGCAGGGTTTTGAACTGGCGACCTCAGTGTTCCCAGGTCGACGCTTTATCCACTGCGCCACCACAGGTGAGGCCCATCCTGTTTTTTTATAGTGATTGTTTTCAGCCTACTCTTAATCAGCCATATATCTTTAGTGACTGTCAGGGAGGGGAGCTGAGTATTCTACACGTTGCATTTCCTCAGCAAAACTTCTCTGGCCCTGGGCGCTCCAAGTTTTCACAACCCACAGCAGTCCTGCTCATTCACAGTGAGACCCAGCCCTCTGCCTTTGCAGGAGTGTGTTTGTTTAATTAGGGTGCTGAGTACCGCCTTATCCGGCGACAGATGTTGCCATGTGTAATATAATAAATAAAAGTCTTTATAGGACCCAGCAGGCAGTGGAGCATTCAGTTAGCAGATGGCGAAATATTAAACTGGCAGAGCCGTAACTTCACCGCTGGAATCAGCTGGTCCCTGCCTAGATTTGCTCCGACATGAATCAACTTCATATAGGATGTGTCACTCAGACACAGAGTCCTGCCCTCACCTGCCCTCCCTCCCTTTCCCTGACAACACCATTCTTTCCTTGGCATCCCGTGATTAAAGTCAGCTTCCTGGGGAGTGGAATCTTGTAACCCCATTAGCTGGTTGATGAGAGGAGCTGGCTGGGCTGGACCGTAGGGTCCTTTAAGGGGAAGGATGTACAATAAGCCTGGCAGACGTCTTCCAGTGCCAGTGTCTGCTTGGCTATAAATAAGCCAGCCTGTACATTATCTAGACCTCGGGTCCTCATGGTGCAGCAGGATGTCCTGACCTCACTCCAGGAGTCCTCCTGTTTAGGATGTGTGTGTGGGGGGGTACAACTAAATTAACTTGGTGACCCCAGCAAATTGGAGAGAACAGGACATTTTGGTCTGAAAAGGAATTGATTGATGCCTCTACAATTGCTCAGGAGCGGGAGAGAGGGGCATTGGGCTTCTTTACCAAATGTCAGATTATTCTGCTCATGTTTACAGGGGCTCCCTGCATTCCAGCCAGGATTGTGGGTATGAGCTCTTCAGGCGCAAGTCCATTTGATCATCATCATAGCCCCATGAGGCCATAATAACCAACCCTTCCAGCACTTCCTGTGTGTCAGGAAACCACTTAACTTTCCTGGTGTTAAATCTTAAACCCATTTTTCACATGGGAAAACTGAGGCTCTGAGAGGTAACATAATTTGTTCAAGATCATATAGCTAGCAGATGTCACAGCTAGGATGCAAACCAACTCCATCTATATTTGGAGGTGCTGCTTTAGTAATTGTACTATCCTGGACTCCACAAAACTGCAGAGGAAACTTGGACAGATGAGAGTATATATATATAGTCAAGTACTAACTAGAAAACCAGGTAGAGCACTGATACTCGCAAGGACATGGTACCTGACATTTGTGGGTTTTTACTGAAATCGACTTGACTACTTTATGACAGATAATTGAAATACATTTTCTCCTTTACTCCTGAAGGCAGCTACTTTATCATCTAATTTAACTGATGAGAAAGTGGGGGTCAGAAGGATGGTCCAACTTGCCCATGGTCGTTCAGCCAGCAAGGAGAGGGGCCTGGACTGAAACAGAACCATTCACTTGCTTCATTCATGCAAGTTTTCCAAAAGGCTTCATGAAAGATGGCTTTGGAGATGGAAAGAATTTAAAGAAGGGGACAGGAGAGCAAGGCATTCCTGGCAGAAGGAATAGCACGAGCAAAGTCCTGGCAAGTGTGGACATGTGCGTGTTTGTGTGTGCATGCGTGTGTGAGAGGAGACAGAGAAAATGAGGCTGGTTGTGGAGGGAATCGGAAGCCCTGAATGCCACATGTAAAGAATTTTGACTTTTCTTCCCAGGTAATAGCAGGGTATTGAAAGTTTCTGAGCCAGGGTTTGCTGATGTCCCTAACAGGTCAAGCTATTATGTTTCCACTGCCCTCTTCTCCATTAACTTCTATGGAGAAGTTAATGAAAGTAATATTCAAGACTGTCCTTCCCATACTGGTCAGGAGAAGGAGGGTGTGGGGAAGCCCCGAGGGTCAGGTTTTAGAGTTCCTTCCAATCTTGCTGTGTAGGGAGCGTCGGAGAGTCTGTGGCCCAAGTGAGGGCTGGCTCTCTCTGCAACTCTTTTTTACCCTCTGACGTCCCAGCATCTGGAATCTTTCTGCCTGGTTTTCTCTGTTTGGCTTTGCCAGACCATCCAGATCTTTCCCCTTATCTGCTGACCACTGAGCTAATGGGCAGACCTTCTGGGTCCCCTGAACCCTCAGCCGGGACCTCTCCTCTCCAGGCTGAGCAGAAGACGTCACTCTGGGGGTTTGAGGTGAGCTTGGAGCTTCCATAAACTTCTATTTTATGAAACCACAGTCAGAATCTTAGATATCAGAGTTGATTAACCAGCTCACCCTTGTTTTCTTTCAAAGTCATTGTCTCTGTTTAAAAACATTTTTTTTAAATTGTAATAGCAATACATGTTCATTGTATAACATGAAGAAGAGGCAAATACACACACACACAGACAGACACACACACACAGACACACACACAGACACACACACACACACACACACACACACACACACACACACTGAAAGGTCAGCCAACTGTAATCCCACAACCCAAAGACGGCCAGTCTTCACATCGGGTGTCTTTCTTTACAGTCATTCGGACAGGCATACACAAGACACACACATGCCCATCTCTATGAAATGTCTATAATTGAAGTCCTGCCCAATATATAATTTTGCATTCCAGTTTTCTACCCTCATAAAATCAGTACCAATTTCTCACACCATTAAACCTCTTTGTGAAAATTTATAGATATGGGAAAACCCCTCAAAATGATTATAAGGGGGGATAAAAGCAGGATTCTGATTCATAAGTTCAATATACTTCCAATTGTGTTAGATAAACACACATGTGTGCATCGGTGCACACACTCAGGAAATACGACACAGAATGGAAGGGCATTCTCCAAAACGTTGGTCGAGACTGTCTCTGGGAGCGGGCTTTATTTTCTTCTTGGCATCTTTAGAATGAGAACATTTTGCCCAGTGACATACTATTCCGAAGTATGGCCACACCATTGCTTATTCAATTATTGTCTCATTGAGGGCCTTTGGGTTATTTCTACATTTTTACAATGATAAATAATGCTGCGCAAGATACTCATATATTTGTTCAACCAGTATTTGAGTCTAGAATACACCAGATACTGGGTGTATTATCTGCTCATACTGTGCAGCTCCTGGGCTTTTTACAGGTGAGGGAAGTGGAGAGAAGGCATCGCTCTGCTGGTTGGGGCAGAGATGGAGAGAAGTGCCTTTAGACCGTTCAGGGCAGAGGCTGTGTCTTTGCCAGACTGCTTCCCCTAAATCTCCTGTCCGCCTTTCCCTGAATGGTGGCAAATCAGGGATGGATTGAGTCACAGATCTCCTTTCTCCCCCCAACCTCTCTGAGATATCATTGACAGATAACATTTCAAAGTTGAACGCGATATAACATTATATGTGTACAATGTGATGATCTGAAACGTATATCTTGTGAAGCAGTTACCACACCTGTCACCTCATGTACTTACCTTTTTGTGGTGGTGGTGGTGGCAAGAACATTTAAGATTTGCTCTCTTAGCAACTTTTCATGATATAATACTATATTGTCAACTCTAGTCCCCATGCTGAATATTAGATCCCCAGAGCTTATTCATCTTATAACGGAAACTTTACCCTCTGACCAACATCTGCCCACTTCCTTCACCCCCGCCCAGCCCCCGCCAGGCATCACTCTACCCTCTGCTTCTATGAGTTGGCTTTTGTCAAGTCTTCTCATAAGTGAGATCATGCAGTACTTTTCTCTATTTGTCTGTCTTATTTCACTGAGCATATGCCCTCAAGTTCCATCCATGCTCTTGCAAGTGGTAGGATGAGCTTATTTTTATGATTGCATAGAATTCCATAGTGTAGAGGTCACATTTTTTTCATCCGCTCGTCCATCGACGGACACAGGTTATTTCCATGTCTTGGCTGCTGTGACCATGGAAATGCAGTGTCTCTTCAAGGTGGTGATTTCATTTTCTCTGGATATCTGCCTGGAAGTGGGGTTGCTGGATCATATGGTAATCCTATTTTTTATTTTGGGAGAAACCTTCCTATTGTTTTTCATACGGGCTGCACCATTTTATGTACCTTCCCATCAACAGTGCACAAGGACTTCCTCCTTTTCTTACCATCCTCACTAGCACTCAGCTCTTGTCTTTGATAATAACCGTATGAGGTGATAACAGATCTCCTTGAATGACATAATACCTACCTGCTCCCCATCTCCCTGCCTGGCGGTCTCCTTCCTGTGTATGCATCAGACTAAGCAGTTCAGAGCCTGGACTCTCACACCACTGACACTTGACTTCGTGGGAAGTTGTCCGCTCTCTGACTGCCGCTCTTTCCTGTGTGCCCATCATAGGTATGGTTTTGGGACATCTGACTTAGATGGTTCTTCCTCTCCAGCTTGGTACCATTTAAGATGACACATGAGAAGACCAGCTCAAATGTCACCTCCTGTCTGAAGTTCTCCAGATGTCCTCAGAGAGAGTTCACAGGAATCTTAGGGTTTGCTTAGGGCTTTATGGCCCCATTCAAAGTCAGACCTCACTAGACCATGGTTGTTCATGTACTTCCTTTCTCATCTAATACATCACTAGCTCTTTAAGGCCATGGACTACATGTCATCCCATTCACTGCCTTGACCATTTGCTTCTGTTTCTCAATCTAGCCACTTCCCTTCCTCTGTATGGCTACCTCTACACTGCTGTCCTAATGGGACTCCCTGCTTCGATTATTTGAAATCACAAATCAGATATGCCCAATAGCCCAACAAGGTATGTCCCCTGCCAACCTCCCTGACATCATCCCAGTAAACTCCCCTCTTACTCACTAGGCTCTGCTCTCTCTGATCCCTCAGAAGTCACTTGTTTATGACATTATGCTGTGTGGTAGATTAGACTATTTCCCGGCAAATGTTTGCTCCTTTCCCTCTCCAATTATGGATAAAATTGATTTCCTTATCCCATGATTTTGAGCTTGGCCTTATGACTAATGTCCAGTAGGACATGAGTGAGCAGAGATTTGAAATATGGCTAAGTTTTGGGCTCACACTCTTCACTTCTGCTGTGGCCAGGAGAGCAACATGCCCCAGCAACCTGCTGGTCCCAGAAGAACGAGAGACACACGGAACAGACCTGAACTGATGGCCTAGAGCCCTGCCCCACCTAGATGAGCCAGACCCAAGCTGACCACAGTTGCATGAACAAATATGAGTGTCATTGTAAGGCATTGTTTGTTGCCACTAGCACGACCGCAGCACAGTTAACTAACACCTCCTCTTCTACTCTTTTCATTGTCATGGCTTTTGAAATTCAGTCTTTTCTCATTTGGGCATAGTTTCCATGAGAAAAGAGACAATGTCCATTTTTTCCCCTGTGATGCCCGCATTAGCATATAGTTGCCGACAAATGAATATTGACGGGATTACCGACTGACCGACCACGCCCAGAATACTTAGCACGATACCTGTGTCCAATCAGTGTTGGCTGGATGGAATTGTCGAACCATCCAAATCGGCTTGAGTTGCATCCTGATAAATATATCTTTAAACTCAAGTTGTCACATGGGCCAAAAATGGTTAGTGGTGACGCTTCTCTCCCCTCCGCTGCTCAGCCACCTCACAAAAGATCCTCCTTGGGAGGTTACACACACTGGAAACAGATGATGTGTCAGCTTGGTAATTTAAACCATGAATCTGCACTTGCTTAAAGATGAACTTGTTTGGGAGAAAAATGAGAAAAATGCTTGTGACCGTCCAACAAGTCTGTGGATAAGTGCATCAATTTGGTTCTTGGCAGGTCCGGCACACATAATAAAAAGGAACTGCTGAGGTCAGCAGCAGAGGGAAGCCACACTTCTTATTTTCACAAACACGGTTTTGGGGATGGTAATCATATCTATTAGCAAGGGTGACACCATGGTGGGCCTGGCAGAAAAATGAGCTCTCCCACATTGCAAAATGAGCAAAGTAGAGATCGATAAATCATAAAATTAGTTGAGACATCATCTATCTTTTGTGGCTTTCCCTTTATTCCCGCCACGGTCCCTCGGGACACTAATTCATTTATTGCATTTTATCGTTGGGAAAACACATCAAGCTCTGGAGGCTGCTTTCAGTTAAGGGAACGGGGTAATAACGTGTGTCATTAATTAGGCAAGATTGGGAGTTTCAATCTGAAGCCTGGCCTCCATTGACTTCCGTAAATTGAGTTTTAGGACTGCCTGTGTGTCTTACTTCATCCAGAAAAGAGCGTTATGGAAATAGGCCCTGAGATGGAGAGAGAGCGGGACATGTTCGCTCACTCTGAAGAAGCAATAAATTTAGGGACAAACCAGGTGATAAGCCCGATGCGAGCTGAGTTGTCTAAAGATTAGTTCTGTTATCTGCTTGTAATTGCAGTGTGGGAATTCGGAGAGAACAAAACTTGGAGTCATGTCATGGTCATATTCTTGATGCTAAGACAAACATTGTGCAGATTTTTAAGGTTCCTAAAATCATGACGTGTTTTTCATTTGATGTGTGTACTTTGTATATGAAGGCTTATCACTACAGCAAAAGAATCCTAGAATCAAGGAAACATGGCAGTTAGTAGACTGAGTGTTATCAGTTGCTGGATATTAAACCACAACAAACTTAGTGGGTTGAGACTAACTTGTTATTGCTATGATTCTGGAAGTTGGCTAGGCTCAGCTGGCAAAGCGTTCGGTCCGTGTGACATTAGCTAGTGCTGCAGTCATTGGGGAGTTTGACTTGGCTGGAGTGTTCACCATGGCTCACTTTCATGGTTGGTGAATTGGTTCTAGCCATTGACCGGGAGCTCACCTGGATTGCCTCAGTTCTCTTCCACGTGTGCGCTCTATGTGGCTTGGGTTCCTCCCAGTGTGGCAGCCGGTTTTTAACTTGCAGGGAGTGGAAGTTGCCAGTCCTCTTCAGGCCTGGAAGACCTGGCACATCTCTTTCATCACATACTCTTCGCTCATAGCTGATCACAAGGCCAGCCCTGCCTGAAGGGGAGGGGACATTGGTAACACTTCTTGAGAATGGCATACATGGTGGGGGATATCTTTGAAAATTAGGAACCCAGTGGATTCTGATACAAAGTCTGATACAGACTCATCTTCTTTGAGGTCCTTTTGTGAATCACAACAACCCCTTTCTTCTCTGTGCAAGGAACCTGGGCTTGGCTAAGTGAGGAAGAAGTTTTTGCTAGAAGAGAAAGGGCTGTGTGCTCTGAAGAGGGGATTGGTCAGTGGTTTCCAAAAACTTGTATTAAAGTCTCTCTGGCTCCTGGGTGCTTTAATGGAACAAAACATGAGCAACTTTTTATTTTCTACCCTGCCCCCACCCAAGGTGTCTTTCCCAGATTCTCCCATCTCAGCTAGTGCCACCACCATCCACTTCGTTGCTCAGATCCGTAAACTTGGAGTCATCTTTGTCTTTTTGTCCTCCTACGTTCCACGTCCAATTCAGCAAATGGCCAAGATACATCCACAGCCATCTGTCTACTTTTGTCCATATTCAGTGCTGCCCTGCTAGTCCAAGCCACCATCCTATCTCTATTGGAGTGTTCCGTCATCTTTGTTACTGGTCCCCCTGCTTTGCCTCTTGCCCTGCTCAGTTTCTTCTTCATACAGGAGTGAGAGCGATCTTTAGACCAAACAGAACCCTAGCTTTCAGCTCTGCAGAGGCTACCTATTATACTCAGAACGAAACTCAAACCACTTGCCATGGTCTATGAAGATCTTCACGATCTGGCGCCTGCCTCTCTTAGCTCACCAGCTAGCACTCTCCCTCTTACCACACTGGTTTTCTTTCTGCTCTTTAAGCATGCCATGGTCATGTGCACCTCAGGGCCTTTGCACCTATGGTTTACTCTGAAAAGTTGCAGACTCTGGGAATGCAGTACGGACAGAACTGCTCTTATGGAGCTCTCAGAGAAGGGAGACGGCAGACAAGTTAATATGTGAGTAAATGCCAAGGGACAGCGAGCATGATGGGGATAAACTATGTGGGCTAAGTGATGGAGAGTGAAAGGAGAGCGAACCTCAGCTTTGAGAGGGTAGTGAGGGAAGGCCCCTGGTGAACAGAGGAAGTGAGCCATGCAGATATCTTGGGAGCAAAGGGGGCAAAGAAGGAACTCTCTCAAAGGCTCCCAAGCGGGCAAATACCTGCAGGTCTCGGGAATGATGGCTATAGTCAGAAAACGTGCAACAAAAGAAGTCCTAGTTCCCATGCAGTCATGCAGCTGAGGCAATGATGCGTTCTTTGCGGGGGAGTTTCAGGAGGGGGCCTCCCTTTCGGGGAAGAACCCTGAGACGGAAGTGTGCTGGAAGGAATTACCTGTTGACTTGAATGGAAAAGGCCTGCCCTCAGCTTTTGTTCTGCCCCGCCCTCTGCCTCCTGGCATTAGGGCTGGTGCTCAAGTCTGCCAACCCGACTTCTCTGGAAGGGTAGACTCCTGATAGGAGGGCAAAGTGCCTGTCCTGTCGGTGATGAAATCTTCATGTCCCTGTTGGCACCTCTAGAAAGGACTGAGAAAGAACTGCAGCTTCCCCTTATGCTCTGTTATTCACTGCCCCAAGAAGGACGCTCAGAAGGCTTGTGATATCGGGGCGCAGACGAACCTGGACTTGAATTCTGTCCCAGTTTGTAGGATTTCTGTGAGAGCTGCCCTAACCTGGACGAGACAGGGGTCCTGGGTGCTGATTCTCAGATCTGGGTTATTTATGCCCAGTCCTGTGGCTCTTTCTTTTCTGTTTTCAAATTTTGTTTTCTCACAGAGAAAGCATTTACATCATTCCAAACTAAGAATGATACTAAAAAATACCCGTAGAGCAAGAGACTACTAAGAGGGTGCTGCTGTGTGGCAGGCCCCCTGGGAGGAGGGCGCCAATCCCTGACAGTGTTTGGCGTTGCCCCTGGGTCCTAATGCAAAGCGGATGGCCTCTGCTTGCTTTCCTGCCCTCCCGTCCCCATTTCTGCTTGCTGCCCTGCCCTCCCGTCCCCATTTCGTCATGCGCGTTCATCCGTACGCCATTCAGCATGTCTCATGTATTAAAAAAACAATAAGCCTTTCATTTTGGAATAGTGTTAGACTTACAGAGAAGTTGTGAAGATAGCAGAGACTTTCCTCATTTACCCTCGGTCCAGCTCCCCCACATACGAGCACCTTACGAGCCTTGGTCCATTTGTCAAAAGTAAGAAACTAACATCGATATGATACTATTAGGGAAACTACAGACTTGATTCATACTTCACCAGTTTTTCGTCGATCGTCCCATGTTTAGGACTCAGGCTCCAGTCCACGACACCACATTGCATGTTATAGCTACCTTTATTGTTGTTAGGTTCTCCGCAGACTGGTACCTTTCTGATCGCATCTGCCTGGGGGGTGGGCATTCCTCACTCCTCCGTTCTTGCTACGCCCCCATCTTTGCCTCCGAGGGGTGCCACGCCCACTCCTATACTGCTCTCCTTCTCTCCCGCCCAAGGAAAATGTCTGCTGCTGGGTTATCCTTCTGTTTTTTTTATTTTGCTAAGATAAATAAATACGTATTCCCACCTCTTTCCTATACAAAGCTATATACTCTTCTAAACCTTGTTAATTTTATGTAAAAAAATATATATAAATTGAAGACCCCTCTAACTGGGGGCACAGAACTCTCCCTTATTCTTTAATTTTTTAAAATTTATTTATTGATGTCAGCCATAGAGGAAGGGAGAGAGAGAAAGAGACAGGAACATTGAGGTGTTCCTGTATGTGCCCTGACTGGGGATCAAACCCGCAACCTCTGCACTTCCAGGTGATGCCCCAACCACCTGAGCTATCCAGTCAGGACTCCCTCTCATTCTTGTTGAGTGATGTACCATGGTTTACTGAGCCATCGCCTTCACTGGTGGACATTTGGATTGTTTCTACAGTGTGTCGGTGAAGTCATGGTGCATTTTTGACCAGTCACAGGCCAAAAGTGCACCATGACTTTACGGACACACTGTATTTTATTGGGTATTAACAATACTGCAATGAATTAGGTTGTTGTTTGTTTGTTTTTTAAAGATGAAACTGGGAGGGAGAAAAGTGATCTTCATTTGAAAAACCATAAAGAATGGAACCGAGGTCCTTTTTCTATGGAAACATAGGACCCCTAAAACTTACCTTTTTTTATTTTGCCTGGGGCTTGTCCCTTTGCAATGGCCTTGACTGGCAGGCAGGCTTTGACGATGTCTCCTTGGAGATAAGCAAAGGATCCTATAGATGAGGCATCAAGATTTGAACTCGAACTTCCTTTGCAACAGATTTTGGGAGAAAATAAATTACGCCAGCTCAGGAGATAGACTCCAGTCAATAAGGCCTGCGGTACAGATCTTCTCTTGGAAGAATTGATTAACTCCCTGCAGACCTTGTGGTCAGGCACAATTAGGATCTTCCCCCACAGAGGCCATGTGCCATTGCAGAGGCTGCGGCTCAGGCCTGAACCATGGACCTGCGGAGGCCTGGGGGCCGTCTGCAGACAGGCAGGGGGCGGGGTGATGTGGAGCAAGCAGCTCGGTGCTGGGGAAGAGCCAGGGCTGTGGGGGTGGGTTCAAATCTTCACTCAGACAGCTTTTGAGCTGGAATCCTTTGGGCAAATGACTTTTATCTCTTCGAGCCCCAGTTTCCTCATCTGTTAGATGGGGATAAGAATTGCTGTGAGGTTTAAGTAAGCTAACCTATGTAAAGCTCGTAGCATAATATTCATGATAAACGGGAGGAAATTTGGGAAGAAGTTTCAACTTCATGAGGTATATAGAAGGAGCAGTTTTCTTTTTGATTTTATTATCCACTGTGTGTGAAAGCTCCCCACCACTGGGTGGGAGATCCCTTAACTTTCTGCATACTTTCAGCTATGAAAACCCTCAGCCATGTCCAGTTTAAACCTCCCATTTCAGATCCTATGAAAAGTTCTCATCCTTTCCAATGACAGCTGAAGGGGCGGCGGCGGCGGCGGCGGCGGCGGCGGCGGCGGCGGCGGCGGCGGCGGCGGCGGCGGCGGCGGCGGTGGCGGGCGGCGGTGACAGCGGCGGCGGCCTTGGAGGCAGGGAGGCCCGCCATGCAGCGGTGGTGATGTGTGTGTGTGTCTAGCTCTTTACACCCTTACTCTATTCCTCGATGTGTTGAGGTGAAAAGGAGGGAGTGAGAAAGGGGTCGATGTATCTCTTGAAAAGGCTATAGCTATGGGGTAGCATTTCTTCTTCTTTTTTTTAAAGTTAAAATTATAGTTATTTATTATTTATAAATAAAGAAGGTATAAAAGATTGGTCTTTCTTTTTTTTTATTTAAAGCCAAACCTGATGTTCCACGGCATGAGAGTTGAGTTTTCTCCCTGTACTGGTGCTGACCCAACTGACAATGTGGTGGTGGCCAAGCCGAGGCCGAGGGGAGCTCGGGCGGCCACCCTCCTTAGCCTGACCACATGGAGCGCGTGTCCCCTGGGTGGTCTTTTCCTCCTCTCAGTCCAGTTTGTTGTTTGGGAACCTCATCTTCAGGCTCCAGATCCTTTGTCAGGGCCCCGTGGGGCAAGGCGACCACAGTGGGCAGAGGGCCACACTGCCCCCTTAACCCTACAGCATGGAGACTCTGCTCATCAGCCAGCTGTGGGCGGGTTTACTGGAGAGAGAGCCTGGGGAACAGGCTCCTGGGGAGAGTGAGCCATTGAGCCACTGAGGGACCCCAAGACCTTGGTGTACATATCTTTGATTCTAATAAGATGGTTGACAATGGCCCGGTGGCTGCAAAGACCATAGGCTCTGGGTTGTTTCTTCATCTTGCTATGTGTCTTTTTAAATACAAAAGCGAGACCATGGAATATTGTATGGTTTTCATATTGTTCTCTATGATGCAAATTGTGAACTGCTCTGTTCTTGGCTTTTTCTAAAAGTGTCCTTTTCTTCAGGTGCAGCTTGTGGCTCCTTTGCTGTTTCCCACGGTGACTAGGACACGGGCTGATCACTTTCTCCCCTCTTTTGCTATCTTATTGAAAACATTTCTTACCTCAAGTATACTGGTATCAGAATCGTCTGTTTCTCTTGGGACCGGGGCCGTGAGGGCCAGGACAATTCTGATCCATGAGTTTCCAATCCAGCCTCAGACCCTCAGAACCTTCCTCTTCCTCTTCTGGTTCCACTCTTCGCTCTGCTGGACCATGTCAGTCTCCGCCTTCCCCTGCTCTTCCTTGCTTCTTTGGGCAGTGGGTCTGCACAGCTCCATTCCTCATGAGAGGGACATTCAGACCAGGCTGTAGGAGGCCACTAAGCCCTTCACCGGTGATCTGACCCTTGTTCAAAACCTTTCTTCTGTCTCTCTTTTTTTAGTTCTGTTGCCTCTTTTTTTCTTGCTCCAGCACTTGTCTCTGCTAACACACCTGTCCATAGCTTATCTGCTGTCAAGCTAGTGAAGAAACTGTTGGGTCTATACTGTTGGGCCATCAAGTTGCCGGGAAGAAACCCAGCATTGTGATTTCGGTGTATAAGTCAGGCTGCTGAAATGACAGTTGTCTCTGGTTGTTGGAGGTGACAAAGGGCCATTGCTGAGAAAAGTCTTCAATGCCAAAGTGTAAGTTGTTAGAAAGGTGTTTAAGTAAAGCTGCCTGGACCATAAGTGACCCACCAGTGTGCCACACAGTGCAGGGAGGCGGCCCGCCACGCACACCACCACCTGTGGGGTGGCATTTCTCTCCTCACTCTGGCTGGCACCAGGTCTGTGTGTGGTACATGACTTTTGCATTCCACAGAAACTCTATCTGGCCCTGGCTGGTGGCTCAGTGGATAGAGCATTGGCCCAGCATATGGACATCTCAGGTATGATCCTGGTCAGGGTACACAGGAGAAGCGACCATCTGCTTCTCCCCCCCTCCCTCTTTCTCTCCTACAGCCAATGGCTCAACTGGTTTGAGCGTGGCCCCAGGCACTGAAGATGGCTCTGTTGAAGCCCATCAGCCTCAGGTGCTAAAAATAGCTCAGTACTCAAGTATCATCCCCAGATGGGGTTGCTTGGTGGATCCCAGTGGGGGTGCATGTGGGAGTCAGCCTCACTGTCACCCCTCCTCTCACCTAAAAACAACTAAAAAAAGAAAACCCTATCTGACCAATTTATTCTCTGAGATCAAAGCCAAATGATAGTAACTCACATTTATTAAACATTGACTGAGTGCCAGGGGCTGTGCTAAGTACTTTATGTGCTAAACATTATTATATCCATTGTACAGTTAAGACAACTAAGGCTCAGAGAGGTTGAGTGCCTTCCCAAAGTCACACAGCACATAAGTGGCAGGGCTGTGGCAGAAACCCAGGACCGACCAACTTCATAGCCCATGCTTATAACTATTTTGTTATATGAGGAGTTGAGAAAATTTAAGTATGGATGGGGGCTGAGCCATTTAATTCATGAGCGGTCAAGCCAGAGATCCCAGGCCAGTTGCCCAGTGCAGGGAGTACTTAAAGAATCTCTCTGAGTTGAAAGTGGCTCTATGTGCAGGAATGAGACATCAAGAGAGTTTTTAGATGGATTTCTGAGGGGTGAGAGGTGGTCAGAAAGAGCTCAACCATATGCAGGAGGGCTGAGACTAGAAATCCTGTCACTGCACTGTCTGTTTGAGGTCCTCTGGCAGATCTGATCTGACAGAGGGCATTTAGAGCATCTAAATCTATAGACTGTCTAACTCAATTAATCGATTGTTCAGTTTTGCAAGCATTTTGACTTTGGTTCATTCCAGCATTTTTGCTGAAATGCCTTGAGTTGCTTATGTTCTCAATCAAATACTGATGGACACATTCGCACCATGTGTCTTTAAGTGCCCAGCTATGTGGTGGTCACTTAGGGGGCCATGTTTTCTGTCAGCGAGGAGCTACTACCTAGTTCAGTGGAAAACTTGGCATGGGGTCATTTGTTCATCTTAGCCCTGTAAAAGATTGCTTGTATACTTTCTCATTTATGTTTGCCATGGTTTGCTGCTATCCTTTTACTTTGCACTTGGGAGGTATTTTAGTTAGCTAGTTCCAGAAAAATGCCACCTAACAAACTGGGGAATGTAACAGTGAGCATGTATGTAGCTCATGCATTGAAGGAGAGGGCTGGGGAGGCTCTCTGAACTCAGCTGGGTTTTCTCATGCAACTCTAGCTTGTCAGGAGAGTTGATGAGCCAGGCTGGGCTCAGCAGGGTGGCTCTGCTATTGGTTCTGAGTGTGTGGGTTAAC
Organism: Rhynchonycteris naso; assembly: GCA_037038555.1. Taxonomy (NCBI): domain Eukaryota; kingdom Metazoa; phylum Chordata; class Mammalia; order Chiroptera; family Emballonuridae; genus Rhynchonycteris; species Rhynchonycteris naso. Next base: position 186,313,944 of record CM073000.1, on the reverse strand, counting down.
TTGAGTCAGCTTGGCTCCGTGTATCTCTTACCATGTTTGGACTAGGGGCTGGCCAGAGCATGTCCTTCTCATGGTGATGGCAGAGATGCAGGAAAGCACCTCCACCTGCAAAAACCCATCTAAGCCTCCTGCGTGCATCATATCTGTCTTCATCCCATTGGTCAAAGACAGTCATATGGCCAAGTCCAGGCTCAGTGAGCGGGGAGGAACTGCTTAGTTACGTGGCAAAGAGCATGAGGTTAAAGGAGGGGAGAACAACTCTGAGAACATTCTAAGGAATAGTCACGAAAGACTCCTGGGGTGGTGACGCTATTGCGAGGGTTGCCTACTTCCCCCTTCCCCCCAGTGCCTGTCATGTCTCTGCATCAGAGAAAGCTGTGCTCCCTTGAGCAAATGGGATATTTTTATTGGATGAATTCCATGAATCTCATGTCTTCCTCTTTGCCGTGGCTAGCAGGAAGCCCAGGGTCAAATTCCAGCTCATATCTACCTGGGACTAGAATCATTATTCTTGATGCTTATCTGATCCTAGCCCACCTATGGCTTTATCTTCTTCTCCTTCTAAGACACCCTCATTTATTTTATCCTGTTGTATTGCATAGGTTTTTGTCAGCAGCACCTAAGGTGGGGGATAAGAGAACACTCTTAAATGCCAGGTGAGGAGGATAGATGATCCATTTCAATGATATTTACCAAACCCCATCGTGTGTCAGGCTCTGCAGCTGGCACCGAGGTTATTGGTTGAGTCTTATGCATTCCCTGCCCTGACGACTTCACAAGACAATGGGCTCTCTTAGGGCTTCTCAGTGTCAGTACTACTGGCATTTTGGGCTGGATAACTATTTGTTGTGTGTGTGTGTTGACTGTCCTATGTATTGCAGGATATTCAGCAGCATCTGTGGACTCAACCTACTGGACAGTAGTATCCCCCTAACCCCAGCTGTGACAATTAAAAATAGCTCCAGATTTGCCAAGTGTCCCTAGGGAGCACAATTACCTCTAGTTGAAAGCCACTGGGTTACAGTTAGTGCAGCCGTGGGGTACTGGGAGCCTGGGGTTGCTTGCTAGAGGAGCTGGTGGCAGAGTGGACACCTGGAAGCCAGTTGCAGGAGCCAAGTGAAGAAGAAGGGAGAGGCCGTTCCTGTTACATGGAGCAGCAGATGTTGGTGAGCGCATGGGCTGTGCAGGAATGGGGAGAGATGAATCAGAGATGCAGGCGGAGCGGGCTCTCGAAGGATGGTCTTGTTGACTGTGACCCAAGACCTTGGGTGAATTAGATTCTGTAGGTCAGTGCTTCTCAGCCTTCATAAGGGACACGTGTCAGATATGCAGACAGATTCCTGGGTCCCACTGCAAGGATTTTAATCCAGGATGACTAAACATTATGAAGAATGCTTGTGATGAACATTTGGTGGATATATGCAGAGTTGAAATGATGGGTCATATGGTTAACTCTATGCTTAACCTGTTGAAGACTTGCCAGCTTTGTTTTCAAAAGAAATTGCACTATTGTGCATTCCCACCAGTATTGTATGAGGGTTCCAATTATTCCTTATTTTTACCAACATTTATTATTGTCTCTCTCTCTCTATATTCTAGTGGGTATGAAGTGATATCTCATTGTGGTTCGGATTTGGATTTTCCTGGTGGCCAATGATGTCAAGTGTCTTTTCATGTGCTTGTTGGTAAATAGTGTGTAAAGCTTCTCCAGGTTTTTCTAAACTTGCAGGCAGAGTTCTGAACAACCTGTCTGTGTTGAGGGACAGCAGAGATGCTTGTGGGCTGGTGCAGTTGGGAGAACTTCCTGGAGGAAGGTAAGAGGCCTAGAGAGGTTAGACTTGCAATCAGACATGCTGAGATCCTTTTGGGAGCCACTGCAGGAGGGCGTGGAGGGACAAGAGCTGGCAGAGAGAGAGAGCCCCAGAGGAGGCTGGTGCAGGGGTGGAGTGGAGGGGCTCTAACTGGAGAGAGAAGTGTGGAAACTTGAAGAGCAGGCTGGGGAGGAGAGTCACAGAATTGCAATAAACCAGACTTCAGGTCGATAAAGTACTGGGGATAGGGGAGAGGAGGAGGGAAGGAAGAGTCAGATTTGATTTTTTCCTACTTCAGTGGCAGAGATGAGGAGTCCATTTTGGGGAATGGATCAGATCTAGAATCGAAGCAGAGAGGAGGTGGGAATACAGACAGCCCAAGTCCAGGGTCCATCCCCTTGCCCTCTCTGAGCCTCCCCTGGTTCATCTCTTCATCGGGGTGGCAATCCTTGTACATCGGTGTGTACAAGGATGAAGTGAGGTAACTGATACAACCTGGAAAGCTCTGTCAATACGCACTTTGTTTATACATCTAATTTATTACCTTGTGTTATTATTATTTACATTAGGCTCTCTCCCTACAAGACTGTCTTATTTGTCTCTATAACTGTCTCATGTATTTGTATAAGCTCAGTGTGTGTAACTGATCAGGGCCAGATTTACAGTTTCCTTCCCTTCCCGTTGTTAACAGTTGAGCAGGAGCTGTACATATAGGTTATGTTCTGTCCGCTTCCAACAACCCTCCAAGGGTCCCCTCCTTGGTTTACAGATGACAAAACAAACCCCTGCGAGTCACCTGTCTGAGGCTGAGTTAAATCTATGGTGCCATGGGGGAAGGGAATAAAAGTTTAGTGACTCCATGTCACATTCCTGATTATGTACTTTTTCTTAGTGTTACAACCACCCAGTGAGATATGGCATGACTATCCCCGTTTTGCAGATAAGAAAGCAGATTGCCCCAGACCGCACAGTTAATGAAATGGCAGGGTCTGACTGTAAAGCCCATGGCTCCCCACTGTAGCACACACACTGTGCCTCCACCGAGACCTTAGGCAGTGGGAGAAGGGAGACTGGACGGGAAAGGTCGGCAAGAGCTGGAGGAGCGGCTCAAGGGTCAGCACGTGTGGTGCCACCCTCTGCTCCTAGATGGCGCTCAAGGTTTGGCTTCCAGGACACACCTGCCGGTCCAGCCTCCTCTGATAAACAGGCTCTACTGGTTTTAGGCAACAGTTTATCCTAAGGAAAGCAAGAGATTAAAATACATTTTTTGTGTCTTTGTTTTGTTTCTGTTTCTGCTTGCAAAACTAATCTATTGCCTCTAAATCTGCAGTTCGTCTTTGTAGCTACAGGAGCCTAATCTGCTGGCAACACCCTGGGATTGGGGCGGGGCAGTCTCTGGCAGGGTGACACATTTGAAGCAAATGATAAAGTTTAAAGGACCCATCACAGAGAGCCCTCTCTTGACCCTTTCGTCAAAATTGCCGCGGCTTGTAGACGTCAGCAAATTCCCGCAGCCTGGAAAGCAGGGCCAGTCAGGAGAAGGAACATTGTCAGAGGTGGAAGGAATTTCTCTTTCAGTGCTTGACCCCTCATTTCGTGAATCTAGAAAGTGGATTGCTAAGTCATGGGGCTGAATTCAGGTCTTTGGGTGCTAGTTTACTCACCCCATTCTCCTCTTTCTCTCCCTTTCTCCCTCCTCTCCCTCTCCCCCTCAGTTTCTCTCCTTTAAGTATCTGTTGCCTTAAAGATACTGACCGGAGTTTTTGAACGTGACGAGGACGTGGATTGGGTGTAGGAAGTAGACAGGTAAGGACTGTGGCGAATTGGAGGTGCCTTTCTCTGTTTAAGGGGGCACCTGGTTCTAGGCTGCAGCTCAGAGGAGATGCCATATTATCTACTTAAAAATCTTCTTTCTTTTTCCTTATTATTTTTTTAAAGTGAGAAACCTGGAGTTTTATGTATTTTCTTATGTTTAGCAGTTAGCGACTAAAGTAATAAAGCTGTGGGGGATAAAAATGCTATATGTGGTCTCTGGCGGAGCGTCCTACCCTGTCCTCGTGACACACCCTTGGCTCTCCAGGTGGCCAGAGAGGAGAAGGGCTGTGTTCACTGGAGAACTGGGACCCGGGAAGGCTGTGTGGGAGGAACTTGGGTGCTGAGGTTTCCGTCTGGTTTGGGCAGTACCCCAAGGAGGGATGGGCAGGAGGCAGCTCGAGGGGAGTGGAAGTCAGGGGTAGGAGCCCTAAGGTAGGTCAGCTCAGAAAGGTCTTTTCAGGCTGGTTGGTAGCCTTCTTTCTGGTCAGCTGCTGGGACCCAGGTTCAAAGGAGAAACAGAAACTGTTCTGAGAAATTGACATCAGTGTCATCTTTATTTCCTATTTTCCTCTTTGCACTTATTCTTAGAGTCTAAGTTGAATTCTCTCTGTGCACATTGTGGATCTGGAAACTAACTCGAACTCCGATCCCTTCTCCCTCGCCCCCCTCTTTTTGTTTTGTTCTGGCCACCAGGGAGCTTAAAGCCCCGCTGGAGTTCCCGTGCTTAAAACCTGTGCAGAACCTAGCGGATTGTACAGATGCATTTCCCTCGGTCTTCATGTCCTGTCGCGTATATGTTTTCCCTGGCTTTGTCTTTTAATTACATTTTCCGATTTTATGGTGTTGCATACCTTCTCAAAAGCTGCCTCAAGTCCTTTGTGGAATGAATAGAATGCTTGTGTAGCAAGGCATTTTGGCTGACTGAGCTGGGGGGTCTAGCTGCTTTCACCATGGACAATACTTCCTTCTCCTCTGCTGCCTGCCAGGCCCTGAAGGTTTTGTTATGGGAAGGCAGAAGGGAGGAAGAACGTACTGGCATTTGTTTTCCATTTAGCCCTTTGCACTGGGCCCGAGGTCCTATGATTAGAGGAACATAGACTGACAGCTGCTTTTCGTGAGGGACTTGGTGACATCCTCCTCAGGGTGTGGTGGCCAGAAGTTGGCAGAACTCTTGAAGGGACTTTCAGTGGGTCTAGAGCAGTGGTTCTTAACCTGGGTTCTATCGAACCCTAGGGGTTCGATGAGTCAGTCTCAGGGGTTCGGAGAAGCCTCTGCCACGGAGGCCAGAATAAAGTAATACCGTCATTTGTTGTGAGTTCATGCACTTTGTTGGTTTTGTTCTTTGAGCAAGGTGATGTTCATGCACGGCTCATTTTGTGCACCAGTAAAAAAACATATACCTATGTCTTGAATTTGGGGAAAAAAATCATATTTTATTTATCACTAAAGAAGGGTTCGGTGAATGCGCATCTGAAACTGGTGGATTTGGTACCTCAAAAAAGGTTAAGAACCATTGGTCTAGAGACAAGAGAACAGCTTCAGAGCCTGAGTGACAATTGGTGACACACTGGATTGATGAGAGAGCCATTCTCCCAGGTTCTGCAGGCAAACTTGCCATCGCTATTTTCAGACAGCCCAAGACTGGAAGCTTTGCGGCGCATCTGGAATAATCTGTTGGCTAAAAACAGCCACGAGGTGCCCCTCAGCCTCCTTATGGGAGTACGTGTGCCGGCACAACTGAGGAAGGGCTTGGGGGATGCAGATGGACACATCAAGTCACACCAGGGTCTTCATATTGACTAGAAAGCACTTTGAGGGGGGCCGATTCCTACAACAGGGGCGCATGCTGTCCATGCTGTCATCATTTGCATATAAAAAGAAGGTATGAGGAGTTTGGCGGATCTATCAGCATAGAAATGCCTGATTTTATTGACCCAGCAGTTCCACTTGGAATCTATCCTACAGACATGTTCAGGTGTATGTGGAATCCCATACGTTCAGGATGGTTATTAGAGCATTGTTTATTAGTAGTGGAAAAGTGGGAGTAGCCTACATTTCCATCAGTGATGCAGTGACTAAATTATGGTACACCCTTACGATTGAGTGCCATATAGCTGTTTAAAAGATGAGGTAAATTTCTATGTGTTAACATGGAAATATCTCCCAAACATACCAAGCTTAAATAAGCTATATATCTATCTATCTGTATCTATAATACTATATGTACGATATACATAATTATATACAACTATATATGTAGCTATATAATATATAACTATATATGTATATAAAAATATAAAAATCTATATGCGTGTGTATGTATATATGTATATATATATAGTATGTATAACTTTATGCATAATAAATACCCCCCTCCCAAAAGAAGCCATCTATCTGGGTTTGTAGATGAGCTGTTGGTGACTAACTGATCATAGAAAGCTGTTGTTTGTAGTCAGGGTCATACTCAAAATATTTGACCACCTGTAGGGCATGAACACTGACTCATCAGAAGGGTGGCTGTTGACCAACTGGCATGGAAGGCTCTTATTATTTTAACAACTGGTGTGGTTTAACATACTGATGTTCCTGCTTATAGCAGTCTTGCCGTTGGTAGTCATGTTTTAAAATTCAGATAAAAATGTGGTAGGTTTCCTATACCCTGATTTGTGAGTGGCCAGCTGTGAAGTGGGCTCCACAGGGTGGAGGCTGGTGGGAGTACCTCGATCCCGAGCTGTGGACTTGCTGTTCTGGGAGCCGAGTTCCTTCTCTGGGTCTGACATTGCTGACCAGTCCTGCTGTATCACAGCCTTCAGGAGAACTGCCCCGAACCTACAGAATACCGGGCATAAACAGTTGTTAATAACTGGCCCCGGTTCTCCACAGTGCGGGCTGTTTCCGTATTGATCTCCACCTGCATTGTCAGCACTCTGCAAAGATTGAACTTTAAGTGCTTAATTCAGTCCCATTCAACCAATAATTTTGGTTTTGTCCTCCAAATAAAAGCACCCTTGTTTATTTTCCCCCCCTCCTATAAATAATATAATCAATCCATTTCTCCCCCTTCTTCTACCCAAGGCTAGTCTGCTCATGTAATCAATACATTTCGAAATGTCAATGTATTCCTGGGTGAGGAGGAGGGGTGGGCTGGGGGAGGGTGGGGGAGGGGGGCCGGAGCTGATGGGAAGACAGCCTCAGTCTCACCAGGCTAACAGGTTGCTGTCTCGAGCATGTCATGCTAAATCCCCAGCTATGTCAGATGCTTCCAAACCTGTATCCATGGCGCTGGACATGGTCTTTGGCTGTGGTTGGCAGAAATACATATGCAACACTTTCACCTTTGCTTCACAACCCAAAACCAAGATGCTAAGCTTTTGGCTTTTTAAAAATGATCCAGGAAACTGTATGTGAGCTATGCTCAATCTAGCCCCTTCCCAGATCATTTGCCCTGAGCTCCACCCTATCCATGAGTCTAATGCTGGTGTGCTGGTGGGTGCTGTGGTGGGGGTGGGTGGCGAGGATGGGAGAGACTCGGGGCTGGTCTATTGCATAAGCCAGAGCCGAGCCACTCAACTGGAGGGCTACTTCTCCAGTTGGATTGGATATTATCCCTAAAGACTCAGAGTTTGGGCAAGCTGTCAGAGGACCTTGTTTGGAGAAAGAGGCATTAACATTGAGTATCTACTATGTACCAATAACTTTATAAGCAGTATTTTTAATTATCACAAGAAATCCTCATTCTAGAGAGGAGACCAAGTGAATTAATTGTCTTGAGGCCAAAGAGAAGGAAAATGGTGTAACCTCATCAGGAATTGTATCTTTCAGACTCCAAAACCCTGTGTGTGTGTGTTCTCTCTCATCCAGAGAAAAAGGAACAAAAATAGGATTTCCTCATAGAGTGCTTAAAAGGATTAAACGAGCTATGCCTATAAAGTGTTTAGTCAGACTAAACACTTACAAATAGTTGGTATTCTTATTATTATAATTATTCCCCTGGTATTCATAAAACATTTGCTTTCAGAAATTTCTGGCATCAGCACGGTTGCAAAAACTTTATTTTTTCCTTGACTTTTATCTTAAAAGCATGTATGACATTGGAAATAAATCAGACAGGATTTCTGTCTTCAGAGAGATGACTATCTGGTTTTGGGGGGATATAGGAAGAAGGAAAAAAATGACACTGATCTGTCATACTTATGATAAGGAGGATATATTAGAAGAAGCACAGAGGCAGGTTTGGGGAGGGGACATCAGAAACAGTCCGTAGGGGATTTGAACTCATGAAAGATGATGACTAGGAATTATTAGCTCAGCAGCCAAGGAATGGGAAGGAAGTTGTGAGCACAAGGAACAGCATATTTAAGGACATGGAGGTGTGAAAAGGCATAGGGGGAAATTGTAAGTGGGTTGCTGCATTTGAAACGAAGGGGCTTTTTCTGAGAAATGGCCCGAGAGAGGGTTGCACCAGTAGGCAGGGCTAGATGATCACAGAGCAGACTTTATTTTGGAAGTTCTGTGAATCCTTGATGGTTTATAAATAGGAAAGTGGCAGATTCAAATCCTATTTTAGATGACTTTGCCCTGCACTTGGGGGGTGCCACTGTGGAAGCCAGAAGTAGTGAGGGTACTTACGGTGGAGGCTGCGGTAGGTGAGTCAGAGTCAGCTGTGAATAGAGAAAATGGAGGGGAGAATCATTCAGACCTGGGAGCCACTAACGTTGGAGACCAACTGGATGGGCAGAGTGAGTGAGGGAGAGGAAGTCTAGAATGACTCCAGGTTGGTAGAGCCACTGAGTGAGAAAGGAGGCATGAGGAGAGCATGTTTTAAAGCAGTGGTTCTTAACCTGGGTTCTATCGAACCCTAGGGAATCGATGAGTCGGTCTCAGGGGTTCGGAGAAGCCTCTGCCACGGAGGCCAGAATAAAGTAATACCGTAATTTGTTGTGAGTTCATGCACTTTGTTGGTTTTGTTCTTTGAGCAAGGTGATGTTCATGCACGGCTCATTTTGTGCACCAGTAAAAAAACATATACCTATGTCTTGAATTTGGAAAAAAAATCATATTTTATTTATCACTAAAGAAGGGTTCGGTGAATGCGCATATGAAACTGGTGGGTTCGGTCCCTCAAGAAAGGTTAAGAACCACTGTTTTAAAGGAGAGATGGAAAGTCAGGTTTTGGGTACTTTGAGTTTCAGGTATCTTGGGCATCTACATGGAGCTGAGCAGGATATAACATGCCTAGTTCCATATGGGGAACATAGAAACTGGTGATTAATAGGAGCTTAATAAGCATTTGTGGATGGAATGAGTGAACTCATCATGTGGAGGAGATGGCCCAGGAAGAGCATGAGTAGAGCAGGGTGCAGGGAAAAGAGTCCTGGGGACCATGAGTTACCCCCGGACCTCTCCCCTCAAATAATGGATTAAGAGAAGCTTGAAATTCAAGAATCATAAACATATCAATCAAGAAAAGAAGGTTCAGGATGTGGCCGGAAGTTATTTTCAATACTGTTATTGATCCAAATAATGTAGATTAGCTAAACTTTTTCTTTCTTAGAAATAATAGCCAACACTTAGTGTGCTGGATCCTGTGTCAAGGACTTTACCATCTATTTCTTCACTTAACACAACATGACGACAAGAATAGGCTATGTGCTTTTCTTCTCTAGAGATGAGGAAACTGAGGCGTGGCGACATTAATTGCTTGAGTCCTATGGCTGGTGTGCAGTGGATTTGGAATGCACACGCAGGTCTGGCTGACTGTGAACCAAGACTCTTCATCATAGTTTTTTTTTTTGTCTTAAAAGTATTATAATAAAAAAGCTTAGAAAGGGGGGAAAAAATAAGTTTCTACTTATTTAAAATCCAAGGCTGAATATATCAGGATTTGCAAAAGGTGCTTTGACTCATAAGATGATCAGGTTGAGAGAACACTGCTGTTTTGGAGCAATGTGGGAAATAGAAGTTGCTACGCTGGACCTGGGCATCTCTGGGCTTTTCTAGGTATGTTACCTGTCATCTGCTCCTCCTCATCTCATGTGACATTAACTTGATGGCTTTCAAAGAGCTGCCAGGTTTGGTGGTGGTGGGGGCAAGGTCCTCGGTTTTCCAGTCGTGGTTGGGAGGACTTCTCTCCCTCTGGATGAGCACTGAGACCAAAGGTGAGCTAGTCTCAATTGGGTGAACAGATTCTTTCTTTTGTTGGCTTATGGAGGTCAGTTAGTAATTATGGATGAATGGATTCCATTCATGCCTTCAATGAGCTAGATCTACTGGGGTCAGTGATCAGTTACCAAATGGGGTAAAGGACCTGTGTGGACTGGACACATCACCTAGCCTGGCTTTGATATTTTCAGAGAAGCCCCTTTAAGAACCATAAAGAAGAGGGTCTACCAATATTATCAGGTAGCTTGATTTCTCCAGTTTTCATGCCTTGTCATGAAAAAAGCACAATCTTTAGCATCAGGCAGGCATGGCTCTGACTTCTAGTTCTGCTCCTTGCTAAGTTCATGGACTTAAGCAATAGAACTTACCTTGTCATAACCCTTACTGTGGGCATGAAATGGATAACATATTTAAAGTGCTCACCATGGGGCTTGGTACTGTAGAGTGAGTGCTCAGTGTAAGTGAATTTCTTTCCCTGAAGGAAATGGAGGATGTATTTCTAGCTAACTTGTAGCTGGATACTTATTCTGTTGCCTCTCAGAATTTGGTGTTTTCATCCAAATAACATCTGATATTAAATTGATCCCCATGTTTTGTCACTGTGTTGCGAAAGCAATCAGAAATTGTCCAAGGAATTCAGATATTGTAACTACTTGCTTCTGAGCACAAGAATCTTGATAGAGCCCAATGTGCATACTTTCATATTATCTGTGATACAGAATCACGTGAACTGAATTCTAGTCTAAATGAAGAACATCCCTTCCCCCCGGAAAAATAACACATCGGTGCTACAAAGTGGGTAAAGTTAGACCAACACTGACAGCCACACCTTGACCAGCAGTCGAGGAAGCATAATACTTTCTGGAACGTGTGCTGACTATGTGAGTTCTGGACATTTTGGATGCTGGTCATCTCCCACAAACCGATGCCGAAGCAGCTCCAAAGCTCAAGTGTGATGTGACAGGCAGTTGTAAGGTGAAGTAAGGACAGGTCTGTGCAGGACAGTGTGGGGAGAGTGCGTGGTCCCTGGCCAATGAACCCCTCAGGATGTTTTGTGATGGAGGCTTAGAATGTCAGAGGAAAAGGTGTACACAGTACAGGAGGCCCAGATTTAGCCATAGGGCATCCCCCTTATATTGCTAAAATATAAAACTGAGAAGTAATGGATCAGAGAGAAGAAATGCAAAGTCCCTGTAACAATAACAATACGGCAAAAACACAGAATGCTAAGTGCACACTGTCTGCCTGGTGTTGTTCTGGGCTGGGCTTCATCTAAGTGTGGAGAGTGTTCTAATGGGGGTAACAGGCAATAAGCAGACTAAATGAGCACATTATTGTGTGTGTGAGGAGGCGATAAGTGCCAATGTGAAAAATAAAGTAAGAAAAAAGGATAAAGAATGCTGGGGGTGGGGAGTGGATATTGTCATTTCAAGTAGGTAGTTGTGGAGGATTTCAACGGATAAATAAGACTGAGCAAGATACGCGCTCATGCTTGAGAAGAGCATTCTGGGAAGAGAGAACCCCAGGGTGCCTAGACACTGAGGCATTCATGGAACATCTAAGAGAGTAAAATAGCTGGAATGGAGCAAGGCTCAAACAAGGACAGGTGGTGGGAAGTGAAGTCAGAGAGCTAACAAGACTGATGGTTCCTGGAACAACCACCTTGATATTTATCCCATGGAAGGGCTCACTGCCATTATCATCCTTCTTATTTGTATCACTCTTCTCCTTGTTCTAACATTTGCTAGGCTCTTTGACAAGCACATTACCTGTAGGATCTTCCCAATCCTCATAATAAGCCTGGAGGCAAATCGTATATCACCCCTACGAAGAAATTCAGGTTCAGGGAGGGTATGTGACTTTATGCAGCCACACAGCTCAGTGGCAAAGGCTCAGTACCTTTTCTATCATGCTATCCTGTGTCCGTTTCCAAAGCAACACTTATTTGTGTCCCACTTTTTCAGCTTTTCCTCAAAGCTTTTCTAATCTGAGCCTGCAGGAAGCTCTTGTGCCTTCCTGTCCATTGCTTTTGCTATCACCTCTTCATCTTCATCTGGAACATAAATATGAAATGGGCAGACACAGCTTCTCTGAGCCTCCTAGTTATGGCCCGCATGTCTGCAGGCCCCCCAAGTCCACACATTGGAGCCCTGACCTGCTGTGGGATGGTGTCAGGAGGTGAGCCCTTTGGGAGGTGATTAGTAAGGTGAGATGAAGTTGTAAGTGTGGGGTCTCCTCGTGGAATTAGTGGCCATATAAGAAAGGAGACCAGAGCTTCCCCTCCCCACCTTTGAGGACACAGCAAGGAAGCAGCTGTCTGTGATCGAGGAAGAGAACCTGGCCACGCTGGCATACTCATCTTGAACTTCCAGCCTCGGAACTGTGAGGAAGAGATTGCTGTTGTGTAAGCCGCTCAATCCATGGCACTTTGTTATAGCAGCCAAGATCCCCCCCATTCATTCTGCAAGAGACCTTCTTCTGGAGTCGTGGCCAACGGACCTTGTGCCTGGCGGACTGAGTTTGCCCACGTGCTTGGAGACTCTTGGCTGTGAAGTCATCTTTCATAGTCAAATTCTCCTGTCAAGAGTGTCCCTTTCCTCTCTTCCTTGAGAACTGATGTCTAGTTATTAATGTGTGTTTCCATGTTTTCTCCTCTCTCCTTTGGTGCTGTGCAGTGGCCGGATTTGTCGAATTTCATTGCTGCACATGGGAGCTTTCTTCCTCGACTTTACAAAAGCTGCGGTGCTAGGGACTTTCGGTACTCATTCACCTCTGGTCCCTTCTCCTTCTGGGTGGAGAGCATTGCACTCCGGAGCCCTTTGGCATTAGGTTAGAACACGTGAGTGGAAGTGCCACCTGCTACTTCTGGGCGGAGGCATTTAGATGCTGGTGTGAGGTCCTCTGGGACTCTTTTGGACTGACGCAGACCCTGTTGAGACGGAGGGTCCATAAGTCCCATGAGGACTGAACTACCACACAAAAGACAGCACTGTCATCCCAGAAAGCTGCCCAGCCATGAAGAAATAACTTCTGTTGAGTCATAGTTCCGTGACACATAGTTCTGTGGGGATGTGTGTGTTGTTACTATAACATTATCGAGGCTACACTGATTGACACCCCTTTTTCTTCAAATCACATGGCAAGTGAGGCAGTGCCCTAATTTCTGCTCGGCAGCTTAGTGTGAGCATGCAGACAGACTTGTATTGTATGTCCTCGGGCACGCAACTTCACCCTCCTCCATTTTCTGGTCCTCCCTTCCTGTAAATAGAAGAGACTTATATCCACCTTTTAGGGTTGTTATAAGAATTAAGTGTCTTAACACATGTAAAGTAGGCAGTATCCAGTAGGTGTTTTATGCATGCTTTATTTTCTATTCCCCTTTCCTGCACTGTGATTAACTCTAAGTTTACGTGTTGGATTTTTCTTCTCCCAACGGTCCCACCAATTTCTCATCAACCACAGTTTCCTTGTTGCCAGGACTTAGTGCCAAGTAACCATCGCCCTTGTCATTTCCTCTGACTTTGGAAAGATGAACTCGTCAGCCCGGCCAGGCGAGGACTGATCAGACGAGACGCCCAGCAGATGTCTGGAGAGCCGGACCCCCCCACTGCTTCGCCGTCTGTCTCTGTGCCACTTCTGTAATCTGTACTGGGAAAACACGATCTGCTTGATTGCTCTGTAATAGACTCTCACAACATTAGCGCTTGTTTCCCTTTCTTCCAGTTCTCCATGATATTTATTTTCATTTTCAATTTCCATTCAATTCAATTAGATGCTTGTTTTGACTGAGGCACTGAGCGGGGCGTGGGGGACGGAGGCGTGGATTAAGGCACAGCTCATGCCTGCACAAAGGTCACTTTGGGGAGGGGAACAGATTTGTTAGCCAACCACTAAGCCAGCCAACCACTCAACCAGCCAACCACTCAACCAGCCAACCACTCAGCCAGCCAACCACTCAACCAAACTAACCAACCAACCAACCAACCAACCAACCAACCAGCCAACCAGCCAACCAACCAGCTGACCGACTGACAGACCGGTCGAGAGACCAACTGACAGACTGACTAACAGATCTACCTACCAACCAACCAACCAACCAACCAACCAACCAACCAACCAACCAACCAACCAACCAAAAGAAGAAAACACTGTGCCAATTATAAAAATGAAAGCATGCCCGTGATACAGATAGAGAACTGGGAAGGAACTGATGGATGCCATTGGGTGGGAGAGAGACGAGAAAGACTTCTGTAAAAATATTTGTGTTTCAGCAGGGTTTTGATGGGTGGATAGGAGTTTAGTAAGTATCTTATGGAGGAAGAGCATGTAGAAAAAGGAACAGCACTTGCAAAGGCCTAGTAACATGAGACCTGACTAGCTCTGGGCAATAGAAGTGACCTGGCTTTCAGCAGAGTGTGAAGTGCAAAGTGGGAAGTGCTGGAGATGAGGAAGAAGGTTTTGCCGGGCAGGCCAGGGAGAGAGGACATATACCTGAGTGTGTGGGTATGTGTTAGGATTGCTTGTATTTGAGATTTACCTTGTATAGCTTTATGCGGGCTGTGAGTTCCAGGTTATAAGATTGTCTTTGTTGCCTTTCCTGAACATGTTGGGTGTTTAGCCCTCATAGGTGGATGGAGTAGAGGGCTCTGGGTATATGCTGGTAAGAGCATAAAGCCAGGAGAAAAAGATTTAGGATCAGTCCTGACCATGAGCTTTCTTAGCCCCATGTTCCTGGGCAAGTACCTGAAATCTCCATTTCCTTCTCTGCAGGGGAGAAAAAATCATGCCTGCCTCACTGAGTATCTGTGAGGACTAAAATGAAAGAAATATTTAAAATGCCCAGCCCAGCCTGACCAGGTGGTGGTGCAGTGGATGGAGTGTAGACCTGGGATGCTGAGGACCCATATTCAAAACCCCAAGGTCACCAACTTGACTACGGAGTTGCCCGCTTGAGCATGGAATTATAGACATGACCCCATTGTCACTGGCTTGAGCCCAAGGTCCCCGGCTTGAGCAAGGGGTCACTGGCTCAGTTGGAGCCTTCTAGTCAAGGCACGTATGAGAAGAAATCAGTGCACAACTAAAAGCACCACAACTATAATTTGATGCTTCTCCCTCTCTCTTTTCCTGTCTGTCTCTGTCATGTTCTCTCTCTCTCTCTCTAAAATAAAAAATAATAAAATAAATAAAATACCCAGCCCAGAACTTGGCATCCACTGGGCACTCACTGCATCTTCCATTTGGAGGAATCAGTTACTTTCATTTGGGAATTATGCTAGATCATAAAGAAACAATTGTTAGGATTTATTTAAAAATGGAAAATTGTTATAGTTGATTTACAAATTGACTTATAAAATTGAAAGTTGTTACCATTGATTTTAAAAATACAATTATGCTTTTCTTTTTCTTTTTGAAAAAAGAAGAAAGAAGTTTTTGGTTCTTTTTCATGACAATCTTTTCAGTGCCTTCAAAGGAGGAAAAAGAACAAACAAAAAAACAAGAAACTTGAAACAATATGACGTTTCTATGGTATCAAATCTCAGAGGGGTCTTACCTTGAGATTATTTTGGTAACTCCATTTACATTTTGTTGCTACCCCAACCCCCGAATGTCATGTGTTAGAACACACTGCTATTTTGACATCTCCATTGTGATATTTATTTTAAGCCGTCAGTAGGGTTTTAAATATCTTAGAAGTGAACTCTGGCCTTTGTGGGAGTCAAACTAATTATTTTCAGAACCATTCTGTGAAGTAAGCCCCTGACATTTGTTTCCTGACAGCTTAGAAAGGAGACGTGAAGCAGGTGGTTTTGTGAGGAAGAGGATGTGTAGTTGGACGGGAGCTCAAAACCTTGGGGTCCAAAGTTGTCTTCTCCGGCACATTTCTAGAGAAAATGCCGACATCCATCCCCAGAGCAGGGTGGGACCAGGTTTACACAAGTCGTTTTGCGGACGACTCAGACAACACTAAAGCAGCGGTGATGGGTGGATAAAGATGTGTGGTCACAGATGTCAGAGGCCGAGTAGGTCATTTATGAACATTTGATGGTGCCAACATCTCTGTGAGGTGGAGGGTTTTAGCCTCCTTTTATAGATGTAGAAACTGAGTCTTGGAAAAGGTTAGTCTCTTGCTTACTGTCACGGGGCCAGGGAGCTGAGAGCTGTTTCTTGCATGACACCAGAGTGTGTGATCTTAGCCACTTGGGGTTGCTGCCCGGGGGTCTTTTTGGTGTGTGACCTTGAGCAGCTCCCCGACCTCTTTTGAGTATCTGAGTCTCTTCTCTCATCAGAGGGGGAGGACAGTATCTGCTACCTACCTCATTCTTGTGGTGACCAGCTCTACTTCTCGAGGTGGAAGTCCCTAGGGAAAGTAAGCGAGAGTAAAACTTCATAATTAACTGGGTTTTGAGTGCTCTGACACCCCTGTCTTCCCGTTGCCTGGCTACCAGTTTCCTGTCGTAGGTGGTCCCCCCTTGGGCCACAATATACGTGCCTCATCCCCCTTTTCTTTTCCCACCTCCCCATCTCCACAGGAGTTCCCTGACTTCCGAGGTTCTCACTGGGGTCCATAGAAGAGAAGCAGTGGACCAGCCTGGAGGTTTACAGAGCTTCTGAGAGGAGCTGGCTGTTGGGGGATAAAGAAGATGTGGGTAGAAGGAGGAGGGAAGAGGTGCTGCATAGCACATTCTGGGACCCAGAAATATTTGTACAGGATAGGGTGGGTGTGGTCGGTATCATTTGTTAAAAGTTAGATGACTATTTTTTCCCCCTTTGTCTCCCCAATTAGACTGTTAGTCCCAGGAGAGCAAAGGCTGCACCTGAATTCCATGCCCTGCCCAGTGCCTACCTGGGGAGAGGGACAGAGCCGGCCCCAAGAAAGAATCAGGTTAACATGTACATGCTAATGATTGAGGGTTTTATTAAGTGAAACGGGCAGCCTGGCAACAGAGAAAGGATGTAGACTTTGGAGTCTGACCTGATTCAAGTCACTCATTCTGTCTGAGCCTCAGAGTCTTCATCTGTGAGATGGAGGCAGTGCCTCATCGGACTGCTGAGACAATGAAACAAGACATGATATTTATGAAGGGATGGACTGAGCAGACCCAACATGGGTCAGTTCTTGATGTTTTGCCCACACTCCTGTGAACTAGTCCTGAGAGCTTCCTGGAGGCTCCAGCTTCATTGGCGGTAGCCGGTGATGGGTGAGTTATCCAAGCAGGGAATCGCGAAACTGGCCACAGCTCCTGGGGCCTCACTGTTGCTGCCACGACATCTCCTGCTCTGGCCTCTCCCTGCCCTGGAGATGGGAGTTCCCTTGTGGCAGGTAGGACAGAGGAGAACATGTGGATGTAGGGAACGTTTTGTTTCTTTACACCCACTTTTTCCAGAGTCAGCGGGGGTGTTGCAGGCTTATAGGACCTAGGCATTGTTCAGGCTTAACACCTTCCCCATCCATCATCCACAGTCCTTGACCATCCCCTTGAGATTTCACCCTTTCCTGCTATAGCGTGTGCCCCACAAGTGCAGGCATCTTTGTTCTGTTTGTATCCCCAAAGCCTTGGACAGTGCTGGGTGCAGAGTAGGGTCTCCGTCCTTTTGTTGAAAGAGCAAATGCACAAACCCCTTCCATCCTCTGTCTCTTGTTCGCCTTCAATATGGAGCTAGCTGGATTACATGTTGTCCAGTCCTGTTATTGCCTTCTTCATCTGCATGTGCCTGTGTTGCTATGGTCACATTAGCAAGGAGGGTGCTATACAGCCGGAGTGGAGTTCTGTGACACCCAGACATCCAGGGAGGTCTCATGCACTGCTGGTTTCATTTGATATGAGTTCTCGGTCTTGTGGCTGCAAGAAGGTATGTGCTCTGAGGTGTTTGGCCAGCGTGCTCCTGATGTTGTGCTGACCCAAGCATATGTCTTTGATCAATAACTTAACATATTCAACTGGCAACCCCAAAATAGATGGATGGCTCTCCCTCTAATAAAGGATCAGTAGAGCTTTACAATGACTGTAACTGATGATCCCCGTAGCAGAATCCCTTCCCCCTCTCCCATCCTGAGAAACCCAGTCAGGTCACCAGGCACCAAGTACCTACTGTGTGTACTGGCTGTTCACTTTCCTCCCCTCTCCATCTTCATAGGCATGACGGCTGTTTTCAGATACACAAGTGCCCCCATGAGACAAATCCGCATGTCTAACTGTGCCTGTGTATCGAAAGCTGTCCCACGAGTGTTTTTAAAGACAATTGAAAAGATGGTATCTGTACTCCTCTTGAAATTCCATTTTCATTTTGATTTTCTGATTCAACAAAATGTCACATTTTCCTGAGAGGGATATTCCAATTCAGGAGCCAAAGGTGGGTCAGCATTGCCACGATAGGTGTAATAACTGGCAAACACACACACACACACACACACACACACACACACACACACACACACACACACACACACAGAAACTTCCAGACAGACTTAGTGGATGCAACCCGGCTGGCTGAGTTTTGCTGTTACCACCCTGCATTCTAAGGGACTAACTCATTTCTAGCTGAGCTTCAATTTACAACACAAGGTTCATGATCAAGCACAACCCCCCCCCCCCCCCCCCGCAATGTCCTCAGGAGAGAGGGCTCCCATGGAGAGCTGGCCAGGATGGAGCCTGAAGAAACGGGCTACAGGAATGCAGTGTGGACTCCTCCACTGTCTTTCTGGTTTCACTTTACAATCAATAAAGCCACGAATGAGAGAGAAATATGTTGGTCACATTACTTTAAAATAGCCTGGCAAAAATATAATTTCTTATTGATTGGTTTCCCATCGAAGGCAAGGTCTGGGGATAAAAGAAAATTGACTGCTGAAAATTCTAAAATAAAGAAAGTAAATGAAGAAAGGTGTTTAAATTTTTAAAAGGGAGAAAAGGGTATAATCGATGCATCCAAACCTGGTGCTTATAAAAAGTACCGCTGGAACCGAGATCTAAGCTGTTCTTGATCTGACTGACAGACTTTCGTTTACCACAATATTTAAAAAATGTGAATGGGACCAAATGGGATTTGGAAAGCAAAGCCCATGGAGAAATGGTTCAGATACCATGGGAAGAAGTAAAGAAATGTAAGAGTGAAAATGATTCCTGGAAATTAGGTAGGGAAATTATTTGATGGGTTGCTATGTGGTCATGACTCTTATTGGTTACAAACCCTAGAAACCTGATTCAAACTGATTTGAATCGGTGGTCCTCAAATGAAAGCGATTTTACCTCTGAAGGGATATCTGGCAATGACTGGAGACACTTTCAGTTGTCACAACTGTGGGGTGAGGATGACTGTTGCCATGCAGTGGGTAGAAGCCAAGGACGCTGCTAGACCCCCTACAATGCACAGGACAGCACCCGCCCAGCTAAAGGGTGCTGAGGCTGAGAAATTCTGGTTTAAGAATAAAGTGAAATTTATTGACTCATAACAGAAAATCCACAATAAATCTAGTTGGACTCAGATGTTCAAACAGTGTCATTAAAAGCATCTTTTTCTCTGGGGCCTGCTACTTTTCCTGTAAGCTTCATTCTTGGGGAGGTTTCCCCCTCATAGTCCTAAGACAGGATTCGGCAGTTCAAGACTACTACCAGCTCAAGCACTTGAGTGAAAAGAGAGATGTCTTTCTCCTTGATTTTCCCTGAGAACCCTGAGGCTATCATTTGGCTAACCTTTTGTCATGGGGTCATCCCTGAGCCACTCACTGTGGGGCTAGAATATTGGCTAGACCTGGGACGTATACCCACGGCTGACATGGTGGGAGAGGGTAGGGTGTTAGATCAGTCCCATCTAAACCACTTGGACTGAGAGGGTGGCAAAGTGTTTCTCCAAAAGGAAAAGCGAGCTGCCATTTCTGGGATGAGGGTCAATAGACACTGAGCAGTCAAATAATAAATGTCCACTACATTTATTTTTAGGGAAATTCATAGGGGTAGTGATATGGAAGACACTAGGACCCCTCATCCAAGAACCCAAAATACATTATTTTAATACTTGTATGATAGTCTTTCCCTTTCTCTCTGTCCTGCCTAATGTTCATGTTATATTACAATAAATGTGTTTATTTACACATCTCTGTGTTTCTCTAGATGGTGAATATTCTCTGTCCTGTTATATACTGCCTTACTTTCCTCATTGAGTGTGCTCATTTGCTCTTCAATTCTTAAGAGAAATCAAACCCTACTTCCCTAAACAAAAGGATCATGTCTAATTCATCTTTGTGTCTCCAACACCTTCTCAGGGTAGAGTACCTAGTAGGTTAAAATAAAATGTTAAGAGAGGTAAAGAGTCAATTTGGTCCTTTTAGATGATTGATCATTCATTCTTTGGTGTCTGTTGAGCAGCTACTACTATGTGCCTGACCCAGTGCCAAGCCCTGGAGACATCAGCAGGAAACAGGGCAAGCACAAGCGGGGTATAACATCTGGTGGCAGCCATTGGACAAACGACCAAAAGAGAGTTGCACACCACCAAGGGGAAGTTCAAGAGCTATGGAAGCCACAATAAGGGTCCACCTTACAGGAGGAATCTGTAGGAGTGATCCTCAAAGGGACAGCCTAGAAAGTGAGAGCTAGTTTTGCAAAAAGTGAGTGGAAGAGCTTTTCATCCAGAGGCAAGAGCCTGTGCAAAGCCTTGACATGGTGGTGGTGGTGGTGGTGGGGAGCACATGGTCAAGGTTTTTGTGACCTGTTTCTGGGATGGGGTTGCATTCAGGTCTGATTTAAGAAAGAGTAGCCTCAGCTCTCCACTGTGATGAGTCTCTTAAGCAGTCATTGTTTAATTTTGGGGAACAGATACTCATTTAAAAAAATTAAAGTGCAGAGGAATTTTTATAGAAGGTACTCAGAGAATCCAGTGTAACAGCTGGACCTCATGGGACCAGAGTGCTGTTAAGCAACCATTTTCTCCATCTCGCTCTCTGGAGCTTATCTCCCACATCTGCTCCATTTTTCTCTCTACAGACTGGCATCTGCCATTGAGATCTCAAGTTTTGCTCTTAATTACTTTGCACCTGCCTAGAGCTCTGGCTCTTCTTCCTCATGAGCTTTTAGTTCCAGCTTCTAACACCCTGACCAACTCAGCCTCTGTGTTCCTTTCACATGTCCAAGTATGAGAACCTGATAGGTCTGGGTCGTGGTAGCTGTCCATCATGGTTCAGTCAGCTGTGGCCGGGGGTGTGACATGGGTGCTTCTGCTGTGTGGAGGCTAGAGACAATCTCTGAGAAGCTATTGCTAATGGGAAAGAACGGGTGGACCTCTCTGGGGTGGTATGTTTAGACACCAAGGATGGCGATGATGATGTTGGTGTTCAGGGTGTGGCCAGCCCTCTTTTAATAATAATATTATACTTGTCAGCTTATTTAATGCTCACAGTCTCAATGAAGGGTGTATAGTATTCTACTGAAGAGACAACTAAGATGCAGAAAGGTACACAAAAATGGTTTCAAATGTTATTTTGTGAAGGGTTACTTGTCTAACACATCTGATTCCAACCTTGGGGGAAATGTTACCCCCAGATAATGGTCTAGGGTGCATAGCCACAGCAATAGTAACCCAGTTCTCCTTCTCACTCAGAATACTCCAGCCATAACAGTATTCTTCTGGTTTCTCAAACATACAGCTTTTGCACCTGCTGTTTTTATCTACCAGAAATGCTCTGCTCTCCCACTCTTCAATTGGTTAACTTTTATTATTCTTCAGGTCTTAGCTTAGACATTATTTCGTCAAATGCACTGTATGAGGTACTTCATAAATACTATCTCATTTAATTCTCTTTAAAACTCTGTAATATGTGGGTAATGCCCCTTTTAGATGGTTTCCTTCTACTTCCATTCCTTTCTGTTGACTGTACCATCTGTACTGCACAGGCTGTACACTTCTAAAAATACAAATTATACTTCCAGACTCTCTTGCAGCTGGGATCCTGGATATGACGTAGGTTCTGCAAATCAGACTTATCCCTGGGAGTCTTGAATTCAGAACTGAGTTAGAGGGGGAAAAGGTATAATGCAATCTATTTTGCTGCTGTGGGTCATTAAAGAGTTGGGGTGGTTCTTCAGCCATTAGCCTATTGACTTTGTGACTTTTTTTTTTTACAGGGACAGAGAGAGAGTCAGAGAGAGGGATAGATAGGGACAGACAGACAGGAACGGAGAGAGGTGAGAAGCATCAATCATCAGTTTTTCGTTGGAACACCTTAGTTGTTCATTGATTGCTTTCTCATATGTGCCTTGACTGCGGGCCTTTAGCAGATCGAGCAACCCCTTGCTCGAGCCAGAGACCTTGGGTCCAAGCTGGTGAGCTTTTGCTCAAGCTAGATGGGCCCACGCACAAGCTGGCGACCTCGGGGTCTCGAACCTGGGTCTTCCGCATCCCAGTACGACGCTCTATCCACTGCGCCACCGCCTGGTCAGGCTGCAGTGGTTTTTGTTGTCTGCCACCGAACATTGCCCCAGTATTAGGTTTCCTGTACTCTGCCTCCTTGCCCCATTTTATAGTCAAGGACCTAAGGTCTGAGAATCAGAGTTCAACTGACTTGACTCAGGTTTCAGAGCATGGAAGTGATGGAGAACTTGAAACCATTTGTCTATCATTAGTGCTGCCTCTAAGGTGTCCTCTCTGGGCCCCGTTTCTCACTTTGTCTTCCCCCTATAGCACATTTTGTTCCAGTCAGATGGGACCTGACAGTCAGATTCACTCTAAGGCCCTGAGGATGTGATGTAACCCTTCCCAGGCACCTCTGTGTCTGTCAGAGGACTGCGTGCAGTGTGATGCTGAACCCTAGGGCATGGAACCCAGGTACTATGGCAACTGCTTGAGGAGGTGAAGGGAAAAAACCTGGGGTGGGAGGGGCTGAAAGCAAGGTCAGAAAAAAAATAACTGGGGTTCTTAGCTATAATTATCCTGGCCTGATTTCTTCGAGGCATGTGTTAATCTTTCCAATTTGCTGAAAGGGGCTTGCCCCAGGTGGTAAGCTTCCTAAAGCTTTGGATTGGGGTTTATAAGCCGGTTGGAGCACACACCCTCTTCTGACCCACTCCCAAGAGCTCTCTGGTCAGATTTTAGACATGCCAGCTAATTCCTTTCTATAGATTCGCCTGGCTTTATTAGGAGTAATGGTATCAAGGGTATTTTTCTTTATAGACATTATAATTAGTAATTGTTTTGAAGGGCAATCGCTGTTAAACTACTTATTTTTTCTTTTCCTGGAGGACAGGACAATTTCTAAGACTGATTATTTCACAATTGAAATTCCATGTCTCCCAGAGGTAGGTTTTTATAGCGGTTGGTGGAAGCAAATCTTCCCTTTTTATTTTTTTATTTTCCATTACACATGCAGACACAGACACACAAAAGAACCGTTTCTGGGAAGGGAAGCAGAAAGACAGAGTCTCTGCCATGTGCTTGAGGCCTTACAGACAGCCCCCCCCCGGCTCTCTGCTAATGGGATAGATGATAAATGCTCCCGAGATTTCAGTCAATTAATTAGTTAATGTTTAAAGATGGAAAGTGTCACGTAGATGGAGAACATGACGTTTCTCTTAATAAAAAAGACAAGGTAAGAAAAAAATAGGAATGAGAAGAGAGGGCAAGTTTTGCCTTTGACCTCTGATTTCCCTCTAGTTCTGGAGTCGGTCACAGAGCGATGAGCACCTCTCTGTTGTCAGGTCACCTCCACAGAGTCCTTTCTTCGGGTCAGAAAGTTTCGGCACAGTAAGTGTGAGGAGATCATTTGTTATTTTCTAGTAAGTGAAACTCCTTAGGAACGTCCAGAATTGTGTTATGTCGTGTGGGGCTCTGCAGCGGTTGGAGTGATTCCCTAAGGCGGGGACACTCAGAAATGGCTGGGAGAGGGGTGGGTGGCATGCAGGCCCTTCGTTAGGGATCCCCAAAGTTCAAGATCCAGAAGGTAAAATTCAGTCTTTTCTCTTGAGGCTTCTGAGTTTTGAGCTGAATACAAGAAGTAAAATAAAGTTTGGGATACTTGGGTGAATATTAACTGAGATGAAGATGGGACTGTAAGCAATAGCATTAATAAAAGAAGAGGGTTCTAGAAAAATGGCTCCCAATAGGGTGGCAGGGCCTGTTTCCCATGATTTTGCATCACTGACTTCCATGCTGGGTGAGTGGCTACTTTGATAAGAAGGTTTGGTGTAAGAGTAACAGCCCACACCCAGTACAATGTTCATCAGATCCACCCACTCCGACCAGTCTAGACCGATGCCCACATCGCCCATTCCACTGCTTGCATTCGTCTGCTATTGAAAAGATCCCCCCAAAAGGCGGTGCATAGCAGACATATAGACTCAATGATGTCTTGAAATTTCTGTCTATCCAGGTATCTGACAAAACAGCAATATTTGATTTGGAAGCTACATCCCTGGTATGACATATTCATGGCTGTGGGCTGACAAAAGACTTTTTTTTTTCTTGTCACAGCTGCTCAGACATTTTTCATTAATAGAAGTTATTCAATAGAAAGGACAGTCTCTAGTAGTGATGGGGGATTCAGGCTTTGGAGTTAAGACTGCTATGGTCAAAAGTCTGGCTTTGACCTACTAGCTCTGTCAACCTGTGGCATTTCCTTATCTGCTCAGAGTCTCAACTTCCTCATCTATTAATGGGGTAATAGACATATTTATCCTGGGAGGTTTAGAAAGGTTTTTTATGCATTAATTCCACAAATATTTATTGAGCTTCTGTGATGTGGCAGCCACATACTGGCATGTTGGTCTTACAATAGCAAGACAGGACAGTTTCTTGTTCTCATGAAGTTGATATTCTCATGAGGAGCAGATAGTTATTCAATGAGTCAGTTAAAAGTAGTGATGGCTTATGAAGAAAACACAGTGAAGGAACATCACAGATGATGGCTGGGCATGGAAGGTAGGTACCTTAGCTGGGGAGGACCTCTCTGAGATTACAGTGAACTGAGAAATAAGGAATGATAAGGAGTGAGCCACACATGTATGTGGAGAAGAGCAATGCCAGCAGCAGAAGTGCAAAGGTCCTGAGGTAGGGAATGACCAGCACAGCAGTAGCATGGTAAGTGATGTGATGACCTGGGCAGAGACTTAGCTAGAAAACCAGGCAGGGGCCAGATCATGGAGGGCTTCATAAGCTATCAGTTTTAAAAAATTCAGTCCAGTGGCTCAATAATCTATTTCCTTTCTTTATAATACTTTTTCTTAAACTATGGTTGAATCTTGGTCAAGTTATCAAAATACCATTCTGACTTCTTCTTCCTTCCCTAGAGCTAAAAGGGTCCTTTTAGTGACAAGGAGGTTTCCCTTTTCTCACAATGCCATAGACCAAGGGAAGGTACCAAGTAGGAGTTTCATGTGTCTTAGAAGGGGACAAGAATCCAAGATGCTTAGGAGACTGAGTAACCATTCAGTAGGTGGACTAGGAGATGTTCATTTAATAAGTTTGAATTTAGATACTATACAATACTACTTACACGAGTTGGACTTCAAGAATCTGGACCCTCAAATAACTAGATCATACGCTCCGTCCTTGGCTTCTAGGAGAAGGGTAAAGACAAGGAATGTGAGTGATAGCAAATAAATTTTTAAATAAAAATCGCACATGCCAACAATCTCTGCTGTGTCAGCCTAATTTCTAACACCATTTTTAACCCCAGAAGATCTGATTTTTAGGTCTTCAGGATGCTCACCTCTGTCAGTGAGACTCCATTTCTTTGGGAGGATTTATTTACAGTGGGCAGCGATGTGGGCTAACCTATTGATTCTTTTCCCAAGCAATAAGGGAGGAAATAGATGGCATTTTCAGTTTTATTCCTCAGCTAACCAGAAAAAGGAAAATAAAACAAACAAACAAAACCAATATGTGCTGAGTCCCAGTTAATCAAGTTTTTGTTGTGGTTGGCAGACAAAGCTGAGCAGATTTTTTTTCCAAGTGTGGTACAAAGTTGAACTGGATTTTTGCTGTAATTTTGTCATTAGGACCAAAAGAAGAAATCACATCTATCAGAGATAATTTCCCTGGGCTTCCCAGAGGGTTATGAAAGGAAGAGTGAATTCCCTGTTGCTCTGAAGTGGCAGCAAGTGACCGTCCAAAGACGAATTGAGCAGATGGGAGGAAGTGTCAATGTGAAATTGATATACACCCTGGTGACGGAAAGGAAGACGCTGCTTTAAAAATGAGGCAGAGGAGCAGAGAGGGGAGAGCTTGCTGAATACCAGACGTCTGCTATACCCTTGGTTGAATGATGGATGTAGGGAGACAGTTGGCCAAAATCTCATGGCAGATACAATTAGAAAACTAAATAAATCACTTTAATAAATATGCATTAAGCATCTACTATGTACCAGGTATTCTGGTTAAGTGTCAAGATAAATAGATCATGCCTTTTTCTCTTCCGAAGGTCTGCCTTCGATGTGAAGAGTGGGAGAGATGAATGGGGACAGGCAAGTGACATGAATGATTAAATTCAGAGTGATAAGGACCATGACAGAGGGGACACAAGGGCTCTGACCTAGAGATTCAGGGATGGCTTTCTGGGGAAAATGTCTGGGATGGATTTTTTTCTAATTATGGAAGTATTATGTTTTCTTAAGCTGAGATCCTGTATTAGTTCTCTATTTGCTTCTTCGCCAAGCACCCTCAAACGGAGAAGCTTAAAACAACACACATTTATTATCTCACAGTTTTTGTGGCTGTGGGTTCATTGGGTCCTCTGCTCCAAGGTTCAATGCAAGGCTGCAACCAAGTGTTGACCCAAGGTCTGCGCTCTCATCTGGAAACTCGAGTGGGGAAGTATCCATTTCAGGCTCCCCTCGTGGTTGCTGGCAGCATTGAGTTCTTTCCTGGCTGCTGGTCAGAGGCCACTCTCAGTTCCTTGCCACATGGACTTGTGCCACTTGGTGGCTTGCATAGCCAAGTAAGCAAGATGGGAAGACATCTAGCAAGTCTGATAGAGTCTGCTAGTAAGACGGGAGTCACAATCATTTCTAACCTAATCAATGGAAGAGACACGCACAAGCTTAAACTGTAGAAGCAAGTCACACTCAAAGGAGGGGACTGTACAAGGGCAGGGACACAAGGAGATGAAGAGCACTGGATGCCATGTCACAGCTGTCTGTCAGAGATCCCAGAAGCAGCTCCTGGAATGAGGACTCACTGCAAACTAATCTATTAGGAAGTGTTTCTAGAAATACACAGGCAAGTGTGTGATAACAAGTGAAGTCCTGCAGAGGAGAGGTTTGGCTGAATCTGTAGGGGAGATCTGGAGATGGCATATTTTGGCGTTATCTCCACTGGTGGCAAGGGACCCTGCACCTGCCATTGCTTGGCTAAGTGCTGCCCTTGGGGAACATCAATTCCCAGGAACTTGTGGCTGTCCAAGCATGAAGAGAAAGTGGGTTCCAAGAGCCTGAGGTTATTTAGGGGGAATGCACATGGCAGGCAGGTAGGCATGAAAATGTCAGAGGGACCCTGGGGGGCATGAGAGAGCAATGACATCACCTGCTTCTCTTGTTTATGATTAAAATTGTGAAAATATAGAAAAGTAGAAGAAATGGAGAATTCTGCTGGAGCACATTCTACTAGAAGCACATTTTAAAGGTGAGTTATGAATCCAGGAAAAGGAGATGGGGAGGGGTGAGGTAGACAGAGGAAATATCAGGGAGGAGATTGTGGAGGTGAGCGAGCACAGCGCCTTTGTAACGTTAAGTAGAGTTAAAAAATAGATTCTAAGTCAAGCATATATGGTAAGGGTCCATGGATCACAGATGGGGTTTCTCTGGCCTATGCGTTGTTTCAAAGTTTTGAGCTTATATTGAAAAAAAAAGGCAGAGCCTATTAAAAATAATCTGGATTTCCTGATTCTTTTGAAAGCTTGGAAGAACTCGCAGTACTGAGTCTGTATTCCTACTGGAAAAAGGATCCACACCTAGAAGACTGCTCAGGTCTTGAGTTGGGTTGGGTTCTTGTGCTTTGCTCTCTCAGCACCTGTCACTGTGTCCCTTTTGGTCTTTTGAGATTGGGATGCATGGTTGAGTGTGTCCGGAGAATGATGAGAGATGAGGCTGGCAAGAGCTACATCATTCAGGGTCTCAAACGCCATGCTGAGGATGGAGGTTTATGTTCTGGTGCACTGGGGAACCGAAGGTTTTATGTCTCAGGTAACAGTGTGAAATTTGTGCTTAGGAAAGCCCTCATCTCTTGAAACCACTGACGCACCACATCAGATCTAGGGTCAGCTGTTGCTTAGGTTGACTTTTAAAATAGATCTCTGATGTTCAAATTAAGCTTAATTATAGTCCTTATTCATAAGGCACTGTCATTTCTCTCAGAATGAATGTTATTTTACTTAAATTGATTACGTATTTAATAATCTAATAAGTGCCCTTCCACCTGCCATCCAGCCCAGGTGCTAACACATTGACACTCAGTGAACTCTATTTCTATTGCACCTTTTAGTGGGATGCTGTTGTCTTTGCTTACTTATCAAATATTCTCCATCCTAGTAGCCAGGCAAAGATTAGATGAGCTTAGAAATCATCTTGTCCTGCTGTTTTAAAGAATCTCTCTATCAGTGAGAAATTTACTTTAGCAAGCAGCAATTTTAGTTGTTAGAAGGTTGGCTATGTCCACTGATTCCAGCTGTGCTGTCTGTTAACTTTCTCTCATTCACCCGGAGTCCAGTAAACATAATCTTCATTCAACACATATTGAACACTTGCCTTGGATAAGGCACTGTGGGAAATACAAGACAAGGTTTCCTGCCCCAGCGGAGTTTATAGTTAGTAGAGGAGATAAGACAAATACACAAATAATTATAATACAATGTCAAGAGGGCTGTGTTCTATAAGAGAGGAACAAGCAAAGTGTTATTGGAATTCAGGGAGACAGGCAGCGATTAATTCCAGGTAGAGGAATTTGGAAAAGGTTCATGGAGGAGATAGCATTTGGCTGTGCCTTGATGGGGGTGGGGGGTGAACACAGGGGTTTTGCCAACTGGGGAGAGAGGATCGGATAGAGCTATCCAGGCAGAAAGGACAGCATGGACAGGGGCATGGAGGTGGGAGAGCATGGGGTTGGTCACACCTAGGGACGTGATTATAGGCATAGATTCTCATTGTCCAGGAGTCTATATGTATAAGTCAAAAATAAGGGGACTGCCAGGGGGCTGAGGCCACAGCCCTTCGTGGTGTAAACTATTTACCTGTCAATCTTCCCTCTCTTCCCCTTCATCTTTGCTAAATCTTCCTCATCCATCTCCTCCTCCAGGAAGCCTTCTGAGCTTCCCCTGGTTGGCTTAGGTGTTCCCCTGTTCTCTCAAATTTCCTTGGGCCTACCTCTGTGATAGGCCTTCACTATGTCCTGTCTTATCATGGCTCTATTATAATCGTGTGTTTATACCCTGATCTCCTCTACAAGACCACGAGCAATTGGGTAGGGTTATGACTGCTCTCTCACCGTGTCGTTAGTACTTAGCTCAGTGTCTGGCATTTGGTAGTTATTCCGTATGTGTACAGTTGTCAAGCGAGTGAATGCTTCCTGTTTTGGTCCTATTTTACTGTCCATTTCTCTCCATTATCCTGCCCATTGGACCTAGGATGTATATTTTGTTCCTCTACTTTGCCCTCTGCTGTCACTCAAGGTCTTGACTTTGCATTATTGTAGAGTATATTTTCATTTTAGGCATTACCTTTGGAGTTAAAGTCTAACTCCCACACTGGCCAGTCCTACAAAGAGACAATCTAGACAAATCCCACTTTTTTTCAGCCAACCTGCTCTGCTTTGAGCCACCATATAAGATCCCTTGGGCACTTTTCAACCCAACAGTTATTCATTGAGTACCCACTGCATGAGGCAAGCAGCCCAGTGATACTCTTGGGTTGACCTCAGTTTGGCTGCATCCCTAAATCTCCCCAGAAAAACAAAGAGGTTGGAGAAAATGGCATGTTCCCATGGAGAGGTCTGATATGCCAACTGGATGAATTCATCCCATGCCACAATTAGATGAGTGTTTGGGTCCATTAGGCGAGTCCTATTTCCCGATCATCAGGAATCTATCTGGGCCCTTTCGGGAGAATGAGAGATTGTAATTCTGAAGTGGAACAGAAATAAATGTAATTGGATCAATGGGCTGTTAATGATGCTATTGAACAGCTCTCTGCCAAGCCACATTGTGGATAGGCTGGCTACCGAGAGTCGGGCCACGAGGTGTGAATGGCTGACTTTGACACAAAGCCTTCTGCAGATTGCAAAGTGGCTTTTGTATGCATGGTCTCATATAGGTCATTATCATCCTCCCCAGCCAGGGATGGAGTCTTGGGGTGTCAAGGCAGGTTTGCCAGACATTGTGCTCTGTCTCTGGGGATGGGAAGAAAGATCCATGTGGGTATTTGTGGTTTACAGGGTGGTTGCTAGCATTCGACCACCTTGTCTTTGCTGCTGTCTGGTCTTTGCAGCTGGAAAAAATGAGAAGCAAAGCGCATGCCTCTCCAGGGGGCAATTGGCTTATGGACTAGCATGTGCCTGTCAAGGACAGTGAAGTAGAGGTCCGGCAGGTGACTTGGGGGAGCCTTCTGCAGCGAATTGGTGTGTATGGTATCTCATTTCTATAAAACCGACAGTGAACACCGTGCTCACTTATGTCTATATGTCTGCCTAGAAGTAAATGAGGGTGGAGAATATATGGAAGGTCTCAGACTGGGCTGAGCATATGGGGATCCAGGGAGGCCAGTCACGGGGCAGATGGGGACAAGAAGGGCAGGACAAGCAAGGATAAAAAGAAGAAATAAAAGTATCCTCTCTGTCTCTCTCATACACAGACACCAGCATGATTCAGTCCCTTTTATGCACTTGTGTAAAATGTATATGTGCATGGATACACGCAGAAGGTAAATAATTGGGAAAAGGTGAGCGATGGAGTCTCGTGACATTGTTTTTATTCACGTGACCTGTATTAGTGACGGACTCCGCACCGGGCACTGTACTTGGTGTGGGTGAGAACGGTGATGAGACCCAGGACCATTTTCAGAAAGCCCTTTGTAATCTATCAAAGTGCAATACAAACTACTAGATTGGTTTTCTTCTTCTTTCTTTTTTATTGAATTCATTGGGGTGACACCGGTTAACAAAATGATACAGATCTTAGGTGCACAGTTCTATAGCCCATCATCTGTACACTGTATTGTGTGTTCACCCCCAAGTCAGGTCTCTGTCCATCACTGTTTATTCTCCCCCCTCCCCGTACCCTCTGCCATCTCCCCCTCCCACCTAGAGTGGCTTTTAGTTCTGCCTACACTTCAGAGTTGCCACAGCAGTTTTACAAAAATCTTGATGCCTGGGTCCACACCCCAGACTAATGAAATCTGAATCTGGAGTCTGGGCACCTGAATTAAAAAGAAAAAACTCTCCTCTAATATGAGGGTTGAGAACCATTGTCTTAGGATCTGAATTCTAATACCTTAAGCCAGGGGTGCCCACACTTTTTCAGCTTGCGAGCTACTTATAAGATGACCAAGTCAAAATGATCTACCTACAATAAAAATGCAAAACATAAATTTATTTCTTCTATATTATCATTATTTAAGTTACTATTGTTACTATTTAATATTGTGTATTCTTCTTTCACCTTCCTCCTTCTCAGCTCTCTTTTTGGAGGAAAGTCAATGTCATAGTTTTTATGAACAGTCCGAAAAAGCCGCTCCACATTTCCCTTCTTTGGAATAGCAATGGCACACAGACAGATGAGGCAAACGCACTTAGAATATGACATAGTGAAAAAAATCCCCTCCCATTCTGTATGAAAGTGGTAGGTTTTAGGCTTCTTACTCGGACCAGCTACGGCACTCATTTTTATACCCTTTGTTGTATTTAGTTTAAATAAATTGAAGGCTAACTACGCAGCAATGTAACTGAACAAGTTAGCGCGGTTTAACGCGCATGCGTAGGGTGTCAAAAGTTCAGACGTCAGATTGGCTACCCTGTATGCCAATCAAAAGACAAATGTCTTTTTAATGTCATGCGATCTACCCACACTTCCTTCGCGATCGACCAGTAGATCATGATCGATGTATTGAGCACCCCTGCCTTAAGCCATATTACTTTAGGCCAGAACATCTATTAATAACTTTAGGCAGTCTTGGCCCTATGGTGGTGGTCCCTGAACACCTGTACAGTGTTGTTGATACAAGGCTACTGAGCTAAAGGGAGGGGGGGCATGGAGGATGCTAAAGGGTGGATGAAGAAAAAGAAGGGCACCTGCTGACCTCACAGCACCTCCCCGTGGGCTTCTGGGTCCCTGAGGTCCTTGTTTTGTCTGGGTGGCATTCAATTAAAAGCAGCACCTCCTTGGCCAGCTCTTACCTGGCTGAAGTAGTGAGGTTATAGAATTAATTGGGGGCTCTCCCTCCTCAAAGATGCTGGCACTTCCTAATGAATTGTTTTCCTACTTAAAAATACACACTTGTCCCTTAAGGAGACTCAACAGGTGAAGCCCCAAAATTAAGGATCTCTGTGGGAAGGGGCAGTGGGAGCTGCAGTTGGTTCTCCCTGACAGTCAGTCAGCCACCTGTACAGGAGAGGGTGATGCCAATCATGACACAAGCCCGGGGGCTGGGGAAGGGAAGGTGCAGGGCATGGCAGCGGTGAGGTAAGCGGGCAACTGGGATGCAAAATGAGAGTTGCACTCACCCTTCAGGTAGTGTTTCAAGATGGGGGAGGCAGAATCCCCAGGCCTGTTGAGGCTTAGGCTTCAACTCCTATAATATCACTTCTTTGTGCTTTATTGGTCGAAGCCAATCACATTCAAGAGGGCAGAGAAATAAACCCCATGCATTAACAAGAAGAACAGCAAAGTCACATTGCAAAGGCATGTGCATATATGGGTGAGAGGAATTTGTGGCCCATTTAAGTGATTACTAATTCTGATTTGACTCAGAAGCTCTCTCAAGACTGATCATCTCCATATTCTAGTCCAAAAAGGAGTCCTTGCTGCAGTACAGAACAGGCAGAGGTGTGAAGAACGTGACTTTGCCAATATGGACATATTTATGTGACTAATGCCGGGTCTGTGGGAGAAGCAGCAGATGTGTGAACTCCCCTGAGATTCTCAAGTGTCTATAATTTGCATTTTCATATTCATATAGAACTTCAACGTCCTGTTGTCCTTGTTCCTTGTTTTGATCTACCATGTATATTCCAAGGGTGTCTATATCAGTCCTGGTTGGTTCTATAGTTCTTTTAATTTCTATGCCCAAATTAGGCATGTCTCTTCATCTTTTCATGTTACCACAATATTATGACACAAGGGTCGGAGATTTCCTGGTTATGTTGGGCCTGGGCAGGCTCTAGTCCTTTGGTTTCTTCCAGTCGTGCCCAAGTCATACTGTGCTTCTCCAATCCAAAGCTTGCAAACAACTAAACATTTATATTCTGTGATCTCCTGAAAATTCCTGTTGGTGTCAAACCAACTTCTGTGATTTTTCATTGTCTTGGTATTTTTGGTATTAGCCTGCTTTCCCCCACATTGTTAGGTCTATCTATTTTAAAAGTACTATTAAATCTGAGCACCCTAATCTCTTTTAGATCTTTATTCAAAAATCCCTTTCTTAGAGAATCCTTTCCTGACTTTGCTATTTAAAATAGACACTACCCCCCAGCCAGTCCCAAGCCCCTCTTTTAATTTTTTCTCTCCATAACACTTAATGCCAATTACCATTCTATGTTATACTTATTTGTTTATAGTCTGCCTCTTCTCTTCCAGACTGCAACCTCCATGAATGTTTGGAATGTTTGTCTGTTAGGGTTACTGTTATATATTCAGTGTCTAGAACAGTGCCTGGCTCATAGTAGATAACGCAACAAATATTTATTGAATGAATGGGTAAATCACCTTTCTCAGTCGATCTTGAACTATTTATCTCTATTCTGTTTATACCTTCCTATCTCCATCCAGGCATTCATCCATGCATGCGTCCGTCCACCTATCTGTCCATCTATCCATTTGTCCATTCATCCATCCACTTACCCATTCATTTATCCATCCATCAGTCTAGTGAGCCTGCCTGGTTAACACACTAGTGTGGCTTAAATAATGATCAGAAAAACTGACAACTTGGAGCAGATGAATTAATATCAGAGTGTCTCTGGCTTCGCAGGCTCCTTGTTCTTGCTGAGGGTGTATCTTTGAGGTGAGTAAAGTCTGTGGTGAACAAAAAGACAATTCTTCAGCTAGACAGATCCCAGGTCCTGCTACATCTGAGAGGTATCATTAGGGAGCAAAAACTCTTTCATGCCTGGAACTGCAAACATTAGAGATTTTTTTCTTTTAATCTGAGATGTTTTGGAGCTGGGGGGCGGGGAGGGTCATTACAGGAGGGTGAGACTTGTTCTATCTTTATATTTTCCTGAAAAGATCTGTGAGTTGTTTTCTGCCCTGTATATTTCTCTGTTTTTAAACATTTGCTGAGGGATTTTTTTGTGTGACTTTTGGTTGTCACTCAGTGAGGCAAAGGTGAGAGAAAAATGCATTCAGATCAATTTGCCAAGGGCAGTGCTGATTTAAAATAAGTAAAGGGAGGGGTCTTCATTCTATCTCGGGGTTGATGGGGCCATAATCAGCCTCATGGGGCTGAGGTGGGAGCCTTCCTGGGGTTCCTTTTCCCTGTGGGTGTACCTCTGGGAGAAAAGTCACAGCAGATGCCCACGCTTAGATCCAATCAAACCATTGTTTTGTTTGCCTCACACAGTGTTGATTTTACTTCTCTTTTTCTTTTGAACTGCTAGGCTCATCACACATCAACACTGGTCCATGCAGGGTTTCAGTGCAAGGAAGACTCAGCATAGCGAGCCTGTGGCTGCCATCTTTACAAGGGCTTGCTTTGGGGCTGGACTCTTGACTGGCATCAGAGAACTCCGCTTCTGGATTGTTCCCTAATGTCGACAGAGCTGTTTTGCCCACCTGGGGCATTGAATCCCTGCTTCCCTTTCAGGATCCTGGAATTGCAAATGTTGCATCTGGTCGTTTTGCCTACAAGACTAGTTCCC
Source organism: Rhynchonycteris naso (assembly GCA_037038555.1). Classification (NCBI taxonomy): domain Eukaryota; kingdom Metazoa; phylum Chordata; class Mammalia; order Chiroptera; family Emballonuridae; genus Rhynchonycteris; species Rhynchonycteris naso. The sequence continues at coordinate 186,279,106 of CM073000.1, read as the reverse complement.
AATAAAACCCCTGACCTTGGAGTCCGGGGAGGGCTTCCTTGGGCAGAAACACTGCACCGTGTCGTTGAATTTTGGTGGAGGGAGGGGCGTGTTCAGCGTAAATCTGGAGATGGAGAGAGACGGGAGGGTGTTGGGAGCCTGTCCACGGATTCCTCCAGATCAGGCTCATGCATTCCTTTCCCATTGCTGATCCTTGTAGTAAACTACAGCCACGAGTATTCCTTTCCCATTGCTGATCCTTGTAGTAAACTACAGCCACGAGTATTCCTTTCCCATTGCTGATCCTTGTAGTAAACTACAGCCACGAGTATTCCTTTCCCATTGCTGATCCTTGTAGTAAACTACAGCCACGAGGACAGTTAGTTGCCTCTCAGTCTTAGCTGCCGGTCTTCCTAGCACAGCACTGTATGTGCCTATTTTATTTATGGGTCTTCAGGTTCATTTCCCGCTATTCCCACACCTTCCTCCCGTTCATTCCTATTTACTCCCCCTGAGGGACCACCATTTTGTGCTTCCTGTACATCTTTCTGTGTGTGTCCCTGCAACATGTGTATTTTGTGTGCATGTATATGTTTTTTATTGAAATATTGTACAGCTTTATTGAAATATAATTGACATATAACATTGTGTAAACTCAGGTAGGACACATCAATCTGATACACTTATATATTGCGAAGTAATTACCACCTTAATGTTAGCTAACCCCTCCCTCATATGACATAATTCCAATTTCTTTTTTGCAGTGAAAACATTTCAGATCTACTTCCTTAGCAATGTTCAAGTATATAATACAGTGTTACTAACTACAGTCACCATGCTGTACATTAGATTCCCAGAACTTATTCATCTTATTGCTAACATAGTTCTTTATTAATTGTGGAATAGGACTCTGAATCAATACCTTATTTATTTTATATCTTAAATTATCATACAGTACTGTCGTCTTTTTGTTTGTTTTGTTATATGGATCTATGAATTTTAACACATTATAGATTTATGTAGCTACTTCCAGCACAGTCAGGATACCGAACACTGTCATCGCCTCAGAGGACTCCTTTGTTTTCCTTCTTTTAAATTTTTTATTTATTTATTCATTTTAGAGAGGAGACACAGAGTAAGAGAGAGAGAGAGAAAGAGAGAAAGGGGGGAGGAGCTGGAAGCATCAACTTCCATATGTGCCTTGACCAGTCCAGTGCAGGGTTTTGAACTGGCGACCTCAGTGTTCCCAGGTCGACGCTTTATCCACTGCGCCACCACAGGTCAGGCTATTTTCCTTCTTTATGGTCTTACTTTCTCCCACCCACAACCCCTGGCACCACTGCTCTGTCTCATCCAGTACAACTTTGTCTCTATAAGAAAGTCATACAAATGGGTTTGTGCGGTATGTAACACCTTGAGACTGGGAACTTTCACTCAGGATAAAGCCTTTGAGGTGCATCCAGGTTGCTGCCTGTTGTGTCAGCCATTTGTTTCTCTTTTTGCTGAGTCATGTTCTGCGGTGAAGAGGTTTGTTTATCCATCCACTCACTGAAGGACATTTGGATCGCCTCCAGGCTTTGGCGATTATGAATGAAGCTGCTAGAAACATTTGTGTATCTGCGTACAGGTTTTTGTGTGAACATAAGTTTTCATTTCTTTAGAACACTCAGGAGTGGGATTACTGGGCCATATTGTAAGTGTATGTTTAACTTTCTGAGAAATTACCCGACTGTTTTACGGGGCGGCTGTGCATTTTGCATCCCTGTGAGCGGTGTATGGGAATTTCTAACTGCACTGCATGTTTGCCAGTCCTTAGCATTGTCGTGAATCTATGTCTTTTGAGAGTGCTCCCTCCAAATTTATTTTTAGTTATAATTAACATAAAGAGCACAAATCTTACATGTGTAGCTTGCTTCTTTGCATATGTATAGATCTCTGCATAATCACCACCAAGAGTGAGATGAACATTTCCAGCACTGTAGAAACCTTCCTTGTGAACTCTTAAAGTCTGTCATCCCCAAAGGGAATTACTATAATGATCTCTAAAGCTATCAATTAGTTTTGTCAGATTTTGAACTTTATTAAAGGAATCACATAGTATGTACTCTTTTATCTGGCTTCTTAATAATGTTGGTCATTACATCTATGAGATCATCATGTTGCACATAGTGGTAGGCTTTCCATTTTCATTGCTATATAGCAATCCATTATATGGGTTTATCTCTATTTGTTAACAACTGGCTGTAGTGAGTTTGGGGGTGCTATTATAAATCAAACTGCTGTGAACATGCTTGTCCATCTGTTTTGGTGACACACTCATTTCTCTTGGGCATACTTTTAGGAGTGGAATTGCTCAGTCGTAGTTTTTATGTTTGGCTTTAGTATATACTGCCAAACAATTTTCCAAAGTGCTTGTATCAACGTACTCTCCTAATGTGTACACTTAAAAAGAATAATGTATGTGAAATTGTACTAATGACTGCATGCTGTTCTTTACGTCCTTCCCCCCATTATAGTTGTAAGGTCCTTCCCCACTGCTGTGTATCTAAAAGCCACTTTTAATAGTCCATGCTGTCCATTCATCCAGCTTTACTTGCCTGCTTCCCCAGTGATGGATACTGTTGCAGCCTCCAACTTCCTGAAACCACAAATAATGTTGCAATAATTATCTTCATATATGTCCTTTTAAGGAGCTTGGTAAGAATTTCTTGCAGAACTACTACTGGTCATTGGGTCTGTGACTCTTAGCCTGACCAATAGGAACAGGTTGTTTGGGTACACCAGAGTCCACTCCTATCAGCCATGCCTGACAGTTCCTTATTCTCACACTCCTCCCAGTACTTGCTCTTTTTGAACTTTGTCAGCTTGTGAGGTGTGAAATATCCGATTAATATTTTAATCTGCATTTCTTTGCATAGATACATTTCAGCATTTCGTTATACATATTTAATGTTCATGTGTATGAGCTGGGTTCCTTTAAGTCAGGGTTTCTCAACATTGGCGCGCTGTTGACTTTTTGGGCAAGAAAATTTTTTGTAGGGGGCAGGCTGTCCTGGTTGGTATAGGATCTTTAGCATCATACCTGATCTGATCTCTATGCACTACATGCCAGTAGCACCTTCCCCCTAGCTGTGACAACCCAAAGTGTCTGCAGCCATTACGAAATGGCCTCTGGGGGCAGAATTGCCCCCTGTTGAGAGATCCCTGTAAAGGGATCTGAGTGAAGCAGACTGTAATCAAAGATAAACTACCCAATGGGCTAGGCCATGAGTTGAACATTTAGGGGAAGTGGAGTTAGGGGAGGGTGAGAGTCTGGGTTATGGGCATATGGAATTGTTACAGTCTCTGAGCTAACTAGATCCCCGTGGCCTCAAGATCTGGAGAGGGTGTCTCCCATGTTTTATTTATCTCCCCATTACCCATTGATTCTTGCCTTAGAGATGTTCAGCCTGGGAACCAGGCAAACCCAGTGAACAATGACACCCAATGGCCACTGATGTAGGGGACAGAGAAAGCCAGGTTAGGTCCAGAGTGGCCAGCCAGAGAAAGATGCCAACTGTGGTTGAGAACAAGTGAGAAAACATGAGTGGAGAAGCAGTGTCCTTCATCAGAGCTGAAGCTGGACCCCAGAGTCCAGGTCTGGGGGGATTGGGTGAGCAGCCCAAAGCAGGGCTGTGGCTCTGTACTTCATACGGACACAGGAGACTTGCTTCTGAGAATGCCAGATGCCCTGCTGGCTTCCCCTCTTCCCTGAACACTGCGAGGTTGTTCCCGCCTCGCTGCCTTGGTGCATTGTGCTCATTTTGCCTCTGATGTTCTTCCTTTAGTGCTCAAGGTAGCCAGCTTCTTCCCATTGCGCAGAACTTGGGTCAGATATCATGATGGACCTATGGTTTTCTGCCATATTCCCAGCCAGGAGAACAGTGCTAAATTGGATATGAATTTACCATGTTCACCATTTACTGGATGAGAAAAATATTCATAGAGCTCAAGAAACTTTTTGAAGGTTACATATCCATTAAATGGAAGAGCTGGGATTTGAACTCAGATCTTTTCTTCAAGGTCATGGTCTTACCATTATACTCTACTTAATCTCCATCTGTGACATGGGTGATAACTCTTGTCCAAATTAGTACATATCCAACTAGGAGTTTGGCAATGCCTTAGACATCGATACAGCAGGGAGGAAGAAGGCAAAGGTTCTGGCTTCATGGAACCCATAAGGAGACAGTGACCACAGAGTGTGGTGAGTGCTGTGACAGGGGCAGAACCTGGTGAGTAGGAGTTGGCCAGGCCTGAAGAGTAGGGGGTGATGAAGAGGACTGTTCTATGAAGAGACAGTACATGTGTGAAGAACCTAGTGACCTTGAGGAGTGGGAAGAAGTTATAGATTATTGGAGGGTACAGGAACTATTGGGGGTAGTGAAGGGTGGGGGTCTCTAGGGCCAGAGAATTTGAACTTTATCCCAAGGGTACTAATGTACTTCAAGGACTCAGGTGGGATATTGGTGACATCTGGCATAAGGGTTTTCCTGTGGGGTTCTTTGACTTGGTAACTCAAGTACCACGCACAGGCTTTGATGGAGTTTATTAGCCAAGTGACCATACTGCACCAGCCATAGGAGTGGAGTTAGTTAACAAACTACTTAATTACTTAACTAACCAAACTACTGACCAATTAGTTAATTAAATAATTAGGTATTGAGTCACTAATATATACTAGACACTGTTCTAGGTGACGGGTGAGGCGATATTGAATGAGAAAGCCAGACCCTGCCACCCTGGCCAGATAGCTCTATTGGTTGTAGTGTTGTCCCGAAGTGCAGAGGTTACTGGTTCCATACCCGACCAGGGCACATACAGGAGCAGCTCGGTGTTCCTGTCTCTTTGTCTTGCTCTCCCTGCCTCTCTCTAATAAATAAATAAATATTTTTAAAAAGCAAGACCCTGCCATCACAGGTCTTGCATATTGCTACAGGAAAGGGAGTAAATGATTAAGTAAAATGTGCGGTATGTTCAATGATATGTACCGTGGGGAAGGATAAAGCAGGGAAGGGGGTCAGGGGGTAGGTAGCAGGTGGCACAGAGGATAAGGGTTTACAGAACTAAATAGGGTAAAAGAGAGGTTTCTACTGAGAAAGTGACATTTGAGCAGTCCAAAGGGAAACTGGGTAGAGCACAGGCATAAATGACCTTGAAGTATCCTTGTTGTGTTTCAGAAGCAAAATGAGGCTGGTGGGGCCTGAGTGTCATGAGCCCAGGATGAACCTTAGAAAATGATGTCAGACAGAAAGAAGCCCACCATCTCTGCAACTCAAAGGCGAGCATCCCTAAGCCACCTGGAAATTGTAGCAAGAGTGTCTGTCCACTCTCAGTTGAAGCAGTTGTTAGTGTTAATTACATGTCTCCAATGCAAGTTCCCAGCCAGGGGGGCTTACCTCAGACTAAGTCTTTGATTTAATACAAGTTTGTGTTCCATGTGCTTAAGGATATGGCTTGATTTAACTGTTGAATCTATAAATTGACCTTCCAGTTGGGGGTTTTCTTTTACTCTTTCCATTAGATCTAAAGACACTAACTCTGTTTGTACCTCAAAGACTTTTTCATCTAAACGGACATCCAGTGGGGAGTCAGTTGATTTGGACTAGCCTTCAAAGAAGCCCTAACTGTTCCTAGGTAGCCCTTTTCCTTGCAATATACACCACATTCATATAACAGGACAAAGAACCCAAAGTTCTTTAAGGGAGGGAAAGCAGTAACATGGAACCTCAGTGTTCTTGACATGAATATCCCATTGGTATTTTGTTTTAAAAAAATAAAGGGAAGAGGAGGTTGGGAAGCGATACCTTCAGATTTGGCCATTTAGTTGTTTAAAGAATATTTATCAAACAACTACCACGTGTCAGGCACTATTTTGGGTATTGGGGATATGACAGTAAACAAAATCAATTAGAATCTTGACCTTATAGAACTTACATTCTAGTGGGGTGGTGGGAAGAAGAGACAATGAAAAAATAAGAAACATATCTTGTATGTTAGACAGTGGAAAAGGCTGTGAAGAAATACAAAACAGGGCCAAGGTGTGTTGGAAGTGGTGAGATCCCAATTTAAAATAGGGTGGGTAGATAAGGGGTTAATATTCAAAATGTATAAAGAATTCATACTTCTGAATACCAAAATAATGCACAATCCACTTTAAAAAATGGGTAGAGGACCTAAATAGACATTTCTTTAACGAGGACATGCAGATGGCCAATAGACATATGAAAAAATGCTCAGTGTCACTAATCATGAGAGAGACACAAATTAAGACCACAATGAGATATCACTTCTCATCTGTCAGAATGTCTATCAATAAATCCATAAACAACAAGTGTTGGCGAAGATGTGGAGAAAAGGGGACCCTTGCACATTGCTGGTAGAAATGTAGGTTGGTGTGGTGAGCAGTATGAAAGTTCCTCAAAAAAATTAAAACTAAAACTGCCTTATGATGCAGCAATTCCACTTCTGGGAATTTATCTGAAGAAATGCAACATACTAATTCAAAAAGATATATGCACCCCTGTGTTCAATGCAGTGTTATTTATAATTGCCAAGATATGGAAGCAATCTTAGTGCTCATCAATAGACAATTGGATCAAAAAGATTTGGTACATACATACAATGGAATATTAAGCCATAAAAGAAAAAAATCTCACCATGTGAACAATATGGGTGGACCCAAAAGGTATGCTATGTGAAATAAATAAAACAAAGATGAAAAGACATTATGTGATTTCACTTATATGTGGAATCTAAAGAACAAAATAAATTAAATGGGACAGAAACAGACTTATAGACACAGAGAACAACCAATGATCACCAGATGGGAAGGGTGTTGGGAGACAGGTTGAACAAGGTGAAGAGATGAAGAAGTACAAATTGGTTACAGAGTAGTCATGGGGATGCAAAGCACAGCATAAGGAACATAGTCAATAATATTGTAATGATTATGTATGATGTTGGGGGGTACTGGAAATATCGAAGGGAGCACTTTGTAAAGTATATGATTGTCTAACTACTGTGCTGTATACCTGAAACTAATATAAAATAATATTGAATGTCAACTGTAATAGAAAAATTTAATAAAATAATAAAATAGCCTGACCAGGTGATGATACAGTGGACAGAGCATCAGACCAGGATACAGATGACCCAGATTCGAAACCCAGAGATCGCTGACTTGAGCATGGTCTCATCTGGCTGGAGCACGGGCTTACCAGCTTTAGTGCAGGGTCACTGGCTTGAAGCCAAAGGTCACTGGCTTGAGCAAGGGGTCACTCACTCTGCTGTAGCCCCTCTCCTGGTCAAGGCACGTATGAGAAAGCAATCAATGAACAGCTAAAGTGCTGCAATGAAGAATTGATGCTTCTCATCTCCCTTCCTGTCTGTCCATCCCTGTCTGTCCTTCTCTCTGTCTCTCTCTCTCCGTCTATGTCACAAAAAAATAAAAAATAAGTAAAATAGAGTAGTCAACTTTTTGTTGTTATTAAGGAAATTATTGGGAAAACTGGTAAGATATGGATAAGGTTTGTGGATTAGATAATAGTTCCAAGTCAACATAAATTTTCTGAGTTTAGACCAAGGAAATGACATTGGTCTAAAGCAGTGGTTCTCAAACTTTTTGAAGTCAGGATGCATTTAAAATCCTACAAATAATTGTAGACGCACTATATACAAATTTCTGAGAAATATGTTATAATACTTAAGTCAAATATTAAAGAAAAAATATAAAGCCCAAGCTGCTTTTATGGTAATTAAACAAAATAAATATGACAAAATTAAATTTATTTTGACTTTAAAAAACATTTTTATACTTTTTGAATTATGCTTTATAGAATTTGTAGAAAATATGGGTTAAAAATTAAAAAACGACAAAAAGTTATCTTTATATATATATAAATACATTCTTAGTAAAATTTAGTCAATTCTACAGGTCCCTACGTGAATGGCTTAAGTTTTTCCATTCTTGTGTGTATGAGAAACATGAGCCTGTGTCCTAGTGATTTCTTCAATGTTTGGGCATCTATTTGAAAGGCAAACTCTCATTTTCTCATCAATACAATGAAGAATTCCTCTCTTTTTACTCTTAATTGTGTTGAAGGTAGAAAATTCACATAAATAGGATGTTGAAAACTGTAGTAAAATGTTCAAAGTTTTTTTAGCTATTGCCACATATTCTTCTTTTATAGAAGTCCAAAAGGCTTCAAGAGACAGTTCCTTATGTTTAATCATCAATCCAAAACCCCCACCATACATACCATCTTAACTTGACACCAAACAAAGGATAGAAGAAACTTGCCTCCAATATTTCCAGGGAACATGGAGGGTAGTGTAAACAATCCAGCACCACAGCTTAACAGCCTTTTGCAACCTAATCAGGCAAGTGAGGTGGGGGTGGGGCAGACTGTCAGCTTACAGCCAATTCCCCACACCTCTGTCCCCCCAAAATCTAAAACTTTGTTGGTTTTTTGGTCCCCAACAGGCACATATTTCTCTGGAATACCTTAGGGTGCACCTGGAACTCTTCTAGGGTGCACTTTGAGAACCATCGGTCTAAGGAAATAGACAATGAAATATTTAGGAATAAAGATATACTATGACCTCAATTCACTCTCAAATGGGTCAAAAAAAAAAACGCACAAAAAACAAATCTGTGCGTAGAGAGAAAAGAAGATATACCTCACTTGGGAATCTCTTGACGATTTGGGGGGACTAGATGAAAAAGATATGAGAGTTCTTTATACAAATCTAACAACTTCTCTGTTAGTGTGAAATTCCTTCAAAACTTAAAACAAATTACAAACTAAGCAGGCAAAGTGGTTGGGGGCCATAACAGTTTGTCACTGTCACACTCGTCTCCCACCACCCAGCTCTCTCAACGCTAACGCTTGGCTGACTTATGCGTAGCTCTCTTTTCTTCTTCCCATTCCCCTGGCCCACAAAACATGCCCTTTTAAAATTTCTTGCATTTGTTTTCTCTTTTTCTTCCTAGAAAACTCCTGTTCAATCTTTAAAACCCTCTTCTGTCAAAACTTCTTTTTGTCATCTCTTACCCCTTCTCACAGGGAATGCCAATAAGCCTTCCTTATTATCTTGTTTTTATTTATATTGCTGCATGGAAAACATGTTAATATTTTTATTTTGCATTTTGGTATTAGTCATGTTACCTTTTCCTTCCAACTACGAGTGTGCGGGTCTTACATAAGGGCTGGGTCTCATTCAGCTTTCTAGCCCAGCCTAGCCTGGTGCCCTGTCCAGAGCAGAGGCTCAGGTGAATATTGTTGAAATGAATTGAAGGATCTGATTGGAGAACAGGAGCTTGGGGAAGGGATGGCACAGTGGCAGAAGGGGTCCTGAGGGAGCGACCTAGCAGTCAGCTGAGTCAGCAGAAAGACCTTTCTATGGAGCTAGATAACGATATGTCTGCAGTTGTGGCAGCGCTGTTTAGAGAAAGTTACATGGCAGGGGGACACCTGCTGGACATTCACATCCCAGGAGGGCTGGCAGGGGTTGGGTGTGTGGCAGGGACAGGGAGGCGTTGGGGGTAAAATAATGGATAGAGTAATGACTTAGGTTGGTCTAAAAATAAATTGATAGTGGGATGTTGACTAGTTAGCCTTTTTCTTTAAATGATCAGACTTCTTTTGACCAACATCACAGGAACTTGGGGCTGCACGGAAGCTCATAGGTCATTAGTCCAAACCTCACAGAGTGCTCGCACCCCTCATTACTTTGATGCCCCTGGTTTTAAGCTCAGGGGAAACTGACCCTGAATGTTAACCTTCCAAGTGGAATGTGGAATAGGAGACTGTTAACAGATCTATTTCCGTCTCACTATGTGCCCTGGGAACAGATATTCTTCGTTGTACGTGACACACTTTTCAGTCACTGCAGCTATTGATAGACTGTAGTTCAAGCAAGGCTCTTCCCTAAAGTCAGGAGACTCAGGCACAAACTGATTGGAGTCATCTGGGGTCTGGAGGCATCTGCTGATGGGGGAGCGGAAGTGAGTGCCATGGGTGCACTGGCATAGCGAGTACAGGAGAGCCCAGAGACAGCTTCGGGCTTGAGTCGCAGCCCGGTCACCCACCAGCTGTGGATGGGGATAGTCAGTGTACCCACCTCAAAGGGTATTTGTGCAAATTGAGTGAGTCAATGCATGTCACATCATTAGTGTAGTGCCTGACACATACTAAGCACTCAATAAATTCAGTTAGTAATAATAATCCAATACAAAAGTAAAAATAATCCAGCTCATTTCCTGATGTGTTGCTTCTACTCCATGAGCCCTTCCGAGCTGGGGCTGTGTCTGATTTACTGGTGACACCCCTCACCCTCTCTACGTGTGGGTGCAGAGAAGGTGTTTGGTAAATGCACTTCTCAAGCTGCGTTAGATGCACCATCCTTGTAGCCTAGATCTCATTTCCAGGAAGAGCACTGTGTCTGTCTGGTCCACAGCTGCATGCTGAGCACCTAGTATGGCTACTGGCACACAGAAGGCACTTAGACATTTGTTGACTAGTGGAGGAACACATAAGGGGGGCCGTAAGCTTGGTTTCTGAGAGGTGTCCACAGAAATGTCACGTGCATACTCTACAGCCTGGCCAGGGCTGCTGGCCACTCTGGGGCTTTGTTTTGAGTAACGCTGACAACACGTGAGAGCAGCCACCAATTCTGAACACTCACAGTATACCAGGTTAGTCTAGGAGCAGGTTTATTAGGAGAGATTTTTGCAACTGGACAGATCTGGGTCAGAATGCCAGCGGCATCATTTGCTAGCTCGACAAGCTCTCTTGCCTCTTAAACCACAGCGTTCTCATCTGTAAAAGGGAACTGATGACTACTTCCTGCATTGCTTAGAGGATTGAGTGAGGTAGGGTTGCGATACAGCCTGGCTCTTGGCTCCTAGTAAACACACCAGATAGCCATTCTTATGACGAAGATGACGACGATGTCAGCAATTGGTCGGTAGAGATACCCAATCTGCTATTAAGTCACAGCCACATTTCTCCTACCTATCCGACGATTTATCATGAGAACTTGTTTCCCAATTCTCAAATGCTTCTAAACATGACATGTGCTGTTTTTAAAATGGTCCCAACCCGGTAATCCTAGGCAGTGCCCTTGGCAAACGAGCTCTTGATGAGCTCATGGTAGGTTTTATTGATCAACTGGTTTCTAAGCCCCATGGAATCTGCTGTTTTATAATCTGTTCAATAATTTCTTCAGAAATCAGTGCCTGTCATTGATTTTTGGATATCTGCTTCCATCTGATTGCCATCTCCTTTCTGGCCTCTCTAGTCTTTTTGTTTCCCCAAAGGTGCCAGGTCCAGGTCTTCGATGGCAGCTCCACAGACTGAACCATGGACTGTGGGACTGTGTTTCCTTGACCTTTAAACTCACGGAAAGCAATGTTCTCTTACTAGCTCCTTATTTAGGTCAGATCCCAAGCTGTTGGAGCAGTCTTTTTCCCCCACTAGGATGGTGTGTCGTAGACACGAAGCGAGCCTAGGATTCCTGGAGTCACTGCAGGTGGCCTGATACCAAAACCCACACAGGGAAGGCAGAGCTGAGAGAGAGTAAGTCAAGATTCAGCAGAACCTCAGAACCAAGCTCTTCCAGAAGTCAATCCTTCCCCTGGACCTTTTAATTCTGTAAACCAACAAATCTCATTTTTTACGTGACCCCCTTGGAGTTGGGGTTCCTGTCAACTGCAACAAAGAGTCCTAAGAAATAGATTTTAAACATACACCCTAAAACAAAAACCTCTGAATGATGTTTTAAGACTTAATTTTGAGAGGCCCTTGGAGTTTTGGTTTGGGGCAAATTATTTGAGGATTTATGCCTTTCTGACCATATCTTTGACCCTTTCTACCATTCCTAGGTGTTTGTTTCTCGACCCTGGGTCCCTTCTTACATATATTATAAGATTTTCAACATCTTGACCCTGAACCCATGAGTATGTTTTTAAAAATGTGTTTTGTGATAAAAGTGTCCCATTTTGCCACACATCTCTTACATGTAGAAATGTAGAACGATGGGAGGGAAGAACTCCACTGATGTACACCCCAAACAAAACCAGTGATCATTTCTCCAAAATTCTTTCTCCACTTGTCTTGTCCTTGTGTAGATTATTGGATTACATACTATAAATAGTTTGCTACCTTGCTTCAAATTGTTTTCTGCAGAGTTAATACCCGCGCATGACATAAACTTGAAAAGATGCCCAGTCTTGGAAGGGGTTCTCTCTCAGTACAAAGAGAGTTGCCCCATTCCTCTTATGTGGATGCACCAGAGGTGAGTTAAGCAAACTCCTTTTGTTGGACACTTAGCTTGTTTGCAGGCTTTGTGCCATTATGAGCCAATGCTGCCCGTCTTTGTGCATGGAGCCTTTGTGCTAGTTCCAAAGGATGATCGGTCTGAAAAGAAAGAACACGGTTAAATGGCAGAAACGCTTTTTAGAACCACTGATGCCATTGTGGAATTACCTTTCCGAAGGACGGCTACATTTGCTGCTCCCTCCAGTAGCAAATGAAAACGTTGTGCTCTTTTTTCTTCTTCTTCTTCTTCTTTTTAATGTTTGTTTGGCACTGAGATCACTGCCTGGCATATAGTAAGTGCTTAATATGTTAGATGTTATTACTGCCGCTACTATTATTTCTCCCTCTTACTCTCCTCACTTTTTTCTGCCTCATTAGTATAATTTAAGAACATAGTGTCAGTCTTTCAATCATGCAGCCCTCCCTGCCAAGCCCGCAGACTCTGATCTTGGAAATATATATATTTTTCTCTGAATTGTAAGATATATTCCTCTTCCCTCTCAGGAGTAATATCAGACATAATTCTGAAAAGGAAAAAAAGAAACAGTGATTCCTCCCTTGGGTACGCTGCAATCTAAAATATACCCAAGTTTCTTGTTGTTTCCCACGTTAAGGACCTAATCAAAATCCCAGGTCCTTCGCACAGAGCCTGGCACAATGTCAGTACTTCATTTCTAAATGAATGAATGATTGTTGGGCTCTTTGATCAATACCTCCTCTAGCCAACTATAAGCTCAATGAGGAATGGGCCCATTATTTAAAATTATTATTTCTTTCTAAGCAAAAACATGTATTGGGTATTTGTTAAAGAAATGAATGGATAAATCCAGGTGTTGGGATTGCTAACGGATTCCCAGGGACCATGTGCGGTCACTGTACTAGAAACTCTAGGGATGGGGTCGGGCTTCTGAACTTGACATACCACCCCTGGTGATCTTGTTATAGCAATCTTTACGGGAGAAGATCATGGATCAGTGTTGGGGGACCACTGGGATTTCTTATCCCACTAGCCTGTTACATTTTTTTTTATTTCTAAAGTGGCCTCCTGGCTGCTCTTTGGGCGATCTTATCTGCGAGTACACACTATTTCATGCTGATAAGTCACCCTGACTCTCCCGCAGGTCCCCTGGCTTTAATCCTATTAATAAACCTGTCCCCTGGCCTCTGAGGATGTGCCCTTTATATCTTGCCCGTTAAGGCTGCAGCAAACAGCTTTTCCAAGCATCCTGCCACAACTCAGTTTTATTACAAAGTTTTCTTCTCTTTTGGAGAAATAGACTTGATGCCTGTGATTTCAATCACCGGCTCTTGCTGGCCAAATGGCTCATCCAGTGTCTTTATGGGGCCCTAGTGATTCCACCGCATTGTGGAAGTAGCGGGCTGGGAGGGAATTGGCACTGGGCCATCCCCTTTGACGTGGGGAAGGTGTGCTGGGCTTGTTACAGGAGTTTAAATCCGTAAGCGGGTACTGTTATTACACTTTTCAGGTGAAAAAAACTGAGGTTAGAGAGATGAAGCAAATGGTCCAAGGATATGAGTTAGCAGTGTTACTGGTTCAAAGTCTGTGTGCTCAATGCTTCAGGGCCAATATTCAGAATGTCAGAGTCTGGAGCAAGGAAAGGTTTATTGATTGAGAAGTTGCCTTAGAGGTTACTCAAATTCATCTTCCAACAGCCCAGAATTCAGGCTTCTTTTATGTCAAAGGAAGGGAGAAGGGTCCGGGCAAAGGGTGCTTGATGGCCACAGGCATGTGGGTGCCACAGGGATTCAGGGGAAGTGTGAAATCTGTGAATCTCTTTCTTGAAGGTCTGTTGACCCTTGCTGCTCTGAGTCTGGATTTGAGGCTCCTGCATGTAGTTGATAAAATCATTATTTCCCCACCACTTCAGGAGAGGCACCTTCTGGCAAGGGGCTGTTCTTCTAAAGACTCAAGCCTCAAGCAGAATTCCTCTAGTAATTAGCATGCCAAGCATTTCACTCTGCTACAGCAAGACTATGCTGCATCTCAGGATTTAAACCGAGGTCAGTAAGATTCCAAAATCCCAGCATGGAGCCCGGGGAGGGTTCAGAATGTGCAGATGGAAATGGGGCTGGGCACGGTGCCAGAGGACCGGATCTGTCCTGGAGGAGATGGACCCATGGCCAGAAGGGGCTGAGTGGGTGGGCTGGGAGGGGTTCCCTGAGGCTATCACCCCAGTATTAAAACCCATAAAGGGCTCCTGAGACTTGGCTGTGGGAAGGAAAGAACCACTGAAAGCACTTGGGCAGCAGATCTGCAGGCTGCTCCAGATCATAATTGGTCACCAGCTAAGCATGCCATTTAATTCAGTCATTCAACAAACGTTTATTGAGTTTCCTCCTGTTTTCCGGAAGTGCCGGGATGCCGGGAAAACAAGGTGGAAAAGGTCCCTACTATTTTGGAGCACATATAATACTACATTAATAATCATAGTAATCATCGCAACCAACAGTCATTGAGCACTTAAATGCTAGGCGCTGTTTTAATTACTTTACATATATTAATACATTCAACTTAACAACCACCCTCCGAGGCAAGTACTATTATTATCTCTATTTTACTATCAGCACGTGAGAGGTTCTGCTGGGACTGGGACCTGTGACTATTGGCTTCCATAGTCTGTAATATGATCCCCTGGACTCTGTTCCCTCCCACTTGGCCACAGGCCATTTTCCTCAACTTTGTTCAGTAGCTTTTGATAACTTCCAGTTTCATTTACTGTGTTTGTGTGTTCTTAATTGTTCTCACAGGCATTTCTTAAAGAGTCTGCTTTTAAAATGTAAAGCATTTAATTGGCCTCTGCGGTGAAAAGGCAAGCACCTGCGTTTTGTAGAATGTCATCTGTATGCAAATTACCAAACAGTCTCAGAGTTTTTCTGCCCCGTGGAATTCGTGGAATTCGGGGCTGCAGGGAAACCCACTCCTAGCTTCATCGCCGACTTCCCCTGCTCCCCGACTTCCCCTGCTCCCGTGATCTGACAGTGATCTGGCATCTGTTGAATTGCTCGATTAACTGTGACTCATTTTTCTTTTCTTTCCTCCTTAGTCCTCAGCCCCTTGAAGTTGACCAAGACATATGAGGCAAGGGACCGGCCCTGGAGAAGTCCACAGTTTAGCTTAGGGGTCCACAAACTTTTTACACAGGGGGTCAGTTCACTGTCCATCAGACTGTTGGAGGGCCGGACTATAAAAAAAACTATGAACAAATCCCTATGCACACTGCACATATCTTATTTTAAAGTAAAAAACCAAAATGGGAACAAATACAATATTTAAAATAAAGAACAAGTAAATTTAAATCAACAAACTGACCATTATTTCGATGGAAACTATGGGTGCGGATGCATCCTGTGCTCCTCTCACTGACCACCAATGAAAGAGGTTCCCCTTCCAGACTGGGCGCCTGGGAGAACTGCTGGTCTCTGCCCCTGTGACTTCCCGGTAACAGCGTGGTCCCTCAGAGGCGGGCTTTTCAGGCTCAAGCCCCGCTTCCGCTGGGGGCGGGGCGGGGCTGAGGGCATCTGAGTCGGCTGACTTTCATCTGGAAGATCCTGCTCCTCTCTACATTTCAGGGCAGGTGTGGTGCTATCTTTGTAAGGGATGAAACTTTGTTATGAGGATGATAGCATCTCCTCTGTGTTGTGACAGTGCAGGGATGCCTGCCTTTACCCCATTCTGTCTGCAATCTGATGACTCTTTCGTGCTCATGGGCTCACGCCCTTCCTTTTCAATCCCGCCAACACTGGCCTGACTCTGGGCAGAAAGAAGCAGCCCTGTCTTCCATCCAATTGCACTCACCTACACACCTAGCCATCCTGGAGTTCCAGGCCTCTGGGAGAGGCCGTCTAAGGCAGGGAGAAGAGTGGGGTTTGGGGACCCAGCGAGCCTAATTTGGGGTCCAAGACCTGCTGCATCTTACTTTATGATCCACCCTTGGTGAGTTACCTAACATCTGACTCTCAGTATCCTCCTCTTTAAAAGAAGTGCATTGCCATTGCCCTTGTCGGATTGGATGAAGGTTAACAACGAACACATGTATCTGTTCCAAAGTATTCACTGAGCA
Source organism: Rhynchonycteris naso (assembly GCA_037038555.1). NCBI lineage: Eukaryota > Metazoa > Chordata > Mammalia > Chiroptera > Emballonuridae > Rhynchonycteris > Rhynchonycteris naso. The sequence continues at coordinate 186,262,683 of CM073000.1, read as the reverse complement.
CCTTTTATATGTCACAGAGTGTGTTAGGCACAGGAGTTTAGTGAGCGAGCCAGAAAGCTCGTGCCCGCATGGCATTTGCAGTTTGGTAGGGAGACGCTGAAAGTTGAGATTACAATGAGATTGCAATCACCTGTGGCTCAGGTCCAGCTGCGGACTCCACAGTACCCAGGAGGTGCTGTGCAGTGAAACCCGATGTGGAGTTGGGGGATTTTAAAAGTAACCAGAGTGGATTGAGCTGATGTGGCAAATCCACTCTTACTGCCTCTCTTTAATTTTACCCATAAAAATTCTGAGTAAAATATAACAAGAGAAAAGAAATGTGACGGAGCTTGGAAAAAGGAAAGGAGAGGCCTCAATAGTAGGTATAAGGAGGAAACGAAAAGTTTGAGTGATGAACAGGAGCTGCATCTGGACAGCCCGGGTGTCTCCCGTGAGTGTGGAGCTCCTGGCTTCATGCAGAACTTACCCGTCAGTGAAATGGGTGCTGGAAACGCTCCACTTGCTGGCTTAGGTGTGTAGCAAGCAAATGAGCTTCTGTCTGGGGTCCTGGCTCAGAAAAGCGTCCCCTGGAGAGGAGCTAGAATCACATGAGGCCCTGTGTGTGGGTGCAGGTTCTGACTTTGCCTATCACACAACTTGGGAACCCTGAGTGGGGGAATCCACATAAAAACTGGTCCAAAGGACTGTGGTGGGGCTCACCTTAGACCACCCAGGGAATACCTTGCAGCCCCAGGGCCTTTGTACAGGCTGCTCCCCCACCAGGGATACTTGTTTCCATCCCTCCATGTTCATCTCATTCCAAACTGCTTCAAGAAACAGTTGCTTGCCTCCAATGTCACTATCCCAGAGAGGCTGCCTCTGACTTCCAAGGTTAGATCAGAGCCCCCATTATGCTTTCCTGACTCACTCCTTTTCTCTTTTATACGCCTTACTACAAGTGCAACTTAATAACTATGTAATTATGTGTTACATGACTGCCTCCCAACTATATTGTTAGACTGTAAAAGGAGGAATCTCATACATCTGTCTTCTTAACTACATGCTGCTATTCAGTGCCATGTGCCTGGTGCATAGCCTGTGCTCAGAAAATAGGTACTGATGGAATGAATGAACGAATGAATGATTTTGTCTGTCCTCAAGGACTGTATCCACTAACCCCTATCTTCTACCAACCCCAGCTGGAACTCAAACAGTAACAATCTTATGATTGTGTATGTCTTCATGCTTTGTAGTTACTGCAGGATGAAAATATCCAGTTCCTCTGCTAGCCTCCCACCACAGGGGTGCTCAGATTTCACTGTCCATGAGCGTCGCCTGCAGGACTTGGTAACACACGGTGCCTGGGTTCCAGCCTCAGAGCTTCTGATTCAGCAGGTCTGGGCCAGGACCCGAGAGACTGCATGCAAACAAGTTCCCAGGTGAGGCTGATGCTGCCATTTTGTGGACCACCCCTTGCCAGCCATTACTGCACAGCATCATCATTTTGGTTGGTTTGGTTTGAAAGCAAGAGTTATAAAATATAACACCAATGACACTACTGTAGTCTTATGTCTTGAAACCGGCATAAATGAGAGATGAACGTAACCCATGCCTCATGATCCACACGTGTTCTTCCTGGGAAAGGTGGCCTCCCCGTTTTTCCGATGAGTGGGGAGAAACTGGACTAGTGATGAGCTTGGGCTCTGCAATGGCAGCTTCAGGGCTCCAGCCCAGGCAGCACCCCCAGCTGGCACGGGAACTCATGGCGCTTAGGTGACCTCTCTGACTCAGTTTGCGAATCTGGAAAATGGGATGAATTGCAGGACCTGCTTCATAGGGTTGTTGAGGACTTCAGGTGCCTGACACGTAGTAAGTACTGCCAAAGTGTCAGTTCTAAATATGGGGAATGAAAGGGAGACAGCCAGTCCCTGTCTTATGATGGTTCAACTTATAATCTTTCAACATTGCGGTTTTGTGAACGTAGCATTCATAACAATTACACGAGATATTGAACACTTTATTATAAAGTAGGCTTTCTGTGAGATGATTTTGTCTAACTGTAGGCTAATGTAAGTGTTCTGAGCACGTTTAAGGGAAGCCAGGCTAAGCAATGATGTTTGATAGGTGAGGTGTATTAAATGCCTTTTCGACTTCTGATGTTTTCAGCTTACAATAGGTTTAACAGGATGTCACCCTGTTGTCAGTTGACGAGCATCTATAATAAATAGTATGTGTCAGGCATCCCCTTCATTGTTTCATTAAAGCCCTCAGCAATGCCAAGAAACAGGTGGCATTACCTCCTTCTATTTCGGTGACACCAGCCCTTCCAGGGTCTGCGAAAAGCAGGCCCCTTGGAGAGACTTGACGGTCCAACAACATCAGAACGTGGGTCCCCTCCATCCTGTTGGCCTAGAGGTGTCTTGTCTCGTTTCCTTCCTCAGTTTCCTCTCTTCCCACCTGCGCCTCGCTGCTCTGAGGTCCTCCTCCAGCCACCCGGAGGCGGCAGCTCCATCCTTGCTCACTCATGTCGAAGGACGGGACTGACACAGAAAAATTTCAGAGGTGCTTCAGCCAGGAAGGCTGTGCTGTCCATCACGCTTAGCAAGTGACAGACTCCGGGCTCCCCCCTGGCCCCCCGCCTGACCATGATGATGCTCCCCAGGAGAGCCACACAGGCAGGACCAGAAGCTTGTAATGGCCTAGATTCCCACCTTTAAAGCAGCTTCGCCAGCAGCTGCCTGACTTGCATGGAAACAAGCCTCTGGCTCCTGTCCGCGGGCAGGACCTGGCTTTGGTCTCTCTTTTCCAAGTGGAGCCTGAGTGGAAGTGACAGCGTCTGCCAGTCACGGTGGCTCTGACCGACAGGCTTTGAGTTGGCTGAGGGTCCTGTTTAAGACTGGTCTGGACAAAATGATTTTGAAGGTGTTACTGGAAAACATCTGGTGAGAACGGGGCTGAGCAGCAGGCTGCTTAGACCGGGGTGTTGGCCTGGCTGCTCCTAGCTCTGTGGCCTCTAATGAATCGCCTGCCAGTGCTGGAATTTCAAGGACCCCTGGAGGGTGACACTGCCCTGGCAGGGAGGCAGATACCCTTCCTTGATTGGGGGGCTTTATGCACCTCCCTCAGGGTGTGGATTGTGAGTTCTAAAACATTGCTGGCGCCTGACCTGTGGTGGCGCAGTGGATAAAGCGTCGACCTGGGAACACTGAGGTCGCCAGTTCAAAACCCTGCACTGGTCTGGTCAAGGCACATATGGGAGTTGATGCTTCTAGCTCCTCCCCCCTTTCTCTCTCTCTCTCTCTCTCTCTCTCTCTCTCTCTCTCTCACTCTGTGTCTCCTCTCTAAAATGAATAAATAAAAATAAATTAAAAATAAAACATTGCTGGAGCTTCTGGGCTCATTTAATTTTTTAAACACATACTAGATTGTGTGATGCCCCATTGATGACCCTCACAACTGTATCTTGCCCACAATGTCAAGTTCAGAATGGCTGATACAACTCTGTTAGCTTGAGTTTACCCAGAAATGGACTGATGAGGTCATGGATGTGAGAACAGGTCATTCATTTGGGAAGGATCTTAAGAAGCACCCCTCTGGGGGCATGGAAGTGAATCAGGCAAGAAAAAGCAAACAGCAAAGGGTCACGGTCAAGCTTGTAATTTAGCACCCTAAGCAATTGGGGGGTGACCCTGCTGGGGAGCTCTGGGGAGGATGCAGACATGCACTTCAGAGTTGTCTTCCCAGGGCAAGGGAACCAGGGTACTTCGTCTCTAGTCTTCATCCGTCATTGACTGGGGACCTCAGAAGGTGGGGAGCATGAATCCAGTGGCATTTCTGGTCAGCGGAGGGTGGGGCCAAGGGGTTCTCAGATCCAGAGCAGGTGCAGGCAAAGTGGTGCCCATGTGGGCATTTGGAGGCCGGTGTCCTACATTGTAGAAGGGCTGCCAGGAGGGCACCATTGGCATCTGCTGTGCCTTCCACAGTCTGGCTCAGCCTGGCCTTCAGCTTTATTTCCAACACACACACACACACACACACACACACACACACACACACACACACGCACAGATGCCTCTACACACATACCTCATACACACAGCCCACATCCAGATTCACAAACAGATCCCTCCCACTCAACATACACCCCCACATACCAAAAACACACATCCATACAGCCTTCAACACAAACACACAGCCCCCACAAGCTACAATGCTATTCCCTATTTTACAGATGGGAAAACTGAGGCTCTCAGGGTGTATGAGTTATCTGAGGACAGACCCTGGCTCTCTGGCCTGTTGGCTGCAGACCCTGGCTCCTCCCACTCTTGCTCAGGTGCATTTTCCACTGGCCCTGTGAGAATGCACGTGGACTCCCTTCAAGTGCTCACTGCTGGAACCTTCATAGCTAGTTCACTAGGGCTGCTGTTTCCCAAAGTGGTTTCCTTTTCTAAAATGAAAATATCTTTAGGCCCTGGCTGGGTAGTTCAGTTAATTTGAGCACTGTCCCGATATACAAAGGTTGTGTGTTTGATCCCTGGTCAGGGCACAAACAAGAATCAACCAATGAACGCATAAATAAATGGAACAACAAATTGATGTCTCTCTCTCTCTCTCTCTCAAATCAATTATTAAAAAAAAAGACAAAACAATATCTTTCATTTTGGTAGATATATAAGCTTTTACCTCAAATATTTTCAGGAAAGTAATATTTTTGGAAAAGCATTTGAAACAAGTAAAACAATAGTTTCATTAGTTTTTAACCAAAGCAGACATTTCCCGCCTCGGTTTTCCTTACCTGTAAAATGGAGGTGTTGGGATAGGTCAGATGTCTGTGCTGTGTGTCTGTGACACCCCACTGTGAGCTTTGGGAGGTCTGGGAATCTTCGGAAATCTGTGGAAGAGAATTTTGTGTATGTATGTTTTTGAGGGGAGAGGGGAAGAGGGTCCATAACTTTTTCAGATAATTATAGTTCTGTGACCTCAAAATGTTTCTCAGTCATTGCACTAGACATTTCTAAGGACTCTTCCAGAGAATTGTCTTAAAATCTTTATGAAATATCTGCAGGTACCATAAACCCAAGGACCAACAATTATTTGTTCAGTGTCACAGTAGGAGAGTGGGAAAAGATGTTCTATCTTGTGTATTTTATAGCTGACATTCAATAGTTGTATCAGTTGACAGAGATTTTAGTTGTTAAAACACAGGCTGATGAGAGTTTAGTATAATGGACATTTCTGTCCACTGCTGGGCCCACAACATGGGAATGTAAAGGGTTATGGAAATCTCTGGCATAGAAAAAGTATTGTATACGTATCAAGATCATCTTGGCAGATCCCTAAAACTATATAATAAAACCTGACACTTATTACTGATATAGGACAACTGGAATCTGAAAATGCACTTTTAAAACAAAATGCCCCCCCATCTATACCAAACAACAGCTAACCAATATTACACCTGTTGATGCAGAGAGATACTAGTGCGTTTCCACTGAATGTGGAAAGAAACTACTCTCTGTCATTATTTACAAGTGCTTTGGATTGCTCTCTAATGCAGTTATGGAAGAAAATGAACTAAGGATAAATATTGGAAAGAATATGGCAAATAATCATTGCATAAAATGATAGGCATAGACAAGTCTACATGGAAAATCTCACAGAATCAACTGAAAACTATTAGCGTCAATAAGAGAATTCAATAGTTTGTCCGAATTTTTCCTTTTCTTTACCAACACTAATCTGGTAGAAAACAAAAATCATTTTAAAAGATTTCATTGAGAGCAGTCACCAATAATATAAAGCACCTAGCTATAGGTAATCGATTTTCAGGACATACTGGAGTATATTTATGAAATGTACTAAATATTGTAAAAAGCCACTAGATGTGTTCTACAATGGGATGGCCCAAATTTTAAGCCAGTTCCTGCTAACCTATACATTTAACGTTAATCTTTAAATTTAACAAATTTTTATGTGACAAAGATGATTCTAAATTTCATCTGTATGAAGAAATATGTGAGGACAGAGTTCCATGAGTGAATTTTGTGCCTGCATTTTAATCTACTTAAAATGTTCTTTAACAGGTTTTTTTTTTTTTTTTAATTCATAGAGTGGTACCCAACTAGCACTTTAAGAAACAAACCCATGGAAAATAGAAAGAGAGTGGACATTGTGAGTGGCTGTACTGAGTTCCCACTGGCTTTGTGCTTTTAGCAGAGTGGGGATCCCAGTGTGGCTTGTAGCACTTCTCATGTATGACTAGAGAATTTCTGGAAATAGTCCCTCACTTCTTAACAGGCTGGTAAAGTCACTGATGCACCTAAAAATGGGTATCATTTACACAGAGGGGGCCTTCTTAGGCCTAGTCACTTGCCCCACTCCCATGTCCTTCACAAACTTACCCAAAAGTTGCACACAGGAAACTGTAGCCCATCTCCGGTCTGACCACTGGCAGCCAGCGCTTGGCTCTGTGGATTCTGATCAGGGGATGTGGGAAACGGTGGTGGGCTTTGTCTCACGTCTCTTCCTAGGGATGGTTTTGAGTCCCATGATTTAAGGAGGAATATTGGGATTAAGTGACCCAAAGTAGGGACACTAGTTTTCAGGACAAGGGGAGGCTGCTTAGCATTCTTCATAACTAGCTCAGCCACTCAAAGTCAAAGAAATCAGAGAACTCCATGTCTAAAGATGTTCTAAGATGTCAAGACCTCTCTTGTAAAAATTTCCCCATAGCATTCATGCAGTGCTTTTTGAACACCTACAGCAAGGTACACATGGTACCACTTTGTTTATGTACTTATCTAAGTCACTTTCCCTCAGTTATATATAGACTCTCTGTAGGCAGGGGCTTTGTCTCTCTTGCCCATGACTGACTCTTCAGTGGTGTCAGTAGTGCTTGACATGTGGTGAGGCCCCAGTAGATGTTTACTGAATAACTAGAAATGAAAAAGAATAGTTATTACCTGTAATGGGAAAAGGGGGGAATGAAATCATTACAGGGCAAGGGGATAGGTCTCCAATAAAGGCATGCACAAGTTACAAAGAAATATAAGATAGAGTGCCTGACTAGGTGGTGGCGCAGTGAATGAAACATCGGACTGGGATGCAGAGGACCCAGGTTTGAAACCCCGAGGTCGCCAGCTTGAGCGCAAGCTTATCTGGCTTGAGTGTGGGGTTGCTGGCTTGAGCATGGGATCATAGACATGACCCCATGGTCGCTGGCTTGAGCCCAATGGTCGCTGGCTTCAAGCCCAAGGTCGCTGTCTTGAGCCCAAGGTCGCTGGCTCCAGCAAGGGGTTGCTCAGTCTGCTGAAGGCCTGTGGTCAAGGCACATATGAGAAAGCAATCAATGAACAACTAAGGTGTCGCAACAAAGCTTGTCTCTCTCCCTTCCTATCTGTCCCTCTCTCTGACTTTCTCTCTCTATAAAAAAAAATAATAATAAAAAAAAAGAAAAGAAAAAGAAAAAAGAAATATATGATGGATTTTCACAAGGGATTTCTGAGGAAGCCTCACCAGGGATGTGGTGCTTGATCTGATTCTTAAAGGAGAGTGAGCGTTTGTTAGATGAATAAGGTAGGGAAGGCATTCCTGCAAGAGAGTTATTAGGGGCTGAATCGTATTCCCCCAATTCGTATATTAAAGTTCTAACTCCCAGTAACTAGGAATGCAACTGTATTTGGAGATAGGGCCCTTAAAAGCTAACTAAGTGTAAATTAGGTCATAGGTGGGCCCTGACCCAATATAGGAAGAGGAGGTTAGGACGCAGACATACAAAGGGAAGACCATGTGAAAGTGCGGGGAGAAAATGACCATCTACCAGCCCAGGAGAGAGGCCTCTGAAGGAACCAACCTGTTGTGACCCTGACCTTGAACTTCCAGCCTCCAAAACTGGCAGAGAATACATTTGTATTGTTCAAAGCCGCCAGCCCGAGGTGCTTTGGTTTGGCAGTCCTAGCAGCCGGTACAAGGGATTAGCATGTGCAAAAGGGAATTGGTGGGAGAGAGCATGGCTTCTTTGGGAGCTCAGTCTTTTGTTCTAACCATAGGAAATAGCGGTACGAAGGGGGCTGGCTGGTGAAGAAAGAAGGAAGGTCAGGGCTGGGTGAAGCCGATCTGGGTGAAGCAGCCTGGCACGGGGCACTAGGCAGTGCTGGGCCTGGTGGGCCGGCGAGCACGGGCATCGTCCATGGGCACAGATGCCTGTTGAGGCTAGCTGACATACACCACATAGAATTGGGGTCCAGGTGTTGCCAGAGTGCCCTGCTTTTCAACGTAAGTCAGAATCTGCGTTTTAGTGTATAATCTTATAATTGTTAAATGTTGGCAATTAACTTAATATTTTTAACTTTGTGTAGGTCATAAAAGATATACACTAGAAGGAGCCTGAGGGGTGCCTATTAATAATTCCTGAACCAGCTCAGGACCAATTCACAAAGGATGCTGCGTGTATGCTAAGGAATTTACGTTTTTCTTATTTGGTATGGGAAACAGTTGGTGGATCTTGATTGAGATCAGTGACTTGAACTCACATTGGTGGTGGTTTAGGCCAGAGCTTGGCAGGCGTTTTCTTAAAGGGCCAGATAGTAAATATTTTCTACTTGGTGGGCCACATGGTCTCTTGCCACTGCTCAACTCTGTGGCATTAAAAGCAGCCATAGACAACATGTCAGCAAAGGGGCATGGCTGCGTTCCAGCAAAACTTGAGTCACAAGAACAAATGATAGGCCCGATTCGGTCCATGAGCTGTAGTTTGCTGACCCCTGGTTTAGAGGGCTGGTGGGGTCCGGGGTCGGGGCGGGTATCAGTGCACAGAGTAATCTAGCTAAGAGATGAACTGACTCTGTGGTTCAGTGGAAACGTGGAGGCTGGGAGAGACTCGAGGGCTATCTAGCAGGTTAACAATGTCGGGACGTGCAGATCTGATGAGCCAGTGAGGTGAGAGGAAGAAGAACTACAGATAAAGCCCCACTTTCTCACTTGACTGAGGGGTCTATTTGAACCCCTCAAGTGCCCACAACCTCCCAAGCCAGCTTATTCTACTTTGGGGTTACCCCGACGAAATCTCTCCCTCCTATGGACCCTGGCCTAAGGGTCCTTCTTAGATCACAGGTGTCCCTAAAATGGTCCTGCCCTGCCACTACAGTGAACATGGAAAACTTCGTCATGAGAAAGTTTAGCATCTGCTGCCTTCAGGTTATTAGTCTCTGGCTCCTGGTCTTGGGATATGAAAATGGGTCTCCAAGCAATTAGAATAACAAGGCACTCTGTGGGGATCAGGGCGCGTTAGGACATGGGATGCCAATTACTGAATCTCTGTAGGTCCCCACTTTCCGGAACAGTGTGGGAAACATGCTAAATTGTACTCTGAGCAGAGCGGCATGGTCTGGCCTGAAACACCTTCGCCAGGCTCCTGGTCATGCCTGCATAACCAGGAAGCCACTTTGACGTGCTCCGGGTGCCCACAGGAGCCACCACGGGGCATCAGGGGAGGCTGGACTCTCTCTCCCTTTTCTCTGCCAGAGCCCACAGATGCCTTGCGAAGCAGGAGTGCTGAGGAGGGTGAGCACCAGCACCTGTGATGGAGCTAATGCATTCTGCTTGCAGGTCTACAGTGTCTGCTACAGCTGCTGCTGGGAGGTGTGGGCAGAATGGTTCCCAGGCACTTAACAGGGAGAGGAGGAAGGGATCTCCAGCCTGGCATGCAGGGGGCTGGGCTGCCGCTGGCTTTAAAGAAAGTGGCATAATGGAATGTTGAATGGCCCTGGAAGATGATGAACATCTATGTGGTGATCAGACCGTATTTATCTTGAGATCCTCCGTGTGTGGTCCTACAGCCAGAGGTGAGGAAGACCTTGAGAATGAAGGAGCCTGATGGGGAATATGAAGAGAGTGGGAGAAAGGAGATCATGTACTGGGCTCTGTGGCGGTCAGTGGACTGACCCATCCACACTTGTTTTGTCATTGATTCCTCCCAGTACCCTTAAAGCTGGGTATTATTAGGATGCAACATAATTAAAAATGAAACTTGGAGTTGGGTATGGGTCAGATAAATCTAAATTGAGGTCTGGATGTGTGGGTCTGTGCTCCCCAGTTATCTTTGTGCAGCTTTGTGTAGAAGGAAGTGTTCTTCAACGAGGAAAGTTTGGGTGTCATGGTTGACATGAGAGATTCGGGATCGGAGGGACCCTCTGTGGTCTGCTCCTCAGCCCCACTGTATGGGCTGGGTCTGGGTTGTCCAGAGAAGGAACAGTTCTTTGTACAAGCTGAAGGGGGTCTCGTGATGCACAAGCAGTGTTGCTATGTGCCAGTGTGATGGCGGGGTTAGTGTGAGAAAGTACAGTGCCCTCTTCTGGTAAAGCACAGGTTGGTTCCCACTCAGTGACTCCAGAGTGAAATCATACCATTTGGCTCCGCAGGGGTGTTAGGTAAGGCAGTTCTATCACAGATGATCAACATTTCCTCCCCTTCTAGGAAAACTAAGAACCAGCACCACATCCCCTGATCTACTAACCAACCCTGTTGGTTGAACTCCAGTTGTTGAGCTAGCGTCTTGGACACTGAAGCTGACACATGGTATAGGGCAGAGGTCCCCAAACTACTACCCATGGGCCAAATTGCGGCCCCCTGAGGCCATTTATCCAGCCCTCACCGCACTTCCGGAAGGGGCACTTCTTTCATTGGTGGTCAGTGTATGGAGTACTGTATGTGGCGGCCCTCCAACGGTCTAAGGGACAGTGAACTGGCCCCCTGTGTAAAAAGTTTGGGGACCCCTATACCATAGGGTCTTCTAAGAGGCAGTCACTAGCAGCCAGAGAGATAGGAGGCACGTGCTTAAAAGCAGATGACTGAATCCGCTCAAGTGGTCACCTGTGGGACTGGAAAAGGGTCCGTGGTGGAGAAGGTGGGCTGTTGGCCTGGGACTTGTAGCATAGGTGAGTGTAGATAGGTGGGTGGGGGCCCATTCCAGGTGGGGGCACAATGTAGTTGGGAGAGCAGTGGTCTGGAGGTGGGGTTGGACAGGTGCAGAAATTCACTGGCTCCTTCTCTGTGTATGCCCTGCCTCGCATAACTTTGTAGCTCCTTGCGTTTAAGGAATGGAGTATATTTCCCTGCCCCTTAACTTTGGGTTTGGTCACACAGAAAACTACTTTGGCCAACAGAATAACATGGGAGTCACCGAGTGCCGGTTCTGAGCCTATGCCTTAAGAAGCCTCTGTGTTCCTGCCTGCTCGCTTGCGTCTCTGCCATCACATGAGAAGCCGATACTGGGGCTTGTCTGCCAGAGCCAGAGGACGAGGAGACGCCCAGGAAGCAGAGCCAGCCACCCCAGCCAAGCCCGGATTAAACCAGCCAGCCCAGCTGAGCCAACATTAGCTGAATTGCAGATGCATGTGTTATATAAATTCTTATTGTTTTACGCCCCTGGGACTTTGTGGTTGGTACACAGCAGTAAGCAGTATGGTAGCCACCGTTAGTTGATAGGGTTGTGAAGGAATTCACTGGCATCACCCAATTCTGAAAGGGCACGCTTGCTTCTAAAGTCTGGGTGCACATGCTTGGGGCTATTTATATTGGGCTCTTTTTCCTTCTAGTAAATGCTTTCCCAGAGAGAATAATTGATTTCCTCCAGGCCGCACAAATTGGCAGTAGAATGAGGACTAAGCTAGAACACCCCTTTCCCCCAGGCCGGAGTCCATTGTACCCAGTGACCTTCCTGTTCCCGATATTTATTCAGACCATGGTCTGGAGGTCAGGAAAACTTCTCCTTGCAGGTTGGCGAGGTCTTAGGGTCCAGCAGCCACCAACACTTGGCTATTACCCAGATTGATGTGGCCGTTTGCTGTAACATTTAGCAACCTTTCCATCAAATAAATGGTTCGAGAGGCTCCTGACACTTTCCGTATAAAAGAAAGAGGGGCTATATTCTGCAGCTTTACGAGGTTGCTCGAATAAGACCTGTTCAAGGGATCCATGTGAGTTGAGGCTCTGCGGCTGAATTGGTGGTGTTGCTCTGCAGCACACCCCTTCTGAGTTCTCTACGGGTAGACCTGTAGGGTAGAAGGGAAAAAGATAGACAACCATGTAAGCCATCTGGCTGTGTGACTCACACACGCTGATCCTTAGTCCCTTCAATCTCAGCTTTGTTATCCGCCGTTCTGTCACTCAACGGACTTCCATCATGAGCGATGAGGGGAGAAGTTGGGAGGAGGATCTTCGGAGAAAATAACAGGTTTAGTGTTAGGGTTTAAGGATTCCATCATTACCCTTCTTTCCTTTTCACTCCGTTATCTACCCTCTGTTTCCATATCCTTTCATTCTGTGAGTTTCCCTGAGAATCCCACCAGCAGGTACCCATTTCACCCCCAAAGCCTAGGCCCCTGGGCATCATCTGGGGAGCTTTTAATACAACACCATTTCCTTCTGTGGCCTTCATCTTCGTTCCTTCTCTGTGCAGTCACCCTTAAACATTCAAATGTCCATCCCCTAGACAAAACTATTTCCTGAATCCACATCTCTCCGCTTACTGGCTTTTGGTACCGATTCACTGCCACATTTTTCGAAATAGTTGCCCGCATCCCCATCGCTTTCCTCTGACTCTGTTCCAGTCACAAAGGTAGATCTGTTTTTTGAAGGTGCCAGTCACTTTCCTGCTTTTGGGGTCTGGCCATGTTCTTAAAACTTTCTTCCAGCCCGGATCTCATCTTCTTGGTCCCTTCTCACTTTTCTAGCCCCAGTTCAAGTTTCCTTCCACAATGAGAGCCCCCTTTACCGCCAGACTAGAACGATATCCACACTGTTTCTCTTTCTCACAGCACACTTTCAAATTTCCATGGCATTGGAAATTGTATGTGATGGAGTGTGCTGAGCAAGAGACAAAAGAATTAAAACAAGAACAAATCGTTAGGTTAAGCGGTAAGTGTGGCTATGTGCCCTGTAAACAAGAGTAACATTGGTTAGTGATCTAAGACTGTGGGATCCAGACAGCCCGAGTTTAAACACTATTCCTTACTGTCTGTGTGACATTGAGTGAATTACTTTACCTCTTTCTGTCTCAGCTTCTTAATTTGTAAAATGAGTAAGATAATTGTACCTTGTCTAGAGTTATTTTGAATTTTAAATGAGTTATTATATTTGCCCTGGCCAAGTGGCTCAGTGGATAAAGTGTTGTCCAACGCACTGAGGTCACAGGTTCAATGCCTGGTCAGGGCGAGAATGAGAAGCAATCAGTGAGTATGCAACAAAGTGGAACAAGTTGATGCTTCTCTCTTTCTCTCCCTTCCCCTCCCTTTCTCTCTCTCTGTCAATCAATGGGAAAATTTAAAAATATTTGATGTGTTATTATATCAAAAGTGCTTAGATCAGCACCTGCCACATAGTATTTGCTTATAATAATAATTATTAGGAAGCAAATTATAACTGGGAGAGATTCTGTGTTCTAGGGATTATTCTGTGTATTTTAATTTGTTATTATAAACACCGTGTGTTGAATCAGTAGAATTAGGCAAGCATAACCTGGTCAGCAAGACTAAATCTTTGTCAGAGAGATACTTGAAGACCCCAGCATGTTGAAGAGCAGGTGATGTTGCAGTTTTGACACTTTCACAATCACAAGAAAGAGAAAATCTTAGAAGGGAATTCAAGAGAAGTTTCTTAGTTTACAATAATGGAGATCATCCAAAAGGTTTGAACTGTGATCAAAAGGAGATTAATTGAGTTTTCTGCCTATTGTTTCTTCCAAGGGCATTGTTGCCACCAGCATATACGAACGTAAATGCTTATGAATTCATACCTGTCTTACCTTTTGGCATTGACTCATGGAGGAAATCCTTGGCTGAGTGATAATGGAGGTCATTCTGGTGACTTTTGTGAGGTGTCCTGGGTTACTAGCCACTGTGACATTCTTTCACCTTGATTGGTTTGTCTGTTTCTTGTCAGGTTACCAAAAAGTGTTGTTTTACCTGGAGAGATTATGAAATCCACCTCTTGGAATGATGAGGACAGTCAATGAGTGTAACCTGAACACAGACTCTGTCCTATGGCGGGAAAACCTGGGCTTGGAGACAGAGGGATCTCCAAGGAATCACAGATGGGAGAAGAGAATCCAGAAAGTGGGAAGAGTACAGTCAAAAGCCCTGAAGTAGGAGTGATCATGGCAGTTCAGGATCTGAAAGAGCTGCACAGCTGAACAAAGAGGGTGTTGGGGAACAGACAGGGATATGAGGCTGGACAGGAAGGGTCACAGTTCTGAAGTCGGGGGCTAGCAGGGGAGGGCTACTTTATGAAGAGCCCCTTAAATATTTCTCCTAGGTTTAAATTTAGAATGGGAAAGGGAGTCCTTTGTGAAGGGTTTAACCAGGTAGTACAACCAAATGTCACCAGGTTCATGGTCATCACTGAAGCCATTATTTACTTGTACATTGCTGGTGCTGCTCATACTTGCTTCAACTCATAGTTGCTTCACTGTAGTTGTTCATTGATTGCTTCTTGTATGTGCCTTGACCAGGGGGCTCAAGCTGAGCGTTTTACCTTCTGGAGGGGTTCCCCATTTGGAGTTAAATATGCCCATAACAATTTGAGTGTTCATGAAAAGTGTACACAAAAAGACAGAAATACAAGAGAGGTTGGAGAGTGTGTGGTGTGTGCGTTACGGCGATGGTGGTGGTGAGGCAGGGGTGGTTCGGAAAGTCTGACTCCATAGAACTGACTCCAGAAGGCAAAACTAATTCAGGCACAATTCTACAGCCTCAGAAGCCTCTCTTAGTTTCAAGTGGCAAGGACTGAAAAGACATGGAGGAGCTGAAGGGTTCTTTTCCCTTCTTGCTATTCGAAGTGTTGTCCCCACACCAATAGCAGTGGCATTGCCAGGACTGCTTGTGAGAGACACAGAATCTCGTTCCCACTTCAGACTCTGTGAATCATAATCTGCATTTGACAAGGTCTCCGGGTGACCTGTGTGCAGAGGTGAGTTTGAGAAGCACTGTTTGACAAGATCACGATGAGGAGGGAGGCCAAAAGGGTCTGTAAGATTTAGATGGTGAACGTTTCAAGGGCTTGTCAGTGTGACTTAGAGTCAATCCCAGTGCCCCTATCTGCCCTGGAAGAACTTCCTAGCCTCTTAGAACCATGTCTTCATACATTCAATGGGGAGAATAGGACGTAGCATACAGTATTCTGTGACGATTAATAATATTGCCTGCTTCTTGGTGAGAATGATACTAGTAAAACAGACATGGTCAGTGTTTATTAAAGAACCTGGTATATAGTGAGCACTGAATAAATGTTAGCTATTATTAACACACTTAGGCAGTCCTTACTATAACCACTGGAGGACAGCAGTATCCCCATTCCATAGTTGAAACCCTGCGAGGCTCAGAAAGTTGCTGAGGGCCGCGTGGCTGGGAAATGGTAGAGCCTGGATTTGAACCCATATCTCTTAGCCTCGGAGACCATATACCTCATCAACTCATAATTCTGTTCTACTATTCAGGGGCCAGGGCAGCAGCCTGCTGCTAAACCAGCTGCCCCGGAGTTGCTCTCAGCTTCCTTCCTTTTGGTCGGAAAGGCAAAACCAAATGAAACCGGAAGAAATCAAAGTGCCTGCCCCAGGAAGTGGAAGGGCAGCGTCTCCGAGCACGTGTGCCGATATTTAATGCATTCCTTTAAAACACTCTGCTCGTAAACTGTCAAGGGCAATTTGGAAACAAGTGCTCATGGAGGTGAGTGTTGGCTGCTCCCTGACACTGTCTCTTCTATTATGTATATGGTGACAGCCATACAGACTCAGCCAGGGCATGACTTATTTAAGGGGCAGCCTGGCTCCAGCTGAACTAGTCTTCAGTTCTTGCAATAGATGTTATGAGACAAAAGGGAATATGCAATTTGAGGAGGTAGTTATTTTTCTATATGTTCATTAAAAAGGGGGAATTTTCCAGTTAACCTCTGGAATGAAAGAAACATTTTCAATTAAAACTGCAGCTTAAGATATATAAAGGGAATTTGTGCTAGATTGGAAACCAAAAGTCCTGGGCTCTGTGTAGCTCAGTGTACCCCTCAGATTTCAATCCTGTTACTGTGTCTTACCAGCTGAACGACCTTGGATAAGTTGCTTTCCCTTCCTGAGCCTCAGTTTCCTTGTTAGTAAGATGGCATTCTAATTGTTCTGGGAATATTAAAAGAGATTCCACATCTAAAGAGCTTAGTGCAAAACCTGGCATATGGTCAGTGCCGAAGGAATGTTAGCTATTATTAATAACAGTTGCAGGACTGGCTTTGTGACCTGGGATAAATTAATTATTTTTAAAAAATTTATTTATTATTATTATTTTTTTTTTGAGAGGGGGAGAGAGGGAAGAGAGAAAAAGTGAGAAGCATCAAGTCATAGTTGCTTCACTGTAGTTGTTCATTGATTGCTTCTTGTATGTGCCTTGGCCAGGGGCTCAAGCTGAGCCAGTGACCCCTTGCTCAAGACAGCAACCATGGGCTCAAAACAGTGACTTTTGAGCTCAAGCTAGTGACCTTGGCATCATGTTGATCTGATGGTCAAGCCAGCAACCCTGTGCTAAAGCTGATGAGCCTGCGCTCAAGCCAGAGACCTCAGCTTTTCCAACCAGGAACCTCAGCATTCCAGGTTGATGCTCTATCCACTGTACCACCACCTGGTCAGGTCCTTTTTATTTTTTTAGATTTTATTTTTTCCAGCTTTATTGAGGCATAATTGACAAAACTGTAAGATTTTTAAAGTGTACAATTTGATTTGATATGATTTGATATGTGAAAGAATTCCCCCGTTGAATTAACATTCTATCATCTTACACATTTTACTTTCATTTTGGTAAGAATATTTTACCTTCTACTCTCTCAGCAAATTTCAGTTCTACAATACTGTGTTATCAACTAGAGTCACCAGGTTTTTCGTTAGACCCTCAGACCTTTTTTATCTTCTAACTGAAAGTTTGTGCTTTTTTTACCAGTCTCTCTTGACCCCCCATCCTGGCCTCTGGCAACCACATTTCTATTTTTTATTTGTATGAGTTTGACTTTTTTTTTATAAAATATTCCACATATAAGCATTTGTCTTTCTCTGCCTGGTATATTTCACGTTGCATAACTCCCTCCAGGTTCATTCATGTTGCAAATAATAGGATTTCTCTTTTTAAGGCTGTATAATATTCCACTGTATCTATATACCATATTTTCTGTACCAATTCATCCATCAGTAGACACTTAGGTTATTTCTGTATGTTGGCTATTGTGAATTATCTTGTAATGAATATGGGAATGCAGAATCTCTTCAAAATACTGACTTCATTTTCTCTGGACATATACACAGCAGTCGAATTGCTGGGTCATATGGTAGTTCTTTTATTTTTCTGAGAAATCTCAATACTGTTTTTTCTTGTGACTCTACCAGTTTATAGTCTCATCAAGAGTGCACAGGGTTCTCTTTTCTCCATATCCTTATCTTCATTTGTTATATTTTGTGCTTTTGAGAAATAGCCATCTAACAAGTTTGAGACAATATCTCATTGTGGTTTTGATCTGCTCTTCCCTGATGATTAGTGATGCTAAGCACCTTTTCATGTACCTGGTTTGTTTGTTTGTTTGTGACAGAGAGAGAGAGAGACAGACAGACAGACAGACAGGAAGGGAGAGAGAGAGGAGAAGCATCAATTCTTTGTTGCAGCTCCTTAGTTGTTCATTGATTGCTTCTCATACATGCCTTGACGAGGGGCTACAGCAGAGCGAGTGACCCCTTGTTCAAGCCAGTAACCCTGGGTTCAAACCAGTGACTTTGGGCTCAAGCCAGCAATTATGAGGTCATGTCTATGATCCCACGCTTAAGCGAGTGGCCCCACGCTCAAGTTGGTGAGCCTGCGCTCAAGCCAACAACCTTGGGGTTTTGAACCTGGGTCCTCTGTGTCCATTCCAATGCTCTGTCTACTGTGCCACTGCCTGGTCAGGCTCATGTACCTGTTTTATGTCTTATTTTTAAAAAATTATAAGGTAGAATAGAGATTATTGTTTAGCTCCCTTCTAAGTCAGCCATATTACATATTTTTCTTCTTAAGTCCCTTTGTCTTATGCCATTTCAGAGAGAGAAAAAAGACTATCTGTATGGAATTTATCTCTGCATATCTATCTATCTATCTATCTATCTATCTATCTATCTATCTATCTATCATCATCATCATCATCATCATTATCTATCTATCATCTATCTATCTATCTATCTATCTATCTATCTATCTATCTATCTATCTATCATCATCATCATCATTATTTATCATCTATCTGTCTATCTATCTATCTATCTATCTATCTATCTATCTATCTATCTATCTATCTATCCATCATCTATCTGTATATCTATCATCTCTCCAGTGCCCATTCCATAAGGACTCAAGGAATAATAAGAAAAAGTTTTAAAACATTTTCATTCCTTGACACTAAGCAGAGTGTAAACTTGCCATTTGAGTAGAAACTGAGTTTGTGGGCAAAACATTCTCTTCTTAGCTGTTTACAACCTTTATAAGCTCATTAGAGATCTTGACCTTGACTTACTTGCTGGAAATTTCATGGTTGTCCAATTTCCTCTCTCTCTCTGCCTCTCTGTTTGTTGACAACTTGAAAGAAGTGGGCTAAGTTTAATGAAATCCACCTCCTTATCAAACTGCATCACAAAATGTCTAAAGTCTAATTCTTTTTTTGTCCTTAGGCCAACATCTTGAAATAAAATAGTGATTAATAACACTTTTAAAGTAGGCATATTGTCTAAAATATTTTAATGAAATTTATTCTGTAGGAAGAAATAATGGAGAGATGTAATTTCCATGAGCAGTAGTCATCACAAATATCATTATGCTCCCTAGGAGGGCGAGAGGGAGGGAAGGAGAGAGAAGATGAGGAAATCATTCAAACCTGAGCGTCTGCTGTTATAAATGACAGTAATTATTCCTTGCATTTGAATACACTTATAACATGTGAAGCACTCACACACAGCCTTTCTTATTCTGTCCTTGGCTGCTTTGTGAAGATGCAGTAGTTTTCCCACTACGCAGACTGAGACTCTGAGGGTTGTCCCCTCACTGTGGCACTTGTGATAAACCAAAGAACCAGGGTTCCCACTCAGGTTCCTAGACTCCACATTTGGTGTTCTTTAAAAGAGAATGCAATGTTTCTAGTGAAAACCCGGGGTATGGTTTGCATCCTGCCTCCCTCACCCTCTAACCCTGTGCCCTGGAATCTCTTAAAAATACACTATTTAGTAGACAGAATAGCCCCATTAACTGAAAACTGCCCCCAGAAAAATTAACCGCATAGCTAATTTTCAGAAAGATGGAACACATTTTATTTCAAAACTTTATAGGGAAAAAATATCTTCTTTTGATTCAGTGAGCACGCCAAACTCTTCTAAGGCCTGAGCATCTTATGGTTAAGGGCATTAGCTGTTTTTTTAAAATTCCAAGAAATCTCTCTGCTTTTTTTGAGTTCCCTGGCTACTTCTATTCTGAATAAACAGACGTTTGCTGAACTGGTGCTGCTCTCAAAGTCAATACTCCCGTCTTGCAGAGGAAGCCTCTTCGCTTTCTTCATTTCCCTTGTGCCTTTCCAGTTTCTTGCTGTGTCGGCATGTGTATTAGTCTAGAGCAGTGCGACTTAGTAATTAATTGATTATTTCATTCAGTCAACTATGTTAAAGTAGGAGGATTTATGACTTACTTCTCGGAGACACATTCCTGTGGCCAGCCTGCTTCTTGGGCAGAAGATCAGAGATGCTGGGAGCAGCTCCCGCAGTTTGAGAAAACCAGCGTGGCAGCTCCTGTCCCAATGCAGCACGTCTGGGACTCTATCCAGGACTCTCTAGCTGCCAGCTTATCTACCTGCTCTAGGGGAGGTAGGGAGGAGGGCATGGGGGAGTAGAGAAGAAGGAGGAGGAAGAAGAGGAAGAGGAAGGGGAGGAAGAGAGGGAAAGGGAGAGAGAGAGGAGAGAGAAGAACATCAACAATAGAGAGAGGGAGAGAGAGAAGAAGGGGGGGCATGAGAAGGGCAGGAATGTGTAGCATCTCCTCCTCAGATTCCTCCAAAGGCCTTTCTCCTTCCCCTTGGGTGTCCTGCTTTGCATTCACAGCAGGTCTGTTTACTGGGCTTTCTGTGCAGAGAGAATGTATATTTTTAATGCAGCATTTATATTCTTGCAGAGTGAAGGTAGTCCTAGGTGGATGGATGGATATATATATATATATATATATATATATATATATATATATATAGTGTAAATAAATTTTCTCATCACTTTAACTGCAAGCCAGAGTATATATCCTGAACAAAATTGCCTCCATCTCCCATTCCCTCTCCTCCTCCTTTTTTTTTTTTTTGTAAGGCTCATGTTTGTTTGTTTATCTGGTCAGTCTGTTGGTCAAGGAAAGAGGAAATAGAATCTAGAAGACTGAATTCTGTTTCTTAAAAGAAAATAGATGTTAAGCCTAAATAGTATTTTGGGAAATGCAGAGAAGGGCGTTCACATCTGCAGCCCATGGAGGGGCTGTGCTTGCATTCTGTATTCGTTACCCAATGCCTGTGTTGAGTGGGCCAAGAAACAATAGTGCTGTGTGGTTTGCTTAAGGCCAAATAAGAAGGAAGAGAGACAGGAAAGGTAGATTTCCCAGAGGCCCCGACTGAATTCTAGTAAGAAGCATTGCGCCTCCTGTAGTCACTCTAGACGTCATCATTTGTTCCCTATCATCGCAACCTCGTGCAAATGTGCAGGTGGTACTTGCATTAGAGCGGGTCTCTGGGCGTGCAGGATGCTCTTGTGTGATTCCTGGGTGAACTTAAGAAATCTGCAGCATTTTGTTTATTTGAATGACTCATAGGAGACAAAATATAGCTAACACACCGAATCCATATTCTTAGCAGAAATATTAACTTTTCTTTTAAAATAAATTAAATAAAATGTCGAGTCCATTGAAGAGAATTATCAAGTAGCTATAGGATAGAATACTGTGAAGGCAGTCCTTCTCCCTGACCAGGACACTGTCTTGGAGACGTGCCTTGTCACTACTTCTGTTATAGAAGCTGAAAGGCTAGGTGATTGTTTACCATGATTTCTGGAGGATAGAGTGTGGGCGCTAGACCTCTGTTCAGCCAATACCATGTTTCTTCCTAGGACCTTGAATTGAGAGCTGCTGACGTGGGCTGTGTGGAACAGGAGACACTGTTAGTGGGCTCTTCTTAGGGGCAGATGTTAGCTATAGTTTTGGCCTTCTTGTCTCCCCTGATTCTTTCCCATTTTCAAAGTCTAGTTTTAAGTTTCTTCTTTGACCATGTGAGCTGTTGGGGACTTGTCTGATAATGCTTTTTCTGTTTGATTAAATAGAGCCTATTTCAGTTGTTTATAAGTTGGAAGTTAATACCAAGAGCGCTAACTGGTGCTTACAGGATAGATTCTGGAGTCATGCTACTTGGGTTCAAGTCCAGGATCTGCTGCGTAGTAGTTGTAGGCCTTTGGACAGACTCCTTTTTAAGCTTCTGCTGATCCATCTGTATTACAAAGATTATAACAGTGCCCACCCACCTCATAGAGTTTCAAGTGAGTTAAGTGAGGTAAACATCCAAATTTGAGTCTGTCACAGAACAAGCATTTAGTAAATGCTAGCTTTTGCAGTGACCAGATTTGGCACCATAGAGGGGCAGAAAAGATTTATTTCAGACCTTTTGCGTCTAGTCTATTAATTTTGTTTATAGGTTATCATTCTTTCCCTTCAGGAGAACTTCATGCAGAAAGGGGACTTTGTGTGGTTCACTGGTCTATCCCAAATGTGCAAGGCACTGCCTGGTACAGAAAAATTATTCCGTAAATTAGTGATAAAGAGTGAATGGGTGAGAAAGGACTAAACTTCACTTTTAATCTCTTTTTGACTCTACTTTTGGATTTTTGAGTGGGAGACACTAATGTCTAGTGGAAAGAGAGAGTTCAGGCTCACTAGCGTTAATGGAAATAGGCACTCCAGGGAGGAAATAGCTTCCTTTCGTCTTCCTTGCATTCCTCATCTTCTTTCTTCTCACCAGACGCACCTTCTTCCTTTTCTCCCTCTCCCTTCTCAGTCACTCAGAAGAACTTTGTGCATACTCCAGAGGTCTGTCATCAGGGTCTGGAGTTAGTGGGAAAATGGCACAAATCAACATGAAAATCTCATATTTAAGGATGAGTCTTCTCCCTAAACCAGCCAAAGCGGCCTGATCTATTCTCTGGAATAGGATTTATGTAAATGAGGCTATTATCATGATGATTAGAAACATGTACTCTGGCTTTAGACAAACCTGGTTTTTAATCTTTCTACTATACAGTAGTGTGGGCACTGTTGTTAATTCATTTCACTTCTTTAGTGGCTGCATGGTCTCATCTGCAAAATAGGGATAAGGGTGGAATACTCCCTCCCTCGCCAGAAGTTCTAGCATTACTTGTGCTGATGTAGTTCTGTCTAGTCCTGGATACTGTGGATCGACTGAGCGCTCAGAGGAAAGTGTTGTTATTAACATTGTCTTTGTCTATTTCCTCTAACGCCATTCCAAGGACTAGGGAAAAGTGTTTATATTTTTAAAGGCCAAAAGCGTTTTGGAGAGTTTATTTTTTTAGGAGAAGTTTAGTGGGGCAAGAATTTTGATGCCTTATCTTTTCCAACTCTATGAAATCATTTTATTTTATTAGTTTGTGTTACCTCTTCTCTATGATTTCCTCACAATTTTTGACATAAGGGAGTTGTCTTAGTCAGTTAAAGCATTTCTGACCTAAGGCTTTGCTGGCAGCAAAATGATACACTTATCTGTATTATTCAGTAGTAATCCCCAACATCGGGGGGGGGGGGAATCTGAGGATTCCATTATTCATACCCAGAAACAGGGGTAACCAGGGAGTGAAAACCTTTAGGGATCATAGAAAACAGGGATAACTCTTTGTGGTCAAGGGCAGACACGATATTCTTCAGGGTCCTGCTGATGTGGGCTCCCGGCTGGAGCTTCACCTCCCCCCCTCCATTCCCATTGCTCTCTTCCCTCTGCTTTTTCCAGCTCCTCTTATGCTTTTTTCATTTCCTTAATGACACTGTACTTCTCCAATGGGGCGTTCGTACATTCTCTTCCCTCTGCCTTGAATGATTTATCCTTGTCTTCTCCCTTCAATTAGCTCTTTTCTGTGCATCATTCAGGTATCACCCTAAAATCCCTCTCCTAGCTTCCATTTGGTATTGGGAGAAGGGAATACATTGGGACCAAATTCTTTAAAAGGCAAGGAGTGATTCAGATGGAGAACAATATATCACCTTTGTTAAACTGGAAAAGCTGATGTTAGAAAATATGGCTCATATCTGTGGATACATGAGATTCTTAATATTAAGCCCAGAATTAACTAAACACACGGGCGTCACTGGACCCCACACGATCCTCAGTGCTGGGTCTGCCTCTGTAAAACTTAAGCACGATATAATACCAAGCACAGGCAACAAAAGAAAAAGATAAGTGAACAAAGAAAGTCAAAAACTTTTGTGCACCAAAGGACATTATCAACAGAGTGAAAATGCAACCCATGGAATGGGAGAAAGTATTTGCAAATTACATATGTGGTAAGGAGTTACAAACTAGTATATATAAGAATTCTTACAACATAACAGGTCAACAACCCAGTTTTTAAAAACAGACAAAGGTCTTGAATAGACTTTTCTCCAAAGAAGATATACAGTTGGTCAATAAGCACATGAAAGGATGCTAGACATTGCTAATCATTAGGAAAATGCAAACCACAGTCACAGTAACACTTAATACCCATTAGGATGGCTATTAACCAAAAAAAAAGAAAATGTGTTGGCAAGGCTATAGAGCAGGGGTGCCCACACTTTTTCAGCTTGCGAGCTACTTATAAGATGACCAAGTCAAAATGATCTACCTACAATAAAAATGCAAAACATAAACTTATTTCTTCTATATTATCATTATTTAAGTTACTATTATTACTATTTAATATTGTGTATTCTTCTTTCACCTTTCTCCTTCTCAGCTCTCTTTTCGGAGGAACGTCAATCTCACAGTGTTTATGAACAGTCCGAAAAAGCCACTCCACATTTCCCTTCTTTGGAATAGCAATGGCACACAGACAGATGAGGCAAACACACTTAGAATATGACCTAGTGAAAAAAAATCCCCTCCCATTCTGTATGAAAGTGGTAGGTTTTAGGCTTCTTACTCGGACCAGCTACAGCACTCATTTTTATACCCTTTGTTGTATTTAGTTTAGATAAATTGAAGGCTAACTACGCAGCAATGTAACTGAACAAGTTAGCGGGTTTAACGCGCATGCGTAGGGTGTCAGAAGTTCAGACGTTGGATTGGCTACCCTGTATGCCAATCAAAAGACAAATGTCTTTTTAATGTCATGCGATCTACCCACACTTCCTTCGCGATCACCGTATTGAGCACCCCTGCTGTAGAAAAATTGGAATTCTTGTACATTGCTGGTGGTCATGTAAAATGGTACAGCCACTATGGAGAACAATATGGAAGTTCCTCAAAAAATTAAAAATAGGATTGCCACATGGCCCAGCAATTCCACTTCTGGATGCATACTCAAAGAATCATAACCAAGGACTCGAACAGATAGTTGCACACCCATGTTCATAGCAGCATTTATCACAATGGTCAAAGGGGAAGCAACTGAAATGTTCATCAGTGAAGGAATGGATAATAAAAATGTGGTATAAACTTACAATAGCATATTATTCAGCCTTCACAAGGAAGGGAATTTTGACACTTGCTACAACACAGATGAACTTTGAGGACATTCTGCTAAGTTAAATAAGCCAGTCAAAAAGGGGCAAATGCTGCCTGACCAGGCGGTGGCAGAGTGATAAGAAAGTCGGGACTGGGACTCGTAGGACCCAGGTTCAAAACCCCGAGGTCATCTAGCTTGAGCGCAGGCTCATCTGGTTTGAGCAAGGCTCACCAGCTTGAGCCAAGGTTGCTGGCTTGAGCAAGGGGTTACTCGCTCTGCTGTAGCCCCCTGGTCAAGGCACATATGAGAAATCAATCAATGAACAACTAAGGAGCCACAAAGAATTGATGCTTCTCATCTCTCTCCCATCCTGTATGTCTGTCCCTCGCTCTCTGTCTCTGTTACACACACACAAAAGAGGCAAATGCTGTATGATTCCACCTATCTGAAGTAATCAAACTCATAAAGACAGGAAGAAGAATGGTGGTTGCCATTGTTTGGGGGGAAGGGGAGAATCAAAGCTATTTAATGGGTCCGGAGTTTCATTTTGGGAAGATGAAAAAAGGTCTAGAAATGAATGGTGGTGATGGTTGCACACAATGTGAATGTACTTAATGCCAGTGAGCCATACACTTAAAAATGGTCAAAATGGTAAATGCTATAGTATGCATATTTTTCACAAAAAGAAAAAAAGAAGAAAACATAAGTGTGAAGGAACAAGCACAGAAGACATTTGTGCAGTGGGGGACTCCTGGAAGGAAGAAGGACCCGGCTCGTCACCAGTTCTCTCCATGACTCTCCAGTGGAGGAGGGTGGAGGGAGGGCAGGGCTCTCTATTTATTTATTTTTATTTATTTATTTATTTATTTACTTTTTATTCTTTTACAGAGACAGAGAGTCAGAGAGAGGGATAGATAGGGACAGACAGACAGGAACAGAGAGAAATGAGAAACATCAATTCTTTGTTGAGGCTCCTTAGTTGTTCATTGATTGCTTTCTCATATGTGCCTTGACCGCGGGCCTTCAGCAGACCGAGTGACCCCTTGCTCGAGCCAGCGACCTTGGGTCCAAGCTGGTGAGCTTTGCTCAAACCAGATGAGCCCACGCTCAAGCTGGTGACCTCGAGGTCTCAAACCTGGGTTTTCCGCATCCCAGTCCGATGCTCTATCCACTGCGCCACCACCTGGTCAGGCAGGACTCTTTTATTAATGGAATTCTCTCCACTTGGGAAGCAACAGAAGCCAGAGAAGAAGCATCTCCCCAACACCATCCTGAAATCAGGATTTACTCCCTGATCCCCCATTTTATATAGGATCCCATAGTTTTTCTTGATGATTCTTATCTCGAATTATAATTGTATGTCTGTTTGTGTAATCATTTTATATATAGCCCTATTACAGGTTGCACCATAGGAAATGGCCATTCTTGTAAGTTTAAGAAAAGGTTGAATATTGGCAATTTCACCTGGTTCAGCACTGGAAGGTAAAGATTAGGTCTGGTTTAGATAACTCATTTGAGTTATCCCAGAGCCTGGTGCCATGTAGAAGCTTAGAAGATATTGTTATCCTTTTAAGCATAAGTAACTTTTACAGAATGAATGGAATATATATCCCCAGCAAATATCACAAAGTAAAAGATGAAAAGCTCAACTCTCTTATAAAACGAAATATAGTGAAATGCCTAATGTTGAGTCCTGTTGTATCACATTTAATGATCACATATTATTTATGACTTAATATATCCTTATTTTGTTGTCTTGCAAAGTATAAAGCTATAGGACTAAAATCAACTAAATGTCACTTTCTAAAATATGCAGGATGAATGTTTTAATGAATATAAAGAAATCCACTTGTGATTTCTAACTTGCTATAAGGAATAAACATGAATTCAATCAAACGTTTTTGGGCTGACCTTCTTGACCCCCAGCGTTCAGCTGGATATTAAGTCTCAAGCCAGGCTTTGAACCAATTCTGCCCCAATCCATACCCACACATCTCTTCCACTGTAGCTTTGCCTTCTCTCATTGTTTTAATCTGGATTCAGTGTCACCTTTTTGTCCCCTTCAATTTTATTTGAGCTGATTTCTTAAAAGCAATATCTAGAGCTTTGAGGTGTTAGAGAAAGAGCCTCCTTCACTGACCCTCCCTCGCATTTCAGGGGAGCATAGAGACGTACTTCCCCTCTCTCCCCTTGTTTTGTTATGACCTTAGCCTCTCATCTGCAGTCTGAGTTGATGTCTGGAAATGAAATTTCATCTTCACAAAAGGTTCCCCATATTCTATGCAGAGAGATGGAATAGCCTAGCAGTTAAAAGTGTAGGCTTTGCAGCTGATGAGTGCATGACTGAGTGGAATAATAAATTAATGCTTCTCTTCCCCCTCCCTTCTCTCTCTCTGTCTCGGTAAATATCAATCAATAAATAAAAAAATTAAGTCCTGGCCTAATAGCTCGGTTGGTTGGAGCATCATCCTGAAGCACAGAGGTTACCAGTTTGATCCCCAGTCTGAGCACATACAAAACAGCTCAATGTTCCTGTCTCTCTTTGTCTCTCTCTCCCTGTCTCTCTAAACAAAACAAAACTAAAAAAAGGTATAGGCTTTGGAGTTAGACAGCTTGGGAACGAATCCTGCTGTCCCTTATGGTCTGTGTGACATTTGGCAAGTTAAATAAGTTCTCTGTGTTGTAGTGTTCTGATTTCTGAGGTGAGGGTTCAATGGGCTAATAATGTGTACAAAGATCTCAGAGAAGACCTTGGGATATAATTAGGGCTCTAGCAATATTAGTTATTAATATAATCATTATTACTGATGATATAGTAATAATCACTTAAATCTTTTGGTGTGAGTTAAATCTTTCAGAGAGGTATTTCTAGAAAATCAGAGGCAAAATAAATAAATAAATAAAAGATAGAGAGAGAAAGGAAAAAGAAAGAAAGAAAACAAAGAACAGTCAACTGAAGTACCAGAGGTTTTTATTTTTTGAATTTTTTTGAGAAGGTAAGCCGCCATTTTGAATCTCAATGATAGGAAAAGGTGAAGGAAAATAGAGGGAGGAAGAAAAGCTTAGCTAATGCATCGCTCTGCAATCTAAGAGAGGGGCAGTGAGTCGCTCTGTTTCTCTAGCACCTCAAAGCTGTAGATTCTGCTTTTTGAAAATGGACTCGATCTTAAATAGAATGTGGAAACAGTGACACTGAATCCAAATTAAAACAGGCAAAATGAGAAAATTCTAGGGATATGACTTGGAAGCAAACCTACTGAGAAGGAGAAAGCTTAACACTTGACATTCAGTGGGCGTGCGATAGACAATTGTGAGATGAATTCGTTGAATCAGAGCAAATTAGCAACTGGAATCTGGGAGCTCAGAGGTTATGGGCAAAAGTTGACATAACCCATCTCTGACAGAAACAGTTCTACTTAGAAAATGAGACGGCACAGAGCCATTAAGTCCAGCTCAAAGCCTCCAAGACGTGAGCGGGAATGTGGACTCAGTATGATCCGTGGAAACCTCTGGAGATAGAGAAGAGGAATTGCTTTCTGCACAGTAATATCCCAGATCACCTTGAGGAGACTGAATGATGTTCTGAGCTGCATGAAATATGGCTGGAACTTTTTTGATAATGATGGTAGCAAGTGAGGAGGATAATGACAATGAGCCGTGTTAGAAGCTCGGTAACTGTACAGACCACCCCATGACCCAGGTACTGCTGTCAGTCTTATGTTTCAGATGAAGTCTTCTGTGGCAGCAGAATGCTAAGATGACCCCCATGGTCTCTCATATAATGTCATGGATATTCCCTTCCCCTTTACTGTGATGGGTTTCTGGCCAACAGAATCTGGCAAAAGTGGTGGGTGGAGTGTCACTTTCCTGATTAAGCTGTCACACGGTAAGGGTGATGCCATTCCACTGATTATGTCATTACATATGTACTTATAAATACTTATGTTAATATGATTCTGAGAAGACAGTCTCCTTCTCTTGCTACTCTTGAAGAGGCCAGCCACCGTGAGTCCTACAGCCCAAGAAAATGAGTTCTGCCAATGATAGAAATGTGCTCAGAAGCCGATTCTTCTCCACTCAAACCTCCAGGTGAGAATGTAGCTCAACTGATACCTTAATTACAGCCTAGGGAGACCCTGAACAAAGGGGCCAGCTAAGCACAATCAGATGCCTGGGCCATGTCAACTGTGAGATAATACCTGCATGGGCTTTTTGTTGAGAGGGGAAGGGAGAGAGAGACAGGAACATCGAGCTGCTCCTGTATGTGCCCTGAGCAGGGAATCGAACCAGCATCCTTGTCATTTCCAGATGATGCTCTTAACCAATTGAGCTAACTGGCCAGGACCCACATGTATGTGGTTTTTAGTTGCTAAGTATATGATAATTTGCTACACAGCAATAAAAAAACGAACATATCTTTGATCGAGGGTTTATGATTAAGGTAATTCATTAGTGTTCCGAGAGGGTCAGACCCAAGAAGGACTGGTGAAAATACAAGTTGAGGCCTCCTCCTGGTATTGCGGTCTCTGTGTCCAGCAGGTCTTTATCTTCCCCTGACACCTTTGAGGCACTCTGAGCTCGCTCCTCACTCTTGAGTTACTTGTCTTCTAGCACTCTGGACTTCGCTGCTATATGCTGTCACAAAGTAAAACACTTGCTTGTTTGTCTATTGCTCCTACTGAAAAGATAAGTTTAGTGGGGGCAGGGACTGAATCTAGCATCTTTCACATCTGACCCAGGGCACGGTTCAATAAATATTTGTTAAATAAAAGTATGAACGTGTGAATGAACAAATGAGTGCACACTGCCACAGCTTTTTGGGAATCACAGCCCAGTGATTAAGAGTGAGTAAGCTGATGAGAGTTCAGCGTCCGTCCTGCCCAAGATATCATGACTGGGGAGCAGTACAGATCAGGGGTCTGCAAACTACAGCTTGCCAGCCAAATCTAGCTCATCACCCATTTTTTTTATCAGCCTTTATACAAAGCATTTTACATTTTTAAATGGTTGCAACTACAACAAAAATAATATTTTATAATGTATGAAAATTATAGAGAAGTCAAATTTCTATGCCCATAAATTAAGTTTCATTGAGGATGTAGTCATGCTCGTTTGCATAAACCACCTAGTGTCTGATGGCTGCTTTCCTGCCACAGTGGCGGAGCTCAGGAGTTGTGACAGAGAGACACCACATGGCCTGCAAAGCATAACACATTTACTATGCAGAGTTTTAGAGAAAAAGTTGTCCCAGGAGTCAGGTTGTAGAGATTCAAATCCCAGTTTATTTCTCGGCTGTATAATTTTGTAAAGTCACTTAACCTTTTTTTGTTTTTTCACCTGTAAAATGGAGATAAAAAATTTCCTAACTCCTAACATTCTGGTGAGACGGATTCAAATCCCAGTTTATTTCTCGGCTGTATAATCTTGTAAAGTCACTTAAACTTTTTTTGTTTTTTCACCTGTAAAATGGAGATAAAAAATTCCCTAACTCCTAACATTCTGGTGAGACTCATTCACAATGCATGTAAAATTCTTAAGTACAATGTTACTTATCACAATCATCGTCCTACTGTGCCGTATCATATTCAGTTCATGTTATGAATGTGTATACTGTAAGAAAAACATTTATATTGTTTATTGTAACAGATGGCTTGTTGCCATTTCTGGATACTTTTTCTTTCTTTTTTATTTTATTTATTGATTTTTGGAGAGGGGGAAGATTGAGAGAGAGAAAAAGAGAGTGAGAGTGAGAAAGAGGGGGCGGAAGTGGGAAGTATCTACTCATAGTAGTTGCTTCCTGTATGTGCCTTCACTGGGCAAGCCCAGGGATTCATACCAGCGACCTCAGTGTTCCAGGTCAATGCTTTACCCGCTGCACCACAGGTCAGGTTATATTTTTCGATTATTGTAGTTAAGCTTCTGGTGACAAGAATGGCTTAACTTTATACCCACTGAGCCACCACGCTCCACTAGTATCTGCCAAGCAGAATGCAACATTTCCTAGGCTTATTTGTGTGTGTGTGTGTGTGTGTGTGTGTGTACACACAGTAATACACATTGCATTTGATGAATGAGTCTCCCTTTCTAAAAATGCTGTGACTTGAGAGCCTCAGGGCCAGACAACATTGGGAATTTGGATTCCGAAACGGCTCTATGTTCCAGTCTCCAATATATGGTCCTGGGAGCCAATCTTTTTCTGGGTCTTTTGGGAGAGGGTGAGGAGGGGATAAGGTAGTATTGCCTGTAATAGAGTTAAAATATTTTTTCCCATCAGCCTTCATGGTACCTGAAACTCTTCTACTGGATGTTCATTACTTGAGTTCTCAAGTTATTTTAGTCTTTAAAAATATTCTGGAACTTAGTGGGTGCCAAGTATATTGCAGGTCTGTATTTCAAGTGACAAGTAAATGAGATTATATAGCAATATTGTCATGCTAGTGGGTGGTCCGGTCAAGGGTAAATGTCTCAGAGGAGATCAACGTTCTTCAGGAACCTATCTCCTTTTCTCTTCATGAGGTCCTGATCATAGTCGCATTTTTGGATGATAAAAACCAAAGGAAAAGAGACGTTCTTACTGGCGGCCTGTGAGAACTCTGCCTTGGATAGGTGATTTGTTTCTCCAGGTCAGCTATCGTCTATCCCCAAAAAAGCTTGATCAGAGTTTCCCAGAAACAATGTAAAAGAGTAATTTAATGTATAGAGCAGGTGAGGAATGAACATTTCTAGACCTCAACTCCAAAGATCCTGGTAGGTGTGGTGTTTTTGTTTTTTACTCCAGGGACTTTTACTTCCTTTAAAAGAACTCCAGGTGATTCAGATGGAGGTGATGTTTGGATTGAACCTTGGGAAAGTTTGACCCAGGGAGAGTACCTTCAAACTCTGTCAGTTCAACCACAAGTAGAGAGTGATTGGTTTTTGCTGGTTTTCCCTTTGCTGTGATTGGTGATCTAAAAAGGTGACCCATCCCCACCAGAAGTGAAAATCCAACCTCCATTAACCCCAGGGTTTCTTCAAGCCAGAATGATGGAAGTCTAGCCATTGGACTTTCTGTTCAGATGAGTATGCAACCAATGGTCTGTGAGATAAGGTGTTCAAGCCATAGGCACCTCTTTTGGTCTTTGAAAACGATAGCTATGGCTGCCTGGTCACTATACTATTTTTCAAAAGGTCCTCAGAAGGAAAGTTTATCTGAAGCAATGGCCACTGGGTTCCATAAAGAATCCCAGCCAAGGTTCAGACTCTCACATCTGGAGCAAAAATAGCAAGTGATAGTGCCTATAAACTTCACAATAAAAAATTCCTTGGCCTTAGGCAGGAAGGCATTGTAAATCCTGCTGAGTTCTTGAAATGCTGGTTAAACTCATTATTTGCTGTTCAAGACTCTCTTTTTGCAATTTTCATCCTTTGTTAAATTTATAATCTCTAAATCCTTAGCCAAGATCCAAGCCTTTAGGGAAGAAGCAGCCTGAAGATTTAAAATGTATCCTGTCCCCAGGGGTGTTAATGGTGAAATAGACTTTGGTAATACGTTCTTAATTGTCACCATAAATCAACCTCGCACAATATGTTAAGTTTGCCCATGTAAATTGCCAATTGGAGAGCTCCTCCATGTTCTGGAGACAGCTGTAACTTTGAGGAGACAAGTGGCCTGTCTCTGGGGATGTGGCCCAATAAACGTACTAATTCATTCCCTGAATACCTACCTGCCATGCTCTTTACCCCAGGAAAAAATGCCCTGCCAGGGGAGGGAAGACGGTCCTAAGTGTTGAGTATTAAAGTTTTCACACACAAAGAGAAGGACGATCTTGCCCATGGGCTATAGTTTTCCCACTGAAACATTTTGTATGTTAGGGATCGTTCCTTTAAATGTGTTCTGGAATACACCAGTCAGCTTTGGCTGCCTATGCGAGTTTCTCCGAGGATAATCCATTTCTTTTTCTTGCACGCAGTGCCGGCATTTCCTCTCTAATTCATTCATTTAACATTTGCTGCATCCCTACAATGGACACTGTTCTTGGCACATAGCTACAGCAGAGAATAAGGTAGAAGAAAACCTTACACTGAGGGACTTACATTCCAGAGGAGGATAACAGACCATTTGTTTTTATAAATAAAAATATCAGGTTCTGGGATGAAAATAACAAGTACTCTCTAATTTGAAAGGGGCTTCTTTGGGGGGTTGCGTTTTCAAAGAAGTCTCATCCGAAGAGTTCAAATGCGAAGCAAGTCCTGTAGAAGAAGCAGCAGTCCGCCACAATCCAGGGCAAGGACAAACTAAGGGGAGGGACCCTAAGAATGAGACTGTCATATTTTATTTGATCCACTGTGAAAAAAGGCACAAGTGGCTGAAGTATGAATAAGAAGGACAGTGCAAAGAGGTACAATTGGAGAGAGGGGCAAGGGTCAGCTCACAGAGGGCCTGACAGTGGACTGTATTCTGTGTATATTAAAGGAGCCCTGTACATTTCTTTTTGACACAGTGCACTTTTAATTCAAAAGACCAGTTCATAGCGTGGAGGATAACCCATAGCAGGGCAAGCCTGGAAGCGGGAGGTCAGGGGGAAGATTCTAGCAGTTTTCCAAGTTAGAGGCGATGACCAGGATGAGAGGGATGGGATGAAACCGATCAAGGATGATGGATCAAAAACACAGGCTGAGGGGGGCGAAGGGGGAGGTGAGGGAAGGGCGGGCATCCAGAGTGACATTTTTGGTTTGTCTTAAGCAATGGGGTGCCGAGTGGTGCCCTTTACTGAAAAAGATGTTGCTTGGAGTTTTTTTCTAGGGCATAGAAATTCAAGAGTTCTATTTAGGTTTTGTTGCGTTTGAGGTGACTAGAAGTCATTAAAATTGGGCTGTTGAAACTGCAGGTCCCATATGAGCCCGGGTGACTTGAAAGGCTCCTGACTGAAGGACAGCTTCTCTCAGCACTGACATTTTTATTAGTACAGATGATCAGAGGGGTCCCCACCTGGCAGGGGCTTTGAGCAAGTAAAGCAAATAGAGCCTGGGAGATGAAAAATGCAAGCTACCCCACTTGTGTATCTGGTCTCTCCCTTGTATCCTTACATGCTTTCTCCTCTATCCAAATTGCTAATTCATTTTCATTCAACAGGTATTTTTTGAGCGTTTACTATGTACCAGACACTATACTAATCTCTTTGGAGAGGAATAGACACACACATATATTTATATATGTGCCAAATATACTGCTCACAAAAATTAAGGAATATTTTAAAATGAATATGAAGCGAATAAAAAAAGAAGCATTTGATTTTTTGTAATTAAACAAAAACATCAGAAAAGCAAACAACAAGTCAAAGAAGGTTTGATTATGCAAATGAGATGCAAAACCAACTTTTATTTTATTGGTGAAAATGCACTATACAAAAGGCTGAAAGTACTGGAGTATCTGCACACTCCCTGATCCCCTATTTTTTGTGAGAAGTATATATACATGTATTAAGCAGGTCAAGATGGCAAGGATACATAAGTATATATGCTTTGTCAGTTAAGTTGTAGTTGTTTCAGGGAGTAGTTTCAGAGGGTTCAAGAAACCCATATTTGGATCCCAACCCTCAATCATGCCAGTTCTATGTTTTTTAAGTTAGTTTTCTTTTTGAAGTGATCAGTGATCATACAGAGAATGTGGGGTTTTTTTTGTTTATTTATTTTTTGTATAAGTGTTTCTTTTTGTGTGTGTGTGTCTACTTCCCTGAACTCTAACACAGGAATACATTCATCCAACCACCATTGCGATCAGGATATGAAAACATTCTATTATGCCAGAAACTTCTTTCATCCTGTTTTTTAATAGTTCGCCCTCACCCCCAGCTCCTGACTGACCTCCCTGCAAAGGGTGTTGTATTAAGTTGTTTCCGAGTCCTCTTCCCGGTTTTAAACTTTCTGATTGGTGATCCCTGGTGTTTGGTTCATGCAGAAAAGGCCAAAAAGGTGCCTCAGTTGAATGAGAGGAAAACACAAAGAGAAGCTGAATTTAGACAGGAAAATATATTGAGTGGGACACTGCTCGCAATAGAGATGGCCCTGGAGAGAGGAAGAGAATGAATAAACCCAGGCGCTGCTTACCAAAAATAAATGCTCGTTCTGATAGAAGGGCTGGATTTTATCATGGTTCTCACCCAGAATGCCAGGGACTAGAAACAGGTTGGCATTGCATGGGGAGGTGAAGCCATACCTGCTTAAAGGTCATCAGGTAACCCCAGGTGGAGGAGAACCTCAAAGTCCCTGGGACGATGTTTCTACCCTGCCTATGACATGGGCTCCAGAAATACAAAATAAGTTCAGTTTTAGAAAAGAATTACAGACCCTGGCTGGTGGTTCAGTGAATAGTGTGTTGTCCCTGCATGTGGATGTCTTGGTTTCAATTTCCAGTCAGGGCACACAGGAGAAGCAACCATCTGCTTCTCTCCCCTTTCCTCTCCACAGTCCCTCTTCTTCTCCCACAGTCAGTGGCTCGATTGGTTTGAGTGTAGACCTGGGCACTGAGGATAGCTCCATTGGAGTGCATCAGCCTCAGGCACTGAAAATAGCTTGGTCCTCGAGTATTGGCCCAAGATGGGGTTGCTGGGTGGATCCCAGTTGGGGTGCATGCGGGAGTTTGCTTCACTATATCCCTTCCTTTCACCTTAAAAAAAAAGAAAGAAAGAAAAAGAAATTACATTTATTGCTCATTGATTTTGGATCTGATTTTTACCCAAGATGAAAACTAACTTTAGAGAAAAAAATTAGTTCCTTGTTGCTGATTATGAATGTGCTGAGGCAAGGGGAGAGAAATACACATCACCGCAAGATTGTAAACTTCTGAGTTCACGGCTGCATGAAATTACCCAAAGAATCTTTCTACTACTAATCCCTGATGCAAAGAGAAGGGAGAAAGAAAACAAAATAAATGTTACCAGGAATAAGCAAGTCACACCAAGAACTTGAGTCATCAGTTAGTATTTTGCCTTTTCCCTTCCAGGCTCCTTTCTCTCGATTGCATGGCATGTTTTTAAACTCTTAAGTAACAACAGCTTTCAGGATACACGATGCATCATTAAATAAGGTAGGGACTAATTAAAGGTGGGCCCAGTCCACCTGGTTTTATTGTTCTAAATCACCTGGGTCCCATTTTAGCAAGTGTTTCTAAGCCAGAAATTTGCCCATAAAATGATCTCACATTAGACCAGCATCCTGAGTTTCATTTCTTCTTATGCAATTATCTATTAGTAATTAGAGAAGACATTACAGCATAATAAATAATTGAACATAAATTAAACAACGTCGGAGTCACTTTGGCTGGAGACAGGTGCAT
Organism: Rhynchonycteris naso; assembly: GCA_037038555.1. Classification (NCBI taxonomy): domain Eukaryota; kingdom Metazoa; phylum Chordata; class Mammalia; order Chiroptera; family Emballonuridae; genus Rhynchonycteris; species Rhynchonycteris naso. The sequence continues at coordinate 186,226,627 of CM073000.1, read as the reverse complement.
GTGTCACGACTTAAACTCTAAGAGTGCGGAGCATCCCCTTCCTATGGTTGTCCGTCCTCTTCTGGGGGCGTGGAACCCTGATTGCTGCACAGCCTCATTTTATAGGTGAAAATCAGGCGCTGGAAAGGTCAGACCATCTGTGGAAATGTAAAAGAAGTTAGCAGTAAAGGCAGGGTGTCACCAGGAGAATTTTAATTGCCTGATCAGGGGCCTCATAAGGTGGCCTTGATTTTATTTATTTATTTAGTTTTTCTTCTTTTCCAAGTGTGAGAGGGGCAGATAGAGAGACAGACTCTTGCATGTGCCCTGACTGGGATCCACCCAGAAACCCCTGTCTAGGGTTGATTCTCTGCCCATCTGGGGCCATGCTGACAACTGAGCTATTTTTAGGGGCCAATGTGCTTGAATTAATCTAGCCATGACTGTGAAAGAAGAAGAAGAAGAAGAAGAAGAAGAAGAAGAAGAAGAAGAAGAAGAAGAAGAAAAAGAAGAAGAAAAAGAAGAAGAAAAAGAAGGAAGAGAGAGAGAGAGAGGAAGAGAGAGAAAGGGGAAGGGGAAATGTGAAGAAACAGATGGTCACTTCTTCTGTGTGCCCTGACCGGGAATCAAACCCGGGACATCCACACACCAGGCTGATACTCTACTGCTGAGCTAACTGTCCAGGGCCGAGGTGGCCTTAATTTTGAGGATAGAGTTATCATGGTCTAGGACCTCCCAGGCTCAGACACTTTCTTCTTTTATTTTTTTTTCAGAGACAGAGAGAGAGTCAGAGAGAGGGATAGATAGGGACAGACAGACAGGAACGGAGAGAGGTGAGAAGCATCAATCATCAGTTTTTTGTTGCCATCGCGATATCTTAGTTGTTCATTAATTGCTTTCTCACATGTGCCTTGACCGCGGGCCTTCAGCGGACTGAGCAACCCCTTGCTGGAGCCAGTGACCTAGGGTCCAAGCTGGTGAGCTTTTGCTCAAACCAGATAAGCCCGTGCTCAAGCTGGCGACCTCGGGGTCTCGAATGTGGGACCTTCCGCATCCCAGTCCGACTCGATCCACTGCGCCCTTGCTGGTCAGGCTCAGGCACTTTCTACATCAGCACAGGAGAGAAGAATCTTCTCTCAGGCATTGGGAAGAGAGCTTGATTCAATTAAGTTTGTAGAAGGGGAGAACATAATCTTGTAAAATGAGAGATAGGGCAGCCTGGAGGTGGGGCTTTGCGTTGAGTCGCACAGATAGTGCCCTGCATAACTCGAGGGGCTACAATTCATAGTGGAGTTCTTGCCAAGGACACACTTTTGCCTCCTGGACAATATCTGAACCCTAGAAGGCAAGGAGTAATACGGTTTTACAGATGAAGAAACAAAGGCCAAGATGAATTGGTGGTGTACTTAAGAAATATATTTATCTAGTGGCAGAAGTTGGGCTCAAAGATAGTTCTTCTGGTTCCTACTCTAGTCTTACCTGTTGCTGCACGCTGACTTTTTGGATTGCATACAATATGACTCTTATTTTTGAAATAATGTCATTTTAGAAAGAGAGGCGCCAAAATTTAGAGGTGGGGAGAGGTGCAGGTGGGGAACGAGGTGGGTGCGATCATAGGCCAACATGAGGTCAACTTGGGGTGATGAAAATACTTTGTATCTTGATATGATGGTAGATTCATGCACCTACACACACGATAAAATTGTATGCAGCTGAAAATACACACAAAAAGGGGCACAGGTAAAAATGGGGACATCTGAATAAGGTCAATAGATTTTATCACCATCAGTGTCCTGGCTATGATACTATAGTTGTCCCTCTGTATCCTAGGGGGTGTTGGTTCCAGGACCCCCCGTGGATACCCAAATCTGGGGATGCTCAGATCCCTTAGGGAAAAAGGTGTAGTATTTGAACGTAACCTCTATTTGCATATAGGCCACAGCAGGGGACATGTTACATCATCCATGTGGGTTCAGTGTAGCTAGTGCTTAATGCACGGCAAATTCAAGTTTTGCTTGTTGGAATGGGGAGTCTTAAAAGAATGTTTTTTTTTTATTTCTAGTTGGTTAATCAGTGGATGCAGGATCCGTGAATGTGGAAGGCCAGCCGTATACTGTACTTTTGTAAAATCTTACCATTGGGGAGAACTGGGCAAAGTTGTATACGAGGATTCTGTATTATTTCTTATAACTGCATGTGCATCTACAATGATCTCAATAAAAATTCGATTAAAAAATTAATGAACAGGGTTCCGCATAATATGAGTTAAATTCCATTTACATTCTCTACTTTTCTGATGTTTGAAATGTTTATTTAAAAATTTTGTAAAGGCATTGTGAAGTGTTTATTATGAAAGTTTTCAAACCCATAAAAAGGACTGTGTAATGAGCACCCACAGAGCTATCACCTAGCATTTTGCAAATTTTCACTTGCTCACATAAAATTAAAGACACATACACGTCACTCCTAAATATGCCAATCTGCATTTCCAATGAATAAGATCATTTTCTACATAAGCACAATACTAGTATCACATGCAATAAACACTAACAATAATTTCTTAAGATCATCTAATAAGTCAGTCTATATTCAAGTTTCTCCAATTGTCTCATAGCTATTTTTTTAAGGCAGGATCCAAATAAGAATAATGGGTTGCATTTTGTTTTTCTGTGTCTTATGATCCTTTAAAGCTATTATCTGTTTTCATATATCTATTACAATATTCTTAATAACTCAAGGATAGCCTTGGGATGGCTATATTTTTGACAACTCTGCTCAAAAGACGGTCTTAAAAATGCTTCTCTCTGGTTCTTCTTGTTAACAGTAGCTTTGTCTTATGAGTTTATTGTCTCCTTTGATTCTCCCAGCAACACTGGACACCCCAGTTTCCTCAGTTACAGACTCGAGATAATATTAGCTTATATTCAAGATATGTATGAATGAGACTTTCTTGTTATCTGCACATTGCAGACAGAGAAAGCTGAGTTTTAGGGAGGTTGAGAGACTTTTCCAAGGTCACCATTAGTGGCAGAACCAGACCTGGTGGCTCAGTCTTCTGTCTCCTGTGCCATCCTAAGGCCATACAAGGAGAGGAGGAAAAGTCTGGAGCTCATGCCAAGTTTCCCCCAGCAGGTCCCAGGAGCCGGACTAACTACTGCACCATATTGGAAAGTGTGGTGGGCTTTCTTCTCTCGCTGCCAAAGGCGGAAACAGGGTTTGCCCAACATGGCTAGAGGGCTGGGCTCCATCCCCATGTCTCCTCTGACCCACTGTTTTTGCAGTTGCCCCACCCACATCCCTTCCGTTCTCACCATTTCCGGGGAAGTTAGCCTAACTTTCAGCTGCTGGCACTTGTGTCTCTGCTTGGAGGCTCTCGGTGATCACTTGAGCCCACCTTGCCCATATTCATGGGAGGTTAGAACGACTGGGAACTTGACATTCCCCCCCCCTCCCCAAGGAGTAGCCACCAGCCTATGATGATAGGTTGACAGTGGGGAGCAATATGCAGCTCTTGGGTTTCTCTGCTGGTGAATCCAAAGTGCATATTCTTCCCTAGTCCCAGAGCGAGCAGTGTGACTAAGCCCCAGTGGCCCCCAGTGGAAATGAACCTGATGCCACCCTTTATATTGGTTTCTTTCCCTTCCCTGTCTCACTGTCTTTGCCCTACTCATGTGTCCTCACATCACATCCTGATAGATTACTTGGCTCGAGTCCACTGCAGGGTTTACTTCTAGAGGAACGCGCAAGAACATGCTTCCCTAAATCTTGAGCTGGATCCACCAGGAGAAGTGACTTTTGTTTTCCTGTGCACACAATTCATGTTGACTTGTCAAGAAAATGGTTTGGTAGTGAAGAAAGAGAGAGATTGAGAACCCAGGGTGAAAGGTTTTCTCCAACGCCTGAAAGAAAAATGACCCAAGGCCTGAGAGCGCTCTGTGGTCAGATCCTGCTTGGAAGCAGACTAAGATTCCGCAGGGTAAGGCACCCTTGAGGGATATTTGACTAGATCCATTAAGAGAAACATAAATTCTAGATCTGCTATTTTAGGAACTTTGTAAGTACAATATTCTCTTTTTCCCCACCCCCTAGGGAAAAGATGTTTACATAGTTTGTAACTAACAACATGGAGTTAAACTAATATTATTAGTTCATTAGATAGAGTGAGAGCTCTACCGCAAGCAGCTTTCGAAGGAAGGAAGTGCATCTCTGATCTGGGTGGACGATAAGGCATCATTTCTCAAGCAGCCTAGCAGAGGTGAGGCCGAGCAGATTTATTTAGATTGTTAATCCCGGGAAATAAAACTAGAGCCCAGTGTGGAGTCTGTAAAATGGTTGCCTTGACCACACTGTGGTGCTTTGCTTCCCAGAAGAAAAGAGAAGATGATGGAAAAGGCAGGACATTAGCTGGCGTATTGTGACCCAAAGAGGCTTGGACAGTAGGTGTCCCCTCCAGCTTTGTCTTCCTCCTCTTGGAGCTAGCTGGGGTTTGATGTGTGTTAGAGGTACCTTTTCAGGCTCTGACATGCTTCTTTCTCCTGGGTTTGGGGCGGTGTGTTGGCCAGTCAGTGCGGAAAGGCCACAGTAAGGATTTCAGGCTATGGCCCCACGGCAGCAACTTAATAACCACACATCCCAGGCCGATCTACACAGAGGAGAACTAAAGAGTAGAATGGGACGTGCAGATATTCAAGGCGTGTGGGGAGGAGGCACCCCAGGTTTAGTGGGGTGACCACAGCTCGGGTCTATTGCTTTCTTGGCTCTGTGTGCTCAGAATGTTCAAGTCAGACATTTAAAAACATATTTTTTTAAGTCCCAGAATAATATTTGCAAATATGGTACAGATCACTACTGTATATCCTTACCCAGGTTCCTTTGTTGTTGACATCTTACGTTATTATGGTGCATTTATCAAAACTAGGAAACCAACACGGGTGTATTACGTTAGGCAAACATCGGACTTTATTCAGATATCATCAGTTTTCCCATAAATATCCTTTTTCTCTTCTGGGATCCACTCCGAGGGACCACATTACATTTCGGTGTTGTGTCTCCTGAGTCTCCTCCGATCTGTGGCAATTTTTCATCTTTGCTTTTTATGACCTTGAGAGTTTTGAAGAATACTGGTCAGGTGTTTTATAGACTGGCCCTCAATTTGGGCTTCTCTTGATGAGGGTGGTGTTAAGAATTTGGGGTACATGCCCCCAATGTGACTTGTCACTGGTAAAGTTAATTTGGTCACCAAAGTCTGAGTTTTAACCATTTTCCATTTTCAGGGCAGCGGTGGGAATGCTTTTGGGAGGAGGGTCTTAGAGTTGAGCTGAACAGCATGTTCTTGAAGAGGAGAGGGGCACCAGATCTGGGCAGTGAGGCAAGTTTGTTGACGAGAACTAAAAGTGATGCCATTCTACTTCTGGCCATAACGGAACGGCTGTGAGCAGCTAGACAGCTGGACATAATGCATGAAATAACGCTCTCCAACAGTGGACAAAGGCATCGCGGGACCTTGATGTTCACAGATACTTTTCTTCTGGGTCCTACTCAAAACCTGGAAAAGTCCAAATGCCTTTCAGTCTGAATGGATAAGTGAGCAGTGATGGATTCCTACAACAGAATACTTCTCAGCCACAAAAAATAATATATTACTGGTACGTGAACAACATGGATGAACCTCAGAAACCTCAGTCTGAGTGAGCGAAGCCAGACACAAAGGAACACCTACTCTCTGATTCCATTCAAATTAGGTCCTAGAACAGGCAAACTATAGTGACAGAAAGGTATGACCACAGAGGGACCTGAGGACATTCCTTGCGGTTTCTGTTTGAATGGGTGGTGGATATATGGGTTTAAACATTGGTTGAAACTTGTTGAGCTGTACAATTACAATGGCTCCATTTTAGTGCGCATAAATCATATCTCCATGATGCTGATGTGAACAGTAAAAAGAAAAATAAAATAAGGAAGGACAGGGTCAAGAAAGTATTTTTAAGCCTAAGATTTAAAGAGAGCAGAGGGAATGACAGTGGGAGAACAGGAAGTGAGGTCAGCACCTGGGAATGTCAAAGACTGGATAGAAAGAAGTGGAGGAAAGGTCATGGGGAGAAGTTCAGGTCGGGAATGTGAACCCCGCAGGGGCACAGTGCCCCTGTAGGTGGTACCTGAGGACAGGGGCAATAGCTTAAAAGTATGGCCACCCTGTTATTCTTTCCTAATCTTTACCAGGTCTTTGGTCCTCTCTCATAACATTTAATAATAAATTATTTTGTATACCTGAGTATATAGAGTGACACTATTTTCCCAATGAGATGCTTAAATGCATTTGTGAGGACCAACTTAAATACATAAATTTTCAGAGATTCAGATGAAAAGTCAAATGCCCAGTTAATATATGTAGATAGCATGCCAGTTTCAGTTTGTATCTAAAAACTAATAGGCTATTCTGGAACATGGCTTTTTTCTCATGCTCTCAAGTCATGAAGCAGTTTCATTTGGACTCTTCTTATGCGTTGTGGCATGTGTCTCCATAATTCCCTGAGTCACCCAGAGGAGGCATTCCATCAGCGAGCACTGCCTTCTGCTCGCCCTCGCAGAGACCCGTGTGTCTCAAGGCTGGCCGGCTCTGAGAACGGCTGTCATGTAGGGGTGGCGGGAGTGGCCGCTTAGCTATGGCTGTGTCACAGAGTCAGCATGGGAAGCCTGGGGAGTATTTCCACCCCAATGGAAGGGAAGCCACTCCTCTGAACTATATGTACCCTATTCTAAAAGGATCCTTTAAGCATGGTCTCTCTGGCCAGTATGTTTGACTAGCTAGATCAATTCAGTTTTGGGGCATCCAGGGGAAGTTTACTCTCATGGTATATGAATCCCAAAAGTCTCTTGGCAGCTGCTCCTAGAATAAGCTTCTGAGTCTCTGCTAAAAAATAAAAACAAGGTCTGTGGGAAGAGCCCAGGGCTCCCTGACGGCCTGTTATCTTACAAATAACTGACTAAATTTGACTTTCTGGAAGCCAGACTCAGACAGAGGCCTAGGAGGGAATCTTGCACCCTTGGGTCATCCCTTTCCTGAATAAGTTCTTGAAGGCAGACAGCAACTAAGAAATAAGCAATGAATAAACTACTTTTTAAAAAGCCCTCAATATTTATGCAATTTTCCCCCCTAAAGAAGCCTGGTTTTGAGCACTGAAACTAGTTAGCCGTGTAATTCATTCCAAAGAATTGTAAATATGGAACAAGAAAACATAATGTAGCTATAATTATAAAGCAAACCTATAGTATACAGAAACACACTTTTCTATGAGGTTGGAACTCTCTCACAGTAGTTAAAACCTCTGATAATAACAGCTATGGAGTTCATTCATTGCTTCTTCTATTGACATATAAACACTTTGCCTTTGCTCTGGTCTGGGGATATACTAGTTGATATGGCAGTCTTATAACCCTTAATCCTTATCCCTTACGATTGGGTTTCAAGATCCCAGAACACATCTGAGTATTTCCTGCTCTTACAGCTTTGCACCTGTTGCCCCCTCTGCTAGGAATTACTTTCCCCTGACACTTCCTTCTCCGTTTGGCAAACTCCTATTCAGTCTTTAAAAACCCGGTTGAAGCATTACCCTTTCTGTGCAATTTTCCCTAACAGTGCCTTGTCACTCCTTCCCCAGCCCCTGATAAAATAAACTCCTCCCTGCTCTATGCTGTGTTGTACCTCGTAGAAACATCTGTTTTTTAATATGTTGAATTGCAATAGCTTTGCCTGCATCTCTCTTCTAGTACACGAAGCACATTTTGGGAAGGAACTGTGTATTTTTTCCCACTTCTGTATTACAATGCCTGGCACATAGTAAGCACTCAGAAAATGTCACAGTGTGACATTCTAAGCAAAAGCAACCTCTTGTCACTCCCCCTTGAAGCCTATTTCTAAGAGCTGAAGGGGCACCTAAAAGACTGGAATTCCACCTATTATTCAACTTCCTCGACCCACTCTGGAGCCTTTAAAAGTCCCTTATGTCAGCTGTCCTTCATCGTCAGTGAGCAAGGTGTTGGTCAAACCAATCGCCTCTCCATGCAGTTACCTACCCTATGTGCGTTTCTTGAGAATCTGCTGTTTTGCCAACTCCTTATTGCTTCAGAGTCATCTCATTTTATTCCCACTGGGTTTCCAGTGGGGTAGACCATGACTGGCAGCCCCATCTGCGCCTCAGAGAAAACAAGCTATTTGCCCAGGTTGTGTACTTAGCAAGTAGAAAGTAGAAATTGAAAATTGGGATTTTTGATTCCAAATCTGAACCTAGTATACTTTTCAGAATGTGAAGGTTCCCTTGTCTGCATACCCAACACTGTGCTGTGTGTTATAAAAGAGGTTGAGAAGGTAAGTTTCATTTTTCCTAGAGGAAAAAGCAGTCACATTTAAAAGGCAAAGAGACCACGTAGAGTCAACATGGAGAACAGAGATGTAAGAAAGAGCAAACAGCAGCTGACAGTTGGGAGCTGGCCTGGGACTCACAGCTAGTCCTTAGTGCTGTCCTGTTGAACACCAACAATTTCATAAGTGAACAACATCAGACAAGGCCACTCTGTGGCTATAATGGAACAAAGCTAATGCAAGAGCACTTCATAATCATAGCTCAGCACAAAATGATACCACTATCAAAACCATAAAAATGGCCAAGCATTCTTATTTGCTGGCTTATAGGAGTGACTTCTGCTTCTTTGTTAATTATGGCTTTAGCTCTAATTCATTCCTCTTGACCTCTAGATAAAATTTATTAAGATACCCAATCATAGAATCAGCCTCAGTTCTCGACACATCCAATCCAGAGAAAAGACCTGCTTCCTTGAAACCACCCCCAAATTATATACATAACATCAGCCCAAATCCTACGGTAAGTTCCTGCTCACAGTCTCTTACTGAGATGTCTAATGCTTCTGCATGGTGTGTCATCTTCCTCATTGCAGTAGGTCTATAGGACAAATTTTGTCTGACCAAAAGGTATTTCTGGTGGTCTTTCATTAATGGGCATCAATAAATGGAAGAGCCTTGGTAGGGATGCACTCAGGAAACAACTGGAAACGAGGTTTCCAGTCAAAACAGTAGAGTCAGTACATGCAATACTTGCCTCCTTCCACAACCACCTCAAAATTTAAATGAACTACAGAACAACCATCATTCAGAACTGCCTGAAATCCAGGTGAACGGAAGTCCTAAAGTAAGGATATAAAGAAGAAGCCACATAGAGACTAGTAGGAGTTGAGGAGATTTGAAATGTGCTTGTCCACACCCTTGTGTGGCAGTTATAAATTGGGAGGTCTATTTTGGCTGTAGAGGTCTCTGCTGAAGAGTGACGTGTACCAGACCCCACACCAGGTCCCTCAGCCCAGGTTTTCAGTTCCAGGAAGAGAAATCTCCATAACTCCTGGCTGTGAAAACCAGGGGCACTGTGGCTGTGTGAGATGGAGGGCTGCTGGAATCTCAGGTGTTCCTCTTAAAGGGCCCATGCATTGATTTACTCAGACTCACTTGTTCTGAGCTCCAAAGCTGGAGCAGCAGCTCTAATGGTGCCAGAGTCATATAGGGAGGAACTGAATTGTCTAACTTTGTGGCTACGTTGGAGGGACAGCTTTCTCTGAGACAGAAGTGCTGGCAGAGGTCATTGTTCTTTTTCTGAGTCCTTCCCCAACAGAACCAGCAGGCAGTAGCCATATCTGAGACTCCATCAACCTGGCTAAAGCTGTTCTCCCTGCCCTGGTGACTCCTTGAGACCCTGCCCCACCCAACTTGTGGGCTCACCTAAGGTGTTTCTAGTCACTTTTCCATGCAAATGACCTGTCTTGTCTCATGCTGCAGACTTTTCTAAAGTTTCTGAAATGTTCACAAATCCCCAAAAAGGATCTGGCCTCAGTGTGCCTTGTACCTCTTGCTCAAGTGGCCTCAGGGCTGGTACTAAGCGCAGCTGGCCTTGGTTTGCAGCTTAGCCTCTCTCAGGCATTTCCAAGCCCAGCACAAGTCGCAGCCATCTGCATATTACTTGGTAGCTCATGGCAGATAGTCCTGGGCACAAGTGGCAGCTGATCTTGGCCTGCACCACCTGGGAGACCCCAGAGCCAGTGCACGTAGTGTTCCTGCTTCATGTTGTGTATCACCCAACCACCTCCATGAGTGACATACTCAAGGGGAAGACCCATCAGGCACCAGATGAGTACTGTTCCACGGGGTCAGCCCCTGCACTGCAGCTCTTCTGCTGTGGTCATGGCCAGTCCTCCCAGCCAACTGGCCTGTAGGTAAACTCCTCCCATTGATTTTCTGAAAGCAACCAAGGCTCAACTACAACAGGAGCGCACACATGGGGGGCTGTGCAGCACTTGGAGTGCTTATCTCAGATGACCGGGGAGGCTAAGCCACTGAGCCCTAGAGGACAGCTCCTGCACAAGGCCACTCTACCAGGACTGGGAGGTGTAACAGCTCCACCTAATACATAGAAACAAACACGGGGGAGCCAGCCAAAATGAGGGGACAAAGAAACATGTTTCAAATGAAAGAACAGAACAGAACTCCAAAAAAATAATTAAATAAAATGGAAATGAGCAATCTACCAGGTGCAGTGTTCAAAATACTGGTTCTAAGGATTCTCAATGAGATTAGGAAAGACTAGATGAATGCAGTGAGAACTTCCAGAAAAAGATAAGGAATATAAAAAATGGGGGTAGAAAACATAACAAATAACCAGTCAGAAATGAAGAACATACTAATCGGAATGAATAATATATGATAGGAACCAACAGAAGAGCAGATGAAGCAGAAGAACAAATATTCAAATTGGAAGATAAGCAGAAAACACCCAAATCAGAACAGTAAAAAGAGAAAAAGGATCCAAAACACTGAGGCTAGTGTAAGGAACCTCTGGGACAACTTAGAGAGCGCCAACATTCACATCATAGGGGTGCCAGAAGCAGAAGAGAGAGAGCAAGAAATTGAAAATCTATTATTGAAAAAATAATGACAGAAAACTTTCCTAAGCTAGTGAAGGAAATGAACATACAAATCCAGGAAGTGTAAAGGTGAACCTAAAAAGACTTATAGCAAGACACATCATAATCAAAATGAAAAAAGTTAAAGACAATCTTAAAAGCAGCAAGAGAAAAGCTGTTAAGAACCTACAAGGGAGCTCCCATAAGACTGTCAGCTGAGTTCTCAACAGAAACTTTGTAGGCCAGATGGAATTAGCAAGAAATATTCAAAGTGGTGAAAAGCAAGGACCCACAATCCTTTTTTCCCTACCCAGCAAAGCTATCATTTAGAATCAAAGGACAGATAAAGAGCTTCCCAGATAAGAAAAAGATAAAGGAGTCTATCACCACCAAATCAATATTGCAAGAAATGTTTAAGGGTCTTCTTTAAGAAGAAAAAGGAGAAAAGATGAAAAATACGCTTATTCATATCTATCAACTATTACTTTAAATGCAAATGGATTAAATGCTCCATCACAAAATATATTATGGCTGAATGGAGAACAAAACAATATTCTTACATATGCTGTCTACAAGAGACTCATTTCAGATTGAAAGACATAAACAGACTGAAAGTAAAGGGACAGAGAAAAATATAGCATGAAAATGGAAACAATAAAAAAGCCAGGGCAGTAATATTTATACGAGACAAAATAGACTTTACTTAAAAACTTACTGATTGATTTTAGAGAGAGAAAGGAAGGAGGAAAGAGAGAGAGAGAGAGAGAGAGAGATAAACCTTGTTGTATAGGGATGATGCTCTAACCAACTAAGTTACCTGGCCAGGGCCCAAAATAGACTATAAAACAAAGGCTATAACAAGAGGCAGAGAAGGATCTAGCAATTCTACTTCTGGATATTTATTCAAAGAAACCCACAACACTAAATTGAAAAGGCATATGAATCCATATGTTCATTGCAGCATTATATACAATAGCCAGGACATGGAAGCAACCTAAGTGTTTATCAGTAGATGAATGGATAAAGAAGAAGTGGTGCAGATATACAATGAAATAGGACTCAGCCATAAAAAAGAATGAAATCTTGCCATCTGCAACAACATGGGTGGATCTAGAGGGTATTGTGCTGAATGAAATAAGTCAGGGAAAGACAAATGCCATATAATTTTACTTATGTGTTGAATTTAAAAAACAAAATAAATAAACAATCAAACCAGAAACAGACTCATAGATACAGAGAACATTTTGACAGTTGCCAGATGAGGGAGGGGTGGGGGATGGGTGAACAAGGTGAAGGGATAGAGAAGTACAAGTCAGTAGTTACAGAATAGTCACAGGGGTATAAAATATAGGGAATATAGTTAGTCAGTCGTGTACTAGATTGAACCTTGTAAGTTAGATGAATATCTAATCACTGGGTTGTACATCTGAAAACTAATATTGTATGTCAGCTGTAACTGAAAGAAAATATTAAAATTAAAAAAAGAAGCCTGACCAGGTGGTGGCGCAGTGGATAGAGCGTCGGACTGAGATGTGGACCCAGGTTCGAGACCCCCAAGGTCGCCAGCTTGAGCACGGGCCCATCTGGCTTGCGCAAAAGCTCGCCAGCTTGGACCCAAGGTCGCTGGCTCCAGCAAGGGGTTGCTCGGTCTGCTGAAGGCCCATGGTCAAGGCACATGTGAGAAAGCAATCAATGAACAACTAAGGTGTCGCAACGGCAACGAAAAACTAATTGATGCTTCTCACCTCTCTCCGTTCCTGTCTGTCTGTCCCTATCTATCCCCTCCCTCTGACTCTCTCTCTGTCCCTGTAAAAACAAAACAAAACAAAATTAAAGAAGAACAGGTGAGTGGTCTAGGTAACTGTGAACCAAGGGACACCACAGGAGGTCTTGAAAGTATTTGAACCCTGGTTTCCTCCATTGCTTTTGTCTCTTCCTTTCTGAAAGAAGCTGAGAGTCTCTTGCTTCTTCTTGTTCTTGTTAGTCATGAGGCCATGGCAAGGGGCTGTGGTACAGAGCAGTAGTTCTCAACCTTGGCTGAGCATGGGAACCACATGGGTAGGTAGCTCTTAAGAACACAGAAGAGTCCCAAGTGCAGAGATTCTGATTTGATTGGTGTGAACTGTGGCCCAGGCATCAGAATTTAAAAAAAAAAATTTTTTTTTTCATTCTTTTCCAAGTGAGAGGAGGAGAGATAGAGAGACAGATTCCCGCATACTCCCTGACCAGGATCCACTCAGCGACCTCCTGTCTGAGGCCCGTGCTCTGCAGATCTGGGGCCATGCTTGCAACCAAGCTACTAGAATTTTTTAAGCTCCCAAGTAAGGCAAACAAATTTGAGAATCACTGGTAAAACGTGGTGTGTGCATGTGTCTAGAACAGTGTAAGAGGATGTGAATGTGTTCTTGATAGTGAATGACTTAAGCTTGTGTGTTTTAGACATTCACATGGATGAATAGAGCAGGAATATGTTTATGTGTGCTTTGTAAAATGAAGCTCTAGGTGTGTCCGCCCCAGTGGGTCATAAATCTCTGTATGAGTATCTGTACTTTCCTGGCAGCTCTGTGGGAGATCAGGACATACGATGGCTGTGGGGGCCAAATGCACTTGTGTTTTATTATAATGAAGTCAGCTGGAAGGTGTCTATACTAGGCCTATTGGCCCTCAGGGAGGAGTTGCTAGTTGGAGAACTGAATGGGGAGAGGAGTCCCAGTCAGCAAGGCAGTGCCTGGAGTGGCTGGTGAGAGCCTCTGTGAGCCCAGCAGCGTGGTAGTCAGGTGCCTATGGGGGGAGGCTGCTCTTGTGATTCCTGTCTAGGGTTAATGAGTTGGCAGGAGGTCATGGGGAAAAATAGGAGGATTCTTCGATCTTTAAAAACTCATCCTGGCCCTAGCCAGTTGTCTCAGTGGATAGAGCATCAGACCAGCCTGTGGACATCCCGAGTTTGATCCCTGGTCAGGGCACATATGAGAAGTGAACATCTGCTTCTCTTCCCCTCCCTCTACCCCTCTCTCTCCCTTCTCCTCTCACAGCCAGTGGCTCCATTGGTTCAACAATGGCCCTGGGTGTTGAGAATAGCTTGGGTGATTCAAGTGTCGACCCCAGATGGGGGTCGCCATGTGGATCCTGGTTGGGGCCTCATGCAGGAGTCTGTCTCTCTATCTCTCTATCTCCTGTCCTCAAAAAAAAAAAAAGAAAAGAAAAAAGGAAAACTCATCTCCCCCGTCCATTTGTTTAGGACAATGGCTTTCAGACATTTAAATGCATCAGGGTCATTTGAGGACTTTATTGAAACACAGCTTGCTGGGCCACACTCCTGGAGTTTCTGATTCTGTACATCTGGGTAAAAGGCTGAGAACTTGCATTTCGAACAAGTCCCCAGGTGCTGCTGGCCTGGAGACCACACTGGGAGAACCAGTGGTTTAGAACAGTGGTTCTGATTCCCCAGGTGACTGCTTGTTAGACCCACCTGGGAAGTTTTAAAAAAACACCTGTTTTCAGTCCTTATCTTAGACTATTTTAATCAGAATCTCTGGTGTGTGTGTGTGCGCGCACGCGCGCGTGTGTGTATCCCCAAAGCAATGGGATGTTTCAAAATTCCCCTGGAGATTCCAATATTCACCACAGCTGACCAGCAGCCTGGCAGATAGGCTTCATGAAGGCAGACATTTTTGTCTGTTTCTGTATTGCTCACTGGTATATCTCCAAGTGCCTAAAAATTGCCTGTCAACCAGTAGTGAACACTGGTTGTATGAATGAGTGGATGTCACTTTACCAGGTACCAGCTCTCCAAGACTGAGAGTTATCTGTTGGTTCAAAATTTTCAACATTTAGCCTAGCACCTCCTGCCGGCAGGGAAGTGTGTTACAGTGCAGTTTCCTGTAGGTCCTCATTGAGGTTCTTGAATGTTGGTGATGGTGGTGGTGGTGGTGGTGTGTGTGTGTGTTTAATGGTGAGTGAGGAGCATACAGAGGTTGTATAGTGTGGGTCTTGTAGAGCTACTGAATTCAGAGTACTCATAGTCATGGGCATGACCAAGATGTTAAACTTTCCGTCCTCCAGCTGTCAGGAAAAAATATCAGTGATGAAGCAAGAATGGGCCAGCCACCATCAGCTCCTCAGTCTGTCATCCCAGACATTCTGGCCCCAGTGACAGGGATATGCTACTTCCAGTGCAGATTTCATCCTGAGCAGTTGGACATGATTTGTGTCATCATGCCATCCTTGTCAGGGGCTGATGCCACACACTCGGATGTCTTTCTAGAGTTCAGAGTGTATGTATCATTATTTATTTTGTTTACTTTTTTTTTTTTTACAGGAACAGAGAGAGAGAGAGAGAGAGTCAGAAAGAGGAATAGATAGGGACAGACAGACAGGACGGAGAGAGGTGAGAAGCATCAATCATTAGTTTTTCACTGCTGTTGTGACACCATAGTTGTTCATTGATTGCTTTCTCATATGTGCCTTGACCGCGGGCCTTCAGCAGACCGAGCAACCCCTTGCTGGAGCCAGCAACCTTGAGTCCAAGCTGGCAAGCTTTTGCTCAAGCCAGATGGGCCTGTGCTCAAGCCGGCGACCTCGGGGTCTCGAACCTGGGTCTTCCGCATCCCAGTCCGATGCTCTATCCATTGCACCACCACCTGGTCAGGTTATTCTGTTTGCTTTTTACCAATAGATTCATAACTAGATCTTGAAGGTGCTGATTGTTATAAAAAGGGACAACTCTAAGGGGAAGGTGGGATTATTTCTCTTCGTATGCCAAGGACCTCCTTTTAATCAAAACATCTCCAACTGTGTTCTTTCCGTGAATATTTACTGAGCGCCTGTCATGTACTAGACTCTGGGGAGTAGGGCTGGCATGCCAGCGGGACCCGGAGTCATAGCTGAGGAGAGCACTGCCCCATGAGACTGTAATGATGGAAGTATTTCCTATCTGTGCTGTCCACTGTCCAAAAGGATGGCCATAGTCACATGCAAAGCAATCGTGGCCTAGCATCTAAATATAGGGTGACTATACTTATTAAGTACTTTGAAGGAGAAACCCTAAAGTGCTTTGGGGGCATGTGTCAGAGGTGTGGGACCTCATGGGGTGGGGGAGTTTTCCCTGAAGAAGTGACATTTGAGATCTTTCCATTCTACCTAGAACTTCACCTTAGAGGGGGCCTAGTAAATATCATTGTTTGGGATCAGCTGCTCTTACATCTTTATATCTCTTTAATTGTCCTTGCCTTCTTCTCTCCCTAGGAGCTCTCCTACCATCGCCCTGCTGATTCTGTAGTTGCGAAAAAGCAACCCCATGCAAAGAACCCCATAAGAGGAGCCCGGAATGAACAACTCAGACATTTCCTCACCATATCCAGGTAAGTAAATGTTAAAATGCATACCATGTATTATTTAGCAGTTATCATATTATATTAGATATATAATCTGTGTCCTGGTTTTTAATCTACTATGGTGTGAATATTTTCCCATGTCATGAAAGATTCTTCTTAACCATGTTTTATTTATTTTTTTTTATGACTATCATAATTTTCCATCCTGTGGCTGTGCACCATAATATACTTCATCAATTTTCTACCTCTGGTATTTGGGGACTATTTTTCTTTTATTACCATTTTAAATAATGCTGTGATGAACATCCTTGTGCAGAAAATCTGTGTGCACATTTCTGATTGCTTGCTTAGGATAGATTGTTGTAGGAGTTGAGGCTGATTACTCAATCAAAAGTCATGATGCTTTTCTTTTTATTTTAAAGGTTTTTTTGATGCATTTTGCAAAATTACTTTTTAGAGGGTATGTACCAATTTATCATTCCTTCAGTAATGAATAATGATTATGGTGTACTCTCTTTTAAAATGATATCAAACATGTCTGCATGTCGCGATGAAGACTTCGTAGCAGTTATTTGTAGTGGCTACACCAAGCTTGGGTGTAGTGATGTGCTGTAATCATCCTCTCTCGAAAGAGGTTGCTTGCTAATTGATGCTGTTCCTGCTGGGTTCTCCCCGGTCCTGCCAAATGGGAGTGCCTCCATCAAGTCACAGCTGTTTGGAACCCATCTGGCCCTCCAGAGCTGTTCTGTCAACTTTCTCCATCCATGGGCAGCACTTCTTAGGCATGCACTTCCCTTTAATGGTACTCCAGGGCTCTCTTGGAGCAAGCTCCAGCCCACATTGGCAACACAGGTCTTTGGACAGAGCAGAAGATATCTCAACTAGGGCTTTCATTTCTGCCTGAGGTTTGTAGCAATAAAAGAGCTTTGAAATAGGAGTCAGAAGACTTGGGATGAGACCTGACTTTTCCTGGTTTCTGACATCCTGAGTGCCTTGTATACCAATGAGGACTTTTTGGTTACAATGAACAAAAAACCTAACTCATACTACTTAAACAAACAAACAAAGATAATTTCTTGTTTCGCAAAAGTGAAGATATCAGGGGAATTTCGTTTCAAGTATGGGTGGATCCAGGGTTTCTGATAATGCTACGGCCTTGAACTTGCTGTGTTCTGTATATATCTATATTGGTTCAATTTTTCGAAGACTGTCTTTTTATGGCAAACCACAAAATATGCCCTCAGTACCCTCCTAGCACAAGGGTCAACAAATCATGACCCATGGGCCAAATTCAGCCTGCTGCCAACTTTTACAAATAAAATATTTTTAGAACACGGTCATGCTTATTCATAAATGTATGGTCTCTGGTTGCCTTTGTTCTAGAGCAGCAGAGTTTAGTAATTGTGATGGAGACTCTGGTCTGCAAAGCCTAAAGTCGTTTCTCTCTGGAACATCTATGCTGGCACCTGCTCTCTTAGGAAGGCACCAGTCCTCAGCCTCACCAGTTTCTTCATACATGGTCAATTATTAGCTCCCCCAGCCATCCTCTCATTTCTGGTTTTCATACCATGTGTTGCCTAACTCATAGAATCCCGGATCCTGTTCTTTGGACTTCTAACTGGCTAGTATGGTAGTCATTCTAAAATATTTTCCTTAGTTCCATCTACCACAAGATAGAGTAAATGTGGTTCTGTTTCCAGTGCTGGTCACTCCCCAGCTCTTGCCAGTCAGGAGAAGGTCATATATAGATGGTCCAATTGCCCCAGGAGTCCAGTTATCCACCCCTGTGTCAAAGGCAATGTCAGCTCTGAAGGTAGCATTCCTGCAGGTGTCTAAATGCTTTTTATTCATGGGGCTTATTGAGTTCCTGAAAAAATGACCTGTGGTATCGGTCTTTGAATCTCACACATGGCTTTGGAGGTTCCTTCTATCAGTGATTTTTAAACCCCATTTATGAATCAGACAGAAGTAGACTTACTATTATTATATTTCAAGTGAAGTTCAATGGGAAAAAAATAGACACATAGGTGTTTGATGTGAGAGTGGGTGTATCAGTAGTTAGCATCTCAGCTGCTCTTCAATCTTACTGTTTTTTCACTAGATGTTTCCCCAGTCCTGTTGCTAATCTTAACCCTAATCCTAATCTTAACTATAATTCTAACCACAAACCTAATTCTAACCTTAACTCTAACCAATCCCTACCCTTATCTCTCTCTAACCCTAACCCTAACTTTAATCTGATCATCTAATCTGACTTGATCTGGTCTAATCTAATCTAATCTAATCTAAACATTAACCTTGACCCTCATCCTAAACCTTAACCCTAAACTTTAACTCTAAACTTAAATCTAAATCTCAGCCCTAACCCTTAATCCCCAAAGAAGTCTAGGACTTTGAGTTTGCTAACCATTGCCTTAGAATAACTTCATTAACCATGCTACCCAGTGTGATTTGGGGTGGTGCGGGGTATATTCTGCATATGAAGAGGTTAAATAAAAAATTCTACCAAAGAGGAAGAATGAGAACAGTTATATTTACAGTTTACAAAGAAGTGCACTGACCATTGGAAAAGTGTAATGTTGCCATAACACTCTTAGGTAAAGAATTATTTTAAACGAGTGACAAACATGCGTCCTGTATATCAAGGTAAAGGCACCATTTCTGCCTAATTTTCAGACCGTTCATTCGTAGAGGCCTCCTGTGGGGGACAGGTGTCCCGCAGTGTTTGGGGCCATGTCAGAATGGAATTTTATCCGTGCACCCCAATGATGCTGTTAGGACTACCTGGTTAAACTGATGATTCTCTCCCATCCTGGCAGACAAATCCATGTAAACGGACACTGAGAGACAAGAAAGAGTGTATTTGAGAAGAGAGAGGAAAGGAGATGCAAGGTGGGGGACAGAATGGGAAATAATCAGAGATAACAGCTCCCAGTCATTAATCTCATGCTGTAGTCTGCTCTGATCACTCCTCTGCTTTAACTTCTTCATGGGCTGCCCAAGGTTTGCAGCACAAATCCAGCTAGCTTCTTGGCTGCACCCACAGTCCGACACCATCTTGCAACACCTTATTCTGGAATTCTGGGGTTCAGTGCTGCAGAGCTAGATGGCATTTTCCCAGTGTACTGTGCTCTGTCATGCTGCTATGCTTGGTCCATGCTGTTTTTTTCTATCTGGAATACTCTTACTTATTTAACTGCCTGGATAAATCCTGCCTGTCCATCAAGATCCTGCTTGGGTATCACCCTTCATCTGGCTCCCTCTGCCCTCCAACCACCTTGTTCTTCCTCTGTGTCCCACACTGATATCAATCCCTTACTCATTTCTTCATTCAGCAAGCATTTATTGGGTTCTGCTCTGTGCCAGGTGCCATGCTAGACGGTGCAGATGAACTGCTTACCATCTGAGTTCCAAGTCGTGTGGAAACAGATAAATCACCAGGAAATTATCCAAGCGTGCTGTGACATGGGAGATTCAAAAGGCTGGGATGTCCTGGAGGAAGGCAGCTCCTTGAAGCCTGGGGGCTGAGTGTTCTAGAAGGACCAGTGGCATGATGGAAGAGTGTGAGCTTGCAACTTGGAAGGCGTGGAAGCAGTTTAGGGAGAATTTAGCCTGTGGAAGAGTCAGCCTGGAACTGGGCCACACAGGGTTCTGCTGGCCAAGTTAAGCATTCAGACTCTCGTTAGAACTGTCAGGGAATCACTGAAAGTTTTAAACAGGAGATTCACATAATCAGATCAGTATTTTGGGTATATTTGCTTTATTTTCCTACACTAATAATAACGTCAGCTAATGTTACTGGCAGATACCACAGAAAGACACTATGTTGAAATCTTTATATAGGTTATCTTAGTTAAGGCTAGTTACTATTTATATGGTAGGTGCTGATGTATAAGCTTGTTATTTCATCATTTAGAGATTCAGAGAGATTAATTAACTTGTTGAAAGTCATGCTTTTAATCATTGGAATAATTCTGTGCTTCCTAATTATTGGAAAATTAAGGCGTTCCTAGTCACTAGTTGAGAAAACTCAGAACACATTAGCTTATAGGATCTTATTCATCCATTTGATATTCTTGTAACTCTTGGAGAAGCTCTATTTCCATCTCACGAATGATGACATTGAGGATGTGATTTGGCCAGGTTGTCTCAGGCATGTTCTCAATCCACCTGGAAAGTAGGCTCTTGGGGACTGTTCCCGTGTTTTGTCAGTCTCCATGGCTGTCTCCACTCCACAGAAAACACCTGACTGGGGATTTATAGGAAGCACAGGGATGTAATATTCTCTTCACACAAAGAACCCAAAGATTAAGGTTCCCATCTCATTCTCAGAGGAGGAGTGGGCCAGATGATGAGCAGAGCTATGGGGACCCCAGAAGCCATGCTCGTTGAGGTGCTTGGTGTTGCTTCTCTGGCCAGGAAGAGGATATCTCTTCTCGCTGGAGGAACAGAGCACCTTACGCTTGAGTATGTGAGACCCAGTCACCTATAAATCGTAGTTACAGCACTACAGAGATCCTAATCTTTGTTCTTTTAAGTCCTTCTTCCTTTGTCTGTTTTTCTTCCTCCTTCCTTTTTGTTTCTTCTTCCTTCATCTCATTCATCCTCAATGACATCATTGCCACCATCACGATCACTTCTTATCCTGGTTTTATCATTGCATTTGTTGTCTTTGTCATTGTCATCAATATCATCATTGTCATCCTTGTTATCCTCCTCCTCCTCCTCTTCCTCCTCCAACTCTTCCTCCTCCTCCTCCTTATCATCATCATATCATCATCAACCGCCACATCAACATCAGCACATCATTGGGTCACTGTGGTCTGTCTTTGAGTCATTGTGTCTGTTATTGTCATTGTCATCATCATTATCACTCCATTTAAATGAGGGCTTGCTCTATTCTAGGCAATGCACACAGCACTGTATACACATTACCTTTCATTATCTATAAAAACTTAACTTTTGGGCATTATTATCCTCAGTTTACAGATGACAGACCTGGGTCTCAAAGAGGTGAGGTAATTTACCTATCATCATGAAACAATTGCTACTATTAACGTCTCTTTTATAAATTAAGATTCATCCCATAGGCAGCAGAGGTTTCAGTTTATTTTTAGGAGTTAAAGCAATTACAAGGCTGAGCTCTTATGCTCTGTTAACTGGAGGCTGTTATGAATCAGCAGAGATTTAGGGTTCTTATTCTGTGGCAATAATTGTTCCTTGATTCAGAAGAGTTGTTTTTCTTTTGACTAGTCGTTAAATTTATATTTATGATGATTATTTCTAAAGGGAAATTGAGAGTTGAACTCTTTTAGATAATAAATCAGAGCCATAGTTAAAACCAGGATTTGCCTGATTCCAGAGCCTTCATTACCAGTATCACACTCTCTGATGTACTTTGGTGATTATGCCAAACCTAAGTCCTATAATTCACAGCTTACCTACCTTACCAGCACACCTCTTTTGGCTCCCTAGAGCACTAAAGTACTCTATGGTAACAGTTTCCTGGAAACCCTGCCTGAATTGGTGGAATTATCTCCGAACTCTACACCTTTCCTTTCCTTAGCCTCTATTCAGCCCTCTTTAAGAGTATATTATGGTGGAAAGACAGATAAAAATTCAAAATCAGGTTCTAACACTTACTGGCTACATGACTTCAGACAATTTAGCTCCATAGTACTAAATTTCTTCATTCTTCATCTATACACTAGAAATAACACCAATAACTCCATAGAGATTCTGTGGAATTGAAATGAGAATCCATGTAAATTGTTTGACATGTATTAAGTATCAATAAATCTTAACATTAACTCGCCAAAATGAACTCACCCTTCCTTTTCTTTTCCTTGCAGTACGCTGCTTAGGGGCTAGTTGAAATCCATAAAGTCTGGAAGTGGGAAGATGAAGCTGGTGGATCTGCAGTCCGCGGCTAGTGGAGGGTCCCTGGCCAAGTCAGCCAGCTTGTCTAGCAACCACTTTCCCCATTCTTTTAACATCAACTACTCACCTATCCTACTCTTTTTCAGTCCTCCTTTTCCCTGCTCAAATAAAAATCTACTCACACTTGAGTATTAATGAACCAAGCAGAATTTATTGAAGATGTTGTAAGGGGAGACAGAGAGTTTATTTCATATTGCTCATAGCAAACAAATTTGAAAGGTCGGTATCTTTTACAATTATATCACCCAATATATTTCTTCCCTAACACCAGTATTATCATTAACCCAATTTTCAGTTGACAAAATTGAAGGCACAATTAAGTAACTTGCCAAACCAAGGTCACACAGCTGGGAATTGGTAGAGTCAGGATTCAAACCCTGGCAGTCTGGCTCTTAACATTACACATAACGATAATTTTTCTTTCTCTGTCTGAACCGGATAAATAGAAAAAACAGTAGCCTTACGTCGCTAACGATAAACCTTCTACCCCAAAACACTGTGTATCCAGTGGCCCTGGATCCCCTCTTCTCTATTATCAAAGCAATTCTTTTCTGCCCCAAACTTGCAAATTGAGCTCACACAGTACATGGCAATATAAATGCATTCAAGGTTAATGGCGGTCACCATTTACCCAAGGCACTGACTATGGTGTTTCTTTTGTTGGGACTTGTGCATAATTTTGAGGCCTCATGCTCTACTCCAAACTGTTAATAAAATATCTCCTAAACAAATTCAGTTCCCTCTCCACAAGAAGTCACCACACCAATAAGTGGATGAAATCTTGTTCCACTTCATTCCCTCTGAAATGAGGGTGTTTGTGGATTCCAGACACTTTTTATCACTTAAGTCTATTTATACTCAGTAAATTAGACTTAAATTTTCTGTTTTTTAGAGGTCACAACAGACCTAACATGTATTCTGGAGGTGAGGTAAAAAGATACATTAATGGATGGATACAAATAAAGTAAATGGCAAGTTCAGGAAGCTGATACTAAAGAAGGCACTCACCTGACCTAGAGGTAATCAGGGAAAGCTTCTTGGAGGAGGTGATGTCTAGTTAAGTTTTGAAGTGCAATTAGGATCTAGACAAGCAAAACAGGTAAGGAGAGAAAGGATGGTCAAGGTAGAGTATACCACATAAGCAAAGGGTCAAGGAAGAAAAACAGTTGTGATATAGCTCTGTGTGTGCATGCGTGTGTGTGTGTGTGTGTGTGTGTGAAAACACAGGAGGAGGTTTTATGTAGAGCATGCAGAGGTGAGCAGTGAGGCTGAGAGGGCAGCATTGGCCAGAACCTCCCTCCAGAGCTGAGCTCCCACGTGGCACATACTCATGGAATTCTATAGAGGAAGCTGGAACCAAAGACTCAGCTACCCCAGACACTCACCTGCTTCCTTCCAGGCAGCTCTTTAAACTCTTATTTGTTGAGTTTTGTTTCTCACGGCTCTTTCTCCAACCACATCTCCCTGCTTAGCCAGGCAATCTGTCCCTTCTCCGACAGTAACAAGGATATGCTTCTTGGGAGAGACTGCCCGCAGTGGCCAGAATTACTCCAGGGGTTGAGACAATGGCGGAGGTGTAAATCACACAAGAAATATTGAACTTTGGGAGCCAGCGAACAATAATATGCCAGTTTATTCTACTCCTGCCAGAGGTTTATATATATTACTGTCACTTTTATACTGTTCTCCAACACTGGTAATTTTCTCTCAATCTAATTTTTATTTCCCAAGGGTCTACCAAGGTTAAAAGTGCTGGAAAACCAATGACTATTATTTTGCCAGGGGATAGTAAATTAAATTAACCATTGTTGGTGGCCAGCTCTGGTCAGAACTATTTATATGTAAATAGGCAAAAACCCCTCAAGGCATTCCTGCAATTATTAGTTGTTCATTCCAGATGTTGACCATAATAGGAGAGGTCATGAACAAAACTCTGCATGAACAGGGGGAGGAATTTCTGCTTGGTCTTTTGTTACAGGCCTCACTGGCCTTACATAGCTCAAGCATACCTAATCCAAGGTGAAACCTTCCCTGCCAGTTTACTGCACCTGAGGGTGAAGCTACTTGTGGTCCCAGATTGACAGTGAAATCAGGACTGGAAGGGTTAAACCCTGCCAGGTGGGTACTGATTGGCATCTTGCCAGGCTCTGGCTAATCAGGATGGGCAGAATCTGTTTCCTGCTTCCTGAATGGCTAGCATCAGTTATAGCAACAGCAGGCTCCTTCCTTCATGATTGGGGGGACTTTTCTAGAAGAAGGATCTCTTTTGAGGAACCTTTATAAGTTCAAGGAACCTTCACACAGCGTGGCATCATGTTTATAGAAAATATAATAGCAGATATGCCAACTAGGTGTCTTTGGTTGGGTTTTCAATATCAGGGGATTGTGAAGGATTCCTTCAAATCAGAAAGTCCTAGAGCATCCGCCTTCCCCCTCAGTCCCCTTCTTTTTCTTCTCCAGTGCTAAAGGGACTTCCCTCTGGCATTCCTCTTTAAGCTAAGACCACTCATATTATTCTCGACTCCGTGCGAACAAATAATTTCTGGGCTGCCTTCATAATTTATAACCTGTTTCTGTGCTCTCAAGCCCACCTGAATAATGGATCATTAAATCAAGTACCTCAAGGGAAGGAATTTAAAGAAGGAAAAGGGGGCTTATTTATTGAAATAAAAGAGAGAAGGTGAAAATTGCCCCAATAGCTCAGCCTTCTGTTCATTCTGCCATTCTTACCCCATGGTGGAAAACTCTCCCAGACCCTGGCAGGCTTACCCCTGGCCTAGATCTTGCTCTATGAACAGCCCCTTTAGCACCATGACTTAGCCAACTGGTTTACCAATTTCTCCACCTTATTCTGAAGCCTCCTGAGCTTGTTAGAGAAGTAGGACTTCAGAGGGTTGGTTGAAGCACATTCAGTCCATCTACTCTTCAACATAGTCTTGAAATAGACTACCAGGGGTTTTAAAACCACATTATCTTGGCCCCTGCAGAATTGTTTTCCCTTAAATTTTCCTTCTATGCTGTTCTTGGCTTTCACCAAAGGCTGAAACATTGCTTCAGGGAAACCAATAGTGTTTGTGCTGCTGGGGATTTGTTCACCCTGTCTCTTCGTGGTCCCATTTGAAGCCCTGCACGAAAAAGTGTTAGAATGAAAGGCGGGTCCTTGCGCACACTCCAGCTAAAGGAGTATGTAGTGGCTGATGCCCAGATGGCCTTTTCTTGCTGAGCTGTGTTCCCTGGCTGCGTCCTCCTGGTGGAAGTGATGCCTCCTTCCCTGCAGCATCCCACAGGGCTGCCTGCACCCACCCACAGGGCTGCCTCCGCAGGACAGGGGCACATGTGTTGCTCAAATGAATAAAGAAACTCTGTGCTGAATGAGAGGAGAGGAGCCTGCCTTCGGGGAGGGTGTGGAGGGAGAGTGTGGATACGGGGTCACTAAATCTCCCAGAGGCACTTGCTGGGCTAGCGGCAGCACTAACTCAGGGCCTGGAAAGTGCCTGCTTTCTTGGGACGCCATTTAAGGGATCAGTTTCCCTTTATATCTTGACTGCCAGGAGGCTCAGCATCAGATGGCTTCCCTGGAATAAATATTTTACCCAGTCTTGTCCCAACATCTGAGTTCTAATTTTACATTTCAGTTGTATGTAATCAGCATCATAGATTCCCTTAGCCAATACATTATGTAAGTAAACTCTACTCGGGCAAAAGTCAGTGAGCTGCAGAAGAGATGATCAGATGTTCTCCAGGTCAGGCTGCTTCACTGCCCATGGAAAATGCCTTCACTCTGCTTCTACTCATTTCCTACAGTTTTAGTGACGTGGCTTCCCAGGCCAGCTGGGCCCCCTGGAAGTCATAGAGCGGTTCTCATTATGCTCAATAGCTTGGCCATCATATGATAAACAGGGCCAAAGAGAGTCAGTCTCATATGGATTAAGACAGTGATGGCCAATCTTTTGAGCTTGGTTTGTCAAAATTCGCCAAAAAACCGGGCATAACTCGGGTGGTGTGTCACTTTGAGAAAAACGGCCTAACCGGAAGTCCCAGAACTAGACGCTCTGTGCTGGAGTGCTGTTGTTTTGGCCTCCAGACCTCCGGCACAGAGTGTCTACACTACAGCAAATGTTTTATCCTCGGCTACTGCACCTGGTCGAGCAGAAGCCGAGGATGAAACATCCTTCTCTGCATCCGGCCCCATACTTCTCTGGTATATGGCCGCATGCAGCCGTGTGTCATCGAAAATGGCTACGTGTGTCAGTGCTGACACGCATGTCATAGGTTCCCCATCACAGGATTAAGAGGATGAGAATGTTGTTAAACTCGTATGAAAACCACGTTCTTGGGGGGGAAACTGTTTTCCCACAGGCATCATGAGATTATTTCAGAAGAAGAGTGGCGACAGCAGAGGAAGCCCACCTCGTGCCTGTCCAGCCTGCAAGAGCACCCTAGCTTGAGCTAGCCACGTCTATCCTTTGCTGAAACAGCAAGAAAGAAACTTAAGATAACATGCCCCAAAGCCAAAGTCTTACCCAAATTGCTTTAAACACTGATTTCATATCGTTTAATTGTATGTCCCTCTGTACAAATCAAACAAACCAGCCAGATACATTTGGGCATGACTTGATTCATGTAGGCAGTTTAAGAGTGTTTATCTCCATCCTGGAGAAACTGGTGTAGAGGAGCTGTGGCTAGATCCTTCTTTAAATGGACCACACGTGTTTGGCTGCAGGGTTTGTAAATTAGCCTTTTGGAGAGTTCAACCATAATCGAATACGCTTACTATTCACACATTATAATTTGCGCATTAAAGATCTTGAACAAAGATCACGATCTTGGAAGGTATTAAATTTAAAAAAAAAAACAACTCCCCAGAACTGCATTTATTAGGTTCTGATTTCTGATTTATGTTTCATTAGCCTGTGGTGATAAGTATGGAACCGTATAAAAGAAAAGCACGAATCCCCATTTTGGGACATTAAATCCAGATTTTGGATGATAACCTATTTTTGTGCTGCTATTAGGGGAGCGCCAGCTTGTACCCACATCCAGTTATTAATCTATGAAATGTTTTCTCTCTGGTGTGTTATGTTCTTTCTAAGTCTGCTGCACTTAACCGTCACCGACTAAGTGGGTTATTAAATGGGAGTGAGAAATGAATCAATCAAGTATATTCACATGCTCAGTCTCCAGCATTGTTCTTTGACTTCATTATTTAGGCATTAAATTCCATGCAACACCGGATGTAATCGTCAGTACAGAGGGACTTGATTTGTGGCAGACGGGCTCATTTTGGCACCCCAGAAAGCCTTGCTACATGGTGACACCATTCGCATGGCTTCTGCAATCACGTCTTGCAGTGGGGTCACAGCTGGTCGTGTTGGGGAGCTGATGATGTTGTCACTAGAGAATGGAGTTGATTTTTGCAGTTATATGAAAACCATTCAAATACCTGGCCCCTGGATACACATTGCTTTAGTGTAGAGAGTTTATCATTAGCAATGTAAGGCTACTGTTTTTACTCTATTTATCTGGTTCAGACAGAGGAAAAAAAGTTATCATCATGTATAATGTTAAGTGCCAGACTGCCAGGGTTTGAATCCTGATTCTACCACTTCCCAGCTGTGTGACCTTGGGCAAGTTACTTAACCTCACTGTGCCTTTACTTTTGTCATCTGAAAATTGGATTAATGATATACTATTGTCTTAGTTTGAGTTTCTTTAGAAACAGATACTGAGACAATGGTTTAGGTGCAAGTAATTTATCTAGAAGGTTCAGAGAACATGGCAGGGGAGTGGGAAAGTGATGTTCGGGCATTGGGAGTGGTTTAGGCAGTCACCCTGATGTAAGTGGGAACTACAGTCCATAGGTCTGGCTTCTCAATGCCCTAAAATGAAATTCCTTCCTGTTCTGTAGGTGGCTGAAGAGAGGAAAAGTCCACATAGTCCGTTGGCTCCAAATTGATGCTTTAGACCAGGGGCAGTCAACCTTTTTGTACTTACCGCCCGCTTTTGTATCTCTGTTAGTAGTAAAATTTTTTAACCACCCACAGGTTCCACAGTACTAGTGATTTATAAAGTAGGAAAGTAACTTTACTTTATAAAATTTTATAAAGCAGAGTTACAGCAAGTTAAAGCATATAATAATAATTACTTACCAAGTACTTTATGTCAGCTTTTCGCTAAGTTTGGCAGAATAAATCTTTATAAAACAACTTGCTATAGTTAAATCTATCTTTTTATTTATACTTTGGTTGCTCTGCTACCGTCCACCATGAAAGCTGAAACGCCCGCTAGGGGGCGGTAGGGACCAGGTTGACTACCACTGCTTTAGACTAAGAGTTTTCAAACCCGTTTGATCCACAGAACCCTTTAGTTGAGTCAAATGTTGCAGGGAGGAGGTCCCCTATGGAACCTAGAAAAACAGGTTGGCGCCCCAGTGGGAAGAGGTGGAGTCCTGGAGCCTGGTTGGTTCCTGAAGGCTCTCCCAAGAGCACGAGTTGGAAAGTACTGCCTAGGCCTTATTTGTCAAATGAGAGTCATAGGGAAAGTGAACGCACGTTTTGATCACCCCCATCCCCCGAGCTGGTACATATACTGGACAGAATGAAGGACATTGTGCTGGGGAATCTGAGCAGGAGGCCCTGCTTTTAGGTGCGAGGTCTTCCAGGAGGTTGGAGTGCGGTCCCTGCACGGATGTCAGGCAGAACGGAGACCCTGTGGACTCTGCTGTCCCTGTCTTGTGTTAGAAACCTTTGCATGCTCTGGTAGCAAGTGTGAGAATGGAACTAAGGCTGCCTTTGGAAGGGCAGAGTGGCAATGGGGAGGGAATGCACCAGGGCCGGAAGTGGAAAGGGCCTCCTTTCTATTTTGAACACGAATACGAGAAACTTCATCTGAAGATGATGCTGAGATGGGAATACAAAGACGGTGCGGGTAAGGATGCGTTGGGCAGGTGGTTGGAGCACGTGTTTCTCAAGCCTGCCTGACGAGCAGAGCTACCTGGGGTAAATGTTCAAGAACATTCCCAGGTTCTGTTTGAGATAGACTGAATTAGAATCTCTGGGGTGCAGGTCTGGGAAGCTGCTGCTTTTTATCAGGGAGTGAGGACACAGGCATTTGGTACCGGTGTACTGTACTCACTTCTGTTTTAAAACATTCATTCATCCATCCGTTTGTTCTGTCATCTGCTCATCTATTTAATCATTCAATGCATTGTCTATATGTGTCAGGTGCTATAATGGCTCCAAGAATGTAAAGAAAAATGACACATAGTGCCTACCCTTGAGGGGCCCGCAGATGGGTCTAGAAATGGAGAAGGAAGTATCCCCCACAATGTGGCGTGATGAGATAAACCTGTGACGAAGGAATTAAAAAAGAAAAGGCTGCTAATACGTGGAGTTGCCCGCAAACCCGCCGGATTTGACTTCTCGTCCCCAATTCTTTCTGCGTGGTTCCTTTCAGTAAAAATAATGTGATTTCGCTATGTCCTTGCACACTCCCTCTTAGAGATAGTCCTGTGCATCTGATTGTTCCAAGCATTTCAAAGGGACACAAGGCCCCTGCTACTCCTGGAATTCTAATTAGCAAGCTAAGTGGAATTGACTGGGTTTTTTATACATCCTTTCCCCAAGCAGGATTCCTGCCACAGTCTCAGGTTTTCTGCCTGCTGTGTTCCTTCCTCAGTGACAAAAGTGCCACCAGCCCCAGGAAATGAGCTCTTTGAAGCAAAATGATTAGCCTTGGCTTCAAACTGCTTTCAAAAGGTTTGCAAACAATGCAACTGGAAAGTGTGAGGAGTGGGTTTCTCGCTTTCCCCTTTTTCAAAGTGATTGAATCCCACTGTCTTCTGAAGATGAACATTTCTGCTGGGCAGATTGGCTTTGTAAATTACAGACTCGAGTGGCTTTCTTTTTTTTATTCGTGCTTCAGTGAACCGGGAATTAGACATATTTGCAATCAAATAAAATTTGAGGACTCTTGACGGATTGGAACTCTGACAACTCGGACTTCAATGTACAGAGTGTGGTAGCATTGGCCCAATTGTTCAGTACATTTGAGGGGATCTTCTGGGATGGGGGCAACGTTCTGTGCTAGTGATGGAATGGAACAGCAGGGACTAAGAGATACAGGCCCCTGCCCTCATGAGCTAAAAGTCAGGGGGGAAAGAGACTCTCTGTAGATAATAAAAACAGAATATATAAGTACTAAGATGAAGAAAGCATGCAGTTAATGAATTTAGTGTCTATCCCGTCAATAATTCCAGGCTTCTTTTTAGTACAATGGATATAGCATTGACCAAAATATCATTGACTGTCTTCATAGTGAATGAGAATTTTATTCCACAGAACTTTTATTTCTCTGTGTGTATGTGCGTGTGTGGGTGATATGTACCATGCTTTTTAAGGAAAGTATTGTCAGATGGTGAGTGGTGTGGTGAAAACCAAATCAAGGAAAGGGATAAGGGCATGTATGTGTGTTTTGCATGCACACACATACATATGTGTGTTGTGTAAATACATGCAAATCTGCACATTTGATAAAGAATATGATTTTAGACTAGGTGACCCTATCAGTTCTATATTGTTGCTGTAATAAGTTACCACTAATTTAGTGGCTTAAATGAACACAAATGCATTATATTGTAATTCTGGAGTGCAAAAGTGTGAAATGGGTCAGCAGGCCTGCAGCATTTCTGGAGACCCTGAGGGAGAATCAGTTTTCTTGCCTTTTCTAGCTTCTGAAGGTTGCCTGCATTGCTTGGCTCATGAACCCATCCTCCACTTCAAAGCCAGCATCTTAGCATTTTCTAGTCTCTGTCTCTGACTGACCCTCTAGCCTTCTTCTTTTAAGTATCTTTGTGATTACAGGGGGCCCACCTATGTAATCCAGGACAATCTCCTCATGTCATGATCCTTAACTTAATCACATCTGCAAAGTTTCTTCTGCCACATAAGGTAATGTATTCACAGGTTCCAGGGATTAGGATGTGGGCATCTTTAAGGGGTCATTGTTCCGCCTACCACAGTGGCTGAGGAAAATCTCATGGAAGATATTTGTGATTTGTGATCAAGTTCCTGAGGCTATGAGGGTGGGAACCGTATGGATAGTTAAGGGGAAGCAAGTTCTAAGGAGAGGGAATAGTGGGAGGGTTCGGAGATTGATGGGAAAGTTTGAGAACTAGCACAGAGGGCCAAGGCGACTGGGGTTGAGTTCAGTGATGGGGGGAGTGGTGTGAATGGGGGGCAAGAGATGATGGGGCTTAGTTATGTAGTGTCTCTGGGTAGGAACTTGGCTTCTACTCTGGGTGAGTCAGGGACCCGCTGAACCCACTGAGTACAGGGTTTAAGAGCTGCATGTGGGGGGAGCCGCTAAGTCAGACTTAGAGGGTGATGGGGAGTCTGCCCAGGGCAAGGAAAATATAAACTGAGATCTGCAGGCTTTCCGGAGATATTACTATCAATTATAGATCACAGTAATTGAGTGCTCTGTGTCATCTACTGCACTAACCGCTTTCTAGACAGGCCTCATGTTTATCTCCAAACAATTCCTTAATGCCACAGGCTGTCTTGAACAGATAGACATTGCTATTTTACAAAAGGGGCATCTGAAGCTTAGGAGGATTCCTATGAGTGCAATAGCTAATAAATATAGTGGGGTCCTTCCCGTTCCAGAGTCCAGACTCTTTGTTCTACTATTGCATTTGGCTGCCTCTAGGTTTCTAGTGGAATGGGGAGTGTGGGTCAGCCCAAATGCCACTGATACTTGAAAAAGAGGGATGCAGGCCTGACTTAAGAAGAACCTTGCCTTTTTTTTTTTTTTTTTCAAAATGTGAATGCAAGGGGTGAGTTTAAGGAAGCAGATGCACCAGAGGAAGGATCTGGAACCACTATTTCATGTCCCATTTATCGCTTCATTAAGTGGAATGGGCTGGAGGCAGGAACTTCTATCGTAAGCAACATTGGGGAGTAACGCTGGGTAGAGAGCCAGGTGTGTTCATTCATCAAGTTCTGACCATGTGCCAAGCACAGGGGGGCACATGACAAAACAAGAGAGACAGAGTCTCTGGTACATGATCCTTCCTGTTTGGGCAGGAGACAGTAGCAGATAAGGATGGGGACAGTTTCTAAGTGCTGTAGATGAGATAGAACTGGATGGTATGATGGAGAATGATCAGGAAATGATTTAATGGGTGGTCAAACCTGAAGGATGAGAAGGCACCAGCTATGGGAAAAGCCAAAGAAAAAAATGTTCCAGGCAGAGGGAACAGCATGTGCGAAAGATTTGTGTCAGGGATGAGTTTAGAATGACTAAAACATAGGCATGGACCCTTGTGATTGGGGCTGAGTGAGAGAGGCTGCTCTGGAGAGGAGCCTGCAGAGGCCAACGTGAATGGGCCTTGTGGGCGTGGCACTGTGTCTGGGGTTTGCCCTCAGTGGATGGGAAGGCCAGTTGGAGGCTCAGGATATCGTCATAACATGGTTTACGTTTTGAAAGCTTACTCTGGCTGTTGGGTGTGAGGTTGTTTGAAAGGAGGATATGAGAAGCTATCATAGTCATGGAGGTGGCCTGGCACAGAGTGATGTCAGTGGAGGGATTCACGAAGGGGGGGGGGTATGGGAAGGGGAGGAACCAAGCATGGTACTAAGGGTTTGACTTGAACAATGGGGGGAATGGTGATGGTGATTGGGGACGACTGGAGGAGAACGTGGAGGGAAAGGCGAGGCGGGGAGCCATGGAAAGAGGAATGAGGAGACCCAACTGGAGTTAGAAGAGAAGGTGTAGATGTCAAGGTGCACAGCAAAGGAAAGGCAGAGAGAGAGCAGAGGCGATGCCTGGGACGAGGAGGACATCGAAGGAGGCTAACAAGGTGGCCCACCAATGTGGGGAGTGCTGACCAACGCTCTCAGCTTCTGGCATTTGTGGCAACAAAGCTTGTGTTTGCCAGGGTGGGGGATTCCGCCAGGCTGCTTGAACAGTGTCTTAGTCGCCAGCTTCAAGAAGTGGATGGGACAAGGGAAGCAGAATAGAGCGTAATGATGCCTTGCCTGGGAGATGCTGATGAATGCTTCCGGAGGTGGGTCGGGGACCATTCCTGCACAGGTGTGGGGGCTAAAGTAAGCTGATACTCAGGGAGCCCTGTGGCCATTTGTTTTAAGATGAGCAACAGACCTGTTTACAACAGGATAAGAACATTGAAACAGAAAGCCTTGGTAGCAGTTCGGGCTTGCCAAAGCATTTTCTGTTATTATTATTATTATGGAGTATGTTTCCGTTGTTTAAAAGAAATTCTTTATTAAAAAGAATTCTTTATTGAAGTATAATATACATTCAGAAAAGAACATTTACATAGGCGAGCAGCTCAATAGATTTTCACCAACTGAATACATCCACGTAACAATCACCCAGATCAAGAAATAAAACATTTTCTGCCAAAGAAATTTTTAAATTTCAAAACCAGGTACTAGAATTAACTATTTCTTTGAGACCTCTCCTGGCAGTGCACAAAGTCAGTCAGCCAACGCCAGCGGTTGTACCTGTGGAAAGTTGGTTCCCTATGCTCTTGTGGTCAGCCATGTGGCTCTCCCTGAATCTCATGGCTCTTGGCTGGTTCTGATTACCTGTAGCCCCTCTGATATGCCCATCATTTGCAAATGAGACACTAGATTTACATTTCTTGGGCTCTTTCATTGACCAAGGACACAGCTGCCCTCTCAGAGCCTCCTCCTTAATGAACTTGATCTGAAACATGTAGACAAACATGTCTTACCTTCCTCTGGTTCAGGGTGGATTACGAAGGACCTGGAGTTTCTGACCCAGGCCTTAGGCTTTTAGGTCCGGGCAGATAATCTGGATGAGAAAGGGACTGAACAAAGGCGGGGTTCTATTAATCATTGTGTTTTCTATTTTTGGCAGCAAGGAAAAGGTTCCTGGGTATGCCGAGGACTAGGGAACACCCTTGTAGTTTCCGCTTTTTCTCTGAGATTTGAATATCCGCAAGGTAGGCGGGATGGGGCACTGCCCCAGGTAGTGAGTGAAGAGAAGGGCCCCCGGAATCAGTCAGACCTCGGTTCAAATCCTGCCTCTGATTCCTGCCAGGCCTGTGAGCTTGGCAAGTTACTTCACCTCTCTGAGCCTCCATTTTTTCACCTGTAAATGGAGATCATAAGAGGTGGCATGCCAGAGTCCAGATATGAAGGTTAAAGAAGAGATTATGTAGAAGGCGTTTGGTGCTGTATATTGATGACCACTATGATGATCATAATTGAAGGAATACTAATTGCCATTAGAACAATATTAGGATTATTACTGTTACTCTTATTATTGTTATTATAACTCCTGCCATCTGGCAGGTGATGACACTGAGACACACATCAAGTGACTTGTCCAAGACCACAGGGCAATGACCGTCCCCTGACTTCTAAGCCAGGACTCCTTGCACTGAACACATTTCCTCCATTAAGCACACCCAGGCCCTCTCCCAGCCCATCTGGTCACCGACGGAAGCTCTGGCGAAGCAGCGTGGGCAGCTGCCAGCCCGAGAAGAGAGACTGGGCAGCCCTCTGTGCCGGCATCATTTAATCAGATGACCTCCAAAGCTGGCTTTTCTGGCTGCATGTTCGGCTTTCAGAGGAGCAGCATTAAGGAGGTAATGGGGCTTGGTGGAGGCGCGGGGCCATCTGTTCTTAATTACCCCGAGTGCGCAAGGCCGGGGCAGGCTGTCCTGGGGGCGGCGGGCACTGCCAGTGTGGTTGACTTGGTTGCTGTTTCTCTGCTGTCTGGCCTTGTGCCTCGCCTCCCTGCAGCCTTGGCTTTTCAGTCCCTCACTCACCTCTCCTGTCTCTTTCCCTGAGTCTGAGAAGCAGAAGCTCATGTCCCAGGGCCCCAGTGAGCTGGCAGAGATGGGGCGGGGGGAATTGGGACGTCTCAGGTCTGGCTCTCCAGACACAGAGCTTGAGGCGGGATTCTTAAGCAGGTGATTTATTAGGGGGGGTGCTCTCAGGAGACGAGTGAGGGAAGATGGACAGGGCAAAGGAGCTGAGCAAGGATGGGGACCAGCTTCGCACTGATCCCTGGGGAGCTCTGGAACTTGAAGTGCAGCATGGAGTTGGTCCCACCTCCATCCAAGCAATTCTTGGGAGAGAGGGACCAGCAGCTGTGAGTTGCTCTCAATCAAGTCTTGCAGCAGCAGGGGAGGGATGTGTCCACCAGAAAAGACACCTGTATGGGGTACCAAACGGAGGATGGTAGACCCTTAATAAAGAGGCTCCTTTGGAAAGAAACCAAGCCTGTTCTCTGCTTTTTCCCTCCCAAAGGAAGCTGGATTTTGTCGCCCACTGTTCAAACCCTGATCCACAAGCCCTTTCTGCTTTTCCTCAGGGGCAGACACAGTGACTGGTTAAGAGAATAGACTGGCGTGTAGATGTGGGTTTAAATTTTGGCTATTCCACCCACTAGCTGGCTGATGTTGGGAAGAATACCTGGCCCTTCTGTGCCTCAGTCTCCTTGCCTGTAAAATGGGAATAATAGCACTTGCTGCCTTTGGAGCTTTCTGTGAAGATTGAAGGAGCTGGTGCACGTAAAGTATCAGAATGTGCCCGGCAATTAAAAAATTCTTAATGGTGGCGGAGGAGTGACAGTGGTCCTTTCTTGTCTTCTTCCTCTCACTTTCTTTCCTCTCTTGCTCCTTCTCCTCCTCTTCTTCCTGCTTCTTCCTACTATTATTACTGTTGTTGGCAGGAGTGGTTACGTTGCTACCCCCAGGCAAGTTAATGGGCGTGGTTTGGAGTGAGGCACAGTTTTATATGGGGGAGGTACTCAGACCCATTCCCAAGTGATGCTGTGCTATTTCTGAGACGACCATAAAAATTCGCGTGCGCGCGTGCACGTGTGTGTGCTCCTATGACTTCATTTGTAAAACGGAGCCATTAATATGTGACTTGCAGCGATTTATTTAGACAATGCAGTCCAGCCCAAGACCTGTCCCCACAGGGAAAGGAGAACCAATGTCATATGATGTTATTATTATTATCAAGGAAGAACCCCCCTCTTTGTGGCTGTTTAATGAAAATGTTCAGAACTTTTTAGTGATTTTAAAACGTTAATCCAACAGACAGAGCCGCCCTGGCCACCTCCTTTCTGTGGCTCCAAGTGGGATTTATTTGCACCCAGATCTTGGCTCGTGAGTCGAGCTGCCTGGTGCACACTGGGTGTGTGTGTGTGTGTGTGTGTGTGTGTGTGTGTGTGTGTGTGTGACTATGAGCCTAATTATGAAGGAGTGACTGTGACATGTGCCTGTGATCATGGCAGGGTTGTTGCCTGGGATTCCTGTAGTCGGATAGAGATGGTGTTGGAAGATGAATGTTGGATTAGTCAGTGGAACACTGGGGGGCTTGGCAAGTATTGGAGCTCAACTGTAAATTCACTGCAGAGCTCCTCCTTTCTGTTCTGAAAATGTCATCCCTCTTCTCTTCCTGGCGGGAGCTGAGGTTGTCATTACTGCTATTTACCAAATATTCTCAACGGTTCAGTCCTCTCGTAGAATTATATTGCCCCATCTACTTTAAAGTTAGACGTGGACATGTGATCTGCTATGGTCCCAAGTCAGCCCCCATGGACATGGGGCATGAATGAGAAAGCAGGATTTGTTATATTCTGTTGAGATTTGGGGTTTGCTTGTTAGTCAGCATGATTGATGTGCCCTGACTGATATACTTGAGGGATGCATACAGGATCTACATGGGCAGGGATGTGTCTTTGTTCCCTATCTTATTCCCAGGACCCAGCACAGTGCCTGACACATGTTAGCAGTTGATAAATACTTGTTGATGAATGAAAGAAAGGCCTTGGAACCACTAGACCTGAGTTTGGTCCCTGCTTTGCCACTCATCATTGTGAACTTTGGAAGTTCACTTTATCTTTGTAATCCTTACATTTCTTCATCCATGGAATGGGGGTATCATTCCTTACAATGCTACTATATGATTTATGCTATCATGTGTATGTTTCTGGCACACAGTAGGCACCCAACAAAAGTCTTCTGCTTTGAACAGAGAGGGAAGTGATGGAGAAGAGGGGTTGAGACTGTCTCTGTGTTTCTTTCTGTACTAAGGTTCAGGTAGGAAGGAACTTGTAGGTGGTGTTAATGAGGGAAGAAGACCCCAGTGAGGAGTGGCCCTGAAAGCGAGGAGCTGGGGATGAATAAAGGGAAAGATGGATGAAGTCAGGAGCCAGCAGCTCTTCCTCTCCCCTGGGAGTCCAAGAGCAGTAATTCAAATGGCATAGAACATCCCCAAATATTTCAGCAGCAGCCATAGCTAGTACGTTTTTAATTACCCTGCCAATAAGGATTCCTGGGAAGAACGGTCTTCGATGCACAGTAATGTTTTTGCGATGTTTTTAGTAATTGGGTTAAGAAAATTTATTAGTGTACTGACTGGATGTGTTTCAATAATTGCTAAGACTAGAATATTAGCCTTTCCTCCCTGAATGCAAATCACTCCCCAATGGGCTGATGCATTGGAGATTATGGTTCTGAATATGCAAATCACTTAGAGACCATTCCAAGAGCTGACCATAGCACCTATGTGAGTGTTTATTTTAAATTGCACTTGGATGCTCCCTGAACTGCATGGGACATGACAGGGGCCTGTTTTGTTGGCGAGGTCACAGGCTGTGGAGGGCTGACCTACTTACTACTGTTTCTATTAAAATTAAAGGAAAGCTGAGTGAGGGTGGGGGGGTGACGAGGGTTGGCAAGGACCTGCTGAAGTCACTAGCAGCATGAGTGACAGAGTTAATGGTAGAAACAGAGTTCCCCCCCACCTCATCTCTATTTTCTCTACTGGACTTGTTGGAAGGAAAACAATCTAAATCTATTTAAGAAAAATAATCAGCAGAAGTATTAACAGAGGAATTGAGAGGCTGAGGGAGTCTTGCTGGAGCGGGAGTGGGGGGCGTGGGGGAGAAAAGGAATATTCACAATCACGATTTAAAGGTAATAAGCTTCCTAAGGTTAATTTGGTTTATCTGACATGAGCACAGCATCCGAGGGGAATAAAAGCTCACTTAGTAGGAGGTTGGCGTTGTTGGGAGATAAAAATAGCCATGGTGCTTGTATGTGTGGACTATTTATGGTGCGAGATGGGGACCCCAAGCACAATATGTGTATCCAATTCATTTAATCCTCACAACGACCCAATGAGGGGAGGTATGATTATTCCCATGAGGAAGCTGAGTCTTGGAGAAATAAAGCATGCTGGCTAAGGTCTTCCTTTCTATAAGTGAAAGAACTGCTGTTTGAACCAAGACCTTGGGATGCTGAACTCCTATCCTGGAGAATATTGGACAATATATAATATAGCAGGCTATATGACAGACACCATTTACCAAACAGTGACTCTCTTTTGGGTGGCAAGCTAGGTCCATTACATGCGCTGGTCCATTCAACTGTTTAAATGCTTGTTAAGATGTGTGTCACTGCAGTTTGGAAGACGGGGTACAAAGGAGCAGGATCTGTGGATCTCTGATTCATGGTGAGTTTGATGCTGGTGAGAGTCGCGATGGTGATTTAGAAGGGAGAGAAGAGGCATAGTGGGTGTCAGAGGCAGAGAAAATTAAGAAAAATGTGCAGATCTAGAAATATACTAACAACCCTGAGTTTCTTTATTCATAAAACAGCAGTCATTGTATTGGTTTCAAAGGTACTTTGTGTCATGCTTGACACATAATAAGTGCTTAAGCATCTCTTGTATGGAATAATAATCATTGTGATTTTGTGAATACTTAAGAAATATGAAAGAGAAGTAATAATCATTGGTCACCTCTGTTTGGGAAACAGTTCAACCTACATCTCCAAAAAAGTGAATAAATCTTTGTAAATATATTCCCAAAATTGGGGAATAAATAAGGCACAATATTCAACTGTGGACCCCAAAGAAAGAAATGAGAGGCCTGATATTTTTATGTTAGTTGCAAAATGACTAGAATCTGATCTTTGTTTTTCCACTTTCATACCTCTTGGGGCTGCCTGGGGGCAGATATGTCTCATGGAAGTTGGTGAAAATGCCAAGTAAGAATGGGGTTTTACTGTGTAGAATCACTCTTCTCACCATCACACCAAGAGTTGACAACAGATCCTGTTATCCCCACAACTGAGCAGAATAGGTAAGGAGGAGAGTAGGCTACCCATTGTACAGGTGAACAATCAAGCTTAAGGGGGACAAAGAACTTCCTCGTGACTGCAGAGTGTCCACATGCTAGAACAGAGGTGCAAACCTGAGTCTTTTGGATTTGGGTCCCCTGAACTCTACTCATGCTTCCCAAGAATCCTGGTAGAGGGTCATGGGTCCCAACTGGTAGCTGGTTGAAATTGTCATCATTCCATTATCACCACCCTCACTGTCACTATCACCACTGGACCCGTTGACAAGGTAGAAATCACCATCATCATGGTCAAGGTTATTTTATGAAGCGTCGTATTCCAAGTGAGTTCTCATGTCAGTTGAGAAGCTGTGTGTTCATCCCATCAGCATCGCCAGGTAAAGAAGGATAGTCTATATATATAATAAGAGGCCATCCAGCTCCCTCAAAAGTTTCCTAATGGATAATAAATTATGAAGAGAACATTCTTTGCTATGTAATTAATGGAAATTTACCATTTTTTAAGCTTCCTCTGGGAAATTTTCCATGTCAAATGAATTTGTCGATGGGACCCGAGAGAGAGGCTATCACAGGCGTTCCACTGTGTACTTCTTCATTAGTCGGCTGCTGGAGGTTAAATTTTCAGTCACGTCTTTGGATGGCTTTGATCTCCAATGACAGTGTTAACTCTATTTGTTCCTTGGTATCACTCTGGTATTTTAAAACAGACTTTTAAGATAGCCTTGCTAATTATTTTGCTGGAAGTTTAATTAAATCTTGTCACAGAGGAATATGCTATCTTGGGGAATGGCTGCTAGACATAAGTCAAATTGCTAAGAAAAAGGGAGGCAGAGGAGATATTTATGCATACAAAGAATGGTGCAGAAGATAGATTTTTGTATTAAAGGACACAGGATTTACTGAAGTTCAAATCCTTTTGTTTGAACCATGCTCAACTTTTGGAGAGGATTCCACGTCTATTTTAATTACACGTTTAGAACCAGATGCAGTGTCATCAATCAATTAATGCTTTTATTTGGCTCTACTCTGAGACCCTAAAGATAAATATAGACAGAATCACCATTTTCCAGGGGCTTATGGTCTTAGAGGGGGCACCCGATGGAGAGAGGTATGGTGTGTAACATACAGAAAGTCAGGCATCCAAGAATATCTGTGGTGGTGGTGTTGGTAATAGGAAAATCCTGGGTGAAAAAAACTCTTCCCAAATAATGAAGCCAATTCAATGGATGTTATGGAATGATCTCCAAGATCTGTTAGAGGGAAAGGAAGGAAGGAAAGGAGAGAGGGAGGGAGGGAGGGAGGGAGGAAGGAAGGAAGGAAGGAAGGAAGGAAGGAAGGAAGGAAAGAAGGAAGGAAGTCCTTTAACAATATGGAAATGCAACTTATAGTTGCACAACAGACTTTCCGTCCTGCTTCACGGAGGTGCTGGAGGAAGCCTGTCTGGTCCTGGGAGACTGAACGGTGTGTGTCTCAAATGTCTCCTCTGTAGTGGATACACCGGAAATGGTGTTAGAAACAAGAAGATGAGGCTAGGGGTGGAGGGGTCCTTCCAGGGCACGGTGGGGCATGCTCTGCAGTGCAGAGTGAGTGCTTTTCTATCCCTGGCTTTTAAAAGTCCTACTTTAAGTTTGATAGAGAAACAGTGAGGGAGAAATGTGGGGACAACTTCACTGCAGCTTGTGTCCAAAGGTCCCTGCGAGGGCCGTGGAGAACCTGTGGGCCACCTGGGATCAGAGCAAGGGGCGCTCAGAGGATAGGGACTTCGCAACAGAGAGAAAGTGGCCAGAATGAGAGGCGAGTCTCAGCATGAGACCTCAGACATTAGAAGAGACCTGTCATCACTCCTGGAGACGCAGGAACAGACCAGCCCAGGCATCGGAACAGTCCCAAGACATATGTGGTAGGCCTGAGGCTTCCTCCTTCTCCTTCTCTGAGGACACACTCTCTTCTCCCTGCACCCATGTGACATCGTGGGAAGAGAGAAACACTCTGGTATAGCATTTGAACTTCAGATTTGGTTGAATGTTTATCTTAGAGTCTGAACTAACTCTAGGCTGGCTGTTTTAAATGTCCTGAGATGAGGATATAAAAACTGGCATATTTAGTATTTTTCACACTACCTAGTTGAAATGGATTTATCCAAGCAAGATCAGGCACTATAAAGTTTTTTTATTCAAAGACTTTATTATTTTTTGGGGGGAGCAGTTTTAGATTCCCAGCAAAGCTGAGAAGAAGGCACAGAGATTTCCCATATCTTCCCCGCCCCCACTCCTCATGGCTGCCCCTCCATCAACATCATTCACCAGAGCGGTTCATTTGTGACAACTGGTAAACCTACATTGACCCAACATAGTCACCTGAAGTCCACAGCTTACCTTAGGGGTCACTGTTGGTGCTGTGCAGTCTGTGGGTTTAGACAAATGTGTAAATGGCATATATTTCCCATTATGGTATCATACAGACTATTCTCACTGCCCTAAAAATCCTCTGTCCTCTGCCTATTCATCCTGCCTACCAGCGCCACCCCTGGCAACCACAAACCTTTTTTGTCATTTCCATAGTTTTGCCTTTTTCAGAATGCCATCTAGCTGGAATCACGTAGTGTGTACCCATTGAGATGGTCATCTTTCACTTAGTAATATGCATTTAGGTGTCCTTTATGTCTTTTCATGCTTAATATCTCATTTCTTTTTAGGGTTGAGTAATATTCCGTTTGTCTGCATTTACCACAGGTTATTTATTTATCATACACTTACTGAAGGATACCTTGGTTGCTTCTAAATTTTGGCAATTAGGAATAAAGTGGCTATAAACATCTGTGTGCAGATTTTTGTGCAGACATATGCTTTTAAATCCTTTGGGTAACTAGCAAGGTGTGAGATTGCTGGATTATATGGTAAGAGTATGTTTAGTTTTGTAGAAAGCCACCAGACTGTCTTCCAGATTGGCTGTACCATTTTGCATTCCCACCAGCAACACATGAGAGTTTCTGTTGCTCCACATCCTCACCAACATTTGGTGCTGCCAGTGTTCCAATTTTGGTCATTGTAATAGTTGTGTAATTGTATGTCATTGTTGCTTTAATTGGCATTTCCTTGATGACATATGATGTGGAGCATCTTTTCATGTGCTCATTTCCCATCTATGTATCTTTTTGCTGAGGTGTCTGTTAAAGTCTTAGCCCCATTTATTAACCCAGTTGTTTGCTTGTTCACTATGTAGAGACTAAAGAATTTGTAACTCTGGAGGGCAAAATGGCAATGGAGTAGGCGAACATACCAACTTCCAACTCCTAGAACCAAAGTGGATTAAAACTTAATTTTAAGAACCATCATCTGGATAAACCAACTATGAACTAAACTAAGTAAACTCTTCAATCAAGGAACACTGAAGAAGCCACATTGAGACTGGTAGGAAAAGCAAAAACACAGAAAGGGCTGCTCGGAGCAAACAGTAGCCCAGAGAGACCCACGTGGCAGGAAGAGAGTTTAGTGGAGAGGGAGGGACCTGGGTCCCAGGAACAAAGCCCCAGCCTGCAGCTCCAGAGCCTAGAAGAGGCCTATGGACAGTATTGAGCTGTGAAACAAGTGAGAATACTGTTTGTGAGAAAGGGACAGATTTCTCAGACCCAGGATTCTTCTTAAAGGGACAATGCAGAAAACCTCTCTCACAACCACTCACATGGGGCTCCGGGGGATGGGGAGAGAGGAGAGGACCAGAGCAGCGGGAAGAGAGTGCGGTCTGGAAGGCACAGGGAGAAACACTCTGAGGGATAGCCTCCCTAAACCCTGGGTGGAGTCACTCCACAAATCGGAAACAAATATTTCCTCTGGAACTAGTAATACCAGCAAAGGGAGAGAGGACACCAGCCAAACAAGTTCTCCCATGGCACTTAGAGCAGAGCTGCTTAGAAGGAGGGAGCTTCCAGGACTACAGTATGGAGTGTTAGGGTCTGAGCTGCAGTGCCCCTACCCACACTGCTGAGGGGTTGCTGGAGGGATGGTGATGGTGGGATGTGGAAGCGCGGTTCTGTCAGGGGGGGCGGATGCCCAGCCGCTGGCATGAGCTCAGTCTAGCCCAGCAGGGGCGGAGGGAATGGGCAAAAGTGGTCCAGCAGCTGTGGGCCCGCCTGCAGCCCCACCTGCGGGGGAAAAGCAGGAGCCTGGAAATGGGCAGTGATCTGCTACTGAGTAGGGGCATGTGGGCACGCAGCAGCACCTGGCCTCTGAGGTTTGCAATCCTGTGTGAGTTGGCCCTGATCGCAGGGGCAGGGCGAAAGAACCTGGGACAGGCGGAGGCTCGCAGCTGAGAGGTGCCAGCAGCCCCGCCCACCTGAGGAGCCAAGGTTTGTGGCTGTGTGTGAGCCAGCTCTGACCACAGGGGCTGGGCGGAAGCCCGGTAACAGGAGGGGTCCGCAGCTGAGCAAAGGTTCTCACCTCTGCCCTTGGTGCCGAGGCTTGTGGCTTGAGTGCGATGTGCAACCCCATCTGTGGGGGCAAGGCGAAGGCCCAGACAAGCAACCCCGTAGGCAGTGGCAGAGGGGGTGGTAGGCCTGTAGACAGACCACACCTAGGGAACACAAAGGCAACCTCCATTGGACTCCAGTGGCCACACCCTTCTTATACACAGTCAAAATGGGCAGGCAGAGAAATGCAATTCAAATGAATCAAGAGAAATCCCCAGAGAAGGACCTGAATGAACCAAATATAACCAAATTACCAGATGCAGAATTTAAAATAATAATAGTTAGGATGTTCAAAGAGCTTAGAGCAACAATGGATAGTCATTACGAACACCTAAATAAAGAGATAACAATATAAAAAGGAAATTGAAATAATAAAAAAAAATCAGACAGAAATGACAAATACAATATCAGAATTGAAGACCACAATGGAAGGAATTAAAAGCAGATGGATGAAGCTGAGGATCGAATTAGTGAGTTAGAGGACAAAATAAACGAAGGCACAGAAGCAGAGCAGAAAAATAAAAAGAGACTCAAAAAGACTGAGGAAACTCTAAGGGAGCTCTGTGACAATATAAAGAGAAATAAATTCCACATCATAGGGGTTCCTGAAGAGGAAGGGAAAGAACAAGAGATAGAAACTTTGTTCAACCAAATCATTGCTGAAAACTTCCCTAAATTAAGTCTGGAAAGTGTTTCACACGTTCAAGAAGCACAGAGAACTCCACTAAAGAGATACCCAAAGAAATCTACACCAAGACACATCATA
Source organism: Rhynchonycteris naso (assembly GCA_037038555.1). Lineage (NCBI taxonomy): Eukaryota > Metazoa > Chordata > Mammalia > Chiroptera > Emballonuridae > Rhynchonycteris > Rhynchonycteris naso. Next base: position 186,182,028 of record CM073000.1, on the reverse strand, counting down.
ATTAAAATACCAAGGCTAAGTGATAAAGAGAAAATATTAAAAGCTGCTAGAGAAAAAAAGGCTATCACCTACAAAGGAGCCCCCATAAGGATGACATCCGACTTCTCAACAGAAACACTTGAGGCCAGCAGGGAATGGCAAGACATATTCAAAGAAATGCAGAACAAGAACCTACAAACAAGACTACTTCATCCAGCAAGGCTAACATTTAAAATTGAAGGAGAAATGGAAAGCTTCCCAGACAAAGAAAAACTCAAGGAATTCATTAAAACTATACCAATCCTGCAAGAGATGCTAAAGGGCTTGTTGTGAACAGATCAAAGGGGGGAAAGAATATAGCAAAAGAGGAATACAGCTTTAAAGAATAAATGGCAATAAACAACTACATATCAATAAAAACCTTAAATGTAAATGGATTAAATGACCCAATTAAAAGGCATAGGGTAGCTGCATGGATAAGAAAACAGGACCCATACATGTGCTGTCTACAAGAGACACACCTTAAAACAAAAGATGCACATAGACTGAAGGTAAAAGGATGGAAAAAAATATTTCATGCAAATGCAAATGAAAAAAACCCCAGGGTGGCAATACTTATATCTGACAAAATGGACTTTACAACAAAGGCTGTAGTAAGAGATAAAGAAGAACACTACATAATGATAAAGGGAGCAATTCAACAGGAAGATATAACCATTATAAATATCTACGCGCCGAACATAGGAGCACCGAAATACATACAGCAGACTTTGATGGATATAAAGGGTGAGATTAACAGCAATACTATAATAGTAGGGGATTTCAATACCCCACTAACATCACTGGATAGATCCTCAAGAAAGAAAATTAACAAAGAAACATCAGACTTAAAGGATACACTAGATCAATTTGATTTAATAGATATCTTCAGAACCTTTCATCCTAAAGCAGCAGAATATACATTCTTTTCAAGTGGGAATGTTACATTCTCTAGGATAAACCACATGTTAGGGCACAAAAGTGGTTTCAACAAATTTAAGAAGATTGAAATCATATCAAGCATTTTCTCTGATCACAATGGCATGAAACAAGAAATTTAGCACAACAGAGAAACTGAAAAATACTCAAATACTTGGAAACTAAATAGCATGTTATTAAATAACGAATGGATTAACAATGAGATCAAAGAAAAAATAAAATATTTCCTCGAAACGAATGATAGTGAGCATATATCAACTCAAAATTTATGGGACACAGCGAAAGCAGTACTGAAGGAAGTTCATAGCACTACAGGCATACCATAAGAAACTAGAAAAAGCTCAAAAAAGAAACCAGACCCTGAATCTAAAAGAATTAGAAAAACAACAGCAAGTAAAGCCCAGGACTAGTAGAAGGAAGGAAATAATAAAGATTAGAGAGGGAATAAATGACATAGAGACTAAAGAAACAATACAGAGGATCAATGAAACCAGGAGCTGGTTCTTTTGAAAAGGTCAACAAGATCAATGAACCTTTAATGAGACTCACCAAGAAAAAAAGAGAGAGGACTCAAATAAACAAAATTAGAAATGAGAGTGGAGAAATAACAACTGACACAACAGAAATACAAAATATTGTAAGAAAATACTATGAAGAATTGTATGCCAAAAAACTAGATAACCTATATGAAATGGACAAATTCCTTGAAACATACAATCTTCCAAAAATCAATCTGGAAGAATCAGAAACCCTAAACAGACCGATTACAACAAAGGAGATCAAAACAGTTATCAAAAAACTCCCAACAAAGAAAAATCCTGGGCCTGATGGCTTCACAAGTGAATTCTACCAAAAATTCAAAGAAGAACTAACTCCTATCCTTCTCAAGCTATTTCAAAAAATTCAAGAGGAATGAAGACTTTCAAGCTCCTTTTACAAGGCGAGCATAAATCTGATCCCAAAACGGGGCAAAGACAACACAAAAAAGAAAATTATAGACCAATATACCTGATGAATTTAGATGCTAAAATCCTCAACAAAATATTAGCCAACCGGCTCAGCAATATATGAAAAAAATCATACATCATGATCAAGTGGGATTTATTCTGGGGAGGCAAGGCTGGTTCAATATTTGCAAATCAATCAATGTGATTCATCACATAAACAAAAGGAAGCACAAAAATCACATGATAATTTCAATAGATGCAGAAAAAGCATTTGATAAAATCCAGCACCCATTCATGATCAAAACTCTCAGCAGAGTGGGAATACAGAGAACATACCTTAACATGTTAAAGGCCATCTATGACAAATCAACAGCCAACATCATACTTAATGGGCAAAAATTAAAAGCAATCCCCTTAAGATCAGGAACCAGGCAGGGGTGCCCCCTTTCACCACTCTTATTCAACATAATTCTGGAACTTCTAGCCACAGCGATCAGACAAGAAGAAATAAAAGGCATCCAAATTGGAAAAGAAGAAGTAAAACTATCATTATTTTCAGATGATATGATATTGTATATAGAAAACCCTAAAGTCTCAGTCAAAAAACTACTGGACCTGGTAAATGAATTCAGCAAGGTGGCAGGATATAAAATTAATACTCAGAAATCAGGGACATTTTTATACACCAACAATGATTTTTCAGAAAGAGAAATTAAGGAAACAATCCCCTTCACTATTGCAACTAAAAAAATAAAGTACCTAGGAGTAAATTTAACCAAGGAGGTTAAAGACTTATACTTGGAAAACTATAAAACATTGATAAAAGAAATCAAGGAAGATACAAACAAATGGAAGCATATACCGTGCTCATATTTAGAAAGAATAAACATCATTAAAATGTCTATATTACCCAAAGCAATTTATAAATTCAATGCAATACCTATTAAAATACCAATGACATACTTCAAAGATATAAACACATATTTCAAAAATTTATATGGAACCAAAAAAGAACACAAATAGCCTCAGCAATATTGAAAAAGAAGAATAAAGTGGGAGGTATCACTCTTCCTGATATAAAGTTATACTACAAGGCCATTTTACTCAAGACAGCCTGGTACTGGCATAAGAACAGGCATATAGATCAATGGAACAGAACAGAGAACCCAGAAATAAACCCACAGCTTTATGGACAACTGATACTTGACAAAGGAGGTAAGAGCATACAATGGAGTAAAGACGGCCTCTTTAAAAAATGGTGTTGGGAAAATTGGACATCTACTTGCAAAAAAATGAAACTAGACAATCAATTTACACCATTCACAAAAACAAACTCAAAATGGATAAAAGACTTAAATATAAGCCATGAAACCATAAGCATCTTAGAAGAAAACATAGGCAGTAAGCTCTCCGACATCTCTCGCAGGAATATATTTGCCAATTTATCTCCACAGGCAAGTGAAATAAAAGACAGGATAAACAAATGGGACTATATCAAACTAAAAAGCTTTTACACAGCTAAAGACAATAAGAACAGAATAAAAAGACAAAACACACAATGAGAGAACATATTCGACAATACGTCTGATAAGGGGTTAATAACTAAAATTTATAAAGAACTTGTAAAACTCCACACCAGAAGACAAACAATCCAATCAAAAAATGGGCAAAAGAAATGAATAGACACTTCTCTAAAGAGGATATACAGATGGCTAATAGGCATATGAAAAAATGCTCAACATCACTAATTATTGGATAAATACAAATTAAAACCACAATGAGATATCACCTCACACCAGTCAGAATGGCACTCATCAACAAAACAACACAGAATAAGTGCTGGCGAGGATGTGGAGAAAAGGGAACCCTCCTGCACTGCTGGTGGGAATGCAGACTGGTGCAGCCACTGTGGAAAACAGTATGGAGATTCCTCAAAAAATTAAAAATCGAACTGCCTTTTGACCTGGCTATCCCACTTTTAGGAATACACCCTAAGAACACCATAGCACTGTTTGAAAAGAAGAAATGCACCCCCATGTTCGTGGCAGCATTGTTCACAATAGCGAAGATCTAGAAACAGCCCAAGTGTCCGTCAGAAGACGAGTGGATTCAAAAGCCTTGGTACATATATACTATGGGATACTACTCAGCCATAAGAAATGATGACATCGGATCATTTATAACAACGTGGATGGATCTTGATAACATTATACGGAGTGAAGTAAGTAAATCAGAAACAACTAAGAATAAATTATTCCATACATAAATGGGACGTAAAAATGAGACTCAGAGATGTGGACAAGTGTGTGCTGGCTATGGGGCGGGGGATAAGGGGAAAGAGAGGGAGGGAGAGTGGGGAGGGGAGGGGCACAAATAAAACCAGATAGAAGGTGAGGGAAGACAATCTGACTTTGGGTGATGCGTATGTATTATAATCGAATGTCAAAATAACCTGCAGAGGTTTTCTCTGAACATATGTACCCTGATTTATCAATGTCACCCCATTAAAATTAATAATTGATAAAATGAATAAATTAAAAAAAATATTCACTGTGTATTTTGGATTGCGGTCCATCCAATGTGTCTTTTGCAAGTATTTTCTCCCAGTCTGTGGCTTGTCTTCTAAATCTTGTCTTTCACAGAGTGGAAGTTTTTAATTGTAATGACCTATAGCTTATCAATTATTCCTTTTATGGATCCTGTCTTTGATGTTATCTCAAAAAATGTACACCCATACTCAAGTTCATCTAAGTTTTCTCCTATGTTATCTTCTAGGAGTTTTATAGTTTTTGCTTTACATTTAGATCCATGATTCATTTTGAGTTCATTTTTTTGAAAGGTGCACAATCTGTGTCTAGATTCCTTTTTTATTTTTATGTTTGGTCTTTCTAGTATCATTTGTTGAAGTGATTGTCTTTATGCTACTAGTTTGCCTTTGCTCCTTTGTCAAAGATGCACTGACTATTTTTGGCACATTTTTCTTACATGTGAGTTGGAGTGTGTGAATTTGTTTGTTTGTTTTTGAGAGAGAAGGAGGTAGAGAGAGAGAGACAGAACCATCAAGCTGCTCCTGTATGTGCCCTGACTGGGGAATCAAACCAGCAACCTCTGTGCTCCTGGACGATGCTGCAACCAACTGAGCTATCTGGCCAGGGCTTAATTTTTTTATTTATTGATTGATTTTTAGAGAGACAGAGAGAGGACGGGAGGGATGGGGTGTGTGGGGGGTTGAAGGGCAGCATTCATTTGTTGTTCCACTTAGTCGTGCAATCACTGGTTGCTTCCCGTGTGTGCCCTGACCTGGGATCAAACCTGCAACCTGTTGTTTCTGGATGACTCTCTTAACTGACTGAGCTCACCGGCCAGGGTAAAATGTGGCTGAAGTTTAATCTTCCTAACACAATGTTTATGTATGCACTCCACCTCTCTGGAAATATAAACAAGACCTGTGGTTATCTGGGGTGCGGGGTGGATCCAGGGGGTCAGAAGGTGAGAGAGGAATTACCTTTCACTTCTTTTTTATTCCACTTAGAAATGATCGCTGCAGTTCAAGCACGAGGTGGTGGCAGTGTTTTCTGCCATGGTTTGAAGCTTGGAATTGATTCTACATGTGAAGGGTGTGAGCAGAGCAGTGTTCTGGCTGGATTTATAGGAGAAACAGACTGCCTAGTCACTAGTTAAGAAAAGAGGTTGCCAGGCAGAAGCCTGGAGGCAGAAGCATCTTTAGGAGGCTGTTGGCCTAATGCAGGAGAGAGAAGGTGAGGGTCAGACCTGGGGCAGCAACAAGGGCATGACGGGGAGAGCAGAGACGTGGGAGAAAATTAAGAGGAAACTCAGAGCGGTGCAGGACAAAGACGGGGTCAGAGAAGCCGAGAAGGCGGTACAGAAACTGTTAACGGGGAAACGAATCCCCTGAGAAGAGACAGAGTAATCATGACACAATGCCATCTCTTTTATAGTTTTGTGTATTGCCCATCTCTTACGTTAAAAGAAGTTTAAATCTTTATTGCATCTCCTGAAAATGCTAAAAAGGGATTATGCACCAAACATACAACAAAATTACTCAGTCAATCTCTTTTTCCCTCCCTTCTCTCCATTCCTCCCCCTCCCTCCCTTTCCTCCTCTTTCCTACATTTTCTGTCCCTTTCTCTCTCCCATCAGCATGCACGGTAGTGACCCCCCAATCGCTCATTTATTCCTCCCAACCTGCTGCACCTTTCTCTCCCAGATCCTAGTCAGCTCTCCTCCTCCTCCACACCCCCTATCCCTGACCTTCGGGATCTGTACCCCTTCGGATATGTCATCCTAGCCTTTCTGCCTCCTTTCCCCACTCCGGCTCTGCCCAGCGAAGTAATTAGGAGAACAGGCTGTGAGTCAGGATCCCTGGGTCTGCGTAGGGGCTCCAGGACTAGTTGTGTGACTTGGGCAACAATGTAACTCCCTAAACCCATCCACATGTGTCCAAGGGGGAGAGAGGGCAAGAATGTAACTCTCTAAACCTATCCTCATATATCCAACGGGGAGAGATAATGGCACCTCTTTCCCTGAGTTGTTGAGAGGCTTAAATGAATGATAGGTGCAAAGCTCAGCACAGTGCTTGACATACTGCAAACTCTGATTAAAGGCAGCAGTAAGAACAGTGATCAGTACTTTCCCCATTAACACACAAATGCCCAGAGTCAGCCACCAGCTGCTTGAGCAAAACAAACAGCAAACAAAACAAAACAAAACAAAAACCTTCAAAACAAAATCAAACAAACAAGAAGAAATCCTCAAACAACAAAACAAAAACCCTCTTGTAATGTGGAGTACAGAAAGGTTTTGAGTACTCAAACATTTATGAGTTTGTTTTCTTTTTTCGCTAAAGACCCTCTCCCTGTCTTATCTATTGCTGCATAACAAATGACCCCAAACCTTAGCAGTTTGAGGCAACTCAGTTCTGAGCATGAGGAATCTGGGACTGGCTAGCTGGGTCCTGAGCTTCATTCAGGGTCTCTCACAGGCTGTCATCAAGGTGCTGCCTGGGACTTGATCATCTCAAGTTCAGCTGGAGCGGTATCTCCTCCCAGGCCCACCCAGGGGGATTTGGTAGGATTTTGTTCCTCGTGGGCTCAGACTGAGTCAGTTTCTTGCTGACTGTTAGCCAGACACCATTCTCACTTCTTTTGCAGCGTGGCTCTCTCCATTAGAGCATGTGAGAAGAGATAGAGAATAATAGCAAGATGGAAATCAGTCTTTTGTAACCTAGTAAGAAAAGTGACATTCCATCACTTTTGTCATATTCTATTTGTTGGAAGCAAATCTCCTGGTCTGGCCCACACAAAGGGGGGACAGCATTGGAGACCACGTCAGAAATTGCCCATCACGCTCCCCTAATCCTTCCTCCTGTGTCTCACCCCATAACCCTGGCTGCCCTCCAGGGGTACATCCTCCTGTACCCTGGATCCCACTGTACCTGATCACTACTTGAATATTAATGTCAGATTTCATGAGCTTCTCCATCATGCTTCGCCCAGGTACCTAAGGAGAAGCAGTCTCCTTCTGTCAGTTTGAATCAAACCTGTTGGAGTTCAGCATGGTGTGTGTCCTGATGCAGAGAGAGGCAGAGTACTCTGGTGCTGTTGGTACCCACTCAGCATCCTGACTTCCTGTTCTGAAAAAAACAACCCTGAGCTCAGGAATTGACATCAGGATGGCCACTTGAAGGGCCAGTGCACATTTCTGGAATATACTACAGTGAGCTGCCCCTCTTCTGCATTGGACATAAGGAAAATGAAGGCTGCTTGTGGTGAGAAGTATTGATTATGGCGAATTTGTAGTAACTGCCTATTACCGTTATTGGTAATTACCATTGTATTATGAGATTGCTAGTAAGGAGAGAAAATGGGCTTGTCTTTTCTGAAATTACACTCATTTATTTCCCAACAGGGCTGCTACTTTGGGGCATTTCCAATGCATTTAGCACCAGGGGAAGGAAGTTCTAAGGGGATTTAGAACTGGAGCTAAAAGCGGGATAGCCCAGATGTGCCTCTCAGTCTTCTGGTCAGACAACAAAGAGCTTGGGTAGGTTTGAGAGGGACAGAAACCAAAGCAGGAGGCCTGCAAGGATAATAAGGAAGGAAACTACTACTGAGGTTCAGCTTCTAACCATATTAATTAGAAATGCATTGAGCTACAAGTAATAAAAATATTCAAACAAAACTTAAACAAGATTTTTTTTTCCACATGTTAAAAATTCTAGACGTATATGGCTGCTGGTGTTGGTTTTATGGCTCAGCAATGAAAGGTCAGAACTTTAGCAGTCCCTCATTCTCCCCTCATCACCACAAAGTGGCTGCTGTGCTCCTAACATCACATCTATATTCAAGTCAGAAAGAAAGAGGAAGTGATGGTACCAACTGCAACTGTTGCCCTTAACAGGAGAGCAAAAATATTTTTTTCAGAATCTGTCCCTTATCTCCTTCCCATGTTAGCTTAATATCTCATTAGCTAGGGTCACACCTGGCTGCCGATGAATCCAGGAAAGGAAGTGCTGAACTTTTTCCTGCTGCAATGGTGGGGGAAGTGGCAAGGGAGAAGAGGAGGATTGATATGGGTGTAGGATCAGCCAAATAGCAGTACCTGCCAAACTGGATGCATTTTAACATGTTCAAATTCTAAAAGCAATAATAGCTAATGATTCTAGAATAATGCTAGTAAGCCAAGATTTGATCTTGTTCATTGCCTAGAGCCTGACTTCTTAATCTTGATACAATATTGCTCTATTCAGCAAGCATTTATTATGTGGCTTCTGCATGTCAGATCCTGTGTTCCCCAAAAGGGACATGAGGATTTCTGTGCATGACATGGCATCATCTAGCAGTAGGGGTGAGGGACAGTGGCCTTGTTGCAAGAGTGACATAGATCATGTTTGTCAGTGCTTGTCACATGCTTGTTCTGTTATTTGCCAGATCAATCAATGGCCAATTATTTTTTTTCTAAATTTTTAATTTAGATTTTAGCTGTTTCAGCTTTAAATTATTTTCTGACTCTAGGGTGAGGGGCCCCTAGGACATGCTCTGTTTCCCATGGCTGGTTTTAAAAACAGCTTTTTAAGATGGAATTTACATAGCATAAAATTCACCTATTTTAAGGGAACAATTTAATGAGTTGTACATTTACAGAGTAATGTGCAACCATCACCACAAGCCAACTTTAGGACATTGTCACTACCCTACCGAGATCCCCTGTGCCCTTTCGTAGTCATTGCCATTTTCATTCCCAGCTCTCAGCGACCGTAACCAGTGTTCCGTCTCATAGATTTAGCTTTTATGATACTTCCTATGCAATCATACAATATGTGGCTTTTTACATCTAACAGCTTTTATTTAGCATAATGCTTTTGCGCTTCATCCATATTGTAACATATTTCAGTGTTTCACTCCTTTTTATTGCTGACTTCTATTCCATTGTATGAGTATACCACACTTTCTTTTATCTGTTCACCACTTGAGGACATTGGAGTTACTTCCAGTTTTTTGGCTATTGTGAATAATGCTACTGTGAGCACTCACCCAAAAGTCTTTCATGGGCATGTTTTCATTTCTCTTGGGTAGATACTTAGAAGTAATATTGCTGGTTAGAATTTCTCTAAAAAGAAACTGGATGACTTCATATCTCCTCTCTGCCCCAAGATACTCAGGTCTCCAGACACATTTTTGGGCTTGTTTCTGTTTTTCTGTCTATAGGGTCGGGGCCCCTGGGTGCCGTGTTCTGCTCCCCGTAGCTGGCTTCCCAGTCTAGTTTCTGTCCTCTTTCAGGTGGTAAACAGGGAAGCATCTGCTTTTCATGATCCCTGCTCATCTTTGACCCAGGGATGACCCCCACCCCCACCCAATCACTCAGGAAGTGCCATTGTACCTGAGTGCCAAAGCCGTTTGTGTGCAATACGATAGTTTGAAAGTGATTGTACCGTGGTTCCTGGAACATAAAATGTGTTCTGTAACCGACGAGAAATAGAGCATCATGTGGCTCTAGTCATTTGGAACAACAGAACATGGCATGTCACGTGAACTCATTGCAGCACACGGCTTTCAATTAAAGCATGCAAACTGAAAAAGCCAAAAGGAAGTCCCAGGCAAATGCAATTTGCAAGTTGTTCAATATTTGTTTTGAATTTCTACGTTATTCCAAATGTCATCTTGTAACGAGAGCACAATGGCCTCTTTCTGTCTCCGCCCCCTTTCCCTCCCTCCCTTTCTTTCTCCCTCTGTCTTTTCTTTTTCTTTTTTATTGGAGGTGAGAGGAGCTGTCTTAACAGCCTCAGGGATGCCCAACTGATGGTGGTCTGGCTCTCCTCTGGCTGGGCTGGGAGTCCGAGCTAGTGTCCAGCATGATGACTGTGTCACTCTGGGCCAAGTGGGGTTGCTGGCTCTTTCTTTCTCCCTTCTAAGAGGGGTTCTGGAATGTGTTGTTTTCAAGACACTCAGAGTAGTCCACCTTTGGTGCAGACTCAAAAGAGCCAGAGTTGAGTTCAAGGCCCTGAGATGGCCCTGCTGGGGAGACAGGCGACCTGCCATGCAGCCTTTGTACTGTCCATACATCTGTACAACAATGGTGTCCACTCATCCCAGACTGTGGGTCCAACCATTCTCAGCTCACTTTCTCATCATTACAGAGTTCCCACGGGCATTGGAAACAAGCTCGCTGGTGACTTTGATGTCTGGGGGCAGTGGCACATGCTGTTAGAAGTGCTGGCTTAGAGACCCAGTACTCACTGTGGTCCACAGGCTAGCAGCATCAGCATCACTAGGAGCTTGTCAGTAAGAGAGCTGGGACCTCCTGATGCTGACCCTGCATTTCAGCTACATCTCCCAGTTATTTGTAGACACATTAAGTTTGGAAAGCAGGTCTTAAAGCAGTGGCCCTCATAACTGCCTCTTTGGTCTCACCTAGAAACTTCTTAGAAATTCAGATTCTCAGGCCCCCACACAGACCTATTGAATCAGAAAGTCAGGGGCAGAATCAGCAATTGGGTTTTAACAAGCCTTCCCAGGGACTAAAATTCTTTGGTGCAAACTCAAGACTTAGCTAAGTCGGAGAACCATTGACTCAGGCGTTTTGTTTGTTTGTTTTTTAACAAGTTGACTTCTCTTCCGGTGTGCTAGTCTGTATCTGACGTTTATACCTAGGAAGACATTGCCCAACCTTTGAATTATTGATCAGAGAAGTTCATTTACTTCCATCTGCTCCTGGAAGTGTTGGGACTCCATGATTCAGAGATAAAGAATCGAATCCCATTGACTGGCTCTAGCTCAGCAAATGCTGGCTCGATTAGTTTGTTTCTCCTATCAAGGGTGGGATCCAAACAGCAGTTTTCCCTTCTCTTAGAGTGATCTCCTTGCACCAGAGTGAAACCTGACAGTGACTGTTATCTCAGAGTGTTCTTACAGTAAGCTCCGACTCTGGCTGGGTGCAATGTGCCCACTAGAAATAGCAGCTGCCTATCCCTGCTCCTGGGATTGCATGAGCCACAACAGATGATGCCACCCTGGAGAGGTAGGGAGGCTGGTGGCAGGCTGGAGGCCAACATGACATGTGACCTTGTACAACTCACGTATGGGCCTATGTTCAAAAGGGCTGATCTCATTTACCAAAAGAGAATAATGCTATTGTCTCTCCTACGTGGCGGATCTTTTGTAAATACCAAAAGGACGTCTAAATGCAAAAGTGCTTTGAAAAGTTAAAGCTGCTTTACAAATACACAGAATCATTCGTGTTATGAATGAATGTGGGGTAGGAATGGCAGAAAGAATTAGAGCTGTGTGTTTTGAGGGAAGGGAATTATAAGAAAAAGTGACATGTATTAGGCTTCTAACGTTGAGATGGCTATATGCTTTTGCAAAGTTTATGCCTGAAATTAACTCTTTATTTAATTAAACTTGTATATATTTAAGAGGTATAACATGATACCTAAATATACATATACATAGTGAAATGATTATGACAGTCAAGGTAATTAAGATCTTCATCTCCCCTTAGAGTTACTACTCTTTGTTTATGTTGTGAGAGCACCTGAAATCTACTCTTAGCAAAATTCCAGTATATAATCAGCACTATTAACTGTAGTCACAATTGAGCTCTAGAACTTACTCATCCTACATAATTGCAACTTTCTACCCTTTGACCATCATCTTCTGATTTAGCCCTGTTGGCAAAGGTGATTGAGAAGATGGGACCTAAGCCCTGGCTGGATAGCTCAGTTGGTTAGAGCATCGTTCTGAAGCACAGAGAAGATGGGACCTCTATTGGCCTGAGAGCTGGGCCCAGGTAATTGGAGGCTCCTCACCCCTTCCTTGTCCTTGGAATGCATGTTCTGCCCTGAGTTCCCATAGCCAGAGCTGTGCCAAGAACGCAGCCTTGAGAGAGCGAGGTGTTGTTGGGACCATCTGGATGGTACATGTTACTTAACACTGTTAAGGCTTCTATATAAGCTTTTGAGATTCTAGTAGGTGAATGTAGAGATCTACTCATCTTGTGACGCCCAAGACAAGCCTTATATGTAAGTTCCCTTGCTTATCAAACCTGCTGCCTACCAGTCTGAGTGGCCTTCCTCTTTCTTCCATCTCTCCTTGCCTTTTATTTTTTTTGTATTTTTCCAAAGTGAGAAGCGGGGGTGGGGGGTGGGAGGGAGGCAGAGAGACAGAGTCCCACATGCACCCGACTGGGATCCACCTGGCATGCCCACAAGGGGGCGATGCTCTGCCCATTTGGGGTGTTGCTCTGCTGCAATCAGAGCCAATCTAGCACCTGAGGTGGAGGCCATGGAGCCATCCTCAATGCCCGGGCCATCTTTGCTCCAATGGAGCCTTGGCTGTGGGAGGGGAAGAGAGAGATAGAGAGGAAGAAAAGGGGGAAGAGTGGAGAAACAGATGGGTGCTTCTCCTGTGTACCCTGGCCGGGAATCGAACCTGGAACTCCCACATGCTGGGCAATGCTTTACCACTGAGCCAACTGGCCAGGGCCCCTCCTTGCCCTTTGAATACAGGGGCCAATTTATGAACCAATACTCTCTCCCCTAAGCCCCTGTTAACCATCATTTTACTTTGCCTATAAGGGATGAACTTTTTTTAGATTTTACTTATAAGTAAGATGATGCAGTAGTTGTATTTGTGTCTAGTTTATTTCACTTAACATAATGTTCTCCAGGTTCATTTATGTTGTTGCAAATTATGGAATTTACTTTTATTTTAAACAGCTGAATTGTATATATAGGTATCATTCTTTGTTTATTCCTTTATCTGTTGATGGACTGGTATGTTGCTTCTGCATTTGGTTAATGTGCACAATGCTACAATGAATGGGGTGGGGGTACATATATTGCTTGGAGTTAGTGGTTTTGTTTTCTTTGGATATATACTTAGAAGAGGGACTGTGGGATCATATGGTAGTTCTTCTTTTTATTTTGTCTTAATGCAGCTTCTCCAGAAGCAGATGCAAGGACAAGACTTCCAGGGCAGAGAGTGTATTTAGGCCAGTGGTTCTTAACCTGGGTTCTATGGAACCCTAGGGGTTCGATGAGTCGGTCTCAGGGGTTCGGAGAAGCCTCTGCCACTGAGGCCAGAATAAAGTAATACCATAATTTGTTGTGAGTTCATGCACTTTGTTGGTTTTGTTCTTTGAGCAAGGTGATGTTCATGCATGGCTCATTTTGTGCACCAGTAAAAAAACATATACCTATGTCTTGAATTTGAAAAAAAAATCATATTTTATTTATCACTAAAGAAGGGTTTGGTGAATGTGCATATGAAACTGGTGGGTTCGGTACCTCAAAAAAGGTTAAGAACCACTGATTTAGGTGATGATTTCTGGACACGCTTTGGGGGAGGTGAGTTGGAATCTGAGACAGGGAAGGGAAGGTGGCCAGTAAAGGGTGTGTCACCATGCAGGGCAGTGACATGGGCTACTGGAGTTTAATCCCACTGGGGAACTCTGGGAGCATCTTATGTGTTTGTGGGGCTTCACTGGTTAGCTGCTGCTTCTGGAGCACAAAAGCTCACAGGCACTCGTGTTTTGCCTCATGTGAGTAGAGCAGGGTTCCATGGTCTGAGAAAGTCCTCCTTGCAGAAGGGCGCCGATGCCGACAGCAGATGTTAGACCCACGTGCTTTGAAGTAGCAAGGCCAGAGGCAACGGGGCAAGGCACACATCTCTGAGTTATCTGTGTTAAAAGGTTCCTGAGTGACGAAGAATCCCAGGCCACTAAGATTGGAAGGGAACAAGTTTCTTCCCAGACCTTTGCCATGCAGACTTTGGTGTGCACCAGAATCACCTGGGGGCATTTCTACAGTGAGACGCAGGGGCTCCACCACAGGCTTACTACACCAGAACGTCTTCTGCGGGGTCTTGGAGCAAAACAGGGCTGGAGTACCACTGCTTTAGGCTCTGGGTGTCTGGGATGACAAGCATATGATATAGCTACCATCAATCTCCCACATGGCCTCCCTGGCAGGCATCACTAATCAATCACTGTGCTCTTTCCATCTCAGCCCACGCATGGCCTCAGGATCCTTCTCAATGCCAGGCAGCCACTTCAAGCTAATCAGGGGAAAATGCCAGGAGCCTTGAGCAGGGAAACTGAGGGAAATCTATTTCTTAAATTGCCTATTTTAATCTCAGACCTACTTGAAGGAGACAAAGCGACTGATGATGAGTCAAGGAAACATAGAACAGACTGGGGTCAGGGGCATGTTCATGGCTTGGGGAGGACCAAAGGTTCCAGCATGGCCTTGCTGGGAGGGAGAGGGGTCAGGGAGAGGGGGAGGCAACAGTGGGAGCATTTGCTGAACTAGAGGGAGGAGGGGGAGGGGCACACAGATGACCACCTGCTTTCATATTAAGATCCTAGTTGTTGTACAGGAAACTTGGTATCTGTTACAAACTAAATGTTTGTGTCCTCCCCAAATTCATATATTGAAGCCCCAACTCCAATGGGATGTCACTAGGAGGTGACCTTTGAGAAGGAACTAGATTTAGATGAGATCATGCGTGTAGAGTCTCATGATGGGATTAGTGCCCTTATAAGAAGCAGAAGGGACACCAGAACGTGCCTCCTCTTTCTCCACCATGTGAGGACACAGTGAAAAGGCAGATATCTGCAAGCCAGGAAGAGAGCCCTCACCGAGAACTACATCTGCAGGCATCTGGATCTCAGACTTGGCTCCAGGATTTTGAGATCTAATTCTCTGTTGTTTAAGCCACTTGATCTATGGTATTTAGTTATGGCAGCTCATGATGACTTTACAGCTCATTAGGGAAAGGGCAGGAGGCTGAAGACTGTGGGCTCGGGTTTGCAGCTTTGTGACCGCCCAGCCTTGTTGCCAGTGAAGGATGGATTGTTCTGGGTGGAAAGATTCTTGATAACACAGTCCATCTCCCCCAAGAGCCTGTCCCAAACCCCATTTTACGGAAGAGTGAACTCCTTTCCAGGGAGATGACGTGACTTACGCAAGGTCACAAAGCGTTTGGTGGCAGAGCGGAGATGTTTATGCGTTTTCAACATGCAACTCAATGCTCTTCCCACCCCTTTCTCTGGTGCTCAGAGTGTTTCCAGAGCCGTCAGCTGCGTTTTGGATCTCCGACACCGTATTTCCCCCAATGGCATTGAGGTCGACGTTTGCTAATCAGTCTCCTGGAAACATTTACAGTGAGATTAGAAGAAGAATTGAATGAGGCTAGATGGTCTCCTTTGGGACTGAAAACGTAACAGACAGAGTGGGAAATTAAAGCAGGGTCTTTGGGGAGAAAAAAGGGAGAGAAGAACCCGGCTTCTCTTATCTCCTTGCCACACGTGAACTCTGTCACGGGAGCTTCAGCTTTGATAAGCTCGGCATGGCTTACCGCAGCCTTTGACATGTGCATTGATCATTCCTTAGACTCGCTCTGGGAGGCCTTCCCCCCCTCCCCCCTGCATGGGCGGCCCTCCCCTCCCCCTCACAGTTTCTTTTTTCTCCCTGTGTTTGTTGATGTCGATGTTACATGCAGAGAAGGCTGCTTTCCAAAAAAAAAAAAAAAAAATCTTTTAAATAACTTGTCTTCCAGGAGAGGGGGAAAGGGGTGCACATCCATGCTTGGGTGGGTTGCTGAGAAAAAACCATGCTGGATGTCAAGACTCTCCTATCACAGGGAGCCTCTGACAAAGAAAAATGGGCCTTGCGTCTGGTGTTTACATCCGGCCAGGCACTGACACTGGTTGCAGATTGGATAGAGTATGGAGAGGTATGATTAAGGCAGCTTGATCTGGGGGGCCGGGGTGGGGTAGATTCCTTGGAAACCTTTAAAGCAATCTTGATTATCCTCACAAAAGCCTATATCATAGTTTTATTTTATTTTATTTTATTGAGAATTAAAAATCTTAGTCACACAACTTATCACTAGACAGGATGGTGACTTAAAAAATATGATTATTTCCCAGCTAGTGTGACAGATTTAGAAAGCAGCACATCACCATTCTATAACAGTAAAGCATACATACTATTCTGTTTTATGCACAGAGGGATGGGAATGTTTAGTGTTTAAGCTAATCAATCAGGTGGGACAGAAAGGCTTCGGCAGCTAATTACCTACCATGTTGGAAACACTACTGCTTGGATGACCTTTTTGGAAAATCAGGGACAATCATGGCCAGTCTCAGACTTTTTTGGTGGAAGAATAGAGTCCAGAAACAGCAGGAACAGTTAATACTGGCTTTGGATGGAAGCACAGTGAGATCATTGTTTCTGTCTTTTTACATGGCTACTGTTTATAATCTGCAGGTTATTTTATGTCTACTACACCATTCAACCTTTTCTCATTAGAGATTTTAAGCGTCTTTGAGATCTCAGTAGAGCTGGCATCAAATACTTCCACTTTACGGCTGAAAAACCTCAGGAGGTCAAGTAACTGGTCCAAGGTCACACAGCTGGCAGTTGGCTGAGTTGTGAATTCAACTCAGCTCTTCAGAAATCTTTTGTTGAAAACCCTAGCATTTTTTTTCTCTCTCTAGGGGTGGATATCAATTTAACATTTTGCAGATGACCTAAGTTTACATAAAAGTCATTGCAATGGGCCTATCAGTTAAGCAGATATAAAAGGAAATGACCAGTATTCCTCAAGAAAACCAAATGGAGTCATGGATATCTGTGCAGGTCACTCACTGCACCAGGGTAACATTGAAGCACAGTCCACAATCTGTTTGCCCAGCTTTGCACCTTATGGCGAAGCGTGTCCACCAGAAGGAAGATGCTGCTTTGCTCTAATTCACAGTAGCACTTGTCAAGTAGTGCACCTGTTGGGAGGCGGCAGCCGTTTCTAATTTGCACAAAGATGCCATAGTAGCACTTAGTGACCTTGCTCAGTATAAACTTTTTTCTTTTTCTTTCTTTCTTTCTTTTTTTTTTGTGACAGAGGAAGGGAGAGGGACAGATAGGGTCAGACAGTCAGGAAGGGAGAGAGATGAGAAGCATCAACTCCTTGTTGAAGTACCTTAGTTGTTCATTGATTGCTTTCTCATATGTGCCTTGACCAGAGGAGCTACAGCAGACCGAGTGACCCCTTGCTCAAGGCAGCGACCTTGGACTCAAGCTGGTGAGCCTTGTTCAAACCAGATGAGCCACACACTCAAGCCAGCAACTCCAGGATTTCAAACCTGGGTCCTCCGCATCCCAGTCAGATGCTTCAGCCACTGCGCCAACGCCTGGCCAGGCAGTATTAACTTAAATGCAGAAACTATGGTCCAAAATGAGCTAGGAGATCCATTTAATGATTAACATTGAGATTATGTTTATCAGGGCTATACCTTTGTAGAGTTAGAGGAAACTTGTTACTGGATAATATTTGAAACTGATTATTCGCTCATGGGAAATGTGTGTGCCTTTTCCTAGAAGTTTGTTTGTAGGTGATCAGAGAGGTGCAGACTTCTACTGGGAGAGAGTTAAGGTCAGGCCTGAACACGAACTAGGCTAGCATTGGTATAGCCTTTCTGGGGTACTAACTCCGACTTTTAGAACTACTCTAAATATTTTGAATGCCTTGTCTAGACCTTTGAGGATGGAACCCACTGTGTGATTGGAGTAAGAATTTCTTCTGAAAGAGGGGATTGTTCCTCTGGTCAGCATCCTCAGATGGAAGATAAGAAGGCCTTGGTTTAGGAGAGGAGGTGCTTTTGTGTCTCACGCTGGGTAGAGTAGAGAATTTATAAGATTTTCCACTGGAGAGATTAGAATTCTAGTAGAAGCAATGCATTTCTTTCTGTGAAAAAAATTTGAAATCTCCAACTCTTTGTTGAAGATTTGTTCAATTTGATGACCTGACCTTGGTCTTGCTTGGAGGGGGGATTAATAAAGGAGCTTCTCTCCAAGCTTAGAGGATAGAGTTGGTACAGAGATGACTGAATAAATGTGATCAAATGTGTCCCTCTAAAATCTGTTCCCAAGCTTTTTGACCCTTTTTACAAAGGGACTGTCTGAGGAAGCCTTTGCCAAAATGTGGTCTTTAACGTTGACATAACAGAGAGGCATCATGGTATAATGGAGACAAGATGGTCTGGTTTCAGTAACTTACAAGCAAGTTTTTAACTTTCTGAACCTCAATTTCCTCCTCTGAAGCATGACCATGTTAATCCCCACCTGAAGGATTTGAAGTGAGGATAATCTTTGAGAGAGGGACCTGGTGGCACGCACAAAGAAATCTCAGCTCAAAAAATCTTAGTTGCATTCTTGTCAGGAAAGAGAGGTCTTTTAAGATACAAAAGAAGAGTTCTTATGTTACTTCAATCACATGGAAAAGGCATAATGCTTACTCCGTCTAGACCAGAGGTCAGTAAAGTTTTTGTGTTAAGAATTACAGAGAAATATTTCCTGGCTTGGGGGTCATACCATCTTTGTCGCACCCACTCAGCTGTGCCATTGTAGCATGGAAGCATCCAAAGACAACGTGGAGACATCCAAAGACAATGGATGTGTCTGTGTTCCAATAAAACTTTATTTACAACAACAGTTGACAGATAGATGCCATTTGCGGACCCTTGATCTGGGCAGTGTTTTATCTCAGAACCTCTGTCTTGATTCTTAATCTTTGTCTACCTTTCCATTTCCCTCTTGGTGAATCCTTTTTTTCTTCTGTCTCTTTTCTCTCTGTGGGTAATGCATACAGTCACCTCTCAATAATATACGGATGCCAAGGAGACCCATAATTTTCAAGTAAAATGATCAAGAGAACAGAGAGGGTAACCGGCTAAGGCCAACACACACAGTGAAGTGGTTTAGCGCATCCCTACCCAACCCTTCCCCTCCATTATCCATCCCTTTATTTAACACGCTGATCCCCTTTGGCCCTCTCAGAAATCAACAGGATTTGAAACGGCACCTTTAGCATGTAAATCTTTTGCCCTACTTTTTCCGCATTTGTCTGTGGATGGTAGAAAGTTTTCAAATGAAGTGTCACTGCTCAAAGTCAAAAATTAATTAATTAAGCAGTGGCCAGACACATGCAGTGCCCGGAATGCTTATCAGTCAGCCTCAAAAGCCTTGCTAATTAGAAAGAAGTCAGGGTGGAACCAGGCAGATCAAAGAGCCTGATCCCTCTCCCTCAGAACTTTTATCACGTTGGTCCTGGAATCCTAATCAATTCCACCATTTTAATATATTCTAGGGGCTGGGTCTTGTTTTGTTGAATGTACAATTTGAAAATAGGGGTTCATCACAAGTGTTTCCCGTTATCAAGTACCTCTCTCTATATGGAGCACATCCTTCAATTACAAAAAAAGAACACTTCAATGCATCTTTCTAAACATAACCCAAAAGGTAGGCACTACATGCAAGTTGCTAGATTTCCCAAGTGGGATGAAAAACTTGGCACCTGAAATTTTACTCATCTTTACTCTAAAAAACTTTGCTCAGCACCTCCATTTAAATAAGCACAGGGCTGTGCATAGAGACTGATAGGCGTTTTTTAAGTGAATAAATTTTTATTTCATTACTCACTGATAGCACTTTTTAAAATCGACTTTATTGAGGTATAATGCGTATACCACAGAACTCACCTATTTTAGGTGTACAATTTAATCATTTTTAAGTAAATTTACTGAGTGATGCAACCATCACTACATTCCAGTTTTAAAACCTGTTCATCACTTTGATAAAATTCCTCGTGCCCATTAAAAGTTAATCCCAATCCCATTCCAAATCCCGGGCAACTTCTAGTCTACTCTCTGTTTCGCTATATTTTCCTTTTGGGGGGTATTTCAACCATGTATTTCATATACATGAAATCAGGAAATGTGTGGTCTTTTGTGACTGGCTTCTTTCACTCAGCATAATGTGTTTGAGGTCCATCCAGGTTGTAGCATGTGTCAGTTCTTGGTTCCTTTTTGTTGCTGGATAAGAATTTATTGTCTGGCTATACCATGTTACTTATCTATTCATCAGCTGATGAACTTTTGGGTTGTTTCCAGGTTTTGACTATTATGAATAATGTTGCTATGAACATTCATATGTAGGAGTATATTTTCTTTTCTAAGAGTGAACTTGTTAGGTCATATGGTAAATTTGACCTTTTAAAGAGACTGCTGAACTTTTTTCTAAAGTAGCTACACCATTTTACATGCCCATCAAAAAAGCATGAGAGTTTGCACTGGTCCACGTTCTCCTCATTGCTTGTTACTGTCTGTCTTTTGATCACAGTCATTCTAATGGGTGTGAAGTGGAATCTTACTGTGATTTTAGTTTGAATTTCTCTCATGCTTGATGGCTACTTCGTTGCATGTAATGTTTGGTACCAACCTCTCCCACTGAGCATTTGGAAGAACACTGCCGCTATGAGATGCCTCACAATAACGGGGTTCTCTGGGCTGTCTGACCAGGCGGTGACACAGTGGATAGAGCGTTGAACTGGGATGCGGAGAACCTGGGTTCGAGACCCCGAGGCTGCCAGGCTTCCTTGGGTGAACTCTGCAGGCTGACCAAGGCTGCCTTTCATTTGCCTGCTTCCCCAAACCTGAAGGACAGCTTCCCCTACACTGGAGGAGTAGGTGGTGGTCACATTGTGGGTGGTGGATGGGATAAGAGAGTGGATATGGGGTGAGATAAAAGTGCTCATTTTGTTGCAGCAGTAAAGCAATCATATGCTGTTCTTACAAATGGCTCTAAGAGCTGCTCAGGAAGCAGCTTTTGGGTGGCTAATTGGGACAGTATCTAACGTTTATTTATCACAGCTCCAGCCACGGGGCCATGTGTTTTATACACAGTACCTCATATTTCTCCCACCACAATCTTATGAGGTGGGTATTATTAGTGTCCCCCTTTTCTTTTTAGATGAGGAACCTGAGACTCAGAGAGATAAAATGACTTATCCAAGGTCTCATAGTTAATAAATGAGGGGGCTGGATTCCAGTCTCATTGAGTCTGGCCCCAGGGTCAAGGTGTTCAACCACTCCAAGCTGTGAGACCAAGGTCTCTCGGTTCCTGTGGAGTGAGGGAGGCTGGGTCCACCCCAGCTTCAGAATTTCTCATTTTGAACTAGGAGAAAATTCATGACAACAGGGAATTTTCAGTTATCTCACTGAGTAATCTTGGTGTTTTGATGTGTATATGGAATTGACACCGACTGTTTGGAGATGCTTCCTGGTATAATTATAATTGAGACAGAGTGGGTGGGGTAGAAAGAAAGTTCATTCAGTTCCAAAATACTTCCCTGGCTTTGATAATGATGGAGTGACCATGGGAAAATCATTGAAGCTCTCTGAGACTTGGCTTTCTTAGTTGTAAAAAGTAAATAGTTCTCTGATACCTAACTAGCGGAGATGTTGTGAGAAAAACATCTATATCTATCTATCTATCTATCTATCTATCTATCTATCTATCTATCTATCATCATCATCATCATCTATCTATCTACTTATCTACATAGCAAAGAGCTGAATACTATGGATTTGCTTGGCACATAGTAGACACTGAAGAGATAGTAGATCGTAATGTTACTTTTTTTTTTTGAAAGAGAGAAAGATGCAGGAAGAAAGAGACAGACAGGAATATCGAGCTGTTCCTGTATGTGCCCAGACCAGGGATCGAACCAGCAATCTCTGTGCTTTGGACAACACTGCAACCAAGCTAGGCCAGGGCTTATTTATTTATTTATTTACTTATTTAGAAAGACAGAGAGAGGAAAGGCGAGAGAGGGAAGGGGAAAAAGAAGCATTCATTTGTTGTTCCACTCAGTCATGCATTTGTTGATTGCTTCTTGCATATGCTGTGACCAGGGATCAAATCCACAACTTTGTCATATGGGGACAATACTCTAACTAACTGGGCAAACTGGCCAGGGCTGATGTTACCTTTATTATTATTTTATTATGACTTCAGCAGTTTATAGGATGAATATTTGTCTCCCAACAGTTTCTTTAACTGAAATCACTGACACAAACAAATGCCCCACATTATTTAAAGGAGAAATTAAGTATTTTTGAGGCTTGCTAATTTAAAACATTAGTATTATTATTTTTTAAAATCTGGCTGAGTAAATTGAAAATGGACTAAAATATTTGAAGCCACGCGGATACAATCAATACATGCCTCAAAAGAGGTGAATTTTATTGATGACTTTTAAACACGACTTGGCGCAAAAATTACCCATTGCCTCACCTGTCTAGTTTAAGGGCCACCCTGGCTCCTGAAAACACCGCCCTGTGGCCACTAGCGCCCACTTGAGGACTGGAAAGATGATGATGGGAAGGGGTGATGGAAGCGGTCAGACACTCTGGTAGGTGGGGCAGGAATCAAGTTGTATATAACTCAGTAAATGTTAGAGAATGGGGTGGATGACATTTGAAATAATAAGCAAGCCCTCTCTGAGCCGTCATTCCTCCTAACCTTTCAGAAAATTACACTGACCTGCATCTTAGCAAAGGGTATTTATCAAAAGGAGAGCTGGCGATACTCACAGAGCACATGGAGAGAAGGGATTTGCAGTGGGCGGCTTGACATGTGGAAGGGATCTGCGACTTCAGGGTGAGCCGGGGGAAGGTTGGAATTGCTTCTTATTCAGACATATTTTGGGAAAGGCCTAGAGTAGAGACAGCAGACTCAGACATCTTTTTTCACATTAGTGGAATTGTCATAAACAAAAAGGACTTTAGTCAACCGGCAGGGGAATGCTCTACCTCAGTGTCTGTCACTCAGCTCCAGCCGACTGTAGTTATGTGAGAATATAGACCCCCACGTTGCACAACCTTCTGTTTATTTCATTACCCCCCCCCCAAGCCCACTCCCTAAGATAAGCTAGTTCTAGAATATACATGTCTCCATTTTTAAATCTTTTGAAAATGACCCCAAGTCACAGTGAGTGGCTGTTCCTCAGCTGTGGCAGGGGTAGTCATTGTGTGGCTCCTGGTGACACCAGCTCTTACAACAAAAAAATCACTACTGTGGTGGTGAGATAGAAGGAATCAAATTTGTCCAGAGAAATAAACTCTTCTCCCATCCTGTGGGTCATCTGTGGGCCACAGGCGTGTGCTCAGAGCAGAATTCAGCCTCTCGTCAGACCCCCCTTCAGAACCACCACTCCTGGAAAGCGCGATGTCACAAGTCATGATGTCTAGGAAGTAGGGGAACAGGTCCCTATGGAGATTTGAACCAAGTCGGATTATTAATTCTAATTTATTTGTTAGAGAACAGTAGAATTGCCTCTCTATACTCAATAAAAACAAATGTGATCACTTTTCACACACAAAAAAATTCTTTTTTAACATTATGCTAGCCAACTAGGTGGGGCTCAAATTAAATATGTCCTTTGCTGTCTGGTAGAAGCCAGTTTATGACCTCTGATAGTGAACTCAAGCAAATCCAAGTTGGAAAGTGCTCTGTGGGCATGTCATAGTAAAGTTTCCCAAATTTTGGTTTGGGACGCATGAGATCATGACAGTAATTTTAGTGAGGCAATGGTTGCCGTTTTAAAATTTTAAATAAAATTGAAAATGTCAGATGGCATCACATGCTGTGTCATGGTTAGTTTTATGTGTCAACCCAACTGGATTATGGGTTGCCCAGGTAGCTGGTATCACATTATTTCTGGGTGTACTTATGAGGGTGTTTCCAGAAGAGGCTAGCATCTGAGTTGATAGGCTGAGTCCTCATCAATGCGAGCAAGAGTCATCCAGTTTCCTGGGGGTCTGACTGTAACAAAAGGCTGAGAAAGGGTGAATTCACACTCTCTGCTTCAGCAGGGACATCTGTCTTCTCCTGTCCTCAAACATCGGCACTCCTGGTCTTGGGCCTTTGGACCCAGGTGAGATTTGTATCATTGGCTCCTCTGATTTCAAGCCCTTAGACTTGAACTAAACTATACCAACGGCAAATAGTTGGAGTTCCATTCCAATAATAAATAAGCCCTCTCATCTATCTATCTATCTATCTATCTATCTATCTATCTATCTATCTATCTATCTATCTATCTATCTCCTATTTGTCTGTTTCTCTGGAGAACCCTAATACATGCAAACCTCAAATATTCAAAGCACATCAGAGTTGCGGTGATGGAAGGCAGTAGAAGGGCCATCTTATTTAACCTCCCCAGTTTTCTGCTGGTAACCTCAGAGAAAGATATAAGACCACAGGTCTAAGGAGCTTTAAAAGATGTTTCCATTGACCATACTGTGATTGGAACTCACTGATGCTACTGTGCTTCTCCATTAAGGAGATATGTGGCTTTGTGATAGGCATGGAAAACCACCTTGTTTACAACAGATGCTTGGTGAAAGCCAAGAAGGCATAATCTTTCAGCACTATGGGAGCAGAATTCAAAAGCCGAGCCCATTCATGTGAGCAGACCCTGAGAAATGGCTCGTGACATCCAAGGACACAGGAAGCCAGCTGTGTATATTTGAAACATTATTTTATTCACAAGAAACATGAGATTCAACTGACATAGGGACTTACCTGTTCATACTGCCCATCAGGGCAACCGTTTCTCCATATCACCTGTGGTCAGGAATCAGAAGGCTGTTGAATGAAACTCAAGAAAAAAAAGGGACTGAATTCTCCCAACTAGTATTGCTTTCTGGTGTTTGGGGCTCTGAGTGTAAATTTAGGAGGGAAGGTCAACTCCCCCCATTGCTCCTATGCTGTCTGGTTGGAGCCCTTTTTTCCTTGAACAGTGGTGTGACCATCGCCTTTTAAGATATATATATATATTTTTTCCTTATTTTGAAAAAGCGGAAATGAAATAGAGAAAGGTTAAGTGTCTGGAAATAGACTTCTCCATCTCTCCTGTTTGACTCTTGGCTGCCAAGAGAGTGGGTTCAAAGCTTTTTGCAGCTCCATTATGGCAGACGAGCCTTCTCTGTGGGATTGGAAATGTGGATGCCAACAAATTCCATGTTTTTCCTTGTACAGTGTTAACTACCTAGAGAGGTTGTTTTGGTTTTCTTTCTTCAGGTTCCAAAATCCCTGAAGAAGGGAACTCATTGGCCCAACTAAAATGAGGAGCCCACCCCTGGCTGGTCCACTAAAGTGTTACAATGCAAAGCTCCGATGGAAGCCACATGGGTGGAGTGGGGGAAGGGGTGATTCCACAAATAAGGATGGGGCTTGGACGATAATGCCAGATGTGGGAGGGCAGTATTTGTTCTAAGAGCCTATTGTTATTCATAGTGTCTTATTTTCTCAAAATCTCATCATAGGAGCACATTCATTCATGAATTACTTCATGTATTTATTCTTTCAGACATTTTTTAATAACCACCTTCCTAATATGCTGTGTCATATCTATTCATCTTCTCCATTTACCAGGCTGGATATTCCATCAGGGCAGAAAATCTATCATATCATTCTTATAAAATTCTTGCAGATTCTCCATTATATACTTAGGTGTGAACAGTATGAAGGAGGGGTTAAGAATACCAGCTCTGTAGCCAGACATAGTGGGTTCAAATCTCAGCTTCTCCACTTCTTTGATATCTGACCTTGGGAAAGTTACTTAACATACTGTGCTTAAGTTCTTCATTTATGAAATGGAGATAGTTACCTTGCCTTATAGGGCCCTGGCCAGTTGCTTATTGGAAAGAGTGTCAGCCCAGCATGCAGATGTCCCGGGTTCAATCCCCAGTCAGGGCACACATGAGAAGCCACCATCTGCTTCTCTTCCCTTCCCTCTCCCCCTTCTCTCCCTCTTCCCTTCTCGCAGCCAGTGACTCAATTGGCTCAAATGTCAGCCCCAGGCACTGAGGATAGCTCAGTTGGTCTGAGCATCAGCCTCAGATGGAGGTTTCTTGGTGGATCCTGGTTGGGCCACATGCAGGAATCTGTCTCTCTATCTCCCCTACTCTCACATAAAAGAAAAAAATCCTGTAGATATTATACGAGTGAATGTATGTCAAATATACTGCTCACAAGAATTAGGGGATATTTCAAAATGAATATGAAGTGATAAAAAAGAGGAGCATTTGATTTTTTTTTATTAAACAAGAACAGAAAAGCAAACAAGTCAAAGAAAGTTGTTTGATTATGCAAATGAGTTGCAAAACCAACTTTTATATCATTGGTGAAAATGCAGTATACAAAAGGCTGAAAGTACTGGAGTATCTGCATGTTCCCTGATCCCCTAATTTTTATGAGCAGTGTATTTTGAATGACGTCATGATACTGAGCAGTACTCTTTGAAGGAGAGATAGGATAACCCTGATTGGGAGGTGTTTGGCTTTGTGGCTAATGCAGAGCACCTCTCTTTCCTCTGGTACAACAAGACACAGCATTTAGAACACGTTTTAACTTCAGAGTGTCACACAGAATGTATTTTTCTTGGCTGCCCCTTCACCTGGAGGGCAGGAGGCAATGAAGCAATCAAACTTCAAATAGAAGTTGCAATAGAATTTTCTTTTCCTCTTCAAAGAATCTTTCAGCTGTGGCATTCCGTGCAGTTTCTGCATAGGGGGTATTGACAATGTGCCATATTTCATTATATTCAGCACTCTACTTTGTGAACAAAGATAAAGTTCTGCTAACATATCTGGGGGACCTGCTCTTTCTTATCCAAGTTTAGAGTTTCCAGGTGGAAATGCCACCTGTGGATAGAGCTGGGTGATAGCCAAGAGGGAAACTTCAGCTGGGCTGATTTTAAAGAGACTCGAGTTTCTGCACTAGTCAGGAAAAACTAGGATTGCTCTTAGAAATTAACCCATAGGCCTTGGCTGGTTGGCTCAGCAGTAGAGTGTTGGCCCGGCATGTGGAAGTCCCGGGTTCAATTCCTGGTCAGGGCACACAGGAGAAGTGACCATTTGCTTCTTCCCCCTTTTCCCTTCTCTCTCCCTCTCTCTCTTTTCCCTTTCAGCAGCCATGGCTCAAATGGGTTTCAGCAACTTGGCCCCAGGTGCTGAGGATGGCTCAGTGGTCTTGCCTCAGGAGATAAAAATAGCTAGGTTGCCAAGCAACAAAGTATGGGCAGAGCATCACCTGGTAAGGGGCTTGCTGGGTAGATTCCAGTCAGGGCACATGTGGGAGTCTGTCTCTGCCTCCCTGCCTCTCACTTAATAAAAAATAAAAAAATAAAAATTAACTCATCATCAAGTGTAGACTCTAGGACAGTGTATTTTAAACTTGAACATGCCTATGAATCACTTAGTTAAAACCCAGATTCTGACTTGGTAGATCTGGGGTACAGTCTTGAATTCTCTCTTTCTAACAGGTGCCCAGGTAAGGGCAACGCTGGTCCATGCTACCTGGAGTAGCAAAGAGGTAGCTTATCCCTTCATCTTCCTGGCTTACTTACCTTTCACTTATTCCAACATTGCTCTCTCAGATCAACCCTTTGTAGGGCACGATTATTCCTCTGTTTTTCTATAAAGATATTTGGCAAGGATGTATTGAGCATCAAATCTCTTCCTAAATTGTTATAACACATGAATTTATTCCAAGCCAGTGTTTCTCAGCCTTAGCACTATTAATATGCTTGGGCTGAACAATTCTTTGTTTAGGGAGATGTCTTGAGCATTATGGGGTGTTTAGTAGCATCCCTGGCCTCTACCCATTAGATATCAGTAGCATCCCCTCTCCTAAGTTGTGACAACCAAAATGTCTTCAGACATTGTCCATTGCCCTGAGAGACAACATTGCTCTAAATAGAGATCCATTGGTTTAATTCAGAGTTGTTGATTTGTGACAGTGGAAGCTACCAGCATATCAAGTATGTGCTTATTCAGACATAGTGTTTGCTGCATGTGTAAAATGCTTTTGTGTGTATGATTTTGTCCAAGCCTTTCTGGGACACCGAGTTTCCTAAGCAAAGGGACTGAAATTTTGTGGCAGAACTGAGACTTGAACCCAGGTCTTCAGGGATCAAGCTCTGAGCTCTGCCCACTACGGCACCCTGCTGTCACTGTGCTTTCCTACCTGTTTTTGGCTTAGAGGAGCCACTGGGCATTCTTGGCTTAGTGTTTTTTCTCTTTCAGACTATAATAATAACAATAATTAGTATAATATTCCTTCATGAATTTTAAAAAGTACACTTGCACAGTGATTAAGAGCGCTCTGGAACTAGAGAGATGGTTCTGGTGCCACTCCTAGTTATTTTAACTGTGTCTTCATCCATTCAGGCTGCTATAACCAGATACCACTGACAGGGTAGCTTATTAACAACAGAAACTTATTTCTTATGTTTCTGGAGGCTGAGAAGTCCAAGATCAAGGTGCTGGCAGATTCGTTGTCTGGTGAGAACCTGGTTCATACACTGCATCGTCTCTGTGACCTCTCATGGTGGGAGGGGATCGGGAACTCCCTGGGATCTGTTACATAAGGACACGAGTCTCATTCATAAGGCTCCACTCTCACGAGCTACTCACCTCCCAAAGGCCCTGCCTCTGATACCATCACATTGGGGTTAGATTTCAACATAAGAATTGGGAGGGGCACAAACAAGCAGTCCTCAGCATTCTCTGTCTCCACTTAACTGTATTTGAAATGTGGACCAGAGTAAGTACCTCACGGTGGCGGTGGTGGTGGACACAGCCCGAGACAGAAGTGTGTCTGAGCCTGATGTGTATACATAGACTCATTTACTACTTCCTTTGTTTTCCCCCACTGGGTTTTCTCACTGTTTAAGCCTTCATGGTGGTCACAGCCTACCAGTCTCTTCCCTGCCCTTCCAGGATTCTGACTGATGGGCTCCCACCCAAAGTTCACGGTTCCAATTGGTTGGTAGCTTCCCAACCTCCCCTAAACACATCCAATGCAGAGTCTTCCTTAAATCTTACCAAGCCACGGCCTGAGGTTAAGCAGAGCCTCCCACTCTTTCTCCTTGAAATTAAAGACAGTTGACATGTATAGATCAGTTGTAACTTGAGTTACACATACAGTTGCAGGGAGGAGGCCCGTAGGCTGGCCTCTAGGACACAGAAGATACAGGGAGAGGGAAGTCTGGGTTGTGTTCAAAGAGAAAGGGATGAGCAGTGGGTCGCACCTCTGAGGACCCCTACCCTGCCCTTCAGTAAACACTGACCCAGTGGATACTGCACTCTGGCCAATTGTATCAGTCCTTTCCTCCTTTCTTTCCAGGGAGGGAGGACTAAGGAGTAGAGAGAGAGTTGGTAAACGCTTTTGCACAAGATATAAGTGTTGTCTTCTCCTTTATGAATCAAGAAGGAAACGTAGGATAAGGAGAAGTGTCTGCCTTTAACATTCACCTTGATTTTCAGGAGCGAGCAGATTGACCTCATTTTTCCCTTTACCCAAGTCAATTTTCATCCCTTTGGCATCTTGTTACTACTATTCACTCACTCCATCATTTAATTGCTTCATCCAGGTAATTGCTTCACCAGGTGGCTGGTGGGGATTACAACTGCTCCTCATTGGACCCCCTCTGCTTCCAGCAATTATCCCTGTCTCCCCTCAGAGCAGTGCCATATGCCAGGGTGGGGCTTCTAGGGGACCTGGGACAGGTTTTAGGAGAGGTTTTAATTTAGTGTCATCATCGAGAGCAATACCCTTGTGTAAAATGCTCATGTAGAATACATGTACACGCAAAAGGGGGTTATAGTGTCATTGCTCTTAATTCCACCCCATTTTTGTTGTACATTCCTCTGCACCTTGCTACATTTCCTTGGCAGTACCCACATAACCCTGGTAAGGACGTTTAATGGCATTCTGTGTACAGCAGAAAGCTATTGGAAGTTTTTGAACATGGGGGTATAATTTGTTCTTTCGAAGATTGTTCCAGAACAAGCCCAACAGGGTCTGTAATAAAACATTCCTAGAGCCCAGCCTCCCGATCCTGCTGAGACCTCCAGTTCTTAGTTTCTTACACCAACACTCTTGGTTTTCTTAGACCCCAGAGCTCACCCCAAGATATTTTCCCATCTAGACGACCAACCGTCTGCCACTCAGCCACCTCCACCCCAAAGCTCCATCGCTTCAGGTTCTCTTTGTGTTCACTTGTAACTCCTATATCGGAAGAGCTGACTTCCTTTCAACTCTACTCCTTTGAAGTGTTAAACCTTTAAATTAGTTTCACTTCTTTTGTAAAATTCCTAATGGTTGATTCCATGAGCATCAGTAACAGGGAGTTTGCTGCTAGCACACATACCCTTCCAGAGTGTCGTCTCATTGGATGAGTAAATTTAGAGTTTAAAAGAATCTTGGGAGTGATATAATTGCTGCACCAGGGGAAGAGTTCATTTGTAAGGCTATTTAATGGTCATCGAATTGATATTTCCAGGGGCTGGGAACTCATTATCTGAGGCTAGTTTATTTTATCATTGGATAGCCTTAACTAGTATATTTTTCTCTCTCATGTTTTGCCTTCTAAAGGAAAGGGTTACTAATCTCAATCTCTAACTTACACTTCTTAAATTGTATTCCCATTTTACTTCCGAGTATCTAATTGTAATTTCCCCAAACAGTAGTGATTGTTTTCTCACAAAGCATATGCTCTGTTTTCAATTTCTTATAGCTTTATTGAGGTATGATTGACATGCAATCGATTTTATATATTTAAAAGGTAAAATTCTATGAGTCTTGACTTATCTCTACACCTGTAAAACCATCATCACAATAAAAATTCTATATTCAGAATTTTCTCATGCCTCTTTGGGCTCTCTCTTTCTCACTCCTCCCCTCTTCATCCCTCAGGAAACCCTGCTCTGCTTTCTGTCCCCAGAGATTCCTTTGCATTTTCTGGAATTTTATGTAGATGGAATTGTACAGTATGTACTCTTTCCTTGGCTGGTTACTTACACTTAGCATCACTGCTTTGAGATTCATGTATTCTGTTGTGTACATCTCAACTCATGGCTTCTTATTGCTGAGTAGTATTCTAGAGTATAGATGTACCACAATTTGTTAATAGTCTATTTACCTGTTTAAGAATACCTAGTTGTTTCTAGTTCGGGGCTATCAGAAATAAAGTGTCTGTGAACATTTGTGAAAAAAGTCTGATGAATGTACTCTTCCATTTTTCTTGGATAAATAATTAGGACTGGAATGGCTGGATCATATAGTAGGTATATGCTTAAATTTTTAAGAAGCTGCTGAAATTTTTTCCAGGTGGTTGTACCGTTTTCCACGCCCACCAACAATATATGAGAGTTTACATTTCTCCTCATTCTCAACCTTGAAATGGTTAGTCTTTTTATTTTTTGAGATCTGCTCAGTTTTGATTCTGTAAACTTAGAATACATTGGGCATATCTTTAATTCCCCAAAGATCTGTGACAGTCTGATCACCATTTCTGATGATTTGAAGCTGCCTGATTATATTGAATGAACTGTTCAACAAAAATTATTGTGACCTAACACCACATTTTCTGTTACTCAGGATACTTGGATGAGGGTCATTTTCTAGCGAACAATTCTAAGACTTAAGACACGGGCTGTAATGGAGTGCAAGTGGGGTGTATAAAACAACACGATGGTTTGGCTCACTATTTCTTGGAGAGGGTTCAAGCAGCAAGAACCAAGGCAAGGCACATCCCTGTGTGTCATTCTAAAGGGTTGGTGATGGAGAAATTTTGAGGAATGGCCTGACGTGATTGGATCTGCACTTTACAATGTTCACTCTCCGACCGTGAAAATGAAACGGTTCCTTGTCTCCTGAGATACAGGGCCTGCCTCATCTCTCTCTTGGTCAATTTATCTTCCTCTTTATATTCCTTTTGGTGTGTTAGGAGCCTTCCTCTTTGTTTCAAATTTTGCCCATCTTTGACTTGAAAAATCAAAATGGTGCTAACTGTCCTTGGGCCCCCGCTACTGTTTCCTGGGTAGGACTATGGTTTTCAAGGTTGCCGTGCTGCAAGGGAAGGTGTGTCCTTGTAGAAATGGCCTCTGGCTTGGGTACCATGGTACCTGCCAGAAACCTGCAGGGATACAATTTCCTGGGTTGTTCATTTGGCAAGATGCTGACAGAAGCCACCTGGATAAATAAAGGCAAAGTGAGAAGCCAGACCTGGGTCTTTCATCTGTGTGTCTGTGCGATGCTGACAGGTAGCAGGACACACTGGTACGGCGGCCCCATTGTGAAAGTATTAAAAGCCTCCCATACTGATTGATATACAGCAACTTCTCTGTGCTCCCCAGTTACAGGGGCTTCCTGCCCGCACAGCGGGGTCTGGGACCCTGCTCTAATGCAACAGCTGGCATCCTTCCCAAATGCTCAGTATCTATACCATAGTAATTATTGTGGTTATTAAATATTTTAAATTTATGTACTTTTCGAAAAGCATAAATATGTAACCTCAGGACAGATGATATCAGTCTGGTCTAGAATATATCAGGCTATGGTAGAGGTGGTATTTGTGCATTTAGAAACTAAAACACACTAGAAGCTCTCTATAAATCAGCATAAATATTTCACCAATAAGCCCGCGGTTGCTGAAGGGAAACTTATCATGGAGAATCACTCAAGCAAGTCCAACTGAGTACTTCCACTATGGTTTGTATTTTATAGAAACTTAAGAGATTCCATGTCAACTTCCAAGGCAATGGCTGAGTTTTAAGAGCAGGGACAATTTCCTTTTATCTACCAGTTGTTTTGGAGCCACAGTTAAAGTAAAAAAAAAAAAAAATTTGGGTTGAATTCAATATAATTTTCATCACACTTGATTTTTAGACACTGAAATTGCCCATAATTGTGTCTGTCCTATTTCTGTGGTAATATGGACAATTATAATAGATTATCTTTTTTTCCCCACCCCCCTCGGTCATTTGTTGATGCCTTTTTTGTTGTAAGGATGTGAAAACATAAGGCAATTTCACCAATTACTGGTAATGTTATTCAGATATTTAATTTATTTTCTGCATGCATAATCAGCCATAAATACATTTTAGCTAATGGAGATGACAAGGGTGTAATATAATTTGAGCCCAAACAAATTCAAAATAACATTAAGAAGGAAATACAAAACCATGGGAAAGAGAGAAATAGGGAACTCAATCTGTCTTTAGTTTCTCTTATGCCAAGTCTAATATAGTAGGTCCTTTGGGTTAATGTATCCTTTGGGTTGATAGGAAGTGATAAAAGGCCCTAGTTAAATGCACAGTGTACAATAGGTGCTTAATGAGTAGGTTTTTTTTTCTTTCTAAAAATCTATTGACTCTTGGTGTTTGCTATGAATTGAATGTTTGTGCTACCCATTTCCCACACCCAATTTCATACAGTGAAGCCCGCCTTCCCACCCCCCAGTAGGATATAGAAAGTGAGGCCTTTGGGAGGTAAATAGGTCGTGAGTGTGGAGCCCTCGTGAATAGGATTAGTTAGTGCCCTTTTTAAGAACAGACATGGCAGAGACAACCATGTGAGAACATGAGAAGATGGAACCCTATGAACCAGGAAGGGGGCTCTCACCAGACACTAGGTCTGCTGGCACCTTGATCTGAGATTTCCCAGCCTTCAGAACTGGGAGTAAACAAATATTTGATGTTTAAGCCATCCAGTCTATGGTATTTTTTGTTATAACAGCCTGAACCCAGACAGTGTGGTTCCATCTGAGACTTTTTAAACTCTCCCCTCTGCCCTGCAGCTCAGTGGTCGAACTGCAGGGTGCAGAAAGAAGGGACTGCACCAACCTCAGGAGTATTGGAATCAGAGTCAGCACTTGGCTCAAGAGAAAAGGTACAAAAATGGAACTGCCCCCTCCCCTCCCCTCCTCTCCCCAGGCAGGGCCTCCAAAGCAAAAGTAAACTGGCTGTGACCTCATCCTGCATCAGTTGCATGTTCTACCCAAGTGCCTGCCTGCTACAAATTTCACTGATGGGCTACCTTTACGTGTTGGCTTCTTGAGTCTGCACAGGCCTTGTAGATACAGGCGAAATTCTTCTTGTCAGAAAAGATGCCCACCTTCTCTCTAAAACCCTTCCTGTTTGAATACTGAGCATGCCAGGGAGAAACTCATTTAGGTGCTAATCTATCTTTAACACCTGCTAATCTCCACTTCTGTTAAAGAGACTGTGTAACCTTGTTCTTGGCTGTCTTCCAGCTAGGGTGGCACGGGGCTGGCTGGGTGGACAGGGGACAACCAGTCGTTAAGTCTGGGTGTATTTCCATTTTTATAAGTGCAGAAAGACCCACACTGGGTGATCTGAACTTGTTGCCTTGCCCAGAGCAAAGTGCATGAATGAATTATGAGCACGTGACTCCATGGAAGGAACTTGCCATCTTGCTGCTGCTCACCATTCTTCCTGGTTCAGCAAGCCCTCTGGGGTCCTCCCAGCAGGAGTGACTAAATAAGAGCTCTTTTTTTTCCCTTATGATAAGAGAAGAGGGTCAATTTATATCTAGGCATGAGGAGAGATATGAGCATCTGGGGCGTAGGTGAGGAAGTCTGGGCTAGCTTGTCAGTTACAGGATTTGATTTAGAAAGTTTTCAAATATCAAAGGAGCGTTTTCCTTGCTCCCATTCTAAAACAAATGTGGCAGCGGCGGCTGTCCACGGGCTGCCCCTCTGCAGCTGGCTTCTTTTGCTGTTTGCTCTTTCTCCCGCACACGTTGGCGGGGGTGCTTGATGTCTGTCCCTCTCTTTGGGGATAGATTCATGTGTTTTAAGGCTCTTGAGCAATCACATGCCTGAGGGATGTTAAATGAGAATCCAGGGCTGCAGAGTGGCGGCCTCATCACACGCAACCCCAAAATAAGTAAACGTCTATTTGCTCCTTGACAGACAGTCTTGCTCAAGAAAAATGTTTTACATCCTAGCTGCACTTTGCAGAATTTATGGGGGGGGGGGAATTAGAACCTAAGTCCGCCTGACTTCAAAGCTCAGTGGTGTCGTGACTGCGTGGTCACCAGATCACAGATGGGGTGCGGCTGCCATTTAGATGCAACCTGACATCATGAGAGTCTGGCCGATTCAACATGAGTTGTGTGGCTCTTTCTTGCTACTTTATTTAGGTGGGTAGCAACCATGTTGAAAGCATTGAGTTGCAAAGGTGCAGACGTATATATATATAATGTCCTCTGTCCTTAATTTTTCAAATGTCGTATTCTTCAGAAGTTAAGAAATCTAAACATGAAACATTTTATTAATCCAAAATAGGTCATGAGCTAGACATTTGGAGTAAAAGATCTTCTTGTTGAGATGTATAACATAGAAAAAATGCACAGTCTAACATGTTCAGTTCAACGAGTTTTGACAATTGTGTGCACCAGTGTAATCACCACTCAAAGTGACACAGATCTCCATAGTCTCAGAAACCTGCCAACTCCCCTTCAGTCAGTTCCTTCCCTGTCCCCACTGCCTGCAGCCACTACCTGATTTCCACCACCTTAGGCTGGCTTTGTCTGTATACAGAATCCATGCACAGGGTTATTCCTGTGGTTGGCACTTTTTGTTTCTGGCTTCTGTTACTTACCACACTGTTTGTAATTCACGCATGTTGTATGTATTCATCATTCACTCTGTTGCTGCGTGGCAATAAATTCATGATAAGGATTCAACAGTCTCCTATTGCGGGGCATTTGCACTGTTTTCATATCTTGGCAATTATCAATATGGCTAGGAGCATTCTTGTACAAGACTGTGGATAAACATGTTTTTATTTCTTTTGAGTAAACCTCTAGGAGAAGAGTAGAAGCAGATAAGAAACTGCCAGGTAGTTCTGAAAGTGGTAGTAATGTTTGTACCCTTACACCAGCAATCTGTGAGAGTTCTAGTTCTCCCACATCCTTGTCAACATTTGTGTTTAATTTTAGCTATTCTAGTGGGTATCCAGTGCTATTTAATTATAGTATATATATATATATATATATATATATATATATATATATATATATATATATATATATATATATATATATATAAATATACATATATTTTTTTCTACTGGCTAATGCTGTTGTGCTGTTGAGTCTTTCTCAAATGCTGGCTATTTATATATCTTCTTTTGTGAAGCATTGTGTTCAAGTAGTGTGTGTAAATTTTTCAAACTTTTAGTTGCTTATTTTTTAAATTGTCAATTTCTGTTTTTTGTCTAGTCTTGATACAAGTTCATTGTTACATGTAGATCTTGTAGATATATATTTTAAAATCTGTAGCTTGTTTATTCATTGTCCTAATGATGTTATTTGATAAGCAGAAGATTTTAATTAATTAATTAATTTTTTACAGGGACAGAGAGAGGGATAGATAGGGACAGACAGACAGGAATGGAGACAGATGAGAAGCATCAATCATCAGTTTTTTTTCATTGCGACACTTTTGTTGTTCACTGATTGCTTTCTCATATGTGCCTTGACCACAGGCCTGGGATGAGGAGGACCCAGGTTTGAGACCCTGAGGTCACCAGCTTGAGTGCGGGCTCATCTGGTTTGAGCAAAGCTCATCAGCTTGGACCCAAGGTCTCTGGCTTGAGCAAGGGGTGGCTCAGTCTGCTATAGCCCCCCAGTCAAAGCACATATGGGAAATCAATCAATGAACAACTAAGGTGTTGCAACAAAAAACTGATTATTGATGCTTCTCATCTGTCTTCGATCCTATCTGTCTGTCCCTACCTATCCCTATCCCTCTCTCTGACTCTCTCTCTGTCTCTGTAAAAAAAAAAAAGTTCTGTGCAAATCCCTGGAGACACATTCTGGGCCTCAAATTTTCTTTGTGTGAAATTTTCAAATGAAAGTATAAAATCAATTTTTTTAATGTTTAATTAATCTTTTTTTGAATCAATTTCTTTAATATTTGATAGTATATATTAGATTTTTAATTTATTCTCATGTTGGTCTTGATAATTTATCTTTCTCAAGGCATCTTTCCATTTCACTTAAGTTTTTGAGTTTGACATAAAGTTCAAAATACTCTCTGACCATCATGTCTGTGTGATCTGTACTGATGTTCCTCTTTGCAAACCTCTTCTTTATAATGTATAGTTTCTCTTCTTTTGCATTCAGTCCTGGTGGGGACTTAATAATTTTATTAGTCTTTTAAAGAACCAACTTGTGACATTGTTTACTCTTTCTGTACTGTTTCCCCATTTTCTACTTTGTTAATATTTGCTTTTTATGATTCCTCCTTTCTACTTACTTTGTTGTTCTTTTTCTAGTTTGCTGAGGTGGAGTGTGTGTGTGTGTGTGTGTGTGTGTGTGTGTGTGTGTGTGTGTGTGTGTGTGTTTGTTCAGCTCTTTGGTATAGCTTAAGTGACTTCTTTTGATTTTTGGGGTAAGAGCCACTGTCTGTCATGACTTTCCATGTCTGAAATGGAAGAAAACCATAGACTTTCTTCTAAGGACTAAAATTTCCAGATAAATTTGAAATATAAAAAAAGTTGCTAATGCTACCTCAATCGATACGTTACACTGATTACAGAAATGACTTGGATTTTCACCCTCCTCTATCCACAACCTGTGCATTTGTAATTCCTTTTATAAATAGGTAGGACTTGTTTACCTTTACCTTAACTCTGGACTCACCTTGTAAATTACTTTGGTCAATAGAATGCAGTAGAAGTGACAAAGTGGCAGTACTA
Source organism: Rhynchonycteris naso (assembly GCA_037038555.1). Classification (NCBI taxonomy): domain Eukaryota; kingdom Metazoa; phylum Chordata; class Mammalia; order Chiroptera; family Emballonuridae; genus Rhynchonycteris; species Rhynchonycteris naso. The sequence goes on along the minus strand of CM073000.1, from coordinate 186,144,184 downwards.
AGACGAGGTCTTGTGTCTCCTACTTTTTCTCTTGCAACTCTGTCTAGCTGCCACAAGCTAGCCTGATGGATGTAGAGATTCCCAGGCCACAGTCACTTCCTTGTCTCCGGGCAACAGCCAACTAATCACATGACATGTAATGTTACCCTTGACCAGCCAGCTCCTAATGACTTTGCCTGCTGACTACAGATACAAGATGAAATTATCTAAGCATTCCCCAGATCAATAGAACTTTCATGCTGACCCATAGACTCATGAGCAATAATAAATTCTTACTGTTTTAAACCACTGAGAATGGGGAAATTTGGTTATTCAAGAATAGGTAACTGGTCTATCTGATACAACCGCTTATGTTTCCTTTCTGTAAACAGAAACTGGAATTTTATCCTCTGCAATAAGGAGGAGGTGAATTTTATGTCATCCTGGCAAAGTCTTTCCAAAGCATCCAGTCATCCTCATGTAATAGGAAGAGAATGGAATTACCTTTTCTTCACCAGCCTGTATTGGAGTTCCACTTGGGGAGAAACTGTTTTTATTTGGAAAAATACAGTAGAAACCTTCTTATCTGATATAATTAGAAGTGGTAGTTGGCTGGTTAATCTAGCAGGAGAATTAGAGTTGCCTATTAGCCATGAGATTTCAGCTTTCTGGGGAGAACTCTCAGTATGTTTTGCAGAGGAAATAGAGAATGTCTCTCATTTTGATCAGGTGGATAAAGCGGAGGTTAAATAGGAACATTGCTCTGTAGCTTGTGGTTCCTGTTCTTATGGAAGGAGAGGGCCCAGGTGGATATCCGGAGAGGAGAAGGTGTCATTGTTATTATGTATTACAGTCTGTGTTCCAAATTACAGAGATGGCAATGATACCCCTCATTCATTCATTAATAAATAATTACTGTATTTCCCCAAACAAATAAGGATTTCTTTGAGCCCCCTTTTGGGAACTTGATGAAATTACAAACTTTATGTTCACCCACCCAATATATCCCAAGTAAGTTGGCACCTGACACAGAGTAGGCACCATCTAGAAGCAAAAGGGAACATATCATTTGATTGAAGCAGGGTAAGAAGTAATGATTTTCAATCTGGCAGCTGAGTTTCTTTTAGGGAGATACTTCCAGCTGTTTAGGAAAGTAGCTTCATACAGACCAGTTGGGTCTGGAAGGTGGTGAGATGTTAAGGCATGGTTAGAAGGGAGAGCATGGAACCAAGAGACTGAAAACTGGCCGGCATAAGAGATTAGCAATAACTCAGGATTACGGCTTGCGTGGAGCAAGGGGAAGGCTAGGACGAGGAAGGAGAGAGAGAAAATGGGCTGTCCATGAGAATACTGTTGGCAACAGAGAAAGTGAAGGGATTTCAAGAGAGGGAGGGGTTTTACTGTGATGCTTTGGGCTGTGCTGTGCTATGAAGTCCTCTTCCTCGTCACAAACGAGTAAAAGTCGGCCCCATTTACAGCCTGAGTTAAAGGATGGAGATCAATGCCGGCAGACGGGTAGAGAGAGTGTTTATCCACAAACAGAATGACCTCACCTGAACTGTGGGACGCTGAGCTAGAGATGATGAAGTGGTTGTGACAGCCCTGTCCCCACATCTCAAGAATCTCTGCAGACATGGGGATGGGCTCAGAGCTTTTCCATATCAATCGCTCTGTGGCTTTAAGTTAATTTCATTTGAATTGCAAAGAAGTGGGTGACTCAGGGAAGCTGATGACAGGATGATGTGAATATGATTTTAGATACTAAGAAAACAGACCTTTTTGGATACTGTCAAGTTGATGGGCACAAAAGATGCCAGGATTAAGCAAATTTTCTGGAGATGGGTACTCCAAAGGAGCTTTCTACCTACCTTCATGCCTTACTTCTCAGTAATGTGACTGGATGAGGCTCAGGGAGACCCCGGCAGCGTTTTCTGCCTGAGTTTACACTCACAATCCCTTTTGTGCCTTTAAGTATCTGTTTTAAAAAGAAAACTCTGCATATATTTTTTTCTTCTCGGGTTGGAAACTGTGATTATAGTTCCGCTAATTGATAAAGTCTGTGCAAACACTGTTCTCTTTTATCTCTCCCTAAATGGAGATTTGGGTAATAGGAATTTCCAAAGTTATTCTTTAAAATGTTTCTAGCAACATCACATGATTTTTAAATATTTTTATGGTTAGAAAATTGCTTTCTTTCCCACTTGAATATCACCCAGCCTTCCCATAATATGTGTATTGGAGCATCAACGGAGTCACAGCCACCCAGTCACTCTGGAGAGAGAGGAATGGAAGGGAAGCCTATTTTGAGCAACTTTAAAAGGGGTGGGAGGATCTGGTTATAAAGGCCTTCAGGATGAGTGTCAGACTACAGCAGGAGCCCTAGGGTAAGAAATGTCTGCCTCCCATAGCCCCACCCTCGGCATTTGTTTCTGGGAATAGGCGACTACCTGCCATCACGTGTTTTCTGACTAAGGAAGCAAAGGAAGTCTGATGCATGCCACACCTCTACTTCTGCCCCCAAAATTGATCAGGCTGTGCCTTTAATTCATGGTGTCGCAGGCACCTAGAAGAGAATTGTCAGTTCCTAGTCATTGAAAGGTGGTAGAGCACCCAAATTCCAGGGTTCAAAACACTGGGCTTCAAGTTCTGATTTAACTACTCATTTCTCCACACTTATTAGTTATGACATAACCTCCTCCAACCTTTTTAACTTCTACAGCTGTAAATATATATATAAAAAAGACTAATCAAACATACGTTTACCAAGGGACTGTTTTCCTTTTTAAAAATACTATTGTTTACATTCCATTCTGGAGATTCCAGTTAAATTGGTTGGAGCTGCAGCCCGTACTTTGAGAATTTAAAACTGTTCCCAAGTGATTGCAAGGTGGTGCAGAAGAAGGAGAGGAGGGGGAGAAGAGAGTGTGCCCCCTACTGACTCTGGGGTTTGGAGTCCAGTTACTTAACTTCCCTCTTTTTCAGTTCCTTCATCTGTAAAATGGGTATAACAATACTGTTGTACCTACTTAATAGGGGTCTTGTTAGTACTAAGTTAATATGTACATTTATAGCACTTAGAAGAGTGTGTGGCATACAGACTAGGCTAGTCTAGTCAAGTGCTTGTTATTATTATTAATGATCAAAATTAATATAAGTGGATCATATATCTTCTTCCACTGGCTTAGTGTACAAAATGAGATAACATTTCTTTTTATTTTAAAAGCATTTTTTTGACGTAATGCATACATTCACAAAAGTGCAGAAATCATAAGTGGCCTGCTTGATGAATGTTCAATGGTAGACCCACTACCCAGACCAATACATAGAACATTATCTAGAAGCCTAGAAGATTTCTATGTTCCTTCCCAGTCATTATTTCCTTCAAACATCACCATTATTCTGACTTTGACCACCATAATTTAGTTCTTCCTATTTTGGATTTTTGATAAGTAGAGTCGTAACCTGTGTGCCTCTTTTGGTTCTGACTTTAGTTTTGTTCAATATTTCATAAAATTCATCTATAATTTCATGTCTAGCAGAAGTCTGCTCATTCTAGTTACTGTGTAATATACTACTCTGTATGACTCTATCAGAATCTGTTTATTTATTATACTGCTGGATAACTGAGTAGGTTCCAGGTTGGGGCTATTGTGAATAATGATTCTATAAATATTTTTATATAGCTCTTTTGATGGACATTATGAATATATGTAGGAGCAGAACTCAGGGGTCATTTAGTAATCATGTTAGGATTGCTATATACTGGCAGACAGGTCCCCAGAGTGGTGTACCAGTGTACCCTGCCATAAGCAGTGCCTGATAGCACGTTTTTGCTGATATCCATTATTGTCACTTTACTATTAGGTATTCTGGTGGATAACCCATTGTTTTATGTTGCCTTTTGCTAAGAAATGACAATGTGGATCATTTTTTCCTCAGTTTATTGGCCATCGGATAGCCTTTTAGAGCCTGTTCAATATTTTTCCCATTAAAAAATTGAGTTATCTGTCTCTTATATTGATTGGTAGTTTTTATGTATCTGATTGTGAGTCCTTTGTAACATATTTGTATGTTTCACTATGTAATTACCTCATAAAATCATGTCCTTTGAGCTGACTTTCTTAATTTTAATGAAATATATTTTATCCGTTTCTTTCTTTTTTCTTTATGGCTAGTGCATTTTTTCTTTTTTAAACTAGGGTCATAAAAATAATTTCCTGTTGTCCTCTATATATTTTTGGTTTTTCTTTTGCACTCCAGTCTACAATATGTTGGAATTAGCTTTGTATCTGGCGTGAAGTAACAGTAAAGGTTGGTTTTTCCGTAGAAATGTCAAATAGATCTAGCATTAGTTATTTCTTATAATGTTGATTGTTCCTTTAAATTTGGTTACCGTATAATGAGCATGTTTCTGAACTCTCTATTTTTATTCCATTGGACTCTTTATGATCATGCAAAAACTGCATCTTGTTAATGACTATAGCTTTCAAATGGATCTTGATATTTAATAGTATAAGTCCTGCAAGTTCTTTGCTAGTCTTGTTTCTTTTTATTTTCATATTTTATTACCAACCTATTGATATACCTAACAATTCTGCCAGCAATTTAATTGGAACTGTGTTAAATCTGTAGATAACTTGGGGAAAACTTTGGACAATAATTTTGTCTCCAGATGAATCATAACAAAAGTCTTACGTATACTTGATGTAGGTATTTAAGTGAGGTTTGGACCTTATGCTGTAGAATTGATGCTGGAATCAGTTAAGGCCTTTGGGACTATTGGGATGGAATGAATTACATTTTCATGTACAAAGGGCATGACTTTTGGGGGCAGAATGTTAGGGACTGAATTATGTCACTCCAAATTCATATGTTGAGGCACCAACCTCCAAGGTGACTGTATTTAGAGATAAGGCTTGTAGGGAGGTAACTAAAGTTAAATAAAGTCATCAGGATGTGGCCCTAATTGTATAGAAGTAGGAGGGGCAGCAGAGCTTTCTTGCTCAGCTTGCCTGCAACGGATACCTTATGAGAATGGAGTGAGAAAGCTACAGTCTGTAGGAAGGGAGTTTTCATTAGAATCTGAGTCAACTGAAAACTTGATCCTGGATTTCTAGTCTCCAGGACTATAAGAAAATTAATTTCTATTGTTAAAGCCCCCCAGTCTGGTATCTTGTTATGGCAACCCAAACAGATTTTAAGACAAGCTCTGTTCCATAAGTTTAGATACATCATATTTTTATTATCATTCATTTTAATATATTTTCTCATTTTCCTTATGATTTTTATTTGATATTACTTAGTAAGGATATTACTTACTTTCAAACATTTTAGGGTTTTCTGGTAATCTTTATTTATTTATTTGAGAAGAGGAGAGGTAGTGAGGCAGACTCCCACATGTGCCCTGACCAGGATCTTGCTGGCAATGCTGTCTTTGGCTGATGCTTGAATACAGAGCTATTTTTAGAGCCTGAGGTTGATGTGCCCCACTGGAGCTATCTTCATTGCCCAGGGCCACACTTGAACTAATTGAGCCACTGGCTGTGGGAGAGAAAGAGAGAAAGAAGGACAAGGGAGCAGGGTAGAAAAGCAGATGGTTGCTTCTTCTGTGTGTCCCGACTGGGAATTGAATTCAGGACATCCATATGCCTGGCTGATGCTCTATCCACTAAGCCACCAGCCAGGACCTCTAGTATTTTTTCTGTTATAGATTTCTAGCTTAAGTTTATTGTTGTCAGAGAAGATATATTGTATATTTTTGTTGAGACTTTTTTTGATGTTTTGATACATTGCCTATGGGTACTTTAAATATATATTTGGAGGTTGTTTGGTATAGTAATTTATAAATGCCAATAATATCAAATTGGCTGATGATAGTTTTAAAAATATTCATATTTATACTGTTTTTGTTGTTTTTTATATCCATTTCCTAAGAAAGATATGACTTTGTTTAGTTCTTTTTCTGAACTCTTTCATGATATGTTTTGAGACTAGGTTATTAGGTATGTATAAATTTATGTTTCTGACAGAATAACCCTTTCATCATTGTGTAATGTTCTTCTGTATCTCTAATATGTTCACTGTAAAGTATACTTTGATATTAATATGGCTACATTGGTTATGATATATTTTGGCCTATTTTTTTACATCTTCTTACTTTCATCCTTTCTATATCTTTATATTAAAGGTTTGTCTAGTATAAACAGAATCTGTTAGTTCTTTTGTTCCAGTTAACAATTCCTTTTGGAATTGGTGTATTTAGTACCTTTACACTTAGTATTAATTAATGAAATATTTATAGTTAAATATAGCATTATGTTTTTGTTTCATTTGTTTATGTTTTCTTTTGGAATAATTCATGATTTTTTATTATTTTATTTTACCCTCTTTTTATTAGCTTGTTAATATATATTCTCTTATTTTCCTTTGAGGGGTTTATAGAGAAACACCCCAACTTCCATGTAGCCTTGCTCCTTTCCCTCTTTTATTTTAAGCAAACATTTAATCTGTTCTACAATTTGCTTCCTCCAACCCCCTCAGATTTAATGCTCTGATTTGTACTATGTTGGAATATATAGACCTAATTCTTGCATAATATTTGTGCAATATTAATTGATTGACTTTAGCTTTCATTTATCCCTGTCCACTAGGAAAATCAAGTGTGTTTCCTAAATCTAGCAGCTTTCTGATCATAAGGGACATGTGTTTCTACCACCCAGTCCTGGTTGAGAATTTAAAATTTCAGGGTTAAAAAGAAAGAATCCTAAAAGGTAGCATCATATAAAGGGAGAGATTTGAAGTCAGGAGATAATTGCATTGATTCTCTAGGTTTGTACTGTTGCCAGTTTACATACCCCAAAGGTGACCTTGAACTTGAATTACTGAAGACCTAGTTTCATAATCTGCACAATGAGGATAGTTTGTTTATTTTTCTGTGCTTCTGTGAGCACTAACTATATGAGTCTGGAACATATGAGTTTGTAGTAGAATCTGACAAGTGGGAAAAATATCCACACAGGCTTGACTTCATTTGCAGAACTGTTTGGTAGGCATAAATGCTATTATTGTGAAAAAGCTTACTTCTTGGGGCTATTATACTAAGTAGCTAGCTGGATGACACTGGGTTCTCTCTGAGCTTTAGTTTTCTAATCTGTAAAATTCTGACAGTAATACCTGCCTAAAAAGGCTCTCATAAAGATCAGAATGAAATAGAATCTGATGGAGTGTTTTGTAAACTCTAAATTACAGTGCAGACATAAGGTGTAACTTACTATAACCTATAACTCCCCACTATATTCCTGCCACAAAGAAAGTGGGAGGAAAGTTGGTGAACGGTCTTGAATATCTTTCTGGCACTGGGTGGTATAATTTCACAGAAATCTTACCAGAATGTTAAAAATATAATAAAACTACTAATTTTTACAACTTTGCACTACATTAGAATCATTTCAAGAGACTGTTTAATGGGTCTTGAGGTTCTTATAATGGATGAAATATTTTCTCATACTTTGTTCTCTCACCTTGCAAAACATTGACAATTATAGCTACTTCCTGCTTTGAAGTGAGATTAGGGATTTAAACAGATGCTGATAAAGTTGGGTTAGTAATGAGAAGAGGGAAGGAGAAAGAAAAAAGAAGAACAATAGCAACAACAGTGTTTGGGTTCTTATTACATGTCAGGCATTTGCTCTAACAACTTTTCATGAACTCATTCAATCCTCACAATTCTTTGGAAGCTAGTATGATCCTTCTCTTAATGATGAGGAAACTGAAACACTGAGAGGCTGAGTTGCCCAAATTCTCATGGGTTGAAGGTGGTAGAGGTAGTATTTGTTTAATATACAAACATGTATGTATTTAAGGCACATACATGAATTTAAAGTTTATGATCGTAGAAACAGTATTATTAGAATTTGATTTGATATAAACACAAAAAAGATATATTATAAAAGCATAGAATAACTCATTGAAATCCAGAGTAAGAAAGTAGATGAGTTAGTAGTAGAACTTTCTTCCTTTAGAAAGACAAACTAGGAGAGGTGCTGTTAAATCAGCCAACACATCTTATTTGCTCTCTCTCTCTTTCTCACTTCCTTCATCTCTACATCTTTTGATGGATGTTGTGTCTTTGTCTCTCTTACTCTGAAAACCAGCTTCCTCAACTTCTGCTCTAATTTAATAGAATATGGCTAGCTCTCAACCATATACTGTATTTTATTATTACCATTCTTGCCATTCTTGGAGATTGACTTATGGCTATAATCCCAATTTCAAGTATTGGATAGAGACTTGATTGGTCCAGCTTGGTGCCTACTTGTTGTCAATCACTCTAAAGGACAGACTGAGGATGGAATATTATTGTGTAAGTAATTTTATGGAAATTGAACTATGCATAGTGACAGGGGCTGGCCCAAGAGAAGGGAATATTGGTTTGTTGGCTGGCTCCACAGGATAACCATTCAGTAGGCATTTAGTGACAAATATTTTATTTTTAAAATAATTGACTTATTGTATAGCATTCTGTGAATTTGAACAGATATATAGATTTTTATATTCACCATTATAATCAGGATATAGAATAGCTGAAAAAATACCTCTCTCATGCTATCCCTTTGTAAACACATCCCAAGCCCAACAAAAACTGACTTCTTTCTTCATCATTATAGTTACAACAAAGGGTTTCTTGAGTGATTCCTGGATCCAACAGTGCGGCCAGGCATAGGTCTTTGTCCAAGAGGCTAATTTTTTTCTCATAGATGTGGAATTGGTGTATATCAGTAGATTCACACATGTGCTCTTCAAATATTAGTCCATGAAATGTAACAGTCCTACCCCCAATGTGATTCAGATATAGGACCAGCAGTGTTACTAGTCACCTCAATGTTTAGGAATTAATTTATTCAGCTATATTTATTGTATGCCTATTAGGTGCTTGATGATGTTTGAAGGAAAAATCGGTGTCAGTAAGAGACAAAAATTCCTGCCCTTCTCTTGCTTACACTACAGAGGAATCACAGTCTAATATTGAAATAATATATAACAAACATTTATGTCATTTATGACATAAATTAAGTCATTTATGTTACATCGAAGCTGAAGTTTCCATGTTGCCCCAATCTATTATTTATGAATCTCTTTAGGAGTTATCTTCCCTGGGGGCTCAGGTCTAGACATCATGTTTAGGCATTTTGTGTCTCAAGGTGGGTCCTGAACACTGCACTCAGTTCCTTGGCTTATGACAGAGAAAAATTTCCCCAAACCTGTTTGAGACAGATGTTTTTCCATAATGTAATTCACAATCTCCTACTAGGAAGAAAATTAAGATCTGTGATAAAATGCTTAAATAGTTTTATATTAAACTTTAATAGTTTAAGACTTCTTCTGGGGAGCTACCCATCTACTTAGCTGACTGACAGTCAAAGGTCTAATGATTTTCTTCACCAGACATTCTTTGACATGTATCCAGTCTAGCAATGAATATCTCACTTTCCTCTTCCTATAAAACCTTCCTTCCAAGGTCAAGCAAGGTCTCTTCTTTCACCACAAGTTTGTAATAAAATGTGGATCTGTGCTCATCATTAAATTATCTGATAAAATATGCTAAACTTTTTAAAAATCTTTTTACTCTTGGAGCCTCTGTCAAAAATAAAAGAGATGTGTAATGTACTCTAGTTATGAAAGATGTTACCATTGTGGGAAACTGAATGAAGGGCATGTGGGATTTCTCTGTTTGGTTTCTTACAGCTGTATTTGAATCTGTATCTCAAAATAAAAAACGTTAAAAATGTGCCATCTTTGCTTTTTCTGCTCTTCCTCATCTACTTCCTTTGTGCTTCTATGGCATTTTTTTTTCACTGTCCAGAAAGTCACTTCTGCGTTCCAGTGGGGCCTCTCTTCCTGTCAGTCCTCCTACCCCTTCCCATCTCTATGGTATTTCCTTATATTAAAGCTATGTTATACACTCATCTCTGTGTGTATTACCCCACTAGTAAGCTTTATAGCCATTAAAGGTGAAAGTTGTACTTTGTACTTCTTTGGCTTTTCCACCCAAGAGGTGCTCTTGAAATGTTTATTGAATTAAATTGTTTTAAATACCTAACATCCTTCATATCTGTTCAGGGAGCTATACCTCTAAGCTAAGGAAGGGGAATAAGGTGGGCCTGGAGAATCCCTTGGTTGCTTTTGATGAAAAGAACAGACCATTGCTTCTCAATCTTGATGATATATTTGAATTAACTTTGTGGCTCTTAAGAAATTCCAGTGCCCAGGCCCAACCACCAGCAATTATCATTTTTTAAATCAATCTAAGACAGGAGTAGCATCAGTATTTTTATGTTATTTTATTTTTTAATTTCATTTAGAAAATTAAATTTAATGGGGTGACATTGATCAATAAGAGTAGAATACATAGGTTTCAGGTAAACATTTCTATAGCATTTGAACTATTGATAGCGAAGAGAGACATACGTCTTGATGGAAGTGATTTGACTTTGGGTGATGGCACACAACACAATCAACAGTTCAAAAGCATCAGTATTTTTAAAAGCTCTCTGGTTTATCTTTAGTTAAGAGCGAATAGATTAAAAGGTCTCTGATGTTCCTACTAGTTCTCGTGCTCTAGGATTTGGTTAATTGCCCTATCTCACATTCCAACCTCTTAGAAGTTAAAAAAAAAAAGTAAAAAAAAAAATTATGATTTCTATTCTAAAAACAAGATTCCATTAAACAGAATCAATCATTGGGCGATCAGATGATAATGTATTATAGAGGTTCTGAGCAAAACACAATAATTAAAGGAAATAACATGAATGAAAGGGGAAGAAAACCCCTCCCTGGTTTATTCTAACTTGCAGCCAGGTTTGAGGATCACTGGTCTAGAGTGATAAGGTAATTTCCTAAGTATTTTTCTTTTTTTCACTCATATATGTTTTTCCCTAGTAGGAAAAAGACATACCTCCTACCACTAAGCGTGACTGACTGAGGCAAGGATTTTTATCCAGTGGGATGGAGTGGCTAGGAAAGGGATGGGCATTTGGGAGGAATTCCCTGGGGATTCCAATCTGCCCTCTTAAGGAAACACTCATTCTGTCCCCACCCACATCCCCCACTACTCCCAGCATTTCTGCGATAACTGTTTATCCCACAAGCACTGACTAATCTCTGCTCTTTGTAAGAGGCATCACAGCATAGTGGTTAGGACAGAGATGTGCAATCTTTTGAGCTTGGTGTGTCAACATTCGCCAGAAAAACAAGCATCACTCGGGTGGTGTGTCACTTCGAGAAAAATGGCCTAACAGGAAGTCCCAGAACTAGACTCTCTGTGCCGGAGTTCTGTTGTTTTGGCCTACAGAACTCTGGCACAGAGTGCCTACACTACAGCAAATGTTTTATCCTCGGCTACTGCACCTGGCCGTGCAGGAGCCGAGGATGAATGCGGCCGCATGTGGCTGCATGTCATCAAAAATGGCTACGTGTTTCAGTGCTGACACACGTGCCATAGGTTCGCCATCACGGGGTTAGGAGCACAGACTCTGAAGTCAGGGTCTGGGTTAAGATCCTGTCTCTGCCACTTAGTAGCCAAGTCAGTCTATCTCTGCAGTTCACCATACCTCAGTTTCCTCAACTGTAAAATATGAGAGTTATAAAACCCACCTCCCAGGATTGTTGTCAGGATTAATTTGTTATTTAATCCATTGAAAGTACTTTAGACAATCGTGGGCCAACAGTACGCATGCAATCCACGTAAGCTATTCCTTTCTTTTTTCCTCCTCCCCCTTGTTGCTGTTATTTCTCCAGGCCTCATGCTAAGTGCTGATGTAGCCATGAATCAGAATGAACCAGAAAGCAGGCATTCCATAGCAGCGCACTGCTACTGCACATCAGTATTCAATGACCTCTGTGTCAAAAGACAGAATGAATAGCTTAGTTCTCAAAGTGCTACCTAGTTATTCAATCCAGTTGTTAGCCTTGCTGTGGTCTTGATTACAGCATCTACATTAGATACTTAGTTTCTATAGAACTTTGAAGCTCTCAGGTTGCAGGATTTCTTTGCCTCTCAGCAGGGAAGAGCAGAAGAGAAGGCTGGTGCAGATAGTCAGTCTTTCCCAGCCTGGGCTTGCTGGCATGCCTGGATCCCTGACCGACCCCCTCTCTTAAATCTAAGCTGGGGGCCTCACTGCCCTGTGTACTCTGTCATCTACCAGCATGCCACACTGTGCCATTACCCCACTGTACTTCTTCCCCAGCAAAGCACCTTGGAATGCTGGGGCCTGATTAGTTGGCATATAAATTGAAGTTGTTGTTCCTTTCTCATAAGGCGAAGGGTGGGAAAACATTTGGAGTGCTGTGAAATAGACATCCAGCAGGTTTCATTCTTCATAGGTATGGCACAGTGTTAAATTTTTTAGAGCACTATGCCTCTGTGCAGTCAACTTGCGTTTTTCTATCTGAATTTATTGAGAATAAGAATCACAGAAGGTGATTAGCATAAATTTCAACCTCTGCTTCTGCCTGTTGTTGCCTTTCATAACTTGTATGAAACTTTTTTTTTAAAATGCCTACTCAAACTAGTTGGCTCTGAATCCTGATTCTGCTCCTCACTCAGATGGCTCTGAGTCTATGGCCTCAATTTTCTTTTTTTAATCTGTAAAATGAGAATGATGATAGTACCTATTCCAGAGAGTTGCTGTAAAACCTAGTGATACAATACATGTAAATAGAAGTGTTTAAACAGTTACTGGCACATCGTAGGCACTCAGTGACTATCATTATTATTTTACTACAGTAGCTATTACTATTACTTTATTCCAAATATGATTATTGGCTAGATATTGATAATTACTTTTAGAAAAAGGTGACTGGAACTAATAATGATTGAGATAAGTCCTGTGAGTCTCCGATACAAAAGCTACTTTCAGTCCAATTTTTCAGCTGGGAAAGTGCACTTTGGAGGAGTCGAGGAACTGCTGCAATGTGAGAACCACCCAAAGTAAGGAACAAAATGAGACTTTGCCCTCACCCATACCTGACTTTACAAGTCCATAATTTTGTCTCTTTGCAACGTTTATCATTAAAACACAATTCTAGGCCCTCTCTGTGCAACTGTCTCACGGGGCTCTGGGTCCCCCATGGGGAGGAGCCATAGTTTATCCTTCTGGTGTGGAAACCTTAAAAAAAGTTGAGGACACTTTAAGTACACGGTACATTCCGCATTTGTTTTTCCAGTGTTACTGCAATTGTGTCTAATAACAAGTTGGTTACACTGATTTAATTGTCTCAGTGAATGAAGCCCAGAGAGGGTAGTTGTGGAAAAATTACTAAATTTCTCCCCAGTGTCGAAGTTTCTTTCTAAAATGAAATTTCCCTTTTAGTAATATATCATAGGGGTTCACCTGTCAGTTTCCTGTTCAATTTCCAAGTACTGTTGATGTTTCCCCCCTAAATACCTCTTGAGTCTACATTTCTTCTTGCCCTTTCTGACTTACACTTCATGTTGAGGCTGGGGATTTTTCAAAAATGCTTCTCTATGGTCACACCCCCTGCCCAGAATCCTTCAATGGCTCCCTATTGCTCTTAGAGTCGAATCCTAACGATGGCCTTGCATTCATGTACTAGCCTTCCAGTGTGTGCCAAGCAAGGAGTGTGCAATATGCAAGGGCTCTAGCACCCTCTCTAGAACCTTCATGTCCCTCTTGTGTGACACTCCCTTAGCCCCAACCATATCGTCTCTCAATATTGGTCCTGCCCAGGAACCTTGGCATATGCCGTATTCTTTGTCTCGATCTGATTCCACTTTCCACCCCATTTCTTAACTCATACTTATCCATTAGGGTTCAGCTCAAATGCTGTCTCCTTAAGAAACCTTTCCCTGATCACCCAGGTTAGGAGACATTCCCCAATATTTACATGCAAAGTGTCCTATAGGAATTCTCCTTGGAAGCATTTGTCATGACAGTGATTGAATACATGATTGTATAAGGCCTTGTTGACGTCTCTCTCACCAGCGCAGAAACCCTACAAAAGACCAGTTCTGTCTTTCTTATCCTCTGCTGCATATTTTCCCATCCCCTTTGTAGCATAGATCTTGCAAAATGTTTGTTAAGTGAATAAATAAACTCGAAGGGCAGACTGGCATTTTTTTCTCCCCTAAAAAAGGCTGTGATCTGATAGATAAGCTTTCCTCTCTTAAATCAAAGCAGGATTCCAGAAGTGTCTACTTTTTAAGTAGGTTTAATCCTATTACCACATATATTTTGGGGGAAAATCCCATTAAAACATGCCATGCGGCTTGGTCACTAAATGTGGCCGTCATTACCCAGGTCTAGACAGCAGAGTTCTCTGGCGTGACCTTTGCAGCTGGGTCTCTGCTTCAGGCCAGCTTCTCCAACGCAATTATCTTGCTTTAATATGTACGTAGTCTGCCTCTAACAGATTGCTTTAATAATGGCTGTCTCCTGCAGAACACACCTGCACAGGGAACATTTGTCCTGGGCTAGTGTAATGGAGTAGACCCATGCCGCGATAGGAAGAGCTAGAAATAGGGTGATATTGGTTGTTTCTTCTTCCCAGATTTTGTCTTTGTCAAATCCTCAGCTCTTTTTTTCTTTTTAAGCTTAGGGGAGAGGGGGGGGGGCAGACAGGAAGGGAGAGAGATGAGAAGTACCAACTCATAGTTGTAGCACTTTATTATTATTATTATTATCTTGTATTTTTATAAAGTGAGAAGTGGGGAGGCAGAGAGACAGACTCCCACATGTGCCTGACTGGGATCCACCCAGCAAGCCCACCAGGGGGCGATACTCTGCCCATCTGGGGTGTTGCTCGATTGCAATTGAAGCCATTCTAGCTCCTGAGGTGGAGGCCACAGAGCCATCCTCTGCTCCCGGGCCAACTTTGCTCCAATGGAGCCTTGGCTGTGGGAGGAAAAGAGAGAGACAGAGAGAAAGAAGAGGGGGAAGGGTGGAGAAGCAGATGGGCACTTCTATGTGCCCTGGCCAGAAATCAAACCCAGGACTTCCACTCGCCAGGCTGATGCTCTACCACTGAGCCAGCCAGCCAGGGCTTCATAGTTGTGGCACTTTAGTTGTTCATTGATTGCTTTCTCATATGTGCTTTGTTGGGAAGGCAGGCTTCAGCCGAGCCAGTGATCCCTTGGTTAAGCCGGTGACCTTGGGTTCAAACCAGTGACCTTGAGCTTCAAGCCAGTGACCTTTGGGTTCAAGCCAGCAACCATGGTGTCATGTCTATGATCCCACGCGCAAGCCGAATGAGCCCGCTCTCAAGTTGGTGACCTTAGGGTTTCGAACCTGGGCCCTCAGCATCCCAGGTCGACACTCGATCCTCTGCACCACCACCTAATCAGGTGAATCCTTGACTCTTTTTAGGTGATAAAAGTCATTTCTTCTTTCATCCCATTCTTTGAACCATCTGGCAGTAGTCTAGGCACTTGAACTCATTTACCCCTTCTTCTCTGTGCTGCAGTCAGATGTGGGTGCTCCAGCCACTAGCAGCAAATTTATCAATGACTGTAAGTTAGGGGTGCTAATGTCCACATCCTTCACTCCACTGTGATCATTACCTTGGAAGTCATCATTCCAGATGGATGCTTGGTGGAATTCTCATGATTCCTTGTCCTATCTGGCCAAATTTCAGAAGAGAGGTTCTAAATAGACCTGGGAGGATAAAAAAAAATAGAGATATAAACATTTTAATAGCCATATCCCCCCCCCCATTATAACACTCACAAATAAGGAAAAAGAAATAGAAAGATGAAATAGCAACCAGAATTAAAAAGCCATTTAGATGCAGAAACCAAAACTTGCTTCTGGAGCCCAGATCCTGTATTTATTCAGAGAACTGTGACACAATGTTCAGACATATCTGTTCCTTTAAGGAGCATCAGGAACAGATAATGCAACTTCTTCAACCTGGGTCAATTCTGACAAAGTGGCTCATCCGGGCCACTTGGGTTAGGAGAATGATTTGTGAATATGTGTTTTTAGAGGGAGGCAGGGATGTGTGATAGTTGCCATTCCTACAGAGGGTAGAGAGTAATGATAATATGGTGGTATTGATTATGGGCTTATGAAGCAGCAGGAACTAAGTGCATTTTTTGTCATCCCACTTAGTCTTGTAAAAACCCTATGGAGTAGATTTTATTATTAACCTCATTTTACAGAAGAGGAGTCAGAAGCTCAGAGTGGTTCAGTAACTTTCCCACAGGCACATCCTAGTGAGAAGTAAAGACAGATTTTGCATTCATGTTTGAAAAATTCTAAGTCCAAGCTTTTGAACACTACTGTGTGCCTTTACTATATAAAGGTGGTAATAATATATCAACCCCATTTAGTCAGGGGGTCACTATCTGACCTTCCTATTCCCCTTTTTGTAAATAAATCTACAACTGGGAGATACAATAACCTACTTCCCCAGAGTAATTTCCTGTTTTCTGTCAGCTAAAAGAATTGAACCAGAGGGATAGTTTTTAGTACCCAGAGCCGAAAACCTCTACTAAAGTTCCTAGTAAACTTTAACTCGTAAACTAAGAGTAGACTTCTCTCTCTAGAATTCAAGGTTAGAGTTCATGAGCTGTACAAAAAGAGTAAACATAAACAGCCTCCCTTCTGGAACTGGTTGTTTAAAGCAGTTTCTTTTTACTTGCTTAACGTTGTTGGATATTATGCAAAACTCCTTCTAAAAGAGCGTCCTAATAAAATAAACTGACTGTTTTCACCTAATGGGATTAGTTTTAAAAAATACTATGGTGATGAGTCTGCATGGCTTCAGAGCCTCCAAGAGCAAACTCATCATGAGCAGAAAGGCTGAGAGGAAAGGAAGCCTGGGCCATTCCATATTAAATTAGCCACTAGAGGGGTTACACAGGAGGTTCAGGCGAAGTGCATTGCCAAACATAAAGCTACATAATTCTAATACATGTGCCCCTAATGAATATCAGGTTTCTTGGTTTGAGCTTTCTTTACAGAAAGAAAAGGTAAACCATGGTAGTGCTATTTTTTTTAAAGTATCTGTTTTACTGTTGATCACTAAGTCATTCATTTCTAACTTGCTCCAACGTTATAGTAATAAAGACATTGTAGTATTGGCACAAGGATAGACACGCAGATTAATGGAATATAACTGAGAGTACAGAAATCAATTCTTTCATTTTCTATAATTCAGTGGGGGGGGAAAATTAGTCTTTTCAATAAATGGTGCTGAGACAACTGAATTTCCACCTATAAAGGAAGGAAGTTGGACCCTTACCTTCTATCATACATAAAATTTGACTGAAACTATATCATAGGTCTAAACCTAGGAGATAAAACTATAAAACTCTGAGAACAAAATATAGGAATAAATCCTAATGATCTTGTCATTAGGCCAGTTTCTTAGATATGACACGAAAAGCTTAAGCAATAAAAGAAAAATTAGATTGGACATCATCAAATTTAAAAACATTTGTGCTTTAAAGGACACTCAAGAAAGTAAAAGGCACCTCACAGAATGGGAGAATATATTTTCTAACAGTATGTCTGATAAGGGACTGGCATCAGAATTTATAAAAACACTTGCAACTCAACAATAAAAAGACAAACAACCCAATTTAAAAATAGAGAATTTGAACAGACACTTCTCTAGTGAAGACACACAGATGGTCAACAGCACATGAAAAGATGCTCAACATCTTTAATTATTAGGGCAACAGCCAAAAGTACAGTGAGATACTGCATATATGGCTAGGATGACTATATAAAAAAGACAGACAATCTCAAGTGTTGGCTAGGATGTGGGGAGATTGGAAGCCTCATGTTCTGATGGGAATGTGGAATGGTGCAGTCATTGTGGAAATCAATTTGTCAGTTCCTCAAAAGTTAAACATATGTTCTACCACAATATCCAGATACCCCATTCCTAAGTATATACCCACAAAACTTGAAAGCATGTTCACACAAAACTTGTACATGGGTATTCATGGCATATTATTTACGACAGCAAAAATGTGGAAACAAATGTTCATCCATTGATGAGTGAATACATAAAACATGGTATATCCTTACAGTGCAATATTACTTAGCTGCAAATAGGAATGAAATTCTGATTTGTACTACAGCATCGATGAACCTTGAAAACAATATGCTAAATGAAAGAAGTCAGACACAAAAGGCCACATGTGATATGACTCCATTCATATGAAATGTCCAGAATAAAAAGAAAACTAGAGACAGGACAGAAAATAGATTAGTGGTTGCTGGGGCTAGAGTTGGGGGAGTAAGAAATGACTGCTAATGGAAATAAGGTTTCTTTTTTTGGGGGGTGATGAAAATATTCTGGAGTTCAATATTGGGGATGGTTGTATAATTCTGTGAATATGCTAAAAACTATTGAATTGTATACTTTAAAAGGGTGAATTGTATATTATGTGAATCATGTTTCAATAAAGCTGTTATTTAAAAAAAGCATGTTTGGAGGAGAGTGTGATTACATTCATGTGCTGTTTAATGATGGGGATATGTTCTGAGAGAGGCATGGTTAGGCGCAAACATCATGGGTGTACTTACACACGCCCGGATGGTAGCGCCTACTATTGTGATTGTATGTGTTCTAGTCGAGTGGTAGTTCCCTTCTTACAGCACATTGGGTTTGTTCACATGAGCCTCCCCACGAACATGTGAGCAATGCGTTGCCCTACGACGTTGCAACAGCTAGAGCATCAATGGCAGTAGGGATTTTTCAGCTCCATTATAATCTTATAAGACCACCATTGTATATGTGGTCCATTACTGACCGAAGGGTTGTTATGCAGTGCCTGACGGTAGTTCAACCCAGTGCTAATTAGTTCAAAGAAGTTTTGCAGAGTTTGACTGTCATCAGGTAAAGGAAGGCTCGCCGCGGTGAGGGGTGAGATTAGGACAGTGTTTCTTAACCTTTTTTGAGGAACCGAACCCACCAGTTTCATATGCGCATTCACCGAACCCTTCTTTAGTGATAAATAAAATATGATTTTTTTCCCAAATTCAAGACATAGGTATATGTTTTTTTACTGGTGCACAAAATGAGCCGTGCATGAACATCACCTTGCTCAAAGAACAAAACCAACAAAGTGCATGAACTCACAACAAATTATGGTATTACTTTATTCTGGCCTCCGCAGCAGAGGCTTCTCCGAACCCCTGAGACCGACTCATCGAACCCCTGGGGTTCGATAGAACCCAGGTTAAGAACCACTGGATTGGGAGAAGGGCTGAGTTTGGCTTCTGGCCTTGAGTGTGTTACTGGGGATGGAGCTAAGGGAACAGCTGCAATCTTCTGATGATCCCTAGCTCCCTTTAGGTTTTTGCTTGTCTGCAGTCAAAGCCATCACAGGCTCAACAGGAAGGAGGGATAGATTTCCCAAGCATTCTGGGCCTTGTTATTACTGACTCAAGGGCTGACGCCAAGAAGTGAATCCACAGCCTCAGGTCTGCCTTCCTGCCCTTTCTTCCCCATGGTCTTTCTTACTTCACATCAAAGACTGCTTTCCTGCATTGCTCCTGGGGCAGAAACCCAACCCCTGATCTCCCCGGGTCCCTGTGCTGCTCCGCTCTGCACAGGCACAGCTCAGACCTGGACCTGTGCACTCCAGAGAGGAGGATGGTCAGGCAGAGAGCATGGTCAGGAAAGGCAAAGGAGAAGGGAGGCGAGCTGGCTCTGGATGATTCCTCTCCAAGGCCATGTCTTTAAACCAGGATTTATTTGACATTTACTACCGTCTCTTATTGAATCTGAAATTTACCATGGATTTAATAACAACTTTGAGGGGAGGGTATGGCAGAAATGCTATTAAATTGCAGACCGTTTTATTTTAGCCATAAAAAATAGCTTTAATTTGCTTTTAACATTTTACTCCCTTTTCTTGCAAAATCATGATTAATCTTGAGTCAATCCCCTTCACACCGTGGATCCTCAGGCTCTTCCCAGTGGCGTGGCTTTGCAGAAAGTGCCATAGTCATCTTCACGTGTTGCTCTTTATCGTGGCCCATGCTACTTGACCTCTTTCATGTTCTTAGAATTGATAATATAATTTTCAGTCAAACTGAAGAATATGGGGTTCTCATCTACAGTTTCTGTTCAAACTTGTAATCCTTTAATTGAATTTGATGCTGAAGAAGTTAAAGGGCTTCTTTGAAAAATCACTGGAAATCTTATTATAAACAGATGTGCAGCCCCTGACCGGTCCCTCGTGGCCCGTGAATCAATTAACACCAATGTCTCCCGCCTTTGAAAATGTCATGATTTATTATGCCAAAATACATGGCCAAGTTAGCACATCCTCAATGATGCTAAGGTGAAGCTTACTCATCTTCATAGCAAGCCTTTTTTTTTTGGCTTCTCTTAAGGACTTTTTATCTTTTTTCTACTCAGTGTATAAACATTCTTCTTACTTTCAGGAGAATCTTCCTTTGTGCATTCAGTTAGAAATACTTTCTACAATCATAGAAGCCACATAGGCCTGCTTGTCCCTCTTCCCCACCTCCTGGTACCCAGAGTATAGCTACATCACAGATATGGTCAATCAGAAGTTCAGACCTCTGACCTTGAATTTTGAGGTTCTGGTTATGGAAACATCAGGCGTCCAGTGGCAGGGGCAGCGTTGAGTCCAGCAGACATGGCTCTGAGTGTCCCGTGGTGGCCTTATCAGTACAGTATCCTCAGTGGAGTGACCTCAGTTCGGCTTTGGGCTGCTGAGCCTCTCTGGGTCTCACTTATTTTCTGAGTCTGGTTGCCTGCTCTTCTTTGAACACCTTTGAACTGTTCATTGTCATTTTCTACTTAAGTAGGCTGGAGTTGGTTTCTGTTTGTTTTAAGGGTAGCTGGGGTTTGTTTTAGTCAGTGTATGAAGGCACAGAGATATGGAAAAGACTTTTGTGAAGGAAGACTTTCCCACACGCAGTCCCCTGGAAGCAGGAGGCAGAGTGGGCTGTGCAGGGCCACCTAGGGAGGAAACAGGGTCGGGCAGGAGACAGAGGGAATGAGGGGGAAATGTGGGCAATGGCCCTGATGGTGGCTTCTTTGAGAAGGAACTGGTGAGACAGGGTAAATAGGCTTAGCTAATTTGAATAATTTTGGCCGGCTCAGGGGTATAGGGGCTGCCCCTAGTTGTCTGGTACCTGCCCCTGGGCTGATTAGAGCAAGTGGACATGGAATCAGAGGATGAAAGCCCCATAAAGGCAGCTGTTAGGGACATGGGCTCTGGATTGGTTGGTTTGAATATGAAAGATGTGCTCTCAGGTGAATCATTTACTATCTCTAGGAACTGGTGAGATTTGGGAGGGGTAGTCTTTCAGGGTCAGCATCAAATACAGAAACTAGAAAAAGTGGTTACTGCACTATTGTTTACATCTGAGAACCTCAACTCTACGACTTCATGCATCTGACTCCAGAATAATACGGGGAATGCCAGGCACCGTTCTAAGCACTTTGCTCATAACCTTTCTTTTGAATCCTCTCAGGAACCCCATGAAACAGCAGCTGGTTTGATTTCAAATGTATTAATGAGAAATTTGAGTTTCAGAGGTTATTAAGCCGCTATTCCGAAGTCAGACATATTAAGGGAAGAGCCAAGAGTTGAAACCTGGTCTTTATGACCCCAGAGCCATGCTTCTAACTGCCATGCTCACAACCTTTGCATTATGCTTCTTTTCTGTGAAGGCAAGGTTGGTGGGCCAGGGGACAGTGGCAGGACTATATGGAAAGTCCAGATGCCAGACTAGAGTAAAAGGCTGGGAGAACTGATGTAGCTGTTGGCTCCATGAGCCCAAATGCACAGAGGAGACAGCACCTTGTTTTATTTTCCTTGAAAATTTTCGAACAAATTAAAACTAAAGAGAACCCCAAATGGAGCCCAGGTAGCCATCGTTATCAGCATGGGGTCAGTCTTGTTTCCTCTTCACTCTCACTCTCTCTCAGAGTGATCGACCATCCCAGTTCATTTAGGACTTCCCCGGTATTAACAATGATGTCCAATATCCTGGGAATCCCGTCATATGCAGCAAACAAGATGGTTGACCACCCTCTGGCCTCCTTCCTCTGGATTGTGTTGAAGCAATTCCAAGATGATATATCATTTTACCCATAAGTGTTGGAGAATGTATCTCCAAAATATAAGGACTTTTCAAAACGCAACTATAACACCAGCATCACATTTAAACAAATTCTTAATATCATAAAATATACAGTTACTGTCTTTTGTTCCTCAACGATCATGAGTGTACACAGTAACATTGATTTTATTGAATGAGAGTCCATACAAGGTCTGCATACTACGTTCGGTTGATATAACTCTTGAGTCTCTTTTAATAAAAAAGTTCTTCCCACTTTTCTCTCTCCCCATTTATCTGTTTAACATTTCTGATTTGTGTGTCTGGTAGGATTTCTGACATTCTAGATTTTGCTGATATATACCTGCATTATCAGGTAACATGTTCTTTTATGCTCTGTGCTATAAATCGGAAGTTAGATCCAGGTTCAATTTTTTTTGAGGGAAAGGGGAATGATATTTCACATGCGCAGTCATGTACTCCTTGATGCATTGCATCAAGATGCCCATCAATCCTGATTGATCCATGAGTCCTGGTGGTACCATCCTGGCCCACCCATTATAAAGTTCTTCTTTAGCTGTTTACCCAACTGTTTTAGCCATCGTTGATTATCATTGCTTAGCTCCATCATTTTTGGGAGGGGTACAGACTGGTGATATTTTAAGTCTTTAATTCCTTCATTATTAGCTGCAACTTTTTTTTTTTTTTTTTAACTTTCCATCATCAACTCTTTGATTGCCCCAAAGTATGGTTTATCCGGGAAAAACAGGTTAAACTTTTTACATCTTCTCTTTATTATGTATTGGTTTTTAGAAAAACAAATTTGTAGCCTAACATTTTCAGAGGTGACCATTGAGGTTTCTTTTGTTATGCTATCATTTTGAACTCATTGATTTTTATTTTTTAAAGTTATTTAATTATTTTAATTCATTACGTATATTCTTCTCTTTGAAGTTGAAAGCGAACCACTTTTGGCCAATCAGAAGATCATCTTGGGACCCCTCTTGAATCCTGTGACCCGACCCCTGTGGTCTTTGACATCTCTCTTGCCTTCTAGTTAAAGATGTTGTGGGCTCACTTTTTATATTTCCTGACCCAGGTGAGTAATTGATAGCTTATCCAAAAAAAAAAAAATCCTAGTACCTTTTAGTGGGAAATGATAGTTAAGGAAACACAGTCTGGGTTGTGTCATTGTTTTTAGGCCTCTTATGTAGCCAGAGGTAGGAAACGAATAGTCTTAAAAGAGAGAATGCATCATGCTCAACCACTGATATCTACAAAGGTCAAAGGGTTCCTACCTGAGTATTCTGGTTCAGTACTCGGGTATTGCTTCGCCATATGCTATCCTCAGCCCCATTGTCAACAACATGATTACTCACTTGCTTTATCCTGCATCATTCTTATAACAGTTCCAAAATAAAAAGGAAATCAATATTATAACTAAAATATGATTTCTGAAAACAACTTGCAATTTCTTTGCAGCTGTTTACAACCTTAGGCTGCATCCCAGCAGAGACGTGCGGGCAAGTTACTAGAGTCGAAAGTGGTTTAACATAATTCCTTACTGTTTATGGTTAAGCCACCAGCTTGATACATGGTTTAATTCATTTATTCAATTTTGCTTCAGATTTGTAGGGATTGCTTTTTAAATTTTTGATTTAATTTTCTTGTATAATTTTGTGAAAATATTTATGTGCTTAAAAAGTAATCTATTTGGAACAGATTGCATGTAGAGAAGTCTGGTTTCCATCTCTCTCCCCTCCATACATTTATTACCACTTTCATTAAGTAACCTTTTTTATTGTTTTGGTTATTTTTTATTCTCCCATTGCTTTTCTTATATATAAGCTCATAAATATAGATGCGTATCTGTTCTCTTTCTTAGGTAAGAAGTAGCACACTATAACCATTCTTCTGCACCTTACATTTTTATTTAAGAATGTATCTTAGAGCCTGACCAGGCAGTGGAATAGTGAATGGGGCATTGTCCTGGGATGCAGAGGACCCAGGTTTGAAATCCCGAGGATACCAGCTTGAGCACAGGCTCACGAGCTTGTGTGCGAGGTTGCTGCCTTGAGCGTGGGATTATAGACATGACCCTATGGTCGCTGGCTTGAACCTAAAGGTCACTGGATTGAAGCCCAAGGTTGTTGGCTTGAGCATAGGGTCACTCACTCTGCTGTAGCCCCCCAGTCAGGACACATATGAGAAAGCAATCAATGAACAGCTAGGGTCCCACAATGAAGACTGATGCTTCTTATCTCTCTCCCTTCCTGTCTGTCCCTCTCTCTGTCTCTGTCTCTCTTGCAAAACAAAACAAACAAAACAAAACAGAGGAATGTATCCTGGAGATCACACCTTACCACTTTATAGAGACACAGAAAATTCTCATCATTTGTGGTTAATTTCTATGAAGGTGCTGGGGACATTGAATTAGCAAAGTCTTAGTCATGCCCCTAGGGGAAGTACAGGGTTAGATTTCTGCCAGCCTCTGGTCAAAAATTTTTCATCAGCCCATTAATATATAACCTTGTTTTATGTGTGTTTCTCTTTAAAGAGACCTTATTTAATTTGTATAGATAAGTCATTAACATTAAACTTGGGTGCAATACACCATCCGGAACAAAGCTTATCTAACACAACACACATTTTCTCTGATAGGCATATCACAGCTCACTTTTGTTTAGGACCTCTTGATAGTGCTTTAGCATTATGCTTTGGGTCATTTTAAACAGTGAAATCACTGCCAAAAAGCACAAAAAATGAGAAAAGCATGGTACAAAGTTCTGCGTAGAGGACCCTTATGTTGACAATATTTGAACTGAAACAAAGAGGCAGAGAATTGCTTTGTTTGACTCAGCTGGAAACGTGGCCATCAGATGACTCATTTTTTTTTTTTTTCTGTTCTGTGCATGGGCATGTCTGAGAATGACTGCAAAAGTGCCCTTGATATTGACTTAGGGGTTACAAAATCATTTTAGCTAGTAGATGAATTTGCAACTATAGAATAACAAACAATGAGGGACAGCTGTATTCCTCATTCCTTTTTTATAGTTGCATAGTACTCTGTTGTATGGATGTGCCACAGTTCTTTTCAACTGGTGGATACTTGGGTACTTTCCAGTCTTTCCTATAACAAAAATGCCACAATGAGTAGGCTTGGGCATTTGTACATTCAAATATTTGACAACTCTTTGGCATGAAGAAGAATTGCTAGTCAAA
The DNA here is from genome assembly GCA_037038555.1 of Rhynchonycteris naso. NCBI lineage: Eukaryota > Metazoa > Chordata > Mammalia > Chiroptera > Emballonuridae > Rhynchonycteris > Rhynchonycteris naso. Next base: position 186,118,907 of record CM073000.1, on the reverse strand, counting down.
GGTTAAATGCATATATAGTTTTTTGTAAGCATTGACAATTTCCTGTCCTTGAGGGTTGTACCATTCTGCATTCACACTAGAATACATGAAAGAATCTACTTCTCTACAGTTGTACCAACTGACTATGTTGTCCATCTTTTGAATGTTTACTAATCTATAAGTGGTTATTTCAATGTAGTCTTAATTTGTAATTCTCTTATTATCAACAACATTGAGCATTTCTGCATATTGCTATGGGGCACTTGTATTTTTATTTATTTGATTTTATTTTTTTAAAAGATTTTATTTATTGATTTTAGAGAGAGGAGAGAGAGAGAGAAAGTGGGTGAAGGAATAGGAAGCAACAACTCATAGTAGTTGCTTCTCGTATGTGCCTTGGACAGGTAAGCCTGGGATTTCAAACCAGTGACCTCAGCATTCTAGGTCGACACTTTATCTACTGTGCGATCACAGGCCAGGCAATTTATTTTATATTTTTGTAATTTTTGGCTCACCTATCTTGTAGGACAAAGTTTCTTATTGGCAGCGAAGGTAAGAAATAAAATAGCATCAGGGTGGGTTTTCCTACTAAAAAAGAAAAAGAATGAAGAACACAAGCAGCAGACCAAGACCCCTGGGGCCAAAAACATGGGAATCTTCAAGTAGAAATCATGGGCATACCCATAAGACAAGCTTGGTGTGAAAGCAGGCATTGGGCTTTCAGCCAGTGGTCTGGAGCTTACAGTCCTAAATTCATATTTACAGTTGTGAGGCAGGAAGGGTGGCATTAGAGGCTGAACAGGGGAACCATTGGATCTAAGAACAGGGAGCAAGCAGAAGCTTTGCTATGTGGAATAGGTTCAGTAGGCTGGAGGGAGGAGCTAACCACATCCTTGTAGTATAGTTCAGAGCGCTGACTCAGAAGTCGCATAATAAGGAACCCCTTTTTCCTCCACTTAGTAGTTATGATCTTGCCTAAGTTTCACCATCTTCCTGAACCCCATTTTCTTCTTCTTATGAACAATAAATGGGACTTCCTAGAGTTGCTGTGAAGATCCAGTGAAATTTTTACATAAAAGATCTTGCACCATGTCTGGTATCTACTAAGTAAATGAAAGTGATAACTATTCCTATGAAATGGAGTTGTCGGCCATGCCTGAGAATAGAGGTAGGGCAGAGAATGGAGGCAGGAGGCCTGGATGCATCCTGCCAGGAAGGGTAGGGCTTGCGGGATGAGCTAGGAGATAACGCCCCCCCCCCCCATGGATTATGCCTCATGACACTCTGTAGAGAAGGAACGTTAAGAAGCTTCTTTAAAGGGCACAATTAATATTTTTTTAATATCTGGGTTTGATTTGAGGTCTTTGCCACTGGATTTAGACATCTCTCTAAGAATATTTTGATTTAGCACTGGCTCCACCTGTCTGCCCTCATTTTCATCCAGGTGTTTTTTTATTTGTTTGTTTTTGGCAGTGATATCCCCTCTCCCACCTTTCCTAACTGCAAGGGAAGAGACATGAATGAACCAGGGTTAAGTTACCATATTTGGCCATGTACAAGACACACCATAATTTTGGGACCTGAAATTTGAAAAAAATATATACATAAAGTTACTGAACCGAAGTTTTATTCATCATAAAATTCATACAACTTCTTATCACTGTCAAAATTTCCATCCATTAGCTTGTCCTCATCTGTGTCTGATGATGAATCACTGTCTTCAACAATGAGCACAAAAAAGCGAGAATGCAATTAAAAAAACTACAGCCACTGTATAAGATGCACCCAGTGTTTAGACACCAAATTTTTCGGAAAAAGGTGCATCTTATACATGAGCAAATACAAGTAGGTCAAACTTAGACCTACTCATCTGCCACAGTGGCTAGCCCTTAATACAGCCAGGGCAGCATAGTGAACTTTCTGCTGGACCCCAGGGAGATTCTTACTCTCTTCACAAGGAATTTGAAACTGAATGGATGTCAGTTCTAAAAACATTCCAGTTGTCTTTGAACAGGATGGAAGAACTTGTCAAAAAATAAAAAGAAAAAGAAGAAGCAGACACCATGGGGTGAATCAAGTTGCAATTTAAAGGAAAAAGAATGAGAAGTTATTAACATCATGTTAGCCTCCTGATCAAGCCATACTTGCAGCTTGACCGGACCCTGAAATGTTCAGTTATATGAGTGGATAAATTTCTTTTGTGCTCTAGGCAGCCTGGAAGCTGTTTTGTGTCACACCAAGCATATTAACTGACAGAGTGGCCGGTGGTTAGTCATTGTCCCACACAGTTTGTTTATTTTCACTTCCCCGTGTACTGGGCTGCCGCTTATCTCACCAGAAATTCAAAGCATCTTCCACGCTCCAGGGAAATAAGTCTTTAATCTCCAGACACTGAAAGGCTGGGCAGCAAACACAGGATGACTCTGGTGTACTAAATTTTTATCCAATCAATTCCATTTTGAGAGGCAGCAGGTGTAGCGTTTCATTCCAGACGCTCCGAACTCCGAGATCCTGTTCCCGTCTCGGGTCTGGCTCCTGCCCGGCGGCGCTTGCCTGGCCTATTGAGACACTATGATTAAGATAGAATTTGTATATAGATTATTTTCAAACCAACGAAAGAATGTCCTGGTTATTTATTCACAGGGTCCAGTGTGTAATATAAATTTAGCCAATTTGAAGAGCCAGGCTCTCTGATCTTGTTAGAGAGAGAGCCAAAGGCTATTGCCTGCTTTTCACACCATGATAGAACTCCTGCTGGAAATCTCATCTCTAATTGCAGGAGGGTCAATTTCAAAAGCAGAGAGACCCCTGCTTCCCAAGCTTATAGAGCAGAAGGAAGCAATGTGTTTTGAGTGCCCAGAGAGGTTATCACTTTCAGGATGTAATCAAACTGAACCTTCACTTGGTCCACCCCCTGTAGAGACCACGCTGGAATCCCTTGCCTAATGCATATGGCAGAAACAGAACTGGGAACTGGCCAGGAGATGCCCCAGAATTGGCCTAAGATTATACAGCCCAGGATTTTAGCTCAAGCTACCACCCTCAAATGTACCTCATGGGAATATGTAGTAGACATGGCAGAACTGTTTGGTTTTTTTTGTTGTTGTTTGTTTGTTTACAGGGACAGAGAGTCAGAGAGAGGGATAGATAGGGACAGACAGACAGGAACGGAGATGAGAAGCATCAATCATCAGTTTTTTGTTGCGACACCTTAGTTGTTTATTGATTGCCTTCTCACATGTGCCTTGGCTGCGGACCTTCAGCAGACTGAGTAACCCCTTGCTTGAGCCAGAGACCTTGGGTCCAAGCTGGTGAGCTTTTTGCTCAAGCCAGATGAGCCCGCGCTGAAGCTGGCGACCTCGGGGTCTCGAACCTGGGTCCTTCCGCATCCCAGTCCGACGCTCTATCCACTATGCCACTGCCTGGTCAGGTCTGTTTTTTTTTTTTTAATTATTCCAGAATTCCCAAAGTTATCAACTTATTTTAGAAATTATATGCAAGCTTATAATAATCAATTGGCGTTTATATTCTTATATGTTCATTAAAAATACCTCGAGATATTAAAAGGTATAAAGGAGAAGTAGTCACACTACTGAAAGGTAGATGCTAAGTCCTTGAACAGTGCCTGGCACAGAGAAAGCCTTATATTGCTGTCAAGTTATGTTTACAAAGAGGAATGACATTTATTTACATTGTTTCATATAGGGCTTAGTTCCTCTTAACACTGAATGCATTTCCATGGCATCAAATAGACTTACATTGTATTATTTTCAGATGACAGTATAATAATTTTCCATTATATGAATATACTGTAATTTATTTACCTGAATCCCCTATAGCTGGATATTTAGGCTCTTTTTCCCTCTCTTCTTTTTTCTCTCTCTCTTTTGCTCTCACTTTCTCTATTTTGTTATATATGTGCTATTATAAAGAGGACTGTGCTAAAATCTGATGGAAAAATATCTTTGCACATCTCTATTGTGGTTCCCAAGGGAAAAAATGCCTGAAAGTGATATCTCTCGGTCAAGGAGCATGAGCATTATAAGGTGTCGTGTCTAATACATATTGTCAAACTGCCTTCCAGGAACTTTCCAGTATTTTATACTCCCAGCAAACAGTAAATAATTAACAGTTCCTGATTCTATCTACTCTTACCAAAGCTATATACATTTCTTTTTTTTTTATTCAGTGAGAGTAAGGGAGGCAGAGACAGACTCCCGCATATGCTCCAATTAGGATCCACCCAACAAGCCCACAAGGGGGCAATGCTCTGCCTATCTGGGGCGTTGCTTCATTGTTCAGCAACCAAGCTCTTCTTGAGGCGGAGGCCATGGAGCCATTCTCAGCACCCAGGGCCAACTTGCTCCAATTGAGCCATGGCTGCAGGAGGGAGAGAGAGAGAAAGAGAGAGAGAGAAAGAGAAAGAGAGAAGCGAGAGGGGGAGGGGTGGAGAAGCAGGTGGACACTTCTCTTGTGTGCCCTGACCGGGAATAGGACATTCACACACTGGGCCAGTGCTCTACCACTGAGCCAACTGGCCAGGGCCAAAACTATATACATTTAAACTTTTTCATTTCTAAGTTCTCTCTGAGTGTCTTGTTTTCAGATGCTATTGTTCTTAGATACCAAAGGAGTCATGCCATATCCTCGGTGGAAAAGACAGCATCATTGTCACATTGTCATCACTTATTTGAAAGAGAGCAGGCTTTAAAATGACAGAGCCTGTGGTCCTTTCTTCTAAGACAGGCGATGGTTTAGTTGTCCCTTGCTTCATAACAAAATACTCCAAAACTCAGTGACTCAAACCAAATATTATTATATTACTCTTGGTGGTTCTGTGGGCTGACTGAGCTCAGTTAGGTGGCTCTCCTACTCCACGTGGTGTTGAGTGACACTGAAATAATCCAAGGACTTATGTGGGGTGTAGCAACAAAGATGGCTCCCTCAGATGCTTGGCAGCCAGCGCTGACTTTCAGCTGCGGGCACAGTTGGGAATGGGCATCTCAGCTCTTCTCCAGTGGTCTCTCCACGTGGCTTTGTTTCTCACATGCTGTCTGAGTTTCACAGAGCAGGACATAGAAACTGCCAGTGTTTTGAAGCTTGAGTTTGTATCCCAGAATGCCTCTCACCACATTTTTCTTGGTCAAAGTCACAAAGCCAGCCAAGATTCAAGGATTCGGGAAATACGCTCCACTTTTTCATGTGACAGGTGACATGTATGTTCAGGATGGGGAGGGATTTTGGGGGGCCACCTCTGGAGACTGCTAATGAAGGCAGCAGGAAGGAATGGAAGGGATACAAACTTTGGAGTCAGTTGCCTTTGGATTTCAATCTCGGCTTGGACCCTGCTGTGTTACTTTAGGCATATTACTTAACTTCTCTTAGTCTTAGTTTCTGAGTCTGAGAAACAGGAACAATATGACACTGAAAAGTTACGTAAGTGCATATATTTGTATATATGGTCATAGGTCACTTAACAACAGAGATATGTCCTATGAAATGCATTGTTGGGTGATTTCACCATGTGTGAACATCACAGAGTGCACTTACATCAACCTGGAAGGTACAGCCCACCGCACACCGAGGCTACATGGTGTATGTAGCCTCTTGCTCCTAGGCTACAAGCCTGCACCGCATGTACGGCAAAAACAGTTTATTTGCCAGGTTGCAAGAAAACCCTGGACCTGACTGCAATGTGAAACTTACTGCTAGCTCTGGGAGGTTTAAATGATTCAAGAATCTTATTCATTACACACTGTGAAAGTGACCAGTGACTCTGCGAGTGCTGATATAAAGGCAGATGAAGAATTTTTGGAAAATCCAGATAAGCTGATGGTGAAGGAAAATAGCTTGCCAGCATTGACTTGGCCTCCTTACAGATGAGAGTCCTTTCACACGTTCATCCTCAGAAGAGAGAGGTTCCCTCCTTATTGAAGGCAGCCTCACCAGGCATAAGGGTTTTTCAGCTGTATTATAATGTTCTGGATCACTGTCGTGTATGTGGTCCTCCGTTGACTGATATGGTGTTCAGTGCTTGACTCTCTATACAGGGTCCTTGGGTCATGACACAGTTCTGTTCCAATGACAGTGATATAACCTGAATTTTGGTGTAAGTCGAGACACACCCTAGCCTGTCCTAATGCAGTTGTAAAATTATAAGCTAGAACATAAAAACACAGCTAAGCCACAGAAAAAGGAAAAGGACATAAATCTACTATACTGTACACTGTGCTGAGTATTCTTCCGCCGCGCATAAACAAACTAGTTTGCCCATGTAGTCCGTAAGTATGATGCTAATGGGGTAAGCCATAACACTCACGTCTCAATTCTTTAAAGTTTTTATGGGAGTGAGCATAATGTTGTATGTCGAGACTGTCATAACCCGAGGACCGCCTGTATAGATCTGCATCTATCTATCTATAGCTCTCTCTATCTAGATTCTATGTACAACAAGCACAGCAGTGTCAGTACAAGTCATTACAGTTCCTGGCTTTGCTAATTTCTAACTATGTGGCCCAGGAAAGTCATTTAGTCTCTTGATGCCTCATCTATGAAATTGGAAGAGATGATACCTCACAAGTTTTTTATGAGTAAATCAAATGATGTAGCTCAATATCCTTTGTCACCCCTTGGCCTTGTTCTAAACATCTTATTTCTTTCTGGGGATATGGAAACCAAAAGCCGATATGTGATATCTTGTTAAATATTATTTATGAGAATTCTTAGCTGTTAATATCAGACCTACATTTTCCTTGATTGAAAATTATAATTTCCTCATCTCTTCTATCAGGATACATGGAAAATCCAGACAATTTGAATTTTTGTGTTTATTTTAGAAATAAACGTCTGTATAGACATCGTAGTGTAACACAGTAGGGGAAATTAAAATCTAACCATCTGCTAGTTGACATCATTCTAGGGAAGGGAAAATTACTTTCCAATCTACAGTAAAAGTCTGCTCTATGCAGATGCTTTTCAGAAGGGTATGTTCTTTGTATATAAGGGGAAGAGAGGTGATAGATTCAAATTTAAAAAGAAGTCTGGTGTCCCAAACTTCTTTGAGGTGATGCTAGGGGCAAGTGTGTGTGTGTGTGTGTGTGTGTGTGTGTGTGTGTGTGTGTGTGTGTGTGTGTGTGTGTGTATTCCCAGTCCATCTTAGCAGAGAAAACAGTGCCTAGGAGAATTATAAGCTTTGGAAATGGTAGGAATCCTAGAAAAGTCAGGATGTGAGGTTGGAGTTCAAGGTAATTTCATCTTGAGGTTTAAGGAGGCCAAAGTGGCCTTAAATACTTTCTGTTACTTTAGAAAATGGGGCCATTGTGAATTAGCAACTCATAGAGAGACATTGTTAGAGAAGCACAGTCTGTATTTCCCCGTGTCACCCACACACAAAATCGTTCACCACACCCCTCTCCCCCATTAGGCTTCCAGGTAAACAACGCAGGCTGAACACATACATTTATCTCCGTTCCTCTCTAGAGACTGCCACTTAAATGGCCCCGGAGGGATACAATGTTATAAATAGAGTGAGAAACTTGAATGTGATGGGGAAACTGGACCGGGTGGGGAGACAGTAATGGCTAAGATATGTCAACCGAATGTTGAGCTATGGAATGCGGATCAATGAATGCTAACTGAGGTAACAGAGTGGAGAAAACGAAAATCTAAGGACTTGTCAAGGGGACACATAAATAAAATTCAAGGTGATCTAGGTCACAAAACCTCAGGAAGTTTCAGTCATTGGAAGTACCCAGAACCTCTGCATGCATGAGCCAAAGCAGTGCTGGTGACAGGAAGAGAAGGAAAGAGGGAGGGACGGAGGGAGGAAGGAAGGAAGGAAGGAAGGAAGGAAGGAAGGAAGGAAGGAAGGAAGGAAGGAAGGAAGGAAGGAAGAGGGAGAGAGGGAGGGAGGGGTAAAAGGGAAGGGAAAAGAAGATTACATCTTCCAGTACTATCCACAGGAAGTTAAAATTGACAAATTAAGAAACAACAGTATAAACCTGTTACTTAGAAATACTGAGGGAAACTACCAGGAGTGATACTTTCTAACTTTTTAGTTAGAAAGTATTCCTTCTGAGGAACAGTTATCAGTGGTGGGGAGGGTTGAGGAGGGGGACTACTATTTTTCACTTAAGCCTTTTAATACCTTGACTTTTTGAACTATAAACACGTAGTACTTGGATAATAGCAGACACCAAACTTATGAAAGACCTCTGAGAATAGGATCTGGCCACAGAATTTGGAGGTGAGACACATCACCGTTCAACATTTGCATTCAGCAGTCGTGGAACACTAATTTCGTGCCAGATTTTTTATTACATATGATGTCTCATGTGATCTTTCTACCAACTTTTTTAGGTTGACACTTTTATTCTCATTTTGCAGAAGTCAAGACTGCACGTTAAGTAGCCCTGTGCATTAATCTCAGAGCAAGGAGTCGAGCACACATTTGTCTGACCCCAAAGTCCAGTTTCCCTAGAAGCCCAGGCTGCCTGTTTGTAGTTGGCATCTATTTATGCTCCAGACTCACCGTAGAATAGTAGAATTTTACATCGAAAACAAGCTTTACAAATCATCTAGCTTAAAACATTTCATTTTGTCGGTAGGCAAATTGAAGTTCTGTCACTCGACTGAAGAGATATGGTTATTAGCCGCTGACCTGGCCCACGTCCTGCAACTTCCTGCCATCTACATTCCACTGTCAACATTGTGGGGAGAGGGTGGCAAATTAGGACTCCCTCAGTGAACAGAAATCCCAGCTATTTGTTCGTCCCCAAGAATAAGCAAACCTGCCTATTTCTAAGAAGAGAGAAATGTGGGATTCCAGCTATGGAAAATTTCCAGGAGCCAGCAGTACCAGCCAGGGCCTTGCTTTCTCTGACCTGAATTCAGGAGCTCACATCACAAACTAGAGAAGTCCTTGTCAGCTTCATGAAGAGACATGTGAGGGTAGCTCCCTGGAGACGAGGCTCTCTAAGGAAAGAGTCACCTGCTCTTCCTATAGGGTTTCCTGGCACAGGTCAAAACGGGAACCCATCTCAGCATCCTGGAGCAGAAAGAGGCCCAAAGGAAAGCAGCAAACAAACAAACAAAACCTAATGTTTATTGAACATCTACTAAGTGGTGTCAGGAATTGTGCTTAGAGCTTTAGATTTATTATCTCATTTTATGTTTGGAGCAATTCTATAAGTACCCATTTATTCAATAAGTACCCATTATTCCCATTTGACAGATGATAAAAGTTAAGATCAGAGAAGTAAACTCTTTGGAAGGGTCAGGGCTTGGATGAAGCCCAGATTGCTTGACACCAGGCTCCTGCTCCTCATTATTATGCTATGCGGGTATTCCTTTTTCTGTCCATCATTCAAGGTCCCTCTGAAATAAAACAGACCAACTGGAAACAGACAGAATTCAATGAACTGGAAACCGGCCTCCCACTGCTCAGGCTGTGCCTTTTGCCTGAAGCATCTTCAGTGCCTGGACTTCCTGACTTCCAACACACTACCTTACTCTCCTTCCTGATTATTTCTCATTTATCCTCAAAGACTCGCTTTATACATCATCTTCTCTGGGGGTCTTCCTCACACAATTAGCCTGGGGTAGAAGCCCATCCTCTTACTCCCCATCTCTTGTCATCATCCATCTGTGCACCTTTGTCCCCACCAAATGAAATTACTGTGAAGGCTAGAACAAACCTTAAACATCATCACAGTTTGCAGTCGGCTGAATAATGTCCCATTTCCCTGAAGAAGCCTTCGTCCTTGCAATTACTGCATCCAGCGGACATGTCCATCCACATAGCGGAGGGGCTTTGAAGATCTTGAGATGGGAAGACTCTCCTGGATTACTCAGGTGGGCCCCATATAATCACAAGGTTTTTATAAGAGGAAGGCAGGAGGGTCAGAGCCAGAAAAAGGAGGTGGAATGATGGAAGAGGAGGGATTTCATGAGCCAAAGAATACAGGTGGACTCTGGAAGCTAGGAAGTCAATGGTGTGGATCCTCACCTGAAACCTGCAGCAGGGATATAGCCTGTTGACACCTCAATTTAAGGACTTCTAACTTCAGAATTGTAATATAATGAACATGTGTTGTTTTAAGCTACTAAATTTTGGTAATCTGTTATAGCATCAATAGAAAACAAAACAGCTCTAGGGCACCTGATCTGTGGTGGCACAGTGCATAAAACATCAACCTAGAGTGCTGAGGTCGCTGGTTCGAAACCTCAGGCTTGCCTGGTCAAGGCACATAGAAGAAGCAACAGCATCAAGTTGATGCTTCCTGCTTCTCCCCCCTTTTCTCTCTCTCTCCTCTCTCTAAAATCAATAAATAAAATCTTTAAAAAGTCAGCTCTAAGGCTTAGATAGTACCCTGGTGCACGACACAGAGTAGAAGCTTAAGTATTTCTTCAATTAATGAGTAAATCATTTGTAATACAATGTATGTGTCTCTATCTCCTATCCATTCCTCTATAGGTGAAGGTTTATGAGAGTAAGCAGTAAAAACATGGTGGAGAGGACCTTGCTCTGGTAAGCTGTAGAAGAAATTTTACTATTACAGCCAACCAACACTAGTGTGAGCAGCGACTCTGTGAGTAAATCCAATAGATTTATTCTGTGACTTGGGAAAACTACTTTAATTTCTCTGGGCCTGTTTTCTCATCTATAAGAAGACAAAAGTTAGTTCAGTCTTCTTCCTGACAATGAAATTCATAAAGACAGATGATATTATTCAGCCAGCACACTCAGAAGACTGGGTACTATATAGATACCAGGTGGCATTATTGTTGCATTAATAATAAATATTTAAGAAATAAATCCATGATATTAAAAACAAATAAAGCACGACAGCCAGTCACCTGTCCCTTAGGAAAAATTGTGCTCTCTTCCTGAACCAAAACAAAGTGCTTTTAATAGCTGCACATTTTAATATACTGTAACCTAAAAAATCAAGCACATAACTTTAGGATTAAATATTAAAATATTAAATTGGACAGCAGAAGTCTATCACAGACTTGAACCTGCCTGGTTTACTCAGGGTCTCTGGGTGCTTTAAGAAACCTAAGAACTGTTCATATTCAGTGAGGTTGTTTCTTTTTTTCTTTCTTCCTCTCTTTTTTTTTGCTAGACACACAGGCACCGTATACATTTTTTTTTTATTGATTGATTTCTAAGCATTGAATGAAATGGACCTAATACTAGTGTCTGTACTTGAAACAGTCTACCTAGCATATGCACGTAGTGGTCAGGGAGTGGGGTATGCTTTGTTTCCTTGGTTTATGCCTGTTTCTTCTCGGCTACTCCTGACAGCAGCTTCATGAAGCCTGAATTGCAACCATGGTCCTGATTTTTGTGTACATTTCATCTGTCACAGCTGTCTAATAACCCTGTGGGTGTCATCATCATCCAAGCTCTAGCACACAAGTAAGACCTTGAGAACCTGTTTGCTTGATTGATGAAGTCTAGGGTTTCTCTATCTAAGGAAAACAACTTTCAAGTTTATCTTCTTTCTACCTGCCTTCCCTGAGTGTCATACCCTTGTTTAGAGCATCAACGCCTTCTGCTATGCAAACTCCATTTCTGGGAGGTGAGCTGGTGCTCGTCATGTATAATGCATTCTTCAGGTAAACCATATGGTTTAGTGCAAAGGCAGGGAGACCTAACTCCATTGTTTACCTGGTGAATGTTAGGAAGTTATTTCACTTTTGTGACTATTTCCTCATCTGGCATGAGGAGAACTAAATGTAATCATGTTTACATGGCTGGCACTTTACTATCCACAAGCTTGGAGGTATAAATTGAGTCAAATATTGTTTAGTGATCTGATTCTCATAATCTTAAGCCCCAGTGCTGGCCTGGTAATAACGCCTCAAAAAATGTGATGGGAGGTGTATGTAGTGGGAGGAAGGAGAAGGAGAAAGTGTCTCTCTCTGATGTGATCCTCAACCACAGTTGCTCCGTGCTTTCCCCGGGCTGGCTTTTCAGTAACCTGTCTTCAGTTCATACACACGTGCACAGTCAATAATCTAAAATATAGCTGTAGTGCTCAGGGGATTGGGACACTCGAAATTTCCAGGCTTAGTCACAATCTTTGTACAGAATCAGTGCCTAGGACTGTTGAGATCTTGGCATTGAAACAAGATAAACAGTCAGATTTCCCCTTTATTTCAAAGTGAGTTATGAGAAGGCCTTCTGTATCTTTTCATGTTCACTGGTTACTCAGGGCCATCTTTGCCATTAGAGATAGTCTACGGTCACTGAAACTCAAAAAATGATAAGAAGTCAGTTCTGAGGGGAAAGATCCCTGTGGGAATTTGCCTATATTGCTCTCCAATATCCATTGAATTTCATAGCCCAGGGAGTCATAGAATAAGGTGGTCTTTGTTCAACCATAACCTTGTCCTGGTAATGTCTATAAAACATGGCACCATGGCAGGTACATGGCTTTCTTCTTACTTCCTGTGGAACACATTTAGAATTAGCTTCTTCCTTGGTTCACAATTCCCCCATCCTTCAAGTTCAGATCAATGCCCCTTCCTCTGAGAGAGTTTCCTAGACACTCGTGATCCCAATTTCCTCTTTTTCCTCTCAATTCTTTAATTAGCTAATTTCACCATTTTTAATCCCGCGGTACACAGTACCTTTATATGTTGTCTCATAGTGTTGTAGCTATGCACACAACAATAGCAACATTTAATAAACACACAGTAATTTTTTTACTAGACTTTTTAGACCAAGCCCTTCATACATGTTATTCATTAATGGGTATTTACTGAGTGAACGCCTTAGCACAGGGCGCTGTCCTAGGTGCTGAATTTCCAGCATTAACACATGCTTGGTTCCTGCATTCTTGGACCGTATGGTCTTTATATCTATGTATATATACACACACACACACATATGTATATATGTATGTATATATGTATATGTGCATGTATATATATAATTTTCTGGGGTGACATTGGTTAATAAAATTATATAGGTTTTAGGTGTACAATTCTATAATACAGTATCTGTATATGATATTGGGTGTTCACCACCCCAAGTCAGGTCTCCTTCCATCATTGCCATTTATCCCCCCTTTTCTCCCTTCTACCTCCCCTACCCTACTTTTCCTCTGATAAAGTCTATGGTAAATTACAGACAATGGCCAGCTTTTGTATGGCCCGTGATTTAAGAATGTTTATTTGGCTATTTTTCACATTTTCAAAATGTTGTATAAAAGAGAGAGAGAGAATATACAACAGAGACCTCATCTGGCCCACTAAGCCTAATATATTCACTATCTACCCCTTTTACAGAAAAAGTCTGCTGACCCCTGGTGATCTCACTTTATTTTCCCAGTTATTCTTCAAGACAGAGTTCTCATTTTATGCATTTTACTTATGAGAAAACTGAGGTTTAAAGAGGTGAACTGTCTTTTCCAAGAGGATTCAGCTCCTGCTTCCCTGCGCTGGCAGTTCAGACAGGACTGTGTTTGGTTCATCTGGGACCAGGACCATTGTGTTTCTTCTAGACTTGGAGGGAGAGGCTCAAGTTCAAGTCTTAGCTCCGCCCACTTCACCTGTGGAAAAAGTCAGCTGCTGATGGGATCCAGAAAAAGCAACTTTTAGGCTAAGGTAGGAAGAGTGGTGGTCTTAGAATTAGAAACGTTAGCTTTAGTCCTCTCTGGGCCTCTGAAGACATAAGATAAAGTAGTTGGATTGTTTGACTGCTGAAGTACTTTCCAACCTGAACATTTTCTCCAGGGTTATGTATCCTTTACTCCAATTATATTGTATAGATTTCGCTTTACCTCATCACTGGCCATATCATAATTGTTGACCAACTGAATAATGGTTGAATATTTAACTTAAATGTTTTATTTTGGGAGGATATGATGTCCTGTCTATACCACTAAAAAAGTCTTGCTTATTCTCTTTGAAGGGTTGTTGGCATTATTTCATGTTGTTTTAGCTTGTACTTTGTAATCAGGAGGGCAAAGGTCGAAGACAACCAGGACAATTGGTGACTAATTCCTAGTAGTGACCAAGAGTCCCCCTACCACCACCACCCAGGATAGCTAAAACTGATAGCAACTCAGCCTTCAGTCTGTACTCTGACCTCCAACCAAATGAACACTAGTTAACAGAAATTGTGTTTTGTGAATTTGTAGTAGAGGTTGTCTAGGTCCTACATGTTTGGATGAGATGGTTTAGGACAGGTTTTGGAAAGTAAGAGGTGTGCTGTTTAAAAGGAATAGATTATTTGATCCTTGAATTTTTCTGAGGACAGTGGTTCTCTGTCAGGGTTGTGCATCAGACATCTGGGGAGCTTTAAACAAGGCCAAGGCCTGGGCCTTATGCCTAGAGATTCCAGTGTAACTGATCTGAGGAGCAAGCACCTTCGAAGCTCCACTGGGTATTCAAATGTGTGCATTGTTTTGAGAACTGCCTTTCTAGGAGAAGCTCCACATAGATCAAGTGGTATAGTAAATAATGTATATAATTCTGGCTTACTCAATTTAAAGTTGAATTAAACTCCTGTGCATGTATGTAATAATTAGAGACATGTAAATGTTTGAAATATTTGATCTTTCAATGAATAAAGGTTAAGGTTTCATGGATTTTTACAAGGAACTACGCTGTAAAACATGTTTCACTATTTTTTATTAGCTCATTTTGAAATGCCCTGGCAAAATTGAGGGGAGGTGAGCGTAGATTGGCCACCTTTCCATATTGTCTCTGATGACTTACAGAGCTAACCCAGGTTCTGTCGTGTTCAAGGCTTCTTAACCATATTTTTAGATAAGCCTTTCATAGTGTTTTAATACAGATTTTAAAAAGAATTTACTAACGCCATCAATTCTTTTCTGAGTTGAAATTTTCTTTCATTAAATCTGACATGGCAACATTTGGGTGAACTACACAGTCTGTAGAAAAAATATAATGCCCTGCTTTTGCCACAAGGTCATCTTTGTAATGGCTGAAAAGACAAATCTGAAGGACTTCCCTGTATCTTGTAGAATCTGTTCCAAATTTTACATAAAGGGCTGCTGAAGGCTTAGGCAGAGCAAGATAGGTATCATGGGGAAATGGATTCTGATCTGGGGAAATGGGTACCCAAATTAGCTGTGATGCCATTGTAACATCATCTCCAACTGCATGATTCTTCTCATCAGAAGAAACAGATGTCCGGCATGTCGAACTGTGTGATTCCATTAGTCTGCAGAGGGGGTTAAGGGCTCACTCAATCATGAAAAATGGCCCTGGTAGCCGTCTTTGGTATTTTTCATGCAAGACTGCACACAAGGGTCATTCAGAAGCCCCCACAGAGGTTATGCTGGGTCTGCCCAGGCAGTGATGCAATTAAGGAAAGAGACTTATTTTTTTTTAAAAAAAAGAGTCCCCAAAGTGGCTTGTGACTAGTGCATGTTATATAGACATGGCTCTAAGCTGATTGGGGAACCCTGATCATCTGTGGAAACAGTAAAAGGTTTAGAACAAACTGATAGGGACATGATTTTATTCTGTAGATGATCTTGTTCTCAATTTGATGCAACCAACATTTTTTGGGCATTTACTATATCTCTACGCGGAGTTAGGTGGTAGGGATAAGGGCCAGATTCATAGACCTGGTCTCCAGTCTGCAGGCAGCCTGGTAAGGAAGAAATCCGTAAATGATGAACTGCATTTCAATGTGTTAGGAAGAGCTCCATGTGCAAGGTGCACGGGGAGCTCACAGAGAAGGGATGTTTGTCTCTGTTTGGAGAAAGGGGTTCTCAGTCAGGGGTAGTTTGGTGTATGATCCAAAGACACACTCAAAGGAGGACAAATAGGAGCTGTTATAAAGACAAAGAGAATCTCATCAAAACAAATGCAGGAGGCATCATGGGAAATGTGAAGTCATCAGGGACATGCTCTCTCTCACTACCATCTCTGTCACTCACCTGCTTACACGCAGTCAGCAGACTCCTCCAGTTCAGCTTCTAACTGCATTTCCATGCCTCCATTCCAGATACCCAGGAGAGAGAGACTCTCTCGGGGTCATGTACCTGCTCTGGTCCAGCTGAGGCCAGGAGCCGTGTATCTGTTGGAATATGTTCTGAAAATATGCAGAGTTAGGACAATAATTAGAGACAGAGAGGTGTTATAAGGCAAAAGCCCTGAGTGGACGAGAGTCCAGGGGCCTCTCTGACCCATACTGGAAGCAGGACATGCTGGAAACAGCGAAATAGCAAAAAGGATTCAGCAACAATAAATGTTTAGGCTTTCAGAACAGAGATTAGCAGTCAGCATATTCCTTGTTCTTTACTTCACCTGAAAACTTCTCTCTGCTTCCTTGAATTATTTGTACTGGCTAATGAATATCTGAGTGAGGCTGGGGATGGGGCTTCAGTCCTTTGGTCTGCTGACTGGGGCTGTTGCCTCCCCTCGGCTCCTTGGAGTATTTCATCTGGTCTCTGAGTAGTTCATTGTTGCTGCAACATGTATCCGGGTAGGGACCGTGAGCATTTTGCAAGGTAGATGTTTTTAAGAGCCTATGTAAAGAAGGAGGAATTTGTGAAGCAGTTACTATCTACAGTCCCAGTGTTGCTGGCTTTGGGACATTAGACTAGTTCCTAAACCCTAAAGTAACTGGATAAGAGATGGTTTATACCCATCCACATGTATGTGCACACACTTGGAAGTTATTCACTGTTTGACAGCCTGGAGTTACTCTGTTCTGGCACGTCCAGAGCCAAGGAAATCAGTTGATGATGAAGCTCACCTACGACTCTGCAAGCAACCCAAATATGGGCTAGAGCTCCAGTAGTCTGAGAAAGGCTAGAAACTCTTGTTTTGTTCATAACACAGTACCTCATCGATTGCACTATGCTATTGTGAATTGAGTTACCTGTTAATTAAGCATCTATTGCTAAAAAACAAACAAACACAAAAAACATTTTATGAGACTATAAGACAAATAATATGGGAGACGATCATATTCTCTTAGAAGCTGTTATAAAAACTCCACTTAAACAGAGTACAATAATTGTTTAGAAGGAAATTTTTGACAAATAATTTGGGCAACAGAGTATGCTCCAAGAAATAGGGAAGAGAAGATGTCAGTGAAGTAGGTGACTCTTTCAGGAAATTAAGGAGAGAGAAACACAATACCTGGAACAATATTGGAAAGTGTACTTTGGTTAAAAGAAATCTCACAGAGAGACTTTAGGTGGTTGAACTTGATGTACAATGTAAAATTTTTACTTATTTACTCTATGGAATCTTCAGTAAGTTTTACATTACGCCCTAATGCACTTATGAGAATTCTTTGTACTATCCTTTAAGAGGACACGACAGGACAGCTCGTATCTAGACTACATAAGCATGAGAAAATGCATGGACCCAGTCCTCAAGTTGTTTACAATGCATAGGTGAATGTTTTCAGCCTACAAAGGTGACTTTGGATTTTTTAGTTATCTGTCTGTCAATGTGATAAGTTAATCTAAAGTATCTAAACAACACGCCACTTGGGTATGGGATTGACAGAGAGGAAAAGCATTCACTAAATACCGACTTTGAAATATACACTATTTTAGTGTTGGAGCGCAAAGTGGAAAGATATAGGGCTCTTGTTCCCTAGAGACACACAGTCAGTTGCTGAAAACAGACACATAAACATGTAAAAATAAAAGCCATAAAATGAATCAATATCATACCATAATTGAACTTCTGTAAGGCAAGAATCTTTAACACACATTGACACATTCCAAGGGCAGCAGAAATTCTGAACCGAGAGCACTGAACTCAGAAAGCCCCCTGATGTCTGATGATTAGTGGACATTTCTGACAGCATCACTATTAGCTCTATTGATAACACTTGCGAGAGGTCAAGTTTTGCAAAGACTTTCTGCCCACCAAGAATAGCAAGGCATCGATTGATTCTGAGCACAAGAACAATGTCAGGACTCAGATGGAATCACAGCGGCTCTCCCTGGGCAGTTCTCCTTCCCTCAAATAAGTGCCCCAGGAAATCCACGTACAACTTCCCTCTAGTTAGATTGTTGGACTCTTTGAATACCTTGGACCCCTGGCTTTTCAATATCTCAGCCTTTTGTACCTTCCCTCTGAGCTCAAATGCTAATCATTAAGGAAGGCTTTATTGACCACTTATTTAAGGTAACACCCTTCCCCTATCACTGAATGAACACCATGCTATTCATTTACTTCTTAGCACTCAGCATAATCTAAAGTCATTCTGAATATTACTAAGTTGCCTGTTTATCCCATGGAGTCATCAGTAAATTTTATACTATCCACCAATGCATTCATGATAAGAAATTCTTTTCAAGGTCCTTTAAAAGGATACAGTAAGGCTGGTCATATCTAAACTCCCCAAGTAGGGATAAATGCCTGAACCCAGTTCTCAGGTAGCTTACAATGCATATTTTCTGGCCGCCTCCTCATCCCTTTCTAGGATAAAAGCAAGCGCTACTATTGTCTTATACATAGAGTTCAGATTAGCCTCGACTGCACCTTTTTGTGCATTAGAGAAAAGTGCCTTCTGTAAACAGATGGCTGAGAAAATGTCCCACCTTCCTGGCCAACAGCCGCATGGGTTCAGAGCTTGGTGAGTGGATTCTAACCCCTCACTTTCCTTTTATGTGCAATACAAAGAACGTAAAAAATATAGGGGTAGCCATGCTTGTCCACTCCTATTTGGAATTGCCTATGGTACAACTGATATTTGTGAGAGAATGAGGCGCCCCGCAGGCTACCAAACACTCCGTGTTTTGCAGCAGTATCCTGATCAGAGAGCACAAAGAAGCCCCAGAAAGCCCTTACAGACCAAGCTCCATTCTCGCACAGACCACGCAGGGCTAATCAGAGGCTCCCGGCTGGAGCACAGCAGCACTCCAGTAGCATGGTGACCAATTGAGGATGCCCTCTGTGACCTTTTGATATTTCATAAATGCACCAAATAAGGAGCTCTTATTTAAGTACTACTGTCAGCCTTGTTCTTGCCCACTGACTTTATAGCACCCTATTTGCAGCGAGGCTGGCAGGTCTAAAGCCTTCCAACTGAACACCCCTTACCAAAGGTCCTGTAAGCAGTGACGAAGCCCGTCTCCTGCCAGTTAAGAATAGAAGAATTGGGCTCTGGCTGGGTAGCTCAGTCTGTTAGAGTGTCGTTCCAATACACCAAGGTTGAGGGTTTGATCCCCTGTTAGGGCACATACAAGAATCAAGCAATGAATGCATAACTAAGTGGAACAACAAATTAATGCCTCTTTCGCTCTCTCTCTCCCTCTTTCTCTCTCATTCATTTGCTCTCTCTCTAAAATCAATAAAAAAAAAATAGAACCAAAATCTCACTGGTGCCTTTGGCCCCTGTGAGGAAGGAGCCCCGCTGACAAATCTTCCTCTGATGGAGATGTGAGGGAACTTTGCAAAGCAAAGAACAACCCACGTTGCTTGTCTCAATCAAAACTTCAAATAAGAACCCGGCTTTGGCAATTCATTCCCTGCCAAATTAATCTTTGTTTCTCAGTAGGCTGCTTCTAAGAATACGCATCCTGCCTGAAAGGGAATGGGAGAGAGTTTACAGAACGACTTGTGTGTTTACCACAAAGGAGGAAAAGCTGAAATGAAAGTGAACTTGAAAGGGAGGCTTGTTTCCAACTAACCCAGCCTCTAGACAAGGGTCCTACGATGCAAACGCAATTACTAAAAACATGAATCTGAGTCACAACTCGCAGATGCGCAAACGCCACTCCTTTGTCTGCTGCATCTGTAACTTATGTGGGGGCTGGAAGGCAATCAGAGAGCCTGTAATCTAATTTCTATTCTTCGTTAGGAGTTGACTACTTGGGACCTCCTCTTGGAAGCCTTCCTAGATTTGATAAGTGCCTTCCACTGTGTGCCGCCAAAACCCTGTGGGTTTCTTTATTATTGAATCTGTCACATTGTATTATAGTTATCAGTTCATTTGTCCAGGACAGGGGTATTTTATTTGACTTTTTTAAAAAAAATCATTAAAGTCAAATACTTAACACATTGTCTGGAATAAAAATGACATCTCAGTAAGTTCTTAATGAAATAGTCAATGGACCATTCTATTAATGGCTGCTTATTGAACTCATTGTATTTGTCGTCTGTTTGCCACACACTACAACGGTACACAAGAAATAAAACACACAGTAATAGCAGCGGTTGTTATCATTTTGAGCATCCATTATAAGTCAGGCACTCTGCTAATTGCTTTACAAATAGTTTTCTCACTAATACCTTAAGGCAACATTATGATCTTCATTTTTATAAATCAGGCTGATGACCTGACTTTCCCCCAAAGCTACACAACAGGCACGAGGTAGATTTGAACCAGTTTCCAAATCCCCCAATCTTCAGTCTACATTAGCTGGCTTCTCTGCCCTGAAGAAGCATGTGTCGTTCGGTCCCCAGTCAGGGCACATACAGGAGCAGATCGATGTTCCTGTCTCCCTCTTCACTCTATCCCTTTCTCTCTCTCTCCCTCCCTTCCTTTTTCTCTCTTCAATCAATACAATAAACCAGGAGTCGGGAACCTTTTTGGCTGAGAGAGACATGAACGCCACATATTTTAAAATGTAATTCCGTGAGAGCCATACACTATGTTTAACACTGAATACAAACAAGTAAATGTGTGCATTTTATGTAAGACCAACACTTTTAAAGTACAATAAATCTCTGAATTCTTCTTAATAACGTTGTAATGCTGTTGCTAACCAATGATGAATAAAGTACTTCTTACCATTAATGTGACTTCTGGTGCTGCATGGTTTTGCTGATGGCTTTGTAGTCTGGTTGATACGTGGTGAGGTTAAGCTTCATGCAGGCGTTGAGACTTCCATCTGTTAAACGTGATCGTAGGTTGGTCTTAATGTTCTTTAGATGTGAGAAAGACTGCTCACATGCATACGTAGAGCCAAACACTGTCAGTACAGCAATACTCACACGCTGCAGTGTGTGGTATGTGACGGGAAGCGCATTCCAAGTTTTGACAATCAGCGGGTCTGCAGGTTTAAGTTTTTTTATTTCTCCCCACTTCTGTTTGTTTGCCAACTCTGCTTGCTGTCGTGCAAGTCTTTCAAAATCTTTAGTCAGTGACTTGAACTTATTCACCCACATGTCTGAGGCCTTCGGGTCAGCAGCTTGTATCTCAAAATCTCTGACGCAGACACTGGGATCTAACTCAGGTCGGCGCTGTCCACTGCACACTCATGTGGATGGGTGATGTACTTATAAAGATGAGTGCGCTCACGAAATTCTCCAAAGCACACTTTGAATGACTGCAGGAGATTAGATGTGAAGCCCGCTGGAGATCAAGATGTTGAGCAGGGTCACTTGCTGTGCATGCATCTTTAAACTCTCCCAGTTTTTCAAAGTGTAGTAAACGACCTGTTTCAATGTCGGCAATGAAGAGTTTCAGCTTATTTTCAAATGCAAACACTGCTTATTGAAGGGATAAGACTGTATTTTCAACACCTTGCATTTTCACATTGAGCTGGTTCAGATGTTCAGTCGTGTCCACGAGATAGTAGAACTTCAGGAGCCACTCAGTGTTAGCTAACTCAGGATGCGTGGTGTTTTTCATTTCAAGAAAAGTCTGGATTTCACTCAGACAAGCCACGAAATGGCTGAGCACCTTCCCTCTTGACAACCAACGCACATTGCTGTGCAGAAGCAGACCAGGATAATTATTCCCAACTTCATCCAGCAGTGTTTAAACTCGATCTTAAATTTAAAGCTCGGGCAACAATAAAGTTGACCACCTGAATGACCAGTGACATCACCTCACCAAGCTGCTCGCCACACATCTGAGCACAAAGCACCTCCTGATGTAGGATGCATTGAAAACTTAGGATGGGTCTCTTTTCGTGTTCACAAAGAAGTGTTACGAATCCTCTGTTTTTCCCCACCGTGCACGGAACACCATCAGTACACATCGAAATAAGTTTATCCATCAGTAGATT
This sequence comes from Rhynchonycteris naso, assembly GCA_037038555.1. Classification (NCBI taxonomy): domain Eukaryota; kingdom Metazoa; phylum Chordata; class Mammalia; order Chiroptera; family Emballonuridae; genus Rhynchonycteris; species Rhynchonycteris naso. The sequence continues at coordinate 186,096,954 of CM073000.1, read as the reverse complement.
TTTTTCTATAGTGAACTCAGTGAAAGACTGGAATAAATCCTCCCCTCTTGTTCTCTTTCATAGGCAAAACAGCAAGACTTTCCTCACGTAGTGTGTCACCAACAGCATACCTTGCAATCACGCTGAACTGGGATAAAGGGCTTACGTCTCTTGACTCATCCAAAGCGAGAGAAAAGAATGGTGCTGCATTTATGTCCTTCACTTGTGTTGCCTCAATTTGATTTGCCATCATGATTGTATAATCGTGAAGGAGGTACAGTTCTTGCAGACAGAGGCATGTCTTTTATTTGTTTGATTATCTTGTCTTTATCCGAAAAGTCATCAAAAAGTTCATTGGCAACATCAAGCATGAATGTTTTGGCATACTCCCCATCTGTGAATGGCTTTCCATTTCTCACATTGCTAAAGCACCAGCAAAGCTAGCAGAATTCTAGTCACCTTGTTGGGTCCAAACACGAAGTTACTGCTCACTAGCTTCCACTCTGCACAGTAGCTCTTGACATGCTTTCTTCCTGCTGTCCCCTGCTGGATATTTCGATGCAAATGTAATATGGCGTGTGTCAAAGTGCCACTTTATATTTGACCATTTTATCATTGCATATTAGACACACTGCAGAACCGGCTCTCTCCACAAAGGCGAATTCCTCTGTCCATTCCTGTTGAAAGTACGATACTCCTCATCTTTTTCTTTTAGCCATCTTCTTCATCAAAAGGGTTTCTGCAATTAGCTAGCTGACTACTTGATTAAAAGAAGGAAAGTTTACTTCCTGACCTCACAACAACCCATGTACATTACACATTATCCAATAAAAATTTAGTGTTGTCCTGGAGGACAGCTGTGATTGGCTCCAGCCACCCACAACTATGAACATGAGTGGTAGGAAATGAATGAATTGTAATACATGAGAATGTTTTATATTTTTAACATTATTATTTATTTTATTAAAGATTTGTCTGCGAGCCAGATGCAGCCATCAAAAGAGCCACATCTGGTTCGCGAGCCATAGGTTCCTGACCCCTGAAATAAACATTCAAAAAAGAAGCATGTATACAGTGGGGAAGGGGCTCAAAGTACAATGCACTGGAAGTTCTAGAAAACCAGTAATGCCACACTGTAGAAATGCAGACATGGGAACCCACACAGCAAGAGTTCTCTGTGGACTGGATTACCCATGGAAGGATTTACGAAGGGTCTAGGACTCAGACTTGATTTCAGAATGGGACTTATATATGGAGGAGAGAAGGTGGAGTAAGAAATTTTGCAATAGTTGAGAACAGATGGCGGTACAGGCTAAGAGCTTGGGCTTTGGTGCTTGGCAGACTCTGGGACTAAATTCTGACTCTGCTACTTAAAGTCAGTATGAACTTTTGAAATTTGCCTGTAAAGCCTCCATACCCCTATAGATAGAAGAGGCATACTAATACCCTGGTATCAGTTAAGAACCTTTTTATATGCAAGTAACAGGAATGTTGACAAAAAATGGCAATCATACCGCTCTATCCAAAGAGAAATTAGAAAAGATACAAGGATAAAAGAAAGATACATGTCTCTGCATTTTTTGATCAACTCACGGCCGCCACCACATCAGGACAGGATGAAAGGGGAAGTGCTAACTATTATCAGGAAAGGAAAACCTTTCCTGATACAACTCTTTAGGAATTTCCCCGTTACATTTCATTGACCAGAACTGAATCACATGTCCACTCAGAGCCACAGGAAGAATAGAAAAGCAGCTCTCTGGTGTGTTTTCATTCTCTCTTAAAGTGGGAGGTAAGCAGAGGTTGGGAATGGCTTATGAGATAGCCAAATAAGAGAGTCGGCCATGGCAGTTTAAGGACCAAGGGAAAGGGCATGAATAAAAGGGCAGCAGAACCGTAATAGTAAGCAGCCTGCACATGCCGTTATAAAAAATGTTGAACAAGTTCTGAGTAACTTTTGTATATTTTACTTCATTCCAAGATGGGAAGACAGGTGGAGGAAATTAGGCTTGCTGCAGCAACTACGAAGACAACAATAGCACTTGCTAAATGCCAGCACTGTGCCTAGAACGTTCTATCCACTGTCTCATTGAACACATTTAGGTACTATGACTATTATTTCCATTTCCAGGAGAGGAAGTGAGAGGTGAGGTAACTTGACAAGGTCTGCCTTTAGAACACAGCGGAGCTGGGGGTTGAGCCCAGATGGTCACACTGCAGAGACCATGCTTGGGCTTAGTCCTCAAGAGGTGAGGTGGAACCAGGGGCTGGGAGCTCCCAGCGGGGAGGCTGAGTGTGAAATGCAAATGCAGAAGTGGGAAAGGGAGGAGCTAGAACTTTATTCTCACCTCTCGTGGCACCTGATCGCTCATTTTAAATAATCTCCGTGTTTCCTGATGTCAACAAGGCATCCTATTTCTCCACAGTTAAGAAATGAAGGGCAGTAGCTCAACAAAAGTGACCTGCTCAGATCAGAGAACACTATAGGTGACCACAGCTGAAGGCCCCAACTGGGGTCTCCTTCAAGGACTTGTCAGCTTGATGAGATCTAAAGGGAGGGTGGTTTGTTTTGTCTTGTCTGATCTCTTTTCTCCTCTCTTCTCTCCTCTTTCCCTTCTCTCCCTCCCTTCCCTTCCTTCAGGTTGGTGTTATTCACTGTGTTAGTCAGGCTTCACAGAAAAAGGTGAGTTTGAGGATTAAGGAGCAAGGATTTCTTAGAGGAATTATAGGTCAGGCACCTGTGTGAGGTGCCGGGGAGATGAGAGCCCAGAAAGGGACCAGGAGAAACTGGAGGAGACACTGACAGTGTGCCCAAAGCAGTGGCCAGGGTGGGAAATGTAGACTCTGAGCACATCCAACTGAAGAAGTGAGCAGAGAGGGGCTGTGTGGGGACATTGACTATGTGTGGCTATACCTCCGTGACCCCACAGCCAGGCTCCTGGCCGTGGCCTGGGGCTATCATGGGGCGTCAGGGCCAGCCGTCAGGCAGATAAGCTTGAAGTAGCACAATGGAGGAGAGTGAGGACAAACAGGAGCTCCCCAGGTACATGTGTGACTGTACCTCACTGTATCAGACCTATTGGCCTCCTGGGGGTTATATCTGTGGCTTAATCTCTGCCTTCAAAAATCCCCCACAAGGGTTTGTTTTGTGGGGTTTTTTTGTTTGTTTGTTTTTTAATAATTTTAAACCAGAACCCTATAGGGGAGGGGTTGCTGGGAAACATAGCTGTTAGTTTAAATATGGTGACAATGGCACAAACATAGCATTTACATATATATTCAGGAATCACAGTGCAGCAAAAGATTAATTAGCCTGACTTGTTTCCAGTTTTTAGGCTCTACCTAAGATCCTTTTCTGCTCTTTCTGCTTCTTAAGAAGCTGGAGGAGAGGCAAGGAATGGGATTTTCATGCTCCAGCATAACCTCCCACTCTTTCCCTTTTACTTTTTGCAGCCACATTGTTCTTTTAGTTCCTCAAACATGCTGAGTTTTTTTCTGACCACAGGACCTTTGCACATGCTGCTTATATTCCTGGAATGTTTTCCCCTTGGATATATCATATTTCTCTTGCCTTTTAACATCTTCTTTGCCAAATCAATTTCTGTTTTTTTCTGACTAAGTGCCCCCATAGAATCCTTTTTTTTTTTTTTTTTTGAGAAGGAGAGAGAGACACACAGGAAGAGCAAGAAATAAGAAGCATCAACTTGCAGTAGTGTCACCTTAGTTCTTCATTGGTAGCTTCTTATATGTACCTTCACTGGGGGAGCTCTAGCCGATCCAGTGACACCTTGCTCAAGCTTGAGACCTTGGGTTTCAAGCCAGAGAACTTTGGGCTCTAGCCAGTGACCATGGGAATGCATTGATGATCCCACACTCAAGCTGGCAAAGCCACATTCAAGCTGGTAAACCTGCACTCAAGCTGGCGACCTCAGGGTTTCGAACCTGGGTCCTCAGCATCCCAAGTTGATGTTCTATCTACCGCGCCACCATCTGTCAGGCCCCTATAGAATCTTATATTTCTCTTTTAGAATCCTGTTTCTCCTCATGATATATGTTTATAATTCTTAAGAGTCACCATCAAATAACTTTAAAAAAATAGTTTCTAATGCCTTTCTTCCCAAATAAAATATCAACCACACAGAGGCATCCAGCACTAGCCCACGGGGTAGCACAGTGTCTGCAACACAGTAGAATCTCAATAAATATCTGTGGGGTGATTAGATAACTAAATGGGTAGATGAATGGAAGAATGTATCAATGAACAAACGGGAAGTTGGTTTAAGGTGGGCATGGTGATGTTTCTCCTCCAGCGTGTGATGGGATGAGCTGGCATAGAAGAAGGAAAGATGCTGTATCTAGGTTGCTCTGGGGATTTGAACCCATGTTGTAGGGCAGAGATGGCTGGAATTTGGGCATAGTGTAAGGGAAAACTTTCTAACTGTGAAGCCACCCTCAGTAGAACAGTGAGCCCCCTTAACACAGCCCCTGTGTTCCAGACAGGCCTAGAGGATTTCCTGTTCAGGGATATTGTAGAGGAATTCACACATCATGTGAAGATTGAGTAAAGGACTGTGGGAGACCCACCCTAATGCTGACTCTAGGTTTTACGTGAGTCCCCACATGGTAGAGTATAAAGCTGTAGAACCATGAAGAGAAGGGTTCACATCCCAGAGATGGCTCTTACCAGCTGTGTGACCCCCCAGTCAGTGATTTCATCTCTGGGAACCTCAAGGTCTTCACCTGTAGATTTGAGGCAATGAAGTTCATCCCACGGGTCGGTGTGAGGATTAACTTGATATCATGAGGAGTGGAGAGCGCCAATACCAGCTTGGAGATTATTGACACTGTTAGACAAATGTCACCATGGTGAGCTTTGGATGGTTAGGGAAATCACACTATTTGCTGCCACCATGGTCACCATCAACAATGATGATAAAATTAATGGGAGTTGTTGGTCAAAGGCTATAAACCATAAGTTATAAGATAAAAGTACTGGGGACCCACTGCACAGCTTGGTGAGTATAGTAATATTACTACAGTAATTTTTAAAATTTATTTTATTTTTATTTTATTCATTTTAGAGAGGAGACACAGAGTGAGAGAGAGAGAGAGAAAGAGAGAAAGGGGGGAGGAGCTGGAAGCATCAACTCCCATATGTGCCTTGACCAGACCAGTGCAGGGTTTTGAACTGGCGACCTCAGTGTTCCCAGGTCGACGCTTTATCCACTGCGCCACCACAGGTCAGGCTACAGTATTTTTAATACTTGCCATTTTCTTGGTAGACTAAGTGTTCTCATTACACACACACAAAAGGTAACTGTGTGGTTGTGTTCATTTCCCAAGGTATACACATACCGAATCACATTATACACTTGACATATGTACAATCGTAGTTGTCACTTATGCCTCAATAAAACTGGAAAAGATAAAATTAATAGTACATACCTAATAATACTTACAGAGCACCAACTCTGACCCTGCTATTGCCCAAGCATTGTATTGTGCTGAGCAGGCCTCAGGAATTCTCCTTTAATCCCCCAAACCTGAGGAGTGGTGCTACTTCTCCAGTTTCTGAGCATCTCAGGACTCAGCCTGTTTCCTCATCTGCAAAATGAAGAAGAAGCACCTAACCTGTCAGGCTGTGTGAGGAATGCAGGAGCGTATCCGCTCAGAGGCCTAATGGGAGTGCTTTGCTATGACAAGCACTGCAAACATGGAGGCCGTATCAGTATCTTCATTTCCAGAGAGGTAAACAGAGGCTCAGGAGGTTTCCTCCATCACAAATCTAGCAATAGCCAAGACTGGGGTCCATGCCCAGCCCATCTTGACTGCAGCGATAGGTCGTCTCCTGAGCTGTGTCACCTTTGACAGGTCATGCACATCTGACCCCTGTGCCCGATGGCACCCGCTCAGCTCAGGGAGCAAAGTGCCAGTCATCCAGGCTGGGCTGTCAGTCTAGTGACAGAGAAGACAGAAATCAGAGGCCTCAGTTGGACACGAGCCCAGCCAGAGCCCCTCACAGCTAGAAACAGAAGTCTTTACTGGGATTAGCCTCACCTCAAAATCCTGAAAGCCCCGCGGGGTCGAGTAGGAGATGGTGAAGCAATCAATCACGCCAAATTAGTGTAATTACGTACCCTGCATGGGCAGGCGGGCCTGCCGCAAGCCCTGTGCGGTTATCCCCACAAAATGGCAGTTAGCTCCCTGATGGGGCTGCCTTCCCCTACTATCAGCACAATTCCTTAACAACAATGATTAGAATGAAATGCCAGGGCAAGAGAGGCAACTGGTGTTTTAACATATATTTTAATAAATAAATGAGGTTATCTGTCTCTTAGCATAGAAGTGTCTAAACAGCCTTCAGGAGATCTATCAGTCAGCTTTCCAGAGCTTGAGATCTGTTGAGCTCTCCCCCCCCCCCCCCCACTCCCAGGCCCTCGGTTCCTATAGCAACCCCAAACCAGGAGTGGTATCTGTAAACTTAAAAAAATATATATGACTTTTTCCCAACCAGCCATGCTTCTCTATCAATACTGGAACTTTTGCCTGAATTCCAAGTGAGCGGGAGATTTCTTTTTTCTCCCCTCTGGAATCTATAGCAACCAAAATTAGACTATAAATCATCTTAATGGTGCTTTTCAGAGAATTCTTTACTGGATCAATTCAGATCATACAAGACGGCAAGCCTCTGAGCCCTGTCACCAATAATGGTCGTGTCAGAGATGTATGGCAGGGAAGAGAGGGGCTGAGGTGGGTGCTGGTGGAGTCAATCTCTTTGACGACTGGCCACCAAACTTCAGCTATGTTTCCCTGCCTTGGCCCAGTGTGCCTTTCAGCTGCTGTCTGGAGTCATCTCCCCATGAGCTGTCTCAGTCTCCCCAGAATAACAGAGCCCCAGCATGTCGCATGGTTGGGGGTCATAAGACAGCTTAACCTAGTAGTCCGGAGTTCGGGCTGCTACCCCAGCTCTAGTTCTGAGCCTAACACTTCATGGTTGTTTGGATTTGGAGAGGGGTGGAATCTCTTTAAGCTTCAGTGTTCTCAGTGAAAAGGGAAGGGCAACAGTGTCTACCTTCCACGCTATTTGTCAGGATTAAACAAATAATGTTTGCCAAGCATCTACTGGGTGCTTGGCTTAGAGCAAATGCGCAAAGAACATTTGATATCATTTTAAAAATATAAGATGTAAAAATATTGACAGTTGTTGAATCTAAATGTTTACTGTGTGCACCTTTCAACTTTTCTGCTTGTTTAGGAAACATTTATAATAAACATTAGATGAAAAGAAATAACAGAGTCAAAATGACAAGAGAGTAGACTTTTAGTTCCTCAAATATGGTGCTGCTGGCTCACCATGTGCCAGGCACTGTGCTAGATGCTTAGCTCGCAGAAGTGACCAAGACAGGTGAGGTCCCTGTCCCTGTGGAGCCAACATTGTAGTGGGGGGAGACAGAAGAGTAAACTTAAAGACCTAATACACTAGGAGAGAATGTCCTTGAGGGGCAGGCAAAAGTACTTGAGGGATCACAGATGAGGGACAATGAACTCAAGCTGGGACAGATCTAAGCTGAGACTAGAAGGATGAGTGATGAAGTGGCTTAGCTAGAGATGGTGTGTGGGAGACAGGCTGATGCTGGTGGCAGATGGGACAGTGTCTGAGGATCTAAATGTATACCTTCTTTCCTTTCCCAACCCTGACCAAATATGACCGGTCTTTTGAGGTTCCATTTTATTCCATTCTGTTCAATAAACATTTACTCTCTCCTCTCTTCCAGGCTCTGTCTAGGCACAGGGAAATGAGTTGAATAAATGACAGGTCATATTTGGTTCATTAGGCTGTAATTTGCTGATTCAACTTTAGAGTATATACACTACCGTTGTTACCAGATCAGGTCTGGGCCTGGAGTGGGTCTGCGTCAGGCGGGCTGGTGGTGTGTGGGTTCTTGACTTTATGCAGGAAAGATTTCACAGCACGAGTCCAGGTGACTTTGAGAGTATGTGTATTAAAGCTGGGACAGTGCAACAGAGGGAGGGTTTAGGATAGAAGAAGCAACAGGGAAGAGTCTAGGTGAGGCTGCTTCAGTTTTTTAATATGTTATAGGAAAGAAATAAGCCATGCTGGGCTGCATAAGCTCATAGACAACTAAAAGTCCCAGTGACAGGAATGAGTCAAGGCAGGGCTGCTGTTCACTCCCTGGAAAGTCAGAAAAAGTGGGGGCCTTGGAGATAGGTTCTGGGGTAGGTAAGGCTGAGACAGGCTGCCGCTGCCCACTGCTCCCCTGGTTGCTGGTCTCGTGGGGTCCCTTAGGGTTTAGGAGAAAGAGCAAATACTCGCCTAGGGGAGAAAGGCGTGGGTGTGCTCTCAAGAGAGCTGCACCATGGGGTCCTTTGTCTTGAGGCTTTTCATCCTTTAGACAAGGAATCCTAGGGGAGGTCTCAAGGGAGGGTCTTAAAAGAATATTCATTAGTTTTCCAGGTGTGTCCTTCAATAAATTGATTCATTCAACTGTGTGTAAATAGGGTTTGGGATTATTTTCTGTTTAGTTTTATGTTTTAAAGAACGTTATCAAGGAGGGACCAGGTCTGAGGCTGCTCTGTTACTGCACAGTCTGTACACGTGTAAACCATTTGCTCCTAAGTGTCCTTGGTTAGGGAAGATAAAATCATGTGATTCACTAGCTGGCTGTAAATTGCTCAAGTTATTTGGCCTCGTTTTATTATATTGTCTCAGATTCCCTTATTCCACCTGTCCAGGAATTTTCCTAGCTTCTTACCATCCTGCCTCATCACTGAAGGACATTCTTTGAGACTGGAGCGTTATCTTTTATACCCCTCCCTCAATCAGCCACTGGCTGAGATACCTTCTGGGCAGATGAGCTAAGGTCCGGACTGGCCTTAACCTCTCACTCTGCAGTTGTCTGTCTGGTGAGTGGTGTCAGCCATCAGCCTAATGTCCAGCGATCCTCTTCACTGTGTCCAATTAAGGTTCTGATCTGGGTTAAGGAGAAGGTGAACTTGATAGTTCATGGTACTTAAACTAGCCTTTTCTAAAATAATCCAGCTTTGTTGTACTGGGCATTGGCCCATCTAATAACTGTGAGATTCTTTTGCTTCCATTTGGCTAAAGTTCTGTCTCCTACAGGAACTCCACCTGACCCTTGTTGGCAAACTGTGGCTTGTGAGCCACATGTGGCTCTTTGGCTCCTTGAGTGTGGCTCTTCCACCAAATACCATGTGCGGGTGCTACCTTGATAAGGAGTGTACCCACCTATATAGTTTAAGTTTAAAAAATTTGGCTCTCAAAAGAAATTTCAATCGTTGTACTGTTGATATTTGGCTCTGTTGACTAATGAGTTTGTCGACCACTGAAGAGGAAGAATAAAAGGTGGAGTAGAGCTGGGGACATAATTGGCCCCCTGCCACCAAATAGCACCAAAATGCATCTTAAACCCTAATAATCTATTCCATTCAGCTCGACGCAATATGGGGAGAAAACATTTAGTGAGCACTATCCTTCCGAGCCTGCCACTTGGGAGCCTGTCTTTCTGAGAGGCTGTTCAGCCCTTTTCTGTTTTCACCATTCCTGTGACCATGTCAGATGATTTACCATCTCCTCCAGAGCATGGTGGTGATTCCCCATTGAGGCTGTGGGCACCTCCCCAAATGGGCTTAAGTTAGCAGCACGTCTCATTGGATGGTCCGCTCTGGGCAGGCTAGAGAGGGCTGTGCTTCCGGTTTGGGATCTGCCAGCACACAGACAGCTCCTGGGAGGTGAACTCATTTTCCTTTGAAAGTATGTAAAAACCAGCTGTCAGGGAGACCACCCATGCCCTCCCCCCCCTGCCGGCTGCCTGTTTGTTTTCCTCCGTGTGTTAGTTCTGGCCTACCTCCCCACTAAAGGGGAAGACTTGAAAATTCAAGGGTCCTTTGGATCCGGACGGGTCAAGGGTCAAGACAGCTTCCAGACATGGGGAAAAATCCAATAGTATCTTCTTTTGCTAAGTGGTGACAGTGGTGATCTTGATAAACAATAATGCCCACGTTGCAGATGAAAGAGCAAGTAAGCATTCGCAGCCCAGAGGCATTGGGCCATGCTTGCTCTCTGTTAGTGACTCTGCTTATTATAAATGGACTTTGTTCTGAGGATGCAGCCACTAAGTCCTGTCTCTACTCTAACTTTCTATCATGTGACAGAAGTAATGAGAAAGACTTTTTGAGAAGAAGTTATATACTAGACACTGTGCTAAGAACTTGATTTGTCATTTCATCTTCACTGTAGAGCAGCAGTACAGACCTATATCACAGGTGAGAAAACAGAGTCCTGAAGAGGGGAAGTGGCTTGCTTAAGACCATTTATTTTATTTTATTTATTTTATATTTTATTTTAGAGAGAGGCAGGGAGAGAGATAGGGACATTGAGCTATTTCTGTATGTGCCCTGACCAGGTGTTGAACCTGCAACCTCCGAGCTTTGGGATGACGCTCCAGCCAACTGAGCTATTCAGTCAGGGTTTAATTTTTTAAATTTATTAATTGATTTTTAGAGAGACAGAGAGAGGAAAGGGGAGGGGAGGGAGGGGTAAGGAAAGCATTCATTTGTTGTTCTACTCAGTTGGTACTCATTGGTTGTGTCCCATGTGTGCCCTGATCAGGGATCAAACCCACAACATTGTCATTTCAGGGCAGTGCTCTAACCCACTGAGCTAACGGGCCAGGGACAGATTCTTTTATTTTAAATAGGGGTTACTTTAATCTAGTGGGCAGAGGGCAGTGATACTGCTAAACACCCCACAATGCACAGGACAGCCACCCACAGAAAATCCTGCAGTCCCCAGAGGTCAGTGGTGCTGAGATGGAGGAAGCCCCACTTTGAGACATTCTTAGCTAATGTGTTTTGGACCACTTCTTTAGTGTTGAGTTAAATAAAGATGCTTTCAGGTACTACTAAGATTTACCTGGGGGAAGTGAGCTCCACTGCCATGGGCAGGAAAGGCGCCCCTGCTCTGGCTGGGCATACCAGGTCATTATCCCTGGTTTCTCTCCCGTCCTCCCTTACAGAATGGGACCCGGGAAAGACTGTCCCTGCTGGGTTGAGTCATGTAGACACAGTCTTATGTTTCTGTACGCACATGTGAACCAGAACCGGGAGGGCACAGGAAAGCTGGGCCATTTCCCAAAGTGACCCATTGTCTGTGAGGGAACCCAGACCCAGACCCTAATCTTCTAATGCCAATTCAGAGCGTTACCTGACCTACCACACTCACTCAGGTATTGTGGACCTCATGCCAAAGCATGTGATAGCCTCTGTCTCCTTCCTTCGGGGCCCCCCAAGTGTTGTTATTACCCTCATGGCCTCAGCTCTATGTGCACATCTTCATGGGAGGCCGCGACATTTTACATATGGGGACACAGAGGCACAGTGAGGCTAAGGACTTGCCTAGACTCACCTAGAGCAGATTGAAATCTAGGACTATCTAACTTGGCTGCTCTGGTACATTCAGGGTTCCTCAATATTGACACTGAGGACACCCAGGGCAGGACAGCTCTGTGTCATGAGGACTGTGCTGTGCACTGCAGGACATGACAGCATCCCTGGCCTCTGCCCACCAGGTGCCAGAGTGTCCTCTCTCCTAGTTGTGACGACAGAAAAGTCTCTAGATGCTGCCTAATGGCCCTATGGGGGCAGAATTGTCTCTAACTGAGAATCACTGGTCTGGACTATGAGACCTGAGGTAGCATCCTGGCCCCATCTCACGCTGAGTGACCAGGTGTCAGGCAGGGTTCTGGGATTCGGCACCTGCTCCCCTGAGATACGCCTGCCCAGGTTTGCTCTTGCGGGAAGGGCAATCGCTTGCCGCCCCGCAGTGTCATCTTTTCTCAGAGGTGTTAATGTTGATGATTTCATGACACTCAGGAAGCTATTCCCATGGCTCACTCCTTCCTCTTACCATCAGTGTCTTTGAATAGCTCATCTTTCCCAAGGATTTCTCGCCTTCGAGTCCTTGGGGCTGATCACGGCTCTTGTGCTCAGGCCTGTGCATATGCATCACCCCACCCCCAGTTACTGAATCTCGTTATCACTCACGGGGTCCCAATTATTGACCTGACTTCAGGGGCTTTTAAAATGTGTAAATCAGACTCCATTGCCTCTCCACTTGAACCCCTCCAGTAGCCTTCCTTGCACTCAGAATAAAATCTAAATAAAATCCTTCCCAAGGCCTGAGAAGTCCTGTCTGGGAAAGGTCTCCTTCCTCTCCCCCAGACCTCATCTGCTGCCTGCCCAGCTTGCTCACCAGATGGCCGCCTGTGGGCCTTCTTCCTGTTCCTTGGACACGCCCACCCTAGTCTTACTTTCCGTTCCTTGGGGGTTGGTGGGAGGAGTAAGACCTCTTCTCCCTGCAGCACTCTTTATCATCTCTGCTTAAATGTCACCTCCTAGGACAGGTCTCACCCAATCCCCAATGTAAAGTAGCCCCCGGCTGGTCTCTGTTGTACCTCCTGCTTATTTTTCTTTGGGACACTTATCATTGACAGTAGTCCACCTGTTTCCTTCTTTATCACCTGCCCATCACCTCTTCACCACTGGAATTTAACCTTCGCAGGAGGAGAAGTCTCACCATTACTGACCTTTGCATTCCCTGTACCTGGACCAGCACTGGCTCCAGATTGGACTTCAAAAAAATATTATGTTGAATGAGCCTGCCCCGTCAGTTTAGCGTGCCGATTTCATTAAACAGGAGAACCCGGGGAACTCAGCTTGTTATTATAGCTAAACAAAGCACGCAAGTACATATTTGCTTCTCCCTGTCCAGTTTCTTTCCAATACTTGAGAAGCAGCGTAATATATTCTGAGGTTTTTGATTGAACTGTCAGCATGATTTATTTCATAGCATCCTCTTCCCTCTCCCTTTGTAAATATTGGTGCATCTGCAGAGCCCTTTGCTAACATTTGTCTTGCTAATTGGCCTAGGGGGTAGGAAGAGAGTGGCATTTTTTTAAAACCCCCTCATCATGAGTTCAGAGGAGAATTTTTTCTTCATGGCATCAGGATGCTAAAAAAAAAAAAATCAAGGTTATACAGTGCATTGACTCCTTGCTGTTTTACAAACTGGCTAAGGCTCATTTTACAACTTGAGAATAATTCAAATTGGAAATCACCTCCTTGAAAACCATCAAATTAATGGTTTTCCCATTACATTCTCTACCCAACCATGTGAACAATGGGGCCCGAGCTGCAGCTGCTAGAATTCTGTGTCAAAGTAAATAATGCACTAACATGAGGGCAGTTTCATCCCTCTGATAGAATTCCCTAGGCATTTCTCCTTCAAGAGTCTGGGAAAGCTTTGGTGCAAATCCCTCTGGATTCTGCAGGGTGACTGGAATGAATGTGCACCCCTGAGTATTGAAGTTGGGGTGTGTAGCACACTGTCTGCTTCCTTGAATTATTGTACTCTTTCTGGAATCTCATAGATAACTGCCACAGGGATGGAAAACACCTCTAATTGCTCATGGGCTTGTTAGAGTCTATGGCTGTGTGTGTAAAACATATATATATCGAGTTTAAAAAAAATGGAGCACCTCCTCCCACCCACCATTCCCCTCTTCTCTCTTTCTTGGTTTCCACATCTCATTAATCACAATTGTCAGTTTTAGCTGCTAGAATACTGTTGTTTTGAATCTGGTCCTTTCTCTTCATCCAGACTTGACTTCCCCAGCATGAGCCCCCACATGCTATTCTTGCTTCTAACCCAGTAGCCTGAATCCTGGATGATATATTAGAATTGCCCGATGAGCTTTACAAAAATACCAGTGCCCCCAGACTGTACCTCCAGAGTGTCTGATCTAACTGGTCTGAGATGGGGTCCTGGCACTGGATTTCAAAAAATGCTCCCTGCAGTCAGGGTTCGGAATTACAGCTTTAGACCCACCTACTTTGCACAGCAAGCACAAGGGTCTATCCACAAGCCCACCTGGCTATGTCATCTCCGGCTGGGAACCCCAGACTGCTTTCTGGTGCCTTCAGATTCAGTTTGAGGTTGGCCAGAGTGACCCACCCCCAGTCCCGAAGACTCATTCCTTCCCTTCTCCTCATGCACACAGTATCAGACAGAAGTGCCATCACACAGTGCGCTCCTGAAGAATCAGCCACCGGTCCCTCCGGGGACAGCAACCTCTTCACACCTCTGACCTGGCATCATGTGCTCCTCTTCCATCCAGACTGCCCTTTCTCCCCAAGTCTGCATGCAAGTGTTTAGTGATTGTCCAAAGCTGGTTTTGAGAAGTCCGTCTTGAGTTCCCTTCTCTCTTCTGTGTTCTCATGTTTTTATACGCTCTCCTATATTGTTGTGTGATGGAGGCTCTTGTTACTGAGTTACAGTCGGTGCTGTTGGACCCTGACGGCCTCATGACAAGGGCCACGTTTCTCCATCTTCATTCTGCTAGCACTACACATGGCGCTGGGCACACAGTAAGTGCTTAATATGTGCGTAGGACTGAATATGTTTTAAATGACACTTCTAGGGGATATGCCCATTCCTGTGCCCTTAAGTAGGATCCCCTTTAGATTCCCAAAAGTGCATATCCAAAAAGATATTTGGAGACAGAAAACCCATGAGGATTGAAATTGAATTAGTGCTTTTTGTGAAGAGAAATAAATACAGATCACTCTAGACTGACATCCTGGCTTCACTACTTCCTACTTGCCAGCTTGAGTGGAGGGGGGGGCTTGGCCAATGTATATAATACTTCACCTCTGTGAGCCTCAGTTTCCTTGTCTGTGCAATGGGGATTCTCATACCTACTTCACAGGGTTGTGATAAGGATTAGAAGATGGAATGTTAGTAAGTATAGGCCAAGAATCATGACACAGAATAGGCAAGAATTTAATGAATGATAAATTAGAGCTTCCGGGTCACGCTTCCTCTACCAGTTTTCCTTCAAGCTTCTGGGAAAAATTAATTACGAACACAAAGAGAACCATCCCATCATAACACAGATGACAGCCACTGAGCATCCTATTCTGTTCTTGGTAACTTGCTCAGGACTTGGTGTTCATGAAGCTGTTGAATGTCCACAAGGATAGCACTTTAATTCCCATTTTATGACTAAAAAAACCTGAGGCTTTGAAAAACTCACGGAGGTAAAAAGGGGAGAGACAGGAATCTCACCCAAGTGGGAGCCTTATTTCCAGCCAGAGCACATCCATCCACACTCCTAACATATCCACCACCTTCCTTTTAGGACTCTGTCGGATTTTGTTCTGCTGACAAAGAATAATAACAGAAGGGCCACCTGACTGGTTGTCAATATGAAATGAATCGATTGCCGGTTTCGTTATGTCTTCCCTCCTGATGCCAAACCTTGCAAACAAGTCTGGAAACATTTTGCACGTACCGGTAAACAGCATGGTGAATTGACGATACTTCTCGTTAGTGATTAGGGCATGGTAATGTGCTCTGTTGGTAATTAGTGCATTAATGTAGCATGGATTATATCGCTTACAGTGATTGAAAAGTATAGCTAGCTCAGAGCATTACTAATATTGGAAGTTGCCAGCTGGGGGTGGTGGTGTGTGGCTGGGGGAGGGCCGTAGGGGAATCAGAGAACCTGCTCCTTGGTCTGCCTCTGTCACTTACGTGCTGTGTGGATCTGGGCAAGTCATTTCACCTCAATGGACGTCAGGTTCTTCAGAGGTGAAATTAAGAGATCAGGTTCTGGTGTGTGAAGGAGAGGAGAGAAGGGGAAGGAGGGATGCTAACAGTAAGGACTGTGGGGAAGAAAAGAAAAGATGAGATTAATTCATCCCTGCTGCCACCATTGGGAATGCAGACCCCAGTGAGTGATGTATTTAATCTGGAGGGTCTACGGGCTCGGCTATGCAAAATAGCTGACCCACGAGCTATGAAGAGAACTATACAGGGAACATGGCGGCATAGCATTGGCTTTGCATCTACGGGCAAAAGAGAAGGAAAGAGCATTGATTAAGCTCCTCCTACATGCCGAGACCTTTTTCCACTATAGTCTATTTGTTCTTCATTACCCCTCCTACTGTCATCCTCACTTTTCACGTAAGAACTCTGAGTCATAGTCGTTAGAGGAATCTCCTTATGTATATGATTCCTGGGTCCCCTAGTCTAAAACTCTGTACTTCTGTGTCCTTAACGAAATCCCTTTCGAGAGTGGAAAACACAACTGGTTCCCTTGGTTAGGTTGTATCTCACTGACACTGCATGCGACCCTCACAATTCAATATCGTTACTCTATATGGAGGTTTAGTTTGTTCATAGATTTTCTTTCTTTTTAAACAGAGACAGAGAGAGACTCAGAGAGAGGGATAGACAGGGACAGACAGACAGGAACAGAGACAGATGAGAAGCATCAATCATCAGTTTTTTGTTGCGACACCTTAGTTGTTCATTGATTGCTTTCTCACATGTGCCTTGACCGTGGGCCTTCAGCAGACCGAGTAACCTCTTGGTCAAGCCAGCGACCTTGGGTCCAAACTGGTGAGCTTTGCTTAAGCCAAATGAGCCCACGCTCAAGCTGGCGACCTCGGGGTCTCGGACCTGGGTCCTCCGCATTCCAGTCTGATGCTCCATCCACTGCACCACCACCTGGCCAGGCTGTTCATAGATTTTCTGATTAATTTGAAGTACTTACTGCCTCATCAACGTTTTTTGTGATGTCCTATAAGACCAGGAGAGAAAAGAGAGAAAGTCACAGCTAGTACTCGTTAACCTTATAGCGGCACACAGCAGGACAGAACTCGGGCTAGATGGAGTGTGTGCGATGTTCCCAATCATGGAGATGAGAAATTAAACGTGGCCCTCCAGGTCCCTTGTCCTTTAATCTTCAGAGTGGACAGCAGTGACCAAAGTGCTAAGAGAAGAATTTCAAGAAGAGGTGCTGGATCAAATGGCATGGATGACTCACAGAGATGACAAGGAGCCATTGGACATGCAGCACAGCAGTCTCTGGTGACTCATAGAACGGACTTCAGTGGGGTCGTGGGAACAGAGGCCTGATTTCAGGACGAGTGAATAGGAGGTTAGGAAGGAGAGATGGTGGGTGTGGGGAATGCTCTGGAGAAATCAGGCAGTGGTGGGGTGCAGAGGAGGACGGGGTAGCTTGAAGATGAAGTACGTGCTAATTAAATGTGTTGATGGAGTGCTTTGTTTGGCTGAACCAGGGTAGTTCTTAGTTGCTTCCTGCCCATTAGTTTGATTGCTACTTAGGGAACAGGAATCCCATTTTGTCATTGGCTATTTTAAGTGGTAATTTATGAAGGTCAATCTACTGAAAAAACCCATCGGTATCAGAAGGCCACCAGGGATAGTTTCAGTTACTCATATTTAGATGATGCAGACCACTGCTTTAAACCATTAACACAGGTAATTAAATGCTGGATGAAAAAGATAAGAATCACATTCTTTGTTATTCATCGTAGTGTTGTGGTTGAGTGCATGAACTATGGTACTCAGTGCTGTCCCGTCATAACCATGGACATGGTATTGGGCCTCTCTGTACCCTGGTTTACTCGTCTGTTACAATAGGATATTGTTTAGAGATACTGGGAGAATTGCTGGGTTAACACATAGTATTTAAAGGTTAGAGGGAGACTTGGCATGTAGTAGCTTCTCAATGAAATGTTAGCTGCTTTGTAAATGTTTATCACATTGCCTACCTTGGATCAGCTTTGCTGGTGGCTCAGGAGATGAAAGTGTTGACAAGGCCCTGGCTGGTTGGCTCAGTGGATAGTGTTGGCCTGGTGTGTGGAAGTTCCCTGTTTGATCTTCAGTCAGGGCACACATGGGAAGCAACCATCTGCTTGTCTTCCCCTCCCTATTCCCCTTCTCTCGCTCTGCCCCTCTTGCAGGCAGTGGCTTGATTGGTTCAAGCACTGAGTGCTGAGGATAATTCGGTTGATTTAAGCATTGGTCCCAAAGAGGGGTTGCCAAGTAGATTTTGGTCAGGGCCTATGCGGGAGTCTGTCTCTGTATCTCCTCTCCTCTCACTTAAAAAAAAAAATGTTGACAAAATAAATGGGATCCTTGCCTTCCTAGAGCGTATAGACAGGCGATGTTACAGAGAAGTAAACAGGAAATTCCAATAGACTGTGACATGTGCGGAGATAGAGCACGTGCAGAGTGCTGCAGGATAGGTGAGAGGTACCTGAGACAGACCTGTAGGGCAGACAAGACTTTGTGAATGAGGCAGTACCCAAGGCAGGCAGGTACAAGGGAAAAACGTAGGAGCAGGTATCCACTCTTGTCCCTCCCCACTCCTTCCCCACACCGGTCAGAGGAATCTGTAAAAGATGTCGCTTGACCCTGGTGGAGTACTTTAATGACTCCCTATTGCTCCCTGGATAAACACACACCTCCTGAGTGTAGCTCCTAGGGCCTTGCCTCAGGCTCTACCTTCTGCTCTGCTCTTTCCCACCTGGCTTTCTGCGCCCGGGAAGTCCTGATCATCTTTAGTTCTCAAAGGTGCCTCTTTTTCTCCAGTCACATGTTTCTTCCCTCCCGTCCTCTTGGCTAAATTAATATTTGCTCGTCCTTCATATTTCAGACAACTGGGGCCTCCTCAGTGGCCTCTGGACCAGGGGAGAATGCCCCTATTCTAACCTCCATTCACTTCTCATTCATGGCACATGGCATATAAACATCTATGTGGGCCCTGGCCAGTTGGCTCAGTGGTAGAGCGTCAGTCCGGCATGTCAACCTCCTGGGTTCGATTCCCAATCAGGGCACACAGAAGCACCCATCTGTTTCTCCACTCCTCCCCCTCTCACTTCTCTCTCTCTCTCTTTCACTCTCTCCCTTCTCCTCTCCTCCTGTAGCCATGGCTCAGTTTGAACAAGTTGGCCCCAGGTGCTGAGGATGGCTCCATGGCCTCAGCCCCAGGCACTAGAATGGCTCTGGTTGCAATGGAGCAGCAACCTCAGCTGGGCAGAACATCTCCCCCTAGTGGGCTTGCCGAGTGGGTCCTGGTCGGGGCGCATGCAGGAGTCTGTCTCTGCTTCCCCTCCTCTCACTAAAAAAAAAAAATTATAAATGCCTGTGTGTGATTTTAATGGTTCATGTCTGCCTGCTGCTGCTCGAGTGCAAGCTCCAGACAGACATGGATCGCGTATATCTGGAGACCCTTAAGCTTCAGCACTTAGCGCTGTGATGTGCAGAGTGGGCACTCAACAAGTATTTGTGGAGAGAATGAAGTAGGCTCCTTGAAGGTGAGCACGTTTTAAACCTGCTAATCCAACATACCCAAGTCCATCAGAGCTCGTCACTGTCCGATTCCACAGTCAGCATCAGTGACCGCCTTCCAGGTGGTGGGTGTAGGTGGCCCAAAGTGCACAGCCAGGTGTACTGCGGCACACTCTGACCTGGCCGGGGGCCGGGAGACTCAAGAAGACCACGTCCTGGGGCTTCAGTGAAGAAATCTGAATGGATTTGGGGAGCAGGATAGGTGAGAGAAAGGTAGCTTGGATTGTTAAACCCCAGTTTTAAATACACAGACCTTTGTAAACTATGATGAGGAGTAGTAATAATTCCGGAACCAGCTGTGATGGGAAATGGAGATGTTAGAAGTTTGTTATCTTTGTGTCAAGCGAGCGTCTGCTTACAGAATTCACTAGAATATTCCAAAAGTCTAGGTGAGTCTGAGCAGACAGAAGGAAAACACTGGAGTCACCCAGCTGGGTGGCATCCACTCTTGCCAGCGACAGGACTTAGGTAAATTCTTTAACTTTCTCTGTGTGCCTCAGTTTGCACACCTGGAATATGCAGATACTGACATTCACTCACAAGGCTGTTGCGAGGATTAGAAATAATTTAGGTAGGTGGCTGGCATAAAACAGGCACACAGCAGGTGCTCAATAAATGGTGGCGGGTGCCTGTTATCTCTCTTCCCCTCATCATGACTTTACCTGGCTTCAGGAATATGCCAACATAAAACCATGTACAGTGGAAATTATTGTCTGTTTATGTGGTAGGCACGATGCTAAGACTTAGACTCACAATAATGAAAGAGAAACAGGGATTCTGGCTACATGGAGCTTAGAGTTCATGATGGTTTATTTCTTCCTAAAAGGACTTTTCCAATTATAAAAACCATTGGGGAGGAATATCTATAAGAATTTGAAAAAGTAGGAAGAGAGATTATTCGTAGACTCACTACTTCAAAGTGGCCATTGTAAACATTTTGGAGTTTTTTTTTTTTCTTCAGTCCCTTAGTCTATGCTAATCATTTTTACTTAAATCTGTGACAGAAGTATATTTCTGTGTTGTTGATCATGCTTTGTGTAAGCAATTTTTAATGACTGCATAATGTTCTGTATAATGAGTGAATTTACTCAACCACTCACCTATCATAATATATTATGCAGAAACATTTTTTCCTTTTTTTTTTTTTTGAATGTTTCCTTAGGATAAAAAGTCTCCGAACTGATATATTTAGGTAAAAGCTACGGAGATTTTTAAGGCTTTCAAAACATCCTGCTCAACTCTTTTCAGCAATGTATAAGCAAGTCCCACCTGTGATTTTGAAAACGTTTCTTATATTGTCCCTTTAAAAGGAGCAAAGATTGAAAATTCTGCAAAGAAGATACAAAGTTAAAGCCATATTAATCATCCCGGCTTAGCGTGGAATGCTAAATATTAATGTCCCTCTTTAGTATGTGTGGCACATTGTGTACAATTCATCTGAATATAAATAGTTCAGATTGTGACATTACATTATTCATGATGAATCAACTGTCCATGCTCTGTGTGGCACATCACGCAGACAGGCAACACTCTCGCTAATTAATCAGCAGGTAGAAAATGGATTGTGCTCTTCAGGAAGGAGTGTGTGTGAAAGGGTCTAATGTTTATTGAGCATTTATTCTGTGCTAGGTGCCTTGTATAAATCATTTCACTTAATGAACAGCCCCTGAGGTTGGTAATTGATGCGCCATAGACTCTTCTTCCACTTTCTCTTTCTCCAGGCTGCAAACCCCCTCCCTGCTCCAACCTGTGTCTTCACTAGTAACTTGTCTCCGGTGCTCAGGTGGTCAGACCACTGGACTGCAGCATCCCTACAAGTGCATTTTTCTTTGTGCAATTAGGAAGATGATCTGAGGACAATGAGAAAATGAAGAGCTTGGGAAGAAAGGAACAGGTCAAGTGGTAATGGCCAAGGTAGAAACCCGAGTGGTGAGTTTCAATAAAATGTTTTTTCTCTGCTATGGCAGCTGAAATGATTTTTTTTTCTGTGTCACTTAGCACTATCAACCTCTCTGCTGGATGTCAGAAGGGACCTGAGGAGTTCTGCTTGGCCCAGTTACTCTTTCAAAAACCATTGAATTAGAGTCTTCAGAGAACTCTTGGGGTACAATGATTTTGGTTTCCAAATTCCAGCATCTGTCATCCTTAATAACTCATTTTGGGGCTTGTCGGAAATTAACCTTCAGTCATATGTGAAAACATAGAAGTCTGTGGACTTCTGTCCTGTTTAACAAAAGACATGTTGTTGCATTTTCAAAAATTATATACAAGGTCATTGTAGTTTTGGATTCATTTACAGCGAGTAGGGAGACCCTTATGCTGAGTTCCAGAGCCCGGATGTAACAGCTTGTGCTGGAGGTGAGAGCAGCAAGGAGCCAGTTCTCATTTGCTTTGGGTAGAGAAAACGTCTTCAAGCTCATGAGCCGTAACCTGGGACATACACCTTTTACCTGATTCTGTAACACTGAAGATGTCTTTCAGTTATAAGACATAGGAATAGGGGAAATAAAAGATAGATGTCCCCCAAAGCACTTGGGGACCCCATCTGTATTATCCTGAATTGGGAGGCATGAAACAGATGTCAGACAACAGTGGATTTTAAGTAAACCTGATCTCAGGACCTGACCAGGAACAATAGGGTCAGTCTTGAGAGTCTGTCATTGAAACCAGTCTCTGAAAGATTTTAGAAAATCTGAGCTTTTAATTGATCCAGGTAGATACCTCTGTTTCATTGTGTGCTGCCCTGTGTGGCAGTGGGCAGTAGTGATGAACTGTCAAAATGGCAGACGTGGGACAGGGTCTGGGTTCCTGCGTTCCCCAGGAGAGGGAGCTGCTGAGCTGGGAAGTCCTATTGGTGCTATGAACAATCACTGACCTATGGATGCAAAGCGTCTTGCTGAAAGCAGTGATGTTATCATTTCTGTTGCTATTGCTGCTGATATGGCTCTTGCTATTATCGCTATTACAATTGCAAGTACTTTTACGCTTATTATTTTATTTTTACTGTTCAGAGTGATAGGGCAAGGTCATATTCTGGGTGCCTCAGCTATCATTTGCAATTTTTGTCAAATCTCTTACCCTTTGTCTTCTCATCTGTAAAGTGAAATAATAGGACCTGTTGTACAAAGATGGGGTGAATGTGGAGAGAGAGAGAGAGAGGCTGAAGGCATTTGAGAACCACATGGTGCTGTGCAATAGAAGGAGGTACTGTTAGAGTTGAATCACTCATCTAGGTGAGAAACGGCTGTAGTGTTTAATGGCAAGATGAGAAGTGTGTACATTATAGCCTAAACTTCGAATTGCAGCCCCATGAGTTTCTGTTAGAGAAACCAGTTGTTAATAAATTGCCGCCCAATACGAACCAAAAGACCAGTCAGCCTAGTCATTTATCTTGAGTCTCCAAGTTCTGAATCAGTATTTTATGAGATTCCCATAAAACTACGTGTGTGGACCTCATTCTCAGCCTCACAGCAGACCCTTCATAGGGTTCCTCTTGAAGGTTATACATGGCTTTAAGAAATGTTTCCAAAGCTTTGACCATTTGAATAACTGCTTTCTTGTCTTTCTGTTAAAAAAAAAAAAAAGGTCAAAGATTCTACTCACTGTTAACATTCCTTCGATGAGGATAGGGTAGCATCCTACCAAGTTGTCCAGGAAATATAAGTGTTTACCGCTACAGACTCACTGTATTTGTATGCTATCTTTGATCTGAAAGCAAGTACTGTTGAATACACAATGTTTCTCTTCACTGTGGCTCCCAAGAAACAACGAATCCAACCCTCAGCTAGAGCAATCAGTCAGTCTCAGGGTGCCTGTGACAGCTGGTATGCTCTTTTTCAGATTTAGCTCTGATTGTCTCTCTTTGCATTGTGTTAGGCTTAAAAACACAAGGTGTGTTTGGCAAACAGGAAGCAAATAGGCTGCAGGAGTTGCTGAAGATAATGTTTTAAATAGGTTGGGGTATTTTATTTATTTATTTATTTTTCAAAATTTCAATAAGTCCCTCAGACTTAACAACTGTGCTCAACAACGTCTAAAAATGTGTTTTGTTTTCTTTTTAGCCCTCTAAGATCAGAGATTCTAGAACAGAAAAATAACTTTAAAGATCATCTCTTATTGCATGTTAAAATGCATGGGCTTCAAATCAGACACACCAGGTTTTGAAGGCTGACTTTGCCATGTAAGAGGTGTGTAACCTTAGGAAAATTTCTAAAACCGCTTGCACCTTGGTTTCCTCATCTGTAAAGCAGGGATAGTGACTCTAAGTCATAAGGTTGTTTACAATAATAATGATAATTTATGAAAGCACTTAGTTAGCATTGTAGCTGGCACACAGAAGTTACACCAAACATGTTAGTTACTCTAATTAAATATGAGGAAATATATGAGGCAAGGAGGGAATCTGAGATAATTAATGGATGCTAAATGAATTATTGGATTAAAATAGAAATACACCATTCTAAGGGTACATTTATCTATTTTAGAACCTTAACACGTTCACATGTGTTGATTTTTCAGTTTATTTAATGCAGTGGTTCTTAACCTTTTTTGAGGTACTGAACCCACCAGTTTCATATGCACATTCACTGAACCCTTCTTTAGTGATAAATAAAATATGATTTTTTTTTCCAAATTCAAGACATAGGTATATGTTGTTTTACTGGTGCACAAAATGAGCCGTGCATGAACATCACCTTGCTCAAAGAACAAAACCAACAAAGTGCATGAACTCACAACAAATTACGGTATTACTTTATTCTGGCCTCAGCAGCAGAGGCTTCTCCGAACCCCTGAGGCCGACTCATAGAACCCCTAGGGTTCGATAGAACCCAGGTTAAGAACTACGGATTTAATGGTATTGGATATGGGGAAGGACCTTGAGCTTTCAGGGTTCATACCATGTGGATTGTGGGCTCTTTAAGGGGTAGACAGTGTGGGAAGCAAAGTCTTAAAAAGGGCCTAATGGCGAAGTGAAAGGAAGTTGGTGACAATTTCATCTACCGTAGTGGTACTTGATTCAAAGATCTATTCTTCTAATTCTTCCTTATGATGATTTCAACATATAGAAGGTTGACTTTTATAGTGAACACCCATACACCAACCACCTACTTCCTAGAATTATATTTTACTTTACTTGCTTTATCATATATTCATCCATCTATTATCTTCTTATACATTTAACTTTCCTTCCATTCATGCATTCACCCAGGCATCCACTAACTTATATTTTTCATGCATTTCAAAGTAAACTGCAGTCAGCATGCAAAGCATTACTTAGATAGAGTTCAATATTAATTTACAGGTCTTTTTTTTTTCTTATAACAATTACAAGCAATAAAATGAACTTTTTTTTTTTAGAAGAATGGGGAGGGAGAAAGAGTGAGAAGCACTAGCTCATAGTTGCTTCACATTAGTTGTCTATTGATGGCTTTTCATATGTGCCTTGATGGGCAGTGGGGTCTCAAGCTGAGCCAGCAATCCCTTGCTTAAGTCAGCGACCTTGAGATCATGTCGATAATCCTGTGCTCAAGCCAACAAGCCTGTGCTCAAGCCAGTTACCTCGGGGTTTTTGAACCAGGATCTCAGCATTCTGGGTTGATGCTCTTATCCATTGCACCACCACGGGTCAGGCGAAATGCCCAGTTCATAAGTGCAGCATTAAATGGGCTTGGCTTTGATAATCAAATAAACCTGTGTACTCCAAGTACCTATCAAGATAGAGAACATTACTTTCACCCCAGAAAGTTTCCTGGAATCTCTTCCCTGTCTATCCCCACTCCCTTTTCCTCCAGAGGCAATAAATGCTTTGATTTTTTCCCACGTTAGCTTAGCTTTGCCTGTGTAGTTTCATATAAATGAAATCATATAATATCTATTCTTGTGTGTTTATCTTATTTCACTTAGCACCATGTCTGTGAGGTTCATATCAGAACTTCCTTTGGCTTATTGAGTCGTACTTCACTGAATGAAGATACTACTGTCTGTTGACAAACAACTGTGCCAGCCTTTTGGCTAGTATAAATAGAATTGCTGCTGACATTGATGTACAAGTAGTTTTTGGACATCTGATTTTATTTCTCTCAGATAGCTACCACCTAGGACTGGAACCCCTGGGCCTTAGTATAGTTGTGTGTTTGTTTTCATTAGAAACTGCCAGACCTTTTTACCCAGTGGTTGACCATTTTACCTTCCCACCAACAATGTAGAAGAGTTACAGTGGCCCTACATCTTTGCTGACGTATGGTATTTTAGTCTCCTTAACTGTAGCTATTCTGTTGGGTGCATAGTGGCATCTCATTGTGGTTCAAAGATATAATTTTATTTTTTCCACATTTACTAGTATTTGAAATGTATCTTACCATCTACGTGAGCACTTAAGTTGGTTTGCTGCTTTTTATTCTTCTCCCTTCCCCCTGAAACAAAAGGTCCCATTAACTCCATTGTGCTTGTTAAAACAAAGAGCATCTTTTATTGAGAAAATATTTTGAGGAATCAAACTATTGCTGCTATTAGCTCCAACACAGGGAACAATGTCTGTGGGATTCAGGACCTTGAACCAAGGGCCTAGGACAGTGGCCAGCACACAGTGTCTGGTGAATAAATAGAGGGATGAATTATTGAATGAGCGGACAGTTCCTGCACAAGGCCACTTTGGATCATCTGAGCTTTTGACTAAGCCTGAAAACCAGAATAGATGGATGGTCTCTATTATACCCCCAGCCCTGGAAGCCTTCTTTCCTAATTGCTCTGCACAACCCAGACACCCAAAGAAGCACAAATCACAGGTAGTCAAGTCTGCTGGAAGGCCCAAAGGCCGTGACTTGATGGAGACTTCACGTACACATTGAAAACGCATGCTCACATTTCTGGGAGCCAGTCCGTCAGTACTTGGAAACGCTCATAAGGGCAGGAGACTAATCACTTGGTTTTGATCCATTAGCTCAAGCTGTAATGTAGCAGAGCTAATGCAGTCATAGGCAGCAGACATCTTCTCTGGCAGAGAAAAAAATAGAGATCTCCTTTTACTTTTGCAATGAAAATTAAATGTGGGAATAATTCCCTGCTCCTTTTTGGAATATTACTGTGCTATTAACTAGGCTAAGATCATTAAAAAGTAATGAGATGAGGTTGCATGCATCATTATTTTAAGAGAGATTGAATAAAAATATACTGTCAATCTTTTCTGCTTCTTACCTCATCCCTTGCTTAATAGCCATTGGTACAAACCACCATGGACGTATATTTGCATATTAAAGTTATGGCTTTGGCCTTGAAGAAGGAAATCTGGATCATTAGAAAATGGACTGACAGCCCTCCTAACATGTCTTTCTGATTTTTTTAAATCGAGTTTTCATTAGTTCAAAATTAAGAGTGGCTTTCAAAAATGGAGTTGCTCAGAAAATGAGTATAAAGTTCACCACAGGCTTGAAAGACGTACACTTTCCTCATTGCTTTTGTGAGGAAATAAAATAAGTGGAAAATTACATGGATCTTTCTACAATCACTATTTATTTTCTGTAGAAGTTACAGCCTCTAAATTCCCACAGAAATGGAAATGAATATGTATACTCTGCCCCACAGAAACTTAGGACACTTTACTGGCCTCGGGACATATCCCAACATCCAGAATGTCTGGAGGGGAGGAAGGAGAAGGTTTGACTCTGAAGAAAAAGCTTTCATAAAGAGATTATGAGTTCAGCTTACGTTAACTTCTCACATCTCTACTTTCCTTCTCGTCCCAGCACACTGCAGTGACTACCGTGGTGACAAAGGGCGTGGTTGTCCCAGGAACATAATCAGGAGTGATTGCAATGTTCTCCTTAGTCCAGACAGGTGTCATCCATTCCAGCCCAAATTCACTTATCAGACAGAGGAAAAGGATGCTTTCCTTCCCTGGGCTTGGGAGGAGGCTGCCATTGGCTCCCAAGCCTTCAGATATGTTTGTGGTATTCTGACTAGTATCTCTGAAGGAGAAGAAGAACAAAGAAAAAATATGCCAACAACATGCTCTCTAATGGTGAGCACTATCTGAAAGCTCTATTCTCTGTTCAAGTTCACTATTAACCTACATTAAATGTCTATTTCCCCCTATGATAAAGGCAGATATTTTCATTGAGGAGAATTTGGAAAGTTCAACAAAAAGAAAAAGAAAATTAAAAGTCTCTCTAACACCATCCATCAGAGCTGTTGTTAGTGTTCTGGTATGTTTATCCCCAGGTTCCTCGTCCCCACGCGCCTTTCCGACAGTTTTCATAATTACGATCATGCATTATGTACAGTCTTACACCTGCTCTTTTTCTTCCTAACATGCTTTCATAAGAATGTTCCCATGTCATTAAAAATTAATTCTTCATGAAGTCTAAATGGTCTTTGGCACTTTATGCTCCAATTAAGGAGTTCCACATAATTTTATTTGCGCACACAATTAAACATCATGTGATTTATTTAGGATTTCAACTATACTCTAGGGGACATTCTTAGCAGTCACCCAAAAACCACGCTGGTGACCTTTAGTTAGAGAGCTTGTCGCTTAGCATGTCCTGAAGAAAAACCAGAAAAAACATCTCTGTCATAGGCCCTTAGCCAGCAGAACTGTTGACCTAGACGAAACTGGACTTCCAGGTTCGAGAGTGTTTGGGGTGGAAAAGAAGAGGCTGCTCTGGACCCACGAGCGCAGAGGGGCCCCTGAGGCAGGGCTGGAGCCCAGGCATGGCCTTGGAGTTTGCAGCCAGGCAGGAGCAGGAATGAGCTAGGTTAGGAAGTGCGGTGTGGGGCAGTAAGAAACAACCTGGGAAGTTGGTAAGACAGTCAGCATAAGTCTTTGCAAAGACAGTGCAGAGTGCTGCTTCGATATGCAAATGAAAAGTCACCTGCTTTGGAGTCAGAAAGGTGCACGTTCTATTTATGATTCTACATTGACAAGCTGTGTCTGCCTGCACACGTTCTTAACCTCTCTGAGCCTCACTTTTTTTATCAATAAAATAGAGATGATAACTGCATCGACATTATATGATTATAGGGGGAACTGAATGAGATCTTGTATACAAAGCTTTTAATAGGCTGTCAGTCCATGGTCCTTGTTGCTGTTGTTTATGATTAGGATGATCACTATCTTCCCCAAGTTCACCCCATGGGGGAAGCATGGGAAGGGAGTTAGATACAGTGGTTAAGTACATACTCTTTGGAACCAGTTCTAGCATGTAGCAACATGTGCCCGTGAGGACTTGCTTATCTCTGAGCATCTCTGAAGGTCCGTTTATCTTTATCAAAAGTGCATATAAAGAAGAGTATCCTGCTGTGGCGTTGTAAGGATGGAATGATATATTCTGTAAGTAAAAAGAAGGTAGCTGTTTCACTTAATTTTTTTTACATATTTATTTTAGAGAGAGAGGAAGGGAGAGAGAGAGAGAAGCATCGATTTGTTATTCCACTTATTCATGCCGTCATTGGTTGCGTCTTGTATGTGCCTGACCGGGGATTGAATCCACAACCATGGCCTGTTGAGACAATGTTATAGCCAACTAAGCTGCCTGGTCAGGGCTAGCTATTTCATCTAGGAGACTGTGTTGAGGCAGCAGGAGGGGCGTGAGGTGCACTCTAGGGATACAGCTGTAAGACTGGCAGGCACGTCCACCTTATGAACTTTATTCTGTTCGCAGAGGTGCAGGTCGTGGTGTTTACATTTCTGCATATTTGTTGAGACGTTCAATTCTGATGGGCTGTGCAACTTCTTAAAAACTGTGCTTGGCCTTCCATCCAAAATATGGGCACATTTGGCGGGGGGGGGGGTCATTTGTCACAGGCAATTAGGACAGCCTAGTGTGATCTCTGCTAGGGGTAGGACAGGGCTCTGTGGGAGATCTTGGGAGGATTGAACTGAGGAATTAGGTTATTGGAAAGACTTTCTGAGGTAATACAACACTGTGATATCAACACTGCAAAAATGACACATTCTTTTCCCACAGAATGTTCACAGCCGTTACGTGATGATGGGGTCTCCGTCGCTAACATGGATTTTCCTGGGCAATGAGTCCATTGTAATTTGGTTTTTAGAATGAGACGTCATTTCTGGATAAGTGTTGCTCTCTCAAGAACAAGATCGGGGAAGAGAAATGACTTTTCTAAAGCTGCAGCTTAGCCAAGGAGGAATGCCTGAATGATAGAATGGAGTAAATATTCCAAATGAAATATTCATGGCAGCAGGAAATAGGATCAACGCTTAATAAAGGGATCATGCTGGCTTTCAGGCCCCTTGCACATCTCTGCACGTGATGCCCCTGTCACCTGTCCCATGTAAGCACTGAAATATTTAATTAATGTTCATTGTTAATAATACATTTCTAATTTCCAGTTGCAAAAATATAGCTTCTTCCTCTTTTGGAGGATCACCTGTGTTTTGTCATTAATATTTTTGTTGAAAGAGTCAAGGATGACTTAAATGGACAATTAAATCAATGGGCGAGCTGCTGCTTTGGGCTCAAGCCAAACTCTTTGGGGAAGGTCTTCGTTTATCACCAGGAACTTAGCACGATTCTTCCACTGATTTATGTGGGAGGGGAGGAGAGAGGATCTTGTGGAGGGGTCTTGGTGTCCTGGAGGAGTTAGTAATAATAAATTGAGTACCTGGAGAACCAGCTGTCAGAGTCAGGGCAACTCTAGCTGAGGGAGGGATGGAATGTCTGATCATCAGACCAGTTCCTGAGAACATCTGGCTGAACAGTTCTGAGTGCCCAATGACCTCCACTTGGACACCTCTCTGGCACAGCAAACTCAACGCAGCTGTATCGGGTGCTTTCTCCTCGAATGTCTTTTTCTTCCAGCATCTCTTGTCTCATCTACTTCGTTTTTCAAGCCAGAGTCCCAGGAGTCATCTGATGAACTCCTGCCTCCACTCCCTACATTCAAACAACCACAGTTCCTTACAAAGCACTTCCTCTTCCGTGAACTCACGAGGTCCGCACAAAAGCCTTGAGAGGCCAGTGGAGCAGGGTCTTCATCTCCTTCTTCTGAGTATAAGAAATTAAGGTGCCATAACTGCACTAGTTAAGTAGTGACTAACAGGATGTAGGAGTCGATGGGTCTTCCCAGGACACCGTCTTGGATCAGGAGCCTGTCCCCTTCTTTATCCCCCACTTCTCTTCCTTTGTGCCCTCCAAGGCTTGCTGGAAGGAATTTTATCCTTCCTCAGGGAGAAAATTACTAAGATGATGTTCTTTTTCACCTGTCCCCATCAAAGCTTATTTACACCGGGTTTCATTCTCTCAAACAGCTTTTTTTTTTGAATTGGTTAACATGGTGATCTAATGAAAAGAAGCTGACAGTGACTCAGTGCATTCACTTTCCCTCATTTACATTTCCAAAATGACATCTGCCCTAGCCACAAACCAACCGACTCCAGATGTTGACATTTCAGTCCTGCCGCGGAAGAAAGTTGCTCTCAAGAGTGTGGTCAGGGAAGATCTGCGCTGGAGAATGAGATTAAGACTTATCTCAGGCGCATGGCAAGTGTTAGCATCTTTTGCTTTGACCTTTTGAGGGAAAGCACAAAAGACGGACACTTCAGGACTAATTGTGTCCCTTTTTAAAAATGAGATCCATGTGGTCGGATGAAGGGGTGGGATCGATGAATGACCTCAGGGCCCTTCATTTCTGGATGACTTTGTTGTGGAATACACATTCACACGCACACCATTTCTTTCAGGCTGCACAAAAGCCTGTTTTGTGGCACTTTTATGTTGATGTAGAATTTGATTCCAAGCAGTGAAGTAACTTGCTCAAGTTCACACAACAGTTCCATGGCAGGAGATGGGCCAGAATCCAGTTCTTTGGATTCCTAGATACACAGTGTTGGAGTGTAAGGGGGGTATCAGAGTTTGGGGGCACCAACATAAGAGGTCCCAAAGGTGGATGGTAAGGCCAGGACCCTAGGATAAACCAGGCACACCTGGTTCTAAATGTGGTTGCACCATGTGTGAACTATGCGATCTCGGGGCAAACTCATGAATTCATCTCTCAGACTTGCTGTTTCTTACCTATAAGACTGGGATAGCGATATCAGTAGTCCTACTGATTTTTAACGTCACAAGTAGAGAAGGACCCCCAATTAGTGAGGCTATGAAAACGCTTGTGAGCCGTAAAGTGGGGTGCAGATGTCTAGGTGCCAAAATTGGAGGAATTTTATCTCTTCAAATGGAGCGGCATCTGTCTGTAGGCATTTTGCAGCAAGGGGAAAGAGAAAAGGGCAATGAAGACCAGGTACTTTCAGGACCTCGTGTCTGTTAAAGCTCTTTGGCTGTAAGTAACAGAATCCAAGTCAGAGCCAAAAGGCAGTGGCTAGGGAAATGTGGGGTACCTCAGGATATGTGTTCAGTGACATTTGAGGTTTAAATTGGCAGAGGCTAAAGTAAGTTTGGAAGAAGGGTTGATGGATCAGTGTCTGACTTCCTGGGTGCCCATAATTCCACACTCCTCTCAATAGTGCTCTCAAGAGTTGCCTTTTTTATTTTGTCTCCAGAGTGGGATCAGAAATGGTTTTATTCTCATGTTTATCTAGGAAATAAGCATGAGATGAATTGTTTAATAATTCCTTTCAGCCTTAATGCCCTTTTATAGAATAGTGTACCAAGCCAGGAATCTTTTCTGTGGAACATATTCCTCCTGTTCGTCTCTGTCACGTGATGGAACGTCTCCAGTGGGTATAAGCTCCCTGTTCCTTGTAAAGAACTGTTGACCCTCAGTGAGCCTAAGTTCCCTTCATGGGATTGCCTGGCTCCTTCACTGTTAAATAGCTCATCTCCTTAACTGACCGATCTGGACCTCTACTTCTGAAATTCTGCCTCTAGGTGGACATGTGTGAATTTTGGAGTCTTTTTTGTTGTTGTTGTTCCTGAATGAACTGCTGAACCCTGAGAGGGTCAACACCCCAACTGTCTGCTTGGACAGTTTTTAGTAATCAGAATGTCTAAGAACTTCATCCTGTGAGTGAATTGTCCTGGTTGAAAGAATAACTGAGCATAGACATGTTTAGCACTTCAAAACTCAAAGAAACCCCCAGTCTCTTGAAGAGTGTGGTCCGGCCCTGAACTTGAGTGATTCAAATTTCCCAGAGTCCTTATGCTCCAAAGCGAAGCATCCATCTCTAGAGTCAAAACTGCCCCAAATTTGGTGAAGGGGTCTTGTTTTCTGAAGACGGTGCCTTATGTCCTGCAGAGGAGGCTGTAGGATGGGAAACTTTTTCTCAGATGAAGCTGACTGCTGTGCATTTCTTTCCTTCTTTGGAATCTCCATGAAGCTATTCCTGTTGGGAGCTGGGCTGTACAGCATTCTGGTGGTTCCATGGTGTGGGTGGCAGCGTCTTCGCTGATGTTTGCTCTTTAACAATTTATGCTGAAATGAACACGTTTGGATTTCATTGCTGCTGTCGTTTCCTATCGTCCATCTTGGAAGGAAACAAAACTCTGGATGTGTGTTCTGAGAGTGGAGCCAAAGATCTCATCCCCTCTATGCTGACGAAGTGAGAGACATGGCTGGGTGGGCCCGAGAGACAGTGGTGTACATGAATATATGAGGCCTTTGAGGGGCTCTTTAGGGATGATTGATCTAATATAGGAATTTATACATAAAACTCTCCAGGAGGCTGGCAATATGTTTATGCAGTGGCCTTTAAGATAATCAGATTTACCCCAGCCCTTATCTCTTGCTGGCTGTTCAAGTGAGCCCCAAACAGAGGCAGATGTTAGTTCTAGTTCAGTCTGTTTGTGTCCAGTCACACCTTGAGGTTTTTCAGAAGTTTTCTGGGGGTCTTCCTCGGGCAGGGCAAGTGTGTGTTATGGGTGGCAAGCAGCCTGGGGTTTGGATCCCATCTCCCATCTTTATCTAGAGATATCCTGGGGTTGATTTTGTTTTATTTTAATCTGTGTTAAATAGAGAGTTCCAGATCTCTTATTTTGGAAGACTCTCCTGTCAGGTTTGAAGACACAGAAGCAGACTGGCTTACTTAGCAAAGAAGGAATTTAGTAAAGAGAAATGAGGGGACACAGAGAGGGAAAAGGGAAGATGGACAGGCAGGCTGCAGGGAGCCAGGACCTGGGCAGCTCTGGATCTAGCTAGCAGTAATCAATGGACCCACTTCACAGGGCTTCAGTGGGTTGGGGTGTTTGAAAGTGATTTTGTAATTTGTGTTCAAATTTCCAGGAGCAATAATCTGATTAGATTACATTAGATTAGAGTAGATTACATTAGATTAGAAGCATGACTGGGATTGGTAACTAGGCTGACTCTTAAACATTTTTAAAAATTAAGGTAACATATGCATAGCAGTGATGAGACTACACTGGCAGTTTCTGAAAGAAGAAGGACCTTGAGATGCAGGGAAAATGGTCAAGTAGAACTATTTTGTGTGTGCGTGCTCATCTTCTGGCAGGAAGCAATTAAGTCTCGGCCACCCTTCCTCATCCCACCCCTCTGGGGTGACCCGCCACCTGTCTGCTGGCGGGTTGCAGCAGGCCTCTCCGTGGCTTGGATCAGGCATCCACACTATGCCCGGGGATAGTGACAATACCTTGACTGACATTCCAACCCAGCCAGTGTGGCAGGAGTAGTTCGCTAATGGAGGTTGAGATGATATGGCCAAAGGATGTGACTATGGATGTTGGGTGAGGACAGACAACCACTAGGATGACAATAGAGATGTCATGGCAAAAGAAGCTTACAGACCACTGGTCTAAGTATTGATGCTAGAGGTTCTCTGCAAACCGATGGTCTTAGCCAGTGGTTCTTAAAATGTGGCCTCTGGACCAGCAGCATCAGCAGCACCTGGGAACTTGTTATAAATGCAACTTCTCAGGCTTCACCCAGACCTGTGGAGTCAGAAACTCTGGGAGTGGGAGCAGCACTCTGTTTTAGTAAGCCTCCATGTAGTTCTGATACACGCTGAGGTTTGGAAATCATTACTGTAGTCAAAAGCTCACATTGTTAGGAGAATGTTCAGAAACTCCTTTACTCCTCCACTTCCAACATTTGCTTTTTCTTAATCCCACCCCATCCCCCAGTCAACACACCCGTTCCGTATCTCGGCGTCACAAAAGCGCTGAAACTCTTCTTCGGAGTGTAATGCTCTCCCTCACCTCGCGTGCACTTACAGGGTCAGTTCTCCCTCAGGATTTCCATAGTAAGTAAGCTTACCTCATTGGCCCCAGAACTATCCCGTTATCTGGGGCCGAGGAAATAATGTCATATCCCAGTTTCTGAAGAATTCTACTTTTCTTGGTAAAGAGAGATATCAACATAGGCTTGGGAATTGAGAGGTGTTTAGGAGTTACTTGGACAGGACTAGCTCAGAGAGAACCATCAGCACACCAGGCTAAGTGTGCGCTTCCCTGCTGAACTTCTGAGAACTTTAATAGGCTAGAGAGAATTGAGAATCTCCAGAAAGGCAACGCAGTATGTGAGGTTCCCCAAAGGCACTACTGACCCAGGGGACACATTCTAGGAAGGTATTCTGACTTAGTGTCCCCTAGACATCAGCTATGACCCCATCCTAAATTCTTTGTTCTGTGGAGGGTGCTGAGAATTTTTCTGCAGGTCATGTTTCTGAAATATTTAACGGTGTCAGTGAGATTTGACATAAGGGTAGAAATTAAGTCATCCATCATAAATGTGTAGTTCTTACACTGCAAATTAATGAACGAGTTCACTGACCTGAGAGTCAAGAAATGTGGGTTCACGTTTTGGGCTGTGCCTCAGTTTCACCCAAATGGGGGGTGGGGTCGTAGATGAGGCTGTCAGAGAACATCTCGAGGGCTCTGTGCAGTTCTAATCCTGCAGGAATGTTAAAATTCCGAAGGAAGCCATCATATTTTATGGCATTTCAATTGCAGCAATTTATCTTAAACATTCAACTCTCCTTTTTATAACCATTACTATTTGACATTTGGAGTGCTTTTGAACATTCCAATACCATCTTAGCATCTTTTTAGCTCCAAAGCTAAAAGACATCTGTGGATGTCTTTAATTGCCTGCTTTTATTTAGAGCAAAATAAAGTAAAATTGAAATAAATGTCTCTGACCCAAGGACCCCAGAGACTGAATCACCTGAGGCTGTTTTTTCTATAGTAAATTTCAGCCTGATCAGGAAGTGGCACTGTGGATGGAACGTCGAACTGGGATGCGGAGAACCCGGGTTCGAAGTCCCAATGTCGCCAGCTTGAGCACAGGCTCACTGGCTTGAGCGCGGGCTTGTCAGCTTGAGCACGGGGTTGCTGGCTTGAGCATGGGATTATAGACATAGCCCCATGATCACTGGCTTGAATCCAGAGGTCACTGGCTTGAGTAAGGGGTCACTTGTTATGCTGTTGCCCCAGGTCAAGGCACATATGAGCAAGTAATCAATGAACAACTAAGGTGCCGCAATGAAGAATTGATGCTTCTCATATCTCTCCGTTCCTGTCTGCCTGTCCCTCTCTTGTCTTTCTCTATTTCTCTGTCACAAAACATAAAAATAAATAAAAAATTCAATAAGTCAGATCATGCCCCTGCTCTGTGTGGCCACCTTGATTCCAGTAGGGTTCTGTAGCCTTCGTTAGGTCAGTTAGTTACATCTGGGAGAAAGGAGGGATGCAAAGAGGGAAAGAAGGAAAGAGATTAAACAGAGAAAGAGAAAGAGAGAGAGAGAGAGAGAAAAAGAGAGAGATTTTCTCACAATCCCATAAGCCACCCCAAATGCTCACCTTACACATGGGAGTATGAATACATTTTATAACCCACATATATCTGGGGTCATTTGTGACCCTGTCTTACATGCTGTCTCCTTTTTATCTGAAAACATAATTGAAAAAGCAAAGCAAAGCTTCATTTGAATTCTTGAGACAATGACAAAGGGAATAAATTCCAGTTTCTGTTTCTCTCAGTCTCTTTCATACTTCAGAATGACCCCTTACAGAACTGTCTTTCCCATTTTTTTGCACTGCCCCAAATGTTTCTTGATACATAGCCTAGGAAGTTCTGCTGTTTTCCCACTTCTTTTCCTGCTTTTTTATTTTAAAAACTATAATAAGCCTGTCTTGTTAGCATCATTCAGAATCTGCCTGTTCTATTTAGGGTTCTCTAGAGAAACAATGAGATATATGTACCCTATTGGTTCTGTCTATATGGGAGAATCAAGGTAGGTAGATAGATAGATAGATAGATAGATAGATAGATAGATAGATAGATAGAGACTGACTTCTAAGGAACTCTTTCACACAGTAACAGAGACTGAGGAGTTCAAGAACTGCACTTGGCAAGCTGGAGACCCAGGAGAGCTGAGAGTGTAAGTTCCAGTCCTGAAGCAGGCAGGCCTGAGACCCAAGAGCTGATTTTAGCTTGAGTCCAAAGGCCAGAAAAGACCGGTGTCTCACATTAAAACAGATAGAAGGCGTTCCCTCTTATTTTAGGGATGTTCAGCCTTTTTGTTCTATTCAGGCCTTCTGCTGTTTGGATGGGGCCCACCTATATAAGGAGGGCAATCTGCTATACTCAGTCTACCAATTCAAATGTTATTCTCACCCAGAAACACCCTTACAGACTCACCTAGAATGTGTGACCAAATGTCTGGCCAACCCATGGCCCAGTCTAGTTGACATATAAAATCAATCATTATGCTGCCCCATAGACAAAATCTCACAAGCTAGAGCAAGATATTTCCTGCAATGGATGGATATGGGGATGAGACAGGCTTATTTAAAATATCTTTCTCTCATTTTCTTCTCAATGACCTTGCAAGAGCACCGTGACTATTAGAGATGTTCTAAGTAAACTAGCTGTGCATAGTGTAGGATGAGGGCTCAAAAGAAGGAAGCTGTATTGTTCAATTATTCTTGGCTCCTGTCAGGTTTGTATAGATGCTCTTGTGCTGGGCATGAGATAATACACTAAACAAAAGAAAAAGAACAGCAACAAGTCTGCTCTCTAAGACATGCCCCCTCTGGGTGGTTGTGTGGATGAGTGACTGTTAATGCAGCTTAATGCATTCAGTTGGCAAATAACGGATTATCCTGTGCTATGGAGAGTCAGCAACGGACCCCGTGGCTACACGCAGAAATGAGACAAAGCCGTTTCCCTGGAGGAACTCACTTTCTCATAGAAAAAAAGTGTCGTAAACATTTAAAAAAGCAATATGAAAAGTGCTAATTAGAGAGAAATGCGAAGAGTTCCCAGAGCACAGAGGAGGAGTGACAAAATCTACCTGCAACAAAGGAGGAGACTTTGATCTGGGCTTTCAAGGATGATTATGAAGGATAATAATTATTATTATTATTATTATCATTATTCTTTGCTGCCTATGTGTTATTTATTCCCACATCTTTCAAATTTTCAAGTATTAATTTTTTTCTTAATGAGTTTCTCCCCTCCCCCCCGGGAAACAGCATTACCCCCTCTTTACAGATGAAGACACAGAGGCTTGGAGAGGGGAAGTGACTTGCCCAAGTTTACACACCATGGAGGAGTGAGGCCTAGAATTGACTCAAGTTTTTTTCTGATTTCATTCCTCTGGAAAAGGACTGCATAGACATAGAGGTGTGGGGAAGTCTGGGCGCACTTTGAATGTGTTTTAGAATACATGGCCAGGGGTCGCATTGCAGGAAAGTCACTTCCTTTTGGGCTATGGCCACTGTGACCTGGAGAAAGATAATGAAGTGGGGAGAAAAGGCACAGTGGGTGGGTGGGATAGGAGCCAGAGGGGATGGGGGTTGTTTAGGTATAGAGAGTATTGAGGGTCATCAGTCTCTCCTTATGTAGAGGTAGGGCTGGGGGGTCAAGCTTATAACAATATGTCATTAAGAGGGTGGCTCCCCTGGACCTTATTTTAAACCAGCTCTGCCTATTACAAGTGGATGTACTCAACCTCTCTAAACCTCAGTCTCCCCAGATGAAAAGTTTGGATAATGATTATATCCAACTCAAAGGACTGTTGACAGGGGAAACGAAGCAATGCGTGTAAATTGCTTTGCAACATGCTTAACATATAATGATTGCTAAGTAAATGTAATTGTTGTCATTACTGTTATTTACTTTCTTGGCAGGGTTTAGACCCATTTTTCTAGTGTGCCTAACCTAAGGAACGTATATGTCATCATGTATTCTTGCCAGGTTTTGTGTGTCTCTGTAATCATACGCTGTGGCTACAGCTGTGCTTTGCAGGGGCCCCTAGTGACCCATGTCAGGCTGCTGGTCTCACAGCCTGTTTGTGTTTGTTTTGCTGTCACAGAAGGCCTGCCTCTGCTACATGATTATTTCTGCAACTCATCTGCAAGACTGATTACAGCAAATCCACGTTCACCCATGTCTCTAAGCGGATGGAGGCAAATGCAGTTGCCATGATCGTGTGCAACTTTTCACCTGTGGGTGGGGCTGAAGTTGTTGAGGGGACTTCAGCAGTAGGGCAGTACCATTGTCTGGAGGGCATCAACTAGACTGCATTTGCCATGTGCTCAGGATCGTGCCCAGTGCTGCTCCCATGGACCTGCTGGCAAATCTTGATATGGCCGCTTACTGTGTGCTCTTCCGTGGTATTCTTAAATTCTCCAAACTCAGTTTCCCTGCCTATAAAACATAGATAATAGTCTATATCTTATAGGGATGTTGTGAGTATTCAGATAAGATAATGTGACTAGGCAATCCAGCATCTACTTGAGTTTTAATAAAGGGAAGCACTTAAAGTTAGTCAGCACATTCACCCACTAGACTTTAAATTCCAAAGGCACCGGACTTGTTAATCATTGTATCCTCAGTGTCTATAACATGGCAGGCACATATGTGTGTGTTTGTTGAGTGAATAATCAACCAAGTAAATTCGGTATTATTTCTCCCCATTTTGCAAATAAGAACACTGAAATTCAAAGAGACGAAGTAGATTATCCAAGGTTACATACACAGTTACCAAGGGATTTGAACTTGGCTTTTAGCAGACGCCAAGGACTATGTTATTTTCTCTGAAACTTGAGTCTTGGTTCTGCCAGATTTCAGTGAAAATCAGAGTTTAGTGTCTTAATCTCCTTAACTCTGCTTCCTTGAATGGAGAAGCATTTTCTGAATATTTATCATGAACCAGGGACCATGCTAGGTATTTTACAAACGTAACTTCATTTAACTTGCAAAATCACTTTTTGAAGTCAATATGGATGTTCCTGGTAGCCATTTGTGGAAACTGAGGGACAAATTAGTTACCTAATGTCACAAAGCAAGTGAGCAGCAGAGTCAGAATCCCAACACCAGCTTCTTGAGCGCCAGGATGATTTTTAAACTCTTCTGCCATCTTATTTTCATTACCTAGAGTTCTGGGCTCAACATGCGTAAAAACTTTAAGGTGCAGGATTTCTAGCAGACCTGTTGTAAGAGCTCAGGCCGACAAACCCTGGGAAGGCAGATGATGAATCAGAATCAACATATACGTGAAAACTTCCTGGAGATGCAGTGGTTTCTCCCCCCCTCAGTCCCACCAGGATGCGGTTTATCTCCCTTTACATGCTGGGTGATGCATATGTCCTGAGGCAGAATTATTTATTTAAACCATCAGGTGCACAGATCAAATTCTGGTTACGAACAAAAGTACACCATATACGTATTTCTATAGGAAAACAAGAAAGTTAAAACCTTGATCAACAATTCATGCTGACCTTCACCATTGCTAGTGAGGATTCCCAAGTAGAATGTGAGGGTTTCCTGGGTAGGATGAAGTCCTCACAGAGCACTCAGAGGTGTGGCAAAGCCCATAATCCAGGGTACCCAGACTGCTCTGTGCTGAGGAGTCAGAAAGATAACTACCAGACATTGATTTACTCTTCTTGCTTATTAAAAGAACTTCAGTTCTGTTCAGGGTAGATAGGTACTCAACTTCAACTCTTAAATTTCCCAGATTCCCTTGAGGCAGGGAGTAGCCATATGACACAGATACGGCCATGGAAGTGAAAACATTTGCTGGGCGAAGCTTCCAGGAAAGTTTCTGCTTTCATGATGAAAGAGAACAGATATCCC
The DNA here is from genome assembly GCA_037038555.1 of Rhynchonycteris naso. NCBI lineage: Eukaryota > Metazoa > Chordata > Mammalia > Chiroptera > Emballonuridae > Rhynchonycteris > Rhynchonycteris naso. The sequence continues at coordinate 186,056,699 of CM073000.1, read as the reverse complement.
TTAACTCCATGACTGTTAATACTACTACATGCACATACATACACACGCATGCACACACCTGCACATTTCCGGCTTCACGTTATGTATCTGGTGGATAAGATGTCTGGAAACAGAGTGGACCATGAGGAAAAAGCTAAGACAATCATAGAGATCCTGGCCTGACACCATCTGACCACCAAATCAATGTCAGCAGCCTTCTTGTTATATGAAGGAGGGACCTGTTTGTTAGCTGGTAGCTCTATGACTGTAGCCGAGAGCATTCCCAAATGAATTCCATGGATTGCGGAGGCACGTCTAATAAGGCCTATCACGTACAAGAGCTTTCTGCCTGATTTTCGTAGTGTATTACTTGAGTGTGTTTCATAGTGGGGGGACTAGGGAACCTGGTCCTCAGGTCCTAAGCTTGTCTAACAACAGCTCCAATAACGGGTTAATATCCAAAATATATAAAGAACTGACAAAGCCCAGCAGCAAATAATCCAATTAAAAATGGGGAGAGGACCTGAACAGACACTTCTCCCAAGAAGACATAAAAATGACCATCAGATATATGAAAAGATGCTCATCTTCATTAGCTATTAGAGAAATGCAAATCAAAACTACCCTGAGATACCACCTCATGCCTATAGATTGGCTATTATCAACAAGACAGGTAATTACAGTGTGAGCAAAGGAAACAGAGTTTATTCTTGCATTATTATTAAGGTAACCAGACGTCCCACTTTTGGTGGGACAGTCCCGATTTTTAATAATTTGTCCCGTGTCCTGCGGCGTTTTAAAAAAGTCCCGATTTAAAATATATATATTACAATACTATTTTTGCATTTTATGAAAAATTTTTTTTGCTCCATATAGACCAAATTTTTAATCAAGACGCTCCCCATCAATGATGTCCCGCTTTACCAATTTTAAAATCTGGTCACCTTAATTATTATCCATTAATTATTCTATTATTTTTCACACAAACCGCTGTAAGCCCACTTTTGCCACACCCTGTACAGTGTGTCCGTAAAGTCATGGTGTACTTTTGACCTGTCACAGGTCAAAAGTGCACCTTGACTTTACGGACACACCGTTATTTGGTGGCCCTGACAGGGCTTTCAAATGATCCAAAACTCTTGGCGCAGATGTGCCAGGTCTAGTTAAGAGCCTGGGGTGGAACAGGCTCATGTCATCATTTGCTACCCCTTTAAAGCAATTTCTCTCTAACTACCACATTGGTTCCCACTGGTTTAGGTAGCTCTACGACCCTCACTCCCAACGCTGAGAAAGGATGGCTATGTGAGCAAGGGGTGATCTCCAAAAATCCAAGATGTCTTCCTGGGTTACGTTGATGGCTCCACCCCAGGGACCTTCGGCTTCATTTACGCCTGCACTGCATCGCGCTCCTTGGTCTCTGGATCTATCACACTCAGAGTTCAAATAAAAACCCAGTGCCTTCCCCCTGGCTATGCACATCTCTTAAAAGGGTGGTAAATATCTCTGAGTTTCCCATCCACATGAGACGTGGTCGGTGTCCTCCTTCACATGACCACTCTATGCCCCGCTGACCTCAGAGCTCCCTGATGTACAATGCGGGGAGGAAGGGAGCCTGGCTCTCTTCTTAAACTGAAATTCATTAAAAGACAAAGAAATAACATAAAACTTTTATTTTTTTTAATTTTATTTAGAAAATTAAACTTAAAGGGGTGATACTGATCAATAAGAGTACACAGGCTTCAGGTAAACATTTCTATAGCCTTTGAACTGTGGATTAGGTTGTGTACCCATCACCCAAGGTCAGATCCTTTTCTGTCACTGTTTATCTGTCCCTCTTTACTCCCCTCCCCCCATTGCACATCCCCTTCCCCTTGGTAACCACTTCACTTTTATCTATGTCCGTAAGTCTCAGTTTTATATCCCACCTATGTGTGAAGTCATATAGTTCTTAGCCTTTTCTGCTTTCTTTTTTAAAAATATTTTTAATTAATTAATTTTTTTTTTAAAATAGAGACAGAGAGAGAGTCAGAGAGAGGGATAAATAGGGACACACAGACAGGAACGGAGAGAGATGAGAAGCATCAATCATCACTTTTTTGTTGTGACATCTTAGTTGTTCATTGATTGCTTTCTCACATGTGCCTTGACCGTGGGCCTTCAGCAGACCGAGCAACCCCTTGCTCAAGCCAGTGACCTTGGGTTCTTCCTGGTGAGCTTTGCTTAAACCAGATGAGCCCGCGCTCAAGCTGGCAACCTCGGGGTCTCGAACCTGGGTCCTCCACATCCCAGTCCAATGCTCTATCCACTGAGCCACTCACTGCCTGGTCAGGCTCTGCTTTCTTGTTTCACTCAGTATAATGTTCTCAAGGTTTACCCATGTTGTTGTAAATGTCACTATGTCATCATTTCTTATGGCTGGGTAGTATTCCATTGTATATATGTAACACATCTTTTTTATCCAATCCTCTATTGTGGGACACTTTGGTGGTTTCCATGTCTTGGCCACTGTAAACAATGCTGCAATGAACATGAGGCTGCATGTGTCTTTATATACCAATGTTTTCAAGTTTTGAGTGTATATACCCAGGAGAGGGATTGCTGGGTCACATGGTAATTCTTTTCTTGATTTTTTTTAGGAACCACCATACATTCTTCCATAATGGTTGCACTAATTTGCATTCCCACCAGCAGTGAATGAGGGTTCCTTTTTCTCCACAGCCTCTCAGCGTAAATGAAGCCGAAGGTCCCTGCGGTGGAGCCATCAACGTAACCCAGGAAGACATCGTGGATTTTTGGAGGTCACCCCTTGCTCACATCGCCATCCTTTCTCAGCGTTGGGAGTGAGGGTCGTAGAGCTACCTAAACCAGTGGGAACCAATGTGGTAATTAGAGAGAAATTGCTTTAAAGGGGTAGCAAATGATGACATGAGCCTGTTCCACCCCCGGCTCTTAACTAGACCTGGCACATCTGCGCCAAGAGTTTTGGATCATTTGGAAGCCCTGTCAGGGCCACCAAATAACGGTGCATCCTTAAAGTCATGGTGCACTTTTGACCTATAACCTGTCAAAAGTACACCATGACTTTACAGACACACTGTACAGGGTGTAGCAAAAGTGGGCTTACAGCGGTTTGTGTGAAAAATAATAGAATAATTAATGGATAATAATGCAAGAGTAAACTCTGTTTCCTCTGCTCACACTGTAACCCCACCCCCACCCCCCACCCTGTACAGTTGTCTGGGTGGGTGTGCACGGTATAAATCAGAAGCGCCATTTCATAAAGTGACCACAGGCAACAGCCCCATGGGGAGGGCCCAGGCATGTCTCTGATGCTCCTCTCAGCATCTCTGGCACCTACCCCTATTGATCTTGCCTTATGTGCTTTTGTCCTTGTCCCCACTCCTATTAATTTATCGTTCGGTTATAATTTTTTTTTCGCGTCCTTACTCTGTTCCGGACACTTTGTGAGGGACTGAGAGAGCAGTGGGGAAAACCAGCAGACCTGGCCTGTTCTTGTAACACCTGCGTCTAATGGGGAAGATACATATTAAATAAACATAAAAATAAACGTAAATTTGCAAACATGATTGGTATGGAAAGGGGAGGTATTTGATACCAGGAAAATTAAAGATTTAGGGTCTGAAAAGTCAGGGAACACTTGAACTGAAGTCTGAAGGACACATAGAAGTGACTGGGACAGAGAAGGAAAAGCATTCTCGGCTGCGGGAACAGCACCTTCAAAGCTCGTGGCGGGAGGAAGGCGGCTAGTATCAGACTGAAAGAAAGCCAGTGTGGCTAGCATGACGAGGGGGTGGCAGTGGTCATGCTCAAACTGTGAACCTAATTCAGCCGTTTGGTTTTAAACACCCATTTGGACACACTTATGTGTCCTCTGCCCTGTTTAAGCCTCAACTTTGCCTCCATTAGCTCACCTTCATCCAAGCCTGCATCACCTAGCTTGACCAAGCCACCCTGGAGGGACGGTGAAGCCTCACTCCCCTGTCCTGAGATTCATAGGACGAGAAACTCAGAGGCAGCCACAGCCCTGCTCTGTCCAGCTTCCAAATGGCCCTGGACTCTCGAAGCTAACCGTGCTTCCTCCAGATGGGACCAGATGATCTGTCCTGATAGTCTCCATTTGCCATCTCAAGTAAAACAATGAGATGTTATAAAAATAAGCCTGGCTTTTCCACTCTTTTTCCTCAACTTAGCATGTGGACCTCAAATTATTGTTATTGCCAGTCCTTTCAGAAAACGGACCTGGGGAGAAAGAGCACACGAGCTCATTGTTACAAAATCTGAAGGGTGGTAGGCGGGGGAAAGCGCTGTGTTGGCTCCATGCTCTTGGCGTGGTGGTCAGGTACATGGGCTGTGGAAAGCCGGGTGCTCCTCCCTGCTGGGCCACCTTTTATCCACGCGACTCTGGGCCGAGTATGCTTCTGCTCTAAGTCTGTTTCCTCAACTCTTAAAAAAAAAAAAAGACAATTATACTTAGAGTCAAGAGGTGTTGAATGAACATGAAGTCAAATAGTACATAAAGCACTTAGGACTCATGACAAGTTGTCAATAAATAGCTGTCATTACTTTATTATTATTGCCAGATATAAGGAGGAGAAAGGCAGACCTTTGCTTCTCAGAGAAGAAAACTTTTTTAAATGGTTAGAGCTTATAAAAGATGACCGAACAACCTTTGAGTTCGTCAGTATTCCAGACTTCAGATATTAGCCTATCAGCAGGGATGACCCTCTGTCGGGGGAGTTGTAGAGGAGAGCCCCACTTTGGGGCTCCTCTTTGAGGGGTGGCAAAGGAAGGATGTTTTATTAAGTCGTCAAGGAAACTCCTTAGTTACCTGATAGACTGAAGTTGTGCTACTCTCCCAAGAGCTTACCTCCACTCTAATCGTTAGAAGTAGTTTGGTGTCTTTACTTCCATCCATCCATCCATCCATCCATCCATCCATCCATCCATCCATCCATCCATCCACCCATCCATCCACCCATCCATCCACCCATCCATCTTTCCTTCCTTCTATCCTTCTACCCATTCTATCTTATTTATGGGATAAACCTGAAAGTTCCAGAAAATAGCATTTTCTGAGTTGGGGGAGATCCTCTGAGTCTTTCTCTGGTGGAATTTTGAACCACTGCTGATGCCGACCATGCCTGATGAAGAAGCCATCTCTTCCTATCCCTTCAATCTACCCCGATCAGCATCTTACTGTCATGAGAGAACCTGAGCTCTTTGGGCGAATAGGTATGGCTTTGAATCCCTCTTAGCTAGCTGTGTGACCTGGAGCAAGTTGTTTACCCTCTCTGAGTCTTGTTTCCTTATTTATCAGAAAATAATACTCATACATGAGTGGTGTGGTTTGGGGGAGGTTTAGATATGATAGCTTTACAGAACCACAACCCCTGACACAGAGTTAAGATGCAGGAATTGGAAACTATAACAGTGACACAATAATAATAACAGCTCTTATAGTTACTACAAGTTATTCAATATATTTTTTAAATTAGGAGAAACAGTTCCGTTTGAAGCAGTCATTCACAAAAGGAGGTTATCCTGCAATTGGAAAGGGAACCCCATAGTGGGATGAGAAAAATGTGATCTGCAGGAGTTCTGTGTGTGTGTGCGTGCATGTGTGTGTTATAAGACTGACAGCTCTATAAAGAAGTTACAAGAGTAGCTAGGTACCAGGGAAGGGCCTGATCACAAAGCCGGGTGTGAGCAAGAATTAGGCTTTCCTTCTGTGCTACAGGAACGCTGAACCCTCTGGGGCTGGCTTTCATTTGTAATCTTAGTCACTCAGTGGAGCTGCAGACAGCCAGCCTGTATTGATTGGGATCCCTGCAGGGGAGCTCAGGCACCACTGGCACCCGAGGACCACAGTTTTACCTGTTAGTTGCCCCTCTCCACAGTGTGTGTGTGTGCTCATGCACACGCATGCACGGATGTGCAGGACCGACAATTCTAGGTCCTTGTGGGACCTGGTGATGAGAACTGCTGAACTCTCGCCAGAGAAGAACTCTGTCCAGACATGGCTTCTAGTCCTCATGTCCCTGGGAGAACCCCAACCCTATTAAACGCCTGCCTGAGGGTGCTCAGTGCTCCAGGAAATTTACTGTTTGTTGCGGTCTATACCTGGCAATAGCGCCCTGACCTCCTTTTCTTAGACCATTCACTGAAAAAGTCTTACAATTGTGAATATTTTCTCCTTACAACTCAAGTGTTTTTTCTCAAGGACCTGAGAGCCTTTTATTTGAAATGAACTCATCAGGAAGGACTGGCTGGCTCCCTCCCAGTCGCTGTGGGAGGTTAGAAGCGTCACTTTGGTAACTGCTAGCTAGCAGACGCAGTGGGCTAATCACATTTACCCCGACCAACCCTTTGTCAGTTTTCTTTCTGTGACTCAGCTCAGCCCTGCTCTCCCCCTCCCTCATCTCCCTTCAAATGCCCAAATCACCTCTGCAGAAATTGGGACAGACGGAGTTCAGCTCTTTCCCCTGCTGTCAGTCGTTACTGAATAAACTACTTTCATTGCTTTAACCAGTGCCTGGTCATGTCTGTCTTTGACGGTGGAGAGGTGGATGTATTTGCAGAGCAGGTGGATGTATTTCTTCAGTGTCTGTCACTGGCTAGGGGTCAAGGATGTTTCACTTCTTCCTTTTCTTCTTCCCAAACAAGAGGCTGCTCCAGGCCATGGTTTTAGTGCCTACATAGTAAGACCATGGGCATAAAGTGAGGATAATAATAATAATACCTGCCTAATGAAGGTGGCTTAAGGATTAATTAAGTTAAAGGAGTTAATTGACCTGGATTAACAGAGCATTTCAGACCCCCCACCCTCCCCTGGGATGTGCTATGAATTCCAGGGATTACCTAAAAAACCTCACGACTCTCAGGCCACAGACTCTTTCCTTTGGGGACATCAGGGAATTTCCAAGGTGACGCTGTGAGAAAAGGTGTGGTTCCCAAGCACTTACATATATGCCAGGTATCGAACAAGGGAGTCCACAATCTTTATTTCAGCCGTCTGCCAACAGAACTTCAGTTTGTAAAGTCGGGCGGGGGGAAACAGATTGGAAGGTTGGCCACATGAATATATCCTTTCCTCTCCTTAAACCTCATCGGTGATGTGGCGAAAGAAAGGGAGGGAGGGAAGGAGGGAGGGAGGGGAGGAGGGAGGGAAGAAAGAAAGCAGGAATAAAGGAAAGGAGGGAGGAAGGGAGGGAGGGAGGAAGGGCAGTATTATCTATAAAGACAAAAGCCCAAGAGAGGAGAGATTTAGATGGATTCTGGAAGGTGGAAAACAGATGAAGAGGTGATGAGTGACACCACACTGTAGAGATGGCCGCAATCAGGGCATTTTAAGGCACAGGGGACTGTGGCAGGTGGGGATGACTTGGGACTCAGAAACTGCTCATGGAGCTTTTGAGTCTCTGCATACCTTGCCTTTCCCCTGACGTAGTCAGGCAGCTATGTCTCCTTCCACCCCTGACTGCACCACACAGAAGTGGGATTTCCATGCTAATGAAAGGAAAGGCACCCTGGCCAGCACACAGAGGTCAACGGTTCCTTTTCAGATTAGGGCACATACCGGGACAAATCAATGTTTCTCTCTCTCTCTCTCCCTTTCCTTAAACCTCATTGAAGAGCTCCCTTCCTCTCTCAAAAAATCAACAAATGACTGAAAAGAAAAGAAAGGCTCAGCACTCCGAGGGCAGACAGTTGAGAAGAAGGATAGGTAAACACTGGGACTTTGCAGCTCCTCCTCTCCTCATCCAAATGCTGGGAGGCTTCTCATCTGGAGGAACTGACCCATCCATGAGGGTAAACGTGAGGATACTGAAATACAGTGGTTCTTAAACCTAGGACGACTCTTTGCTTCATTGCTGGACAAGGAATTCCATCAGTCAACACCCTACCCCATGCGCGTGGAACTCATAAGGGGCTTCCTAGAGTCCTGCTTCCTAATCTGACCACCACACAAGACCCAAACAAACAAGCATCAAGGAGAGAACAGGAGACATCTGCATTATTTAAATATACAGAGGTAAACATTGGAAGCATCAGCGAAAGCAGTGCGGGAGCAGGAGTCAGAAGTGGGGGAGGTAGAAGGGAGCAGGAGTCAGAAGTGGGGGAGGTAGAATCTGCTGATGTTCAGTATAAGACCTTCAGCACTTTCTGAAAAAGAAAAGTGTAGATTACTTTGGCAAATATAAAACTGAATTTTAAAGCAATACTTTCACAAGAAAGGAATGCTTCCCATTGAACTGATGAGAAGACTAAGTCTCAGAAAGGTTGGGTGACTTGCCCAATTTCTCATAGCAAGTAGATCATAGAGCCAGATTTAAACCCACAAGGGTCTGTCTTAAAACTTCAGGATGCGCCTACGCCTTGAGCGCTTCCTAGCTGGCTAGGTAAAATCCATTCAAGAAAATCAGCGCCAGATAGTATTTCTTTTATGAACCTCCTGGGAGCCCAGTTAGAGTAAGTTGGGTGTGCAGTAAGCTCTTCAAGCCGCTCATTAAGGGAATGAGACTGGGGACCCTGTGTGGATCCAGCTACTTGCCGAGTGATTCCAGGCACCATCTTCTTGGGGTCATGGGTGCTATCGCTGAAACTCAGTGTGATGGCCCTCAAGGACTGTGGAAGACAGCAAGAAAAAAAACCAGGATGGCTTGTGGCTGCATTATTGATGTCTGACTGTGTTGGGAACTGGGGAGTTTGGAAACATGTTTTTGAGGTTTTTAAAAATATCTTCTTCCCTTTAAAAAAATAAATAAATAAAGCAGTGCTCAAAATTCAAGTCTTTGTGGGGCTGTTGTTTCCAGTGTTCGCGGGGGTTTTCGCAGTTTGGGCAGCCCCGAGAAATGGCAACCTCTTGTTTTCTGTGCTGATGTTAAAGGCAGTAAGTAGCACAGGGCGGCTGAAAGTTTAATCTCGATGTTTATGGAGACTGATGGGTTAGAAGAGGGAAAGAGTTTAGGAAAAACATCCTGTGTCCTAGTTTTTCGGAGTCTGACAACCCAAACACAATTGGGGCTGAGATTAGGGAATTCAAGGGTGGGAGACTGTTGTTATCTCTCTCTCTCTAATGGAAAGAATCCTTGTCCAGGTCAACTTGGAATTCCAGCTCTGTTCATCAAAGGCCATTTTCTCCCAGAAGCCTCCTCTGACTGCAGACCTTCCCCACCATGAGAGAGGTTAGGTGTCCCATCCACAGTGTGGGTCCAATGGAAGCCCCCTCTACCTTCCCTATGTCAGCACGAACCAGGCGGAAGTAGAATCAGCTTATGTCTCCACCTTTCTACCTGATTGTAAGCTCTGTGATGTTAGGGACCGCACCCATCTTGTGCAGGAATACTTGGCATATTACCCGACCCAGAGCAGCCTTAAGAACTCCTTCCTGATTGGTCCAAGAAATGGTATGGCGGAATGCAACAGAACATTCTTGCCAAGTGTCTCTTTATTTTTCTGAGTGGTATGGTCTACCCTCCCATTATAGTAAAATAGCTGAAATGGGACATTCATGCTTACTGTAATTTTGGTATTGTTGTTAAAAACAGTCCTAGACAATGTGTGGCTTGTGCATAAACGTGGGGAGAGCGCATGCGTATATTAGGATGATGACGATGATCCCAGCCTGGAGAAGCATCGTCACTCCCTCAGCCATGGCCATGGAACGCTTCATCAGACTGGACTCGTGTGTGTGTGTGTGTGTGTGTGTGTGTGTGTGTGTGTTCATTCTTTCTTCTTTCCCAGCCTTAGAAACCATGAATTCAGGAGCCCTGGGCTTTTCCCTTACATGCCAACAAGGTGCCCAGTGAGTCTGCACTTAGGCAGAGTGCAGTGCTGCAGAGAACACGGAAGCCAGAAATACATGAGGCTGCAAGGTCTTCTTCCCCTCTCCCCAGGACCCAGGCTCCATCTCGGAGGAATCAGGAGGAGAGAAAGGAAATTGCAAAGTCCACATTATTCAAAAGACATTAGTTTCCTCTAGAAATTACTTGCATTATTGAACAGGACTAAGCTTAATGGATTTGGACCAACCCCCTCACCCCAGGAGAGGGAGGTGTTCCTGCTGTGAGACTAGTTAGACAAGATACAGGTGCACTTTTCTTTGTACATTTCAGTGTAGCACAAACATATTTGCAACCCACATACAAGTTTTAAGAGCTACTGCTGAGCTTTCTCTTTGGCTTAAGTCAGTCTGGTGCCAAAGAGGGGTGCTCAGTTATTGGTGGGCTAGGAAGACCCCTTGGGTCTCTGCCATGAGTAGTGAGGCTGGACAAACAATGAGTGATGGACAGCTCCATCTTCCCCTGTAGTAATGTGACCCTTGCTATCCCAGCCAGAGCCATAGCACTGTTCTTCAGTTAGAGGGAAGTTTAAAGATTATCTAATCCAATTTCTTCACCTCACTGGGGGCAGGGGGACAAAGCTATCGGTGGCACGGTGTTTTGCCCGCTGGCCACAAAATTGTCAGTGCCAGAGATGGGGCCAGAACTCATGCATCCTAATTTTTGGTGTTCTCTGCTAGTCTGCACTGCAGTCCTCAAGCTTCTTCGTACATAAAAGATCACACCCAAGCTAAAAACCATCTGGTCTACACGATTGAAGCATGTGCCACTGACAGACAGGAGGCTGAACCCTGATGGTTTCCTGGAGCTCTGGCAACTCGCTGACCTCTACAACTCAGCTCCATACACTTTCCCCCCTGAGCTTTGGCACATGCTATTCTGGTGACACACCTAGGAGAAGTAGCAACACGGTCCCTGGGACTTGCAAAATTCTAAGAAAACACTGACAGGTGGACAGCAGGATTTGCAGTGTTCCCTGTCTTCTCTAACGGAATCCACAGGATGCCAAAAAGACAAATGCATTTTTCTCCTCCAAATTATTCCTCCTACAAATGCTAAGTGTCTCCATCTGGGAGGCATTTAACATTTTAAGCAGCCACGGCTGATCTGTGGGAGGACTCGCCAACTATCAACTTTCTCCCCAAAATAACTCCCCTTCTTGCTACGGAAGGTGCGAGCCCCAGCCCAGGCAGGAGGAGAGAGCATGCCTGGGGAGACCCAAGAGTCAGGGGAGATCAAGGACAGCCGTCCCTCACCTGGGTCCACCCACTCCCTCTCTCGTCTGTGGTATGTGTCGATGAGACATCGTTGTGGCTCTCTCTGCGTCCCTTTCCTGGAGGGCTGGGTTTCCCAAATTTCACTGACATTCCCCCAGATGACAATCTCTTGTTTCTTCTGATGCTTTCAGCTCGTTCAGATACTTATAAGAAATCACACACATTTCCTGCGAGGCCGAGTTAGAACACGTCTTCTGAAAGTTGACAGTGATGGAGCTAGCTAGCTAGCTGAGCTCTGAATAAGACCCAACAATTTGCCTTTACCACTTCCACTTCTGCTCAAATTTGCCAAATCCATCCATGGGGGAATGAACAGCAGGTTAACATCTCCAAGCCCTTAACCCTGCGTCTATCCCTTCTACCCACCTTCAGTTTATTTATCCACAGTGTGGTAGTCATTGGGAGGAGGCTTAGGATACAGGAGACACATAGGCTCTGTCCTCACAGGGGCATCAATTCCTGGGGAGGGGCTGTATAAAAGATGTCTGCAAATATCATGAGATCTGGGTAGTATGGTACAGGAGTTCCTGATAAAGGACTATAGGAATTGGAAGACGGAGAAGCCATTGCTAGCTGAGACTCCAGGGGAGTCTCCATGGTGTCGATGGCATTTGTCCTAGACCTTTAAGGAGGGGGATTAGCATTTGAACATGTGGAAATTAGTTAGGGGAAGGCCATCACAGATATGTGGAACAGCCTGAGCAAGGGTGCTTCAAGTTTGTGAAGGTGTCCAGAGCTAGGTTTCATTTATTCATTGAAAGTGACATATATGTACTGAGCACAGGGTATGTTTAGGGCCACAGAGCTAGGAACATGGCCTTATTAAGATATATAAAACAGGACCTCAAAGAGTTTTATCTAGTGGGCCAATCAGAGCAGAAGAGGAGAAAGAACAATATAGGATGACAAGAATGATAACATAAGGACCACAGGCGACTGTGGGAGAACAGAGGATGGGCACTTGATTCAGGCACGGGAGGCCAGGAAAGACTTCCTGCAAGTGAAAACATAGCAGAATCAAAGGCCAAAGACGAAGGGAGTGCATTTCCGGGAGTGCACAGGCTCTGAAGTCAGAGGCCAGAAGGCAGCGTGCCAACTGGGAGGGTGGCAGGAGAGCAGAACTCAGTGAAGGTGTAGGAATGCGTTTTCTTAGCATGGGGAATTCCTCTAGCCATTCTTCTATTTCTGCTACTGCGCTGGAAATAGCAAGGGAGTTGATTCACACCGCCGCCGGAGTCCTGCTGGCAGCCGGGCTGGGTGGGATGGTCTAGCTCCGAAAATGTGCAAAGATACTGTCTACCACTTGTTTGTCAGTATGCTCATCCTGCTTTGTGCTGTTGTTTCTCTTGTCTCAATGTGTTGGTCTCGGTCGCCAATGACTTCATCGAGGACAGGCAGCGAGTAAGCCTCGGAGCAGCTAGCACTGGTCTGAGATATATAGTAAATACTTAGTTTGTGCTTAACGACCTACTGGGGTGTTGTGCATGTGCGTGCGTGCGTGTCTGTGTAAGTCAGTGGTTCTTAACCTGGGTTCTATCGAACCCTAGGGGTTCGATGAGTCGGTCTCAGGGGTTCGGAGAAGCCTCTGCCATGGAGGCCAGAATAAAGTAATACCGTAATTTGTTGTGAGTTCATGCACTTTGTTGGTTTTGTTCTTTGAGCAAGGTGATGTTCATGCACGGCTCATTTTGTGCACCAGTAAAAAAACATATACCTATCTCTTGAATTTGGAAAAAAAAATCTTATTTTATTTACCATTAAAGAAGGGTTCGGTGAATGCGCATATGAAACTGGTGGGTTCGGTACCTCAAAAAAGGTGAAGAACCACTGGTGTTAGTGAAGAGGTCCTAGGGGTGTGATTCCGTGGGGTCTGAGATACAGGCTCATTCTTATATTCGAGAGAGTGAAATATTTCTCCATGATCATTGATTCTTTTGCACCCAATCTTTTGTTTTCCTTCGTGCAAGTGATAGTTTATTTTCTGGGAAGATACTCTTTTGAAAGAGGACATTTTTGTATTAATATAGATGCTTATATGTGATCAGCATCAATGACTGGCCACCTAAACACCTACCTGTCACCAGATGGTTAAAACATAGAAAAGTATCTGTTTTAAGTTTTTGAAAATTTAGACATTTGATGTGTTGATGCGTATCTTTTTATTACTTTATGTGTGCATATGTCAATGTGTACTTTTAAACACTAAAACTGTATGTTTATATACTGATTTAAAAGATGCATTTACAACGAACATAAATAACATGTAGATATTAAATCTTTCACGGAAACGTAACTTCTAATAGATGTATAGTCTGAAAACTTAAGCCTGGAGGGGGGAATAGGCATTAATCTAATGATGCCACAAATAAATATGGGACTTCTGCTGTGATAAGCATTGCAAAGGAGATGCTAGTTGAAAGAGCACTTAGTAGGGGAATTGATGTGGAAGCTAGGAAAAGCTTCCACAAGACAGTGATGACTGATTTGAAATCTAAACAATGCTTCCAAGTTATCACCAGGCAGTTGTGAGGCAGACATGGGAGGAGCAGGGACTCTGGGCGAAGATGACAGACGGTGTGAGCCAACTCCGACAACAGATCGCAGGAGGCCTGTGCAGGGGCTTCTGTCCTCTAAATGATTTTCGCTGCCATCTGTATGTCTTTATGGTACCACTAGCCATTTCATTGAGTCCTTTGGTACTGCTAACTTTTTTTTAGGTGACTCTACTGGGGTTTCTTGACCAACACTCAGATTGTATTACAGCAAATCACAAGAGCAGTCATGAATTCAGCTGTTGTCATGGGTCAGCTACCACACAAATGGCTCTGCTCTGTCTGCGTATGCGTGGGCATTCTTCGCCATCCTTTGTGGAATGGGTTCACTGTCCCTGGTACAGGAAGCTGACACTGCCAGCTAATAAGCACATTACCCAAATGGTATGCACTAGCTAGTGAGCAGCTGGGATTCAAACCCAGGGCTCATGCTAAAGTCTATCCAAACTGGCATCAAACTAACCTTACTATTTCTTAACACTTAAAAAATTTATATTTTGTTCTGATCCCTTACACCAAAGGTTTTCAATCTTTTTAATCTCATGGCACACATAAAATAGTTACTAAAACTCTGCAGCACACCAATATATATATATGTGTGTGTGTGTGTGTGTGTGTGTGTGTGTGTGTGTGTGTGTGTGTGTGTGTGTGTATATATATATATATATAGCCGATCTAACAAAAAAAATAGGTACAATTTTGATTTATTCGCACTGTATGGCTATTGTTGTGTTGACTGCTGTCATTTTTATCTGACAATCTGGGGGGAAAGAGGTTAGTGCCCCTGACTAAATAGCTAGGTATTAATGTATGTTTTAAAAACTCCTGTGGCTCAGAAGCGCGTCATGCACATCAGTTGAAAATCACTGCTTTATACTGAAATCACCCAAGAATTTCTATTTTCTTTTATTAAGTAGGGAATTATATGTGATATATAATTTATATATAAATATGATATATGTAAATATAATATTTATAAATATTATAAATTATATATAAATATATATTTATTATGGTAAGAACACATGAGATCTTAACATGAGATTTACCTTCATAATGATTATTATTTTTAGTGAGACAGGAAGACAGGAAGGGAGAGAGATGAGAAGCATCAACTTGTAGTTGTTCACTTTAGTTGTTCATTTTTTGCTTCTCATACATGCCCTGACCAGGGGTCTCCAACCGAACCAGTGACCCCTTGCTCAAGCAAGCAACTTTGGGCTTCAAGCTAGCGACCTTTGGGCTCAAGCCAGTGACCATGGGATCATGTCGATGATCCTGCGCTCAAGCTGGTGAATCTGTGCTCACGCCAGTGACCTCAGCATCCCAGGTCGATGGTCTATCTGCTGCACCACCACTGGCTAGGTATCATAATGACTTTTTAGTTGCACAGCCCAGTATTGTTATCTATAAGCACAGTGTTGTACAGCAGATCTCTACAACCTATTTATCTTGCAAAACCAAAACTTTATATGAATGCACTGCCTGTTTGCTCCTCCTCTCACCCCTGGCAACCACCATCCTACCCTCTGTTTCTGAGTTGAACTATATTAGATTTTTCATATAAGTGGCATCATTCAGCATTCATCCTACTGTGACTAGTGAATTTCATTGAGAAGAATACCCTCTAAGGTTCATCCATGTTGTTGTATATGGCAGGATTTCCTTTCTAAGGGTGCATAATATTCCACTGAATATATATACCACATCTTCTTGATCCATTCATTGGTTGGTGGATATTTAGGTTGTTTCAGTCTTGCCTATTGTGAATAGCTAGCTCTACAATGAACATGGAAGTGTAGTTATCTCTTTGAGATCCCGATTTCAATTTTCTTGGATATAGACTCAGAAATAGGATTGCTGGATCATATGGTAATTCTATTTTTAACTTTTTGAGACACCTCCATACTGTTTTCCATAGCAGCTGCGCCATTTTGTATTCCTACCAACAGTGCACAAGAGTTCCAATTTCTCCTCACCCTTGCCAGCACATGTTATCTTTGATCTTTTTTATAATAGCCATCCTAATAGGTGACAGGTAATCACTCGTTGTGGTTTTGGTTTGTAAACTAATACTTTGTTTTTCTACTTGTCTTCTTTAACACCTAAATGATCAAAAACCAGGGACCTCATTTTGTTCAGGACTTTAATGGCTGTGTTTCTGGTGTATTGTAGTCCCCTAAAGTATTGGCCATTGATGCATGAGAGCTATTCTTGACAAGGTTAGGAAAGTATTCCTCTATTCCACAATGTCTGCCTTTTTTAATAAGTTGGAGATGAATATTTAATTTTATCAAAAACCTTTTGGTATTTGATTCTGCTCTTTCTCCTCTGACCCACTGATATGATAAATTATGTTAATAGATTTCTGAATATTAAATGATTTCTAATATTAAATCATCCTTGGTTTCCTGGAATAAAATCTACTTGGTCATGGCTAATTATTCCTCTAAAGCATAGCTGAATTAGGTTTGCTGGTATTTCATTTAGCACGTGGATATCTATATCTATACATGAAATTGGACTGGAGATTTCTCCTTCCTTGGCTGTTGTTATCAGGTCTTAACAGCGGACTCATGCCAATATCATGAAAGAAATTAGAACACATTTTCTCTTTTTATTTCATCCTGCATGGTTACGTAATATGGGAGTTACTTATCTTTTTAGGAACTTGAAATAATTCGCATTTTGCATAATACAGGCCTAGTAACTTCTTCAGGGATGATTTTTTATATGACTTCTTGCAATTTTCCCACTATTAGGAATATATAAGAACTCAATTGAGTCCATTTTCATGATTCATATTTTTCTAGAAAACCGACTATCAAGATTTTGAAATGCATTGAGTATACAATTACACATTACATTATCTTATGAATTCTTAGTTAGTGGTTTGTATTTTATTATTTCTCTTTGTATGAGTGGTTGTATAAAGCACTGGTTAGCTCATAGTGGAACAGGTGGACAGTATTTTAATCCCACTTCTGCTACTTGCCAGTTGGGTAATTATTTCTCTCATTAGTTTTGCTCTGTCTTCCTCAATTTCTTCATTTGGGTAGAGGGGCAATGCTAGTACGCTCCCTGCAGTATAGGAAGCATACTTCACCACTGCCAGGAACATACTAAGTGCTCAATAAATATTAGCTATTATTCTATTTTCAACTTTTTAATATTTGTGTTTACAAAGAAAATAGCATTCAGATTTATATATTAACTGTGCGGTTTATTTGCTTTCCTAAATTACTGTTTTTTTTAAATGTCTACCCTTTATTTCTTTCTTATACATTCCTTAGTTATCACTTGCTGCCTTTGAAGAAAATCTCATTAATGTGTCTTCTTTAGCTAATTTCTTTTCATTATTTCTTGTTTATTAATACAATTTCAGGCAGAAAACGTGCACCATCACATTTTTGTATGCTATAGTTTCTCAGCTCATCAATTTCTAAATAACCTAAAACTGATATTTTATTTTCTCTTTGACTGGAATGTTATTTAGAAGAGAGGTTTGCAAAGGCTTGAGTTTTTCTAGTTTGTTATTTTGTTTGTTCATTTAGATTTTAAATAGTATTTTCTATTATATATGCCCACATAATAGTATTTTTTATATATTCTTCTAAATTAGTATCTTCTATATCTGTCCATAAGATGTGACCTGAATTACTACTTTTTGGACTTTGTTGTTTTGAGTGTGTGTGACTCAATAGTACATACATTATAAAAATTGTATTAATCTACCTCAGGAAGTTCCATTATCTTCTTGATATAATATGTAAAAATCTATTCAGCCAGGCCAGTTGACTCAGAGGTAGGGCATTGGCCCTGTTGACTCAGAGGTAGAGCATTGGCCCTGCATGTAGAAGTCCTGGGTTTGATTCCTGGTCAGGGCACACCGGAGAAGCAACTATCTGCTTTTCCATCCTTCCCCTGCCTCTCTCTTTCCCTCCCACAGCCACGGCTCAAATAAGCCATTTGGCCTCAGGCTCTGAGGATAGCTCCATGGCCTCACCTCAGGCGCTAGAATAGCTTGGTTGCTGAGCAACAGTGCAGTGGCCCCAGGTGGGCAGAACATTAATCCCAGATTTGGGGGGGGGTTGCTAGGTGGATCCCAATCTGGGCGCATGTGGGAGTTTGTCTCTCAGCGTCCCTGCTACTCACCTGATAATATATATATATTCAATCAGTATTAATTATGTTATGCAAATCCTTTATATCCTTAGTTCTTTTTGTCAACTTAATATGTCACAAACTCTATGCTAAAATCTCACAGCATCCAACGTATTTGTCATTTGTCCCTAGTATTGCTAGTAATTTTAGCTCTAGGTATGTGATGATTTCAACAAGTAAACATTTAATGGCATTGATCTGCATTGTTCATTGCACATTTACCAGTATAAAATAATTCTGTTGTTCTCTTTTAAGATATTTTACTTGAATTCTCCAGTGCTCGACATTCCTTGTACAGCCCATGGCTTAATTCTTATTTGCTATGGAGTGGTGCCTCTTTGCTCATTCTTTTGCATTTATACCAAGTAATGTAATTTTGTTTTAGCTCTGACCTGTGTAAACAGCATAAGGTTGGATTTCAATTTTTGACCCCATCTCGGAGTCTCTGACCTTTAATTGGAAACCTTAAAAGGTTTACCTGTATGACAAATGACACATTTGTCTGGCTTTATGGCTATTGTTTTGTTTTCCAGTATCCTAAGTTGTATGACTTTCAATCCTTTTTATTTTACTGTGGGTGGCATAATAATGAAGTAGTTACCAGTGCACCTGGGTCTACCTCCAGCTCTCTAACCAGCTGTGGGTATTCTGTCCAATAACCAGACTAACTTTTGAGATACACAAACCACTTGGAGGGCATCTAAAGATGTGTGGTCCCAGTAAAGTTGCAGTATGTTCTTACATGAGGGTTAGATTTAAAAAAATAGGCCATGGGGAACAGTTGAAAAGCTGCTTGCCACATAGAAAGAGAGAGTGATTTTGTAGGGCTTCCCGATCAGAATTCTAAATAAAATGTAGGTCTCAAGAAGTCAGAGCTATGACAAATTCCAATGAACTCTGCTCCTCCATAAAGTCACAAGTTCACCATCATTAGAGATGCTCAAGAAAAACAGAGTGCACTCGAATCACTTCCTGTTCTGTGTAAAGGCAGCAACTAATTGATAACTCCAGATGATTCAAAAACTCTGGAGGTCTGGAATTACTGGAGAAAGAGTGACATTGCTAACATCCTAGTCTCACCTAAATTTGTTGTCTTTTCAACATCTTGGATGGGAATTCTGATTTGTAGTCTATAGAATAGTTTTTAAAATTAA
Source organism: Rhynchonycteris naso (assembly GCA_037038555.1). Classification (NCBI taxonomy): domain Eukaryota; kingdom Metazoa; phylum Chordata; class Mammalia; order Chiroptera; family Emballonuridae; genus Rhynchonycteris; species Rhynchonycteris naso. The sequence goes on along the minus strand of CM073000.1, from coordinate 186,037,710 downwards.
GTCCCATGCGCAAGCGCCCCATCTGAATGTGTGGTTTGTATAAAGGTCTATATCTATACAAGTCTATGTAGATGGGGTTCTTAACCCTAGCGGGATATTAGAATCAGCAGGAATGCTTTAACAATGACCAATGTCTACAGTAAAATAAGGAAGATATGGTTCTTGTACCCATATTCTGATAGTTGGAGCGGGTTAACAACAGGTGTCAACCATGTCCATGAATAGTTTTAATAAAAAATTAGAATTAGAGTTTGGGGGCAAGATGGCGATGGAGTAAGTGGACTTACCAGCTTCCAACTCCCAGAACCAAAGTGGATTACAACTTGATTTTAAGACCCATCTTCTGGATAAACCAATGCTGAACTGGACTGAGAGGACTCTTCAACCGGGGAACACTGAAGAAGCAACATTGAGACTGGTAGGAAAAGCGAAAACATGGAAGGGCTGCCTAGCTCCCTGGAGCGAAAGGCAGCCCAGAGACTTGTGTGCTGGGAAGAGAGGTCAGCAGAAAGGTAGGGATCTGGGTCCCAGGAACAAAGCTCCAGCCTACAGCCCCAGAACCTAGAAGAGGCATTTGGACAGTATTTAGCTATGAAACAGGTTAGGATACTGTTTGTGAGAAAGAGACAATTGTCTCAGACCCAGGATTCTTCTTAAAGGGATGGCCCAGAAAACCTTTCCCACAACCACTCACCCAGGACTCTGGGAGACAGGGAGAGAGGACAGGACTGGGGCAGCGGGAAGAGAGTGAGGTCTGGAAGGCACAGGGAGAAAAGATTTGAGGGACAGCCACCCTAAACCCTGGGCTGAGTCACCCACAAATCTGAAACAATATTTCCCCTGGACCCAGCAAGGGGAAGCAGGACACCAGCCAAACAGGCTCCCCTGTGGCACCTAGAGCACAGTCGCTTAGAAGGAGGGAGCTTTCAGGACTACAGTATGGAGTTTTAGGGTCTGAGCTGCAGCACCCCACCAACACTGCTGAGGGCTTGCTGGAGGGAGGCGGCGGCAGGACATGGAAGTGCGGTTCCGTCGGCAGGGGCAGAGGCTGAGCCAGCTGGCGTGAGCTCGGCCTAGCCCAGCCAGGGTAAAGGGGACGCATGAAAGTAGTCTGGCGGCTGTGGGCCAGCCTGCAACCCCACTGTTGGGGAAAAGCGGGAGCCCGGAATGGGCAGAGATCCGCTGCTGGGCAGGGGCAAGCAGGCATGCAGCAGCACCCAGCCTCCGTGGCTAGAAGCCCTGCCTGAACTGGCTTTGCCTGAGGAGGTGGGGCGGAAGCCCTGCGCACGGCTGAGCACATAGCAGCATCCCATCCCAGCCAAGGAGCCCAGGTGGGCGGGGAAGGGCAGAAGCCACAGCCAGTAGCTGAGCGTGCACCAGAAGCCCCTCCCAGCTGGAGGAACAGGCTGACAGGGACCTGCAGCTGAGCAAAAGTGCTTACCTTTGCCCTTGGTGCCCAGGCTTGTGGCCTGAGTGTGGTGCATGGTCCCACCTGTGGGAGAAGGGCGAAGGCCAAGACCGGCTGAGGCTTATAGAGCCTGACATGAGAACACAGCCCCTCCTGCGGAGGTGAGGTAGAGATCTCAGCAGCCAAGGCCAGCACTGGCAACACACACAACCAAATGCCCTAGGCAGCCAGAGGGGGTGGCAGGCCTGCAGACAGACCACACCTAGGAAACACAGAGGCAACACCCATTGGACTCCAGTAGCCAAACCCTTCTTACACACAGACAAAATGGGCAGGCAGAGAAATGCAACCCAAATGAATCAAGAGAAATCCCCAGAGAAGGAACTGAATGAATCAGATATAACCAAACTACCTGATGCAGAGTTTAAAATAATGATAGGATGTTCAAAGAGCTTAGAGCAACAATGGATAGTCATTACGAACACCTAAAAAAGATAGCAAGTATAAAAAAGGAAATTGAAATAATAAAAAAGAATCGACAGAAATGACAAATACAGTATCAGAACTGAAGACCACAATGGAAGGAATTAAAAGCAGGATGTATGAAGCTAAGGATCGAATCAGCGAGTTAGAGGACAAAATAAACAAAAGCACAGAAGCAGAGCAGAAAAAAGAAAAGAGACTCAACAAATCTGAGGAAACCCTAAGGGAGCTCTGTGACAACATGAAGAGAAATAACATCCGCATTATAGGGGTTCCTGAAGAAGAGGAGAAAGATCAAGGGTTAGAAACTTTGTTCAATCAAATCATAGCTGAAAATCTCCCTAAATTAAGATTGGAAGCCTGACCAGGCGGTGGCGCAGTGGATAGTGTCGGACTGGGATGCAGAAGACCCAGGTTCAATATCCCGAGGTCACCAGCTTGAGTGCAGGCCCATCAGGCTTGAGCAAAAGCTCGCCAGCTTGGACCCAACATTGCTGGCTCCAGCAAGGGGTTACTCGGGTCTGCTGAAGGCCCATGGTCAAGGCACAAGTGAGAAAGCAATCAATGAACAACTATGGTGTCGCAACGGCAACGAAAAACTAATGATTGATGCTTCTCATTTCTCTCTGTTCCTGACTGTCTGTCCCTATTTATCCCTCTCTCTGACTCTTTCTTTGTCCCTGTAAAAAAATAAAATAAAATAAAATAAAAAAAGACTGGAAAATGTTTCACATGTACAAGAAGCACAGAGAACTCCATTAAAGAGAAACCCAAAGAAATCTACACCAAGACACATCAAAGTTTAAATACCAAAGCTAAGGGATAAAGAGAAAATTTTAAAAGCTGCCAGAGAAGAAAGGACAATCACCTACAAAGGAGCCACCATAAGGATGACATCCGACTTCTCAACAGAAACACTTGAGGCCAGAAGGGAATGACAAGATATATTCAAAGTAATGCAGAACAAGAACCTACAACCAAGACTACTCTATCCAGCAAGGCTAATGTTTAAAATTGAAGGAGAAATATAGAGCTTCCCAGAAAAAAACACCTCAAGGAATTCATTAAAACCAAACCAATTCTGCAAGAGATGCTAAGGGGCCTGTTGTGAACAGTTCAAAGGAAGGAAAGATATATATAGCAAAAGAAGAATACAGCTTTAAAGAATAAAATGGCAATAAACAACTACATATCAATAATAACCTTAAATGTAAATGGGTTAAATGATTCAATCAAAAGACATAGGGTAGCTGTGTAAATAAAGAAACAGGACCCATACATATGCTGTCTACAAGAGACACACCTTAAAACAAAAGATGCACATAGACTGAAGGTAAAAGGATGGAAAAAATATTTCATGCAAATGGAAATGAAAAAGAACAGGATAGCAATACTTATATCTGACAAAATGGACTTTAAAACAAAAGATGTAGTAAGAGATAAAGGACACTACCTAATGATAAAGAAAACAATTTAACAGGAAGATATAACCATTATAAATATCTATGCGCCAAACATAGGAGCCCAGACATACATAAAGCAGACTTTGATGAATATAAAGGGCGAGATTAATAGCAATACTATAATAGTAGGGGATTTCAATACTCCACTAACATCACTGGATAGATCCTCAAGAAAGAAAATTAACAAAGAAACATCAGACTTAAAGGATACACTAGATCAACTCGATTTAATAGATATCTTCAGAACTTTTCACCCTAAAGCAGTAGAATATACATTCTTTTCAAGCGCTCATGGTACATTCTCTAGGATAGACCAAATGTTAGAACACAAAAGTTGTCTCAACAAATTTAAGAACATTGAAATAATATCAAGCATTTTCTCTGATCATAATGGCATGAAACTAGAAATTAACCACAAAAGAAAAACTGAAAAATACTCAAACACTTGGAAACTAAATAGCATGTTATTAAATAATGAATGAACTACCAATGAGATCAAAGAAGAAATAAAAAAGTTTCTAGAAACAAATGATAATGAGCATACATCAACTCAAAATTTATGGGACACAGCAAAAGCAGTACTGAGAGGGAAGTTCATAGTACTAAGGCATACCTTGAGAAGCTAGAAAAAGCTCAAATAAGCAACTTGTCCCTGCATCTAAAAGAACTAGAAAAACAACAGCAAATAAAGCCCAGGACTACTAGAAGGAAGGAAATAATAAAGATCAGAGCAGAAATAAATGACATAGAGGCTAAGGAAACAGAGGATCAATGAAACCAGGAGCTGGTTCTTTGAAAAGGTAAATGAGATTGATGAACCTTTAACTAGACTCACTAAGAAAAAAAGAGAGAGGACTCAAATAAATAAAATTAGAAATGACAGTGGAGAAATAACAACTGACACAACAGAAATACAAAATATTGTAAGAAAATACTATGAAGAACTCTATGCCAAAATATTAGGCAACCTATGTGAAATGGACAAATTTCTTGAATCATATATTCTTCCAAAAATCAATCTGGAAGAATCAGAACACCCAAACAGACCAATTACAACAAATGAGATCGAAAAAGTTATCAAAAAACTCCCAACAAAGAAAAGTCCTGAGCCTGATGGCTTCACAAGTGAATTCTACCAAAAATTCAAAGAAGAACTAACTCCTATCCTCCTCAAGCTATTTCAAAAAATTCAAGAGGAGGAAGACTTCCACACTCCTTTTATGAGGCGAGCATAAATCTGATCCTGAAACCAGACAAAGACAACAAAAAGAAAGAAAATTATAGGCCAATATCCCTGATGAATTTAGATACTAAATTTCTCAACAAAATATTAGCCAACTGGATCCAGCAATATATGAAAAAAAATCATACACCATGATCAAGTGGGATTTATTCTGGAGATGCAAGGCTGGTTCAATATTCACAAATCAATCAATGTGATTCATCACGTAAACAAAAGGAAGGGCAAAAATTACATGATAATTTCAATAGATGCAGAAAAGGCATTTGATAAAATCCAGCACCCATTCATGATCAAAACTCTAAGTAAAGTGGGAATACAGGGAACATTCTTTATCATGATAAAGGCCATTTATGACAAACCCACAGCAAACATCATACTAAATGGGCAAAAACTAAAAGCAATCCCCTTAAGATCAGGAACCAGGCAGGGGTGCCCCCTTTCACCACTCTTATTCAACATAGTTCTGGAAGTCCTAGCTACAGCAATAAGACAAGAAGAAGAAATAAAAGGCATCCAAATTGGAAAAGTAGAAGTAAAAAAGTCATTATTTGCAGATGATATGATATTGTGTAAAGAAAACCCTAAAGTCTCAGTCAGAAAACTACTGGACCCGATAAATGAATTCAGCAAGGTGGCAGGATATAAAATTAATACTCAGAAATCAGAGGCATTTTTATATACCAACAATGAACTGTTGGCAAAAGAAATTAAGGAAACAATCTCCTTCACTATTGCAACCAAAAAAATTAAGTACTTAGAAGTAAATTTAACCAAGGAGGTTAAGGACTTGTACTCAGAAAATTATAAAACATTGATAAAGGAAATCAAGGAAGATACAAACAAGTGGAAGCATATACCGTGCTCATGGTTAGGAAGAATAAACATCATTAAAATGTCTATATTACCCAAAGCAATTTATAAATTCAATGGAATACCTATTAAAATACCAATGACATACTTCTAAGATATAGAACACATATTCCAAAAATTTATATGGAACCAAAAAAGAACACGAATAGCCTCAGCAATCTTAAAAAGAAAAAATAAAGCAGGAGGTATCACTCTTTCGGATATCAAGGTATACTACAAGGCCATTGTACTCAAGAAAGCCTGGTACTGGCATAAGAACAGGCACATAGATCAATGGAAGAGAACAGAGGACCCAGAAATAAACCCACAGCTTTATGGACAACTGATATTTGACAAAGGAGGAAAGAACATACAATGGAGTAAAGACAGCCTCTTTAACAAATGGTGTTGGGAAAATTGGACATCTACCTGCAAAAAAATGAAACTAGACCATCAACTTACACCATGCACAAAAACAAACTCAAAATGGATAAAAGACTTAAATGTAAGCCGTGAAACCATAAGCATCTTAGAAGAAAACATAGACAGCAAGCTCTCCGACATCTGTAGCAGCAATATATTTGCCGATTTATCTCCACGGGCAAATGAAATAAAAGGCAAGATAAACAAATGGGACTATATCAAACTAAAATGTTTTTGCACAGCTAAAGACAATAAGAACAGAATAAAAAGACAAACCACACAATGGGAGAACATATTCGACAGCACGTCTGATAAGGAGTTAATAACCAAAATTTATAAAAAACTTATAAAACTCAACACCAGGAAGACAAACAATTCAATGAAAAACTGGGCAAAAGAAATGAATAGAAATTTCTCCAAAGAGGACATATAGATGGCCAATAGGCATATGAAAAAATGCTCAACATCACTAATCATTAGAGAAATGCAAATTAAAACCACAATGAGATATCACCTCACACCAGTCAGAATGGCGCTCATCAGCAAAACAACACAGAATAAGTGCTGGTGAGGATGTGGAGAAAAGGGAACCCTCCTGCACTGCTGGTGGGAATGCAGACTGGTGCAGCCACTGTGGAAAACAGTTTGGAGATTCCTCAAAAAATTAAAAATCGAACTGCCTTTTGACCCAGCTATCCCACTTATAGGAATATACCCTAAGAACACCATAGCACTGTTCAAAAAGAAAAAATGCACCCCCATGTTTGTGGCAGCATTGTTCACAATAACGAAGCTCTGGAAACAGCCCAAGTGTCCTTCAGAGGACGAGTGGATTAAAAAGCTTTGGTACATATATACTATGGAATACTACTCAGCCATAAGAAATGATGACATCGGATCATTTACAACAAAATGGATGGACCTTGATAACATTATACAGAGTGAAATAAGTATAACAGAAAAAAACTGAGAACAGCATGATTTTATACATAGGTGGGACATAAAAGTGAGACCATGCTACATGGACAAGAGTGTGGTGGTTACGGGGTGGGAGGAGGGAGGTGTGGGAGGGAGGGGTGGGAGGGGAAGGGCACAAAGAAAACCAGATAGAAGGTGACAGAGTACAATCTTTCTTTGGGTGATGGGTATGCAACATAATTGAATGATAACATAACCTGGAGATGTTTTCTTTGAACATATGTACCCTGATTTATTAATGTCACCCCATTAAAATTAATTTAAAATAAACATCAACAATGACCAATGTCTAGTAACTACTCAGAATGTTTGACTTAACCTTTCTGGGGTTGGAGCCCAGACATTCTTTTCCAGAATCTGCACAGATGATTCTAATTTGCATCCAAGGTTAAGAATCCCTGGCATAGAGGATTTTATCATTGATTTTCAATTGGGCAAATGTGGCGAACATTTGTCCTCGCCTCTGGCAAGTTCTTTGTCCGTCTTCCGACCACAGCCCTATTTTGTTTGGAGCTCATCACTTCCGTCTTTCTAACCATGCAGCTTTGGGGCACTGACTCCTTGACTCCAGATGGAACAGGACTCCCAGTCAGCACCCACGTTCTCCAAGCCAATCAGAAATCATCAGGACTTTTTAGGAGACTTCCTCATTTCACCTGGATTCTAACCTGCCTGTGGGAAGGCCAGAGAAACTGGGAGCTGCTCCGGATCCTAAGAATAAAGTTTGCCCAGGAAAAGGTAGGGTATAAAGATGGAGAGAAACTGAATTTTGATATCATTTGAGCCATGAGTTTAGTTGTGCTTATAGTCATTGTTATCTTCATTTCACAGATGCGGAAAGTGAGGCCAGGTGAGATTAGATTAGTTGCCCCAAATTGTATAGCTCAGCAAAAGAGACAGAACGTGACTTCGTAAAGGTTAGATTTCAAAGGGTAGGGAATGTCTGCGGCACTCCCCTGCCGTCGTTAAACTGAACAGCTATGAATTTTAAAACTGAGTTTGAGTCTGTCAAGAGGATTTTATGCTCTTTGGGCAATGCTTGTGTTCTGTGTGACTAACACTTAACGTGGTTTCTCAGGATAATTCAAGGTGTGTATCTGCTTGACTTATTTTTTCTTGATTGATTTTAGAGAGACAGAAAGAGAAAGGGGGAGTGAGAGCGAGAATCATGCATTTGTTTGTTGTTCTGCATTAGTTGTGCATTCATTGGTCACTTCCCATATGTCTCCTGATTGGGAATCAAACCTGTAACCTTGGTGTTTCAGGATGGGGCTCAAATGACTGAGCTACCTACCAAGGGCCTTGCCTGCTTTTTGCTCTCTTTCAACAGGAAGCGTCCTGTTACAGAAATGTTAGTTTGTATGTGGCTAAAATAGTTGTCTCTTGTAGTTTTTCTTTGGAGTGTATTCTTGCTGGTTCCCCAAATGTAAGTGCATAGTGAGAAGGTGTAGAATGCTTGAAAAGATGAGGAAGAAGGAGCCAAGAATTCACTCATAAGTGGAATCTAATGAACTAACAAGCAAAATAGAGACAGACTCGTACATAGAGAGCAGGCTGACAGCTGTTGGGGGTGGGGTTGTAAGGCTGGACGAAGGAGGTGGATGGATAGAGTAAAAAAAAAAGACCAAAAATAAGAAACTTGTGGATTCGGAAAACAGTGTGGTGATTGCCAGGATGGGGGAAGTGGCGGAGGATATGGGGGAGATAAAAAATGATGGACGAAGACTTGCCTTTGTGGGGTTGAACACACGGTGCGGTATACAGAGATACGTTCACTAGTGTCACCCCAATAAATTCTATTTAAAAAGTAATTACATGTGGACCGCAGTCTTTTAGGACTATGTGTTTTACACTCTGTAGTGGAGCTTCCCCTAACCATCCTAATAGAATCTCAAAATCACTCCGCCAGATTGGGGTGGGCTGAGGAGGCTGGGGCATAGTAGTGACACCCTGAGCCTTGTGTCTGTGTGTGACGGGCACGGGAGCTGCTTTCTGTTACCCTCCATGGCTGCAGAACGCTTCTCACTCCAGTGCTGTTCTGCTTTGCTGATAAATAGAGTCATTATGAATTTTAAGATGATCAGAGTTATCTTGAAGGTCATCCACTGGATTTTCTGTTCTTGAGGTGATGGCTATCAGGCTAACCTTGAAACTACTCACAAATAGCAAGCAGAGTTGTTCTCTGGGACTGGGAGCTGTGAGTTAGGCCTGAGTAGTTATCAAAACACACACACGTGCACACACACACACACTCACACATTTTTTAAAATTCATGTTTTAAGAGTTCCCCAGATTTCAGATTCATGGTGTTTAATTCCAATATAAATCAGATGGGAGGGGATATGTCCATTTTTCTGTTCCAACCAGCCCTTTGGTGGGCTCATCGGGGTGGGGGTGGGAATTCCACAGTCATAGCATTAACGGTGATGGTCCTAACTAAGCATGGCCTCCTTCTGAGCAGTTGTGATTAAAAGTCCAAGAGGAGGTTCTGGCTGGGTAGTTCAGTTGGTTAGTGTGTTGTCCCGATCCATCAAGGGTGTGGTTTCAATCCCCAGCCAGAGCACGGACAAAGTGCATACAAGAATCAACCAATGAATGCATAAACAAGTGGGACATCAAATCTTTCTCTCTCCTCTCATCCTCTCTCTCTAAAGTCAATTAAAAAAAAAAAGTCCAAGGGGCAAATCGAAGCAGTAACACATCATACATTACAAACCAATTTAATTAACCTGAGTAGTCACAGGAAACTCCATTTAACTAGCTGGTCAGCAGGATAATGTGATTAACCAAGGACAAGGACAGATGAGACCCAGAGGCTGGGTCTCAATTCCCAGTGGTGAGACTGCTCACCTTTCCACATCTAATTGCAGCCATCAGTTTAATCCTTAAAGAATGATGTCCAGTTGGGTTCCATCTGTCTGCATTTGTAAATGTCAGTCGGCCCAGCATGTGTTGTAAAGCTTAGCTGTGCTTCATTGTTTTGTTAGCATGAATCAATAATGTGGGAATCTTGGTTCGCTGAATTTTTAAAGTCATCTGTGAATCGATGTAAGCTATTTGTGTAGCACCCCTTATAACATGCTAATTTGATATCATCGGGTGAAATGCCTAGTTTGGGAAGACAGTTATTGAAAATGTTAAGATGAGCTTAAAGGGTTAGCTCAAGCTATAGAAGAGAGATGCCGTGTTAGGTTATTTTGTTGATATGCATGCATGGGTTCCATTTCTGGGGGAGGGGTAAAATTAAATTATCAAAATTAATAGTAGGTTTTAGATAGAAGCATGGTCCAGGAAAATGCAAGACAGAGGCCCCCTACATGGAAGCTTCATAATGGATCCTTCAAAATATCCATCAATGATTCAAAAATGCCTCACTCTTGGAAGGTACAGCAATGATGCTGGAAATTATATCTTAGGAGGAAAACAAGGGGAGTGTGATGCATTTCCTGGAAATGGCACTATAATGGAGGTTCATCTTTCCCCAAAGTAGGTGAAGAGCAAGCAGTACTTAGGGGGTAATCCCACAAGGTTGTTTAATACTTTTTTTCCATTGCAGAAGATTCCTGGTAGATTTGATGGTCTGAACTTTAATATAGCCCAACTCTTCCTAAGCCTGTGGAAATCAATGTTCACATATGCTATTATTAATCGGTAATAGATGCCCTATAAAATATTTAACTTCATTAGTTATAAAAGACAACAATTTAATATATCAAAATAACAAGTACTGAAAAAATATTAAAACAGTCTTTCTGAGAAGCAATTTCATAAAAATACCTGATGGCTTAAAATAATCTTAACGCTTTTAACCTAGTCAATCCAGTTTAAGGGAACATTTAAAATAATGGGTATTTATGCTTAAATATGTTAATTGCCATGTTAGTTTAAATGACAAAAATGTGGAAACAAATATCTAAGAAAATTGATAACTAAAATAATTATAATTGCCCTCCATGATAAATTACTCCAAATTCATGGAAAAAAGGGGATTTGTGAAGAATTTGTAATCTGGAGAAACATTTAAATATGTTAGGCAAATAACCAAGATATAAAGTGATATATGTAGCATCATCTCACCTATGTAAAAAATACATTTGAGAAAGATGCTTGAAGTTAATGCACTGGGATGTTAACAGTCATTCATTCAACAAACACCTGGTATCAAGCACTACTTTGCCAGGTATTCTTCTAGAACCAAGGGATACAGTAATGAATCAGACACATCCCTAGCCTCCCAAGGCTTACACTTTAGTAGGAGACATAAGCAAAAAAAAAAAAAAAAAAGGAAAAAAAAGGCACTGTCTGGTAGTGATCAAAGTAATAAAGAAAATAAAATACAACAGTATACGGGAGTGTTGCAGCAGGCAGGAGCAGGGTGGAGGGCTTCCAATCAAGTGCCATTAGATGCTGCTCTCAGGGGGTGATGTTTAAGCTGATCTGAAGATAGGGAGCAAGAAATATGATGATCGGATCAAAGAGTGTGTCAACCAGAGAGAGGAATAAGTGTGAGGGCGAGGAAAGTTGGGTGCATTCTAGAAATATAAAGAGGAGTTGCTGGCACCCACTGAGTGGGGCTGAGTAGGCACAGTCCAAATCAAGCAGGCCTTGGAGGCCAGAGTGAGGCATTTAAATTTCATATATATGCAGGGGAAAGCCACTGGAGGGCTTAGAGCTGGGGAGAGGCCTAATATGATTTGCATTTTTAAAAATCTCCTGTAGATGCCTTTGGAACTATAATGTAGGGGTTCAGAGAGAAAACAAATCATGTAAGTGGCTTTTACGGGTTCCCTTTGATTTAGCAAACCTACTTCTGGTCATTTTTCATATGGGTATAATCGCATGTACGAAAATAATATATATGTGGCTATTGCTGTATCGTTTGTGATAGCAAAAGACTAGAAATAATCCAGTCTTCAAAGGATAAGGTAGTGGTTAAATCAGTTCTCTTGCGAATATGCAACGAACTACTGAGCAAGAGAAGAGGAAGCTATCTCCAAGTATATGGAAAGATCACAAGGTCTGCAGTAAAATGGAAGGGACAGAACAGACTGCACCGTGTGCTGACATTTGTGTGAGAACAAGGGGGCAGGGGAATATATACTTTGTATTTGGGTAAAGAGACTCTTACTTGTGCAAGGTAGGGGTAGGGATGGGCCAAAGGAGGATGGGGATGTACATATTTTGATATGCGTTGATGTTTGACCATGTGTACCATCCATTCAGACAAAATTAACATAGAAAAAGGGACTTTGTAGCCATCCAGGGAAGAGGTAAAGTGATGGTAGAGAGTGGCCTTGGAGATGGAGAGGAGTTGATAGACATGCCATGCGTTTTGGAAGCAAAGCCCACACAGTTTGATGGGGAGGTTGCCTGTGAGCTGGGAGAGAAAATCCAAGGTGGCTCCCAGGGTCTTTGTCTTGAGAAACTGGGTGGCTGTGATAATTCCTGAATGGGGAAGACTGGTATAGGAGGCAACTGTGGAGGGAAATTCAGAAGTTCTTTTAAACCCTGTTAAGTTTGAGATAGCAAGACATCTAAGCAGAGATTAGGTAGGCTATTGAATGCCGGAATCTTAAGGTGAGGGTAGACATCAGACCTGGAGATGTAAACGTAGGAGGCATGAACACACAGATGGTTTTTAAAGCCCTGGGATTGGATGAGATGACTCATTGGCTGAGGACCGTAGTTGGGAGAGCAAAGGCTTCCCAGGACTGAGCCCTGTGGCACTTAATATTTTAAGTTGAGCAGAAGAAGAAGATCTGGAAATAAGACAGAATCTGGGTTGTGGAGTTAGGAGGAAGACTGGGACTTTGTGGTGACACAGTCATCAAAAGAGAAAAAGGTATGTTGAGAAGGGAGTGTCTATCTCTATCAAATGTGGCTGAAAGATAGAACAGGCACTCAGAGAAGCCACCAGAGGATTTGTCCATATGATGGCCGTTGTCAGTTTAGAGTAGGGCCATCCGTAGGCTGAAGGAGTGGTTGGAAGGAAGAATGGAAAGTAAGAGGTAAAGAAGTAGAGATGGTGATTGAAAAGTACTTTTTCAAGGGGTTTCTCTTTGAAAGGGAGAAAAGGAATGAGGAAATGTTTAGGGCCATGTAAGGGTCAAGGGTTTTGTTTCTTTCCTGTAAGACTGTAAGGACTGGGACATGTTGGAATGCCAACGGGAATGGTAAAGTAGAGAGAGACACACTGGTGGTGCAGGAGAAGGAATGGTAATTCCAGGACCCAAGAGGAGATAAGTCTTTGAGAAGATGTGAGAAGTTGGGACCCAGAGCCAGGTGGAGGGATTGGCCTGTTGGGACCCCAGCTCTCCTTTTATTGTCAGTGTGGCTGTCACCAAGGGGAAGGCCAGGCAGACGAGGGGGTTGTTGTGGCCTCAATTTTCCTCATCTAAAAAATAGTGAAAATAGCTCATGAGATAAATAACAATGGCCAAAAAGTTGCATACTCTCAGTAAATATTAGACATTTTTGTTATTCTTTTTATTCTCTATGTTTTCCAAATATTTCACGTCAAGTATTTGCTAAAACAATGTTAAAATATATGTTAGTGTTCTGTCTTATTCCAGACCCTGGGTAAAGTCAGTGATGGAAATGTGAAAGTGAGCCAGAAACCCTTAGCACTTTGAGACTTACTTAGCACAAGGACAGCAAACTTCAGAAAACTCAGTACACACGAGATTTCGGTCTAGAATTGCCCAGAGGCCAGCCGTTCTCATAAATACATAGAGTGGAGGGGTGACAAATGTAGCAAGACTTAGATTGAGCCCTGTGGGAAATTCCACTTTCTACTTGCAAAGAACAAGGCAGAGCTCTTTCTTTGTGGGGTCTCTGCCACTTACCCATAGGCAGGCATTTTGTGAGGCATTGATCCCCGTATTCTCAGTACCCAGGATGTTTACCCGGGCTTACAAGAAAGCAAGGGTGAGAGGGGGACATCTGAACCCATGATTCAGAGGCAGGCTTACAGGACACCTGCAATGCTGGGAGAATGCAAGATGACATTGAGATGATGTGATGGGGGCTTGAGTTCTGAATTTGTTGACTTTATCTTTTAATAATGCATTTCATTAGGAACACAGGCTACTGACGTACCCGGCAAATAAAATGCATCCTTCACAGACAGCCTCACTCTTCAGTAGTTTCTTAAGCCGAGGGAGACGCAGCAATGCTGAAAGGCTGTTTCTCTTATTAAAAATCTCCCATCTGTGGCTCTGGGGAAGGGGATCAGAAGCAGGGAGTGAGGAAAGGAAGAGAACCAAATTTCCCCAGGCTCCCGTCTTGAGCCAGGCACTTTACATAGCTTAGCTCATCTAATCCTCCCCATTACTTTTAAGGTAGACATAAGCCTTGTTTGTACAAGAGAGGAGGCTCTGACACATTTTGTAACTCACCCAAAGTCACACAGCTAATGAGTAAGTAGCCAGTTGACATTTGAGCTCTAGGCATTCTTCCTGTGGTTAGCACCTATTCCTCTGCACCAGCGTATCTCAACCTCAGCACTACTGCCATTTGTGTTGGATGGTGTGCGTGTGTGTGACCATGTGCGTGTATATTGGGGAGGGGGCTGTGCTGTGCGTTATAGGATTTTTAGCATCATCCCGGGTGCAGTAGCACCCTCCCCCAGCTGTGATAACTAAAAATATCTTCAGACATTACCAGATGTCCCCTGTGGGGAAAAATCTCCCTGGACTGAGAATCATAAGTCTCTATCATTCTGCCTAAAGAATACTTCTACAGCTCACAGCCCAGCAGCAGCTTTCTAGATTGTGATCATAGATCATGTCTGTGCGTGCAGCATACATTCATTCTTCCATTCACTTACACTTACTGTCTATCCGTACTTACTATTCTTCCATTCACTTACGCTTACTGTCTATCCGTACTCACTGGTGTCTACTCTACACCAGGCACTTCACTACTTCACTAGCTATTGGGGTAAGAGGGTGAATGATGCAGTGTCCCTGCCCTGGGGGCACTTAGCCAGATGGGGAGACAGACACACAGCAGTAGAGCACCAAGTATAATGCCAGTGGCAACTCAGAGGAGAGAGGTTTATCTAAGCCTGGGGTCAGATCTTTGAGAAGGAAGAACCTCCTAGGTCTGCAGGATCTACTGGTTGACTTAATAGGTAATCTTATGTCACAGGCTTTTGCTTAGCAAGTACTCTGAGTTTCCAGTGAATAAATTCTTAGTGGTCCAGCTGACGGGGGTTGTTTTTAAGTCCTTTATTAAACTATAACATACCTAGAGCAAAGCACACATTTCTTACACGTAAAATGTGAAGAATTCTTATATATGTTCACATCTGTGCAACCACCATTCAAGTTCAGGGTGCAGAACACTCCCGTTGCCCAGAATTTATCCTTATGCCTCCTGGTCAGTAAACTGACAAACACTATGCAGCTTCTATTTCCATAGATAGTCTTGCCTGTTCTTGAACTTCATGGAAGCAGAATTATCATTACATGTTTTCCTTAGTGTCTGTCTTATTTATCATTACATTCATGAGATTTATGTATACCATTGCATGCAGCAGTATTTCATTTTTTTTATTGCTGTATAAAATTCCATCGAATGAATATTGCCATTATTGATTTATTCATTTTCCTATCAATGAACATTTAGGTTGTTTGCAGTTGTGCGTGTTATTAATAAAGTTGTCATAAATTCTTTTATCTATGTCTTTTGGTGGACACAAACACCCCTTTCTTGGGTGGAGTTGCTGTGTCATAAGATAGGTAAACATGTAGCCTTAGGAAATACTGCCAGACTTTTCCGAAGAGGCTATACCAATTTGCACCCCCTACCAATGGTTCTTTACAATTCTGGTCACCACCCGGTTTCTTAAGGCATCCCAGGTTAACATCATGCATAGGTATGCCGGGTACTTTAATTCTAAGGTTGCAGGCAGCAGGGAAAGAGAGTGACATTACTTTTGTCCCCCTGGCCTGGCCTCTGTCACCATTCCTATACCTAGCTATCTATGTGCTGAAAGAGAGACTTGGTGTGTCAGGCCCTTAGTGAAGAGCCAGATGAAGCTGCTTCCCTGACCGTGAGATGCCGGCAAGTTATAGCCTGCACTGTGGGGTCTGAGAGCAAGATCAGGGTGAGAGCATTCACCAGTTCAGTGTATCTCCTACAAAAGGCACAATTCTGAGGTCTTGTTATCTGATAGAGCGCAGACACAAAGCTCTCCAAGGCACCATGGCATTGTACAGAGAGCTTCAGGAGTCAGGGCTCAGTTCCACCATGGGACCTAACTCTTCAAGGTCATTTCCTCATTCACAGTACAGGTGGTCCTCAAGTTATGACATAGTTCCATTCCTATGACAGTGATGTAACCCAAATTTTGGTGTAAGTCAAAACACAGGCTAGCCTAAGTCACTTACCTATCCTAACATGTTTGTAAAATCATAATCTAGAACCTAAAACCATAACTATGCCACAGGAAAAGAATACTGTGTATTCTTCTGCTGCACACAACCAAACTAGTTTGCCCATGTAGTCTGTGAGTACAACGCTAATGGCGTAAGTCAAAACACTCACATCTCAATTTTTAAAGTTTTTATGGGAGTGAGCAACATAAACTCAAAACATCATATATCAAGACTGTCATAACCTGAAGACCCCCTGTACCTGCCTTACCCACTCCCAGGATTGTTTAGAGACCAAATGGTAATATGTACCTGAAGAATAGTGTGTACATGAAGAGACAACTGTTCTCCCATGGTCTGGTCTGGCCACCCCTGCTGTTTGTCTTAGGGGCAGGGGCAGGGAACAGCTGTATCCAGTGTTGGAAAAGATATGGGGCTAATGGTAGCACCGTCCCTCACTTCTGTGAGTCCAGGGTAGTCTCTTCACTGTTCTCATCCTCAGTGTCCCCATCTGTGACAGCATGTCTTGGACCAGGTATCTCTGATGGCATTCTATTGGTAGAGGCACTGGGTGAGTAAGAGTGTAAGTGAACTCCCACCAGTCCCCATTATTTGCTCAGACCTCATTAGAGGTAACCATGTTGGCTGACGTGTAGTGATCACCAGGAACTCTCCTGAGCACTTTTCATGTACAGCTAGTGCTCGAATTATGACCACGATTGGTTCCGATAGACCGGTCATAACAAGATTGGTCGTAAATTGAGTAGGCTGTATGTACAGTACTGTGAAGGGATGTTATAAACATCTTTAAGTCATATTTTATCATAATTTTCTTTCATTATTATATATTATAATTTTCTTTGTTCATTTTATGCCATTTGTATCATCTCTACACCATTTTGTTTCTTATTTTTACATTCGCCAGGTTTAAGGGAAACACTGCATTGCCAGTACAACTGGTTTAATATTTGCAAAACATACAAAATTACAAAATACAGGTGCATACAAAAACTGCTCCAGACGCAAAGCAGTCATGGCTAGCGATTGTGGTCGTAAAGTCGAATGGTCGTAAGTTGCATAAGTCGTAAGTTGATCAATACCTGTATCCTATTGTTTATTCTTCGCTGTCAACCTTAGGAGAAAGACACCACTATTATTCCCATTTTACTGATAAGGAAACTGAGGCACAGAAAAGTTAAAGAAAACTTACCCAGAGTCCTATAGCTGGTAAGTGGAGTCAGTACCTTAACCCAGGTAGACTGATTCCCGGGCCAAGTTATCAAAGCTGTGATAGGAGGAGGCTTGAATGTGTGGCTCATCCTCTGAGAAGAAAGGGAATTTAGAGAAACAGTTCAGGAGTCAGACACACCCACTTGCCATTTACTAGCTGTGCCTTGAGCCCGCTGGATCTATTTCTTCAAACATTCAAATGAGGGTAATATTTCCTCTCTCACAGGGATAACGTGTAGGAATAAATTGGTACCCAAGACAACACTCAGGAAGTGTTAGTTCTCCTTCCTTTATCCCCATGGAAGTCAAGGGAGAGATGAAGAGTGCTAATTGGAATGACCTGACCTCCCATCCCCTCGCCACAAGAGAATGTTCTTGGAATAACGCCAAGCTAAAAGCCAAAGCGCCATGTAACACGACAGAGCAGGAAGAACACATGAGTCAAACTGGACTTTAATTTTTTTATTAAATTCCACCACCCTTCCCACCCTGTCATAAAAGCAGTAAGTGCTTATTTTAGGAAATTGGAAAATACAGAAAAATGAAGAAAAACAAGTTCCTGTAATCTTGACGCCGAGGTGCAACTGCCGTTTATGTTTTGTTTTTCCATCCTTGTGCGTGCTTTTTAAAAATAGATGAGATCACATTGGCTATAAAGTTTTGTAGTTTGCCTTTCCGACTAAATAATATGGCATAAGTATTTTCCTGTGATAATGGCAATCTCTGTGTAATCATCATTAAATGCTGTGCAATGCTCCATTCTATCAGTCATGATTAACTTACTTCCAGACTCTTTCTAAATTTTCCACTGTTACAAAACGCTAAGCTGACCACAATTTCAAATACAAAATTTATCCAAGTTTCTAGTCATTTCCCTAAGACATAGATATTTTTATATTATTTTTTTAAGTGAGAGGAGGAGAGATAGAGCGACAGATTTCCGCATGCTCCCTGACCAGGATCCACCTGGCAACCCCACCCGGGCCAATGCTCTTGCACATTTGTAGTCATGCTCGCAACCAAGCTATTTTAAGTGCCTGAGGCAAAGGCTCGATGGATCCATCCTCAGTGCCTGGGCCTGACATGCTTGAATCAATCAAGCCATGGCTTTGTGAGGGGAAGCGAGAGAGAGAAAAAGAGAGAGAGAAGTGGGGGAGAAGCAGATGGTCACTCTCCTGTGTGCACTGACTGGGAATCAAACCCTGGACTTCCACATGCCAGGTCAACACTCTATTGCTGAGCCAACTAGCCAGGGCTGGCATAGATATTTTTAAAAACTCATGATATACATTGCCAATAGCTTTCCAGAAATTTTAAACAAGTTTTATTTCCACCAAGAGAATGAGATTTTTTCTTTCACCCATGCTAATAATGAGAATTATAAGGATTAGAATCTTTAATTGGATTGTTAAAATTTCTTATTTTATTACTGAAACTTGAAATTCTTTGATCGAAAGTGTTGTTAAATATTTATTCATATCACTTTGTTGTTTTTTGTTTTTTGTTTATTTTCTTAATGTCTGAATTGATTTTTCAACCTTATTGTGACATATATTAAAAGTATATAGGCCTGACCTGTGGTGGCGCAGTGGTAAAGCGTCGACCTGGGAACACTGAGGTTGCCAGTTCAAAACCCTGCACTGGTCTGGTCGAGGCACACATGGGAGTTGATGCTTACAGCTTCTCCCCCCTTTGTCTCTCTCTCTCTCTCTCTCTCTCTCTCTCTGTATCTCCTGTCTAAAATGAATAAAATAAAAACAAAACAAAACAAAAAAAGTATATGTATGTATAATTTAAATTGCCATTATAATAACCCAGTAACCACTAATTTATTCACCATCCAATTTATGAAATAGAACATTTTCACACCTTAGAAATCTTCTGGGTGTTGCCCTAAGTGTCTTTTCCTTCTTCATTCTGAGTTAACCATAATTCTGACATTTGTGGTAATGATTTATTTGATTTTTCTTAAAGTTTTACCACCCACTCATGAACCTCTAAAAACCAAGTTTGTTTTATATAGTTTTGAACTTGATATAAATGGAATCATGATCTAAATACACTCCTGTGGCTTATTTCACCCCAAGTTGATATTCATCCATATTAATATTTATGCAAAAATGTATTCCTTTTCCCTGCTGAGTAGTGTTCCATTGTGTGACATGTTTCTCCACTGGACTTGCTGAGTCACTGGATTTGTACGCCTTCCCCTTGACTTGGAAATCTGTTAGGTTTTCAGTTCGTTTTACTACCTGTTGTAAGTATACCTTTCAGATTACTTGGTTCCTAACTTTATGTAGCACCTCTTGGACAATTAGAAATTATTTTTATTCCAATAGATTCTTTTTCTTTTATGACTCCTTCATTGCTTCAATATCTAAAAAGTCCTCTGTCACCTCTAAATGGAATATTTTCTCATTTTTTTTCTTTTCTGTCTTTGAGCTATTATGTACAGTATAACTGTACATAATAGCTCTTTATAACATTTGGAATTTATTTCGTTCAACAGCATGAAGTGAAAACTTGGCTTTGCTCAGTTTCTAACCAATTGCTCTTACAGCATTGTCAGATAACTCCTCTGTACCAGCTATTGTCTGTTGACTTGTAGCATATATACCTGTTCTTGTATAGTCTCTACTCTGCCACAGTTGGGAGCCTGAAAACTACATTTCCCAGTAGCCCTTGCCAGCTGTTGTTAGTGTCTGCCAATGGGAGGCAGTCACATGGGATGAACAGGTGGGAAAAATGTAAAAGCTATTTTTCCCCTGGTGGCAACGGTGTCAGCAGGAACACAGCCTATGGGCTCCTGACAATACCACCTTCCCTGTTTTACTTCTCCAGCAGTAGACCGGAAAGTGTTTACCTGCAGGCAACATGGCTTACTCCCCTTTGTTCTTCTGGTTTTGTATACATGTGTAATCAACTGCCTATATTAAATCTCTCTGTTTGAAATACCTTGTGTGCTTTCTGTTTTTCCGTGTGCACACTGATTGATAAGTCATCCTGTTCCTACTGATTTGCAATACCGGGCTTATCATATGTGTGCATATGGTGTGCATGTGTGTGTCTGTGTCTGTGTGTGTGTGTGTGTATAAGAAAGAAGGAGGGAGAGTGCTTGAACAAGAGAAAATGTGTGGTATTTGTTTTGGAGCTATGTATTTTGGTTCACTGATCTTTTTGCCAGTTCTTACACACACTTATTTGTCATCATAATTATTTATCTTTAGCATACATTTCAATATCTGAATATGCAAATGTTCCCTCATTCTTTTTATCCCCTGTAGTCTTCCCTATTCCCTTTTACTTATGAAACTGGGCTTTTAAGAAAATAAATATTTAAAGGACAGTTGATGAGCTTTATCTACTTTTTCCTTGCCCCTCAGTGAAGCTGAGAGTATTGCCTCACTGTGGAGAATGACAGAGACAGTCACACACACCTGCACACACTCAGTGCCTCCACCTCCTGGGGGCAGAGCAGGCAGGTGTGTCTGGGTACACAGGTGATCAATTATCATCCATTCTTCTCGCCACGTTAGGGTCACCCTACTTGGAGGACAGGCTGCAGAACTGTCATCTCTAACAATGAAAGGAGATCTTATTTTCTCTGAACCAGCCTGACTAACAATGCCCAAGGTCAGAAGAGAGAATTCCTACAAGACCTTGCAATTTCTCAATAACCCAGTTTGGGCTCATTGGGTGAAATGGCTGTGGGGAAATGATCTGACCATTATTTTTTAAACACTGGGGCCACACCAAACACAGAGGAGATGCCTCTGAAGCATCTCTGCTTTGGTGGCTACCAAAAGGAAGGGAGTTGCAGGTGGTGACTTTTAGTGCATCTTTATTTTTTTGTAAGAAGAGATACTCACAACATTCTCATATCCCCTCTAAGATCTCCCCCCACCCTCCCTTCATGCTCTTCTGTTAAAGCATGGCTTGTTTGGTGTCAAAGGCTACCTCTACTTTGCAAGTGCCAGCCCTGGGGAAGCCTCTGGCACTCTCCCCCACACAGCTGGCTTTGTGTGTAAGGCTGGTTTGGAACATGAAAGCACTCTCTGAGACCCTCGGGGCTCGGTGCCCTGGAGAGGCAGGCACATTGAGTGTGAGGAGCAGTGAAACTATTTTCAAGGGAACCGGGGGCCGTGCCAAGGCTTGCCTGGCAGGGAAAGCTGGGAGAAGGGTGGCATGACTTTGCAGATTTGGAGCAGAGGAGGAACCCCCCACACTCAACCCCCACCACCCGCACCTCCACCGTGAGCTTTAGAGTTAGCCCGCTGGGTTTGAATTCTGGTTGCTTTGCCTCGGATTAACTGGGTAGGATCTGTGTATCAGTTTCCTCCTTTGTGCAATGTTAAAAAATAGTGGTGACTGTGTCAAAGGCTAGATCGATTTAAAGGAGGTAATCATATACGGGTTTAGAATAGTGCATGAATATAGAAAACAATACATATTAGCTCTATTTTTTCTTCTTCCCTACTCCTAACCCCCCTCCCGTTCAACCTTAACTTGTAGGGGGTTAATTGTGTTGGCTTGGGAGCCAGACTGCCCAGTTCATATCCTAATTCTGCTAATTTCTAGCTGGGTGATTTTGAGTGAGTTGCCTAATCTGTCTGAACCTTATTTTGCTCATCTGTAATATAGATGTAATAATAGTAACTTCTCCTGACATTACTGTGAGTGTTGAATTAATTAATTCACAGTAAACACTTAGATCAGTGGCTCTCAATCAAGGGCAAGTTTGCCTCCCAGGGGACATTTAATAATGTTTGCAGACATTCTGGTTGGCACAATTGGAATGTGTGCTATCAGCATATGGGTGGAGATCAGGGATATTGCAAACATTCTAGAATGCATAAGACAGCCTGCCCCAAATGCATGGGTGCAGGGAGCTTGGTTTCTGAAAACCATGCAGAACAGCTGGTCAAAGAAGACCCTCTTTTTTTTTTTCATTGATCCTCCAATTGTAGAACCAGCCATCCTTCTGTTGGGATACCAGGTAAACAAGAGGTATCATTTAGTCAAAATGTGTCTATGGAGCATCTGATATGGTCCAGGGGGCAGTTCTAGGCACTGGACACACAGCAGTAATCCAAAGACAAAAATCACTGCTTCCATTGAGCTTACAGGGCAGTGGGGGTTGGCCAGACACAGAAAACAAACAAACAAACACATACAGGTAATGTCAGGTAGTGACAAATCCTAAAGCAGGGAAGGGGGATAGAGTGCTTGAGGGAGGGTTGCAATAGTGAACAGGAGAATTACAAAAGGCCTTGATGAGGACATCATGTTCTTCAAGCAATGACCTGAAGACAGTGAAGGAAGGAGCCATGTGGATATCTATGTTCCAAGCAAAGGCAGTGGCTTGTGTAAAGGCCCTGTGGCAGGAACCTCCATCAAGGATCATCAGGAAGACTAGTGGGATGGGGTAAGAGTTGTACTGTAGTGGGTGCTGTAGCCCGGCCAAGAAAAGTCTTGGATGCCATAGTAGGGAGGATGAATTTTCTTCTGAAGGTAACAGGTTATTCTATCAGCCTCCGGGAAAATGTCAAGATATTTTCTATGAGACCTTAACCCTGCCTGGAGCACATGACACTTACTCAGAATGAACAGACTATTTTCTGGGTAGCTGTGTCTACCTTGCACTGCTGATTACCCATTATAAATACTGGCACCCATTTGCCTGCAAGGTGCATTTAACACAGGAAAGTTTTCTCTTATCCTGCTCTGGTAAAGTTCTGTGGTGGCATCTGAGCCCCTGGTTTCAGTACCCGCTATGTGACTTTGGGCACATCACTCTAATTCTTTGAGCCTCAGATTCCTTAACAAAGAAATGAGGAGATTCAGGGACTGCTAACTTCTGTCCCAGTCCCAAGACTCCATGAATGCCTCAGAGTTCTCGGTGAACAATTGCTAAAACTCATGGAACGCTAACCATACACTAGGCATTGCACTGAACATTTATTTATGTGTATTGGCTCAGGAAATGCTTATCATGACCCTGGCTTAGAAGCAGTGCTATTGCCACCTTAGAAATGAGGAAACAGAGGCACAGAGAGGCTGAGCAATGTGCCATAAGTTGCATGGCTTCTATGACACAGTCAAACCCAATTCTGTCAGTCCACCAAGCCCGTACTCGGTGGGCTCCAGGAATGAGAATATAAAAGATGGGACCCGAGTGAGGCTCCCGCAACATGCAGCGCACCCAGAAAGGAGAAAGCCAGCCTTCTGCGTCTCCTGTCTCCACCCTCACACCTACCTGCCCCATTGATGCACCTGGTGTGGGAGGGGGCTCGGAAGACTTGTCCTGGATCAATATTAGAGTCTTTTCAGCAAATTCACAGCCAGAGTGCTGTGTTGTGGACTGTGGGATGAAGTTTTATAAAGAACTAACTGAGGAGACAGCTTTGAGCAGCAGGTCAGAGGCTTATTTATGGGGCTGGCTGCATGGATCATGCCAGACCCCTGTCAAAGGTAAGGTTAAGCCAGACTTCAGCCTCAAACACAAGGAGACTCACACCGCAAGACGGGAAACACGGCTGACACAATCGCCTTACTGCACATGGTTGCCTAGCAACTGCAAGTGACAAGCTGCCAACTTGGTGATACAATCACAGCAGGGAGATCAGAGTCTGTCAATTAAAAGTTTTATTTATTTGTTTGTTTGTTTTGCATTTTTCCTTTTTTGTTCTTGTAATTTTATTTAGCCTCTACTGCCTTTAAATATAGATTAAGAAGCTTGCCAGGGGCAAGTGAAACTGTGTGCACGACATGGGCCGTTTCTCTCCTGCCTAGTCAGAAAATATGCTCATCACGTGCCAGCCACGGCGTGCGGGCTAATTTTATTAAAATGTAGGTCTGTGAACCTGACTTAGAGTCTTAGCTCCCCTGTGAAATTTATAATTTGCCTGGAATTAGGGCCAACTATGATTTTTATTGCTGTATGTTAGTGCTTTAGCAAATGCCTGCCACATAGCAGGTGCTCAATAAACAATTGACTGGCTGAGTGAGTGAGTGAATGATTGAGTGAATGAATGATTAGATGTAACCAAACCTGCAGAAAATTGTGAGGTTAACTGATAGCCACACAGGTGAACCTGATGTCACTGAATAATCCGCATCAGGGGCAAGACTTGTTTTCTTTTATCATTTTGTCCTATGTGCTCAGATTTCTAGATGGAGCTTATGTAGCGGTACAAAGAATCCAGTTTGGAGCCTTGGTAGGAGAAGGGAGGGGTCCTGTTTCCTGCACCGTGTTCACTCTCCCTCTTCTCCGGGCTCGGCATTCCTCCGGGTCTCTGACACACTTGTGCCCAGCCAGACTCTTGGGGTGCTTTGTCTCCTCGGCCTGTTTTCTTGTCACACTGCTCGGAACCCACAGCTCTTCCTAAGGATCCCAAAGGTGCATGATTTTACTGGATAAATCATTTATTTCCAAGTGTTATCTTAATGGGGAATGTGGGCTAAGGAGATGTGGAGACTGGGGCACTGCTCACAGATATATTTATTTTTGTGTAAAAAAAAAAAGCAGAACATACATGGGTCTAGGGTCTAAAGCAATGTGGTCTACTCCCGGCTCCTTCACTAATGCCGCGTGTGACCTCTGGGCAGTTCTGAGCCTCTGGGTCCCTCGGTGCCACCATAAGATGTTAGAAGGAGAAGGTGTACCCTTTTAGTTTTAGATATTTATGGTTTTAGAACAATATTTTTTAAATTTATTTATTTATTTATTCATTATAGAGAGGAGAGAGAGAGAGAGAAAGGGGGGAGGAGCAGGAAGTATCAACTCCCATACGTGCCTTGACCAGAAAAGTGCAGGGTTTTGAACTGGTGACCTCAGTGTTCCCAGGTCGACGCTTTATCCACTGCGCCACCACAGGTCAGGCCTAGAACAATATTTTTTAACCTTTTCTTTTTTTTCTTTCTTTTTCTTTTTTTTTTTACAGAGACAGAGAGAGAGTCAGAGAGAGGGATAGATAGGGACAGACAGACAGGAATGGAGAGAGATGAGAAGCATCAATCATCAGTTTTTCATTGCGACACCTTAGTTGTCCATTGATTGCTTTCTCATATGTGCCTTGACCATGGGCCTTCAGCAGACTGAGTAACCCCTTGCTTGAGCCAGCGACCTTGGGTCCAAGCTGGTGAGCTTTTTGCTCAAGCCAGATGAGCCTGCGCTGAAGCTGGCGACCTCGGGGTCCCGAACCTGGGTCCTCTGCATCCCAGTCCGATGCTCTATCCACTGCGCCACCACCTGGCCAGGCTTAACCTTTTCTTAAATTAATTTTTCTTCCACCCACATGCCTTTTAGACATTTTCCCTAACTGTTCTTCCAGAAAGATTTAACACCATAGATATACTGTATATCTGTTTATGTACCGTATCTGTGCTTTATTCATTAAAAGCGTAAGATTGTGTGGCATGTCCCTCGCCCCCTCTCCTGAAGATCCAGTTTTCACCCCTTTGGGGATGGGGCCATCTCCTTTGAGAAATCACGTGGTGGAGTAATGGCCTCTGTCTTTTCCTCTGACTCCTAGAGCTCGGTGAAATAAAAAGCCAGTCTGGGCTTCAAAACACAACACTCATTGGAGATAAATAAACAAGTCACTTCTCTTTGCAATGAGGTCATTGTAGCCTTTTTCTGGCATGGCTTTCAGAGCTCAGAATCTTTCCAGCCAGCATCACCTGCTTTATTCTGGGACCAGGAAACCAAGGGGCTTGTGATGTTAATTTTATGTGCTGACTTGACTGAGCCGTGGGGTCCCCAGATATTTGGGGAAACGTTATTCTAGATGGGTCTGTGAGGGTGTTTCTGGGTGAGAGTAGCACGAGAATCAGTAGACCAAGTGAAGCAGATTGCCCTCCCTAACGTGCGTGGGCTTCAGCTAATCTGTCGGAGGCCTGAATAGAATGAAAAGGAGGAATAAGGGAAAATAGCTTTCTGCTTAACCGTTTTGGGGTTGGGTCGTTGGTTTTTTCCTGCACCCAGAACTTCCACCATTGGCTCCCTGGCCTCCAGGCCTCTCAGACATTCAGACTGGCACTGGCACTGAGCCACCAGCCCTCCTCGTCTCCAGCTGCTGATGGCAGAGCGTGGGACTTCTTAGTCTCCATAACCACGTGACCCAACCTCATATTTTCTTTCTATCGGATCTCTTTCCTTGGAGAATCCTGACTAATTGAAGGACTTGGGAAGCCGTGAGAATGGAGAGGTCAGTAGGGGCTAGGTCACGCCAGCCTTGCAGATCACTGTTGTAGCACACGTATCATTTGCCCTCCCACATTCCTTTTACTCGTTCTGTGCATACACCCCCGGCTTCTGTGTGTTCTGCTGCTAGTGGCTGGCATTTGGGGCCTTCATCGGAGGGTTACTCTTGTCTGTTGGAGCTACCACACTATTCTGCAACCTGAGTTTACATCCGCATGGGTGGCCCATAGCCAGTGATTGACTGGTCGGGAGCACAGAACCCTAGTCTCCTTGTCCTGCAACAGAACAAACTCTGAGGTGCAGCGTGTGTTTCACAGCTCCCTACAGGGCCCGACGGGGGATAGGATGGACACGACCTGTAACTTCACCCTTCCTCATATCGCCTCCTCTGTTTCTCTTGAAAGCATTTCCTTAATAACATGCACTAGAATCCTGGACTCAAGATGTACTTAGAGAAGAAGCTGAGCAAAGACAGTCATAATAAGCATTGAGACTATCTCCTAAGAAAAGTGGAAAGCCACTGAGTGGTTTTCTAAAACTTTTTATTTATTGATTTAGAGAGAGAGGAAGGAGAGAGAGAAACGTTAAGTTGTTGTTCCATTTATTTATGCGTTCATTGGTTGACTCTTGTATGTGCCCTGACCAGGGATCTGAATCTGCAACTTGGCCATGTCGGGACAACACTCAAACCAATTAAGCTACCCGGCTGGGGCACCACTGAGTGGTTTTAATCTAAGAGTGAAATTCTCAGATTTGAAAACTTTATCTCTTAGTACTATTCATGGTCTCATTGCATCATTGTTCTTGGCTAAGCCAGGCTTCAGTTTCCCATTTTCTGGAGTGAGTGGGCCAACCCTTGAATCCCCATGTCCTAGAAGCCAGCTGACTCCTTGATACTTGGCTTCATGTGTATTTATGAATGTGGGTGACCTACTCCCCAATCTAGCTCTGTTCGTCTGTTTGTCCATCCATCAGTCCATTATATATATATACACATACATATGTATATATATAATATATTATATATTATATATAATCCATTATATATGTGTATATATATTATGTATTTATATATATTATATATATGTACTATATTTGTATATATATTATATATAATGGATTATATATGGGACTGGTCTCTATACATTTCATCATTTGACTTCCTGGACCCCAGACTAATTTCCGTTAACCCTCTTAGTATCTGGGTTCACACATGGTTCTTCATATCTTTTTTGATCATGGTCTTCAGAAAGTTTTATAAATACTAATAACGTATAAAACAGAATTTTGCCAAAGAGGTTTTGTAACACCCATAGTGAACCTCTCAGGTGGCTCGAGTAGACCTCACATCACTTTTACACCTTGCATTTGTTCTATTGTAATTGCCAATGTCAAAAATTCAAGTCCCAGAGGAGACTTTTCTCTCGATATCACTGAAAGGTAATCGAAGAATAGACTGTACAAATATACCACTAGGGTACTCAACTTGTTTGCTTTGTACTATCAAAAAAGACACCTGTCTAAAAATTGTGAACTCAGTGGTGGATTTGTTGTGGTTGTAGTTGTTCTCATTAGGTTCCAAAGGCATTGCGTGAAATAAGTTCATTACTATTCCAAGACTTAAAATTCTTTGGCTCTATTTTCTGCATGAATTATAAGTATATTTTTAAATTTTTAATTTTCTGTCAGGTGAATTTATTTATCACCTCTCTCCATCCTCACCTCAGGATCCTGAAATAATATGATGGTGATCCACAATGAACATTTCCCCATGAAATAGTAGATCTGCCGCACTCCGCCCAGATTTACCCTGCCCCCTCTCCACCAGGTAATGATTTAGGAACTGGAGATTCTATCTCATTGTTGCTTTTGTGCTGTAGTGCTTGTGGTTTCTCATTTTTCAGGGAAGAGCAAAGCATTAGAATGACAAGCCACCCTGACAAGAGTTGACAAATATCTATCAAGACCATTGGGAGAGTAAAATCTTTCTGACAAGTCTATTATTTTTCTTTATTGCACTGCCTTTGGGGGGTAATCTTTCCTTCAGGGAGATCAAACTCTCCCTCCTTCCCTGGCTCTATATAAGAGAATGGGAAAACAACTGGATGATTTGTAAGGATCTTTTCATGTATAACTTTTTATAAGTCTGTGAGCTATACCATCTAAGGGAAAAAGATCCTGAGCTACATCTTTTGTAATTATGAAAAATTGTATATGCTGGCAGACCAGGTGGCACCAATGGGGTGGTGATTTTATTTTCTCTGTGAGGAGATTCTCCAGAATTTTTAGCCAAATTACATGTATAATTGACATTGTGAGATAGAGATAACATTGTCTCATTATGTAACGAGGATAATGCAGTTATTGTTTAGGTACATGAATATTGTAAGTTGCGTATGGAGTTATAATTTAGAAATAAGACTTCTTTTAACTAGCATTTCAAAATAGAAACAATTTCATTCAGACTTACCACGCATGTTTCTTGCACAATGTTCTCTGGTGTGACGGGAGCCATGTTGACATCATTTTCCATTTTTCTGAGCAGGCCAGTTTCTCTGCCATCCCAAGTATCTGATATATAGTAGTCTTTGAGTTCACATATTAGGCTGCAGTTAGAAATTGTATTCCAAGGCACCGGTGCTAATTTGCACTAATTTGGGACACTTCTTTTATTATGAAAAAAGAACATGTGAATGGTTCAGTGGTTGATTATAACGTGAACATTTTTGCCATAGTTACCCAGATGAAGAAATAGAATATTTCCAGGTGCTTACATAATCAGAACTCAGTTCTCACCAGAGGTAACGCTGTCTTAGGTTTTGTGATAAGAAAAGTATACATTTTATTTTTCAAACGTTTGTTCTGTGTAAGTCTGTTGACTGCACAACCCAGGCTTAGTTAGTTTTGTTTTAAAGTTGCTTCACAAGTTTTATTTATAATAATAACCAACATTTGCAATGGTAAGGGCATACTTCAAGGACTAATTACTAAAGATGTGTTAAATTTACTTGCTCCTCGTTTACTAATGCTGTCACAGGACCTCTATAAATACCTAAAGTTAAAACTGATTGAGGTTGTTTCAGGATAATGTGTACTCTCAGTACCTTGTTCTTCAAAAGTAAAGTAATTGACAAATGTGGGCCTAAATTTAAGAAATTGTAGGAGGACATGTGTAGAAAGTGACATGCTTTTCTGAGGTATGATTCTGAGCCAATGTCTTCTATTGTATGCAGGTCTATGTGGCATTTTTAATTCAAATTTTTCTTTTATAATCAATTATTTCAAGTATGAAAAATGAAAAGAAAATAACACATACCCGTATACTCAAATGATACGCAGATGTCACACATGATGCTATTCTATAGCAAATTATAAAAATAAGTAGAAAAGACAACTTGAAAATAGTGGTTATCCTTGTGATGTTCGGTGTGTGTTAGCTTAAATTGCGTCATGTACATTCTTTGGGATTTACCTTTTTATTCTTCATATGCTGGCTTTGAAATTTATCCATATTGTTACATGTAAATTTAGTCCCTTCATTTTAAATACTGTAGTATAATCAATTGTAGAAATATACTATAGTTTACTTTTCCATTTCCCTATTGCTGGATATTTAGGTTGATTTCGTTCCAACGTTGCATTGATGAAAACTTCAAACCCACAGACAAATGTGAGGAGTTGTACAGTCAAGAACCATATACCCTTCACCCAGATTTTACACACACACACACACATATACATACATATATATAAAATTAACATTTTGTTATACTTGCTTTATACCTCTATCCATCCATCTATCCATTCATCAATCCATTAAGCTATCCATCTATTTTACTTTTATTTTTTGATGCTTTACAAAGGAAGTTGCTGTATTTTATTATCAGAAAAATGTTAGGGGTGGAGAACAAAATAGTGGTTCCCTGGGACCAGGGGTGGGTAAGGGAGCAAGGTGTGACTAGAAAGGGTGTCATAGGAAAAACCTTTGTAGTGATGGGATGGTTCTCTATTTTGATTGGCATGATTACATATATGATGTGACATGGAATTATACACACACCTCACACACCTACATTGTACCAGTGTCAGTTTATTAAAGTTGTATAAGATGTAACCATTGGAGGAAACTGGGTGATGGGTACACAGGACCCCTTTGTGTCATCTCTGCAACTTTCTGTGCATCTATAATTATTCCAAAATGAAACGTTGAAACCAAAAGAAATAGCAGAAATAAAGAGCACATTTGAAACCCCTAGACCAGGAGTCCCCAAACCCTTTACACAGGGGGCAAGTTCACTGTCCCTCAGACTGTTGGAGGGTCAGACTATAAAAAAAAACTATGAACAAATCCCTATGCACACTGCATATATCTTACTTTAAAGTAAAACAACAAAATGGGACAAATACAATATTTAAAATAAAGAACAAGTAAATTTAAATCAACAAACTGACCAGTATTTCAATGGGAACTATGGGTGCGGATGCATCCTGTGCTCCTCTCACTGACCACCAATGAAAGAGGTGCCATTTCCGGAAGTGTGGCGGAGCGGGGGCGGGGGAGGGAGGGCGGATAAATGGCCTCAGGTGGCCGCATGCAGCCCGCAGGCCACAGTTAGGGGACCCCTGACCTAGACCTTATTGTTAAGGCAGAGATGTTGTAATTAAGACATGAACAAGTAAAAGAGTGGGGTTTAGAAAACCAATGGTGGCAAAGCAGGAAATAGAAAGGATGGGTTCTTGAGGTCACCACTGAGACACAAAATCTAGTAACTCTCCTAAAGTTCTTCTAATAGGAGGTAATGCATTTGCTCTGTTTAAGCCACTTTATTGGCAAGTGTATTTTTGTAGATAGAAGTATTAAAGAAACCACCTTTGCTAGCTTCTTAGAATAAAACATTTTAAAGCAAAACACATTGCAATGGTCAACAT
The DNA here is from genome assembly GCA_037038555.1 of Rhynchonycteris naso. Classification (NCBI taxonomy): domain Eukaryota; kingdom Metazoa; phylum Chordata; class Mammalia; order Chiroptera; family Emballonuridae; genus Rhynchonycteris; species Rhynchonycteris naso. Next base: position 186,006,119 of record CM073000.1, on the reverse strand, counting down.
TATAGATGTCTTTGTGTATACATATTTTCTAAAAATTAAGAGGCTATCCAATGTAAGTTGCATCAAAAATGCAAGCCTTTACACAATACTGTGTACAGAGATGTGTTGCAGAATTGGGCACATGAAACCTGTATACTTATATTCACCAGTGTATTCCCCAATAAATTTAACTTTAAAAAAGAAAACCACATTAATATGGCATTAGAAGAAATCCTGAAAACTGTAAATCTTAAAACACTAACAATTTAAAGATGGATCTGGGTTTCAGAAATATTACAATGTAGGAGTGAGGGTGGGGTGGAGGTCAAGGAGAAGCATCTAAAATCAATGCAGCAGATAGCTCTGAATCTACTTTGCAACGTGATTGTAAAAAAAACAACCTTTCTCTTCTGGCCCTAGACAGTTGGCTCAGTGGTATAGCATCAACCTGGTTTGTGTAAGTCCCAGGTTCAATTCCCAGTCAAGGCACACAGGAGAAGTGACCATCTGCTTCTCCACCCCACTCCACTCCCATTCTCTTCCCCTGCCTCTTCTCCTCCCACAGCCATGGCTCGATTGGTTAAGCAAATTGGCCTCGGGTGCTGAGGATGGCTTCATGATCTTGCCTCAGGTATTAATATAGCTTGGTTGCTGAGCAATAGAACAATGGCCCCAGATAGGCAGAGCATTGCTGGGTAGAGGGATTGCAGGGTGTATCCTGGTCAGAGCACTTATAGGAGTCTGTCTCTCTGTCTCCTCTCCTCTCACTATAAAAAACTCCCCAAAACAAAAAACAACCACAACAAAACAAACTTTCACTCCCAATGACAGTGTGAACATTCCCACACAAACGTTCACAGTTTGATGATATGACTTTTTAACTTTTTAAATTGTAGTTTTCTAAGCACCTTTTCAAAATGTTTCTGGCTGATTTGTGTTCCTGCTAGTGTAAATTGCTGTTGGCATTGTTTTCTACTTGGTTTTGTCTTCTTCTTGCTGACCTTAGATGCTCTTTATTTTATTGTAGTTTTATTCATTGCAAGTATCATCTTTAATATCCTGGATTGTTTTTGTAGCTACCTAATTGTTTCTAACAGATATGAGATTAACACATGCCCTGACTCTGTGGTATGCTTTCAAAGGCTTTGTTACTTTATTACATTCCCAAGACAGTGTAAATGGCAAATTGAACCAGGAGAGCAAAATATAGCATATATGTGGCACTGTGTCCAATTCTTCATCTGTGGCAGACATTACTAATCAATCATGGAGCTTAACCAGCAGTCCTAGAAATCCTTAATTAATCAGAGTTGGCAGATGTAATAAAACTTTTTGACAAAAGTAACTGCTTTGGTGAAAGACCACTTGATACTTTGCTCTGGAAATTTCTATTTATTTCTTAAAATTTTTCTGTAAGTGTATCTGGTAGATATATCAGAAAAACTGGATTGTCTCATTCTACAGTTAGCATTTTTTAAAGTGAATGGATGGTCTACCATTTCACTGTATCAAGCCCATGGTTGACATTACTGATCCATTCCTCTGTATATACATACATACATATGTGTGTGTGGTATATTAGATGAGAGGAGGGGAGAGAGTGATGCAGACTCCTCATATGCGCCCCAACTGGGATCCACCTGGCAACCCTATCTAGGGCCGATGCTCAAGTACTGAGCTATTTTTAGCACCTAACACTGATGTGCTCCAATGGAACTATCCTCCACGTGGGGCCACGCTCGAACCAGCTGAGCCACTGGCTGCAGAAGGGGAAGGGGAGGGAGAGGGGGGAGAAGGAGTGGGGAAGAAGCAGATGGTTGCTTCTTTTGTGTGCCCTAGCCAAGAATCAAACCCAGGACATTCACACAACAGCTGATGCTCTATACACTGAGCCACTGGCCAGGGCCACTCCATATTTTATTTTTATTATTACATAAGAGGCACAGAGGCTAAGAGGTAGAGAGACAGATTCCCACATGTGCCCCAACCAGGATCCAACTGGCAAGCTTCCTACAGGGTGATGCTCTGCTCATCTGGGGCCACTGCTCCATTGCTTGGCAACTGAGCTATTTCAGCACCTGAGGTGAGGCCATGGAGCCATCCTCAATACCCGGGGCCAAATTGCTTGAACCATTCGAGCCATGGCTGCAGGAGGGGAAGGGAGAGAGATAGAGGAGGGGGAGAGTTGGAGAAGCAGGTGGTCGCCTCTCCCATGAGCCCTGATCAGGAATTAAACCCAGGACTTCCACACGCTGGGCCAACACTCTACTGCTGAGCCAACCAGCCACGGCCCATATTTTTTTATCCAGTCTGAACTTGGTCTCAGAATCTTTTCACCATGGCATGCCAAATGACACTAGCAATTGATTTGACTTGACTTATAAGGTGAATTCTTTAATCATCCTCGAATTACTGGGCTTTGATTTGGATAATATGCTTCCCCTTCATCTGTGCAACTTTCATCCTTAAAATCAATGGTGACCCATTTCTTCTGAAGTACAAATGGGGACATTCTTATGGGTATGTGAAGAATTACTTCTTTTCTCCTTAAGTAATATTCTGAGAAGTGATATTAAATAACCGCAGGAAGGAAAATCTTACTCATGTGCTAGAAACAACCCAAGATAGCAAAATCTAATTTCCAAGGCTGAAGTTGAAAAAAAAAAAAAGAACAAAATGCGATTCAGCTCAGAAAAAAAAAAATGCATGTTGTCGCTTCTCAGTGGTGAGGGTGATTACCTGAAGCAGATATTAAAAGGGCACATGACATCTGGGCATCAGAACTGCTAAAACTGAGTGAGAAGCATGCAAACTCGTTGGGGCTGAGTTAAAAAGCCTTCTGCTAGGGGAAGACCAAGGGCCAGGATGGGTGTGGGGAAGCATCACCTCGGAGTTCAACAACAGGGGTCACTTGGTGATGCTGGCTGAGCACTCGCTGAGTTAAGCTTTCCATTTTAGGCGATTTTCCTAACAGAACATCCCAGATTATCTTCCAGAACTTTATTAGGTGATAAGGAAGAAGGGAACATCGGACTAATTTAGAAAGAGGAAACAACTTTGCAACATCCGTTATCTCCCTGACTAAGTACTTAAGAAAGACCCAATCAAAAAACATGACACATGACTTTTGGTGACGGGTATGCAACACAATTAAATGTTAAGATAACCTGGAGATGTTTTCATTAAAAAAAATAAAATTAAAAAAAAAAACCATGACACAACTGTGGGTCATCAAGCAAGAGTGTAGATTAAAAAGTACTGGGGTCTTGGTTGGGTAGTTCAGTTGGTTAGAGCACCATGCCCATACACCAAGGTTGCAGGTTCGATCCCCAGTCAGGGCACATACAAGAATCAACTAATAAATAAGTGGAACAACAAATTGGCTGTTTCTTTCTCTCCCTTTGCCCTTTCCTCTAGCTCTAAAATCAATCAATAAATTTTTTTTTTAAAGATTACTGAGGATAATCATTCAGAAAAAGGGGCCCTACTTGAAGGATAGGAGCTGAATTAGAGGACAAGTATTCATGTCCCTGCCAACCTAGGACCATCAGGAGAAGAAGGTGGCAAAATATCCAGCCTCTCCTTAGGATCTTCAGAGCATCCAGAATAGACGTTATTCTAGAGTCCAGTCTCAGAATTCGATTTTAAGCGTGGGCCCCCTTCTGCTCTTTCTAGTTTCTCCATATTTCATGATGTATTTTTGGAGGAAAAAAAAAAGTACTTTTCATGATGCCAACTTGCCTCCTTTCAGCACATAAAAAAAAAAAAGGAACGATTGGCTGAGGCTGTCGTGATGATGGGAATAGTTTTGTTGCTGTGCAGTTTGGCTCTTGCTCTAAAATGAAGCGCGCGCCTTTTCCTCCGGTGTATTTTAAGCCGGAGACTTCTAAGTAAATGGGAGGTGGCTGATTTTATTTCTGTATGCAGCCAGCCTTCACTGGCATGAGCTATGATTTGGCCCAATCAATTTTGTATTCATGCTGAGAAGCGAGTTGATCAAGTTCAAGGAACATCTGTGCGCATTTATCTGGATTGGGAGCAAACATCGGAGCTGCTCCTGAGAAAAAGCCCCAGCCCTCCAGTGACTGCTGCAGGGCTCCTGGGCAAAGGCCTGGACACATCCTCCAATCCCATCCCATCCTAAAGTAACCGCGATGAGTCTGCGTCGTGCCCTGTTCTTCGCAATTGGTTGGGGTGTTTTCAGGAGGCTAGTTAGTTCTGGCAAGTTTGAGAGTTTGTTGAGTAAATCTTCACTAGCTGGTTAAATGGTCTCCACAAAGTGACCCCGCGGAGTGTGCCAGTGTTGGAATGTGAGCCCATAGATTACCATGCCATCTCCATAGCTACATTTGTCTTGGTTTTCCCCTCTTGACTTCCCCTTTCCTAACTGTCATAAATTTTGTGTGTTAGCAGCTTTACGGCTTGAAGAGGGTTGTAAACATCTTCTTGTTCAATTACATCAGGACTTTTTTTTTTCTTTATGTCAGAACTTAAAGTTATGGGGGGAACGGGAAGTTCACTCTCTGAACCTAAAGAGATAGAGTCAAGCTCAAAGTAAATAAAAAACAGAATGAAATCAACTTATGGTGGTAAAAGTATAAATGAGACCATGGAATTCACAAGACCTGGCTCCAAATCCCAGCACCACCAACTGACAGGCTGAACAATTTGGAGGAAGTTGTCCTAGCTCCTTTAACAACAGTTTCCTGCTCTCGCACATGGAAAGCATGATTGTAATTTCATAGAGCTTTTTTCTTTCTTTTTTTTTTTTAAGCGAGCGAGCGAGAGAGAGACAAAAAGAGGAAAGGAGAGAGATGAGAAGTGTCAACTCATAGTTGCAGCACCTTAGTTGCTCATTGATTGCTTTCTCATGTGTGCCTTGACCAGAGGGCTCTAGCTGAGCCAGTGACCCCTGGCTCAAGCCAGCAACCTTGAGGTTCAAGACAGCGAGCTCTGAGCTAAAGCCAGTGACCATGGGGTCATGTCTATGATCTCATGCTCAAGCCAACAATCCCACACTCAAGCTGGTGAGTCCGTGCTCAAGCCAGCCACCTTAGGGTTTTGAGCCTGGGTCTTCAGCATCCCAGTTCAACATTCTATCCACTGCGCCACTGTCTGGTCAGGCTAATTTCATAAAACTTTGGAGAGAATTAAATGAGAGGAAGTATAGACACTAACTGCTGTACTCAAACATAGTCAGTTCCCTATCTGCATGGAACAAGCTGATTGAGGACAGGACCTACTGAGTGCATATCTCTTTTTTCCAAGGACTTGAAATATAGTAGGTGTTTTGAGACGATTAATGGAAGGATGAGTGAACGGCCAATGTATGAGAGGTGTTGGGTTGAACTCATATTCTTGGTTTGGGTCATTTAGGTGTTAGGATGATGGTGATCTCAGTAGACGGAGGCCTTACTACTCCAAGGAGTGGGGGTGGGTGTCCCTGACTCAGAAGCATGGGCTTTACCCCTGGGGAGATGGTTAGGGATGTAGAATGTCAGGCCCACCAGAGTCCTACTGAGACAGAATCTACCTTTTAAAAATATATTTATGTATTTAATGTGTTTTAGTTTTAAAAATTCAGATATAATTGACATATAGCGTTATATTAGTTTTAGTTGTACCTCTTAATAATCACATATATATATATATATTGCAAAATGATCACCACAATAATTCTAGTTGACATCTATCACCATACATACTTACATTTTTTTTTCCTGTAATGCCTTTTAACAAGATCTTGGGTGATTTGTGTGTACATTAAAGTTTAAGCAGAGCTGGATTAGAGCCCTTGATTATAATGCCAAGAATGTGAGTTGGTTTTTTACATCAGCTCTACTGACAACAGACCAACTTGACCTTGCATTTGGTTTTAAAGAGATCCGGGTGTGGGAACCTAGATGAATTAATGCAAACAAATTCTTCCCACTGGGGGGTGAGGGAAACAGTGGTGCTGTTCATGACAGGTCAGTAGTGTCATAGTTCCCCTTTCATCTATTGTGTGGTAATCTCTTAAGTAGTATACCCACATCCAGGTCCAATAAAACGCATGTTAGTAACAGAGCTATTATCCCATTTCTATATAGTCCTTGTTGTTGTCGTTTTTAATGAAAGGTGGGGAGATAGTAAGACAGTCTCCTGCAAGTGCCCCAACCAGGATCCACCCGGCAACCCTCATCTGGGGCCAATGCTCAAACCAATAAGCCACTGGCTATGGAAGGAGAAGAAGGAGAGAAGGGGGAGGGGGAGGGGGAAAGAAGCAGATGGTCACTCCTCTTGTGTGCCCTGACCTGGAATTGAACCTGGGACATCCATACACCAGGCCCACGCTCTATCCACTGAGCCACTGGCTAGGGCCTCTATATAGTCCTTGCAGATTTGGCACCTGAGGCTCTGGGAGGTTGAGTCAGTTGTCTAAGGTCACACAGATAGAAACTGAGAGTCAACCTCAGAGCTGGCTGAGTCTAAAGGTCTTCTTCTTAACAGCTCAGCTACCTTCCCTCCCAGCCAACCAGTCAGCCTTCCACACTGATGCCAGGCACCTTCTTAAAGTACTTCTGGGGAGAAGTTTGCCAAGCAGCCTGATGGTCCTCCCCTGCCCCCATCCCATGTATCAGTATTGCAAGAAGGCAGACAATCCCAGAAATGCCTTAGTTGAAACACCAGAACCTCCTGTCCAGCCCAGTCACACATCCCCACTTCCTCTGCTCCTGCCTCCCTTGCATGCCCCTTGCCTCAGTACTTTCCCAATCAGGCTGTCTCATATCTCTGTGTGTTTATTCAAGTTGGTCCTTCTGGCCCTGGCTGGTTGGCTCAGTGGTAGAGCATTGGCCTGGCCTGTGGATGTCCCAGGTTCCATTCCTGGTCAGGGCACACAGGAGAAGTACCTGTCTGCTTCTCCACCCCTCCCCCCTCACTTCTCTCTCTCTCTCTCTCTCTCCCTCCTTCCCTCTCCCTACCTCTCCTTCTCTCTACCTTTGTCTCCCTCCCTCTCCCTCTCCCTCCCCCTACCTCTCCCTCCATCTCCCTCTCTCTCATTCCCTCTCCCCCCTCTTCCCCTCCTGCAGCCATGGCTCAATTGAAGTGAGTTGACCCTGGGTGCTGAGGTTGTCTCCATGGCCTTTGCCTCAAGAACTAAGAAGAGCTCAGTTGTTAAGCAACCGAGCAACATCTCAGATGGGCAGAGTGTCTCCCCCTAGTGGGCTTGCTGGGATCCTAGTGGATCCTAGTCCGGGCACATGTGGGAGTCTGTCTCTCTGCCTCTCCTTCTCTCATTGAATATAAAAAAAAATGCTGGTCCTTCCTTAGGGGGGCTCATCACTCCTGTTATCTACCTTGCTACAAATACGTGAAGGCACCTAAGGGTCTCTTTTTCCAGTGAGGCCCTCTCTTGGATATCCCCAGGTAGAGCTAGATTCTTTCTCCTTGGAGCTCTCAATCAAAATAAGTTTCACAGAGTGACTTGTTTCTAAGCTCCTCCTCCCTGCCAACCTGTGGACTTGAGGAATCGACCCCATAGAAGCGTTGCCATGAAGAGCACGGTGTTGGAGCCAGACTTGTCAGGCTTCAAGTCCCAAAGGCTGCATAACTTTGGGCAAGATAATTAAACTTCCCTGAGACTCAGTTTCACCCCCTGCAAAATGGAGATAATGAGAGTATCCACCTCTTCAGGTTTTTGTGAGCATTAAATGAGTTCATATGTGTTAAATGCTTAGCACATGCCTGGCACATAGTAAGTTTTATATCAGTGTTTGTTACATAACATTTTGTTTTCATCTTCACATCCTGGTCGCCTATAAAGGGAGCATTCAGAAAGCAACTTTTGAATGAATAAATGCATGCATGCATGCCTTGGGGAGCTGCCTTAACTGGCTCTTTCTGTGGCTAGGAAACTTTTACAAAACTTTAAAATTTTCAAGAATGTAAAGTGTTTGTAAAACAGCAGCTCTGGCCTGACTGGTGGTGGCGCAGTGGATAGAGCATTGACCTGGGACACTGAGGTTCCAGCTTCCAGACCCTGAGCTCACCAGCTTGAGCATGGGCTTATCCAGTTTGAGTGTGGGATCACTGACATGATCCCATGGTCACTGGCTTGAGCAAGGAATCACCGGCTTGGCAGGAGCCCCCCAGTCAAGGCACATATGAGAAGCAATTAATGAGAAACTAAACTGCTGCAACTATGAGTTGATGCTTCTCATCTCTCTCCCTTCCTGTCTGTTTCTCAAAATAACAGCAAGAAAAAAATATACAAAAAAAACCATCTCCAGCTCTGCCTCGGTATTTCTAATCTCTCCCCATAAATCTTTTCCTAATCTAAGCACCTACCTTTTCACCGCTGCATTTTCTCTCCATTTGTTGATTAATGATGGTATCAGCATGTTCTCACTGCGATCCCTCACATTTTCCTAAGTTTCTCTAAGAACATGCGATTTGTGGAGAGACTCTTTTATTCAGGCACCGCACACACGGAGGGGGTGAGCGGAGCGCTGACTGCAGGCGCTCCCGAGTACCTGGCGGGCTCTGCGGGCTGTGCGCAGGCCTCTTGCTCCATGGAGCAGCCGGCCTTTATTTCTGTCCACGCTGCCTCTCTTTTCATTCTGAGGGGAAGACAGCCTGTCAAAGCAACGCCGGGAGCCTGGCTGGCTGCAAGGATTTGAAAGGGCAGAGCTTTTCTTTTTCTTGGCTTTCTCGTGGTTCTCTGAAGACACAGAACTAGCTTAGTGTTGGGGCAGAGGCGATGCGGCTTGCTGGTTCAGTAGTTTGCAGGCAGAAACACCTGGGCGGGAAACTCAGCTCTGCTACTTACGAGCTATGCAGTGCTTGGTAACCGCCAGCACCTCTGTGAGACTCAGCTTTTTCCCCCCTAAACTGGAAAATGATTATAACTTTTTTTACAAAACAATCTTAATTTTTGAATTAACTTTAGTTTATTGTGTTAACATGGATTCAAGTGTCCCACTGAATAGAGCACCCTCACCCTCATCCCCCGTGTCCCTATTTACACCCCCCCTCTAACTCCCGCCCCCTTTCCTTCTGGGATTTGCTGTCCTGTTATCTGTATCTCTGTGTTATGTATATATAATTTCACTAATTCCTTCACCTTCTCTGATCCCATTGCTTTATCCCCCTTCCCTCTGACAGCTGTCCCTCTGTTCCCTGTGACCCTGCCTCTGCCTCCCTTCTGTTCCTCAGTTCATTTTGTTCCTTAGATTCCATATATAAGTGAGATCATATGATATTTGTCTTTCTCTGCCTGGCTTATTTCACTTAGCATAATAGTCTCCAGGTCCATCCATGCATTTGCAAAAGGTAAGATTTCCTTTTTTTTTTCATGGCAGCGTAGTGTTCCATTGTGTATATGTTCCATAGCTTTTTAATCCACTCATCCACTGATGGACACTTGATAAGGTAATTTATGCAAAGTTTTTAGCACTTAGCCTTACCCATGGACAGAACTCTATTCTATTATTTTGCAAGCCTATATGTATGTAATATTGACAGATATAATTATAGATATAGAAATATATAAATACTACATACCAGATAGATATACTTCTATATACATAGAATCACATGTCCTGTTTTATATCACTTTTCAAAAAATTTTGTTTCTTTTTTATTCAAATACATTTTGCATAATAAATGCACACTATATGCTTGAACAGATGGATGGATACATGAATAAACCCATGAAAGAAACCGTTTTGTGTTGCACGTATACACCATAGATCAGTCGGGAAGAGCCAACTTACACCAGAGAAGCAGAAGAGCCCGCGTCTCCACAGTGTGAACGGCTGTCTGCCACGGCTCAGCCGGGGCGTGCCCCCGTCCCCAGGACCCAGGTCGATGGAGCAGCCACTTTGGAGTGCTGCCAGCACTGCATGGGGAAAATTATGCTCTGGATCTTGATGTTTCCACTCAGAAGTGACATGTTCTATTCCTGCTCACATTTCATTTGACAAAACAAGTCACATGACCACATCTAACCTCAGGAGGGGGAAGCATCGCATTCTCTATGCACCCCAGGGGAGAACGGGCAGCCTTGGTTGGAAAGCACCATCTGAATATTAATTCTGCAGAAAAAAAAAAGGGACTAATGCTACAGAGAATGGAAGTACAGCAACAGGGCACTTGAGTGATGGGCGAGAGAGAAAGATGTAATACTGCAGGAGAATGTACTGGTAAGAAATGCCATCTGCAAAGACATACCCCCTGAGTGAATTCAGAAGCACAGCTTAGGGCTCTTATTCTAAAGCAAGAACTATTCCCACTAGACCACAACGATGTGAGCCGCCTAAAGATCATGTGGACCAGGCCAGGACAATTCTCCCAGCCACAGTGATGAAGAATCCTGTCGCTTCCTCAGCAAAGAACTGGAGGTTGAGATTGAGTTTTGGGGTGTCTGCTGAGTCTGTTTCTGCTTTGGTAGTGTCCATCTGTCATAAACCCTATCTGACAAATGAGCAATAAATATTGTAGGATCCACCCTCGTGACCATAGCTGATTGGACCAGGGTGAGGCCATTTCTTCTTCTAAGATGCCTCAGTCCATAGTCTGGATTAAGCCTATATGATCAGATCTGTTTTTCAATACAGCAAAGTAAAGACATGGAGAAATATTTAAGTCACTTAATCCACAGACTATGGAGAATTCACTGATTCATTCATTCATTCAACTAATTTTTATTGAATGCCATCTTAAGGATACAGGGCTTGCAATCCTGACTTCACAATATCTATTCTCATGCATCCCCGTTGTCCTTCATTCTGTTTTCACAGTTGTGCGTGAGGTTGACAGCAGTATACTTCCACCAGTTTGGTGGTTCTTTCATAGTCAGGCTCAATTGTGCTATTTTAATGACATTTCAAATTTGAAATATTTTCTTTAGGTAGGTAGCATTCTATGAAGACATCTGACCTGAAAAGCTGCCTTCTGATTATTTCGGTGCAGGGATCCAGAGGAGGGAACATCAGGACATCCTGCTCGGTCTGCGCCTTTTTACAGAACTCTGCTTTTATTGTTTACACCCAGTTCTGTACTACATGGACATGAAAGAGTTCCCGGATTCATGTCCCTCTTCCCCATCTATTCAAAGCACATGTGAGCACAACTGCTGGCAAACTGTTGACATGTGAGAAACGCACAGACGCTATAATAGCTCATGCTAAATACACTGTAGTTAATCCCTCCCGCAATTGTCATAAATTTATACCACAGATTTTTTTTGGGGGGGGTCCAACTTAAAATAGCCTGTCTTTCTGTCCCCACAGGCACTTAATTGTGGCAGATTGTACATCCTATTTTTTGTTTAGGGAACACTGTCACTTTACATATACTGTATACTCACATGTGCTCCAGAGAGGGTCCCAATCCAGCTGGATTAGGTCACTTCCCCAGAGAGAGATCATCTGGGTTTTTTTGGAATTGCATGAGAATAAATGAAATTACTAAAAGAAAGAATAAGGGAAGGAGAGGAAGGATTAGGCCAGGGCACCCCTCCCATTTTAATGACCTCCAAATTTCTACAAATATTCACTCTACAGTGACAGCCCCATACACTTGTTTCTTAAAGATCCAGAAATCGCCACCTGATTAAAACCTTGTATTTCCAGCCGGAGCAATCAGTGAACAGCCCGATAGTTAATGGTGTTCACAGTGTCTGGAGTCAGAAGAGCTGGAATTACTACCATGTGTTTGCAGTTTTTCCTGCTGCTTGTCACATAATAGATGCCCATTAAAAAGCTGGTGGGTCGAATGTCAAAGTATTGAACAGAATCTTTGAGTTAATGAGGCAAACCCCACTACAGACTCTGCTCTCTCTCTTTGACCTTTTCTCTGCTTGAGTATGGCTATCCTCAACACCTGTTCCCTTCTGTCTTGGGTTATTGACTAAGATCATTTTAGATCTCTGTGTGCTTACTGGTCAATGAATCCCATTGTGGTAGTCATGGCTCTTTGGGGCCTTGAGAAAAATAAAAGGCAGTAAGTCAAAGGCCACTGTGGCCAGAGAAGGAGAGTTCACTCCATGCACAGAGAGTCCCAGGTGAACAGTCTGTGGTCACCATTGCTGGGTTTAAGATCCGCATTTCTGATCAAGGTGTTTGTAAATCACAAGAAACCCCAGCATAGGATATATGGTCTTCTCTAAGGAGCAGTCCTCAAACTTGCAGCCCTCCCTGCACCCACCGACCATCACAGAAAAGTGAGTGGGGAGAATATTGTGATGGTGGGCAAGTAGAGTCAGGAACGTCTAACCTCTGCGCTCCACTTCCATCATAACTGAAGATCTCTCATTCTCTCTAGTGGGTTCATCAGCCCGGACAGACCCAGGTATCAAAGAACATCACAGCACAAGCAAACACAGAATATTAAAATTATTTCAATTTTAAATTTAAAATCATTCCAAGCCACAGGAGTAGGGATTCTCCCCAGGAAGCATTATCACAGAGTCACCCAGACCTTGGTCACTCTCTCACCATCATCATTACTTGTTGACAGATCTGCATTCTGTAGCAATTAGAGGTTAATCATTTTTTTAAAATTGGCTCGTTTGATTTTTTAAACATTTTTAAAAGGTAATTTTTTTTTATTGCATGTCTGTTTTCAATAAAAATTTACTTATTTTTTTAAGAGAAACTTTTTTTCAAGACTGCAAATGTCAAATCAGTATCACGAGCCATAATAGAGTGACAAGAGAGAGTAAAAATAAATATGATGATATCATGTCATCCTAACTGAATAGAATAATTATTTTTTAAAGAGTTTTTCTCTTGCCTCGGACTGCCTGAGGGTCTTTTCTAAACCTCTCCCTTCGCATAGACTGTGCAGCGTTATATGTTTTGGAAGCATCTGCGTAGCGCTCACTGCATGCCAATATGATTATAGTTACTCCTTTGATAATCTTACAAGGTAGGGTGTGCAGCTATTATACCCATTCTACAGATGAGACAACTGAGACGTAGAGCAGTGAGGACTTGTCAGAGGCTGCACAGCCAGTGGGTGGCAGAGTCGGGATTTAAACCCAAGTTGTCCAGCAACAGAGTCTATGCTGCTCGTTCTGTGAGCCCAGATCTGGTTTGAAAAATACCACCTGCCACTGAGAAGAGCTGATGCCAGGGTCGGGGCTGGGAACTACAAGTGAGCCTGGGTTATCCAGTTGTTCCTGGAAGGAGAGGGGGTCCCAGATGAGGTGTGTCCAGAGTCCTGAATCTAGCTCTGTAGAAATTGTAATGGCCACATCTGGGACAATTTTAGCATGAGGAATGATGGAAGTTGATTCCACTCTAGAAAAATTGGGAGAGAGGGAGAAAGGGAGAAAGGAAAAGGAAGAGAGAGAAACCAAAAGGAAAATCTTTAAGAAGAATAGCAGCTAATATAGACGGGGCAGCAGAATGAAAGGCTTAGAAAAAAAGTATCATTTTGAAATTCGCTATTTAATAATCAGGCAAGAATGGATGCTGTCACTGCTAGGAGAGGTTGGCGGGGAACAGACACTTGGGGCCGTGCTGATGCCTCACCCACAGATGCCCTTCTAAAGTAAAAGGCGTTGGGGTAAAGTGTGCCTTCACAATGGGCAATCTGGTGTCATCAGCGTAGCCAAGTGACAAGCTGTTCTTCACTGACCATGGGGTGCCCTAAAGTTACAGTCCTCTTGCTGTGGTACATGATGAAATGCAGGGCATCGTCTCTGAAGGATGTTTACCGAAAAGGTAAAACATGAATCTAATTCAGATGAATGAGAATCTAATCTTTTATTTCAGTGAGAGGAGGTGAGACAGACTCCCCGCATGTGCCCCGATCGGGATCCACCCAGCAACCCCCAACTGAGGCCAATGCTTGAATCAACTGAGCTATCTTCAGTGCCCGGGGACTACCCTCAAACCAATCGAGCCACTGGCTGAGAGAGGGGAAGAGAGAGAGTAGAGGGAGAGGGAGGGGGAGAAAAACAGATGGTCGGTTCTCATGTGTGCCCTGACCTGGGATTGAACCCGGGACATCCACATGCCAGGCTGATGCTGTATCCACTGAGCCAACCAGCCAGGGCCCATAAGAATCTAATTTAACCTGAATCTAATTTTAGACTCAAATACCAGTTTACAGAAACTAGGGGGGACAGAGGCACAAGTCAAATGACAACATGGGAGAGCAATCAGACAAAATCAGAAGATGGTTCATTCTATAAGGAAACTCATCCAGACTCTACAGAAAATGTAAAAAAAATTATATCTGTGTTGTTGTTGGTGGTGCTGTGTCTAAGTTAAAAGACATAACAAAGATAATAAACATTGGGCATAAATATTGATTAGGTAGTGGTTTAAAAAATTTTTTAAATGCATTCTTGGGACAAATGAGTATATTGGAATTTGGATGTTAGGTGTTGTGGACTCTATAATTTCTTTGGGGTAGTAATGATGTGGTGTATGAGAGAAAACCTTGCTCTTAGGAGACTGAAGAAGTGAAGAGTCATGATGTCTGTGACATTAACTAGTTCAGAAACAATGCACATATACATGTAAGTGGATATGTACGTAGATAATAGAACAGTAATAAAAGATTAGCTTTTGAATCTAGCCGATTCTTATTGCAGTACTTGTATAGCTTTGCTGAGTATTTGAGAATTTTCATAGTATCAAGTTGAGGAGAATAAACAATTTCCGCTCTTAATGACCCTGCCCTGCTTTATGAAGTTAAGCGGGGAGGCTGCAGGACCCTGCGTGACTGTCCCCAGACCACCTCCTGTGCCACCGCAGGGCCCTCTGGCTGCTGTCCAGAGCACACCGGCACAGTGCTCTCACAGATGAGGAAGATGTGCAGGTGGTAGAGTTGTGCCCTCCTGGAGCAGTGACAATGCCCAGCGCTCTCTCTCTCTCTCTCTGCTTAAGCAGGGAGCGCAGAATGTTTCTCAGTTTTATTGAAACATCCTGGCTTGCTAGATTGCACATGCCCACCCCGGAAGGTTTCAGATGGTGGTGGCAGGGTCACCTTGCCCCTGCCCCACCCTGGGTCTCCCAGCAGGTTATGGGGGGTGGGGGGGTGGGGGGTGAGGGAGGGTGTGTTCAGACACTGGCAGGGCCTGCCGTCTCCTTTGCTAACTGCTTTACTTTCCTCTGAAGCCCCACCCGCCAGGATATTCCTTGGCAGATAATATGCTGTAAACCTGCCGGATCCAGGACCAGACCTTAATGCCATTTGGCAGGTAAGAGGCGTGTGCCTCGGGGCTCTAGGAATTGGAAGTTAAGACCTGGCGTCTGCAGCCCAGATGGCCATCATGAATCTATCTATCAGAACGCTTTCTCAGAGATTAGGCCGTTATGTCACCAACCATTATTCCTTCCCTTCAACTGCTCAGTCAGAATCGGCCTGAGCGTCCTCTCTAAGCCTCTGATGTCTGGAATTTGGAAATGTGCTGCAGGCTGTGTCGAGGATGATGGTCACAGGTGAGCAGGGCTGAGTCCATTACAGGGAGCAAGCAGCAGCCGACACAGGCGTTTCATCCAGAGTGACGCTTCAGTATTTCTCAGGCTCTGTCCTGGGCTCTGAAGCTTCCCTCTGGGTTTCTAAAGAGCATGTCCACCCTTGCCTTATGTTCAGCAACCGGGAAGTCCTGTGTCTGATCTAACCTCAGTCAGTTGTTGTGCTGCGGCTTGAATCTATTTCTTTGTTTTCCCCTCTAAGAATGAAATAGTACTCCTGTAGACCTTCCTACAGGGTGACTGGTGACTGACTAAGCCCGATTTTCCTGGAATCTTCCTTTACCACAGAAAGTCATGTATACAAGGAAATGCCTTAGTCCCTGGAAAATCAGGGTGTTTGGTCCTCCCTCCTTTCCCCCCTCCTTATCTGAAGAGAAATAGCCCCCACCTGTTCTACTTCTCTGTGCCGACACATCCCAAGAAATGATTGTCATTGTCAACAAGGATCAGTATTGTTTCATTGACACAGTCCATGTGCATGCTGCTTTTCATGCCTCATCTCAGTCAGTACCACCAGCCCTCTGAGGGGGAGGTGTTACCTCCATTTACAACTGAAGCCCAGGACAAACTCAGGTGCCCTACTTGCCCCAGCTCACAGCTGGAGGGGTAGGGGGTGGGCTTCTGATCCAGAGTGGAGTGGTCTGACCCCAGGGTCTTCTCAGTCAACCGCCCTGGACACAGGGGTCCCAATTGCCTGTGGTTTCCAAAAGTGAGATCATGGTCGGTGAGGAGGATCCCAGGTCTGCAAACCAGAGACCTGTGTTCCAGTCGCGCTCCATCCCTATGTGGACAGAGAATAAAATCTGGAATAAAGCCTCAGACTTTCTCAGTCCCTCCAGAGCCCTCAGGTCCTGGCCCTGCTTACCTCTCCTTCCCCACCTCTCCTTCTCCCCACGTGATGCCCTCACTGCCCTGAGCCTGGCACAGTTCCCAGAAGCCCCGTGCTCCTCCTGCCCCTGCACACGCTGCTCCCTCCAACCAGGGCACCTTCTCCTTGGCTATCTCTACTAAGCGTCACAGCACAGCATTGAACAAGCCCGCTGCCCAGCCTCCGACCAGCTTCCTGCACAGACTACATATTCCCAGTAGCCCCAGAGCACCAGGTGAAACAGTCCAAGTTAACCCTGGACCCTTGAATAAATTTCTTATTCTGTGCCTCACTTTCCTCATCTGAAAAATGGTGGTGATGACAAGGAAAATCCCATTTTACAGAAGAGTAAGTGGAGGCACAGAGAATAAATGACTAGCTCAAGGTTTGCTAGCTATTGAGTGGTGGTGCAGGGATTCAAACCCACGTACTGTGGCTTGAGAGTCCAAGTTCTTAGTTTCTATTTAATGAATGGGGCAGTGTACCAGAGAGTTGGTGAGAGGAGGGTTGTCAGGGAAGACCTCTAAAGGCAGGGGCGGGTCTGACTCAGGGGATCTCAGTCCTGGCTGCTCCTTAGAGTCACCTAAGGACAGTTTTCAGAAATGCATTCGTTTCCCCCGCACCATGGCCCGGCCCCTTGCTGCTGCCTCCCGTTCTCCCTGAGGCCCACCCTGATGTGTAACCTAAGGAATTAGAGCCCCAGCCAGGGAAAAGGTTAAGAGCAGCTTTCGCTTCCTAAGTTAACAGGAGGCCAGGAAGAGGCTGAATCGATGTGGCCGCCCAACCGTCAGGCCCCCATGACAAATGGCATTCTGAACTGGTATCTCTGCAGATACTTCTAAGCTGACCCTTGGAGATAGCTAATAAAAGACCAACCTGTCCTCCAAGATTAACGACTGGGGAGAAGGGCGGAGAGCAGCGGCTCTGGAAACCCCTGCTGCCCCCAAGCCTGCTTCTCGGTGCAGTGAGGCGGCCAGCACACAGGAAGCTACTGGGCAGGGAGTGTCACCAGCTCCCGGAAGCCTGCCTGGGCTTCCTTCCCTGCCTGTGACCCCACCCGCGGTGCCCACCCTGTCACCTTCCCTGGCACGCCAGCATGATCTGGACTCCTCCCTTTCTTGACTTTTCTCTGTAGAACTGGTTTCCACCCTGCTGTCCACTCTTGTCTGAGCTGTGGTCTCTGGACATTTCCGTCTGCCCCTGTCCTGGATTTCCCCCTGTTTCTCTTTACTTTTTAAATTTATTTTTATTTATTTATTTGGTGAAAGATAGAGAGATAGTAAGGCAGACTCCCTGCATGCTTTCCAACCAGGATCCACCTGGCAACCCCATCTGGGGCTAATGCTTGGGTACCAAGCTATTTTTAGCACAAAAGGCAGTTCCCATGGATCTATCCTCAGCACCTGAGCCCTGCCCAAACCAGTCAAGCCACTGGCTGCACGAGGTGAAGAGGTAGAGAAGGGGAAGAGGGAAGAGGAGAGAAGCAGATGGTCACTTCTCCTGTGTGCCCTGATCAGGAATGAAACCCCGGGACATCCGTATGCTGGGGCGACACTCTATCCACTGAGCCACTGGCCAGGGCCTCCTCGCCCTTTCATTTCTCTGTTCTGCTTCCCTCTCTCAGCCTGTCTCTCCTTCAGTGAGTGTGTGCACGTGTGTGTGACTTGTCTTTCTGTCCCTCAGTCTTGCTCTGCATCTGTCTCGCTCAGAGCCAATTTTTCTTTCTGCCTCTGTCTCTCCCTTGACAGCCTGTCTCCCCCTATCTCTGCCTTCCTCTGCTCCGCTCTGGCTGTCTGGTATATGTCTGTGTGTCTTCCTTCTTGTCTCTGCTGCTTTGATATTCTGCTTCTGTCTATTTCCATGTTGTTCCCTGACTCTGTCCCCTCCCTGCATCTCTTACCATGTTTGTGTTGATCTCAAGTCCCCGCTTCTTCCTTTCCCATCTGTCTCAGTGTGCTTCTCATCACTGTCCCTTCAAGAGGCACTGACAGTGTCCGGGAGAGGGGCCTCTTCTCACCGTGGCCGTCCTCAGTGGCGGGCACGCTGGGGGTGGGGAGCGGTGGCCCTCCCCAGTCCTGCCTGTACTCCAGCACCTGGGCCCACTTGCTGCCTGATGAGGGGTGTCTCTGAATCTGAACTTGTGCTGCTGATTGGCCCCCTGCAGGACTCTCATCATTTCTCACTCTCCACTCAAATGCCTTTTCCTTAGAAAAATACAGATCAAACCCATCATTCCTCAGCTTTACTTCGCTCTGTCTGTGTTAGAGAGAGCCTGTGTTTATGACTTAGAAATCCCGAGCAGCGGCAAAGCTGTCAGACATGTTTATTGCTTACTACCTGCCGCTGCAATTTACTGAAAGCACGTGTCCTGCCTGTAGTCTGTGTAGGTAACATGCTTCTACAACAATCCTGCAGAGGAAATATCTTCATCCCCACTTTTCATGTGAGGAGACTGGGGATCAGAGAGATTGAGACACCTGCCCAAGGTCACACAGCTAGCTAAAGGGTAGAGGCAGAATTCAGGCCCATTCTGGGTGAACCTGAGGGTCATCTTCTTTCCAGTGCATCTTCCAGCGCTGTGCTGTTCCCAGAGGTGACCATTAGCCCAGTGTGGCTACTTAATAAAAATGAAGTTATATTTTAAATTGAGTCTCCATCACACTCGCCACACCTCAAGGGCAGAGTGGCCACGTATGGCTAGTAGCTGCCATGTTGGACCGTATAGACATGGAACATTTCCATCCATGCAGGAAGTTTTGTGTTCAGCACTGTTTTTGCATAAACACGAAGGAGTTCTCTGCATTGCCTTTGTGGAAGCACAAAAGGAAACAAAACATTGAAATAACCCCGGGCCCATCCCTGGTCCCAGTCCTTCACCATGTGAGAGGTTGCAGGGAAGAACCTGGACCGAAATAGCACTCCTGTTTCCGGGCAACGTCACCTGTGGCATTGCAAACCTGTTTTACAGCCTGCTTGTGTCAGGATTACCACAGAGGAACACTCAGCTTTCATTAGGGGAAGGTGGGGACGGATGTGTGTATTCTTCTCGAAGGCAGACAAAATACAATCTTATGCCAGAAATTGCATTTTCTTATTTCATCTGGTGTCCAGGGCTTTGAACCCTTTCACAACATGAACAGCTTATCTTGTTCCACTTGATCAAAAACATTTCATAATACTGGCTCCTTCTGCAAGGTCACCTTGAACTCTCTTCCCTGCTCGAAGCATCCTGAGTCTTCCTTTCCTTAATAGAAACATTCTTGAAATCTGAGTAAAATGAATTTGCCCAGCCATGTTCCCCATCCAGGAAAATAGTGCTGTGGTAGGCAGCTAGACAGACCTGAGTAGCACAAGGTCTACAGGAGGTCACCAGGGCAGAAGGCCCCAGGTGCCTGGCTAGCAACAGGAACAACGAGGAAAATAAGGATCTTACCCCCTCTCCTCCCTTAGCTGGTCATGTGGTTCAGACCCTCCCCTGACCTTTCCTTCCTTGGAATGTTGCTAGTCATGTGGTTTTAGACCCCTTAGAGGAGGAACGAATAAGGGTGCTGGAGAATAGTGCCTAAGCAGTTACCTCTAGAGATGACACCTAGGCCCCAGCTGTGTTTCAGCTCCAGGCCCAGAAAAGCAGCAAAATCAGACAAACAGAAGCCATGCCTGATCTCAGGACCAGCTGCATTGATTAATGACCCCCCTGCCTTGGCACTGACCAATCAGTGGAGAACATGACCCTAAAAGAACACAACTGGGCCTGACCTGTGGTGGCGCAGTGGATAAAGCATCGACCTGGGAACACTGAGGTCGCCAGTTCAAAACCCTGCACTGGTCTGGTCAAGGCACATATGGGAGTTGATGCTTCCAGCTCCTCTCTCTCTCTCTCTCTCTCTCTCTGTGTGTGTGTCCTCTCTAAAATGAATAAATAAAAAGAAATTAAAAAAAAAAAGAACACACCTGGAAAGCTAATGAATATTTTATGGAGACCCTCCCCTGGGACTGCCCCGAAAATTCCCACCCTTAAAATCCCTTAGGACTGTGGTCCCAGGACACTCTCCCTCCCAAGAGCATGCCCTGCCTCCCTCGTCCTCTCCTGCTTCTTCCCCGCTTCCACCCTGTGTATTCCTAGCCCCTCTCCTTCTCCTAAACTCTAAGGTTCCCCACAAGACTTGCAGCCAGGGGAGCAATGGGCAGCGGCAGCTCATCCCGTGATAACCCCCTGATCCTGTCTCCAAGGCCCCCTTTCCTCTGACTTTCTTCCTACATGGCCCATAAATTCTTCCTTTACTTGTTACACTTTGTCCCTTGATTGAATTCTTTCTCTCAAGAAGGCAAGAATCGAAGTCTTGTTGCTCCCCCCTGTAACAGTACCTTGCTTCTTTGTAAATAAGAAGAAGAGGAAAATGTCTACAATTTGTTGCAAAGCTTACCAGTCTGGGCAATCCAAACGCCCCAGCATCCTCCAGCCCACCTCCTTAGGTTAAGAATCTTGACTTTATGCATATCTCTCCCCAGGCAACTCTGGCACCCCAGGCCCCTCAGGACTGAAGACTGCATCTCTCCTATGGCTCTGGCTCTCCTGAACTCCTGTGCTGCTCTGCTGGGCACCAGTCTGCCACTTTTGACATAGGGTTCTCCTCCCCTGGTGGCTCTGCCTCCCATCGGGGCACCAGAGGGTCCCTTTGGCTCTGATGGTTGCTATCCTAAGCCTTTGGATGTCAGAGCTAGCTTGTGCTTAGAAGGTCCCCCCCCCCGCTCAGCTTTATTTTGATACTCAGTAACCGAAGACAGTGTTGTCTGGCCCCAAAGTGTTAGTACAGGTTTTATTTCTATCTATAGTGTTGTGATTAAGAGCGTGAATAATGGAGCCAGGGGACCTCGATTTGAATCCTAGCTCTGTCACTTACTTACTGGTTGGAGGGCCTAATAGAAGTTAGTTAACCTCTAGGTGCCTCAGTTTCCTCATCTGTAATATGGGAATAATGGTACCAACCTCCTGAATGTGAAGGTGGTAGTACCTATTGTTGTTGATATCGCTGCCTGCTCTTTGGGCTCAGAAATGCCCCCTGCTATGGATTCACACACAGCCATCACCCCATTCTCAGAATCTCTACTCCCCCCAGCCACAGACGGCTTTGTCTCTGTTTTCTAGGATTCCTGACTCTGTTTCCCTGTCTCCTGGGGGACCTTTCCACATCATTCCTGTCCTCTTGGTTTTCTCCCTCCAGACCTCAGGTTATCTCAGCACGGCGACTTAAAGCATCCCGAGTCTTGAAGCCTAGAAACACGCACTGCTGCCCCAGCAGACTGACCTTTGGCTGTCATCTGTCCTGTTTGGCTGAGTCCTTCCAGTCTTAGCCCTTCTGGATGCATTCGATTTATCTTGACCATCTGCAACTCACACCCACTTCACCTTTCCTCCCACTCCCCAGCCTCCATGAGACTCCTTAGTCTGGGGTCCCGAAACTTATCTTCTTCCCCTCCCCACTTCACCCCCGCACTTGACTGTATACACGCTTGGCATTCAAAAGAGCCTTTTGCCTTGGACACAGCATCCATATTCACCCAGGGCTCAGACAGGACACTCCTGCTCCTGACCTGCCTCCATGAGCCTCCGTCCGTCGGGGAGGAGAGCACAGGGGTGCACACAGGGACCCCTGACTCCCAAGTTTCCTCTGGCAGTAAAGGGTGCTGACAACTTTGGCAATTTTATTTTTCCTTAACCTCTAAATCCCTTTCCAGGTTGGAGGGACTCATGACTTTCATATTTAATGTGTGCTCTCCCTCTCTTTCGGTTCATTGGCTCCAGACTTATTATCTCACATTTGTCTGCATTACACTGCTCTTCCCTCTGATGGTCTGAGTTTCCTGCAGTAACCCAGGCCAGCCCCATCCTGTCCTTCCTGGGTGTGTGCAGGTGCGTGTGTGTGTGTGTGTGTGCGCGCGCGCATTTGCATGTGGGTGTATGCATATGCATGCATTTGCACTGTGTGCCTCCGTGGTTCCCATCAGAGTAGGTCCTGTGACAGAGAGGTGAGTCCTGAGTCCCAGGGTGGGTTGGGAATGTAGAGGAAAGAGAGCTAATGCTGCTGAAACTGTATTTCAGGCTCAGTTTGCTGATGTGTAAAATGGGTGTGATAACTACCTCAGTTACTATGAGGATCCATGAGTCTCAGAACAGTGCCGGCCCACAATCAACACTCTGTAAATACTTGCTATTATAATTGTTTTCATGACAACAATAACTCAAGGAGTTATAGCAGATAAAGTCCCAAGATTCACAGAATGATAAAGTCATGGTCACCTTTTCCAAGTACCCACTAAGTTCTCAGTAGTATGTGCTAAGTACTTCATTTCCCACAAAGAAAAGCCCTTATTCCCCTTCTCTGATTAAAGAATATATGCTGATTGTAGGAAACGGTATATAGAATAGAGTACTCGATAAAACTGAAAAGTATGAGTGCCTAGCAGAGTGCCCCTAATTCATGGTGAGAACTTAATAAACATTAGTAAAACAATGGCAAGGCTGAGGGCTGATTAAATGAAGGTCTATGTGTCCTACTCAGACCAACCATTCTTAATAATATTTTAATGTCTGCATTTCTATACATATGGCTGTAAACTTTTATTCTTTTACAAAAGCACGCTTATATTGTACAGCATGATTTGTGAATCATTTTTTATTTCCACTACCAATTTATTGTAGTGATATTTCCATGCTGGTAACTATGGTATAAAGAACCTACAGATTCTCCTGGACTCATGATGAGGTTACATCCCAATAAACCCACTGTGATTTGAAAATATCGTTAAGTCGAAAATGCATTTAATATCTCTAACCTACCGAACATCATAGCTTAGCCAACCTGCCTTCCACATGCTCAGAACACTATAGCTGGGCAAAACCATTTAACACAAAGCCTTTTATAATGTCATTTTAAATATCTTGTAATTTAATACGCGTATCGCTTTCACACCATCGTAAAGTCAAAAAATTGCTATTGAACCACCATTAAGTTGGGGACCATCTATATGTACTGCGTGTGGTTTCTAATTCTCCAAGTGTCGGCCACATTATAGTAGACTGATGGGAAAGAGATCTTCTTAAGCTTACAGAGTTATTAACTGTCTAGTTAAAATAAGAATATAGAATTTAAATTTTTTTAAAAAACTAATAATCACGTACCAGTGACTTTTGTCTGATATTTGAATTATGTGACTGATACCATGTTCACATATGCACAAGCGTGCACACACACTCAGAGGGGGGGGGGGATATAAAGACCTTTGAGCAACTGCGTGCTGTCTCATTAAGTGGATGCACTATATTATGTTTAATCCTTATTTGATGAATACTTAAGTTATTTTACAAGTGTGACCCATGTGATTAACTAGTCTCAAGTCTTTGGCAGAATACCGTGAAAGAATTTTACGTTCCCAATAACAGTTACTAACTCTGCCCTTTCAAATTTCCCTTTCCTGTTCCTTACCTGGTGGGCTTCATCAAGGAGACGGGTGGCCTCGATCAGCCAGACATATTTTGGTAGTAAAAGTCTCACCTTGATTTTTAAGTCCTGGTATTCGTCATTTCACACTCTCAATCTCACATGCTACTTCAAGCCTCCTCCCCACCCCTTCCACTTGGGAGGCTGGTGGTTCCTGTCTTCTCTGCCTTCCCTGTGCGGTTGTCATGTCCCCATGCCTCCCCTTCAGTGCAGAAGCGCTAGTCAGTCAGCAAGCAGGGAGAGACCTTCTTATAAATGCCCGCCAACTTAGTGAACTCTTGGCGGCCACACCTGGCTCATTTGGCTGCAGGGAGTGGGACCTCTGGGGAAGAGAGAAGAGGTAGGGGGGGTCTCTCTTCCCCAACATTGCACCTCTCAGAGGCGACCTCACTTTCCTTCTCTGTCCTTTTGGGCAGAAAGGATCAGTGCTGGTTCTGCTGAAGTACTCCCTCCACCCAGGGTCTGCTGAAGCCCTCTCATCTGGGCTTGTGAGTGCCAGTTGGCAGTCTCCCAAACTCCATGTCAATGAGGATGCATCAGTGGCTGGAAATCAGTCCTAGGGGCAATTGTTATGCCATGGAAATGGACAGGATCTGGCAAAGTGCCCTGTCCTTCAGTCAGAAGCTGATTGTTAGATATTTACCAGCACACCCCTGCCTCGAACCTGCCCAGCAGTGGGAGTCACTGTCTTAAAATGTGGGATGCTTGCTCCCGTTTTGTTCTTAGCCTTTAAAGGCAAATTATGAGAGCTCAGGGAAGATCTCGCCGTTGTAACAAACATTGCATATTAGAAACGATACTTTGAAGAGCGATGGTTATTTTTTACATTTAATCCACCCAGCAAGTGATTCTTTCCCTTGGCTAAATTCCTGGAACTGGAAAGGCCGAATCCAAAGGTATGTCTTGTTTAAAGTTTCCGATACATATGATTCAGTTGCCCTTCGGGAAATGTGGGTCAGTTTACACTCCCATCGCTATTGGGCCGGGCCTGCTGTACCCTTGCCAAAACTAATTATTTTGGTTTAAATATATACTTTTCAGTCTTTTAGGCAAAAAATAAAATAAAATAAAAAGTGTATCTTGTTTTCATGTATACTTTTTTGACCTCCAGAGTATTTGGACAGTTGTTTAGAACATTCATTTTATTGATTCATAGCATTTCCTGAATATCTTCTTCTTTCATGAATTTCCAAAAAGTAAGGTGAGAAGGGCCCCAAGCAGGGGAGCCGAGGGCTGCTCTGCCCCGCAGCCCCCGCGGGGGTCCTCCTGCCCCGAGCTCCTCTGGGCAGAGCCAGGAGATCGGCACATCTGGCAGATGCCTTTTTAGAGGTCGCACTTTAATTAAAACCTTTCTTACATGATACATCCTCTATGGAAGCGGTTTGGTTAGATTATTGATTTTGCTCTGTGGTTACAGCATTCCCACGGGAGGTCTTATTCCATGCTCTGCGGCTTTCTGTTCCTGGTATGTGCCAGCGGCTTTGTGAGGGTTGTGTACTCACCCGCACTGTGTGCCTGGACATGCACACATATTCATGTGCCTGGACACACATACACATACAGACATACCCATACATACCACACACAAGTGCAAGGGTGCATGGGCACACTCATGCATATAGTCTTTTCTCCCCTTCAGTTCCAGCGCTGCCGCCATCTTCACCTTCCTTCAGCTCCTCAAACGTGACACACTCACTCTCGCCCAGAGAACCCCATTTCTTCTGCCGGGGATCCTTTTCCTTCCACGGTCACCCAGCTGAACCTCGTGCATACTTTATGTCTTAGTTTAAAGGTCACTTCCTTCGGACACCTTCCCTAGTTCTCTGGGCCACACTGGGGCCTCTGGCCACTGCTGCTGTTGCTCACTCATCGTCCGCTTTTGTGACACCCACTGTGCCTTATTACAAGTATTCCACAAAAGCAGGGACATATGTCTGCTCTGTTCTCAGCTGTGTCCCCAGAGCCTAGGAAGCACCCTTGATGGGTGTGCAAAAGTCGTTATTCAATGAATGGACAGTCTGGGGAAACTGAGGTTCTGGTTGACTGAAGGACATGTAGCTAACGTTGAAGTAGGACTCGGATGCCCAGGGGCTGTCTCTGGAGCTCACATTCTTCATCTTCTACCCCTGGACTCTTCCCCTCACTGACCCTTGATTTTTCATGCATTTTTGACTGTTTATAAACACACATGCACTTATACACCTATGTGAGCACACATACTCAGAAACCGGGAATTCCTTCATCCATTAGTCATTCATTTTCCCCATGGCCCTGGCCTGGCTCCATGAGGAAAGAGAGTCCTCACCTTGCTGGCTGTGGTAATAACCTCAGCCTGTAACATAGTGGCTGGCCCATGGCAGGCACTCAAAAGTATATGTTAAATGAACAGGCAGAACTGTTCAATAAACAGTCGCTGAACATCTACAAGGCATGGGGCTCGGTGCTAATGGGGTTGCAGAGATGAATGCAAAGAGCTGTTGACCTCAAGTATTTTGCTGGCTGGTTGGGGAAACAAATAAATCTTTGCCTTTGGGGATATGCAGACAGTCTGGTCCTTCCTCTTGCCCGTGCACAGACCAAAGGCTCACGCACAATTTGCACGTGTGGGGTTGAAACTCCAGACGCCCCACGCACCTGCATCTGCATGCCCAGGTTCCCCGTCCATCCTAGAAATAACCAGGTAGCAGCGTTTGCAGCCCAACCTGATTTGTTTCCTCTGAGTTCAAAGGAGTTTATTAATTTCAGCCCCTTCATGTGGAACTTGCAAAGCCTCCTGGAGTAGATATCCATAGCAACTGGGGGAACCATCTGCAAAGGGAGACGTTAACCTTTCGGAGCCTGCATACACTTGTATGTCCCCGCTAGCGGCTTTACGGCGTTTCTCGGAATCTTGGAACCAATGTGGTGCTCTGACTCTGGGAGCAGCTGGGGGGCGGTGGGGTCTGGGCCAGGAGGAAGCCTCCTTCCTGAGCCCGGGGCCTGTGCCCCTGGGCAGGTCAGTGCTCGATGAGGTAAGCCTGGTGCCCGCTGGTGTTTAGAGCCCGAGGAGGAGAGGGGGGCTAAGGTGATGCGGTAGTCAGCCTTGGCTTTGCCCCAAGCTGCAAACTGAACTTTCTGAAATTGCCAAAAGGTCTCATTCTGGGTCCTGCTGCCTCCAGGTTGACCTTTTCAGTAAGAGTGAAAAATGCTCGGGGCCTCATGGTTGGGTCCATAATGGATTGTTTCTTCAAGCAGGTCCGCCGTTCCTACTCAATTCCTGACCTCGGGCACGCCACCCCAATTTTCTGATCTCACCCACGGGGCACGGGATGCATGTGAGAAAGCCCTTCTTTCCAGCTCACAGGAGCGGGGAGACTTAGGGAGCAGACAGACGGGGAGGAGGCGCCCGAGTTCCTGCTCTTGGGCGTGCTTGGTGGACAGGAAGGTTTGGGGGCCACTCAGACCTGGGTGTGAACCCCAAGCCCATTCACATACTTGCTGTGAATCAGAGCTCCTTCTCTCCAAGCCTCAGTCCTTCAGCAACACGAACACAGTAATCCATTCCTTACAAATCCGCTGAGAAGGCCAAAGGAAATCACATGTGCAAGCGACTTAGCTCCGTGCTTGGTAGATAGTAGGTGCTCAATACCTAGTAGGTCACTTCCTTCCCTGTCCTGCTGTCTGTGGCCCTGCACTCTGGGGCCCCTACAGATAGAGATACAAATGGAGCCAGCCTGTGTGGGGCCCTCGGTCTAGCAGACCAGACACGGAGTAGCTGATTTGACATGAGGAAGACAGGCAGTGTCACCGAGAAGAGGTGACATTAACCTAGGGCCGAGTGACCAAGCAGGTGAGAAGGGGAGTCCATTTCTAGTAGAGCAGTGGTCCTCAACGGGGGAAGCTTTGCCCCCAGGGGACATCTGCTGACACTGGGAGACATTTTTGGTTGTTAAACTGGTGAGAGGAGCTTCTGGTATCACATTGGCCAGAGATGCTGCTCATATCTTACAATGTGCAGGGCAGTCCCCCCACGACAAAGAAGTATCCAGCCCCAAATGTCAGTTGGGCAGTGGTTTTTAACCTTTGAGGTACTGAACCCACCAGTTTCATATGCGCATTCATTGAACCCTTCTTTAGTGATAAATAAAATATGATTTTTTTTCAAAATTCAAGACATAGGTATATGTTTTTTTACTGGTGCACAAAATGAGCCGTGCATGAACATCACCTTGCTCAAAAAACAAAACCAACAAAGTGCATGAACTCACAACAAATTACGGTATTACTTTATTCTGGCCTCCATGGCAGAGGCTTCTCTGAACCCCTGAGACCGACTCATAGAACCCCTAGGGTTCGATAGAACCCAGGTTAAGAACCACTGCAGTAGGGCCACGGTTGAGCAGCCCTGCTGTAGAGTATTATAATATCCTCCATTATGAACATTATAATCACTACTAATTACTGAGTACCTACTGTATCACAAACATAGCTCTAGGGGCCTTCTATAGGCATTATTGCATTTAATTATCACAGCCAGTGTACGGGATCATTCTCAGTGACTCCATTTTGAAGCTAAGGAATCTGAGGCTCAGAGAGATGAAGAAACTTGTCTGAGACCTCCCAGAATCAGAAGTTAAATTTGGAATCCAATTATACTCTGCTATCTCAAACATCTATTGCGGAAAGTTTCGGGACTGTCTTGACCACTCTGCTGATGTGTGCTATGTAGACTGGGTCAGACTAGCTTCAAGATTCATGGAATGCCTGACCAGGCGGTGGCGTAGTGGATAGAGCGTCGGACTGGGATGCGGAGGACCCAGGTTTGAGACCCTGAAGTGGCCAGCTTGAGCGTGGGCTCATCTGGTTTGAGCAAAGCTCACCAGCTTGGACCCAAGGTCGCTGGCTTGAGCAAGGGGTTACTCGGTCTTCTGTAGCCCCACGGTTAAGGCACATATGAGAAAGCAATCAATGAACAACTAAAGTGCCACAACAAAAAATTGATGCTTCTCATCTCTCTCCCTTCCTGTCTTGTCTGTCCCTATCTATCCCTCTCTTTAACTCTCTCTCTCTCTGTCTCTGTAAAAAGAAAAAAAAAGATTCATGGAATGGCTCTGGCCAGTGGTTCAGTGGATAGAGCATCGGCCCAGCATATAGATATCCCAGGTTTGATTCCCTGTTAAGGCAGGGCACACAGGAGAAGTGACCATCTGTCTCTCCCCCCTTCCTTCTCTCCCTTCTCTCCCTCTTCTCCTCCCACAGTCCATGGCTCAATTGGTTCAAATATCCCTTGGTCACTGAGGATGGCTTGGTTGGTCCCAGTGTGTCAACCTCAGGCACTAAAAATAGCTTGGTACTTGAGCATTAGCCCCAAACAGGGTTGCTGGGTGGATCCCGGTCAGGGTGCATGTGGGAGTCTGTCTATCTTTCTTCCTCTCACTTAAAAGAAAAAAGATTCAGTGAAGAAGGGCTACTGCTGCTGTTGAAGGTGCCACCTGGGGTCCTCAGGCAAGGAAAATGACTGACTCAGCCTAGTAACAAGGCACTTCCATGGGTGGTGGTTAACAGAAGGAGAGAAGCTACTCTATCCTCCCCCTCAGGTCTTGATGCAATTTCTGCTAATGCTGTTACTATTGTGATTGTGACCTCTACTTCAGCTAATAATCAATGAACACTCCTTTAGCTCTGCCTTCTGTTCGCTTTATACTGTCCAAGTGTCCCCAGCAACCCAGTAAAGTAGCTATGATAGCCTCTATTTCACATATATAAAACTGAAGCCTCCAAAAGGGCCAAACATATGAGAGAAGACTAGTCATTAAACCCATGTTATTCTATCAGTGGTTCCCAACCGGGAGAAATTTTTCCCTCTTCAGGGGAATGGGTATATCTAAGTATGAAGATATTCCTGGTGACAGTTTTGATTGTCACAACTGGAATAGGGGTGATGATGTGTGCTACTGGCATCTGGCAGGTAGAGACCAAGGATACTACTAAAAAATAAAGTCTTGAAATGACGGGACAGCTGCTCATGATACAGAATTTTCCAACCTCACCTTTCAATTGTGGAGAACCTTGGACTCAACCTCAAAAGCTCCTAATTTGCTCTAAGGGTGAGTGAAACATTTCTGGGTTGTGTTAAGTAAATGTTTATTTAAAGATTCCTAAGGACAGGCCCTGGCCAGTTGGCTCAGTGGTAGAGCGTCGATCCAGCATGCAGTAGTCCCGGGTTCAATTCCTGGCCAGGGCACACAGGAGAAGTGCCCATCTACTTCACCCTTCCCCTGCTCCTTTCTCTCTGTCTCTCATCCCTTCCTGCTTCCATGGCTTCATTGGAGCAAAGTTGGCTCGGGCACTGAGGATGGCTCTGCCTCAAGCACTAGAATGGCTCTGGTTGCAATGGAGCAACACCCCAGATAGGCAGAACATCGCTCCCTGGTGGGCATGCTGGATGGATCCTGGTCAGGTGCATGTGGGAGTCTGTCTCTCTGCCTCCCCGCTTCTCACTTCAGAAAAATACAAAAGAAAAAGAAAAGAAAAGAAAGAAAAAGATTCATAAGGACAGAAAACTCAATGCATCATGCCAATAAGCATAGAGGAGCAGAAGGAAAATTAAAAATTCATTTCTGACAAATGACAAAACTGTTTTTGTTTTGTGGCAAAACTGAGACAGGCCAGGAAGCTGAACATTGTAAATCCACCTGTTTATGGCTGTGTGAGGGTTGTTTTGCTTTTAATGGAAATTGGGAAGGCTAGCAGTGAGCCCTAGTGAAATATTCATGACCCCCATCTAATTTCTAATTCAATTAAAAGGTGTTAATGTGGTTTACTGTGACAACAATTATTTTTGTTAATGAATATATTTAAATGCTTATCAGCAAAGGTGATAAGGAGTGCCCACAAGACCCAGCTACAAACTTGAATTTCAAATTGCTTTCAAAGTTTAAAGGTGTTTTCAGAAAGCTGTGAACCAAATTCTGAATTTATAGAATGGATCATTTCAGAATTAGATATTCAGTTCCAAAGGCAGTCTTCCATTTTATGAGGACTCAAAACAGAATTTTTTTTAAATGTAAGTTCTTCAACCGCATTAGAAGTAGGATTTGATTTATTAAAAAAATCAAATTATAGTGACTTTGCAAGAACTCAAGGACAAGAAACTGGGCAAATCCCAGTGTTTGTTGCTGAGCAGAAAATAGTTTCTCTGCCTTGGGTGTCACAAGATTGTTCCAGGAATGGGAGCTTATGTTCTGGGAGCCCATTTTAAGAAATATTGAATAGCATCTCTTTCTCAAAATTCAGCTTGCCCTGTGGGGTGGAGGTATGAACAACAGGGAGATGTACCGAGGTTGGCATACCAGATGTCTAGACATAGTCTATTGTCCTTTTGTTGACATTTATACCATGTATTTGATATTGCCTCGTTTTAAACACAGTCATCAAAATGTAAAATTGCCTATTTTAAATTACAGTGTATGCATGACTTTTAAAAAATTGGTATCCAGCCTGACCAGGCAGTGGCGCAGTGGATAGAGCGTCGAACTGGGATATGGAAGACCCAGGTTCGAGACCCCGAGCTCGCCAGCTTGAGTACGGGCTCATCTGGCTTGAGCAAAAGCTTCCCAGCTTGGACCCAAGGTCACTGGCTCCAGCAAGGGGTTGCTGGGTCTGCTGAAGGCCCGCGGTCAAGGCACACGTGAGAAAGCAATCAATGAACAACTAAGGTGTTGCAACGGCAACGAAAAACTAATGATTGATGCTTCTCATCTCTCTCCATTCCTGTCTGTCTGTCCCTCTCTCTGACTCTCTCTCTGTCCCTGTAAAAATAAATAAATAAATAAATAAATAAGATTGGTATCTAGCTTCTAGATTTCTAGATCAGTGGTTCTTAACCTTTTTTGAGGTACCGAACCCACCAGTTTCATATGCGCATTCACTGAACCCTTCTTTAGTGATAAATAAAATATGATTTTTTTTCCAAATTCAAGATATAGGTATATGTTGTTTTACTGGTGCACAAAATGAGCCGTGCATGAACATCACCTTGCTCAAAGAACAAAACCAACAAAGTGCATGAACTCACAACAAATTACCGTATTACTTTATTCTGGCCTCTGCGGCAGAGGCTTCTCCAAACCCCTGAGACCGACTCATCGAACCCCTAGGGTTCGATAGAACCCAGGTTAAGAACTACTGTTCTAGATGAAAAATGTCTCTTTCATATTCTTGAGCCTCATTTTCACTTTTCTGTTAGCCACCAAACTACAATGGATATGATGCCATCTTTGTGACAACGTATCTGTTTTTGACATTCAGTTCCAATGCTCATTTGCTGTGGGATTCGGGGAAAATCATTAACCTGTTTATATCTTATCTATGATGGAAAGGTAATAATATCTTGCATTCATTGCCAGATTATTGGAGGGATTAGAAAGATCACCCTTAACTTTAGTGACCAACAACTTAAGTGCCTAAAAATGTCTTAACATATAAATGCTCCATAAATTGTGATGTTGGTGGTCATAGAATGGGTAGTAGTTGCTGTGGTTGTTAATCTCAACATTCTTTCATCTCAAAGCATCCCACAGACGAGGCAACATTATTGCTATTTTATTAATAAGAAGGTTGAGGTTCAGAGAAGATTAGTTTTTTTTTTCCTATGTCACGTAATTCATAGGTGATGGGACTAAGATTTGACCCAAATTGGTTTGATTCTAAAGAACAGTTTCTGTTGACTTAACAAGATCCGTTCACTTACAATCATATTCTGTTGTTGCTCGATTAAAAATTTCTGCACACCTTACAGTGCCTAGTCCTTCCAATTCATTTCTAGGTCTTTTAAATAGACAGCATTTGAGAATGACAGTTCCCATCACTGCTTTGAGCAAAACTCCTTCATTTCCTATATTTTTACATTGGTTTATTCTCTTCAAGAAAATAGGACAAAAGGTTGTGAAGGAGCATCAAGCAGTAGTATCATTAATGCCTTTTGGGGAAAAAAAAATCCAGGGTGCTAGTTTCTGTATGTAGACCTCACTATAACCACAGAGACCTCTTAGGCAATGTCTGAGGTACAATTGTTTGTAAATATAACCCTCTCCAAAGACTAATCAGGTGCTGGACATGGTAAGTTCTTGGGAAGGCATGAGTGAGAGGAGAGAACAAAGACTTGAATATGTATTTGACTGGTAAAGCAAATCAGCAAAGGACTTTTGGCTCATGCTCCTGAAAATCCCAAGAGTATCCCAGTCCAGAGCTTTCCCTGCAGATCTCAGGGAAGGGAAAGTACATACCATTCAACTCTTCCTGGTAAGGACTCTAGACAGGAATGCTGCTGATATGATTTAAAATGCCAAAAACAGGTTCAAAGAAGGAGAAATCTGCCAAAAGAACCCATTGTGGGAGGGAAGATAGTCTTAAAAGCCATTCAAATCTTAACCATCCATGAACTTTGAAAGCATTATGCTAAGTGAAAGAAGCCACTCACAAGAGACTGTCTAGTATATGATTCCATTCTTAAGGAAGTCTAGACTATGGGAATTTATATAGACAGAAAGTAGGTTGGTGATTGCTTAGGGCTGGGGGAGAGTGGGAAATAGCGTGATAGCAAGAGAGAGTAAAAGGTTTCCTTTTGAGGTGATGAAAAATGTTCTAAAATTGACTCTGATGATGGTTGTACAACTCGTGAATATACCGCCACCACTGGTTTCACTTTCGATGTGTGAATTATGTGGTACGTGAATTATATCTCGATAAAGCTATTTTTAAAAAGCTCAGCAAGCACATGGGCAATGTATTGCCTATGGCCATGCCCTTGCTTTCAATGCCTACCTGATGCTTTCTCAACACCTTTTGTGGTCTTGCCTTCCTTATCCTACCAATCTTAACAAGTTGATATTACCCATATGGTTTCAGAGTACCAATAATGACAAATACCTTGGAAACAAAATAATCTTTTCTTTCCTTTTTTACAGCTTGCAGATTTTTCTGATCACCATAATTTGTTTTTGTATATTTCTGATATATACTTGAAGGCTCTAAGGAAATTTATATACCACCACCCAAGAACCATCTGCTCTTCTACTTTTAAGCTGACTCTGGGAAGCATTGGAAATGGGGAGGGGAAATCACTTCAACGTGATGTTGAATTTTCTCCTCTGTATCCTCGGGGGAGACGAAGAATAACACTAAAGACCTTGGGAGTTCATTTTCTAACAAAATTTAGATGTTACTACCTGTAAGATGCAGTGAAAATATTTAACCTCTCGGAGGCTGCTCCCTCATTTTTAGGAGGGAGGTAACTGTAGTACCTGTTAGGCTTGCTGAATACATGAAAGAAGATGATGTCTGTAATTCACTTGCCCTGACAAGTAGTAGGCATTCTGTAGATCAAAGTTATTTATTATAATTGCTGTGGCTGCACTGAAATTGATTAGAGTGTGCATACTTCTGAAGTTCAATCTTTCTAACTCCCTTAGGAACTCTACCCTAGGAATAACAACCTTATTTGTGGACTTTGCTTTCTTGAAGTGACTGCCATTCTTGCTTGACCCCAAAGTCAGACAAACAGGAGTTGCACATTACCAAGGTTGTTGGTAGTCCCCATGGGGGTGAAGTGGAGAGCTGGAATTTCAG
The DNA here is from genome assembly GCA_037038555.1 of Rhynchonycteris naso. Taxonomy (NCBI): domain Eukaryota; kingdom Metazoa; phylum Chordata; class Mammalia; order Chiroptera; family Emballonuridae; genus Rhynchonycteris; species Rhynchonycteris naso. The sequence goes on along the minus strand of CM073000.1, from coordinate 185,971,689 downwards.
ACTGGCTGCATTGGTTTTGATTTTGCAGACTAACTGATCATTTGGTAGCCAGAGATAGTTGCTTCTTCAATCCATTCATCTTTAGATTTTGATGGTGATTTTCAGGAGAAGCAAACCCAGCCTCCATGGAGCAAATCGTCCACAGGTGCGTGTGGTTTGCACCTGGAAGTGTCCCTGTTTTTTCAATTAGTTACCAGCACCAAGTAAGTCAGACTTCATTTATTATCTAGATTTCCTCGTCCCCTGAGAACCTGAGTACACATTAATGCAGGGCGACAGCCAGCTGGAACTGAGAAGCAGCTGCCCTCTTTCAAAGGGCTGTGCCCCCTCGGTTCCCCCAGTCTCTAATCTACCCTTTCTCCTGACTTATTTATGTTACCTTTCTGGCGTCTGGATGCACTTGAATTTACAATCCCCAAACCAAGCTTCTGTGATCCACAGGAGTGAACTCCTCATAGTAGAAGACATATTGATAAGCTATTTTGGTGTCCCTAAAAAGAAAAAAGAAAAACTCAGTCTATGAGGCTAAGTATAAGGATGAAGGTATTCTGTCTAGAAGTACACACAGGAGCAGGAGCCCAGCGAGGACTGGGAACTCTGGCTCAAAACCCTGTTCTAGGGTCTCTGAGGGCAGGAGATACTGCTTCTAGAACAGAGAAAATGTCCTACATCTCTCCAGGTTTAATACGACATCATCGTTGAGTCAAACCCCCAAGGGACAATGGCAGGGAACATGCATTATGCTCTCTCTTTCTTAAATATGTCAAAAGAGGGGTGACTCTGTAGCTGCCCATGCCGCTCTGGTCTCACAACAGATCTCGAGGGTCCTCTCCTCCTTTCTAGTCCTGAAGCAGTTCCGCTCACATCTTAAATTCTCTAATAGAAGCACAAATGAGGTTTATGAACCATTAACCTTAGGTCAGTTTTTCAAAGTCTCAAAAAGCATTTTAAAACACTTAATGACTTTGCTTCACTGGAAACAGATTGTAGATCGGTGCAATTAGGCAGATGCTCGAGGTGAAACATTTCACTAAGACGGACAATAAGCTCCCACCTCAGAACTTTTGGGGGGAGGGAGAAGCTTCTTTTTCATACTTAACCCCTCCTACCCTGGCAATGTCGTGATAATTTCTAAGCCGAGATCTTTTCGCATTTCCCAAATCCCTTTACCTTACAGTTGTGAAGCAGCACCTTGGTCTTTCACTGTGCTTGGGGAAAGGACGGTTCTGAGCCAGTGAATTTGTAGGTTAACAGAAGATCCTCTCGTTGGTAATGTCTTTTAGGACGTGAGTCCTCCATTATTTTGCATGTGGAGGAGCTTAGGGAAGAGCTGGTTGACAAGACAATAACTGCATTGAGTCTGGGGTGCAGGTGGGCTGAGACAGTGAGCCCCTCGTGTAATTTCTCAGGGGTCTTGGGGCAGAAGACCATGGCCAGGGGCTAGTGTAGTGGGTGAGTGACGTCCTTCTTTCTCCCACCATGCTGTAGAGGCTTGGGAGCATCTTACTCTGTTCATCTGTAAAAAAATTGGATTGGACTGTAGCTCAGATTCCTTTCTAGCCCTGGTGGTCTATGATTACTTATAAAACTTGTATTCTGTAGACACAAAAGGCATAAGAAACCAGACTACCATTTTCAGTTAAAGATGGCCGATTGAGCACGTCTGGATAGAAGAAATGAAAGAGCAAGAATAAATCCAAGGCAGTGCCAGACACTGAGGAACATTGCTATCAGCAGGCCAGAAATGTTGAGAAACGTGGGGAAGAGAGAAATTTATGGCATCAGATTAATGGTGAGTCCTTAACAGCCTTCAGGAACCTCTAACCCCAAGTAGATAAAAGGGGAGACAATGGTAACACTGAGTTCTTTCAGCAGAACTCTGGAGAAAAATCAAAATCCGAGACAGCCGTCTGGGAGAAGCAATGGTCTACGGGTGATAAATTACAGAACAACAGAATGATTACACAAATTCCCCATTCAAAACTGAGGCTGGCTGCCGTAACCACTCCCAGTCTTCCTGTGGAGTCAGCTTTCTCCATAAAGTGAGGACTGGAGTTTCAGCACCTAGAGAGGGACGGGTCACTACCCCGAGTCACTTTGATGACCACAGCTGCAATGGCGCTTCCACAACCTGAGGGCAAGCTTCCCTTCCTCCCTTCGCAAAGGGAGGCCCACATGCATGTACCTCTTCTCCACTCCAGGCAGCCACCTTCCCCACCTGGGGGACAGTGATTGCCACAGGTTTGGAAGAAAGCCATTGTAGCTGCCAAAACTACCAGTCTAGACCTGCACCGCACAGTAGAATGGTCTGTGGTGATACAAACACTCTTCAGGTCTGTGCTGCCCAATGCCGCTACCGCCTGTAGCCTCATACAGCTACTGAGCACCTGAAATGCGGTGAATGCAACTGACAAACTATTTTAATTTTATTTAATTTTAACTTAAATAGAAATTTAAACAGCTACAGGTGTCTAGTGGCTACCACAGATGACTATTTAAATAGCTGCCACAGCCAGACCAGGCGGTGGCACCAGTGGATAGAGCATCGGACTGGGATGCAGAGAACCCAGGTTCAAGACCCCAAGGTCACCAACTTGAGCTTGGGCTCATCTGGTTTGAGCAAAGCTCACTAGCTTGGACCCAAGGTCGTTTAACCCCACGGTCAAGGCACAAATGAGAAAGCAATCAATGAACAACTAAAGTGCCATAACAAAAACTGATGATTGATGCTTCTCATCTCTCTTCGTTTCTGTCTGTCTGTCCTTATCTATCCCTCTCTTGTCTCTGTAAAAAAATAAATAAATAGCTGCCACATTGGACAGCACATTCTTCTTTATAAATATTAACAGCCAAATGTCTCTAGAACTCAATGGCATAAAAGAGAGACATAAAACTGAGCATAATGATACCCTGAATCCTGACCAAAGTTAATACAGGAAACAGAAAATGACTTCAAAGGATGCTAATTAGTACCCTCAGATCTGAGAGGAGGTGCCATTCACACAAAAGCCTAGGGTTACTCATAAGAATACTTGAATAATATAAAATAAGACTTGGAAATTAAAAATTTGACTGATAATAAATCTAGTAGAACTGAATGGCAGAATTAAAAATTAATAAAAGGAATGACTTAGTAACCTGGGACATTTGACAAAAGTATTCTCCCAACCCACAGAGCCATGAGGTAAAAATTACCACAGGAAAAGTTAACACATGAAGGCTGGATCCCAGACACCCAACGGTTCAGCCGAGAATGGTTTTAGAAAGAGGAAGCAGGCATAACAAAACGAAGGAAAGAGCGGAAGTAATCCTAGGGGGAAATCCAAATAACTGCTGAGAATGCAGGTGTAAAATTTCAACGTGGTGGTTAAATAGGGGTTAATACAATAGAAGAGACATGCCACAGAAGCAAAGATGTAAAATCCACGCCTATCTACTATAAAATATTCATCTTTGACCAAACTGGACATCATCAGACCTAAGAGGGAGAGTGTGGAAGGAGGAAGAAATGAAGGTAGGCTATGAGGCTTATCTTTTCAGAGAGGAGGCCTGAAACTGCTGATTACTTTTTGACATGGCTGAGAAAGTAGGATTTGAGATAGATTTGGGTACGTAAAAATACATATCAATTAAAATACAAGTGTAAAAGAAGGAAGGCAGACTTCTGTTACACTGGAGAAATAGAAGCAAGGAAGAATGTTTGCTCAATTAACTGGAGTCTGGAAGGGGAACATTTAGGGAAAGATGAAAAGCAAACACCATAAATTAAGATGACAGAAACAAAGCCAAACGCACAGTGATTGCAGTAAATATTAATAATTTAATTTCCCCTATTAAAAGACAAACACTATTAGAATTGTTAAGGGAAATTTAACTGTACGTTGCTTAGGAAACCTGAAATAAAATAAAAACGTTAGAAATAAAAGGTTAGAGAAAGCTATAAATATTGAGATAGGTTGGCAACTATCTCTTTTCTAAGGAAAGATTTTTCTTTGTTTAAAGCTTAGATATCCCACTGTTTTTTATTCTTGCTCTATTAATATATTCTTATTTTATGAAATGTTAACCTCAGGTCAGTTGCTGAATTATTTTGAAATTTTCACTCATAAAAAGGAATCTCAAAGTCTGGCCTTAGGCATATTTTAGTTAGAATAATAAGAAATCAAGCTCCTGTCAAGAATTAAAAAATAAAATAAAACCTACTAATTCCAGATTATGTTCCAGGGCCACAATTACATTTTACTTCATTTCTTTTTGTATCTTTTTCATTTTGTATTACAAACGTCAAACTTGGAAATCGGAAGATATTCAAATGATTCACAGGTATGTAAAACCCATAACCACAAACACATGCATAAGCACACACATGCTCGCCCCCTTTCCCTGCCCCCTCCCCACACAATTAGCTCTTTAATTACAGAAATGGTGTGGAGAGCCAGTTTTTCCTCCTCAACATTTTATTGTTTTTAATTGACTTTTATTGGGTGACACTGGTTAACATACAAGTTTCAGGTACCCAATTCTACAACACATCTCTGTACACTGTATCGTGTGTTCACCCCCACCCCACCCCAAATCAAGTCTCTGTTCATCACGATTCATTCTCTCTATACCTACACACTCCTCCACCTTCCCACAGCCCCTGGCAATCACCACACTGTTGTCTCTGTCCACAGAGTTTTCTTTTTACTTTTTGTTTGTCCGTTTCTGCTCTGTTCCTTTACCTTCCTCACCTGATTCCCTCCCCCACCCTGACAGCTGTCAGCCTATTCTCTATCTATGAGTCTATCTCTGTTTTTCTTATTAGTTCATTTTGTTCATTAGATTAAACATGAGTGAGATCATACGGTACTTTTTTTCTCTGACTGGCTTATTTCACTTAGCATAGTAATCTCTAGATCCATCCATGCTGTCCCAAAAGGTAAGGTTTCCCTATTTTTTTATGGCCGCTAGTATTCCATTGTGTTAATGTACCACAGCTTTTTTTATCCACTCATCTACTGATGGGTATTTGGGCTGTTTCCAGATCTTGGCTATTGTAAATAATGCTGTAGTGAACACAGAGGTGCATATATTTTTTTGAAATAGTGTTACAGGATTCTTAAGATAAATTCCCAGAAGTGGGATCACTGGGTTAAAAGGTAGTTCCATTTTTACTTTATTTTTTTTTTAATTTTAAGAAGAGAGGAAGGGGAAAAGAGAGATATATGGGAACATCAATCCATTCCTGTATGTGCCCTGACTGGGGATCAAACCAGCAACCTCTACACATCCGGTTGACGCTTTAACCAACCAAGCCATTCAGCCAGGGCCCATTTTTAATTTTTTGAGATAATTCCATACTATATTTTCCACAGTGGCTGCATGAGTCTGCATTCCCACTAACTTACATAAGGGTGCCCTTTTCTGAACACCTTTGCCAGCATTCATCTGTAGATTTATTGATAGCCATTCTGACAGGTGTGAGGTGATATCTCATTGTGATTTTAATTTGCATTTCTCTGATAATTAGTGACTTTGAGCATCTTTTCATCTCTTTATTGGCCATCTGTATGTCCTCTTTAGAAAAATGTCTATTCAGGTCTTTTGCCCATTCCTTAATTGTTGTTTTAGGTGTTGAGTCTTATAAGTTCTTTATACAATTTGGATAGTAATCCCTTATGTATTAATGTATTGGTGAATATTTTCTCCCTTTCGGTGAATTGTCTTTTCATTGAATTGACAATTTCCTTTGCCATTTAGAAACTTTTTAGTTTGATGTAGTCCCATATGTTTATCTTGTTCTTCTTCCCTTGCCTGAGAAGATAGATGTGAAAAATATACTGCTATGAGAAATGTCTGAGATTTTACTGCTTGTGTTCTTCTAGGATTTTTATTGTTTCATGTCTAATATAGTAAGTAAGGTTTGTTCCACGTTGAATTTATGCTCACATAGGGTGTAAGAAGGCGGTCTAGTTTAGTGTTTTTTGTTTTTTGGCACTTATCTGTCCAATTTTCCCAACACCATTTATTCAATAGACTGTCTTTACCCCATTGTATGTCCTTGCCTCCTTTGTCAAGTATTAATTGACCATATAGGCATGGATTGATTTCGGGGCTCTCTGTTCTCTTCCATTGGTCTCTAAGTCTGTTTTTATGCCAGTACCATGCTGTTTTGGTTACTAAGGTCTTGTAGTATAGTTTGATATCAGGTAGCCTGATCCCTCTAACTTTCTTCTTTTTTTTCAAGACTGCTGCGGCTATTTGGGATCTTTTGTCTTTCCATATAAATTTTTGGAATATTTTTTCTGGTTCTGTTAAATACACCATTGGTATCTTTATAATAGTTGCATTGAATCTATAGCTTGCTTTGGGTAAAATGGACATTTTAACAATGTGAATTTTTCCTATCCATGAACACAGTATATGTTTCCACTTATTTGTATCTTCTTCTATTTCTTTTTTGGTATCTTATAATTTTGTTTCTTTTCCATCTTTATTTAAATTCATTCCTAGGTGTTTTATTCTTTTTGCAGGAGTTGTGAATAGTATTATCTTCTTGGTTTCCCTTTCTGATAGATCATTATTGGTGTTTAAAATGCAACTGATTTCTAGATATTTATTTTGTATATTGCTACTTTACTGAATTCATTTATCAGTTCTAGTAGTCTTTTGGTGATATCTTCAGGTTTCTCTATATACAGTGTGTCCGTAAAGTCATGGTGCACTTTTGTCCTGTGACTGGTCAAAAGTGCACTATGACTTTACGGACACACTGTATAGTGTCATGTCATTTGCAAATAATGACCATTTTACTTTTTCTTTTCTAATTTGAATGCATTTTATTTCTTTTTCTTGTCTGATTGCTGTGGGTAGGACTTTCAGTACTGTATTGAATAACTGTTGTGATAATGAACATCTTTGTCTTGCTTCTGATCTTAAGGAAAATGCTTGTAGTTATTTTTCCCATTGAGTATGGTGTTGGCTGTGGGTTTGTCATATATGGCCTTTACTTTACATTGAGGTATGCTCCCTCTATTCCCACTTTGCTAAGCGATTTTTTACACAAATAGAGGATGGATTTTATCAAATGCTTTTTCTTTATCTATTAATATGGTCATATAATATTTTATGTTTCATTTGCTTATGTGGTGTATCATGTTTATTGATTTGTGGATATTGTCCTTTAGATTGTCAAAATAAATCCCATTTGATCACAGTGAATGACCTTTTTCATGTATTGCTGAATCTGGTTTGCTAATATTCTGTTGAGATTTTAGATTTTATATTCTTCAGGGATATTGCCTATAATTTTCTCTCTTTGTAGTGTCTTTATCTAGTTTTTGGAATTAGGATAATGCTGACCTCATAAAATGAGCTTGGAAGTCTTCCCTCCTCCTGAATATTTTGAATAGTTTGAGAAGAATAGCTGTTAATTCTCTGAATGTTTGGTAAAATTCACCTGTGAAGCTATTCAGTCTGGGATTTTTATTTGTTGAGAATTTTTTTTCTACTGCTTCAATTTCACTGGCTGTAATCTGTCTATTCGTAATTCTCTGATTCAATTTTTGAAGATTTTATGTTTCTAGGAATTAATCCATTTCATCCAGCTTGACCAATTTGTTGACATATAATTGTTCATAATATTTTCATTTTTTATTTAGAAAATAAAAGGTAATGGGGTGACATTGATCAATAAGAGTACATAGGTTTTAGGTAAACATTTCTATAACATTTGAACTATTGATTATATTGTGTACTCATCACCAAAAGTCATATTATTTTCCACCACAGTATATTTGTCCCTCTTTACTCCTTCTCCCACCCTCCACAACCCTTTTCCCCTGGTAACCACTTTACTTTTATCTTCGTTTCAGTTAGCTCTTTTTCTGAAGATTTCTCCTGTTCTTCATTTGGGATCTGTTTCTTTTTCTTCTCATTTTGGATGTCTCTTTGTCTTTGATTCTATGAATTAGATAGATTGCTATGATTCCCATTTTTCATGAGGTGGTCTTATGTAGTAGGTGTTCTGTTGGGTCCAGTGGTGTAGATTTGTTGATCACCTGAGCTGTGAGCTCCAGGAATGTCCTTTGTGTGGGTTATGTGGGCCCTTCCATTGTAATTGAGTCTTGATTGCTACTGGCCTGTTGTGCAGGAGATTGACCTCAGGCTGGCTGACAGAGAGGCTCTACCTCAATCAATGTAATGCAAACTGCTGTGCAGGTGCTGACCACAGGAAGCAGATTCATCTCAACTGGGTTTGGTGCCTGATGAGCCCTCCCTTTGGATATGTGGCTTGTAAAGCTAATTGGATCCTTCTCTGGTGTTGTCTGAACTGGCTGCTTGGAGTGTTGGTTCTGGGCCTGTTGAGAGGGAGCCCGGTGCAGGCCAATAGAAGACACCACCTGTGACTGGCCCCCAGCCACCCGTTTGGAGCTGCAAGCGATCCACAGTTTGTAGCAGCCTCTGCTGGGCTTAGGTGCACGTGGTAAGGACCAAGCTGCACACCAATGCCAGCTTTTATCAGCACCTGGCCCAGGGACAGGTCAGCAAAAATCCCAAGGCAGCCCTTTATCTACCTCCAGCTGCCTCCACTGGCTGGCTGCTTGTTAGGTTCGGTCACTGAAAGAGTCACCAGTGGACTTGAGAAGACAGAGCCATTGGATCTGCCCTGAGGGGGAAGTGCCAGTTAGGCTTCACAGGAGGTGGTGGGTATATGTCCCACGCCAGAGTCACAGATCTCAATATATCTCCAATTTTCCCTGACCTCAGCAGGGCAGAGCCACTAGGAGTTGGGCAGGTGGGGCCATGTAGCCCAGAGTGTGGGTCTGTTGGCAGCCAAGAGGGTAGTTCTGTTGAATCCCCTGTGAGGGGGAAACACCAGTCAGATTTAGAGGAAAGTAGAGGAAATGGCTCCCACCTCAAAGCCAGACAACTGAGTCACTGTCACTCCCTGAGTCTGTCAGACCTCTACTCCCTGGCCAAGGCAGCTGACTCCCCATTAGGGCCTCATCTCTGCAAAGTGGGGCAAATTTCTTTCCCCCAGGTGATGCCACACAGAGGGGAGTACTCCACCCAAGAATGATGGCAACTGTGAGATGGGAGAATGACTCAGAATAGGCACTTTGGTAGCTGTCCCCCTCTGTCTCTCCCAGAGACACAAACTGCAGGCTCTCCTCGTGTGACTATAGTTCACTTAGCCCTTCCTCCACCAGAGCTCAGGGTAAGTGGCTGCAAACAAGATTTTTGTGTTGGCCCTTTAAGAGGATGACTTAGCCTCTGCTGACTCTCATCTCTTTCTGGCAGACAGAAACTTCTCTGCTTTTCACAGCTGAAGGCTTTGTGGGAGCCTCTTCCCAGCTCTGTTGCTCTGTGCTAGGGAGCCTGGCTTCGGGTTTAGGCCCCTCCTTTCTCAGGGCAGAATTCCCCCCACAGCTGAGATATCCCTCTAGAACCTCAGTCATGGCGCATGGGAGCAGGGCCGGCCCTTTTGCATCTCTGCTCTTCCTACCAATCTCAATGTGGCTTCTTCTGTGAACCCTTGGTTGTAAGACTTCTCTTTGTTTAGTCTTGAGTTGGTTTTTCAGGATAGTTGTTCTTTTTTTGTTTTCTTTTTTAAATGTTTATTTAGAAAATTAAATTTAATGGGATGAAATTGATCAATAAGAGTACATAGCTTCCAGGTAAACATCTCTATAGCATTTGAACTATTGATTGTGATGTGTGCCCATCACAGAAAGTCTAATCATTTTCCATCACTGTTTATTTGTTCCTCTTTACTCCCTCCTCCCCTTCCCTGGGTAATGATTTCACTTTTATCTGTGTCCATGAGTCTCATTTTTATACCCCACCTATGTGTAAAATTATATAGTTCTTAGCTTTTTCTGATTTTGTTTATTCCTTGTGATTGAAAAGCCAACCCAAGCTGGCTTTGATTCCCATAAATGAGAAGTTGAGGATCAGAACTAAGCTTAGGAGAGACCTGACCCTGGTGTTCCATTTTATGTCATCAGAATGAAGTCTCTCTGTTGGACTGCTTTCTTCCATATTGGCTTCATCCTCAGGCTCCATGTGGTGGCAACATGGCCACCAATATCACTAAGTTTGAATCCAAATTCAAGTCTAGCTGTAAAGGGCCTGGACCTCTAGTTTTTACTATCAAAAGTTTCTTTGTGTCACATTGGATCAAACTGAATCATGGGACCATCGCTGAGTCGATCACTGTCGCCACAGCAGTGCCTGTTCTGATGGAGTTGGTCTAAGCCACATGACTATTCCTAGAACAGGAAATGGACTCAACTCCACCCAAAGTGCATGGCCTGTGTCAGAGCAGAATGCTCCATGGAGGAAGATCTGGATGCTCTAAATAGGGAGAGGATGGATGAGTGCTGAGTGGCCAAGGTAAGTCTCCTTCCTGCTGGTCCAGTGGGTTTGCACAGCACAGAAGTTGAAACTTCTTCATCCCTCTGCCCAAGGAGGAACTGTTACTAAACCTAGTCATCCTGTCTCAGGGGCAGGAGCAACCGGGCAGGAGAAATTGGGCTCTTTTATTTTTTTGGAGTGCTGCCTGAAGGGCGATGATGAGGGATGACAATAGCAAAGCCATTGTTCATTGTTCCGTCATCATCTATTGCAAATTCCAAATCAGCAAAAGCATAAGCTGTTCGGAGTGACACATCCTTTGATAAATTAAAGGCTTCCTGGTTGCTAGGCACTGACCCCGTTCCAATTATTGATTGTGAAAAATCAATAGAGAATATGGAACCTGAGATAATAATACTCTCAATTCTATGTACTTTCAAAATTGACTAGCCAGAGTATCAAATCCAGACAGTCACCAGTCCTGTGAGTCCTGCTTATGGGATACTTTCAGTCTTGGTTGTGCACTTTTAGGAAGATGTATAAGAAGGTTGTGCCAGCAATCCAAGCCTCTCTTGCCCTTGGGATAGTACTGGAGGGCCTCTGTAATTTGTGACCGCTCAAAACTAATGGTTTCCTTGTGAAGGAAACATCCTCCCTCATCACGTTCCTTAGAGAATCTATTCTCCCTGACTACAACCCTGTATTTTGCATGGGAAAAGCATAGCATCTTGCCTATGGGACATATGATGACTCAGGATTGGATAAACACTGTTTCTGCTCCTCCTGGTCACAATGACTAGACCCAAGTTGGACTGATTGGAAGCCCACCTTAGAATTTTTGTGTGGAAAGCTAATATAAAGAAGTTATCCTTTTTCTTTAGATCTGAGGTTGTATCTGAGCCCCTAACTGTGGGTGACAATGGGGTGCAGGGTTTAGAAAAGCTATGTGTGGAGAGGCACAGGGGATATGAGAAGGAAAAAATGGCCGCTGAACTGCTAGGGAGACATTTGCATACACATTGGCAGTTTTTCCTCCGTGAACCTCATTAGTGAAAGCTTCTCTCTGATTCCGACAATAGGTTTATGCTAAGCCCTTGTGGAGTGGAGTAGCCAAACCAGACTTCTTCCTTCCTTAGCTCTAGAAGCCACCAGCTGCTCTTTGCTCTGGTGGCAATAGAAGGCTATCTTAGAGCAGATGTTTGTACTCTCTTTTTAATATGCAGCTCTATGCCAAAGAGATCCAGGTTTGAGAACTAGTATGATGAGGCCTTTGGTTTGACTTAGAGAAGCTACCTATACACTCCTCTTTGTTTGCCAAGACATGGCTGTTTTGCATACAGAGGCCAGGGGTTTTCTGGGAGGAAAGGCACAATATTTGCCCTGATTATTTTACTTAGGAAGCTGTACTGGAAAAGACTAGGGTGGACCTGGCCAAGATTCAGTGAAACAGGAGAGCAATAAGGCCAGTAATTAAAGTAATCATAAGCATAGAGAGATACCGGACTAATTTCCCATGCTGATCCAGGAAAGGATAGCAAAAGGTGTTTCTGCGGCTCCACGATAAATACATCTCAGGAAAGACTTCTGATCAGGCTGTCTGGGGTTAGTTTGTGTCAGCAAGCTTCTGTGTGTATTAGCTGTTGCTAAGGGTCAAAGCATCTAGGTTTGCCATCTGTGAGAAGAATTTAGAGATGTGGGTTTAGCCATCTCTCTGCACCCACCTTTTTATCATTGCTGCAGCTAGTAAGCAGCTGTATGATCTGAACCAAGGAGGCTGCCCTAGTGAAACTAGTCCAAAGGCAGCATATGCCTGTATCAGGTGGAGCCTTGCATGATGATTATCTCTCCTCTCTCTTGCACTTTCTAGGATAAGAGCAGTGAGAGAGGTTGTGCGTGTGCATAGGTTTGTGTTTTCCTCATTACAGACAACACTAACCGTTCAAGTTGCATCCCATTATTAAGACTTAAGAGTGCTTGGTTAACTCATGTAATCCATAGAGCATGCTCCATAGAAGTTATGGGGCTTTCTGTTTGAATATGTACAGTAAGATAATTTGGTGCTCATGGCTGCTGAGCTGGTTGCTGCTTCTAGAACTTTTCAGGAAATAAATTATAATAAAATATCTCATGGGTCCATGTTGATACTTAGAGTTTTAAGTCAAAACTTCTCTTACTTAATCTCTTCTCTATTCCATCAATATGTCCTCTCTTCCGTTCCAAGAACCCTGGTGTTCAAGGGCACAGGGAGTGATCAAATTAGAATAATTTCTCATCAGTTTTATCCAATTTTAACCACACAACAGTCTCAGAATAATAATACGAACACCACCTCCATTATGATTCTTGTGAACGTTAAAAAATTTTGTATATGCTCTTCTTATCACCCTCCCTTTTTCTTTTTAAAGCTCAATGAAATAAAACCTACATACAGCAATGGTTACCTGTTATAGGCACACAGATCATTAAATTGTGGAAAACTTAAAAAGAACCACTCATTCTTTTTTAATGCTTACTTTATTGGTTTGAGAGAGAGGAAGACAGAGCAGGAAAGAGACAGGAACATCTGTTCCTGTATGTGTCCTGACTGGGAATCGAACTGGCAACCTCTACACTTTAGGACAATGCTCTGACCAACAGAGCTATCCAGTCAGGGCAAGAATCCCCAAATTCTTAATAACTGTACTGCATCTACATTGCCAGAACATGTAGCCATTTTATAATATACTCCTCTGTCCCTATGTATCTCAGTAGCTATTTATTTAATGTCCATTAGCATTGTGTCACTGACCCTTCAGTTAGTTTGGTTGTCTAAACCTTTTTCCATAATAGATTACTCAGAAGGGGCTTGTGGGAACAAAATTTCATAGGCTTGTCTATACCCATTTTACTTTAAAAAATCAATATTCCTATATATAAGATCCTTGCTGCTTTTCTCCTTGAGAATCTTAAATATATTAATTTTCTTTTTACATAAAGCCTGGCTTTCAGTGCCTTAATAATAATAATCTAATTTTCCCTTAAAAGTCACATACTCTTGTTTTGGCTAGATGCAGAAGGATTTTAAGTTGCAAATCCTAATAGAATGTCTTGATATTGATAATTTTTGATCAGTGTTCTCATGCATGCATTGTGCTCTTTCAAACTGTAGTTTCCCGTTATTATTATTTTTATTTTAGGACTGTATTTTTTCAAATACTGTTTTTACTATTTATTCTGTTCCCTCGATTTGGTTGTCGTCATCAGAAATTCCTGTTATCTGCGGTGTTCGATCTTCTTTGCCTGTTTTCAGTGCTCATCCCTCTCTTGCTCTCTTTTTCATTCATTTCTTCTTTTGAAATTTATTTTTATTTTTTAAACCATAACATGTATGTGACATAAAATGTAACATTCTGAGTATACAGTTTCATGTACTTCAGTACACTCACAATGACATTGTTGTACAGCTATCACTGCTATGAATCTCTAGAACCTTCTTCATCTTGCAAAACAGAAGCTCTGTGCCCATTAAAGAAGCACTCCCCACTGGCTCCTCCCCCATCCCGGGCAGCCACCATTCTACGTTCAGTCTCTATGAATTTGACCCCTCTAAGTACTTCCTACGAGTGGAATCATAATACTTGTCCTTTTTTTCACTGCCTTAGTTCACTCAACATAATGCTTTCATGTTTCATTCATGTTATGGTGTGTGTCAGAATTGCCTTCTTTTGGTGGCTGAGTACTAGTTGTACGGATCTACGGCATTTTGTTTATTCATTCATTCGTCAATGACTTTTGGGTTGTTTCCACTTTGGGCTAATGTGAACATGGGCTAACGAATATCTGTGTCCTTTGTTTCTCGTTGACTTTTGAATTTTCTTCCTTTTTCGCCTTCTGTTTCTTTAAGGCGTTGTTTCTTTTGTCCTTTCTAGCTGCCTACAGTGGGGCTTGCTTTCTCTCAAGTTCACGAGGTCCTGCCTCCAATACTTCCTTTCTAGTCCCCCTCCCAGACATCAGATCCATGCAAGTCCCATATCTGTTAGCAGTCGGTCCCTACCCACTTGTATTTTGGGGTTAGCGGAGGTATCTTCTTCCCTAGACTGGTTTTAAAATATTGTCCATGGGTTTCCACTTTCTTGATCTAGTTGCTCTGTTTTGGAGTGGGGATTGAAGAAGATGGAAACACTTAAGTTGCTACTGCTACTACCTATTAAGGATCTCCCATCGTTGTTTCTCTTCTTATTTTCTGTTCGTGGTGTCTTATTTCCTGTGTTCTTAGACATTTATTACTGTGTGCTGCTCATTTTCCTTCGGAATTTATTTGTGGCAATCTCTTAAGAATTGGGGACAAGGTGCATTCCTCCAGAGAGTATTTCCGTTCACCTCTGCCGGACACCCAGGGACACAGTCTGGGAATGTAATGCCTTGGAGGTCTTTGGACCCTGTGGGTGGTTCCATTTAGGCTGCAGCCCCTGTGATTATGGTGTTTTACAGAAGGTGTTTTTCTCCCTGCTCTGCTCAGTGCCGGAGGAATTTTCATGCAGACTCTAGAGGTTGCAGCTTATAGGTCCAGTGGTTTTACCTCTGGTTCCTCCTTACACTGATACTGTAGTGTTTGGGTTCCCGTATTTTGTAATAGTCTTATACTTAACTTTTCACTTTGGGAAGGTCCTAGGCCTGGCATTTAATCCCTTGTGCCCCCTGAGGTTATGCAACCTGATGCCTAAATTCATTGGGTGTGGGCAATGCTTTCAGCACACACACAAAAAAATGGCTCAATACTCTGCTTACCATTCTGGATTTCTGCCTTCCCTTAGATTTTGATCAGTTAATTCATTACCATCAGCATTTTTTGTTGTTTTTAGTGAGACATTTGGATTTACATTTGATCAGAAATGAAAGTTTAAAATTATCTTCTTCTCTTGGGTTTTTGTAGAAATATTGTCACTCTATGCAGTCACAACTATTGCTCTATTTTCAACTAGATATCAGGAACTATGCTAGGTGAAATTGGGGTGTCCAGACCAAGTATGGGCACCCAAGAACATCTACCAAGCATCAAGACGGTCAGATCCAATCCCAGAGCCCAGATCAGATCACACAAGGCAACTCATGTTGGATCAGACCTTCCTTATCTTTTCTCCTACATGTGGCCACTGGCTACAGAAGACTCCCCTGAATTTCTGAGCTGGCACACATGGGTTTTTCTTAGTTATTATCACGGACAGAACCTGTGTTCTGGAGTCAGACAGCCTGGGTTTAAATCCTGGATCCACTGATTGCATCATGACCTTGACCATGTCATTTAATCTCTCAAATCTACTTGTCTTTCTCTCAAAGGGGATGAGAACAGTATGTGCCTAATTGGAATGTTCTGAGAATAGCACGTGATAAAGTGTTTAACACAATGCCTGGCACAATTATAAGCCCCCAGTAAAAATGATCTGTGCTATTAAAATCCCCAAAGTGCAGTTTTGTGGCATTTTTCCCCTCATTTTTTTCTTTTTTGTTGAGTCATACCCCATCTATCCCCTCACACTTCATCCAGAGCAAGATCTCTCTCTCTCTCTCTCTCTCTTTTTTATTTTTATCACAATTACTCTCTGCCATAACAGAAATGCTGACCCAAGGTTTTAGGGGCTGAAATGGAAACAACAAGGACAAAGCATTTTCAGAATGAATGGAGAAGGTGACTGGTGCAGCAGAAGGAGCCACACTGCAGAGCCCAGGTCCTGCTGCATCTGCAGAAATGATGGTGGTCGAGAGAGGAGAAGGATATGGCCCCAGTGAGGGACAGAGGGGCGAGGCGGACGTGGGAAAGTCCTGTGCATTCAAGGGACTGAGTGACTAACAGTGGAGTATTTGGGTAATGGAGTCTTGTGTTTACTGCACTGCTGATTGCAATGATTGTGCAAACAGTGGGATTGAGGAAACCACAGGGAACTGATCTCGGGGTTATCAGAGTTGCTGACGTATGTTTTTGGCCGATCTCTGGGGGTTTTTTTGTACTTCACACCTTAGTTCTTAACCATCAAGAGACCCAGAGCCCTTTTGGGTAGCTCTGCTGTGACCGTCCCAGATGATCACACAAGCTTTTCTGAACTCCTTCTCTCACGTCCCCATCAAAACTCATCTCTCCTGTAATTGAATGTTTGTGAATTTTCTCCGCCTTGTTCATTTGACAGGCATATCCAGTCTAAAATGTGGCGTGCTGATAAATTCACTCCTTCGCCATTCTGGGAACATTCTAATGAGGGTTTTCTGGAAAGCTTTTGCTTCAGCCCAACAATTTGATTCTGTGTTGTATGCCAACTGCGATCGAGTGCTGGTGAGCATGTTGAGACAGGATCCCCCACACAGGGCTGGTGGGACTGTAAAGTGTTGCGGCCACCCTGTAAAACAATGTGGCAGTTTCCTAAGACATTGCACGTGTAACTGCATTATGACCCAGCAATTGTACTCCTGCATATTGTTGATCCCAGGAAAATGAAAACTTATATTAACACTTAAGTACACACATGTTTATAACACTTTTATTTCTAATATGGCCCCAAACTGAAAACAACCCAGATGTCCCTCCATGGACAAACGCTTAAACAAACTGGGGTGTATCCACACCAAGGAATACCACTGAGCCACAGAAAAGGAACACAAAATTGATTCGTGCCACAACCTGGGTGAATCTCTAGAGAAGTATGCTGAGTGGGGTAAAATGAATCTCACAAGGTTACACACTATAATTCCATTTGCAGAACTTATAGAAATGGGAACAGATTGGTGGTAGCCAGGTTTCAAAGAGGGGTGGGGACAGGAAGGAAGCGCACATGAGTATAAAAGGGCGTCATGACGGATTCTTTTTTTTCTGTATCTTGACTGTAATGATGCTAATTTCCATGTGATACTGTGCTGTAGTTTTGCAAAGCACTCCCACTGAAGGAAACTTAGTAAAGGGTACGTGAGACTTCTGCATTATTTCTTACAAGTGCAAATGAATCTACAATTATCTGAAAATAAGAAGTTTAATTATTTTAACGCTAATATACATCAAGTCCTCAGAACAGTGACCAGCACAAGGCCATAGTTTTGTAAGCATTTGCTGTTATTTAGAGTGATGGTATATTCATTTGTAGCTGTGTTGGATTCCACTCTCATAGATGACAGGAGGTGAAAAAATCCCTACCCCCATGTGATGAAGACGAGGAAGTGGTTAGTGGGGCCAGCCCCTGTGGAGAAAGCCTCTCTAACATCCCTGGGGTCAGCAGGGCTTATCCCTTCTGTTCTGCTCCTTCTCAGTCTCCCATGGGCTTTGCAATACACTACAGACCAATGTTGGCTTCCCAGAAGGTAACAAATCTCTAAGATACCACAGGACTCACCAACCTTTGGAGAAGAAATCTCCTTCCCAGTTCTTTCTAGAAGTATTTAAGCAGAGCCCAGGGCTTCATTGGCTTCCTTTCCACCTGCAGGTAGATGGTGCAAATAACTTGCAGTGTGCATGGTGGAGAAAGACGTCTCCTTCCTGTTGTCACGCTCCCAGATTAAACACAATGCTCTCTTTCTTAGGAATGTCACATCCTGAAAACCTCCCTCAACTTTCTCTCTCACTGGAATGCCGTTATGACCCACGTTTCCAGAGTCCCTTTGGCCATCTCTCTGAAGGTGTTCATGCCTCGGTAATGCTTGTGTTTCAGCTGGTGGTTCCAAAAGAGGGGTGAGACCCTCCCTGAGAGAGTGGGCCATTTGAACACAGAGCCAGAGTTCTGGTTGTCCACATGAAAAGCCACCTCCTCTGCCACAGCGTGCCCGACACATGGAAAACAGTGTTTCCCTTCACCCTTTTCTTGGCGTCACTGCATAGCATGTTTTCCTCTGGCTTTAATCTTGTCACCACGCTGTAATGTGATTAAAAAGCCATGAAGTGTCAGCACACATGGACTGAATGTAGTGTTGACATTAAGTCAAACTCCTGACTTAGACCAGTGGCCGGCGAACTCATTAGTCAACAGAGCCAAATATCAACAGGACAACGATTGAAATTTCTTTTGAGAGCCAAAGTTTTTAAACTTAAACTATACAGGAAGGTACATTCCTTACCGAGGTAGCGCCTGCACGTGGTGTTTTGTGTAAGAGCCACACTCAAGGGGCCAAAGAGCCGCATGTGGCTCGCAAGCTGCGGTTTGCCAACCAGGGAAGGGGGTCAGACACCTATGTCATGATACACATCATTGTCACTGTGCTGCAGGGCAGTTAGGCACACTTTGCATGCTAAATAAATGAAAGCAATTCCTCTCTTCAAGACGCCAGACGATGTACACCGAGAGTGAGAGAATGCCGGCTGGGAAGAAGGTGACCCAGCCAAGGCTCCATTCTTGCTGGAGGAAGGCATTTCCCTTTCTGGTCCCCATTTGGGTCTGATTCTCATATTTCTTAAAGTCATACCAGGATCAGAATCATCAGGGGACTCAACTGTCATCTGCTCTAACATCCTTTGCTTATATGCTTTTTAAGGACCAAATGACAGACAATTCAGAATCTTAGTGTAACCTGACCCATCCAAAGTTAGCAGGATTTTATTCTGGTGATGGAAAGTTGCCCGATGTGTATGTAGGTTTCTAACTCAAGTGTTTTGTACATTTAGCCCCAGGAACTTGCTCGGAAAGAAGAGTTTAAACAGATGTGAATTTACCACCGTGAGATACTGAAAGGTAGTTTGTCCCCGGAACTGAAGAGTTCTAGGTTCCTTTTTTAGCTCTGTCACTTACCACCTGAGCGTGGACACATTACTTACTTAACTCTTGGAGCTTCAAGTCATTAACTCTAAAATGTGGCCATAAGTAGTTACTTGGCTAAATTTGTTTTGAAGTTTGAGATCATGTTTATTCAGTTTCTGGCACATATTAGACACTCAGTAGCTATGAACTAAAATTATTCATCATAACTCAGAGAGAGAGAGAGAGAGAGAGAGAGATGACAGAAAGCTAAAACTGTATGATCACTGCTGACATGTATAACCTTGATGTCATGGGGAATTTATTGCTGATAATGTCTACTGAAGTTACTTTGTCCTTTGAAATGCAAATGAAATGGACTTTACCTCCATGCCACATATGGTGGGAGAGCCAGCATCCCTGCCTATCTCTCCGGGCCTCTCAGAAGCCTGATGCAGATCGGCTCTGGTGACTGTCTTTGAGTGTCTCCTTTCAAGGAATTAGACCAGTTTCTTGCAAGCACTGTCCCCAAAGGGTGTGACCCCAAATTTTTTACTTCCTCCAGTTCTCCTGAGGCAAGGTTGTATTCATTAGATTATAGGTAATGCTTTATGGGAACAGAGATCTATGTGGCAATCATCCCAAACCCAAGATGGGATGCTCCTAGAACATGCCCTCTGACCACTTACCACTGTAATTTATTGCTGATATGTCTCTACAGGCTCCATCTTCCTATTCTGCTACTCAATCCCCTTCCGCAATAGCCCCCTCCCCCCAGCCCTGCCCCTTACCAATCGTGGCTCTCAACCTAAGAAGGGTCTCAGGAACTGTTGAGATTACTTTTTTTTTTATCTATTATTCTACATCATGGGCCAACTTGGAAGTACAAATGTCTTCAGACTCTGGGTGAGGGCCGCCATCCAGGGAGTTGCAGGCTGTGCACTGCACCGAGATGTCTAGCCAAGAAGGCAAGTAGGAACCTAAATGTAGCTAGTTCTGCACTCTCCCCACTGTGTGCCCTGTGATGTGTGGTGTGAAGCCCGATAGAAGGAAGTTAGGGAAAGCTCCAAGGGGAACGAGGAGGTAGCAACGGACAGCGGACATCACAGACCGATATGCCACCAGGTCCTCTCCCCAGAGCCACCACCACCACCACCGTCCAGGCATGAGCAAAGGGAAACAGATGATGGCTGGAAGCTCCTTCCTGCGGCGGTGATCACAGAAGTCCACAACAAGAACTGGCTAAAACCAGATCAATCCAAGATGAAGGAAAAATTCACCAGAGAATGACCCCAAAGCTTACAATGCCATCATTATCATGAAAACTGGCACCAAAAGTAGAAGGGGGCCAAGAGGGTGAACACCATCACCTTTGTTGGGAGCAAGACCCCCTCCCAACCAGAAGGCGAAGGCGGAATCTGGAAACACAAAGTTCAGAAACAAGGCACTCATGGCGAAGAAATCCCAAGAGCTGACTGACCTGGCATACGAACTCACATGTGAGTATTCCCACGCCTGGGGGGATGGGGGTGGGGACATGTACTTCTACATCTTCCACAGCGGGGCCCTGTGAGACTTACAACCAGGGGAGGAGCAGGCAAGGCAGTCAGTCAGTCCCCAGCTCTTTCTGATCCTGTCTCTAGGGACCTGCACCTTGGCCTCTTCCTTTTCTTTCATTCTTTTTTTTTGAGGTGATATTTCATTGTGGGTTTTTTTTCTTATTAATTTTAATGGGGTGACACCAATAAATCAGGGTACATATATACAACGAAAACATCTCCAGGTTATCTTATCATTCAATTATGTTGCATACCCGTCACCCAAAGTCAAATTGTCCTCTGTCACCTTCTATCTGGTTTTCCCTGTGCCCCTCCCCTCCTCCTTATCCCACCCTCTCCTCCCTCCCCCCACCCCGTAACCACCACTCTCTTGTCCATGTCTCATAGTCTCACTTTTATGTCCCATCTATGTATGTAATCATGCTGTTCTCAGTTTTTTTCTGATTTACTTATTTCACTCCGCATAATGTTATCAAGGTCCATCCATTTTGTTGTAAATGATCCGATGTCATCATTTCTTATGGCTGAGTAGTATTCCATAGTATATATGTACCAAAGCTTTTTAATCCACTCGTCCTCTGACGGACACTTGGGCTGTTTCCAGAGCTTCGCTATTGTGAACAATGCTGCCACACACATGGGGGTGCATTTCTTCTTTTCGAACAGTGCTATGGTGTTCTTAGGGTATATTCCTAAAAGTGGGATAGCTGGGTCAAAAGGTAGTTCGATTTTTAATTTTTTGAGGAATCTCCATACTGTTTTCCACAGTGGCTGCACCAGTCTGCATTCCACCAGCAGTGCAGGAGGGTTCCCTTTTCTCCACATCCTCGCCAGCACTTATTCTGTGTTGTTTTGCTGATGAGTGCCACTCTGACTGGTGTGAGGTGATATCTCATTGTGGTTTTAATTTGCATTTCTCTAATGATTAGTGATGTTGAGCATTTTTTCATATGCCTATTGGCCATCTGTATGTCCTCTTTGGAGAAATTTCTATTCATTTCTTTTGCCCATTTTTTGATTGGATTGTTTGTCTTCCTGGTGTTGAGTTTTATAAGTTCTTTATAAATTTTGGTTATTAACCCCTTATCAGATGTGCTGTCGAATACATTCCCCCATTGTGTGGTTTGTCTTTTTATTCTGTTCTTATTGTCTTTAGCTGTGCAAAAACTTTTTAGTTTGATATAGTCCCATTTGTTTATCTTGCCTTTTATTTCAGTTGCCCGTGGAGATAAATCGGCAAATATATTGCTGCTACAGATGTCGGAGAGCTTGCTGCCTATGTTTTCTTCTAAGATGCTTATGGTTTCATGGCTTACGTTTAAGTCTTTTATCCATTTTGAGTTTGTTTTTGTGAATGGTGTAAGTTGATGGTCTAGTTTCATTTTTTTGCAGGTAGATGTCCAATTTTCCCAACACCATTTGTTAAAGAGGCTGTCTTTACTCCATTGTATATTCTTTCCTCCTTTGTCAAATATCAGTTGTCCATAAAGATGTGGGTTTATTTCTGGGTTCTCTGCTCTGTTCCATTGATCTATGTGCTGGCCTCTTCCTTTTCCTCTGCTGAAGTGAACCTGGCTGTCCCTCTCACTAGAACTCATTCTTGAATTGTTCCCTATGTGAGTCAAGGGCCTGGAGGTGCCGGACCGTGCACGGCAGGGCCACCCCCACTGGAAAACAGTCCAGTGACAGGTGTACTCAGTATTTTTTCCTAGGTTGACCACTAATGTGGGAATAGCTTTTTATAATTTTCTACTGGGGTTGGGGGAGTGTTGGCGGTGGTACTCTCTTTCATTTATCTTTCCCAAAAGGACGTCCTTTTCTTGTTCTGGTAGAGGCATATGGGCGGGCAGCGGCCTCCATGGAAGGCAGGGCATTTGCCATCACCGGGTTAATCCAGGCCCTGTGCTGACATAACACAGTGTCAGCGACTGAGTGGGAACAGCAGGGGGGGCATGTCAATTTAAGGGAAAGATATCTACAGTTCTCCCCAAGCTGTCACTGGGAGGTATCATTTGCATATTAAACAAATATTTAAAATTAGCCATGCAGCAAACAGTCAGAAGCTGGCATCGCAGATGTCACTCCTTCAGAGCAACAGCAGGGACTTAAATGTACCTCTAGGTGTTCACATCTGGATTGGGGTAGTGTGACTTGAGCCGGATTACTGTCTATGATAGGTGAACTTTTCAGGTAAGAAAGGGAAAAGAAAAGAATAAAACACCAACTTCTTTATACTCCAGGCCCAGGGAGCTATTTTGAGCGTAAGATGTGATAGCGCATTTACTGGCCACCGTAAGTGCTCAGTAATGTTAACTACGGCTGTCATCATTCTTGGAGTGACAGCCAAAATATTTATAAATGGACAAACTGGAATGGACAACACCTGTAGACAGTCAGCATAGCCATTTTCTGACCTGATATTTCTAACTCAATCAAACTGTATTATTCAAATAATAGCCCAGTGCTTTTGTAAGCTAAGAGCTTTACATGTTTTATTTTGTTTAATCATTGTCAAGACCTCATGTGGTAGGCAATAGCATTAGTTCCATATTCAAGATGAGGAAACTGAGGCAAAGAGAGTTTAAGTGAGTTGGTCAAAGTCACTGCAGTCATTGGAACTCGAGGCAGAGCTGTGTCCTTGTGTCCTTGGCCCCTGCGCTCTGCTCTTTCTCTCCTTCAACTCTGCGCAAGGCACGACCTAAGGACATACCCATCTTCTTTGATTTAACAGCGATGAGGTCACTGTGGCTAGATAGATACATTTTTTAACCACTTTATGCTTTTCTCTAGTTTACGATTTTTCCACAGTTGTCCTATTATTTTTATAATTGGGAAAAGACTGATAAAATAAAATGTTAATTAAATTTAAAGGAGAAAATAGATGCCTCCCGCCCAACCAACGGGACTATCAATCTGTGTGTTAATTAGCATGCTTTCTTAAGCACATCACTGCTTGTCCACAAGCTCACTTTGTCTTCTTGGTGCGTTGTGCATGGGGGCTTATAGCCATATTTGAATGAGTAAGTGATTAGAAATGGCTGTATATTCTTTCTCCAATGAAAGCAATATTTGTTGTTGTTGTTGTTTTAATGTAGTGAACATAAGAAAGATGGTGGGGATACTCTTTGAAAATGTGGATGCTCATCCTAAGAATTCTTGGCTTGTCAGAGCTGGGGTCGCCTCAGGGGTCTTCTTCAGAAGCCTCTTATAGGGTTTTGTTGAGAGCTGTCCTTCTTCTTCGCTTTGGATGGGAGGAGCAATGAGTAAGGGAGGTGGAGGAACAGATTTGGCACTTTCTCATTTATCCTCACAACCACCAGCATGTGAGTGCCATTTTACAGATGAGTAAACTGAGACTCAGAGAGTTGACGCCAATGGCAGAGCCAGAGTTCTGACTCCGACCCACCAGACACTAAGACCTGTCTCTTGACCAGCAAGTTAACAGTCATTTCTATACAGGCCTAGAAGCTGCCCCTATCATGGTCCCTAAGGATTTTTGTTAAAATCCATATTTTCAGACCCACCCTAGAATCACTTCATCGAAACTGGAATGTAAGACCCAGAATCTGAAATTTTAACAACCCCAGGTGGTTTCTGATGAGCACACAGGCTTACACCCCATACCTCTGCCCAAGCAGGGCTGTCATTCAGCTGGTGTACAGTCATGGTTATCTAAGTTGGTTAAAATGTCAAAATACCTCCATTCTGATTGGTCAATGCCTGCCGTCCAAATCTTGGGTGCCCCCTCCATTTCCTGCACATTCCAGCTATTCACCCTATAATTCTCACAATCCAGACTACAGAAGGCTATTGGCTCACTCACTTGGGGTTTTTAGGGGTTTGCTCCAATGCTGAAGCTGTTCTATGCTCCAGTTTGTGGTGCTCACACATTCCTGTTCTCAGATTTTGAATATCACCCTGAATATGAGCTCATCTCCCTCTTTAGATCATCGACCCTGGAAGACGGGAAAGATGACCAACTTATAAATCTGTACTTTGCAAATGGGCCCTAGACACAGTGAAATGCTTGTTGAGTTTTTATTCTCATATGCGTTGGTAAGAAGGGGCCTGTACAGAAGTGGGGGAGGACCCAGGGCTAATTCCTGGAGACCGAACATCAGGTGGACCTGAGAAGCCAAATATGGAATTTGGGCTCTGAACTTGAGGCACTTGGGAAGACGAGAAAGCATTGGTGTCACTGAAAGAGAAAATGGGGTGCTCAGCAGACAGTGGGCCCTCAAAGACACACTTGTTTGATATTAGGTGAGTGAACATAACGAGAGAATTGCAATTGGGCTCATTTTTCACATAATCTAAAGAGAAGAAAGGGCCCGCAGGTAGAAGTATGTCAGTTTTGATTCCATTGCAGCCGCGGCATGTGGAAAAGACATAGAATTCTCAGGAAGGAACCCATTAAGCCAAATGAACGTCACAGTAGCCAAACATTATTGGCTCCCTGACTTCCACAGATAACTTTAGAGATGGTTATTTCCTTAGCTGAGAAATCAAGGCCAGGTATTTTCAATGGAAATGAGTTTTCGCAACCTCTAACATGTTTGAGAAAAAGAAATATTTTGACACTCCATTCCAATAATAGATAATGCAGAATAATCTCCTGGGTAAATCAACAATGTGGAACAATTGACTTCATCACAGAAAAGCTGGTCACCCCCCACCTCCACCTTTCCTTTCTGGAACGTCTGTATCATCTCCCATGCTGCTCTCAGTGCTTGGGGAAAGTAATAAGAAATTTAGAATAATATACTGTAAATGTGTTTGTGGCAGAACCTCAATTCTGCACTGCAGGCATGCCCACTAGCTTCCTTGGCACTTGGTCAGGTTCAGTGACCAGGGTGTTGCAGCGGACTCCACTGATGTCTAACTAATTAACCCCTGATTATGGAAAAATGAGGTTTATGATAGAGGAGAGTGTGCCAACACTGCATTTGGGAGATGTAGAGAAAATATAAAAAGTAAAAGTGTAGCCAAGCCAGCTCAGAGCATGGAAAGGAAACCAGACCAGAATGCAGATGGATGACCAGACTATTCCCTGTTCGTCCTCGGCTGTGGATTTACAAGTTGAGGTGAGTTTTGAGAAGAAATTGTCCAGTCTGGCCATTCAGTGCAAGCCCTTCACCATCCCGGAACTCCGTGGTACTATATAATGTTGATTCTTGACCAGGGACTGACTCCTAAGGCAACCTCTAGCCCCTCGGGAAAAGCAGTGCTGGTAGAGAAGGGTTGTTGATGCCTGAGGTCGATGCTTCCTGCGTTTCTGTTACTAGCCTTCCATGGAGAAACAACGGGCAGAAACCTTTCTGGAAAAGAAGTTTTTCCACTCCTTGTTACAGACACAGCCTGATGTTATCATGTTCTCTCCACAGCCATGGGTTTTTGGTGGAGAGTGAAATCAGAGGGTTCCCTGATGTAAAAATAACCCAAAGAGGCTTCTCAGTGAGCAGTCGTCTCTAAGTCTCCAGAAAGACTGATGTCAGAGAGCTATTAATTAAAGATCATATGTAGATATAAACATACATAGATATATAGGTAGGTATAGATAGTTTTATTTTCATTCCCTCCCAAATACCCTGGTTTTCTATCTTAGAATCGGCAAAGATTTTTGGATTTGGAAGGTCTGAGTTCAAATCTCAGCTCATCTCTTCTGAGTGATGCTGGGCAGATCCCAGAGTCTCAGTTGTCTCAGCTGCAAAACGGGCATGACCATTTCTGAGCGAGGTGCTGGAGTGCTCAGATCAGAAGAAGGGAGTACGTTCTTCTCCCCAGCTTTGGTTTACATGTTGTCATCTGCCCCTGAAATAATTCTGAAAATACCCAGAGCCCACAACTTCCCTAAGGACAAGGCACCTTGTAAGCTTCCAGCCCAGGGGCAGGCGGGCCCAGGGGCTGAGAGGGGTAGATATCATGCAGCCCCTTCCATGGTTGTCCTTCTCCTGCCCCCGTTTAATTCAACACAATACCTACCCCAGGCCATCTCTGATCATAAAACAAAAACGTCCGTGTTTAGCATCAGTAGATGCACACAATTCCTGAGAAGAGAAAGGAAAATGTACAAGATTCTGTATCCAACCATAGTTGGCTAAGATGGCCTGATACTTCGTCATCATCATCACCATCGCCACAATTCCTGAACAGTGTGATTGAAAAGACATGCCTCTACCTTGCTTTTGGTTGAAGATTGGGGCAGAACTTTCAGAACAGAGAAATAATACTCTGGTCTTGAAAAAGTTACATTTTTCAAAGCTGAACACAGAATGAACATGACCCCATTTTATATTTTCACAGTGCATTTTATAAGGGGGATTGTCAGACCACTATAGCACCGTGTCAATTAAACTGTAGACTCTAAAGTAGTGATTTCTGCACCTGAATACACATTAGAAAAATCTGGGGTGGGGGGTGAATAAAAACAAACAGAAAACACAATGTCTAAGCACTTTCCCCAGCTGGAGATCCTGATTTCATTGGTCTAGGAAGGGACCAGGCATCGATGATATCACAGCTTCCAAGGTGGTTTTGGTGTGCAGTTAGGATTAAGAACAACTGTTCTAAACTTGTTCCTTTGGGGACTTTTTGAAGATCAGTTGTGGATGTTTATGTGGCCATAGATGCCTTATTCTGTCTGACTCTGACACCCAATTAAGGCTAACTAGGATATCCTGACCCCCTGGAATATTGGGTGTAGTCTCATAGCCAAAGAGCCAAGTGAAAATAATGATGATTATTTCATTCAAGAAGTCATGGCTGCAAATTCACCGGCCAATGGAAGCCTGCCTTTGGCCATGGCTGCCTTCTCTGGTATAAAGAGAAGACTAAAGAGGCTGGTTCCACAGGTAGAGTTTCACCTTCCTTGGCAAGGAAACACAATCACTCTGAATCACCACATGCTTCCTTTAACAAAACAGGCCTAACTTAGGCAATGCAGCAGATAGAAACCTTATGAACACAAACTTAACCATCTGTAGGGCTGGCTTTGCTTAGTCTACAGTAAGGTGACCTGAGAATCCTCAGAAATAGAAGTCACCTAACTGTCTAGCTGTGACCACTAACATCACACCTTTATTAGTTTATTACTGGCCCGAGCACAGTTTCAATAGATGAGTCTTGACTGAGACTTCCACTGAGCTCCCTTAGAAATAGCTATGGTGCCTGTGCCTGTTCATCAAGGTCTGGGAAAAGCACTCCATTCTCCCCCACTCACCTCCACCTTCTCTCTTATCCCTAGTCACCTGTATACGGGCTCTATCCTAGCATCCTTTTCCAACACCAAGGACACGGTCTCACACCTTGCTTTCCTCTTCAGGATAGATTCTCATGTCGCTGTAATGCAAGGTTTGTCTTTAGGGCTTGAAGATTAAATTATTGGTCTTAATCATGTTCTCCCTTGGAATAGTATTAGACACCCACCCTCTTGCCACAGCCTCACGGTGGGCAGTGTTTCCCTACCTTTTACCTTTGGGCTTGTTTATGTGAGTTGCCCTGCACAATGGGATGCTAACAGGTAAGATACAAGCAAAGACTTGAAATGTGTTTGTATGATAGAACTTTCTGTCTTGTGCTTTTATTATTGCCATGATGTAAACCTGCCCTTGCTCAACTGTTGGTCCAAAGAGGGTGGGAGACATGTGGAGCCGACCTGAACCCAACTTGCACGTTGGAGCAGAGCATAACTTAGATCAACTGGACCCCAGCTGGTGTACAAGTCAGTGAAGAAGAAATGAGTACTTGATGTACAGGACTGAGTTTGGCATGGTTTGTGATGTAGCATTATCATAGCAATAACTATCCAGTACTAGAGCTCTCTGTCTAAGTGCATGGCCTTTGATCATTGGATCTTTTCTACTTCGATAGATAAAAATCATCCTATAGTGCCCTCTCATTATTTAGTTTCCTTTCTGAACTGATGTCTTCAACCTGCTCACTCACTTGCTAACATGGTTTGCATCTTTCTCGCCTATGATCCTTGACTATTGAAAGCCTTGTCTTGCTCCATGGGGATTGTGCTCTTGGCTGTCTCTCTGATTTTGCCTCTCACTCCTTCAAGCATGAATTGCATTTGATCTCTTTGTATTCATTAAGCATCTTCTGTAGATGCTGAGACTCTACAGCCACTTCCGGAGCCTCAAAGGCAGACCCAGGGCTCACCTATTTGTGTGAGTTAGATTTGGATACATCTCCACTTTCTCCAGTTTTCACCCAAGCACACAGCAATACAACCTAGTGGTAGAGCGCAGACTCAGGAGCCACGCCTTGTGACCTTGAGCAAGCATTTCCATCTCTTTACCTGTTAATAGGGAAGGGACATGCCTGCCTCCTAAACACAGTGAGGGTTCATTCATGGAGAGCACTTAACACAGAGCCTAGCACATAGAAAGCACTGCATGTTTTTTCTGTTGTTATTAGTGTCAGTGCAATCCTTCATCTTCCTCAGATTACTGCCTTCTAGATTCACCTCTCTCAACATTCCACTTAGTGACTGGTGTAAACACATGAATGGTCAGCCAAGAGTTGACTATCTCGGATGTGAGTGGTGGTTTAATGCGCTAGTACCTGGCTTCTCGGACTAAGGTGCGCAGTCCCTGCAGTGCATGCCTATGCGAGCGAGTACTCAGAATCCACAGGACAAATATGGCGCAACTTTCATGAAAGCTCATTTTTCTTGACAACAAATTATTAGAAACTCCACTTTTATGTAGTGAAGTTAGTTTTAAAAAGTCTTATTAGCTTGAGAATTTCTCTCAGGAAAGAAATTACCTATGTTCAACCAAAGGGTTTATTAGCCTTGTGGTGGAAAATTAAGCCCCTGAGGTGAGGAGCAGAGCAAATATAAAAGTTAATGGTATTTTAAGTTTCAAGTGACAGAAAACTCAACTCAAATTGGCCTTATAAACAATGGGACTTATTAGTTCTTGTACCTAAAAATCAGGAAGAACTTTGTTTCAGATAAGGCTTCATCCAGTAGCTCAAATGATTTTTACCAAGGACCCAGGTTTTGTCTGTCTCCTGTGCTTTCTGTGGTGTTTGGCTTTATCCTCAGGTTCTGGTAGTTTCTCTCCCTCCAACTCTCAGCTCTCTCTTTGTGATAATAATGTGGCTGAGGTAGCTCCTATCTTATACATTGTCTAAAGAAAATGAGCATATCTATTCTGATATCTCCTCCTTAAGTCCTAGGAGTCTCTTTCTCATTGGCCCAAATTGGGTCATGTGTTTAACTCTGAACCAATCACTATAGCCAGGAAGCTGGGAGTTGCTTATTGACTCAAGCCTATCAGAGCCAAGTCCTGTAGCTGGGGGACAGGATGCATTCAACCCAAACAGTAAACTGAGAATGGAGGGCCCCATTACAAAGCAAGGTGCTGTTGATGGGAGAAGAAGGACATTTTAGGGTGATAATCCATCAATGTCCAATAACACCAATAAAAGAGATGATTAGTAGTATTCCATAAGTAATGATGATATATTGCCATTTATGACAACATGGATAGACCTTGAGGACATTATACTGAGTGAAATAAGTAAATCAGAAAAAGCTAAGAACTATATGATTTCACACGTAGGTGGGATATAAAACTGAGACTTATGAACATGAATAAAAGTGAAGTGGTTACCAGGGGAAGGGTATGGAGAAAAGCAGTAAAGAGGAACAAATATATGGTGACAGAAAATGATTTGACTTTGGGTGATGGGTACACAATATAATCAACAGTTAAAATACTGTGGAAATGATCACCTGAAACTTATGTACTCTTGTTGATCAATGTCAGACCTTTAAATGTAATTTTTTAAATAAAATGTTTTACAAAGAGATGATTAAATAGCTTTTTAGAAGATAAAAAAGAAATTCGTTTTTGCACCTGATGGAGAATGTGGGGAGAAGAAAAATGACCACTTGGAGGTGAGAAAGTTTATATATGTGTGGGTGGGTGGGTGTGTATGTATATATATGTAATATATGTATATATGTATGTATATTTCAAAGGATGTTTACTGTTCGATGTGTTTATACTGTTTGATGTAAACTCTTAGTGGCAGGCTGGTAAATGTTTAACAACTAGCTCCCTGGGGAAATATACATCCGTTTATTTTAAACTTGAGTGATGTAAAGGATGTGCAGCACCCAATTTACAAGTGATAAAAAAAATACGCTCCATTCTTTACCATCTAGCCAGCTGACTCACAGAATGCTTTCTTGATTTTTGTAGAAGTCTTGCATCTATCTATATCTGAGCTAAAGTTGCAATTAAATCATGATTTGAGGAAAATTAGGCTGCAAATAAATACTGGATTCCATGCGTAGTTCTGACATGAACGTTGGTTGATATTTTCATTTATGTTGATGAATAAGATGGAGTGGAACACAACAGACAGACACGTCAAAACTTCAGTAATTTGTCAATGATATGAGTTACTGCTGTAGTGAATCGGGTCATAGTTTTAAAATACTGGAAATAATTTCTTCAACTTTTTACGCTAGTTACCGAGATGGCAAACTTAAATTTAATTGGCATTAACATATTATTTATTAATTTTTAAAGCTAGATAATCAACAAAACAACAAACCAAGCCTTGATTCATAGTAGATTTTCAATTTATGTGGTATAAAAACTCCCACCATGGCCAGCTTCATTCCACCAACACGAAGTCACTAAATTCAGAATTGGGAAGGGATACAGTAGCAGCCCATTTTGTGGTATTTCTACCACACAGCTATAGTAGACAAATAACTTCAACAGCACAGATAATGGAATGTAGTAAAGTAATAAGTTATGAGTTTTTAATATTAATTATATAGTTTATTTCATTGTAAGTTCATATAATTTAATTATTTAGTGATGGTCGTGTTTAACAACCAGGTTGCAAAATCCCTGAAAATTTAACAGCTGGCTCTGTGAGCCGGTGCGAGCCAAGTCCAGCAAGTCTCTGCCCCTCCTCCATGCACTTCTCCCCCAAATAATCATTATTTTTTGAGTGCTGTGTGGACTAATACTCTGTGAGAATAGATTGTACTGGAAATCAAGTATGGGCCACTTTCGAATACAGTGAAATGCATTATAAAGTAGAGACGATACTCATGGAATGGTGAGAGGATCCAGGAGCAAACTGAGTGGGAACAGAAGTTTAGAGCCCTGAGATGAACTTGAGCATATAAGCACCCAGCCCTACCTACCCCACCAGCAATTTTTGGAAATCCTGGGAAAGGCTGTGTTCACTGGCTAGAGCATGGACTGTTACCTGGGAAATGTAACAGATCTTCTGGGATCAGCTAATACCTGGGGTATGTATATATACATATACACATGCATACATATATACATTTATTTATATAAAGACTACTAAAGTGGAATCCAAAATTATATAATATTAGGATAAATGAAAATATTTCACAGAAATTCCCCTATGAGAATCACCTGGGCTGGAAGCTCCAATCTCTTAAGGATATGTCTCATTTTTCTCTGCTATTTGGTATACCTAGTATTCCTTTTCCTGGACAGCTTGTCCTTTTTATCTGGTCTTGAAATGTAACCAGATGACTCCCATGTCTGGCTTATCATCAGAATCTCCATGGAGACATCTGAAAACTATGGATTCCAAGATCTCAATCCTAGAGGTTCTAATTCAGTAGACTGAGACTCGAGATTGAGAATCTGAATTCTGAAACCACAGGGGTTACTCAGGCACGTGTGGTAGGGAAATTGCAGGATAGGTCCTGAGTCTAGGTCGGAGGTGCCCTAATTCTGTGACTGGGCAGGGCAGGGTAGGTCTCCTCCCACTCTGTCTTTCAAGTTCTGACATTCAGTACAGTGCTGTGTGCCATTGAAGAGCCAGAGAATTCTCCTGTCCCTCCTGTAGGAAGGAAGGTCCTCTCCATGTTGACACCAGCCCAGCCCTGTCTGCATGGCTGGCTTCTGTTTGAGAAGGAGAAGCAATCAAGTCCCCTTCTTACAGTGAGATATCTTGATTTCAATAAACTTTGAAAGTTTCTCTCCATCAAGGGAAACTTTGGCTCTCATCCCATTTGCCTAAACTAGAGGGGCTCTGTGAGTTTGACTTCCTTCCAGATGCAGAAAGCTTGGTGGGAACTTTTAAATCACTTTAAAAACATCATTGCTAATCTGCCTCATGGGAGACTCCATGCTCCGACTGAATGCAGGATAAGTCAGGGAGCCCCAAGTATCTAATTTAACACTGGAAACTTCCTGAGGATGATTATACCAAAGAAGGAAGACATATTGAAGGTTGTAAGAAAAGGTTTAATAAAAAAATGTAAATGGAAGGCCATAAAATTCAAATGAGACTCATTCCCCAGGTTATAACAAGCTCTGTGCTCAGACCTTGTTAATAGCTTTTTATAAAAAAAATAATTTTATTGTAGCTTCTTTTTTTTCTGTCTATGTAATTAGAGCTTAATTAATTCCCCCCTAAAGGGGAAAAAGAGGACAAAATGGTATTTGATCTGAGACATGTAGAGCAGGGGAAGTAATTAGGATCAGCAAGTTACTTTCTGCTGCCTTTCTTCCTACTTCAGTCTTCCAGGAGGCAGGTGGCTTTGGATAGAGAGTCCCAGTGTCTCCTCTGGACCAGAGAGCCAGGGGTGCCTGGACATGTGATAGGGCCAAAGGACTTTATTGAGACAGAAATCATATCATTAAAAGAAACACTGTAAAGCCTGCCACATCTATTCTTTGGTAATAAGAAAAGCTAGTTAAGTTCTAGATATAAAATAGAGTTTAAAGTACTGAGTTCATGAAGGGGACCAGAAAGAAAATGGTCTCAGTAATAACTTACATGTAGGATCGAATCCCAGCTCCAGCACTGAAACTGTGTGACTTTGAACACCTCTCTGGGCTGAGGTTTTTCAGAATCTGTAAGAGAATGTATGAGAATGACAATACCACATAATTGATAGGCTGGTCATGAGGAATAGTGAGGTCACGGAACATAAAGTACCAAGTGTAGCACGTTGCTAAGTGTGTGTGTGTGTGTGTGTGTGTGTGTGTGTGTCCCTGTTTTCACAATACAGTTTAGTGGAATTAGTCTTAAACAGTTCCTAGAATTAGAATTAATGACCTTGAACTTGCTTGCATGGCACCATTAATGTGACCTCTGGTGGCCTCATAGGCTCAGAAGTCACGGCAGTACAGGTGTGCTAGCTAATTAGAGAACTAATGTGCTTAAGAACTTCAGACAATTTACACACTGGAAGGGGGGGACTACGGGTTAAAAATCAGGCACTGATGGGACTTGACCTGCTGAATGGCAGAAAGTTATTTAGGGTAGGGGTGGCAGGGTCACATGGTCTGTCCCCCAGTGACTCCAGCTCATTCAAGGGTCTCCAAGGTGATGGTGAGAAACAAATCCAAGGGAGCAGCTCTCCCTCCAACCCCATAACATGCTCTGAGAGCTGAAAACCTGGAGCCAAAGTGAAGTCTGTTTCTTGCTTTCTGGGCTTTACATGTTGGTTTTCTCTACCTGAAGTGTTCACCTCACCTGTTCCATCAAGTGAACCCCTCCTCTTTCTATCATATATCTTCTCTCTGGTCAACTAACTCTGATGCCAACTCCCTTCCCCCAACCCTTTAAATCCAAGATGACTGTTACAAGCTCTCATCTCCCCCTGCAATACTTTTAAAATATATTTTATTGGATTAAGGTCTGTATACTTCAGTAGAATAAGAATTTGGGTTTGTTGTGGTGGTTATTGGTTTGTTTATTTTTTATCACTTCCATATCCACCATTCCCAGAGCAGTTTTGTTGAATGAGCAAACAAATGAGTGATGGGAAGAGAGAAAAGAAAGGGCCGAGTTCACAATGAGGAAAGAGTTAAGAAGCTGAGATTATTCACTGCCTTTTCCTCTCCTGCTTGCCCCTACCTTCCCACTCTGAGACTCTGTCCGCCTTATCTCTTAGATCTCTCCCACCTCTCCATGGGGTTTTCCCAGACTCTCTCTCTCTCTTCCTCTTCAGAGTAAGGCTTTCTTCTAAAATAACCATGGGTCATCTTGGAATTCCCTGAGAAAGAAGCTGAGGTTGGAATTTCACCCTCTCTACTCTCTCTTTTAAAAATATCCCAGTTTGGCAAGTTCTGTATTGGAATGAATCTTTATGACCCCTCCCATGGCCTAACTCTGCCTCAGGTCAATAATCAGATCAATTGAAAGGTCTCAAGAAAAAAAAAAGAAGTCGGAGAAAAATTAGAGTTTCTAGACATTTTAAATTTCATGGGTTGTGTCCTCAAGCCCATGCTCTTGGAGAAGGCCAACTTCCTCACTATTGATACTATATGGGTAATCAAGTGGATTGTTGCTGAACTGATGAAAGAATTAAGATCTGGAAGCCTCAAGGTCAGCCTTGATCACTAGTTTTGTTTGTAAGTACTACATTAAAAGAGACTGAACAAATAGCACAAAGCCAGTTGTGTCCTGTGAACTATCTCCAAAAATGTGGATTGAATACCAACAACCAATTCTGGTTCTGTACAAAATGGAGGCACAGACATTGGATTTAATTTCTCGCCTACATCAGCCACAACTAACAACAAATAATACACGAGACAGTGGATTTCAAGTCAATAGATATCAGGCAACCAAAGTAGTGATCCCTGAGAAATGTGAAACAAATGAGGCAAGCCCTGCAATTACCCTTAGCTTAGTGCCTTCTCCAGGTTGTAGCACAGGTAGGAAGAAACTAGGCAGAGCCCACAGATTCTCAGAGATGAAGAGACTCCTAATCATTTAAACTCCTGAGAGTTTGTGAACAGCGCTTCAAGTCCCCAGGACAGAGTACCAAAGAGGAGGTGACTCAATATCTGCCGAGGGTCTCCCTCGTGCATTAGCAAAGTATTGATCTGTGCATGTGCATGTGAGGATTCTACTTGAGGCCAGGAAAAGACCACCTGGAAGGATGAGCAATAGCAGTCACCAGCACTCATAGGGCACTCAGAATAGTGCTTTCCCCATCATCTGGCTTTGAAAAACCCATAATTTGTTTGATGTTTGGCGTAGCACTTAGAAGGGCCTTGCCTCAGTAGTGAGCAAAATTAGCACGAAATAAAGCATCACCTTTGGCATGCCTAACAAATCTTAAATGCAAGACCCAAATGGTTCAAAGTGTTTCTAGAACAGTTGTCTCAGAACAGAACTCAAGATATTTAAAGAATATGAAAATATCAATTACCCAACAAGGTAAAATTTACAATGTCTGACATCCAAAAAAATCTGCTAGTCATGTAAAGAAGCAGGAAAATGCAGCTTATTAAAAAAAGAAAAATTGAACTCAGCCAGAACTGGCACAGGTATTAGAATTAGCAGACAAAGACATTAAGACAGTTATAACTGTTTTCCGTATGTTCAAAAGTTAAGTAGAAATATAGAAGATCATTTTTAAAAAATCTAAGTTAAATTTCTGCCTGACCAGGTGGTGGCGCAGTGGATAGAGCGTTGGACTGGGATGCGGAAGACCCAGGTTCGAGATCCCGAGCTCGCCAGCTTGAGCGCGGGCCCATCTGGCTTGAGCAAAAGCTCACCAGCTTGGACCCAAGGTCGCTGGCTCCAGCAAGGGGTTGCTCGGCCTGCTGAAGGTCCGCGGTCAAGGCACATGTGAGAAAGCAATCAATGAACAACTATGGTGTCGCAACGGCAACGAAAAACTAATGATTGATGCTTCTCATCTCTTTCTGTTCCTGTCTGTCTGTCCCTATCTGACTCTTTCTCTGTCCCTGGAAAAATAAAAAAATAAAATAAAATAAAAAATCTAAGTTAAATTTCTAAAGATAAAAATGCTAATGCACCAGGCAAAAATAGTGACAAATCAGACAATTACAGAAGAAAAGATAAGTAAATCTGAAGATAAAACAATGGAAACTATCTCAAATGAAACACAAGAGGAGCCAACATGTAAACAGTATCAGCAAACTGTGAGATATTTTACAGCAACCTAACCTACGTACAATTGGAGTCGTTAAAGAGAGACTTGGGGAAAAAATATTTCAAAACATAGTGCCAATTTAGATGATAAGCCCATATATCCAAGAAATTCAATAAAACTCTAGCACAAGAAACAAGAATAAAATTACACCAAGGTCCATCATAGTCAACCAGCTCAAAACCAGTTATAAAGAGAAAAATCTTAAAAAAAAAAAAAATCCTGAAGAACAAATTCTATTATATTCTGAATAACAGAAATAAAAATGACAACAGATTTAAGATCAGTAAAAATGCAAATCAAATGACTGTGGAGGAAGGTCTTTAGGGTCCTTCCCAAAAGGAAAAGGGACCAAACTAGAATTTTATAACTAGTAAAAATATCATTCAACAATGAAGATGTAATAAAGTCATTTTAAAACATACAACAGGTAAAAATGTAGTTACCGAAAGATTCACACTATAAGAAATGTTAAAGGAAGGCAAAGGAAAATGATACAGATGGAAACGTGAAATAGGCAAAGATCACCAAGTATGGTACCTACATAGGTAAATACAAAAGACTATTTCCTATTACTTACGTCTCTTGAAAGGATAATTGACTGTCTACATGAAAGACAAATGCAATGTAATGTGAGATCTGTAATGTACATAAAAGTATATGACAATAGAACTAATGTTGAAAGGGGAAAATGGAAGTATACTATATAGAAAGTAAAGTTATCATAGATAATAAGGGCACTTAAAGGTTGACTGTGGTAAGAAAAACATGGGCCTGACCTGGCCGTGGCACAGTGGATAGAGCATCAACCTGGGACTCAGAGGACCCAAGTTTCGAAACCCCGAGGTCAATGGTTTGAGCTCAGGTTCATCTGGCTTGAGTGCAGGTTCACCTACTTGCGTGCGGGGTTGCTGGCTTGAACGTGGGATCATGGACATGACCCCATGGTCACTGGCTTGAGCCCAAAAGGTTTCTGGCTTGAAGTTTAAGATCTCTGGCTTAAGCAAGGAGTCACTGGCTCAGCTGGAGCCTCCCAGTCAAGGCACATATGAGAAAGCAATCAATGAATGACTAAAACAAAAGAAAGAAAAACATGTCTACCATAGCTCTAAAGCCACCACTAAAATAAGAAAATAGTTATATTTAATAAATCTATAAAATCAACAAGAACCCTGAAAAATTTTGTGAAAATGGATTCTTTTCAAAACTCTGAAAGTTAACCAAGAGCTTGCAAGAATTGTGTGTGTGTGTGTGTGTGTGTGTGTGTGTGTGTGTGTGTATGACAGAGACAGAGAGAAGGACAGCAGGTAGGGACAGAAGGAAGGGAGAGAGATGAGAAGCATCAATTCTTTGTTGCGGCACTTTTGTTGTTCTCATATGTGCCTTTACCGGGGGGTTACAGCAGACCAAGTGATCCCTTGTTCAAGCCAGAGACCTTGGGCTCAAGCTGGTGATCCTTGCTCAAGTCAGAAGAGCCCATTCTAAAGCTGGCTACCTCGGGGCCTCAAACCTGGGTCCTCCGTGTCCCAGTCTGATGCTCTGTCCACTGCGCCATAACCTGGTCAGGCAGAATATTTCTTCATTCAGGATAATAGTGAAACCTCAGTGAAATAAGTGAGCTTTCAGATGATTTTACTTGCACTGTTCTCCCAGCTCATGGTCACCTTCGAACACAGAAGCCACGCACTTACAGTCACCATAAGAATCAGAAACCCAGTGATGAATGAAGGGGAGGGAACCCATCCATAGAGAATTGTCACTATATGATCTGTCTGATAGTTCCCTAGTAACCCCCATTCTCAGGGCTCAAGTTTATTTGACTGTGTTGCCAGAGGAACAAGCGGGGAGATGTTGTTCAAGGAGTAAAACGTTTCAGTTAGGCAAGATGGGTAAGTTCTGGAGCTCGAAAGTATAACAATGTAACTATAATTAATAATACTGTACATACTTGAAATTTGCAAAGAAAATAGATCTTAAGTGCTCTTAACACCAAAAAAAAAAAATAATAAGGAAAAGATAATGGTAACTATGTGAGCTAATGGATACGTTAATTACCTTAATTGTTGGGATTGTAATTTATAATTTAAATGTATATAAAACATCAAGTCACGGGCTGTTGACTCAGTGGATAGAGCATTGGTCCTGCCTGCTGACATTTGATATCCAGTCAGAGCACACATGAGAAGCAACCATCTGATTCTCTTCCCCTTTGACTCCTCCTTCTCTCTTTCTCCTCTCCTCTCTCAGCCAGTGACTCTATTGGTTCAAGCATCGGCCCCAGGTGCTGAGGATAGCTCAGTTGATCTGAGCATGTAGGCCCCAGGTGCTAAGGATAGCTCAGTTGATTCCAGCATCAGCCCCAGATGGAGTCACTGGGTAGATCCTGGTCAGGGTGCATGCAGGAGTCTGTGTCACTATCTCCCCTTCTCACAGTTAAAAGACAAAAAACATCAAGTCATTCTCCTTAAATATTTACAATTCTTTATTTGGCAATTTTATCTCAATAAAGATAAAAAATAAGAAAAGCCATGAGATCTATCCTCCTGTAGGCAAAGGGCCTATCCATAGTCACCGTAGATAATTATTCTCGCTTCTATTTTTATAAGCTATCTAGGAAGCACAT
Source organism: Rhynchonycteris naso (assembly GCA_037038555.1). Lineage (NCBI taxonomy): Eukaryota > Metazoa > Chordata > Mammalia > Chiroptera > Emballonuridae > Rhynchonycteris > Rhynchonycteris naso. The sequence goes on along the minus strand of CM073000.1, from coordinate 185,932,542 downwards.
CCATTTGGCCTCCTTTAGTTGAACAATTTATGGCAACAGAGTAGCTAATCTAGGTAAAGTGTACAAATTCTTAGAGACACAGAAACTACCAAAAATGGCACACATGGGAGAGTGGCCGCCAGGGACTGGGGAGAGTCAGTAGTATAGAGTGACTTCACAATGGCACAGAGTTCTCTGAGGGATGATGAAAATGTCCGAGACTTAGAAAGTAGTGATGGTTGAATAAGTGCAAATTTACTAAAAACTCTGAGTCATATACTTTAAAAAACTAGTTTTGTGGTATGTGCATTATATCTCAAAATAAACTGTTATTTTTAATGAAATCATAAAAAATACTTAAGCAATCCAACAAAAGAAACAGAAAAGAAACAAACAAATGGATCTAACAGGAAGCAAACAGTGAGAGGATCAACATGACCCTGACTATATTAATAATAATATTAAATCTAAGTGGTCTAAACATCCTCATTAAAAGACAAGAAGGTCAATTTGGATTTGGAAAGAAAAAGTAAGACCTAACTATATGCTGTAAATACAATTTAAAAAAGGAAAAAAATGTTCTTTAAATGTAAATAGATGAAGCGTAAAAAAAATAAAAATAAAAGGTACCATGCTAACACTACTTTTATAAGCTAGAGAAGTTACATTAATATCAGAGAAAATAGATTTCAGAGCAAATAAGGCAGTTTACTTCATAATAATAAGGGGGCAGTTACCTGCTTATGCACCTGACAACAGACCTCAAAAGACACAAAGCAAAAACAGGGAAAGACTTTTACAACTAAAGTTGGAAATTTCAGACTCCTCTTTCAAAAACTGATAGAAACAAGTAAAAGAAAATCAGCAAGGCTGTAGAAGACTTGAACGGCATGTACCAACTCACTGAACTGATACATAACACTCCACCAAATAAGATAGGGTATGTGGAGAAATGGCCGTCATCCACAAAAGCTACAGGAACTGTCAACAAGGAAGTGAGACCACTTCCCACGGGATTTATGGCTTAAAACCAGCAGAGACCAGCTCAAACCAACGTGGCACTAATTTTACCTATGCGTGACCACCAGCCTCTTTATACATGCTCCCTGTATTACATCAGCATGCCAAACGACAGCCTGCCCCACACTGTGCACCACCATGATCTGAAACAGAAAGTCCGTATAAGGATACAAAATGGCCCAAGGAGCTCTTCCATGAAATCTCCGCTCCTTTCCCAGGAAGATGCTGAATATTCCTTCCCTTTATTGCATGCACTACTCCTGATTAAATGAACCTCAATAAAGAAAGCAAATCCCACTAAAGGGGGGTTGTTCTGCCTATGGAGTAGCCTATTCTCTGGGTCACTACTAATTAACTCACTTTCGCTTTAAACTTTATGCTGGCTCATATTTGAATTCTTTCCTGCACAAAGCCAAGAACTGACAATGGGTCTTAGACCCTCGAGTCCCTGGGCCTCTAGAACGTCTGCATGACCAACAGCAGCAGAAAGCACGATCTTTTCAACTGCTTTGAATGTCCACACAGGACATATAACCACATGCACTGTATTCTGGACCAAAATACAAAGTCCCAAGATGGTTAAAAGGATTCAAGTCATTCAAAGTGTGTTTTCTGACTAATGGTATTAAATTGGACATTAATAACAGATCTCTGTAAAAGTCCAATATTTGGACACTTAATAGCATATTTCTAAGTAACCCATGGGTCAAAGACTAAATCAAAAGGGAAATTGGAAAGTATTTTTGTACTAAATGAAAATTAAAACACAACATTTGAAAAAGTGTGGAGTGTTATAAAACCAACACTTAGGGAGGAATTTGTAGTATTAAATACCTTTATTAGAAAATTATGAGGGCCTTGACTCAATGACCTCAGTTTCTACCTTAAAATAGAAAATGAAAAGCACATTAGATTCAAAGTAAGCAGAAGAAAGCATATAAATATCAGAGAAGAAATAAATGAAATGGGAAATAGAAAACAGGAAACCAATGAAAGTAAAAGCCGATTCTTGGAGAACAAACATCAATACCATTGATAAACATCTGGCCAGACCAAGAAAAAGAACGTGAACACAAACACCAATGTCAGGAATGAGAGAGCTGATCCCATTACAGAGTCTATGGATAGTTAAAAGATAGTAAGTTGAATAATATTATGAACAGCGTTATGTACGTAAATTCAACAACTTGGGTGAAATGGACACATTTCCTGAGAGACACAACTATGAAAGCTTATTCAAGATGAAGTAGGTGAGCCAAATAGTGCTATACCTACTAACGACAATGAAATTACAGCTTTAAATCTTTCCCCTCCCCAAAACCCACAAAACAAAATACTCTGGGCTCAGGCTCAGATAGCTTCACTGGTGAATTCTTCCACATGTTTTAGAAAGAAATAATTCTGTAGACACTTTTCTGAAAAATTGAAGAGAAAGAAATACTTCCTAAATCACTGTGTGAGTCCAGCATCACTCTGATACCAAAACTCATCAAAGACATTCCAAGAAAAGAAAACTAAAATTTCAGTCTGGCCATTCCCAAGATAGTCTGTATGTGAAAATAGAGAGGGTCAGTCTGGATGAAAATTCTGTAGGACAGAGGGTAAGAGGGACCATGTAGTCATTAGCCAAGTCTATGTTCACAGTTCCTCCCCTGACACCTGGCCAGCTGTGTGATCTGGAACAAGTTGCTTCACCCCTCTGACCCTCAGTCTCTTAGACTCAAGGTAATAACAGCACCAAATGCTCAAGATTGGATTAGGACAAAGATTAAATTAGATAATACCATCACAGTGTTCTTGTAAACAGTGCCTGGGACATAATAGGCAGTTCAATAACCATTAACTGTAACAAGATGATATTCTTGTTACGATAAAGAAGGCTTATGCCTTTTGCGGTGTGTGTAAATGTTTGCAGTGGTAGTTATTTTTTGATCAATGAAGCCATTTCAAAATTATTGGTTTTCTTTGCATTTAAAGGAAGAATTAAAATCCTCTATAACTACATGACTTACTTAACTACAAATGCAGGAAGCACTGGCCTATTCTTACTTTTCTTTCTGTCACGGGAAGAAAGAATATTTTCTTTTTGCTTCAATCTAAAGTAAAAATTCCTTTTGTCCGTCTATTTTCCTGCCGGCTGAGCACATAGCAGTCACTCAGTTACTCAGTTCAAGCTGAGGCAGAGCCCAAATGAGGCTCGCTAGCTGGAAACTGCTGGTTTACCCAAGCGCCTGGGTCTTACAGCCTTCCTTCCCTGAGAAAAAGCCCTGGGAGAGTTTGACCTGGCTGTGCTCAGAGCCTCCATGGCTTGGGAAATAAAAATAAAGAAATAGCCCATTCTCGTCCTCTCATGACACCAAAGATTCTTGGTCACATCCAAGTCACCAAGTCACCATGACACCAAAGTACAAAGGCTTCAAATCTCAGATGCATTCCTTTTTTTCCCTCCTGGTAGTGGACTTGACACAGAATGGGACCACGAGCTTATATATGATTTCTTTGAGTTTCATATAGGGTTTGCCCATTCCCACCCCCCTCACCACCAAATCCTCATATCTCAGGAATTTGTTTTATATAACTGTATTATAGACAGTGGCTTCGATCGGAGCTTCCCGTCCTCCCATCCCGAATTTCAGCCTTGAAAAGGACACACCCCTCATCTATGAAAACACAGCAGAGCATTAGGAATAGGCTTCCAGTCTACGCTTGCAGACCCTGCAAGGACAGGCTTCAGTAATCAGCGAATGAGTCTCTGCCCCCTCCTCCTGGCTCCAGCAGCGATGTTCTGCTTATTATTTTTACTACATGGGTCGGCAACATGACGGGATACGGAGGACCCGCTGTGTCTGAGGGCAGATGAGACCAGAGGAAGTAGATAGCCTGGTTCTTGTTTTTGAAGCTCTGGAAGCACAAAAACCCTGCCTGCTTATTAATGTGCCTCATTAATTGTCTCACATTCTGACAAATAGGATTACTCATTCCCTGTCCCATGGAGAAGACCAAGTAAATCTGGGGAGAGAGAGAGAAATTATTGAGACTTCGTTTCCTCTTCTTTGGAGCTAAGGCAGGGTTTCTTAACTGTAGCTTTACTGACATTTTGAACCGGCTAATCCTTTGTTCTGTGGGGCTGTCCTTTGTTCTGTGCCCTGCAGGATGGTTAGTTCTATCCCTGGCCTCTCCCCACTAGGTGCCAGTAGCAGCCCCCTTTCCAAGGTGTTATGACCAAAATGCCACCAAACATTGCTGAATGTCCCCACGGGTCAACCCTCCCCATGGGGGTTGGAAAACCACAGACTTATGTAGAAACATGGGAGTGAAGACATTTCTCATTAGAGCTACTATAGTTTTTTTCTTAGGAAAATAAAAAAAGGAAACAAATTCCTCAAATCCACAGTGCGTGATGCAAGAGGAGAAACAGGTTTGCAAGTGCTGCTTGGATGGCCCACCCTGTCTTCTGAGTGGCCAAGCTTTGCCTGAGTAGGAAATAAGGCACCAATTCGTTTAGCCTGGAAAGTACAAAGACTTCTTTGAAGGACTCTCTGGTAAGGGCTCAGTTGGGGGTCTCAGGATAACAGAAGAATATTCCCTAACATCCTATCTCCCCCTTCCCCATGACCAGGAATGTAGCTCAGACCCAGCAGATGCACAGCAGGTGGGAGGGGAAGAGAGGACTCACAGGCGGGCAGCCATCTGTCCTGAAGTTCCCTCCCATGAGTAAATATGGCCCTTTGTCATCAAGAGACAATTCTTCATCATTTAGAAAAACTAGGAAAGGGGCGAGCCAGAAAAATAAGCTCAGAGAAAGAGACACAGTCTCCTCCTCCACAACAGAAGTCGCCATGGATCTGTGATGAGGCAAAGATGAGCTGAGACTGGCAGACCTAGCCCATGATAGACTAGAACTGTGGTGGACTAAGTAATGGCCCTCCCAAAGCCGTCCACATCCTAATCCCTAACCCCCTGAATATGTTACCTTATAAGGGAAGGGAGGCTGTGCAGATATGGTCAAGTTAAGGATCTCAAGATGGGGAGATGATCCAGGATCACTCTGATATAATCACAGGGCCTTTATAAGGGAATGCAGGAGGGGCAATGTTAAACAGAAGGCCGTGTATGGACAGAAGCAGAAGGAAAGAGACGTTTGAAGATGCTACTCTATCAGCTTTGAAGATGAAGGGATGGAGAAAGGGAGCTGTAAAGCCAATAGTCGCGGCCATCCTTGCGGCCAGGCACATGCAGGTTCGCATTAGATTTGGACAGACAGTAAAGAAACTTCAGAGCCAAAAACTGGTGGGCCATGCCTTTATTCTAGCCTCACAACCAGCAGCAAGTAAAAACACACAGGGCACCAAAACCCACATGTTTTTCGGGTCCACAACCAGGAGAATCTTTTCCGGTTTCTCCTAGAATCAAAGGCCCCCACTAGTCTCGGTCACCTCTGCTTTCCCATCTACACACCTTCTCCCTCCTCATCTCTGCACAGACTGGCTTCTCTAGCACCCTGCCACCTTCGCTGCTTCTTTCTTCTCCTTGAGCACCCTGCCTTCTTTCTGCCCAAACTCTGCAAAAACATGGCTTTCTTCTCCTTTTTTCTTCTTAAAACTTTTTGGTATGAAACCCCTCCTCAGGCAAACATTAGCATAACAAAGCCCCTTGCCAAGCAGGAAGGAAATCAGCAGCCTCACCTGGCAGCACAATTTACTTAGGCAGTGGTCATTTTTAACAATAAAAGTGAGCAAAGTCAAATAACACAAATTTTACAAACTTATTTTCCCAATAGGGGTCATGAACAAAAAAGATGTAAGTAACCTCTAGAAGCTAGGACAGCCAGGAAACAGATTCTACCTCCAGAAGGAAGGAAGCCTGTTGGGCAAAGGAGTTTGTAAAATTTATATTTTTTGAGTTTCCTCATTTTTATTGCTAAAAAATGGCGTTGGGCAGTCACCTGTGTGCTTGCCCCCAGAGCAGGGCAAGCAATTGCAAATTGTGGATTGCATTCCTGCTTGGGAGGGGCCACTGTTTTTGCTAACATTTGCTGGAGGAGGGGTCTTTGTGGGCCCGGGCAGTTTTGCAGAGAGAGCAGAGAGAATACAGAGTGCTGATGAAGAGAGTTTTGCAGGGAGAGAGAAGGTGTGCAGATGGGGAACCAGAGCTGAGGGGCTTTGGGAACTCCACTGAGACTGATGGGGCCTTTGATTCTAGGATAAGGGGACCAGATGTCCTGCTTTTGGCGGGACAGTCCTGATTTTTAACAATTTGTCCCTTGTCCCTTGGCGTTTTAAAAAAGTCCCGATTTTTGGAAAGAATGTATGAAAAGCTAGGGAATGGCAGGAGAACGGGAAGGGAATATACAGTTTTCTGCGGGGAGACCCCGCCTTGACCTGGAAGCGCCTGCACTGCCACAAGAGCTGGCTGCCCCGTGTGGGGTGCCGAAACAAAGAAATTCGGGTGGGACATACCTGCTGGGGTGGCAGCTGTCAAGTCCCCTAACTACCCATAGGCCCGCGTCCTGGACGCCAGCATGTGGCTCCCGGCTACACTAGGCGCAAGCCGCTCGGTCTCCAGTGGACAGCGGGGCTGGATGCAGGGAAGGTGGCTGCCAAGCGCACTGGAGGTGCTGCCCTGCATGCTCCCGCCCACTCATGCAGCTCTGGCATCAGTTTTGGGACTGTGTAACCCAATCCCTCTGACTCACTCAAAATTTCCCATATAGTAACATTTCTAAAAATGATCATTTTAATGAGGTATCATTATTAAAAATATATATTGATAAGGAAAAGGTTAAATCTTGGGCGTCAGCAATAATCACAATAGAGAACAAATGGTTAGAAATATTTTATCATTTTGAAACAAACCATGTTCCATACAATAATGCACTAAAAATTGTGGAATACGCGCTGTCTTTACCAGGAACTAATGCTGCGACTGAACGCGTTTTTTCTACGGTAAATAAAGTGTGGACGTCAGAAAAATCACAATTAAGTGTTGAGACTTTGAAAGCCATTTTATGTGTGAAATATAACTTAACAAATTCTTGTGAAAAATTTCATCACCTTTTAAACAATGACAGCAATCTACTAAAAGAAATTCACTCAAATGAGAAATATGCCAAACAATAAAATAATACTATACATAATTTTTAATGTATTATATTTGTAAATTGTACTTATGTTGAAATTTTAAAAATTATATTACAATACTATTTTTTGCATTCTATGAAAATATTTTTTGCTCCATATAGACCAAATTTTTAATCAAGAACTCCCCCCGAACCACCCTTCCATCAATGGTGTCCCGCTTTACCAATTTTAAAATCTGGTCACCTCATTCTAGGAGGAACCGGAGAAGATTCTCCTGGTTATGGTTCCAGAGCTGAGAGACTCTGGGAGCCCTGAACGAAAGGGAAATGTTTTCCCTGCCTGTTTGCTTATTTGCCGGTGGGAGACTTTAATAAAGGAATGGCACACCATTTTTGGGGCGCACTGTTTCTTTACCATCTGTCTGAATTCAATGTGAACCATCACGGCCATGACGGCTATGGCTACTGGCCTTACACAGCTCTGCACACCCACGGAGTCTGGCTCCAGATCGGTAATAAATGTGTGCTGTGGTAAGCCACTCAGTGTGTGATCATTGGTTACCACACTGTATGAAACAGACACAGAACCTTCCAGAGAATCTGAGAGCACAGATTAGAAACCAAGCTTCCAGCCCAGCTTTACCCTTGAATAGCTGGGGTCCCCAGCCTCTCTGTCAAATATTGGGTCACTGTTGGGCAGATAAAATATATTATGCTCACTTTGTTAAAGATGGCACTGCCCACATTCAGTTCCGTTGATATTAATGTGTGTTGGGGGACAGGATGTGGGCAGGCCGGGTAGGTATAGCCTAAGGCAGGGGTGCCCACACTTTTTCAGCTTGCGAGCTACTTATAAGATGACCAAGTCAAAATGATCTACCTACAATAAAAATGCAAAGCATAAATTTATTTCTTCTATATTATCATTATTTAAGTTACTATTATTACTATTTAATATTGTGTATTCTTCTTTCACTTTTCTCCTTCTCAGCTCTCTTTTTGGAGGAAAGTCAATGTCATAGTTTTTATGAACAGTCCAAAAAAGCCGCTCCACATTTCCCTTCTTTGGAATAGCAATGGCACACAGACAGATGAGGCAAACGCATTTAGAATATGACATAGTGAAAACAATCCCCTCCCATTCTGTATGAAAGTGGTAGGTTTTAGGCTTCTTACTCAGACCAGCTATGGCACTCATTTTTATACCTTTTGTTGTATTTAGTTTAAATAAATTGAAGGCTAACTATGTAGCAATGTAACTGAACAAGTTAGTGCAGTTTAACGCACATGCGTAGGGTGTCAAAAGTTCAGACGTCAGATTGGCTACCCTGTATTGCCAATCAAAAGACAAATGTCTTTTTAATGTCATGCCATCTACCCACACTTCCTTCGTGATCGACAAGTAGATCGCGATCGACATATTGAGCACCCCTGGCCTAAGGCTTAGTTTTAAGAGTAAGCTTTTCCCCACACCCTTGACTGATTGGATGATGTGGGGTGGTGCGCTCCCCTGAGGAATCCTCCCATTATGCCTCAGATAAGTGACTTTGTATCAAAGACTTCCGTGTTTGTAGATTGGATTAAAGGTTTGGATTTCTACACTGTAAAGTGTGCAGACAGGGAGCTTGCTTTCTCTTTTGGTTCCTGAGATTAGCATTAGAGAGGAGAGCAGAGAAAGGCCAGGTGGAGGAGAGAAGAAGCAGTCAAGATGGTGGAGTGCTGAGGGAGAAGCCAGTTGATGCTGGAGAAGGAGATGGGAAACAGAGGTGAATAAGTCTGGTGAACTAGAAACCTTTGATTCTAGGAAACTCAGATAAGTCAGTAGCTGTGTGAGCACTGAATGAGTGGGTTTTGGAGCCCAGTGTATGTTTTTACTTGCCCACCGGGTGCAAGCTAGGATTAAAAATGATGGCCCACCAGTTCTTGACTCCATTGTTTCAATACCGCCTATTCGAATCTAATGCAAACCTGCACTGGCCAGGCAGCTGTGATGGTGGCCTTGGCTACTGACTTTACACTCACTGTGTCTCCCCTGCCCTGCTCTGCCATTTTACCACTCTGAAAACAGGCAGCCAGCTCCTGAGAGGTATGCTGGGGTGACAGAGAAAGCAGGGGCTGTGGGGTCAAGTTGGGCCCTTGAAGTATGACTACAAAAAGAAAATGCTGGTCTTTGTCCCTGGTTCCTGGCACAGAGCTTTAAAACCTTTAGAATTTCCTGAGTGATGGAGTATCTTTGTTATTCATAAGGAGCTCCCTTTGACCACACCTGAGTTTATGCTAATGAGATGAGTTATGGTGGACCTTTAGATGGTTCCCATGGTGGGTGTGGCCATGCTGGAAAGACCTAGCAAATGCAAAAGGGTTGGAACTTTCCCTCTCAGGCTTGCTGATACCTCCTGGGAAAGGAGAACAGCTGGAGACTTGAGCTCAAGCACATGACCAATGATTTGATCAGTTGTGTCTGTGTAATGAAACCTTGGCAAAAACTCTGGACACGGAGATTCAGAGAGCTTCCTGGCTGGTAAACATTGATGTTGTACAGTCAGGGTGGTACACCCTAGACTCCACAGGGACAGATATACTCAGGACTCTTGTAAATTTTTCACGGTACAAAGCTCTTCTTCTGGCTGTTCATTTGTATCCTTTATAATAAAACTACAATCACAAGTGGAATGCTTCCTGAGTCCTGTGAGTCCTTCTAGGTAATTGTCAGACCCCATGGAAACCCCCGAATGCACTGCCAAGTCCAGCAGGCAGAAGTGTGGGTGGCTTTGGGGCCTTGCGGCTGGTGTTTGAAGTCAAGGAAGTCTTGTGGGACTGAGCCCCCCAGAGTATGGAGTTAGACGCTAATCTCAAGTAGTGTCAGAATTAAATTGAGTTGTTGGACACCCAGGGGATATCAAAGAATTGGTGCATTGGTGTGCCACTCTTGACTAGTCACGTAGCCTTGAGACCTTGCTTTCTTGGTCTCAGTGAGTAGACTTCTGGGGTTCATGACTTTTAGTAGCAAAAGTCTTTTCTCCCTAAATAATATCTTACCCCTAAGCCACATATATATAAATTAAAGCAAATGTCAGGCCATGAATCTTTCCTGTCTTCCTACTCCTTAATCCAAAAATATATTTGTGAGAACCGAGGATCCTATTGAGGAAGTGGAAAGCCACTGGCCTAGGTGATCCAAGGTCCCCTATCTCTCAGGAAATGCTATTATGCATTCTCAAAGTCTAATAAACAGAGAGTTGATTTCCCCGAAGTCCCGGATGCTTCTTCCAAGGGCCCCTTCCTCTCACAAGCAGCTCCAAGGGGAACTGAGGGGAAAGTGAGCATGCCTCTTGACTCAGGCGGAAATGAGCCCTGACTCCTATGAAAGTGCGCCCCTCAGGACCCAAGGGCAGACCTGTGTGGTCACAGAGTCCAGCTCTTTATTACCAGAGATGAGATAAGCTTGGCTCCTCTCTCCTCCCCGCTACCAGTCGGCAGCACGCTCTGGCCCCGTCTTGGCTGTTATCAGGTTTATAAGAACAGTTTCTCACTTTTATTCATTTGAGAATTGAATTAGCTTTCACATTTGCCTCCACAGCTTCAGCGAACATCCCCCAGCCATCATTTACCACACTATTAAATCGAGGAGCATCTTGTCGGTACATCTGATAATTTGATTCTGAGTGATGTTTGTGTTGTTGCTAAGCATTTTAGCCAGTGACAATAATGTTACAGATGTGTGCCCCAGCCTTTTAACTACCAACTCAAAAGAGATTTCGACAACTGGATGGAGCACTGGTAATGAAGAGGAGAGATTACTTTAAAAGTTATTATGTTTCAATAGGGGGAACTGGATTCAATTTAAAGATACTCCCAGCTCTAGCCAAAGTCATGTCTTTAGTTTCGCATATGAAACTAGGTAAAAATCTGATGTTGGAGCAGCGGGATATTTTCAAGTCCCAGCATATTAAGTAGGTTTAGGGGTGTAAGTATCAAGTTCCCTATCTAGTTTGACCTCATGGGTAAGACCTACCAAGACTTAGACAGACAGTGAGAACATAAGGTTTAGACCCAAAAGACTGAGGTTCAAACCCCAGTTCTGTTACCTGAACGAAGTACATATTCCTTGGTTTCCTCTCCTTCCTGTAAAATAATAAAAAGAGTAATAAAAAGAGTCATGACAACAACAGCAATTTTAAAATAATCATAGGGTTGTAGAAGGGATTAATTTAGATTACAATGTCTTAACCATAGCACTACTGACACTGGGGCTGGACCATTCATTGTTGTGGGGGGCTGCCCTGTGTAACATAGGATGTTTCTCAGAATCCCTGGCCTCTACCCACTAGATGCCAGCAGCAAACTCCTTCCAGAGAGACTGTCTAAATTATGCCCAAACATCGCCAAATCACCCCAATTGAGAACCACTTGTTTAGATAATGTTTTCAAAGCTCTTGGATGGTGCCCCACACCCAGTATGGGCCCAGTAATTGGTAGGTGTTTTTATATTTGTTTTTATAAAGTATCTGAACAGTTTGTACTGATGCCATTAATACTGGGCTGAGCTTGGGTCTCTGATCTACTCCTTAGACTAGAATTTCCAATGAATCCAGCTCAGGAGGACATGTAAGGAGTGGTGACTGCTGGCCGCTTTTGTGATCTGACAGCCTGAGTTCTCGAGTCTGCAAACTCACAATGGAAAAATCCATGTCACTGCCGTTTTGCTTAGAGCAGGGTACAACAGCTTCATGAACAAGTGAGGTTGGCCCGCACGATGTGTCATTCATCCATCCAGCCACTTGTTTAACGAACACTTACTGAGTCCCTATTACATGCCAGGTGCTGTGCTGAGCATTTGGAATATAATGACTAAGTGCTGGGATCTGTCTTCTGGAAATTACAATGTAGCAGGGAACACACAGAGGTAAAATACAATTACAACACAGAAGAACCACAACAGAAAAGAAGAAAAAAAAATTGACCCCACAACACAACCTGGAATGTCAGGGAAAGATTTCTTTATAAGGCCTGAGTTTTGAAAATCTAGGACCTATTTTTTCTTTCCCCAAACTGATTGTAAGGATTTGTCTCATAGTGAAGCGCTTCACTTTCCAGGTGGGAAAAAGTCAAGGGAAAAGAAGGCTGAAAGAAAGGAAAAAGAATCACCGTGTGTGATAACTCTTACTCAAGGAAAGCCAGTGAGTTTGTACCAGAGTTGAGCTCAGGCTTCCTTATACTCTGGGTCTTTCCATGTAGGAGACTTAATACAGTTGAGTGAACTTGGCCAGAAAAATGTTTTATTCTCTAGAGAAAGATCAAGTGATTTCTCAGTGTCTAGTTGGGCATCCTGGTGTTGTGCGTGTGCATGTACCTGTGTGCATGTCGAGAGATTGAGAAGAGCTGTGTGATATTTGTCTGTTGCTGGATATTTCGGAGAGAGAGAGATTTCTCAACAAGAGCAGTCATTGGTGTGAAGTGGTTGACAAGCTCCTACATGCTGTCATATGGGGCTGAGTGCCTCTCTAGCAGAGGCATTGAAGAGCAGGAGTCAAAGTCTCTGTGTGTTAGCGTATCAGCAGCAGGAAGGGGAGCTTTGCTCCACACCTAACCCAGAAATTACCACACCCCAACACATCGTGCTTTAATACGTGTTTGAATGAAATGAATGCATAAATCGTGAGCAGATGAATAAATAAATGAGTGGAACCTCGGCAAGAATGTCCTTCCTTGGTTTACTCCCAATAGAGAAAAGTATATGTAGTTCACCCATGTTTTTTTCTGTCCCTCCTGGCACTTTTCCTTAAGACTGCCACTCTGCCTATTACATCTGCTGAAGTTCCTTTTGAAGGACCATATTCTCAGATGACCCTTCTTCATCTTTAGCCTGTTAATTGGTCCAGGTATAGGCATCTAACCCACAATGGGCCAATCAGAGTATAGCAGTCTGCACTGGAAACAGCTGATTGCCCCCCAAAATGGGCACCTGACCCAAGCTAAGCCAATGAGTTCATTCATTAGAGCACTTGGACTGGCACTGAGGGAAGGAGCTCAGTATCCCTCCAAGGATTGGCATCTCACGTAAAAACTCAGGCATTATCAAAGGCCATGGTTTTTGCTGTGTAGCCAAAACCTATTTCTAGTGAGAAATAAGAATAATGAAACAAGCAGATGAAGGCTGAAAGAAAGGAAAAAAGAATCACAGTATGTCCAAATCCTTGGTTTTATGGTTCCCAACGTCCACCTTGATTTTAGCCTTTTCCTTGGCTTGGAGGTCCCATTCTTTTATGAGGTTCCTCAGTGTCCTTGTGATTCCCTTTTCTGTTATTCTGTGTTATGTGTCTGTCACTTGCACTGTGAAGAATCCTGGCTAAACACACAGGCCAGGTACTGAGATAGGATCATCTCCCGTGCATGACTGGTCGCTCCTGTGGCTGATGTCAGGCAGGCACACATCGTCGTGCCATAAATCACAAGCACAAGGCCCCCGGTCTTTAATAAAGCAACATTCTTCTTCAAATGCATTCAATATGCCCCTATATGAGTAATAGATCAGAAGTGGCTTCATAACAAAGATGCCGATATTACAGAAGCTCAAGATGGAGAATTTACTAGGAAGAGGAGCGTGTTCTATTGACCTGCTACAAATGTTCTGGCTTTGCCATTATTCAAATATTTCTGTTGCTTGGAGTCCTAAATTTTTTTCTCCACCCTATCAACATCCATCTCCTAAGCAAATGGAAGACTTGTTCGAGCAAGCCTTCCTACCTGTACTGTATTAATGTCATGCTACATTGTGGAAATGGCTGTTTGTGGTATAGCAGTTTGTCGCAGTGAACAGCTTCTGCCAGTGATGGAACCACAGAGCCTGGATGCTTCCATTCAGAGAGGAAGGAAAATCAGCCTTTATCCACTGCCAACTTCTTTCCTAGCATTGTCCAAATGTTATGTATCTTATGGTTCTTTTAACCAATCGGGGTTGTATTGGTCTCTCTATTTTGTAAATGGGGAACTGAGGCTCTGCTAGTTGAGGAAATTGTCTGGTTGGTCTCAGCTGTGGAACAGGGGTTTGAAGTTGGACTGGTCTGGCTCCACACGCTATGTTCTTTTCTTGTTGGGATTCTGCAGGGGCACAGGCAGACTGGGAGAGAGTCTCGTCCGCCCAGAACTGAAGGGAGTCCTGGTTTGTCTAGTGTGGGCTCCTCTTACTGAAACATGAGTCGGCAGGCAAACAAGGGTCCAGACACAGTCTGCAGGATCTGCAATGACCGGAGGCTCTTCTTCACTATTCCCAACATGGAAACTCTGTGCCAGGAACCCAGATATTTTATAATGTCACAAAAGAGAGTTTTCAAATACCTTTTGTCCCATAATTTTATTCACCAACTTCTTTTCCTCATTGCTGCAACTAAGGCCACTCTCCTCACCCCTCAGGTGGGTTCAAAGTGTGCTGGCGCCTTTCTTTATTCATGTTTCTGCTTTCCACCCCTGAGCAGAAGTGAGATCTGACCAAAAATGCGGATCTGGATGGTGTTGCTACTTTGCTTTAAATCCCTTCTCTCCATGGTGTATCCTGACTCTGAAGATAAGGTCTAAAATCCTGAGTAGGGCTTGCAAGTACCTCCGTCATCACAAAAGGCTTCCCTGGCTCCATCCGTCACTGTTCAGCTTTGCTCTTGCTTCAGCCCAATCCAGTTATATTTTCCTAGTTTCCTTCCCTCTCCCTCTTCCCTTCCACCTCAGCCCCATCAGCCTGGAGGTCTTCGGGGGAAGGTGTTTTCCATCCCCTGGATGAGGCACTGCTCTATGCCCCAAGCACTCTGTGCCTCACCTTGTGACACCACATTAGTAACTGTTTTCCTTACTGAATGGTGGACATGTGGCTGTCATATTCCCAAAAGCAACCCCTGCACTTGTCACCTATAATCGCCTCACTCTTCTCCCTGTGGAGAATTGGAGGTATTTCTTATTTCCTTTCCATTTCTCATCATCTCCAATTTTTTCATAGACTGCAATTGGTTCCTGGTCTCTTCATTTCAATTTCTTCTGTGCCGGATGACCCACTCAAGTTCTTAACACACTGCTTTGAACTTGAAGCAACCTTGCTCTGAAATGTTCATTGACTTCCTACTGCCTACCCTGAGTACAACAAAATAATATTCATAACTCTTGAACTCTGGTTCCAACTTGGTTTTTCAGCTTTAATAGCCAGATTTCTCTCTTCAGTCTCAGTCTAGCAAGAGATTTTGGTTTTCTTTCTTCCTTTTTTCCCCTTCCTTGGATTTCCTCCATTTCTCCTTCCCTCTCTCTCCTTCCTTGCTTCTCTCACTCCCTCACTATCTTAATTCCTCCCTTGCATTGACTGAGCAAAGATATCAACAATGGATACCTATTCTGTGATCATCAACCCCAGCTGCACAGGAGATTTAGCTATTATATGGATGCCTTGACCATACCTCCTCACAGATTTCTATTTATTCAGTATGGAGTCAGATCATACCTCATAATTTTTAAAAGCTTCCTAAAAGATTCTGAGGTGCAGCTGGAATGAAGGACTACACATCTATGTTTGCCAGGCGCTGCACTGGCTCTGTCCCTCCTGGAGTCTAGCTAGCATGCAGCAGACTGCAGAGTGGGGTGCTCCTGGCATCTAATGAGTAGACCAGGGCTGCTGCGAAGTTTCCTGCAATGCACAGGACAGCGCTTTCCACCACACACACCAAGAATTATCTGTCCCAAGTGTCCATAGATCCAAGGGAGAGCAACCATGCTGTTAAAGAAAGAGTCATTGATGAAATAGTCATGCAAATAAAGGTTATTTACCCACTGAAATAAGGTCCATGAAGGTAATATAGGGTAACATGGGGCATGCATCACCCAGAGGCCAGCACTAGCCTGGCTGGAATGGTCTTGCTTAGGTAGAGACCTGAAGGAAAGGTGTCACGTCATCACCGTGAAGGGGTCAGAGATGTGAGCAGCATTTCAGGGGGCCTCCTAGCGTGTCTGCCACTTTGGAGAATTTATATGAGAACAGAGGTAGGCTGGGGTAGGACGAGAGAAGACTGGAGGAGAATTTTAATCTAGATCATCAGAGCAATGGAAAACTTACTGAGAGGCAAGGAGGGTATTATTATGACCAGATTTGCATTTAAAAAAAAAGTTCCAGCTGGCAACTGGAGACTGGCTTGGAAGGGAGCAAAAGCGGATGTCACAGGGAGCCTGGCCAGGGGAGACAGCAGACTGGATGGTGAGGAGAGAACCAGGGCAAAATAGACGCAAGAGCATCTTTATAGATGCTTAATTATCTCTATATAAAACTCTTACTTTTCAGCCTCTGGGTGTTTGATGAGGCCATTTTCAATAACTGGAAATATTGTCCCTATCTATTCAAAATTCTAACCATTCTTTACTTAAGCTTCAACCATATAAATATCCTCAGAAACTTCCTGCTTACCTGAGCTAGCTTCATGGCCTCTGAAACCCTGGGATTCTCTGTACCTTTAGAACAAGCTTCTACCTGTGTTGTCCAATGTGCATACATTGGGTTTATCTTCCTTGTAAGAATGTAAGTTTCTTGACAGCTGAAATCTGTCTTACTTGTCGTTATTTCCCACACATTTTTCTTGATATTTAGTCCAGGACTGATGACAAGAGACAGAAACCTGCTCAGACTAACTTAAAATGAATTTGTTTTGAAGGGAGGCCGGGTATAGCAGATGTTCCCTCTGACTGCTGCCCAGCACCCACGATCTGGGAACAGCGTCCTGAAGCTCCTTTGCTTTCTTTCCCTCAGTCCTCCTGCTTCGGATGGGCTGATTCCACTCCACTGTGAGTCAGTCTAAGGACTGATTGACTAGTCAGCTGTTTCACTCAGGGTCTTGGTTCCTTGGTAATAATGTGACCTAAATCATCCATTCAGCATTAACTCCTCAATTTTTCTAAATCTATGGAAAATGTGGGGTACTTTCTCCACTGCAGTTGCTAAGCCAGAACTTCGGGGAGCTTTTTGGTGAACCCACCTGAGAATGAAGCCAGTCCAGAGGAAAGCAGACACCGGGGTGGGGAAAGGAGACCCCGATGACATTGTCTGAGCACCTGCAGTGGTCCTGCCTGGATGCCGCAGCTTTGTAACCCAGTACCTTCCCTTGGTGCTTGAGCAAGTCTGAGTTGTGTCTCTGGTACTTGTAACCAAAGAAACTGTGACCAAGACAATGGGACATTAGAAAGAATCCAAGGGCAGGAATTTTGGCAAAGTCCCCCAGGGACCTAGAACTGGAAATCCAGGAGTCTAGCTACATACTGTCCTTGTAGTGGTGTGGCTGAATGGGAGACACAATTGCCTCTCTTCTGGGTCTTTCTAAGGGCTTACCTGCATCATTCTAACCCTTCTCTCTCTGCGTATCAGCTGTGTCTTTTTGAACCAGGCCATCCTCAGAATTGTGTGGCTCTTCATCCAGGAGCCCAGCAGCAGCTGCCCAGGGCTCCTGAACCACAGTCTCAGTCCCCAAGCGACGCCACAGTTACCCCAGTACAGACTGGGACTTCATGCCTACCCCTGGCCCAACTATCACTGTGCAGGAAGTTCCTCTTTTTAATATGAACTTTACTCCTTCCTTTTCTTTTGCTTCCAATGGCCTCACCCAGCATCCTGGCTCACCTGCCTCCTTCTTCCTGTACGACCGCTCCCTTACTCATTAAGCCATCAAGACAATGAGGTTCTGGTTGGCATCAAATAATCTTAGGAACAAAACCCTGGGTTTGTTGACCACAGAGACTGAGTTTTAGTCAAGCTAGAGATGACATCTAGACCCCAGGTGAGTTTCAGCTCCAGACCCAGAAAAGGGGCGAAACCAGATGAGACAATGCCGTGGTTGGCATCAGGACCAAACAGCAGGGAGCTCGACTCTGCCCATGACCCTAAGTCTCTTAGTCACCATGATCGATGATTTCCCCCCTTTATAACCCATCCCCTGGGTGTCACTGGTGAGCCAGGTCTTTGAGCATTGGCTCACCTGTGACTCCAGTCATGGGCCACTTCCTTAACTAATAAACCCTGACTTTCTCTGCTATAATCTCCTGTTCATGTTTTATTGGACTTTGATGCGTGCAGGCAAACAGACCCCTTTAGTCTGCTAACACAACCTGTGGTCTAGAGGCAGAACTAAAGGCTCATTATGCACTCGGCAGGCCCCTGAGGAATGGGGTAGGTACAGCATGCAAAGCACTTAACACACCGGCTATGCAAATGACTCCAGTTCACCATTAATAAGGACGGACGGAAATCAGACAGAGTTGTACCAGTTTCAACTCCAGGGCCAACTGGTTAGAATATCAGGAAATATCCCAGCCAAAGGGGGAGCTATATTTTGACACTTATTATTTTCTGTGGCTGAAATTTTGAGTCCATGGTAAAGTCCAATTACTTCTTCCTTTCGTCTATTCTGAGATCCGAAGTGTCAAGTTCCTCCCCCACCTATCTCTGGAGATGTGCCTAACAAGCAAAGCTAACTAGCAGGGTTCCTAAATACGGTGCTTTGATCAGGGTCAACAGTGTACCCCACATCAGCCTCCATGGAGATGTCCAGGCCCCATTCAGCTGGGGAGCAGAGGCCTTGTTAAATCTCTGCTCAAAGATTCCCAGGGTGTGTTGGCCTTGTCGCTTCCAGGGGCACGGAAAGAAAGTAATTATGGTGCGGTGACAGAGCCCCTCATAGCAGTTTTTCTCAAGAATCCCCCATAACCCTCTAGATCCCAAAGGCTCTAGACCAGTGCCTCTGGGTTCCCGCTGGAGTCTGGGAAGGTTGAAACTCCAAGATGCAGCCCCACTTCAATTAGCATCTCTTCTTTTATTGTTGATTGGGGTTCCATTGTCTTTTGAAAAAATCTACGGAGACACAAAGCAGAAGAGTGGCAGTGGACCCAGGAGCTGCAGGACGCTGTATGGGAGGGATGCTCGCTAGGCACAGGCCGGATGGGAGTGTTTTAGACTAGATAATCGTGTTTAGAAGTCCCTTTTTTGGCATGGATTATTTAACCTCTCTGTGTCTCGGTTTTGTTTTGTTTTTTAATCTGGAAAAGGGATCCACAGCCACACCACTATCAAGGCTTCATATAAGAGTTAAACGAGACAAGGATTTGGAAGGCTGGGTCCTTAGGAAATACAGGCACCTTTCCCCCTTTCTCCCTTTCCGTCCTGATGTTCCTTCCACTGCTCTGCCTGGATCTGATGCATCCCTGGAAACGTCGCTGGGATTTTAGCAGGGACGAGAGGCGATGCCAGGGGTTCATTCTCTCTTTGCCCTGAGCTGGAGAACTTTGCTGCCCTCCTTCCCGGAGTCTCTCTGGAAGTTCAGCATGCATTGGCCAAAATTTTCCTCTCCCCAGCTGCTCCGGAGACTGCCAAAGCGTCTTGAAGGAGGGACGCAGAGCGCGGATGGATTGCCAGACTCGCAAGTCGATGATACCTGTTCAGAGGCTACCCTGAAAGTGAATGATCCCTGGCGGGGAGAGCTTGCCGAAATGGGCTGATGAATGGAGATCCATGCTGTCACAATAAAGACTGTGGTGCTGTTAGGAGAGCAGATTAGATTTTTCTGGACTGCAATAGGCTGCAATCATCTTGTTATGTCAGCTTGTTTATTGTTTTGAGGGCCTTGACTTATTTTCTCAGTGCGAGGTGCATACAAAATAACTCTGCTGTGAACACTAAAATGATTTGGGTAGCAGACATTTAATCCCCCTGTGTCCCCCATTAATTAGTAGACTGGGTTGCCCTAAGGGGATAGTTACCCTGTATTGTTCAGGAATGTCTTATCACGGGTGAAATTTCACACCCAGTAAATTGCTAATGAAAATGTCATTTTTTCCTGCTGCGTTTACCTGACATACTATTTATCTTGCTGCTGCCATTAGAGAGAGAATTACTGTCAGATTTACTACAGAAAAAACAGAATTGATTTTTAATTAGGGTTTCTAGAACTAAAGGTTAAAGATGGTTTAAAGAAATGGAGCTGTGGTTTTCT
The DNA here is from genome assembly GCA_037038555.1 of Rhynchonycteris naso. Lineage (NCBI taxonomy): Eukaryota > Metazoa > Chordata > Mammalia > Chiroptera > Emballonuridae > Rhynchonycteris > Rhynchonycteris naso. The sequence continues at coordinate 185,912,463 of CM073000.1, read as the reverse complement.
CCTTAAGTATCCCCGAGATTGCTTCCCCAGTGGTTAGAGGCGAAAGCCATCAGCACACAGAATAGAGACAACCTCATAGATAAAGAGAAGGCTGACAGTTTGGCGGGAGGCGGGGAAGTGGGAGGCTGAGTTGGAGGAGGTGGAGGGATTGAGTGAAAAAGAAAAAAAATATTGCCTGACCAGTTGGTGGCGCAGTGGATAGATCGTCGAACTGGGAAGCAGAGGACTCAGGTTCGAAACCCCGAGGTCGCCAGCTTGAGCACGGGCTCATCTGGTTTGAGCAAGGCTCACCAGCTTGAGCCCAAGGTCGCTGGCTTGAGCAAGGGGTCACTTGTTCTGCTGTAGCCCCCCCCCCCAATCAAGGCACATATGAGAAGGCAATCAATGAACAACTAAGGTGCCACTACCAAGAATTGATGCTTCTCATCCCTCTCCCTTCTGCTCTGTCTGTTCCTATCTGTCCCGCTCTCTGTCCCTGACACTAAATAAATAAATAAATAAATGAACTTAAAAATAAATAAAATATTTTAAGAAACCTTATGAACAGGGACAGCAGTGTGCTGACTGCTGGGAATGGGGTTGTGGGAGGTGGAGGAAGGTATAAGTGGGGATGGACCGAGGCTTGACTTGGGGAAGCTGAACACAGAATACAGGGCAGAGATGGTGTGTTGTAGAACTGGGCGCCTGAAACCTGTATAATTTTGTTTACCAGTGTCACTCCAATAAATTCAATAAAAAGGAAAGAAATACAAAAATAATGTTTTTTTTTTTTAAAAGTTTCACAGTTAACCCTTCTTACTTTCTATATTTTTGTACAGGAATGTGGACAAACTCCTCTCTGACCCTGCCTTCGTCGCTTTTGCAAACAGGGGTGTCACAGTGTCTGAGTGGGACAGACAGATTGCTTCGTTTTGCGTAACAAGGGTTGCTAAAATTGCCCTCCTGCCTCTGCAGATGATCCGGGAAATACTCCAATAACCTCATGCAGGCGTTTCATATATAGGCAATTATAGGGAGATAGATTAGAGTGTCCAGAAGAATCATAACTTCCCTCTGCCTGATTTATAAGCCATATCCTTATTTTTTCATAATACCATTTATAATATCAACACTGTCTAGACAGCTGTCTGTGGGAGTTGGTTTCTCTGGAGCATATGCCAGTGCCCCACTGCCACGGGAGACAGGATCCTGGAGGCAGATTCCTTGGAAGAGCTGATCTAATGGAGAAGACATGAGCTTGGTTCTGGGGTCAGTCCTGAGTGTGAGTCCCAGCTCTGCCACTTATAAGCTGTGAATGGTGGGTGAGTGGCTTAACCACTCTGAACTTTGGTTTTCTCTTCTGTAAATACAGGGTCACAATAAATAACCACACCATAGGATTGTTGTCTGCAGTAGAACTGTGTTCATAATTCATTCTCCCAAATATCTTTGTGTTCAAATGATGTCACTAGACACTGACCCCACACGCTATCTTCAAATATCATCCCAATTATCTTGGCTATGGTAGAAAAAATTGTTTCCATGCCCCTTTCTTTTCTTCTGCTTTTCATGCTCTGCTGCTCTTTCCCTGTGGCCAGGCTGGGTGTCCACGTGGCCATTATCAACCTGTCCTTTCTCACCCTGGTGCTCTAGCATGTGAAGCCTGCCTTCCCAGTAACCCCTCCCTTGGTCCCTACACTCTAAAGATGAGAATAAGAAATGAAATGAGAAAAGACTTTTCCTTGCCCTCAGCGTACACCTTGGAAAGCACTGATGCCTTCTGGGAAAGAGGCAGAAATCCTGTGCGAACTCCACATTGCCTTTTGGGTGGCTTCCCATAGGAAGCCATGACTTTCCAACCTGATAAGTTCTTTATGCTTTAAACAAAAGAGAGTATTGGAAGGCAGAACACGAGTGTCTCAGGTGGTATTTTGGTACTAAAGGATGTCTTAAAATAGCATTCTTACTCTTTCCATTGGGGCAGGAAGGACCTGAGGAGAGGGAACATTAAGTCTGGAAAAGCCGCAATAATTGCCGGGCATTATGGTCCCCTGACGGGTAAGAGGGCTCTCGGCGAGAAGTGTCTGCTCTCCAGCTAATGGGCTGCAGGGAGGAAGTGGCCCCGCGATTAAGTGAAGGCGGGACACGTCCTCTCAGAGGACAGTGCCAGTATGACCCCGTGAGCTGGAGCTCATTTAGGCAGTAGGAAGAGAAGAGGGTGATGAGTTTGTGTCATTCCTCCAACACCTGACCTGAGACCTAAAGCCAATAAATAGGGAGGAACAGGGAGGCTGTAAGTGACCAGATGCTGGCTGCTCTGTGGCATACCGGCTTTTGCTTCTGCATGCCTTCTCTGTTTTCAGATGCATAGGTTGAGTAACACCGTCTCCCCACCCCTCCACACACACACATACTGGTTCCCCGCCAAAGAACCCATGACTCACAGGTCTTCATGGTCAATATGGACCTGACACAGTTCCCCTCGGGGACACGGAGCAGAGTGGTACATGGTGCACCCTACTGTAAACAGCTTAAGAATCCACAGATGATGTGTCCAGTCTCCAAATTTCTTTCCTGGGGATTCTCTCTCTTTCCTTCTACATCAGGGCTCAGCAAACTTCTTCTTACATTGCTACATGTAGTAAATATTTTAGGTTTTGCAAACCAAGAGTCAAAATTGTAGGTATTGTAGAGGTACTTATATAACCATTTAAAATGTAACCATTTAAAAAATCATTTGTGGCACAAGCGCCCATTTAAAATAGGGCTGGGGTGGGCCTGTGGACTGTAGTTTGCTGACCCCCACCCTCCACGATTCTCAAATTTCTGGCTCACCATTCTGCCCTGAAGTCCAAGGCACTTCAGGTCCTCCGCTGCGCCCTCGCTGTATCCTGAAGGCCAACCTAGTTTCCCACCACAAACAGTTAATGGATTCCAAACAGGAACAAACTTGTTGGAAAATGATCGGGATTATGGATCCCTTTTTTCCCTGTCATATGAAGAAAGATTGGGAACATTGGTGGAAAGGGACCAACATCTCAGGGTTTCTGCCCATGAATCAGTAAATTGGCTCGCGTTTCAAAGTGAGGGTAATGCCTCTTTGTCTGCTCTGAGTGAACTGGACCAGTGATTTGTGGAGGAGAATGAGGCCCGCTATTGCTATATCCATGTTTACGTCCAGCCCAGATACACAGTACACACATCCACAGGGCAAATCCACAGGGCAAGATAAGACTCTTTAGTACTGGACTTATTTTTCTTCAGAAACCTTCAAAGACAAATCACAAGGCTGCCAAACTACAGAGAAATCTGGATTTCTTCAGATGTAGCAGTTAGCAAAACCCAGTGATCATGTGTTCATTTGTTTTAGAGATATTTATTAGTTACCTACCATATTCAGAGATTTAAAAAGAAATGCAGCCAATGAACTTGTGTAGCTCATCTAGGTAGGGAAAAGTATTACAGAAATGGACAGATAATACTCCATTTCGTTTAGAATAAATGCATGCATGCAGGGTTTAGAAGTATACGGGAGGACAAGTCCCCAGACTGGGAAGGATAGAAAAAGCTTTCAAAAAAAGCGACAGTTAGTCTAGGTGATCCAAAGGACAGAGATGGGGAGTGGTATCCGTGTGTGTGTGTGTGTGTGTGTGTGTGTGTGTGTGTGTGTGTGTGTGTGTGTTGGGATGGGGCAATACCAGAACAGAGTGGCAGAGATTAGGTTGATAAATGCAGGGGGTTTTGTATTAGTTATCTAATGCAGCATAACAAATACTCCGAAGTTTAGCACTTTAAAATACAAACACTTATTGTCTCAGTGAGTTACCAAGGATCAGGAATCCAGGAATAGCTTATCTGGGTGGGTCTGGCTCGGGGTCTTTCATGAGATGGAAGCTCAGATGTCAGCTGAGGCTTCAGTTATCTGAAGAACTTGACTTAGAGCTGGGGGATCTAATTCCAAGATGGCTAATTCCATAGCACTCGACGAGGTGCCTCAGCTCCTCACTGGCTGTAGGCAGGAGGCCTCAGTCCTCACTGTGTAGACTTCTCCACGGGTCTGCTTCTGTGTTCTCACAACCTGACAGTTGACTCCCCCGAGAGCAAGAAATTCAACTGAGAGAACAAAGAGGAGGACAGAACGCTTTCTGTGGCTTGATCTCGTATGTCCCAATTATGTCCATTGTACTTCACTTACCAACACGTCACTCAGTTCTCCCCATACTCAAGAGGATAGGAAGGAGGCTTCAATTCTTTAAAGAAAGAGAATCAAAGATTCCATGGACCTATTTCAATACCGGAGAAATACTGCGTTTCTGCACTCCTTGCCAATGGCTGGAGTGAGACTCAATCCTTTCCTACAGAAGCGAATAGAACCTACAGACCTCAATTGGCTACTCCGCTGTTTCAACATAACAATGCTCAGTGTCATGAAACGTGACTCCTCAAAAATCTATTATGTGACAAGCTGGGTGGTTTATGACACAAATATTGTATTTTGCACACTTCATTTGCCGTTAAATTATTGAACATCTGACAACACAGGCCATGTTCTGTTTCTTAGTGCAAATCCATTAGAAGGTTTTTTTTGTTGTTTTTTTTTCTTGGCTGCTGCTGTTAAATTAGGGCTTTAACATTTTCAGACGTGAAGAGTGAATTTATTCCACAATGATTAACAATCATTTTGTAATTAGATTTGAATGAATAGAAACTTATTGGAAAAGCTAAGTCGAATGTTCAGCTTCTGAAGGAACAATTCCAGGGCTCCTGTTTTGATTATATTTACGGTTGTGTCACCTGGCTATTTTATAAGAGAGGAAATTAAGGCCGCAGGGGAAATTAAGGCCACCAATGAGAATTGAGACCAGGGAAGAGGTCATCTCCAAGAAGACTTTTTCTTTTTTAATTTCTTTTTATTTTATTCATTTTAGAGAGGAGACAGAGAGGGAGAGAGAGAAAAAGAGAAAGAGAGAAAGGGGGGAGGAGCTGGAAGCATCAACTCCCCTATGTGCCTTGACCAGACCAGTGCAGGGTTTTGAACTGGCGACCTCAGTGTTCCCAGGTCAACGCTTTATCCACTGCGCCACCACAGGTCAGGCCTCCAAGAAGACTTTAATTTTGTTTTACATTCTGAGATAGGCCAACCTTCTGATTTTTACAACCTTGGACTGCCTGCCCCATCCTCTCGGGTAGGCCATTTATTGCTTACAACTGGGGTCACAGAATCAAAGTCTGTTATAGCTGGGTGATTAATGAGATTGAGAAGAAGATGCTGGTGCATTAGGGAGTGGTGGAGACTACGGAAAAGTGGAAAGCATATGCCCTGTCTAACTACAAAGCTGCTACTCAGCTCTGACTGACTTTTCCAAAAGGGTGTGGGAGACCAGTCTTGCCAAATTCTTCAAATTTTTACAAGAAACCAAAATTCTGGATTGTTATGTAAAATCTTCATATTTTAAAGTATTGACTATTAATACCAAAAAATGTTTTTAATTTTAAAAAAAAATCTTTCAGTTACAGTTGACATTCAATATTATATTAGCTTCAGGTGTACAGCATAGTGGTTAGATGTGTATATATCTAATAACGTGATCCCCCTGATAAGTCTAGTAGCCGTATGATACCGTACATAGTTATTACAATATTACTATGTTGCCTGTGCTGTTCTTCACATTTCTGTGACTATTTTTATAATTATCAATCTGTACTTCTTAATATCCTTACCTTTTTTGCCCAATCCCCTAATCCGCCTCCCATCTGGCAACCATCAGTTTTTTGTATCTGTGAATTTGTTTCTGTTTTGTTTGTTTATTTTCTTTTATGATTTCACCTATATATGGAACCTAAAAGAACTTTAATGATTCAGGTAAAAAAAAAGACATGTGTACAAGTTCCAGTATAGCCCAGAGGCTATTTGTTTTAGAGCTTTAGGATCCCATGTACCACACTTACTGCCTTCAGGACCTCATCCAATGCTATAGACTTTGACGTAAGCTAAGTAAGGCCAGTGCAGTGAGATGTGGTTCACAGAGTAGCCTCTTAAACAGCCTGTGAACAGAGTCCTTTGTTTCCACCTTAGCTTGTGCATTTGCTACCTGTAATGACCTTGGGCACGTTACTTAACATCTCTGTCTCCATTTTGAGGTTCTTCTTCCTATAAAATGGGAATAATATCTATCTCATTAAGTTATTGTGAAGATTGAGAATGAATTCTTGTTTAATTCCAGCAGTGACTGGATGTAGGAAGTGCTTGTGTTGGCTTGTTTACTGATAAGGCAAAGTTGAGGTGACCTTGCTCAAAGTCACTACTGTGACTCTATACATTGCCTGGTATGTGTTGCTACTGGTGAAAATGTCAATGACTGTCTTATAATTGGTTAAAAGTGGAAAAAATATATAAGTCCATGATTTGGATGCTAAGATTCCCAAAGCCCATTTCATTAACACTTGATAAATATGTCACAGGAATACAAATGAATGCCCTCAGCCTCTGACTCAAGCTGACTGCCAGCTTCTTTCATTGCTTGAGTTTGGAATGAGATCATATGATGTGTAATCTTTCAATGACTCCCTATTACCTTGGATCCTCTTGGTTACATTGTATAGCTTTTGGGACCCTCCATGGTCTGCTTACCACGAAACTCACCACTCCCTGCCTTACCCTCTTCGTTCCAGCCCTTCTGAAGGCTCTCTGTACCCAAAAGGTATCATCTCCTCTTTTCCTCTGGGAATAGTACTTATTGTTCCCCTGCCTGAAACACTTTATTCATATTCTATTTTATTGATTGATTGATTGATTCATCATATGTCCTAGTTCATGGTGCTTCATCGTACTTGGCCAGTGGAGGGCCCTTGTATTATTTCATTATTCGTTTATTTCTTCTTGTATACACCTTGTCCCCGATATCATTTTCCTCTTGTGTGTTTGATATATGTTTGTAAACATCATAAAAGATGCAGAGTTATTCTGAGAGTGAATGTGTTTTTAATTAACATAAACAGCATTGTTTTTGTACAGCTTACCCTGAGGCTTTCTTCACTCCACACTGTTATAGGATCTGTCCACATTGCTTTGTGTATATTTAGCTTCTGACTTCCTCATGCTGTATGATTTAATGTACTGTGCATTTAGCACATTTTACTTATTCAATCCCTGATAATGGACATCCCGGTTTCCTCCCACTTCTTGGTGTTACAAACATACTGATGTTACAAAGTCATCCCATTGTAAATCTAGGTGAGAACTCCCCTTGGAGAGAGATTACTGTGGCAGACACATGCCTAAATTCACCACCAAGTCCCAGCAGATAGCGCTTCTGACCCGTTTACACTCCACAGGAAGGAAGGAGAATTCCCAGCTCTGAGCTTCTTGGGATTGGCCACCTGTCTAAAGTTTTGTCATTCTGATGGATTGATAGCATTGTATTATCTTAATTTGCATTTCTCTAGTTACTGAAGAGTTTGAGCATCTCTTCCTATATCATAGAGCTATGCTATTATTTATCCATATCTAAATCATATGTTTATGAAGGTTGTTGTTTTTTTTTTTCATCCTTCTGTTGGGCTCCCTGCCTTTTCTTTATAATTTACAGGAGTTCTTTGTTTAGTCAAGATTTCTAACCCTTTTTGTTCTCGATGTTGTAAACGCCCCTCAGGGTCTGTCATAGTCATCTCCCTCTTCTTGAGCTAACTCCAACTCATTCTTCAGGCCAGCCTAGACAGCAATTCCTCCATGAGGCATGGCACAGGCTCCAGGGATTCTGTTATCCATTGTGTTCCGACAGCCCCTCTACTTCTGCCATCTCCATGCTTAGCCATGTGTCAGTACCACCCGTGTGAGCTCCAGCTTCCCTACAGTGATTGTGAGCTCGCTGGGCTACAGATCCCTTCTTGTTCATTGTGACATCTTCACCTCCTATTTCAGGGCTCAGAATAGAAGGACCAGCACAAATGCTTGTCTAATCAATGAGAAGTGAACTCATCTGTTAAACACTTCCTATGTGTCCAACCTTGATACATGAGCATGATAGGCACTGATCCATTAAACCATCCCGATGACCCTGCAGTGGAGGACTTCTGATCCCCACTTTACAGATGAGGAAACGGAGATGATGTGCATATGTGTTGCAGGGACAAAGAGTAACCACAAGCACTTACCCTTTTCATAATATATATATATATTTGTGTGTGTGTGTGCACACACACACACACACACACACACACACAACTCCATAGCTCAAATTGCCAAATTAGGGTTCTAAAAGTTCTTGCTGAAAGCGTAATCATTTCATTGCCCTCAAATATGCCTTGTTTTGCCTAACATGGCTACAAGGATCTGAGGGTTCTGCCCCTGCCCCTCTCTCCAGCCTCGTCTCTCCCATCCCAGCACCACTTTCTGTCTGAGTCCCAGGAACGCCCCATCTTCACTTGGTTCCTCTGATGCTGTTCCTTCACTTCCGAGCAGTGCTTCTTGACCTTCAGTGCAAATACTTACCGCCTGGAGATCTTGTTATCAAGTTTGGACTCTTATTTACAACTTCAGAGAGTGGGCTTGAGAATCTGTGTTTCTAACAAGTTCCCAGATGGCTGATGCCGCTGGTCTGAGGACCACACTCTGAGCAGCCAGTGTTTAGAGCTCTCCTTAGTCAAGTCTACTCTCATCTGCCAACTACTCATGCCTCAGATCTCAGCTGAAATATTGCCGCCTCAGATACTCCATTCCTAAACAGCCTAGACCAGGAAATGTAACCTTACTGCACTGTTCTTGTTTTTTTTGTTTTTGGGGGTTTTTTTTTTTTTGTCTTTTTTTAAGCTATTAACACCATCGTATTAAGGAGCCACCAGATGAACCATTTAATGTTTGTCTTTTAACTCAATACAAGCTCCACTCATGAGGGAGGGAGTGTCCTTTGGCTTCCCATCATAGTCCTTGCACCTGGCCACAATTCATCCATCATAGGAGATCAATAAATGCACATTAAATGAGATAAAGACTGATTTATCTTGTCCTAACATTTAATTCAGAGGACCCCCCACAGAGAACTGTGGGTTTGTAATTTCTTCAGGGCTACAGAACCCACTGAGAATTTGAGGAAAGCTACCCCCAGAAAATCCTCTCCCAGGAAATCGGAGCACATAAATAAAACGCACCTAACCTTTAGATTCCATTTCAAGAGGTGAGGGGTCACAGTGCACCTGACTCATGAGAGGCGCCTGTACCCCCTCGAGCTTCCCTCCCTGCCTGCTTTTCAGTCTAACGTTGGAGGGCACGGTGAGAACTCCTCTTCATCCCTAAGACCCCAACACTGCCCAGGCGATGGCAAAGAGCCAGTACAAGTGGTCAGAACAAGGCAGGGTGTGTGTGCTGCTGGCGAGGGTGCCACCTTGCCAAGTCAACCAACAAATCAGTCAGCTTTGAATTAAGTGAGAAATGACATGAACTAGAAAGCACTTCGCCTGGGAATGGGCTCATTTTTAACTCAGGACTCTGGCAAATGAACCTGCTTCCTACCTCTCTCATCGTCATTCCTGTTTCTCTATGGCCCCTGGAGACAAATGCCTTGTTTAGTGGACTAGTGTGGACTTCAGTGACAGAGGCACCTGTTTTCACATCCAAAGTTTATTCCTTTGGAGACCAGTGGGCAAAAGCATTAACTTCTCTGCGCCTCAGTTTCCACATCTGTGAAATGGGTCCCCTCAGAAGTCCTGGGAAATATTCAGTTCTCAGATAGCGTCTGCCATTTATTATATGCTTTTGCTTTTAAACAGAGTCCACTGCCCACCTCCGCTGCGCCATCACAGAGTCAGCTTAGAAGAGCCTGCTCTGCCCTTTCATGGCTATTATCTAATCTTCCTGCTCACTTTTCTCCTCCCAGGATTCTGGGGTGTAGCACATTAAAATCTGTCACGGGCACCATTATTTATTTGGAGGCAGGGACATTTTATTCTTTTCCAACTTGTACAAACCTGGGCTTGGCATCCATCCACAGCCAGACCTAGAAATTATAACACATTACCAGGTAGGTATTCATTTGCTGGCATTATTCTAAAAGACTTCTGGGGCTCAAGAGACTTTGAGCTGTGTATTTCAGGAAGATACCCTGCAGGTAGCAGTAAGAGCTGGTGTGGGTAATATTTAAGGAGGTTTTTTTTTTTAAGTTTTTTAATATTCTTCCGGAGGTTCAATTATTTACCATGCTGGCTTCAGGTAGAGTAATTTGTATATCACTGCTGGTGAAGTACAGGTGGAAGAGAAGGTAGCAGTTTGCAGATCACTCAAGTCAGCCTTGGCATCGGCAAATTCAGTACCATTGAGATGTGGAAGTGCGGGTTTGCATTATGCTCCATGTTACAGTGTATTAAATTAAAAAAAAATTTACACAGGTAATATGTTGCTATCTTTTGGGGTGATATCCAGAATACACAACTGTGATGAACAAGGACCCTAAACCTCAGGCTGGAGCAAGGATCTAGAAATTCCCTGGGCAGCCAAGGCATAAATCCCTTGCCTGCTGGACCACAGGGAAGGCTAGACAGAAGAGGAGACACTAGGTAATGGCTCAAGATGGTCAGGATAATGGGGGACATTCTTTACCTACTGGTACAAAAATACATCAGTATTTTAACAGCTGCGGTAGCCCAAAGGTTGCCTACCTGCTGAATGTCAGCTGTATTAGTTTAACATTTCAATAGCAAAACTATAAAGATGAAGTGATTAATTTCCCCCTTTAAGTCCCACCTCTCCTTAGTCTGGAATATCACCCCTCTTTTTTTTTCTTTTTAATTGCATCACAAAAAGCAGAATTATACACTATCAATAATCACTAGCAATTGTTAAAGCTTGCTAGGTACCGGGCATGATTCTAAGCAATCGACATGATAAACCCTTCTCATCCCCAGTAGTTTCCTTGGTTGACAGATGAGGAAACTGAGGCACAGTGAGGGTAATCAGCTAGTAAGCTAACAAGCAGTGAAGGAGAGAAACAGATTCAAGTGCCCTATCTCCAAACCTCACTCTTGATGTCACAAACTGAGCCTCCTAAATCTGTTGCTCTGCACCATTACTATAGATTTGACTCATTTCTTCAAGAGACTACGTCTCATCTTGTAGGGTTTGCTCTATTTCATTAAACCCCTTTCCTTTCGATAGACATTCAGAATGTTCCTTATTCTCTTTCTCCCTCTCTATCCTGCTTTTTCCCTATTGCATTTTCCTTTTCTTTCCTTTGAAGGAGGACATGACAATGCCACAGAGGACAAATACATCCTTGTACAAATTGGCCTCTGTACGGTTTTTGTTTCTGGAATACGTGCTTCAAAAGGGAGGGAATGGCTGGTCCTAATGATGAGAATATTTTGGATCTTTATAAATACTGCTAGAACATTGCAACAATATGGGATTTCAACCAGTTGTCTGTGTGGCTGCCTTTTCTCCACACCCTTTCCACCCCCAATGGTCATCGATCTTTTTAACGTTTTTCCTCAAAGGGAAGAGGAATGGTGCTATATGGTTGCCTTAATTTACATTTTCCTGGGTATTGCTGAGGCTGAATGTTGTTCACATGGTGAATGTCCTACTCACGAATTGCTTGGTCCTGCCCGTGTATTTTCCCAAATTTTAAGCTGGGTCCTTCATCTTCTTATCGGTTTACAAGAGACCCTTAGGAATATTAACTGTTAGGAATATTCACCCTTTGTCAATCTCATGTAGTGCAAATGCTGTATCCCAATCTAGCATTGCCTTTTGTTTTTATATGGCCTTTAGTTGAACAGGTATTTTTTTTTTTTTTGGATTGTTCGCCAATCATTTATTTTACGCTTCTGGACTTTCTATCTGGTTTAAAAACATCTCCCCCTTCCTAAGTTTATATATATAGTCTTCTTTTCTTTCCTATTTCTTTCATACATTTACATATTCAATCTATTCAGAATTGATTTCAGTTTCTGAGCTGATGTGTGAATCTGTGTTTCCCTCCAGACAGAGAGCCAAGTATCTATAGTAGTTCCACTGATTTGATTATGCATACCCTTCCCCGTGTACTGAGATGCCGCAGCCAGCACTGCATCCTGGGCGGGGCCTCAGGAAGACGGAGGCTGGACCTGACTCCTAATTCCTGATTCCTCTGATGGGTCACATGGGTGCCCGGACCTGGCTTGGGGTCTCCTTAGAAAAATATCTTCTGTAACCATCTGTTCCTCTTTAAAAAGACACTCTTGCCTGACCAGGTGGTGGCGCAGTGGATAGAGCGTCGGACTGGGATGCGGAAGACCCAGGTTCGAGACCCCAAGCTCGCCAGCTTGAGTGCGGGTCCACCTGGCTTGAGCAAAAGCTCCCCAGCTTGGACCCAGGGTCACTGGCTCCAGCAAGGGGTTGCTCGGTCTGCTGAAGCCCCAAGGTCAAGGCACGTGTGAGAAAGCAATCAATGAACAACTAAGGTGTCATAACGGCAATGAAAAACTAATGATTGATGCTTCTCATCTCTCTCCCTTACTATCTGTCTGTCCCTATCTATCCCTCTCTCTGTCCCTGTTAAAAAAAAAAAAAAGACACTCTTAATGTCTAGAGTAAGAACTAAGTGCAAGGAGACCACCAGGTCAAAACAAAAGGGTTCTATATGCCCCTCGCCACACCCCTCCCCCATCCCAATGCACAGGAAGCCTGGTCCCCAAGCCCAGTCACTAATGAGAGCATCAGAAAAACCAGAACACATCGTGGATTGCACACCAACCCACTGAGAAGGGCACCAGCATAGTGAAAGGTTTGAATTATTCAGGCAGTCCCTGCCTGCTGTTTGAAATATGCATTGACAGCTAAAATCCTCTGCGTAGGTGAACTGGCCGGGTTTCCTGCTTTACCTGGAACCGGAATAATTGAAGCCATAGGTGAGTCCTGTCAGCCCGGTCTCAGCATGCAGATATCTATAGAGCGGTGTAGCTACGAACTAGAAGTGCTTGGCATTTGCCAACAGAACTAGAAAGCTGCAAAGTTGGTTTAGCCACTTTTTCTTTGGTGCTTCTCTGCACACAACCCCTCTTTTCTTCCTTCCTTCTTTTCACTTTCCTTTCTGTTTTCATTTCCCCTTTTCTCCCTCCCTTTTTACTCCTCCCTTCCTCCTTTGCTCCCTCCCTCCCTCTTTGTCTCTCTTAGTCTCTCTTCATTCATGGGAAGATGAGGTCCAGATGATTCCACAGAGCGGTCATCTCTACCCAGTGCTCCATCAACATTTGAAGTGGCTCTAAATATTCTCACTTCTCATTTAAATTTGTGTCTGTCTCCCAAAATGGAAAAAAGGCAACCAAAATGAATCCGATCCAAAGAGTTAATCAGGAAGGGCCAGGGCACAAGAGGAACCTGGCACCAGTACTGTAGATTTGGCTGACGTGAAAGCCACCGGCATGAGCTATGTGTGCTGTAGGGAGAAGAAAGCCAACAAAAGTCAGCCCAGGAGAAGTCAGGATCACTGAGAAGTGAACCAGTGTCTTTCCTTGAACAGAACTGCTCAGTGGCTGGCAAGACCCAGAGGTGGGAATACAGGCAGACCTTGGAGGTATAGTGGGATCCCTTCCAAACCACCACAGTATACCAAACAGTGAAATAAGAGGGTCTTGCCTTCCATTAATTTTTTTTTAAAAAGTGAAATTTGTTAAATGCAATAAAGGGAAACAATAGAACAAGGTCTGCCTGCCCATGGACCATGAAGGGCTGCTTCCTTAAGAACAGGCTGCAGAAATCCTACGTGGGTAGGGACAGAGCTGCTTATAATAGCAGATAGTTTTTTAAATCAAGTACTTTCAAGCTAAATAATGCACGATTCTAGGAAGAACATAGTGAGGAACCTGGGTGACAGTCTTTTCTGTTTGTGTCGTGTAGCAGATACCTGCAGCTATTGTCTAATTCTTCCTGATTTTGACTTAGGGAACCGTCTGAAGAGAGGTGACCTGCAGGCTTGGCCACAGCCTTCCTGCCTCTGCTCCCTTGGCACTGGTTCAGAGATGGATCAAATACAGTCAGCCCAGATACTTTGTTTGGCCAAGACTGTTTTGGTTCACTGGTGTGTTTAAGTGATTTAGTTGCTAACATCCGAACACAACAGTATATTTTATGTAAAATCATAAATTTCTGATGTCTCTTTAAGAAAATCAGATGACCAGGTAAATCGGCTGATGGTCCCACCTGGTGAGTGTCAGCTGGAGTTGTGCCGTGACTGTCCTCTTCAGATGAGCGTGGGCTTCCCAGTCTGACAAATTTCATACCCAGCCCACATGTGTTAGAGCTTCTGCCCTGGTCTGATATCATTTCACATCAAAGGTCAACTTTGACAGAGACCTTAGACATCACTTGGCCTAAATTTTCTCTTTATGGTTAGAGAAACTGGGGTCCTGAAAAAGGGAAACAGTTCTCTAAAGTCACACAGCAAATGGATAGCATGAATGGGAACAGAACCCAGGATATTTTTATATTAACTTTCAGTAGCAGACAGTACTTCTTACATACGCTGCCAGGAAAGGGCTGGCTAGTTCCCCAAGGATGCCCCAAAGGTAATAGGCTATGACGTAATCCATTATAGGTGCTAATGGTGGGAATTTTAGATCAAATAGGTGGTGGATATTTTCAGACAACGGGACTGAATGTTCCCTCTCAAACTGCTTTTCACAGGTAGATGCCAACTTCTCTTATGACCAGGGTTGAAGGCTGGCTATATAAAACTGTTCTTTTCCTGACTGTTAATATATATATATATATATAATAACACTCCTCAGTCTTTCTGAAGTGAGTGTGATTTGTAAGCGGAAACAATTCTGTCTTTAGGCCTTTGTTCCTTCGATCTCTCATCTATCCTCCATTTACTGAGCATTCCCCGTATGAGCCGTCAGCTGAGCTGCAGGCTGTATGCAGACACACAGGAGTTAGGACCTCGCTGGGGAAGTGCTGACTTACTAACCTTTTCCAGATGAGGAAGAGTTGCTGTGGGTAGGAATCAAGACTTAGCAGCTGTGACCTGCCCTTAAAGACCAGACCTGCTTTGGTTGGTCCTCATATTTTAAAAATTAAGTTAAAAAACAGAGATATTTGCCACATTTAAAAATTGGAACATTTCAAAAAAAAAAGATCAGATTTCCAATTTCTTTTGAACATTGGTGAAGCTGAAACATTGGACCCATACCCCTCATGGTGACAGCGAGGTGTTGCAGAGTGGTGGCTGCTCCTTCAAGAGAGGGCGTGCATTTTCCAGTTTGCCACATACCCCACCAGGCCCTATTACATTATTCCCAGCCCCCATCACAAAGTTACATAGCCTGCTTGTCCTCTCTAGGGCTTTCAGCTGGTATTCCCTGATCTGGCATCTCAAGGAATGCACACTGATCACAGTGAGGAGGTGGAGAAGAATGTGGAGGTGGAGGTTTAGACATAGGACACATGCATGCTTCAGGGAGCTGCACATAGTTCCCTGTGGCAGGCAGAGAATTATGGGGGACAGAGGCCAGGCAGGGATGATGCTGCAGAAGGCAGCAAGGGCCATGTTGCCCGTGGAGGGCCCTGTAGGTCATGCAAAGGACTGTGTACTGCATCCTGTACTCAACAAAGAGACTCTGGATTCTCGCAGGGAGTGTTGTGGTGATGTTTGTGTTTCTGAAAGACTGCTGTGCGACTGTGGAGAGAATAAAGCAGGCAGAAGAGTGAGAGGGGCTGGGAGAGACCACAGGGGCAGCCGTTGTACAAGCCCAGGATAGAAATGAGGGATCCAGTGGCCTTTAATTAATGCCCAGCATAGGCACTTGGCAAGTGGTTGTTAATGATGGGGAGATAAATGATGAAGTCCCAAGGGTCGGGTGCCCCTTTTATCAACCAAGAGCGACCGAGACCTCCCTCCAGGCTTTCCATGGCCAAAGGTAGGGACATGCTCACAGAGAGGTCATAGCTGAGTCCTTTCTTGTCTGTAAAATGCTCTTCTGGCACAGTACATAGGAATTTAGACTTTCTTAGTAGTAATTACATTATAATGCCCCAGGTGCCCCCAGGGTGCACTCAGAGAATTAATGGGCCTACCAGTCTCATTTACTTCTTAGGGTTCCAGGGTTTCCTTCCATAAATGAGCATTCCCAATGCACTAAATGAGACCCTGGAGGACTGGAAGAATGATTGCTTTTCTCAAAGGTGAGCCAGAGGTGACTGTCAGTCCCTGGAGGACGCCTCTGGCCTGTCGATTGGGAAATACTGCCATGACCCAGGCAGAAGGCGGTCCAAATGCAAAGGACATCATTCTAGGCAAACAAGGGAATCGAGCAATTATTTCCACTCAAAAGTTGGTAATGAATAGGCATGTTATTTATTCATTCATTAAGGGTAGGCAAACAAGCGACCAAAGAGGAAGCCGTCTGGCCATTCTTTTAATGACTGTGCCCCATTTCTGGGTGAAATGTGGGCTGTGCCACTGAAAAGCTGAACTCTGGGAATGCATTACCCACTCAGAGAGCCAGGCTTCTGGCCTTAATTAAAGAAAATCAACAACTCCCGCTTGTAGTGGGCAATGATGGAAATCAAACTGAGGAGCTGAAATGCAGACTTGCCAGGCAGGCTGGGCTGAGCTGAGCTGGACCCACAGAATCATGGAGTACCTCAAAAGTTCATCCGAGAGATTGTGCCTTAGGTGTCATGAAACCTGCATGTAAAACCAAAGTGATAAAGGTATTGCAGGGAATTACAGGACACCAGATTCTTTTTTTTTTTTTTTTTTAGGTGAGAGGAGGGGAGATAGACAGATTCCCACATGCACCCTGACCAGGATCCAGTTGGCAACCCCCATATGAGGCCAATGCTTGAATCAACCTAGCTATTCTCAGCTCCTGAGGCCAATGCTCAGACCAACCGAGCTATCCTCAGTGCCTGGGGCCGACGCTAGAACCAATAGAACCACTGTCTCCGAGAGGGGAAGAGAGAGAGAAGGGGGAGAAGGGGAAGAGAAGCAGACAGTCACTTCTTCTGTGTGCCCTGACTAGCACTCAAGCCCAAGATGTTGATATACTGGGTGAATGCTCTGAGCCACCAGCCAGGACCCACCAGATCCTTTTTGATAAAGCTTTGGTCATTCATTTATTCATTCATTTGATTTTTTGTTCTTTCATGAGCTCATACATTCATCCACTCAGTAAGCATTTAGTGAGTACTTACAATGTGCCATGTACTGGACCACGAACATAAAATGCTAAACAAAAAGCTACATAGTCTTAGTTCTACTACTCTTAAATTTTAGTAGAGGAGATGTTTATTAAGTAGATAATCACATAATTACATGACTATACATTGTGATAAAAACTCCAGAGGGAAAAATATAAGGTACCATGCAAACAAGGAGTTCTGAACTAGCCTCAGGGAATCAAGGTAGATATCCCCAAGGCATCGACACTTGGGGCTGGAACCCTAAGGTCAGGAGGTACCTGGATTAGGACGAGGAGAGGGTGATCAATGGGCTGGTATTCGGAAACGGAAGAGAGCACCATGGCTAGAGCAAATGCCCCTGGGTGTGTCTTTGCCTCACTTTTACATACAGAATAATGGTTCTCACTTTAGATGAGTAAATTAGGAAACAGTTGTGGACTGAAAACTGCCATGATAAATAAGGCTTGGTTTGAGTGTGTTGGTTTAGATGTGTGACAAATTAATGGGAACCCTAACTTTACTCATTTAGCCTCTTAGAAGAAGAGCTGAGCCCGCCCTGATGCAGCAGGAACATGACATCTGAACTTCTTGCAGGTGGCTGCTCACACCTTGGCTGAGCCCAGTGTCCTAGAGACCTCTCAGGTATTTGGAAACACCCATGTCCCTCCTCTCCACCAGTCTGTTGACTCCTAGAGCGTGGACTCCAGAGACTGATCATGCAATTAAAACGTCAACCTGCTGTTTGTAAGCTCTGTAACCTTGGGCACTTCACTTCAGCTCATTATGCCTCAGTTTCCTTATCTAAAAATTAGGTGTGATAATAGTGCCTAGCTTAAGAGTAGAGGGCTATTGTGAGGAAGAGCTACAAGGAAGGCATGGAGCAGTGCCTGTCCTATAGTAGGAGCAACATAAATACTTATATTGTTATTACTTAGGGGATTCCCCTCATTTCTATCTCAGGCCAAGGGCCAAAAAAGAAGAAGCTTATTGCTGAACATTGAAGTAAGTGGATGAAGGGATGGATGGATGGATGGATGGATGGATGTATGGATGGATGTGCATGGATGTGCCATGTTGTTGGGCACAGCTGAGAGGTAAATACTCCTGAGATAGGGGTATAAAAGGGGTGTGACCTGAGTGATTGTCCTTGGCCATGTCTAATGCAGAGTCAGTGTGGCTGGAGTCTATAAGACTTGGAGTATCTTGATAGGATTCTGCTGGTGGCATCTAGGCAGCAGCTTGTAACTGTTTCTGTGATAAAAATATGTGTTCCTAGAAACTGGTACTAGTTCTCAATTCTCCATGCCCGCAGCAGGCCCACCCACTGCCCAGGCTTAGCTAACCGTGGTGTGCTGAGTTCTACATCACGTATGAACTGTTCACCACCATCTTATACTCAAGCTATTCTTTCTGCTCTGGGAGCCCTTTTCATCCTTCTCCTCTCTCAATCATAGCCGTCAGCACACCATTTACCTTCCAGGACTCGATTTATGTGTCATGTCCCTACAAGGAATCTCCTGCACTCGCCTTCCATTCCCATCCTCATCAAGTCAGAGGGTTCCTTCCTTATTCCTAACTGAAATGTATATATAACTGTTTGGACATCTGTGATCCTGCATTGTCTTATTAAATTTATGTCTATCTCCCTTCATAGATACTAGAAAAATCCCAACAAGGCAGAGCCCTGTTATGTCTCTTTCATACCCAGGATGGAGCATGATGCTTGCTATGCAGTTGGTACTTAATAATTATTGGTTGAATTAATGAACAAATAAAAAAAACATAAAAATCTCTTTTATTATCCCTTGAGTATGGAAGAAATCAATTAAACCACTCTAAATGATTATTGGGGAATGGGTGCTTGTTCCCTTTTCAAAAGCTCATTCATGGAATGCTATTTGGCAATCACAAGAAATGGTGCTGATACATGCAGCAACGTGGATGGCTCTCAAGAGAAGTATGCTAAGTAGGAAAAAATCCCCAAATGTTATATACTGTATGATTCCATGTACATAACATTCTTGAAATGTTAAAACTATAGGGATGGAGACCAGTTAGTAGTTGCAGGGAAAAGAGTGTGGGGAAGGGAGGAAGTAGCCAGTGGACATACAAGGTAGAAAAGGGTGTCCTTGTGATAGACTCTGCGTGCTGTGTTCTGTGTCCTGACTGCAGTTGTGATCATCAAGCCTACATGAATAGTAAAATTACACAACACAGAGTAATACACACAATCAAGTACATATAAAACTGGTGAAATCTGACAAAGGCTGGTGCATTGTATCAATTTCCTCACTGTGATATTGTACTGTAGTCAGGCAAGATGTTACCATTGGGGAAAATTAAGTGAAGACTATATGGGATCTCTTTGTATTCTTTCTGGCAACTCTATATGAATTTTCAATTATCTTACAATAAAAAGAAATACACAGCCCCCCCACACATATATATACAATGAGATCCCACTACACACCCACTAGAATGGCTAATATTAAAAAAGCAGATAACATTAAGTGGTGACAAGGATAAGGAGCAGCCAGAACTCAGATAAACTATTGCTGAAAGTGTTGATTGGTACAAACACTGAAAAAATGGCAGTTTATACTAAGGCTGAAACTATAGATACCTGTGACTCAATATTTTCATTCCAAGGAATATAATACAACAGAAAAACATACATTTTGGACAATCTGAAATAGTAGATTTTAGGATAGCTCCAAACAGGAAACTGCCAAATATCCATCAATAGTAGAGTGGATAAAATGATTGTAGTATATAAATTCCCATTGTCTCAGCCAGTTTGGGCTGCTCTCACAAAAATACCATAACAGTTAACATTTATTTCTCACAATTCTCGAGGCAAAGAAGTCCAAGATCAAGGTGTCCTGGTAGATTTGGTGTCTGGTGAGGGCCCCTGGTTTGCACATGGCTGTCTTCTCCTTTCGCATACAAGGCCTTCACTTCTGCATGTACAAGAGGTTATCTCCTATCTTTTTCTCTTTTTATAAGGCACTGACCCCATCATGAAGGCCCCACCCTCATTACCTAATTTAGGGATCGGGAACCTTTTTGGCTGAGAGAGCCATGAAAGCCACATATTTTAAAATGTAATTCCGTGAGAGCCATACAATATGTTTCACACTAAATACAAGTAAATGTGTGCATTTTATGTAAGACCAACACTTTTAAAGTACGATAAGTATCTGAATTCTTTTTAATAACGTTGTTATGCTGTGGCTAACCAATGACGAATAAAGTACTTCTTACCATTAATGTGACTTCTGGTGCTGCATGGTTTTGCTGATGGCTTTGTAGTCTGGTTGATATGTGGTGAGGTTAAGCTCCATGCAGGCATTGAGACTTCCACTGTTAAATGTGATAATAGATTGGTCTTAACGTTCTTTAGATGTGAGAAAGACTGCTCACATGTATACGTAGAGCCAAACATTGTCAGTACAGCAATACTCACATGCTGCAGTGTGCGGTATGTGACGGGAAACACGTTCCAACTTTTGACAATCAGCTGGTCCAAGGGTTGAAGCTTTTTCATTTCTCCCCACTTGTGTTTGCTCGCCAACTCTGCTTGCTGTTGTACAAGTCTTTCCAAATCTTCATTCAGTGACTTGAACTTATTCACCCACATGTCTGAGGCCTTCAGGTCAGCAGCTTGTAGCTCAAAATCTCTGACGGAGACACCGAGGATGTAACTCAGGTCGGCGCTGTCCACTGCACACTCATGTGGATGGGTGATGAACTTAAAAAGACGAGTGCTCTCATGAAATTCTCCTACATGAATAGCACGCTTTGAATGACTGCAGGAAATTAGATGTGAAGGCCGCTAGCTGCTGGAGATCAAGATGTTGAGCAGGGTGACTTGCTGTGCATGCATCTTTAAACTCTCCCAGTTTTTCAAAGTGTAGTAAATGACCTGTTTCAGTGTCAGCGATGAAGAGTTTCAGCTTATTTTCAAATGCAAACACTGCTTGTTGAAGGGATAAGACTGTATTTCCAACACCTTGCATTTTCACACTGATCTGGTTCAGATATTCAGTCATGTCCACGAGATAGAACTTCAGGAGCCACTCAGCGTTAGCCAACTCAGGATGCTCGATGTTTTTCATTTCAAGAAAAGTCCGGATTTCGCTCAGACAAGCCGCGAAATGGCTGAGCACCTTCCCTCTTGACAACCAGCGCACATTGCTATGCAGAAGCAGACCAGGATAATTATTCCCAACTTCATCCAGCAGTATTTTAAATTGGCGATCATTTAAAGCTCAGGCAACAATAAAGTTGACCACCCGAATGACCAGCAACATCACCTCACCAAGCTGCTCACCACACATCTGAGCACAAAGCGCCTCCTGATGTAGGATGCAGTGAAAACTTAGGATGGCTCTCTTTTCATGTTCACGAAAAAGCACTACGAATCTTCTGTTTTTCTCCACCATGCATGGAGTACCATCAGTATACTCCGAAATAAGTTTATCCATCAGTAGATTTTTTTTCTTTAGTGAATTCAATGAAAGACTGGAATAAATCCTCCCCTCTTGTTGTTTCTTTCACAGGCAAAACAGCAAGACTTTCCTCACGTAGTGTGTCACCAACAGCATACCTTGCAATCACGCTGAACTGAGATAAATGGCTTATGTCTGTTGATTCATCCAAAGCGAGAGAAAAGAATGGTGCTGCATTTATGTCCTTCACTTGTGTTGCCTCAATTTGATTTGCGTTCATGATGGTACGATTGTGAACAGTTCTTGCCAACAGAGGCATGTCTTTTATTCATTTGATTATCTTGTCTTTATCCAAAAAGTTGTCAAAAAGTTCATTGGCAACATCAAGCATGAATGTTTTGGCATACTCCCCATCTGTGAATGGCTTTCTGTTTCTCACAATTGCTAAAGCACCAGCAAAGCTAGCAGAATTCTAGTCACCTTGTTGGGTCCAAACATGGAGTTGCTGCTGACTAGCTTGCACTCTGCACAGTAGCTCTTGACATGCTTTCTTCCTGCTGTCCCTTGCTGGGTATTTCGATGCAAATGTAGTATGGCATATGTTGAAGTGCCGCTTTATATTTGACCATTTTATCGATGCAATTTTATCATTGCATATTAGACACACTTCAGAACCTGCTCTCTCCACAAAGGCGAATTCCTCTGTTCATTCCTGCTGGAAAGTACAGTACTCCTCATCTTTTTTTCTTTTAGCCATCTTCTTCGTCAAAAGGGTTTCTGCAATTAGCTAGCTGACTATTTGATTAAAAGGAGGGAAGTTTACTTCCTGACCTCACAACGACCCATGTACGTTAGGCATTTTCCAATAAAAATTTGGTGTTGTCCTGGAGGATAGCTGTGATTGGCTCCAGCCACCCACAACCATGAACATGAGCAAGTGGTAGGAAATGAATGGATTGTAATACATGAGAATGTTTTATATTTTTAACGTTATTATTTTTTTATTAAAGATTTGTCTGTGAGCCTGATGCAGCCATCAAAAGAGCCACATCTGGCTCATGAGCCATAGGTTCCCGACCCCTGAGCTAATCAAACCCCAATTATTTCCCAAAAGCCCCAACTCCAAATACCATGTTAGGGTTCCAACATATGAAGTGGGGGCGGGGACCACAAACATTCAGTCGTAGCACCCATGACAGGATACTATATGGCAATTAGAATAATCAGGTTACAACTACATATATCAATATGAATGAACTTTAGAACATTAACGTTGAATGAAAGACCATAGTCACAAAAGAAGACACGTGGTATGATCCCATTTATATAAAGTTCAAAATCAGTAATATTAATGTGAACTTTCAGATTACAGGAGGCTGGTTACATTTGCAGACAGGAATTACAATCCAAGAGAGACCTGAGGAAGACTTCTGGGTCACTGTATTTTTCTGTTTCTTGATCTGGGTCCTGGTTATGTGGGTGAATTCAAGTCTGTAAAAATTCATCTAATTGTACATTTAGGATGTGTGCCCTTTTAAGCATGTATGTTATACTTGAATACAATTTTCTGAAAGGAAAATAAAGTGCATTTATTTGTTTTGGAGTCAACACTTATCAGTTCTTTCCTCCTTGGTTCTAGACACCCTACGGAGCTCTAGGGAGACTCATTCAGATGAAGGAGCCCCTGCCTCAGGGACTCGCCATCTATGGAGAAACCATTATCTTTTTCTTTCTGTTTCTCTTGCGAAGAGTTCTAAGTAGCAGATAAGATCAGGGGAAACTTTTCTGTTGGTGGTGGTTGTTTTAATTAGTAATCGAACTAAAAGAACTTACATAAGAGAGACTTCGCCTTGTTTCTACTGCAGAGTCCTTTTTTATAAAATACATATTGAACTTGAAATCTGGAGCTCCAGCATCCCTCAGATAATTCCTTTTAAGTCGTTCTCAGACTAATTTTCAATCAAAAGAAGAGAAAATCGTCAAATGCAATAGCTGTAAAAGAATTTTTAAAAATCCCCTTCTTAGGGAATCTACAACTGCCTTCAGGAATTCAAAAAAAAAAAAAAGTTCAAGTGAAAGAATTGTGGCTTTGCTTCCTGTGAAAATATCTCAGCTGAGAGGAAATCCAACCCTGAGGCCTGGGTGAATGGACCCCCGGACAGATTATGTCCCGCCATTTAAATGAAGGACATTTCATGGTTTTAAGCTGTGATTTGGTGACAACAGTGTTTCTTGTCATCCTATCCATAATAATCCTGTAATTTGCAGAACACAGGAGGCATTAAAGCATGGATAATATCACCTTCCCATGCCAAAGATGGAAAAGAGAATTAATGAGATCGATAAATCTACTGTCGCAGGAAAAATAGGAACACAGATGGGAAGTGATACCAGAGTTGACAAGCCTGGGAGGAGCTGGGGATCTGCTCACAGCCCTGTCGTAAAGCCAGGACTGGTCCGTGGGACACGTGAACCGGCCTCACTCCTACACCACCAGCAGAGCCCCACCTTGGCAATACTTAGAGCTCCAACCAGGATGAGAAATCAATCTATAGGTCAGTGGGTATTGATGGGACACTACCATATGCTTGGCCCCAGGCAGGCATCCCTGTGATGTGAAGGATTATGAAATATCGCCCATTTATCAAAGAGCTTATGTTCTACTATGAAGGAGTCAGAGGTTTTTCCCTTTCTCATATCATCACTTAAGTAAACCCATTGTATGATCAACATTTACAACAAACATTGTGTTACTGTTTACCCCAGCTTCTCAAATAACTGAACTGCTAGGGTAGGGAGATGGCAGGCTCCATCCAGAAAATAAACACATACCCTAATGCATGTCTTAGGTCCTGAAGGCAACCCCTAGAAAGACAGGTATAATTACAGCCTATGTGCAAATGGAAAAACTGAGGCTCCGGGAATAATTCAGACTTTGCCTAAAGTTCCACAGCAGCTGGTCAAGCCCAGTCACATTGTAATCAGTCCCAAGTCCCCGCTTTCTCGCCCATTTTCTCACCCCTGCAGGACGGCTGGCACCAAAGACAGGCACGTGGTACCTAGATGTACAGTTAAAATGGTCTTGTCATGCATTTATGTTCATATTTATGGGAAAAAATACACATAACAAGAATAGCAGAGCCCTGGGTTCAGATATTTTTGTTTCAGATGAGGCTAAAGTATTTAAATTTAAAAAATGATGCATTTTTTAGATCCATATTAAGGAAATCGCCACGCAGGTGATAAGTGTTTATAACAAAAAAGCACGAACAATTGAAGTTGGGTGAGTTTTCATTACAGAGAGCGACTGTCCCTATTACAGGACATTTGAGAATGTTCTATGGGGTCCTAGACAGGGACAGAGGGATTTGGAGGTTACTAGGACTCATGATTCTTGCCCAGGCAAAGGCAGATTCTAGAGAGCAGAAGTGAGACAGCGTGGTGGGCGTGCTGGGAATTAGAGTGGGAACACACAGAGCAGGGCTGACACCACCTCCAGGGCTCACACCTCGCTCCAGGGCTCTGGAGCAGTATCAAGAATGTCAATATCAATCAGTATAAAAACAAAATAAAACCAAAGCTCAAGCTTTTCACTACCAAGCTGAGGCCACAAGGAAATACAAATAATGTTCGTTCGAGAACTCGAAGCAAAGGACATTAGAGTGTCATTGGGTCAGGAATGTCATCACCTGGGACAGCCCGGTGACTTGCTCCTCACCTTGATGGGCCTGGCAGTTGATTTGAATGGCAAAGATGGGGGAGATGGGACCAGTGGCAGCTGGCTAGTGAGGGTAGTGTAAGGGATGGGGTGGGGGCTAGATGGTCCTAAGTCCCTGCCCCTTAGGAAGGAGCACACTGAATATGCATGGGAAGGAAGGAGGGAGGCAGAAAGGAGAGCAAAGGGAGTAGGGAAGGAGAGTCAGAAGAAAAGACAGTAGGAAGGAATAAAGGAAAGTTCTGGTAGTAGAAAAGGAAGGACAGGGGGTGTATGGAGGGAAAGGAAGGAAGAGAGGGATGGAGAGAGGGAAGAAAGGGAGGGAGGGAGGGAAGGAAGGAAAGAAGGGAAAGAGGGAGGGAGGGAGGGAAGGAAGGAAGGAAGGGAAAGAGGGAGGGAGGGAGGGAAGGAAGGAAGGAAGGGAAAGAGGGAGGGAGGGAGGGAGGGAGGGAGGGAGGGAGGGAGGGAGGGAGGAAGAAAGGAAGGAAGGAAGGAAGGAAGGAGGGAAGGAAGGAAGGAAGGAAGGAAGGAAGGAAGGAAGGAAGGAAGGAAGGAAGAGAAAAAAGGGAGGGAGGGAGAGAAGGAAGGAGGGAGGGAGGAAAGGAGAGAGAAATGAGTGAGATAGAGAACTAAGCCTGGGGTAGACTCGCTCTGCATAGTCAGTATTCACGCTCAGTGTTTTTCCTCCTCTCTCTTATCCCCATCACCACCTCTGAGATTTTCTTCTGGTTGGCACTTCCATCTTCTCTGCCCACTAATTTTCTTTTCGATATTTCAATTTATTGCATTTGGTTGGAACCTCTTCCCCTTTAAAACGTTGTAATTAATGGACCAGTCTAATTTCCTCTGAGACAGCATTCTTAATTGCCGAAATTCTCGCTACCCCTTTCAGGCATACCTGTTGGCTCTGGCTCTCTTTCATTTGCATCCTCAAACTCTTCAATTATAAATACGCTGTCAACACAGGGAGACAGCTCTCCCTTCACCACGGCGCTTCACGGTGTGCGCCAGCTTCAGGGGCTCTGTCTACCTTTTAACGTCTCATTTATAATTGAAAATCTTCCCAGTCGCGATGCACATTGGAATTTTTATGAACTTCTGCAAAGAGATTGGGTTGCTTAAAAAAATTTTTTTTTTAAGAAAGTCAGGACTTTTTATAACTATTTTTGTTGGTGGTGTATTTTAATTTGCTTTTGTTTTCCTTTTTTTTTTTATTTTTAAACCAATTTCTATAACATGTGGCCTAGGGGTCCCACAGCATTTGGGTGCCTAGGGGATACCAAGAAAGCAGTGAATTTCCCTGCCTGCCCCAGAAACTGGCTCCTGGTGTAACACTGTTAACTAACACACACACCCCCCTCCCACACCCCGCTGTGACTGGTTTGTCCTCTCTCACTGTAATGTAGACATTTTGAGACTATTATAAAAATGGTGCTTTTGGCCTGACCTGTGGTGGTGCAGTGGATAAAGCGTCGACCTGGGAACACTGAGGTCGCCAGTTCAAAACCCTGCACTGGTCTGGTCAAGGCACATATGGGAGTTGATGCTTCCAGCTCCTCCTCCCTTTCTTTCTCTCTCTCTCTCTCTCTCTCTCTGTCTCCTCTCTAAAATGAATAAATAAAATAAAAATGGTGCTTTTGTACTTTTGCTTCTAGTTTTTGGTTGTGCCTGCTTTGCCAATTATGTCTGTTCCATTCCAAAGTATCCTTCAACTTCCATTTGCATTATAATTATATTATGTGAATATAATATCATGGGGTTATATTATCTTTTATCATATTGCATCATATTATATTGTCATTATTACTATATTTCCTTATGTATAAGACGCACCTTTTTTCGACAAATTCAGGGTTTAAAAACTGAGCGCATCTTATACAGTGATTGTAGGTTTTTTACTTGCATTTCCTGCTTTTTCACCCTTGTTTTAGCACCCATTGTTGAAGACAGTGATTTGCCTTCAGACACAGATGAGGACAAGCTAATGGATGGGAGTTTTGACAGTGATGAGGAATTATATGAATTTTATGATGAATAAAACTTGAATTCAATAACTTAATGTAATTTTTTTTCTTCAAATTTCAGGCCCCAAAATTAAGGTGCATCTTATATATAGGAGCGTCTTATACATGGGGGAATATAGTACATTATCTTTTCCTGTCTATCACACACCATGACACCCTCCTCCCCTTTAAGGGACATACAAAATAGTTGGGGGAAGCAAGACAAAAATATAAAAGACTAAAAAGCAAAGAGATGATCATTAAGGTTTCTAAATAAGTTTTCTGATGCTTCTTCCCCTCCTTTGGTCTTCCCTAGAACTCATAAGCAACAAGGAAAGGAGGGGGTTTGATCACAGTGAGAGTCAACTCAACAGTCTGGACCATCAGCTGTGATCCTCGGCAATTTATTTCACCTCTCTGAGCCTCATTTGCCTTGCTTTTAAAGTAGGGCTGGCATTAGCTCAGCAGTTCCTTCAAGTCAAGTTCACTTACTAAAGTGGAGATAACAGGACCTACCCCACACGGCTGGCAGGGATGACTGAATGAGTTAGAACCTGTAACGTTTTCAGAACAATACACGGTGCATGTGCACCCTTTCTGTGACTGCTGCCCTCAACCCTGTCCTGCTTGTTCCCCTTCTAATCTCAAATGTCAAGTACAACAGTGAAGAAGCGGTGAGA
Source organism: Rhynchonycteris naso (assembly GCA_037038555.1). Taxonomy (NCBI): domain Eukaryota; kingdom Metazoa; phylum Chordata; class Mammalia; order Chiroptera; family Emballonuridae; genus Rhynchonycteris; species Rhynchonycteris naso. Next base: position 185,884,480 of record CM073000.1, on the reverse strand, counting down.
GCATTCACTCTTTTGTATTCCAGCCTAAAACCTGACCTTCAAAGACACAGGCATACATATGGCTTAGGGAGTCAGCAAGCACTGATGTTCCTCACAGCCTAGTGATGGGGTTAGTGGGGAGAATCCTGCAAACCCAGATGTTCTCCAACACCCACACCTCAGCTGACACACTTGTACAAAACCTGGCACCTCTTCTCTCTGCTTCCTCTTCTGATTCTGCTCAGATCTGTCACTCACCTCCAGCAGGGCCAAGTGCTCTGCCCCCTCCCAACCTCCCCTGGGGTTCCACAGAGCTGCTTACACTCAGCCCTGCCTCCTTGGACTGCTGCCCTGTCATGATAATGCCAGGTGGCATTTGGTGGCTGTGGACAGACACCTTGGTGCCTGTGAAGTCACTTTGATTATAACCTAGGTAGATGGTTTTCCTTCAATTTTGGCCCAAGCTATTCTGATTCTGTGCTCAAATCTACCAGGAAAATCAAGAATGCACTTTCTATTATATCTTTTAAGGAATCACCTGTTACTGTGAAATGGATAGTTATCATTTCCTTCCTGCTGCTGTAATTTTTAAAAACCTTTTTATTTTGAAATAATTTTTGACTCACAAGAAGTTGCAGAAGTAGTAAGGAGAGTTCCTGGGCACCTCCCCCCAGCTTCCCTGCGTGGTAATGTCTTATATGACAGTAATGCCCCATCAGACCAGGAAAGTGAGGCCCATACAATATTATTAACTAAACTGCAGACCTATTTGGATTTTGTCCATTTTTACATGTACGTGGTGTGTGTGTGTGTGTGTGTGTGTGTGTGTGTGTGTGTGTGTGTGTGTGTGTAGATCCATGAAATGTCATCAGATGAATAGATTCATGTTACCACCACAACCACACTCAGGGCACAGAACGATTCTGTGATCACAGACAAATCCCTGACGCTGCCCCTTACATCATACCTGCCTCCAACCCCAAACTCCTGCAACCACAGATTTGTTCTGCAACAGTATAATTTTGAGAATGTTACAAAATAGTGCTTATTTTAAACATTAACATTCTAATTATATTGCAATGTTGCAAAAGTTCAGCAACATTTAAGGACTGTAAAGTTTTGTTAAATGATTCTATATTTTTGTTAAAATATACAAAAAAATTGTTTTAAATACTATGACATAAAAGACTATTTGAAATTTTGATTCTATGTCTATTTCCAAAATATCTAGAAACCTGCTTTTATATGTATTTTTCCCCCATCACTTACCATGCACAATACCCTTCCCCATTTAGGAATGTATAAAATAGCTGAGGGAAACAGAAAAAAATACTAAAAAGCAAAGAGACAACTATTAATAATAACAATAACTTATGTTTATTGAGCCCTCACTATGTGCCAGGCACTGTTGTATGTACTTAATCTCATTTAAGTCTTACAATTCCCTCTATGATGTAGGTAATATTATCTTACCAGTGCTATTATTATTTTATGGGTGTAGAAATTGGGGAACACGGGGACTCAATAAATTACCCAAAGTCAGTGCTAAAGTGTGTGTGTGTGTGTGTGTGTGTGTGTGTGTGTGTGTGTGTGTGTGTGTGTGTGGTGATCAGTATAACCTTGTCCTTTTATGCTTAGTTGCTAACCAAAGTCAATTCATTTGTCCAGTTCATCTCTGTTGCTCATTGTATGCGCCAAGGTACTCCAGAGAAACAGAACAAACAATATGCTGGAATATCTTTAAGGAAATTTATCATAAGGAATTAGCTCATGTAAGGATGGAGGCTGAGAAGTCCCAAGGTCTGCAGTTGGCAAGCTAGAGACAGCACACACGCATACGCACACACACGCGCACACACACGCACACACACACACACACACACACACACACACACACACTGGGACACAGACAAAGAGACACAAGCTTCTACTATGTGACAGCTATTGATATCCAGGAGTTTATTTGTTGTAGCAGCTAATGTTACCTTAATTAATACCTGGAACCAGGTCTGATTCAGTTGAGTGCAGTTCACACCAACAGCTAATTATTGAGCGTCTGTGTGCCAGACCCTGGGCTGGGCAGTGGATTCCAGCTCATACAGTGCAGCTTCGCTTCCTGCCAGCCCAGGGCTTTGCTGCCCTGCTTGGCCTCTCACAGTGTTCTGTCTCTTTGTCAATCATAACACTTACCATGCTTTATTTATCACTGTCTGTGCTGCAAAGGTGTGAGTTGCTTGAGAGGAGGTAACACGTTTTTACTGTATTTCTAGCACCATGGTGCCTAAGACACCATAAAGGTTGGTAAATGTTTCATGAACAAAGGCACCAGCTGCTGTTCTCACGTTCCCCCCGGGGCCCTGGTCAGTGGGAAGACCATAGCTCCGGGTCATTTTTTGCACTTTGTGGTTTACTGACTCTTTGGCACAACAGAGTCCTCTCCACACACAAGGCAGATTCCTTGCATCTGAAGGGAAATTTTATGCCTCGTTCCATGGCTTTCCCCCCCTAATGAGAAAATAAAATATTTGACAATTTTCTCCATTGTCCTCCTACTTTGTTTTGAATTGGGCTGCATTTCGTAGTGTTCCTCCCACTCAGAAATGATGAATATACCCTTTAAACCAACACAGTGTTATTTGCAAATGAACTTAAAGAGGAACAAAATTGCACAGGGCTGAAGTGGGCTCCAGCAGCAGCTTAGAAAAACACATTTTTCAAGGTACCCAGAAAAAGGAATTTTATCCATTTTCATTTTCAGGTAGGTCTATAAAATTAATAAGTATTCTGACTGAAAAGCATAATTAAACCAACAGTGAATGTAAATGAGGAAGGGAAATATCGTGCTATGACTGGAATATCGTTTTGCAACCGAATGGCCCATACCAAGAAAACAAATTATTAATGCAGTCTTATTTCTTGAGAATATTCAGAGAAACAAGAAAGCTCTTGCTGTTCTGCATAATCATCTTCTTGGGAATGGATGAGCAAAGAACAGCAAGCCCAGCTGGAACTAGGGGGAGTTTCCACAGCATGGAAGCCAAGAGGTGGCTGCCATTTTTTACACCCATGGGGAGACTGAATTAAAACTAAAGCCCGCCTCCCACCCATGGCAGACACTGTGAGCAGCTGGTCCGACTGCTAACAGGATCTTATTTTGTTGGGAAGGGGACAGTCTGCAGGCTCCAGGGCACACATCAGGACTGGTCTGAGCCCTGAGGGCATCTCTGTTTTCCTTTGCTAAATAATCACTTTTCCGGCTCACCTAGCAGCTAAGAGTGGGCACTGGGCACCATCCTGGCCAATGACATATCAGCAGCTCTCTACTAGGGACCTTTAGAAAACATTTCCTCCCTATTAACAGGAGGAAGAAACAAAATGATGCTGTTCTGATGCTCTGGCTTCACCCCCTGACATACCTTCTCCTTCCTGTCTTTGAATATAGCCATGGTGCCTGAGTGATGGTGGCCATCTTACAACCACAAGACAGCAAACACCAGTATAAAGCCAATATACAGTGTGTTTGCTAAAGTCATGGTGCACTTTTAACCGGTCAAAAGTCAGAAGTGCACCATGACTTTATGGACACACTGTATTAAAGGCTGCAATGCCTACTGGAATGGGTCAGGATCTTTAATAGCATAATTGAGTTTCTGAATCAACCCTGCGGTGTCTACCTCCAGTCTTCTCGTTAGTGAGATGAGAGATGTCTGTATTATTTAGGCTACTATTGGTTAGAATTCTATTGCTTTTTATTTTAAAGATTTTATCTATTCATTTTAGAGAGAAGGGGGAGGAGCAGGAAGCATCAACTCCCATATGTGCTTTGACCAGGCAAGCCAATGGTTTTGAATCAGCAACCTCAGTGTTCCAGATCGACACTTTATCCACGGCACCACCACAGGTCAGGCTAGAATTCTATTACTTACAGGCCAGCATAACTCTAACTTATAGCCTTCCCAAATTCAGTCGCTCTGTAATGTCTCTGAAAGCCATCTCCCTAGCCAGCCGACCTGCTGCCCAGTTCAGACTGGCTCATCTTCCATTTGGATTCTTGCTACAGCCTTTCAACCAGTCTCCTTGCCTCTGGCCTCACACAGACCATACCCTGCAGAGCAGCCTGGGTGATATAATTTTTCTCCCCAATTTGTGCCTCCGAAAATGCCTGCTCATCCTTTAGGATCCTTTAGGGTCAAGATCAATCACCACCTCTTTCAAAAAGCCATCCCAGTTTTCCCAGCAAACTCATTGTTCCCTGTCCTTTCTTATATACAGTAACATTCCCATATGTATTTCAGAGTTCTTCCTTCTCTCCCTCCCTCCTTCCTTCCTTCCTTCCTTCCTTCCTTCCTTCCTTCCTTCCTTCCTTCCTTCCTTCCTTCCTCAAACATTCTATGTACCAGAAAGTATATCAGTTCTCATCTCTTCCGGTTGCGGTTGCATATACAGTGTGTCCGTAAAGTCATGGTGCACTTTTGGCCAGTCACACGGTCAAAAGTGCACCATGACTTTAAGGACACGCCATATTTCAGTAGAGATCTTTTTCTTCAACTGCCTTGTTGTCAGAGACGACAGCTTATTCTTGTTGTACCCCTAACAACTAGTATGAGATCTAGTGCCTCCTAAGAACTCCACAATATTCATGGAATAAATTCAGCCTTCTAGGCATGAGAGATAAAGAAGTAAACAGGACAGAATGGTCTCTACCCTCATGGGTTACAAATTTCACCTGGACAGGCTCATTAAACAAATCATCACAGACACATAGACGTTTGGAAACTGTGGGAAGTGCTACAAAAGGAGAAGTCACTCATGTAGGCTGAAACTCTCAAGGGCACAAAATGAGAAAAGTTGAGTTTCCCAAAGAGTTGAAAAAGGGTCACTGTGGCCCCAGCGTGGTGAGGACAGAGAGGAGAGGCGGAGAAATGCACGTGGGGTAAGCGGGAGTCCCGGGGGCTTAAAATACCACGGGAAAGGTTTTTGTTTTTGTTTTCCTTTTCTTTTATTAATTTTAATGAGGTGACATTAATAAATCAGAGTACATATGTTCAAAGAAAACATCTCCAGGTTATCTTATCATTCAATTATGTTGCATACCCATCACCCAGAGTCAAATTGTCCTCTGTCACCTTCTATCTGGTTTTTTCTGTGCCCCTCCCCTCCTCCCAATCCCACCCTCTCCTCCCTCCCCCCACCCCATAACCACCACTCTCTTGTCCATGTCTCATAGTATCTCTTTTATGTCCCACCTATGTATGAAATCATGCTGTTCTCAGCTTTTTTCTGATTTACTTATTTCACTCCGTATAATGTTATCAAGGTCCATCCATTTTGTTGTAAATGATCCAATGTCATAATTTCTTATGGCTGAGTAGTATTCCATAGTATATATGTACCAAAGCTTTTTAATACACTCGTCCTCTGACAGACACTTGGGCTGTTTCCAGTCAGAATGGCGCTCATCAGCAAAACAACACAGAATAAGTGCTGGTGAGGATGTGGAGAAAAGGGAACCCTCCTGCACTGCTGGTGGGAATGCAGACTGGTGCAGCCACTGTGAAAAACAGTATGGAGATTCCTCAAAAAATTAAAAATCGAACTGCCTTTTGACCCAGCTATCCCATTTATAGGAATATACCCTAAGAACACCATAGCACTGTTTAAAAAGAAGAAATGCGCCCCCATGTTCATGGCAGCATTGTTCACGATAGCGAAGATCTGGTTTTTGTTTTTTTAATATAAAAAAATTTATTTTCTCTTTTTAAAATTGTCCAATTGTGCCACACATTTTCTGTGTTTAGTCAAATAACCTTAATATACAGAAAACATTGATTATCAATTTATCAAATCAATAATGCCTTTCCAGCATTTATTAATAATGTACATGCAGCATATCTTATTGCTAGAATACATTAGTAAGTGTTTATTTCCCAGATGAGTTGAAGCATACAAGATTTTGGCCAATCATTCAATTTCAATTTTAAAATAATGATCAGTGGTAATACTGGGTTGAAATTCTTTTTTTAGACATTGTACAGTGTGTTCATAAAGTCATGGTGCACTTTTGACTGTGTGACCAGTCTAAAGTGCACCATGACTTTACAGACACACTGTATTTTATTGCAGTAAGAACACTTAATGTGAGATCTACCCTGTTAACAAAATTTGAAGTGTACAATGCATAGTGTTGACTGTAGGTACAGTTGTATAGCAGCAAATCTCTAGAGCTTATTCAGGTTGCTTAATAAAAACTTTGAACCTGTTGATTAATAACTCCCCATTTTCCCATCCCCAGCCCTGGCCACCAAATTCCATTTCTCAATTCTATGGATCAGCCTCCTTCCCATTCCTCATGTAAGTGGCGTCCTGCAGTACGTGTCCTTCTGTGACTGACTTTCCTCCCTCAGCATCACGCCCTCAAGGTTCATTCATGTTATTATATGTTGCAGAGCATCCTCCTTTTTTAAGGTTAAATTATATTCCATTGTATGTCTATACCACCCTTTCTTTATCCATTCACCTGTTGATGAACATCTTTCCACGGGTGAATGATTTTATTTATTTATTTATTTTACAGGGACAGAGAGAGAGACAGAGAGAGGGATAGGTAGGGACAGACAGACAGGAACGGAGAGAGGTGAGAAGCATCAATCATTAGTTTTTTGTTGCCGTTGCGACACCTTAGTTGTTCATTGATTGCTTTCTCACATGTGCTTTGACCGTGGGCCTTCAGTAGACCGAGCAACCCCTTGCTGGAGCCAGTGACCTTGGGTCCAAGCTGGTGAGCTTTTGCTCAAGCCAGATGGGCCCATGCTTAAGCTGGCAAGCTCGGGGTCTCAAACCTGGGTCTTCTGCATCCCAGTCCGACGCTCTATTCACTGCGCCGCCGCCTGGTCAGGTTCCACGGGTGAAGGATTTTTTATGTTTATCCCAAGTGCGGTGGGAAGTGACTGAAGAGTTTTAAGAAGATGGAGGTAACAATGACCTAACACATACACACACACACACACACACACACACAATTCTTTTGTGTGTGACAGAGACAGAGAGAGGAACATATAGGGACAGACAGGAAGGGAGAGAGATGAGAAACATCAATTCTTCGTTGCAGTACTTTAGTTGTTCATTGATTGCTTTCTCATATGTTCCTTGACCGTGGGGCTACAGCAGACTGAGTGACCCCTTGCTCAAGCCAGCAACCTTGGGGTTTTGAACCTGGGTCCTCTGTGCCCCAGTTCGATGCTCAATCCACTTCACCACTGCCTGATCAAGCTACACATATACATATTGAAATTCAATTTAATGGGGTGACACTGATCAACAAGAGTACATAGGTTTCTGGTGAACATCTCCATAGCCTTTGAACTGTTGATTGCATTGTCTGCCCATCACCCAAAGTCAAATCATTTTTTGTCACTGTATATTTGTCCCTCTCTAGACCCCTCCCCTGGTAACCACTTCACTTTTATCTATGTCCATGAGTCTCAGTTTTATATCCCACCTATGTGTGAAATCATATAGTTTTTAGCTTTTACTGATTTACTTATTTCACTCAGTACAATGTTACCAAGATCCATCCAGGTTGTCATAAATGGCAACGTGTCATCATTTCCTATGATTGAGGAGTATTCCATTGTATATATGCACCACGCCTTCTTTATCCACTTCTCTATCGAGGGACACTCTGATTGTTCCCATGTCTTGGCCACTGTGAGTAATGCTGCGATGAACAGGGAGCTGCATGTGTATTTTAACATGGTCACTATGTGGGCTCAGACGAGAAGACATTGGAAGGAAACAAGAGCAGAGGCCAGGGTCAAGTTACTCTATTTCAGGGACAGATAGCATCTTGGGCTGGGGCGATGGCAAAGGGGCCCAGAGGAGCGGGCAGATTGGAGAGGGTTGGAAAAAGTTGACAGGATTTGGTGGGAGGGCCGATGTGGGGCTTGGGGAGTGAGTGAGACGCAGTTTCAGACATTGGGGGCTGTCTCTACCTCCACTCTCAGGCCTGGCTGCCTTGTGACTTCCCTTGGGGCACAGGGCCAGGGTCATCCTTCTCTGAGCAGCTGCCAGACTCCTTGTCCCAAGCAAACCTGCTCAGTTGGAACAAGGTCAAAGAGAAGTCTTTTCCTTCTAGAAAAATCAATGAAACTCATACACCAGAAGAAAAAAATATTAACACTGCCTCCCTTTCTTCCACACATCTGTCCTGACAGGAAAGTGCATGAGGTACTTCCCAATAATTAAATCATATGGTTGAGAGGAAATGCAGGATCATTGAATTCTCTAGACTCTTGTTTCCCTGGGAGGTGCTTTTCGGTTTCTCCTCCGGCCCCTGACAGGGGTGAGGTCTGTGCAACCGCCACAGCCTCCTATGCGAGCCCTGCACCTTTGTTAGCATGCGTCCTTGACTTGGACTCAGTAAGAACTTCCTTTTATGAAGTCTCAGAGCCCCTACACCTTATTGCACTTATCAGCCTGCACTTGAATAATTAATCATATAGGCGGTTGTTTAGCGTCCCGTGAGGATGGGAGATGCTCCTGATTTTGTTCAGCCTGCTTTCTGATTTCAGACTTTGTTAACAACACAAACTTAACTTACCCCTGTGGGGTCCCCCCAGACATCTAGTCAGCCCCTGGATTACCCCATGTGCTCATGAAGGGGTATCCCAAACCCCCGCCAGCACCCCTGGGCCACTGACTCAACGGAAATTTTCCTGTCTCAAAACTCAGCTGTCGTGCTTACAAGCTGCGTGGATATGGTTGTTAGCTGATCTCTCCACTGCTCTGTTTCTTCTTTCCTAGAATGAGGACAAGCCCACCCTACCACAACATACTGGTTAAGACCCTGGAGTCAGAGTGACTCAGGTTCAAATCCCTGCTATGCCACTTCTTTGCTATGTGACCTTGGGCTGGTCACCTAACCTCTCTGAGTCTGTTCCCAGTGCTCTAAATTGTGAATCATAAGATTATCTATCTCGTAGAGTTGTTGTGAAAATTAGATAAGATAAATGCATTTTTTAAAATAGCCCCAAACTTGGCATTTATTAGCTAACCAGTAGCTGCTAATGGTTACCATGATTACAACTGGTTTACAACTGGCGCACTTCAGTGCATTAAATGAATGCTTGAAGAACAGCATCATTAACAATGGGGACAACCATGACTAACACCTACTGAGGGCTATTCTGTGCCAGACATGGTCTCTCCTTTACTTCTGTTACTGCAGCAACCTTGGAGGTACTGCTGGTAACATCCCATTCTAATATAAGGAAATTGGACTTAATAAATATTAGATAGTAATACTAGCAACAAACATTTAGTCAGCATCTACTATCAGCCAGGTACTCTGCTCATCCCTAAGAATACAAACATTCTTTCCTTCTAGAAATTCACAGACCAGCAGAAGAGGTAGATAAACACGTTGCTATCTTAAAGTGCTATGTTCACAGTGTGAGGAAAATTGTATGCAAGTATTGAGTTAATAACCAATTATTTCTGAGGCAGTAAGAGAGAAGATTAAAGCTAATGTATAGGAAGGAACTACATTAACTTAAATGCACAAGAATTGGGAAGTGGTATTATTAACAATTAGAAAAGCTTGGTTGATTTGAACATCAGCCCCGCACAGGGGTTGCTGGGTGGATCCTGGTCAGGGTGCATGTAGGAGTCTGCCTCTCTATTTCCCCTCCTCTCACTTAAAAAAAAAAGAAAAGAAAGAAACAGTTTCTTATCTACCTGTCCAGGTGAGAAAAAAACATGCCTAAGGTGGGAAGGGAATAGGGCCAGTTTAGGTCCACTTTAGTGCCACTGTCACCTCCTTCATGGTTCAGTGGAGGACTTTCAGATGGCCTTTGCTTTATGCATTAATGTGGGATGGTCCATCTAACTCCAAGCCTGTGGCCTCCTGTTAATAACAGTGGCTCTGTGACTTTAATGATGTAGCAAAGCAACTTCGTCAGAAACTAACCATTTCATCCATTCAACAAATATTTATTGAGCACGGCCTCTAGTCAAGATGCTGAGATACATCAGTCTACAATCCAGGAAATGTCTGTGTCATCATAACATGTATATTCCACTAAGGAAGATGCACCATAAGCAAATAAAACAATTTAGTGTAGTTAGTAGTGATAAGCGCTCCTAGAGGAAAATAAAGCAGGATAAGGAAGGAAAGATGAGTCCTGAGATGGAGAATGAAATTATTATTTTATATAGGAGGGTATATTCATTTACTGGGGCTGCCATAACATAATATCACAGTCTGGGCAGCTTACACAACAGAAATGTATTGTCTCACAGTCTGGAGGCTGGAAGTACAAGATCAAGGTGTTGGCAGGGTGTGGTTCCCTTGAAAGCTCTCTCCTTGGTTGCAGATGGCTGCGCTCTTGCTACCTTCACATGGTCAGCCTCTGTGTGTGCACATCCCGGTGCCTCTTTTTGTGTTCTAATTGCCTCTCATAAAATTGGGTTAGTGCCCACCGTAACAGCCTCATTTTAATGTCATCATCTCGTTAAAGACCACACCTCCAAATAGTCATATTCTGAGGTACTGGGCCTTAGGGCTTCAACATATGAATAGAAGTGAGTATAATCCAGTCCATAACAGGTGGTTAGGGGAAGGTACACCCGTATGATTATATTGGTCTAGAACTTGGAGGAAGTGAGGAGTCATGTGTATATTTGCAGAAACATTCTGACAGAGTGGCCGTGGGGTGGCAATTGGCTTGATGGTTTGAAGAACAAGTGACAAAGGTGACTGAAGCTAATTGGGTGATGCAGTAGGAGAGACAGTGGCAGGGAAAATGAGTCTTATATAGTCCATGGTCAAAACCTGAATTTTATTCTTGGTGCAACGGCAAAGTTTTTGGAGAACTTTGAAAAGAGGAGTGATTCAGATTGCATCTCTACTGTTGTTGAAAGCTTACTCTGGTTGCCATGCTGACAGCAGAGTTTTGGGAGGCAGAGAAGGAGAATTGGGTAGGCTATTGCAATAACCTGGGTGAAGGAGGAGGGTGGCCTGAACCAGGTGGTACCCGGAGGCAGGAAGCAAGCTGAAGTATACACGTGCTTAGAATGTAGAGCTGATCAGACCTGTTGGTCAGTAGAATGTGGGTGAGAGAGAGAAAGAGAGGAGTCAAGGAGACCCTAAGTTCTTTGGTCAGAACCACCAGAAGGATGGAGCCCCAGCTACAGAAATGGGTAAGACTGCAGGTGATCAGGTGTGGAGGGGGGAGACTGGCAGCCCAGGTGGACACACGTAGTATGAGAAGCCAACAAGGTACCCAGAGCTACTGAAGAGCGAGTTTCTGCAGGGAGACCCAGGTTTGGAGGTAGAGATGTAAGAATTGTCATCATATAAGCACATGCATGTCAGCCCATGAGACGAGAAGCTGTGGCGGAGGGCACGCATGTAGAAGAAAGAAGAGACAAGATTGGAGGAATTGCTCTCTGGGTCACAGAAGTTGCAAAAGCAGAGGTTTCCAGCCTGCCCTGCCGATGGAATTCAGGAAGGCCATGAACTCGGAAGGGGAAAAGCAAATGTGTCTCCATTCTCACTAACTCCTAACTGAAACTAGTATGACCGCCAGTTATAAACGAGGCAATAAACCATGCTGGTATTCGTGTAGCTGTGACCGTGTCACCAATGGAAATCACAGCTCATTATCATGTACAAGTGTTGCAGATATTTCAAAACCTCATTTACACATAGAACTGCTTCAAAATTATGAAGTCTTAAGACCCACCTCTAGGTCTTCTCTTTAATGTGTTAATAAGGAAGCTCATATGTTATCATCGCACACATTTGTTTTATTAAATCTTTTGATAACTGTTTTCCAACGCCATTAGTTTCTTTGATGCAGTATGTATTATAACTCTTTAAAAAAAACAAATATTATTCTGAGAAGGTATCATAAGCTTCACCTGCCAAGCAAAGGGACCCATGTCATAAGAAAAGTTTAAAGGATTAAAAGGTGAAGGTGGAAAGTTTTGAAAGAGCAACAGAGAAAGTGACGATCACTTAGTCTGATTTGGCAAGCCTCGTCCCTCTCCCAGCCTCCGCCCTGTCTCCCTGATGACTGGGTCCCGTTTGCCTGGCCCTCTGCTCAGAGCAACCTGGATTGTAAAATGAGCAAACCAGAGCCTCTTCCCCTAAGACCCTGCTGTTCAGGAGGAGGGCAAGTACCCCAACAGGCATTATAGTAATCAGACGTTCTTAACAACCTACAAAGGAGACTCCACCACTCTCTGCAAGACCCAGGATGAGGCCTGTATAGCATTCAAGTGCAGGTTTTTCCTGCTGGGGAGCAGAGAATTGACAGCATCATTGTATTCTGTTGTGGTTTTCTTTCTCTGAGACATAGTCAGCTCAGAGAGAGCATCTCTTTAAGAGAACACGTTCCGTCTGTGTTGATTCCACCACAGAAGGAATGCATCCCTCAAAGAGCGGACCGTGGCTCACAGGACCACTCATGGGTGATAGGTTTCTTTCCTCTAGTGGCACCTGTTTTCTCCTGGCCCAGATTGGAGTCGGGGGAGGGGAAGAGGGCCAACTTTGAGAGCTATTTTGATTGTTCTTTTGCATATTTTCTACCCCAAACCTCATGGGTGCCTTTTACCCACTGCCCCTTTGAAAACAGAAGCTCCAGGCCTGCACTGGGGAGCCTGGAGCATGGGGCCTTCCATCTCACTGTCACCGCTTTGGGACGTGACAAATGGCTGAATAGATTATACACACCCACTTGTCTTGAAGCAGCAGTCAGTGGGGTAGAAGGTGTCAGAGCGTCAGCTGTAGCCCAACAGGAAACCAAGGGAGTCAGAAAGCATCATTCTACCTGTACTGCCAGGGGAAGTCTTCATATCCCATTTCCATGGTGTGTAAAAGAAGTGTGGGAAAGAGTTTACTGCAAAAAATATACCTGTGAGTGAGCTCTAAGAGACCTTCTGGCCCAGCTCTATTCCCCTCCCCCACTGACAAGTGGGGGAAATGATGCCCACTAAGTGAAACGATGCGTGTATGAGGGGTAGGAACTTTACTATGAATTCCCCTTGGTGACGAGGGGACTGTCTGTATAGGAAACACATCTCAATAAGAGGTCTAGACTTTCAGTGCAAGTGCGGAAAGTATGAGCGTGCAGAAGCTCAGGTGACTGAAGATTTGGTTGAACTGCTCGGTCTTAAAACAGACAAGGAATAGGAACTTTATTAATAATAATAACTGGGGAGTGGGGCCTGACCAGGCAGTGGCGCAGGGGATAGAGCGTCAGACTGGGATGCGGAAGACCCAGGTTCGAGACCGCGAGGTCGCCAGCTTGAGCGTGGGCTCATCTGGCTTGAGCAAAAGCTCACCAGCTTGGACCCAAGGTCACTGGCTCCAGCAAGGGGTTGCTCGGTCTGCTGAAGGCCTGCGGTCAAGGCACATGTGAGAAAGCAATCAATGAACCACTATGGTATCACAATGGCAACGAAAAACTAATGATTGATCCTTCTCATCTGTCTCCATTCCCGTCTGTCTGTCCCTATCTGTCCCTCTGTCTGACTCTCTCTGTCCCTGTAAAAAAAATAGTAATAAAAAAAATAACTGTGGAGTGGGAAGGGCCTCTGTCACCATTCATTCATTCAACAACCATTTTTAAGTGCCAGGCACTGTTCTAGGCACAGGGATACCCAAGTCTGTCTTCTGAATGGCTTTCCATGAATATAAACAGGTGTTGGAGAATTTGGAGAAAGGTTTGCAAACATAAATCATCAAGAACACTGAAGGATTCTTGTAATTTGGTGATTGAGAGCAAAGGCTCTGCCATCAGCTAGACCTGCTAGGGTTCAAATCCCGGTTCTTCCACTTACCAGTCATGTTACCTTGGTCCAATCACTAAGTTCTTTGGGCCTCTGTCACCCACAGGGTTGTCTTGAGAACCAGATGAGATCATGGTGTAAAATACTTTATTATAAGGGGGTGTCTTAAGGCAAGGTGCCTGCTTATAATACGTACTTCCCAATGATAGCTGTTGTTATATTTATTATAAACGCCCCTTGCTATATTTGTTCCCAAAGAGCATGATCTGCAAAAGTGTACTTGCCTACTAAGCTGGTGTTGTTAGTAAAGTTGGACCATTAGAAAATGGTCTTTTCTCTGTTTCCCTAGAATAAGAAATGGCCTTACGTCTATCCACGTACCCTCTCTTTCGGGCAGTCACACGTGCTTGGAAACAGTTTGGGTTTTCACAACTGGAGGTGAGAGTGTTTCCATCATCTAGTGAGCAGAGGCCAGAGATACTGCTAGACATCCTGCTGTGTACAGAGCAGACCCCAAAACAAAGAGCTCTCTGGTCAGAAATGTCAGTAGTGTGGAACCTGGGACCTCTGCTCTGGAAGGAGCCCGAATGTGCTCATCTGTGAACTCTCTCATTCATGCGCACGTGCCTAAGCAAGGATACTGCTGAAAAAAATTAAGGGATATTTCAAAATGAATGTGAAGCGATAAAATTTTTGTGAGGAAGCCACACTGTGTGTCAAACGCTCTACTAGATGCTGGAAATGCAGAGGTGACCAAGAGAGGGGAAAGAGTTCCCATTCTCATGGAGATTGCATTTTAACTGAGTACACAAAGAAATTGTGCAATAATTATTTAACAGTTACGGTACAGACCAGCAAATAGCAGCCAGGGAAGTGAGAGTGTGAAAGCAGGAACTATCCTGGTGTGGGAGCTGGGGAAGGCTGCTGCTTGGAAGTGGCATTTAGGCTGACACATGAAGGATCTGGCAGAACACGTGACCTTGGGATTCTAATCATTGTGTGTAGGGCCACTGGATTTAGTGGTCCCCAATCATTGCTATTTGTGGAGTCACAAAGAGATTGAATAGCAAGAACAGAATTCTGCAGCAAATTGCCTTGGTTTGTAACCCCCTTGGTTGACGTTTCTGCATCAGTTTTCTCATCTGTAAAATGGGGAAAATAGTGCCTGCCTCATTGGTTCATTGTGAAGATGCGTTAAATAATGTAATTAAGTAGTGAAAAACAGGCATGCAGTAAGCACTCCCTAAGAATTAGGGATTGCTGGAGTTAACATTGTTATTTTTAATGAAGACGCGGGTCTTCCCCGCTGGAATTGTCCCACGTATCTTGGAAATGAGTGGCGGAGAAACACGTGGCATAAGTGAGTTAATCAATGCAATCCCGTCTTCTCACAGTTCCTGTACAATGCCACCTTTTTGAAGTGAATTTGGCCATCTTTCTATAAGAGTGACAGCCTTGGAGACTGGGAGCTGGGCCTACATTCTTAGGAAAGAGGGAACTGTGGTGGGCAATGTCAAGCAGACAAAGATGCAAAATCCAAATTTCTCATCCTGTAATACTTTTTGAACTCACCTTCAGAGTCTTGATTCTTTTTTTCTTCTTCTTCTTCTTCTTTTCCAAATGAAAGAAGGGAAGATGGAAAGACAGACTCCTACATGCATTCCAACTGGAATCCACCCAGCAACCCCCGTCTGGGCCCGATGCTCTGTCCATCTGGGACCATGCTCACAACCAAGCTATTTTTAGCACCTGAGGCAGAGGCTCCATGAAGCCATCCTCAGTGCCCAGGGCCAATGTGTTCAAACCAATTGAGTCATGGTTGCAGGAGGGAAAGAGAGAGAGAGAAAAGGGAGGTGGGGTGGAGAAGCAGATGGTTGCCTCTCCTAAGTGCCCTGACTGGGAATCAAATCTGGGACATCCACACGTTGGGTCGACGCTCTACCACTGAGCCAACCAGTCAGGGCCAGAGTCTTGATTCTTTAAATCCCCAGTAAACTCACCTACACCCTCCCTTCTGTGGAGCTCCCATGTCATAAAAAAGGACTAAAAATGTTATTTTTATAGCTGGCAAGAAAATACCTTATAGGGGAATCTGTCATTTTTAGAAAAACATCTTGCTAATAAGATTTAAGTGTGGAAGAATGGTAAAACAAAGAGACAGATGACCAAGCCTGTACCCCAGAAATTTTGGGTTAAAAAAGGTAAGAGAGAGAAAAAACAGGGACAGTCACAGAAAAAAAAACAACAACAACAACTTTCCACCAAAAGGGGCCAGGAATGGTCAGCTTTTTCTTTTTTTTTAATCTTTTTTTTTTTTTAAGTCATTTTGGAGAGGAGATACAGAGAGAGAGAGAGAGAGAGAGAGAGAGAGAGAAAGGGGGGAGGAGCTGGAAGCATCAACTCCCATATGTGCCTTGACCAGACCAGTGCAGGGTTTTGAACTGGCGACCTCAGTGTTCCCAGGTCAACGCTTTATCCACTGCGCCACCACAGGTCAGGCTCAGCTTTTTCTTAAACAATCATAAGTAGGAGTACCTGAACGGTTTTTTAGGTCACATGTGCCGGAAAATCAGTTTCCAAGGCGCGTGCTGGGTGTCATTCATCAGCTCAAACTTTCCTTTACGACTGTTACTCAACCAAATAAATGTCTTTGTGAATTTCAGGCCCAGAAAATCAAGAGAAATTTTCTGGCATCTGCATTTTCATTAGCATTCCTGGAGAGAGACTGTGGTGAGAGTGACAGGAAATTAAAACCAGGCTAACTGTACAAATTTAAGAGTCTGGAGCCTACAGAAATCTTGGAGCAGAGACTGAATTTTCCAGCTGAGTGTGGAATGGGGGGTTTGAGTTGACTGTCAGAAAACAGGGCAGGGTACTCTCAGCCATCTTGTGAGTCACGTGGCCCTCTCCATTGCAGCCTTTCACGGGGCCATGCCTGGATCACAGGACGAACTTTGTTCTAGTACATTCTTACGACTGAGGCAGATTCTATGTAAAAGACTGTGAAAGTAGATATGAGAGTCTCAAAATAAAACAAAACAAACAAAAGCATAGAAATCGCAACCTAAAAAATTATAAGAGCCTCACTACCCTAAAGAAAAAGAAACAGGTGTCTTACCGACTGAAACCGACATCAATGGAAAGGCAAAGATTCAGTGGTTGTACCGACCTAAGAATCGCTTTCTCGTTTTAGATTAAAAAGGGGTCTTTTAGCTTGCACTTGCTTCCCCTGAGGTGCCGAGATGAACTCTGTCTTGTGTGGGGGTGTACCAACGCGGGTTTTAAAGAACATCCCTTGGAGATCTCTTTTGTTCTGGCCGATCACCCTACAATCTGCCTCGTTCTGAGGTGAGAAGGGCAGAAACAAGAAAACGCTGCTTTAATTAAAAACCCAGGTGCTGCGGAGCCCGGCTCTGCGCAGGGCTGGGAGTGACTGCCGGAGCATCGCGGGGGTGGGGGTTGCGGAAGATTGCAAATACGTTTTAGCAAGGAGGCATACTCGCAAGTACAGAATCTGTAAATAATGAGAATCAATTGTAAAATATATATTATGCACATACATACATTATACGTATATACCTATATGCATAATGTGTGTGTATATACAGGGGTGGGCAAAAGTGGGTTTACAGTTCATATGGAAAAAGACACACAGGTTATGATCATTATAAAAGCTTTATTAACTGTGTTCACATACAACTGTAGACCTACTTTTTTCCACCCCTGTGTGTGTGTGTGTGTATATGTGTGTGTGTGTGTGTGTGTGTCCATATATATAGACACAGAAGGGACTACCAACATTTCAATGGAAGTTTCTTGGCCTATTTTAGTAATTGTTATAATAATGTATCTTAGCTTACCCCGACTCCTACTGCTAGAAAGGTACAAGGTTCTGAGAGAATAGAGCACTCACTGAGCCAAATCATACATGGTCTTTGTTATTGGATTACCCTCAAAAACAACTAGTGGACACCATTATTATTCTATTTTCTGGATGAGGTAACTGAGGCACAGAGAAACTAAGTAACTTGCTCGATTGGGAGCCAAACATCCAGACTCCAGAGTCTGTATTTCTAATGGCTATAGGTCATCCTGTGGCTTGGTTTTGTCACTAAATTGCTGTGTGACCTTCAGTAGGCCACTTTCCCTCTCTAGACTTTGGTTAAAGAAGGAACATTGAGCTAGGTTGAGATTTCTGAGCCTTCATACCATTGACATTTGGGATTGGACCATTCTTTGTGATGGGGCTGTACTGCGCTCTGTAGGACGTTTAGCAAACCCTGATCTCTACCCTCTGTGTCCATAGTAATCCCCCTCCCACTGTGATAACCAGAAATGGCTCCAGACATGACCAAGTGTCTCCTGTGGAAGCAGACTCTCTCATGGTTGAGAACCATTGAGAAGTAACCCATCGGGACTTGCCAAACTTAAAGTATTCTGGGATTTCTTTTATTCTTTCTTTAGCTTTAAGTTAGGCGATTCCTTTACATGCAGGAAGCTCTCCGGCCAGGCAAGAGTTCAGATGCAATGTGCAAGCTAACCAGTCTTATAAATTAGCACAAACATATGTCAGTGGTAATTAATTAAATACCTCCGTTGCATCACTAATCACTCCAGCTGAGGACAATATTGCCATTCAGAGTGCACCGCCACTCGTTTCTCAGTTTCCCGTCGCATGAGGTATGATTAAACAGTTTGTTTAGGGGTTTAAACAAAAGCTGTTGCTTTTTCCCATTTGAAGGAGAAGAGGAACATCCCAAAATAGAAACAGAGTCTTCTCACTCTCCATTCCTGCCACTTGTCTCAAGATCATCCTAAGAAGCCAATTTATAGATGGATACAGTGGACAAAATGACTGGTGCTCAGTGCTAGCTTATTTTGTCCCCAGTCTGTGTGGTCAGGACTGTGACTTTGCCTCTTAGGCTTAGGTGTACCCATCACATTATTGTTGAGGAGCTCTCTGACCCCATACTTTTACATGGTTCATAGATGCTGTTTTTATATTTTTTGACATTATCCTCCTCTTAAATCAGGTTTTTGGGGTACTGATTAAAGTCACAAAATACATGGAGAAATATCTGATCCTGTACTGCAACTGTACCTGGGCTAGTGGCTTACTGTCTTAGCCTCAGTTTCATCATCTGTAAAATGGGGCTAATCACACAGCTCATCAATGGCCATAGAAATTAAATTCGGTCATATCTATTCAATACCTAGACACTGGGAGGTATTAGTTGCTCACTTCTGCCAAAGTGATTAGTCAACAGGCAGATAGGTGGGCTTTTCCCTTAGCCTCTTGCAGTCACTGTTGGAGAGCAGTGCTGATGTCCATGAGATGGTCAAAACCCATACTCAAAGAAGAAAAGAGGTAGGATCATCTGACTATGTACAATTGCTTTGGGAAGGGCAGCTTCTAAAGGCTGAGTCCACGCTGGCTCTAAGCAGGCACATGTGTCCTTCTGACATGAGCTCAGCCTGGAAAGTCTCTCACATACACACTTCATGTGCAGACATAGTGAGATGGGAAAATCAAATCCACTGAGCCACCAAACTCCTGAATAATCAGAAAGAGCAGGAGCAATATTCCATATGATTAAGTTTGAGGAGTTTAGCATTAGAAAAAATCTCTGGCCCCTCTGATAATGTTTAACAATCTGCTCAGTTCCTGAGTCAGTTTGCTCTCACTAGATTATGCTGTGTAAGAAGCAGCCCCCAAATCTCAGTGACTTACAATAGCTTAGGTTTATCTCACCATCTTCCTATTCATTGGTAGTTACAGGTTAGCTACTGCTCTATTCCACATGTCTTCTCATTCAAAGATCCAAGTTAAAGGAGCATCCCTTATAAAAGCCCTCTAACATTCATGGAGCAATGGGAAAGACAGAGAGAGCTGAAAGAAACACGTAATGCTAAAACTTCTGTTTGAACATGTTTTGCAAATATATGTAAACATATGCCTCTGGCCAAAGCAAGTTGCGTGGATAAACCTAACACCAGTGGGTCAGAAAAGTATAGTCTTCTTACGGGAAGAGCTGGTGAATACTTGGGAGCATGCCTCTGTTGGGGAATGAATTATGCTCTAAACATTCCCAGGCATTCACTGCTTTCAAACTAATTGTCGATTTTTTTTAAGGTACACCAAGTCAAAGGCATCTTGGACCCACTATGGGGGATGCCAAAGTTCAGAGTTCTTCTTGAAGGTTATTAGGGTCTGTGGACTCCAAATAAAGCTTGTCAAACCTATTCCCAACAAATATTCATAAATACTTAAATACATTTAGTTAGAGCAGGGATCCATTTATAAGAACAATAATCCATGGCAAAATATTCCTTTGAGGCAATTTTGTGGCTTTTAGGTATTTTCAGCTGAGGAATATCACATTTTCTTTCTAAAATTGCAATTGACTATGCTAGACCCACCATTAATAAGAGATAGAAGGACATATTCAGGCCCTGGCCAGTTTGCTTAGTGGGTAGAGCATTGGCCTGGCATGCAGAAGTCCCAGGTTCAATTCTTGGTCAGGACACACAGGTCTGCTTCTCTCCCTTTTTCTCTCCCCCTTCTCTCTCTCATCTCCTTCTGTAGCCAGGGCTCCATTGGTCCAAGCATCGGCTCTGGGCACTAAGGATAGCTCAGTTGGTCTGAGCATCGGCCCTAGATGAGGGTTGCCAGGTAGATCCCAGTCCGGGCACATGTAGGAGTCTGTCTCTCTATCTCTCCTCCTCTCACTTAAAAAAAAAAGGACATATTCATAAAATGGGATATGTATTCACCTTGTGAAGGATGGGCCCCTAAGGAATGGAGAAATGAGAAATGATAAAAAGGATGGTGGACTGCCAAAACTACAAGTGTCCAAGGACTAGTTCTTCCACTAGTTCCTGAGGTTTCTTCCACATCTAAGATATTATAGGTATAAGTTTAGAAACCATCTTCATCCAGACTTCAAACCAATGGCAACACCATTTTTAAAGTATGATCCCATCCTTCACACCACTCACCGTCTCTGCTACCACTTGGAAGGAAGCTCTCGAGCTGTCCTTCATTACTTCTTCTCTTTAACCTAGGACCCTTTTCTTCTTATTCACCAACAGCCCCCACGCCCACATCCCATCACCCATCTTCCTCATCTGATGTCCCACTTTTTTGCCACTTATCTACCTTGGGGAACTTTTCCATCCTTGGCTGTCTAAGTAAGCATTCCATGACAGCTTTGCAACAGCCGTGTGACTGCTCACATTGAGCGTGTATGCCCGTTAAAGGAATGGAAGAGCTCACCCATCCTTGTTATCACCGATAACTATCATGTCGGCTATTTATTGAGTCCCCTGTAATGTTCTTGGCACGGCGCTCCATCATTTTCATTTATTATATCTACTTCTGAACCCAGGAGAAAACATACCAGTGCCCCAGTTGAAGAAAAGAACCAATGGAGGCTTAGAAATGCCAAGTAACTTGCCCAAGGTCACAGAAACTAATAACTTGGAGAGCAGGAATTCAAACTCAGTTTTGCCTGACCTCAATACCTGTGTGTTTCTGCTACATCATGCTCCCTTCTGCCTTAATACTTTATGAAACAAGCGGTATGAAGGGCACGGCACGCTGGGCCCGAACAATGCCCATTAAGTGGAGCTCACACCCACCTTGTTCTCCCTACACACTTCGATTCACTCAACAGACTGAAGAATGGAACGGAGACACTTATTCCCATCCAGACAATAAATCATTGGCTTTCTATCTGTCACCGGCTCGATTTTCCAAAGATTTGTTTTCGTCAGTTTAATGAATTTTTGGATCACCTGGAAATTGCTCAGAATTAACCTGTGGCTGACATTAATGGATCCTCAACACAAGTTTCGAGCTCTCTCTAAACAGCCCAATCCATCCTTTTGCAAGGAGGCCAGCTGCCTGGCACCGGGCGATTTATTTATTTTGATGGTGCGTCTGCTCGCTCCTGCAGCGGTGGTGAACGGGGCACTAGAGGAGCCTGACGGGAATGAAATGTCTGCCTCCTTGGGAGGGAACTTTGGGCACCCACTGCTGCCTATGCACTGCCTATGTGGGAAGGAGGTAGGAATCATAAACCTGCTGCAGCCTGACACGCTGTCCTCGGGTCTTTCGAGAGCCTTTGGCAAGCTTTGAGCTTCTTTGCTAGAAGCCACTCTACTTCCTAACCATCCATCAGTCCTCTTAGCTCTAAGTCCAGAAATCTCCCCAATCCAAACAGTTCTCTCCATCTCCATGGTTACCAGCCTATCCCAGCCACCCTCACTTCCTGCTGGAATAACCGCCAAGAAGCACCCTCCTGGTTCTCCCTGCTCCCATCCCAACCCTTCCATAATCCATTCTCTGCAGAGTGGCCAGAGTATTTGTTTTAAATCCGATAACGCCACCTTCCCCTCTGCTTCAAAGTTCTCATGCACTTGGAATGAAATCCCACAGGAACCTGCAGACCTGGCCCTGCCTCCCTCCCAGCCTTATCTAGTGCCTTGTGCCCGCTCTCACTTGGCACCTGTCATTTCGGCCTTTGTCTCCTCCACATTCCACACGCGTGTCATGGTCTGTTTTGCTCACAGCTCTATCCACAGCACCTGTGGCTGAGCTTGGCAAGTAACAAGTACTTACTGTGTTGACTTTTGTCATCTATGGTATTTTCAGGGTGCTACTAACATGGAGCATGGGAAGGTGGATGGCTGCTGATCACCACTGAGCGGCTGTACAACAAAGTTCCACTCGTGGAGAGTCCCATAGCTCTCTGCCATCTCCCTTCAACTTCTGGTGCTCAAATTCCAATTTACCCGTCAGTCGAGTCTCTAGACCAGAGTCAGAATACTTTTTTCTTCCAAGGGCCAGATAGTAAACATTTTACACCATTCAGACTCTGTCACAACTATTCAACTCTGCCATTGCCGTCAAAAAGCAATGATAGGCATTATGTAAAGGGACGCAGTAGCATATCGCAGTAAAACTCTCCCTGCAGCAGGCTGCATCTGGTCCCCTGGCTGTTGTTTGCCGAGCCTTGCTTTAGACTATGAGCCTCTTGAGTAAACCTAATACATGGCTGGTCACCAGTCACTAAGGGTTCATCAGGGAAGGTCCAATATGGCAGAGACAAGAATTCACCCACTGCTATGAAAATCAAGAAAGTCACCTCCATAGCTCTCCATTCTGGACCAGCCTTTCACATGATGAACATTGGAATTAAGCCTGTGTTCCATCATAGCTCCCCCCACTGACAAGTGCAGCTTGGACAAGTTGCTGAACTGTTGTCTTTCTTCTTATAAAATGGAATTAAATAATCTGTTAGGAGTGTTCTATTTATTTTTTAAATTTTTATTTATTGATTTTAGTGACAGAGGAAGAAAAAGAGAAAGAGAGAGACAGGAACATTGGTTTGTTCTGGTACGTGCCTGTGCTTCAGGACGATGCTCTAACAAACAGAGATATCCAGCCATGGCTCTCATAGGGGTGTTTGAAAAGTAAAGGTGATAACCTAAGTCAGGGGTGCCCACACTTTTTCAGCTTGCGAGCTACTTATAAGATGACCAAGTCAAAATGATCTACCTACAATAAAAATGCAAAACATAAATTTATTTCTTCTATATTATCATTATTTAAGTTACTATTATTACTATTTAATTGTGTATTCTTTTTTCACCTTTCTCCTTCTCAGCTCTCTTTTCGGAGGAAAGTCAATGCCATAGTTTTTATGAACAGTCCGAAAAAGCCACTCCACATTTCCCTTCTTTGGAATAGCAATGGCACAAAGACAGATGAGGCAAATGCACTTAGAATATGACATAGTGAAAAAAATCCCCTCCCATTCTATATGAAAGTGGTAGGTTTTAGGATTCTTACTCGGACCAGCTATGGCACTCATTTTTATACCCTTTGTTGTATTTAGTTTAAATAAATTGAAGGCTAACTACGCAGCAATGTAACTGAACAAGTTAGCGCGGTTTAACGCGCATGCGTAGGGTGTCAAAAGTTCAGACGTCGGATTGGCTACCCTGTATGCCAATCAAAAGACAAATGTCTTTTTAATGTCATGCGATCTACCCACACTTCCTTTGCGATCGATCGACCAGTAGATCGCGATCGACATATTGAGCACCCCTGACCTAAGTGATCCCAGATGAAGTGAGACTCACTCGACACATGCACACACACTCATGCATACATGCATGCAGGTACACACCCAGCAAAAATAGTTTTGTCACTGTTCAGTGACTAACCTGGCTTTTGTCCTCCTGAGTGATGTTTACCTACATTCTAGAGGCACAGCGCCGAATTGCTCAGGACAATAGGAGACATTCTGTGATATTTGATGGGGAGGAGAGGGGAGAAAGGTGAGACTAATGCAAGCAGAGAATATTTCTGGGTGTGTGTGGGGAACACGGGTGGTCAGAGGAGATTGACATCTTGTTATGTGGTGTCTGATGTAAAACCTCTCCCTTCACCAATGGAGTCCAGTAAAATACCCCTTCATATTACTGCAGGGGGAGCTGGAGCTATTTGTCTTCTGGAGGGGCTCATCCACTGAAGAGCTGAGCCCTCTCTGTTTTAGGCATGACCTGAGAACAAGGTCTCCCTTGCCTGGCACATAAGAGGTTCAGTAAAGGCTGGTTAGTCCAGCCTCATTCTATATTAATCATTTCATCTTTACAAAAAAAAAATCTTGGTAATTCAGACTTGGTGCCAAAAGAAAAAAAAAATCAGTAAGTTTCAAGTACTGGATGTTTGTTGAAGGAAGAGAGTAATTCAAATGAGGCTTGTTCCATAGAGATCCCTTAAGGATACACAAGAATGGCTTGTAATTAGCATACTCATTCTTAATATATAAACTAAATTCTTCTAAAGTGCTGAAGTGTGCTTAAAAGCAGTTTGATTATCAGTAGTTTAAGCATTCTCTTTGCAACCTTTCCCCCACACTGTTCACACTACTTAGGAAGAAGTTTTCCCAAGAGGGGAAAACTAGAAAGCAGCCCTTACCTGAATTATCACATATTACAAAGGAATAATTGTCCCAGCACTCTGCAGGAGAGAGCACACACTAGGCTGAGTTCTAACATTTTCCCATATGTTAACTGTATGATATTGAATAAAGCACTCCTTCTCTCTGTCTTTCAGTGTCTTAATAAATTGAAACATCCTGTGTTCATGGATTGGAAAGCTTAATATTGTTAAAATGTCAATAGACTGAAAGTGATTTACAGAGCTTCCTGGCGTTGTATCACATCCCAACTGTGATTCAACTCCAGCTGTAGATGCTCTAAAAAAAATTATTGTTATTGTTATTTGTACTCCTCAAATCCTGGGGATATGCAAACACACACACACACAATTTCTTTTTTCTTCTTCTTCTTTTTTGTATCAAAT
Source organism: Rhynchonycteris naso (assembly GCA_037038555.1). Taxonomy (NCBI): domain Eukaryota; kingdom Metazoa; phylum Chordata; class Mammalia; order Chiroptera; family Emballonuridae; genus Rhynchonycteris; species Rhynchonycteris naso. The sequence goes on along the minus strand of CM073000.1, from coordinate 185,859,330 downwards.
CTAAGACTCTGTTGCTAAATACCAGATCATGAAGATTTGTCCCTATGTTTTCTTCTAAGGGAGTTATGGTTTTAGCTCTTACATTTAGGTCATTGATCCATTTTAAGTTAATTTTTATCTAAGGCATGAGGTAGGGGTCCGACTTCATCTTTTGCATGTGGACATCCAGTTGTCCCACCATCAACTGGTGAAGTGACTATTCTTTCCTCACTGAGTGGGCTTGGCACTCTTGTCAAAAATCAATTGGTCCTATATGTATATTAAGGCTTATTTCTGGACTTTCAATTCTATTCCATTAGTATATATGTCTATCCACATGCCAGTACTACACTGTTGTAATTACTATAGCTTTCTTTGTAAGTTTTGAAATGGTGAAATGTGAGTTCTTCAATATTGTTTAGGCTATTCATATAAATTTTGCAATTCCATATGAATTTGAAAAATGACTTTCTCATTTCTGCAGAAAAAATAAGAGTCACTGAAATTTTGATAGGCCATTGAATCCATAAATCACTTTCTGTGTTTTGACATCATAACAATAGTAGGTCTTCCAATCCATGAACACAGAATATTTTTTCATTTATTTAGGTCTTTTTTAATTTTTTCAACAATACCTTATAATTTTCAGTGTGCAAGTCTTTTACCACCTGGGTTAAATTTATTTCTTTTAGACTTGTAAATGGGGTTGCTTCCTTAATTTTCTTTTGGGTTGTTCATTGCAGGTGTGTAGGTCCAAGTTGTGTTCATCTTGTCCCATGCAACGTTGCTAAATTTGTTTATTAGCTCAAGTAACTTTTTTGTAAATTATTTGGAAGTTTCTCTATATAAAATCATGTCATTTGTGAACAGAAGTAATTTTCTTTCTTCTTTTTCATTTTTCTTGTCTAGTTGCTCTGACTGGAAGTTCTGGTACACTGTCTAGTACAGTGGTGAAAGCAGGCGTCCTACTCTTGTGCCCAGTCCCAGGAGGAAAGTGTTTTCACTGCTCACAAAAAATAGGGGATATTGTATTGCATCATATTCATTTTGAAATATCCCCTAAGTTTTATAAGCAGTATAGTTTGTCATCATGATGTTAGCTGTGGGTCTTTCATAAACACCCTTTGTTGTATTGAAGAAGTTTCCTTCTATTCCTTGGTTTCTGAGTTCATTGTCTTTTTCTTTAATCATGAAAAGATGTTAAATTTTATCAAATATTTTTTTCTTTATCATTTGAGGTAATTCTTTTTATCTTCCTTTTATTAATTTGAAGTATTACACTGATTGATTGTCTTACATTGAACCACCCTTGCATTCCTGGGATAAAATCCCACTTGGCTGTGATGTATAATTCTTTTAACAGGCTGTCGGATTCTAATTGCTAGCACTTGTTGCTTTAAAATAATACTTTAAATAAAAGGCAAAACCTCAAAAATTATGTTGTAACCATAATCTTATGGACAGCAATCCTCTCTCTCCTGCCTATGTATAACTAACTTGTGTTCTAGTATCAGCACTAGATTTTACTCTGATGATATGTTTACTGTATAGAGGATAACTTAGTTGAAGATCTGATTTCTTTTTTACTTCAAGTGTGTGTGTGTGTGTGTGTGTGTGTGTGTGTGTGTGTGTGTGTGTGTGTGTGGTTGAGGCAGAAAGGCACAGTAGTCTGCTCCGGACTTCCGAGTCAGCTCCCAGTTCAGTCACACACCATCTACGGGAACCTGGACCGTCATAGCTGAGGTTCAGTTGCATCACAGGAATCATTCCATCCCCATCAGAGCTGTTTAAAAGGGAGCTGGTAAGACACTGTGTGCAGAAACGCTGAGCACAGGGCCTAGCACAAAACAGAACCTTCCAGTAGAAAGGGCAATTTGTTTATCAGGGTTATTTAGATGTAACAAATTACAAGTATGTTTTGTTTGTGCATTCTTCCCCACCCCACCCAAGAAATTAGGTTTGTCAGGAATATAACTGTTCCGTTAACTTGAGCCCATGGTGGTGGCTGTGGTTCCATCTTCCTAGTCAGATGCACTGTGAAAATAATGCCATGAGGCATAGGAAGTGTTCGCAGTGAAGACTAAGCACTTTGATGTCTCACCCAGATGCTGGGCGCAGTGCTGCAGTGCCTTGGCCTTGGTGAGGTTGTTGGCTCTTCTGCTTTCTCAGCGCTGGGAGGGTTTCCTGTCTCCTATCCCGTGATGGCGAACCTATGCCACGCGTGTCAACACTGACACGCATATTTTTGATAACATGTGGCCGCATACCAGAGAAGTATGGGGCCACATGCCGAGAAGTACGTTTCATCCTCGGCTCCTTCACGGCCAGGTGCAGTAGCCGAGGATAAAACATTTGCTGTAGTGTAGACACTCTGTGCCGGAGGTCTGTAGGCCAAAACAACAGAACTCCGGCACAGAGCATCTAGTTCTGGGACTTCCGGTTAGGCCCTTTTTCTCGAAGTGACACACCACCCAAGTTATACTTGGGGTTTTGGCGAATTTTGACACACCAAGCTCAAAAGATTGCCCATCACTATCTGATCCTGTCCCTTGCCCCTGATCTCCCTCCTGGGCCATGGGGAGGGTACAATTCCTCACTCCGTCACTAGGTGGCGAGTGACTGTTCCCAGGCAAGAAACTTGACTGATTGGGTGCCCTGAACTACAGTTGGAACAACAAAAAAAGGCGAGGCATTTGAATGCCAGCTTGAAGTGCAAGCTTTATTACAGCCAAATAATAGAGAACTGTTAAAGCCGCCGCTTCGTTTGTCTGTTGTTTCTCTAGAAATGGTATAATGCTGAGGGAAGACTCACCTTTCATCATACACCCAATATGAAACAAAATAATTACATCCCAGTCCAGGAATCACAAAGGCACCTTAAAACTAACACATGCTCGAAGACTCACAATGACAAAAATATACAGGAAGGTAACATTGCATGCTGTGAAGAACAAGGTCTGGGGAGTCAGACTGTCTCCCCTAAGCCCCAAATGTTTCACCCGTGACCTTCGAGCTATGTGATCTTGGGCAAGGTATTTAGTTCTCTTATCTGTACAATGGTGTAGTAATAAAAGTTAGCTCTAGGCTTTGGAGGGGAGTATAGGAGATGTGTAAAGCCCTGAGAATGGTACCTGACACATGGTAAGTATTCAGTAAAAAGTCATGTAGCCAATATTTATGAGAGTTTATAACAACGCCCCCCCAAAGAGTGGTTGTGAGAATTAAAGGAGATGACACAGGTCAAGTGCTTGGATAGAATCAGTCCTCCAATCACAGTGACCGATCAGAACACTAAGGGGAATAAAGTGGACAAAAGACTGATGTAGAGTGGAGCCCCATGCTCAAACATGCAGAGGGCTGGGAGAATGGTACGGGTCTTCTCTCTTCCCCTCCTCCCTCTGCTCTGGTGCTTCTCCAGACAGCCTCAAGTATGGAACCCCACCCAGGGCATCAGAACGAGCGTTTTACTAGGGTGTGGGGAAGCCCTCAAGGTCCTGAGGAAGGACTTCCCTGTGGGTTTTCGGGCATCCCCACAGACAGTGCCAGGTTCTGACCCTCACTCACAACCCACATCTCCAGGAAAAGGGATCTCAACCCTGCATGGGCCACAAACCACTGGCAATCTGAGAAAGCCCATAGGCTCCTTACAAGGGTGTTTTTAAATTCAGAAAACAGACTACATCCGATTATAAAAGGAGCCTGTGATATGATAGAAACTATCTATGGTTTCTAGAAGTGAAAAGTCACAGAATACAGGGTAAGGGCAAAAGTAGGTTTACAGTTGTTCACCTGGAAAATACTACAATACTTAATAAATAATAATTCAGGAATAAACTCTGTGTTTCACACCCCCTCAACCATAAACCCACTTTCGTTCCACCCTGCATTACTAATGCTATTGTCCTTTGGGTTTATTTTTATAATTGACAGAAATTTTGAATTTTAAGTGGAAGCTAGTTAAAACTGTTACAAAATAATTTCCCATCCAATGCACAGACTCCTGAATTCTATCTGCAGATATGTTGGGTTGATGAAGAACCTGACCAGGGAAAATGCATGTCATCTTCACCACCTTAGGCATGCCAACTGAGTAGATGAGATTTTGTTATTTCAGGAACAACAGACGTTCCATTATGCTCCTTGAAATCTAATCGAATTGATTCAAAACACAAAGCTTATCACCTCCCTTTAATTACGAGATTGAGAAAAACTACAGCTGCACCTTATGTTGAGGGGGAAATCCATCTAATTGACTGCCATTGAATGGTATCAACAGCTAATTCTTTTTAACAGCGCAGTTCTGCATAGAGCAACTTGGTTTCGATGATCAATGGAAGGGAACACTGTTTTAGGGCTTAATGAAACAATTCCTCTATTCTTTAAAAAGTTCTGACTTCACAGCTAGATTAATGTGTCTTTTATCATCAGGTTTGGAAGTGGTGCCACGTTGCTTTTTATTTTTTTTAAAAAAGCCTGAAAACCTCAGTCCCCACACTATTTGTGTGTGTTTCTGAGTGTGTACGCATGTGTGTAAATGCACGCATAAGTGTGCATTTTATCCTAGTATTGTGAAACTAAAGTAAATATTCCATTTCTAATATAGAAAGCCTTTTGAGGTCTTGTTTCCAGAAAGAAGTACCTAGGAGAGGAGGAGGACACAAGAGATTAGAGACAATAAGAGGGCCTTACTCTTGGTTCCCCTGAAACAAATGTGTTTCCTTATTTGCTTTCCTTTGTCAGCTCAGTTATGGTGACTCTGTGCTATCAGAGAGACTGCCTTTGTGTTTGTGTGTGTGTGACAGAGACAGAGAGACAGAGAGAGGGACAGATAGAAACAGACAGGAAGGGAGAGAGATGAGAAGCATCAATTCTTCATTGAAGCACCTTAGTTGTTCATTGATTGCTTTCTCATATGTGCCTTGACTGGGGAGCTACAGCAGACAGTGACCCCTTGCTCAAGCCAGCAAACTTGGGCTCAAGCTGGTGAGCCTTTTGCTCAAACCAGATGAGCCCGCACTCAAGCTGGTGACCTCGGGGTCTCGAACCTGGGTCTTCCGGTCCCAGTCCAATGTTCCAGTCTATCCACTGCACCACCGCCTGGTCAGGCAGAGAGAGACTGCTTTTAGAACTTTATCTCAGTTTCAAGGATCAGAAGGATCAGAAGGTTGCAGAATGCTCCTTTTGACTGTCCCCACCTGTGACTACCTATTGCTCCTCAGACCAGAGCCCTGAGAACGGTTATTTCCTACCCTATCTGCAGCACATCCCCAATACTAATATATTTTCTTAAAATAATCCCCATAAATCAAGTTGCTTAACAATTTGGCTAAGTAAAGGCATATCAGGACATTGAGATATAGTTATTTTTTTAATTTATTTTTTTATTTTAATTTTTAAGTGAGAGAAGGGGAGATAGTGAGACAGTCTCCTGCCCTGATGGGGATCCATCTGGACACCCCTGTCTGGAGCCAACACTTGAATTCGCTGAACTATCAGTGCCAAGGGCCGATGCTCAAACTAATTGAGCCACTGGCTGTGGAGGAGAAGAGGGAGAGAAGAGGGAAAGGGAGGAGAGGAGAAGCAAATGGTCACTTCTACGTGCCATGACCAGGGACTGAACCTGGGACTTCCATATACTGAGCCGATGCTCTATACATTGAGCCAGCCGGCCAGGGCTTGAGCTGTAGTTATTTCAACACAAAACCAAGCCAAAGGTTTCATTTGGTCAAGGCATTCTATTCCAGGGAAAGGAAAAGGCCAGAACTACCCATTCCAGTGAAGAATTCGTGCCTCTTGCCTTTAAGCAGCAGGGTGTTGATGTCTTTCAATATTATTTTCCAGTACAGTCTCAACAGAGCGTTGAAAGCTTAGTTAATCTTAGACCAAGATATTCAGTGTGCATGGATGTTTGCTTTATATATGTCTACACTTGTGCATGTATCTACATGTTTGTGTCTTGAATTGTATGTGTTTGATTCTGCGTGTCTGTGGGCCTGTGTGTGTGTGTGTTTTGTTCTGTTGGTGTGGCGATATGTATTATAGGTTAAATGACATGGTAGATACCACCTTCAGCTGGGCTCCAGGATTATGCTTTATGTTTTGCTTAATAAATGCCACCAAAGAGAATTGTCATTCCCAGATTCAGGAGCCCTAGACATTAGAAACCCCTTGGCAAAGGAAGCAGACTCTGTGAGTCTGCAGTCGCCCAACACTCCATTTAGATGAGCAAAGGTGAGAAAGTTGAGTTAAAAGTTAGAGTTCTGGCAACAAACTTGTTCTTTTAATATTCTATCAAGCAAGACTATATAATGGAATTGAATACAAACTTGAGATGGATTTTTGAGATAAAACTGGAGGCGTTTTGAATGAATATAAACTAGAAAAGTATTAGAGACATGAATGTAAAGGCTGATTGGTGCCAGGCTGGGGAGTACCCTGAATGCCAAGTCAAGGTGAGTGGCCCTGGGGAGCTCCCAGTGGCTCTGGCCGAGGCGTGGCACAAGGGTGTGCAGGTGTGCCATCCCCACAGAGGTCCCACCATTGGCCATAGTCCCTGGGTCTTCCTTGTAGACCAATAAGGGCATATTCTAACAGCTACACGGGAGGGTCATTTGGAGAAACGAAATGGAGTCAACTCGAGCCCCAGCTTTGCACCGACTGGCTAAACCCCAACTCTGCGGCACTCTCAGCTTGCTGAATTTCTCATTGCTGTTTATTATTTTGTTAGTTCATTCAACACACGTTTACTAAGAGCCTGTCATGTTTCAGGCTCTGTCTTTGGCACCGGGAATTGTGCAGTGAACATAACCAACCAATGCCTGTTCTCTTGGAGCATTCATTCCAGTTGGGAAGAGATAGACAAGGCACACTTTTAACCAGTAAATTATTTACTATATTAGATAAGAAAGAGAGCTTAGGAGGAAAATGATAACATAACAGGGAAGGTAGGAAGAGATACGCAGTTTAGAACGAGGCAGGGCTATCAGGGAAGATGTTGTTCAAGATGAGACCAGAGGATGTGAGGGGCAGACGTGCATCTGGAGAAGAATTTGCAGCAGCAGAAGCAGCAAGTTCAGAGGCCCAGACATGGGAGCTCGTCTGCCATGTTCAAGGGACTGTGGAGAAGCCGGTGTGACTGGAGCAGAGTGAACGTGAAGGAGGTGAGTCAGGGAGGTGACAGAGATCAGGCTCTGGGTATTGATTCAATCTGAATTCTGGAAAGGTTGAGCTATTGGAGGTTAGAAGCAAAGCTCACATTCTTCAAACCAGGACTTGGACCTGCTATAATGACAAAATGAAGCTATAGTTGGTATATTTTAGAAAAGATGCTCAGAGCCAACCTCAGGTTCTAATAATATTGACAAGCTGTAGCAGTGAACTGGGCTCCCTGTTTCATTTCCAGACAGTTTGCTTTTAGAGCCTCTTACAAGGCAGAAGCCAGTTGATTCCAATCTCTATTCACCTTAGAGACTGAGGTCCATGTTTCGATATCTACATAGCCTTTCTTTCCCTCCAAAGAATGGACTTCCTATCCACCATTGATTGAATCTACCAGACACTGAGAACCCAGAGAGGGGGACAGAGAATATACAAATCTCCATTTTGGGGGGAAGTTATGAGACCCGGGGCCCCCCTTCATCTTACCCTTGTTCTGCCTCCTTTTCACGCACATCTGGACTTCAAAGGAAATTAAAGTCACATGTAACGGATGAATCACAGACTTGGAACCCATTGGTTGGATTTGCATAATCTGTTGGCTATTTTAATCCTTTAGAGTCTAACATCTCTTCCTCCTACCCTTTCTTTTCATTTTGTTTTGTTTCTCCTTCTTCTTATAAGTATTCTCCTTCTTATAAGTATTTTTTTATAAGCAGAGATAACAGGTATTAGTTATTGTTTTTGTTTTGTTTTGTTCTGACCAACCAGGTGCTTTGCCTGCAGAGGCCATGGCTCTGCCTCCCTCTTCTCATTGATACCCTTTGATGTCAAGTTCAGGCCACTGTGTCAGCCCCCTCCCTCCCCAAGGAAAGACATTTCACTTCCTCTTTTGTCCTTCTAGGCTCGCACCTGCTGGAATGCCCACCCCAGCAAGTATAGGTGAGGTCACACACCTGAGTAGAGGTGAGGAGTAGCAGCTTGTCACAGGGGATTTTCATTCTCTTTTGCAAATGGGCTCAAAAATAATGTTACTTAAGGGGAGGTAGTTTGGTTTAAGGCTCCATAGTATAATACAGGCTCTTTCCAGTTACGGCATGCCTGCCGTGCTCACCTGCTATTTGCAGAGCATGGGTCTTGCTTTAAAAGGACGTTCTGGCGTGGTACATAGCAAACATCTAGAAATCCTGATTCCACCCACCTGGGCATTACTTGAGACAACATAGCTTGAAAAGAGCCCAGGGTAACTATGGGTTTGCCTAGTACACCTGGTCCTGGGGCTTTGTGAGACTAGCTGGGAAATGAAAAGCTGTCTACACCAAAAATAAATCTTTCACCAATGCAGTAACAGATTCTCTCTTCTCCTCAACCTCAGAGTGCCCATATGCTCACATTGCTTTTTTTCTTTTTCTGTATTTTTCTGAAGTGAGAAGCAGGGAGGCAGAGAGACAGACTCCTGCATGCAACTGACCAGGATCCACCTGGCATGCCCACTAGGGGGCGATGCTCTGCCCATCTGGAGTCTTGCTTCATTAAAATCGGAGCCATTCTAGCACCTGAGGCGGTGTCAATGGAGCCATCCTCAACGCCCGGGCCAACTTTGCTCCAGTGGAGCCTTGGCTGCGGGAGGGGAAGAGGGAGATAGAGAGAAAGAAGAGGGGGGAGGGGGGAGAAGCAGATGGGCACTCATCCTGTGTGCCCTGGCTGAGATTTGAACCCAGGACTTCCACACGCCAGGCCAACACTCTACCACTGAGCAAACCAGCCAGGGCCTCTCACATTTCACTTTTGCTTCCAATGAAACACTTGAGCATCTTTACCACTGAGGCATCAAGTACTCCACTTAAGACCATTCTCAGTAGTGGTAAGATTTAGAAGGCTAATCTGGTCTAAACAGAATCAAGCATCTTCAGCAATGAGCAAAGAATAGACGAGTCTGATCTATCAATCACTGCTATGGCTACAGTGGCCACATGGTGTCGCTGTTGAAGGTTGGTTATGTTGAAGATTGGTTCAGCAAAGCTCCACTTGGTAACCTAAATCCCAACAGACGGTGCAGTGATTCTCTGAGGGAGAACAATTTCACTTCCTTGGGTTCGGCGTAGCCAGCAGTGTTTTGTGCTTGGCTGTGTAGGATCACAGCTCTTTGGCACTCCTACAAACAGCCACTGGTCTCAGAAACACAAGCATGGTATGAGGATGTCTGAGTTTGTGAAAGCTTCTGACATCACTCAAGCCTACACCCAAAATATCTCTTTTCTGTGAAACCGTAGACTTTATTGTTGAGCTGAGTGCTATAATTATCCCAGGTCTAGAACATAGCAAGGACTTCCTCTTTCTTTCAAGTAATCTTATTTCAGGGGTCTTATTGCTCTTCCTCATCCCTTTGCCTTGGTCAGGGCCTCCCGGTCAACCTGGTCAAGCAGGTCAACCAGAGATTCTTTGCTGTAAATCTCAGAGTGAAGGAATGGCACCCTGGGCCTACTGAAAAACTACATTTACCAGCCTCCCTTGCAGGTCAAGGCAGCCAATTGGATGTGAGTTGAGGCCATTAGGTGGGACTTCTGGGAAATGGCTCTGGGTACTTTCTCCTTGCTTCCAGCTAGAGGCTAGACCCATGGTGATAGCTCCAGTAAACTCTCTTGGACCATGAGGTCACGGTGAGAATGGAAACCAGGAGGTAAAGACGTTAGAGTGAAAAATTAAGAAGAGTTTGGGTCCTTGATAATGAAGGAGCTACCATGCCATCTATGGACTGTCTTAATTCAGCTTTTAGATGGGCGTTTAGGCTTCACTGTGTATACAAACCATCTGCTAAAATGTAGATTCTGATTGAGTAGGGCTGTGTGGCCTGAGATTCTGAGTTCTCAGGTGATCCCAGCTCAAGGCACCCAGTTGAATTTAAATTTCAGCTAAATATAATATTCACTATAAGTACGTTCTAAGTGTAATCGCATGGGATGTGCTTATGTTCAAAAAATAGTACACGTATGACCCAAGATATTTCCTAGTGAGACAACAGGTGGGCTGCCTTTAAAGTACAACAAAAAAACACATCAATAAGGCCATAAAGTTCACGGGGCTGGTGGATTTCTAGTTTTGTTTTGTTTTGTTTCAATATGGTGTTCAGGCAAAATATTTACTCAACCTAAATCAGGTAATAATAATAATAATAATAATAAAGTCAATAGAAAAGGTACATGGGAAACCCATGGACTCCAAGACAAGATGTCCAGAGGTCATTGTGACAGTGGCTGGGACATCAACAGTGGAGGACAAAGGACTCCCTCTGCTCTGGCCCTGGAGTTGGTTTTTGTCCTATCTGTGCTGTCTGCTCCGGGGGAATGTTCTCCTCACTATAAACCAGCTTCTCCTTTTCCTCCGCTAGTTTTTGATCCTACTGATGTTTAGCTTGACCTTGGTTTTACCCGATGCCAGCCCAGTCCTGGCTCTCCAGAGGTGCAGGGGGCAGTGTGGCATCATGGCTCAGAGCAGGGACTTGGAATTCACACACAGGTGCTGCCACTGTTGGCACAATGGCAGAGGTGCTTCACCGTCTCTGTGCACAGCCTCCTTGTCTGTATAATAGGAGCGCAATGATGCCTACTTGGTAGGGTTGCTGTGGGTTTGCAATACGATGAGTGATGCAAGGACATTAGAACAGGGCCAGCTACAGAGTGAGCAGTAAGTAAACCCGTGCTGGCTGTTATTATGGTGTAGCTTCTGACCTCAGGCTCCCAAAGTCTCTGTGCATCTGAGTTAAAAATCTCCAGACAGAAGGGTCTGGCTGGCTCAGTATTGCCAGGGAACCACTGCCGGGGCTCTGAGGACATTAACAGTGTCTTCGGGGAGAGCTGAGACCTGGGTGCTGTGGGGACCCAATGGAGGAACACCAGCCTTGCCTTGTTTGGGAGCAGCATCCCAGAAAAGTGACACTGAGCGCATATGTGTGTGTGTGTGTGTGTGTGTGTGTGTGTGTGTGTGTGTGTGTGTGTGTATGTATATATATATATACATATATATTTTTTTTTTTCTTTAAGTGAGAGGAGAGGAGATAGACTCCGACATGTGCCCCGACAGGTATCCACCCAGCAACCTTGTCCCAGCTGATGCTCAAATAAACTGAGCTATCCTCAGTATGTGAAGCCGATGCTCAAACAAATCCAGCCCCTAACTGCAAGAGGGGAAAAGATAGAGAAGGGTGAGAGGAAAGATAGAGAAGGGGGAAGAGAAGCAAATGGTTGCTTCTCATGTGTCCCCTCACGGTGGATCGAACTTGGGATGTTCACGCACTGGGCCAGTGCTCTATCCATTGAGCAACCTGGCCTGGGTGGCACTGAGTGTCTAGAAGGAGGTTTTTAGGTGGGAAACACAGAGGAAAGACTTCTAAGCAAAAGGAACAGAGAAACGTGCATGCTTGATGCCCGCTGGAGTTTCACTAGCCCAGAGGTACAGATGTGCGATGAGATGGGGAGCAGGAAGAGGTGAGGCTGCAGAGGCCAAAGGGCCAGATGAAGAAGTTCTTTCCGGCCACCTCGAGAGCTTGAACTTTATTCTGTGGGCTACTGTCCCCGGACTATAGTCCAAGAACCCCTCACAGTTCCTGATGCCTGATCAGTGGTCTGTGAGTTCATGTTGAGGATTTTCTTAGAAACCTGGTGTGATGACTCAGGACAAGTTAATGTCCCCTCCCTGAGCCTCATTTTTCTCATCTGTAGTATAGCAATAACAATAGTAACTTCCTTGCCAAGTTGTGATAAATAAATAAGTTATTATATGGCAAGTACTTAGCACATAGCAGTTGCCCAATAAATGCTAATTATCGTTATCCTTATTTTCAATGATTAAAAAAAAAACACTAAAGGCATTTTTTAAGGTCATTTGGGTGGCCCACTCTCACTGTAAGCCAGCGTTGCAGTGGGATCACAGGGTCCATGTTTGCAGGAATATTTATGACCACGCTGGCACTGTTAGCAAGGCATCCATTGTCATGAACCAATTGGAAGAAGAACAGGGATGAGCTTGAGCCATAAAGGGTGGCTTTGCAGCAAGTGAGGTTCCCATAGTGTCCGGGCATGATGTTCAGACAAAGGTACCCCGACTTGTTCAAAGGCGGGGCCACAAAGTGCTATTGTGGGACCAGCACACAAAGGAAGAAGTCTGTGAAGGAGAGCCTGCCTCACTGCAGCCAACACGGGGCACCATGGTTCTGCCGGGGATGCTGCAGTTTTGGCAAACCCATCTCATCTGTCCCATTAAATTCATGTTGTTGAGTTGAATGTTATTGATTTTAAAGTCTTACTTTTTAAAAAAAAAGATAATAAATGAGGCTTTATCGTTGTATAAGAGCTATTAACACACAAAGTTTATGCCGAGTTTTATGTTGGTACGTACTGAGCAGTAGTATAGTAAAAATAATTTAAGTCAATACCAGGAGTCTGCAATTTCTGTCTGATGATTATTGCTCACACTGGAGAATACCGCAGATGGCCGGGTAGGCACCGCAGGGCTTTAAGATGGGTGGCAGCGTGACTTGGTGCTTCCGGAAGCTCTGGCAGGGAGAAGATGGGTGGAAGGTGGGAGCAAGTTCTCTGTCTCTGCAGCACAGGCCGCTGTGAGAAACGAACAGCCTTGTGGAAATACAGTGCATGCTCTTCCCGGGGTCTCTGTAGCGGACATAGGCGACAGCTGTCCTGGCTCGTCTGGGACTAGAGCTGGCGCCAGGAACACGCAACTTGGACAGTCGCACAGGGCCCTGTGCTCAGAAGGACGCCACACTTGATTAAACACTTTGTTGTTACAGTCTTGAAATTCTTAATAATTTTTAAACAAGAGCCCTGCATTCTCATTTTGCATTGGGTCCCACAAATTATAAATTTGTCCTTCTTGGACTGAGGGTTTTCCCAGGATATAAGATGTTCAGTGTTAATACTGGGACAGTGCCAGGCAAACTGGGTGGTTGATCATCCCAAATGACCCAGGCGAGAAAGAGAGTGGGTCCCCTTCGGGGGGCCTCTGGTACAGTTAACTCCCGAGCCCATGGCTGCTCCAAGAGGCCCTGGTGGAGGGTTTGCCGAGAGTCCAGTGGATGCTGTGCACAGCCAGGCCCAGGGTGTTGACATGGAGACACAAGCTGGGCAGTTTCCAAAGGGGCTGCTCTCTGCAGAGCGGTCGGGTGACTGGGGATGTGACATTGGAGGAGGCAGCTGAATGTCATTTGGTTCATGAAGAGTGGGTGGCATGGAGAGGAGATGGAGTGGCTCTTTGTAAACTGTTGTGACACATCAGTGGGGACAGCACACAGACCCATCTCCCAACAGGCTTGCTTAGTCAGAGGTGAGCCACACAGAACTCTCCCACCTTCCTGGAGAAGAAGATGTTTCAGCCTCATCTTCAGCAAAAACCCCAGCTGGATGAGATCCTGGCCCCTTCATAGCCAGTCCCTAAATTCAGCCCAGCTCCAGTATGCTACTGAATCCCCGGGAATGGCTGAGACTGGGAAGAGGGAAAAAATTAATCCTTGGCCTCTCAGGTCCCATTCTCCGGCTAGAGCAGGACTCAAGCAACCCAGGGGACAGAGGTGCCAGGGTCCTGAGAAGCAACAGAGGTAGAGAAAGCCTGGGTCAAACATCTCCTGTCATTGCAGCTGAAATGCCTTGCCTTTCCCCAGAAGATAGTCACAGCCCCTCCCCATGAACTAAGGAGAGCAGCGTCTGACCTAGGCCGAACCGTTTAAAATGGGTTAAGTCTGCATGATCCACTGGGATACTGGGTGGAAACATTTACCTTTCCGTTCATCTTTATATTTTATCTCATGCTTTTCAGTGGCTCTTTCTTGTATGTGCACTGTCATTTGGAGAATATATAACTCAACATATCATTTATATACAATTATTCAAATAACGGGATACCCATTCACTTTATTTTGAAAGAGCTGTGTTCATGATCAAAAATATTTGGAAACTATTGGCTCAGACATTGCCTTTGGAGTCAAAAGAGGCAGCCAGTGTCCATTCAGGTTCTTTTCTCCTTCCCACCCCTCAGCAGAGTACGTGCACTGACTGCATGTGAGGCACCGTACAGATGCGATGAAGCCACACACAATCTGTATCCCTCGGGATCTGAGATCTGACGCAGGCAGACACATAGCAGGGGCTTAATTAATACGTGTGTGTGAATAAAAGGTTGAGATTTAACTGACGGGGAAGGAGTTATCAGGTGGTTCCAGAAAAGGAAAATATTTTAGGCAAAAGAAAGTTTGAACAAACATCTAGAAAGAGTTCGTGATTAAGAGAAGAACCCGCGTGGCGAGAACGGAGACGGGATGTCTTAGATGGCAGGTGACTTGGCGGGGAGGAGAGGCAGCTGTTTCCTAGAACAGTTTGTGGAACAGTAGGTGCTTGGTGAATATTTCCAATAATTCGTGCATAAAGGTGTGCATTAAAGACAACTCTGAATGCCAGGATAAGAACATGAAATTTGACTACAGGCCATGAGAAGGCACAATGAAAATAGTAGTTAACATTTATTGTCTTCCGTAGGTTTAAGAATAGAGGGTGAGGTGTTCATTTACTGCAGGGCTCAAGGGAGAGCTCTTCACTTTGTAAGCCAGGGCACAGCATGTATACGCCATCGCGGCACATGTGTGGGGTGAATAGAGAAACATTCAAGTCCAACACAGCGTCTACTCTAACGGAGGGAAGTTCTTTTTTATACAGCCTGAGGTTTAAGAAACATCAATACATGGAAAAATGAGTCAATACAGAGCTCGAAGGGAAAACAGAGCACTATGAGATAAAATCATGGGGAAGGTTTCCATGAAGAACTCCGTGCTTCTGATGAGCATTGAACATTTAGAGTCAGCCAGGCAGAGGGAGAAAGAAGAAAAGAGCCTTTGGGCAGAGAGGCCAGCCACACACTCGCCCTCTGTTGAGAAGGGTTTGACAGCTTAGAGAGAGCAAACAGAACAGAGCAAAACAAAACAGCAGAATTAATGTGGCTGGAGCACTGTGAGTCAGAGAGAGTGGCCTAAAGCTGTGATGGCGAACCTATGACACGTGTAGCCATTTCGATGACACGCGGCCGCATGTGGCCGCATACCAGAGAAGTATGGAGCTGCATGCCGAGAAGGACGTTTCATCCTCGGCTCCTGCACAGCCAGGTGCAGTAGCCGAGGATAAAATATTTGCTGTAGTGTAGCCACTCTGTGCCGGAGGTCTGTAGGCCAAAACAACAGAACTCCGGCCCAGAGCATCTAGTTCTGGGACTTCCGGTTAGGCCGTTTTGCTAGAAGTGACACATCACCCGAGTTATGCTCGGTTTTTTGGCAAATGTTGACACACCAAGCTCAAAAGATTACCCATCACTGGCCTAAGGTGAGGCTGGAAACAGGCAGGGCCAGCTCAGCCCAGGCCTGGAAGACCTTACTAAGGATCCTAATTCTTATCCAAAGAGCAAGAAGAAGCCACTGAGGGGTTAAGCAAAGGAGTGGCAAGCTTCTAGGTTTTTTTTTTTTTTTTTTTTTTAACAGATTACATCCAAGTGTATGAGTCCTGATGATTTACAACTAGGAAAAAGAGCTACTTATCTTTTTTTCCTCAGAATAGTCACATGTCCTTTTTATTTGCTAGTAATAGAACTTCGGAGTGAAAATATGTTCGCAATATTGCTTAACTGTTTTGCACTTAAGAAGTGATTCAGGGGTAGATGATTCCTCATTCAACAACTCAACAATAACTTCTCTATGATTGTCTTGGCCCTTTACTCATGGTTACAAGGTGACTGCCACAGCTCCAAACATCACATCTTTACCTGCCAATATAGAAAGCAGAGAGGAGAAAGCCTTCCCCTTACACCTCCTTTCCTCTCCTATTTATCAGCAGTGGGTATATTTCCCAGAAACCTATCAGCAGATTTTCTCTTTCCATAGGGAGGTTGAGAAGGGGACAAGCCACCATGTCTGCTTCTATCATTGGAGGTAGTCGCTGCTAAAACAGAAGGGTCACTGAGCAGGCAAACAAGAGCGCTTGCATGCAACTTCTCGACACTGTGACACTGAAGCCATACAGACACCATGTTCTTGGGTACGGGCTACTCAAACAACTTAAAAGAAGGTGTCAAGAGGGAGGGCAAGGTAGGCTTCAGGGAAGGAAAAGGAGAGAGATAAGAACTACTTTGTATTTTACCTCTTCCCCAATGGGAATAATTACCTGCTTTTTGGACCGCTTGCTGTCTAGGAGAAAGGGAAACTGGACTAGCAGGCAGGAGGCATATATGCTACCCTGCTCCATCCTTAAACAGCTTGGTGACCTTAGGGAAGGCATCACTTTTCTTTTTCTATAAATGATGTATTTCTTCTAGAAAAAGAAAAAGTATAAACTAATATAACAAACAACCACTGAGCTTAGGGAAAACATCCCAGGAGCCGCTGAGAGCCCTGCTTCCTCACCTGCACTAATATCCCTATCCTTCAGACCACAGTCTTGAACTTGGGCCTAATATTTCAGCATTTCAGTTGCACATCTGTGTCCTTAACCCTTTGAGTAGTATGAACGTTCATGGACGTCCTCACTCAAAGGGTTAACAAAAAACTCACTGCTCAAAGGGTTAAATGATATATGGTGATGTTTGGTATATATATGAACCTTGACCTACGATGATGTTTTATCAGTGTATTCTTTGGCAGTTGGTTCTTCCATCCATACTTGGTTTTCTCCTCTTCGTTAAAGGAGAAATGCTTCTGTGCCCCAGTTCATTCACTGGAGTTATTTCAGAGTTTAAAGGTCCCAGGTGGTTTTTCCTTTCTCCCACTGATAGACGTTTGGCATTGTTATCATTTGTTTCCACTATTATCGCCTGCTATTTTTGGATACGTTTTCCTGCGCACGTGTTTGAGTTTCTCTGGGGCTTACCATGAGACTTGCTGTCTGGGAGAAGCACACAGTTTCGAGTCAGACCCACCAGGACTGGATTCTAGATCTGCCACTGGCCAGCTGCACGATTCTGGGCGAGTTCTCGAACCTCTCCATCCCAGGTTCTGCGTCTGCAAACTAGGGGGTAATGATGTCATTGTGAGAATTATTGTGAAATTAAGTTAAATCGTGTCCATCGAATGCTGAACAGTCCTGGCACAGCACTGGTACTCAGTTAGTGGTTTCTCCCTACTTTTCCCTCTGTTCTTCTCTTGTTTCTTCATTTATAAAGTGGTGATTATATCCCTCATCATGCTGACTACCCAGGATCAAAGGGGATATGGTAATAGATAGAAACCGTAGGCAATTGCTGTC
This sequence comes from Rhynchonycteris naso, assembly GCA_037038555.1. NCBI lineage: Eukaryota > Metazoa > Chordata > Mammalia > Chiroptera > Emballonuridae > Rhynchonycteris > Rhynchonycteris naso. The sequence goes on along the minus strand of CM073000.1, from coordinate 185,841,910 downwards.
TTTATAAGACAAAAAAAAGAAAATGTTCTAATACCAGTGATATCACACACTTCAACAATATACAAGAATGCTTTGAAGTGAAAATCAGCCCTCATTCATTCATTCATCAGATATCTTTTAAGGTCTACTGCATACCAGGCACCCACCCGGTCATCAAAGTTTGAACAAATAGACACAGACTCGAACTCCTTCATGAAATCTGTAGCCCACTTCAGGGAAAGGTACAGAATTAGCACCCAAGCAAAGGCCAAATAGGCCAAATGAGAGCAAGGAAAATAATAGCTAATAAAAACAAATAATAAGCTTAGCACTTATTATGTGTCCTGCACTGAAACTAATTTAATTCTGGCAATACTCCTATGAGATTGATGCTATTGTTGCACAGGTCAGAATCCTGGCAGGAAGTGAAGGGATGGCACTCCCCAGAGGGTAACTGCCATGAAAGCAAGGAAGGGAATGTTTACAAATGTGTGGGCGGGGCTAAAAGAAACCAACAGGGATGTTGAGGCACCCCGGGGGCTAGCCATGTCTGGTGCTGAAGGTGCACAGTGGGGAGTGCTTTCTAGCATCCAGGATCAGCTGCCAGTCAGGAGCCTGGTTAATGGGGACAGAGCCACCAGCAGGCAGGAAGCTGGGTGAATAAGCGGTCTGATCTCTCCTCCTGCCTCTCATGTATTAAAATCAGCCAGAGGACATGGGAGAACCACTGACCAGCCCAAGGGAGCATAGAGGAGAGGGGGAAACCACAGACAGATGGAGAATATCCACTATGACTGTTATCCTTACTTACAAATGAAGAAGATGAGGCACAGAGGAGGGAAAAAACAGTATCAAGGTAAAAGATAATCAAAAGGCAATTTTCTGATATTGTGTGATCCAGGAGGGCTTCTCTGAGGAGGTGACCCATACAGTGAGAAGGGACCAGGGGAGGAAAGAAAGTTGCAGAAAGAAGGACTTGCAGGGGTAAAGATTTTGAGGTAAAAAAAGTTCCCGATGTGTTGGAGAAACAGAAAGAAGGCCAGATCAGGGGAGCTGCAGTGTTTAAACAGGGTAGAGAGAGACATGTGGAAAAGAAAGTGCTTAGTATTACTACCAGCAGGATCCACTCTTGACGAGGCCCTTCCTGCTTGGCAAGCTTATCTAGATTCACAGAGGGCTGGCTGTGGACACCAGGCTGATTTGTCCTCACCAGGTCAAACCACTGGTGAGTCTTGACCTAGAGTGGCCATTTCTTAGCTAGAGGTTAGGACTTGGCAGGATGCCCTCCCAGTGGACTGGCTGAGCCTGGTTCAGGGCTGCAAGGATCCTTCAATGCAACCATCAGTCTCCTGAGTGATGAGAGCTGCCTAATTGCACAGAATGTGTTTAAAATGCAATGCGGGTACCAGGCCCTGTTCTACATGCAGCACCATGAGGAAGGCTCCATCCTTGGTGAGCAGGACGCCCAGATCCACAAGGGCATCACTTAGACTCTGATTGCACTGCAACTGTCATTGGAAGGAGGGAATCAGAAGGCACAGACTGAAGGGAAGCAGAGGGCACCTCTACTCTGGGTGGCAAGTGATCACTCCAGGTCTCAATTACACCTGTAATTACACTATTGCCCAGGCCACAGGGGATGAGGCACACATCTGAGGAGGAAACACAGTCTTCCAGCTGTCACATGCTGGAATCAAGAATCAGCATTATATAATTTACGTATGTATCTTTGTAACCTTTATCCTTGTATGTATGTATATCTCCATTCATCCACCCATCCATCCATCCATGCATCCATCCATGTATCCATCCATTCATGCATCCATCCATGCATCCATGCATACATCCATCCATCCATGCATCCATCCATTCATCCATCCATCCATCCATGCATCCATCCATCCATTCATCCTTGCATCCATGCATCTATCTATTCATTTACCTACTTCCTGTCTTCTGTCTATCTATCTATCTATCACAGTGAATTAAAGAGCTAACCAATATCAATCACTTACTCTATTTAAAGAATGGTCCAGGTCCAGGGCATGCCCTGGCCAGATAGCTCAGTTGGTTAGAGCATTGTCCGAAAGCACAGAGATTGCCAGTTTGATCCCCGGTCAGGGCACATACAAGAACAGATCACTGTTTCTGTCTCTCTCTCTCTTTCTTTTTCTAAAATCAATAAAATAAACATTAAAAAAAGGAATCAGCTGTGTTTTGGCCCTGGTCTCAGTGGTAGAGCATAGGCTGGCGTGTGGAAGTCCTGGGCTTGATTCCCAGTCAGGGCACACAGAAGAAGTGACCGTCTGCTTCTCCACCCCTCCCCTTTGTCCCTCTCTCTTTCTCTTCCTCTCCTGCAGCCATGGTTCTAATGGTTCGAGCAAGTTGGCTCTGGGTGCCAAGGATGGCTCCATGACCTCACCTCAGGTGCTGAAATAGCTCAGTTATTGAGCAATGGAGCAGTGGCCCCAGATGGGCAGAGCTTTTCCCTGTAGGGGGCTTGCTGGGTGGATCCTGGAGTCTGTCTCTCTGCCTCCCTGCCTCTCACTTAATTAAAAATAAAAGGGTCCAGGCACAAATACCCTGTGACGTAGGTACTATAATGATTCCCATTTTAAGATGGTAATATTGAGGCACAGAATGTTTCTGTAACTGGCCCAGGGTCATTGCACAGCTAGTAAATGGGAGAGTGGAAAGTTGAACCCAAGAAGTCTGGCTGCAGAGAAGGGTTGAAAGAATGATACAGTGACCATGTGTGTATCCCACACCTTAGATAAGAAATGGTCACTTTGCAGTTTCTTCTCTCTCTCTCTCTCCACACACGCACAGAGATGTTTTTCTGAACTGTTTTCAAGTAAATTACATATATCATAATACTTCACCCATAATACCTCAGCATGCACCCTCTGAGAAGAATATATTCTTCTAGAATTCTGTTTCTTTTTCCTTGGCCTTATTTAATTTATGTATAGTATACAATTTACATAGAGCATTGTACAAGGTTAAGGTGTACATGTAATGATTCAACATGCATATTTGACATATTATGAAATGATTACCACAGTAAGTCTAGTTAACATACCCATCACCTCACATAGTTACAGTTGTGTGTGCCTGTGATGAGAACTGTTAGCACCTTTCAAATATACACTAGGCCAGTGGTTCTTAACCTGAGTTCTATCGAACCCTAGGGGTTCGATGAGTCAGTCTCAGGGGTTTGGAGAAGCCTCTGCCGCGGAGGCCAGAGTAACGTAATACCGTAATTTGTTGTGAGTTCATGCATTTTGTTGGTTTTGTTCTTTGAGCAAGGTGATGTTCATGCACGGCTCATTTTGTGCACCAGTTAGAAAACATATACCTATGTCTTGAATTTGGGGGAAAAAAATCATATTTTATTTATCACTAAAGAAGGGTTCGGTGAATGCGCATATGAAACTGGTGGGTTCCGTACCTCAAAAAGGGTTAAGAACCACTGCACTAGAGTATTGTTAACTAGTTACCATGCTATACACTGCATCCCAGAACTTATTTATTGTATCACTGGAGGACTGAACCTTTCGACTACCTTCACCCACTTTACACAACACCCACCCTCCTCCTCTGGCAACCACCAATCTGTTCCCTATTTCTGTGAGTTCTGTTCTTTTAGACTCTACATTTAAGTGAAATCATATGGTATTTGTCTTTCTCTGTCTGACTTATTTCTCTTCACATAATGTCCTCAAAATCCATCTGTGTGTCACAAATGGCAGGATTTCCTTTTCATGGCTGTATGATCTTCAGTGTGTATATATCACACACATATATATTTTTTATCCATCCATTCATCCACAGACACCTGGTGGTTTCCATGATTTGCTTACTGTGAGCAATGCTGCAATGAACATGGGGGTGCAGATAACCCTTCAAGATCATGATTTCACCTCCTTTGAATAGTTACCCAGAACTGAATAATATGGTAGTTGCCGGGTCAAATGGTAATTCTACATTTTTGTTTTTTGAGGAATCTTCATATTGGTTTTCCTAGTGGCAGCCCCGATTTACATTCCAAACAACCGGCACGTGTTCCCTTCACATCCTCGCCAGCACTTGTGCTCTCTCGTGTTATTTACAACAGCCATTCTAACGGGTGTGAAGTTACATCTCACTGTGGTTTTGATTTGCATTTTCCTGACGGTGAGCATCTTTTGAATATCTTCTTTGGGAAAATATCTGTTCAGGCCCTTTGCCCGTTTTTAATTAAATTACAGATAGCAGGTCCTCAAATAACGTTGTTTCGTTCAGTGTAGTTTAGTTGTAACGCTGTAACATTGTTGAGGAAGGAATACTCAGATTCCAGGCTGGGGCAGCTGTCTGCGTGGAGTTGGCACGTTCTCCCCATATTTGCGTGGGGTTTCTCCAGGTGCTCCAGTTTCCTCCCACATCCCAAAGATGTGCACATGAGGGGACCTGGTGTGTCTACCTCGTCCCAGGCTGAGTGTGGGTGGCGTGTGAGTGCATTCTGTGATGGATGAGTGGCCAGTGGCATAGGTTCAGGAGATGTGAGCAGACCTAGAGAAAGTCCCTTGCAAGTGGCAAAGAGGAAGTAGAGCCCAACCTCACTGCAGGCCGCCCAGCTGAGTGGCTCTCCACCTCTCACCCTTACTGAAACTTGCAATGCACAAAGGATATTTCAATCCCCCTTCCCCTCCCTCACGTTAAAAATTCAGCTCACTCTGCCGGCGTCGATCACGATGCCCACCAACGTCAGACAGTCCTCTGTCTCGGTGGATTCACTAACAAACTTCTCTGCCGTGGCTCCAAGGCTACTCAGAGCCAACTAGTCCTTCCCCAGCATCTCTCACGCTTCCTATAGCCACGAGGAGAGTGTTTTTCCAGTCCTGCCTGCTCTTTGTTTTTCCCGGCCCCAGACCCATCTATTTGTTTCTGATTGGTGGTGGGAAAGCCAGGTCTTTCTGACAGCCAGAGACTTAAATAGATCACAACCCCTAATTTACCTTGCAATAAATAGCTACATTGCTCTGAGTGATGCCCTCTCTCAGAGTGAGCTATAAAGCTGGCCCAGGCATTAGCATGGCACATTTGTACGCCGTGACTGCTGTCCAGTATGCTGTGACCCGCAGGGAGTATCCTGAGCCCAAATGCGGCATTTTGTGAAGTCCAACAAAGATTTTTATGGGCAAGAGTTTTAACAAAAATCTTTCTTGAGGTTTTCATGAGGCAGGGAGCTTTGAAGATAACAACAATTGTAATAACAAGAATAGCTATCATTTATTGAGCTCTTGCTGTATTCGAGGCACTGAGCTAGGTAGTTTACGGGCAATCCTTGCTCGGGGTCTTTGAGATGCAGGTACTGCTATTATTCTAGTTTCAAACATGAGAAAAGGGAGGCTCAGAGAGGAGAAGTCACCTGCCCCCACCCCCAGAGTTTCTGACTGTGTATGGCTGGGGTGTGACCTGAGAATTTGCATGTCTCACAAGTTTCCAGGTGATGCTGCCCATCTGGGGAACACAGTTTGAGGACCACTGAGTTTCTGAGCATCTGTTCTTATGCCAATGTTTCACCCATTTAACCAAGGTTGACCCTCATTACAATTCAGCCAGTAAGTTTCATTATACCCATTTCAGGTCCGAGGTTCAGAAGGGGGAAGTGGCTTCCTCAGAAATACAGGTGGGGCTGAGTTCACTTCTATTCCTCTGAACACTCAGCTGAAGTAACTTCGATGCACCCAGACACATGGAGGGTCTCAGCAATGATTTTTGTGAAAAGATTCTTGACGTGATTTTTTAAAGCCTTCGGGTGAGATTGAGACTCCCGGTTAGGGTTTGCTCATCCCTCTTTGTTGTCCCCAGATCACTGCAAGGAGATGACACACTTCGGGTGCGTCTTGCTCTAACCTGGGTGTTCTCCCAAGCAGAGCTTGCGGGGAAGGGGCCAGACACTTCCTTCTACTTGTGTAACTGGGGTGCATGACTCCGTGTGCCCCAAGCCCAGAACTGTAACCCCATCCCTTCTCAGTGCTGTAAATGGCCCTCTGGTGGACTGGAAGAGTTAATGCAACTTCCAAAAGGTTTAACACGGGAAGCACAGTACCTTAGAATGTGTTTGCATTGAGAGTCTCTGTCCTGGCTGTGGATGTGGACCCACCCGAGGCAGGTGAGAAATGCCAACAGCCAGGCAGAGCTGCCCATGCCTTTGAGTTGGGGGAACCTGGCATTCCAGGCATCCTATCATTAAATAGCATCCCCGAAAAATTCCAAGATCAGCCAGAGGAAAGAACAGCTGAGGACAAATCAGAGGGCTGATGGCTCCTTCTTCACAGGTTTCCATGCACTGGGTCTGGGGATGAACAAGAGAATTTGCATTCTGGCCAGTTGTCAGGTGATGCGAATGCCGCCCTCCACACCCATCCTTGGCCAAGCGCTTGTCAGCCATGCACCATCAGAGAACCAAGCTCAGACCCACAGTGAGTGAGTGCTGCAGGGCACACAGCCAGTTCCTGGCACGTGCAGGATGCGAACTCAGGTCCTCTGCCTTGAGCCTGGGCCATCCTGTGATCCTCAGCCCAGAATCTTCATGCACTCACTCAGCAGACTCCTTTAAGGGCCAAATAAGTACTTAGAGCTGTTCTAAGTGCTAGGGTTTTAGGACAAGAAAGATGGACACCGTTCCTGTCCTCCCAGAGGTTCTAGTCTAGTAAAATGGTTTCAATCAGGGAGAACGTAACACTTGACCCCACTCTTGACAATATCTAGAGATGTTTCTGGTTGTCACAACTAGGGCAGAGGGAGAGGGATGCAACTGGCATCTAGCAGATAGAGGCTGTATAAACATCCTCTGGTGCCCAAGAGAGCCCCCTGCCACTCAGAATGGTCCGGTCCACAATGTCAACAGTGCTGGGGCTGAGAAACCCCTGTATAGTGGGTGAAACAGACATCTAAACCAGCAGTTAAAATACACTGGGATTGACCTCTGTGGTGGAGCAAGTCGAGCGTGCTGTGGGATCCAGAGAAAGGCACCTCATGCACAGATATGGGATCTGGAAGGATTCCAGGAAGAGGTCATGTTTAAGCTGAACATCGAAATGATGAGTCAAACAAGAATATTGGATTGGGGGCCAAAAGAATGATCCAGACCAAGGAAGCAGCGTGTATTCACACCTAACTTTTCTGGGTGCCCAGCATCCACCAAGCCCTGTCCTAAGCACTGCACAATCAGTCATGCTGTTGATACAGGGACCTGACCAGGCAAATGCTTCTATAAGATTATTCCCATACTATAGATGTGGTACCTGTGGCCCAGAAGGGTCAAATGACTTGGCCAAAGTCACACAGCTAATACATAAGGGAGGTGGGATTAGAACAATGCATCCTGGCTCCCAGAATCCATAACTTGGACCACTCTGCTACAGGCAGATAATACAGTAATTCACCATATTGGTAGCATGAGAAATTGGGAGAGGTCGGGGAGATGTGACCAGTATATAAGTCACCTGAGCGGCTTGGGCATCTCCTAATGGCAGTGGGAAGTCATTGAAGGATTTAGCTGGGACCTATTTTGATATCCGGGGAGTAGCATAGGTCACGGAAGAGCCCAAATTAAAAGTGAATTGAGGTAGAGAAGCTTTTTAAATTCATGATCCTAGAGAAAATCTGGTTCCCTTTGTATTCCAGGGAGAGGTGAGCGTTTCTGAGCTTCTTAAGAAATCGCACCTGTCCAGTATCTCTCCCCGAACATGTCAGGGGGTCATCCGTCATCCTGTGATAAAATTAGAACAAAGCAGGGGCAAATGGGCTTCAGCACAGCATTTCACAGGAGTCTTCTCTGTGGCCAGCTCCCACGGGTTCAGCTGGCTCACTAAGCAGAAGCCTGAAAATAACAGAAGCGTTCAGTAATAGAAAAGTAGTTACAAGCCATGATGGAAAGAGAATTCGGTGGCACCATGAATGAGCTCTGCTGACTTCTCCAAACGGGCCATTTTATGCTGCCTCCTTTCCCCTCTTTTCGGAAAATGATGAGTCCAAATCTTGCATTGTTTATTTGTTATTTTTAACAAACCAAAGGGAAACTGACCTGCCTTCTTGGAAACATGGTGGTGGCCAAACGACCTGTTTCTCCCACTGGTTTTTGGGACAAATGCCACCCATTAGCCACGATCACTTTAATTGTGAATAATAATCAGAGAACTAATTATGGAGCCTAGTGGTGTTGCCCTAACATAATCCACCAATAAGTGGGGTGAGAGTGAGCCTCTTATGCTTTGGAGAAAGCAGGCATTTTCCAGGAACGTTCTGACACTTGTCTGCCCCAGCTTGCCCCGAGGGAAGCTAGAATCTAAAGAGCTTCAATGTTAAGGAGAACCCTGCCCACCTCCCATCCTTTCCTCTTGACAAATATTTACTGAGGACCAAAGTTTCAGACATTAGCCCCAGGAGCTTATATCCTATGAGATAAGCCAGATGATAAAGAGGCAAGTACAAAGACCATGATTTAATGGTGAGCAGGGCTGTGAAAGAAAGCAAACATCACATACCTTACAATGGAGTCCTTAGAAGGTAGTCTTCTCATAAAGGCCCATGGAGACTTGACTGATGAGAAGGATGTGACCCTGCAGAAGATCCCAGCAAATGCAGAGGCCTGAGGAAACAGCAAGCTGGAGGTGTTCAGGGGCAGGAGATAGTGTCACTGGTATGAATGGAAGTAGATTGGAGGAGAGTAGGCAGGTCATTTTAGCTTTGCAGCTATTGCCTGCTAAGTTGTATTCTGAGGCCAGCAAAACAGTCCTGGAGGGCTTCAAGAAAGAGGCAGGCAGTGGAGAGACCAAAGGAGAGAAAGGACAAAGAATGCACTCAGGGAGACGAGTGACAGTGCTTGGCTCCTGGAGGCTTGGACCAAGGTGCTTACTGGGGAGATGAGGAGAAGGGCAGGGGTCCCGAGCATAATCTGGAGGTAGAGCCCCGGGGCGCTGGGTGGTGGTGTTGGGTGATTAACGTTGTAGGCCTCTAGACACATCACTGCATTTCTTCCTCAGACCAGTGGACAGAACTCGTCTCTACAAAGCATCCTCTTCCCCACCCTGTGTTTCTTAAGCACCTGCTGTATGTATGGGTTGGAGTTTTTGGTCTGCTCTGGTACCAACACTTAAAGGCAATAGATTTTTCTCAATAGCAAACCACAGTGGTTTCCAGAAAGCCCACCATACAAGTATAAAACAGTATAGTTGTTTTTGGTTTTGGTTTATTTCTGGGTCACAGGGACCTTTCAGATTCTCAATGAAGAGTGATGTGGACTAAGTCCCCCCCTGCCAAATGCGTGCAGCTACAGGATAGTTTATACATACAACCCCCTAAAGACTATTTGTGAACATTTGGAGACCTGTGGACCCAAACAAAGATCCCCTTTCTATCAATCCCACCCCCTTCATCTATCAAATTGTTAAATAATATCTGTTGGGCAGATAAAATATATTATGCTCACTTTGTTAAAGATGGCGCTGCCCACATGGAAGTTCGTTGATATTAATGTGTGTTCTGGAACAGGCTGTGGGCAAGCCGGGTCATTATAGCCTAAGGCTTAGTTTTAAGAGTAAGCTCTTCTCCACACCCTTGACTGATTGGATGATGTAGGGTGGTGTACTCTCCTGAGGAATCCCATTATGCCTCAGATGGGTGGCTTTGTATCAGAGACTTTCTTGTTTCTATAATTGGATTAAAGGTTTTGAATCTATGCTATAAAGTGGGCAGACCAGTAGCTAGTTCTCGCTTGGTTCCTGAGGAGAGTAGATTAAGGCCACATGGAGGAGAGGAAGCAGCCAAGATGGCAGAGTGCTGAGGAAGAGTTTGTGCAGGAGGAGATGGGAAACAGAGGTGAATAAGTCTGGTGAGCTGGAAAGCTTTGATGCTAGGAAACTCGGATAAGTCAGTAGCTTTGTGAGCATTGAATGTGTGGGTTTTGGAGCCCAATATGTGTTTTTGCTTGCCTGCTGGATGCAAGCTAGAATTAAAGCTGATGGCTCACCAGTTCTTGGCTCCTGTGTTTCATTACTGACTGTTCGAATCTAATGTGAACCTGCACTGGCCGGGCGGCTGTGATAATGGCCGCGACTACTGGCTTTACAATATCCCTATTTTCAGCTTAAGTGCCACCCAGCATGCCTGCCACCCAGAGCCTTTGCCCATTGTAAAGCCAGTAGTCAAGGCCGCCATCACAGCCGCCTGACCCATGCAGGTTCACATTAGATTCGAACAGTCGGTAATGAAACACTGAAGCCAAAAACTGGTGAGCCATCAGCTTTAATTCTAGCTTGCACCCGGCGGGCAAGCAAAAACACACACTGGGCTCCAAAACCCACACATTCAGTGCTCACAAAGCTACTGACTTATCCGAGTTTCCTAGAATCAAAGGTTTCTAGCTCACCAGTCTTATTCACCTCTGTTTCCCATCTCCTCCTGCACAAACTCTTAACAAACTGGCTTCTTCCTCAGCACTCTGCCATCTTGGCTACTTCTCCTCCACATGGCCTTAATCTGCTCTCCTCTCTAATACTAACCTCAGGAACTCAGGAACCAAGAAAGCGAGAGAGATCAAGCTCCCAGACTGCCCCAGTTTATAGCCTAGAAAATCCAAACCTTTAATCCAATTATACATACAAGAAAGTCTCTGATACAAAGCCACCCATCTGAGGCATAATGGGATTCCTCAAGAGAGTGCACCACCCTACATTATCCAATCAGTCAAGGGTGTGGGGAAGAGCTTACTCTTAAACTAAACCTTAGGCTATAATGACCTGGCCTGCCTACATTACAGCTTTTCCCCCACAGCCATCCCAAGCATAAGGGCAAATAATATCACCTGGGTGACGGGCTTCCATGTGGGCAGCGCCATCTTTAACAAAGTGAGCATATTATATTTTATCTGCCGAACACCCATCATAAGGAATAGAATAAGGAACAGTAGTACTCCCTTGGGTATATATTATTTCATCCATTTTAAAATGGAGATAAACTGCCCTTGTTGAATCAAGCAAGCTCATGGGGGAAAGAGTCAGGCGTCAGTGAGGACATCAGAAACCTGTGTTAGCCGGGTGCTAGTAAAGTGCCACATCTTGGGGAAAGATTAAATAAGATCATGTCTACAGTAGCGGTTGTGAACGGAGCGGGTTTGGGCAAGTCCAAGCACTGCAGAGCCTTGTGTAAGAGCTCTCCGCCTTAGCAGGCTGGGTTATTTGGAAAATCAAATCAGAGACTGTACATGAAAACCCCTTTGCAGCCGTCACAGGCAGTACTTAGAGTACTGTTGTTCTAAGCGTCTGTCCAGACGTGCTTCTGCGGCTCCCTGCTCAGAGAAGGGAGGTTCTGTGATGTAAAGCAAACAAACTAACTTTTTTTTTTTTTTTTTGTAAGTCTGTTGCAACACCCTTTGAGATAATTGGTGACATCCTAAGAAACTGGGGCTGGAAATTTTTTGCCTACACTCATGAAGCAGGTTGAATTAAACAATTGTTGGATTCCACCGAGTAGCTGATGAGTCACTGCTTAGCACTGGATGCATTCCAAAAATGCAGCTGTGTCTGGATTGACTGGAAATATACAGGGGTTGTGTGTGTGTGTGTGGTGGTGGGGGGGGGCTCCTGATCAATCAACTGTTCAGATTAGGCGAGGTCTCCCTTTGTTCTCGCCCTTGTGCTTGGAATGGTTTTGGAAGGACCTGAGCGTCGGTGGGAAAAGGAGGAAGAGGAAGCTTGGGTAAAGGCGAGTCATGCCAGCATCATTTTTGTCAGGGTGATGGCCACCCTCCCCGCAGAAAGCCAAACGAGGACAGGTCATAGGTTGTGTATTCAATGTGGAGAAGGACTGACCCCTGGATATTTGTACATCTGTAAAATAGAATATGTTTAGCTACTAGAACAGGGGTCCCCCAAACTACGGCCCGCGGGCCGCATGTGGCCCCCTGAGGCCTTTTATCCGGCCTCCGCCGCACTTCCAGAATGGGTACCTTTTTCATTGGTGGTCAGTGAGAGGAGCACAGGATGCATCCGCACCCATAGTTCCCATTGAAATACTGGTCAGTTTGTTGATTTAAATTTACTTGTTCTTTATTTTAAATATTGTATTTGTTCCAGTTTTGTTTTTTTACTTTAAAATAAGATATGTGCAGTGTGCATAGGCATTTGTTCATAGTTTTTTTTTATAGTCCTGCCCTCCAACGGTCTGAGGGACAGTGAACTGGCCCCCTGTGTAAAAAGTTTGGGAACCCCTGCACTAGAAACTGGTATTGTTTAATAATATTTAAGCCAAGAGATGCTACTATGGATGATGTCTGCCACCCCCCAATAAAAAAAACAAAAATATATGTTGAAGTCATAACTCCCAGTATCTCAGAATGTAATTACAATAAGTAATGAATTTATTATAGACGTTGTTAGTAAAAATGAAGTCATACTGGAGCAGGGTGGTCCCCTGATCCAGTAACCCTGGTGCCATTATAAAAAGAGAAGAGACACAGACAGACACAGAGAACACAGGTGACGCCAGAGGCAGGGATCAGAGGGATGCAGCTTCAAGCCATGGAACACCAAGTTCTGCCAGCCACCACCAGGAGCCAGAAAGGGGCAGGAAGGACTGTCTTATCTGTCTCAGAGTGAGCACGGCCCTTCCAACACCTTGATCCTAGACTTCTAGTGCCCGGACTGTGAGAGAATAAATTCCTGTTGTTGTCTGTCAGCCATGCAGGTTGTGGTACTTTGTCTAGGCAGCTCTAGGAAATGGATGCAGGAGCTGTTACTGCTATTTTGCTAAATAAAAAGAGCAACTAATAAATCAGTGTGCAGAGTATGATCTCATTTATATAAAAATCATGATTATGTAATTTCAAATGACAGGAAGGATATACAATGGGCTACGGACAGAGTTACTGCTGGGCGATGGAATTGCCGTTTAAATGTTTGTTCGTTTTTCTAGTCCATTTTTTCTAAATTTTCAAAACAAATGGTTGATTAGCATAATAGGGAAAATGGTCATTTTTCACAGGAGATAATTTTCCCTGGAAATGTGATCCTCAATCACAGACCTTACACCGCAAATAGCATACTGAATTTGCTTCCTAAGGTCAGAGCCTTAAAATATTTCCTCTCTACCCACCTGTGCTCGGACGATGGCTCTTCACTGAGGAAGAAGCAGGGGAGGAGGGCTTGTCCCTCTCCCTTTTATAATGCGTGGCTCCCTGGCACCATTGGAGTGTGATCTGTATAAGACCTGTCGTGCCTGGCCCCTGCCAAGCTCTCCATTCTCATTTCCTACACCCAGCCACCCCACCCATACTCATCAGCTGGTACCTACCCCCCTTACACATATCTACCTAGTATTATTCCACCTACTTCCTGAAGGAACCTCATGTACCTTCCTACATAAAGCCTTGCTCTTCGATGCCTCAGTGCCTTTGCTCATGCTTTTTTCTTTGCCAAGAACAGCCTTCCCCACTGAGTTTCCGCCATGCTGAGGTTCTCAGCTTCAGCACCAATTCCTCCAAGAAGCCCGCCTTGATGCCTCTGCCTTGTTAGGCTTTGTTGGGGCTCCAGTCTTGTGATGGCTGGCACACAGTAGGGCCTCATTTTATTCTAAAAGGGTAAAAATAGTAGAACACGACTCTTAGGCTTATATAGATAGGTAAATATGGTAGTCTTGAGTTCAATGCAAGAGCCCTTTAACAAGCAGCCCTTAACTGCATCAATGTTCTTCCATCTAACTCCAGGTTGGGCAAAGTTCTCTCCCAGGACTCTGAAAATAGCTCCCTTCACTTTGGGTTTATAGGAAGATGCTTGGGGAAAGCTACAAGTCTCAGGGATTTAGGAAAGCAGTCTGGCTGAAGGATGGATGCCTCCCATGGATGAATGACCACCACGGCCACGCCTTGCTCCACAGAGCCCCCCCACGCACTTCGCCTTCACTGGGTGGAGACCATCTCTGTTCCAGGGTCAAAGCCATGGCAATCCGGAATGTCACCGAGATCATCTTTACCCTGAAGATCTTCATCTACTGGTGAATGAGAACAGACTTCATGACTTCAGGATCAAAATTAGAGCCTGAGCTAATGAGTGCTTCGTGACTCTGCTGAGGGAACTGATCACTTAGTCCAATTCTGTTAAAATGTGGAATAAATTATATCAGTAGCTAATGGGTCCACAATGGCAACTGAAGCAAAAACAAGGAGAAAGATATTTTACAATCGGATGTTTGCTCTCTATCTCTCTTCCTCTCTGTGCCATCTCCTTCCCTTGCCTCCACACATGTGTACACATGCCTGTGGGTACACAGACACACACACACATGTATGCGTGCATGCACACTCACCCACCCATACACACACAAAAGCACGCGCACACACACGCCTTTACTGGAGCCCCATGATGGCTTATTCTCCAGGGAGGCCAAGCAAAGAATATGGATATTTTAAAGTCAAATGGAACTGGGTTAGCATCCCAGCTCTTCCACTAATTAGCATTGTTACCCTGAGTAGCTTTTTCTGCCTCTCTGAACCTCTGTGTCTTTACTTATAAAATAGGAATGTCAATAATGTTTACGCCAGTCGTCCTGACTGGCATGACACATGCTAGGTGCATGCCTACGGTGTGGAGAGTTAGTAAGCTTCCTTTCTTGCCCTAAGGGGCCTACATGTTAGTGGGAGGAAGGGCTGAACACTCAGCATGCTTGAACATTTTTAGAGTTGTGGCAGCCATGTCCTGGAAAAGTCATCCTGAAAACAGGGCCAATTGGAGGTGTTTGGTGATAATCAGAAATCTCAAAGAGCACCATGTAACCTAGTGATCTTTGAAACACCCATTAGCACAAATCATTAAGAAAAAAGCAAAGAGAGCCAAAGCATAATTCAGCACTCCATTTCAGACTGACTTGTTTTAATCCAGCTTCTACATTTTTAATTATGTCAATCTAATTTTAGACATTAATAAGATTGTGGTACACCATATCGTATTTATTTCCATTTCAGGCAGTTTTCTTTCCTCCACAGTCACCCCCCGCCCTCCCAGTCAAACAATGCAGGGCACTGGAGCCAGCGGCTTCCTTGGCATGCTGGGACCACGTCTCCATGTACACCTGCCTGGCTGCACAAAGTGTGCTCCACCCACCAACAATGTGGCATCCGCGGGGAGCTGGTTAGAAATATAGGATCTTGGGTCCCAAGATTCCGGACCTCCTGAATCAGAATCTGCAGTTTCAAAAATCCCCAGGCTTCTTGAGTGCATTAAAGCCTGAGGAGTTCTGCATTTGTGGGCCCTGTAGACAATGGGTAATGTTTCTGTGAACATGGCCCCTCTGTGGACCCATGAGCCGCAGGGGGCTGCAAACCTAGTCCAGCCAACCCATTGTTTTCCCACAGTTTTTGCAGTTCTTGTTCTTGTTTCAGTTTGGCTTGGGGACATGAGGGAGCATGCTGTCTTAAAACATCGAAAGCCCAGCTAGGAACTCAGTCCTCTGGCCACACAAGGTTGCTTCTCTTGCTGTTCACTGCACCAGGGGACAGGGCCCTGGTGAGAATGAGCAGAGCTGATCTTTATCTTGTGTTGACCCTGTGCCAGGCAGGCCCTGTCCTTAGTGCTTTACAGGTAATAGCTCATCCCTGGGAAGTGAGTGCCACTATTATCCCCATTCCTGAGAAGTGAGTGCCACTATTATCCCCATTCCACTGATGGGGAAAACCGAGGCTCACAGTGTGATTCCCAAGATCACAACTGCTTGGGCTTGAAACCCAGGAGTCTGGCCCCAGAGCCTGAACTCTTACCAGTTATATGCCCTGGGGGACCTCCACCCGAGTGAGAACTTGATTCCCTCACCCAGCCAATATTTATGGAGTACCTACAAGGTGCCAGGCATGTGTGAACTCTGTGGAGAGGACTGTGAATGGAGACAAAGATTTCACCCTAGGGGAGCCTACAGAACAGTGGGAAGAAAGGACATTGACCAGATCATCACACTCATGTACACACACATGCACATGTGTTCTTACAGATGGGAGAAGTCTACACAGCAGAGATACACACTGCTCCGTGGTAACTGGCAGGGGCATCTGTGGGTGTGGCGTCAGGCTGGACCTCCCTGGGACAAGATCTTGGAGCTCAGGGGGCACGAATAGTCCATAATTACAATGCCCTGAGGAAGGGATACATAAGATGGATGGAACATTTCAAGGTGGTCCAAGGGGGAGGGCACAGTAAGCAAAAGGGATAGAGTTGTCCAATGGGGGAAAGAGAGACCCAGACAGAGGGCTTTGGAGGCCATGCTATGAATGTCCTTATTCATGGTCCCTTTATCATTGCACAGTCCCTCTCAGTGCCTGAGGATGTCTCTCCTCTCGCATGTCACCACACCCCTGCCCCCTTTCCGCTTACTCCAAGCATTCCTGTCCTCCTTGTTCCTGTCTTCTAGGCATCAGCCCTGCTCCGTGTCAGCATAGATTTGTAGCTGTGGTCATCAGGACAGACAGAGTAGGTTGCATATGACAGATGCTCAACTCACATGGGCTTAACCCTGAATTGTCTAGCTCAGTGATGGGCAATCTTTTGAGCTTGATGTGTCAAAATACACCAAAAAATCAAGCATAACTTGGATGGTGTGTCACTCCGAGAAAAACGGCCTAACCGGAAGTCCCAGAACTAGACACTGTGGGCCGGAGTTCTGTTGTTTTGGCCTACAGACCTCCCGCACCGAGTGTCTACACTACAGCAAATGTCTTATCCTTGGCTCCTGCACCTGGCCGTGCAGGAGCCGAGGATGAAACGTCTTTCTCAGCATGAGGCCCCATACTTCTCTGGTATGCGGCTGTGTCATCGAAAATGGGTACACGTGTCAGCACTGACACACATGTCATAGGTTTACCATCACGAGTCTAGCTTCTGGGACAGCGGGATTCAGGTGCTCTATGGTGGCATTGGGAATTCCCTCTCTCCATCTTTGGACTCTGACTTCCTGGGTTGGCTTCATCTCCAACAGGCCCATTCCAGCTCTGGACCTATATATCCTTGTTCCCAACCAAGAGGACCTCTTTCCTAGTGGTCCTGTGAGCTTCCCTAGAAGAAATGTCAGTGGCCCAGCTTGGATGATGTGCTAATCACTCCAGGTCATGCTAATGCTTTGGTTTGCCAGGCCAGGGCACCAACCCTGGAGCCCAGGGCTCCCTGTGGCTTCTACAAAAGAGTCTGAATGGTGGCTGTGTCAGGCATGATGGATGTGGAGGGAGGGACTAGAGAGAAGGGAACCATGGCTGGCTTCTTGGTGCCCTTCAACATTTCATTTGCAGTCACCCTTTACTCTGTTCCTGATAGCAGGGCAACTGAATCATTCTTACCTGTAGAAACTTACTCCAATTATAAAATGCCATTGATTATCTTAAGAATACTTAAAATACTGCATTAAAAGTAAGCTTTTATCCTAGAACACATGCTGGTAAGGGCAGCATCTTAGAGTCCACACAATGCTATTGAGTGCTCTAGGGGGCCTGAGGTCTTGGGTGAGAATTCTCATCTCATTTTCCCAGAGGTGCTGGGTTCTGTTCCCTCACCCCCTGCAATGTGGCTTACAATACTTAGTAAGGACATAGTATCTACTGAGGATAGATTTCTGTGTCTTGGGTTGGAGAAAAAAAGGAGACAGACACAGAGACAAACAAAAAGAGGGGTTGACAGTGACAGATACAGAAAGAGCAAGCAACCAAACATAAATAAAGATAAGCTTATGGAAGAGTTTAGGAAAAGGACCCAAGCACGAGTGTAAAATTAATCAAGGTTTCATTTGTATGGGGATATGGTTCTTGGACCAAAGGAGAGGGATCATTTTGACCTAGAATTTTCTTTGGAACCATGGACAGTTCCTATGCCTGGGAGGGGCAGGAGGGGGTGGGATCCGAAATGGGGGAGAACAGGCAGTTTTTCTGGGAGTTTTCTCCTGCCCTGAGAGAGAGTGCAGCCAGACCAGGTCTGCCTCCAGCCTGGCCCGTGGGCGTGGCATCCCCCTTCAACTAAGAAACATTCATACTCATCCTGTGGTTGATAAGACGTTTACAAATTCAGTGAGAGAAAAATGTGGTCATTTATACCTCTGCATTGTAAAGCTTGACATTAGTGGAGCTATTGGAGTCCATGAATCACAGGAGGAGGTAAAAATTCAAATGGATATAAATGTCCATTAATAGTGGGAAAGTTAAGTACATTACACTTCATCCATATCATGGAATAATGTGAAGCCATTATAAAAATGAGACAGACCTTTATGGAGTGCCACGAAAAGATCTCCAAGAAATGCTAAATTATAAAAGCAAATTGCAGAACAATACCTACGGTATAATTCCGTTCATTTATGTTAGAAAAAAAAAAACATTTATGCATGTAACTGCAGATAAAGAATCTACACCAAGCAATACAGTGATAATCTCCTGGGAGGAACTGGCCATAACAGGATTAGATTTCCATAATGTTTTTTAATTTTTTTAATTAATTGTGCTTACATAGATTCTAGGGTGACCCCGACTGCATCCCCTGTCCTCCATATTCCCCTCATCATCTCCCTTACCTCTCTCCCTACAGTGCCCTCCCCCCTTTCCTTCAGGTTTATCCCATCCTATCATCCCCTTTCCCTCTGTCCTCTTTTCCTCTGGTCCCTTTGATCTCTCCTCTGTCTTAATTCCATTCCTCAGTTCTCAATGTTCCTTGGATTCCTCAAATGAATGAGGTCATATAATATTTTTATTTTTCTGCCTGGCTTATTTCACTCAACATAATAGTTTCCAGGTCCCTCCATATTGTTGCAAAAGTAATATTTCCTTCTTTTTCATGGCCCCATTGTATTCCATTGTATATATGTACAAAAGCTTTTTAATCCACTCATCCACTGACGGACACTTGGGCTGTTTCCAGCTCTTTGCTATTGTGAGCAATGCTGCCATAAATATGGGGGTGCATTTCTTTTTTCAGTCAGTAATATAGTGTCCTTGAGATAGATTTCCATAATTTTTATACATTGATATTCTTTGTGTTTTCAGTGATATATATATGGAATCATTATACCTACCATGTGAGAGATAACAATTAAATTAGTGATCTGGAAAAATTACTTAATGTGCTTACCTTCAGCCTCATCACTATCCCCACCACCACCATCAGCAACACTGATATTCGACCTCTGGCTCCACTGGTCTGTTTGTGGTTCTCCTGCCCAAGCTGGAATACTCTCCATCCCTCACTCTCCACCACTCTACTCCATCCACAGAGTTGTTATAATGCACATTCACTTTATTCAAATACATATAGACTCCAGAAGTGATACCATGACTACAACAATCACACAACACAGTGTATTTAGTCAGGACAGGCATGGCTATGCTGCAGTAACAAATGACCCCTACGTCTCAGTGCCTCAGAGCAGCAGAGATCTATTTCTTGTTCATGTTTCATGTCCCTGACAGGTCAGATACAGCTCTGCCTTACATCTTCTTCAATCCTGGGGTCCAGGGTTAACCTCTGGATCCGCCTCTGTCTGTAATGATGCTGGTATCATGTTGAAAGCAAAATGAGATCAGAGTAATCACACAATGGCTCTTATAGTTTCTTCCTGGAAGAGAAAAGGTTCACATCACCTCTGCCCACGTTTCTCTGACTAAAACAAGTCACAGGGCCAACCCCCATACCAAAGGGTCAGAGTCCCCCTGAGTGGTGGGGTGGAGCGGTATTATGAGCAGTGGGGAGCAGATATTTTTGAACAATAATGAATTCCCCGTTTTAAAGATTTTGTTTATTTATTTTAGATAGGAGAGAGAGAGAGAAGTGGGGAAGCAGGAAGCATCAACTCTCATATGTGCCTTGACCAGGCAAGCCTGGGGTTTTGAACTGACATACTCAGCATTCCAGATCAACACTTTATGCACTGTGCCACCACAAGTCAGGCATGTGGGTTTCAAAGACTTGAAACACAGCAAATATTTATGGAGATCCCACTGAATGCTAGGTACTGTGCCACCCAGAGGGAGATGAGAACAAGTCATAATTATGTCCGAGGCATTATTGTACGTGCTGGGAGTCCCTAGTCTGCAGGGCAACAGAGGATGCACTGAAGACGTTTGATTTGAGCACAAGAACTGGACAATAAAATAAATAAGTAAATGATAGAGCATGTTCGAAAGGGATCATTGTAATGGATAACAGATGAGGAAGGGGTGTCAGGAGCGGGGCGGGGACAGGGGGGACAGGCTGTGTATTAACTACTGTTACAGGGATGAGTAGGCCTCGCTGAGAACAAAGGCTCGGAGCAGGCGAGGGCTTTGGGGAGGCAGGCTTCTGGGAGAAGAGCAAGGCAGGCAAGGGACAGCTGAGCAGAAGCAAGGTGAGGCCATTGCTGGTGTGTTTAGTGAGCAGCAAGGACTCCAGGGTGCAGGAGCTGGCGTAAGGGGGGGAGAGGAGCAGGGGTGACGGGGCCAGATCACCTCAGACATCGAAGGCCATTGAAGGGACTTTGGCTCCTGCTGTGAGTGCTCTGGGTGCCACCAGAGGGTTCTAAAGAGAAGAAAGACGTGATCTGAGTTCAGTGTTAACAGAATGGCACCAACTGCTTGGTGGAGAGGACACTGGATGGCTTGTGATTAAAGCAGGGACATAATTAGGAATCCAGGTGGGGGAGGATGGTGGTCGGGGCCCAGTTGGGAGAGATGACAGTGATGAGAAGGAAAAGGGTTCTGTATGTATTTTCACGTAGAACCCCCTTCCCAGACCCCTATTTCCTCCACCCCAGTCTCCGTGTTATTCCTGCTGCACAGAATCGGGGAAAAGGGGGCTGCCATCAGCATCCCATGCCTAAGCGCTAAGGTGGGATAGCACACCATCTCCGGTCACTGCCTTGTGGGCACACTGTCTGTTTATAATACCAGCTGCTCCCACCTCTGATGGCATTCAGAACAGTTCCATTCAGCTCAGACTGCCAGTCTGAGGCGCAGGCACAAGGAGAGCACAGGATAAAGACGCCAGCAGCAGAAGAAAGAACACTTTTATGTGAGAAGACTCCCTTCTCTCCATCCTCCTGAAGCTATTTTTAGAAGCCCCCCAATCCCATAGGCACCCCCTTAAAGTCTTAGAAAAGCGATCTCACCTGATTCCCTGTTATCATGCAGATATTTTTTTAAAAAGTATTTCTTTCTTTAAAAGGAATGAATGTATTCAGGTTTTTATATGTTTTTTCATTTCTGAATTCATTTTGCAAATAATGCATAAGAGCCCACAGGGGTCAGCACCTGCAGCCACCTTCCTGATATGTGACTTTGACCCTACCTCAACCCTTAATTGATAATAAGCACATGGAAACATAATTCTATTTGCATATTATCTGCATATGGAAAGTAACATGTAGTTTGCAATAACTTCTCAGTGCCAGACATTCTGATAAGTGATAAAGACACAGTGTGGGCACAACAGTATGGACAGTGACTGCTCAAAGCATATAACTGAGTAGATAGACGGGGGATGGATATGTAATCTGACCCACAATTGGTGGGACACTGAGGCAGGAGTGAAGGGTGCAGACTTCGGGGTTAAGTCCTTGCTGGAGGATCTTGGGCAAGTTACCCAACCACTCTGTGCTTTGGTTTCCCCACTTGTGAAGCAAAGGATGAAAAGATTACCTACTTTGTAGATTTGTTGATGGATTATATTCATATGTACAAAGCTCTCATGGAAGTATCCAGCACAAGGGAAATGTCCTGTGGGTGTTAGCTTTTGTTATTATGAGCATGTGATTCAGATGATGGTTCTATGAGAGGAATAGATAGGGTATATGTAAAGGTGGGAAAGGTGGAAAATAAAGGATGCAGAGGGAAGTCTCTCCATGGAAGTGAAGTCAAGGTGAGCCCTGAAGGATGATGAGGTGCAGCTTTGCAGAAGTGTAGGGCTCAGAGGCTCAGGGCAAAGGGTTTGAGGCAGAGGGGAGATGCAGGTGAAGACTCTGGTGCAGGGGAAGAGATTAAACCAGTGGTTCTTAACCTGGGTTCTATCGAACCCTAGGGGTTCGATAAGTTGGTCTCAGGGGTTCGGAGAAGCCTCTGCCGCAGAGGCCAGGATAAAGTAATACCGTAATTAGTTGTGAGTTCATGCACTCTGTTGGTTTTGTTCTTTGAGCAAGGTGATGTTCATGCACGGCTCATTTTGTGCACCAGTAAAAATACATATACCTATGTCTTGAATTTGGAAAAAAAATCATATTTTATTTATCACTAAAGAAGGGTTCGGTGAATGCGCATATGAAACTGGTGGGTTCGGTACCTCAAAAAAGGTTAAGAACCACTGTATTAAACCTTTAGAGTTTAGAGAGGGTGGTGCAGGACACAGTGAGCCTGCTACGCTACCTGGCTCTTTTCCGACTCTTAGACACCAGGATGCAAGAGACAAGTGGACTGACGTGAACTAGCCAATGGCAAGTTTAATGCCCCATAAGAGTCTGGCACAGATCCTTGTCAAGTGGTCCTTCTAAGGACTAAGTCATTGTCTATCACTGCATGCTTTGGCCTCTTTTCCTGCTTTGTCTAGAGGCAGACACCTTTTAGGACCTGTATCCAGTCCACACTCTTGTGATCTGATATCTGTGCCACCCCATAGGGTCTGCTCCTGCTGCCATGCTTGTGATATGTGTCTTTGACCCTACCTTGAGAATAGCTGATTGGACTAGGAGGCACAACATGGACCAATCAGATTCTCTCCTGGGAATTTGGAGTTGGACTTGGTTATTCTTACCAATTCATTGTAGGCACTTAAATGACATAACATGAAGAGAAACGGGGTGGGGACATTTGGGTCCTGGGCTATAGGGGAAGAAAAGGAGGGGAAAAAACCAAACAAAACAAAAACTAATTAGCTGAGAACAACAGCAAGGAGGGAGAATACAGCTCCAGCACGAGAAGGGGAGGGAACAGTGGCCTTAGACCCTGATATGTCCAGTTAAAGGAGATATTCTTGAACACTTCAAGTTCAGTTTAGACTGATATGAGTCACTTTGTCTGACTTGCAACTCAGCATTCCCTGGGAAATACTTTCTTGTTTAAAAATCCAATACAATTATTTTTTAGTTTATTGTGGTGACATTGGTTAATAATATTATATAGGTTTTGTGGGTACAAATCTATAAACATCATCAGTATATCGTATTGTTTGTTCACCACCTATGTCACAACACCTTTCATCACCATCTAGCCCCCCTCCATCTTCTTCCACCTTCCTCCACTCCCCTTTTGCTCTAGTAATAAACACACTGTTGTCTATGAGGCTGGTTTTGGTGGGGCTTAATCCCTGCACCCTGAGAAACTCTTTCATCTTCTTGACGATTCCATGACATGCCAAGACATGAGCCATTACGTTGTTGACCTTCCCAGGTCTGGGTAATGGACACAGTATGATTCCATGAGCACTCTGCATAATCTTTTGCTTTCAGAATTTTCTTCTTTTTTATTTATTCTTTTTCCTTTTAAAGTAGAAAATTCTCAGCACTAACATGTGTGCATTCAAAGAACCAAAAATCCAGCTCAACAGGTAAGCTATTTGTGCATGGGCTTATACAACTCACAATAGTTTTAGGTAGTTTATCCTGGAATTTCTACTTATCTGGGCATCTGGTCAACTAAAATAGTGGAAGGGGCATAGGAACAGACCTACCCACAGAGTAGCAGTGATGGTTTGTTTGTTTTTTAAAACATTTTCTCTTCTTGAGTAATGTTATAGAATTAATAATAACATTTAATATTTATCAATTAATTCCTATGTTTCAGATACTACTTTGAGTGCTTGACATAAATTACTTTATTTAATTCTCAGAGCAATCCTATGAAACAGGTGCTATCATCCCCAGTTGCAGAAGAAAAACTGAAGCATAGAACATGGAGCAACTTACCCAAGAGCATCTGTTAACATACAACAGAACTGGAGTTAAACCTCAGCTATGAGTTTCAGAGTCCAGGCGTTCGACACTCACACTGCATTTGCCCCTACGCTCTAAATTTCCTAATCCATATGCCTGGTTCCGTAGTTTCTTTTATAGTATCACCATGCTTCTGACAGTTAGTGTTTTATTCCTCTGCAATGTTGGAAAGGCTCTTTCCCACCCTCTCTGCTACAAGCCCCCTCTCCCTCCCTCCTCAAATAAGTAGCAGTTGTTGTAGAGCAACCAAAAGGCATCGTATGCATGTGGCACGGTACAGCCGTCAGGCAAATAATTTACCTAAGGAAATACAAATGATAATTAGCATTTATTTACTACTTGATGTATGCCAGGCTATGCCCTTTGCAGTCATTATTTCATTTGATCATTACATTTCCCAATGAGGAAGATATTATTTCCCCCCCCCCCATTTTACAGTTAATAAAACTCAAATTTAAAAAGATTGTGACTTAGCCAGAGTCACAGGGCTAGAATATGATGGAGCCGATATTTAAACCCCCGTCCTGTGACAATATTCACACATGCACCCAAAGCCTTGACTCTTAACTACCAAGATCCTTGGTTCCAGAACTGGAAGGAGTGGCATGTTAGAACCCAGCATGGACCTTGCAATTCAGATCAGTACCTCTTGAATCCCAGGGATTCATGCATGAAGGCTAGAAAGCATAGTCTTTTGCAGTAAAATAAGGGGTAAAAACTAAAAGGGTTGTTTTGATGACATTTCTGGGGACACTGAGTGCACCAAAGGACATTGGTGGTCTCAGCAATATTTGTTTTAGCAGGGACTTCAGGAGTTGCATGGTAGTTCCAATGCCATCTCAATCCCCCTTGGCACTCATGGTGTCCTCATTCCTTCACCCATAGGGGTCAGTGCAGAGCAGAAAGAAAAAGGCAGGTTTTACATGATGGCCTACGCCAGCATTCCCCAAGATGCTCCCAGAAACAGCAAAGCTGCTGGTCTTGGTGAGCTCTAGGTGGTGATGGGGTTATTGCTATTGTAGATATGAGCAGAGAAACAAGGCTCAAGGCTGTGTGTCCAGAATGATCAATCTCATTTTGTCCCCTATGGTCTATTAAACAGATTACACATTCATCACAACAACAAAGCTTTATTCACCAAAGATTCATGGGACACCCACCATGCGCCAGGCACTACAGCATATAGCACACTCAACAGGAGAAAACACATTATACCCACAGATACCTGAATCGAGATGCTGTTACAGGATGAGAACGGTGACAACAGAAGCAAGAGCACTAAGGATGGTTTCACACATTCACATGTGCCAACACTAAGCTAAGAACTTTACTGGATCTACTTGATCCTCACAAAAACAGAAACAATACAGGGTAGGCAGTAAAATTCTTGGGGCTGAGAAAACTTGGGCTCAGAGAGGCAAATCATATTCTTAGGTTCACACAAGCAGTAAACAGTGGGACCAGGTTTCAGATTTCCACCCA
Source organism: Rhynchonycteris naso (assembly GCA_037038555.1). Lineage (NCBI taxonomy): Eukaryota > Metazoa > Chordata > Mammalia > Chiroptera > Emballonuridae > Rhynchonycteris > Rhynchonycteris naso. The sequence goes on along the minus strand of CM073000.1, from coordinate 185,816,494 downwards.
GATCCTCTGACTCCGGATCCCAAGTATGTAGACACCATGCTCTGTTGCTTCTCATGTTTGTCAAGTTGTTGTTTTCTTCCTTAAAATGAGCCTCTAATATTAAGGAAAAATTTTCCTTGGAGAAACTCCATGCTTACCCCACGAGCTGATGAATGTTGGTGCCTGCTGAGAAGTCACAGCAAGAGTGCACAGAAAGGTGAGGGGACATCACTGTCCCCCAGAAGTATTAGCAGGACTTGTGCTTGTTCTGTAGATTTCCCTGAGTGAGTTTGATCTGGTTTTTATTCTTTAACAAGGCCATAAATAGTTGATGTGATCATGCTGTCCACCTCACCAGTCTCTCTGTAGTGGGGTCTGTATCCCCATCTTATAAGGCCCAAAGACATGTTTTAGCTGAAAGGAAATATCTCAGCCAAGAGCTGCTAACACAAGCATTTCATTCCTCTACGACGGTGGTTCTTAACCTTTTCTGAGGTACTGAACCCACCAGTTTCATATGCGCATTCACCGAACCCTTCTTTAGTGATAAATAAAATATGATTTTTTTTCCAAATTCAAGACATAGGTATATGTTTTTTTACTGGTGCACAAAATGAGCCGTGCATGAACATCACCTTGCTCAAAGAACAAAACCAACAAAGTGCATGAACTCACAACAAATTACAGTATTACTTTATTCTGGCCTCCGCGGCAGAGGCTTCTCCGAACCCCTGAGACCGACTTATCGAACCCCTAGGGTTCGATAGAACCCTGGTTAAGAACCACTGCTCTACGAGGAGGCTGAGTCAAGGTAAGCAGACAGGAAGGTTTGGCTGGGATTTGCCCATGCCTACTAAGACCAGGGTCTCAGGATTGGGACTCTAAGCAGGGCTGTATTCTAGACACCTTGTCCTAGTTGGGGACACAGAATGGAAATACAGGTAGGGCAATGTCAATGTCACGTTTCTGGTTTGCAAACAACAGAAACCAATTCAGGCTGATATCGCTGAAAAGAAACGTATTAAAAGTGATTAGTTAGACCCTGGCCTGTTGTCTCAGTGAATAGAGCAGGGGTCCCCAAACTTTTTACACAGGGGGCCAGTTCACTGTCCCTCAGACCGTTGGAGGGCTGGACTATAAAAAAAAGCTATGAACAAATCCCTATGCACACTGCACATATCTTATTTTAAAGTAAAAAAACAAAACGGGGACAAATACAATATTTAAAATAAAGAACAAGTTAATTTAAATCAACAAACTGACCAGTATTTCAATGGGAACTATGGGTGTGGATGCATCCTGTGCTCCTCTCACTGACCACCAATGAAAGAGTTGCCCTTCCGGAAGTGCAGCAGGGATGGATAAATGGCCTCAGGGGGCCGCATGTGGCCCATGGGCCATAGTTTGGGGACCCCTGGAATAAAGCATCAGCCCAGCGTGCAAACATCCTGGGTTCAATCCCTGGTAAGGGCCCCCACATTTCCAAGCATGAGCAGTCCTAGAATCACCTTGCTGAGTGAGCTGTGCATGAGCCATCTTACATATGGCTGGAATCAGCAGTAGGTCTTGCTTGCTGGTAGCAGCTGGGTTTGTTTTCGTTTTTCAGAGTTGGCTTTTCCATTGTTGGTGGTGTTCATTTCCTACTGGAAGCTGTACATCCACACAGGTCACATCGCATGACCTGGCCCATTTGCTCTCCCTCTCTCCCTCCCTCTAACCCTCCTCTTTCTCTCTTCTTCTCTCACAGCCAGTGGCTTGATTGGTTCAAGCGTCAGCCCTGGATGCTGAGGATAACTCAGTTGGTCCAAGCACCGGCCCCAGATGGGTGTGGCTAGGCAGATCCTGGTTAGGGCACATGCAGGAGTGTCTTTCTATCTTCCCTTCTCTCACTTAAAAAAAGAAAGTGATTAGATAGTTCATGGGACCTCCAGGAAGCAGAGTCATGGATTAAATCGTGGCCTGCAAAATGATAGGTCCATATTTGAATCCGTGAAACTGGTGAATGTGACCTTATTTGGAAAAAGTGTCTTTGTAGATGCAATTAATTTGGGGATCTTGAGATGAGATCATTCTGGATTACCCTGCTGGGCCCTAAATCCAATGACAAGTGTCCGTATAAGAGCGAAGCAAAAAGAGATTTGACACAATCAGAGGAGAAGACCCGGAGCAAAGGAGAAGACAGTGTGACCACAGAGGTGGGAAATGTCAGAAGCAAAGAGTAGATTCTCCCCTAGAGCCTCTAGAGGAAATACGGCCCCGCAAACACCTTGAATTTGCACTGTTGGCCTTCAGAACTGTGATAGAATATGTTTTGTTGTTTTAAGCCACCAAATTTGTGGTCATTTGTAACAGCGGCAATAGGAAACTAATGGAGGTGGAGAGAACTGGCTTTGAGGCTACAACTCAATCCCTAAACTCACACTGCAGAATTGGTGCAGCAGAGGAATCACTCACAGACCTTGCCATGCCACCCCTGGGCACTTTACTAAGCTGTGGGTCTCTGGAACAGCTGGATGAAATGCTGCCATTATAGGCGGTACCAGATTCCAAGGTGAGGTCAGAAACAAGCAACCTGATTGGCAGAACCTAAGTCACATGCTTTCACTCTGCAAGGGAAGCTGGGAAAGGCAGTGTCTGGCTTCTGTAGTAAATGGTGAGAGCTTACTGCCGGGGAATTCCCCGAACATAGGGAGGCGCTGGGCAGTCAAAAAGAGGGAGAGGTGTCCTTTAGCAGGAGATAGCAGAGCCCCAACTCATCTGTTCATGGGAACTAACAGGGAAGCCCCCACTTTTCCAAGCATGAGCTGTCCTAGAATCACCTTGCTGAGTGAGCTGTGCACGAGCCATCTTACGTATGGCTGGAATCAGCGGTAGGTCTTGCTTGCTGGTAACAGCTGGGTTTGTTTTCATTTTTCAGCGTTGGCTTTTCTGTTGTTGGTGGTGTTCGTTTCCTACTGGAAGCTGTGCATCCACACAGGTCACATCGCATGACCTGGCCCATTTGCTCTCCCAGCTGTTCCTGATGCTGTGGCCACGATGATCTCACCACTGCTTCTTGAACATTTCAGGTGCCCTCCTCCTCAGGGCTCTGGCTCACCCATCCCCTTCTGTCTGGAATTCACTTCCCCTGAACCTGACATGACTCACCACATCACTAGGTTCCACTTCAACTCTATGCCCCAATGTCATCCCTCCCAGAAAACCTTTCCTGACCATCTCGCCTGGAATAGCAGCCCCTCTCCATCCCCTTACCCTGCTTTCTTGCTGAAGCACTTGTCACTAGTTAGTGTAAATTGCACACTTACTAGCTTATTTTTATTGTCTCCCCCCCCCCAAAAAAAGAGAAAACACTAGAACGTAAGTGTCACAAGAAGAGGGATTTTATGTTTTGTTTGCTATTGTATCCCTGATACTTAAAAGCACTCCTGGCATGGTGCCTCAATACTACTAGTCAAATGCAGAAACCATATTGTCCCTAATAGTTTAAATATTTTTTCTTCCCCACAAGGATTTAGCCATTTCTAGGCCCTGATTTAATCTTATCATTCTAAATCTCCCCCAGAGCCTGGCAGAGTGCTGAGCACACAGAGGTCCCCCGGGAATATTTGCCAGAGGGATGAATGAATGGATGGGCACATTCATGCTGTTATTAAACCCGAACACTTGGATGCAAAAATGCAAGATTCTCAAGTTGAGATTCTCCTAATGGTGTTTCCCAGCCTTAAGCTAGCATCCAATGTAATTGGAGCTCTTCTTCTATAGCTTTATTCACCCGTACAGCGGCTATGTGGTTTTGTACACATAGAATCTTCTTCTAGTAAGTAGCAATAAGCATACATCTAACTTGCATGATTGTATTCATTAGCAGAGAAACTTTCTTTTTCATCAAACAAGAACTGATACTGACACCAACCTATAAAACAGATAAACAGGGAATGTCTCTGTCCAGGGGCCTGGGACCTTGCCCATGGAATCCCCCTTTAAAATCACAGTCATAAGCTCTGGGTCTCACTAGCAGCTCTAGGAATATCTGCTCTGGTAAGGACAAGGATTTCACCTTCCTTGGCTCAGCCTAAAGTTTCCCAAGGCCGGCAGAAATGGTCTCTCCCAAAGCAGTAGACTTCACTTTTCAAAAGTGGACACTATCCTGTGCCTGGTCTCTTGCTCTGCAGTATAGTTTCTCGGTTCTGTCAACACTGTGGACCAGATCATTCTATCAGTGGGCAGCTCTGCTGGCCTTGTGGGATGTTTATCAGCGCCCCTAGCCTCTACTCACTAGATGCCAGGAGTAGCTCTCCAGATGTGACAACCAAAACCATCTCCGTGTTGCCAATGGTTCACTCAGGGGGGTAGGGCAAAATCACTCTCATTGACAGGCTCTGCTCCATGGTTAATATTCACATTTTATTTTCTCACCATTTCATGGGATTATCATCTAAGTCACTTATATCCAAGATACATAGAAGGCTCAGTTACCATGGATATTGACATTTGGGCCCTCCGTTTAATCTCCTGTGGGTTTTACCCTTTCATCAATAAGACTCAAAGCTCTTGCTGACCCTTCAACCACATTCTGAGAATCTTGTCAAGCTCCATCCCATTCTCCTGTTTGGCCTCTCTTTACCTTTAATGAGTTCCCCTTGCTCATGGCGTTGCAGGCATCATTCAGCATGTGGTGATCCTAAAAGCTTGGAGGAGGAGGGCACTGGGTAGCCATGACATCAAAGACACATTTTCCTGTGTTTGGAATGGTGAGACCTTTTATGATTTACTGAGGATGTCTCCAGACTCCTAAACAGTTTGAATTATTTTTTATTTAAAATGACCTTTAACATAAATGATCTTTGGATAACAAGTGAGAGAATTCATATTTCAAAAGCAGAAAGCCATCCTGTGTGCTTTCCAAAAGGTCTGTTGTATTAGCAGGAAAAGGAGGTTCAGGCAGACCCCTGACCGTTTACTTTATTCATCCATTTCACAATGCTCTAAAAAGGCACCAGACTTGGGTTTCTGCATTCGCAAGCTTCCTGTGCTCACTAATTTCTCTATAGAAGAAGAGCAGGTGGCCCAGCCGCCACAAAGTACCTAGGAGGAAACTTGTCGGAATGTGGTTCATTGGAACAGGAATCACAGAATATCAGTTTTCCTCCTTACTGCATGTCACCCTCTGAAATCAAATAGGCAGTTCTAGGAGGCTACACTGAATTCATTTCAAATCCATATGGGCAGCCTATGCCTAGGACGCTCCCCGCAGGCGACCCAGGCTTTGTGACTATGTATACAATAGCAAACCCATGGGTGCTGGGTCTTTGAGCCATGCCGCCTCCCTCCCACCAGGGTTAGCCTGCTGAAATTGTCACTGACAGCTTCCCACCTGGCTTTTCCAGGTCTGCTCTCCTGATCTCACCTCCCCTGGTTACTCCAAGCCTAGAACTGTGAGAAGTGCCGGCAGCGTGTCTCTAAGGTGGGATTTTTGGCATTAAGTCAAGGTGTGGAGGTGTACTCGTATGAGACCAGCCTCTTTCATCTGTGACTCCTCCCAGAGGCCGCCATGGAGCAGCTATTCAATTGGTCCTGCCAGGTAATATGGGCTCTTTGAAGCCAAATGAAAGAGGAAGAGGATGAAAGGAAGGCTTATTTTTTTAAATGTCAGTTACTGAATGATAAGTGATTAAGTGAGCTAATCCGTGTTAGCTCATTTAATGCTAACAGTAAGTCTCTGAAATAGGTATTACTATCATTCTCTCCATTTCTATAGAATCTTTACTCCACAGAGATGGTGCCCACCATGTATTCACATTCTGGCCTGTAATTCCTTGCCTTCCTTAATATTAGTTGGCAGTTGTGTGACTCATTGTGGCTGATGGGCTGTAAGCAGAAAAAATCAGTGTCATTTCTTGGCCAAGGTAATTCAGAGGACTCCTCCTTTCCTCTCTTCTCCTATTGTAGCAAATGCGGAGGTCACGTGGTCCAAATGGAACAATACCAAGGTGGTGGAGGGCGGTGTTAATCATGCTTATACAGTCAGTCATATTTGGAAAGGTATTTCAAGGCTGATACTGGAGCCCTTCTCCAGCATTCCAGCCAAGTTAATTTCCAGCTTCTTCTTGCATACTTTCAGTCACAGTACTTACCACCTCCTGAGCTCCTTGTAATGTGGTTGAGCTCTATATCCAATAGCCCTTATTTTAAACTCAGGAGCCCAAAGATCAATGATCTTTGCTCTTAAACAAAACGCCTTTCTCAATATTTCAGCTAGACACACTGTGCTCCATGAGTTGTCCTTTCCCCAAGCTTGGTTCTTAGGCTCTTCAACTCAGCCACCTCTCAGGTTACAAATGGGGAAACACCCACAGAAGGCAAGTGATGACTCAAGGTGCAAATCATTCTGTCATGACGGAGCCTGGCGTTAAACCCTCTAAGCTCCATGAGGGAAAGGGTTTGTTTTAATCACCCCCTAGTGTAGCCTAGAACAGTGCCCGGCACATAGTAAGTGCTTAATTCACATTAGTTAAGCAAATGAATGGACCCGAGTCCCAACCCTCAGTCATTTTTTCCTCTCTTTCATTTACAATGTGAAGAAATCAATAGTCAATTGTGAATTCCAGGCTGAACTCATATTTAGGAGCCCTTGGGCACCAAACACTATGATAACACATCTGTATTTAAATTAAACATGTATCAAATAGGTTTGGGCTTATAATGCACCTCGACTTGGCTAAATAGAAAAAATGTACATACACACAAAAAAATCTTTAAGATGGTGGTGAACACATATTTGAGCACTCCACCTCCCTTTCCCAGATTTAAGCTATGTTGGGTTTAAAGTATTTCTCATAGACACTGAGCAAGTCAGCTCAGATGCCTGCATTCTGATTCTCTCCACCAATATCATCATGATCTCCAAAGCTTTATTCAGACACACACATTTTGAAGCATATTGCAATAGTTTGGGTAATAACTTCATGGATTAGAGCTAAGCACAGTAACAATGTACGTAGCTTTTAGCATTAAAATTGTTATTTAAATTATTGTTTTTGCTGTGACATGGCATTAGAATAAGGGTAAACCTTTTCTGAAAAGAGAGATATTGTTTCTGGGATGAAAATGGACACTGGTTACTAAAACCACAGACAGGGATGCCCTTGCATGATGCCACTGTGTTTAGGCAATTATTCAAACACATCTGCCTTGTTGCAATGCTCCTACCCCCAGCAGATGAGGCAATATCTTCCAGAAAAAAAAATGTAGCTGAGGGATTAGAGGCAGAGGCCAGCTCTGTCTTAGCTGTGGTGATCCACCTTTGCATTATGTGAAAAATGAGAATAAGATGAAATTCGTTTATTCATTTGTTTAAAAAGCAGTTTCAGAACACCTGAGAAATGCCATACACTGAAAATTTAATTGCTTTTTACAGTAAAGGAAAGAGCAATCACCAGCTAGCTAGCTAGCTATTTGAATGACTGTGAATGGGTGGACGGGTGGGTAGGTAGATGGATAGATATGTAGATGGGTGGGTGGGTGGATGGATGGATGGATAGATAGACGGACAGACGGATGGATGGATGGATGGATGGATGGATGGATGGATGGATGGACAGATGGATGGACAGATGGATGGACAAATGGATGGACGGATGGATGGATGGACTAATGAATGGATGAATGGATGGACGGACGAACATATGGACAGATGGCTGAACAGCAGAGAGATAGAAAGGATGGTAAAGAGTCTTTCTTTGCACCTCCAGGACCACTCCCCTTCATCCAGTAACAGCAGTCCAGATTTCCTTAGGGAATCACACTTCCTCATTCTCTGTCTATAGGTTTATGTGGATCTGGCCTTATCTCTGACCAGTGGCTCCATCCTGGCCAATGAGACCTCTGATTCAAGCCTAGGCAGAGTCCAGCTCTAATTCTAGAACTGAGACGTGCATGAGCTAGAGAGAAGCAAGTCTTTTCTACTGGACTTGGATTTAGAAGAGTGTGAGCTTGGCTCTGCTTGGCAGGTTGTGGGCACCTGGAGAGAGCATGCCAAGGAGGGAAGCCACCAGAGAGGTACAGAACGGAGGAAAGCGGAAAGAATACTGAGTAAATGATTTGAACATCTGAATTCGGCCATACCTTATACTAACACTTGGGCTTTTGAATTCATGTTAGATTTTACATCTCCACTTTTGTGTGTGTACATTTTTCTTGTGGTCTCTTACAATCAAAAGAGTCCTACAGTTTTGTAAGTTATATTTTTCTAGAAATTTATTTCATGTTTTCAAATTTATTGTCGCAAACTGTTCATATAAATAAATAAATATTTGTTGAGGGGAAACAAAAGGAGTCCTAATAACACAGATATTTGACCCAGGAAAAAGACATTGTTTTTTCACAATGTGCTGGAAGATGGAGAGTGGACCCAATCATAGCGTCCCACTCACTACCTCCTGGATGAGTAACCACAGCCTAAATTTGGGGATACCATCCATGGATCTGATTTCAAACTGAACAATTTGAAAGTTAACTCTATGGAGGCTGCTTCTCAAATTCAAATATACCCAAATATTTGCATTGTGGTGGCCACAAAGCAATGGAAAATATTTTATTGATGGCCTTCTATTCAATTGAGCAAGTAAGCTCCGTTTTGTGAATGTCTCTCTTAACTCAAAGAACTCAATAAAATCATTCTCTCCTTGAAGGAACCAAAGAAAGTGGCTGGTAAACATGCTCATTTTTCCTGAAGCATTCCTTGTGTTAAGGTTGCTCATCATTGTTCATGACAGGTGATACCTCCAACGCCCTTTCCAGCTTTAAAACTCTGAGATCGCGTGAAAAGACCAGTGAGAAATTTTCTTTGCATCATCATGCGATATCCTCCAAACTCAGCACAGCACATGGAACAGAGGAGCGTCTTAGTAACTGTTTAGTAAATAATTCATGAAAAATATTTTGACCCCTCTAGACCCTCAACCCCTATCTGCTTCCAGAGGACTCCAGTAGAGAAGGATCTTACGATGCAATTAGATTTTAAAGTCATCATATAATAAAACAATCACAGAGTATCAAAATGTCCCTTAAAATTTTCTCATAAGTCACCTACACTGGGAAGAAGTGGATAGTTTCTCAGTATGTCCAACTCATTCCCTTCCTACTCCTTCTTGCACAGACCATTGTGTCTTGGGATGAGCAACTGATGAAGAGGTTGACTTGTGTTTAAAGGAGCCTGCTGACTAAACTCAGCAGTTGGTACTCAGCCTGGGATAGAGCTCACACTGGAGAGGAAAGAAAAAGGATCTGTACAATCGCTACTGTTTTCTCAGGCTGTGAGTGGGATAAAGGTTGAAACAACTTATGTGATTAAAAAGATTACCCTCCTCTGGCCTGGCCTCCTTCTCCTTCTTCATCCCCTTCAATTCTCTCTTTCCTTCCCTTCCCACTTCCCTTCCCTTCTCTCTCCTCTCTCTTTCTCTTGCCCTCCCTACTATCCAACTCATTCATCATAATTTGGATACATTTTTGCTTTCCAAGTGAGAGGAGGGAAGATAGACAGACTCCAGCATGCACCCTGACCAGAATCCACCCTGCAACCCCTGTTTTAGACCAATGCTCAAATCAACAGAGCTATTTTTAGTGCCTGAGGCTGATGGTGCTTGGACCAACTGAACTATCCTCAGCGCCTGGGGCTGACACTCAAACCAATCAAGCCACCGGCTTTGAGAGGGGAATGGGGAGAGAAGGCAGCAAGGGAGGAGGAGAGAAGCAGTTGGCTACTTCTCTTGTGTGCCCTGACCCATTCATACACTGGGCCAATGATCTATCCACTGAGCCTACCATCCAGGGCCTAAAATATACTTTTGATACAACTATGCTGTGTTCTCAAACTTTCAGAGACCAATGAATGTCCTCAGTAAAAGATGCACAAAGGAGCTTCCCCTCTGTCCCCTGAGGCCCCTCCCCACACAGAACAGTCAATGGTCAACAGAAAGTGTTCTTTGCATCTTTCCTGCTACTGTCTTCACATGATCTTGAGCAAGCAGAAAGATCAGCGGCAAATGCTTCAAGCAAGTGCCACATTAGCTTCTAAAACAAGCAAGCACCACATTAGATTCTAAAACCACTTGGATTCATCCTTTTTCCATCCAAATAAAATCCCTGTCTTTACAGTAAGTGCGATGAATGGAAACGCTATCCTCAGAGATTTATGCACATCTTGAGGGCTTTTTTCCCCCCTTTCTCTCCTTCCTCACCGCCTTCTTTTCATTTTGCAGTGCAACCAAGTTTCACGAGGAAGGGTTTTATAGAAAATCCATGTCTGGGGATTTATTCAGGCTTTTGTCATAAATTATGGCAACATAGAACCAGTCTCTTGCTATACAATTTGGAATATTTCAACAAGGTGATTACAATGAGGTCCGCAGCCCTCTTCGGCTGGAGTGAGCTTGTGAGCGTGCACGTGCTCTCCCCAATAGGAGTGAGATGGGAGCGACACAAAGGCTGCCTTTGATGAGAAGGAACAGCTGACTTTTCGAAGGGAAGGAGGTCTTTCTCCCCCAAACAATACTACGTGGAGCTAGAACTGTCTTTTTAAAACCCAAATCAGCATCTATGGGGCACGGAAGTGACAGCCAGCAAGACTACAGAATTTCCTTGCATGAAAAAATGACCTCATCCCTTGATGCATCTTTGCATATAATGACCTTTAAAATCGAGTTGCTGAGACTTGGGCAATGAAGAAAAAAAAAAAACAGCAAGAAAACCCCCCCAAAATGATAAGGGATTGTTTAAATGCCTGCTAATCGGCGCTGTGTCATCTGTGACCTCCAACGTAAACCAAGGGAGTAGGCACGCACTTTCCTCAGCATTTCTGGATAAAAAATCTAATGTGAGAATTAAGAACCACTTTGATGATCAGTTTCTGTTCTGGGTCCAAATCTCTATGGCCCGTCCAGCCCTAGAATCCATCTCCATGGAGGCCTCCAGGGATGTTCCGTGGTCCAGCTGACCATCTCAGATAAGCAAGGTGGTCCCTGCCATCCATTAGGTGAGGCTGTTGGTTAAATTTAGCTTCGAGTAGGAACTTGTGGGTATTTTCAGTTCCAACAGATAAAGTTTTATCTGCAGAAACCTGGATCTTCTTTGTCCTTCCTGTCTCAACACTGCTGCCTCTTGCTCCAGAGGTCTACTCTGACCACTTGATCAAAAGAATCTCCCCATAACCCAGTCACTGGCTACCATCTCCCATTTTATTTTCTTCATGAGTGTTAACACTTATTCTTTCTCATTTACATATTTATTTGTACATTGTCTCTCTCCTCCCGCAGAACCTAAACTCTGAGAATCTGTGTCTGTCTCATTCGCCATGGTGTCCACAATACCCAGAACAGTGCCCGGACACTGCAATTGTGAAATAAAATTGTGGATAAAGGAATGGCTTTCCTTTCTAACAATATTTTTCACACGTGTACCTTACATTGTGTAAGCCAAATGTTCTGGCCTTATAGTCTGAAATAATTTAGCATATTCTTCCCTTGAAATTTCACTGAAGAATCCTGCCACCAGCTCCACATGGCCATGAAGGGAAAATTTCATCCTCTTTCGGGAGTGCAACAGACACAAATGGAAATGTGTGTGCACTTTGGAAACTGTGACAAGTGGGGTCTTCTGGAAGCAGTTTGTTGTTGAGCTGGAGTCTAGGGTAGGAGGTGTTTGTTAGAGATCCATGTCCATGCCGGGGGTGGGGTTGGGGGGGGGGAGAAGCAGATAGGAGATAGGGATAGGAAGACTGGCAATGAGCAGGCAGGGCTCAGCTCTAGAGCAAGTTACCCCGTATGGTGTCAGAGTGACTCAAGTGGGCCCTTCGATCTACCCCTGCTTCACTGCATCTCAAGCTGTGGGCTGACCTGGGGGCCAAATCTCTGCACCTGAAGAAGCTGACTGCTGGAGGCTGTCTTCCTCCCGCTCCCTGGAGCTGGGGAGTGCGTCCTGGGGGACAGGGCTCCACCTCTGCACTCTAGCACCACAGAGCTAAAACCAGCACCTTCCGAAGTCTGGCGACCAGTGTCTTTAAAGATGAGCTACAAATAGTCCAATTCCTAAATTAGAAGTCATGTCCTGTAAGTGCTTGCTGACTTGGCAGCAGCAACACTGACATAATTTCACAAATAATGATGTTATCCCAGGCAAAAGTTGCATTAGATCAATTACCACTCTATTTTGGTGCCTTCTGAGTAGCTCTCAGGGTTTATTTCTGTTCACCTATTTTTAAACCAAAGCTCTCCAGCTTCTGAACCACAACCATGCAGCCACCTTCCTCTTCCAGTCCTTGATAGCATCTGGCTCACATTCTGAACTAAAGACAATGATTTGAATATTACCGTCTCCCTCCCATTCTCTCTCTTCAGTTCCTTTCCTTTGTGTACTTTAATTGGGGGGTGGAGGAGGGGTTGTTAGTTGTTCAGCTACAAGGAGAGTCAGAAGCTTAAGTCAGAAAAGGAAAAGAGAGAATATTGTTATCTTAGGACAATGGAAGGAAAGTAACATGAACTGTGATAGAAGACACTTTGGGTTAGTTTGGAGATATTTTCTACTTCTCAGTATGGGGATTTGGAGACCATTTTTCCAGTGGTGAAGGATGTTGAACACAGGTGGGGCTAGACTGTCAAGAGAAGTTAGTAAACCTCAGATGTACCCCATGTGGCTGATGTCAAGGGTTGAATTGTGTTGTCTCAAAATTCTTACATTGAAGTCCTAACCCCTGGTACCTTAGAATGTGACCTTATTTGGAAACAAAGTGGTTACAGAGGTTAAGTGAGGTCATTAGTGTGGTTCCTGACCCAATATAACTGGTGTCTTTATAAAAAGGAAAAATTTAGACACAGATAGACAGGGTAGAGGGAAAGGTATGAAGAGACACAGCAGGGAGGCCATTGCTACCAGCTGACTGTTGATCTCCTCTGATCTCACCCCATGAAGAGAGGCCCCAGCCTCCCTGTGTGTCTCCTTTACTCACACAAGTACCACTGTCACAATTCTCTGACACCAGAGATGGGGGGAGTGTTCCCATACCAGGAAATTCTGCAACACCAGCTAGGTGTCGCCCAGTTTCACTCAATTCTGACACTACATACCTGGAGGTCAACATCGGGTCCCAAAAGTTAAGGACTCAGTCCCACACACTCACTTCAGACACCAATCATAACAAGTAGGTACCTAACAACGTCTGTCCAATTTAGCTACAGATCAGAAGTGCCCACGACCCCCTCCTTGGATTCAATTAATTTGCTAGAGCAACTCAGAGAAACACTTATTTTTACTAGCTTATTAAAGGACATGATAAAGGAAACAGATGAACAGGCAGATGAAGAGATACACAGGGCAGGGCGGGGAGGGTTCTGAGCACAGGCACTTCTGTGTCCGTGGAGCTGGGGTATGCAGGCATGATCACTTATTAACTCTATTTCCAGCCCCTGTCTCCTCTCTGGACAATAAGGAGTGAGGCTGAAAATTCCAAGCTGCTGATTACAACTTAGTCTTTCTGGTGACCAACCCCCATTCAGGAGCCACCCAGGAGCCCACCCCGAGTCACCTCATTCAAACAAAAGATGCTCTTAGAGCTCTTATCACTTAGGAAATTATAAGCTTTTTAGGAGCCCTGTGCCAGGGATGAGGTTGAAGACAAATATTAGAACAAAAGATGCACCTAATGTTTTTACCACTTAGGAAATTATAAGAGTTTTTTGGAGCTCTCTGCCAGGAACTGGGGGGGCAGAGACCAACCTATATATTTTCTATGATCTCACACCCCAAATTCACATGTTGAAGTCCCAGCCCCCAGAGTGACAGCATTTGGAGATGAGGCTTCTATTTAAGCCGCTCGGGTTGTGGTACTTTGTTAGGGCAGCTCCAGCAAACTACTCCAGCGAGGTTAGACCAGGAGAAGACCAGATAAACTGTCCAAGCTCCAAGGTGAAGGACTCGCTGAGTCCTGAAAGTGGAGAATTTAGAGGACATAGTCCTGCCATGGTGCAGGGGACCTGTTGGAAAAAGACAACAGCACCCCCTTCTCTCTTTCCCCTCCTCTCCGTCATATCTTTCATTTCCTGCCCTCTGGTCTTGCTCTGTCTCTATTAAACAGTGGATGTGCTGGCGGTCATCTAGGGTTCCCTATGTTTCCATGTCCTCGTATATCAAATGGGTATAATAAAATAACAGATGTGAAAGTGATGTGGAAGGAATCTGTAGGGTAACACGTGTCAAGGGCAGGTGCATAACAAGTATTGGTAAACAGATGCCAAAACTAAAACCACCATTATCGTGGCAAGCAAGAACTTCACAACTTTATAGTACACTTAGCCATTAGTAGCCATCACTGTAATGAATGATTCTACATGGTAATTGATGAATAAATCATTACTATTATTATTATTATTATTGGAAAAATCAAAGTCCTCTTCTGATCTCTCTCACTCTTGGGATGTGTCACTCATCACCCAAGACTGGGTTTAAAGCCTGGCTCCACAACAGACAAGTGATGGGACCAGGTGAGATGTTTAAGAGGTCTTTCTACGGGATGGATGGTAAAGAGGTGCCCTAGAAACACTGAAAGGTTGCAAGGGAGGCAGCAGAGGTATGCCAGTCCTGGTGGACGAGGAGTTGAGTGGGGAAAACAAGTGGGGAAACCACAATAAAGGTGGTTTTAAAATGTCTGGGTAACTTTGGGGAAAGTGCTGGAGGAGTGGTTATATTGTTTCCTCCACACCCCTCGCTGTTGGTTAGTATTGAAGATGGAGTTCCTAGTCCTTAGCACCAAACTCCTGACATCTTGATTATCTTGTTGGAGATAAAGAGAACAGACGTCTTCAAGTTCACCAGGGGATAGGAAGTATTCCAACCATTGTGATAATAATCATTTTTGGGTGGTATTTTTGGCTCACTTTTCTCTTTGCTTTTGTAAGGATGTTTGGAGTTCTGCTCTGTGCCAGGAACTGGGAACCACCTTGAATATAGCGCTCATACGTTGAACAATTTCATAACGTAGACTTTGTTGTTACCTTGTGTTACTGCACATCTGTTCCTGCACTGACTACGGAGCCCACCTGCTCCACAAGGGATGGTTCAGGCGGTGGAATCCCCAAGGTGAAGAAAGCTCAAGGAGCCGGAGGAATATGAGACATGCTTTATTCCTTCTTTCCTTCGTCCTCTGCCCTGCAGTCCTGGAGTCCATTCCTCATTCCATGCTGTCCTGTAGCCCATTATCTAACAGTGCAGGTGCTTAGGGACAATACAGGCAGGAGGCCAACATGACATCAGTGAGGTGGTGTAAGTTGCTGAGTCAGGCAGCCCAAATAGGTGTGGCTGCCCGAAAGGTGTGGCTGCCCTAGAAAGGCATGGGAACTGGAGCTAAGTTGGGCAGCCCTAAAAGACGTAAGAGCAGGAGCGGTGGCGAGCAGCCCAGGAAAGCACGGGGCTGCACTGCCTCTGCAGTCTATGTTGTTAACTGGAGCTCACGTCCTGGATATCACTCTTATGGTCCCCACACCTTGTCTTGGAGACATAAGTAAACCAGCCTTCAAGAGGTAAAGTAACCTGCTCAAGTTTCCACAGCTAGTAAGTAGCAGAAGCACGATTTGAACCCAGGGGGTTGGAACCCAGGTGGGGCACAGTTGACTCCTACATTGATTTTTTGAGACCTACTATAACACAGGATAGCAGCAGAAATTTATCTTCTCACTGTTCTGGTGGCTGGAAGTCCAAGGTCAGTGTGCCAGCAGGGTTGGTTACTTTCCTGCTTCTTTCTTTGGTTTGCACATCTTCTCCCTGTGTCTTTACATGGTTGTCCCTCTGTGCATGTCTGTGTCCAAGTGTCCTCTTCTTATAAGGACAGCAGTCAGATTGGATGAATGCACACCATAACAACCTCATTTTAATTCAGTTGCCTCTGTAAAGACCCTATCTCCAAAGAGTCACATTTTGAGATACGAGGAGTTAGGATTTTCACATTTGAAGTTTTGGGGAACACAACTGAGTCCATAGCAAACCCCCTACCTGTGTTTTCCCAGGTGTGAAACACATGCCATTGTTAAAGCAGCATTGTTTCAGGTAGTGACCTGAATATAACAGCAATGAATTATACCTACAGCAACTGATTCCCCTTTCAAGTCTCTTTCAGCAACTCTGATAACCTCAAGAAGAAAGTCTCAGTTAGGTGCTAGTGACTTTAACTTCTCCAAAGCTTACAGGTCTCCCCTGTGAACAAAGACAGCTATCTGGCTGACTGTCTAGTAGTAATAGTCTTGCTTATTTTTGTTGTATTTATTTTCCAGTGATTTTCAAGTCAGGGCAAGGAAAATCAGCCTCTCCTTTAGGGTAGAGACATGAAGTTCCCTTTTCAAACAAATGGACGTTTCGAAAAAGAGCGAGACTATTCAGAGAAGCAAAAGTAGGGAGCAAATCAGGATGAGAGTGGCTCACAGAGTGACAGTCTGTATAGGACTCCTACCACGACTGAGGTTAGGAATGCCCTTTTCCATACTGCAGCCACGGGCACTGCTGAAACACGGAGTCTTTAAGTCAAAGACTATGAAGAAAATACAGTGTGTCCGTAAAGTCATGGTGCACTTTTGACAGTGTGACCAGTCAAAAGTGCACCATGACTTTACGGACACACTGTATTTCTGAGGGGATGCCCCAGCTGAGTACGGAGGGGGCGACTCAGGAGGACCTCTGGCTAAGACTCTGGCATCTTAAGTGGATGCTACCAAGCTGATAGACCATTTCCCACTCCAGGAGTGATCCCCACCTTGGGAATCCCTTCAGCCTGTCCCTCCTTCTCCTCCCTCTCCACCCCAGATGGGGCTAAGAGTTGGCCAGTGTCAACAGAGCCTTCCTTTTCCTTAAGCCATCCCACCAACCAGCACCAGGATGTTGTCATTGGTGGTTGGTCAATACTCATATTTTCATAGATGTTCTCAGAAGCTCTTCAGGAAAAAGCTTAGTGTGACAGATTTGGGTTCAGTGCCAGCTTCACTATCTATCAACTACTGGCTTTCAAGACCTGCCTGTGTCTCAGTCTTCTCATCTGCAAAATGGAGCTAATAACAGAGGGCTGTGAGGGCCAAACAGAAACACAGAGGTCCCTAAGGGAAAAGCTCCTGGTGCGTGTAAGCACTTAATAAAGAGTAGCTATTATTAGCTTCCCCCATGGGTAGAGAAATGTGAATGTGTACTTGCCAAGGGCACTGGGGGCGTAGCCAGATACCCCACCTCAGACAGGAAAATTCTTCCCCGCCTTAAGTTTGGGATTCCACTCTGTAATACATCCACATTTGTTTCAACATAAAAATGATGCTTTAAATTGTCATCAAGGACAGTTAGTGCTCCAGGAAATGGGTTTTACGTATCTTCTCCCATGAGCCCATTAATCCCTAGATAAATATAATTTGAACTTTGAGAGGCAGGCAGATTTATATCCCTTTAACTTAATGGTTTTCAGCAAAGAGCTGTTTTGTCCACAGGGAACATTTACCAATGTCTGGAGACATTTTTGGTTGTCCCAACCAGGGGATCTTCTAAACATCTACCAGGTGGGACAACTTCCCTCACAACAAAAAAGAACTCAGTTCCAAATGTCAATAGTGTCAACAGGTAAGAATGGCCTAGAGATATCTAGAAGCCTTTGTTGTTGAAGCAAGGCTAGCTTGTTTAGTCTCATTCTTTCCTTCACACCCCCACCAATCTCTCCATTCCCTCTCCATCTTAGTGTATTGTGGACCCAAGTGTAGAATGATGGAATCTTGTAATTACAAGCAAACTGTTTTGAGAAACCCTACTTTAAAATGAGGTAGGAGTAGATTACGGACACCCTCTGTGCTGCCCTATTATCTACTCCCATTTAGACCAAACCAATGAGTGAGTGCCCACCAGACACCAAATGCTATTTTGAGCCTCCATCAGCCTAAGACTCCCCTGGAGTAACTGATCCATTGAGAGGTGGCCACAGTGACCCAAGCCAAACCTTA
This sequence comes from Rhynchonycteris naso, assembly GCA_037038555.1. NCBI lineage: Eukaryota > Metazoa > Chordata > Mammalia > Chiroptera > Emballonuridae > Rhynchonycteris > Rhynchonycteris naso. The sequence goes on along the minus strand of CM073000.1, from coordinate 185,798,507 downwards.
GCAAAGCCAGGGAGAGGACAGGTGGTGTCTTCCCATCTTTCCTGCCTGCCCTCATCTCCCTGATCTGGACACTTCTCTTTCCCACCTCTTTCAAGCAGGTTCATATTTTCAACCATCTAGCTAAGATCTTGCCTGCTGTGTTGGTCAGTGTTTTCCAGAGAAATGAAATCAATAGGCTGTATAACTTTGGTAGGCAGTTAGACAGACGTAAGCAGAGCAGGATGATGGACCAGTTGTAATTCAGCTCCAGGCCCAGAAAAACAGCAAACCCAGACAAGTCACTCCGTGGCTGACCTCAGGACCTGCTGCATTGATTAAGGACCCCCTGCCCTGGCACTAAGCAATCAGTAGAGACCACGATGTGAAAGGACATTCCTGGAGAGCTGATGAATATTCTATTGAGATTCTTCCCGAAAGTCTCCAGCCTCACAAGTTCTTAGGATGGAGGACCCAGTGCACTCTTCCAGCTGGAGCACGCCTGTACCTTTCTCTACTCCCTTTTCCTCCCCCCCCCCCCCCCCGGTGCATTGTCTCCCTTTCTCCTTAGCTCCAAGGAGCCTTCTTTTGCCTCTGTAACTTGTTTCCTGAAGCTTATTTCTTCCATCTCTGTGACTTTCTAAGTAAACTTTCTTAACTATTTTGCACCTTGCCTTTGAATTCTTTCCTAGCCAGAACTCAAGTATCGAGGTTGTTGAACCAAGGTCCAGTCTGACCACCCCCCTCCCCACCAGTGTAACACCTGGTGCCAGTTTCATTCTCACTGCTGCCAACATAACTGGCTGGAAGGAAAGTATAAGAAATTGGCTCATATGATTATGGAGCCTGGTGAGTCCAAATCTGCAGTGTGGGCTTGCTGTCTAGAGACCCAGAGGAGTTGATGGTACAATTCCAGTCTGAAGGCAGTCAGCTGGAGAATTCCCTTCTGCTCAAGGAGGCCTATCTTTTGTTTTTTTTTCTTTTTCTATTCAGGCCTTCAACTGATTGGGGGGGGACCCACCAACATTTTAGAAGGGTATGTGCCATGCATTTTTCATATCTGCTGGATTATTTCTGTTGGTTTAATGATGATCGTGTAAGCTTTGACAGATGCTCTATATCCTACAGAAGGGGGGAACCAAATTTCTATCTCAGTCAGCATTGCTGAAGAAGTATTGACAGAGGATAAGAAAGAGCATGAGGGCATCTTACTTGGAGTCAGCATGCCTGAGTCAGGGCTTAGGTCTGGCCTTGTGGAGATAAGAGGGGACATGTCCGTTTCTCACTCCGGGGCCCGGCCCAGCTCCCTTGCAGCAGCTGGGGTACATGCTCCTCTCCACCTGCTGCTCCTCTTTACTGGATTCCAGGATCCATTGCAGGGGCAGATACCAGAAAGCCACACTGTGGTCATAGGTGCAAGTCATACCTCCCAGTCCAGCATTACCAACAGTAAAGCTAATATTTTAACCAACTATTGTTCCTGTGCTGGTGTCTCTGTTGGTTCAGACAACAAAGGAGAAAAAGATGTGTTTGTAAGTAGCACACAACAGGAATCTCAAAAAGGACAGCAGTCAAAATTCTACTCTGTAGGTTACTCTAGAATTAAGCAGGAACAGCTCAAAGGAAATGACCTTCAGCAGCAAGACCAGAGTCTTCTTGGGGTGAGATGATGTGGACCACATCCCACATCCTAACCCATTTGTACGTAGCAGCGGCTGTTAACACAGGCAGTTAAGGGCCAATTAGGCTCCTAAGTGTAGAGAATCAGAACAAGTTTACCCAACAGACACAGGGGATGGCAAGTGGTCTCAGACCCTGGGATGGCAGTTCTGCAAGATGCAAACTATGGTTGACCAGTTGGTTAGTTGTTCCGATCTTGTTACTTTCCACCAACAGAGATTCTTCTGTTTTATTAATTTCTACAAAGACAGGGGGAAAACCATGAAGGGATTGACAGGCCAGATAAGAAACCAAGATCCCTTTATACATCAGTCACTTCCAAGGACTTACCTCTTCAGCTTCCAAGACCATCAGGAATCATTTGATTTGTTTAACAATATGGGGCTGTGAGTCAATCTCATTTATTTCAATGCTGAAGTTAATTGGTTAATGGGCTTCAAGGCCTCTTAAACAATAGTTTTCTGCCTACCTGTCCTTTGTGTTGAAAAAATAAATCTTTAAAATACATGGACTCAAAAGCTTCAATGGAGCAAATAATCCTGGGGCAAATGGGACTCTGAGCCCAGCTTGGGCTTGGGGATCTCATAATGCCAGCTGTAGAGGAGTCCGTTGGTTGCTTCATCTAAAATGTCCCCATTTCCTACGCTGAAAAGTTACTTCCTGAGCACTTGCCCAGCTTTATTTTACTTCCTTTCTGTCACCTGAGCCACGTGGAGAGGGACTTTCTCATCTACACAGAAAGTCACATATTGCACGATTTCATTTATATAAAATGTCCAGAAAAGGAAAGTCCACAGAGACAGGAAGTAGATTAGTGGTTTCCAGGAGCTGGCAATGGGAATGGGGATTAACTGTAAATGGGCATGTGGGCTCTTACGGGCATGGTAGAAATGTCCTAAGGATATAGGTGGGCAAAAGTAGACTTACAGATGTGAGTACCAGAAATACAGATTTTATTTGTGTATTGTTATTTATTAATTATTGTATTTTCCATCAGAACAACTGCAAACTTCCTTTTTGCCTCACCCTGTATATTATGGTGATGGTCATGGCACTCGATCAATTTTCTGAAAATTGTTAAAATTGTAAATTAAAATGAGAAAAAATGTTGTGGTTTATAAGTGATACCTTAATAAAGTTGCCTGTTTAAAAAAAAGAAGAAAATAAAGTAGGCACTGTGTCTGTTGCTGAGGTCCTGCCCACCTCCCCCGCCTGGGTCCTTACGTGTCTGTAAAGGCTCGCTGGCCTGCTGCTCCAGTCCCAGAGCTTTGCCTAAGGACTTTACTTGGTCACTGGAGCCCGCTCTGCCCACATGTGCGGCTCGCGGCTCGCTGTGACGTTGGCATTCTGGGGGTCAGGGAAGTGAAGGTCCGCGACCCACTATGGGTTCTTGGCTTCACGCAGGAAAGAATTCAAATGCAAGCCAGCGTAGAGATGAAAGTGAAAGAGAGTTTATTAGTGAAGCAGTGAGACCGAGAACAGGCTACTCCACAGGCAGGGCAGCCCCTCTCTAGTGGGATTTACTTCTTTTATCAAGGCTCATTGAATTGAGGGGTAGGACAATCAATAAAGGAGAGGAATATTCAGGATTTTTCTAGAAAAAGGGTAGAGACTTCTTGGAAGAACACTGTGGACATTTTGTGATCTTAAATGGGCTTTCCATGTTTGATCCTGGAGGCTCAGGTCTGTCCTTTAGTATGTTAATGTATTACAGTGAGGGTTACCGAAAAGTGAAAGTAGTCGCCATGTTGGATTGAGCTGGTATTCGGTGGGTTCTAAGCCATAATTCTTCCGAAGGTTGGTCTTACTATTTCCCTGTAGTCCTTTATTGGCTACAGCCTTTTTTGCCACATTCCTTTTCTCAGCTGGAAGTACCAGGGAATTCACGTCCCCGTGAGAGAAGCCCTTGTTCATTACTGCTAGGAATCGGTGTATTCATACGCCAGCTCCCTTGCCCTTTGGGCATATTTTATATGTTTTTTCCCAGATTTATTCATGCAGGTTTAACTCCAGTTTCTCATACTGGCAACTTGCTGATGAAATTCACTTTATAAGCTTCCTTCCCGTCCCTGCCTCAGTTTCCCATTCCTCTACTGGCCTTTCATGGAATCCCTGCCCAAACATGTTACTTCTACCCAAATCTTTCTCTCAGAGTCTACACTTGGGGTAAACCACATGGGAAGGGAAGACCTGTTGAAATTGGTAAGAACTAAAAGCTGATTAACCAGTTTAAATTGAAGTTAAGCCATAAACTTGGAGGTCTGATTGTCTGGGTTGAAATCTCAGTGCTATCTTACTAGTGATGTGACTTTTATTAAGTTGCTTGATCCTAAAATCTCATACCTCTCATCTATCTGATCAGGATAAGTCTAGATCTATGTCATAGGGACAGAGAGAGGGTACAAAGTAACAGTGCAGCTGGAGCTGTCAGCAGAGGAATTGGAACATAGTAAATGCTTAATAAATGTAATTATGTGTGATTTTATGGGGTGATGACTAGTCCACCAAATAATCACAGACATTTGAACCAGGCAGACAAAGAGGGTTGGTTGGATTTTCTGGGACTCATCCATACAGTGTGCATTTGTAGCCAAGATCCTAAAGTTTTGGGGTTGCTACTTGGGTGACATGAATTGCACCTTCACCGAATGACATCTCCCACTCTGGGGATGGGCAGGAAGTGATACGGACAGTTTCTTATTTTTCTCGATGAACACACTGGATTAAATACTTCTCCAAATGGAGCAGTTTAAAGTAATGATCAAGAATCAGTAAAAGTACTTTTATGACCTTCTGAAAAGAAGGGGGCACAACTATATTTTATTTGGTTCCATATTAAGCTTGAATTACTCATTGTATGGGAGAGTAATCCTGCTGTGACTGAATGTGGGACTTTGAAATTTTTTCTCTCTTCTCTTAGCCTAGGTCTTCATCTGCAGAAAAGGAGATAACTGGGCTTACCTCAAAGGGATATCTGAGGATTTTATCACTCATTAAAAGTAAAGAGAACTGCACAATGTCTAGCATGTAGCAGATGGTCAATATCCACTCCCCCCTCCCTTCTGTTAATCTTTCTCCAGTAGTGTTAATTTGGATAAAAATTTGGTTTCTTCAACCTGTAGGAAACAGAGCATGTGTCGAGGCTTCAGTGACCATTATTAAATTGGCAAAGATAACCCAGCGGGCATGGCAAATGCATGGTGCACACGCAATCATTCCCCCTTTCACAGTAATATCAGACATTACCAATCGATCATTGCTCTTTTCATTTGAGTTTGGATACAGTCCCAGAATTTTTTCCAGCAGGGCACTGTAAGCCACCACTACCAACTGATCCAATTTGGCATGCAAGATGAAAGTTATTTGCCAACCCCTCGTGTAAGCTTCAAAATAATGAAGTTTAGCACAAGGTCTGCTACTCAATAACTAGTTAATAAACAGATGGGTAAAGGACAGATGCAGTGAGGTTATTCCATACTGCTACCACCTATGTCTTCAATAGAAAGCTTGCTCGAAGACTGAGCCCAAATTCCTCCAAGTTCCTCTTCTTGTAATGTGGAGGTTTCCTTAGTGGTTGAAAGTTTTGGAGGATACCTGGCATGATCGTAACTATAGGGACAAAGAAGTTTCCTCTGAAGTATGTATATTGGTATGATCCCATCTGGGAAGATTGTATTATTTAGTCACATCATTTTTATCTAGCGCTGCCTGCACAGAGTATTCCCGTAAGTGTCAGCTACCTGAAGACCTCATTCCGGTGATGAAGGAGAAATCCTTAATTGGTAGAACCTAGCCAGCTATTTTCTGACCAGGAGCCACATCTCAAAACTGTATGTCAGGAGGCTGCAACTGAGCTGTAAGTCCAAGGCTGACGGTGATCTCTTCAGGAAATTGGTTTTAGCCATGGGAATGACTGCCCTTTTAAAGTTAAGAGACCAACATCTGACATCAAGTCTGCAATTCCAAACATCCGTCCCTGTTAATCACTGCAAGATTGATTCCTGGTCCAATGTTTGCTTTTCTTTACTGTAAATTTAAAAGTGTTAATTGTGTTTATATAGCTATGAAAATTAAACACATTTATTATAAATGCAGGAAATCTGAAAGAAGAAGACAAAATTATCCACAGATCCACCACTCAATAATAGTATTAAAATCTGGGGTGTTTCCCTCTTGTCATCTTCTTGCGCATATGTTAGCATAATTATGTTTGTGTATTATTACATGTAACTATTTTATGTCCTGATTTTTTAAATTTAACTTTATAACATAGAATATCTCCCTGTTTTTGCAAACTCTCCACACACATTTTAATTATTGCTTAAATCATAAATGTTTCAATAAGTGAATACACTATAATTTACTTTGCCATTAGATAATATTGTTCAATGTTAGATTGTTTCTGATGTTTTGCTACTGTGAAGATGCTGTGATGACTATATTTGCATATAAGTTTTTTTTTTTTCCTGTATATAGGAGTTTTTCCTTGGAACCGATAGTTAGATTCCAAATCTCTCTCTTTTTCAGAGAGATGTAAAATACATAAAATGGGAAAAGTATAGACATCTTAAGTGTAGGACTCAACTAGTTTTCATACATGTATTCCCAGTGTACTGCTACCCAGATCAAGTCATAGAGCACTTCCAGCACCTCCGACAACACCCTCGTGTTCCTTCTACGTATGCTTTTAAAATTAAAAAATTGCACTTTATTCCTTCTAAAGAAACACTACTCCTTCTTTACCCTAAAAAATTAGCAGTTTCTTTTCTGACCCAGAACGCTATCACTGTGTTAGATTATACCAGTGATTTTCAACCTTTTCCATCTCATGGTATGCATAACTATTACTGAAATTCTGTGGTACATCTTTACAAATATATTCTTTTGCCGATCTGACAAAAATATAGGTATAATTTTGATTCATTCAAATTGGACTGCTATTGCTGTGCTGGCTATTGTCATTTTTCTTTTATTTGACAGTCTAAGGGAAAAGAGGTCAGTGCCCCTGACTAAATAGTCAGGTATTGCATGTTTTAAAAATCCTTGTGGCACGCAGTTTGGATTACAGCTGGATTATAGCAATATTGTGCTTTATCGCCATGGAGGCACCTTGGTATGTAGGTGGTCCTTCCCCAAACAGGCAGCTCTGTGGTGTCTCCACTGTCGTCCAGAGGAACTCAGAGGAATGCTGTTTGCCCTACAAATGGCTTTCAGTCTTCTGCCATCTGTCCTCGGCCCACCGATTAGAAAGTTTAAAGATACATTTTCTATCCAGTTTAGTAAATGACTCCAGGAGATTCAGTAATTTTTCTTTTCTCTTTCTAGCAATTCTGGAACTGTACATAATTAATTTGTCAAGTGACCATTCACCATGGAAAAAGGAACATTAAAATAAAATGTCTCTATATAAAAATATGTACATATAAGTAAAAAATGTAACAAATGAAAATAAATACACTTATTAGGCTGTTCTGTGATTCTTTCCCTGCTCCGATCCTAATCGCCATCACATTTATTGACAGCCTACTGTGTACCAGAGATTATCTAAATTATTTATATACATCACCTCATTTAATGTTCACAATAATGCCCTCCCCATTTTACAGATAGGGAAACTGAGGCTGTGTGCCACACAGGGAGAAAGTATTGGGACTGGGATTTGAACTCAGTGTGGTCTGCCTCCAAAACTGGCACATTTAATCACCATGCCATACCTCTGCCACGGTAATGCATACTTGAACTTGTAGGCGATGGTGGTTTCCTGATCCCTCCTTCAGAGTTCTGACAATTGACTTATTTGAGAAAGTAAATGCCCTTTCACCTTGGAAGAAGAAAGTCTGTCCTTTATATCCTTGGGGATACAGGATAACCTGTATTTTTCATAGTTCATATATGAATGTGGATTGGACGCCTTTAATATTTGTAACGCCTTTATTTTTTTTATTGTTTTATTTTGAAATTAAATGTAATGGAATGACATTGATCAACAAGAGTACACAGGAGGGAGCAAGATGGCGACGGAGTAGGCGGACGTACCAACTTCCAACTCCCAGAACCAAAGTGGATTACAACTCAATTTTAAGAACCATCACCTGGATAAACCAACTTTGAACAAAACTAAGTGGACTCTTCAACCAAGGAACACAGAAGAAGCCACATTGAGACTGGTAGGAATAGCGAAAACGCGAAGAGGGCTGCCCAGCTCCCCGGAGCAAACGGCAGCCCGGAGAGACCCGTGTGGCGGGAGGAGATTTTGGCGGAGAGGGAGGGACCTGGGTCCCAGGAACCAAGCCCCAGCCTGCAGACCCAGAGCCAAGAAGAGGCGTTTGGACAGTTTTGAGCTGTGAAACAAGTGAGGGAGCTCCCAGGCCTACAGTGTGGAGTATTAGGTCCCTTCCTACTCTGCTGAGGGCTGCTTAAGGTTTTGGGGCGGCAGGACGCTGAAAGGCGGTTCTGTCGGCGTGGGCAGAGGCCAAGCCGGTGGGAGATCGGTCTAGCCCAGAGGGTCGGAGGGTAAGCGCGAGAGCGGTCCGGAAGCTGCGGGCCCGCCTTTAATCCCACTTACGGGGACAAAGCGGGAGGCCAGGAACAGGCAGGCCCTGCGCAAGCCGGCCCTGACCGTGGGGACCGGGCTAGGACCAGGGACGGGCAGGGGCTCGTGGCTGAGCTGACGCTACCAGTCCGCCCTCCCCCCCCGCCGCCCGCCGGAGAAACCGCGGGTGGCCAGTATACGTGCGCGAGCGGGCTCCGAGCGCGGGAACGGGGTGGACCCCGAGACAGGCGGAGGCTCGCAGCTGAGCCCACGGCTGCTATCCCCATCCGGCCGGAGAAACCCCGGATAGTGTTAATACGTGCACGAGCGGGCTCCGAACGCGGGGGCGGGGTAGAGTCCGGGACGAGCGGAAGTACGCAGCTAAGCGGAAGCCAGCAAACACGCCCGCCCCAATAAACCTTGGTTTCCGACCCTGCGCAAAGGGCCCTGGCCTCGAGGGCGGGGCTAAAGCTCCTGACGGGCAAAAGCTTACAGCTGAGAGCACGTCAAAAGCCCCGCCTAACCCGCGGAACTGTAGCGAGCAGGCTCCGACTGCTGGTTCTGGGCGGAAGTCCGGAAATAGGCTGGGTCCGCAGCTGAGGAAAGGTGCTCGCCTCTACCCTTGGTGCTAATCTTGTGGCTTCAGTGACAGCCCCTCCCACGGAGGAGAGGCAGAAATCACAGCAAAAGCCACAGAGGGCCGGCGCTGGCAACGCTCATACCCAACCACCCTAGGCGCCGGCAGAGGGGGTGGAGGGCCTGCAGATAGACCACACCTAGAGAACACAAAGGCAACACCTACTGGACTCCAGTGGCCACAACTTGCTTATACACAGAAAAAATGGGCAGGCAGAGGAATGCAAACCAAATGAATCAAGAGAAATCCCCAGAGAAGGACCTGAATGAACCAGATATAACCAAATTACCAGAAGCAGAATTTAGAATAATGATAGTTAGGATGTTCAAAGAAATTAGAGCAACAATGGATAGTCATTATGAACACCTAAATAAAGAGATAACAAGTATAAAAAATGAAATTGAAATAATAAAAAAGAATCAGACAGAAATGACAAATACAGTATCAGAACTGAAGACCACAATGGAAGGAATTAAAAGCAGGATGGATGACGCTGAGGATCGAATAAGCGAGTTAGAGGACACAATAAACAAAGGCACAGAAGTAGAGAAGAAAAAGGAAAAGAGACTTAAAAAATGTGAGGAAACTCTAAGGGAGCTTTGTGACAACATGAAGAGAAACAACATTCGCATCATAGGGGTGCCTGAAGAAGAGGAGAGAGGACAGGAAATGGAAACTTTGTTCAATCAAATTATAGCAGAAAACTTTCCTAAATTAAGGCTGGGAAACACTCCACACATTCAAGAAGCACACAGAACTCCATTAAGGAGAAACCCAAAAAAATCTACACCAAGACACATCATAGTTAAAATACCAAAGCTAATGGATAAAGAAAAAATTTTAAAAGCTGCTAGAGAAAAAAAGACTATCACCTACAAAGGAGCCCCCATAAGGATGACATCGGACTTCTCAACAGAAACACTTGAGGCCAGAAGGGAATGGCAAGAAATAATCAAAGTAATGCAGAACAAGAACCTACAACCAAGACTACTTTATCCAGCAAGGCTAACGTTTAAAATTGAAGGAGAAATAAAGAGCTTCCCAGAAAAAGAAAGCCTCAAGGAATTCATAAAAACCAAACCAATTCTGCAAGAGATACTAAGGGGCCTCTTGTGAACAGTTTAAAGGGAGGAAAGAATAGAGCAAAAGAAGAATACAGCTTTAAAGAATAAAATGGCAATAAACAACTACATATCAATAATAACCTTAAATGTAAATGGATTAAATGATCCAATCAAAAGACATAGGGTAGCTGCATGGATAAAGAAACAGGACCCATACATATGCTGTCTACAAGAGACACACCTTAAAATAAAAGATGTTCATAGACTGAAGGTAAAAGGATGGAAAAAAATATTTCATGCAAATGGAAATGAAAAAAAAGCAGGGGTAGCAATACTTATATCAGACAAAATGGACTTTAAAACAAAGGCTGTAGTAAGAGATAAAAGAGGACACTACATAATGATAAAGGGAACAATTCAACAGGAAGATATAACTATTGTAAATATCTATGCACCAAATATAGGAGCCCCGACATACATAAAGCAGACTTTGATGGATATAAAGGGCGAGATTAACAGCAATACTATCATAGTAGGGGATTTCAATACCCCTCTAACAACACTGGATAGATCCTCAAGAAAGAAAATTAATAAAGAAACAGCAGACTTAAAGGATACACTAGATCAACTTGATTTAATAGATATCTTCAGAACTTTTCACCCTAAAGTAGTAGAATATACATTCTTCTCAAGCGCTCATGGTACGTTTTCTAGGATAGACCACATGTTAGGACACAAAAATGGTCTCAATAAATTTAAGAAGATTGAAATCATATCAAGCATTTTCTCTGATCACAATGCCATGAAACTAGAAATTAACAACAAAAGAAAAACTGAAAAATACACAAACACTTGGAAACTAAATAGCTTGTTATTAAATAATGAATGGATTAACAATGAGATCAAAGAAGAAATAAAAAAGTTTCTAGAAACAAATGATAATGAGCATACATCAACTCAAAATTTATGGGACACAGCAAAAGCAGTTCTGAGAGGGAAGTTTATTGCACTACAGGCATATCATAAGAAGCTAGAAAAAGCTCAAATAAGCAACTTGACCCTGCATCTAAAAGAACTAGAAAAACAACAACAAATAAAACCCAAGACAAGTAGAAGAAAGGAAATAATAAAGGTCAGAGCAGAAATAAATGACATAGAGGCTAAGGAAACAATACAGAGGATCAATGAAACAAGAAGCTGGTTCTTTGAAAAGGTAAACAAGATTGATGAACCTTTAACTAGACTCACCAAGAAAAAAAGAGAGAGGACTCAAATAAATAAAATTAGAAAGGACAGTGGAGAAATAACAACTGACACAACAGAAATACAAAGCATTGTAAGAAAATACTATGAAGAACTATATGCCAAAAAATTAGACAATCTTGGTGAAATGGACAAATTTCTTGAATCATATAACCTTCCAAAAATCAATCTGGAAGAATCAGAACACCTAAACAGACCAATTACAGCAAATGAGATCGAAACAGTTATCAAAAAACTCCCAAAAAAGAAAAGTCCTGGGCCTGATGGCTTCACAAGTGAATTCTATCAAAAATTCAAAGAAGATCTAACTCCTATTCTCCTGAAGCTATTACAAAAAATTCAAGAGGTAGGAAGAATTCCAAACTCCTTTTATGAGGCGAGCATAATTCTGATCCCAAAACCGGGCAAAGACAACACAAAGAAAGAAAATTATAGGCCTATATCCCTGATGAATTTAGACGCTAAAATTCTCAACAAAATATTAGCCAACCGGATCCAGCAATATATGAAAAAAATCATACACCACGATCAAGTGGGATTTATTCTGGAGAGGCAAGGCTGGTTCAATATTCGCAAATCAATCAATGTGATTCACCACATAAACAAAAGGAAGGACAAAAATCACATGATAATTTCAATAGATGCAGAAAAGGCATTTGATAAAATCCAGCACCCATTCATGCTCAAAACTCTCAGTAAAGTGGGAATACAGGGATCATTCCTTAACATAATAAAGGCCATCTATGATAAACCGACAGCAAACATCATACTAAATGGACAAAGATTAAAAGCAATCCCCTTAAGATCAGGAACCAGGCAGGGTTGCCCACTTTCACCACTCTTATTCAACATAGTTCTGGAAGTCCTAGCTACAGCAATCAGACAAGAAGAAGAAATAAAAGGCATACAAATTGGAAAAGAAGAAGTAAAACTGTCATTATTTGCAGATGATATGATATTGTATATTGAAAACCCTAAAGTCTCAGTCAAAAAACTACTGGACCTGATAAATGAATTCAGCAAGGTGGCAGGATATAAAATTAATACTCAGAAATCAGAGGCATTTCTATACACCAACAATAAAATATCAGCAAAAGAAATTAAGGAAACAATCCCCTTCACTATTGCAGCAAAAAAATAAAGTACCTAGGAGTAAATTTAACCAAGGAGGTTAAGGACTTGTACTCAGAAAATTATAGAACATTGATAAAAGAAATCAAGGAAGATACAAACAAGTGGAAGCACATACCGTGCTCATGGCTAGGAAGAATAAACATCATTAAAATGTCTATATTACCCAAAGCAATGTATAAATTCAATGCAATACCAATTAAAATACCAATGACATACTTCAAAGATATAGAACACATATTCCAAAAATTTATATGGAACCAAAAAAGAACACGAATAGCCTCAGCAATCTTAAAAAGAAAAAATAAAGCAGGAGGTATCACTCTTCCTGATATCAAGGTTTACTACAAGGCCATTATACTCAAGACAGCCTGGTACTGGCATAAGAACAGGCACATAGATCAATGGAACAGAACAGAGAACCCAGAAATAAACCCACAGCTTTATGGACAACTGATATTTGACAAAGGAGGAAAGAACATACAATGGAGTAAAGACAGCCTCTTTAACAAATGGTGTTGGGAAAATTGGACATCTACCTGCAAAAAAATGAAACTAGACCATGAACTTACACCATTCACAAAAACAAACTCAAAATGGATAAAAGACTTAAATGTAAGCCGTGAAACCATAAACATCTTAGAAGAAAACATAGGCAGCAAGCTCTCCGACATCTGTAGCAGCGGTATATTTGCCGATTTATCTTCATGGGCAACTGAAATAAAAGGCAAGATAAACAAATGGGACTATATCAAACTAAAAAGTTTTTGCACAGCTAAAGACAATAGGAACAGAATAAAAAGACAAACCACACAATGGGAGAACATATTTGACAGCACATCTGATAAGGGGTTAATAACTAAAATTTATAAAGAACTTATAAAAAGCAACACCAGGAAGACAAACAACCCAATCAAAAAATGGGCAAAAGAAATGAATAGAAATTTCTCCAAAGAGGACATACAGATGGCCAATAGGCATATGAAAAAATGCTCAACATCACTAATCATTAGAGAAATGCAAATTAAAACCACAATGAGATATCACCTCACACCAGTCAGAATGGCACTTATCAGCAAAACAACACAGAATAAGTGCTGGCGAGGATGTGGAGAAAAGGGAACCCTTCTGCACTGCTGGTGGGAATGCAGACTGGTGCAGCCACTGTGGAAAACAGTTTGGAGATTCCTCAGAAAATTAAAAATCGAACTGCCTTTTGACCCAGCTATCCCACTTTTAGGAATATACCCTAAGAACACCATAGCACTGTTCGAAAAGAAGAAATGCGCCCCCATGTTCGTGGCAGCATTGTTCACAATAGCGAAGATCTGGAACCAGCCCAAGTGTCCGTCAGAAGACGAGTGGATTAAAAAGCTATGGTACATATATACTATGGAATACTACTCAGCCATAAGAAACGATGACATCGGATCATTTATAACAAAATGGATGTACCTTGATAACATTATACGGAGTGAAATAAGTAAATCAGAAAAAAAGAAAAACTGAGAACAGCACGATTACATACATAGGTGGGACATGAAAGTGAGGGTATGAGACATGGACAAGAGAGTGGTGGTTATGGGATGGGGGGAGGGAGGGAAGAATGGGATAGGGAGGAGGGGAGGGACGCAGGGAAAACCAGATTGAAGGTGACAGAGGACAATTTGACTTTTGGTGATGGGTATGCAACACAATTGAATGATAAGATAACCTGGAGATGTTTTCATTGTACATATGTACCCTGATTTATTGATGTCACCCCATTAGAATTAATAATAATAAAATATAAAAAAAAAAAAAAAAAAAAGAGTACACAGGGTGGTGGTGAACATCTCTACAGCCTTTAGGCTGCTGACTGTGCTGCGTACCCATCACCCAAAGTCAAATCATTTTCCCTCACCATATATTTGTCCCTCTTTTCTTCCCTCCCCAGCCTTCTCCCCCAGGTAACCATTTTACTTTTATCTATGTTCTAATGCCTTTATTGAGATATATACTGCTCACAAAAATGAGGGATATTTCAAAATGAATATGAAGCAGTAAAATATCCCCTCATTTTTGTCAGCAGGACATGCCATAAAAATCACAGTTTCGATGCACTTACAGTATGCAACCATCACCACAATCTAATTTTAGGACATTTCCATTATCCTCTTCCCAAATCACATATATATTATCCGTCACTCCCCATTTTCCCTTTTCCAAACCAGCCTCTGGTAACCACTAAGCTACTATATTCTGTCTCAGTAATCTGCCCATTCTGGACATTTCATCTAAATGAAATCATACAGTATGTGGTCTTCCGCGTCTGGCTTCCTTCCTGAGCCTGTTCTTTAACTCGTCCATGTGGTAGCATGAATCAGTACTTCATTCTGAATAGTGGTCCAGTGGGCTGTTAGTACCTATACTTTCACTATGGGAGACATCATTTTCTTTCTTTCCCCATTTATAAGGCTTGCTTTGTTCAAAATGGTTTTCCGTCCTCAAGTCATGCCCCAGCCCCCTCCCTCTTCTTCTGCTGTAATTTATTCTTAAGGAGTTCCTTTCTCCTTTCTTTCTTTTTCTGTCTGTTCTTCAATTTTCATTGCTTTGTTTTGTTTTATTTATATTCAAGACTTTAATCCATCTGGAATTCTCTTGTACATGGTATAAGATAAGAGACCAACATTATTTTCCTCCAATGGAAAATCAGTTGAGGAAACAACATTCTTTCAATAAACCATATTTCCCTACTGGATCAAATATAGCTTTTGTTGCATTCTGATATGATCTTTTTATTTCTATTACTATTATTTTTTCTATTATTTTTTATTTCTATTTCTCGTATACTGGTACAAGGAATACCATTTTTATTTGCTTATAATCAACTTTATGGTATATTCTGATTTAAGTTAAGGCAAGCATATCCTTGACAATTATTGACTTGTTTATTGACTAGTTTAGCAAATTTCCTCCTACATTTGTTTAATCCAATTTTCTTCTTTCCCTCCCTCCACTACAAAACCAAACTGCTGATATTCTAATTGGTACTGAAATTTTAAGTTAATTTTATTCACTTTGGGAAGATTTGCATTTTACATCAGTCTTCTATCTCAAGAACATAGGATTTATTTGCATTTGTGTGTATTTTATTTTATAAAATTCAATAAGATTTTGAAGATTATTTTAAATAGGTTTCTTCATATAATTCCTGAACCTTTCTTCTTAGGTGTTTTCCCAAGTTATTTTATAGTTGGAGCTATTGTGACTGGGAGGATATATTTTCCATTTAATTTCTCCCAATATGCATTTCAAAATTATTATTCGTAGAAAGAGCTATTAATCTTGTATAATTGTATTGTTTCCAATCAGCTTACAAATATTCTTATTGGTTTTAGTAGAGTTATTTTTTTAAATAAAGTTTACTAGAGTTTGTTTTCATTAATATATTATTATAAAAGCAAATCATTAGGAAAAAGAGATTTTAAGCTTTTTTTTTACCCAGTGCTTACAATGATTATTTT
The DNA here is from genome assembly GCA_037038555.1 of Rhynchonycteris naso. Taxonomy (NCBI): domain Eukaryota; kingdom Metazoa; phylum Chordata; class Mammalia; order Chiroptera; family Emballonuridae; genus Rhynchonycteris; species Rhynchonycteris naso. The sequence continues at coordinate 185,782,718 of CM073000.1, read as the reverse complement.
ATTTTTCTTATCTTTTGCATTTACCAGAACTTCTGTAATAATTTAAACATTGTCATTTTCATCATTTTGAATAGTGTTTTTGTTCAGTAGGCTTTATCACTTTTAGGTAATTTTCTTCTATAATGTTTTACTTGGTGATTTCTTAGGAATGACTCCTAAATTTAATCAAATGGTTTCTCAGTCTCATCTTTAATATATAGATATAATTAATGGATTATGTTGATACCTTCCCTGATTCAAACCAGCCCTGAATTCTTGGGATAAGCTCTACTTGGTCACATAGCACTTCATTCATTTGATGCTAGTAATTTAGGCAAAATATTTGTTTCATTCATAAGTAAAATTTATATATATATTTTTCTCTCCTGGTGCTGTGTTGATCAGAACTGAGTTTTAAAAGAATTGCAAAGCTTCACATTACTTACTTTCTTTCTTTTTCTAAGTGACAGAAGAGGACTCCTGCCTGCGCCCTGACTGGGATCCACCAAGCCTGGGGTCAATGCTTGATGCTCGAACCAGTGGAGCCACTGGCTTTGAGAGGGAAAGAGAGAGAAAAGCGGGAGGGGAGGGGAAGTGAAGCAAGTGAACCCTTCTCATGTGTGTCCTGACTGGGGATTAAACCCAGATCTCTACTTGCTGGGTCAACACTCTATGCACTGAGTCAACTGGCCAGGGTCCCATCACTTTCTATGGAAGAGATTAATAACCCTGGCTGCATATTAGAATCACCTGAAGACCTATTCTAAGATGTTATACCTGGGACACCTGACACAGATTAAAGGGCATTTCTGGGGGTGGGACTTGGACATCATCAGTTTTAAAAAGCTACTAGGTAATTCTATCATGCAGTCAAGTTAGACACCCACCGTGTAGAATTTGGGATTGTTTTTTACATAGATTATGAAGAACCTCTCTGACATGGGGGACTTTTTCAATGCTAAATCATTTATCTCTTTGGTAATTGGTTTCTGCAAGTTGTCTACCTTTTCTTGGGTTGTTTTATATTTTTTTCCCCCAGAAATGAGCCATTTCATCTCAGTTACCAAAGAATTGCATGATCTCTTTAATTTTTCTTCTCTTCTGTAATTTTTATTGTATGTGTATACACACACACACACACACACTATATATATATATATATATATATATATATATATATATATATATATATATATATATATATATATATATATATAAAATCTTCTTATTTCCTTAATCGAACTTGTGTGTGTGTGTGTGTGTGTGTGTAGTAGGGTTAATGTGGTATTTTCAAAAATGAGCTTTTGAATTTCTTTTCTTTCTGCTTTTTGTACTTTTTATTTCATTACATTCAGATTCTATCATTGATAATTTTCTCTTTAGAATGTGTTTTAATTTATTTTGTTCCTATTCTACTCTCCTGGGGTTTGTAACAAGTTCCCTTGTTGTTTTATTAGTTTTTCTTTATAATGAAGGCATTGAAGTCTATCAATTTTCCTCAGACAACAGCTTTTGTTGTATTCCTTAAATTCTGCCATAGAATGTTCTCTTGTTTATTGCTTTTTATAAAAAGATTGAATTTTGTTATCTAGGATTATATTTGTCAATTTTAAATTACAAACAATGCATTTCTAATATTATTGCATTATTATCAAAGAATTTGCTTTGAGCAAAATCTCTTTTATTTCATTTGTTGAGGCTTTATGTTCAGGTATATGATAGATTTTATGAATATTAGAAAATAATATTTATTTTTCACTAAGGTAAGCAATGTTTCTGTATATATCTAATAAATTGAGTTTGCATAGGTTGAACTATGCAATTTCTTCATGTCCTTACTTATTTCTATTTCTATTTACTTGCTTGATGTAGAAAAGAGTATTGATTTCTTCAAATATATATGTACCTATTTGATCAAATTCTTGTTATTTTTCTAATAGCTTTCAGTTTTTGTATTTGACGTTACTACGTAGTTGGCTCTGCTCCAAGTGCTTTTTAACACTAACTCGTTTATTTAAGGCTCAGGACAACCCTAGGAGGAGGGTAAGATGTCTTCCCAGAAGAAATAGAGATGTGAAACAACTTGCCAAGGTCCCAGAATTAGTAAGAATTCTACTTCCTTCTAACTTCATTATAGCATTCAAATGAGATTGTTCAGATCCAGAGTCTTGTTCTCAGCCATCATCCTGCATACGACATGCCTAGCATGCCTGGCATTCCCTCCTGTGAATGGCCTCCTCATTACAGATCTAAGGTGGGTTTTCCATCTTCTTCTGGGACCCTGTTCCTGTAGGTACATTTGATGAGTTCCAGGTGAGCACTAGACTCAAGTCAGGATAATCAGCACCCTTTGCTGAGATGTTTTTGGACTATGACTGAGAACGTAATTCATTCACTAATCCAGCAAAGATTACTTTCACACCTACCATGTGCCAGGCACTTGGTACTAAGGGTAGGGTAGTGAATGAAACCGACAAAACTTGCCCTCATGAAGCTTATAATCTTATGGAGGGATATACATGAAAAAAAATGGTAATAGTGATTTTGGTAAGAAAAATGATAAGGGCCATAGAAAACAGAACAAAGACAGAGTGGTGGCTGAAGCCCTGCGGTTTCACTTAGACAGGAAAAGCTTAAATAAATAGGAGGGTGGCCTTTGTGCAAAAGCTTGAACAAGGCGATGGAGGGAGACTTGCAGAAATCCAGGGGAAGACCCAGACAGAATGAGTACTATATTTCTCCATGTATAGGACGCACCCTTTTCCGAAAACTTTGAGGTCTAAAAACTGGATGTGTTTTATACAGTGGTTCTATATTTTTTTACTTGCATTTCCCACTTTTTTTGTGTGGATGATGAGTTGTATGATGAATAAAATTTGAGTTCAGTAACTTTATGTAATACATTTTTTTTCAAATTTTGGGTCCCAAAATTAAGGTGCGTCTTATACATGGGAGTGTCTTATACGTGGGGAAATACGGTTAGCAGAGAGGTGTCACGAGGCAGAGAAGGCAAGGAAGCCAGACTGATGAGGTGACAACAGGGTGTGAGCAGAGGGAAGGGGAACAGTAAGTGAGGTGAGAGGGGTGATGTTTGAAGTCAGGAGGCTCCCGCAGAAATTAAGGGAAAGATGGTGGGGGTGGCCCCACATGAGGGCAGCGGGGTGGCGAGATGTGCTCAAATCCAGGAGCGGAGAGCCAACAGGACTGCTAATGAAGAGGGTGTGTGCTGTGAGAGGAAGAGAGCAGCCTGGAGAATGCACAGGTCGTGAGGGAGGGAGGTTCTGGGTAGAGTGGGTTTGGGGAAGAAGATCAAGAATTCAGTTTGGGCCTGACCTGTGGTGGCGCAGTGGATAAAACGTCGACCTGGGAACACTGAGGTCGCCAGTTCAAAACCCTGCACTGGTCTGGTCAAGGCACATATGGGAGTTGATGCTTCCAGCTCCTCTCCCCTTTCTCTCTCTCTCTCTCTCTCTCTCACTCTCTCACTCTGTGTCGCCTCTCTAAAATGAATAAAATAAAAAAAAATAATTAAAAAAAAAAAAAAGAATTCAGTTTGGGTATATTTCCTGTTGTTGGGAGACAGTTCTCCATGGGTCGCTCGTGTTTCTGCATATCTAGTGAGCAAACACCCCCATGGCTGTCTGTTCTGGATTACCTTTTTCGGGATCTTTGAATAATTGAGCCATCTTGGAAATGGAGATAGTCTCTCTCTGGGGCAGAGCAGCAGATATGTCTGCTGTCCGGGCAATAATATTTTTTCCTTTGGGGCAAAGGTTTGGCAGGTTTGCTTGTAGTTCATTAGAACATTTGGGTTGTTTCTTTTTTTTCAGCACGGTGTACCAGATCCATCCTGGTCCCCTCTGCATAACACTCCAACCACACTCCAACCACACACACACACTGGTCTTGGGAGGCAAGGGGACCTGATACACACACGAATGTCCTGCTGCCTGCTCTACTATGAGCAATAAGGTCCTTTGTCTCTGACCCAGGAGTCTCGTGTCTTCTGCCAGCATCCACGAGACGGTGGCACTAACTTCTTACCTTGCAAGTAGGATAAAATCCCAAGTTCCTTCACTGTTCTTGACAGAGATGTCTATTAGACATCCAAGTGAGTGTAGATATGTAAACAAATGGTATATGAGTTAGGAATTCATGGGAGTTGCATAGGCTGGAGTTTGTAAATTTCTGAAGTTCCAGCACAGAGTGATTTTTAAAGCCCTGCATCTGGATGGAGGAGAAGAGAGGTGCCAGGACTAAGGTCTGGGAAAAAGCCAACATGGAAAACTGGAAAAGGACGGAGGGAGAGCAATATGGGAAGAGGAGGACGCACCTGAGAAGGAGGACCTGTGAAGTAGAGGGCAACACTGGGAGGCGTGTTCTGGCCACTAAAGAAAGGAAGGGGTCCCAGAGGAAGGACTAGCAACCGTGTCAAGTGCTGCAATAGGTCAGGTACCTACTGTACAATATTTAGTAATGAAGAGGTCACCGAAGAGCAGTCTTAGTGTGTGTGTGAGGTGTGGCCGGGGGACCGGGGAGCAAACACTTGTTTAAGAGGAGATGGGAAGAGGAATTGGAGACAGTGGGTTGGACAACTGCTTTAAGGACTTTCACTGTGAAAGGAACAGAAACGTGGAGTAGAGGCTAGAAAAGGAAGCAGGACCAAGAGAGGACATTTTTTGTATTTTTAATCAGAGAAGTAGAAGTTTGGATACTGGAGGGAATGATGCTATAGAGAGGAGAAAATGGTGACAAAGGAATGGGAAAGGGAAGTGTTGAAGCGATGTCCATCAACAGGGGAGTGAGGAAGTGATCTAGTGAACAAAAGGAGGAGGAGGAGTAGATCTCATGCAGGAGGCTGGAGAGTCTGTCCATAAAAACGTCATCATCGCACCAATACAGGGAAGTGAGGAAATGGGGTTGTGAGATGTCTCTTCTGCTTGTTTCCTCCTTCCTCAGTGACCTGGGAAGCAAGGTCATCAGGCAAGTGAGGAAGGGAGAGCAGTGTCGGAAACTCAAGGGCAGTGCAAATAAGGAGCCTAGGGCTTGAGAGAGTGACCGGACTAGCAAAATGCGGAACGATCGAGTAGCATCGAGGTCCCACTTGAGGCCTGTAGTTGTAGAGAGAATCTGTTCCTTCATGGAGGTTGTGGGAGGATACACCCAGGCACTGCGGCAGCCACGGTTTTTACCACGTGGAGGGCATTGTTCTGCTATACGAGAGAATTAATTAATCAAACCTGAAGAAAGGAGCAGAGAGAAGAAATGAAGGGACTGACTTGTGTGTTTGGGTCTCTGGGTCTAGCACTTCCTTATGCCTACCTTTACCCATAAGCTTCTTTCAGTTAGATTGCTCAATTTTATCACACACCTCAGTGTACCAGCTACAGGAAAAGAAACCCATCTTGAGTAACTTCAACCAACTAGGATTCATTCTCAGGATTGAAAAAAAGTTAAAGGGTCAGCCATACAGAGCAGATCGCAGAGGTATCAGGGACGCAGGTTTCTTTCATCTTTCTGGCTCATCACCTCTTGCAGTAACTAGCCTCTATCCTCATGGTCACAAAGTGGCTGCTGGAGTACCAGCTATCCTTTCTACATTCCAGCAGAAAGAATGGAAATGGTAAGGGGTAAAAGGGCACTCATCCTAACTGATTAGCACCCTCCACCAAAGGATTTCTTGGAAGCTACACGATGATGTCTACTGTTCTTTCTTTAATCATCCTTAACTATAAGGAAAGCCAGGAACCATTGTTTTCTGTTTGGGCACATCATCACCCTAAATAAATCAGGAGTCTTTATCATGTAAGAAAGGAACAGTGAGTATTTGGTAGGCAGCTAGTTAATTCAAGCATATCCAATGGCCTTCCAATAAACTCCTTTTTCCCTTGTGTTTTGGGAACGGAGTCCCAAGGTATACAAACAAAAGAGATTTGAGGGAACTGCGGAATCACAGTAGGTACTGGATGGGTTGAAATGGGGCAGTACAGAACAGAGGCGCCAAGCAAGATAGGAGAAGGTGAGTTTAGGGTACAAAACTACCAACTTAAAGATGCAGGGGCTAGCTAGAAACCTTTCTAACACAGAGTACCTTTGAGAAGGGTGAAAATAAAGTTATTAAAAAATAAAAGGGTATTTGGACAAAAAAGTTTGAGGTTTAATACATCAGTTGTTCCTAATTCTTTTTCTGTAAGATGGTAATCTTTTTAATTTTTTTGTTTTTACTTATCTTTTCTTTTTTTTTTAACAGGGACAGAGAGAGAGAGAGGGATAGATAGGGACAGACAGACAGGAACGGAGAGAGGTGAGAAGCATCAATCATTAGTTTTTTGTTGCCCTTGAGACACCTTATTTGTTCATTGATTGCTTTCTCACATGTGCCTTGACCGCGGGCCTTCAGCAGACCGAGCTGCCCCTTGCTGGAGCCAGCGACCTTGGGTCCAAGCTGGTGAGCTTTTAGCTCAAGCCAGATGGGCCCGCGCTCAAGCTGGAGAGCTCGGGGTCTCGAACCTGGGTCTTCTGCATCCCAGTCCAACGCTCTATCCACTGCGCCACCACCTGGTTAGGCATCTTATCTTTACTTAATAACCCTTTCCATACCACCTGTCATGCCCAGGCAAATAGTTCAGTTGTTACTAATCATAGTTGGGGAAAAGCAAAAATGACAAAAAAATCACTATGAATTATGCAACGTTGTTCATTTATACATCATAATAGTACATATACACATTTGAAAAAATAGATATACTGCTATTTCTTCAGCCAACAGATGATGCTTGGTGCATAGGAGAAATCAGACTCCTCAAACAGTTGCATTTCACGAGACAGGTCATGAAACACTCCCGTGTCATGCCCAGTGAGGTTCCCCTAATCAGCCTGGTTACACTTGACCTATTCTAGTCATTCCTTTTCATTTTTTTCACAGCACACATTATACTCTGGTCTTACTTGTTTACATATTTATGTATGTGTCTTGGTCCCATCAGCCCTGCGAGAATAAAAGCTCCATGAGGGGCAGGACCTCCTCTGTCTTATTAATTACTGGGTCCCCAGCATGAGCACCATCCTGGTTACTGCGTGGGTTCTTAATAAATATGCGAGGATTATTATTTGTTGAAGTCTTCAGCATGGGTCTTGGCACAGAGTAAGTGCTTAATAAATGGTAACTCTCATCATCGCTGCCACCACCACCACCACCACCACCACCATCACCATCACCATCACACCATCATCACCATCATCACCACCACTACCATCATTACCACCACCACCACCATCACCACCATCACCACCACCACCATCACCACCATCACCATCACTACCACCATCACCACCATCACCATCATCACCATCACCATCATCACCATCATCACCATCATCACCACCATTTTCGCTATTGTCATTGGTGCAATTCTAAGCCTTTAACCCAGGGTCATATTGGGCTCCACTCACACACAATAAATATTTATTTTAAAGAGAAAAATAAATGTCTGCCAGGACAGTCTAAGCCCTAGACCTGGAGAGCATTTCCTTTTCAAACATCACAGTGTTGCCGAGATAGCATTAATGCTGTGAGACCTCAGGACCTAGTAGAGAGCAAGGTCAGCTAATCCCTTAAGCCGTATGATGGTTTCTGATTTTCATGTCCTTTCTTCATTTGATGTCTCCTCCTCTGCCCCATTATCCCCACCCCACCCCCATACACCATGTCCTTGCACACTGATGGAGTTTCTTTCTGTAGAGTGGATGCCCCCTCTGCTTAGGACATCTGCTTATCCTTGCTGTCTTCAAGGAAAGTGTGTGGTCCGAGGAAAGTTATTTGCTACCTAGAGCTCCCTCTGCTGATCCACAGGGTGGACTATTAGCTAGAAAACCTGCGGTTTCAAAAGCACAGCTGGGTGTCTAGCCGGGCAAGTCGCCTGACCTGTGCCCAGGGTCTGATCATAAGCTGTTTCCTTTTCTGGGGTGGAGTTGGGGGAGGGGTGCAGCTGATGCATGCCCATGGCCTCACGTCCTTTGGGGGTGTCCGGGGAGCTTTTGGTATTCTGTCTCCTCTGACCTCCTCGTGCCCAGGAAACCCGGCGCTTGTGTGTGTTTGTCAGAGAAAACCAGGGATTCCTCGCGATAGGACGATGTTCTATGCATAACTCCCACTGACTCTCTGAAACAGGTGGCCCATGTTTATTATTTCTGTTTGATACAGAAGTGAAACCGAGGGGGAGGCTTTTAATTTTTCAAGAGCAAAGTCAGGGTCAATTTGTAGAGCCTGAGTAAAAGCAGGTTCTAACAAACCAAAAAGAAACATACATGTGATTAAGATTTAAAAAAACAACAACACAAAAACCACATATTTGACTAAATTTGACTCATGGTGCTTTTTTAAAACTCAGGAGAAGGCATACCATGCTCTAGCTCTGCAGTACCTTCTGCCAGGACTATCTGATGGAAGGGAGAGCAGGTTCTGCACAGACCTGCCTTCTAATGGGACCAGGCTACCGTTCCTATAACTCTGCCACTAGCCAGTGCCAACACTGCATGTGCAGTACATAAAACTCTGTGACCTACAATGCCCTGATTCTCTGCCCCCCCCCCCCGCCCTGCAGCCTTAGGACAGAGGTAGTCATATTTTTTAACCTTTTACAGATTTAAATATTGAAGTTTGGTAATGTCAGCAACTTGCTTAAAATCACCAGACTACAAAGTTGCTGGGATGCTGATGGAGTCTGTGAATTTGTGAGCACCATACCGTGATTCACCAGCTAGTGTTTATTCCACACCCAAAGTTTACTCAGTGGCCTGCACTTTGCAAAGGGCCAGAGAGAGCCAAGATTAATTGAGAAGACACCCTTGCCCTTGGAAACCACTATCAAAATAAAGGACTATATTTAATGCCACTTCCTCCAGGAAGTCTTCCCTGACTACCATTTTCCCCCTCCAATATCTTTGGACAGTCATCACTGACACTGTCCTCCTATCATTAAGGAAATAGATAATACCTAACATTTATTGAGCACTTACTTTTTGTCAATTTCTATAGAGAAAAAAATCTTTACATGGGTTATTTTATTTAATCCTTATAAGAAATCCTTATTTCATTATTCCTGTTCTAATCCCCCATTTTATAGATAATGAGGAAACTGAGGCATAGAAAAGGTAAACAACTGACACTGAAAGTCTCAGATAAGAATGGCAGAATGAAAGATCTGTTTGACAGCCCCTTAGGGGTGAAGACCCCTCTTTTCCTGGTGTCCCTCATAATCCCTGGTTCAGCGCTGGGCACGCCCAGGAGCTCAAAACGACTTGCTGAATGATTTACTCTCCCTGCACTTGAAGGTGATGATGAAACAGGATTTAGAGGTGAGGATGGGGAGGGAAGCCCACATATCACTTAGAACTTCCTTCACGCTCTGGCTCTCAGTTAACGCGAGAGTAGGAACCATATTTAAAAAGAAAAATTCCTTAGGGAATCTTCTTTATATCTATATTTCACTTGCCCAGCGTGATGCCTGGTGCATAATAGGGTCCAATACATCTGTGTTGAATGACTGAACAAGCTTTAAACATTCTGAAGAAACTTGCTGCTGTTGCTAAGGCTGCTGCTGCTGCCAGAGTCTGAGGCAGTATGTTGGCTCTGCCTTCTACATCAGGCTCCATGGAGATGCTTGAGGAGCTGTCTGCCTGTCTCGGGGCAGGAAGATGGAATCGCTGACCCTAGGAGCTTGCCTTTCTGCTCCTCTATCTCAGGTGATTTTTCGTCCTCAAAGCCTCACATAAGCTGTTTATGGTATCCATAACCTGCCTGGAGCTTTTAAACTTCTTTTTTCACGTGGCTTTTTATGAGTAGAAATAAACAAACAAGTCTTCCTCTCTCTCTCTCTCTCTCTCTGCAGGGATTTGGGGGTCTGGATCCTTAACCTTACTCCTTCAGCCTGTGGCTCCCGAGGGAGCTGAACCACAGTGTGGGCCCCGAAGGACTGTGGTTAACATGTCGCGTGCAGGAAGTAGATACATCATTGCTGCTTAGAGGAAAAACACAGCCTAGACCTTGAAGCAAAGATGGAGTGGAGGACAGGGGGGTGGGGGGAGGTGCCAAGAGTCCCCAGCCTCTGCTGGGGTCAGGAAGCCATTTAGGTACTGAGGAAGAGTGCTGGGGTATGGCACGGTGACCTTGGGGACCATCTCATCCAACCCATAATTTGGCATTAAAGAACCTGAAGTCCAAGTTCATGTAGCATCACAGTGACTGCATGGAATAGATAATGGTGGCTCCCTTCCTTGTACCTACTCCCTTCTTCCTACAAGATCGTCATCCCTATAGAATCCAGGTGGTTATAGGGGAGCTGGCTTCTCCCCAGGGTCAGAGATGATGTATGGGACCTTGACTGGGCAAATCAGCACATTCTATTCCTGGTGACAGTGCTTGGCTGGGGGGTGATCTATGACCTAAAGCTGATTCAGTCAGAGAGACTCTCTGGACTTTTGATGGCAATGCTGGGATAATGGGAAATACTGCCCCTCCTTCCCCTGGGGTAGAAAGGAACAAAGGATACAAGTAGTCTCAGCAACTGATGCCAGGCTGACACGAAGAGAGCACCTCAGCATGAAGCAGACCCCGTAAAAAGCAGAGGAAGGATGGAAAGAACAGGAATCCCAGGCCCTGGTTCTGAGCAGCTGGATCAAACCTCCTGGCCCACCCTCAAGAGCCCTCAGCACTCCATGCACATCTCTAAAGTGACGCCAACCTCACTGGTTTTTATTTTATTAATTTTTTCCCATTGATTTGGAAGAGAAAGAAAGGAAGGGAGAGAAGAAGGTGAAGGGTAGGAGGAAGGGAGGGAGAGAAGGGGAGAGAGAGTGAGACAGAGAGAGAGAGAAAGAAATTAATCCTTGTTTCACTTAGGTGTTCCATTTAGTTGAATACTCATTGATTGCTTCTCCTACATACCCTGGCTGGAGCCCTCGACCTCTGGCATGCTGGGTTGATGTTTTTTCTACTAAACCACGCTGCCAGGACCCTCACTGCATTTTAATGACTGGCATCTACATCTGGCCCCTCCTCTAGACCCCAAGTGAAGTGGTGAAGGGGAGACTCAGCCTTACTCACCTGTGGATCCTTGCACCTGGCCCAGTTTGGTGCTCATGGACTCTTGTTGAGTGGATAAGACTATTGCTTTCCCCTTCCCGCCTCCTTCTCTGATGGATCCTCTTGTTCTTCTACTTTTTCTCTTTACCAATGAGCATGAGATTTAAAGCACAGCAGACAAGATGCAAAACATTCACCTCAAGTCCCCAATTCACAAACTGGCGATTTGATCTGTTATTTGTATTTTTGTAGTGTTAAGTCCTGCCCCCTTACCCCCAATCCACTTCCTCTATCCTCTCTATGACTTCAGGGCTGCTGTGCAGAAAGCCTTGGGCAAGAGGACAAGGGAGGGAAAGACTGGAAAGACTGAGTCAGAGAAGGCTGGGGATGAAACTTGAGCCCCTGGGGATCCTCAGTCTAAACCCTCATTGACAGAGGAGGAAGCTCAGGCCCAGTGAGGCATTCTCCTGGTTCAAGGTCACCGGCACAGTCCAGCCCGACTGGAAAAGAACTGCACTTTACATGGCAAGACCTGTTGTTCCTCCAGGAGCTGAGCCCTGTCTGTTCAGAATGCTTGAGAAGAAGGACCTAGTGGAAGGCTCAAGGGCCAGACTTTGGTGCTTGTAGCCTGCGAAGCTTGAGAAACTCCACAGGGTCTCCCTTTCCCCACTAAAGCACTTACTTGCCAACTGGGTTTGGAGTCTCTTGGATTGTGCGTCCTCAGGGTCCAGCGAAGTGACTCAGTGAAGCACTTAGTACATCATTGGCACTAGGAGGTGGGTATGATTCAGAAGTCACTCACAGAAACTCATTCACAGCCTCCTCCCTGCTCCTTCAAGCCAAGGATACAAGGATCCTCTACGTAAGACCCTCCCGTGGCTCTGACACTCCTGAAATGTTCCTCACGTCTCCACCTGCCACGCAGTCTTTGTACACAGAGAGGATCCCGGACCGCAAACTCCGGGGAGGGGCGCCTGCTTCACTCAGCTGCCTCGTGCTTGCTTTCCACATGGAAGGCAGGGTCTCAGGACCCCAGATCTTCCTCACCCGTTCCCCCTTGATTCTGAGCGGACCCACCCTCACCCTAGATCCCCCTGCTTTTTTGCCCTTGCCTCTTTTTCTTTGACGCGGGAACTGTCTCCCTTTCTCCTGCCCCACTCTTACTCTAGTCGTAGTGTGTGTGTGTGGGGGGGGGGGGGGGCGCTGCCCTCTCTGTTTGCCCCCACCCCCTTCCTTTCCGTCCTCCCTTTTTCCTTCCTCGCTCCGCCCCCAGACCCCGCCTCTCTCCACTCCGGCCCGTGTTCCCCCAGTGGGTTCCCAGTCACCCACCAACCACCCCTCGGGGAGAGGGACGTGGGGAGGGGAAGCCCACGGGCTAGGCGCCCCCTCCCGTCCCTGCGCGCCGTTCCCCGAGCGCGCGCGCGGGCGCCCCCCTCCGCGGCCTCCCGCTCCCCGCCTCCCCGCCTTCCCCTCCTCCTGGTGACGTCCGGGTCCCTGCCCGTCTGAAAACTCCGCGCCGCGGCGGTGGAGGCGGCGGCAGCAGCGGCAGCGGCGGCGGCGGCAGAGGAGAAGCAGCGGCGAGCCGAGGCGGCGGCGGCGGCGGCCCGAGCAGGAGCCGGAGCGGCGGCCGGCGGTCGCGCGAGCCACAGGGAGCGCGGGGGCGGCCCGGATCGCCCGGGGTCCCCGCGCCCCGCTAGCCCGCCGCGCTCTGAAGATGGTGGCGGCGCCGTGCGCCCGGAGGCTGGCCCGGCGCTCGCACTCGGCGCTGCTCGCGGCGCTCACCGTGCTGCTGCTGCAGACGCTGGTCGTGTGGAATTTCAGCAGCCTCGACTCCGGGGCCGGCGAGCGCCTCGGGGGCGCAGCGGTCGGCGGCGCCGAGCAGCCGCCCCCGGCCCCGGCCCCGCGCCGCGAGCGCCGGGACCTGCCCGCCGAACCGGCTGCAGCCCGAGGAGGAGGAGGAGGCGGCGGCGGCGGCCGCCGCGGAGGACGGGGGCCCCCGGCGCGGGCACGGGGAGGCGGCGCCGGAGAACCCCGGGCGCAGCAGCTGGCCAGCCGGGGGGCACTGCCCCCGCGGGCGCTGGTAAGATGCCCCTTCGGCTTGCATCCCGGAGGGAGGAAGGGAGTCAGCGCAGCAGCCCTGGCCCCACGCCCCCTAGCCTTTGAGCCCTGGTCATCAGATTGGGACTCCCCAAGCCTGCTGCCTCCACATCCCTTTTCGCTGGAAGGAGGGGTGGGGTCCCTGCCAAGGCTTAGAGGTCAGAGGCTGCCCATCCTGAGTCTGAGTTCTGCCTCCTTGGGGTCTGGGGAACTTATCTCCAGAGGAGGAGCTTTGGGGGTTACAGGACCTGGCTGGGTGCCTGTTCCTCGTCACTCTTTTTGGGCGCTCCGACTTGCTCTATGCATGTGGGTGTTAGTGTCTCGGACCCTGTCTGCGTGAGTGGATGGTGCCCGGGATCTTCAGCCGCTGCTCATGGGTGGTTCTCGCAGCTTCTCTGTTTTTTACCGAGCTGGGTGCAGACGGCTCAGTGCCCGGCTCACGGCCTCGTTTCTTTGCCCTGGCTGGAGAGAGGGTCTGGGTTCGGTGTCCCAAGTCCCCATACGTGTCCCTGAATCAAGGCTCCATGTTGCGTGCCTGGTCTTACTTTGTGTCTTACTCCCATCTCTGGGTGTCTGATTCCTGTTTTTATCTTCTCAGTTTCTAACCTTGCCCTCTACTTGTGCCCTCTGACTTTCCTCACCCTCTTCTCCAGTGTCAAGGCATGACCCCTTCTAGATGTTGTCTCCGCCTGTAAATCGCGTGTGTAGCTGATTTCTGTCACTAGTTGTCTCCCATCATGTCATCATGACTTGGGCTGCTGTGGGTTTACTCTGTTCTCTTTGGGTGTGAACAGTCTGGGTTTTGAAACGATTCCTTCCACAATCCTCTGGGGCCATCTGGGTGTCTTCCTACTGTCCCCAATTCCTCCAGAGGTGCTTTTCATACCTTCTTTGTGCTTCCTTGCTGAGCCCACTGAACTCGGAGCTCACAGGACTGGAGGTCAGAGTCCCCAACTCTGAGCCAGGGACTCAGGCGTAAGGCATAAAGAGAGCTGTGTGTCCGTCCTTATCTTCGTCATGCTACTTGCTTACCGGGAATCTCCTATCTCTTGGAGATATTAGACAACAGGGGGGTAGTTTCAGGATCCCTAGGCACTGAACACATGTCTTTGTTGAGCTTTCACCAAGGGCTGCCTTCAGATGCAGTGTGATGCTTGTTGATCTGCTAAACTTCTTTGGAGTCAAGGCGACTCCCCTTGCCAGAGTGTAGCTCTTTGTGCGGCTGGGCTGGTGATTCCATGACATGTCATGTTGCTGGTGGCTGGACTGTGTGGATAGCAGGGAACTACTGTCTTTCCCCCATTTTGAGGGAGGAGAGTGGATTTAGATTGCTGATGGAGAAACGGAGCATTCCCAATGCCCTGCAACCTCTTATTCACAGCAGAGAGTACTACTCTCAGCCTCTGCCTCTGAACTCCAAGAGCGGATAGTGATTCGCTATTCGGACTGAAGTGCAATTAGAAGTTCTTCCTGGATTCAGAGCCGTGCAGGGAGGTGGGTGGGAGGGGTTCAGGACTGCACTGCTGGTCCCATGTCAGAACACGTAGGATGGGCAAGGGACTTACTATATCCTTTGCACCTGGGGTCCGGACCAGTGTCCGGAGGTGTATTTGGGTGCAAATACCACCTGTTGAAACTAGTAGAGAGGAGGAAGGAGGCCTAGCTAGTAAGTTTCTTCCTGGGCCCCTGACATTTGAGTACTTTGGTCCCTCCCTCACTTTGCACGTCAGTTCAGTGTCCTGTTCTCTCAGCTTCCAGCTCAGCCACAGAGAAGTTTGCAATCAGGAAGGTAGGTGGGGCCATGCCATATTTCCTTTTTTATTCCGTTTGGCACGCCACTCCCAGCAGCAGAGTTGCTCTGCTTTTCTGAACCTCTGCTTTTATCTGCAAGTTCAGTTACTGTCCCTCATCCCTGTCTCCCAGCGTCTCAATTTCTTCACCTTCCGACATAGACGTATATGTATTTTTTTCTTTTTCTGCCCTCCCCTTCTTCATGGTTGCCTACCATTCTGTTGTTCACTATTGTGCCTCCTGGATCTGTATTTTATCTACTTGTCTGTCTCTCCCTCCCTCCCCCCCATATACTCCTATGCCCTGCTAGATCCTGAATTCACAGTGTAGACTTGCTGGGTGGGGCCACCTGTGGCTGTGCCCACCCAGCTCCTGTCCTTCCATAGAGCTCAAGGAGACCAGAAGGGGGCAGGCTGTTCCCAAAGTCTGGTGTCGCTTGAGCTTGGGTTGCAGGCTAGAAGGGGACCAGACAGTTTCGCAAGCCACTGAGAGTCCTCTGCAACATGCGGTTTGTTGGCAGACCCTGCCGGGGCTGCTGGCATGGTGCTCTGGAAATGGATTCAGGAGAGGGACATTAAAAAATAAAAATTCCCTGTGATTTTCCACATGGTTCTTGTAAAGAGCTAGTGAGGCACATGCTTGGGAGATGGTGCTTAATGTCTACTCCGTTGAGGTCTGGGGGTGGGGTGGGTGGGTGGGCAGTTGTGTTTCCTGTACGAAGACGGAATCCGAAATTGTGGCCCCGGTGGTGATGGTGGGTATGTCCCAAGGAATGTCAGCCAGGCAGGCACCTAGCATAGAGCATTTTCTAAGCCAGACCTTGCTGCTTCTTTGTCCCCACTCTCCCAGAGCTTCTGCGTTTGAACCTTTTAAATTTGAGGAGCTGCACCTCCCTGAAGGACCTGGTTGTATTTCTGGTGCATTTGAAGAAGCCAACAGGAATCACCCAGTTTCTCAAGCAGAGCCAGAGGGCTCAGGGACCGGGGCGAGGTGGGCATATCTCTAAAAGATTTGCGAAGTTCCCTTTCTCTCTCAGCCTCTTTCAAAGCTCTTAAATATTAGCATTATTGGCTGGATTGTAGCTGAGTTTTGTGGCTGTGACACTGATTTTTTTTTTCATCGGGTCTCTAGTAAGCTGTGGATTTTCCTGTCATCCTAGAATTTAAGAAACAGATAGGCTCACTTATAATGGGAGGAGATCCTGGGAAGAGTGTCAGAAAGATCACACTGTCAGTTCTGAGTCGATTTGGAGAAAATGAAGGGGAATTGTGTGTGTTAATGTAAGGAATGTTTATTTTCTTTCCCTTTGTCTCCAGTGGTCCTCTTGAAGTCCTCACATTTATTGCTTGTGCCCTTAGATAAACTGTTACTCAGTAAGTTTCATTTAAGCAACCTGACTTTTATTACCCTTGCACACACAAACACACGCACACATAAAGTAAAACAGGGTTTCTGTATTGTCTGACCCCTTCGAAATGTTGATTTTTTTGACCGAAATTCCTCATACTTCGCATTACTCAGATAACTCAGGATGTTTTCAGACACTGGCTGTGACTTTGAAAAATTGGCTCACTGTATCTAGAGCGCCTCTGGTTCTAACAGCCTCAGAGGCGTAGCTTTTCTTTCTATCCAAATGTTTTGAGACCACAGAGAACAGAGGGTATTTTATTGACGGGTTCTTTTTTTTTTCCCCACACTCTCAATGGAGTTTTATTTTGCTTGAGCAGTGCATTGCACTTTGCATATAGTAATATGCATCATTGAACAATATTTATCTTATTGCAAATGTTGCCATCTGCTTAATTATGTACTGGAAAATGTTAAATAAAATGAGAAATAATTATACATATAGGTGTATGTATGTATATATATCTTTGGTATATTTATAGCATGTGTATGTATATGTAATATAAACATATATACTTTCCTTCCAGTCTCTCTACACTTTAGACATTCTCTCTAGTTTATCAATTAAAGAGAAAATCTTCCAGAAGGTTGAATGACAGAATGCTTATTATTATTTTGCAAAAGGAAGCCAAGGCATAATAAGTTCCTATTTGCTGGGGATTGTCCAACTTTGATCCATGGTCTTAACAGAAAAGGAAAGTTGGTGTATTGAGCTAAAGCAGAGACCTGACGTGTGTGAGTGTGTATGTGTGTGTGTGTGTGTGTGTGTGCCTGTGTGTTTTCCAGAGAACAAAATATCCTTAAGAATATCTCTGAGGCCTTGGCCGGGTGTCTCGGTTAGAGTTTTGTCCTGACATGCCAAGGTTGTGGGTTCGATCCCCGGTAAGGGTACATAAAAGAATCAACCACGGTGGCATGGATGGGTGGAACAAACAGTTGGTGTTTCTCTGTCTCTGTCTCTCTAAAAATCTATAAATAAAAGTTTGAAAGAAAGAATATCTCTGTAGCAAGGGTTTGCCTCCCCGTCCAGAGCTGTCTGTGATCAGTGGGGCCATAAATCCATGAGCAGAAATACTAAAATGCACAGTGCCAACATAATTGACTGTAGGGAATAAAGACGGGCTTTGTCTCTATCTTTTGGTTCATACTGCCCTAAGACTTGTCACTTTATGATAACTCTCCTTTTTTTCCCTTTGTATCTCCCCGTTTTATTGACCCTCGTCCCCATCTCTCAGAAACCAAGAGAAAATACTTTGGGAAAAATAAATAAAACACGAACTCAACCCCAGTACAGCTCAGGCTTAAAGGAAAGGGTGTGGGAACAGGAGAGAAAGTTGCAGGAAATGTGTGCCAGGCCTTAGCACACAGGAAAGAGACCTCTGTTAAGTATCGTGAGGTCTGACATAATCGGGTTCAAGTCCTGCCTCTGCTTTTTGCTGTCTCCATGATCTCGTGCGAGTCATTCTAACCTCCTGCCTCTGTAAATCAGGGGCCCCTCCTAGAGTGCTAGGAGGGTGGAATGTAACAATGTTCGTGAACTGATTTGTGCCTGGCACATAATAAATGCTGAAATGTGCGCTGTTGTTCTTTAAAAAAGAAACTCTTAGTGTGTTTGAAAATAAGCAGGTTTTTTTCACAACTGGCATCCATTTTCCCATGCCAAGTAGAGTTTGAGGGAAAGCCAAGGCAGTAGGAAGCATCCATATTCTGAGTGTGCCATCCATGGATCAGGATGGATGTGGTAGGGGGAGGGCTGCTGACGTTTACTGAGTGCCAGCTATATGCCAGGCATCCTGGAGGTGTTTTGTGTACATTATGGTCACCCCCCCAAAAAAAAATAAATTCAGGGTGTGATTGAAATTAAGCACATTTGGCTAGGAATTGCCGGTCTTACGATGTCCATTCTGTGGCAGGAATAATGAGGGCTTTGTAGCTATTACCTCCCTGTATCAGGGACTCTTCCCAACTCTGGGGGTTAGCACTGTTGTTCCCATTTCACAGGTGAAGAAACTGAGGCTTGGAGAGAGGAAGTGGCTTACTCACTAAGAGTACAATGCTGGGGAGGACTGCGAACCAAACCTGGGTCTTTCTCCGTTCCAATTGATGGACGGATTTCTGAGCTCCTTGTCTGTGCAGTTCTTTGAAAAACTTGTAATGCAGCCAGATCATTCCTGAAAATCTTCATATCACTTTTCTCACTTCTTACTGCAGGTTCCTAAAAATGTGCCAACCCGAGAAAAAGAGAAGATGGGCTGTTTTCATTGAATCAGGCCCTTAAATAATGAGACAAATTGAAGGGTAATAATAATAATAATAATAATGCCTATACAGCAGTTATAATGGCCCTGGACCCGCTTTAAGCCCTTCGTATATATTAACCCATTTATTCTACAAGACATGTACTTTCATAGTTTCAATAGGCAACAGTCATCGTGCTTAATACAACCAGACCCTGTTCTTGGTGTTTTACAAATATTAACTCATTTAAACCTCATGCTACAGTGAGGAAGCTTTCCCAGTTACAAGTGGCAGAGCTGGGACTTGAACCCAGGCAGTCTGGGCTCTTAAGCACTCTACAACATCCCTCTTAAAAGCATCTTGCAAAGCTCCACAACTTTGGAATCATACAGTGTGTCCGTAAAGTCATGGTGCACTTTTGACTGGTCACTGGCCAAAAGTGCCCCATGACTTTACGGACACACTGTATAGAACTCACTTAAGGAGAGACAGAAGTAGTTGATTCGGGCCCAATGCCCACCACCAAGGACAGCCCCGGTGATCCCAGGAGAAGAAAGTATCCCTGTAGTGAAATACACAGAGCACATCCCAGGGAATAACTGAAACTGAACTGCCAAGTGTTTTAAATTCATCTCTCTCCAGCTAGGGGAGGCAGGGAAGAGGGTACTTAATATGCAGAGGTCCTGGCCAGTGGAAACAGCCTTTCATTCATCCCCGGCAGGCTTCCTGTCTCTCTGCTCACCTAGTGAAACGGCTCTGTGGTTCTCCAGCAGACCCACGACTTGCCCCCAAGAGACTGGGGGACGCAGGGAGGTATCTCTAAGAACACACAGTCCGATTGCCTTGTGGGTACTTCCTTCCGGCTGCAACAGAACTACCCGTTTGCCCACAGATATACTCATCAGGTTGTGCCCTCTGATCCCTGTGGTTAGAGTTGCTTCTCCCCTATTGGAAGCCAGTGACATTACCAAGAAGGTGACAGGGACAGGATGTGTGTTGTCATCTTAACCCCTTCAGTGCTATAGTGGGCAGGGAGAATGGCACCCACACCCAGCCATATGGGGAAGAATGACCCCAAAGTACATTCTGGAGTCTTTTGGGGGGGGGAGCTTTTCTTCCTCAGGGCCCTCTGAAGGCAACAGAATAGGTTTGTTCTGTCTCAGGTCTGGTTTGTCTCAGCCAGGTGATGGCTGGCTTATCTGGATGTCTAATCCAGGCTGTGTCAGGGACACTAATGTCAAGCATTTTTTCTCCCAGAAAATCCTTTGTGGTAATCCTTGGTCTCGAGGCCCATTGTTTAAGCTTGGGGGAGTCAAATTTATGGGGTGAAGAGATCGATGTAATATAAACATCGATCTCCCACCAGGGCACAGACCCTGGAAACTGGTGCTAATGATGATGAGGAGGAGAAAGGGGCTATCTCTTTAGTGCACGTTTACTCTGCACCATACACTGGGGAAGTACCAGAAAGACATGATCTTATTGAATCCTTACAGCAGCTGACAGGTTAAGAGCTATCAGTTTCATCTCTCTTTTACTGAGTATAAGGAATAAAAATTAAGGCAATAAGTTGAGTGAACGTTAAACAGCTGGAAAGTGACCAGACTAGGAATTCAGGGTTGTCGGTGACCCCAAAGCCTGCATTCTTAGTCTCGGTTCAGAGCCAGTAAGTCCTTTATCCCTTGCCCCTCCCTTCTTTACCTCTGTCATGGCCATTTATGCATACACGCATGTGCCCGTCTATTCACGAGTCTGTCCATCCATCCACCCATCCTCACTCCAGCAGTGAGAGCATGCCAGGCACTGTGCCCAGCATTGACACTACCTCTGTGAACAGGAAGGTATGCCCTCAGGGAGGTCAGCTCAGCAGGCGAGGGCTAGGGCCACTGCTAGTCAATGGCCCATCTACAGAGAAGCTTCTCTCACGTCCTATACCTGTGCACTTCTGATCTTCTTTTGCCATGGTGGCCTCTGGACAGATGGGGGCTAGGAATAGTGTGATCAGAGGCTTGGAAGCCTGTGAGTCTCCTGCCACCCCAAAAAAGATGGACAAGAGGCCTGGACTGCTGTGCTGCACTCATGGAGTTCAAACTCCTTTTCTTTTAGGTGAATAAGAAGCCCTGAGAGAAGCAGTGAGCCGCCTGAGGTTTGCAGGGCAGCAGGCGGTCAGTGCTGGAGAGCCTGCGAGGCATGTCCTGTGTGTTCAGTTTGGGGGGCGGTACTCTGACATCATCACATGTTCCCAGCCCAGTGCTACCACTCACATCATGTGACCCGGACACGTCACTTCATCTCATGGGGGCTGAGTTTGTTCATCTGCCATGCAGGGGCCACGAAGACACTGACCTGGGAGGGCCTGTGATGAGTCACAGCTCTGGTTCATGGTCACTGTCCCATCTCCTTTCCTGAGGCAGTCTCAGCAGGAGAGATGTTTGCGAGAGGGGCCCTCAGGTTCATGGTGCGTGGCTGGGCTGTGCTTGGCCTGCATAGTATACTGCAAAAGGCAGGGATTAGGATGTGCGATCAGACAAGGCGGAGTTCTGAAATGCCTTTAAAAAGTCACGAGTTCTGGCAGCACTGGATTCACAGTCTTTCTCGTTGTCCACTGGCGAGCTGAAGAGGAGCTTCCCCGAGATCCTCTAGGACCCTCAAATCCCCCAAGATCTCCTCTTTCCCCTGTGACACCTGGCTGGCCCCACTGGGCTGTTGAGTGTCCAGGCTCTGTTTGGAATGAGTTCACTGTAGCGAGCTAAAAATAAGTTTCTGTGGTCACCTTTCTGTTACCCCCGTGTGGCTTATTGACAGCACTTATTTACCTCGGCTGCCTTTGCCTTCCCGTGGGCATGATGGAGGATTTCTTCCCTCCCTTGCTCTTTGCATATACCCAGAATATGCAAATTCTTATAAGCATTAGGCCAGGGCGGAGGTAATGTCTGCAACAAAAGTGGAACTGATTCTACAAATTGGTAAACGGGTTTCTTCTTCGTAGGGGTGAGTGTGAGATGCTATTTTTGAATCATCCCCCTCCTCCTTTCTGTGTTCCCCATAACCTTGCCCCTCCCCCCACTCACATGGGTTGAGATGTTGAGAGAGTGGTCAGAGAACTGGCAGGGCTGGTGGAAGGAAGGATGGGACATTCTGGAACACTGTGGGTGGCTACCGACTGTTGAGGATGAACTGACAACTGCCATCAGAGGATGTGAACAGGCTCACCGTCCTCACCAGCTTGTGAGGATGTGATTTCATAAACAGATAAGAAAGTACTTTGAGGCTTGGAAAACCCTCTGTTTGTAAGAATGTCGGATGGGGCCTGTCTTAGAGCCAAACGGTCACCTTATCAGTTGGCATGCTGTCCTCCTGTTGCTTTGTAATCCCTAGGGACAAGGACTGGCTGACTGAGGAACATCCCCCAGAGGTTTCCCACCCATTCTTCCATCTTCCCATTAAAGGGTAGCGGATGAGGGCCTGCCGTGGGCCAGATTCGGTGAGGGGACGCGGACAAGCGAGACCGCTGCGTCCCTGTCCTCCTGCAGTTCATGATCTGGGAATAGGAGGACTCCCAAACAAAGACAAACAAGGACATTTTTTAAAAATCAGATTGTCACAAGCATAGTGATAGAAACCAGTAGGGGTGCTGAGAGAAAGTAAGGAGGCCATGCATGATTATTTATCTTGAATTGGGTGGATTAATCTTATTTATTTTTGGTTAAAGACTTATTTTCTTTTCTTTTTTTTTTTTTTACAGGGACAGAGAGAGAGTCAGAGAGAGGGATAGATAGAGACAGACAGGAATGGAGAGAGGTGAGAAACATCAATCATTAGTTTTTCATTGCCGTTACGATACCTTAGTTGTTCATTGATTGCTTTCTCACATGTGCCTTGACTATGGGCCGTCAGCAGACCAAGCAACACCTTGCTCAAGCCAGCGACCTTGGGTCCAAGCTGGCGAGCTTTTTGCTCAAGCCAGATGGGCCCGCGCTCAAGCTGGCGACCTCTGGGTCTCTATCCACTGTGCCACCGCCTGGTCAGGCTAAGGACTTATTTTCAATGGCCACCTTTTGCCAGAGTTGCTCCAGACTGACCCCAGGAATCCTCAGTGTGACATTCACACCAGTTCCGATGCAGCAGTGATTGAAGCTGTTGCGTGGGCAAACAGTCTTTATTACAGCTGCTTTTAATAAACAGCTTCTATTCCTACCTGCATGAAATGATTCATTTCTTTACGTTTGCATATTTTAAATGATTTTTAAAACCGAAATAGACTATACATACAAAAGCGCACATTATTCTAACTGTACAGCTGGATGAATTTTTAGAAACCAAACCCACCCAAGTAACCCACACCTAGGCCAAGAAACAGAGCATCCACAGCATCCCAGCTGCGGCCGCCCCCTGCTCCTTGGGTGAACCTTTTAAAAAAAAGCTCATAATAGCTGATTATTTCTTGCAATGTGTATTAAGGGAAATACATAAATATAAGCAGTCAAAATGACATCATTAGAGCTCCTTTTGCCTATCATGTGGGTGAAATGACCTTTAAGACTGAGAAGTTGGTTACTATAAAGAAAACACATAAATTATTGTACCACTCCCTAATTCTGATCTTAATCCTGACCTCAAGTTGGTTGGTGAGTGGCTGTCAGGGAAGTCACGGAATGATGAAACTTTGGGCATTGGTGGCTTAACCATTCTAAAGACACCTTGCTCCTGGAGAACACTTTGTAAAGTAGTGGTTTTCAGCTGCTGGTCCATGGACCAGTGCTGGTCTGCTAGAAATTTTGTTGCTGGTCCGCGAGAGGGGTCCACTAGAGAGTTAACTACCCAGATGTTGAAACATTGTTTTAAAGCATATGGTTGTCTAACCACTATGCTGTACATCTAAAACTATTCAAAAAAAAA
Organism: Rhynchonycteris naso; assembly: GCA_037038555.1. Taxonomy (NCBI): domain Eukaryota; kingdom Metazoa; phylum Chordata; class Mammalia; order Chiroptera; family Emballonuridae; genus Rhynchonycteris; species Rhynchonycteris naso. The sequence continues at coordinate 185,759,224 of CM073000.1, read as the reverse complement.
GAAAAGAAAAGAAAAGAAAACCTTACTCCTCTGGGAAACAACTATACTGTTTTGTTCAAGTGGAAAGAATTTAAGGTAGACAGTAAGAGGGACTGTGTTCTGTGTCCATTTGAAGGCACTCCCAGTTGTGGGCCCTTGCTGAGGTCCTTGGTTGCTGTCTGTGCTTTTTCTACGGGTATGGGGCTTCCCGGGCCGTCTTCTGGACTTAGGTTTGGACCCTTCCTGGGCATCTCTTATTTCATTTCATGTTGACTCTTTGTAACTGGGGTCGCCCATGTGTTGAACATGGAGCTATCTGTGATGAATAGGTCCCCAAATGGGCCCAGAATGACTGCATTACCTTGACCGTGAACCAAGACTCTCCTTTTCAGAACCAGGATAACAGAACCACAGCATAACTGGAACAGCAATTTGAAAGGGCAGTGGAGACAACTAATCATTTTATAACGAGCAAGTGGAGAAGCAATAAAAACAGAGCCCAAGGATGGCATGGTCATTTCGCAGGCTTAGCACTCAACCAGACTCACGTTAATAAAAATAAGCAAATGTTTTTGGTTACGGGGGAGCTTAAGTGTACATTATTTAAGGTAGTATTAAAACCAGATTAGATGGATCACGTGCTAGTCATTAAGCTTCCTTTCTTTGGGGACATGAAAAAGTCACTCTGTTTTTCTCCTTTCCTTGTGAAACAGGGCTTTATTCATTAGGGATGTAACAGGAAATCTTTTTATTTTTCCTTTTCCAGACTAGTGCCTGTTTTCTGTTTACTTTTTAATGCAGGACCATGCTTTGCAGGTGTTCTTTTGAAATACAAGCCTATTCATTGTCTCTCTTTCTCTCCCTCGCTTCTTCCCAGCTCAGAAGGGGCAGCTGTTATAAAAGACAGTAACAGAGAACCCCATTTGCTTGGCATCAGGCATTACAGAAGATTCCTTCCTGATGTAAAATACTCTCATTACTTGCTTTTTCTCCGAATCCTATTGAATAATGGTTGTTGAATTGTCGCTTCCGATTCCCTCTTGTTGAGAAGATGAGGTGACAGAGAACAGGGTGGGGACTACTTCAGTTGAGGGTGTTAGGAGCAAACCCGGAAGGTTGTTGGCACGTTGGTGCGGACTGATTTATTAACTCTTTTCACGTGAGAGGGGGACTACTGTTTTGGCTTTCTTTTCGGGTAAAATTAAGTCATATAGAGAAAGAAACTGTTTGTTGGAGTGAGCAGGTGGTATAAACCGCCAACATTAGTGGAAGCTAGCCTGACCAGGCAGTGGCACAGTGGATAGAGCGTCGGACTGGGATGCGGAAGACCCAGGTTCAAGACCCCAAGGTCTCCAGCTTGAGCGCGGGCCCATCTGGCTTGAGCAAAAGCTCGCCAGCTTGGACCCAAGGTCGCTGGCTCCAGCAAGGGGTTGCTCGGTCTGCTGAAGGCCCGCGGTCAAGGCACATGTGAGAAAGCAATCACTGAACAACTAAGGTGTCGCAATGAAAAACTGATGATTGATGCTTCTCACCTCTCTCCGTTCCTGTCTGTCTGTCCCTATCTATCCCTCTCTGTCCCTGTAAACACACACACACACACACACACACACACACACACACAGAAAAGTAGTGGAAGCTAGAAAAGTTCTGACCTAGCAAACCTGCTTTTGTGGGTCTGGGCTACAGATGGGAGAGTGGCAGCGCAGAGTGGCAGCGCAATTTTCTCTCCTTTCCTCCCCCTCATCTCCCCTCCTTCTTGTTCTTCCTCTTCTTTCCTCCTCTCCCCCTCCTCCCCCTTCTTCCTCCTCTTTCCTTCTCTCCCCTTCCTCCCCCTTCTTCCTCCTCTTTCCTCCTCTCCCCTTCCTCCCCCTTCTTCCTCTTCTTTCCTCCTCTCCCCTTCCTCCCCCTTTTTCCTCCTCTTTCCTCCTCTCCCCTTCCTCTCCCTTTCTTCCTCCCCCCTTCTTCTTCCTCCCTCCTATAAATTACTGGCCAACATTTTAAAATCATTGATTTCAAATAAAAAGCTAATTCAGCATTTCTATTAAAACTTTTGAAATTCTGGCCTTTATTCCCATTGGGGTAATAATTTGAAGTAGGGAGAAGACTCCTTTTCCCACTTTCCACTTTTCTGGGGCCCCCAGGCACTGTGCTAAGCAGCATCTCATGGATGACCTCATTTCATCAGCACAGCATCTTATATTATTCCCATTCATAGATGAAGAAACTGAGGCATAGAGAGTAAGGAATTGCCTGAAGTCACAGAGCTGTGGACTGGGAATTTGACCTCACGTGACAAGGGAGCCTGTGTGTCACATACCATGAATGCTGCACAGAATTTATTTTTTTTAAGTGAGAAGAGGGGTGATAGACTCCTGCATGCACCCTGACCAGGATCCACCCAGCAACCCCTATGTGGGGCCAATGCTCTGCCTATTTTGGGTCATGATTGCAACCGAGCTCTTCTTAGCACCTGAGGCAGAGGCTTCATGGACCCATCCTTAGTGCCCAGGGTTGATGCGCTAGAACCAATCAAGCCATGGCTTTGGGAGGAGAAAGGAGAGAGCTAGATGGAAGGGGGATGGGGCGTGGAGGGGGCGGGAGAAGCAGATGGGCACTTCTCCTGTGTTCCCTGACCGGCAATGGAACCTGGCGCATCCACACACCTGGCCGACACTCTACCGTTGAGCCGACCCTCCAGGGCCTGCACAGAATGTTTTAACCAAGTGATTCATTTAGGAATTTTTCAAAATGGCTCTGTAAAAGGGTGGACACTGTTTACCCATTGGTTGGATAGAGCCACGGAGACCCAGCAGTGAGTAGGCTGTCCAGAGTGAAACTATGATATAAAATGCAGAACATGACTCACCCTCTGGAGAGATGACAGGCATGGAAATGACCGTGGACTTGGGGCACTGGTGAAGCGGGCAGACTGGCCATGGTGGAAGGACCCTCACCAGGGTCCCCCCTGTCCTCACACAGTGAGCAGGGCAGGGACCGCGGCATCTCCGCTCCAGCTCTGGCCTTGCAGCAGCGAGGTAGCATCTACAGGGCAATATTTTGATAAGTTGCTGATTTGTATTAAAATAATAATTACAGCGATAATTACAAGCACAGATTTCTGTGAGACTCAGCTGCTGACTGTGAGAGAAAGTAATTAACTGCATATTCTCTTGGAATCGAATTGGAAGCCAGGCTTGGCCTTTCTCTTTTTCTGGGGGTCCAGCGCAGGTTTTGCTACAGGTTGAAAGGTCACGTGTGTTGCCAGATGCTGTTTATGTTAACAGTATTGACGGCAGGTGTCCATGCGGGAGGAGCTGGTAGTGGGGTGAACACCGTCCTTCCCCACAAACAGGGCCGACTACCTAGCCGTGGTTGTTGGTAGCATCGTCCCTTAAACCATGAAATGCACGTCAACCTGGAAGCAAATGCCATAACAGAGGAAAAGTGACTGAAATCTTCCCTTCATTATTAAATATTCTGAAATACTCTACAGTTGGCTGATACCTGGCCACGGTGAAGTGTTTGTTTAATTTGACGGCTGTGGTTCTCTTCACATGTCTGGGTTTTGAAACTGATTGAATGGCCCCATCTTGATTTTAACAACTTGCTAAATTTCGCTGCAAGTAGAACGTACTTGCATAATTCATGAATGCATAGCCCACCAAGTGACCACGCTTGAGTACCCAGAACCCAAATCCAGAGCACAGAGCATTACAGCCCCCCCCTCCCCCGTCCCCAGGATCCCTCTTACTCCCACTTCCCATTCCCAGCTCTCCAACAGTGACCTTTAGCGAGGCTTCCGACCCCATAAGTTACTTGTGCCTTTATAGAGAAGTGGAATCCTGCAGCGGGATACTCCTCTGCACCTGCTTTGTTTTGCCGAGCATTATGTGAGATTTATATCGTACCTGGACAAAGTGCAGCCCTCCAACCAGATTCAGCCCCTTGTTTACCTATTGTGAGCGAAGAATAGAGTTTACATTTTTAAATAAGTGGTTGGGGGAGAAAAAGTCAACAGAATTTTGTGACGTGTGAAGAGTATATGACATTTAAATTTCGTTCTGCGTAAATAAAGCTTTATTGCGACTTGCCCACGTTCATTTGTTAACATTGGGGACGTGGCTGCTTTTGCCCTATAGTCACAGAGTTGAGGACTCTCCACGGTGACCGTGTGGCCCACAAAACCCAAGACATTTACTATCTGAGCCTTTACAAAAAAAAATTGCTGGACCTGTTTCTGTATTGTTTCATGTGTTTGTGTTTATTTACATTGATGTATCATATTTCGTTGTGGAATATACCACAATTTGCATATATTCTGCTTGTAGAAATTTGGGAGGTTTTCAGTTTGGGACTATTACAAAGATCACTGCTGTGAACATTCCTGTGCTTGTCTTTTAATAAATAAATATTTGGAAAACATTTCTTTGGGTATATACCTAGGAGAGGAATTGTTTTAACTGTTGATTTTTTTTCTTTTCTTTTTTATTTTTAATGGATTGCTTTGACAAGTGTATTTTATTTCGAAAGTGTTACTTTTCCTACTAAAGAATAAAGCTTAATGATACTTTCATGTGTTGAAACTGGATCAAGGCCTTATTTTCAAAAAATGTTGTTTGCCTTGCAAAATTGAAGGTCAGTAGAACCACAACCCATTAACAGATTACTGTTCATCCATCTCAGTACCTTGAAGAATATTTGGGAACATGTCTGTTGTCAACGGCTTTCTCGTTGCTTTTGGAAATGGTTCCATCATTTAATTTCTCATACTGAAAAGCCAGACTGTCCAAAGGACTCTTTATCTTTAAGCGGCAAAACGGGTCTGGCAGAATTAGGAGAGTTTTCTCCCATGTCACTTTCCACTTTGATTGACTTCTGTTTATCTCTGGCGGCTCTGGTTTGCTTGCTTGGAAGCAGATGAATCCGGCTCTCCATCCCAATAAGATCTCTCGCCCGCAGTAGCATGTGTCATTTCACATTGAAACACGGTGCTGAGAGATCCCTTCGGGGACTGTATACGTTGTGTGTGGTCACCGCATTGGAACTCAGAGATTCCCCCGAGGAGGTGCCTTCGTGTGTGTTGTCAGGATTGTTTAACAGCATCCGTCCTGTGTCAGTTCCTGGGTGCCAGTCCTTTTCTATTTGTCGTCCCTTTCCATGTGCTGCCCCACTTTTGCAGGCAGAGGCACTGACAGGGCTGGGAGAAGAGCGTCAGGATTCTCCGGGATCCACCTATCTTTCAGATTTGCATGGCACTGGCTGAAAAATAACTTAATATTCTTTCTGGGGCTTGTCAAAGAGTCCTGTCAGCTTCCTTCTTCCAGCCAGCCCACTTCACCAGGAGTCAAGTTCCAGTTGTTTCAATCCAGGCTTCTGCTTGTGCCTGGTGCAATAAATAGACATAACGAATGTCACAAGGGAAGACTTGTAGCTGCTATTGTAGTGGGGTGTTTTTTTTTTTTTTTTTGGAAGACCGCTGGATTCAGTGGTGGAGGGGGTTAGTGGTATTGAAGCCCCAGCCTCTGCTAAAATTAATGTTATATGTGACTCAGTCTCTGGCAGCCTCACTCTTAGTCTTTAAAAGAAGGGTGCAGAGCTGTAGTGCCATTGTGGTTATTCTCGGGTGTGTGACACTGATCAGAGAAACTTAATCCTTAAATTCTGGTAGTTATGCTCCTCTTCCTCACCTCCCCACCCCACCCCACCTCACCCCCAAGCTTAATAGTTTGTTTACGTTCTATTTGGACATTTACAGTTTGTGTGTCTGTGTGTGTTTATTTTAGGAGATGGCATTTTCTTTTTAAAGGCTATTTTCTAGATGTTCTAAAATGCCCTAATTGAAATTGATGATTAATTTGTCTCAAAAGAAACCTAATAGATTTCAGAAGTAGAAATATTGCAGGCCTCATTAATAAAACAATGCGATCTATTAAAATGTTAGTCTCTAAAAGGCATTTCATAAATTTAAACAAATAAAGCCCATATAAATAATTCTTAAAGAAGAAACCAGCCTTTGAATTTCAGATTATAGGATGATTCACAAAAATGAATGAAATACCTCATATCAAACCCCATGGGATGAGGCCAAAACTGTGCCCTGAGGAAAATTAATAGCTATTTTTAAGAGCACTTTAGGTTTTGACATGAAACACAACAGGTTAAAATGATTAAGATAAAAGCCCCAGTTTTATCTTTAAAAAATATTAAGGATAAGCTGAAAGAAAGTAGGAAAGGGGCATAAATAAAAACAGAAATTCATGAAACAGGACACAAACACCACTGGCCTGCAAGATCCTCAACAGTACAGAAAGTTAGTCTAGTTTCTCCTAGGTTAGACTCTGAACAGGCCGTACATTCCTAATTCCAACTGTTGCTCAATGCCTGTTGCAGCAACTGAGTAAAGGAAGGAGTGTGGTCACAGGAGTCAGTGCAATTTCACATCATTTGTTGGGGTGGATTAGGAGAAGTGATCTCTTAGCACGCCTACACCAAGGCAAAGCAAACTCTATGCACTTTTTTTTCCTACCGACCAACTTCCTCTTCCTGCCTTTAAGAATAAGAAGGCTGGCAGGGCATTCTGTTATTTGTAGACTATATTAGCTCTCCTGTAGGTTCCCAGGGATCTTTGCATCTAGGTTTGATGCCTTCCTAGTTCTTATAAAAACAGCGTTTTCCTTGTCCTGGAGACCTGTTGGGTTGGGAGGGGACTAGAGAGTGGACCCTGGGAAGATGGAGAAAGGGCTTCTATCTTATTAATAAGCACAGGGCTACTCTGTGATAGGAACAGGAAGCCAGCCTTGTTGGTTGGGCATCGGCTTTGATGTACTCCCAGCACCATTGTTTTTGGTAATCTACCATGTGTCATGTGCTAGAAGTTTTATATGGGCATGTGGCTGTATACACTTACCCAGCACATTCACAATACTCATTCATTCATTCATTCATTCATTTAACAGATATTACCAACTACCTGCTGTGTGGCAGGCACTGTGCTAGGAACAGTGAACCAAACAAGATCTCTGTCCACTTGTAGCTCCTGGCCTGGTAGAGGGGACAATGAGTAATGAAGGGGGGAAGGATCATCATCAAGGCAGGCTTTTCTGAGGCGGTGACATTTAAGGTGAACTGAATAGAAGGTGGTCAGGCATGGGTTGGAGGAAGAGGGGGACGGAGTGTGCCTTCATGAGCAAGGGCATAAGCAGTCTCTGGAGAGAGAACCGGCAGGGGCTTCTGGGCCACTGGGAAGTGTTCTGTTATGTAAGGTTTCCTGCAGCCCTGTTAGTGGGTTCCTCATTCCTGTTTTCCTAAAATCTAAAAACATTGACGACGTGATTTGGAGGTGGGACTTGAACAAATGAAAATGTTGACTGTTGGTTATACAAAACCAGTCTGTCTCCAGTAGTCTTTTCAGAGCGCGTCTGCCTTAATTGCCGCCCGTCTCCACCAGAAAACACCCCGTCTTTGCAGGGTCCATTTGCATGCCCACCTGCCTGTCCAGAGTGATGTCCCCAGCTTGGAACTTTTCTTCCTTCTGTCCTGGGCTGGCAGCAGTGTCTGTCTGCGGTGAGGGGCGGTGCAGCAGCGGCTTACACATCAAAGCAGGGTGAAGAGATCTGGACTTCCAGAAATTGGGACATGTGGGGACAAGACCTTGTTCAGCATGTCACTTGGAATGGCCTTGGGAAGACTCTAATGTCTGTCCCCCCATCTTTAAAGTGGTCTAAGGTATTAACTAGGTCCTTTATGTTCTGCAATTTTAAGTCTTTTATGGTTTTCTGGGCCCTGGTTGCACATGTCTTTCTTTCCAGCTGTGACCAGCACTCAGCAGAGGGATCCTTGCCCACCTGCTCCATATGTACATCCTGGTATGGCCGTGTGCAGAGGAGGGCCTTAACCCACTCCCCAAACACCCCCAAAGCCATCTTTCTTTTACCTGGTGATAAACTCCAATCTCTTAAGAGCTTAATGGCATTCCTCACGACATCATAGTTGGTGTCTGGCCTACTTACTCTGGGTATCCCCAGTGGTAGACCTGTGAATGGAACACAGGGGTTGCTCAGTACATGTGACAATAGTAGCAGCCATGATTTATTAAGCGTGTTGCAGGTGCCAAACATTCTATGTTTAATGCTTCCTGCAGCCCTGCGATGTGCGCATTGTTGAAGTCACTATTTTGTGGATAGAGGAAGTGGGGCACAGAGGGAGGGAGTAATTATTGCAAGGTTGCACAGGTGGTAAGGAGCAGATCTGCATTCTCACTGACGCAGGCTGGCATGGAGCCCGCCCTCTTAACCAACCACCATGTTCCCTACCGTATGCTGGGTGCTCTGGATGTTACTGAGAATTGGAGGGTGCCCTGTTCCCGCTGCTGCCTGCCTGGGAGGTGTCTGTGGAAGGTGTACAGTCGGCTTCTGCCCTCTTTGGGGGTCTCCCGTTCTCCGTGCCCATAGACAGGGTGAGTGAGAGGCTGGCTGCTATGGTCAGAGCCTTTCCCTGGGGCGGGGCTGCAGACTTGGCCCGCCCTCCACGGGCACTCTAGGCCAGCCCAATGCCGACGCGGTGGGAGAGGGCACAGGAGAGGCACGAACTTGGCCTTCCCCTAGGAAGATGTCGTGCTCTCCGGGTTTAGAGGAACTGTTCCCTGTGAGTGTATGTGTATGTGTGTGTGTGTGTGTGAGAGAGAGAGAGAGAGAGAGAGAGCAGGGACGTGTCATGCCATTGTTAGGCCACTCCCCTCTCTTTTCCCCAGATGTCCCTGTCTGCCTCAGCGGGGCATGCAGGAGAGTGGAGTAGGTAAGCACTTGGACTCTGATGCTGGACTGCCTAAATTCACATCCTCGCTCTGTCATCAGCTTTGTGAGTTTAGGCAACTTAGACTCTCTGTGCCTCAGTTTCTTCATCTGAAAAACAAGGATGGATAATGGGATCTACTTCAGAGGGTTGTTGGGAGAAATGAGTTGATATATGTAGTTCGTTTAGAGCAGTGCCTGGGCACATATTAACCATCCTAAAGTGCTTCTTAGTACTATTACTTTAAATCGGGGGAGGGGGAGGAGGAGGTGAAGGAGGGGGAGAAAGAGGGGGGGGGGAGGAGGGGGCGGGGGAGTAGGGGGAAGGGGAGGAGGAGGAGGAGGGGAGAAAAGGGCGAAATTAGAGGAGGGGAGGAGCTGTCTGGCTGACTCTAACCCTTTCTCTCCTTCTTCCCGCTGGAGTGGTGTGGGGACTGGATGCTGTCCCCAGCTCAACTCTGTGTGGCTCTGTGGCCTTGAATTGTCACATAACCTCTCTGTGCCTGCTTTCTCACCTAAAATTAATATAGGGATTGTAATGATGATAATAATAATTGACCTCACTTTAAGACACATGTATTTTATATTTAGTAAATAGTATTTCTGATGTCTGGGGTGAATTTTATAATCGATGTGTACATTTCTTTAATGTTCCCTGACATACCCTCTGGCCCTACAACCGGTATTCATCAGTGTTGCACCTCAGAAGTCCCAGTGTGTTAGATTTAAGTAAGAGGCCACAGTATCCCTGATGTGCCCAGCAAGGTGCTGAGTGTTTTTACATGTTGCATTTTATTTCATCCTTACCATAGCCCTAGGGGGTAGGTACTATTACTCTCCCATTTTACAGATGTGGAAAGGAGAGAGGGTTGGAGAGAGAAAAAGTGGGTTGTGTAGGAGGTGATGCTAGTTCAATGACTGATGTTTCTGATGCCAGAATCCTCAGGTCTTTTCCAAGGGTGCCAGATAGCATCTCTCTCCTTCTTCCCAGGGTGTGTGAATGTGATCCTGAAGACAGCCACAAGGCTTTTGAAGGAAAAATTGCTGATGGTGGTCTCACTGTCTCTTAAGCCCCTGCCAAGTACCAAGCGTTCTTGACCGTGAACTTGGCAAGGTGAGAGTGCATCTGGGAGACCCTCACAAAACATTCTGTTTTGCAGAACACAATGTTTTCAGAGCCCAAAGCATTTTATAAAATAACGTGAGGTTTGTCCCAGTGCCTGGCGGAAGGTCTGGAATTCTTGAGCCCTATTTTCCAGTTGGATTAAACTGAGGTCAGATGTTCTGTCCCAAAGCCTGAAGTGAGTCACATGGGCTGGAAGCAGCCCCTGCAGGGCTCTGGGCACAGAGGCCTTTCCCCACCCATCTCTCCACCCAGTGTCGAGGTGGGTAGTGGTTGGCAGGCTTTGGGGGTCTTTAGGGAAAGGAGGAAATAAACAGTGTATCGCTTGGCAGCTTAGAGTAGGGCTGTTGGGCAGAGTCCAGAAATTATCTTGCTAACAGTGACAGTCTATGAGTTTGTGGGAAGCGAGGTCGTGAATAATTGATTGCTGCTAACTGAGTTGTGAAAACCATTTTCAGAGATTCCAATCTGCAGGCTCGCCAAGGGGGGGAGTAGGCAGGAATGAGAACTCCCTTCTCCCTTGAGCCAAGGGACATTCTGAGGGTCCATCTTGTCTGCTCCGCGAACTTGGACGTGCCCTCTGAATTTGGGGTAGTGCTGGCTGCCCCGAGCCCTGTGGAGGGGACAGCTGTGGGCTGGGCCAGCAAGAGGGGTGGCCTTGGCCCTGGTTGCATTTGGACTGTTTGCCACCGTGGGTCTGGTGAGCCTCCCTTCTGAGTGTGGGTCCCCAGGTTGTCTTCAATGCAAAGCCGCTCCCTGAGTCTTTAGAAGGGTTTCATTGGAATGCTGACTCCGGGGCTCTTCTCCCACCTTCCTCTTGGCTGCATAGCTGAGAGCTGATGTGGCTGTTTGTGAAAGTGACCCCCACGATTTGGAGGAGTGCAGTGTTTTCTGAACCTGACACTTTGGGGTTTGCTTAGCCCACTTCATTTCTAGGAGAGGCAGCATTGTCTAGTCATTAGGAACCGAGGGCCTGGGCTTGAATCCTAGGTCCACTCCTTACTCTTTGTTTGAGCTTGGACCAGTTGTGTTCCCTCTGCCTCAGCATTCTATCTGTAAGATGGGGATGACAGTGGTCCCTACTTCAGAAGGTTATAGTGACGATTGAATAAGTTAGCATTGAAACAGAAAAATAACACATGCAGACGTTAAATAAAGTCACAACTGTCATGTCCTTCGGTCTTCTCAGAGGAAGGCAAGATGAGAAAGTATATGGACAGATGAGCAGAAGCAACTCAGTGTCGACCCAAATACCACACAGCTGGTTTAAAGAGGTATCTACCATCTTTAGGGTCCAAATGCTGAGCCATTCCTAACCAGCTGTGAAACCCTGCTCATTGCTGCTGGGCCCCTTGGGGCCTCACTCCCTCACGTGGACGACGGGATAATATTACCTGTCCTGGTGGGTAGTGTGAACATGGATGGCCATTTATTTATTCATCCGTTCAGAAAGTGTTGACTGAATGCCACGTCCCTGCCAGACACCCTTCTAAGAGCTTGAAATATGTTCGTAAAGAAAATAGTGGTCCCTGCCTTGTGGAGTTCACATTATAGAGGAGTAGGCAGATAATAAATAATAAACATTTTCTTAAGTACATAAGCAAACATTCTAGAGAAGGGGTTGACAGATTTTCTGTAAAGGGCCAGATAGTAAATGTTTTCGGCTGCGCTGTCCATACAGTCCCAGTTGCAGTTACTCACCTCTGTCTTTGAAGCATGGTAGAAGCACCTCTGTCTTTGAAGCATGACAGTATGTGAATGAATGGGCGTAGCTGTGTTCCAATAAAACTTTATTTACAAAAGCAGAAAGTGGGCCATTATTCGCCCATGGGTCAGAGTTTGCCAAGCCCTGATCTAGTAAGAATATTAGAAGGTGGTGAGTACTCTAAGAGAGAAACAATGGCCCGCTAGAGGGTGACTTGGACGTGTCATTCTAAAGAATAATTCATGTTTAGAGTCGGGCACATGTAGAACTCAGCTGTGCTGTCGCCAAGTGAGGTAGCTTAGTCCTTGAGCATTCAGGCATGGGGCAAGGCATCTGAGAACAGGGAATGGGTGGAGCTTGGTGACACCATCGAGGTGGCGCTGTGCCTCAGGGCACATCCTTTCCCGTTATTGCCTTCCCCAATGAGACCTTGCTGGACATAGTGGGGAGAGTGATGGGACAAAAAAGGGGAGATGATATTTTTGGGCTTTCAAGGTAAAGGTTACTTTCTGGGGTGTGTTTGAACTTGTGGGCCTAGTGCTGACCTTGGACCCTAACTTCCTTGACCCTTGTTTCCCTTGAAACCTTCTCTTCTTTCTCCTCTCCATTACCCCAGCTGGCCCTTAACGCCTCTGGGTCCCTGACCCCATGTTTCTTAAAGGGTTGTGGACTCCTTCCCCATGGTCCAGCCCTGAGGAAATCACAGGCCCATAGCTCAAAGCAGTGGACTTTTTGAAGTCAGGGCACATTTAAAATCCTACAAATAATTGTAGGCGTACTATATACAAATTTCTGAGAAACATGTTCTAATAATTAAGTCAAATATTAAAGAAAAAAATATTAAAGGCCAAGCGTGCTTTTATGGTAATTAAATGAAATAAATATGACAAAATTAAATTTATTCTGACATTAAAAAACATTTTTTATGTTACATTTTTTGTTATGCTTTTTAAAATTTGTAAAAAAGAGGAGTTAAAAATTAAAAAATGACAAAAAGTTATATTTTTATATATATAGATACATTCTTAGTAAGATTTAGTAAATTCGGCAGATCCCGACGTAAATGTGAAGTTTTTTCATTCTTGTGTTTATGAGAAACATGAGCCTGATGTGTCCTAGAGATTTCTTCAATGTTTGGGCATATATTTGAAAGGCAAACTCTCATTTCCTCATCAATACATTGAAGAATTCCTCTCTTTTTACTCTTAATTGTGTTGAGTGCAGAAAACCCCAACCATACATATCATCTTAACTTTACACCAAACAAAGGATAGAAGAAACTTGCCTCCAGTCTTTCCAGGGAACATGGCAGGTAGTGTAAACAATCCAGCACCACAGCTTAACAGCCTTTTGCAACCTAATCAGGCAAGTGAGTTGTGGGGTTGGGCAGACTGTCAGCTTACAGCCAATTCCCCCAAAAATCTAAATTCCAAAAACCCTGTTGGTTTTTTGGTCCCCAACGGGCACATATTTCTCTGGAATTCCATAGGGTGCCCCTGGAAATCTTCTAGGGCGCACCAGTGTGCTTTGGTACACACTTTGAGAACCACTGGCTCATAGTCAGATGCTCAACGACCAAGCAGAAGTTTTCCAGCAGCTTCTCAGACTTGCCAGAGGGCCTTGCTTAACTCTACAGTGCAGCTAAAGCTCATGGTGAAACTGGAATGGATGGAGTATTTGTGGGTTTTAGCCTTCCTGTCAGGACGGTGGTGGTGGATGAATCTAACAAAGGAAGAAGAAAGGATGGTGGGAACGAGAAGAAGCCCTGAGGGAGGAAGGAGAGGCGGCCTTGATTCTTCTGTGGGTTTCAGCCCAGGCTAGTGGACACTGTCTGCTTGGAGACGGCCTATGGTGCCTCATGTGAGTGGAAGAAAGGGGCCCGCTCTAGGTAGGGGCATGGGCTGGCTGGAATGCAGTGTTTGTGCAGAGAAGGTGTCCCTGCCTCTAGACAGTGTGTCCTAGAGCATGGAGCATGGCCTGGTGAGCAGGCCACTGACCGCACTTCTCCCTTTCTTGGCACTTTGGGCAGTGCCCCACCCACTGTCCATGGTGGCCCTCTGTAGGATGCCTGCCACCTGTATTTAATAGCAGGCGGTCACTTTCCCTAAGTACCGTGCTCTGTCACTTCCAAGCCTGAAGAGCTGTTCTAGGATTCTCATATCCATGGTGTTCACCTTCGTCTGCTGCCTGGCTCATCCCAATGGTTTGAGCCTAAATTTTCTACTGGGAGTTGAAATAGACTCTCAAGCAACCCTCAACGGCTTAACGGCTTAATGCTATGCAAGATGTCGCCTGGCACCTCCTGGAGAGCTGTCCTCCTGCTCCTGTCCAAACTTCACCAGGGTCCCCCCTCTTTATCCTGTTAAAAATAAATACCATTTTCCCCTCTCCCTTCAGAGGCTGAATTGTGCTGCAGAGAACAAGCGTTTGTGCTTCCTCCCGAGGCTCCAAAGGGAGACGAGTAAACAAACTGTAAACAGCTGTTTCTCCTCTGGTGACAGGATTCAGACAATAGAACCTCTGAGGATATTAATCAGCTGCTTTTTTCTCCGGCAACTTTGCATTGCAGGCCACGGAGGAGCCATCCCGCTGGGGTGACGGGGCTGTGACTTCCTGAACAAGCAGGGGGAATGTTTCTGCAGAGCCCCGTGTGGGCCTGGTGGCAGCCGCCGCCTCAGCACAGCCCTGTGTGGGCCTGGTGCACTTTCCAAGCAGATGTGCAGGCAGCTGTTGGGAAGGTTCTCAGCTTTTCCTCACTGGCAACCCTTTGAAAGAGATCCTGGGTTAGAAGAGTGGCCTCCAGCTGGCTCGCTTTATATGCTCACCTCTTTCTTTGAAAATGGATGTCATTCTTTCAAATGCTAGTCTTTCTGAACACCACTATGGGCCAAGCCCTGTGCTAGGGTCTCGGGATAAGTCAGTGAACAGTATTTAATATGGGAGATATTCATTGAGCACCTGCGATATACAGGTCCTGTACTAGGTTCTTGGGACGCATCTGTGAACATTTGAAAACATGCCTCTCCTTCATTCATTCAGTCCTTCAACCCTTATTTGGACACATATTTACTTAGTACCTACTGTGTCCCAGGCACTTGAAATGAAATGGTGAACAAGATGGACAAGGTCCCTGCATCCTCTACCAGAGGAGAAGGTACCATCAATTGTAATATGTAAATGGGATCAGTTCCGGTAGCAAAGAGCTCTTAAAAAGATGAAGAAGTATGTGACAGAGGGTGATTGTGATGGGGTGAGGCTGGTTTAGCTGGGATGACCAGGGACGGCCTCTCGGAGGAGGTGACGTTCATACTCCTAATCTTGAGAACGGACAGCTACGAGAACATCTGAGGAAACAGCTTACCAGGCAGAAGGCACAGTAAGCACAGAGACTGGACCAAATTTGAGGTTCAGAGTGATAACAGACCCATGTCCCTGGGTATATGGAAACTGTAGGTGAGATAGTAGGGAGGGGTCAGCGGGGCTAAGTTGCGTGGAACTTGGAGACTAAGGCAGGGAGTTTAGGTTTTATTCAAAGTGTTTGGGCCTGACCAGGCGGTGGCTCAGTGGATAGAGCATCGGACTGGGACGCGGAGGACTCAGGTTTGCAACCCCGAAGTCGCCAGCTTGAACACAGGCTCATCTGGTTTGAGCAAGGCTCACCAGCATGAGCCCAATGGAGTCACTCACTCTGCTGTATCCCCCTGGTCAAGGCACATATGAGAAAGCAATCAATGAACAACTAAGGTGATACAACTAAGAGTTGATGCTTCTCATCTCTCACTTCCTGTCTGTCTGTCCCTATCTGTCTCTGTCACACAAAAAAATAAAGAAAGAAAGAAGAGTTAACTTAAAAAAAAAGTTTATGGAAAGTGTATGGGACAGCCTGACCAGGCAGTGGCACAATGGATAGAGTGCTGAACTGGGATGCGGAAGACCCAGGTTCGAGACCCCAAGCTTGGCAGCTTGAGCACAGGCCCATCTGGCTTGAGCAAAAGCTCACCAGCTTGGACCCAAGGTCGCTGGCTCCAGCAAGTGGTGGCTCGGTCTGCTGAAGGCCCGCGGTCAAGGCACATGTGAGAAAGCAATCAATGAACAATTATGGTGTTGCAACGGCAACGAAAAACTAATGATTGACACATCTCATTTCTCTCTGTTCCTGTCTGTCTGTCCCTATCTATACCTCTCTCTGTCCCTGTAAAAAATAAAACATTTAAAAAAAAACAAAGAAAGTGTATGGAACAGTGTCAGGGAGTTTAAAGCAGGGAAGTGATCAGCTTTGAAATTTAAAAAAGAATCCCTCTGGTCTAGACGTGATGAAAAAACACGATGTGGTTTTCTAGATTGGATCCAGAACAGAAAAGGTAATTAGTGGAAAAAGTGGCGAAAGAAGTCTACAATTTAGTGTTTTAGTAAATCCTGTTGCACCAGGGCAAATTCTGGGTTGTGGCACGTGGACCTTGGCTAGGCAGGGTGCGGACGGCCGGGGAAGCCGGGTGGAGGGTGCACAGCAACCCTCTGGGCTGACTACCTTTGCAACTTCTCTGCAAACTAAAATGATTTCGGAATAAAGAGTATGCTTTTTAAGATCCCTGTAGATAATAGTCAGGAGGGGGAGCACTAAAAGAGGCGAAAGTGGGGGCAGAGAGACCAGTTTAGGGGACTTGGGGGCCCATCAGGTGAGGGATTATGTCAGAGAAAGCAGAGGTGTTTCTGGCCTGGGAGACAGGGGTCCTTCTTAGTTGAATGATGGGGTCTGCACCCCTCCCCACCCCCCCACACTTGAAGGTCTTTGTCACTGATCTAAGTCAGCCTAATCAACTCCAATTTGGATGGTATTTTTAGCATCTTCTAGGTGTTAAGTGCCATGCTAAGGACCAAAGTTAATCTTCACATCCCTTCCTGGCTAATCTTGCCTCTTCTTTTACCTGCTTCATTCCCTTGGTGGAAATTACCACTGTCACCTTTGGTAATGACTTGTAGCGAGAGAGAAGGAGAGAGAGTGTATGTGTGCTGCCTGCCTTCCCCTAGACGGGATAAGGCTTTGGGGGTTAGGCAGTTAATTTTGCTAATTACTCAGTAAATATTGTAAAAATATATTTATATAAATATAATACTGTATGTCAACATAAGAATTACATAAATATTATAAAAATATATTTATATAAATATAATACTGTATGTCAACATAAGAATTACATAAATATAGTAAAACAGCAATAATGTCAGTAAACACTTAATGAGCATTTGCTACTTGCCAAGCACACGTGAAACCCTGTGCTTGAATATTAATCCTTACAACCCTATGAGGTAACTACTATTTTCACACCCACTTCATGCAAGCGTTAGTTAAGACCTTGCTCAGTGTCACATACCTAGGATTTACACCCAGATAGTCTGGCTCCAGCAACCCCTTTGGCCCCAGTCTCTAAATACTGAGCTACACTGCCTGCAATACAATTAATGCAGAATGAATCGGCAACTTGTATTACCTTTGCTGATTAAAGCAACACATGTTCATTGAGTAAATTTAGACTAGCTTGTGAAGAAGAAAACTCAAATACCTCATAACACCACTCTTGGTTTACTTCCGGAAGTGGGTTAACTAATGAAATCGCTAATTTTGGTGGGAATAGGGTGGTCTCGTTTTCTTCTCTTCTTGAGAGACTAAAGATATAGACAGCTGGGCTTGGGGTTGATGGGGGGAAGTGGAAAGAGAGTTGCAAAGGCTTATGGGCAGATGCTTTGTACTTCCCAGCATTCCCTGGGGAAGCGGGAAAAGAGTTGCAAAGACTCATGGGAGGATGCTCTGTACTTCTTCCCAGCATTTCTTGGGGATTCCACAAAGGCTTGTGGATGAATGCTTTTGCTTTTTCCCAGCAGCTGCAAAGGTTTATGGGAGGAAGGAAGATGCTTCCACTTCTTCCCAGCATTCCTAGGGTGTCCTTTGCCCCTTCCCTCAAGGCAGGAGAATCCACCTAAGCTCACTGAAAACCTAAAGCTTTGGGACCTTTGGGACCCGAAAAAGAGACTCCAAGACTCCAAATTGGCCAGTTTCAGCTGATGAACCTCCAGGTAGTTGAGCCTCCTCAGCTCCTTCACAGGAAGAGTTGGGGCTTTCTGTTCTTTGATTCAGATCTGCCATCATTTGTAAGCCCTGCACCATCAAGTTGATAACAGCTTCTTTTTGAGGAGCGAAGGGGTGTATAGTCAGATTTCTCCAGAAAACCAGAATCAACAGGATGTGTATGTACATATAGGTACAGAAAAGGTGATTTAGTATAAGGAATTTGCTCGACTGTTATGGAGGCTGAGAAGTCCCAGGGTCTACAATCAGCCAGCCAGATTCCCAGGAGAGATGATGAGGGAGTTCCAGCCTGAGTGCGACGGCCTGAGAACCAGGAGAACTCAGGGTTTAAGTTCCAGTTCACAGGCTGACATCTCAAGAACCAGGAAGAGCCTGACCAGGCAGTGGTGCAGTGGATAGAGCGTCAGACTGGGATGCGGAAGACTCAGGTTCGAGACCCCGAGCTTGCCAGCTTGAGCGCAGGCCCATCTGGCTTGAGCAAAAGCTCATCAGCTTGGACCCAAGGTCGCTGGCTCCAGCAAGGGGTTGGTCGGTCCGCTGAAGGCCCGCGGTCAAGGCACATGTGAGAAAGCAATCAATGAACAACTAAGGTATCGTAACGGCAATGAAAAACTAATGATTGATGCTTCTCACCTCTCTCCGTTCCTGTCTTCTGTCTGTCCCTATCTATCCCTCTCTCTGACTCTCTCTGTCCCTGTACAAAAAACAAAATAAAACCAGGAAGAGCCAGAGTTTCAGTTAGAGTGTGAAGGCAGAGAAAGTTTGTGCCCCAGTTCGAAGGCTCTCAGGCAGGAGGAATTGCCCTTGCTTGCAGGATGTTCAGCTCCTTTCTACTCGTACTCCAACCGCTTGCCCACCACATAAGGGAGGCCGATTTGCTTTACTCAGTCTGCCAATTCAAATGTGGATCTCCTGCAGACCTCTTCAAAGACACGCCCAGGAAAACGTGAGCAAATGTCTGGGTACCTTGTCGCCCAATCAAATGGACATACAAGACCCACCATCACAGCAAGAAGTGGGGGCAAACATTTTGATATTTAAGCTCTGGCAGCTTGTTTTTGGGTCATCTGCATATGGTTATTGCAGAGCGGATCTTATCCTCCTTCGATCTGACTCTTATCTTTATTCTCAGCCATTATCTGGCGCTTAGTGTTGCTGTGAATTTCCTTAGGGAATACTTGATCTTATTCATATCTGTTCTTGCTGGAGAGTACTTGATTTATTTATTTATTTTTAAAGGGAATTGTACATTGGGAGCAGGTCTTAAGCAAATAAAGCAAGGGTCAGAAATCCAAATGGCCTTCCTTAAGTCCAGGCAGGTAGGTAAATATGTTCCATAGAGGGGGTGTCGGGAGGCAAGGAATGGCCAGGACTGTGGCAAAGGAATGCTCTGCCTGAAGGGACAGTGGTTCCTTGGCTCCAGGGTCTGTGGTCGTGAGAGAATCAGGCCCAGGGTCTTCTGCTCTTTCAGGTTTGAAATATATATATATATACTGGCCACTGATTCAAGTTTACTTACATTTTTTGTAATACCCTGTGTGAACTGAACAAAACATTTCTGTGGGCTGGATTTGTTCCATAGACCTCTATGTAACTGACTACGAATTAAATGATAGTGAGACTAATAATAAATAATAGGGATGTAAACAAGATAGCTGACATTTACTTAATGTTTACTGTGTGCCTGGTATGGCATTAGGGCATTATTTCAAGTCCCTGACTGTGTCATTCCTTTGTCAGAGCAGAGGTAGGCACAGGGTTATCCCCATTGCACAGATGAGGTAAGGAAGGTGGTCACCCTATACTACTTAGCATTGGTAAGTGGTGGAACTTGGCTTTTCAGAATCAGTAGCCTTTGCTTTAAATTCCTATGTGACTCGGACTCCCTTGACCCTGAGGCATGAGATAAATACCAGCTGGAAAGATCCAGCCTGGGTTATCACAGATCATAGCTGAGAGCCAAGGAAGAGATTACGCTAGGACTCGCTGGGCACTTTTAAATATAAATCCCTCAAACCCGTACACTGACGCAAGGAGATAGATCTTATTATCCAGCTTTTGCAGATGAGGAAATAGAATTCTGTTTCCCTGAGGTCACACAGTCAGTGAGGGGCAGAGGGGAACTCAACCCCAGGTCCATGAGGCTCTGCAGCTTGTGGCCTTGCTACTCTTCCACATAGTTAAGATCAAAGCACGAGAAACAGCTGATGCAAATAACTGACACTATCAATTTCTGCTCATTACAACCAGATAGAGATGTGGATCCTCATTCAGTCTTCCTGATATTTACAGTTTATTGCTCACTTGTGTGACAAAATAGTAGACATATGACAGCTGTTTATGTTTCTGTGTTGAAATTGTTTTCAGGAAAGTTTTTGTTCTCTTTTTATATTTATTGGTCCAGTAATAGTATCTGTTGGGCAGGTAAAATATATTATGCTCACTTTGTTAAAGATGGTGCTGCCCACATGGAAGCCCATCACCCCAGTGATATTAGTTGCCCTTATGCTTGGGATGGACGTAATTATATTATTGGGTGTGGGGGACAGGCTGTAAGCAGGCAGAGTCCTTATAGCCCAAGGCTTAGTTTTAAGAGTAAGCTTTAAAAAAAAAAAAAAAAAAGAGTAAGCTTTTCCCCACACCCTTGACTGATTGGATGATGTAGGGTGGTGCACTCTCATGAGGAATCCTCCCAGTATGTCTCAGATAAGTGACTTTGTATCAGAGACTTCCTTGTTTGTAGATTGGATTAAAGGTTTTGGATCTATGCTATAGAGTGGGGCCAACCAGAAGCTTGCTCTCTCTCAGTTCCTGAGGTTAGTATTAGAAAGGAGAGCAGATTAAGGCGGAGAGGAGGCAGCCAAGATGGCGGAATGCTGAGGAAGAAGCCAGTTTGTGCAGTTTGTGCTGGAGAAGGAGATAGGAAACAGAGGTGAATAAGTCTGCTGAGCTAGAAACCTTTTGATTCTAGGAAACTCGGATAAGTCAGTAGCTTTGTGAGCACTGAATGAGTGGGTTTTGGAGCCTAGTGTGTGCTTTTGCTTGCCCGCCAGGTGCAAGCTAGAATTAAAGCTGATGGCTCACCAGTTCTTGGCTCCATTACCGATTGTCCAAATCTAATGTGAACCTGCACGGGTCAGGCGGCTGTGATGGTGGCTGCGATTACTGGCTTTAGAATATTTTTTTTCTTTTATTTATTATAGAGAGGAGACACACACAGAGAGAGAGAGAGAGAGAGAGAGAGAGAGAGAGTGTTGGGCAGATAAAATATATTATGCTCACTGTTGGGCAGATAAAATATATTATGCTCACTTTGTTAAAGATGGCGCTGCCCACATGGAAGTTCGTTGATATTAATGTGTGTTCTGGGACAGGCTGTTGGCAGGCCGGGTCATTATAGCCTAAGGCTTTGTTTTAAGAGTAAGCTCTTCTCCACACCCTTGACTGATTGGATGATGTAGGGTGGAATCCCATTATGCCTCAAATGGGTGACTTTGTATCAGAGACTTCCTGGTTTGTATAATTGGATTAAAGGTTTTGAGTCTGCTATAAAGTGGGAGAGAACAGTAGCTTGATCTCTCTCTTGGTTCCTGAGTTCCTGAGGTTAGTATTAGAGAGGAGAGCAGATTAAGGCCATGTGGAGGAGAAGTAGCCAAGATGGCAGAGTGCTGAGGAAGAAGCCAGTTTGTTAAGAGTTTGTACAGGAGGAGATGGGAAAACAGAAGTGAATAAGTCTGGTGAGCTAGAAACCTTTGATCCTAGGAAACTCGGATAAGTCAGTAGCTTTGTGAGCACTGAATGTGTGGGTTTTGGAGCCCAGTGTGTGTTTTTGCTTGCCCACCGGGTGCAAGCTAGAATTAAAGCTGATGGCTCACCAGTTCTTGGCTCCAGTGTTTCATTGCCATCTGTCCGAATCCAATGCGAACCTGCATGGGTCAGGCTGCTGTGATAGTGGCCTTGACTACTGGCTTTACACTCACTTTGTTAAAGATGGCTCTGCCCACATGGAAGTTTGTTGATATTAATGTGTGTTCTGGAACAGGCTGTGGGCAGGCCGGGTCGTTATAGCCTAAGGCTTAGTTTAAGAGTAAGCTCTTCCCCACACCCTTGACTGATTGGATGATGTAAGGTGGTGCACTCTTCTGAGGAATCCCATTATACAGAGACTTTCTTGTTTGTATAATTGGATTAAAGGTTTTGAATCTATGCTATAAAGTGGGCAGACCAGTAGCTAGCTCTCTCTTGGTTCCTCGGTTCCTGCTATTGCCATTGCAGGGGCCTCCCTGATCCCTTGACCTCTATGGGAAAAGCTGGTTTTCTGCTTCTCCCTTGTCTTCTCTTGTGGCTTGCCTGTATTGGTGAGACACCAATAAACAGAATGGCCTACCATCCTCCGACTCTGCCATTTCTTCACCGTCAGCCCGAATCCAATGGGAACCTGCATGTGAATGGCCACGATGGCGGCTCCTGGCCTTACAGAGAGAAAGAGAGAAAGGGGGGAGGAGCTGGAAGCATCAACTCCCATATGTGCCTTGACCAGACCAGTGCAGGGTTTTGAACTGGCGACCTCAGTGTTCCCAGGTCGACGCTTTATCCACTGCACCACCACAGGTCAGGCAACTACTGGCTTTACAGTATCTGTTCTCTCTTCACAAAATAAACACAGATTCATCTAATGCCTTCAGATTGGTGACCTCTCACCTACCTTGGTCTCTATGAAGTACCAAAAAATTTACCATCTCTACTTTTAGACAGGAGTTTCACACATCATGGGATGTGTATTATTAATGGTATTCAAGTGGACTGTAAGGACTGTGTGTGGCACTGTATTAATTACCTAATGCGGCATAACAAATTACACCAAAACTAAGTGTCTTAATAAAACAGACATTTATCATCTCACAGATTTTGCGGGTCAGGGATCAAGGAGAAGCTTAGCTGAGTGTTCTGTCTCAAGGTCTCTCTGGAACCTTTAGTTATCAGTTCATTCTGCACTCGAGCTGATAGTCAGAGCTTGTGGTCTCATCTGAAGACTCAACTTGGGGGGGGGGGACAACCAGCTTTAAGCTCGTTTACATGGTTGTTAGCAGGCCTCAGTTTCTCATAGGCTGTTGCGACTGAGAGCCTCAGGTCCTTGCTGGGTGAGCTGGGGACCTCTTTTAGTTCCCCACCATAGGACAGCACACAATGTGACAGGTGGATTCACTGGGAGCCAGTGATCCAAGAAAGAGCCCATGGGGGAGAGAGAGCCTAAATGGGAGCTGTAGTCTTTTTATAACCAAACACTGAACACAAAATAGCATCACTTCTTCCCCAAATTCTGTTCTTTAGAATTGAATAATTAAATCCAACTCACCATCAAGGGGAGGGATGTGCACAGGACTGTGAATGGTCCCCTCCAGAATGTCTGGCTGCTGCAAAAAGCATCCGGTCTCCACGTCTTTGCTGCGAGGGTTGTGAAGGATGACTTGGCCCTGAGGCAATGGTGCTGGAGTCCAGGAGAGTGAACGTCACTGGTGTTTTGACACTGGCTGGATTTATGTTCCTGCACACTTCTGAAAGGTCCCTTGCGCCCAAGAACTCTCTTCTCTAAATGGTGCGTGGAGAGAAGTGCTTTGAAGGGTGATCTGATTCTTCTTTCCTTCTCCTCGCTTTATCTAGATAACTGCTTTGTGAAAAAGTTGTCAGACTTGTCGGACCTAGTGATGTTTGTCCAGGGCAGTGCTCAAAGAGAGATAATTCCTAGTGTTACAATGTGGACACGAGTGCATGCCAGGCAGATGTGGGTGACATTGTGCACATTGGCTTAACATGGCACTGTTTCCTGGAGCAGCCCCAATAAACATTTGGTCCAGATAAAGATCCCTTGTCCCCAAATGCCTTTTTGGTTTCCGTGGAGCCAACTGTAATTGGAGGCAGAGGACGCGGGGTTTGAAAGTGCGATACTGTGGCCACGTGTGGGAGTTCAGCCCAGAGAAATGCCATTAAAGTGGGAAGCAGGCAGCTTGTACCCAGCATAGACCCAGATGGTCCCAGACGTCTTGCCGTCCTGTCTGAGATATCAGGATTTTGGCAAACATGTGTTTGGTTTGGTTTGGTTCCCCTTGACATAATCTTTGGTGTTCTTTGCAGCGGAGTGTTGCACATGTGATCTTAGGACTGAGAACTCTCAGTCACGTGGCTGCACTCCCAGCCTGGCTTCGCTCAGTTTTCCTCTCTCTTCTACTGGATGGACCCGTGATACTGGTCTGCTACAGAAGGGTGGCAGGGATGGTTAAATGAGATAATATGGGTAGATATTTAGCATGGATTTGACACCCAGGAAGTACACAGAGGGTCAGTTATTATTACTGTTGTTATGGTCATTTTCAGTCATCTCACATGGATGGCCTTCCAGACTATTCTCTGTGAGAAGCACAAATGTTAGAAAGGGAGTGAAATGTCTTTATTTCCCTGTGTGACCTAAGCAGTTATATAAAACCCTACTGCGCTATATTATAAACTTAACACAAATGCTAATTTTACAAAAAGGCAAGTGCCAGTGGAGACTTAAATTGTGTTTCTGAGCTGTTACGTAATTCTTCAGTGCATCTCATTTAATCATAAGGTATTGAGGCCACGTCTTCAACTCTGTGGTCATTTGAATAGATTTTTTTCCTGGACTCCTACCTCTAAACCCAAGAAATTCCTTAGGGTAAATTTCTGCTTTCCATTTTTATAGAATGACCTTGTTCCCAACCCATAGCTTAAAAGTTGAGTGTGATAGCCATAGCTTTTTTTTCTTTTTCTTTTTTGAGAGAAAGTGTCAGGGAGAGAGAGATAGGAACATCGAGCTGCTCTTATATGTACCCTGATCGGGAAGTCAAACCAGCAACCTCCGTGCTCCAGGATGATGCTCCAACTGACTGAGCTGTCTGGTCAGGGCTTAATTTCTTCTGATATATTATTTCAGAGAGACAGAGGAAAGAGAGAGGGGTGTATTGGTCTCTGGGAATATTGGTACATGACAGGGAATGGAGGGGGAAGGGAAGCATTCATTTGTTGTTTCACTCAGTTGTGAATTCACTGGTTGCTTCCCATGTGTGCCTTGACCAGGGATTGAACCTGCAACCTTGTTGTTTTGGGACGATGCTCTTAACCGACTAAGCTAACTGGCCAGGGCCAATTGCAGTAGCTTTAAATAAGATGATCATATTCAATTTAGCAAACATGGACGTAGCCCCTACTGTGTTCCGACCAGCATGTTTAGAGCCTGGTGTTGACAACATGACACCAGAGCCTCAGCAAACTTCCCTTAAAGGCAGTATGGCATCTTGGCCAAAAGTGGGGACTCTGGAGCCAGAGCGCCTGGCTTCACATCCCTCTACCTCTTCCTGTATGTGTGACCTTGGCAAAGTCATTTCACCTATCTGAGCCTCTATTTCTTCATCTATACAATGGGTGCATTAATACCTGCCCACTATTAGTTGGAAACAAATTAAGTCATGTGAGGTTTTATGCCTCCTGTGTTACATGAAAATCATCCAATAATTGTAAACAACTTCTACCCCCAGCCACTCACAGGCAAGTGGGACAGGAAGAAACGAAGGTGGGTGAGAGAATCTTTAGACAATTAAGCCCAGGAGTGAGGGCACTGAGTTTTTAGTACTCTGGATTCCCTTTGGCCACCCATTGGTCTTATCCCAGGGAGCCATGCTGTCACCACTGTGTCACTGGGCATTGGACACCCTCCCTGTCCCCTGGCCCCCTATTTTCTCTCTGCATGTCCACCCCCAGCCTGTAATCTCCCGTGGGCAGGACCTGCTCTGTGCAGCTCACGGTCAGAAGCCAGCACCTGGCATAGAGCCTGGCACATCGCAGGGACTTTATAAATCTGGGCTGAATGAATCAATGAAGGCTCTGGAAGGTTTTTTATCTCATCGAGAAGAGTTCACTTCCACAAGCTCTGAGGCCAAACTTAGATGTGATGAAACCCGCAGCTGCCTTCAGACAGAGACCGAGCCTGAAATAGCCCCCCAAAGCCCCTTGTCATGTGTACTTACTTCTTCATCTACTGCAGCTGCTGCTGCCTTTTTAAAAACCTAGTTTGTGTGGTGGAACCATGTGACTAGATGCTGGATTGCCAGGCCCGTGCCTTGGAACGAGAGGCCCCAGAGGGCCAGGTGGCGCTCTTTTAGCTGTGCCTGGGTTTCCGAGGTTGAGACCCTGCCAGCCACCTTCCTGGCGTTCCTGCTGGAGCCCATGTATGTGAAAAGCCAGTGATGGGAGAACTCTGTGTGTTTCCAGGACAGGTCCCAGGAGGATGGAAGCCGTCCCTAACGCGCCGATGCTTCAGCCTGGTGTCACCCCTGCCTTGCCTGTGTCTGTGTGCAGTGCTGGACCCTGGAGCAACTTGCTAGAGGACTCCCTAGAGGCGTTCACCCCTTGCTGGCCCCTGACAGTGGATGGCCCATCTGGCCCTGCCAGGAGGGAGGGAGCTGGGAATGGATAGGGAGGATGCGTGGTGTGAGAGCAGGGGCCGAGCAGCCCCCGGAGCATCGGAGCATCCGCGTGCTGCCCCATATCACGCTTTCGGCCCACCTGTCCCTTCAGCTTCAGGAGCTTGTCCTCAGGTTGCTGATTCCATTTTACTCAGTGGTTAATGTGGAGGCTGATGAGAGAAACTGCTTACTTTACGGTGCTCCTTCATGTTTTTCCTATAGCTTACTTTTCTTGATAAAAAATATTATTTTGTTTTGTTTTTGGCAGATATGACAAGTAATATTCTTTTTTGTTGTTGTTGGAAGCTTAAGAAATACAGAAAAGCATTGCATTGTTAACAAACCTTCCCTGGCTCTTGCCAGAGAGAAAGAGGGATGTGGAGTGAAGTGGTTGCCAGAAGGAAACCCCGTATCTCGCGGGATGCACGGCCGCTGATTCCTCGGTGGCTGGGACGTGCCTGCTTCTGTGCCGTGCCCAAAAGGACTTTTACTAAAACATCACTTGACATTGATGATGATGGAGACAGTCTGCAAAGGTTGGTTCCAGAGGGAGAGGAGCGAGTTTCCGAGCCAGAGCCGGTCATTCCGGGGCTGTCCGCTTAAATAAAGCCCTGGCTTCGAAAACGCCAAACACGCTAAAGTGGATCCTGTAATGGGATTTATGCAATAGTCTGTTAAGGGCAAACTCAGCCCCATAAATACATGTTCGAAATTCAGTCTGCCAAATGAAATGTTAAAGGCGCCAAATGGATTTCTCGAAAGGATCAGAGCTAAGATGTAGTTTGCCTGCCCTTGATAAGCTTATCCAGCCTTGCCACTAGGAAAGGAAAAGAAGGAAGAAAGAAAAGAAAAAAAAAATGGACTTAAGAATTTTACTGTATTCTCCGGGATTTTAGCTATTTTCTTTTTCAGTGGAAAGGGAGAGATTATAGGGCTTCTGGCTGTGAAGCTAGTGTCTGATCCAGATACCCCGGGCTACAAAGAAAAGGCGATTAAATCACT
The DNA here is from genome assembly GCA_037038555.1 of Rhynchonycteris naso. Classification (NCBI taxonomy): domain Eukaryota; kingdom Metazoa; phylum Chordata; class Mammalia; order Chiroptera; family Emballonuridae; genus Rhynchonycteris; species Rhynchonycteris naso. Next base: position 185,732,061 of record CM073000.1, on the reverse strand, counting down.
CGACAGACCCCCAAATCCCTTCACCCAGGCCCTGAAGTCTCCCGGACAGGGCACCTCCTGTACCTGGTCGGCTCAGCTGCCTGAGCCGGGCACCCAGGTGACCAGGTCATGCCTGGGCTCGTGTGGGGGCCATGCTTGAGCCCCAGTTCCCAACCCCAAGTTCTGCCCTTGACTTTGAGCCGGCTGCTGTCCAGCGTGTTTGTAGGGATGCAGGGGGTTAGGGGAAGAAAGCTGCAGCAGAGACTGTGGAACATTCTAGAGGACCCCTCCTGACCCCGCCTCCTTATTCTTTATGCTTTTCAGTCAGCTGAAAATAGAGCACCTTCTCCAAGTGACTTGGATTGTCCTGTTCTGTTTTGTTTTTCCAAAGGAAGAGATGTTGTAATAGCTCAGAATTTTAGAAAAAAATGTTGTACCCTTTAGAAGAAAGCTAAAGCTCTGTTGCCTGTTAGAGTTTTGTTTTCTTCCAGGCACTTGAGGGTTGCTTCTGGTATTGGGATGTGACCCCAAAGAGTCACTTTTAGGGTGACAGCATGCTTCAAAAAATATGCCATCTTGAGTGGAGGTGTGAGTGTGAGTGTGTGGGTGTGGGTGTTTTAGGGGGTGGTGGTGGACTTGGCCGTCAGAATGGCACGTTGTTTTTTTTCCCCTCCAGTGTGGCTGATGGATTAGGCCTTTGTCCCTTACTGCCCTCACTCCTGATCCCCTTTGGGCCGAGGCCTTTGCAAGCACAGTGGGGCTGGGGTTAGGTCGCGGGATGGGGCTCTGGGTCTTGGAGGCATCTGTGCAGATGTTGCCGGCTACGCCCAGATGATGCTCTGACCACAGATGAATTTAGCGCCTGCTCTAAAAATCGGGGACTGGGCTCCAGCCTGTTGATTGTCTCCATAGATGAACCAGTTGGTGGGCTGTGTCCAGGGTATGAGTCTGGGCCTGGGGCCTTGCTACGGCCTCCTCTGGAGTGACCAATAGGCCTTTGGGTCTTTCTCAGTTTGTGGGATTCCTAAGTATTTTATGCACTAGAGGGGTGAAACATGACACATGAAAGAACACAGTGGGATCCTTTAATGTTTTAAAAGAAACTTTATTGAGGTAGGACTTAAGGTATCATAAAATTCACTCATTTTAAGGGTACTAGCCAAAGAATTTTAGTAAATTCACCACGCTGTACACCCATCGCCCTAATCTCATTTCACAACGTTTTCATTTAATAAGATTCTTCATGCTCATGTGTAGTCACTCCCCAGGCCACTGCTAATCTACCTTCTGTCCTATAGATATACCCATTCGGGACATTGCGTAGAAATGGACACATTCCGATGCAATGTATGGTTTCTTGTATCAGGCTTCTTTCACTCCGCATCCTGCGTTTGAGGTCTGTACATGTCGTGGCGCCGGCTGAGTGGCAGTCCACTGTACCACATTTTACTCACTCACCGGTGGTGGACCCCTGGATTGATTTTACACACTGCCTGTTGTGAATAATACAGCTACGAGTGCTCGTGTGCAAGTCTTCGTGTGGACATATGCTTTCACTTCTCTTGGGTAGATTCCCAGGGATGGAATTCCTGGGTCACATGGCAGATTTTTATTTAACTTTTTAAGAGGTTGCCAAGTTGTTTTCCAAAGCGGCTGCATCGTTCTCCAGTCACAGTGCATGAGCGCGACCCATTCATTTTATTTATCTTACTATATAAACTGGATGGTGAGGACGTTTGTTTGTCGGAGACCGCTGCGTGTGAAATCCAAAGATCGCCACCAGCCCGTGGGAAACGAGGCCTCACGGGGTCCTTAGCACACCATCAGAGCCTTGACCTCAGTGTCCACGTCCACTTTCAGCCCCGAGGCTCCATCTCGCGCCCCGCTTCCCCGCCCCTCCCCCACTCCAGCTGCCTAGCCGTGCTCCTCCGCAGTCCATCTTATTCCAAAGAGGATTCGCTTTTATGAAATGTTCTGCATTGCACTGTTGCTAATTTAGCAACTTTATTGGACAATGAGATTTACCATCCGTGGCCTGCCTTCAAATGGATTCATTTACCTGCATTGATTGGGATAGGTTGCTGTTAACTGCCACCAGACAATGCACAGCGGCGCTGAAAAACTGCAGCGTTTTGCTTTCTGATAATGGTAGTTAACTCCATTCTAGGTTGCCAATGACACGGTATTCCCGACTCGAAGATGGACTTAAATTCGCGTGTCTGCGTCCCTCGATGATGAGAAGATAAATTACTTTTCTATGCTGTGTTCCGCTAAGCACTTCTTAAAACACGGCTGCTGCTCTTCTTTTCGGGGCGTGCTCTCCTTGCCATGCAAACCTGGTTCTTGGACTGAGAGCCTGGACGTCATGTGGGCGGGTGTTCGAAATGCAGAGTCTCAGGCCTCACCCCAGACTTCCAGAATTGGAATCTCATTTTAACAAGATCCGCAGGTGATGTCTATGCACATTGAAGTTTCAGAAGTTTCGGCTTTAAATTTGGAGTGAGTGCCTGACCTGCGGTGGAGCAGTGGGTAAAAGCATCCACCTGGAATGCTGAGGTCGCTGGTTCGAGACCCCGGGCTTCCCTAGTCAAGGCACATATGGGAGTTGATGCTTTCTGCTCCTCCCTCCCTTCTCTATCTGTCTCTCTCCGTCTCTTTCTCTGTATCCTCTTTCTAAAATGAATAAATAAAAAAAAAATCTATATTTGGAGTGAGCAAAAGTGAGGCCTGAGGACCAAATCGGGCCAGCTGCCTTCTTTTGTTAAAAAAAAAAAATTCTGTTAGAACACTGTCATGGCCATTCCTTAATGTACCATCTGTGGCTCCTCGCCACTCCGACTGCAGGGTAGCACTGTGACAGAGACCTTGTGGCCCACAGAGCTGAAATGTTAACCTTCCAGACCTTTATGGAAAAAGTTGCTGACCTCTGTTCGGGAGATGGTTTTATTTTTATTTTATTTATTCATTATTATTCTACATATTTAATTATCAATTAGTAATACTATTACTTACTGTTTTTACTTGCGTAATTATTTTCTAATTTGTTAGCTTTCTCTTATTTTACTTTTCCCATTTCCTGTTCATTAACTTTGGCCATTCCACTTTTGTTTTTTGTAACTAAGTTATGAGCACCGTTCACCCCCAGGATTTTTTTGGACCCTGCCTCTTAGAATAAAGTGATAGAAGTAAAATGAAGCCATCAGTCACTTATTAGAAGAAAAAAGAGAATTCCTTTGTCTCACCATAGGGTCAGGTTAGGCTGAGAAGATCTCGGGAAGGCAGTCGTTGGAGGCACCTAGAAAGGGTAGCCAGGGGGTTTGGCTTCATGGGCACATACCCTGTGCCCTGGGTTTCACGCTCAGAAGGACCCCATGCTTGGTTTGATGCTCTGCTTTCACCATCTTGAAATTCTCAATGGCTTTTAAAGAAGGTGCCGCCACGTTTGTTTTGCGTAGAGGACTTGCAGCTTCTGTAGTCGGTGCAGGTACCAGTGATGGGATGGAGGTCAGGAAATCCTGACCAAGGCGCTGCTCCTGCCCGCGGGAGCAGCGTGCGCGCTGTCCCATTAGCCAGAGGCGGAATTGTCCTGGCCCAGTGATTGCATTGCTGCTGCTCCGTCATCACCGGCTGGCCGTGTGTCTTGGCCATCTTCCTCTCTCTGTGTTACTTTGTGCAGACGGAAGGGAGACCGCTTCTAACGATGTTTTGAATTAAGCCGCCAGAGATGTAAATCTGCCTGTGCAGAGCAGGCATCAAAGTAAAGTCTGGAGTGTCTCCAGCTAAGGAACAGTGTCTGATCTTACAAACTAAATACTGTATGATCGTTTCCAGAGGGTGGAGGGTGTGCTTTTCCCCGTGGAACCTGTGAGAGCTACCGTTGTTCTAAGAGAGGTGTTCCTGAAAGAAATTGGGCTCCTGTCCTGGGGTAGTTAGGTTCAGGTCCTTGGGGACTTCTGAGCAGTTGGGGTTTTCTGGGCACAGGTCACTGGTGGAAGCCTCCCAGGGCTGCCACTTCCTCCAGATCCCTGTGGGGAGGAATTTCATCTAGTGACCCTGCAGGTAGCTGATTGAGTCTGAAATAGCAGCCCTCCAACCCAGCAAGGACCAAAACAAGGAACATGGCTGTGATTTCTTCCTCCCTCAGAAAGATTATTAATCAGGAGCCCCTTGGAAACAAAAATTAAGGGAAAGCAGGAAGACAAAGGAGACCTAGTTTGGTGAACCTGATGGAAAACTATTGTTCTGCATGGGGTCCCCAAAGCCCCCGGGTGATGAGTGGGCCAGTCAGGGGCTGCAGAGGTCTCAGAAGCTCAGATGCTTCAGTAACAAGAGATACTATTAGCGCTTTCTGAGACAACAAAGGATGTTTGATGATCATAATTGTAAATAATTAGGCATTTGTCATCCTAGCTATGATCATTTATTGAGTATCTACTATGTGCCAGGTACTGGGCCAAGTCATACATGTCTCTGAATTCTTAGAATACCCACCTATGTTTTATAGATGAGAAGTGTGAGGCTCTCCAGGTTTGACTTGGCCAATAGCACACAGCTGCTAAACCACCAGGGTAAGTTCAACTCTGCCTCCGGAGCTTAGGTCATGTCCCCTGAGCTGCCTTCTGACCTCACTGTCCCCCTGAAAATACTCCTCCTCCACATTATGGTGAGGAGCTGGTTGTGGTTTGTATTAATGAGGTTCTTGCAGATTTGAATCTCAGAAATTGCTTCCCAGTGTGAGGCTGAAATGAATTTAGGTGGCGGACAGGTGGGCATTTTTTTAAAATGTATTTATTATATTTAGAGCTAATATATATAGCTGGTATATTAAACCTGTGATGTTAGAGTGAATTAAGTTCCTTTTGAAAGAAGAATGTAAGAAAAGAAACAATGAGTCTTGAACAATAGTAGTATGGGCAAGATATATTTATGGCCTGCTGGTTCAGCTATTCTAGAAGCATCTTGCCTGAGCAGTTGCAACAACCTTGAATGCAGTGTTGGGGGGCAGGGAATAATGCAGAGCTGTGTACCCTGACAAGGAGACTCTGTTCTTGGTGGGAAGGAAGTCTTGGGCAAAGTTGTCAACATTTTGAACTTTGTCGTTTGTGCCAATGGTGCCATCACCCCTTCCTCTTCCATGTTGATGATCTCACCACTTGTTGTCAAAACCCCAACACCTTTACTGACTTTCAGAATTAGTCGTATTAGTAAGAAGTCCTTACCATGGCCTGTGAGGTTCCATATCCCCTGTGCTCTGCCTACCATAGTCTTGTACTATTATCCACCTAATTATGCCACACTAGCCTTCTCTCTGTCTCTAGAAATAAAACAAGTCTAAACCTGCCTTGGGGCCTTTGCACTTGCTGTTCTTTTTGCCTAGAGCTCTTTCCCCCTGTTATTTTGTGTGGTTGATGCCTTCTTATTGTCTGGTCATAACTCAGATGTTACTACCTTCTTGAGCCTTCCTAGTCCAATCTACTTAGTCTTCCTATCCCATAATTACCCTCTCTGCTGGGGATCTGTGAATTTTTTTTCTGTAAAAGACCAGATAGTAAATATTTTAGGCTTATAGGCCATATGGACTCTGTTGCAAATACTCAGTTCAGCTGTTTTTGTGCAAAATCAGCTGGACATCTAAACAAATGAGTATTACTGTGTTTTGATAACACTTTATCTACAAAAACAGGTGGCTGGCTAGATATGACCCACTGGCTTCAGTTTGCTTATCCTTCCTCTATGGTGTCACCACCTTGTTTTATTGTCAGTATAACATTTATCACTGTGTAAACTAGTCTTGCTCATTTGTGTGTAACTTCGTCTCATTGTATCCAGATTATAAACCCAGCAAAGGCAGGAATATGTCCTTTCTTCTTGTTCAGTGTGGTATCCTTAGTGCCTTGCACATAGTATATGCTCAATGAATACTGAGCCAAGTTGTCAACATTTTAATTAATGGACTAAATCAATGAATACTGTCACTCACGGGATTCCTGTATTCATTCAGTCTCCAAACGTGTATGGCTCATTTACTTTGTTCCTTGCCTCGTATGGAACATTGGAAACGGAGCTCATAGCCAATTAACTCCTATGAAGCCAGAAGTGGCTTCTTGGAGGGATTTGAGTCTGTGCTGAGATAGGAGGATGGGTGTAAGCTCTCTGGGTAGAGAAGCAGGGGCTGGAAGGGCATTGGAACAGTCTGAGCAAGGGCAAACCTACAGAAACCAGTCTGGTTGTATGTTGTGAGAAGAAAAGACTGTTCAGGGTAGATGAAGTAAATACAGTCTAGGAATAGCCCCAGGTTGAATGAACATCAGCAGGGGAAAGTTTGGAGGCCTCATTGGATTGGTTCTTGTCAACAATTAAGGAGGGCTTTGTCTGAAATAGGGACTTGGATGCCACATATTTAAACACAGGCTTTGGTTTCGTGGCTCCATAAAAGTTTAAGTTCTTAGCCCATGGGTTGGCTAAGCTGATATGCCTGCTTAGTTGAGTTAGTTGGCCGACACTTGGAGGGGAGCTTCCCGACGTCCTATATAATTGGTAAGTCTAAGAAAAATAGTTGGGTTTTTTGTTGTTGTTGTTGTTCTTCAGATATATACATAGATGATGCTAATGAGCAGCTTTTTACTCTCTCTTGCTTTTACTCTGCCCTCCTACATGCATCTAAATCTCATCAGTTGTCAGCAGGGAGTTAAACACACAGAGAGAGGCCACCATATGGCATGGAAGGGAGGGGAGCTGCAAGTCATGAATGAAATTTTATTGAAGTGGGCCAGCCCTGCTGGTTATGAGGCACTTAAAGGGAAATCATGACCCGCAGAGCTGAAGACTGTTCTTCCTTGTCCCTCTGGCAAGGGAAACGTCACCGAGGCTATGGGGACTTAACTTCTAACCAACTTGTACGCCTTAAGCCCCGATGAGCTAGAGCCAAGTTCAAGGGTGCAGGCTGATGCTGCCGTAAGTGTCGGGGCTGCCTGACAGGAGAAGGAGAAGGAAAGAGAAACAGACCCTTATCCAGCCCTTCTATGCACTCGGACGCTGGTGTGTCCATACCTACTGTGTGTGTGCAGGGTGCAGGTGGACCACACACCTTATTTCCTCAGTGTGTCTGTACATGTGTGTAGCAATAGTCATTAAGGTGTTTCTTTAAATCCACGGTTTACTTAGCTCAACCCTAAGCTATAAAGTCCTGGTATATTGCCTGATCAGATGGTTGCGTAGTGAGTAGAGTGTTGGCCTGGGACGCAGAGGACCTGGGTTTGAAACCCCAAGGTCTCCAGCTTGAGTGCAGGCTCACCAGCTTGAGTTTGGGGTCACTTGCTTGAGCGTGAGATCATAGACATAACCCCGTGGTCGCTAGCTTGAGCCCAAAAGTCTCTGGCTTGAAGCCCAAGCTCATTGGCTTGAGCAAGGAGTCACTGGCTTGGCTGGGATCCCCTGGTCAAGGCACATATGAGAAAGCAATCAATGAGCAACTATAATAAGTTGGCACAATGAAGAATTGATGCTTCTCATCTCTCTCCCTTCCTGTCTGTTCCTCTCTCTCTCAAAAATAAATAAATAAATAAATAATCCCAGTATTCATGAAGTCTATTTTCTTCTAACCACCAGTGTAAATACATACCTATTGACATTTTTTTCCCAAAAGCTTTGTTCACAAACCACAGAGAATAACTTGCTTGCTGCCATTTATAGTTTACTTGGCCTTGTGTTCTTAGTCCTCATGGGTTTGCTAAGCATTACTGCCTCCATTTTAGAAGTGAGGAAACAGAGACCCAGAGAAGTTTAGCCAGAAAGCAGTCTGGATTTGAACACACCTATTTCTGGTGCTAGAGTCCCAACTGGGGTGCACCAGCTTCTGGGAGGAAGAAAACGAAGAGGAGGTCCAAACGTCCCCTGAGTTGGATGGACAGATTTACAGCTGCACAGGACAGGCGTGAATGGTAAAACTGAGGCCGATCAGACTTGCCACCTCTCATAGGAGGCAGAGCTGCTTCAGGAACCGACGGCGTGGAGTTTGCCTGCTGCACTTGCTTATGCTGGGAGAGCTGTTCTGGGCACTGCCGGCTTGGTCCTGTAAAATAACAGTAATCAATACTGACTCCTGCACAAAAGCCCAGGAGAGTGAGGTGGGGGAAGATAGCGCACAGGACTGTCCCCACTGAGCCACTGCCCAGCGCTGGGGGGCAGCAGGAGGCCCCTCCTTTGTACTGGAGGCTCATTAGTATTCAGTCCTCATGGAAGGGGCTCGCAGGAAAAAATCACCTTAATGAGTTGTGAATGAGTCCAACTGCCAGCCATTGTTGGAAGACGACAGGGAGCAGACTCAGCTGCCCTTGAGTTACAGAAGCGAGGGCCCAGCACTGAGCTCTGTCCTGGGTTGGGCAGTTTCACGTGGTGTCAATCAACAGGCAATCAGTGGTGACTGATAGTGGGCAGACCCACTGGGCAGGGAGGGCATCAGCCCCCACTGGTGGGTGGCAGCTTGGGGCAGAGGGAGGAAGGACCAGACAAAGTTGGCAAGGTCACCAAAGAAAGCAGCCAGGAAAAATAACGGCAGTTGGCCACAGTGATCTCATTTTCCCTTAAAAACAAACAAAAACAAAAACCTCAGGCTCCCAGGGGTTAAGGTCTCAAATCTGGAAAACTGAACTTGGAGTCACTGCTAGTCTATCTGGGCCCGTGCAGGGCTGATACCCGTCGAGCTGAGCGAGTCCTGTCTTTCCCAGGCTAGACTCGCTGAGGGTCTCTAGTTAGATTTCAGCCTCCACTTTGCAATCTACAAACCATACAACTGTTCACAGTGGTCTCCAGTGAGATCTACCTTATGTTTCAATGTTTAAAAAATGTATCCCAGTTCTCTATGATTGTATCACAAACCACAGGCATACCTCAGAGAAATAGGGGGTTTGCTTCCAGACCGCCATACTAAAGAGAGTATCGAGATAAAGTGAATTGTAACCTCTTGGCTGGTGGAGGTAAAAACGCAACATTTGTGGAGCTCAGTAAAGCACAGCACAGTCAAACCAGGTCTGCCTGTGTCTGTAACCTTGTGGCTTACAGCAACCATGTTGTTTCGTTCGTTCACAGTTCTGTGGGTCAGGAATGTAGGAAGGGCTCAGCCGGGAGGTTTGTTTCTGCTCTATGTGGTGGCAGCTGGGGCAGGAGAGACCGGTTTTGGGATGACTTCTTCATCCATTTGTCTGCTGTTTTTGTTCCTCCCTGACCTCTTCCCCTCTCTTCATGTGGCATCTTATCTTCCAGAGTCTCTTGCTGTGACTTGGGTTTCTCACAGCGTGATGGTCTCTGGGCAGTGACACTTCTCATGTGGCAGATGGCCTCCAGGACACAGGAAATGCAGGCTGCCAGGAAGTGAAGGGCTACGCCTGGAACTGGCACAGTGTCACATCGCCATGTTCTGTTGCTCAGAGCAGTCATCGGGCCTGCTGGACCCTCGGGGCTGGAAATAGAGACCCTATTTATCTCTTGTTGGAACAGGAGGAAGGGGTATATGTAGCAAGGTCACCTTGAAGAGAAGCATACGGGATGATGGGCAATTTAGTTGCAGTAATCTTTGGAAAATACGGTCTACCACTCCTTAATTAGTAAGGATTTTTCAAGAGCCTCACAATGATTCAGTGAGAGGCAAGGCACAGGCATATTCTTTTAGGAACAAAATATATGTCTAATTCTTCACTTTTCATGTGTTCTTCATGCAGTGCGAATGTTGGATCTGAAAGGTTACTCTAATAAGGTAAACCAACTTGCAAAGCGTAGGCAGACCCAGTGTGAGCACAGCTGTGGGGGGAGGGATGCTGTGGGCATAGCTGTGGTGGTTCAAGTACACTGTCATAAGAACAGATGGCTTATGTTTGGTGAGGACCCAAGGACGAGGCCATCTGGCTTAGACCATCTTACCTCCCACTCTGGTGTTTAAATCTGAAGTAGGTTTTATTGGGTCAATCAAGAAAGATTCAGTTGTTTAATAGGAGGCAAATTCAGATAGTATATTGATGTTTTCCGTTGAAATTTGCTCCCAGGCCAAGCCCTTGGATCATTCTTGGATTTTCCCCTCTCTTGAATTATATGGTCTGACAAATAACATGTACACCCATTCAATTGAACATTAAGACCCTTAGCTAAAAAAATGTCTGAATAATTAGCCAAGCACATTTTGGGGGCAGTGCTAACCTTTGCTTAGGGCAATGGAAAGAGATGCTACTTTTCTAGAGAGGAGTTACCCTGTTCTCTTGAGGCTAGCGGGTGGAGCTAGAAGGAGGCAACACTTATTAGCTGTGACCATGGGCAGGTCACTGGTCCCCACTGTGAACCTCACTTTCTTCATCCATAAATGAAAACAGTTATAGCCATTCTCCCTAATCTTGGGACTGGTCTAAGAATAAAATGATGCAATACTGATTTTTTCAAATTTCTTTGTGAGTTTGGGAGTTCTTCATATAATGATCTATTATTGCTAATAATAATTAGCACAGCAAATTTCTGTTGCCTGAGAATTAACATTAACTATGCTTTTGTGGCTCATTTAAAAAATTAAATATCTAGCATCTGCAATTATTTTAAAATACGAACTTAAAAAAATTCACTGTATCACTCTGACATCTCGAGTTTGGGAACAAGCCATAGTTGTGTCCTTGTGCTTTATATAAACATAAGTTCAGTTATTTTGCCAGTTTGGGTTAGCCTAGTAGCACTTTCTGAAATTCAAGGCTTGATCCTACAAAAACAAAAAAGTAAGTAAGCCAGTAGACAACGTTTTGCTGCTTTGAATAAACTGAATAAACTTCAGGGCCCAGTAATTGAGCCCTGTTGTTGAATAGACTGATAATAATGAGTGAATTACTCTCATTCTAATAGAAACAGATTCAGTTATTTATGAACAAATAGTAATTCGTGGAAGACCTACTAGGATAATTCTCTTTGCAAAGAGCTGCCTTCATGTATTCCAAACACTGCTCTCACAGAACATTGTTCTCATGAGCTGGCCAAGGGCACCCTATATTCAAATCAAAGCCAGCAGGCTCCCCCACCCTCATTTACAGAAGGAAAAATGGGGTCACCGGATCAGATTTTTCTGTATGTTATTTCTTTTACTGTAACTCTTTCTTACGTCTTTGGTGAATGCACCTGCTTGACCACACTAAAATATAGTGAAAGATTCTGTCTGCCTTTCAACCTGAAGTTCTGAAAGTCGTCTCTGTTGGAGTCATCTTACTGGGCCTACAACACATGCTTACTGCTACATTTAAGGACTACTGTACCAGGAATGGGCAATTCTGGTGTGCTGTTTTATAAATAAAGTTTTATTGGAACACAGCCACACCCATACACTTATATATTTCCTACAGCAACTTTTTTTCCTGTGCAGAGTTGAGTGATTACACCAGAGACCTTATGACCTACATTATCGAAAACCCATTTATTATGTGGCCCTTTACAGAAGAGTTTGCCACTGTGTGTGCAATACCACGGTGAGGGCATAACAAGACAGAAGAGCAGGCTCTCTAATTAACCCTGAACTTGTCCTGGCATAGAGAGCTGCAGAGGCTGCCATTCTGTGATCATTCCAGTTTTCTTCCCAAACCTGTAGCAAACAAGAATGTTTTCCTTATCAAGGGAATATTATTATAGCTAAAAAGAAAAGGGAAGAGGGGGTATTTGGAATTATGTAACCTGGTTCAGATCTAGCCTTCCCCAGTAGTAAATTCACACAGTCAACTCTTCATTTAATCAACAGATACTATATTTATTAAGCACCTAGTCATAGCTACTGCCTCAAGTATGTACACCCAAGGCGTGAACAATTGCTCATTTTATCAGGTCCTGTGGGGTCCTGGTTGTCTATTGCTATGAAATAAATTGGTCCCAAACTTAGTGGCTTAACTGTTATGTATTATAATCTCTCAGTGTTGTGGGTCACTGGCCTCAGCCAGGCAGTTTTCTCTTGGGTTTTCACATGCATTACTGTTAGATATGGGCTAGGCTGCAGTTATCTAATATTTGGCTGGGGTGAATACCCAGCGAGTCTTATTCATATGGCTGGCAGGCAGTGCTGGCTCTTGGTTAGGAACACAGCTGGAGCTATGACAGGAGCCCGTGCCTTGGGCTTCTCATAGCATGATGGCTGTGTTCCAAGAGGATGCTTCCCAAGAATGAATGTTCCAGAAGTCCCAGTAGGATCTTCTTATAACCTAGGGTTGGAGCTCCCCAAACATCACTTCTACCACATTCTGTGGGACAAAGGAGTGACTATGGTTAGCCCATTTTCAAGGGGAATAAGACCCCCACCTCTCCATGAGGGGACTGTCAAAGAGTTTGTGGCCATCTTGAATCGACACATAGGCATAGAACGGGGAGCCAGCATGTGGTGGCTCCTTTGTTAAGCTGCAACTTTAACAAGTCCTGGGGCAGAAAAAGAAGCCCTTACAATAAGAAAGCTTTTAATAGAGTTGTTTGGTCTGGAGAAAGGCCAACGAAGACTTCTTGGTGGATGAGTAAGCTGAGATGTGAAGGTCGAGTGAGTTAAGCAGGGTGAAGAAGGGAGGACAGAGTGATCCCTGCATAGGAAACAACCTGTGCAAATGCCCTGTGGCAGAACTGCAATAAGGCTAGTGTAGTGAGAGCTGAGAGAGTGAGGGGATTGTGGTAGAAGTTAAAGATTGTGATGGAAGTTAAAGACTGTGATAAAGGTCACAATTCCTGATTTCTCCAAACTTCTGTTTTCTCACTTACGAGAGAGGATAACATTTACCACGTGAAACTATTGTGAGGATAAATTAAGAGTAAGTCAGTAAAGCCTTACACAGTGATAATTTCTCTCCTTTTGAAAATGATTAGTAGCAAATGAAAGAAGCATATTACCTGGCCACTCTTTGCTGCCCCATTCTCACTCATTATCTCCATTCTCTAGGGTCTAAACTGAACCTGCAACTCATGCCTTCAGAGTTGCAAGCAATCCATGAAGCCTTACCGGAGCTGTTAAGTGCAGTCCCGGGGCTTGTGAAGGGCCCAAATCAACTGATATCATTGCCTGGTTCATTATTTGATTTTTAAAGCGACACCAACCACCACCACCTTAGTAGCATGTGGGCACTGCATAATAGTTAAATTTCTTTGATTTGCATGGCTTTTTCTCTAACTCCAACCCCTGCCCCCGCCAGCTGTAGTCGACTCACGTCCTCACTCTCACTTCTTGTTTTAAGAAGCATTTAACGGCCATGCAAATGTGTGTGTGGGGGGGGTCCATTCCTGGTGGATGCAGCCACCAAGTCTCTAAGAACCCATCCCGCTGTCCTGCAGAATGCAGAACCTAAATTCTAGCACTTAAGGAGCCTGGGGGTGACAGCTGTTGACATGCCAGCTGGGGCTGCAGCTCCTTAGGACCATTCTCAAAGCCAGAGTCTGCTGATGGGTGCCAGGCCTGTAGCTGCAGAAGCTGCCAGGGACAGGAATGTGCTCTGGGGACTCCAGGGAGTTTTCCTGTCTTTCTCCAACTCTGCCTGGTGCCTTCTGTGCCTTGATGTCTCAGGTCCTCTGCAAGCTGCCAGGAAAATGGTGGTGAAGCAACACATGCCAGCTCTCAGGAGCTCCCAGTCTACTGAGCACAGGAATTTAGTTCTCCCCAGATAATTCTCCAAATGAGTGGAGTGCATCTTCTCCACCAGATAGGTCAGGCAAACGGCATTCTGTCTTCCGTAAGCACAGGCTTCTGCTTTGCCCCGACAGGTGCACAGGTGATTAAGAATTTTATTCTCTACTTTAGTGACTCCCAACTGGGGGTGGGGCAGTGGACATTGGGCAAGGTCTGGAGACATTTTTGATGTCATTAGAGGGGTGGTGCTCCTGGAAACTAGTGGGTAGAGACCAGTGAAAATGCCCCTAAACATCTTACAGTACATAGGACAGTTCCCTCCTACCCCCTAGAATGTTCTGGACCAAAATGTCAGGAGTGACGAGGTTGAGAAACCCTGCTCAACTCTCATCCTCTCGTCATTAAGTCACCATCACACTGGCTTTCTGGTTACTTCCCAAACATGCCAGCCCCTGTCTTATTTCAGGGCCCTCACAGCTGCTTCCTCTCTACCCGGAAGGGTCTCCCCAAACAGGACGACCATGGTCCCAGGTTAGCTCCTACCTTTCCTTCACAGCTCCTGTCCCTGTCTGCAGCTCTCCATTTGTTTCTGCGATTGTTGCTTCCATCCCTCCCTCCCACCAGCCTGGACAGTTCCTAGAGACTTGGCTCTCAGCTGTGTGGCTCACCGCCAATCCTCAACTCCCAGCTGTGCTGGGCGCATAGCTCAGTATATGTTTGTTGAAGTTGGGGACAAGGAAAAAGGGAGGCTGAAAGTGGGGAGAGAAGTGGAAAGTTCTTAAGAGTCAGAAATCCTGGCTGCAAGGCATCGATTCCTAGCTCTGTGATTTGGGGAAAATGTACTGAAGTTTGCCGAGCCTCAGTTTTCTCATCTGTGAAATGGGAATAATAACCCACCCTCCGTGGTTGGCTTGCCGTGTGAGGACGGTTCTCAGTGTCTGTACCAGGCGCGGAGTAAGTGCTGGGTAAAGGGTGTAAATGTCAGGGTATTTTCTTCCACAGAGACTGGCACATATTCCCGTGGGTCTTGTAAAGGTGGAGTGAGGAGTGGAAGCAGTTAACACCCGCATGGCACTTGCACGTGCTGGGCACATTCCCGTTATTAATGTGTTTTAGCCCTCACCCAACCTTCTGTTGTCACCAGTCCCATTCTGCAGGTGAGGAGACAGCGGCCAAGGGTAGGCACAGCTGATGGGACCCGCGGTGAATAGGTGTCAGAGGTCACATGCAAACCCACCCGGGCAGTCTGGCTCTAGAGCCCTAACCAGACACTCAGCTAACGCCCTGTGATTTGTTTTCACCTCGCTTTGCAGAAATGTTCTTTTCCTCCTTTCTCAATATGTGTATCAAGACTTCCCGTGGTTGCAGCCAAGCAAGCTGATTAGTCAGATCGAGCGGAGGAGGGTGGAGCCAGGACAGCAGGACACTCAAGAGACCCTTCCACACAGCCACCCTGTTCTCTGTTCCAGTCCTAATTCATAAAGGTGACTGAGCGACGACAAGAAGAGGTCCTTGCCATTGAAAGAGAAGTTTCATGCTACTCCTGGTTTCCATACAAACGAGAAGTACAGCTTATCACATGGGCCATGGGAGGAACAAGGGGTTTTGGCCAGGAAGTGGAAGAGTGGAAGGGAGGGTTTACTGCGGTTTCCCTGGGGAAGCCAAGGCAGGGCACACTGAACAGTTTAGGACTGGCTGGTGTGAATAATTTCAGAGGCTTCTGGACTGCAGGGATAGCCCCTAGTTGCTGCTACATAGCCCTGGGGTGAGTTAGGGCAGGAGAAATATTGGCTTCTGTGTGAGTTAGATAAGATGGCAGTGAAGGGATATAGACCAGGAATTGATCAATTTGTTCATAAAAGATGTGCTTCTGCCATCCCATGGCTAGTTCTAAGAATTGGCTGGCACAGGGAGGGGCAATCTCTTCCAGATCTGTAAGGCCCCCAAATGCCAGAGTATCGGAATACACAAAGTAAGAAAATATAGTTGATATAACTGGCCGTGTGGAGCATGGAGGCCAACGAGGCAAAGACAGAATCGAAGAGAACACAGAGCAGCTGCCTTTCTTGCTCACGTACAGCCAACGGGCAAGACTGCTGGGGGTCCCGGGAGGGTGTGCAGCCAGCCCGGCTGCCCTGAAGTGCAGAGCTGTGCTGTGTTCATCCAGATGTGTATGTATCTTGTCATCAGAAATGTTACCTTTTTTTTTTTCTTGAGCACAGTGTCAGGCCCCAGGGGCACAAATAGCCCAGTTGTTGCTGCGCCTCTCTGTGGGCTGTAGGCATTGAGTGCCTCCTGTGTGCCAGGCTCTGGACTAGGCACCTGGGCTGTCATGGTGAGGAATTGGACACATTCCCTGACCTCTCTCGGAGCTTGCTGTCCAGTGGGGAAGACTGAGCTTAGTGAAAGTGTAATGAGGCCTGGGCCAGTCTTGGGGGCATCAAAGTATTCTTGGAGGAAGCAGCGTAGCAACTGCGTCTGGAAGGGTGTCGTGAGAACTTTGGGAGTGAGCCGGAAGAAGAGGGAGACAGGGTTCAGCACGGACAGGGTGTCCTTCTCTTCCAGTGTGGATGAACTGGTGAACATCTCTGAACCATGAACCGAGACTGACACCTCCGTGGGGGGTTCAGAGCCGGCCTGTTGTAAGGTTGGATTGCACTGTGAAGTGCACTTTACCTCATGGTGTAGCCAGGCTTGAACAATAATGAGTTTTGGGCGGGGGAACGGGGGAAGTGGCACTAGACATAGTCTCCCTCCAGCCACACTCAGCTCATTTCAGTCCCTGGGGTAAGTGACTGAACAAGGTATGTGAACATGGGCTGGATTGCAGATCAGGTGTAGGATGTGACAAGTTATGTATCCCTCCCTGGCTGTCCGCAACAGTAGGACCATCAGGAAAAGAACGTTGCAGTTGTGGTACATCCTGCTGGGGTGTTTCTTGTCTGGGAAAGCAAATGTCATTAGATCCTCTTGAGCTCCATTAGTCGGGCCCCCTTTCAAGATGGTGGATGGTGGTTTGACTGGGAGAACCCAAGTATGAGACCACCCCATTTCCAACAGAGAAAAAAACTTGATTCTTGAGAGCCTCTCTGCCTGTCCCTTCCCTAATCCCCTGAGAAATGTTAATCTCAAAGCGAGTCTTCTTTCCCCCCAACCTTTGGTATTTGCAAGGTTGGAATTTGGTTGCCATGGTGTTTAATCTGTTTACATGGGTTTTATTTTGGCCTCTCACTACACGGTGGGCAATGAGGTCAAGTCTAGGCGGGGTTCAGGCTGGGATTCTGGAATCCTTGGAGAGAAAGAGCGCATGTGCACACTAGGACCACCTCACATGGGCTTGAGCACTGTGCCCTCCACACTGCTACGCCTCCAGGGGTGCAGTTTACAAAGTGTCTCATGTGGGTGAGTCCCTCAGATTTGGTTTGAACTGTGGCCATGAGAACACAAATGCCACCTCATCAGGACATGGACCTCAACTCCAGAATCTGTGCAGAGGTTCCTTGGGGGACAGTCTTGCATGTACTTCTCACATACGGCCTTCAGGTCAGGTTAGGGTGAGCTAAGAGACCCTGGACACCTGCCTGTTGAAACTGTGACATGCTTCTGTAGGAGGAGAGTTTGCTCTCCCTTCTGGGTCCCCCCCCCAACACATCCCCCCTCCCGAGAAGTGTGAATGGGTTTTCTAAATGTGCCATCAGGAAAGCTTTCTTTCCACCTCAGGCGTCCGTGTCACCTACTGTTGAGAGCCGGGCTGTGTGTCAACAGTGGTTTTTGTGATTTATCATCTGGATTATTGGTGTCCATCAAAGATGGACAAAATTTGGATATGATGTCCTCCTTCCTGCTCATCAGAGAGAGGTCCTTGGGCACTGGGGTTTTCTCCTCTTAGATGGCTCCTGGAAACCCTGACTGTGTTTTAAAGCCAGGCAGGCATTAGGTCACTCTCATAGTGGGAAGCCAGAGCAGGATACACCATGGTTCCGCTCTGACCCAGAGCTGTTAGAGATCAGAGGTCTCGGGTCTTAAAAGTCACCCTCTTGAGCAGTGACCCTCTCCGCCTAAGCCTAGGGTTCACCACGGAGTGGGTTCTCGTCTGCGGTTCAGAAGTGATTTTCTTCAGTTCAGTGTCACAGGGCCTCATGGTCAGAAGACATCTTCAATAAACTTTACTTTCATTGTGTGAAATGACAGGGATGCCTCATAAGCAACTTTTTGGTGGTGGGACATTTCTGGCAATGCAAGGTGAAACTGCCAGCATTCCTCCGAGAGTGAGACATTATAATTCAATTTGGATATGACATAATTAATTAATCGGGGAGCAAATTGCATTAAATAGGTAGCTCTTGGCTTTAATGGCACTCTATCAAGGAACTAGCACCGCGAAGTGTTGTTTATTTTAATTTTTATTATCAACACCAACAATAGCAACTACAACTAATAGTTCTGCATAAATTTATGTTACAGGCACTGTGTTGAGTGCTCGGCTCACATTAGCTTGTGCAAGCCTCACAACCAGTGACAGTGCACCATTATGATTCTCCTACAGTGGAGGGCTGAGTGATTGCCCAAAGTCTTCCAATTTGCAAGGGCTGGATTGTAGGGTTCAGACCTAGGCAGGGAGTTTCAAGGACCCGGTTTCTTTAGTGCTGAATGAGCAACCCAACCTCTTCACTAGAACATTCACAGCAGTTCATGGAATATGCAAGAAGACTTAGGCAATGATGAGGATAGGCAGCAGAGAACCAAAGTGTCCCAACCTGGAGGTTCAGGAATGCCCATGTTTTCTCTCTATGCACTTACAGCTCTAATGCACCTTTTCTATCAGCATTTCTGCATTTTCGAGGAAGCAAGTGATAGGAGTAATCAGGCCCGGCACTCTGGTGAGAAGGGCAGGGATTGTTGTGTTGGCTTTGGGGCAGCCAGCAAAGGTCAAGGTCTTGATTCTGTGCTGGCACAGACAGTGTAAGTGCAATAGCAGCAAGGACAGGGTCCATGCTGGCGGTTCCCAGTGTGATTGGGTCATTACTTCCCAGGGCAGAGCGCCCGGAGCTTGAGTTCCAGTGCCTCCCAAGTCCTGCAGGTCACTTGGTATAACTCTGCATTCCTTTTGAGCCTGTTGTTTGCAACTAAAACCCTATCGTACACCTTCCAGGTACCAATGCTTCAAAAACAATTGAGACATTTTAGTGGGAAATCTTTTGCAATGTATGACCACCCCCATCTTTTCTCCTTACAGAAGTATATTTGAAAGATAACTGTAGTTCAAAGTTAATGTCATACACTGTTGCTCATTTGCTTGTGTAGGAGGGGGCTTTGAGGGGCTGTCTAGGGCCGTGATGGTGAACCTATGACACACGTGTCAGCACTGACATGCGTAGCCATTTTCGATGACACGCGGCCGCATGTGGCCGCATACCAGACAAGTATGGGGCCGCACGCCGAGAAGGACTTTTCATCCTTGGCTCCTGCACGGCCAGGTGCAGTAGCCGAGGATAAAACATTTGCTGTAGTGTAGACATTCCGTGCCAGAGGTCTGTAGGCCAAAACAACAGAACTCCGGCACAGAGCGTCTAGTTCTGGGACTTCCTGTTAGGCCGTTTTTCTCGAAGTGACACACCACCCGAGTGATGCTCAGTTTTTTGGCAAATTTTGACACATCAAGCTCAAAAGATTGCCCATCACTGGTCTAAGGTATGGGAGAACCAACCTGCTAAGCCTTTTGATATTTTCTTTTTCTTTAGAGAGGAAGAGAGAACCATCTGTTTATTTTCCCACTTATTTATGTATTCATTGGTTGATTCCTGTATGTGCCCTGAGCAGGGATTGAACCCGCAACCTCAGTGTATAGAGACGACGCTCTAACCAACTGACCTACCCAGCCAGGGCGCTGCTTGTCCTTTTGAATGCTTTGATCTAATGTGGGTGTTTCAGTTTCCTCCTTGTCCTCAAACTCTTGGCCTCTCTCAAGTCCCTTTCTTATTTTCTGCTTTCCAGTAAACTTCAAAATAGACTTAAATGGCAAGTTGGGAGTTGACCGTTACTCTTTCTAGCTTGGAAGCAGGAGGCTGGGCACACGTTGGCAGCTGCCTGCTCGTTCTGTTCACTTTTAGAAGGTGGTTTGGAAGAAGATCTTTGTAATTTGCATCTTATTTTCCCCTTGACTGTGGCTTTCTCCTGTTTTGATATGTGTCATTCTGGGCAGATCCGTTGGCCCACTTTCTACAGCCCGTTTTGGGTCCTTGGTTCTGTCTAAATCTGGCGTCTGAACTTGGAATAGGCCTCAACATGTCACATGAGGGCCTTCCTATGTCCCTCCCTCCATGCCACAGATATGGAATACTTCTCCTAGTGGGGAAAACATATCAGCCAGAATACTGTGGTCCCATCCAGTGGGTTTTGCATGAATTGGAGGAATGTTTCCAGTTTGAGGCTGGAAATCGGGTACTTGGTTAGGAAAGTTCTGAGTGAACTATTGTGAGCACATTGGTATGAAACTCAGACATGAGTGTTAACCAGGAGAAAGGTGGGAGGGGCCTCAGAAGAGCAGTGCTGTGGGGACCCCGAGGCCTCAGCCCTGAAGATCTCCTGGGAATTTGTAATATACATACTCGGACCATTTAGAGAGTGCTCACTGAGCCCGTATCACTGGGCCCAGGAGGCATTTTAAAAAGCAAGATTCTATTTATTCCTTAAAAGGAATCTGTGTATTTCCATTTTACAGGGCAGGTAACTGAGGCTCTGAGATGCTAGCTCACTTGCTCAGGGACACACAGCCAGAAAGTAGCAGAATCTGGGTTCGAATACAGAGTTGCCTGATTCCCAAGGCCCACATGCCACACTGAACTTCACACGGTGCCTGTGTCCGTAGGAGTCCCACAGATGGGTGGGGAGCAGGCAAAGACAATGAATGAATGAATGAATGAGTGAGTGAGTGAGTGAGTGAATGAATGAATGAAGCAAAGGGGCTCATTAATAAAAATGGTAACTTTTGAAAGACTTTATGACCCTTGCTTGTAGACACAGTCTGTGTCTTTTAATTTTATTTTCCTATTACATCTACATACCCAGCCCATGCCAAGCATGTTCTAAGCACACAGAAGAAACGGCCACTTGTTTTCATTTTCTTTTGTGTACTCTTTTTTTTTTTCCTTTACAGGGACAGAGAAAGATAGTCAGAAAGAGGGATAGATAGGGACAGACAGACAGGAATGGAGAGAGGTGAGAAGCACCAATCATCAGTTTTCCGTTGCCGTCGCAACACCTTAGTTGTTCATTGATTGCTTTCTCACACTGCCTTGACCGCGGGCCTTCAGCAGACTGAGCCACCCCTTGCTGGAGCCAGCGACCTTGGGTCCAAGCTGGCGAGCTTTTGCTCAAGCCAGATGGGCCCGCACTCAAGCTGGCAAGCTCGGGGTCTCGAATCTGGGTCTTCTGCATCCCAGTCCGATGCTCTATCCACTGCGCCACCTCCTGGTCAGGCTCATTTTCTTTTGAATTAACCGTTTTGCTGTTCAGCATCTTTCTTCTTGGCCTAAAGTGCCTTGTGGTCCCTTTTGACCCCCAGCTTCTAATGGTCGTTGGAGGTGGGAGGGAGTACAGAGTCTCTTCCCCAGGGCCTCCTTTGCTCCACGTGTCTCCCCATCTGCTTTCCAGATGAGCAGATGACTCATCAGCTCCCTGCAGCCTTCTCAAACTTGCTTTTTGTCTTCTCTGCTCTCTTTCCTAATCTTCCAGACAGAACTCACTCTTTTGGCTGCAAGTGATGGAAACCAACTCAATCTAGTTCAGGCCCCAAGGGGTGATTTGGTGGCTCCCAGCTGGTGGATCATGGAAACCTTTGGAGAGACCTCCTTGAAGCACAGAGAGGGGAAGTGGTATGTTCCAGATCAAACAGCTTTTACTTGTAGGGAGGGCTGGGGAGAGCGTGAGAATTTTGAGAATAAGCTGCGTGAGAGTGTAGACTTTTTGTTCACCACTATATGGAGCTAACACAATATTACCTGGCTTGTAAACGCTCTGTAAATGGTTGTGAATGAATGAATGAATGAATGAATGGGTAAGGTCTTAGTCTTTGTTCCCCCTCCATGTGGTTGGGAGGTAACTGAAAGAAGACAGAAGGTATGGAAGAGTAGTTTCCATGTCCTCTGCCAACCGTGCCATTCTCATCCTAGACAAGAACCCACGACCTGGCTGCTGCTGGCCTCAGGCGCCAGCTTCTCCCTCTGCCTCCGTCTGTCTCAGTCGCTGCAGGTGGGGAGAGCCTGCCCGCCTGAGTCTCGGCCTGGGTATCGATGGGCTCACAAAGGCCCCACTGTGAATGGCCATCTTTCATTTCTTGCATCAGGCTGGCTCGGCTGACCACAGCAAGCTGGGGCCCCCGAGGAAGATGCCAGAAGTGGGGTTTGCTGCCAAGGGCTCTCCAATGCCATCCCAGTGAATTCCAACTCCCCGGGGCTCCCAGCGGGTGAGAACAAGGGCTGGCTGTGCCCGAGCCTTCGCCACTGGGTGGGGTGTGTGGGGAGTGGAAAGTCGGCCGCTCGGGCCTGTGGCTTGGCCTCTGCAAGCATGGATGTCTCATAAAGTGATTTTTCAAGGCCTCCTCCCTCTGCTGGGCCTTGGCAGCCTTGCCAACTCTCCAGAACTGAGCGGGCCTTGTGTCTGTTGGGAAGAAAGACGTGAAAATGAGGGCTGTGGCGGACGGGCACAGGGTCCCAATTCCAGGAGAAACTGGGCGTCGTGTGGCGCTGCCGCCTGGACAGAGCTGACAAGTGGCACATTCATTCCTCAGCAGACGCTGCCTCCCTCTGTGGCATCGAACCCCCCCCTCTGCACAACCGGGACATTGATCAGCAGTGTCAGCTGTACAGAGAGGTGACTTGGGGTATTGAGGCTATTTGTTTAGCTGGGGAGACTCTAAATACTGTTTTCCTAATCTGAGTCATCCCTCCAGAAAGCTCTGTGCGTGTGTTCAACAATGTCACATGTTCACTTTGCATTCGTGTGAATGGTGCCCCTGGAAATGTGCAGAGATGGCCCTTATATGGAGGTGGGGGTGCACATGTATACTGTCGCAGCCCTGTACACACATTTATGCCTATCTCTATAACTCTGGGCCACGTTTGTCTGTTGCTGTAGGTGCAGGTCGTGTGTGGACATAACTCCAAATATTGTTTGTGTGCACGTTGCCACGTGCAGGAGTGAGTCCCCGAGAGAGGCAGGTGGCCTGGATTAAAGTCTTGACCGTGTGACCTTGACAGAGCAGCTTCATCCCTGTGAGGCTCGGTTTTCTCACCTGTCTGATGGGGATGATCACTGTCCTTACCTCACAGAGCAGCTATGAAGGTTAAAGGAGGCCCGGTCTGGCTCCGAGTAAGTGCTTGAGAAATGTCAGTTACTGCTGCTGGTATTGTTCTGACTGTGTGTGTGTGTGCACACGCACCTGCCTGCTTCCATGTGCATCACTTCGCTTCGTCATGTCGACAGGAACTGTGTCAGTTTTTTCTCTTGCTTTTTTGAGCAAAAGTTCCAGCACTGTGAGCTCTGAGGTGTAAGGTGGCAGCATTGGAGACTCTTTTGGTCTCTTTAGGGCTGCCTGGCTTATGCTGTGCCATCTGGGTAGGGGTGGGGTGTGTCTATCCCAGTGTCTGATGTGCTCTGCAGCTCACTCCTGCTTGTCACCCTCCCCTTGAGCCCTCCCCTGTACCCCCACCCCCTGCACACACACACAGGATCTCTCTGACATCACTGTGGTTTCTCTAGGGGGGAGCTTAAATAATTCTGCATCACTGTGGTCTGAATTGTAGAGAGAATCTCTTTGTCCCTGATCCGTCTAGTGGACTCTCCTTACCCAGACTCTGGCTCCGTTATAAAGGCTGCCTGTCTAGCCCCTCGGTTTTGAGGTCAGAGGCCAGCTTTTAATAGAGATGTTGTGTCTGAAATAGAGATGAGGGTGAGCTATTTCTGGCTGTGAATCTGGGGAAGGGCCTTTCCCCTCTTCCTGCTGTGAGCAGCTGTCCATCAGAGGTGGAGAGGAGTAGTGAGAGGAAGGACCCGGGAAGAAGAGTCTCAGGTTCAAATCCTGGCTCTGCCACTTACTGGTTGTGTGATCTTGGGCAGGTCACTTGTCCTTTCTGAGCATTAAGTTCATCTGTTAAATGGCTATAGCTGCATCTGAGATTGGATATGAGGATGAAAGAGGGGGTATTTCCATAAAACCCTCAGGATGGTGCCTGCCTCACAGAGGACATTGATGTGTTAGCTCTTGTTGGCTGGTCATCAGGAACTGGTCTTTCTTCATTTATCTTCATAATTGGGACCCTCACTCCTAGAGCCTGCATATAGTAGGCACTCAGTGAGTATTTTATGATGTATTCAACTAATCACTCCTTAAAAAATAAGACAGAGTGAAAAAGACATTCAAGTACATAGAATAGGACAAGTCCATTATTGAGAGAGCTTAATGATGGACATTTTCAATTCCCTTGCTGTGGAGGAAGGAAGTTCTTTACAAAGAAACTTCACGTTCCAAAAAAAAAGTCTGACCAGGTGGTGGCGCAGTGGATAGAGTGTCGGACTGGGATGCGGAGGACCCAGGTTCGAGACCCCGAGCTCGCCAGCTTGAGCGTGGGCCCATCTGGCTTGAGCAAAAGCTCATCAGCTTGGACCCAAGGTCGTTGGCTTCAGCAAGGGGTGGCTCTGTCTGCTGAAGGCCTGTGGTCAAGGCACGTGTGAGAAAGCAATCAATGAACAACGAAGGTGTTGCGACGGCAACAAAAAACTAATGATTGATTCTTCTCACCTCTCTCCATTCCTGTCTGTCTGTCCCTGTCTATCCCTCTCTCTGACTCTCTCTCTGTCCCTGTAAAAAAAAAGAAAAAAAAGAAAAAAAAAAAAAGAAACTGCACGTTCCAACATTCCCCAAATAAATCCCTCCCCAGCTTGAAACGCGTTCCTTTTGCAGTTTATGTTGTATGTCCACGTGTTAAACCGTCCTTGAAAACGTCACCCGTGACCCAGCTTTCCAACCCGGCAGCCGTCGTCACATCTTCGTTGTCTCATCCATCTCTATCTCACTCGTGTTTAAACAGTGTTTGCGTTACCTTTTTCATGTCCCCTTCATGTCATTTGTAAACATTTAACGACATTTTGTTGTCTCCATATTAATTATTCTAACGAGTGCATAGTTTTCTGTTGAGTTGATAGACCTTCAGTAGCGCTACCATTCTTTCATTGTTGAACATTGAGATGTTTCTGTTGTTATTCTAAATAAAGGAATGCTATAAATACCTTTGAACATATGGCCTGTATTGCATTTTATTTTCAGTTATTTCTGTAATACATTTGTAAGTTTGAGATAACAAAACTTCCGTAAATGCTTGTTGCTCCTAAATGCTATGGAGGTTGACGCTACACTAAAAATGACCGCACCCACTCACGTCATGGAGTACAGTTAACATGGAACAGTTAAGCCAAGCATTATCCAAGGGCTTCACGTGGGTTCTTACATTTTCTCCTCCCAACAACTTGAGGTGGAAAGATTATTATTCTTAACTTACAGATGCAAGAACTGAGGCAAAGAGAAGTTAAATTACCTTCCCAGGAACATAAAAAAGAATGTTAAAGGAAGTATCCTTTCCCTTAAGAGACTCATTGCAAGTAATACGTCATTAAGTTCACCGTTGTCCTGGCCAGTTCTTAAGGAAGAACATAACCATTGCCACTACTTAAACTTGAAAATGCTAAATAAGTACCCATAAGTACATCTCCATTTATAAATTTAGGCAGTACTTGAACTTGCAGGAAGTCCCTTCTGACTATTTTTTTTTTTAAGTGAAAGGAGGGGAGGTAGGCAGACTCCCGCGTGCGACCTGACCAGGCTCCACCTGGCAACCCCCATCTGGGGAAGATGCTTGAATCAGCCAAGCTATTCTCTGTCTAGCCACTGGCTGTGAGAGGGGAAGAGGGAGAGAAGGGGAGCGAGGGAGAGGAAGAGAAGTAGATGGTCACTTCTCATGTGTGCCCTGACCAGGGATCAAATCCCAGACATCCGCACGCTGGCCCATTGCTCTATTCACTGAGCAAACTGGCTTTCTTCTGACTTTTTATGAAGACTGCTCCACCTCTGTGTGGTGTCATTCATGGCAGCCACTAGGCAGAATGATGGGGGTTTGGGAAGTTTATCCAGAGCCCCCTCTTCTTGCTTCCTTGTGCCATCTGGTCTGCAGGGTTCTCCCACTCCCAAGGGCCCCAGGTCCTCTGCACTGTCTCCCTTCCTACCTTCTAGCCATTCTCTGAGAGAACTCACCCACACTGGAATATGTGGAGTCTGCTTCAGACAGTTTGGATTTAGGCAAGGACTCATTTCAAAGAATCAGCTCTGAAGAAAATACTGCGTAAGAGAAGTGTTTGTGTCCGTGTTTGAGAGAGAAGGCAGAAATACTGAGATTGAGCGAAGGGACTGCTGTATGGCATTCTGCTGTCTGTAAGTTCTCAGGGACTTCCTGCTACATTCAAGATAAAATCCCACTTCTGGACCTACATCATCTGGTTCTCCCCCCACCCCCTTCTGGCTTCGTCTTATTCGACTCTTTCCCCTCAATCCCTCCAGTCAAGCCACACTGTAGTTTTCTTTCTCCTCTGCAGCCACAAGAAGAACTTCTGTCCCTCTTGGTCCAAGATGACTATTACCTCTACACAACCACCTCTTCTCTCTTCCAGGATCGGCTCCTCCTCCTCTTCCTTCACAGCCCAGATCAAGTCCCACCAGGCACCCTTGTTCTTTCTAACTCCATCCCTTGTTTCTTTCATTTGTAGCTTTTATTATAGCTGGCTTTACAGATGGATTGATTGGTTGGTTGGTTGCATGTCTTGCTTACTGGACTGTAACTGGATGAAGGCATTAAGTAACAGATCCATCTTATTCTCAGGTACCTAACACCTGGCACACTGCCGGCACATGGTAAGCTGGGCTCACTGTTGATGTAGCTGCTGGCACCTGTCCTTCCCCAAAACATGGCCATAGACTGAGAAGGCTGTGAGTGCTGGGAAAGAGGCTGTGCTTTCCTTGGTGCATAATGGTTGTGAACCCCAATTGAGGACCGTTTAACTTAGTGGCAGCCGCTGGGGAAATTTCTTGGCTTGGTCCCTGGTGCTTATATTTAAAGCACAGTGGTTCTGATTTTCTTTTTTTTTCTTCCTAGAGAAATATTTGCTTTATCTGTGACAGTGCGTATTTTATTGGAACAGAACAGGAGGATCTTGACCTGAGATGTGAAAACATAGTTTCCAAAGAGACTCTGTCAATGGCTTAAAATTAATAAAGGCTCAACAGTGGGTGGCGGCGAGGGGGGTATAGAGACATGGTGATTAAACTGCTGCCATTTTGCTGTGGGGCAATGCTGCTTTTCTTTCAGGGATAGGTTAAGGGGGTGGAAATCTGAATTGGCATATCTATAAACAAATTATTACTTTAGCCGTGAGATAATTTGTTGAGAAAATGCCATTATTTTCTCAATCTAGGGCCCTCGGCATGTGTGGCTAGAGCTTGAAGTCGCTGCTGCTCTTGCATATAGATGCTGAGAAGTCACCGGGCGGGAGAATGAACTTCAGGTGAAAGCCTGTTTGTTCTTAAATAAATTGAATTTTCTGTTTTCTAGAAATGAAAGGGAGAAGGGTTTCTCCCTTCTGTTGTTTTAGGATGGGGTTCCTGGAGTTGTCTACCCCTCCCCTCTCAACTCTCAGGACTTTTTCAGTAGCAGGGGGTGGTCTCAAGGGGCTCCCCAAAAGGCCTGGCGAACCCAGGTCTCTATACCTCACAGGGAGGAGACTCAAAGGGCTTTTGAGAATCTCAGCTCCTGTTCCCTGCTTTACTGGCACCTTGAGGAAGTCAATTATGGGTTGAATGGTGTCCCCAAATGCATATTTTGAAGTCCCAGCCCTTAGTACCTAACAATGTGACCCTGTTTGGAAAGAGGGTCATTGCATGTGTAACTTGTGAAGATGAGTTCATCCTGGAGTAGAATGAGCCCCTGTGTCAGTATGACCGGTATCCTTATAAAAAGGGGACTTTGGACCCAGACATACACATGGGCCGAACTCCTTGTGAAGATGATGCAGATATGGGGGCAGTGCTTCCGTAAGCCGAGGAGCTCTGGAGATTGCCAACACATCACCAGCAGCTTAGAGAGAGGCTCGGAACATACTCTCCCTCCCGGCCCGCGGAAGGAACCAGCCCTACTGACACCTTCACCTTGGACTTTTAGCCTCCCAAGTTGTGCGACAGCTCACTTCCATTCTCTCCGTCAATGTGCCGTCCATCCGTCGTCCTTTGTTATGGCGGCAGAAATAAATGAACACATCATTCAAGAGCCTTGGTTGACCTTACTATCCACTGCCACCCCCGAAAACTCCCTGCTCATACCCACTCAAATCTGTTGCACCCATGCCTTGAGTCCCAATAAAACCTTTTATACAAACAGGCCACCACTGGATTTGATCCATGGACTAGTGGTTTGCTGACCCCAAGTTAGATGCACTTGGAACTTAGCCCCTTACAAGCCGTCTACTACTACAACTCAGAATAAAAACGCAAGAGGGCGGCTGAGGAACTGGTCAGGGGAGTGGAGAGATTGAGCAAAAAAGAAAAACAAAAAAGAGAAAAAACCTCATGAACACAGACAGCAGTGTGGTGATGACCTGGGTGGGGGAGGGGCTAACGGGAAGTGGAGGAGAGTGGGGGGGGTAAAGGTGATGGAAGGTGACTGGACTTGGGATGGTACATACAGTATGGTGTACAGATGATGTGTTGTGGAGTGGTGCACCTGAAACCGATGTCATTTTGCTAACCAGTATCACCCCAATAAATTCAGTAAAAAAGAAAAAACAAAAAATAAAAGTAAAAAAAGAAAAACCATTTTTGAGCCCTCACAGTGTGCCAGGAGCTCTTCCAAGCCCTGCATTTGTACTTACTCAGTTCTCACAATGTGTTCACGTGTAAGGTCCTGCTGCTGCCTCATTTCCCAGGGAAGAAGATCGAGACTCCCAGAGCTTCCCAGCCAATAAGGACAGTGCCGAGCTCTCCCAGTAGGGTAAAGCGAGCTCTGTCTCTCCGGCCCACCTGGCAGACTGTTTCTCTTCATCTTTGTGTCTCCTTGGTGCCCAGCACAGGGACCGGCTCGGAGGGTGTGCTTGGGAATCACTGAGTGAATGACAAGCATTGTTTCAGGTTTTGCAAAGCTGTTCAGGAGCGCCGCTTTGCAACCGTTTCCCAATAGACTGCAACAACCCACCTACTGAAGGGACATGCTACCAGACTTTTCCAGGCAGATCCTTTGTTTCCCTGCACCCAGAATCCGACAGTCAGCTGCTGGGAATGTAGCTCTGGTTGGGGCTTGCATGGGGTCCATTTGAACATCTGGTCCTCTTAGCAGTCCTGAAGTCTGTAAGACCCATGCCAACGTTGAGCTCTCTGCCCTGGTGCCTTCTGAGCCATCAGCCTCCACTGCTGATTGGAAGGGCTTGTGGAGCAGACTCGTCCATTAACCAATGAACAGACGAAAGTGACAATGCGAATACATGCAGTCTGGGTCCCTCCTGGACTGGTCCCTGAGGAATTCCATGTCAATATGGTAAATCGATTCTTATTTGGAAAGCCTTTCAGGTTTTTCATTATATGTGAAGAAGTCTCCGGTGGGAGTCTTCTGTACTGTGAATGAACCCCTGGCAGTTTCTCTTCATTAGAAGTTTGGCTTCAGTTTCACCAAGGTACCTGTCTTGTCCTGTACATGTATCAACAGCAAAAGTATCATAATGAGTAGTAGTAATGATTACAATTTATATTGACGTGTTGCTATGTGCCAGGCACTGTGCCAGATGCTTTCTATACACTGTTTCATTTGACCTTTTTAACTCCTCTGTGGGTGAGGTGCTAACCTTATTTTTTAAGGTGATAGGAAGGGAAATACTGAGGCAGACTCCTACATGTGCGCTGACAGGGATATACTTGGCAAGCCCATCTGGGGCTGATGCTCCAGTACTGAGCTATTTTTAGCACCAGAGGCTGAGTTGCTGAGTTGCTCAGCACTCGAGCTATCCTCAGCACTCGGGGCCACTCTGGAACCAATTGAGCCACTGGCTATGGGAGGAGAAGAAGAAAAGAAAGGGGAGGAGGAGGGGGAGAGAAACAGATGGTTTGCTTCTCCTGTGTGCCCAGACCAGGAATCAAACCCAGGACGTCCATATGCCAGGCCAACTGAGACACTGGCCAGGGCTTGTGCTGACCTTTTTACCTGTGGGTAAACTGAGGCATGGGGGGTTAAATAATGCGCCCAGTGTCACACAGCTGGTGAGTGGCAGTCCTGGAACGAGAGCTCAGACTGTCTAGCTCCAGGGAAGGGGCTCGTCACCACTCTGCCATGCTGCTTCTTCTGTGCGTGGTCTTATTTACTTCTAGAAATCTTGTCCTCCACAGTCCTCTGGAGCGTCACACGTGGCCAAGGCCATGTCGGAGGTCAGTGAGGATGGAGCCACTGCCTCCTGCCTCTAGAACAGCTGTCCCAAACATGCACCTTCCTGTTGGGATGATTGTTACACTGGTGTGGCCCACACCTGTGCCATCCAGCAGTGTGGCCACCAGCCATGGCTGTCTAACCACCACTGGAAATACGCCTGGTGCAATGAGAAATTGAATTTTTAATTTCATTCCATTTTAATTAGTTTCAATTTAAACTTGATACAGTTATTGGAAAGCTTTTAAGTGTGTTTAGAACAACTTGGGCCTGAGAATTTAATTTTTCACTTGATATTCTTATGAACTCCAAATATGGAGCACATACTTCTAATGAAAATGAGACTTCTAAATTGAGACATGCTGTAATGTGACATACATCCCATGTCCTCCGAATGCACCTTAATGTGCCACAGCCATGTTTTCCCCTCGTTTATTCACTCAACAAGCATTTCTTGAGCACCAGCTAGGGGCAGATACTGTTATGCATGCTGAGTGTGCCACCGTGAACAAGACACAGAGATCAAAAAAGGAAGAAAAAAATAATGATAAGTAAAGCAGAATGATATTATGGAGATAGTGGTCACCAGAGTGCCCTCTGGGTAGGTGGCATTTGTCCTGACACCTGGATGACCAGAGAAGCCATGTGAAAACCTGGAGAAAAAGCAGTCCAGGCAAAGGGAAAAGGCCTTGAGGCATCAGAGAGGATGGATGGTTCTAGAACAGTGGTTCTTAACCTTTTTTGAGGTACCGAACTCACCAGTTTCATATGCACATTCACCGAATCCTTCTTTAGTGATAAATAAAATATGATTTTTTTTCCAAATTCAAGACATAGGTATATGTTTTTTTACTGGTGCACAAAATGAGCCGTGCATGAACATCACCTTGCTCAAAGAACAAAACCAACAAAGTGCATGAACTCACAACAAATTACGGTATTACTTTATTCTGGCCTCTGCGGCAGAGGCTTCTCCAGACCCCTGAGACGGACTCATCGAACCCCTAGGGTTCAATAGAGCCCAGGTTAAGAACCACTGTTCTAGAAACCGACAAAAGTATGGGAGCCCAGAGGGAGAGGGAAGCGTGGTGTGAGTTAGATCCTGTGGGGCTTTTGAGATCCAGGTCGAAACGTTTAGGTTTTATTCCCAATAGGATGGGAATCTTTGCTTTGTCGTTGGCTATTTTGTGTGTTATTTGGTTTATGATTTTATAAACGTCCCTCCAGCTGCTGGGTGGAGACAGGACTGTGGGGAGTGCACAGGTGTTATGATCTGAAATGACATTGACTTGGACCAGCCTGGTGATGGTCGAGATCAGAAGTGGACAGGAGTGGACACATGAGTGGTAGATTCGGTTAGACTTGCCAGGGGAGATGAGTCGGTCGGATGTGCGGGTGGGGGGGCAAACGGAAGACGAGGGTGACTCCTGGGTTCTGGCTTGAGTGCAAGGGTGGGCAGTTCTCCCACTGACTTGACTTAGGTGCCTTCTCGTTGCTTCTAGCCTGGCAGTATTGTTTTAATTTCCTTTCTCCTCTGTCTGCCCTGCTCTGTCTGGCAGCTGAAATATATATACAGTGTGTCCGTAGTAAAGTCATGGTGCACTTTTGACCTGTCGACCGGTATATATGACTGTATATATGTATATAGCTGCAACCTTATTGGATACGTCTGTTCTGAGTGGGGAAAATGGAACTTGTCTTTCATTTTGGTTCAGGGCTCTATTTTTCTTGTAAACCCCACCTCACTCCCCACCCCCGCAAACAGTCTATTCCTGCTGATGGAAATGACTTTGGGATTGAGAATAGATCTCTTCAATCTGCTGTGGACTTCCTGGCATTTTCCCCTGGGGGGGGGGCGGGGAGGGGGAGATGCTAAGGATGCCCGAGGAGTGGGGGAGGGGTGGTGGTGAAGTGATTATTTAATTATGTGCAAATGAGAAGTGGTGCAGATGGCAGACAAAGGGCATGACTGGAATTCTGTAAGGACAGCCCCTGACAAGATTCTATTTCCTGACTTCAGAGCCTAAATGAATATCTACTTGACTAAAAATACCTCAGGAGCTAGGTGGCAGCTTAAAAAGCTGTCAGTAAATTTAAAACAGGTTTGGGTGCCAATGATTATAGCAGAGGATAAAAAGGTAGAGAATTTTCTGCCACACATTTTGTTTAACCCCTGGTTCTCTGTTCTGTCGAGTATCCTATCTGCTTTTGATTCTTGCGGGGAGGGAGTGGACATAGTGGGTTATATTTTTAAGTTTCATTTTTCTTTTAACCTGTCAGTGACCAGGGACTACATTGGGCTTAACATTTATCTTGCTTAAGAAGAGATGATGTGATAATGTCCTGGGGCCGGCTGGGCAGAGAGCAAACTCATTGTGAATCAGTAGCATGATGTGCCTGGCTGTCTCTAAGCACACGCACACTCCCAGGCTACATATTTCTTTGCCAGACGGCTCCAGAATGCCTCCACCCTGTTCTCTACCATCCTGCTCCAGAGGCCATCCTTCTAGATCAGTGGTTCTTAACCTGGGTTCTATCGAACCCTAGGAGTTCGATGAGTCGGTCTCAGGGGTTCAGAGAAGCCTCTGCCGCGGAGGCCAGAATAAAGTAATACCGTAATTTGTTGTGAGTTCATGCACTTCGTTGGTTTTGTTCTTTGAGCAAGGTGATGTTCATGCATGGCTCATTTTGTGCACCAGTAAAAAAACATATACCTATGTCTTGAATTTGGAAAAAGAATAGTATTTTATTTATCACTAAAGAAGGGTTCGGTGAATGCGCATATGAAACTGGTGGGTTCGGTACCTCAAAAAAGGTTAAGAACCACTGTTCTAGATCATCCTGGAAGTGGACAGTTGTTAACCAAGAACAAATAAATGCAGCTAGTGTTGAGTTTGAAAGACCTCCTGTGTGTATTGCGTATTGAACCCACACAACAGCCCTCCCCGACTACTGATGGCGTTGACTTTAACTGGAGCCCTGCGCTCCTGGAAGAGAGCTGGACACTGCCTTCACCCTTTGTGTTCTGGAAAATGGCTTGCTGAAAAGCACTACCCCTCTCCTTAGGACTTAGATTCGACATGCGGACGCCCCCCACTCCCCCAATACCTGTGCAGAGGCTAGACATATGCTCTCCAAACTCCCATTCTTTGCCTCATAAGTGGTTAGCTAAAATGCAGTCCTCACAGAGAAGTTTGCTGACCAAAGTCTGCTTAAGCTTCTCTCCTTCCGCCACCCCACCCTCCTCCCCCGTGTTTTTGCCCACCCTCTGCCTGAGCCAGTGGACAGCCTCTCCTCTTCTACCTGATCCTCCCACCCTTCCATCACCCCCACCCCCACCCCTACCCCTACCCCTACCCCACCCTCCCCACACACCTACCCAGTATTTTCTGGCCTTATTTACTCTCTTGAAAAGAAAGGGCTAACTTTTGAGATGCATGTGTAGATTTTATGGTCAAAGCCGTCTCCCTGTGGCAAGAGTCCCCGTGCACTTATTGCAGTTAGCCCCTCTCTCCCCCCTGCAATAATCCTTTCAAAGATAGTCTCTTGTTACTAAGTCCAGACCTGTTTCCTCTTTGAGGGCGCCTATGATGGTGGTCTCCGTTTTGCAGAGGAGGAAGTTGGGCTGGGGGCGGTGGTGAGAGGCAGAACAGGGAGCTCTGTTCTCTGAACCGAGTCACTGGCAGTTAACTACTTCCCGACACTCTTTGTGAAAGCTGGGCTTTATGTGCTCTCTGTCTGTCCTCAGCGCGCTTTTGTTATCTCGGCGATACAACATACTGGGCCCAGTTTGTGTGGCATCTTCGTCCTGCAGCTCTGGGAATAGAGACGCTCATGCAGGATGCCTAGTTTTGTGTGTCCCTGTCCACCTGTACTAACAAAACCCAAAGGACAAGAAAAAGAATGAGGTCAGCAACAAGCACAGGCTCCCAGCTTGCATGTTGGGGAAGGGACCCGGCCCTGGAGAATGGGTACGAGAGGGACGATGTGGGGGTGGCAGAACTCTCCCACGGGGATTGCTGGCTGTAAAAGTGCAGGGATGAGAAAACAGAGCAGCAGGGGCACCTCGGGCCTTGCCTGCCAGGCCGCTAACCGCACCTCCCTCCCAGGCAGCGGGGAGCCACTGCGGGTCTCTAGGCAGGAGAGTGCCACCATGGAAATGATAATAATAATGATGGTGCTGATAATAGCCTGCTCCTCCGTGTTTTTATAGCTCCTTTCCCAAGGTGCCCTTCTCCGGAAAGCTGGCAGTGCCTCACAGATGTTACCTAATTAATCACCAGCGCTTCCCTGCCGAGGGAGGTGGGCTGAGCTAATATCCCCATTTTTCAAGGGAGGAAAATGAGGCAGTGAGAAGCTCTCGGACAGCATTGTAAGGCGGTGTCAGCCCTGGGAGAGACCCTGCAGTCGAGTTCTTTTTCTCTGCGCACCCAGACCCACAGGGCACCTTTGGGGAGGAGAGTTCCCAGGTTTGTGCTCAGAGAGGTTCTGATGAGTATCCCTGCCATGAAGAAGAGAGGTCGAGTCTGGGCATTGAGTGTTTCCAGGTACAGAGTATGGACTTCCGACGGGATTGGTTGAGGTCACATCTGGATTTGGGCACAGCTTGGACCTTTGCGATCTCCTTCCTCTGCTCCCACAAAGGTCTCCTCTCCCAGGGTGTTTATCATCCTTCTCTGTATCTGTTGATCTTTCTGACTGGTCTATGTCCTCCTCCGGACAGGAAGCTACCTTTTGTAATCTAACCTCTGTACCTGATTCCTGTACTTCAGCTTGAATATTTGCTCTGCCATCTACTCACTCAGGGTGAGTCGTGTCCCCTCTCCTGGCCTCAGTTTCCTCCTCTACAAAATGAGGGTAACAATTACACCTGCCTCACTGGGTTGCTTGGATGATTAGATGAAGTGTTGCACATCACATGCTCAGCAGGGCTTGGTACATTACAAGCACTTACTGCATTTAATAAATGTGTTCTTATAGTAGAGGCTTAAAAATAAATATGCTGGATTACTGCTCTCAGCTGGCTCTAGACACAGACACTCTGGCTTTAATGTAACCAGAATATCGGGTGGGTTTGAAATGAAATCGTTTCTCTTGTTGATTTCGTTATAATTTTAAAGAAAACATACACATTTTTTTTTCCTGTTGGGCCTAATCATGCTTTTGCTCTGAGTTCCTGGGCCCCTCCACTTCTCCATCAAGTGTTTAGTAATCCATAAACAAGGTTTAAGCTGCTATTTAAAGTAACTATGCTGTTAATCCTTTTGTAAGAGCAAATCCGATTGGAATATGAATAACCTTCTCCCCACACCCCCCAGCTCCTCCCCTTTGCTCCCAGTATGTAGATTCAGTTTTTCTGATTTTATTTCTTTTCAGGTAGGGTCACCCATGGATTGAGAATCCCAGATTCAGAGCTGGAAGATGAATAGAATTTCAAGATTGTCTGGCCCACATCCTCATTTACAAGACTGGGAGGATGGGGGCCTGGGGCAAGGGGGACTTGACACAGCAGGGCAGTGGCCAAGCGAGGCCGCCTCTGTCTCCAGGAGTGCTTTTCAGCTGTTAGATCAATGACATTTTTTTCTCCTTACAATTGTCATGTATTTATTTTAATACGGCAAGTGGTACAGCTTTTTTTTTTTTTTACCCTATAAATACACTACTACAAATAATGATCCCAAGCACTATTCTGAGCACTTGCCATGAAGTAACTTGACACGTTTTAGTTTATTTATCCCTCGCAGGTGGAGGTGGTGCTGCGAGTCTGTTTTACAGATGGGGAAGTGGAGGCGCAAAGAGCTTAACTCACCAGTCCAGGGATGGCCAGCTCCAAAACTCTTCAATTGCAAGTGCTTCTCTGTTGCTTAAATACACCGCCATGGTTTTATATCTTTTTAAACAGGCATATTTCGGTAAAAACGAGAGTTGGTAGAAGAAAACACTAAGTTACTATGTGGGTACCAGAGAAATATGGCAGGAACCATGAAACTCTTGTGTGAACAAGTGGAAGGTTGGAAACATTATAGAGCACCGTAGGGTATGTTGGGCGCTCAGCAGATTTTCAGCAGGGGTCTTTGTGGTACCAAGTGGTATGAGAAACAGACCCCTGCCTTCATGGAGCGTGCAATCTAGCGGAAGGTTGATGGCGCACAAGAGAAGGAGACTTTGCAGCTTGTTGGAAGTGCTGGGGGGAATGCAGACGGAAGAGAGAGAGAGAGAGAGAGAGAGAGAGAGTGTGTGTGTGTGTGTGTGTGTGTGTGTTATGGGAACAGGGATAGAGAGCAGGGGCCTAGTTTTACTAGGTTAATCTCTCTGTCACCCTTTAGTAAAAGGTGACACTTCAGAAGACACACAGTGACCTGAACAGGTCTGTCTCTTTCTCTGGCTGTATCTCTACCCCATCATTTCCTCTTTGAACCGTGAGACATAGAGAACTTTCAGGCCCCTGTGTCCGCAGCTCCTGCACCCCTCAAGGACCCTGCAGGGACCCAAAGTTAGGAATTCTTCCAGGTCTCATGCCAAGAAAGGACAGCACTACCTGCCTGACACCGCTCTGTCACGTGGAGATTGATATGCTCTCCACGAGTGATTGGTTTTTAGCTTCTTCTGTGAGAGGCAGAAAAGACATGGTTAGTTTATTATTAAACAGAACCATTTATTCATCATGGCCTTACATATTGGTGATGTCAAAGAGAAGTCAGATGGGTTTGGAGTTCGGGTTTTTACTCAAACTCAGAGCTGCTCCTCACCTCCAACTAACCAGTTAGAGATAAAACAGGAGGGTGCCTATTTCTGGCCAAATTCTTTCACATAAGGCAAGACTTGCAAAGTCGGATGTCTGCTGAGCACGGCAGGTAGTGAGAATGAGTGTGACAGCCACCTGGGGACAGGACAGAGCATGCCCATGCCCATCCGAACTGGGCACCTGCTTCTCAGCTCCGGCCAGCTGGAAATGCGGACTCAGTATGGCCAGACCTGATTTTTCAAGGAAGGTTAGACATTCAGAATTGAAGGCACAGTCTTCCTGAATTTCAGATATTGACAACTAATTGAAACTTGTCAAAACGCTTTGCAGGTCGGAAAACAAACTATACCTGACAGTTAAAACTGTCTGACTGTTCTGTGACCTCTGTTCTGAGGACACTGGCCACCTGAGATAGACGAATGGGTCCAGTCTTTCAGAACTGGTGGAAGTCAAAAGGAAGACATTGGCCAATGAGCTGTGTCCCCGGGGCTGGTGGGACAGGGCCCCTTCCTTCACTCTGATCTGCTGTGCTCATTCATTGCTGCCGTGCTGGTGGCCACCCCGGCATGAACTGTGAAACCTCAGTCATTCTCAGGGAGCTCGCCAATAAGAACAGACATTTCCCAAACACTTCGTCTGAGCTGAGGCTCCACGCCAAGTGCTCTCTAGACATTATTAGCTGAGGTGACCTTCACAGTAACCCCTGCAGGTACACCCCAGCATTATCCCACTTTACGGATGAGAACTGGGGGCGGCGTGCTCTGGGAGGGACAGGCACAGAGGTAGAATGCAGCTGAAATGAAACAGTTACTCCAGGACCTGAGGGAGACCTTGAAAGATACAACTCCCCCTGTGACAGAAGCCAGTTCTTAATTCAACTCTTAACATTTAAATGTTCCTTTTGTTTAAACCATTCATCTTATCATCGCCAGTCAGAGTCAACATTTGCTGTGCAGGGACCATATGTCAGGAACACTTTTGGCTCTGGGAGAACAGGGGAGGGTAAAACAGCCCCCGCCCATCGCGAATCTTGAGGAAGATCAGGGCCAAGAACGCGGAGTAATTACAAGGTGCTTGTAATTGGTCATGATGGTGACGGCAATGAGCTAGGGAAGGGTGGGTGGGGGCCGTGCATCTTTGGGAGGACAGGAAAGGTATCAAAAGAAAAGTCGGAGTTGTACTTGGAAGGGTTAGTAAGGATTTTCCCCGGGTGGGGGTGGGGGTGGGGACAGGAAGAGAAGGCATTCCTGGCGGCAGGAATGAAAGCAGAAGTTTCCAGCGGTGCTGCATTCCTCTGTCCTGAGCAACTGGCACAGAAAGGACTGTCCCTTCAGCTGGGGTGAACTTCCTGTGCCTTTTCCAGCACCTTCCGCAAAAAACCAGCCCTTCTTCCTCCAAAACAAAAGTCTTTGCTGCCAGATGCTTGGAAGCGAGCAGGTGCAGCCCCTGAGAGCCAGCTGGGAGCTACGCCTTTGTCATGGAAGACAGGTTTGGAGCTCGTCCTCTGCAGTCAGACTCTCTGGGTCCAAGTCCTGCCCCTGCCAAGTACTGTGACCTCAGGTGGGTCGCTGCACTTCTTTGAGCCTCAGTGTCTTCATCTGAGAAATGGGGATGAGAGCCGCTCCCCCTAGGGTCTCCAGGAGGCCAAGCACTAAAGTACCTTTCGTATAGCGAGTCCTATAAATGGGAACTGTCACCACCGGGGCCTGTGTGTGGGCGTGTCCGCAGGGCCCTCAGAGCCTTGGTGGGCTCACAGGTGGACAGGTGTGTCCAGAGGCAGACTGGCTCCTCTGAAGCTCACGGGGCTGCCGAGCTGATCTCCCACAGGCTGTGCTGGCCTCAGCCTAGACCTGCCCAGATCCGGAGGTACCAACCTTCCCCCTGTGTCTAGCCCTCCCTGCTGTTCTTCACGGACACAGCGAAATGGTGGAATCCCTCTGATGGGTGCGGTCCAGCACCATATCCGCTACGCATGTGTGGCTGTTACATTTAAATTAATTAAAAACCTAGTGGCATTAGAAATTCAGTTTCTTAGTTGCACCAGCCACATTTCAAGTGATCAGCAGCTGCATGTAGCTAGTGTTCCATGTTAGTGTAGATACAGACCGTTTCTACCGTTGCACAAAGTTCCCTGGGGCTGTGCTGCCTTAGACACTGCCTGGGGCCTTGAAATGCCTCTTGCTGTGTCTGGCCCTGGAAGAGCTCTCTGTGTTCCCAAGGTGGGGTGGATGGTGCCTGCACCCCCTGTGATGAAAACAAGCTGAGACTAGCCTCTTTGTTTGCCCCTTCTTGCAGTCTGTGGTTAAAAGTGACTTCTGTCACTATGAATGCAGCCTTAGAGAGGTCCTGGCACATAGGAGGTGCTCAGTAATAATTAAAGTAGGAGGCCTGACACAGTGGGTGAGTGCCTGGGTTCTGGAATGAAACCAGCCCTGGTTCACATTCTGGATAGAAGGTCTCTCTGTGTCTGTTTCCTCATCTGTTCGCTGGGAAGAATATCAGCGACGGCTGCATAGGCTTGCTGTGGAATGTATGAAATCAGGTGTACAGAGAACTGAGCACAGTGCCTGCCTCAGTGCGTGATAGCTGTCATCGTTAGTGGTGGAGTAAGTAAGTTAATTCCTGGTAATCTTTCATTTTCTTTTCCTAGTGTTTGCCTAGACTGAGAACCAGAGTTTCCTAGATGAAAGAGCTAAGAGCTAGCAGGCTAGAACATTTCCAACCCCTTTATTTTAATATATTACTTTATTTTATGGTGTTACCTTTCATAAGTTATTTTTTTTTGGTTGAGTAGTGTTAAATAGGTTTTCACAAAAATTTTTTGGTCCAGCTTTATTGAGTGTTAATTGACTTGTGATAAATTGCACATATTTGAAGTGATGAGTATTGCTATATGTGGCCACCTTTGTCACTGTCATTGCAGTGACTGAATAATGAACTTCATTCCCAGAATTTTCTTATGCCCCTTTGTAATGCCAGCCTGCCCCCACACCCATTCCACAGGCAACCCCTGATATGCCTTCCATCACGATAGGTGAGTTTGCATTCTTGAGTTTCATATAAATGGGTAATTGAGTATGCATTCATTTTTGTCTGCCTTCTTTTCCTCCACACGCTTATTTTGACATTCACTCATCCTGATGCTTTTATCAACAGCTCATTCCTTTTCATCGCTCTGTATGATTCCATTATATAGCTGTACAGCAATGTGTTTATTCTTTTCTGTTTGGAAGTTTGGGTTGTTCCCTTCATGAGAAGTTTTCAGAAGAGAGAAAAAGTTACTGATAATTCCCCTGACCCCAAAATGCCTAATGTACTGCCCTTTTTCTTTTTAAAGAAAATTTTTCTGTTATTAGGTAAAACCTCTCTATGACTGCCAAGTCAAATCTAGAAAACATTTGGAGAATTCTTATTGGTTCCCTATCTCTCCATTGTGTTCCCTTCCATTATCCCTAAGCACCCATTTTTATTGGTTTTATTTCACCTTTTTTTTTTTTTTTTTTGTCTTTCACATAGTTTATGGTGGTAAAATATATAGTACATAAAATTTATCATCTTAATTGTTTTTAAGTTTATGGTTGAGTGGCAGAAAGTATATTCATTCACCTGGATGTGTAACCATTACCTCCATCCATTTTTAAAACTTTACCTTCCCAACTCCAGCAGAAACTCTGTACCCATTAAACACTAACTCCCCATCTCTCTCCTCCCCCAGCCCCTGGCACCCATCCATCTGCTTTCTGTCTCTATGAATTTGATTCTCTAGATACCTCTTATAAGTGGACTCATACAGGATTTGTCTTTTTGTATCTGATTTATTTCTCATAGCATAGTATCCTTAAAGTTTATCAAGCCAGTTAGCATAGTTGGTTAGAGAGTCATCCCGAGATGCCAAGGTTCTGGGTTCAGTCTCCGATCCCTTGTCAGGGCACAGACAGGAACCAACCAGTAAATGTACAACTGACTGGAACAACAAATAAATGTTTCTCTCTCTCTCTCTCTCTCTCCTTTCCTCTCCTCTCTCCTCTCTCTTTCTCTCTAAAATCAATCAACCAATTAAAAGAAAAGTTCATCCACGCTGTGGCATGTGTCAGAATTTCCTTTATAATGCTGAGATGGTTCATTTTGTGTATGTACCACATTTGTTTATCCATTCACCCATCGGTGGCCATTTAGGCTAGTTCTGCCTTTTTTTATTTGTATTCTGAAGTTAGAAGGAGGGAGGTAGTCAAACAGACTCCCACATGTGCCCAACCGGGATCCACCTGGCATGCCCACCATGGGGCAATGCTCTGCCCTTCTGGGGCATTGCTCCATTGCAGCCAGAGCCATTCTAGCGCCTGAGGTGGAGTCCATGGAGCCATCCTCAGCGCCCAGACCAACTTTGCTCCAATGGAGCCTTGGCTGTAGGAGGGGAAGAGAGAGATAGAGAGAAAGGAGAGGGAGAAGGGTGGAGAAGCAGATGGGCACTTCTCCTGTTTGCCCTAGCCGGGAATTGAACCTGGGACTTCCACATGCTGGGCTGATGCTCTACTGCTGAGCCAACCGGCCAGGGCCTAGTTCTGCCTTTTGACAATTGTGAATAATAACTCTGTTGGGAACAAGGGTGTACACATATCTCTTCAAGCCTCTCCTTTCAGTTCTTTCAGGTATATATCCAGAAGTGGGATTACCAGGTTATATAGTAATTCTGTGTCTTAACGTTGTGAGGGACCACTATACTAGCTTCCCACTTTTAAGTGGCATTGGCTTTTTAAATAGAAGGAGTACAAGCATGTGACAGGAAAATTCATCCATGAGAGAAAGACACAATAGAAGTAGAATTCCTTCTTCCAGTCTCTCTGAAAAGAAATCATTGCTTAAAATTTCTTGTGGTCCTCCAGGGGTAAATACCAACATTTTCAAGTGTGTCATTTTTTTTTCTTAAGTGAAAGGAAAGGAGATAGTGAGACAGACTCCCCTCATGCACTCCAGCCATGATCCACCTGGCAGTCCCTGTCTGGGGCCGATGCTCAAATCAACTGAGCTATCCTCACTGCCTGAGGCCATCACTCAGACCAGTCGAGTCACTGGTTGCAGGAGGGGAAGAGGGAGAGAAAGGGAGAGGAGGAAGAGAAGCAGTTGGTTGCTTATCATGTGTGCCCTGACCAGGGATCAAACCCTAATGTCTGCACACTGGGCCGATACTCTAGCCACTGAGCCAACCTGCCAGGGCCTCAAGTGTGTCTTGAAAGTGGGTGTATATGAGTGTCCCATTTTGGATGCGAAGTGTGTGTGTGTGTGTGTGTGTGCACGTGCGCGCGTGTCCTTCTAGCCAGTCCCTAGGAAAACATAGGCTGTAGAGAAACAGGGGACCCTTGGATACTTGTCCTCTACCAGCTGACTTCCCCAGGACGTGCCCAGTGGCCTGCCGCACATCCACAAGCCTGGCGTGGCTCCCAGCTCCCACCTACCACACCCTGTCTAATTTCTCTCCAGCACCCT
Organism: Rhynchonycteris naso; assembly: GCA_037038555.1. Taxonomy (NCBI): domain Eukaryota; kingdom Metazoa; phylum Chordata; class Mammalia; order Chiroptera; family Emballonuridae; genus Rhynchonycteris; species Rhynchonycteris naso. The sequence continues at coordinate 185,689,742 of CM073000.1, read as the reverse complement.
CCCTGGGATCAGCTCAAATTGTCTTGTGGTAATGGTTTGCTCAGAAGCCTTGGGGCATGACTGCTCAAACAGACTGCTGACTTTCAGGGTGTTCCCTCTCCCAGCCAGCCTCTCTGATTTAAAACTGCCAGTCAAGTGATACAGATGACGTTAGAAAAATAGCTGTTTAGGATGAGTTTTGGAGACGCTGCTGCCAGATGGGAACTTTTGTGCTTTCTTCTATATATAGTCTTTATGGCGAGCTCACTGCAGTTAGCAGGTTTATTTTAGGAGGTAACTCTGCCGAGCAGGCCATGGTGGGTTGGGCTGCTTGCCCAGGGGAGCATTGGAAAGATGGCTCAGATTGATGTCCAGCGGGGAGATCTGCTGGCCTCTGAGAGTTCTGGGAGAGGGCTGCCCTCTCCTTTGTTGCTGGTGGCAGTCCTGAAGGGCAGCTGGGAGTTAAACCCATTTAATAGATGAAGCAGTTGAGAATCCAGAACTTGGCGATGTGCCTACGATTGCAAAGTGGTCGTGATAAAGCTGGGATAGAATAGAGGTTTGGCAACTCTGTTTCTTATCCCTGGTAGTAAAAATGACATTTCTCAGAGTGAGTGTTCAGTGCCTAGAAGCATGCTAACAAGAAAGTAGGGGGGCATAGGTGGGCTTTAATCTGAGATTAATAGTATATACGTCTTATAAAGAGCTTAGATTTTGGAGTAAGATCCAGGTTTAAACCCCTACTTGGGCTTTACTAGCTCTGTGATACTGAAGCAGTTGCTTTGCTGTCTCTTAGCCTCAGTTTTCTCAGCTGTGAACTGGGGCTGTGGGCCTTAAAGTGTCGTCACGAAGGTAAAAATGAAAATCACAATTAGTTGTGGCCAATAAAGTACCTGGCACGTAATAGATGCTTAATAAGTAGCAGCTGTTACTGTTTTATTTGGAGGAAAGGAAGCCTTTAGCCATATCTTTCTAGAAATTACCTTAATTAGAAGGGAGCATCCTGTTAGAATACTAACTAGAATTTTAGGTTAAATTATTCAGGCTTTGTTGGCTCTGACCGATTGGCTCAGCAGTTGAGCGTGGGCCCAGAGTGTGGAGGTCCCGGGTTTGATTCCCAGTCAGGGCACACAGGAGAGGCGACCATCTGCTTCTTTACCCCTCCTCCTTCTTTCTTTCTCTCTCTCTCTCTCTCCCTCCCTCCTGCAGCCATGGCTCGAATGGTTTGAGCTAAGCTGGCCCCAGGTGCTAAGAATGGTTTCATGGCCTCACCTCAGACTCTGAAATAGCTTGGTTGCTGAGCAGTGAAGCAGTGGCCCCAGATGAGCAGAGCATTGTTTGGTAGGAGGCTTCCCAGGTTGATCTTGGTCGGTGCACATGTGGGAGTCTGTCTCTCTGCTTCCCTACCTCTCACTTAATAATAATAATAAATTATGCAGGCTTGTATTAAAAGGACTACCTTTTGGAAAATGATCACTTACCAGAGACCCGGCAGAAAGAAACTTCAGATTTTCCTGCAAGGGCCTGGTCTCTTTGAGAAAATCCAATTGACATGATCAAGATTATAGAGTATATTAAAAAGATGATTACATTAAAATTATTATTATTATTATTATTATTATTATTGTAGAAACAAAAACTATCTTGGAACAAGTGAGCACCCATTTATTATGGGGACCATACTCCTCCCCCCACCCCCCGTGTCTGCTACACGCATACACACTCACACATCTTGTCCCTTGGACAAAGTGCCTACTAAGTGCTTGCTTTTTTGTGTTTATTCACTGAGCACTTATTGAGTGTCGGCTGTATGCCATGTCTAGAGGGTAAAACCCCCTAACATTTGAGTAGATGTGCTTGACCTATTCTAATTCAACCATGGAGAAAAACATGGAGGAGGAGAGGAACAATAAAAATACAATGAGCATCCTCTTTGTTCTTCTGAGCCTCGAGCCTCGGTTTTTCTTTCTGTACAGTGAGCACAGCTGGGTGTAGTAGTTTCTAGACCAGTGGTTCTTAACCTTTATTGAGGTACCGAACCCACCAATTTCATATGCACATTCACCAAACCCTTCTTTAGTGATAAATAAAATACGATTTTTTTTCCAAATTCAAGACATAGGTATATGTTTTTTTACTGGTGCACAAAATGAGCCGTGTATGAACATCACCTTGCTCAAAGAACAAAACCAACAAAGTGCATGAACTCACAACAAATTACGGTATTACTTTATTCTGGCCTCCACGGCAGAGGCTCCCCCAAACCCTTGAGACCAACTCATCGAACCCCTAGGGTTGGATAGAATCCAGGTTAAGAACCACTGTTCTAGGCTCTTTGTAGCTCTTTGATTCTAGAGCTTAGCCGAGGTCAAGAATTCCTTTTCCACATTCTAACTCTGGCAGGATAATTCAGAACTGTTTGCTCGGCCTTCTGCTTCTAGGTGGGATGGTTCCAGCATGAGTTGGAATGCTCAAATGCTCACAACACTCAGGCATCAAGTGGTTGAGCCAGAAATAAAAAGCAAATCATGCCTGGGTTTTGGGTCCCCCTATCATTCTGGTTATCTTCAGAGCAGGGAGTCATGGAGAGGATGACCTCATTGCATGGGATCATACCCCTCATCCTGCGAAGACAAGGAGTTCAGTCTTCCTGATCGGGATGTGTGTTGGGGAGGCCCTTGCTGCTGTGGGAGGGGCAATGAACCAACCAAATGGTTTTCAAAGTCCTTCTCAAGGGGGTAGAACAAGCTGGCTATCCTGTGCACGGGATTTGAATTTTGGTCCCCACTCCTTACCTGCTGTATGATGTTAACAAGTGTCTTTATGTCTCTGAGCCTGTGTTTTCTTTATATTAAAACCTGCAGTTCTTGTCAGTAGAGCAACCAATTTGTCCTCGTTTGGGATTTTCCTAGTTTTAGTACTCAACACCCATGTCCTAAGTCCCAGGCCACTTGGGATGATGGTCACATTAGTGGAGGTTGAAATAAACCAGAGCACAGAGCATATAGTAGGTGTCAGGAAATGGGAGCTTGCAGAAAGTAGTATGTACAATTCGGTTGTGTGTGTGCACGCGCACGCATGTGTGTTGTGGTGAGGTTGCTGTTTATCTTTTTCAACCTACAAATGCCCATAGCATTTTCCTAAGCCATAGAACTCAGAGTTGTCAATTGACGTGTGTCTAACCTAGATTGATTTTTATCTTTTGCTAAGTCAGAAGAAAGATGATTTCATCAGACTTTAATATGCTGCAACATACCACACCTTGGTGTTTTTTGTTGTCTAAAACAGTAATGAGGATTGAATAATTTGTAAAGCTTGGGAGGTAGTAGCACACACAGTAGACTGTGGGATGTGTTATGACTCCTAAAAGTAGGAAATAGGAGTTACCTGAAACTCATCCTGAAAATTTTCAGTGTGTTGGTTTGCTGTGTTGGTTTTCAGATGCACATTTGGATCTGATTATGGAAAGCCAAGAACGTAAATATGGTCTAGGTGGTAGGGCTGGCGTCTAGTCAAGTTACACCTCGCTCTGCACTATACCTTCTCAGGGATTCCCTGATGCTCTGCAGGTGTGATCCGGACTCCTTCCTGGGACCCACAGGGACTCTGTGCCCCAGCCTATACACCAGTCCCCCCCCATCATATGCTACACATTCTAGGTTTAGGCATTGTCTCTCTGGTTCTTAGAAATGATGTATAGTTTCCCACTGCAAAGACTTCATTAATGCTGTTCCTTTTGCCTAAAATGCTTATCCCCTCTCTCATGTAGGACAGGTTGATTCTCGCTCTCTTTTGAAGCCCAGTTTAAGTCTTACTTCCTGAAAGAATCTCTGGCTTCCCTACCTAGGTTGAATTTCTTCTGTTTCATGTCCTCCCTATATCTGTCTCTTCGGTGGCATTTAACACACATGTAATAAATCATTTTGTCATCAGTTTGATATATGAAGATTGAATCAATCAACCCCTACTCTGTCTTGTTGTATCCTCGGTGTTCATTGAATTTTACAGGCACTGTGAGAGCTGTAGAGCAGGACATCCAGAGACAGATCTGAATTTGGTCACACTGGCTCTGACACTTTGCAGCTGTGTGACTTTGGGCATGCTCCCTAACCTCTCTAAACCCAGTTCCCTCATCTGTAAAACAGGAGCTAAAAAATTTATAGAATGAGTCTTTGTGAGGATTGAGTGAGTTAGCACATGTCAGTGGCTAAGAATAGTGCCTGGCACATAGTAGACGTTGATGCTGGTGGTGGTTAGTACCCTCAGTCTAGTAGTAGCAATAATCTTGAGAAATTGTAGCCGAGTAGCTTAAGAAAATGTTGAAGGAGAGAATTTCATTGTTTGTGCCACATTGTGAGTTTGTTTTCTTAGCAACCTGTATTATCATAGAAGAGTTGTTTAAAGCCTCGGTTTTCTCACCTATGAAACGGGTCCACATTACCTACATATTACCTGTTCACAGGGCTGGTGTGAGAGGTCAAAAAAGATGGAGCTTTAGACAGCCAAGCCTGACTACACAGCAGGTACTTGATGAAATGTATTGGTCCAAGCACATGAGAATCTGATTAGCGTCTCCTCATAAGCCACGAACAGGGATGCTTGAGCTGTGTTTCAGGATCTGAGGAGCTGGACTACAAACTCAGGTTCCCATAATAGCCTGTCAGGAATCAGTCCATATCACTGCTATTTTAAACAAAACAAAATGAAAAATAATAACGGATGATCCCAGGTCCTGGTTTTATATGGCGCTAATGAGATAGCAGCACAAGTGATTGGAGGATGTATTGCTAACAGACACAATAGACACAGCTGTGATTATGTACTAGCAGTTCTCCAATGGCGCCTGATGCAGCGAGTATGAGTGAGGTCAAAATGTGTTAGAAATAGATGTTTAGGTATGTTACAGCCTTGTGATCCACAGGTTTTAAAAGAAATACTTATTTGATGATTATTTTTAACCAGACATTATTCCAAGTGCTTTATAAATGTTAATTGAGTTCATTTTGATAAGAGGCTGGGAGGTAGGTACTATAATGATTACTGTTTCACATACGAGGAAACCGAGGCACCAAGATAAGAAAGGAACTTGCTCAAGGTCAGACAGAAAAACTGACTGAGCCAGCATGTGAGCACGGTAACCTGCTGCAAGAATCCATGCTCTCACCCACTCCTCCGTGGTGAAGTCCTGGACGAATGTAACAAATAGAAATAACTAATTGAGTGAGAGCTACCCCACTATCTCCTTGAATGATCCGGACCAGCTGTCCTTGGTCCTGAATTCTATAGGCTTCTCCATTAATGGAGCTTGTCTTCTGGGTTCTAGAATAGTGGCATTGGGAGAGTTTTTGCCCTGAAATTGACAGAACATATACAGACTTCTCTCTTTATCTTTGACACTGTGCCCATCCCATCCATACCCTCTCCCCAAAATAATTTCCTTTGACTTGGGTAAAACGTGCGAGTAGTTTACCATACCTGCTGAAAGCAGGGTCTTAATTAGCTGTAATTTTTGAAGTCTGCAGCTGTAAACTGTGCTGAAAAGATTGAAAAGATTACTGCACTAGTAATAAGATAATTGTCCCTGAGAAATGCTGTTAGCATGTAAACACATTTAGCGTGTGAAATCAGAACAACTGTAATATTTCCCCCTTTTGGTGTTTAAAGATGATCCTGCATGAATAATTACAAACTGAATGCGAAGTGCAGAAATGGAATACTGCCTGCTTTTCCTTTCCTTCTTTCTCGCTTCTGTCATGGCTCAGAAATAAAGGTCCACTTCATGTACTCTCTCCTGACGCTGGCTTCCCCTCCCCCAGCAGCCATCGACTTGGAGAATTCCCCCAAATTAGGGGTGTTAGGCAGACAGAATCTACAGATTCCTTGGCAGCTTTCTAGGAGGGCTTTGGATGCAAGAGACCACAATGATGTGCATGTGAATGCTCACAAATGTTTGCATGTGTGTACATACACACATGCACACGCACACACACACATATACAGAGCTGGAAAACGGTCATGACTACGTAGAGTGGAAGCAGATGCAGTTAACCTCAATGCACCTTCTTAGACCTAGAAAGCGACAATATAAGCTGCTGCACTTGCCACCTCTCTGTGGGACCTATCTTGTTTCTGTTGAGTTTTTGTGTCCTTGGGTAAATTGGGAAGTTACTCTCATTTTATGATGTCAGTACATGCTACGTAGCCCACAGAGGTGAACCTCCCCACTTCCTCAGGTGCTAGCTGATCAGTGAGTTGGACTTGTCCACTTCTGCTCAGTCGTTCATTCCCAAGACTCATCTTTGAGGTGAGGATGTGATTTGCAGTCGGGCAAACATCCTACAACTCATACGTTGTCTGGGTTCGAAGCGCTTACCTCTTCGATTCCGACCCAATGTGACTTGAGGTTCGGTTGATTTTGGGTTCAACAAGAATTTACCAAGTGCCACTTATGTGGCAGTGTCAGGACTCATTAAGCATAAAAACAAAGAAGATGGGCCTTGACCTTGGAAAGCAGCACAAGTTGTCAAAATAGTGTAGAGCAGGGATTGAGGCTCTGCGTCGTAGGCATGGACTTGGTTCTGACTCAGTGTTCCTGAATGTGTGTTTATACGCTCTTCTTGAGTCAGATCATGCTTGGTTTTGTATCCACGCCTTGCTTTACAGCCAGCCTGCGGTTAGAGTATACTTCTGTCGAACCCCAGGGTCTCTGCTGAGAGCACGAGGACTTGGTAAACCAGAGATTGCAAACTCCAGTGTCTACAGGTGCCAGGCAGGCAGCTTTAGTGAGAGAAGCATGTGGGGAGAGGGAGCTGTGACAAGTTGGAGGTGCATGCCCCTTCTTAAGAGTTTTTTATTGATTGATTTTACAGAGAGAGGAGAGAGGTGGGGGGGGGGGGAGCAAGAAGTATCAACTCATAGTTACTTCACTTTAGTTGTTCTTTGGTTGCTTGTCGTATGTGCCTTGACCGGGCAAGCTCAGGGTTTGGAACCGGCAATCTCAGCAATCCAGGTCTACGCTCTATCCACTGTGCCACCACAGGCCAGGACACATGCTACTCCCGGATCCAGACAGTCGGTACCCTATAAAGGTGATGGATGTGTGTGCCATTTTTTCTGATTTTCCAAGAAACGCCAGAACTTTGCAGTTTTATTTGAAACCTCCTGAACTTTAGATATTGACATCATATGTAGCATTTTTTAAAATATGGCACAGGCTGAAGAAAACATGTGTGAGCTGAATACTGCCCATAGGTACCCAGTTTGCTGTTTGCTACCCGTGCAATATCCAGTGATTTTAAACCTTTTTACGCTTGGGGACTGGTCAAAATAGGATAATTATTTCAGGGACTGCTAAGGCCAAAATCACCCTGAGCATAAGCGAATTTGACTAAGATCATTGTCTGTAACCTTCACACAGCATCAGGGTGATTAACTCTTTTGCGGGCGGAATGGTATTTCTGGTGGACTGGTAGTTGAGAACCCTGAAATAAAGCCGTGAAGCTGATATTCTCCAAGTGCCTGCTCCGCACAGACTCCTGCTGGGTCATCACCGTTGCTTCCTAACGCATGATGCATCAATTTGAGACTGCAAACTGGAACTTGCATCTTGCTTCTCCAGCCCTTTCTCATCCTGCCCTGCCCCCTCCACACCGATGTTGCCATGAAGCTCCTGGGAAGGGAGCACTTACTTTCCTGAATAGATCCTACAGTTATGCCAAGCATGTCACGTGTGTGAATGAGAGTACCCCGGCCGCCATCCCCGTGCAGAAAAGCATCAACATGAAAGGGGACCATTGTAGCGTCTGGGTCAGCAAACAGCACTAAGCACAGTGGTCATCTCCTGAGTGCTGATTATCAGCTTGCTTGGGGCTCTCAGGCTCTTGCCTGACCTTGGCACAGGGGCTGGCGAATTTGGCTTTCTGGGTGTAGAATGGGTCGTTTCAGAAACAAAGCCATTGAGACCGAGTTGAGGAGAGTCCTCTATTCATTGATGAAAGGAGCTCATTGTACAAAATCCGTGTGCCCCGCCGGATCCCCTTCCTCTGGCCTCCTCCTCCTCCCTTTCCCCCAGCTGGGGCTTTGTCAGTGGTCCACAGGATGCTCTACCCCAGGCTGTGCTTTCTTCCCATCTTCCTGCCTCCGCAGCTTTGGGGCTGCCCTTTGCAGAAGGAAAGCTGGGCTTGGGGCCCCTGTGCATGATCTCAGCTCCTCAGGCCAAGTCTGTTGTCATGGGCGACAAGAGCACTTCCTTCCGGGAGGGTTAGGAACAAACAGCCAGTTCACAGGCAGCTGCACAAGGTGGCCGAGCAGGAAGTGAGGAAACAGTGGGCACTAATTAGGTCTTCCTGTTCCGCCATCTGCACCGAAGCCCCCCAACCCGCCACCCCTAAGAAGTCAAGACCAGTGAGCTCCAGGTAGAGGCCCCTGAATGAATACACTGCAATGCCTGACTTTCTCGTGGGTCATTAGAGCTCTTCTGTATCTTCTCTCAAGTTGTGACATCCGGAACTTTTCTCTTTCAGGACTGGGGCTGAGGGCGGGGTCATGTTGAATAAGCTGTCCAGTGGGTAAAATGGCACCTTCCTTTGAGAGTAGCAATAAAGGATGGTGGTTAAGAGATGGGAAGGGTAGGGGCTGTGGACAAGGGGAGGGTGTGTACCCATCGTAAGGAGGTAGCCGCTACCCAGCTCCAGCTGCAGCCGTGCCAGCCTGTATGCCCCCTTGTCCAGATCATTTGACATTTTCAGAAAAGTCAGAAATCTGGATATTGTGAAATCACCCAATTTTTAAATGTTGGCAACTAGAAAAAAAAAGTATGTGCACCATGTAGGTTAAATCATACCACATGCAAGCATTTTGGTTACTTTTTTAAAATAAAATTTCTATGAAAATGTTCATGTTAAACAGGCCTGGCTCTGTGGCTCTTGAGCAAATCTTGTAGCCTTTCTGAACCTCAGTTTCCTCCTCTGTACATTAGGAACAGTGCTACAAGGCATCCATAGTCTAGGAATGGGTAAACACTTAAAGCCATCAAGAGCATCTATCTCCCTGTGGGAAGAGCATAAAATAAGTTCATCTGTTTGCAGACTTTATGGTCATCCTGTAGTAGCCACTCCATGAGAATGGAATGAGGACTTATTGAAATAAAGTACAGTATGTAAATTGCTAAGTGGGGTGCTTCATAAGGACTTAAATGATAGCGATTATAATGGCCATCGTCACGATGTTGTCGCCATCATAAGCATCCCTGTCATTATCATGAAGAAATATAGGAGAAGGATGGGGAAGCAGGAGGAGGGGACTGTGTCTTCCCTGCGCCCAAACCTCCCAGCTTTGACCCTGACTGGCGTTACAGGAAGCTCTGCCGGTCTCTGCCCTGCAAGCTGACCTGCCAACCATTCTATTCCAAGTAGGAAGGAGGCTCCGAGTTCTAAGGCACAGCTGGGAGCTGGGGTGTGTCCTGCGTCACCACTGCACAGCTCTTCCCTTCGTTACCCTGTGCCCCACATCCTGAGACCAGTGTCCCCCATGGCTTGAATCAACTGTTCCGTGTGTGGCCTCTTGGAAACGTTCCGGATATGAAGCAGTGCTGACTCAGTTTTCCCAGAGCTGGGATCTGCTGTCTTCTGAACAAAAGACGTCCTGGTTAAAGGCTCTTGTGAGAGAGCTGATGAAGAAGAGGAAATGATGAAAATGGGAAAGGGAATAGACATTTATTTTGGCAAAAGGGATGAGCCCAGGATTTTGTATCAGACAACTGGGTCTTGATAGAAACTGTGTGTGGCCCTTAGTAAATTCACTTCCCATCTTGGATCTCATATGCCTCACCAGAAAATGGTGGGTTTAGACTCAGGGTCAGGGATGGAAATAAGTTTCATCTCACAAGAAAAGTGGAATCTATTGGTAAATGTCTGCTTACAGGACCATGCTGAGAATCTGAGGCCAAGTAATTGCTTCGTCATATCTGCCTCGGGCACCATACGGAGAAACCATTGCTTTCCTACCTTCATCTCGAGGTTTATTTCTGACATTCGCAATCTCGGGTTTTGGGTTTTCAAATCTAAACTGTTTCCCTGGGGAACAGAAAACCCACCCAGAAGTCCCAGGCGCTGTAGAACAAAGCACAGGATCTTGGGACTCCAGAGAGGGTCTACAGTACACTTGGCAGTATTGGTTTCAGTTGGGCTGCCTGCCATCTTGGTGGCCACAGCAAGTGGGTGCAAAATTGGTAGGTGCTGCGGCCTGCGCCTGGGGAGAGCTGATTATGGGGCTGAGCTGGCGACGCGGCTTATATTCCAGGCTTCGGGAAGGCGTGTGTCTAAACGGAGCCCGGGTGGCCAGCTCTGGAAGGACATGGAGGCCTGGACAGACCTACCAGGACCTTTTGCCTGTGGCTGTGCTGGGCGGAGGCTGCCTTTCTCGGGTTTTTCCTTGGCACGTGGTGTGTTTTGTTTCTGGTTTGGAATGTCTTTGAGCTGTGAAAGCAGAACCCTAAAGTGATAGTAACTGTTCTCCGGGAACCACTGTGGCCTGCCTACTCTGGGCCTGGACAGAGCGCTGTCTCTGAGACCACATCTCGGGCAGTCTTTACAGTGACCCTGTGAGATGGCTGTTATCACTGTAACAAGTTAGGTCATTGATCTGAAGACTCACAGCAAGGAAATGGGAAGATCCCTTAATTAGGAACATGTGATCTCATTCCACAAGATGCTTCCTAAGTGCCAGCTGCTCACAGAAGTATGGCCTGTGGTTTAGCAATTCGATTTGGATTCAAGATATGGTTTTACCACTGGGAAACAGTGTAACTTTGTGGTCCAGAAGGGCAGCCCCTGGAACTGGGCTTCCCTGTTCCAATCCCTGTCTTTGCTACAATTTGACTTTGATCAGGTTGCTTCTTCCTTGAGCCTCAGTTGTACTATTTGTAAAATGGGATCATTAATACCTACATTCTAGAGTTGTTCTGAGGTTTAAACGAGATCTTCTTACAACCCACTTATAATAAAGTCTTGCATTGAGGATGAACCCAATCTTAACTACTATTCTGATTCCTGTTGATATTGACCAGCCATGTGACCTAGGCCAATTGTTTAAATGCCAGGGGTGACAAACTCTGTTTGTAGTGGCCAGGCAGCAGCTAGGGCCAGGAGCTTTGTGGTCTGCAGGAACGCATGTCCAGTGTTGCTAAGTCTCTCCTTTTCAAAAAGAGAAGTGAGAAATCTGCATTTACATGTGAATTCTCCTGTTTTTAAAAACATTGGCAATGAATTCAAATATTTCATCAATAGTACAGGTCCCCTAAAGAAAAACACCTGTGTGAATCATCCACAGGCCACCAGTGGCTAGCCTATCTCGAGGCTCTAATCTTTCAGGTAGGTACGTTCAACATCTTATTCTGAGAGTTACAATTCTGTGTACTCTGCAAAGAATTACAGGACTTGAGATACACTCAGAGCAAAGTGTTATGTACAACATTCGGTAACTTGTTGTTCTCAGAGATACACACGCCGAGTGGAAGGAGCGTTAGAATAGTTCCCGCGTTTCCATGTGTCCGTGGTTTCTCCCATCTTCATGGCCATGACGATCAACTGACTCCAAGGGCTGGAGCTTCATTCTGGGATTCTGTTGCTTCGTTCTGGGTTCTGGGCTGGAAAAAAAAGAAAATGTGGAGGGAATGTAGAATGGCAAAGATTCCTATAACTTTAAAATCTTGTCCATATAACAGAGAGAAACAGCCAGATCCTCCCCATTTTATGGGCCTAACCCTATCTGTCGCCATATCTCTAAAGCAATGAGAGTCCCCACGGCGTCTCAGTGGGGTTTCTGTTTTCTCCCCTGAGCCTGATGGGAAGGTGAGTCTGCGTTTCCCAACAAGGCCCGTGCTGTGTGATTCTGACCTGCCTGAGCATTCCCAATGCAGCCTTTCTCTGAGAACAAGGGGAGTTCTGTGTCCTTGGCATCCCTCCCTCATCGCCCAATGCCACCCGCCATGCACGTGCCCTGCTTCATCTCAAGAGCCCCTGAGGGAGATAAGCCCTCTATGAAATGCCACAGGGACATTGAGAGACAAAGCCCCATTGTGTGTGCACCTTGATCACCGGGATTAGGTCGAAGGAAGGAGTTGAGAAGGGTCGCACATTCTGGGGAGGGGATGCTGGAAAGAGGGCAGTGGTGACAGGGTTGCTGGGGCAGGAGGGATATGTTCGACATAATAGTGGGGAGAAAAGAAGGGGCAGAAAGCTGGATGTCCCCCCCACACACACACCAAAAAACTCCTGTGTCAAAATAGTAAGCTCCAATATGATGGTATTGGGAGATGGGGCCTTTAGGAGGCGATTGAGGGCAGAGCTGTTGAGAATGTGATTAGTGCCTTTATAGAAAAGACCCTGGAAAGCTCCCTCCCCCATTCTGTTAGGTGAGGACACAGCAAGAAGTTGACCCTCTATGACCCAGGAAGCAACTTGATCTTGGACTTTCCAGCATCGAGAACTAGGAGATAGAAGTTTCTGTTGTTCATAAGCCCCCCAGTCTATGGTATTCAGTTAGAGCAGCCCCAGTGGGCTGAGACACAACCATCACAGATATTTCTTGGGGACACAGAGCATGAGCACCAAAGTTCCATGCGTGTATCTGGCTCGTGGTGGCTGGCTTGGGTATTAGAGGTTGGGGTCCTATTCTTAGTTTCTCACTGGCTGTCTCTGTCACCTTGGATGCTTTCAGCCTTGCATTATTCATGATTCAGTGCAGGAGTTCTCAGTCTCCAGTATACATAAGACTCCCCCGTGGGTGTTTAATAAAAAAAGCAGATTCTCTGGATACTTTCCCAGAGATCCTGAGTCAGTCAGTTCATGCTTTAGGATCATCAGGATTTGGGTTAAGGAACCAGTTTCTGACAACTTACAAACCTGAGCACAAGTCCTGGCTCCATCCCATGTCAGCCCTGTGTTTTTTTGGGTTTTTTTTGAGCAGAGTTTATCTGATCTGTAAAACGGGGAGCATGATACCTCCCTTGGCAGGGTTGCACGTATTCCCGGTGCTGGGCACCAAGTACGCATTCCAAACAGAGTAGCTAAATTTACCCCTTTGGCTGCTGTCGAGTGGGACTGGTTTAGCTGACGTCTACAATACCTTACAGCTCAGGAGAGTTGTAGTTGAGTAGGTTTTGGGTGCAGAGGGATATGTCTTAGCCTTCATAAGCCTGGAAGAAATAAACAAAGGGACAGTTATTTTTGACCCTTGAACTATGTGCCAGGCATTTAAAATGCCTGGTTTTATTTAATGTTCACAACAACCTGTGATGTCAGTGGCATCCCATTATGAACAGGATTTCATATATCTGGATTTGCCAGAGACAGCCTACATGCCTACCTGTTGAGCTGGTGTGATTGTTATTATTATCCTTTTTCACTTAGGCAACAGTCCCAAACAATAAATTCAATACAGTCCCGCCTATTTGCATTGCGTGACTGAGAAAAGGAAAGCTCCCAGAAGCTAAGGAATTTGCCCAAGGTCAGAAGTCTGCCATGTGTTATATTGCTGAATTGGCAAACCCCCAGTACCTCAGATTTGACGGTACTTGGAGAGAGGGCTTTTTAAAGACCCTGACGATTAAGTTAAAACGAGGCCATTAGGATGGACCCTAATCCAATCTGACTGGGGTCCTTACAAAAAGAGGAAGTTGGGACACACAGAAACACCAGGGATACTCATGCATGGAGCAGAGAAAATGTGAGGACACTGAGAGGGTAGCCTCCCCGATGCTGAGAGGAGAGGCCTCAGAAGAAAACACCGCTGCCGGCACCTTGATTTTGGACTTCCGGCCTACAGAACTGTGAGGAATTATAAGCCACGGAATCAATGATTATTATGGTGGCTTGAGCAGATGAGTAAGTTGGTTGCACATGATTTAGACCGAGGCTGGCCCCCAAACCTGCCTCCTTTTCCATTGAGCGTTCCTCCTGTGCCCTGGGCCAGGCCCATAGTACAAGTGGGAGAGTCCGTTTAGGTCTCGGGTCTGACATCCAATCTCAGCTCCCACTTGGTGGTCTCTGATGAGCCCACTTCTCCAGTGGGCAGGAGTGCTGTTGGTGAGTTTTGTTCCTTGCCATCTCTGACCCCATGAAGAGTTCATGGCACTTCCTGAGGCAGCTGGTGTTTGGTGGTGACAAAGAGTAAGGCCCGGTGTCTTGCTGATGGACATGAGGTTCTGCCATGGAGTTGCAAGAAAAGCATTTCGGGGACTCACCTACAGGAAGAGGAGGCATAGTGGTGAGACTTACTGGTGCTGGATCCAACACAAAGGACTGTCCCCGGGTGCCCAGTGTCTCTTCAATGACCAGGTGGCTCAGCTCCATCCTGCTGTGGAATAAGTTCAGCCTTGTCCTCACCAAGCCCAGAAAAAGCGCTAGGGCCCAGAGATGGGGTCCATTATTTGACATTGGCAGGGCATCCGAAGCTGCCGTAGTTCGTTTAGCCCGTGCCAAAGTTCAGTCCAGTGCAGTCTGTGCGCCATCTGGCTCTCTGAGTCTCTGTCCCTGACTCCGCTTCGGTGGGCACTGAGCTGCCACACCCAGCCCGTGCTTGGAACCCACCTAAGCTTGGGCCTATGCAGCTGCTATGGAGAGAGAATGCATGCGAACAGAGAACTAACTGTGAAGGGTGACCACATGCTGACCTAGACAGGCTTTTGTTAGACTTGGATTATATTACCTTGGGCTTGGGAACAGGTAAGCTTTCTTTTAGACTAACCAATCTCTTTCCTGGCTCCTTGTGGGCTTGTGCCGGGTCCTCCGCCTAGCCAATATCTTTCCTAGGTCTTCCAGGGTTTCATGCCCTCATCCAAATCTGATCTTTGACCCAGGCTAGATACTGCCCTTCTGGGGTCGCCCTCTTGACTCTCACTGTGCATGTCTCAGTAGAAGGACCTCCCCTTTATTGTTTAATCCTCCCCTCCCCCTATAGTCCAGTGAGTAGACAGGTTGTACCCCAAGGAAGTTGGCAAACCTGTCCATGTTAATCCCCTTGGTGGGGATTTGGCTGTCCCCTGTGGTGCCTGAAGCTGTGACTTCTAGACTTTAAGCCTGGTTGCCTGTAACCTCCAGACTCACTCAGGCCCAGCCAGTCTGGCTTCCTTCTCCTGTGTTAGCTCCTAGCTGCCTATACCAGCAGAAGCTTCCTACCTCTGTCACTGATCAGACGGCTCGCAGAGAGAAAGCTCCACGCAGACGTGATACCTTAGAGGCCCACTGTCTACCTGCTGACTTGATAGGCCCCATGGTGAAGTCTGGCTCTCAAGGCTTAAGTCACAGGTTTGCCACCGCCACACCAAAGCCATCGCTTAACACCCCAAACTAAATGCTGTCTTCTGTCTTCAAAGGAAAGGAAGAGAACGCCCCTTCCAGTTGCTGACTGAGGCTTAGCTCAGGGTTCAGTACGGACCAGGAGAGACAGAGATATTTGAGGCAGGCACGGAATGACAATGCACAGATTCCTCCTTCTCTTCTCTCTCCTTTCTTATGAAAGCTTAATTGCTTGTTAAAATGAGGCCTTTGGCCTGGGTGGGCTCAGAAACATGTCTTACACGCAAGGCTTGTGAGGTGCAAACAAGTTTCATTTCCCCAGGACCTGTAATCAGGCGCTCACCTCTTATTTAAACAGTTAGCTTTGGGAATAGAAGTGTACACAGAGTCACTTTAAACTCATTTCTGTCTCCCTCATGGTGCCCGCCAGGCATAGCGCTAGCTACTGATTCGGAACTCAGTAAACATGTGTGGATGGATGTGGCTAACTCTACACAGTTTCCCATTGTGACGGAGTGACTGGGTTTTGTTTTGAGTCATGACGTGTGTTCTAATTTATATCAACCATGTCCACTGTCTTTTTGAAAAGATCCTAAAAAAGGACTCTAGCAGTTGTTAAAGTGGTACCTTTTGTTTGCTGTATTCTTTCTTTTGATATACATCAGTCAGGTGGCAGGCCAGTCTATCCAAAGTGGAACTGTCTTCTCCAATAGAGCCATAGTAAAATAGCAGAGCACGGGTTTCTCAAGGGGAATGCTGGGATCGAATCTAGCCTTCAGCACTGTCTCTGTAACCTATGGTGGGTTACTCAGTCTCTCTGGTCTTCAGTTTACCCATCTCTGAATGGGGAGTATCTACCTCATAGGATTGTTCTAAGCGGTAAAGGGCATAGTCTATCTATAGAGGTTAAGCCAGTTCCTGGTACATGGTAAGAACTTAACAAGTTATTACCTATTACTTAATTATTACATTAGTAGGTTACTAAATATTAATTATGTATTAATTATGTACTAAGTATTAAGTATGATTCTTCACCTTGGTCAAGTAATATTCCCATGAGATAAAGTATAGAATAAACCAGAGAAATGAAAACTGAAAACTGCCTTTATCTCAGGGCAAGAGAATTCTGAGTGGTTATTTCCATTAGTGTTGTTGTAATGGCATATAAATAAATTTGGAAGGACTGGTATATTTGGCAAAGATTGCTGAAGACTAACTCATAGGCAGTACTAGATCCTGATGGTCAAATATTTCCTTGCTTGGCATAATGTACACCTTGCACCAAACCTGGTACATGGTAGATTCTCAATAAGTCATAGCTATTAGTTATAGCTATTTCAGGTCCCTGTGACATATTTGCAGACTTAGGAAGAGTATGTTCCATTTTGTTTCTAAGACTGGGGAGATTTTACAATACATTTTGGTTCTATCAAGGTCAATCTTTGGAAAGTATATCAGTTAGTTATTGCCACAATGATGTTGTACCGGTATGTACAGGCATACCTCAGAGATGTTGCAGGTTCTGTTCCAGACCACTGTGATACAAATTTTCGTGTTTCCCAGTGCATATACATATATAAAAATTATGTTTACTCTTTACTATAGTTCATTAAGTGTGCAATAATAGCATGTCTCAAAAAACAATATACAGAGCTGAATTAAAATACTCTGTTGCTAAAAAATGTCACTGTCATCTAAGCCTTAAGCAAGTTGTAACTTTTTTTGCTGGGAGAGTCTTACCTTCAATTTATAAAAACACAATATCTGTTAAGCAAAATATAACAAGGCTCTGCCTGTCTAACAAATCACCCAAAACTCAATGGGTTGAAACAGATATCCAGGGTGGGGCAAATGTAGGCTTAGAGTTGTCCATATGGAAACAATACAATAATTAATAAATAATAATACAAGAATAGACTCTTCCCCATACTCACAACTGTAAACCTACTTTTGCCCATGCCTGTATGTTCTCTCTGTATCTGAAGGTTGGCTGGGGGTTGGCTGATACTGGATTCAAGCTGTAGGTTGGGTCCGGGTCTATTTGCAGGTCTCTCATCCTCCTTCGATCAGCAGGCTACCTGGGGCATGTTCTTCTTGTGCTAATGGTAAAAGCACAAGAGGTCACACTCAATTTCACAAGCACATTTCAAGCTGATGCTTATGTCATATCTGCTAAACTCCCATTGGACAAAACAGGTCAGATGGGACAAGGCTGAGGTCAAAGGATGAAGAGTCACACTCTACAAAGGAAGACAAAGTCACATGACCAGAGGGCATGGATATAGGGAGCCGTGGAGAATGAGGACCTCGAATCCAGTCTACTTCTTCTCCATTTGGCTTCCCCAATTTAGTCATTGCCCTATCTGTGAACGAAAGGGCTTCCCTTGCTTTAGGCGGTTCCCTGGTTCCTGTACCCTCATTAAGATTCTAAAAGCACTCTGAGCAGGTCCGTCAGAGCACATTGCAAATTCCCCTTTGTTCTTTAAGAGCCTTTCCCCTGACAGACAGGAATTTACTCTACTGTAAAGCAAGAGTCCCAATTTAGACAGACAGGATGGATTAGGCAGACAGCATCATTGACCTGGTTCTACTTCGTTAGCCTTTCCAATTAAGGAAGATGTTGCTGAAAGTGAGACCTCACAGACTTGTAGTCATACCTTGAGTCCTCTGGGCTGAGCCTCTGTAGGGAGAGTTCTGTATTTTTAATGTGCCCAGAGGGACAGGAGCAAGATTCTGTTGGCAAGTGAATCCCAAGTGTTAATGACTGGCCACTTGTGAGTACTTTATCTACTTGGCTAGGTAATTAACATACTAAATAGATAGCATTTGTGCTTTTGTCTTCCAGAAGCTTTTTAATGAATATTGGACCCCTGACCCTACACCCATGGGGTCTTTGATCTTGGAACGTCAAATAAAGAGTTGGTGTATCATTGTATCCAAGGATCAGACTCTTGGTTTTGTCAACACAGTTGACAGAGGTTTCCTGTGGTTTCCCAAGGAAGGTCTTTTCCAGTGAAGTTGGCTCTTCTGGGCACACGATGGCAGTTTCTCTCTTCACCCCCTTGGGATTCTGAGCAATGAAGCATAAGGCCCAAACAATGGCCAAATGGGCTGTGAAGTACAACTTAATGAATCTGGGCACACACCCAACACCCAGTGCAGTGCCTTTGCAAGGACCTGGCTTTGAGAATGAGGCTCAGGTTTGAGTCTCAAGTGCAGCTTCTTATCTTCCAGGCAAAATCTCGCTGGTGGGTTCTATGTGGAGAGAGAGGCAGATGCACACAGACTCCTCTGGGTGGAAGAGCAGATGTGGCATGCTCTTGCGCACAGAGCAGCACGCTGGAGATCCTACCCCCACTGCGGGTCACACAGCCGGAGGGCTGATGGCTTTGCCTTCTACAGACAAAAGCAGACCCTGCCCAGTGCTTGCTTAACACGGGGAAACTGGAGTCACCTCTCCGAGTGTGCCAGTGATAAAGGGTCTGGATAGAGGGTGCTCCAGGAGGGACAGCTAAACTAGTGAACTTATCTCAAAAAAATTGGCTCAGTCAAGTTTCTCACCCATCACAGCTGCCACTTCTGCACAGTTGGAAAAGAGTTAGTAGGGGTTTGAAGAGAGAGGCCTGAATGTTCCATCCAGGACTTTTCCAAGTCCCCTGTGGCAGCAATGTGGGGAGAGCAGGGGAGGGAGATGGGAAAATTAGAGTGAGGTGTCTGCTTGACAATTCCCTTTGAGCCGCGCCATTGAATAAATGCTGGTGATTGGACTCAGAATGATGATTGGAATTGGGGGAGAGGATTCTCCCTTCCTCCATCTTAAGAGTACCAGAGCTCAAAATGTACCTGGGTTCATGGCTCTGACACTCATCAGAATTATTATAAATAGGCATTATTGTAAAGATACCACAGAGGAGTGATCAAGAAAGTGACAGTTCATTGAGGGTAGGGGTTCAAAATGTCTTAATTTCTCTATTACTTTTTAAAAATATTGTGATAAGAGCACTTCACATGAGATTTACCCTGTCAACAAAACTTTACATGTACAATGCGTATTGTTGACCACAGGTCCAGTGCTGTCTAGCAGATTTCTAGATCTCATTCATGTTGCTTAACTGAAACTTTATACTCATCGAACAGCATCTCCCAACTCCCTGGTAACCACCATTCTACTCTCTGCTTCTACAGGTTTGACTATTTTAGATTACTCATAGAAGTGGAATCGTATCTCCACTCCCATGTCCTTTGCAGCCATATTTATAATAACCAAGATACAGAAACGGCCTAAATGTTCACTGATGGACGATGAAAGAAAATGTGGTGTGTGCGTACAACAGAATGATAGTCACCTTAAAAAAGAAGGAAATCCTGCCGTATGTGATAGCGTGGATAAACCTTGGGGACATTGTGCCAAGTGAAATAAGCTAGACACAGAAGGACAAATGAGCACGACTCCTACCCCTGTTCTGTCTCGTTCACCATCAAGGCCAGTGAGCTGGTGCTGATTTGTGTGGCTTCCTAGAAGCCCATATTGGAAAATCTGCTTGGATAAAGCGAAGCTTCCAACTGAGTTTGCACGTCATACCCATTTTCTGTAAGAGGCAGCTTGAGGTTGCTTTCCCAGAATTACAGACTCAAGATAGTTCAGTTCAAAGCCAACATTGTGCAGACAAAAATAGCCTTTATGTGTCGGTTTCCTGTTTTTCTTGGAAACTGCTTGCTGAAAACCACTACCTCCTCCCTACCCGCCCGCCTGTCCCTTCCTCCTCCATACCCACCCTAGATCCCTCCCAGAGAGTTCGTGTTTAATGACCCGAGACATGACCACCAAGCTTATCCATTCAATTGGCTTTTGTAGAGAGTGAATGAATTGGACTGTTCTCTGGCTTTCTCTCTCCAGAGAAGGATCTTCCCCAGCCCGTTGGACTGTGCTCTGCAAACCGGGAATTAAGCTCTTCGCTTTCTTTGTCTCATTTCTACCCCCATTCTTTCTCAGATCAGACACAAGTTGATGGCCTTGCCCCTAATTGGGACTTCATATTCTTTCAGGATTATTTCTAATCCTCATAGGGAGCCATCTTCTCCTCCATGTAGAGACTTTGGACACCCTTTTGAGATGTTCCAGGAGGATGCTTTGCTTCTTATTGCTTCACCCTTCATCAATTTTCTTGATTTCCGTGCAGGTGTCCCCGTAATGTCTTAATGAAAATCTTAATCATCTGGGTATTGGGGGGAGTGGAGGACATTGGAGATGGGGATACACTGTTCTCACGTCTCGTAGAATGGGAGAGACAGAGTTGGGCAGCCTACCTGTGGGTAGCTTAAGGACTGAAGAGATCTAGCTTTGTTATAAATGGTGCTGGGGCAGTAGGTTAAGTGTGTCCACCACTCATGTCTGTTTTCTCCTTTCTTCCCTCAGGACCCACACCCAAGTCCGCTGATCACCCTGGAGACCCAGGTCAGTACCTTCCTGTGGTCTTTGTTGCTTCTGTCTGCACAGAAGTTCCTGCACCAGCTCTCCAGGGAGCATCTGGGCTCCATAGCTCAGAAAACCTGGACGGGCATAATAGGCTGTTCTTCTGTCCCATCGGGATGTGCATGTGTGCATGCACGCACCAGCTGATTATGCGTGTTCACACACGTGCGTACCCAGGTGTCTGAAAGCGCCACAGGAGAAACCTTACTTGTCGTCCTTTACTTCTGCCCAACAATCATGAGGAGGTGAAAGGAAAGGGAGAGAGGAAACAGAAGGAGCCAGCAGTGGGAGAGGGTGGCTCTTCCATGACCGTATGGCAGTGCTGTGTCTGTGTGGGGCAGGTGATCCGTGGGCCCTGTGAGAGAGCATGGCCCTTAGGTTCACCTTTCCCTTTCCTGAGAGCTGGGACAGCAGGCCAGCTGTGAGTCTGGGCCTCCGAGTCCAGCAGACCCAGTGCAGTCTCAGATCCATGTCTTCTGGCCCTGAGAGGTCACTTAACCTCGAGGCCCCCGTCTCCTCATCTGGAATATGACCGCAGTGAGAGCGGTCTCCTTGCAGGGTGGTGGGGAGAATTACAGGGAATGATGGCCATGAAGCCATCGGTGTATACTGAGTATTTGTGAGTGTTAGCTCTTTACCCCCATAGCCCTGTACCTTTCCAACGGGACTCAAAGCAGGTGTCTCTTTGGACTGACCATGTCCTTAGCATTGTGGGTTAGTCAGAGAGTAAAGGAGGAAGATGGACAGGATGGGTCCCATCCAGAATGCCACCGCTGAGAGTTTTTCAGGGTCAGAGACAGGCAAACCTTATTGGACTATTTCAGGGCTGAATAGCAGCTCCCCAGGGGCTCTTGAGCTCTCTGGAAGAGACCACCTGGCTCTTTCCTTCTCGACCCTCTTCTCTGGGTCCTGCCCTGTCATCTCTGCCTCGGTCTTTCCAAAGGGTATGAGGAGGGAACCTGCCTTACGCCTCCTTCCCTGACCTGGAAGGCCAGACGTGGGGAGAGTGGGTTCTCAAGCTTTCTCTGTCCTCTTGCCCTCAGGTCTCCCAGCGCACACGTAGTTCCATTGGTTTTGGGGGTGACCAGACAACACAGCTGGCAGACGGCAGGAAAGAGCCGTGCTGGGGCTTTGAGGGGGATAAAGACCCAGTTTTATTTGTCTGTTTGGTCATCCTCTGGTCTGGCTTTTCCAAACTTCTGCCGTTCACGCGTCACCTCAGCCATGTTTGCCGTAGGTGAATTTACTTGTTCTGTTAAATTACTCAAAAATGCATTTGTCCTTAAATTCATTTTTTTTTCCTTTCAGAAGTAGACTTATCCTAAGCTAAGGGTTACCAATCAGGGGTATCTTTGACATCCCCCAGAGGGCATTGAGCAATGTCTGAAGATATTTTGGATTATCTCCCCTAGTGGGGTACTAGCCACTAGTATGTAGAGACCAGGGATGTTGCTGAGTATCCCTCAATGCAGAGAATCCCCCCCTCCATAGGAAGGAATTATCTATCCTAAAATGCCAAGAGTGTCGACGTTGAGAAACGCCATCTTAAGCAATAATATTGGTGAAATCACAAGTTTGACATGCTATATATATATTTTTTCAAAACATTAAAATAAGTATTAAATCAACAAAATTTACAAGTTCCTTTGGGTGAGCTCTAAAAGCATCTAAAAGACTCCCAGGTGTTGGTGTACCCACTTCGGGAAATGGGCCTCTAGCCTGGCTTCCAGGTGGATTGTGGGAACTTCCAGGTCATTTAAAAAACGATGGCCTTTCTTTTCTTTATCAGTTCTTCCCCATAGAAAAACTCATTAGACTTAAGAATAGCCCCTGGGAAGCAGTCTGTGTCCAAAATTCTGGAAGCCAGACCTTATGTCCTGGGGTTAGAGTGGCTCTACCCCGGAAGGTTCTATCCTTTGCCCTCTAGATCCCTCACTATGGAAACCATCCAGTCAGCCCTTCAGCCTCCATGAGAAAGAACAGTCACATGCCAACGGCTTTGCCAGCACATGGTGAGTGTGACAACTCACCCCTACCCTAGGACCTCTTAGAGTCACATCCTTCAGCCCAAGGGACCCGAGCCTCGATCTGCAGCCAGCTGTGGCACGGGACGGGCTTTCTGCATTTGTGCCACACCATTGGGGAAATGACTCAATTTGTCTCCAAACAACACTTCCGTCAGCCTCATCTGGTTCTTGATCTTTGAGGAGCCGTAGGATGTTGTTGTCTTTCCCCGGGTTCTGATTTCCCATGTTAAAGAGACATTGGAACCCAACCAGAGTGCTTTTTGTAAAAAAAAAAAACTCTTGGCACAAGCCTGTGGTGGCCAGATCTTACTTCGTGCTGGGCCTCAGCCCATCGTGTGAGTCACAGTGGGATCCTATTCAGTTGCCGGCGGGCAGGTCAGACAAAGGGGCAGGGAAGTGTTTCCTGGCAGAAAGTGGTGGCCCAAATATTACCCATATGGCACAAGCAAGATGGCAGATGCGGCGGAGCTTGGAGGAAGCAGCCATGCAGAGGTGCCCCGGGCCCTGGGTCAGTGCCCACTTCCTTCTCCCAGCTCCTTTTGCTCCTAAGAAAGGCATTACCTGGAGCACAGGTGCTGCAGGTATGCCTGCCTTTAGGTTTCACTGCCAGCCATGTCCACACGGCACACATGATCGGTGCCTTCACTTGCGCAGGGCCCAGCCTGCATAGGACCACCGGAACCTTCTCTCCATGCATCTCCTCTCTCCCTGGGGTTCACTGCCTTGCCCTCACCTGTGCTCGGGGAATCTGTCCCCATGCAGCTGTTCTGAGTTGGGGGAGATGTATTGATTGCTGGGGACTCCTCTAATGCTCTTGACCATCAGCACAGCAGAGCTTTGCATCTGGTGGCATCAGCAGGACTCTCTGCTTAACGGCCAGATTAATAGAATAAGGAAGCCGAGGAAGGTTGAAATCCCTGGCGTCAGCTTTCCCCTCAGCAGGCAGCGCCTGGGGTGGACCGAGAAAGCCTGACACGCAGTGGTGAATGCTTCTCTCATCTCCAGATGGTGGTTACCCAGGAGCCAGGTGACCTAGAAATGAAAAAGAAGTGTGACAGGAGTTTGAATTTGGTTATCAGCTTGGTGTCATTATCACGATTCCCACTCTCACTGGCATTTGCCATTTGCCAAGAACTGGCTTCTCCCAGTGAATCCCCAAGTGCCTGAACTACACAGGTGCTCTTATGATTCCCTGTTTCTAGATATGAAGAACAGAGCTTAAGTAATTTGCCCAAGGTTGCATAGGAAGCATATAGCATCGGAGGGTGGCAGACTCAGGGCCAAATGACATTAGAATCTATCTTCTCAACCTCTATCCCATTTCTCTGTTAACTTGACCAGTAGAGGATTTGCTAATGTGTAGACAGAGCTGGAGGGATGCACTTAATGTAAACAACCCAAGACCCATGGACAGACAGACAGATGAAAGAAAGAAAGGCTAACAAAGGGAAGGGAGGGAGGGAGGGAGGGAAGGAAGGAAAGAAGGAAGGAAGGAAGGAAGGAAGGAAATATGCTTTGCACAACTATACACAGATGTACTTAGATAAATGGAGCAATAGATAGAGGGTGAGCGGGTAGATATATAGATAAACAGATAGAATGCTTTGCACAGAAAGAATTCTGTGAGAGGTTGCTATGAGACTTGTGGGTAACATGGTTTAAGCACTGGACCCAATAGAAAGTTTCTTTGCAAGCAACAAAAAGGAAACATGTCCTTGTGCTTCAATAGTGTTTTGAAAAAATTGAATCCTCATTATCTGATTCTTTCTTTCCCATTGATCCCTGAGATAGTGTAGCATTTATGAATTTACTCCACTTGACAAGGCTTCTTGTCTTTTAGTTTTAGCTTCTCTGCTTCCTTTCCCCCCACACCACCCCCCACCCCTCCGCTGTCAATTAGTTAATGGCCTCATTCAAACACTGAGATACCCGGGGAGTTGTAATAAAGGAACTCTTCAGGAGAGTAAAGATTTGTCAGTCTGGGTGTGTGTGAAGTTGGCTCTGCTGAGATGGGGGCAAACCTTGGTCTGCTTGAGATCCCTCTCAGAACCTGAAGATCAAGGGCGTCAGGAGAAAAACTCCTGACAGCTCAGCCTGCAACATACAACCAAGTACTTGAATTTCTTTGATCAGCTAACTGGGGGGACAAGGGGAGAGAGTTCCATTCATATTATTTAAAGATGATGCTGAGGCCCCAAAGGATTGTGAACGGAGCTCATGAGGAAAATGAGTAGGGGGTGGAAGAAATGAATACTTTAGACATTATACTGATGGAGCCGTCCAGCCATTCACTTATTCAGTAAATAGTTTTGGGGTAGGAGGAGGCCAGACCTGGTGCTAGATGCTAATGTAAAGACACAGCAATGAGAGAAACAGGAGGCTCCCTGCCCACGGGCATCCATTCTGGTGGGAGGAATCAGACAGTGACTTGACAAACAAAAACGCCCGTAATTTCAGGCAGTAAGACTGTAACAGAAATAAGACAGACACGTTTGTAAATGAGAGTGACTGGGCACCGCGGGGGAGGTCATTCAGGGAGGTCTCTCTCTGGAGGTGAGTTTCAAGCCCAAGAGGTGCAATTTGATCTGAGAGCTTATGGTTGAGACAGTTAACCAGGCAAGGCGACCGCAGTCATCGTGCTCTGAAATTTTTGCATATTATATCTGGCTTCCTATAAAAATAATGCCAGTTTTCTTTAGCATCAATTAAGGTGTTAGTTCCTCCGCACTTTTCCGATGCCTTTGTGTTATTATAACGTCAGGACGAATAAGGAATTACCTTATCACACAAAGGTGAAGGAAGAGGACTGAGGAGGTGGAAGGGAACAGAGGGGCCTTCAGTTGGATGCCATGCAGCCAAACTAACATCCAGGATGAACGTTTCGGCAGGACCAATGGAACTTCCGGTCTTAGCCATGTCGTCCTGAGAAAGGGCGTTTATGTGAGAAATCCGGCTAATCGTTGACATTAGCTAATTAGCTGGCTCATGCTTGGTGTGGAACGTAGCCTCAGTCTAAGCCAGTGGTTCTCAGCTGGAGCAAATTTACCTCCCCAGGGGACATTTGGGGGAGTCTGCAGATGTCTTTGAGAGTCATAACTTAGAGGCAGGAATATGCTACTGGCATTGAGTGGCTAGAGGCCAGGGATGCTGCTGAACACCCTGCAAATACCCCAGAAAGAACTACTGACCCCAAAGGTCAAGAGCAGGGGTGCCCACACTTTTTCAGCTTGCGAGCTACTTATAAGATGACCAAGTCAAAATGATCTACCTACAATAAAAATGCAAAACATAAATTTATTTCTTCTATATTATCATTATTTGTTACTATTATTACTATTTAATATTGTGTATTATTCTTTCACCTTTCTCCTTCTCAGCTCTCTTTTCGGAGGAAAGTCAATGTCATAGTTTTTAGGAACAGTCTGAAAAAGCCGCTCCACATTTCCCTTCTTTGGAATAGCAGTGGCACACAGACAGATGAGGCAAATGCACTTAGAATATGACATAGTGAAAAAAATGCCCTCCCATTCTGTATGAAAGTGGTAGGTTTTAGGCTTCTTACTCGGACCAGCTACGGCACTCATTTTTATACCCTTTATTGTATTTAGTTTAAATAAATTGAAAGTTAACTACGCAGCAATGTAATTGAACAAGTTAGCGCGGTTTAACGTGCGTGCGTAGGGTGTCAAAAGTTCAGACGTCAGATTGGCTACCCTGTATGCCAATTAAAAGACAAATGTCTTTTTAATGTCATGCGTTCTACCCACACTTCCTTCGCGATCGACCAGTAGATCACGATCGACGTATTGAGCACCCCTGGTCAAGAGGGTCAAGGGCGGGAAACCGTGGAATAACCCTATTTGCTCTGTGGACAGTTTATTTGACAAAGACGGTCCTGGCCATAAAATTGTGACCATGTAGAAATGTGTGATTTGTTCCTTCCTAGTTCTCTTGTTTATGTTGCACTGTCACCGTCTCTGGTTAATATCAGACTTATCCCTCCCCTCGGCTCTAAACATGACACATTCACCCCCCAGAGTCTCTCGGTCCATTGACAATGACTAACTCTGCACTCAGAGCCGTGACTCATGACGCAAGTGAGCGTGTGCACCGTGTATGTGGGAAGGAAAACACCTCTCAGAGATGGTTTCCTGAGAGGTTTATGGCTCAGCGGTGCAGAGAATATGCAGGGTTAAAGAAATGCTTATAGAAGAAAGCAACGTTAAAGCCCAGCTACTTGGCTGGGGTTGGGAGCAGGGCTGGCCAAGCCTTCTGGACCTTATGAATAACGATCGTCCGAGGCCCATTTCCTCTTCTGGAGGTAGACCATGGCCTCTGCGCAAAAGTCTTTTCACTGAAGCTCTTCCACCACTTGCGGGATGAAAGCAATTATGGTCTCCTCGCCTCTCTTCCAGTTCTGGGCTTTGATCAGCCTTTTCCTCCTTAGAGACCAGTGTCTGGAGTAATCGGGGAGCTTCTGAATGGCTCTTACCTGAGTCTCCAGCCCATTAATTCTTATGGTGCCCAGCATCTGTTGAGAGGACAGTGAGACCAAATGGCTTTACAGCCCATCTGCTTGCTTCCCTCCCGCCAGACTCCTGGGGGGAGCGGTCCCTCTCTGGAGCAGACGAAGCTAGTTTGGGTACAGACCGTATATCTCTCTCTGCAGTGATCTCCTACCTTGCCTCTGGTTTGCTGGGTGTTTCACTAGTCCTTGTCAAGGAGGGGACAGGGAGGTGACCAGCTGGAACATTGCCTGGGCAAAGGCTTGGCTCCGTGGACAGGGAGGCTGGGCACGGGCAGTGGAAATGTTCCCGGGGAGGATTTGCAGTCCTGCGACCACGGGTGCCTCTCTAGTCTACATGACTCAGGGTGCGCCATGTGACGCAACATTCCACAAATAAGCAGCCAGTCCCCCGGTGCGCTGCCATGCGGGCCGCTTCGGAAAGCAGTGTTGAGGTCACTGTTCCTCTGTTCTGGGTGGGAGCTGACTTCGCCCAACACAGTGAAGGTTTGAATTTAGCCCTGGACTGGGGACACTTAACATTATGGCTCTTGTCAGTAATGATGAGCATGCATGCAGTATATGTTTACTGTGAGCCAGGAACTGTATACCGTACACATATTCATAAATTTATTTTTAGCTAACATTTCTTAAGCACTTATGGGATGTGCTGGGAAGTCTTCTAAGTAAGCTCTTTGCATGGATTCACTCATTCAGATTTCACCGCTGTCCCCACAGGAGGTTTTACTGTCATCCCCTGTTTATAGACTAGAAACTGAGGCACAAAGAGGTTAAGCTGCTTGTCCAACAACTAGCAAGTGAAGCAGCCAAGATTGGAACCTGGCAGTCTAACTTTCATTTGTCAGGAACTAGAACCCTATGAGGCAGGTATTAATCTCTGTCCCATTTTACAGATGAGTCAGGGGAGGCCTAGAGAGACTGAGTTTCCTTTTAAAAGTTATATAGTCATTAAGTGGTAGAGTCTGGATTAGGGCCAGGTTACAAATGAAGGACTACTTCATTACTAAGATAAAGGCATAGATATGATATAGTTATATATCATAGATAGGTTAGTATAGAGATTAGATATAGATACAGTTATGGATCTATAACATACATGTATATATGTACATTACATGTACACATCATGTATCATAATGTGTACATTATACATTAGATGTGATTATATGTAATTATACATTAGATGTAATCTATGCCTAGTTTATAGCTAATGTATATATTTTATACACTGCAATGTATATAGGTTTAGTATATATAATATAATGTACTTCTACTAAAAGTAGCTTAGGTATAGACATTAGATATAGGCATAAATATAGATTAATTATAGAGAATACAAACATCATGTAGCTGTAAACATAGATATAGACATAGACAGTTACAGGTGTAGTCATCGATATAGTTATAGGTAGATAGAGGGAAGTTAGGGGCAGAGTCATCCAGAGCAGATGGGTTTGGAAACGTGTGGGCACAGGGTGAATCCCAGGCTCCAGGAGGGCTGGCGCTGCAGAGGGGAAGCAGAGGGGTGGGCATGGAGGAGAAGACCCTCACATTTCCCCTTCAGCAGAAGCACGTTTCACAGAGAAGCGCCTCCCACACCCTGTTGAAGACCCCGAGGCACTGAGAGGTGAGTCGCTTGGTCTAAGACCATGTGCTCCTGAGCGCAGAGGAAGAGGGAACACCTGCCTCCAGCTCCTGCAGTGTTGGCCTCCCGCCCCTCAGTTTCCCACCTTTGTAGTTTACACACGAGAAAACCCAGAGTGGCTCAACACCCTGCACAGCCACTGGCGTCTTAGTGACAGACCAGAATGCTTCTCGCCGTCGCCAGTCGGAGAAGTAGCACGTGAGGACAGCAGCCCCACGCCTCCTTCACCCACACCCTTGCCACTTCCACCTTGGGCGTTGGGTCTTGGCTGAGATGAAGCGTGTTGGTCATCTCCTTTCTGTGCCCCACCGCCAGCAGATCTGCTCTCCAGCCTTCTCCTTCCTTCTCTGGGCCCCCAGAGACTGCTGTTGATGGAGCTCATCAACATGGACTTCTCACTGCTTTGGCCAAGAGGAGGCGCTGGCAGGAGACGGGAGGGTGGGAGGACGGAGGACGGGGGTTATTTTTCATGGGTGCGCTATGAGTGCCTGTGAGTGTGGCTGTGCCCGTAGTTACGGCCTCTCTCGCGTGGATCTGATAACAGGCTCCTCGGTGCTGATGCCTCCCACTGTGGCTGGCTCTGCCACATGCACTTCCTCTGTTGGCTCCCCTTAGCGAGCACATCTCTTTGTGAAGTCTCTGTGGCTCTCGCTCCGGAGAGCAGCACCTGTTTCCTTTGGAGACCCTAACCCGGACAGTTAGCCTGCCTCCAGCACCTTGCTAACACAGCCCTGCCAATGGGATTTCCCAGGGTGAGTCACGGTCATTTCACGTCATGTTTTGATAAAGACGGGGGCTTCAAACCGAGGAAAGACCCCAAGATGGGTGCCAGGGAACAGCAAAGCTCCTGAAACTGAGTGGCCCAATTCTGGGCGTGGGCGCATTTTTCTCGGCAGAGGATCATAGCTGTCATTCTATTTATGACAACCTCCCCCCCAAAACCAAGCCAAGAAACCAACATTCTAAACACCACTGTGATAAATAATGTATCAGAGGACCCAGCTGTAAGAAGAGGTGCCCCCGGCAGGGGACAGTTTGCTCTGAGCCCTGGTACTCCCTCACACCACTTCTGTCTGTCCTGTCCCCAAGGCAGTGAAGGGCTAAGGGACTAAGGTCTAGGGTGACAAGGGGGAAGGGCAGGCCCTCAGTTTCTTTCTGTAGCCCCAGAGCAGACAGACTGACAGACCCAGAGGAGACAGAGAATCTCTGCCAGCAAGCAAGGCCTTCATACTCCCCTCTTCTCATTCTTTGTCACACCTCCAGGAAATGTAACCCACCGGCCTATGCATTTAGAACTAACTTCTCAGAAGTGCCGCCGCCTCTCCTTGGCCTCCAAGAGCCAGGGTAAGGGCCATCGCATTGGCATTGCTCCAGCCCAGGTGGTCCTGGCTGGGAACGGGGGTGCCAGCAGGATAGAGGGGTCCAGCTCTGGCCTCAATATACCCTCCCTGCTGGGTTCAATTGCTTTCCTGAAAGCAACATCTGATTCCTAATACTAACCCCCTTCTAATTTTCTTTGGGAACCATAGCACTTATTTTCCATGGAAAGGAAGGGGCTGGATGGAAAACTGAAGTTAGCTGCAGTACAGGTGCCAGATGGGTGGGGCCAAGGACAGCCTTGAGACTTTATTGTCCCGCAGAGGAAACACCCCGCCAGCTCAGTGCTGGAAGGAAGAAACACCAGCTCTAAAAGGGACCTAACGCAGCTTCTTTGACAAATGCTCACTGTCCCAGTCATCGCTGGGCGCTGGTGATGGGTCGCTGGTGATGACTTTCTCCTTACGTGGCCCTAGACCCAAAGCTGTAAGCAGGCCTCCTTGTGGCCATCTCCAACTGGCTGTGGGTTTCCTTGGGGGGAGGCCACAAGAAGGGAGGTTTGGAGGACTTTTGAAGAATTGGAAGGTAAAACCACTCTGAGCTTCTAGAGGTTAGTTCATGGCAAGGACTAGCTGCCCCCTTTAGATGGGGCCCAGGGACACCTATTTGTAAGAGTCCCCTCCTGCTCTGCTCCTCCCACTCGGCTCCCTGGCAGCCCCCAGGGGCCTGTGTTTGCAGCATCCGCCACACAGACAAGATTCTGACTCCCCCGAGGGTCTCAGCAGCAGAGCGCATGGGCAGTCTGGACCTGGCCAGCCCCTGCAGCCCCTCAGTGAGGCAGGAAAGAGCCCTATAGACCGTGCGGCAGGCCGCCTCACTGGCCACTGACTGGCCCCAGGACCTTCTGCATGCCAACCTGTCTCTCTGTGCCAGTTGATCCCCCCATCCCTCACAAATAGAAGAGTCCCAGCAGTCGCTGCCGCCTAGGATGCTGGGATGATCAAACAGGACCGTGTGCATTAAGCAGCAGAACCAAGCCTGGCAGTAGTGAGCGTTTAGGGTTATCTTGAGAGTCCTGGGTTCGTATCCTGGCCTCTTCATTTACTGAAACCTCCGAGATGATTTTTCAGCTGCTCCACTAGTGAAAGCTGCCATGACAACATCTAG
Organism: Rhynchonycteris naso; assembly: GCA_037038555.1. NCBI lineage: Eukaryota > Metazoa > Chordata > Mammalia > Chiroptera > Emballonuridae > Rhynchonycteris > Rhynchonycteris naso. The sequence goes on along the minus strand of CM073000.1, from coordinate 185,658,313 downwards.
TTTCCTAGGGCTCTTTAGAGGGTGAGCTGAGGACACACCCTATTATCAGTTGTAAACACTCCACCCCTCCCCCAACCCCTGCTTTTACTCATGTGTCAGGTGCAGGCCTGGGTAGCGAGGGCCCTTCAGGCTCCCTACACTGTCTCCCCAGCTCAAGCCATGGCCAGGGAAAAGATGTTGGTGTACTCTCTTTGTAAGAATTTGTTTTGTGCTCCTTCTGGAACATTCTTCTCTACTTGGATAGCTGCTTCCCTCTTGGAAGAGAGGGGCGTAGCATTAGTTAAACTACCCAGAAAGTGTTTGGCAGCTGAGACAGGCACTGGAGTTCAGTGATCGAGCTGGGACATCTGCCTGAATGCTCCACACATAGGGGTAAACTGTGTTGTCACCGCACGAGTCAAGCCAGGCCAGCCTGTACTCAGAGCGGTCAGCAGAATGGCAGAGGCCAGGACAGTTCTTCCATAAAAGAAACACAGCATCAGCTGACCCCTGGAGGCGCATCTCTCCCCGGGCCCCCATGCACCTGTTCTAGCCCGGAGGGTGCTGAGACCTGGCTGGGCATGCAGCTGACCCATGCTGAAGAGGGCCCTCACAGCTCCCTTGAACAGCTGGCTGCCAGGCCATCCCAGGAGCCTAAAGGTGTAGTGTGGACAGGGTCTTATAATCTTGTTCTGCCTCTGGCTGGTATGTCCCATAAGGGTCTCCCTTCCCCAGGGTGACCTTGTTCACCCTGCTGGTCCACCAGGGTTGTGAGGCGAAGCACTCCTGACGTTTTTGATGAGACCATTCTTTATTGTGGGGCCGTCCAGTGCCCCGTAAGTTCAGCAGTGTCCCTGGCTTCTACCCACTAGATGCCAGTAGCACCCAGCCTCCCTGGTTGTAAGAAACAAAAATGGTCTCCAGACAGGGCCAGGTGTCCCGTGGCAGCAAAATCAACTCCAGCTGAGAACCATTGGCCTAACCAAGAATTGTCAGCAGGGACCCTGTGAAAGTCACTGACAGCTGACTGGCTAATGGAAGGGTGATGGTGAGAGTAGGGAAAGTTCGTTGTTGGACACCTCCCTGTAAATGTCATTAGATTTTAAGCTTTCCCTCTCAAGTGACCTCCTGTGAGCTGGATTAGACATAAATTAGAATGAGCGATGAGAAACCAAGGAAGGCTGTAATGTTTCTCCTCTCATTTAAACAGCTAGCAAACCCACAGGCACAGAAATGTGAAGGGGCCCCAGTGGGTGGGCCACTGGGGGGGGTGAGACCCTCCAGGTTCCAGCTCTGAACCATGGCAGCAGGAAGACTTGAGTCCCAGGCGGGGCCCCAGAGCTCCATCCTCTTAAAGACGTGAGGATGGCTGATTGGTCATGGTTTGGCTGTCCCAGGAGGGTGTGGGCTTGTCTGACACCCGGAAATAATCTGTGGCTTTGGGGCTGACGCTATAACGGGTTCAAAGCCGCTGGCATTTACTCCCTAGTTAGTGGAGTGTCACTGTGCCGCATTCAGACAGGCTGGTGTTTACTCTCTGGACTCCATGAAAGAGGCCTGTGTGCTGGGCGCTGGCTGCTAGGTGTTTCCATGTTAGGTTGTCCTTGGGTGTCCCTCCACCCTGTTTTCTGCGGGCAGCTAGAGCTGGAAGTGTGCTTGTTTTTCTTATTTATTTTCTAATGATCCTTTTCAGATTCGAGATCTTTTTCTGGATTTTTTTTTCATAGTTGCTGTTATCAATATTGTATATCATGTATTATTGAATATATTGTATTGTACATGTTGTATGATTGTTGTTATTATATTATTGATTAACTTGTTCTTTGAACTGTTTATTTAGTGTCTACTATGTGCCAGACACTATTTTAGGGGGCTGGCCATATAGCAATGAATAAGACAGAAGTCCCTGAAGTCATGAGTTTACATTCTAGACTGATGAGACTTGAGAGACATATGTTTATATGTTATATCAGATGACGGCAAATGCTAAGGAGAAACGTTAGGCAGGAGGGATGGGGCCAGACCAAGTCAGTCAAGGAGGGTTGCTCTTCAGTTTGGTTGGATCAGGGATGGCCATGTGGAAATGAGGCAACATTCAGCAGAGAGCTGAAGAGCATGAGTGGGCGAGCCCTGCAGAGAACTGGAGGAACAGAGAGTAGCTAGCGCAAAGGCCCTGAGGTAGGATGTGCTTGGCATGGTCATTGTACAATAGAAGCCAGTATGGCTAAAGCAAAAACGAGCATGGAAGAGAGGAGTGGAGGTGGATGGAGCCAGATCATTAGGGGCTTGTCGACTCTAGAAAGGACTTTGCTTTTTGCTCCATGGTAGCGGCGAGCCTTTGTAAGATTCAAGCAGAGTGACATGGCCTGACTTTTGAAAATGAAATCAGCTGCTCTGCTGAGAATGAGTTGGTAAAAGGGCAGGAACAGGGACACGGGCGAGAGAGGAAGCTGATGCGTATCCAGGGCAACACAATGATGTTTTGGACTAGAGTGTTAACAGTGGAGGCCAAGAGAAGCGGTTTCGGTCTGGATACTTCTGAGAGTAGAGCTGACTGGACTTAGTGTAGATTGGAAACATATAAAGCAAATCAAGCACATGATAATAAGTAAATAAAATAAACCAATTCAAAAAGTATCAAGTGAAAAGCCAATCTTCCATATCCTTTTACACAGTTTCAGAGGTAACTACTATGAACAGTTTTCTCTTTTCTGCTTCCAAATTACTTTTGCATGTTAATGTGCATGTGCATATACGTGTGTGTGTGTGTGTATGTGTGTGTGTGTGTGAGTTTTAATGCATAGGCAGGGATTGTATTTGTTTTCCTGAAGTGGAATCTAATGGAATTAATACTGCTCACCAAAACAAGGAGATATTTCAAAATGAATATGAAGCGATAAAAAAAAAGAAGCATTTGATTTGTTTTATTAAACAAGAACATCAGAAAAGCAAACAATAAGTCAAAGAAAGTTGTTCAACTATGCAAATGAGATGCAAAACAACTTTTATTTCATTGGTGAAAATGCTCTGTACAAAAGGCTGAAAGTACTGGAGTATGTGGGCGTTCTCTGATCCCCTAATTTTTGAGAGCAGTGTATTTTGTAATATGTTGCCATTTTTTCCTTTATATCTTAGCCCTATTTGCTAGCAGCTCAGATCATTTCCTCAGTGCCTGTGAGTGCCTTCCGTTTTGTCCAACTCTGTTCCCAGCACCCGGCATGGTGTCTGGTAGGTAGTAACTAACTGTTCAATAAATATTAACTAAATGAATGAAGTATTCTGTCATCTATTTAACTGATTTCCTGTTGGTGCACATTTAAGTTGTTTGTCTTTTTCCCCCCGTCTTAAACAATGTGGCCATTCTTGTACTTGCATCTTTTCACACTTGAGTGTATGCATGTGTGTGGTGAGTGGATGGGTTTAGGACTGCTGGCGAAAGGCAATGTGCATTTTACATTTGGACAGGCATAGCTACATTGTCCTATCCAGAGGTACTTTCTCAAATCACCTATCAAAGTGATTTCCTGTTTCTCCTCTCAAAAGCCCTGGTGATTATCAGTCTTTAACATCTGTGTCAACCCCATGAGTAAAAACAGTATCGTGCTGTTTGGATTTGCATTTTAGATATGAGTAGGTTGAAGCCTTTTTAAAAAGTGGTGTCTGTTGATTGAATCCTTAGCCCCGTTCCCCTGGTGCCTGGTGGCCGTTCTCTCATTCTCTGCTTCCTTGGAGATATCCTGGGTCTATGGAACTGAGACTTGATGAACCTTTATCGCATGTCAGCCATTGTGTTTAAGTACTTGACATGTGTTAACTTGCTTGCTCTTCCCATGAACCCTATGAAGGAGGTAGGGTTAGTGTCCTCACTCTCAGCTAATGAAACTGAGGCTCAGAATGGAGTGAGTTAAATAGGTCACCTGAGGTGGAGAGTAAGTGGGCAGCCAGTATTTTGAACCTGGGCAGAACTCTTAACCGCCCTGCCATACAAATCGGTGGAACTGGTAATAGCCATGACTCTCCTTTAAGGCTCGACCACTCTTATATTTTGAAAACAAACAGCCAAAGCATTTCCTGGCTTAGGGAAGTAAATGGACCTGACAAGGCATGTGGTCATGCTTGATTTTGGGATCCCGTGTGGTGTGAGCTTGGAGACAGAGCTCTGTCCTAGGTGACTGAAAGACAACTGAGCCAAAGGAACATTCTGGGACATGTCCAAGATCACACAAGAGAACAGTGTCACCTGTTTCACAATGAGTCGCATTTTCTTCTGACCAAGTCTTCAGCTGCTCTGCAGAACTGGATGAGGGGGCTTACTGCCGAGGCATCAATAGTTAGAACTGTGGACTGGACCAGAGAGGTGGAGAGATGGATGGAAAATGATAGACCTGTGGAAAAAAAGAAAGGGAGGAAGGTTGGAAGGAAGCAGGGAGGGAGGGAACAGAAAGAAAACATAGATTAATCAGCAGATAGATATAATACCTCTGTTTGTATAGAAACAAAATTGCCACTTTACACGGACCACTGCTTTGGGTACCAAGGACTGGAAGAGGAGGGACCCAGTGCCCTGTGCCCGGGAAGCTCCCATCAAGAGCAGAGTGTTTTAACCTTTCCAGTGTCATGGATCCCACTGGCATCTGGTGAAACCTATGGTCCTCTTCTCTGAATAATATTTTTAAATGCAAAAAAAAAATGCATAGGATTACAAAGGAAAGCTATCAAAATATATACAGAACTAACATTGAAATACAGCTGTCAAAATAGATAGAGGTAACAACTATGTGAAATAGTAATGCAATTTACATGTTTTTATTAATAAGTCAGGTAACTAGATTTGGCATGGAGTCTGTTAACTGCTGTAATTTTGAAGTAGTGCAAGTGTAAATAACATTTTGAGACATCTGCTACCAAAACATGATATGAAAATATCTGTAATTTCTGTTGGTGCCGGAGTCTCAGGTCTTGCTAATACGTCTGCAGTCTGGTGCTTACATTCATGACTGAAGGATGTGCTACATTTTTTAGTTACAGAGTTAGTGACAATAATTGTGGAAATAAATTGCACATTCTTATGACCCCCAGAGTTCTCTCCACGGGCCCCCTCAGTGCATGGCTCCCTGGACAATGATCCTGGAGTGAATGGAAAGACAGACCATTGCAAAATGCTGTGTACTTGAGCGATATGGTGCACTAAGTCACTGACATCGTTTACACAAGTGGTCTCGCTGTCTCTCTTGGTCCTTCCCTCCCTTCCCCAACCACTTGTACTTGAATTATTGTAAGATAAATGGACTTTTGACTTTCGATACTTCTCCATTGTGGAGTGATGCCAGATCTATGATGACGTAGGAGCACCCAGCGCACCGCAGAATACTCCGGAAGGTTTCCCGGAGGAACCGCTGCCCACACCGTGGCCTGTAGGCTGAGTGAGAGCAGGCCAGGAGAGGCAGGGATGAGAAGGTACACGTCCAGCAAAGGGAACAGAAGTGACACCATGTATCCTATCAGGAAATCACAAGAAATACAGAGCCCAAGGAAAGGAGCAGAGCATGGCAAGAGACGGGCTGATGAGGTGGTCCCAGGCCCAGACCACCTCCGGGAGCTGAAGGTTTATTGGCTAGGCAATGGGGAGCCACTGAAGGTGTTTCAGCAGGAGAGTAACATGGGCCAGGGTTGGTTGGAGACAGTTACTTTGGCTGCTGCTTAGGAAGTGGATTAGAAAGGTGAGCCTGGAGGCGGGGCGAGGGGGATGAGGCAAGGGACATTCAATACAGAAGAGCTATGATGAAGGCCTGAACTGGGGCCAGCGATAGGGAGAGGAAAGGAGGGACAGATTTAAGGGCCATTAGTCTATAGACAGAAAAGGATTTGACAGGTCGGGGCAGGGTATAGAAAAAAATTGAGATAGGATTGCATGAAGAAAGGATAAGTTTAGGGGGAAGATGAAAAAAATCATCCTTGGACACAGGAGTTTATGTCTTGGGAAGCTGTCAAAAAGCAGGTAGAGCAGAAGAGATCTGAAGGAACCCCCACACCTGTTTCCCCCGAAGACCCAGGACTTGGCAATGTGGAGCCCCGCACTTAGGAGCTCAGGCAGAATTGCGGTGCTGCAAGGTCAAGGCAGGCCGCTGTCTCCCAGGAATGAACAGAGGGAAAAGGTAGTAAAAATTAAACCACCTTTAAAAGAAAACCCTGCACTCTGCAGGGATTTATATGCCTTTCTGGGCTGAATAATAATTTTTTTTTACAGCTACAGCTGGCGTTATATATGACCTTATAAAATGCCACCATAGCGTCTCAACGAATATCGCATTGCGGAATATATGACTTTCTTTTCCAAGGGCTTTATAAAGCACCGTCTCTGGCTTGTGCCGACAGGAGAGCCACACTGCACTTCATCCAACAGAGCCGGCGTCTTCTCTGGGGCGGCTCGTCATTGTCACAGTTCCTGAGCCCCAAGGATGCAGCCACCAGCAAGGCGGGGTGCTGATCTGACACATGCAAAAGCCCCCATGTTGGGGGATGTCAGCTCAGCCAGGACCAAAGGTCAGGCTGGCTCTTCCCTGCGGAATTCAGCTTGGCTAGACTTGCCCTGACCAATTTAGAAGTTGACCTTTTACAAGGTATGTGTGTCTCTCTGATGGCCTGGGGTGACCCTGGGAGAATTCACATGCACACACCACATACACACACATACACTCATACTCACATAGGCACACACAGGGGATGGGGTTTCAGCTGTCGACATCCTCTGATTAGTCTTGCCCACCTTTTTTCCTCTTTCCCTCCCCCTCCCCCGACCATGGACATCTGTGTTCAGAATTCACCATCGTCCAGGAAACAGGGTTTTTCCCCCACCGGAAAAGTGCAGTCAGACAACCACGTTCAGAAAGGCTGGGGAGCGGCAGTGGGGACTGGGGTTAATTGTTTCTGGCTAACTGGGAGTTAAGAAAGTGCTATGGTTTCAGTCCTGGCTTGTAAATTTTTTTTTGAAGCTTGTCAACCCATGTTTCCAATATGTTAGATCCACTGTAGGGAACTGAATGTTTGGGGTGATTTCATTACACAGGTGTCAGTCTCGTCTCTGCATGTGATGCTCCCCACCCCACTCTCGTCCACCTCTGCACCCCTCTCTACACTGTGGCCCCACTCCCCCCTGCCCCCCCTGCCCCCCTTGCTCCCCCAGCCCCCACCCCCGCACAGTCTCCTCCCCCAGCCAGGAACCCGCAACAAAATTTCAAGCAGGGCATAAGCAAACTTTAAAGTAATGAATAGCTGTTTATTTTTCTTATTCCATCCCATTTATGGCAAATTATACTAGTTTTTCCTCCTCTGTGGGGGTAATGTTTCCTTTTTAAATTAGTCCAATACAGAGCAAAGTAGAGGAGCCGATTTAAAGAACATGGCTAAGGAAAGAAAACGGACGTTGGAAGGGTCAGGCGAAATTGGAAAAGTTAGCCGATGGGATGATTAGAATTTGGGATGAGTGACTCAGTTCCTTGCTGTCCCCTTCCCTCTGGGATTCCTAGGTTAGCAGGCGGGGTCATCCAATTCATTTTCCTGAACGTGACATCTGCCTCACATGTTGACGAGCCCCGGTTCCAGGCGGCTGGCAGCCGCTTGCTGCTGAACCCACAATGAATTGATTATTCTTCCTGCAGGATTTGTCGCTGCCCTGCTCCACTGCAGCCCCTTTCGGGAGGGTCTTTGTAGACACCACAAGCTTTACACATTCCTAGGTGGTCAGTAGGTAAAAGGCTTTGCAGAGAAGGATTTAGTTTGTTGTTTTTTTTTCCTTTTTGCTCTAAAGTGTGAGTTCATTTAAGTGAGAGATGAGAATACTTGCCTATTGCAAGTCCAAGAAAGAGGCAGGTGGGGGCGGGGGGAGGCAGCTCCTGCTGCAGCCGCCTTGGTGCTGGGACAGGCCCTGGCAGCCCCTGCCCCACGTCTAATAGACCTGCGTGGGGCCCCAGCCAGATCTGCTGGTCAGTTGTGATGCACCAGCTGGGCTAACACACGCAGCAAGCGATTGTTGACTGATTTGTTATAAACGCTCAGAATGAGCATTGTAAGCATCGCTTCATTCAGACTTAGCTCCATACCCGAGCAGTCCAGTGTGGTGACCAGGAGCTGTGTGGGGCCTCCGAGCAGCTGAAATAGGCTAGGTCCGGTTGAGCTGTGCTCCGGGTGTAAGGAAAGACACAGCATGAGCCAGGCAAAGTGAAACTATCACACTGATACCTTGTTGTATTGCTTGCATGATGGAAAGATAATATTTTGGATATATTGGGTTAAATAGGTTATTCAACTTGATCTCTCTTTTTATTTTCAATGTGGCTCCTAGAACATTTGAAGTTACAAACGTAGTTTCACGATGATGAGGGAAATTGGACTAGATCAAAGCTGAACCTGAGAAAAGCTCAGGAAACAGTTTTTCTTTTTACATGGTGAGTTTTCTCACTTCTTGAGCTTAGGGTCTGTTGAGAGGAAACAGAAAGATTTCATTTCTTCGACAGTTCTGGTTAGCTGCGTTCAGTTATGGCGGGCTTTGCTTCTAATCACACTCACTGTCCCCTCTCCCCAGGGAGGTAGGCTCTCTCTCCTCTTATTACTGATTGCCACCGTGGTTTCTCCGTGGCTCCTGCCTGGGCTCCACGCACAAAGCTGGAGGTTGCAGAATTCAGAGCTCTTGCCAGCCGACACGCGATAGGACGACAGTGGGGTAGAGAAAGAAGGATGATTGCCAGGCGGCCGTCCGGGGTCAGTCTGGGGATGAACTGAGCCTCTGCTACCTGAATGGCAGCGTCCTCAGTCCGTCATTTCTGGCATGGGACAGCATATCACCTGCAGGAGGCTCTTGGCAAGATGATCTGTTGAAGGGGACTTTGCAGCAGCGTTCTGTGGGTGTGTTAATAGGCCTGCCTTTCTCCGGAAGCAGTGTGGTGTGTGAGGGAGTGATTCCTGCCCTAGGATACGGGGATGCCGCACGACACCCAACATGGCCCCTGCGAGATGGACAACGGCAGTGTATTAGTCACACATACTTGCAGTGTGCGGAGGCAGATGCCACAGGCCACCACGCAGGACCACACGGCGGGTGGGGGGGGGCACCCAGGAACAGAGTGCACATCCAGGGTGAGGTGATCACAGGTTCCACGAGAGAACGTGATTGTCTTGTTTGAATAATTCCGAGGGTTGGCAGAGAACTGAAGCCCTCTCTTCTCAGGGGTGAGCAGGAACTGTGTCTGGTTCTTGTGATAAGGGCTGTTTGGCAAGGGCACCTGACCTGAGGGAGCAGCGTGGGCAGGGGGAACTTACAGTTATGCTGTGTGAGGGCCTCTTGGTTTTCCTAGATGTCAAAGTGACCCAGTGTGGTAGGGAAAAGTAGATGGTGGGATTATCCTATCTAGGTTTGAATCCTGGCTGCTACTTATCAGCCATTTACCTCATGCATAGTCAACACTCCCCTCAGTAAAACGGAAATGTTACCATCTGCTGTGTATGTATGTGTGTGTGTGTGTGTCTGTCTGTCTGTCTGTCTGTAGGTCTTTCTACAGATAGAGATACCCATATATATTTCCCCTTTCCAGAGTGCACTTTAATTCCTCCCTTCCTTTAAACAACAACAGTAACATCACAACCACAAGCAAATCAAAAACAGCATTTAATGAAAAACAGATGTGTCAGTGAGCAAGCCGACTTCTTCAAGCCAAAGGCTACATCTGGCCCTCCATGTACTATTTCCAGTGACTAACCAAGGACTTGGTTTTGCATGGCCAGAGGCAGACATTGGCTCATTCTGTTTCAGGGCCAAGGAGCCAGGCTGTTAGTTTATGTAATGCTAAGTTGACATGGTCTCCGCCCTAGTTAAGACACAGTGTCCAAGTTCTAAGGGCTTTACTTTGGCCTAGTGAAGGTGGCCGCCTGGGCACATGGCCTTCAGATGGCCGGGCTGGGTGCACCGCAGCCGGGGTCCCCTGCCTTCCCTAGAGGTGAACTGTTGTTTTCTTGTCTTAGAGGCGGCCTTAGCCATGCATGGAGCTCAGGGGCTGCCGGGACTCGGGATGTTGAGAAGGCAGCCAGCCTGCTCTGCCTGGGGAAGTGGCTAGTACCTGGCTAAGCATCAGTGCCCCCCTCATTTGGCATAGCTGGCCACCTGATGGCTCTTTTCTTCCAGATACACACACTGTCTTTGTTCAGAGGCAGAACCTCAACCCAGCAGTTTGAGGGACAGTATTTGTGTCTCCTCAGGTGCTCATACTCCATCTGATATTGTGTGTTGGGGATTTTATTGCTCCTTGCTGCTCTCCCACTGTGGCGGGATGTTCTCCATGGAAACCCCCACCTTGCCTACCTTGTGAGATCCTGAATTGCAGCTGTGCTGAGCAGCTCAGGGAACGGACCTGGTGTGGTTCTTTGAGCAGTGTGAGCGATGGGGTCTGGCATCCGGCAAGCAGGCAGCAACACTTCCTAATTCCAGGCCTGGATGCACCCGTGCCTCTTCTCCTTCCGGGGGACACATGGTTGTGGGGGGAGAAATGACAAGGACCTCAGGCAGCTGTTTGCAGTTATCTGTTTTTATGTGTATTTTATATGTTCATGCATAAAAACATAGTTCTTTAATAAGATCACATTCTTTGTGTCAGATATGATTTCTGCCCTGATGGAGCTCATAGCCGTGTGTGTGTTTGTGTGTGTGTGTATGTGTGTGTGTGTGTGTTATGTTTGCATGTGTATGCAAGTGTGTATAGACCTGTCACTAAAAGAGCAGTGACCATTTATTGAGCTCCCTATATGTCAGGCACTAGTGCTAAAAAACTTATCATTTAATCCTCATAACCATACTAGCTGGCTAGGCACTATACTATATATTGAGTGCTCAACATTTTAAGGTAGAACCTTCTAGAACCTATCCTATTTTTAACCCCACTTCACAAGTGAAGAAACCTAAGCTAAGTGGTCAAGTGCCTTACCTGGGGTTATATATTCAGTAAATGGCCAAGCTGGAACTCATACCTGGTGCCCCTAACCATGAAGGTCATCTGCCTCATCTATAGTCATGGATTGATTTCTCAATGGGCATGTCTACAAATTCATGTCTGTCCAAGTAGCCTGCTGCTTGGGGTTGCTGGTTTTGAGACTATACATTACCCCTCTGGCTATAATATCTGCTTCCATTCATCTTTGCTTCCTTATCAGTAAAACAGTTGACGGTGCCTATCTACCAGCCTTGTGGAATGTGAGCAGGGGGAGGATATGGAGCAATATTCCAGGAAGGCCACTGTTGACTAAGAAGAACTGTATAGACAAAGAACCAAGGGAAGAACCATATATGGCCGGTTGGCTCAGTGGTAGGGTGTCAGCTTGGTGTGTGGAAGTCCCGGGTTTGATTCCTGGCCAGGGCACACAGGAGAAGCGCCCATCTGCTTCTCCACCCTTCCCCCTCTCCTTTTTCTCTATCTCTCTCTTCCCCTCCCACAGCCAAAGCTCCATTGGATCAAAGTTGGCCCGGCCACTGAGGATGGTTCCATAGCTTCTGCCTCAGGTGCTAGAATGGCTCAGGTTGCAACAGAACAATGGCCCAGATGGGCAGAGCATCACACCCCTGGTGGTCATGCCGGGTGGGTCCCCGTCAGTCGCATGAGGGAGTCTGTCTCTCTGCCTCCCTGCTTCTCACTTAAGAAAAATACAAAAAAATTAAAGAGAACCATATAGATGAAAAGAATAGCTGTTGGCAGAAGAAAGTTAATTTTTTTATCAATTTATATGTGTCTTTAGTCAATGCTCATAAGAACCCAACAAAGTGGGTATTATTCTCCTCACTATTAAAGAGGGAAACTCAGTATCAGTAAAGAAAGGGTGGAGTCCTGGTCTGAATTCAGGTCCAGAGCCCGTGTTCTTGGTTCTAGACCGGGTGCTGATAAACAGTGGCTCGGGGGCCGCATTCGGCCAGCTGTCCGCTTTAGTGAGAGGGGTTTGATGAGGGACCCGGCCTCACCCATTTGTTATACACTGGGTCTGGCTCCTCTGAGCCACGAAGTCCGGGCTGAGCCATTGTGAAAGAGGCCATGTGGCCTGCAAAACTGGAAGCTAATGCTACCTGACCCTTTTCGGGAAAAACTGTGTTCTATACTATAAGGCCTGTCATAAGGTAAAAGAGAAATGTCACAAAATGTGAACGTACACATAGACTGTGTCTATGGCAGTGGTTCTTAACCTGGGTTCTATCGAACCCTAGGGGTTCGATGAGTTGGTCTCAGGGATTTGGAGAAGCCTCTGCCACGGAGGCCAGAATAAAGTAATACCGTAATTTGTTGGGAGTTCATGCACTTTGTTGGTTTTGTTCTTTGAGCAAGGTGATGTTCATGCACGGCTCATTTTGTGCACCAGTAAAAAAACATATACCTATGTCTTGAATTTGGAAAAGAAAATCATATTTTATTTATCACTAAAGAAGGGTTCGGTGAATGTACATATGAAACTGGTGGGTTCGGTACCTCAAAAAAGGTTAAGAACCACTGGTCTATATATATACGCACGTATTCGGCAAAACTATAGTCGTCTGGAGCCTTTGGGAGGTAAGATCTCCTTAATTTTCTCAAGAGTTAGGTTTTCCCTATGAGGACTCTTTCTAAATTCTATCACCCGTTTCCTACCTTCAGAAGCCGAGTATGCTGGACACTTGTTTAGCTTTCCCTGAAAAAGAGTCTTGCCCCCATTTCAAGAACGAGACTGTGGATTCTGCTAAAAGCTCTGATGACCGCCCCCCCCCCCCGCCCCCCAGCGGCACCTGGAATGCTGCAGCCTTTCACACGTAGGACACAGAGCCCTTTTTCTCTCTCACTGTCTGCTTCTGGGTCCTTGTTTCCTGCTCTGGCCGTTCTTGCCCATTTACTTCTTGCTGCTTTCAATGTGGCTGATTGTGACCATCAGCTGGCTCTGCTTCTCGACTCGAGAAATCGTCAAACTCATTGGAAGTGTACACAGAGTAAGTGGCCTGTGATTGAGAAGATGGGGCGCTTCTCAGTCCTGTTCTTAGCTGTCCCACGTAGCTGAGTCCCGTGGAGGTGGCATTACCCTGCGTGGGTCCAAAGGCAGGGAGGTGGACAGAGTTTCCCGCACCATGATGGCCCTGTTGTCCCAGGATTCAGAGGGAAGATCACTAGAGCAGCAGCAAGCCCTGGGAGCAGAGGACGAGTGTGGCTGGCTCCTCACACTTCACAGACTCCCAGATCCTATCCTCAGGTTTGAGCTTCTATAGCCAGAGCTGACTGCGTGTTACCTTAATCTTGATCACAGCTGTTAGCAAAGCAAGGGTTCACCGAGTCTGGCTCACCGCAATGGAATTTAGGACTTGGGAAACGCAGGCTTGCCTGTGGAATCCAAGCGCAATTTTATATTCAGAGACCTGTTTTGAAAATAGAAACTGATTGTAATCGACTATGAAAAGGGAACTGCCATGTGTTTTTAATCACTGGACCCAAGCCTGGTTAACTCTTTTTGGTGACAGGTGTTTTATCTACCCTGTGAGTAATTCTTATTGAAATCCACATGCTTGGTTTGCCAGACACTTTTAAATCCGCTTTTGTTTTGGTTGGTGGTGGTTTGTATTCTACCTTGTACCGTCTGCAGAGCCAGCTTCCCGGGTGCGTGCCCTGGGCAGTCTCAGCGGGGCCCTGCGCCCAGTTGAATGCTCTGGTGTCACTGTCTTGAAATTCTTCCTTTCGAGTAAGAGGCCCTGCCCTTTCCTTTTGCACTAGGTTCTGTCTGCAACTTATATAGCTGGTTTGGGGCATCATGGAATAGGGTCAGGGAATATCAGGGTTGGAAGCAGTTTAGTAATCAAGCTTTTAAAACCTTTCATTTTAAAGATGACGGAGATGAAGGAACTGAAGGCAAAGCAAAAATGGTAGTGATTCGCCAAGGTCATAGGATGACGTGCTGCAGGTTCAGACAAGCGTGATACTTTGATCTTCAGGTCCTTCAGGATCACAGCCTCTTGGTCCTACATAGAGACACTGATTTCCATCCGGTTCATGCTTGGTGGGGTGGGGTGGGGGGGATGAGAAATTTTAATAGTCATCTGAGCAGTTAATACTTGTGAATATAAATTTGCCATCAATCCTCCTTTCCCCAACACGAGTGCACACAGAGTAAGTAACCAGTTTTGTCTGCAATATTCAAAAGTGGCTACTTGTTATAATGGAACTCTTACTGATGGGATAAAACAGTCTCAAAAATGCGAGCCATTTCCCTGAATTAAAAATTTAAATGGCACTTTTTTCTGCATACCAAAGTACTGAATCTCGTCCTTGGAAATTTGGAAGAAAACTGATAAGAAATAAAAACCCACCATGCCACAGTTTTTGGTGCATTTTTTTCCAGTCCTTTTCCATGCACGTGCCTTTTTAAACAGTTGATCTCAAAGTATTCATGTGAAGCTTTATGTTCCTTCTAAAATCGTATCATGTTCAACCATATGAAACGGTAGTTTTTATAGGTCAGAAAGGGTTGAATGTTGGCAATTTGATTTTGTTCAAGAAATTTGAACAGTATCTCTTTAAATCAAAGTGATTCTTTGTAAACATCGTGTTTATCGGTTGTATAAAATTCCATCATGTGATTGCATGCAGATACGTAACTTATTGAACCATGATAGGCAATTATAATTTACATAATACTTAATATACTTCTTATTATAATATTATACATACTTATATATAAGTCAGCATAAAATGGAGATTTTTTTTATAAAGCATCTTATTACTTGGTTTTCATAGATGAAATATTCTTTTATTTTTATTTATTTATTTATTTATTTTAAGTGAGAAGAGGGGAGAGAGTGAGTCAGACTCCTGCATGCTCCCCGACAGGGGTCTACCTGGCAACCCCCATCTGGGGCCCATACTCGAGCACTGAGCTCTTTTTAGCACTTGAGCCTGTAGCGTTCCCACAGAGCCATCCTCAGTGCACACATCGCACATCAACCAAGCCACTGGCTGCAGGAGGGGAAGAGGAAGAGTAGGGGGAGTGTGAGGGAGAGAAAAACAGATGGTGGCTTCTCCTGGGTGCCCTGACCAGGAATCAAACCTGGGACTTCCATAGACCAGGCTGACGCTCTATCCACTGACCCACCGGCCAGGGAAGAAATAGTCTTTTAAAAATAACTTTATTTTTTATGTTAAAATAATTGTTTTATAAAAAAAGTTGAAGAAAAGAGAGAAGTAAAATCATCATCCTGAAAGAAAATTTTGGTGCATTTCTTTCTGGCTCTCTGTTTCCTACGTTCATCTGCATTTGAAACCCTACGATTTTTGTTACCCGAGAACATGTGGGGAACATTAAATAGGATATTCCAAATCTGATTCACTGCATTCCCAGCGACTGTGGGATCTTTGAGGAAAGAGCTGCTCAAACTGTGGTCCACGGGTCAGTGGCCATCAGAACGTGCTTATCACTGTGTTGGGACAGCTTCGGAAATCAGGGACAAGCTTTTAGGAACTTTTGTAGTAATTTTGACATTGCATGGCACCCAAGCACCGCAACCTCTTGTTTTTTTATAGTTCATTTTTTTGTTGTTTTTACAAAACTGTCCATCCGTCTTTGGGGGGCGAGGAGAGAAAGACTTTTTGCCACAGCTAGGTTGAGAAGCATCACTCTAGAACGCCAGCAGCATCTGGGCCCAATGCAGGAAGGGGTTGACGCTTACTCTCAGATCACCCACACGTGCTGTCTGGGGCTTGTAAAATTTCTGTCTGCTCTCGCGGTATTTTTATTTTTCTGTCTCTTTTAGCTGCTTTCAAAGAGCATGTCTCTCATTCTCTTTTCCCCCCTTTTCCTCTCCTGCCCTCTTTTCCTTTCTTCTTTCATCTCTTTTTTGTCATTTCCCCCCTCTTATCTCCTGGTAGCAGGGGAGGGAGGAAGCTAGCAAAACGCTTGTTAGGGTGCGTTGGAAAGTGTGACAGCAGGATCCCGGGCTAGGGTTTCAGAGCGTCTCTGTCTAAAGCAAACATACTTTTGTATCCAGCTCTTGTGACAAGTCTTCTGGTTGCTCAAGAACGAGGCTTTTTCTTACTTAGTAGAGACTGGTTGCGTTTTGGATCTGACGTTGGTTGGCTCTGAATAACTTGGAGATGCTTTATGACTAAACAGGTTTTTTTTTTCAGTGTTAGCTACACTTTGGCTGCTTCTTTGCCTTTGACACAGAGTCCAGAGCTTGCTCTAGGTGAACCTGAGCAGTTTCAGTGCACACGTGCAGGACCTGATCTTTTTCTCAGCAGGATCCTAAGCCCAGAGAAAACAGCTGTACCTTGGCGACGTTCTGTCACCAGTGAGCAGGAGTGAGTGGCATTAGCTTTGGAGCAGCTCCTCAAAGTGCATCAGCCTCCCGTTCCCCGGGGCTACGCGCACACGTCCGGTGTTGGGAATAAAGCGAACGGCGGTGATGACGAAATAACTGGCTTTGGTTAAATAATTTGCTGTTTACGGTGTCTCTGTTTATGAATCAGTTAAAAGCCCTTTTAAATGAAATTGGATAGACTACAAAGTGTTGGTTTCATGTGTTTTATTTGCAGTTTAATCAGCGGGATCCAGCTGCTGGAGAGGGGAGAGTGGAGCTGGGGTTTTAATTATCCCTGCTTTGCCCGAGTTAGGAATTCCCAGTAGTGCCGTCTGAGCGAAGATGCCAAAAACCGCATTGTTCTTTAATTAGCTGTTGTAATTGTTTTAGTCTAATCTCCGTGATTAGCAGCAGCATTAAATACAGCAGGAAGAAAAGGCCTGTCCTCTACACGCTGCCCCAGTAAACAGAGCCATTCTCCTTTCTGGAGAGGGATATCATAGAAAATCAATTAGAACTCAACCAGCATTGATTAGAAAATGATAAAGACCAGCCACCATGAAGAAGAGCTGGCTCCGGGGAGTTGGTTTATGGCCCCCACCCCCACTCGCCCGGAGAGCTCCGCAGCCCTGACCCGCCATAGAGGCATATGAACAGCACTCTCCTGGATGGCTCTGTCTCTGTCTGGGGGTGCAGACACGGACTGGTTTGGTACCAGCTATTGTTTTAGCTTCAGGTTCTCTGCTTCATGCATTAAACCATAAGCTTTTATTCAGTGCCTCTTTGGTGCTAGGCATCATGCCAGGGGCCCCGGGATGCAGGGGTGGTCCCTGTCCTCAAAGAGTTGGTAGTTGAGAGGAGGAGACTGATATTAAATCAGACACTGGCACAAGTGATGAGTTCATTGTAAATTGTGTAATACTGTAAGTGAAAGCTGGGAGAGAGTTTAACAAAGGTAACTCACCTGGTCTGAAGTTCAGGGAGGATATTCCACAAAAGTGAAGTATAAGCAGAGATCCAAGGGGTACAAAAAGGTTAACTGCACAAACAGACCAGAGGAAAGGTGTTCAAAGCAGTGGGAATAGCTTGTGCAAAGGTCCTGAGGCAGGTTGGAGTTAGATCTTTCCATCTCTTTCTCTAAAAGTAGTCAGGTGGGGTGAGAATGAGCCAGATTCTGGATACAAGCTTCCTGGGCTCAAATTTCATCTCTGCTCTGTGAAACTCTTCAAGTGGCTTCATGCCATTCTGCATCAGTGTTCCCATACTGTAAATGGGGATGATGATGATGATGAAAATAGTAGTATCTAGTTCACAGAGGCTTAACAGAGATGTTTATACATGTTAAGCATTCAAAACATTGCCTGGCAGGCAGGTGGTGAGGCTCAGGAAGTGTAAGCTGGGTAGCCTTTGGACTTTTTGTGACTTTTTATGACTTTGTGTGACTTTGGAGTCAAAGAAATGGGCTAAATGCTAGATCTGCTGTGTACAAAGCTTGTGATTTGGGCCTAGTAACCTAACCTTGCTGTCTACTTTCTTATGCGTGAAGAAGAGACAGTATCCACCTACTCAGAATTGCCTTGTGGTTATGTGAGCTGTGTCAGCCCTGTTGTGGGTGCTCTGAGAACATTTGCCATTGTCATTATTCATGAAACATCTGCTTGGCACATGGCTAGAGTTTGATATGCAATAATGATAAGTTCCCTCCTCCTTTTCTTCCTTCTTCCCATTGTCAGAGGGCCTTTGTTGGCCTCCCCACACCCGCAGAAAGGATACCTCTGTAGCAACGTCTCCCAACTCCTGCACTGTTGCCATTCGGGGCTGGACCCTTCTCTCCCATGGGGGCTTCCCTATGCATTGTAGGGTGGTTAGCACCCCCCTGCTCACTAGATGCCAGTCCCTTTCCCCCGCGTCTGATATCCAGAATGTCTCCAGGCACTGCCAGTACCCCCTGGGAGGCAAAATTGCCCCCAGTTGAGAACCTGTGCTCTAGAGAAAAACAGAGCAAATTAGACTAGTTGGTAACTTGAGAATGAGCTAGCATAGGAAAGCAAATAAAAATGGCAAACGTCTATTGGAGTGGAGGGTGCATAACAGATCGTTTGGAGGTCCTTTGAGCGGGAGGACTTTACAGTGGCTCCCAATGTGTGCATTGGCGTCAGCAAGGGAGATTAAAAAACTGGTGTTCGAGTTCCCACCAGAGACGCTGGTATAATTGATCTGGATGCCACCCAGGCATCAGGATGATATCAAGTTTGCTGTGTGGTTCTAACTGCTGCCAGGGTTGAGAATCAATCACTGTCTCAGTGAGGAGTCGGCTTAGTCCTCCGTGGAGGTATGGTAGTCAGGTAGAACTCAGGAATATGTGCCGTGGAATGGTAGGGACAGGAATGTTATCACTACCGCTACTCTATGTCGTTTATTCATGTACAGGGCATAATTCTAAGTGCTTGACATATATTATCTCATTTCGTGCTAAAAACAATTCTTTGAGATACATCCTATTATTCCCAACTCTGTTGTAATGGTAAGGAAATTAAGGCACGGAGGTTAAGAAACGTTTCCAAGTTAAAAGTGGTGGAACTAAGGCTGGAACTCGGGTCAGTTAGCCCAGAGCCCACGTTCCATGGGCTTCAGGGGTGGGGGATGGGAAAAGAACTGCTTGTGGGCATCGGGAATAGTGTATTTGAGGTTCTGCAGCGTGGGTTCGATGAAGGCCTTGACGTGTGCCGATTGAAGGAAGTGCCAAGCGTTCACGTATCAAAATTGTATTGCCCGCCTATGGTGTTCCAGGCATTATGCTAGGTTCTGGAAATACATGGCTGATCAGGACAGGCACAGTGCCTTTCCTGAGGGCGCTCATGGTCTCACAGTCTGTGGGAGAAACAGACAAGAAACCAGTCAACGATAGTTAACCTGTAACTACACATGCTGATTGGTGGTAATAAGACAATTAATAAGGAGCTGCTATCAAGTCCAGTGGAGGGGCCACTTTCCACAGGACGGGTGGGGGGAGGGTTGAGACCTGAGGGATGAGAAGGAGCCAGCTGCGGAGGCTGGCTCCCTTTCCACAGGGAGAAAGGGAGGGAAGGAGGGAGGAAGGAAGGGAGGGAGGAAGGGAGGGAGGGAGGGAGGGAGGAAGGAAGGGAGGGAGGAAGAGGGGAAGAAGGAAGGAAGGAAGGAAGGAAGGAAGGAAGGAAGGAAGGAAGGAAGGAGGGAAGGGAGGGAGGAAGGGAGGAAGGGGGGAAGAGGGGAGGAAGGGAGGAAGGAGGGAAGGGAGAAAGGAGGGAAAGAAAGAAGGAAGGAGGGAGGGAGGGAGGGAGGGAGGAAGGAAGGAAGGAAGGAAGGAAGGAAGGAGGGAAGGAAGGGAGGAAGAGGGGAGGAAGGAAGGAGGGAAGGAAGGGAGGAAGAGGGGAGGAAGGGAGGAAGGAGGGAAGGGAGAAAGGAGGGAAGGAAGGAAGGAAGGAAGAAAGGAGGGAGGGAGGGAGGGAGGGAGGGAGGGAGGGAGGAAGGAAGGAAGGAAGGAAGGAAAGAAGGAAGGAAGGAAGCTCCCTCCAGGCTTAGGGAGCAGCTCGGGAAAGCTTAGAGCCACTGAACGCCTGAGGAAGTCCAGTAGAAAGAATACTAGGGTGTGAAGTCAGAGAAGTGGGAAAGGGAAATAGTCATTATCACATTGGACAGATGAGGCCCAGAAATGGGGTGGAGATGGGTTGTTTTTCCGAGGCCACACAACTTGTGTTCGCTGACGTTCCAATCTAGGCTGTGTGGCCTTGACGTGGGACGTTCCTGAATAGCCCCCGTTTCATCATCTGCCCTTGGGTGGGCCTGTGTGTTCTGATGTAGGGTTCGGGAAATGTCAGTAAGACAGGGCCCATTCTGTCATGCTTCCAGGATCTAAAAGGCAGAGTAAACCGAGGCTGGGTATCCCACTGCACCTTGAACAGAGCAGGCATTTAATAAATCTTTAGTGACCATTTTTGAGCAGCCTCAAGTGCCTGCCTGGCCCTGTAATAGATATTTCTCATGCATTCCTTGATGTGGCTTTGAAAGTCAGGCCTTTGTGATGAACGGGCATTATCCCCTTTTTACATATGTGAAAACCGAGGCAAGCAAGTGAGGACATCTCTTCCAAGCTCACCCTGCAAGGAAGTAAGCAGAGAGCAGGAAGGAGCCCCAGGCTGCCTGACAGCTGTAGCCTGTGCTTTTCCTCACAATGCCTTTCTGCTTTGTCTCTCCATTGTTCAAAGCGCCTGAAAATTTAATGTACACATTTGTAGAATCAATGAACCAATTCATTGGGCCAGGTTCCGAGTTGCAGTGGTGCTTCGGGTCTGCATAATTGACACCTGCGTTGCATAACATTGCATTTTGCAGGGACACTGACTTGGTTGCAGCATTCAGGAAACAGACCCGTAGGTGGAGAACCAAGCCAGGACCCTCTACCCTGCACTTTAGGGAAGCACTGGCACAGGAGCCAGGGTGGTTCTTTGAAAGTGGTTTATAAAACAAATTAAAATCTCACCCCGTGGTTGACTCAGCAAAGTGACCTATGCAGAGGCAGTGGATCCCAGTGGTTACGGATCTAGTCCTTGGAGAGAGATCAACTAAATGCAGGTTCCAGTCCTCAGTTCCCTTTTCATTTCTTCCCTGAGTGTTTATTTAGTCTCCACTACACACAGGCATAGCTCATACTAGCAGTCCCTGACTTCATGGAGCTTGGCTATAGAGGAAACAGACTGTAACCACCTAAGCAAACACAGGTATGAGGAAACTTCAAGAAAGTAGCAAGGTGCTATGAAAAAGATGAAACGGGGTGAGGTGATAGATGAATAATGACTTGTGTGGGGTTGATGGTATCTGAGCCCAACTGTGTATGATGAGAATGAACGAGGCAGATATTCAAGGATGTAGGGAAAAGTACTCCAGGCGAAAGAAGCATGTATGTGCAAATGGACTGAGGCAAGAATGAGCTTGGCCACTGGTGGTTGAAATCTAGTGATGAATGAAGGGAGGAGAGAGGTGCTTGTGGAAGTGGGCAGTCCCTGGGTCCCATAGGGCCCCCTAGGCTAGGATAAGGAGCTTGGATTTTATTCTAATTACGGAAGAACCCATGAGGTTAACGAGATACTGCATGTAAATATCTGTACAGCGCCTGGCCTGTGCGCTGGATCCCATAAATATTAGGTCTTGATGTCGTCATTTATTTATACTTACTTTTTATCTGAGCATTCATTCCCCAGGCCGCGGGGGTATCCGTCAGGACTCTCAAAGGTTGCCTTTCCTCTACAGCTGTAAATGACCCATGGAAAAGTTTCAGCCCAAAGAACCGTGAAGAAATGGCAGGAGGCGAACACCTAGAAATGGAATTACATTGCAATTCATCGCTGCCAACAATGAGAGGCCTCATTAAGACTGCCTGGGGTTTTCAAGTCACTTCTTTCAGACATCAGGGTCTGCGGAAAATTAGCTTTATCCCAAATCCATCCACTCTCCAAGCCAGCCAAGTGCAAATAAAACAGGGCCTTAAAAGCCCGGCTGCAGGAGAAGGGACGGTGACGCAGAAATCTGCATGGAGTGGGGGCGAGGGGTAGCTGTGTCCCACCTGCTGCCCCCCCCCCATGCCTACCCCCAGCTGTCATTCAATACTTGGTAAACACCCACTGCCAATAGCTTCCAGTCCCCCAGGCCCAGACTACATGTGTAAATATCTCTTCTCCATGTGGTATCCAAAGACTGAGTCAATAAACTTAATTTCCTGTGGATTCCACTGTTTGGTTGCCACAGCCTAGAAAATTGATCAGATAAAGGCTGTGCACTTCGGGGAGCAGCACAGTTTGTGTTGGAACATGGTGGCAGTGATGGGGTCTTGTCTAATCCGGCTTTGCTCACACACTCTGCTGGAGCCTGGCCGAGGGACTGCTGCACCTTCCTAAGCCTCTTTCTGGAGTCTTCGGGGAGCTTCACAGATAGCATCACATTCTCGTTGCTGTCCACCCCCCTTCCCTGTGTCAAGGCACAAAGATCTTGATTTAATTTGATATGATCCAGTGGTGAGAATCTTGCAGAGTTAAGAGCAGGGCAAGGTCTTCTGATTTGAGTCCAGAGCAATTAGATCTAAGGGTCAAGGGCTCTGGCCTTGGAGTCAGACCTGGGAGCCACCAACAGGTTGCTTAACCTCTCTGAGCCACCATTTCCTAACCAGGTCCTAACCTAGGAACCATTCTGTGTCTACCTCTTAGGGTTCACTTATCCATCAGAATGTATTAAGCACCTTTTATGTGTAAGGTTGGTCCTGAGCGATGGAAGATATATTTTTATATTCGTGGAATGCTAGACATCCTGGTGGAGAGACAGGCAAACTCCACCAGCCAGAAAGTAAATCAAGACCACAATAATGGCCTGCTGGCACTGGGTGCCAGGGAAGAAGCAGGAGAGTGTGGAAGTGAGGGAGGTCCTACATGTGACAGTGGCCCAGGAAAGTGCTCTCCATGCGCTGACATTTAAGCTGAGCTGCAAAGGACGAGGGTGGGGGAAGACAGGATGTGCCAATGCCCAAAGTGACGGATGCAGAGGACAAGAAATGGACAGAACTCAAGGTAGCTAGAGCAGGGAAGAGGCATGGGTTTGGGTTGAACAGAGAGGTGGGTTCAGAGCATACTGAGTCTTAGAGGTCCCGGGAAGTAGACAGGGTTTTATTCTAAGTACTTGCACCATCTCTTGACTGCCTTTTGCTGTAGCCTCCAAATTGGCCTCCCACCTTCTCCCTTGGCCCCCAGGGAACTATTGTCACAGAGCTGTGCTTTTAAATCAGGAGTCAGATGAGGTCATGGTGGCTCCTCATGCCACTTGGAGTAAAAGCTAAAGGCCCAGCCTTGTCCTCACTACCACTCATCTCTGGACCTCATTACCTACTGCCTCCTCCTCACTCACACCTGCCAGGCACGTCGCACCAGGATCCACCTTATCTCTTTTCTGTGGCTAAGCTTCCAGGTGTTAGATTATGAGTTATATAACACATTCCCTTTTTGCTTTGGCCACCGGGAAGCTCAGAGCCTCATTTAATGTCAACTGGAATCATTCTGTTAACTTCAGTTTGTCAAGTTTCCCATCCCTCGTTGTGGTGATTGACTTCTTATCTTTAGTGTCATGGTTTTCTGGCTCTGTATCTTTCATTGCAGACCTCTCTTTCACTGAATGGGTGGGTATGAACTGTGATTTGGTTTTATATGCTGCTTTCAGCAAATTGTGTGTCTGGGTTCTGTTGGAGAGCAGATATGCCATTCAAGGAGAAGCAGTTGGTGGTGTGAGGGGTGACCTCGCAGTGTTCTGTGGGGAACCTGTGATTCATATTCTGGGGTCTAGAATTTAGTGGTTTCTAGGGGGCTCCGCGAATGACTGACTCAGCCACACGTAGCTGCGGTGGGCTGACTGTGCACTTTTTCTCCTCCTCTCCAGCACCCTTAGTAACTAAGGAATGGACAAGTTTGCTTTGACCTGCAGAATGACCTGAAACAATTGGGTGTTCATGTCCTTTTTGGCTGGACAAAATCCCTGTCCGGGGCTCATGACCATCCCAAAGTGGAATGACCTTGTAATTATTGACTGTGACCCATCGTTGCGTCCTGTTCAAGGCTGCGTTTTAAATCTCAGGACAGAATGTATGTAAAAGACCCTCTTTAACTCTTCCCCTTAATTGCAGTTTGAAGTGGACCCTTCTGCCTAACCCACGCCCTCCACCTGAGGGGACAGGGTTGAAGAGATTAGGAGATGATATATCTCAGGGCCTGACAGTAGCCACTCCACGTCAAGGCAAAATCGCTCTTAATACCACACTGTTATTTTTTTTAAAACATTTTTTCCTACAGTTTGAACTTTTTTTCCCCCTAATGAAAGGAAGGCTTTTCCTTTTTGCCTAACTGCACAAACAACGTTATAGCAACATTCACGGAATGCCGCGTTAAAGAAGGAATTCACCCACAGCCCCACCGATCTGGCCACACATCAAGCAGTATGTGTGGATCTGAGCAGCCCCTGTCCACATTCCTAGATCAGCTATATATGTTTGAAGCCCAGGGAATGTTCCCTTCCAAGGAACAGAACACACCATAAAAGTAGGCTGTAAAGGAGGATTGTCTGATAGGTCGCTGGCCAATCGCTGGCGGCTGGAGGCCCTGGCCTTGAGAAAGGCATTGTGTGGTGTTGTAAGGCTTCACTGTGTCCTCTCTCCTCACTGCTTTCACCCCCACGCCAGCCCCAGCAGCCAGGGACCAAGAGGTTGGGAGAGGGGAAGGCTGAGCAGCCCAGCCTCCTGCTTCCTGCCCTCACAGGCAGGCCGCTGTGGGGTTGCCAGTCACCCTGGCAGGGACTGGGATGTGGAACAGCAGATTTTTGTCTGGTCTTGATGTTGGCAGCCAGCCCAGCCAGCCCTGTGAACATCACCACACCAGGTATCTGGGGGTGGACATGGCCAGGTGCGCCCTTGACTTAGGAGTGAGACTGCTCAGCAGCCGACAGGGCAGGGCATCTGTGACCACTGCCCCTTCCCCCAGCTTCTCTGCTTAACTCCTGCTAGCGGGGCTTTTACCTGGAGGACCTGGTCCTTCAAGATGGGCCTAGCATCTCCATTTGGCACCCAAGACCCCTTTTCAGATGGGGATACCCCTGGAAACATTCCTGGTGCATGAGAATTTGCATAAATATCAGAACTTGCCAGAATAGCAATAATGAGTCATGGCTTTGTGCCCCTGCCTCTCCTTGTGCAGATTGCTTTGTTCTCTCTGTGCTTCAGTGTTCTCATCTGCAGAGTGGAAGAATATAAGGGCTGTTGTGAGGACTAAATAGTAACACACACACACACACACACACACACACCCTGCACACACGCAAGTGCATAGACACCCACACACACCCGCACACACGTGAACACATGGAACATGCGAAAACTACTTCAGGTCTGTGGTCTATGTAGTTAACAGCATGGTACCAATGTGAATAGCCTGCTTTGATAATATACCACAGTGACGTAAGATGTCACCACTGGGGAGCCTGGACGAAGGGACACGGAACTCTGTCCTATCTTGGCAACTTCCTGTGAGTCTATAATTATTCTTCAAACAAGTTGGAAAGGAGGAAAGACAAATATGTTAATGTACGTAAGGCCTTAGGACAAGGCTTGAGGCACGGTCAGCCCTCCCTTAGTGATGATGACGATGGCGATGAGGGTAACCAGAGGATGTTTTAGTCCGTTCCTCACAGTGCTGGGCCAACACTGTTTGCAGGTTCAGAGGAAGCAGAGTTCCAGTGACCTCTTGGTCCCTCCTCTCTCATTCCCTACCCTCACTCCTCCTTTCCCCTTTGGCCCGAGCTCCAGGCACAACATGCTGCTTATTTCTGCTCATGTAGCACCCCTGTCTAGAATGTCTTTCTAGTGTTGTTACCTGGCCGTCTCCTCTTCATCCTCCCAGCTAACACCGTGCCCCTTCCGGAATGCCTTCCTGGCCGCTCTGAACTTCACCTGGACCCCCACAAGGCTGTAACGCAGTGCTTCTTAAGGCATGCTGCTGGACCGGGAACATCTGTCTGCACGAACGTGAGATGAATGTGCAGTCTCCTGGCACACCCAGACTCCCTGAATCAGAAACGGGGTGTAGTATACAGTGGAGTCTAGTGATCTGCAATGTAACAACCCCCCACCCACCCCTGGGTGGTTCTAAGGAGCCCCCCACTTGCCCAACGCTTCTGGGATCTTGATCATGAGCAGAACCTGATTCAGCAGGTCTGGGTGGGGTCTGAGACCCTGAGTTTCCGACAAGCCCTCAGTGATGCTGAGGCTTCAGAGTCCCTGGCCACATTTCCTTTCCCCGGCAGGGCAGATCGAACTTGGTGGTTTGCTGCTGTTGTTGAAACAATGGGTGGATTCGCAGCGGCCGATTATCCTGGACGAGAACAGTTCTCACAGAGGGGATGGAGGGCAGGGTGGGGCCCGTGTCATCCAGCTCATTAGCTGGAGAGGAAGGAGGCAGGCCACCTGTTCTTTGCAGGCAGGGCATACATCATGCTCTGCCCGGCCTCCTTTTTCCCCTACGAGTGTCTGGGAATGGAGCCATGGGGCTGTCCCCTGAAAGGGACAGTCTCTGTCTAAACTTGGAGCCAGCCTTTCTCTTCCTTCCCCCATTCATGCATTTATTTATTCTTCCAATGCTGACTGAATTGAGTAGGGACAAAGACACATTAGTAGGCCAGACAGATGTGCACCCTGCGCTCTGGCAGCGTGATCCTTTGGTGGGGACAGGTGTCAGTCATTGAGCAGAACTGTGACAGCAGCGATCGGATGGATAGAAGTCCGAGTGTTCCGAGACTGTGGCGACCCAGAAGGTCGGCAGAGTTTCCGTGGGGAAGTAATATTGAAGCTAGAGTGTAGACTGGGGAAGGATTGTTTCAGGAAGAGGAAAGCAGAGTACGCAAAGGGCGTGGTCTGAGTGGGAGCCTGTGACCCCTGGGAGAATGCTGAGAAGCCAGAGCGAAAGCAAAGAGGGGGAAAGCAGAGGCGGGGGCAGGGGTCCGGGCATGTAGACCTTTACAGGCTCCAGTAAGAATCTGATCTCCATCCTGAAAAACTAGGAAGATATGGAAGGATTTTAAGCAAAGAATGGCATCTGATTTGTCTTTCCAAAGGGCCACTCTGGCTGCTGGGCAGGGTAGGGGTGGAGGGGTGGGCAACAGGGTGAATTCAGAGGTCAGTGAGGAATCTGTTGTCCTTGTCTAGGTGCCAGGGGCAGGGGGTGGAAGGCTGGAGGGACGTGGATGGGCCCAGGGAGACTTAGGACTTGGGAAGGAATGGAGCTTGGGAGTGAGGAAGGAGTTAAAGAAATGCCCAGTAATTCAGTTCAGTTGTGGCTCATTCCTAGAAGTTTCTGATTCCATTTTTGTAGGGGCAATGTGCCCTCTCCCTACCCTCCAAACCCAGCTGCCTCGCGTGGCTCTTCCCTGCCCCACCCTGTTCCCGGGGCCCCCTCCACCTGTGTACCTGTGACCTATGCATTTTACTTTTTCCTACCTAGCCTCCCTCAGGGTCTGTCCAAAGGTCATGTTCTGCCCATGGAGAGTGTCTCATTCAGTCGTCCAATGTAAGTGAGAGCTGGGCTAAAGGGGACAGCGAGTCCGAGTTGTTCCCTCGTCCCCTCTCCCTGTCTCCTGCCAACAAGTTTTTGCTGAGTGAAGACCCACTGTGTGTCAGATACCTTTAGACCTGTGGTTCTCTATAAGGGACAATTATGTCCCCAGCGGACATTTGGCAACTTCCACAGCCATTTTGGTTGTCACAACTGGGATAGAAGGAGAGAGATGTTACTGGCATCTGGTAGGTAGAGGCCAGAGATGCTGATAATCATTCTGCGGTGCACAGGACAGCCCCTCACAACAGAGGGTCATCTGGCCCCAGATGTCAGTAATGCTGAGGTTGAGAAACCCTGTTGCGACCCGAGTACTTCTCTGAGCCGCCTTCTCAGCTCCTCTTTGTTGGACGAATATCTTCTGAGCTCCCTCTCTGCATGCTAGGCATCCATGACCTTCAGTTCTTTTTGTTATCATGTTCCTATCATATTGATCTTTTGCCTCCATCCACCAAGATTTATTCAGTACCAGCTATGGCACTAGGCACTGTGCTAAGTCCTCCTCGTTTTACTTCTAGTCCTCATGACAGTTAGGGGCGGTAGACATTATTTTCCCCGTGGGAAAGAATGAATCCCATTTACTGAGCATCTGCTACACCCCAGGTATCAGTATCAGGAGAGATACTGATTTCTAACCCTCACGGCACCTCTGACTGATATTAGGTTCTATAATCCCATTTATCCAACGTTAAAATGGATACTTGACGAAGAGAAGGATCTTGTTCAAGTTCGCATGCCTAAGAGAGGGAAAGGAGGTAAGGATTGGGGTGACCTTTTGGCAGGTGAACAAGAGTGTGGGTGGGTGCGTTAGGACTGAATCAGCCGTGAGGATGCGGAAGAGCTCCAGTCTTCTCTGCAGGCAAACCACCTGGGAAGGAAGTGGGACATGGCTGTGCCAGTCGCCCCGCCCACTCTCCAGGTGGCAGGGCCAGGAGGGAGAGTTCTGAGGCCGAGAAAGAAAGGAGCTCACTTCACTCTGGAACTGGGCTGTGCCCCGTGTTTCATAGTCTCGGACTTGGAGCAGCAAGTTTGAGAGCAGGTTTTGTCAACTTCAGCACGCTCTTGACATTTTGATCCGGATCTTTCCTTGCAGTGTGGGGGCGAGGGGACCGTCCTGTGTATTGTGGGGATGCTGCGAAGCACCTCTAGCCACCAGGTGCCAGTAGCACCCCACCCCACCCCACCTCTCCCAGATGCGATAACCAACACTGTCTCCAGACATTTTCAAGTGCCCCCCCAACCCCCGCAGGGGGAGGCAAAGTTTCCCCTCCTCCTGAAATTGAGAACCACCACTTTAAGATAAGCGGCCTGGCCCCGGTTTTATAAAAGAGGAAAGCACAGCGCACGGAGTGAAGTCAGTTGTCTAAGGAATGATAGCAAGCTCAGGCTATAGCTGAGCTCAGGCCTCCCGGTCTCCCACTGGGGCTATATTACACCCACTGTGCATGGG
This sequence comes from Rhynchonycteris naso, assembly GCA_037038555.1. Lineage (NCBI taxonomy): Eukaryota > Metazoa > Chordata > Mammalia > Chiroptera > Emballonuridae > Rhynchonycteris > Rhynchonycteris naso. The sequence continues at coordinate 185,629,380 of CM073000.1, read as the reverse complement.
AGACCACCCAGAAGGGAAACAGATCTGCAGTTCCTGAACACCCACTATCAAGCCTTCCCTCAGATTCTTTTAAGCCTCTTTATTTTAGAGACTTACTGGCATCAGTCCCTCTGCAGACCCCAGCAGAGGAAGGCTGAGCACGGGTAACCCTTCGCTGCCCACGCTTGGGAGGCCAGGCTTGCCCCTACTGCGCTCTCTCCCAGAGCAATGGAGCAATTGCCTGATTGAATTCCATTTGTAGACTTGGCCTCCTAGGGCACAGGAAGGCCCCCGGGCATGGACACGGGCCAAGCCTCGATCAATCCCTTCTTTTATTTGGGGCAAAGTTACAAATGGGCCGGAGTCATTGGGAAGCTTTTCCACCTCGCTCTGAGAGCAGCCCTTATGAAAGATGTATTGATGGGTCCCCTTGTACCAGGATGTTACTGGCCTCCGGCAGGCAGGAAGTAAGGATCTGCTGGCTCTTCTTTCTGCCACAAAAACCCTCTTTCAGGTCGAATTTCCTCTGTGCCCAAACATGTTTGATTTAAATCATTTTGCTGCAAAATACAAATAAAGTAGGGATGGCTCCTGTAATGGAAAAGAGCAACACCCTTGTGATGTAGTTTAGAATTCCAGAAAATAGGGCATTAGAACTGTAGGCCCATAGAACTCCCGGCTCCGCAGGCCCCAGGCGCTGGCCCACGTGTTTTAGGCAGCACCAGTGAGTGAACTTCAGAGCATGCACCACCAAAAAGAGCAGACAGTTATGTTTAAGGCTCAGCCCTGATTCACTCCACCTGTGTGAGCTTGGGCGAGTCACTTTACCTCTCTGGGCCTCAAACTCTTTTTTCTATATAAGGAAGGGGACGGAATACATGCCTCTGGCTTCATGAATGTAAAAGCATTAAAGACTTGGAAACTCAAAGAGACCAAAAGGATGCGTTTTAGGGGTAAGGAACCAACGTTCCATTTTACCAAAAGATCTTTATCTTCGTGCATGGGGTTGAAGGTGGCGTTATGGATTAAATGTTTGTATACCTTCAAATTCACATGTTGAACACCCCCCCCCCTGCATCCCAACAGTGATGATATTAGGAGATGGGACCTTTAGGAAGCAATTAGGGTTAGATGAGGTCATGAGGGGAGGGCCCCATGATGGGATTAGGGCCCTTCTAAGTGAAAGAACAGAGACCAGAGCTTGCCCTTTCTCCCCCATGGGAAGACACAGCAAGAAGGCAGCCGTGTGCAAGCCAGGCGAGGGCTCTCACCGGAACCGGGGTCTCAGACTCCCGGCCTCCAGAACCGTGAGAGATAAAAGTCTGCGGGTCCAGCCCCCCCAGTTTGTGGTGTTTCGTTAGGGCAGCTCGAGAAGACGGTAGACAAGTGGACACCTTCAAGTTGTGAGCTTTCAAAGATGTATATATACAAAAAGGATTTTTAAAAGAATCCTGTTTCTACCCAGTTTTTCGGAAGTCCGTCTGCCGTAGCAAGTGAAGCACAGATGCGCCGACACATCACATTTTACCTGGAGCTTCAGTTTGGAAGTCAGCACTTTGGGCAGAAGACCCTGCGTGGTGTGAATTTTTCTTCTCTCTTGTGTATTCTCTCTCCTCACTCGTTCACGCCGTCTTCAGTTCTCTCACTTTTGCTTGTTCCTTGATGCTTTCCCCCTCCCTAGCCACTGACATTTGGATTCATTCGTTGGATACACACGTGATGTATGTCCATCTGTCTTAGCTCCGGCTGCTGTAACAGAATACTGTAGACGGGGTGGCGTAGAGCAGCAGGAACTGATTTCCCACAGTTCTGAAGTCTGCACGTATGAGACCAGGGTGCCAGCGTGGCCCCTCCCCCCAGCTGCAGACTGCTGACTTCTCTCTGTCTCCTCACGAGGCAGAAAGAAAACAAGAGCTCTGAGGGGTCCCTTTTGTAAAGGGACTAATTGCATCATGCTGGAGACCCTCTCATGACCTAATCACCTCCCTAAGGCCCCGCCTCCTGATACCATCAAATTGGGGGTTAGGATTTTAACTTGAATTTGGGGGGTTACACAAACGTTTGGTCTACAGCACCGCCATTTCTAATCCATAATTAAGAAGTACACTTGGTAAATGACCCTGCCATTGATCCCTCTGTTCCGAGGAAGAGTAAATGCCTTGGGTGCTTTGAGACTCTCTGGGGGACTCACAGATGTTTCCCATGTGAGGTGCGTTTCCATCTAGGGGTGTTGGGGAAAAGGACGTGACCCAGCGGTTCTCTTCAGCTGGCAAGGGTACCCCATTCCCGCTCCCAGCCTGAGCTCCGTTAGTGATGGGGGAGTCACAGCCAGGTTAGAAGAAATGAGTAAACACTCCCTCCTGGCTCCCTGTGGCTGTCTGGGCATTTGGGGGAAGAGGGTCAGCACACAGGACTGACTGTTCCTCACATGTGTGGGCTCAGACCTGGCTCTTTTCATCTGGAAGTAGAAGTCCTCCGGAAGCCAGAGTCGGGAGCTTGTGGGGTCTACCGTTACGAATGCTTTAGCAAAGTAACACTTCATCTGTTCAACACTGTTAAGAAAGAAGGTATTTGTATTATAAGTAAATGTTCCAGAAAACTAAAGTGAACCTCTATTTGTATCTCGTGTACACACACACACACACACACACACACACACACACACACAATTTAGTTAACATGTCTTCATGAAGCTGTGTCATATATTTTTTGCTATATAAAACAGGGTCCAAAGATCAAGATACAAAATGTTCTCAATGGCCTCGTTATTATAATCATTGATTCTTGTGCTTCCTGTGTGTGCTATGATTTTGTGATTCCTGAAGGGGACACGAAGACACCACAGCTCCTGCTCAGAATGGCCCCTCCCTCCCTGCTTTACTCCCTACTGATTCTGCCCTCTGCCTTCCTATCAGCATCATTCTCAATTCATTTGCTTCTAAAAGGCCTCACTGGCCTCCTCTCCTCTCCCTTCCTCTTTCTTCTCCCCCCCCCTCACCCCTCCCCAGCCTCCCTCCCTCTCCTCTCCCTCCTACACAGACACACATTCTAATCTGCTGTCTACCGGCATCCAGAAGGACATGTTTTTTGGCTCTCAGAGAAGGTAGATTAGTAACTGTAGATTTATACTCATGTTGGGCCCATGAACTTGAACCCGGGTCTGAGAATGATGTGCTCTTGTCCCATATGGTCAAGACCAGGGGCATTCAGACATAGGGAAATGAGATGGGCTTCAGAGTCAGCCCATCCCTGAGCCTCTGTCCCTCCTCTGTACATGGAAAGAGCATGCAGGGTTACCCCGAGCTGCTAGTGGAAGGAAGGGTGGTGGCCCGCCGCAGCAGGCACTCGGGCGGGGCAGCAAGTGTGGTTTAAACGTACTGTGGGCTTTAGGGCCAGGTATTCCTTGCCACCCGGAGGCTGAGTCTGTGGCTTTGTTCTTGGCAAGTTTGCTGAGAGTCCTGGCCGAGGAATGTCACAGCTGCACCCTCATTATTCCATGCTCTCCTCTGTCTATGCAGACTTGGGTGATACGTACACTAATAGATTTATTTGTCTTGACTCTCTGAGAACATTCTGGGAAAATGGATACCTTCTCATTCAGGTTTACTTGCCAAGTGCGTAGCGTAGTAGGAACTGGGACTGGCTTAACTGGTCCTGCAACTTTGATTACAACTCATTCTGTTCCCATGGCTTTTGGCATAAAAAATTCTTACCTGTGGATTTACTCCATTGTTGACAGGTGATGTTGTGGGCACAGACTTATAGCAGGCTTAGGGCTAATAAACGGAGCTGAGCTTGAAAAGTAACCTGGAATAAAAAGTGTGAAGGTCACTTCACTGTTCTCCCCTTCCAGCTAAAATCCCAGCACCATCATTTCCCATCACACCTGTACTTGACACACACGGCATTACTATAATCCCAGCAAAGCATCCCCTCAGTTGACAGCTTTGATTGGGGGAGGAGCGAGGGGAAACAAGATATGATACTGAAGTTATGCATCTTTGCTCCTGAACTTGCACCTGTCATTTCTTCTGCTTGGAGCCTTGTGCTTCCAAATCCCAGCAAGCTCCCTCCCCCACCTGCCTCAGGTCCTTGCCCAAAGGTTAGCCCTGGGAGAGGCTACCCCAACCACTGCTTCTAAAATTGCAGATGGTCACCACTCTCTCTCTTCCTGCTCTGATTTGTCTTCCTTCACAGCTGTGATTACCACCTGACAGACTGTACACGGTTATTGTTGCCTTTCCTGTCCCACTGTAAGTCACAACAAGCATAACTTGATGTCTCATCAACTAGACATATGCATACGCATATATACGCATACATATATTGATTGTTTACATATTTGTTTTGTTAATATATCCTGAGTATCTGCCACCAACCTGTCTCCGAACAAATATGAATTAACAAATCATATGAGCACATTGATTATAAGATGAGCCTCAGTTTCAGAAATGTTAAAATGATGAAAAAAATGTATTCATCCTAAAGTCTAAAGAAGATGGTAAAATGGCCTGGAAAATGCCTGGATTACCTAGATCAACGAATCACACTATTCCTAGAATCAGAATGGAAAGGCTGAGTGTGTCCTAAGGACACGTTGGAGTGCAATGATTCCCCATCTAACTGTAATATCAATAATTGCAGAAATGGAAAAGTATCGCGCATGCGTATGGTCTGGGCGTGTGTCTAAGTCTTTCCTGTGCATTCTCTCACTCAATCCTCACAGTGGCGTGAGTGGCATGCCAATTTAATAGAGGAAACAACTGGGGCCTCAAGAGGGTATAGGAGTTTTTTGGTTGTTGTGAAAATGTTGTGTATGTTCACAAATGAAAGGCAGTGTTGGCAAACTTACTGTAAAGAGCCTGACAGTAAATATTTGAGGTTTTGTGCGCCATGTGCTTTCCGTCCCAACAGCTCAGGTCTGCCCCTGTAACTCTAAATGAATTGTAGAAAATATGTAAATGAACAGGCGTGGCTGTGTTCCAATAAAACTTTACAAAAAAAGAGGTTGACGGGCCAGATTTGGCCCACCAGCTATAGTTTGCTGACCCTTCAATGAAATATAATCGTCATGAGGCCGAGGGCCACGTCCTTTGGTTGTTGTTCCTTATTGTGTCCTGTGCAGGGAGCGCAGAGCTTTGCATCCATGGGTCCTAGGTGGCAGAATGAATGACTAACTGAAAGAAGAAACCAGGAGGCGATCAGCTGGTGTTCTGCCTGTTGAGGCCACCCAAGGTGAAGCTCCTGCTTGCCTATTTTTCTCTCCAGTCACTTATTGCCTTTACCTCGCTGTCCTTACTGAGCTGGCTCTCCCTTCTTCCCTTCTTCCTCTCCTCCTCACCCATTCCAGGCCAAAGAGTCACCCAAGGGCCAGGCCCTGCCCTCCCAGCCTCTCTAATGCCTCTGGGAAATAGGCAGTGTAGCCCAACCAGTTCTGCCAGTGCCGGATCTTTCTGTAACGGTGTGTGTGTGTGTGTGTGCGTGTGTGTGTGTGCGTGTGTGTGTGTGTGCGTGTGTGTGTGTGTGTGTGTATGTTGATTCATCTTCTCACTCTCCCCCTCCCCCATTCTGGGAAGGGTGTGTGTCAGTTTACAAAACCAGGCTGAATAAATGAAAAAAACCAATGGAAGGAATGCAATGGGGGTGCTGTAACTTGGAGTCAGGGTGGATGAGAAACAAGGCCACGAAGACCTGGCTGTGGGAACCAGAGATTTGATTGAGAACTCTCTAGCGGCCGCTAGGAAAAGCAGGTCTGCTCCCTTCCACCACCCTGTGTCTACATAACCAACACAGACCATTGCTCAGGGTAGGCAGGTCTGTTCTTTGTGCTCAGGGTAGCAGGAAGTTTCTCTGGAGAGCCTTACAAGAAGACACTGAGGGCCAAGGACAAGCCGCCGTGAGACTTCCTTACAGTGGACTTGGTGGGAGTGCCTGACTGGCTGCTATAACTGCCCCTGAGCCAGTAGTCTGTGGTCTCATCCTGATGAGTATATCTCATTCAGTCATCCTCAAATGGGTGAGGGCACATCCAGGTATCAGCCTGGGTTGACCTAGAATAGATTTCAGGGCAGGCACCCAAACAACTGCACCACGTGGTCTTCAAAGAGCATTAGAGCGTCAAGTGAAGCTGTCAGTCAGGGAGGACACATGAGAATCCTGAGTCTGTGTTGAGAAGATAAGATATATTAGACTCACTTTGTTAAAGATGGTGCTGCCCATGTGGATGGCTGTTGCCTGGGTGATAATATTAATGCATTTCTTGCTTGGGAAGGGCACGGTTGTGCAAATGTGTGTTGGGGGAGGGCTTTCACGCCAAAAAGTCTTAAAAGTTGGAGCTAGGAGGCCATTTGAGGAAAGTGATTACGTTCTTGTAGAGAGGAGGAGCCCATGGAGGCCACGTGGAGGAGGCAGTCAAAATGGTGGAATGAGGAAGGAGAAGCCAGTTCGTGGAGGAGATGGACAACAGAGGTGAATAAGACTGGTGAGGTGGAAGCCTTTGATTCTAGGAAAACTCGGATGAGTCAGTAACTTTGTGAGTGCTGAATGAGTGTGTTTTGGAGCCCAGTGTGTGTTTTTACTCGCTTGCCGGGTGCGAGCTAGAATAAAGGACAATGGACCACCAGCTTTTGGTTCAATTAATTGTTTCTCTAGAATCTGTCCGGATCAAATGCGAACCTGCGTCGGCCAGGTGACTGTGATGGTGGCTGCGGTTACTGGCTATTCAGTCTGCTTCTGACCTTGGGCCATCACTTCTCTAAGACCGCAGGCTCTTCCCCTGAGGTGTGGGCATTGATATCAGCATTCACCACTGGCATTGCGGTGGGGCCCTGAAGACAAAGCAGTAACGGTGGCCTTTGCCACTATAATTTCATTTAAATGGTGCTGCAACATGCAAGGTAAATGTCATTCCCATTTGCCTCATGCTGCTGAGTGCCTCAGCCTTCTTTGTATTATCACCCTTGTCAGAAGGAATTTTAATTTAAATGCTCCTTAGTGAGAGAAATTAAATACCAAAGGATTTTTATCAGATGGGGTTAAGCTTTGGAGGGCTGCAAACCACTGTAATACTTAAGGTGTTTCTCATCACCTCTCCCCCTGATCCCATTTTGTCTGCTGGAGGACAGTATCACCCCTGTAGAGACTGCATGCTTTAGAGTTATTAGTTCCTCTTAACGGTCCGTTAGATGGATGAAGAAAGTGAGGCCCAGAGAGGTAAAGTAATTTGCCCAAAGTCACGTAGCTAGTGAGAGGGAGTGGAATTCAGTCTTAGAGTCTGGCTCCTCCAGCCTGTGCTTTGAGCCACTCCTATCTTAGGGCAAAAACCTGGACATTCTGCTATGTGTCTTATTTTTTTCCTTTCTCTATATATCTGATTGACTTCTCTGATCTAATACATAGATGTAAGGCCAGTAGCTGTGGCCACCATCACAGCCGCCTGGCCCGTGCAGGTTCAGGTTTGATTTGGACAGATGGTAATGAAACAACGGAGCCAAGAACTGGTGGGCCATTACCTTTAATCCTAGCTTGCACCCAGTAGGCAAGAAATACACACAGTAGGAAAACACTTCCTTTTCCATTCAGGGCTCCCAAAGCCACTGACTTATCTAAGTTTCCTAGAATCAAAGCTTTGTACCTCACCAGCCTTATTTGCCTCTGTTCCCCATCTCCTTCTCTCTGCACAAACTGGCTTCTCCTTCAGCACTCTGCCATCTTGGCTGCTTCTCCTCTCCTCCATGTGGCCTTACTCTGCTCTCCTTTCTTTAATGCTAATCTCAGGAACCGAGAGAGCAAGCTCCTGGTCTGCCCCATTTTATAGTGTAGAAATCCAAACCTTTAATCCAATATACAAGCAAGGAAGTCTCTGATACAAAGTTACTTATCTGAGGCATAATGGTATTCCTCATGAGAGTGCACTAACCCACATCAAAAAGGGTGGGGACCAACCAGGCGGTGGCACAGTGGCTAGAGCGTCGGACTGGGATGCAGAAGACTCAGGTTCGACACCCTGAGGTCACCAGCTTAAGCGCAGGCCCATCTGGCTTGAGCAAAAGCTCGCCAGCTTGGACCCAAGGTCGCTGACTCCAGCAAGGGGTGGCTCGGTCTGCTGAAGGCCCGAGGTCAAGGCACATGTGAGAAAGCAATCAATGAACAATTATGGTGTCACAACGGCAACGAAAAACTAATGATTGATGCTTCTCATCTCTCTCCTGTCTGTCTGTCCCTCTCTCTGACTCTCTCTCTGTCCCTGTAAAAAAAAAAAGGGGGTGGTAAAGGCTTAGTCCTAAAACCAAGCCCCAGGCCACAAGGATCCTCTGCCTGCCCACAGCCCGCCCCCAACATACATTAATATAATTGCACCCATCCCAAGCAAGAAGGGCAACTAATATTACCTGGGTAATGGGCTTCCACATGGGCAGTGCCATCTTTAACAAAGCGAGCATAATATATTTTATCTGACCCACAACAGAGTATTGCCTCGTCCTTTTTAATATCTGCATTGCTTCTCATTTGCATCAGCCCGGCATAAGTTATTTGATCAGGTGGGTATTTTCAGTCTTTTGCAATTAAAAACTCTGCTGATACGATCCTCCCTGCACATGTATCATTTCACTTATGTGTAAGCAGCCCTGAAGGTTAAAGTCCTAGAAATGGAACTGCCCCACACTTGCTGAAAACATTGCATTTTCTTGGGAGCCTGGAAATGTCTCCACCGAGGTGAGATTCTTAATGAGCCATCCAAGGTCAATTTGCACTACTTTCTTAACAATAGCACCTGCTGTTTTGACTCCCAAATGCTGCCTGACCTGGTTATTGATTTAGACATGGGCTCCCCACCACTGCCACCTTTTATGCATTTAGTCACCGAATCACCCTCTTGTCATCTGGTATTTCCCTACGAGGCTTTGCACAGTTTATTTTTGAACTTCAATCTCATTTCATTAAAAGTAAGCTTAGGCAGCCAGCTTTAACTCCTGCTGCTTGGGTGCGTGCTTTGAAATAGGGCTGCGAGAAAGCATCGTGGCTTCTCCCAGGTCTCGACACCCACCAGGCCTGTGGGGGGAGCAAAACCCTCCCCTGTCGCTCACATTTTTGAAACTTTCTCAACGTTCTCGCTCTGCAGACCCTCCTTGGCCTTTGTTTATAAGGGTTCGGGCTGGTTCTTAGTGGTCAGGGAAATCCAGCTGGAGTGGTCCAGGCTCAGGCTCTGCAGAGGGCACTTTCAAGTCACTTCTCCTAGACGTCATTGCTAAGCCTCTGTGGCTGAGTCAAGGCTCAGTCGGCGCCTGTGTCCTGGGACCTCAGCTAGAAAGCCATGAGGTAATAAAGCAGGCTGGAAAGTCGAAGAGAGTGCCTTTAGCCACTCTCTGCAGCCTGCTGCACCATTAAAGCCATCTCAGTAATTAACCCCGGTGGTGATTGGCATTCCTGGAGGAAGAGCAGGTTAGCAGGATGGAGAGGCCTGGACAGTGCATTGTGTGCAAGTAGACTGCACCGGCCTCCTCGGTCTGGTTATGAAGTCTAACTGTGGCTCACAGCCACCTCTACTCCCGTCCTGTAAGCTGTTTTCATTGACTCAGATTTGCTGATTAAACATGGCGGCCAGGTTGAAAAATTGCGTGTAGCTGATTCCAGTGTAGTGATGGGGTAACTGCACTTGGAGCACGGTAGGTACACAGAAATGGACTTAACATATGCAGGCGTTTGTTCAACAAATGTTTACCCAATTTCTGTCATGGCTAGGTAGGGTTTAGGTGTGTAAAATGGACATAAAATAGCTTGGATTCTAATAGAGGATAGAGACAATGAGCACATATATATCCCAGATGTGATAAGTAGCATGTGAAGGAATATAGAGGGATAGGGAATGCCTATTGAGGGAAGGGGGTTCTTGGAGGAGATGTCTTCTGAGCAGTTGCCTGAGTAGTGAACCATAAAGATATCTAGGGGGAGATTTTTCCAGGCATAGAGAACAACCAGTGCAAAGGCCCTGAGGCAGGTTACAGCACATTTGAGAAGCAGAAGGTGAATGTCTATGTAGAATATACCCCATGAGATCAGAGAAAAGGGACATTCAGTCTAGCCTCTTCCCTGTGAGATGAAGACGGGGGCCAGAAAGAGGGGAACTAAGTGTCCCAAGGCCACACAGCTGCTAGTAGAACAGATTATAGGACTCCTGACTCCCCTACTCACAATTCACAGAGATTTTGAAGGGCAGCTGGGAACATGCCAGCCAACCTGGATCAACTCCCGGTGCCTCTCTGTTCATCAGCTGTGTCACTCAAGTGACTTCACCTCTCTGAAGCTCAGCTCCCTTATCTGTAAAATGGGAATAATGAAAGCAGTGACCTTCAGGCTCACCATGAGGATCAAATGAGAACACATGGGCTCAGCATGTGGTATGTAGTAGCTGTGTCCTGAGTGTCAGTTATAGGCTGCACACGTCTTGGTATTAAACTGGACGCAATGATCCACCCCCTGCTCAATCCCTCTCCCCACGATGGGACCGTTATCCTTACCTGCGTGGTTATCACCTGACCCAAACCACATTGCATTTGTTTGGCCTTTTCTTTGGGGGTTCTGTTTTCCCAGAGGAGACTTTAGACAGGGGGGACCCCGAGGGACATGCTTTGTTTTCCTTGCCTGTGAAGCGGAACAGCAGGAACACTCATAACTGGCCCTCACGCCTGTCAGAAGGACCTGGCAGGTCAAGACATGGGGCAAGTTCAGAGGGTTCTGTGTGTGGCTGTGTTACTAATAGAACATGGAGTGTGGACAGCGTGATGGAGAGGGGAGTCCTCTTCCTGGCTCAAGCAAGCGGCTGAATCCTCTACATCTCAGCATTCTCATGTTAAAAATGGGATGCCCAATATCACATTGGGTTGTAAGAACTCAATAAGCCAGTAACGCTTAACTCTGAGCGTTTAGGACTGTGTCTAACACTAAGAATCAGTACATATGACTTTGGCTCTCCTCTCCATTCCTCCCCTCTTCCACCAAAATTATTTCTGAAGCTATTTCCTACTTGTCTGATGCCATTTTATAGATAAGGAGAGTGAGACTCAGAGGTTAGCCTGTTTATGTTTAACACAGCCAGGAAGTATAGAGCCAGGATTTGATCTCCACTAGTTTGACTCTTGCCTGGAAAACTTCCCTGTGTCCTCCCCAGTTGCAGAGCTCAGCCTGCATTCTTAATGCTTTGATTTGATTGATTCATGATCTGACCGAGGAAGGCCAGATCCTCAGTGACTCATCCTTCTACATCCTTGGTTTGAGCCAGAAGGTCAGTCTGGCCCTGGAGAAAGTCACCTCCATTTTTTTCCCCGTGCTCTGGGCTCCAGGCCCCAGTTGACCTCATCCCCGGTGATCCCTGCTGCTGCTCACGTACGATCCACCTCACACTTTTATTTTAAGAGCCTCTTAGATGCCTTGCACATCTAATTCCTGGTCCCATGGGGCTGTGGCTAATTAGCCTTTGATTATTCACAAACACAGAGGCAGGAACGGGGAATCGGGGCCTCGTTGCTCTAATTACCCACAGGAAACTTAGGTAAGGCTGTATGTAGCCTTCTAGAAGTAACTGGGCCGGGATTTGGAGATGGGAGGTGAAAGCACTCAAGAAATAACCAGTCTGCTCCATCCTCAGCCCTCACATGGCGGGAAACGAGGATGCCCTGGTCACACCCCCAGGTCACCATACACATGTTTTCCAATGGTGATTGTTGTTTTTTTTCTTGGGCCGATCCTAGCCCCCTCCATATTACCAAAGCCAGCTTTCCAAGAAGTGACTTCTCTTGTCACTGGGCCAGAAGACAGTTGGCATCCTTTTACTTTTGTGTGTGTGTGTGTGCAGGGACAGAGAGAGAGTCAGAGAGAGGGATAGATAGGGACAGACAGACAGGAACAGAGAGAGATGAGAAGCATCAATCATCAGTTTTTCATTGCAACACCTTAGTTGTTCATTGATTGCTTTCTCACATGTGCCTTGACCACGGGCCTTCAGCAGACCGAGCAACCCCTTGCTTGAGCCAGCGACCTTGGTCCAAGCTGACGAGCTTTTTGCTCAAGCCAGATGAGCCCATGTTCAAGCTGGCGACCTCGGGGTCTTGAACCTGAGTCCTCCACATCCCAGTCTGACACTCTATCCACTGCGCCACCACCTGGCCAGGCAGTTGGCATCCTTTTTGGGTGCACATAAAGGAGGACATTTCAAAACCAGGAGTTCCACTGCATGTTTCGGCTTTTATTTCTCCCTATCTCTATCAATAGGAGAAAGGGGTCTGCAGAAGATGAAACACCTCCTGACTTACAATTTGTGTTATCACACCCAGGTATAGGGTTGTTCACTGACTCAGCAAATAATCTCAATCTCATTTAGAGCAAAAGCTAAATCTGTACTGTGGTCTAGATTTGTACTGGTCGACATTTGGGTCCGGATAATTTCTTGTTGTTGGGCTGCCCTGTGCACTGTGGTATGTTTAGCAGCATCCCTGGGTGCTACAGGCATCTATGGGTAGAGATAACAAAAAATGACTCCAGACATGTAAGAAGTCCCGTGACGAATAAAATGGCTCTCATTAAGCAAAACAGTTCTAGAAGGCTTTATACAATCTAGCCCCCCATTTCCTCTCTTATCTAATCTGCTTTTCATCCTTCTACTTCCTCCATTCCAGTGACACGGGCCTCCTTGCTGGTCCTCACTGACACAGTGAGCCACGCCATGTACACTGTCACCTCAGGGCCTTTGCACTGCAGCTTCCTCTCTCTGAAATATTTTTCTCCTAGATATCTGCACACAGCCTGCTCTCAGCTGCTTCAATTCAAATCTCTGCTTAAATCTCATTCTCTCAATTCAAAATCTACCCTGACCATCCTTCTGAAAGTGGCTCCTCTCCTAGCATCCTACCCCCCCCCTTTTTCCTGCTTTCTTCTACCTGCTAGACACATCATTTGTGCATGGTTATTAATGTTACGTGTTGTCCGTCTCCCCGTGCTAGAATAAAGTTCCACAAGGGTAAGATCTTTGTCAGCGTTGTTCAGAGATGCCCCCCAAACCCTGGACAGCACTTCTTTTGTGACGTAATTATCCCATGCGTGCTGTGTGCATGCACCAAGCACTGTCTGGACACCAGGGACATAATGGTGAGCTCGCAGAGCAGATCCTGCCCTGGAGGATCACAGGACTGTCATGACTCAGATCCGACTAGCCCGGAGCTGGGGGATAAGTCTTGTTCCTGGTGCCAGGGGGAAAAGGAGGCTGGGGTTCCTGGTGGGACAGAGGTCATTCAGCGCCCTCCCCCAGAAGCAGGCAAGCCTTGGGGAGAAGCAGAGTTTGGGGAAAAGAGCATTTAGGAAGAAAAAGCCCTTTCCTACCCTCCACCCCCTCCTTCCCCCGCCAGCCTGGGTCAGGCCCGGCTGCCCCTCCCACCCTGGCCCTAGGAAGCCCTTACAGGGTGCAGCCTCCGGCCTCCCCTGGCTCCACTGGTATGCAGGCCACCCCACACTATGAATAAACATTTCCCCACCATCCTCCCTTACCGCAGCAGCTTTTGCCTGTGACATGCGTGTCAGGACAGCGATAAAAATAGTGTTTAGTTACATGCACTTGGCTTATTTTGTACTTTTGAACAGTAACACGTCTTCTCATGTGACAGTCTAGCCAGCAGCCTCGACACAGCCTCTGCAGACAGGTGTCTTCCGCTGCCACTGCCACCTGCCACGTCGTGCCCAGCCCCGGCAGCCAGCTTTCCCAGGACCCTTCCTTCCCATCCCCCGGCTCTGTTGGAAACCCCTGAAGAATGAGACAGAGCAAATTCTGAGGCTGCGCTGAGCACGGAGGGGAACCCCTGTCACCAGGGGAGCTTAGCCGCCAAGGCTCCTTCTCCTCGCTCCTGCATTTAACCATGAGGTTGCTTGGGGGATCCTAATTACACTGACCTGAACACTTTCTCTCTTGATTTTCTCCCCCACAGAGTGGCTAGCGTTGCCCCATTTTACAGATGAGGACAATGAGGCACAGAGAGGTCAAGTAACCAGCTCAAGGTCACACAGGGCTTGAGCAGTAAGAAGACTATAGAGTCTGGATCCAAGCCCATTCCTCTCCAGGCCCGCGCCCTCCTCCCTTCATGGCAATTTGGATTCGCTTCCCCAGACGTGGCCAGGGTTTCTTGCCTGTAACTCCTTGCGATGGCCTTTCTGAATAGCGAACAGTGGTTGCTAATGTTGAATCTTAAAAGGGAGATTCCTTTTCCACTCAAAATCTTTAAGTAAGAACCCTACGGCTTCTGGTTTGGGAGTAAATACATAGCTTTGCACCTCCATAGTGTCACGTTATTTAATTGGTACAACTACCCTAAGGGAACCGCAGTGGCTTCTCTAAGTGGTGTTTGCATTAGAGAGAGGCTTGCAGGTCAACAGAAAGACTCAATACTAGTTGTTGGGCATTAGACAGAGGCTGTGGCGCTATCTGATGGTATTAGACTCTGGGATGCCAGGATAACCTGTCCCGCCCACCGATCACTCCTTTTCCCTCCTGGTTTCCCAGAATCTCTGGACATCAGCTTGCGGAGCAGACAGGGAACGGCTTCCAGGTGACCTAGCGCAAGTGCTCTGGTAAAAGGCCGCCCGGGAGCACAGGGCTGGAGTACGTTCTCTACTCGGCCTTGCTAGCAGCTACTGATCTGAATTTAGGGCCTGGAATGTTCTCACTGCAGGAAGCCTGACTCAGTTTACAGTCTCACTGCTCTGAACCAGCAGTGCAGCACGTGCCAAAGTCTGGTCCCTGCCTCTCCCCTGCAGTAAGCGTGCCTGTTAGTCAGGTGGCCCTCTCGGTGCCTGGGGCCGAGAGCAGGTACAGGAGCCTCTCACCCTTCGTCAGAGAGACTGGGTATAGTGTGGAGAGCAGTGGGGAGGGGTGGTCTCCTTATTCCCACGGGCCTCCCTTTGTGCAGGAAAGGGTTTCAGAAAGACTGAGCGTGGCCCAGTAGAACGATGTTAGCCCAAACGTGCCTTTTCCTCCTTCCTTCTGCTGGGACAGCGGGGGCTCCTCTGCTGAGATTCTGACTGCCATGCTGCAGGCACAGCCTCCGACCAAACCGCCTGTCTGTTCCGGTGATGCTCAGTAAGCGAACGCTTGGTTATGACACGGATGCAGGGATGCAGGCCAGCCAGCTCTGTCTGGTTTCAGAAGCTTTTCTGCAGAACCTTCCTGCAGTTCACTTCAGATCAGTCCAACGAGTAGAGAGACAGAACGAATACGTGGCAAATGGAACAAAATCGGAGCTGATGACAATGGAAACTGAAGGGCCACAAAGGGTCTTTTTAATCAAATGAGGGATCCCATCTGTGACACAGAACCAAATAACTAACTGTGTTTCCCTCTTTGCATTGCCTGCTAGGGAGCTTGGAGACAGAGTTCATACCACGTGCAAGCAAGCGCCCAGGACCAATGATAATTTTCTGGGGGCTGACCATGCTCTGAGTGGCCAATTAAATTTCTTATTGGGTTCTTTTTCTCTCGATTCTCTTCTTTAGTTCCCCTACCTGCTGTGTTTTGTCTGTTTAATGTTTGCCCAATGGAACTGTTTTGCTTAAGCTTTTTTGCAGCATGGAAGAGCCGAGGTAAATAACTATTAAGATAAAAATATGATTTTCAGTTTTGTTTCTGTATATGTCTTCTACTTAAGTATCTTTCACCCCTGCAGCCCTTTCAGCGTATTTCAAATGTGAGGCACTCAGCGGCATAGTTCTGGCCTTCGAAGCTCTAGAGAAACACAGCTTCCAGGGCTCCCAGCACTCCTGTCCTCGGAGTGTGTAAAGGCCATGCAAACACATGGGTGCATTCACTGCGGCCAAATCCACACCCTTCTGTCGTCTCTGAGCTGGAAGTCCAGGACCTACTATCTGTTCTTGCCTGTGCTGGTGACAAAGCAGGCTGTCTCCAGTGTGGACCTCGGTTTTTACATCTACGTAATGGGAAATGATTACCCCTGCTTGCTGACCTCAGAGATGTCTTATCTTACATGCTATCCATCACATATAAGTTCTTTAATTAAGTACATTATTTATTTTTAATTTTTATTTATTGATTTATTTTTAGAGAGAGAGGAAGGAAGAGAGAGAGAGAGAAAGAAGCATCGATCTGTTTCTGTATGTGCCCTGACCAGGGATTGAACTGGTATCTTTGCTCGCTGGTATGACGCTCCAACCGACTAACTGAGCTCTATGGCCAGGGAAAAAGAAAGTCCTTTTAAAATAAGACAATTGTCAGTTGTCCTGAGGATGATCAGGATTTAGTGGAAGATCCAGGGTTATCGATTGATACCAGGCCATTGTCACCCACACGGTGCGATCCTTCACTAAGTCAGTTATTTTGTCTTGGTTGAGAGCAGCCTCTGAAGTGGGTCGGGCTGGCGGTGCATCTCAGCTCTGCCTTTCACTAGCTGTGGGCCTTGGGCCTCGGTCTTAGTTTCTTCATTCCAATGACGGACATAATTATGTGAGAAGCGGCTAACACTGCCTCCAGCACAGAGCAAGCTCCTGTCTTTGGGATCTATTAACAATTACGTGTCCTGGGGCAGGCTTTGGGCTCTTGGTTGGGTGGATCAGACTTTTGTGCGCCAAGTACAGTACGGGGTTCTGGACAAGGAGTGCACTAGTAGAGCCATGTAGTCCAGGGCCCTGTCCTGCAAGGCGTCTCCTTCTACCACACTCTTGGCCCTCCCAGTAACGGCAGCATCCAGAAACAGCTCGCTCAGTGCCAGGTCCCGGGACCAAGGCCAGCCCTTCTTGGAAATGAAATTTAACCATAATGAAAAATGAGATGGGCCTTCTTTTGCTTTCCTAGCATCAGACGTTAAAACTTCACGTTAGTCCAGATAGACACTTTTGTTTTTACTTAGAGGGCTGTTAAAAAATTACGGAAAGTTTGACGCTAACCGTGACTTACCTTGGATGAAACCTTCCAAGTCGCGGCTCGGCTTCTAAATTGGATCAACTCCTTTGCGAAACTCCAAAGTCTGCCTTTTCTTTTCTTTTTTTTTTTTCTTCAGTTGGATGAAAAAAATAGCCAAGTTCAGAGTCTACTTTAATTGCAAAAAGGTTCTGTGTTCTAAGTAGGGCAACTAAGAGTGGAAAGGACCAAAGAGAGACGGAAAAACTGAAATCTAGTCTAACATTGTATATTCTGGATATGATACACATCCTTAAAACTGAAAATCAGTGAGATTTTTTTTTCTCCAAGCCCAATTTTTATTTTTTGTGGGAAGCCTTCATCACGCCCCTTTCCTGCCTTGTGGAGAGAGGTTGCCCCAGAGACTGGGTTTGTGGGTTGATGGAACAGCTCTCAGAGTTCCTGCTACATCACTCTGAGTATTCTTTTTCTGGGGGAGGGAACTTTTTAGGAGGAGCGAGTCAAATTTTATAGCTACAGAACTGCAACTTTTTGTTAAACAGTCTGAATAGAAGTAATTTACATTCCCAACTGTCACAGTGATGATGTTGGGTCTTGGATTTAGCATACAATCATAACTTTTTAAAGTTTCCATATCTGGGGAATCCAGAGAGCTATCAACCTAACATTGGGAAAACAGATCAGTCAAACTGATTTTTGAAAATGACAGCGATTTGTGCAATCGGGGAGTGAAGTCACACATACGCTGGGGAAACAGAGCTGCAGAGTTTAGAGTTGGTTGTCATCTGTCGTTGAATAGAGTGTAAAAATGGTGGGAGATAATTAAGGGGTTTTACAAGGCAATGATAGAGAAAGGAAAAGTAAAACAACAGGGAAGGGAAAAGGAAGAAGAGCTGACACAAATGGTGATGATGACGCAGGGGAGTGGTCTACAGCAGGACGTGACAATCTACAGCTGGTGGGCCAAATTTGGCCCTTCACTTTGTTTTGTAAATAAAGTTTTATTGGATCTGACCAAGCGGTCGCACAGTGGATAGAGCATCGGACTGGGACGCGGAGGACCCAGGTCCCAGACCCCAAGGTTGCCAGCTTGAGCGCGGGCTCATCTGGTTTGAGCAAAGCTCTCCAGCTTGGACCCAAAGTCGCTGAAATGAGCAAGGGGTCACTCGGGCTGCTGTAGCCCCCTGGTCAAGGCACACATGAGAAAGCAATCAATGAACAACTAAGGCACCGCAACGAAGAATTGATGCTTCTCATATCTCTCCTTTCCTGTCTGTCTGTCCCTATCTGTCCCTCGCTCTGACTCTCCCTGTCTCTGTCACAAAAAAATGAAACAAAAGTTTTATTGGCTCACGCCCACGCCCACTTGTTTACATATGCTTCATGACTGCTTTCACTCTACAATGGCAGAGCTGAGTAGTTGCAGCAGAGACTAGATGACCTACAGCATGGGTGCCCACACTTTTTCAGCTTGCGAGCTACTTATAAGATGACCAAGTCAAAATGATCTACCTACAATAAAATGCAAAACATAAATTCATTTCTTCTATATTATCATTATTTAAGTTACTATTATTACTATTTAATATTGTGTATTCTTCTTTCACCTTTCTCCTTCTCAGCTCTCTTTTCGGAGGAAAGTCAATGTCATAGTTTTTATGAACAGTCCGAAAAAGCCGCTCCACATTTCCCTTCTTTGGAATAGCCATGGCACACAGACAGATGAGGCAAACGCACTTAGAATATGACATAGTGAAAAAACTCCCCTCCCATTCTGTATGAAAGTGGTAGGTTTTAGGCTTCTTACTGGGACCAGCTACGGCACTCATTTTTATACCCTTTGTTGTATTTAGTTTAAATAAATTGAAGGCTAACTACGCAGCAATGTAACTGAACAAGTTAGTGCGGTTTAACGCGCATGCGTAGGGTGTCAAAAGTTCAGACGTCAGATTGGCTACCCTGTATGCCAATCAAAAGACAAATGTCTTTTTAATGTCATGTGCTCTACCCACACTTCCTTCGCGATTGACCAGTAGATTGTGATCGACGTATTGAGCACTCCTGCCCTAGAACGTCTAAAATACTTTTTAGCTGGCCCTTTACAGAAATAGTTTGTTAACCTTTGGTTTGAATCATCACGAATGAAAAAACTTTTGACAATGGGGCAGAATCCCTGCGCTGCCACTTATTAGCTGGGAGACCTTAGTGGCTTCATGTCTCTATGTGAGACTGTTTCTTTCTCTATATAATGTTCATTGTATCAGTGGGGTAATTTAATATGTCAGCCCAAAACTCAGTGGTGAAAGCAGTGTTTTTTGTTATTTGTTATTGTTCATGGGCTTTTGGGTCGGCTAGATAGATTTTCTGTTTGCAGTGGTGGTTCTGTGATCTTGGCTGGCTCTCATGTCTAGGGATCATAGTCTGTGCTAAGATTGTCTCAGCTGGGACACGTGAACCTGCCTCTACATGGTCTCTCATTCCCCCAGTACAGAAGCCTGGCCCTGTCCACATGATAGTGACAAGGGTCCCAGAGATAGAGTGAAAGTGTGCAAAGCTTCCCAAAGCCAAATTTAGAACTGGAGCAGGGTCACCTCCACCACACACTTGTGGACAAAGCAAGTCCCAGACAGCCCATATTCAAGGTGTGAGAAAACAGATGCTGCCTCTAACCAGAGGAAATCGCCAAGGGCGTGGACCCAGCCATCAGTGAACCCCGTCCGCTGCACTCATAACAAGACAACCCCTGTAGGAACAAAAGAAAACCACACAATGTCTGACATGTAGGGGCACGTGAGGAGTCCCAGCTGCTATTATTTCTCTTATCATGGGTGAGGCTGCCTGCCTAGGATCTGGCTTGGAAATTTTCACTGGTGATTGGTTTATCTTGTGGTCTTCTTGCACCGGGCGGGGTTCCTTTCTTATACTGTGGAAGGGACAGGGAACTGTTAGGTCCTCAGTTGAAATGTGCTTAATACAGCGCCTGGCGCATACTAAACTCTCACTCAGTTTTAGTCTTTGACACTAAATGATTGATACATGTAAGCGTTTTCATGACCATTTTCACTAGTTGGAAGTAGCAGTCTCTCTAGTCCACATGGATTTGGGTTAGGGTCTATTTTTCTTCTTCAGATGCCCAATCTCTCTCTCTCCTCCCCCTCTTCGCTCCCCTGACCCCTCTCCACCTTTCTTTCTTTCTCCCCTACCCCTTACCTCCTTTCTTATTTGACTTCTCTCTAGGGGGCCATTTAGCAGCGTTTCCTTGTCCTCTCAGCACAGGGGCCCTTAATGCAAAGTGACATCTGAGCAGAGTCTCGGGCCCTGGCAGTGCTCCCCGGCAGCAGGCTCTCGGCAGGAGGAGCCTGAAGCAGAGTCCTCAGATGGCTAAATTGCAGCCTGACCATGGAAATCAGGAAGGGTCATTGGGGTGGGAGGTAGGGCCCCGTGCAGTGCCCGCTGCAGTGACTCTACAGCTGTATCACAGCGGAGAGTGGCCTTCTGCAAGCCAGAGTTTTTCCAAGACTATGCAGAAGTGATGGGCAGCCCCTGGGGCTGGAGGGGGTCTGCTCCGGGAGCCTCCGTCCTGGCCAGTACACCTTTGCTGAGCTTCTGCCCACTTAAGGATACTGGATGGGGCATTTTCCGAGCAACCTTGGTTGGGTTGAATCTAGAACTGGGTTAAGAAAGAGTGGAGTGCTGTCGCAGGTGGGTGAAGGAGCATCTAGAGTGATTAAAAACAAGATCCAAGTCAGACCTGGGTTCGAATTTCAGCTCTGCTATTTATTAGCTGCTGAATGAATCAAGAGCTTCTACCTACAGCTGTCTAGGAGATACAAGGACGAGAGGGAAGTAGGAGCTGAGATTAGCCTGACTGGTGTGCACTTAGCCTTGGGGCTTTGGTTGCCCAGAGTAGGGGATGGTCTTTGTAATTCCCACAAGGCCACAGTGTGAGCACACAGAGGCCTGGGCTGGGCGGCATTGGGACTGTTCAACCTTTCTGACCCTCAGTTTCTTCATCTATGCAATAGAGGTGAAAATAGCACCAGTATTATAGGCTTGTTTATAACCCAAGGTATTTATAAAATGCTTAGAGCAATGCAAAGGCTCAGTAAATAACAGAGATGCCTCGTGGTTCAGAGGGCAGATGACATGGCTTCAGATCCTGCTCTGCCACTTGCTAGCAAATCCCCATTGCTTCAATTTATTTATATTTAAAATCGGGATGATAATAATAATAATACCTACCCGTGGAGTCATTGTGAGGATTAAATAAGTTAATACATGTAAGGTGCTTACTTAGTTAGCACACAAATACTAAAGAATTTTATTCTGGTTGAGGGTGGAAAGGTTCAGCTGGCATGGGTAGAGCCACACCTGGGCAGGCTGATAGGTGTCTCCATCATTCGATCAAGACCCTGAAGAAATTCCCTGATGTGTTAGTTTTCTCTAACTTTCCATCTGCTGGCCTCTCTCCTGACAATCTACATACCTATCTACCTACCCTCCCATTCACTACCACCCACCTGTAACCTCCTCTCTGTCCCCCCCCCCATTTAAGTAAGTGTGGGGGTGAACAGGATGGATTAAGGGTCTTACAAGAACCTGTTTCAAATCCCCATCCCTACTCATTGCCAGCGGCGTGCCCCTGGCCAGATTCCCTCGGGGCTCCTTCTGCAGTGTTAGAACACGTGGGGCTGGGACCCGAAAAGGACTGCAACGTTGGTGAGACTCCCTCCGCGAGGCGCAGTTAGTGGTTATCAAATGGAAATGCTGATGGGAAAATACCGTCCGCAGACACCATCCTCAAACTCCACTCCTGTGTGAGGGTGGTGACAGGGCCGTGTGTGCCCCCCGACGTAGGCGGGGTCCTGAGACGAACAGAGGGCAGCATGCCGGTGTTTTCTTGCTGCATCTCAGTAAGAACAAGAGCTGTTGTTGCTTTGTAAGAACTAAGTAGCAAAGCAGTTTGAGCCATTTAAATATTTTCAGATTGGAGCTTTTTTTCCCCCTTTTCCAAAGGCAAAATCTGAAAGGCCACTTAATTCTTATTGCTGAGTAGGAAGAACTCTGACATGAACTTTCAAAGGCTCTAGAATGTCAGGTGAGAATCTCACTGCCAGGGCAAGCCAGGAGAGTGTGTGTGCGCACGCGTGTGACCCCCCGTGTGTGTGCATATATGTGCACAGGCCTGTACACACTATGCTTGGCATCTTTCTTGGCATTCTACACCCTTCTCCTGTGATGTCAAGGAACGGCCCGGGCAGTTTTCCTTTGTGTCTTTCTGAGTGACTGTGACTGCCACCGGCCTTCAGAGTTTAAGCTCCTGACAGATATTAAAGAACAATTCACTTATTACAGCTAAACAGAAAAGCATATGGAAAAAGCACACTGCATTAACATCTGCTGCCTGGGCTCCATCTGCTCCCGTTGGCTTGTCTTCTCCTCCAGACGGGCCAGCCTGTCAGTGTTCCAGGGCCAGCTCCTTCTTCCTTGCAAGCAAGGCCAGGCTGTGCCTATTCATTCTGACCCACTCCTGCAGGACTGGCCACTTCTTAGGTGTCTTGGAAATGTGCAGAAATGGATAAGATACATAATGTTTGGCAGCGAGAGGTGGGGTCTGGAGTTCCTACTCTGGATCACTGATTACTCGCTGCATGGCCTCGGGCAGCTGACTTACCATTTCTGTCCCTCAGTTTTCTTGTCTGTTCAATGGAGTTAGCAATAGTGCTGGTTACATCTAAGGATCATTGTGAGAATGAAAGGATACGCTGTAGGTAAGTCCCTGGCAACAAGGGCATATATGAAATGTTCAGTAAATACTGATTCTTGCTTGCTCTCAATAAAAATATTCACTTCCCACCCCCAGCCCCCACCTGTGTTGTCCTGTTTCTGACAGCCTTACGCCTTGTCTCTTAAATGGCTCATTGGATGGCGTGGATGGCACGATCTCCCAGCCTCCTGGAAGCACCCCCTTTCACATGTGCACTCTTGAAGACCCAGCCCCTCCTCCCCATCACTGTCCATGTAGAGTGCCAACTGGAGGCTCCCATCATGTTGGGTGGAGGTACCGGTGCCCCGGCAGAACGGGACCAACTAAGGGCCAGCCAGCCTTGGCTTTCTTAGCCTGCAGCTTCCTCCTCCTGCCTGAGCTGATTTTGCCTCCAGCTAGCAAGACAAACCAAATGTTGTTATTTTAGTATCTGGTTGCCTTTCAGAAATAATTTCTAAAAATGTTTTTCCTCTTTCTTCCCCGTTGCTTTCTGAAGCAGCCACTTCTGGGGAGTGATTAGGACAGGACAGAACGGCAGGCAGCCCTGGAGACTGGGGAGTGGGCTGCAGTAGAGTGGTCCATTGCTACTTACTGGCTGGGGGGTTAGAGCTTGGGGTGAAGGTCTTAAGCAAGTCACTTCACCTCCAAGTTTCCTCCTCTATAAAGTGAGAATGCTGACAGCGTTTGCCTCCTATGGCTGCCATAAGGTTTCAATTAGTCCACGCAAGATCTTAGAACCTGGTATGCGATAAGTGTTACCATCAGCATTCCTGGGAAGCAGCAGGTGAGGTCACAAGGAGAGCTCTGGGCATGAAGACAGCCTGAATGCGGAGGAGGAGTGAGCCAGTCCTGGGGTCTCCTGACCCATCCCTTTACTGTGGGAGCCCAGGAGGAGGGAGGGGGTTTCACTCCCCTTTCTTGCTCCATAATCTCAGGTATAGTGTATGGTCTCATAGACTCCAAGAGCACCCATGTGATAAGGAATCAGAGAGACTAACATGTCCCATGTTTTACCAGAAGAAGAATGTGGCTCACTGGGGCACCCAAGATGGTTTCGGGTGCTCCACGGATATGAAATAACCTTGCATCATGGAGGAGGAAGCGAGTGCCTTTTCATGCTCCTGTGATCTCTGTAACCTGCCAAGGAGACCGTCCCAGCCTGACACTTGCATGTCTCTCAGTTCAACAATGAGAGTGTGCGCGGGGGCAGGGGGGAGGGCAGCCTCAGGCAGGCAACTTGATCTAGCTGGGGTAAAGTAACATTGTTTCCTGTGTTTTGTGTTAGGATTTTAGGAACCACAGCAATCAACTTCTTTCTTCACTTATAGAAGTATATATGTTTCAATGGTAACCAAATAAAATTACTGAGTAAATGGGGAAAGTGTTACAAATATGACCCTAGCCTACATGCCCAGTGTGCAGATGGCCACGGGGCCCAGGGAGAGCCAAGGAGGTGAGCAGAGTCCCTGCCAAGGGTGCGACCAGAAACTGCAGCTTCCGGCCTGCCCCCCTTCCCACTGCTCTGGCCACTGTCCCCCTGGGCATTGCAGGCTGGCCACAGGTGGTCCTTTCTGTCCTCTGGCGTCAGGGCAGGGCTGACCATGGATCACCCCCAGAAACTGAAGACTCAGGAACTTTTTAGAGACGTGTCCCATCCCAGCCTGTCGTCAGAATCCTAACACAGCTAGCAGCTGTACCCTGACAAGTTCACACAAAGAGCCATCTAGTGGTCTAAGCAACGGTGGTCCGTCCCATCTCCCGGAACTGCTTTCTGCTGGGTTTGTTTCATGGGTTGTCTGAGGGTGAAGGGAAGCTTCTTTGTCTAAATCCAGCCAGACTTAGGAAGTCGGGCTGCAGCTGCTCAGCTCCTTAATGCAGAAGTGGGCCAATAGCAATTTGTCTGACCAACCTGGGTGGCAGGTAGACTCTCATCTTGGGGAGGAGAGCCCCACTCCAGAGCAGGAGGGGCAAGAGGAAGCAGAAACTGCCCTTTCACTTGTCCCCCTGCCACCCAGCCTGTCTCCAGTTCCTCTTCTCACTTTCTCTACTCTCTGGGGCCTGACAGGCCTGGCTCTTCAACCTGCTTAGATAACCTGATTGAGCCTCAGTTTCTTCATCTTTGAAATGGGTGGATAAAAACATGTAGCAGATGTTTGGCAACGTGTCCATAACACGTTCTATACTCTCTATTTATTGAGTTGTTGGTAGGTTGGTTGTTTATATTATTCTACTAAAATGTAAGCTCTCTGAGAACAGGCATCTGTCTTTTTTATTCATGGACATATCCCTGCTGCCTAAGACAGTGGCTAGCACGTACTTGGCACTCAGTACTGATGCGTGAATCAATGCATGAAAGGTTACTGTGGAAATTTGGATGAAATAATGTTGATAAACTTACCTTCTTTTTTTTCCTTCTTTCCCAACCTTTTTCATTTTTTTCCTTCTTTTCCAACAGAGAGACAGACTCCTTCATGCACCCTGATCGGTATCCAACAGGCAACCCTCATTTGGGCCCTATACTCTGACCATCTGGGGCCATACTTGCAACCGAGCTACTTTTAGCACCTGAGGCAGAGGCTCCACGGAGCCATCTTCAGTGGCCAGGGCTGATGCGCTTGAACTAATCGAGCCATGGCTTCAGGAAGGGAAGAGACAGAGAGAAAGAGAAGAGGGAGGGGTGGAGAAGCAGATGGTCACTTCTTCTGTGTGCCCTGACCAGGAATCAAACCCAGGACATCCACATACCAGACTGATGCTCTGCTACTGAGCCAGCCATCCAGAACTGATCGTTTTACCTTCTATCAACTGCTTTACTCTGTGTTGTCAATTTTGTGCTGGTTAACATACTTTCTTATCAACCCTATGAGGTTTAGGTAATATACCCACTGTACACAGGAAAGAACCAATGCCCAGAAAGTTTAACTAACCTTCCCAAGGTCACACAGCTAGGAAGTAGCAGAGCCAGGTTTCAAATCCAGAAGAGTGACTCAAGAGCTTGCACTTGTAACCCACTCCTTACACAGTGCCCAGCAGTTCACGGCAGGCTATGCTTGCCCATTGCTCTTCTTTGCTCAGCACAGTTTGAGAGATGGACACTAGGCACATTCCACCTGAAGAGAGAGACCGGAACTTTCCTTTCGGGCAGTGCACACAAAAGTTGGTTGTGATGAGGTTTTGCATGTCCATTCTGAAGCCTGTTAGAAAACATCAGGCTCCAGTGAACCAGGTGGCCATAAACAGCACGTCCCGTCCCACTAACAACAGGAACCCTCAATTCAGGATGCAGAGGTGATTTTTCAACAAACACCTTGGGCGTGGGCACTGCTATCGCTTTGATCCCCCTTGCCCTCCAATAGAGATGGCTGATCTTCAAGTCATGCCAAGCTCACATGTAAACGGGAAGTGCCAGCAAGGTGCCCACAGTCTGCAGCCAGTAGGCCTGCAGACCGCAGCCTTCTTCGGGAACTGGGCCAATGAAAACTTGCTTGGAAGCCCCGTCCCTAGAGGTTGGGCCAAGGCAAACACAGGCTCGTAAAGGAGATTTAGGGGGCGACAGGAGCCTATTCATTTGTACCTCTGCATAGTAAAAATAATTTATTGGCAGCTGCTGGGAGGCTCAGTTCTGAAGTCACATAGATAGCAATATTAGCTGCCTTTCCTGTTCTCTCTTTTCCCAACCCAAATGCCTTTGGCTTTCAGATGATAGTGTGTGTGTGTGTGTGTGTGTGTGTGTGTGTGTGTGTGTGTGTGTGTTTATTTACAGGCATCTTCCCTTATTTATATCGCTGGCTCCTTGAGCATTTACATTTCTTCTGAGACTCTGCTGTAATGAGTTTACAAATGTGTCATTCGTTACCCACTTGCGGCAGGGTGTTTGGGAGGAGGGGCCCCCAGCAGATGCAAAGGATGATTCTGAAAGCTTGATGTCATTCATCAACAGCAGGCCCATTTTTCTCCTTAAGTGCCCCTTTCCCAGAGGACCGGGACGGGAGAATGTGTAGAAGGTGACGGCCAGAACAGGAGGGTGGCTGGGGAGCTCAGGCCAGAGAAGCAAAGACGTGCAGGAAAATAAACCACGACGGGGAGCATGTTGGGGCTGGAGGCTGCAGCACAGGGGTTAGTCTCAAGTAACAGAGACATAGGCAGTGAGGCCAGAGGACTTTACACCAAGGACCCAAGTTATTTAAGGAGATTTCTACCTCCTGACCCTCTCCTCCTTAAAGACTTCAGCCACACTCAGGGAGCACTTTCTTCAGGGTCTTCAGTGGAGGAGGTGGCACCTCTTCAGGGCCATTTTCCTTGGAAACATATGGGCCATTCCACCAAGGCTAGTTGTCTTCTTTTTTTAATTTAATTTTCAATTGTAGTTGATATATGATATTATGTTAATTTCAGGTATACAACTTAGTGATAAGACATTCATATGCCTTATGGTGTGATCCCCTGATGAGCCTAGTGTACACACCTGGCACCGTCCGGAGTTATTACAGTATTATTGACTGTATTCCCAATGCTGTACTTGACATCCCTGTGACTCCTCTTATAACTGGCAGTTTGTACTTCTTAATCCCTTCCAACGTTTTCATCCACTCCCACAACTTCCCTCCCATCTGGCGACTATCGCTTTGTTCTCTGTATCCAGGATTGGGTTTGTTTGTTCATTTAGTATGTTGTTTAGATTTCACATATAAGTGAAACTGCATGGTATTTGTCATTCTTCATCTGACTTATTTCATTTAACGTAATGCCTTCTAGGTCCAGCCAGGTTGTCACAAAGCATGAGATTTTATTCCTTTTTATGGCCAGGTCGTATTCCATTGCATGCATGCACCTCTTCTTCTTTATCCAGCCGTCTAGTGGTGGATGCTTAGGTTGCTTTCATATCTTGGCTATTGTAAATAATGTTGCAATGAACATAGGGGTGCAGATGTCTTTTCAAATTAGTGTTTTGGATTTCTTCAGATAAGTACCGGAAGTGGACTTGCTGGGTCATATGGTGGTTATTTTTAATTTTTTGAGGAACCTCTATACTGCTTTCCATAGTGGCTGTGACAGTTTACAGTCCAACAGTGCATAAGGATTCCCTTTTTTCCACATTCTCTTCAACGCTTGTTGTTTGCTGATTTATGAATAATAGCACAAAGGCTCGTTGTTAATAGCTCATGAGAGTAGCATGTAGGTTTTATAACCATGCTGTATTATTTGGGACATGTTACTTAACCTGTCTATACCTCCGTAGTTTCACCTGTAAAATGTGAATAGTAATGGTCCCTACTCAATAGAGTTGTTCTGGGTCTTTTTCCCCAGTTTCATTGAGTTATAATTGACAAAATTCTAAGACCTTTCAAGTATACAGTGTGAAGATTTGATATATGTAGAAATTGTGAAAAGATTTTCCCCATTGATTGATTAGCAGATTGTTCTGGGATCTTAAAAAATGGTCTGTGTCAGGTGTTTGGGAAGTTCTTAGAATAAATGTTCAGTAAGTATTAGCTACCATAGTGGTTATTACCAAGTTTGCGTTTTGGTCTTTCCTGCCCTTGACTCCTTTGTCTGACGCAGGAACATACTCTTTCTTCTCAACGCTGCGCAGGAAAACGGCTTTCTCTGTGAGAGCCTCCTCTACTTTCTCTGGGCCAGAGACCAGCTTCCAGTTTCTGATGAAACCCATGGCACATATTCATCTCCGCAACCCCCTTTCTCTTCTGGTCCTGTACTGAAATGAGTTATGCATGCATAACCCCCTTCCCTCTCCTGCGTCTGAGCTCCATCAACAGCAGGAGGCTAGTCTGAATTCACCTTCCTCTCCTCTCGCTCCTCTGCCCCTGCCATGCCTGGCAGGGAGTAGGCACCCGATTAAAGTTTACAGAATGAATCAACCAGTACTTCTCAACCCTATCAGACCCAGCCCCTTCTTAATGAAACAGAGCTTTAAATATATTCCTTTTATCTATCCTGAAATGAAACCCATATTTATGACCACCTACTTACACTCCCAGCTCTAAAACAGATCAATATACTGCCCTAAGAATAATAATAGGAAAAATATTTTAAAAAGTAATTTATATTAAAAATAATGTATATTGCATATGTAAATGATCAGGCACAACGGGAGACTAGCGCTTCTCAGACTTTAACATGCAAATGAGTCACCTGGGATCTTGTTAAGTGCAGATTCTCACTCAGTCTAGGTGGGAGCCCAAAACCCTGCGTCTCTAACAAACTCCCAGGGGAGGCTGATGCTGCTTCTGATGGACCACACTTTGAGTATCGAGGGCTAGGAGACAAAGGAAGAGGTCAGGCATGTTAAAACCCAGTGAATTCAAGACCCTGGCTGGGTACCTCAGTTGGTTAGACAAGTGTCGTCCCGATATGCCAAGGTTGTAGGTTCGATCCCTGGTCAGGGCACATAAAAGAATCAATCAATGAATGCATAAATAAATTGAACAACAAATTGGTCTCTCTCTTAAATCAATCAGTGATAAAATACAGTGTCTCCTTAAAGTCATGGTGCACTTTTGACCGGTCACATGGTCAAAAGTGCACCATGACTTTACAGACACACTGTATATAAAACCTACAAAGAATTCAGTAGTTACAAATGCAGATGGATAAAAGGTGTGTTTATTGATAACATCTGTAGCTTGTGTGGACATTGATGATGTCATCTTTTGAAATCATGGTAAAACTCTAAATGGTGTGAAAACTCCCCTTGCCTGAAATGGCAAGTGACTTTTTGAGAAGATCAGTTACACTGAAATTATTCAAAAGTACTCTGTGTTATATGTAAATTTGAGTTAGTTTCCTGGCCCCAATAATTAAATATGAGCTGTTCACCCCATTGGCACCCAGAGACCTTCAGATGTCCTGCGAGGTACCGGATGGCTCCTCCTTGCTCAGTCCCTTGTGTTCCCTGCACTGCCAGGATCTGATGTGTCCTACCCACGCGCTGCCTGGCGCATCCCCCAATTGTATGAGAAATGCCCCCACGTGTTTTCAGAGCACCGCGTTCTGGGTCCCTGGTTTCAGGCCGTGGCACCACTCAGGTTCCCAGTGTGTGTGGAGGTGGATGAAGGGACATGGGCCAGGCTGGAAGGAATCTGTGATGGTCCACAGAGCAGATGCCCCTTCTAGATACCAACAGGCCACTGCTCAGCCCTGGATGGTTGTCACACACAGGAACCCAGCCCGATGCTGTCAGCTCCCCTGATGTTTCAAGAGAAGGTAGAAATCCCGATTTTTAGATGAAATTTCCAGGTATTGAAATGTTGCCTGGTATTAAAATACCAAACAAATGGAAACACTCTACAGAGAAAGCCAAAATCTGTGTGTTTGATGGGACCACTGTGCCCCCAGCATGACCTCTGGCTTAAATTCAGTGTTGTGCCATCATCTTAGGACTTGTCCAGATGAACGCTTCTCCTGTCCTCGAGGTCACTCCAACCCTTCTCCCATTTCCCCACTGTAAGGCCGGTGGCTGCCGTCAGGGCCGTGCAGGTTCCCATTGGATTCGGGCAGACGGCAGAGGAACCGTGGAGCCAGAAAAGGGTGGGCCATTCTGTTAATTAAAGTCTCATGATGGCAGATGAGCAAATAGGCAGGGAAGACCGCTTCCACTTCTCTCCAGGCTCTCAAGCCCCTCAGTATTCCAGACTCGCGGGACTCACAGGCCCCCCACCAACCTCAGCACTCCCCAGCCAAACAGGCCAGGCAGAAATACCTCTTCTCGGGCAAACAATAGCAAACAGTTGCAGTCTGCAATTTGCCCCCCAGAGGGCAAGCACCGGCAGCCTCCCACAGACTATACACACATGGTGCTGCCCCTCCCCGCCCCCCATGCAAAATACCAGCGAGCAAACCTAAACACACTTGTTTCACAGTTGAAACACATTGGTTTGCCTAATACCCATGCACTCTCCCCCTGAATTGTCTCCAGCCCCCTACCTCTCTACCCGCAGGGACTCCCTTCTTGGGTTAACTCGGCCCCTTTCTCCGACCATCGACCATCTCCTTTCTTCCCAGTTCGTATGTGCTGTCTTGACCACTTTGGTGGGTCACTAGGGCCTGTTGTTCTGGATGGGAACAGGGTTTGAACAGCTGAGTCTGGCCCCTAGAGCCGTGATTCTCGACCAGGGGTGCTTTTTGCTACCCAGGGGACATTGACAACGTCTGGAGACGTTTTTGGTTGTCATACTGCTGTTACGTCTAGTGGGCAGGGATTACACAGATGCTGTCAAACATCCTGTGATGCACAGGATGGCCCCACAATAATACGTTAGCCACTTGAGGTGTCACTAGTGTCATAGCTGAGAAACTGTCCTTAGAAGTATCCAAAGGCTTTGTTATTGAAGCAAGACTGGGTTGTTCCTTGACTGTCCCTGTCACATCCACCTTGGGGGCTGGAAGGAGCTCAGGGGTTGAGACCTGTGCTGAGCTCTGAGCACATATTCTGGACTCCTGTGATCAGGCCTGAAGGACACAGCATTTTGGGGTTGAGGTCCTGGCCATGGGGCCTTGGGCAGTGTCAGAGATGAACCAAGCTGGAAGGGCGAATTTTAATTAGTACACTACCACTGCAGTAGGGAAGAGTCCAGCATGAATGGAACTCCACTGAGATTTGTGCAGGGTTGACCAGGCCTTTCAAAGGGAGCATGAGGGACTAAGGAGGGGGTGAGCACGGGCTCGGGAGTCAAGGAAGGGGAAAATGACAAAACACAGGAAGGGCGCGGGTGGGGTGGGTGTCTGTCTGTGTGAACCTGTCTGAGTTTGCTCCCTGGCACTTATCCAAGCCAGGTACCTCCCCTTCCCACGGGAGCACACAGGGGCCCTAGCTAGGCTTCGACTGAAACAAACTACATGTTTTTGGCGTCCTTGAGTTTTCTCAGGCAAGCACTACAAGGAGGCCTGGGGTCATCGTAGGGATGTGACCTTGAGCTGTCAGAAACTATGTTAGTATCTGATCATCTATAAAGGCCAAGGTCGAGGCCTGGTTGAGAAGGGCCTCAGAGGGTACTGGCTAGAGTTTGGTCAAGGGGCACATCTTTGCCAGAGGGTCACTCTTTCTCCCTGAGGATGGTTCAGGACCCCCAGGTTCCTGCTGCCTTTCTACATATAAAAGTTCTTATCAGCACTCCATTTCTACTTGACCTAGAGTCTATCCGGTGTGTAGTTGCTGTGTGAGTAAAATACAAATGCACAGGCTTGGCACATAGTGAAAACTCCAACCTAAATAGGTCCTAAACTTTTTATTTCATTAATGGTTAGATATTTAGGGTTATGGGTATGTATTACGTCAGCAGTTCTCAAACTTGTTGGTTTCGGGGCCCCTTATATTTTCAGATGTTACTGCAGACTCCCGAAGCACTTTTGTTTCTGTAGGTTACATCTTCCAATTAGTGCTATTTATTGAAATTTAATCTAAGGCGTTCTTTAAGTGTTTATTAATTTACTTAAGGTAACGATTATAACTCATATGTCTATCTAAGTAAAGATTTTATGAAAAATAACAAATTTTTTTACAAAAAAAACCAAATCTGGTTAAGAGAGAAAAATTTGTTCGACATTTTTGCAAATCTTTATATCTGCCTTCATAAAAGACAGTTGGATTCTCACGTCTGGTTATGCCTTCGATTTGTTGTGATTTCACATGTCATGTAGCTTCTGGAAAACTCCTGTGTGCTGGTCAGAAAATGAGGAAAAGGAAAATAATAGCTTCATATTATGATGAAAATAGTTTGACCTTAAAGGCTCCCAGAAACGGTCTTAGGGACCCCAAGAGTCTCCAGACCAAACTTGGAGAACCACACATCAAATCATCAGTGCAAGCATTCTATTTTGATACATTATAACTAACATTTATTAAGTGATAGGCATTATGCTAAGTGCATTGCGTATATCAACTCCTTTAAACTCTCATAAAAGCCCTGTCATGGTTACGAGTTATTACTCCTGTCTTACGGAGAGGTAAACGGAAGCTCAAAATCGGGCACTGTCTCCAGGGCCACACCATTGCCAAAGTGGCAGAAGTCGGTTTTGAACGCTCACTGACTGCCTTTCCACAAAACTTAGGTCTGCTCATCGAGTGACCAGGCACCAGCTAATTAAGTCCATTGAGTGCTAAATGTGCTAAATGTTCTTTTGTTAAATAGAGTTACATATGCTTGCCATATTCGTTCATCTCTGTCTCACCTTTGCCAAGTAGGTCTTCTCCCCCCACACCTCAACCCCCCGCCCTGTTTCTTTTGTATTTTTCTGAAGTGAGAAACAAAGAGGTGGAGAGACAGACTCCCACATTCCCCAATGGGGGTCCACCTGGCAAGCCCACTAGGGGGTTATGCTCTGCCCATCTGAGGCCATTGCTCTGCTGCAACCAGAGCCATTTTAGTGCCTGAGGCGGAGGACATGGAGCCATCCTCAGTGCCTGGGGCCAACTTGTTCCAATGGAGCCTTGGCTGCAGGAGGAGAAGAGAGAGAGAGAGAGAGAGAGAGAGAGAGAGAGAGAGAGAGAGGAAGGAGAGTGGGAAGGGTAAAGAAGTAGAGAAGCAGATAGGCACTTCTCCTGTGTGCCCTGACTAGGAATCGATCCCAGGACATCCACACAACAGGTTGACGCTCTACCACTGAGCCAGCCGGCCAGGGCCTCTTCCCCCTTTTTTGTAAGTGAGAAAACCGTGTCTCTAAGAGGTAAGCTTCTTTCCCTCTGTCTCAGGGTCAAGGGGCAGAGGCTGGCTCCAAGCTTGTTCTGTCCATCTGGCTTCTTCCCTCTTCCTCACCTCATGATATGCTTCACATTAACATAAGTAAATTTGCTAAATTTCACTGGGCTTATTATTTAGGGTTTTGTTAAAACAGGGCCTGTTTGTGCCCAGTGTGGCCCATGGGTTTCTAAGTGCTGGCCAGCCCAGCCACGTTTGGTGCATGTGAATGAGGCAGGCAAGGGGCCTCTGTTAGGTCTATTTGCATTGGCAGCCTGGGTAATTTCATGTCTTAATTGGGTGCAGCTATGCACACTGCGCCCTGCCATCCGTCTGCCCTGGCACTGAGGTTGTTTTGGAAGCAGGTGCGGGCTTCTCCCCCAGTGGCCTTGGTCACCTTGGTGATTGGAACGAAGCCTCGGACACTGAGTTTAACAGCAAATAGCTCCTCAGCTGGCCGTGTGTCCTCATGACACAAAAGGACACCGTAAACTGGTCATGATGAGCAAGCTGTGCGACAGGTGCCCTCGAGACGTCTGAGCAGCGCAACTGGCCAGGGTTTCCTTTTTGGCACCATTCATACTCCTAACAGCTGCCAAGAGGCATCGTGGTGTTACAGGCATGGCCTCGGGACTCCGACTGCCCTGGGTTCAAATCCTGACTCTTACACTTAGTAGATTTGGATTTGAACACTTCACTTCCCTGAACCTTAGGTTCCCATCTAAAACATGAGGAGAGTAATACAGCGTCTCCTTTATAGGCTCAGCCTGAAGATGACACACATGCATACAAGCAGAGAGCTTGGACGCCGATGCACTGTCCGCGTACTGTCTTATGGGTACATGTTTCTTAAGCCCCGCCCCGTGTGTGTGTCAAGCACTGTGTTCTGTGCTTTGTAGATTCTCTCAGTTCCTGGAAGGTGGTCCCAGCCTCAGACCTGGGTGCTGGATGAAGAAATGGAGGCATGGAGAGATGACATGATCTGTCCCAGGTCCAAGACCGGCCAGAGATGATTATCAGAGCGTGAAGCAGGGGCAAGACCTGATGCCCATCTAGACCTTGGTCCCTGGTCTCTTAAAGTCCATCAAATTATTTCTCAATGAGCTGAAATGGCAGACCTTTGTGAGTTGATCGAATTGATAAATGACTAATACAGAGAACGTCCGGAAAAAAACACTCTCAGGACCTGTCGCTTTATAGAGGAGAAAATTGGGCACTTGCTAAAAAGCAAGACAAGTACCCAGGTTTTCTCCCTCCCTGTCCAGTATTCTTTCTACACAAAAATAAGAATAACTTTATCAATAAATGATAGTTTTAAAACCATTATGACTCACCGCCAGCCCCCCATCCCAAAACAGGACCACAGGGCCCAGATTCAATTGACTTGAGTGAGTAGCAATCCATCCTGACATCTGAACATTAGAGAACGAGGGAAAGTCAGAAACAGACCCAGATGTCTCTCAAACGGCAGCCTGGGTCGTGTAACCTGCCTCTCAGAGCCATATTGTGTTTAGCATATTTCTACCTGATTGAAATTGGATCTAAATATGCCCAAGGTTGAATGGGCATGGAGGACATTATTGCATTTAATTATTTTTTTCAGAATAAAAATGGATTCTAGCAGAAGGTTAGTGGGAAGGAAACAAGAAAGCAATTAGAGTTTTGATGCTCTCACACAAACATTTGAATGTGCAATCATTGTAATAAGTACATTAAAATAAAATAAGTCAAAGGGTTGCATTTGCATAAACAACCCAAGGTGAGAGTGGGGGACCAGTTAAGAATAAAGGGGACACAGCTAGTTGATCATAATGAAGAAATAATAACCAGTCTGTCCTCCGAGGGGGACCATCAGGATGAGACAGTTGAGGCCCACTGTTAATTAGTAGCGAACCCAGTCTGGCTTCACTGCTCAGTCTTCCTGTTCCTTGGGTGGTGGGCATGTTTTAGAAGTTTTATGTATAATACATTTATTTCTCCTCATCAAAATGCCCGTGAGGTAAGGATTAATATCATCCCCATTTTACACATGGAGAAACAGAGGCATGGAGATCATGAGTCACTTCATTCCTAGCAGTGTGGTCTTGGTCCAATTGTATAACCTGTCATTTTCTCTCCCTGATTAGGACTAATTCTGCCTGCTTAGTCCTTTTGGAGAGGGTGGGGACACAGATGTGGGAAGGGCCAGAGTATGAGGGTACATGGATGCTGAGGATGCGGTGATTATTCTGGACACATGTTCCTGGACTCTCAGGGTTGGTCTTTTAGAGGGAAGGGAACCTGAGTTTGGATTTCTAGAACTTGGGTCTCCAGGGAAACGAGAGAAGCGCTGAGATCTGTTTGCCTCTGGCAGGTAGGTGAAGAGTTAGGGGAAAGGTGAGGTGATACGTCACGTTCATGGAGGGATGGATGGATAAAGAAAAAGTGGTATATCCAGACAATGGGGTATTATTCAGCCTTAAAAAAAAAAGGAAATCCTCCTATTTACAACAAGGTGGAGGTACCTTGACGACATTATGCTGAGTGACATAGCCAGTCATAGAAGGACACACATACTGCATGACCCCACTTAGGCGAGAAATTTGAAACAGTCGGATTTATAGAAGCGGAGAGTAGAATGATGGTTTCCCGGGGGTGGGGGAGGGGTGGGGAGGTGCTCATCACAAGCCTTAATTATACAAGAGAGTACATTGCAGAGGTCTCTGTCCCACGTCGTGTCTACGGATGGCAGTACAGTGTTGTGCACTTAACAAGGTGTTGAGGGTAAATGCGCTCAATGTTCTTACCACAATAAAATAAAGTAGAAAAAAGAAAGAGGGGGGGAGAGGTGGAAATCAGCTACTAGAGAAACCGGCATTGACTTAGGGTGGCCCTGGACGATGCCAGATTCTCCCTGACGAGGCCTGTCTCTGACTTTTCTAGAAGTACCTCATGTCTGTGAGCCCTTCATTCCAGAAAACAAAACATTTTCCTTCCCTTACACTCGAATCTGTTGATTTCCTGCAGCAGCTGAGTGGCGTCTGAGGCCAGGCGGAAGGCCACGGGGCCTCACCGAGCTGATCACCCCCATTGTGGGTGGGGGTGGGGGACTGTCTGAGCAAATGACACATATAAATCAAGAGCCATGTTGGAATTGATGGTGATGCCTGGTCCTAACATCACAAATTAACCAGAGGAACTGGCTGTTCTCTGATGGGCAGCTTAGCTTCATCCATGGCAGTGTTTCCTGCGTCTGGTTCTGCCAGAGAGAGCTAGCACACGTGAGCTTCTGAAATCAGTGGTTTATGGAGGTTTTCTGCTTGGGGGCCAAACTGCAATCCTCAGTTAATGAGGAAGCAGAACAGCCCAAGAATAATACATGGAATGTGTCTGATTAGAGAGGATGCAGATGGCTCTAAGGGCAGAGGCTGTTCTGTGTACCCTT
Organism: Rhynchonycteris naso; assembly: GCA_037038555.1. NCBI lineage: Eukaryota > Metazoa > Chordata > Mammalia > Chiroptera > Emballonuridae > Rhynchonycteris > Rhynchonycteris naso. The sequence continues at coordinate 185,592,607 of CM073000.1, read as the reverse complement.
GTTAACTTCTCAAATACGGACTCGGGGAAAGAATCTAAATTCATGTTCTTGTACAGTGGGCATCACGGAACTGATTTCCTGACTGTTGGGGACAAAAAAAAAAAAAAAAAAAGGCTCTTGTTCCAGAGGAGAGCTGGAAGGAAGAAAGCAGATCAGGTTGGCTCCTGTATTAATCAAGATGAGCAAGACCACACTGTGGTAACAAAGATCCCCAAACCTCCATGACAGAAAGCAACAGAGGCCTACTTCTGCCTCTGGTGGGCTGGTGGAGTCTCTGCTCCGCACTGGCCTCACTCAGGGATATAGGATCTTCACTACCAGGAGTGCAGCAAGGAAGAAACGGCAAATTGTGCCCTGGCTTCCGTCACTTGTCCTGGCCACAGCAAGTTGCTTGGCTGTGCCAAATCTGCAAGGGATGGGAAGTATAATTCTGCCATGTGCCTAGAAAGAGGAGGACTAAAATGTTTGTCAGGCACTTTCTGGAATACCACCCCTGCCCCGCATCCAACTCTATCCCAACCTAGGCTGTATGAGCAAACAGGGAGATACCCCACCCATCTCCCCATAGAGAAGGGGGAGCTAAATGCTCTGGGTTTACCTCTCAGACAAACAGAAGAGACACTATACTTTAGCAAGTTTGAGAACCAGACAGGTGCAAGTTCACTTCCTCCCCCAGGTGACTTTGGGAGAAGATCCCTAAGCATTTTCAGCCTCCATGTAAGATGGAAGAATACTACTGGTACCAACCTTGGAAGTTATTTCTGAGGGTCAAATGAAATATCACATATAAGGACTTGGCACAATGCCTGGCACCTGATATGTGCTCCAGAATGTTGTAAGAACACCCTGGCTCCCCGTTCTGTTAAATGACCTCCTAATGGGGCCATTGTTGATACACAGTAAATAATACCTGTAAATCACTTAGTACGTGGAGCCTGGCTCATGGCAGGAGCTCCCGAAATGCATCAGAGAGGCTACTTAGGATTTTTCCAGGGTCTCTGGACAGAATGAAGGGGGAAAAGGACTGTCAGTGTGTTCAAGAACAGAGACACGGAACTTCATGGAGGGGATTGCTTGCAAGTCTATGTGGGGAAGTAAGAAAGACCTGACCCCAATGTTGGAACAGAAACATCCCATCACCAATCAGGATATAATATCAGCTCTTCATATGACAAGCAACTGCTCCGTGACTCAGTACAGATGCAGCTCTCCCTTCTGGGCATCTCTTTATTCCCTTCTGCCTTGCCCCATTGCCTCCCAGCTCCTGCCGTGCTAAGCTCCTGGTGCTTTGTCGCCCCTATTTACTGTCCCCTCCTTCCCTGTGATTCCCTGCCACTTGATGGGCTACCAGCCAGCCTTAAGGTGGCTATTTGTAGGTGACATGCCTATCCCATATCCATTGACTGGGTGGGAGTGGATGGGAAGGTAGCCAGGTCTTGTGGTACGAAGCCAGGCTGCAATGCTTAAGGGGACAGGGTGACGGGAGTCTGATGGGCTCTGCAGCTTCTTGGAAGTGGGTAGTGGAACAGGTAGCCCGGGGCATGAGATCTATGGTTTGCTGCATTACCTTGGGTGAGTCACCTGTTAACTGATGCTCAGTTCCCTCACCTGTAAAATGAGAATAACAGCAATGTTCAACTGATAAAATCGCCATGAGGGATCTTAGTGTCAGCTGTCATTCTGATAGCCTCTTCCGAATAGGAAAAGTCAGCACTTGATGCTAGGGAAGGTGGGACAAAGACAAGAAGGGTGGCTACGTGTGGCTTCTTCCCCACATCACTGCTGAGCCAAATGGAGTCATTGGGGACACAGCCAACTAAACCACTCTTTAGGGCACTCTTTTTCTTAAAGGGCCAGATAGAAATTTTTGAGGTTTTACAAGCCAGATAGTCTCTATTGTAACTGCTAGCCTCTGCTGTTATAGCATGAAAGTAGCCCTAGATAATATGTAAACGAGCAGGCATAGCCATATTTCCATAAAACTTTATTACCAAAACATTTGGCAGGTGGATTTGGCCCACCTGGTAGTTTGCTGGCTGGCTAAAGGAGGAGCCACACTGAGTGCCAGCCTCCTGGACATCAGTGCTGTTCCCACTGTTCTGTCCCCGCCAGTCTCTTCCTTGCGAGCCCTGCAGAGACAGACTTAGGAAAACCAACAGAGAAGGCTTGCCTCAGACTTTCTACTCATGGCCAATGTGTGTCTAGAACAATGGGGGAGATTTATGGGACCATTTAGCGTTCTCTCTGGCTTTAGAGGTCCCCTGGAGGGCTGGCTTTGGGACCGTGGATACTCTTTTGGGTTAAAGCCTTGCAGATGGGCTCCCAGCAGAAGCCACGTGTTTTAGAAATAATACAGGGAGGAGCTGAGTCTGGGACATCCACTTTCCTGGGAAGACCCACCCCACGCATTATCTCCAGAATGTCTCCCAGCCTTTCTCTCAACCCCCAGGTGACTTAATCTGCTCTGCTCCAGGGATAGACATCAAGAGTCAAAGCTCAAACACAGGAGTGTTGCCAGTTTGCATCTCCCCTGGAATTCCCTTAGGGATCATTCTGCAAGGGGTGTGCATTCCCTTCCAAAATACCCAGCGATGTCTCTTTCAGAGCTGACTATGGCTGCCTCTGATTTCTCTTATAGGCGTAGATAGATCTATGAGCATATCTTAAAGGCAATGGAATGTATATTATATCCTACCAGTATTTTCTCCCATTATAACTATATTATGGCATTGCCAGCCCTTAAATAAACCATCAAAGCACTCTCTGCTGAAATTTAAACAGAAAGCTGGAACAAAATGTCCATAATCCAACTGCAGAGACAGTCCAGGAAACGTACTTGTGAAGGCGGTTTGGTTAATAACAAGCACTGAGACCCACGGTCCTAGCACTTTACTGCCTGTGAGCACTTTAGTTCTGATTGGAACAATGCATGTTTTCAGATGGGAAAACTGAGGTCCAGACAGACAAGTGTTACCTGAAGTTAAGCTCATAGCAAAGGTGGGACCGAAAGCCAGGGCCCAGGCTTCCAAGTCTCTGTGCCCCACTCTGCGAGGGCCGAGCTACTTGGCATGATTGCTCAGTAAAGTTTCTCTTCCATGTTTCTTTCCTGTCTTCTCCAGGATGGCTACTTCTCTCACCGGCCGAAAGAGAAAGTGCGAACAGACAGCAACAACGAGAACTCGGTCCCAAAAGATTTCGAGAATGTGGACAACAGCAACTTCGCACCGCGGACTCAGAAGCAGAAGCACCAGCCAGAACTGGCAAAGAAGCCCTCGAGCAGACAGAAGGAGCTGCTGAAAAGGAAGCTGGAGCAGGAGAAGGGGAAGGGACACTCGCTCCCGGGCAAAGGGCCCAACGAGGTGCTGCCTCCCGGCCACAGAGCTGCAGCGAACAGCAGCCGTGGGAAGGATGCCCCCAGACAGCCCCACGCCAGGAAGAGCGGGGGCAGCTCCCCTGAGATCAAGTATGTCCAGCCTCCCAAGTGCGATATCTCAGGCAAGGAGGTCATCTCCGCCCTGTCCCGCTCCAAGTCCAAGCATTGCCGCCAGGAGATCGGGGAGGCATACTGCCGCCACAAGCTCGGGCTGCTGATGCCGGAGAAGGTGACCCGGTTCTGCCCTCTGGAAGGTAAGCTCCAGCCCCCCGAGGCCGGCAAAGGCATCTCCTCTCCAATCCCCTCCTGCTCTTATTCTCAGACCTGCTGAGAACGGGCCTCCTCTTTTGCAAACCCCAAATCAGGACATAAGATAGGATATATTTGGTACTCTCTGAATTCTGGAATCTTGGATAAAAAAAGTATTCCAAAGTCAATTTACCTTTTGTTATAGCTTTAACCAGTTGCAAAGGATGAAACACAGTAAAATCTGGGCTCATGTGCATCTATGAGCATATCTTAAAGGCAATGGAATGTATATAATAGCCTGGAGCTGCAGGAAGCGTGGGGATGGTACTGATACAGTTTGTTTTCTGTCGCAGCAGAATATCGGAATTAGAAGTGACGTGTATATGATTGTAATTGAATGTTATTCGAAAGGTTTCTAATTGGTTGCATTTACTTTGGAGGCTCTGAAAAACAGCCTTCCCATATTCCTCCATCTTAAATTTCTTCCTTCCTTCTTTCCTTTCCTCCCTCCCTCCCTCCCTCCCTCCCCACCCCCTTTCCTCCCTCCCTCCCTCCCTCCCTTTCTTCCTTCCTTCCTTCCTTCCTTCCTTCCTTCCTTCCTTCCTTCCTTCTTTTCCTCCTTTCTTTATTTCCTCCCTACCTCCCTTCCTATCTTCCTTATTTTTTTCCTATTGTCCTTTTTATTTTCTTACCCCACCCTTCTTTACTCAGTCTCTCTCTCTCCCTCTCTCCTTCCCCCTGCTGGACACTTCTATGTGCTGGTGACCAGTGATCAGTCATATCTCTTGCTGTGAGAGATCAGAGCTATAATAGAGATGCCACATCCTCCTGTGTTGATACAGAACTGATCTCAGACCAACTGCAGAGCTGATCCAGGCAGCAGGCAGGGGGCTTCAGGTCCCACTGACATTGATGGTTTAGAAGCCAGGTAAGGAGGACTTTGCCCGGTGGTCTCCTTACTCTGAGCAGCTACTTGTATTCCTGAATCTTTCTTGATGGAGAAGGGAGTTACGTGGTGAATACGACTCCCAAGGAAAAGCAGACCAGAAATACCCCTAGAGAAAGCTTAATGCCGTTTATTCACTGGACAGGTGGGAACATGAGGCCCATAGAGGGAAAGAGATGTATCCAAAGTCACCCAATTAATTGGAGGTTGGACTTGAGTGAAAATACAGGAGCCTCACTACTGGTCACAAAATAGTGAAGGATTGGGGTCAGGTAGGGAGCAGCGACGATGCTAAGTGCGGATGGCAGGCTCTCTGTGTGTCCCCTGGGTGGGGTAGAGTGGGGACAACTCTAGCTTCTTACTCAGGTTTATCTGTATGTTTTTGAGAGTTTTAGTAGCAAATGTGTACGTACATCATACTTTCTTTTAAATACAAAGATTTTTTTAAGTTCATTTCCTCTCCCTTTCATTTTAATACCTTATCTCAGTTGTCCGAGTGCTTCCCATCTTTTTTCTTGATGGGACTTGGCAGGTAGAGCTTAGGAATAAGCAAATGGAGAGAGATGTCTCCCAAATCACTTGTTAACCCGTGCATGGCCTGAAAACAAACAATAGAAGCCTGAGTCGAATGTCCTTTCAATAAAATAACATTGTCACGCACTATATACCAAAGGTCGGGCCAGAGAGTTAATACTTGGGACTTTGTGGGCTGTGCAGCCTCTGTCACAGCTACTTAGCTCTACCCTTGCAGCACGAAGGCAACCCTAGACGATCCATACACAGGTGCACCTGGTTATGTTCCAATGGACCTGACTTTACAAAACAGGCCGTGGGCTGGATTTGGCCCGAGGGCTGTAGGTTGCTTACCAAAACTATATACCAGTGTTTTCCAACCACCAGTCCGCCGGAAATTTCGGGCCGGTCTGCGAAAGAGTGAACCACCCTGATGTTGTATGAAGATTACAGACACAGTGGTATCCCCCAGTATTTGCAGTTTTGTTTTCCGAGATTTCAGTTACCTGCAATCAGCCACGGTCTGAAAATATTGGAAATAATGGAAAGTTTCAGAAATAAACAATTCATAAGTTTTAAATTGTGCGCTATTCTGAATAGCACGATGAAATCCCACACTGGCCCGATACAGCCCAGCTGGGATATGAATCATCACTCTGCCCAGTGTCTCCACGCTGTGGACCGTTCCCGCCCATCGGTCACTCAGTAGCCGTCTGGGTGATCATCAGATCTACTGTCTTGGTATCGCAGCCCTTGTGTTCAAGTCACCCTTATTTTACTTAATAATCCCTCATTCACATAGCTTTTACTGTAGTATATTGTTGTAACTGTTCTACTTTATTATCAGTTAGGGCTGTTCATCTCTTCCTGTGCCTAATTTACAAATTAGACTTCATCATAAGTATGCGTTTATAGAAAAGAATGGAGTATATATGTATGGCTCAGGACTAACCGCGCTCTCAGGCATCCACTGGGGATCTTGGATAAGGGGGAGCTACTGTGCTGCGGTAGAGATATATCCCACTCTGCTCGCAGCTGATATTACAATAAATCTTCACACCAGCCCTGTGAGGTAGCTCTGTTATCAACCCATTTTGTCAATAAGGAAACTGAGGCTTGATGAGGTTTAATCCTTGGCTAAAGGAATGCAGCTAATAGATGGCAGAGCTGAGATTAGAACTCAGGTTCTAGAGCCTGCATCCTATCCAGAGCCTCTCTCTGCTCGCGATGCCAAACAGTCGAGTTAGCTCAGACTGCCCTGCAGCCTGTAGGCCGCCTCTCTCTGATGTCAGTATAGTTGCAAGGAGAAGGGTGGGCATTAATGAGGAACCAGAGGGTGGACGTGGCCAGTGGAGGCCAAGGGTTTTCATGCTTCTGGTCATATGGAGTCATTTCTAGTATAGTTTTTCAGTGTGAATTTGCGGGTGTTTCCCTGTGGCTTTTGCCGTGTCAGCCAGGGTGGCCCAGTCTCCCGGGACCTCTGAGCCGGTTAATAAGACTGGCATGTAAGAGTCATTGCACACCCAGCCTGGCAGGGCTCTCATTTACTGCACCACAGCCTCCCCCTTTTGCAATAAATTTACTGTGAATAGACTAATTGCAAAATAACCCTAATTGGATAGTTATCAATGAACAAGTTCCCTTGGAACAAAACGGCTTACAATTAATAGCATTTAAGCCATAAACTATTCTTCTGTACATAGCTAAGATGTAATTACACCCCATACGGAGATTGTGTTCCCTTTCTGGAAACTGTGACACCCAGATTTCCCTCTGCTTAGGGAGGATTTGAGCTCCATCCCAGAGGTCCTTTTATTTCTTGCTAAATGAGGAAATGGAAGTGGGAGGGGAGAGAAATTTAATACGTGAATAAATGCACACACACACACACACACACACACACACACACACAAATGTATACACTGTGCTTGTCATTTTGCTGAGCTCAATGTCACCCAAACTTTAGCCAATATGATGCTGGAAGTTGAATATAATTAAGGAAACAATTCCTCTTGGCCTGAGGTCTGAAAAACGCAGATGGAAGAAAATAGATTTTAAATGTTGCTGTTTCTTTTCCTTTTCCTTTATTCCAAGTTAGAGGAAGGGAAATAGTGAGACAGACTCCCACATGCACCTTGACCAAGATTCACCCGGCAACCCTTATCTAGGGCCAATACTCTGCCCATCTGGAGCCATGCTTGCAACTGAGCTATTTTTAGCACCTGAGGCTAATGTGCTTAAACCAACCAAGCTATCCTCAGTGCCAGGGCCAATGCTTAACCAATCTAGCCACTGGCTGCAAGACGGGAAGAGGGAGAGAAGGAGTGTGGGAGGGGAAGAGAAGCACATGGTCACTTCTCTTGTGTGCCTGGACTGGGAATGGAACTCAGGACGTCCACACTCCAGGCCAATGCTCTATCAACTGAGCCAACCAACCAGGGACATGTTGACTTTTATAAATGGTTCCCACTCCTCCCAACCCCAATGCTGCCTGTCCCCTCACCCAGCACCACTCGAAAAAGGAAGCATCTAGAAACTCAGGGGATGCTTTTCTTCCTGTGGAGACAGCCCTTCCATGTGTGACTTGTCCACTGCACCCTGCACCTCATGGAGAAAGCAGCTGGAATGGTGACACGTGTTCACAGGAAAGGCGGGGTCTGCAGACCGTCCCTTATCAACCATGAGAGTGAGATGCGGTGATGTCAGGCCAGGTGCTCTACCTCGTCAGCCCCCAGCTGGCTGCAGAGAGGCTAATTTCTAACCCCCCTGCGGCCCTCATTCCTTCCAGAGCCCCTGTGATCACTGTAGCAAGCAAGCTGCCAACCCCCACCCAGGCAGCTCTGTACCCCTTAATCCCCATAATTTCCTGGGACTCCTGTTACATCCTTGGGCTTCGCAATCACCTGAGGGCCTCCAGTCACACCAGCTGGACCTCCCGGTGGTTCATGGAAATGAAACCACCTTAGCTGGAATGCCAGTGGTAGCCTGGGCTGGAAAAAGACATATTCTATCCAGAGATCTTCAGGCACTGGGTTTGAATCCTGGTTCTGCATCTACTAGCTGTGTGACCCTACTCTCCCAGTGCCTCAGCTTCCTCATCTATAAAATGGACACACATCCTCATGTGTTTTCCTCACAGGACTGGGGCTGAAATGGGACCGTGCATATGAAATGCTTGGTGCAGAGGGGATCGAGCAGAGCAGATGTGTTTGGCTGTTGGCGGTAGTGATGGCCAGGGTAGCAGTTAAGGAGACGGGTTATTGAGAAGGGAAGAGTAGAAGGCCTGCTCAATGGCCACTTCCCATTGGCTGGCTGCATCTTCCTCACACTGTTCTTCACATGTGGCCCCGTGTGCCTCAGGCATTTCCTCATGCCCTGGCACTGTTGCCCTGTGCCCCCCCCCACACACACGTCTCTCTATCACCTCTTTTTGCTCCAGATTACAGCCTAAATGCCACTTCCTCAGGGAAGCCTTTCCAGATCACACCTCCCTCAGAAGCCTTGGCCACAGAGGCCACACTGACCCTGGTGAAAGACAGAGGTGGATCTCCCGATAAACGTCTTTCCTAATCAAGACTGGTCGACTCATAAGAGGCGTTCTGGGGCTAGGAGCTAGGTAATGCAACTTTTTCCTGCCTCATTGCATTTGCAGTACATTAGGCAGCTCCCTCCCAGCAGCCCTTATGAGATACCAGCCTCCCTCCATCTTGAGTTAAATTGTCTTAAGAAAGAACCCACTTTATCCTGGTCCCTCCCGCCCTTCTTCACCCTTCTCTGTGCCAGGTAGTTGGTGACTGCAGCCCAGGTGTGCAGGCGAAGCATGGGAGATGAAGAGTGTGAAAAGTCTTAGAGAAAGCAGCGGCTGGGAGTTGGGGTGGGCTGCCCCCTCAGCAGGAGCTCAGGGCCTGAGCAGCTGGGGGCAGTGGCAGAGAGCGATTAGCAAGGACTCTGAACCTGCTGACCAGCTGTGAGGTGGCAAGCATTTGCACATGACTGGGAAAGCCGGCTCAAATGTCAGAGTGAGGGTGGACAGAACGGGGGTTTCTGATGGAAAGGCAAGTGTCCATGTCTTTACCCGTCAGCCTTTGCATGGACAAATGGGCTCTGGACGGAGGTGGCTGGGGGAGGCTGGCTGCCCGCCTCAGAGAGAGGTGACAGATGGCACCGCCAGCTGCGGGAAGGCTGTCCCCTGTACATCGCCACACATGGGGGCAGTGAGATGATGGCACCGCACGAGCAGCACGGCAGCCTGGCTGGCAGCCTGGCATGGAGGGACATGGAGACACAGACGTCAGCTCGGCCTCTCTGAGTGCCCTGGGGCACATGCCTCAGTTTCCCCATCTGTCGGTGGGTGACACTGCTTTCTTGCAGGTCTCTGACTGACTGCATCACCCATGATGAGAAAGTGTGGGGACAGCTGTGAAGAGCTGAAAAGCACCACGCTGATAGGGGTAGCGTGCCCAAACCAGATTGACCCGCACGTGGCTCGGCCGAGCAGGTAGGGCTGACTAGCTTTCCAAAAGGCCGGGTTTGCAGAGGACCCGATCGGACTGGTTCTTGTCTCCTCTGGAGAAGGCACAGAACCCGACAAAGAGGAGGTTTTCAGTAATGGGTGGGGCTAGATAAAACTGGTCTCCAAGGTGTCTCTTAGGCTGTTTAGGAAGGATGAGGTGACTGATCATGGCGAGTCCAGAAAAAATCAAAACTCATTCAGTGACTAAAGCCAGGGCTACACAAGCATTGTCTGTAGAGGAACAGATAGTAAACATGAGGCTTTGCAGGCCGTGTGGCCTCTGTCACAACTACTCAACTCTGTGTGAAGGCGGCCACAGATGAGACGTAAGTAAATGACCAGTGAGGCTGTGTCCCAATCAAACTTTATTTATGGTCACCCAACTTGAATTTTGCATAAGGTCCATGTGTCATGAAACGTTATCCTGATTTTTTTTCCAGCCATTTCAAAATGTAAAAACCATGCTTAGATCATTGATTGCCCCCAAACAGTCAGCCATGGCTATAATTGCCCACCCTTCTTTTAGGACCTGGGGACACAGCAGGGAACCAAAGCAGAGAAAGCCTTGTCCCCCCAGGGCCTCTGCCCTGCACACCTCCAGGCACCCTCCCTGGGCATGAATGGCAGGAGGTTGGGAACTTGGGAGGCTCTGACTTCGTGGAGCTTGTGCCCTAGTGAGAGAGGCCAGACGTGACACGTGAACCAATGGTCCTACCGTCCACTGTCTGGTGTGGTAGGAACTGTGAAGGTCATCACAGCAGGGGGAGAGGGCAGGAGAGCGGGGGCTACTGGGGAGGAGACAACAGAGGGCCTCTCTGAAGATCGAGTGAGGGCAGTGTCACTGGGAAGAGGAAACAGCCCTCACCAACGGCCTGGCATGTTCCAGAAGCCGTCAGGAGGTCAGTGTGGCTAAAGCAGAGGGGACAATGAGGAGAGTGGAAGGAGAAGGAGTCAGATCCGAGGGACAGGCCACAGCAAGGAGCTGCCAACTTGTTTTCATGAGACGGGCGCCCCTGGAAGAACTGAGCAGAGCTATAATAGAATCTGATTTCACTTTTTCTTTTTAGGGGGCAGAGCTACTCTTTAAAATGTTTTATTATGTTATATTATTTTACTTGACTTTAGTGTGATAAGAACAGTTGGCAGTCGATCTGCTTGCGGACTGATTTTTAAGTGTACAGCACAGCATTGCTCTGGGTAGCCCCACGGTGCACAGCAGACCTCCGGAACACACTCATCTTCATCATCGACTGACACTGTGTGCCCGCGGAACCCCCTTCCCACCCCTCAGCCCCCAGCAGCCACTGTTCTGCTCTCTGCTTCTGCTTCCGTGGCTTTGACTGGAGTGGGAGTGGTATCATCTGGTATTTGTCCTTCTGTGTCCGGTTTATCTCTCCTAGCATAATGTCCTTCAGGCTCATCCACGTTGCTGCAAAAGGCAGGACTTTCTTCTTTTTAAGGCCGAATAATATTCCATCGGATGTATACACTACATTATTTTAAATCCCTTTATCCATCGATGGCATTTCGGTGGTTGTCATATCCTGGCTATTATGACTGATGCTGCAGTGGACATGGGAGTGCTGAGATCTCTTTGAGAAACTGATTCCAGTTATTTTGGATATATACCCAGTGGGATATATACCTAGTGAGATATCGCCTGGTATGGGATGGCTAGTATCAAAAAAAGAAAACAATAAATGTTGGTGGGAATGCAGAATGGTGCACCCATTCTAGGCAACAGCATGGTGGTTTCTCAAATTAGTATTTCCTCATGTAGAAGATGCTCCCATGTAGAAGACGCACCTTCATTTGGGGGCCTGAAATTTGAAAAAGAAAATGTATTACATAAAGTTATTGAACTCAAGTTTTATTTATCATAAAATTCATACAACTCCTCATCACTGTCAAAACTCCCATCCATTAGCTTGTCCTCATCTGTGTCTGATGATGAATGGCTGTCCTCATATATTGCCTCGTCCTCAGTTCCATCTATGGCATTTGAAATGCCACTACTACTGTATAAGACACACCCAGTTTTTAGACCTCAAATTTTTCCGGGAAAGGTGTGTCTTATACATGGGGAAATGCGGTATTTGAAATGGAACTACCTCGTGATTCAGCAGTCTCACTTCTGATCTGATTCAGCTCTAAGGAAGGGGTAGAAACAAGGAAAGCGTGTGGAGGTTCTTGCAATGGTCCCAGTGAGAGGATGTGTTTGTAGGTAAAAGCTGTTGGGTTGGCCAGTGGACAGATGGGGTGACGACCATCAGCTGGTATTCTGGGCTCCAGGGTTTCTTTGGGGCACAGAGACCCCTCAGGCTTAAGGCTTCATTTATTTTATTTATAATTTTAAATTTTTATTTTCTGACTTTAGCCAGAGAGAGAAGAGAGCGAGAGAGATAGGAACATCAATCAGTCCATTCCCCTCTGTGCCCTGAACGGGGATTGAACTGGCAACCTCTGCACTTCGGGCCAGTGCTCTAACCAGCAGAGCTCTTTGGCCAGGGCTTCGTGTATCAAGCTCCTGCTATGTGCCAGGCAGCTGTCCCACAGTCGCCTAAGGCCTCCCATTGGAAGTCAAATCCCAAATGGCCAATTGCACGTGGCCTTTTCCTTCTCAAGCACTAGAGTGTTTTCCCCTCCCAGTCTTGGAATCATAAAGAAAGGCAGCTGCCACCCACAGGGCTTTTTAGAAAGCTAAATATGTAGTTATGGGAAATATCATAAATGCCCCCTACACCTCCCTCCCACCTCCTTCTCCACCCCCTCTTCTTCCTCCAGGAAAGTTCCGCCAGCTGCACAGTTCTGCCATTCACTTTCAAACTTGTCATTAGAGTGTGTTTGTTCCCTAACTGCCGAGTCTGAAAGCAAAGCAGAAAGGTTTCGTTGCAGAGAAAAGGTGAAAATACCAGCCCCCAAAGGAGAGTCATTAATGCCCCTCCCTGCTGTCATCCAGACATACCCTCTCTGAAACTTCAGGCACAAATAAACCCGTCCCAAGCCAAGTGTGTCTGCAACAAGAAGGTCACGGTTAGATGGATTATTCCCCCTTCTCTGTGCTCACAATGATATCTATAGACCAGGGGATCCGGAGCGAGTTTATAACCGCGCATTTGTGGACCACACTGCCCGGAGCAGCTTGGCAGAGAGCCCGACTAATCGGCTTCCCTTTTGTATGAGGCTGGAAGGAGGCTTTGGGGAAAGGGGTGACTCTCCCGAGTATTCTGGGCAGCAGGGTAGAGCCTGGCCCTGGAGTTCATAGAAGCCTGCACCCATTCCTCCCCCACCCGCGACCCTGAGCACACCTCCCTCCCTCCCTCCCTCCCTCCCACACCTCCCTCCCTCCCACACCTCCCTCCCTCCCTCCCTCCCTCCCACACCTCCCTCCCTCCCTCCCTCCCTCCCACACCTCCTTCCCTCCCACACCTCCCTCCCTCCCTCCCTCCTTCCCTCTATCCCTCCCTCCCTCCCTCCCTCCCTCCCACACCTCCCTCTCTCCCTCCCTCCCTCCCACAGCATGTGGAGACCCTAGCTGGCCAGCCTTCGTGGCCAGGAATGTCACAGGCAAGTTTGGATTACTAATAATTCAGGTGCCACAGTTGGCAAGTTCTTTAGTTTTTTAATAAGTCAGAGCAAAATCACTGTCCTCCTGGCACCAGGCTAGACACTCAGTGAGTAGCTGTTGCTTGATGAGCCGTGAACCCCTAATGTTACATTCTCTCACATTTTTTGCACCTCAGTGAGAATTTAGGAGAACCCCGTGGATGCCCGCGGGAACTCATCATGAACTTGCACATCATTCTTCCCCTTAGCATACTTAGAGATATTTAATTTGTTGTTTCATTCATTCAGTGAACGCATATCAAGTAGCTAGCCCTGTGCCAAGCATGTGCAAGCACATAGGACATGATGAACAAGAGAGATGAGATCCCGTCCACGGAGCTCACCATCCTGGGAGGGAGAGGGGGACACACAACGAACCGGAAGGCAGGTTGTTAGCAAATTGCCATCGGCACGAAGGGAAAGAAAGAGGAAGTCAGAGGGGCCGTTTCTGAATGCCCTAAAGAGCAGCGGATGCAAGGTCCTCAGAGATGGAGGTGGTGGTCTCTTGGAAGAACGTGCTGAGAATTTGAGCTGCCCCTAAATAGAATGATTCCTAGTCTTTGGACATAAAGAGTTTATTCATTCATTTAACTAACACTTAATGAGAGGCTACTATGTGCCAGGCACGATTTTAGGTAATGGGGAAAGAGCAATGAACAAAAACATAAAGAGAGAACTGTCTTCATGAAGTTCTGGAAGGAGAAGAAAGGTCATTGACACATAAAAAGTGACCAAAGATCCCATGTCAGATGCAGGAAGGAGGGTGTTGCAGGATGGAGTGGGTATGATGGGATCCAGCAAGGAGGCTGTGTGGCTGGAGCAGCAGACAGGGGCCTTGCAGAAGAGTAGAGATTTGGTTTTTACCTGGGTGAGGTGGGAGAGCCCCTGGAGGGATGTGGGGGCCCAGCAGGGGTCTGATGTTTAACAGGATAGAGCTTCTGATGGCTCTGTCAACAGTAGACTATCAGGAGCGAGTGCAGCAGCAGGGAGAGCTGTTAGGAGCCCACTGGTATACTAAGGGGGCCCTGACAAGGCTTCTCTGTTTTCCATAGAGCCAATAGCATTTGCTTTCAGGCTGCATGTGGGGCAGAAAGAAACGCCCGCCCCATTGTTTATCTGCCTCTGCCTCAGACCCATACATCATATGCCAGCAGCTTTAGTCTGCTCATCTTTGAATGGCTAGTGCTGGGACGTCATGGGCCTCAATCTTGCTCCCATGGGGTCAGAAGACAGCACAGATGTTCTGAGCTTCAGTAAGCACCCCCCACCACCACCACCCGCAGGAGCTATGCAGAGGCCCGTGTGTGCTGGGCACAGAGACGGGAATGGAGCATTTAGAAGTCTCCCTGCATGGCCCAGCCACCATCACCTGTGGACCCAAAATGTTTGTCCTCAGCTCCCATCAGCATTCACTCATTCAACCCTTATTTATCCAGCACCTTCTTTCTATGCTGGGCACTATATTTGGGGGATTCATTGGGAAGAAAACATACAGATCCCTGTCCTTGTGGAACTTGCAGCCTGTTAAACTTGGGTGGAGGGGAGCAGATCAATGCAAAATAAATGCAGAATTGCAACAGCAACCATCACTTCTGCAGACACATGTCAGATTGTAGTTGGGCTGAGAGATAAAGAATGGGAGAAGTCAACTAAGGGAAAGGCAGGAGGGGGAGCATTTCCACCTTGGGTGCATCATGTGCAAAGGCCCTGAGGTAGGAGACAGTGTAGAGAGGTTGAGGAACTAATAAGACAACCAGGAGAGCTCTGAGTATGAGCAGGAGGGACAGCCTGTCATCTTCCCAGCCAGATTTTAATTTCCCAAGTCACTGGATTTAGATGACCTGTATCTTTGCCTTGAGCAGGGAGAATGGAGCAGATGAATCTGTCCTTTCACTTTTGCTGAGCTAATGTGAATTAGGGAAAGGCTCTGAACCAGACATGCTTCGAAAGACCATGGGGCTCCCTCTACCACTGCGTCATCTCCAAAACCCTCGGACAAGGCACTCACTTTCTCTAAGCCTCACTTCTTACCTGTAAAATGGGCTGTTAGATGCCTCTCCTGCCTCCTCACATTGCTGAATAGAATGTTTTATTTCAGAATAGTTAAATTACTCCCTCGATTAGCCAGCAGAATTTCTTAAGCACCTGTTACACATGAGCAACAGATTATTATGGTTCTGGAAGCCTCTGGGGTGTGCAGGGTGGGCCCACTCCCATGGCTGGGAGCTTTATGATGCTTTTCTCTGATTCCAAGGGTCTGTTGCCCAGAAACCACCCCAGGATGAGGCAGAGAGTGGCACTGCACAGAGGACAGCGGTCAGGCCTGTGAGCCAGTCCTTCCTCTGGGTGCTGCGGGTTGTGTCTGAGCTGCCCAGGGTCCCCAGAACAGAGACCTTGTGCAGAAAGAGATATCCCAGGCCTGGCCCTGTTCATGGCCTGCAGATGAAAGGGCTACAGGAAAGACCTCGCCAGTCCCTCCCTTTTGCACAAGCCAGCAAAACCAGCTTGCTTTTTATCGTCTCTCAAGTTATTTAGCAGTTAAGGTTTGGGATTCCTTTCAACATCACTTCTTCCTGGAAGTATTCTGTGATTTCCTCCCCACACTCCACCTCCCCAAGTATCTTAAGGACCAGCCTTTTCACATAGCCCCCCAAAAAGGTATGTTCCCTAACCCCATTTTACAGCTGGGGAAACAGGATTGGAGAGGTCAGGTAGCTTCCCCTGGGTCACATTTGCAAGTGGCAGACCTTGGATCCAACCTAGTTCTGCCTGACTTCAAAACCCATGTTTTATCCTCCCCGGTATATGGTGCCTTTAATAAATGTGGAGCCAGAATGTGTTTCTCCAAAGATAAAGGGAAATGTTAACACCTTTCTCTGGCTGTTCATTACTCTCCTTCCCTGCAACCAAATAGAATGAGAGCCGAGGTCTCTACAAGGACCTGCTCTTAAATGCTAATGTTTAACCTTTACCTAAGGATTGCTAAAAGCCGGGGACTCTCCTAAGCGTTTTAGCCGTATTAGGTCATTTATTCTTCTAACAGCTCTGTATTCCAGGAAACTGACACTCAGAGAGGGAATAAGCCTGCCTAAAATCACACATTTCCTTGGTGGTCCAGCCAGGCTCTGGGCACAGAGACTTGGGTGCTAGCTGCCTAGTGCTACCCACTGTGCTTTGCTGCTTGTAGCAGCAGGTGTCTTTGGCTGAAGGAAGCCTGGGTGGTTTAACTTGCTCCTTGAGCCATATCCGTGCATCGCAGAGACCCATGTGATCAGGTAATTCACCTGGTTCTGGAGGGGGGCTGGTCCCATCTGAGACCCTCAGGCCTCACCTGCAAAGCCATCTTGGGTAAAAAATAGCCCGCGGGGGGGTGGGGGGTGTGCCTCCCATTTCTCTGCAGTTTTGAATTGCCGTGGTATATTTGTGCTCGTGTAAAAATGACAAAGCAATAATTTTTCATTGTATTCTTCAGTCACCCATGAGAGATTGGATTTAGGTCACAATTTATTACCCCGTGGAATTGAATCCAATCTTTAAACACCATGTCAACCATTCTGGTATTAGAGCCTTTTAATGGCTGTGAAATTTATACAATGATAAAGTAATTTAAAACATATGTAGGAAGTGCATCAGGCAAATTGATGTGTATAGAACCCTGTGGTAAAAAATTGAGCAGGAGATAAACATGGAAAATGGTGATTGATTAGGAGACCAGTGAAATAGTGCTCGCTTTGATAAACTCTTAATGACGAAATTAAGTAAACTAATTTATTCTTCAGAGTTTTGAGGAGCATTTATGTGGCCCTAAATCAGAGTTGAGGATGGGCCACAAAGTGCCAATTAGTTGCTCACCTCGGAGTGTGACACGGTGAGAGGGACAAACCCGTCTGAGTGGCGAGGAGGCTGCCAGCTGCCGGGCTCAGACATGCTTCCAGCGGCGGAAAGGAAAAGATGGTGAGAAGACGGGACAGCAGCCGGGAAAGCAGAATTTTTTTTCTTCATTTTTAAAACTTGTTCAAGTAGTGCAGAAAGCATCCTTGTTATAAAATCTTTAATTATTCAAGAGAGGCAGTAGACAGTCTCATTATTTCCAAAAATTGGAAAACACTGCAGATTAAGGGAAAATCTAACTTGACCAGCCTCCTCCGAGAGGTGATCACAGCAAAAGCGCCTTTTTGCTTTCGTTTAGATCTTTAAATCCGACATGTACAAAAACGGAGTTTGTTTTATGATAGGGGGCGGGGTTATGTTATCAGAAACTGATATATCAGCCTGGAACTTGCAAAAATGCAGTCTGGTTTGCAGATGAGAAAACTCAAAAATTGTGTAAAACTGATGGATATAGTTCTGGAACTTTCTTTCATTTGGACATATATCTAGGTCTGAGACCTGTATCCCTGCCATGAATTAGAGACCTATGTAGTTCTTTTCTTTTTTAAAATGTATTGTTTATTTTTTCATTGTCTTTTATTGCCTGTATAATTCTCTATACCTGCTGACTTCCTCTGGAGTCAGGTGATACTATCATTTAGCCATTTCCCTATCATTGTGGCCAGGTTTTTGCTATATTGTGTGGCTCTTTTCTCAGTTCCCCCAAAGAGGGCGCATAACCAGCACTTATTCTAGATGAGCCGGAGAAAAACTAATTCTGCTGTTTATAATTGATGCCTCGGGATATTAGAGCTTTTAATTCTCTTGGGGACCCTGAGTTGAGCCTGGTTGCTAGGAACATTCTGAGAAGTGAACCTGGTGGGTCCAAAGGCTTGTCTGTTTCAAATTTTGGTAGATACCATCAAACTATCTGCAAACACGTTGCACCAGTTACGGGAGTGCGTTCAATCTTGTATCCGTCACAAGCAGGATCTTGGAAGCTTCAAGCCCATTCTCCTACAGGGATCTGCTTTCTTCCCAGGGAGCCCTGGCCAGCTTTCAGACTAGCAACTGCTCTGGCCCCCAATCTTCTGAAACCCAGCAAGTCTCTTCTATGACCAAGGGTAGTGGTTCCCACACCAGAGCTCCTTAAAATGCAGACTCCCGGGGCTGCCCCTGGAAAGGCTAATCCAGGTCTGGGATGGGGCCAAGGAGCCACATTCTGACAGATGCCACTGCTGCTCCAGAGACCCCCTTGGAGAAGCCCTGACGCGGGAGAACGACGCCTCTCCCCCAGCTCTGCCCTTTCCACTGGTTCTGGGTTGGGGTGATGGTGCCTACAAGCATTCTAGAGTGCGCACAGCAGCCCTTGAAATAATTTTCCATTCCAGTATGATTCTTTTATTCCAGAATGTCAATAGTGTCTTGGTTGAGAAATCCACTGTGGTCCTAGCCAGGGTGGTGTGTGTGGCTGAGCCGGGAATATCTGCCTTCCTACATGGGCCGTTACCTCTGAGTGGCTAGTTTATATTCAGCATGCATGTGTTGGGTCCCTGGTCCCATTCCTGGTACGGAATACCTTCACCTCATTCCCCCATCTTTCTCAGCCCTTACTGACCCTTTCCACCTGAAAATCCCTCTTCCCAGCCTGGAAAGCCAATAACAATAAGACACCATGTATTGGTCACGTTGCCTGGCTATGTGCTGTGCACGTGGAATTGTGTTTTAACAGTGAGAGCTTAGACAGCCTGCATTTGATTCCTGGCTGTGCCACACCCAAGCTGGGTGAACTTGAGGAAGTGACTTCACCTCTCTATGCCTTCCTTGTTTTTAATCTTTAAAATAGGAATGTTGATTGATATCCCAGTTTTCCCGGCATAGTCTCGATTTGTGCTTACTTTTACAGTGTAACTGTTAATAATGCCCCTTTTCCCAAGCAAGGGTTTTCCAGTGGGGGCAATAAATTATATGGTCACTCTCATGATGATAAAAGTTCTGACCTTGTAGGGTCGTCGTGGGGTTGGAATGATGTGATTTATAAAGTACTAATGCTGAGGCTGGTTCTATGCTATATAAACGGTAGCCCTTGCATTCTGGGTTTATGCACAGAGAATTGAAAGCAGGTCTCACAAAGGTATCTGCCCACCCGTGTTCACGGCGGCGCAATTCACAAGAGCCAAAGGGCAGAATCCACCCAAGCATCCATTGGCGACTGAATGAAGAAGCAAAATGTGGTCTATTTACACAATGGAGTATTACTCAGCCTTAAAAAGGAAAGGAATTTTGACACATGCTACCACAGAGACGCCCCTTGAGGGCACTATGCTAAGTGAGATAAGCCAATCACAAAAAGACAAATGCTGTACGATTCCACATACATGAGTTACCTAGAGTGGTCACATTTGTAGAGACACAAAGTGAAATGGTGGGTGCCGGGGGCTGGGGTGGGGTGGGGTGGGGTGGGGGAGTGGGGAGATGTTTAATGGGTAAGAGTTTCTGTTCTGCAAGATGCAAAGAGCCCCACGGATTGGTTGCACAACCGTATGAATATGCTTCACAGGACACTTAAGCACGGTGAAGAGGGTTTATTTCACGTTATGTGTATTTCCCCACAGTTAAAAATAAAAAGCGAGCCCTCCTGCAAGCATGCGTTGCCTCACGGAAGGCTCACTCTAACCACTGAGATAGGCTTCTTTCCCTCATACGTGAGGATCTACAACTGAGTGCGTCTGGGTGACTTTCTGAGGGCTACACACAGAGCCAAATTAGCCAGAGACAGTGCAGGTTAGACTGGCCATCCCAGGCAGGGTCCCAACGAGAAGGATCCTGAGACCTAGATAAGGCATGTCACCTTTATCTTAGAGTCGTAGGGAGCTGTCCCCTGGGTTTGAGCAGGAACAGCGGCATGAGTGATTTATGCTTTCTAATAGGGATCAGCAAATTTTCCATAAAAGGCCAGATAATAAATATCTTAGGTTTTTCAGGACATTAGTAAGGTCTCTGTCTCAACTATTCAAGTCAGTATGTGGATGAATGGGCATGGTTGTGCTCTAATAAAATGTTATTTATAAGACAGGCTGGATTTGGTTCAAGGGCCACCGTTTGCCGACCCTTGCTTCAGAATGAGCTGACCGCTGTGCCCTTTGAGCTGTGCTAGGCTGGGGAGAGAATTGCAGAAGGCAGGGTACTTATCCACCTCCTCTCCCACTGGACCCCCAGAAGAGTCACCCCTGTCGATAACCGGGAAGTTAGTAAGAGCTGCCTAAGGAAGCAGCAAGGCCCCCTGGATGACCCCCAGGTCCTAACCTAGATGAAGCCTCTGCTCCCCTACTCAGAAGCGAGAGCTCCGAGGAAGGAGAGCCGTGACAGGGTGACCCTGAGGCCAGGCAGAGCCTGGCAGCTCGGCCAGGCATGAAGAAGCCTCGCTCTCCCGGCTCCTGGTCCTGGCCTGGCAGTGCTGTTTGTTTCAGGGTTTTATTAGCACTGCAGCCTGCGACCCAGGGAATTGAGAGGAACTCCTGCCATCGCTTTCTCAGCCTAGACCTCGAAGGGCAATTAACCTGGTTATCCAGGCTTCCCTCCCTCGCCTTGTTTATTGCTGTGAACACAGGAAATGCACTATTAAGGTGCATGGAACACTATCACGGAATTTAACTGTAATTTAAAAGGCTCTATGGGGAGGACCCCGGTGGCTGATTAATAATGCATTTGTAAAGCAATAAAGACTCCAGCAGATCAGTGGAGCTCAGCCTCCAGACTTTATGCATCTGGAATCCTGTGCGGTTCCCCTCTGGAGGATATCTGTGTTGGGGTTTTCTGTCTCATAGTACATTGGGCGGGATCCTGAGAAACTGAGAATTGCAGAAATGGTGCTGCCTAGGTAGTGGTCAGGGACACAGGTGCTAACCCTTAGGGGTTCCGGAGTTGGATCCTGGTCCTGCCAGGGATTGGCTATGGAAGCTAGGGTGTGCTGTTTAAACCTCTTTGTGCCTCATTTTCCCCATCTGTAAAATGGGACTAACAATGGCATGTACCTCATAGGTCCTGTCAAATAAGACTATGCATTTAAAACAGGTAACAAGAGTACCGGTGCGTACAAAGTAGGTATTAACTATCATTCAGTATTAACTGTCCTGTTATTGTTATCATCATTTGGGTTAGTATTTCTTTTCAGGGAGCTCTGGTGATAGGGGCTGGCTCAGGCTTGATTTTGAAGAGATTTTAAAAATCAATTCTCATTTCACATCTCACCTAGCATTGACACCTTTCTCTTGGACTTCCTGGCTATCACTCATGGCTCCGTCTCTCTCTGTCTCCTCTGTAGCCTCCCTAGCCATGTGGCATCATCTCTTGTGTGGATTGTGCCAATATATTCTTAGCTAGCCTTCTCACATCAACTCTGCCATACCCTCCCCGTACCCCCCCACCTGGCCAGGTCAGTCTCCATTTTGCATTTAGATTGTTCTTCTTAAGATATACCTTGAACGTTGCTTGCTTATCTGTGAAAACTGACCAAAGATTGCCCATGGTACCTAGGGCGCATCTGCCTCCTTAAATTAGCGTTCAGGAGCCTTTGTAACCCATCCACCCACCTCTCTTTCTAGCCTTATCTCCTGTCATTCCTGCCCCTCTTGCCCATGGCTCATTGTGCCAGAGCCTCAGCATGCTGCAGCCCCTAGAGAAGCCGACTTCAGCCTAAGGCTTGCCCACATCTGGTCTCCCTGTCCAAAGCCCTGTGCTTGTGTCTGTTCTGGCAAGCTCGTGGAATTCCTTGGATCTGAGCTTAAATCCAGTTATGCTTTCTCAAGGGGATTTTTACTTGTATAGCATTCATTCTAGTTTGTAACATCCGTGTGTTTGTGTGGATCTCTATTTAGCATCACTTTTCCTAATCACACTAAAATATTCAGGAAGGTAGGTTCTATATATTTATTCACTACTTACCCCACTGCCCAGCACAAAGTAGATGCCAGGATGGATGAGTGGGTGGATGGATGGATGGATGGATGGGTGGATATGTGGATGTGTGAATGAATGAAAAGATAAGTGGATTAGATAGACAGGTGAATGGACAGATGGATGGGTTAGAAGAGTTGAACTTTACAGGCAGAGAGTCCAATAAGCATGCTTTGGGGATAGTCCAGGTAAGAGAGAACAATGGGTTCAATTAAGAAAGAGGAACATTTGGGCCAGGAGGCTAATTTGGGAGAATTTGGCAATTGGTTGGCTGTGAAGATGAAGGATGGAGAGGAATGAAAGAAGACTCCTGGATAGCTCATTAGAGTGACTTGCTGGTGTTAAAATCACCACCTGAAATGGAACATTTGCTCTTTAGCACATCTGGAAAATGGGACTAATGGCGGCACCAACCTCCTTGGGTCATAGAAGGTAAACAAGATAAAGTAAACCCCTTGGCTATTTTGCAAAAAGCCTATGAAAATGGGAAAACTATTCCTAGTTTCCGAACTGAACTGGAATCCATTTCATGTGGATATTTTAACAGGAAGAACCACTGTGCAGAAATCCTGAGGTAGCCAAGCACTTGGCATGACTAAGCACAGAGAGGAGGGGTGGATGGCAGAATGGATGGAGGTGCAGTGGGCATGAGGGCAAAGAGGAGGGCACGGGTCTGGTCATGCAGACCCTTGGGAGCCATGAAAAGGAACTTGGAATATTTCTTTAGTGGGGTCCAATGTCATGCAAACCCATGCCTGACTTCCCAAGGACAAGGCCACCTGATTTCTCTAACACAGGAGTCCTTGGTCCAGGCAGGCCAGCAGCCTGCTTTTGCAAAACCATACCATGCCCATTCGTTTACGTATTGACTGTGGCTGCTTTCCAAGCTCAAGAACAGAGCAGAGTCGTTGCAGCAGAGACTGTGGCTCCGATGCTGGAACTATTTAGTCTGTGCCCTTACAGAAAACGTTGACCGACTCCTCTTCTCAGGCAGAGCCCCTGCTTGCTCTGTCCAGTGTGTGTTCCACCATCTTACAGATTCGCCGTTGCCTTCAACACTGATTAATGGGAACAAATTATACATCTAACAAGGACAGACTACAACATGTTTCTGCAGGGTTTCCGTTGACTTTCAGGGCTAGGGTGCATGGATGGAGAAGTCAAGAGGAAAAGGTGCTCTGACTTCAGCTCATTATAAAAAGCCTCAGCCTGTGTCCCAGATACACCTCCACTTACCAGAAAGATGCCGCGTTCAGGCAGGATACCTGACCAAAAACAGATGCACAACAAATGTTTGTTGAATGGCTCATGAATGAACAATGGCCTCCAGAAGAGGAGTTTGGAGCTGACCTCCCACCTGGAGTGCTTTAACTCTGAGCTGGAGTTTAGAGCAAAGACTTAGCAGTCTGCTGCTGCCTTTTACCAGGCTGTCAGCTAATTTGTCCAGAACTGGCTAAACACACAGTGTCACCCAAGTGACACCAGTGGAGCCCCTGAATTTTGGCAACAGACGCTCACAGCATCCACACTGCCATGGTCTCACAGGGAGCAGATTAGGGCCGAAATGAATATCAGGTCATCATGTAAAAATGCCGGTAAGAAATGCTGATGAGAACCTTCTCTGGATTCTAATTACACCGCTGGGTCTCTCAGGAAGGAAGAGACCTTTTGCCACAGGCTCACTGCACAGCTAATCAGAAACCTAACCCAGCTCTGTTTAATTACTTGTGCACTTCCTGGAGCCGTGAGAAAGATCCTGAAATAGGAATTTGCCGCCTGTCAGGACAAAGGGCATAGATCTTAGACCTGGAACATCGCTGGTGTCTTCAGCCAAGAAACATTGCTATGCTCGGGCCGGGGGGAAGGGAGGGTGGTGGGAATTGCTGTAAGGCTCCCCAACTTGTGGGTGAGAAAATCCCATTTGGGAAAGAAAAAGAGTGAATAATTTCTCTAATACGTTTTGGAGCCTTCTTTCCGACTGAGAATGTAGGGTAGGGGTGGGTAATACTGAAAACAGAGATCTGACTCTGGAGACCTTCCAAATAATAATAATAACAGTAGTTATTGTTGGTTTATTGGGTACTATTATTTACACTTCTGGACATTAACGTTTGGGAATTACTAAACTTTGGTAATAAACAACATTCTTGCACATGCTTGGATCTTTAATCTTTTTAAGTCCCTGAATGAGATTCACTAGAAGGTGATCCTTTTTCTTACTTCCTTTTCTGTGTTGAACAGTGATTCCCAAACCAGGCCTCTTCCCAGAGTTGCAGAGTCCTACACTTAATTGCTTGGTTGATATTATGGTTTGCATTGGTTTCCCCAAAGAATGTTGAGGCCTTAATCCTCAAGACCTGTGAATATGAGCTTATTTGGAAGTAGGGTCTTTGCAGATGATGAGTAAGATGAGGTCATTGGCATGGGCCCCTAATCTAATATGACTGGTGTTCATATAAAAAGGGGAAATTTGGACTCAGAGCCAGACACACACAGGGACGATGTCATGGAACATAAAAGTGGAGATTATAGTGATATATCTACAGGCCAAAGACTGCCAAGAAAGCACCAGAAGCCAGGAGAGGGGCATGGTTGTGTCTCCCTCACAGCCGCAGAAGGAACCCCGCCACTGCACCTTGATCCTGGCCTCCAGAACCGCGAGACTACGCCATCTGCTGTTTAAGCCCCTTGGTCTGTGGCGCTTTGTTGGAGCAGCCCCGGGACACTGAGAGGGTAGCCACCACCACTTCGGATGTCCCACTGGCATCTCAAACCCACACTTACTTTCAACCCTCCCCCTCAACCAAATCCAGCCTCCTGTTGTATTCTCCATGTCAACTGGTAACACCAGTCAGTCACCTGAACAAACAGTCCAGGTGCCTTCTGGGCTCTCCGATGGCCGATAGCCATTTCTGCTGGTAAATGCAACAGAGATGTTTAGACCTCTGACTTTCACTCAACCTTGGAATTGAGTTGTGCTAGGCATTTAAATTCTCAGAATCAGTTGCTAATAAGTAAAAATTAGAGATCCTCATTTAACTGTCCAGATTTCCAGCTTCCCTTGAAATGAACGGGAAGATCTGGCAACCCCAAGCCTGTCTGTTGCTAAGAGAAATCCCCTACTTAGGATGGGACTCGGATTCTCTCCTTTGCAGTCCCCACTATGCAGTCTGGGCTCACTCCAGGCTCTCCTCACTCACCAGGTTGCTGCCTGGCCCCTGTGGGCTTTGCGTTTCCAGCCCAGTGGCAGTTAACAGGGTGACAGGTGACCACTTCCAGCACAGTGTGGAAGTGCAGACAAGCTTTTGGAATTCCCAGGAGGAGGAGAAATTAAACTATTCCATTAACTAATGTGCTCCCGTTCAGCTTCCTCCCAGAATCTGCCTCCTCCTTAATGACTTTATTCCCTCCTTTATTCTCCCTGTCAGTACAGTGTCTGATGAAATACGGAGACTGATGCGTATGGTGAAAATACAGGGTTGGTGGCATCTAGAAACTGGGTTTAGACAGCAGTTGTTACTTGGAGGATGCCCACAGTGCAAATTTACCAACACATCAGATTTTCTGGGAACACATGTAGGCACCAGGCAAACCTATTTTCAGCCCAAAAGCCCTATCACCACAATAGACTCAATTCTTTAAGGAACAACATTTGTTATAATTCCTCCACTCAGTATCCCGAATGTATCATTTCTACCATGACACAGCACATCCTTTGAGGACTGAAGAACAAATGATCCCTCTTATGGGTAGGAGGAATATTGAGAGGCCCTGGGATGAGGTCCTCAGAATTCAGAGCCTGCTGCTCCCACTTTGTATCTGTGTGACCTTAGGCAGGCCAGGGACCTCTCTGAGCCCCATTTGTAAAGGAGGATACTGTTACCTCTGCTTGCAGGATCAGTGAAGGGGACTGGGAAGAAGTCCTGCAGGGCACTCAGCACTGTGCTTAACACAGAGTAGATCTTCAAGTCAATCAAGCATGATAGTGGTGGGGATCTTCCTCTACAAACTCCAGGCCACTTTCTTTTTTTAATATATATAGTTATTTATTCATTTTTAAGTGAGAGACAAGGAGGCAGGGAGGCAAAGAGACTGACTCTGGCATGTGCCTTGACCGGGATCTATCTGGCAAGCCCCCTACAGGGCAATGTTCTACCCATCTGGGGCTGCTGCTTGGCAACTGAGGTATTTCAGCACCTGAGGTGAGGCCATGGAGCCATCCTCAGCACCCAGGGCCAACATGTTCAAACCATTTGAGCCACAGCTGCTGGAAGGGAAGAGAGAGAAAGAAAGAGAAGGGGGTGAAAGGGGAGAAGCAGATGGATGCTTCTCCTGCGTGCCCTGACCGGGAATCGAACCCAGGACATCCCCGTGCCAGGCCGACGCTCTACTGCTGAGTCCAGGCCACTTTCAACACGCTCAATCTAATGTGTGACACGAATAGCTTTGCCTGATGTGTCTGGGATAAGGGGGGTGTTTTATTTTCTGAAACTCAGAACTATAGTACATTTAATTAAGTGTCAAGAACCTCCATTTCCAAACTGAACTGAAATCAGCTATTTTCCACACTAAAACAAAGTGATGGAGAAAATGGAGCAAGATGACTCTACATTTTGCTTTTCAGAGAGTTTCCCCATTTTCTTATAATGAGAGATCATTAAAATAACCAGGAGACAAATGGTACCAAATTAATAAAAATGTAGATCAAACGATCCTCTGTTACCTATTTTTGCTCAATTGCAGTTGAGGAATGCATTGATTAAACTGCCAGCAAACCGATATGGTCGCATTCATTACTATAGCATAATCTATTGTATTATGAAAGGATAATAACTAACACAGTCTCACAGACAGACGTTTCTCTGCGGGCTAAGTTGTCATTTACTGTGGATCTGCACCAAGGAACACTGGGTTCATTGCGCTCCTAGTGGAGTTGAGCCTTCAAGTTGGGGAGGGGAGAAGATGGTTTATTTTCTTTGTATTTATCACATGTCTTGGTTTTCCGGACTCCCATGGGGAGGGTGCTTTGAGTGCTGCTGTGAAATCAATAATGACCCAAGAGAGATATTCAGAATGTCAAAAGAAGGGAGTCAGCGAGCTGATTTTATTGTTTTTTGTTGTTTTTTTTATCTACTCTGTACCCAATAGCTGGTTTGATTTCTCATGTGCTGATTTATTCATTGCCTTATTTATTCATAGGCACTTATTTATTATTCATTAAACAAACAGGTGATAGGGCAGGGCGGTGTGCCAACCCCTGCCTATGCTTAGATACCGAGATCCGTATCACAAGACCTTGAGGTGCTCACAACCCGGTGGGAGAGGCAAGGGCATCACTGAATAGTTACGCGATGATGCGGGGCTAGGGGGATGTGCGGAGATTTGTAATAGCAAACACAGAGGAATGATTTTGCCACTGGATGTCACCGGCCTCAGCAGTGCAGCACTGAGAGGGTGGTGGGGTGGTGGTGATGGACTTGGATGTAAGAGACACGCCGTCTGTCTGCATTTGAACCTGACGCTGTCACTTGCAAGCTAAGAGTTCTTGAGCAAGTCACTCCGTTCCTCCAATCCCGAGTGTCTCCTCTGCAAGGTAGGGGTGATAAGTGCACTCACCTCACTGTGGAGACAGGTTCCTATCCAGGGATCACCTCACCACATTTACTGTGTAGTCCTGTATGTGGGAGCCACCTCAGTCAGCATTCTTGCTTGGCTGAGGAGGAATTTAGCATTTAGAGAGAGGGAAGGACCTTGCGAGGTCACTCTGCCAGTGAGAAGCAGAACCAGGATTGGAAGCCAAATCTGCTATACTCCCAACTGCAGGCTCTTGGCATTTTCATAGATTGGTGGCATTTAATGCAAGAGTCACAGAATACCCTGAGGGGTCAGCAGGACGTAAATGCCTGGAGCAGGCAGGTGGCATCTGTGTCCTACCCACCCAGTAGCATGGGTTCTAGCCAAAGCCCTAAAATTTCTTCCTATGTGGATTACAGGCTCTGGCTTGCTCAGTCTTCTAATTTTTTTTTTTCAGAAGTAAGAAATCTGGATTTTTGTCTGAAACCTCTCGATTTAACTGACAACTACTTTAATTTGAAACAGAGAGTGAGCCCAACAAAACCTGGTGCAGGCTGGGCAGGCCCGGGAGCTGTCAGCCTGCTCTCTCTCTGCTTTGAAGTCAGGCATCTCTGCAGGCCATTTGGTATGCTGACAGCCTCCTGCCTGCACCTTCCTACTTCCGTTTCTGCTTGGAGGACCCCGCAGGTCTGTTCAGTGAGGACTCTGGTGCAGCAGCAGCTGGGCACCAGCTGCTTCTGTTCTCAGCCCTCTTCCTGCTCTGCTTGGCTCCAGCGCCCACCCCCACTGTTCTTGAGCAGGATAATCAGGGCCCTTCCTATAACAAAGCTTGTCCTCTGGCCCTCCCTGCCCCCGCTTCACAGAGCAGTTTAAAGCTGGGGATGAGGTTGCCTTGAGGTGCCCTTGAAGTAGGGAGGCAAGATTTTTGTGGGTTGCTTCTGCTCTCATTGTTTCTTTGAGGTTGGGAGACATGATTTGGAAAGTTCTGGTGCGCTAGTAGTCTGCTCTTACTCCCTGTCAGCCTGGTACAGGAATTCCGATCGCACGTGGCAGATGGTGCTATGGTAGAGGCTTCAACATAATGTAGAGAGCACGAGTGAGGAAGAACTTCGCTCAAAGGAGGCCATCCGTGCAAGTGTCCTAGTCTTTGAGCTGACTCACTGGGTGCGCTTATACTTTCATGAGGTTAAAAGAGAAATGGAAGGACAACCCAGACAGAGTACAATGTCACCATCGCCACCATTGCTGCCACCACCATTGCCAACACCTTCACTCCCATCAACCACTGCATTACCTCCATCACTGCCATCACCAGTGCCATTAACGCCCTGTCACCTCCGTCAGCAACCCTACTTACCCTCACCATTCATCCTCACAATGACCATCGTTACCTCTACCACCACCATCATATCATCACCTTCATCGTTACCTTCATCACAACCACCATCATCTTCATCACCCCCTCCACCACCACCTGTACCACCAACAGCTTCACCATCATCAATGAATCAATGTCGGTATTACTGAGAACTTACCCTTTACCTCGTTATCTAATTTGAGTCTCACAACCCTCTGACATGGGTAACCAGTATGTTCTTGTGGAAAGGTGAGGAAATTGAGGCTTCCAGAAGGGAAGGGATTTGCCTTCACTTTGAAGTCACATGACTTTTGGGTCACATGACTCAGTGAGATGGCCCACATACAAAACTGCAGTCACTCCAGAGCCTGCACTCAATCACTGTTCCAATGTTAAAAATGGTTACTAAGTCAAATTTATTAAAAAGCTGCATGTGAGTGAACTGGCTTGTTCACTCACATGCAGCTTTCGTGAGTGTCTTCCCCCAAATTCATGTCCACCTGGAAGCTCAGACTATGACCTTATTTGGAACTAGGGTTTATCAGCCCTGAGAGCAAAGCCTGCATTCTCTTAAGTTCCTGATGACGGTCTGATGGAGGTCAGAGGTATCATCCTCTCCCTGATGTTTTCTGATCTCAGATTCAACCACCGTCGTGTTCAGTCAGTGCGGGTCAAAGCACACAGCTGGAATAGCACAAGCAGGCCCCCACATTGGCCCTCCTGGGCTAGGATTGGCTGGGTCTGCCGGTATTTCCCTAGCTAGCGTTCAGGAGGCCCACTGCTCCTTATTGGCATGGGACTTCTGGAATCACCCAGGAAGGGTAATGCGCCATAGGTGCTGGACACCAGCTTTAGCAACCCACCAGATTTGGCTTTGAATCCTAGCTACAACCCTGACTCACTGTATGGCCTCCAAAAGAGGATACCATCGACTCAGCCTAGGGATTTGGGGAGAATGAGAAATAATGCATCAGATCATACAAATTGGGCACTTAGCAAAAGCAAATCATAATAATTGTGAAAATTAGCCTGACCAGGTGGTGGTGCAGTGGATAGAGCATCAGCCTGGCATGCAGAGGACCCAGGTTTGAAACCCTGAGGTTGCTGACTTGAGCATAGGCTCACCAGCTTGAGTGCGGGGTCACTGGCTTGAGCATGGGATCATAGACATGGTTGCTGGATTGAGCCCAAAGGTCGCTGACTTGAAGCCAAAGGTTTCTGGCTTGAGCAAGGGGTCACTCGCTTTGCTGTAGCCTCCCAGTCAAGGCACATGTGAGAAAGCAATCAAAGAACAATTAAGGTGCCGCAATGAAGAATTGATGTTTCTCATCTCTCTCCCTTTCTGTCTGTCCCTATCTGTCCCTCTCTCTGTCTCTCTCTCTCTCTCTCTTTCTCGCACACACACACACACACAAAAGTGAAAATTATTACCAGTCCTATTGTTCAATGAGTGCCAGTCACCAGGCAGATGGCACACAACACTCACAGGTTAGGGCAGAGCAAAGTGGATGGTGAAGGGGGAAAATGAAGTACCCCTCCCGCCACCATCGGAAGCCTGTGAGGAGGATGGCACGGTTTAAGTCACCCATTGGCTGGTTGAAACAGAAAGTATTATGAGCAGCAACCACCCATCCTCTCCCCCCCCCCCCGTTCCCTCATTCTGTGCTCATTTTGTATGCAGCGTTCAATGTTTAAGTGACACCTTATTAAACAAGGTTTGCCTGTGACCCTGCAAGTCACAATGAAGTCAGAAATTAAGACATAGCTTCCTGCATGGCCTAATTGGAGTAGAAGGATCATATGAAGGCCATGTTGACTAGAAATGTGCAGGGGATTATTCAGTAATGACTTTCTCCTGTCTTCCTTCACTAATCCTGCCAAGCGGGAGGAGCTCTAGATTAGGAGAGAATCTGAGTGGAAGGGGCTGTCTTCCTCACTTCCCATCGGGCCTCACTGGGCATGGGGTGAGGGGTTATGGGAGAATAGTTGCAGATAATGATTAGCCAGTGATGACAGCTGTCATGTGTAAACTGGTGCCTTTGGTCCTTAGTACTCAACTGAATTCGTGATCCAAATACCCAACAGTTCATTGCATTTCTAAGGTCCCACAGGCATCACAGAATCCCAGAAAGGACCCACTATCTTTCTGTTTCCAAGTTATCCTCAACTGACTTTCTTAGTGAATTGTACCACCAACCCCCCAGTTTCCTAAACCAGAAACTCAGGAGTCTCTGTCTGTCTTCAATCCCTTAAGACCATGAAGGCACTCTCAGTTCTAACTCCTAAACATCTCTTGTGTCCATCACCTTCTCCCCAACCATCCTGCTCTCCCCATTAGGCCTTTATCCTCTCTCTGTTATGGCATTAACAGTCACTTCTCCATTCTTCAATCTTTATTTTGAAAAAAAAAATAAAACAAAATAAGCTTCCAGAGTGAGTTTTTAAAAATGCTCTTCTACTTCTAATCACTCCCCTGATGCAACTCCTTCCATCATAAAACCAGTAAACACATTGATTGCATTCTTGGGTCTCCTCTCCCTTCCAGGGCCCGAACAGACATTACTAATCAATAACTGTGCTGTTTCCT
Organism: Rhynchonycteris naso; assembly: GCA_037038555.1. Lineage (NCBI taxonomy): Eukaryota > Metazoa > Chordata > Mammalia > Chiroptera > Emballonuridae > Rhynchonycteris > Rhynchonycteris naso. The sequence continues at coordinate 185,561,063 of CM073000.1, read as the reverse complement.
CCTGAGCAAGATTGGGGCTGAGCTGCTATGAATTCATTGGCATCAACATTTCATAATCCTTCATCACCTGCCTTCTGCCTGCCTGGCTTGTCTCTTGCTGCTCCCTTTCTTTCCCCACCTCTACTGTGGAATTTGCATCCCAACAATCGAAAACTCTGGGTGGTTATGAATGACTCATACCACCATGACTTTCCACGCACAGTTCTTTCTGCCTGGAATGCCCTTCCTCACATGTATCTGTCTGGAAAACTCTTACTTCACTCAGGTGTCACCTCTAGGAATCCTCAAGATTTGGGCACTTTTCTCTCAGCCCCCATGTCCCTGTGCCTCCATTTTAGCAACTGTTTCATTGCACTGAAGTTGGTTTGCACGTCTGATTGCCACTCATTTTTCTAGCTCCCATTGTGGCGACAGGGACAATGGTTTCGGCCTATGCATTCCCAGCACCCATCTCGGCTTTACTATGATCAGCCGTTCATCGTGTAAGAGACTGAATAAATAGCATCTAACTTATGCTGAGCATGTATTTTTTGCCAGACACTGGGCTAAAGACTCCACACACATCATCCTACTCTGTCCTTACAGTATCTCCAAAAGGTAGTCAAGGTTCTTTCCATTTTACACGTGAGGAAACTGAGGTTCAGAAAGATGAAGTCATTCATATGCTCGAGGCCACGGAGTGGAGGACCCAGGTCTGTCTCAACTAGTGTTCTCCCAAGCGACATTGGGCAGTGTGTGGAGACATTTTTAGTTGTCCCAACCTAGTTGAGGGTGCCCCTGGCATCTCTAGTGGGTGGAGGTCAGAGATGCGGCTAACATCCTTCAATGTGCAGGACAGCCCCGCCCCCATGAGCATTACTTGGCTGCAATGTCAGTAGTGCCAAGGGTGAGAAAGCCTGCCGCTGAGCCTGGCCCACATCCTGTCCTTGAACACCTCCCTGAAGTATGTGTACCTTTAACTATTAGTGTTTTCATCAGTTTGGGTTGCTGAGGCTCACAAGCTGCACAATGGCAGTTAGAAGAAGCTTTGATTTCATGCAACCTGGATGAGAGGATGGGGACACACCTCTGGGGGTACATTCTTCTAAACCTTGGGACTTCAGTAAAGACATTAAATCAGGAAAACCCCCAAAGATGCAAGATCTCAGTACAAGCTGTCTCCCCAACCTGTCCATCCCTGAGGGTCACTTATGCCTTATGCCGACTTCCAGCAGCTGAAATGGATACCTGCAGATGTTGGGGGTGGGGGGTGGGAGGAGGAGGCAGATGCTCTTAGAACAAGGCAAGTAGGTTATTTAGATTAATCCAAAGAACCCATGATCCGAATCTGCTTAAGCCACATGAAGTCAGCAGAGGGTTAACAGCACCCAATATATTTTCATCAAGAAATTTGAACTTTGGTCCTAGTATGCAACTTAGATGTGATTCTACATTACTTATTATTCATGGGGCATTGTAACTTACCACTGTCTCTGAGTAATCTTTTCAAGCCTGCCAAGGGAACCGGTGTTAATTGCTTACACTGGAACATATTTGCTGTTGGAAATGTCACACCATAATTATATCCCATTTCGCTGTCTGACAAGTAATATGCTAAAAGAAAATTGGGTTTCTTTTTTTTCTTCTTCTTCTTCTTCCTCTCATTCTTGTGATGTGTAAAACCATTCCTGTGCCCCTTCAGGCAGCTGGCAAGTTTCTGGACTTGTCCAGAGGTTAATCAGAACATTCTTTTGGCCTGTTCATCAGATAATGCAGATGAACAGGCCGCCTGCCCGGAAGGATGTGGAACCTGGGCGGTCACACACCGAGCCCACACCTTTGCTTTCACTCCCTTGAAATTCTTTATAATTTTTGGGTAAGGGGCTCCAAATTTTCATTTGCACTGGACAATACAAATTATGGAGGCAGCTGTGCTAAAGAGGAAGGAACGGGGAATGGCATATCCCATGGGTGTGTAGTCAAAGGTCAGGAAAGTGTGGGTGTGAAAGGTGTGAAAGGAACTAGTGACACTTTTGGGGACACAGAATGGTTATACATTAGAAAAGTATGTATGCCCGTGCATGTTGTGAGAATGGGTGGCTTGTGAGGTCAGGCAGGGCAGACTGTCTCATCAGGTGGTTCTTTCTGGAAGGCTAGAGACTGTATGTTGTAAGCTGAGCTTCTCTTAAACAAGGGCTTAGCCAACTGTGGTCCAGAGGCCAAACCCATCCTGCTCCTGTTCTGTACGTCGCTTTTTCGGAACCAGCACCACATATTTGCTTAGGTATCATCTGTGACTACTTTTTTTTTTTTTTTTTAGAAATTAAATGGAATGGAATGACATTGATCAATAAGAGTACCTAGGTTTCAGATGAACATCTATATAGCATTTGAACTGTTGATTATGTTGTGTGCCCATCGCTCAAAGTCAAATCATTTTCTGTCACCCTATATCTGTCTCACGTCTGTGGCAGCAAAGTTGAGTAGTTTCAACAGAGAACTCTGTGGCCTGCAGAGCTCAAAATATTTACTCTCTGGTCCCTTGTAGAAAAAGTTTGCTGACCCCTGTCTTAAATCATGGAGGGGACTCATCAACCTGTCAGCAAGTGGACGGACAGCCACTTTCTTACATGTAATCGTATACAAGGGAAGGGAGAATGGATTTTGATGGATGGCTCACTGTCTATGACACCCCCATTATATAGATTTGGAAGTTGAGGAGACTTCAAGAGATTAAGCTATTGGGTCAAGTCCACAGAGCAAGTAAGTGACAGCCAGCCCACAGAGGGAGGCCTGCCCAGCTTGATGGGAGTAGGGAGTGCATTTTTTGAGCTATGTTGTTCCTTCCCCATTTCGCCAACATCTCCCCTCTTCAGTAAATAAATATACACCTCCTCTCCTTGGTCAATCTTATTCCAGGAACTGATACCAGTGTTTTGAGTGAAGTAGACTAATAAGTGAAGTCTGCTTGTGTCAAAAAAAAAAACCATTATAAATTTATTCTATAAATACTAAGTCAGTTTACATTCTGTTCCCTGCCCTGGGCTAGGTACTTGGGATGTAATATTGAATACATTTTCCAGGTATTTAAAATTCATTAATTCATTGAAATAAGCCTCATGTTTTCTAAATTGTAGTCCTTTATCTGCATCAGGCAACAAGCCGATGTTTACTGAGTCATGTTTTGCACGGGGCATTCTACTAAGACTGTGGAAGGAAACAAGCTGAGTCACAAATGGGTCTCACCCTGCGGGGAGATGAGACTTGCACATGCAGTCCTCATAGAAAGCGATGCTGCAGAAGCTGTTTGTTAGCTTCCCTGTGTGTTCATTTAAAAAATATATAGGAAGCCTAGGCTAATAACTAAATGATTACACCTCTGCCTAGCTCCATAGCTCGCTTTTCCCTCATCCTCTGTCTGGCTGCCAACAGGATGTGGCTAGCAATGACAGCATGTGTAATAGCTAACAGTTACTAGATGGTTACTCTGTGCCACACCCATTAATTGTAATATATAAGTTAGTCCTCCCAAGTATTTTATTTCCACTTTCCATTTGAGGAAATTAGGTTCAGATAGGTTCTTGTACCTTCTCCAGATCACACAGCCAGCAAGTATTGGCACTAGACCTTTCTGCCTTTAGAGCCCAATATGCAATCACTATACAGTATTAGTTAGGGTGACAGTAGCTGTTATAACAAACAGATCCATACGTATAAAGCTTCCAATATGAAGGAGGCTTATTTCTTCATCCTATACCATCCGAAGTAGATGTTCCTGATTGGCTGCCCTCCAAGTAGTAATTCAGGGACCCAGGCCCCTTGCGACTTATGTTCCCCCCATCTGAAGCACAGGGCACCCAATGTCACCATGCCCTTCTTTACCCACATGGTGGAGGGAGGAAAGCATGGAGGAGCATGAGCAAGAAGTATCCATGGGTCAAGTCTAGAACTTGTACTCATCACTTTCACTGACATTTTATTGGCTCAAGCGCAGCCCTTTGGCCAGGTGTAACTGCAAAGGATGCTGGGAAGAAGGTCCTAATAGGTACCAAGGAAAAAGTAGAAATGGGTTCCACCACTTTGCTTGCCCAGGTGCTCTGGTCTTGATTCCCTCCACTGTGGATTATTTCTAGCCCAGCCCGAAGTCCCCTGGCCCCTCGTAATAATACATGTGGCACCTGGCCTTTTTCTGGCAAAGGGGTCACCTTCCTGGATGCTGGGAACATCTCCGGGAAGCACTCCTCTCTTCATGTGGTTGCGTATCTGACAGAGATACAGGGCACGGGGGAAGGCAAGGTTAGTAATTTAGTTGTCGTCAGCTGACAGGTTAGTCTTAGAATGTTCCCTGCAATTCAAGGCTCACGCAAGAGAGAGACAGAGAGAGGCACTGAACAAATGTCAGCTTTTTTTTTTTTTTGCTTTAGACACAGCTACTTGATGCTGACCCTGGTACGTTTGGGGCGCGTCGCAGCACGATTCCTTCAACGCTTCTTCCTCCTCCCGCTTGGTGTTCTCGTTTCTCCTCCCCACCGAAGTGTCCCTGGGTCTGCCCCGCTGTAGCTAGCTGTCATCAAGGTCACCAGAGGGCTCAGTAAAAACTGCAGCGAGGAGAGTAATCTCGAAGGGATGAACCCAGGAATTTGCATTTTTAATAAGCTCCCAAGTGAGTCTTTTTGAATGTTACCGGTTTTAGACAGTTTCTCAACCTTAGCACTTGATATTTTTAAGTAGATGAACCCCTTGGTGTAGGAGGCTGTCCAGTGCACAGTAGGATGTTTAGAAGCGTCCGCGGCCTCTATCACCTGGACGCCAGTAACACCCTCTCTCCCGATGTGAAAGCTAAAACTGTCTCCAGACATTGCCAGATGTCCCTGGGGAGGCAGAGTTGCCCCAGGTTGAGACCCACGGGCTCAGAGCATTACTTGTTGTGTGAAGGAGTATGTTACTGCAGCAGAGCCCAGCGTGGCCCTGGCTAACACAGGCGTGGTGTTCTGTGGCTTTCCAGCGAGAGCAATCACCTTCCTCTCCTCACCTGCCATTGGACACAGGTTCATTTGATGGCAGGACAGGGTAACAGCTGTGAAATCAGATGAGCCTTGGTTCAAATCCCAGCTCTGCCTCTAGCTGTGTGCTCTTGTTCAAGTTACTTGACCTCTCTGAGTCTCAGTCTTTCCTCCTCTGTAAAATTAGGATAATAATGATACCTGTTTCGCTGTGCTTTGGGAGGATTAAGTGAAAAAAAAATAAAAAGAAAGCAACAAAACAACAACATAAACAAATGAAAATGCCTGGCATAGTGTAAGTACTCAACAAAATGTCAGTTTTGGGGGTTTTTTTTATTATCAGTTTTGTATTTCTGGCAGACTCATTGTACACATTTTTTCTTGGGTCACCATCTTTAGCAGAGTCCTGTGTCTTTCCAATTCATCAGCTTCCCGTAGCTTTATTGACCAAAGGGCTAGTTCCTGTGAACATTGAATAGAAGTGATGGTGAGTAGATAGGGACAAGGGCCCCCAAAGCAGTGTGTCAGGGGAACGGTGTGGATTGGAGGTGATGGTTGCAAATACCATAGTAAGTCATGACGATGCCCACCGTGGGGAGGAGACGAGGCAGAGGAAGGTTATGTTTCTCCTATATTGCCTACTACGTGCCAGGAAACGGAGGTAGGAAGGAAAGCCCGTCTTTCCATGTGCCTTAAATCTCATGCCATCTGTTGCTTTTAAGAAACAAAAAGAAGTAAACAAGTGAGCTGATGCTTGTGTCTGCCCAGGCAAACAGGAGGGCATCCAAGTTGGTAGGGACAGTGGCCCAAGGTCCCTAGATTCATCCCCACTGCCTCCAGCCCTTGCTGCCCCTGTCCCCCTCAAGCACATTGTGTTGAGAAGTCTTCCCCGTCCTGGCCCCGGGTGACAGCTTGCTCAACTTTCAATTGTGCTCGTATTTTTTGTAAATGGCAGTTTCAACAAATTCTACCCAGTGATGCATTATTTAACCAAATGTCATTTCTCTGCCTTTCTCATTTACGTATCATCTGTTAGGTTTACACATTGGTACACCCATGAAATTAACATTACACGTGTTTCCTTTTGGAGCCGGCTGAATTTAATTTAATTTAAATTGTTGTCGCTGTCGATGGCCTTCCATAGCTGCAGTGATGCGAGTCCTGTCTCCTTGAAGGCTCGCCTTAACCCCATCCTGTCTGAAAAGCTACGGTTCCCCTGCTCTCCAAGCTCTCTAGTCTAACGTCTAGCCCACGTTTAAGATGAACTTTATCTGCTAGTTTATTTATAAGGTTCTCATTTAGAAAAGGGTGTTCTCAGAAGCCCCCTGGCTTAAATGAGGCTTCCAAGCTATGGTTGGGAAACCATGGTCTCTTTGCTTTTCCAGGTTAGTTGAGGAGTGGTAGAAGGTGAACTGAGACAAGAACTATCAAACGAAAAGGTGAGGGGACTCAGTTAATATAAACACCATGGCAAATGATGGTTATCCCCACCAGACAAGTGAAAGACAAGACGTAGCATTCATTTATTCCACCTTCACTGAGAGACTTGCTAGGAGAGAGACTGTCTGTCAGGTCTAGTGCTGGACCCGCCAGTGTGTCCCCCAATAGTAAGCATTTGATGATGATTTGTCAAATAAATGATATATTCATCCTCTTGAGCACTGTGCGCCCCCACCTTAGGGTGTAGCTCTCTTGTGGGCATTTATAATTATTGATCAAATGAATGAATGAATTTGTGCAATCACACGGTCACAGCACTTTAAAATTTTTTCATAATGATCTCAGGATGTGCTGGTGCAGGGTCTTAATCAAGAGAGATGTCAGCCATAGTTCTGAGGATATCTAATTACTCTCAGAAAGGACCATAGCAAAGGAAATGGGCACCCTAGATGTAGTAGGTGCAAACTGAAACGAGCTGGGGGTGCACTTGGAGGATTGTGGGGGAGGCAGAGTAATTGCATTATAACAATTTACACATATTTGAGAGGTCAACTGACAGCAGAAGCCGCGCTGCTGTCTTTGAAGGTGGAATTCAGACCTATGGATGAAACCTTCTGGGCAGGCGCACATTGGAGAAAACAGCTCTCGATCAGCGCTGTCCACAAGTACAGCTGGCTACTGCTCAAGGCACTGAGGTTCCTGTCTTTGGAGGCATTCAAGAAATAACTGAGTGGCCTTTAATTATGTATTCAATTTTTGTCATTACATTACATTATTGATGTTTCAAAAATGTAGGAAAAAATTAATAAAACCAAATAGAGGTCCTGCCTCTGCCCCCTGGTTTTATTCTTCAAAGTTAGATATTTACCTGTCAAGACCTTGACCCATGGTCTTTCTTTTACCTGAAATGACACCCTCTTTACCTGGCTTCTTCTTCCTCATGGTTAAGATCTTGACTTCACTGTTGCTTCTTCAGAAAGGTCTAAAGATCTGCTTGACAGTAGGTCTCCTGGCCCCATCTTCCTCCTCCCAGCACCCTATTCATTTCCTTCATTGCATTAAACACCTTTAGAAAAATGTCTGTTCTCCCCACCATCCCCCAACCAGACTCTCTGTTTTGCTCTATGCATCCTTAGTGTCAAGCAGGGTAACTACTTACAGTAGATGTTCAGTGAATATCTGTGAAGGAAAGAAAGAATACCTGTATTCATTGACATGGAAAGATGTCATGGGTATATTGGTGAAAATAGAATGCATATGACAGAGCAGGGTGTGTTATATATAATGTGTGTCTATAAAGATATTTGGAAAATATTTACCAGAATGTTAATAGTGGTGACATCTAGATGCTCTAATATCTGAGTTATTTTTTCTTTTCTTCTTTTTTTCAGATTGTTCTGTATGTTCAATTTTCTATAATGAGTACACATTATCTATGTAAACAGAAGAATCAAAGAACCCACCCTGAGCACTCACAGGAGTGTAGCTAGACAGGATTAAAGACGAGCTCCTTCTTGTTTTAAGCCTAGGAATCGCAGCCCCTGAGCGGTGATGTCCTGTCTGACCTCGCAGCCCCATGCCCAGGCCTCACCACTGCAGGGAAATGGATCTAGGACATTGCCAAGTGCACTAGGGACGATCCCTGTTACCTATGGCCATGATCCCTCTTGCACGTGTGCTTCTGAATCTGTTTCTTCCTTCAGCAAGATTTTTTTTTTCAGTGTGTCCCAGATGTTCCTGACATTGTCACCATGCATTTAGATGGGCCCTGGGGAGGGAGAAGTAAAGAAAACATAACCCCTGCCCTGTAGGAGCAAACCCAGCTGTTGTACTAGACTGACGATTACTGTCATTGTTGTTGAAATAAACTGGACAGCCCATTAGCAATGGATTGGCCAAGAAAACCACTCTGCTCAGGGATCCACTCGGTGCTTATGTCTCAGGAGGCAGGATGGCAGTGTTCTGAAATCAGGTTGCCAGGATTCAAATCCTAGCTCCATTTACTTTCTAGGAGCTTGGCACTGGGAAGGGAACATGACCCCTCCCTCAGTGGCTCAGCTTACCCATATGTAAAATGGGGGTGATAGCAGCACTCACCTCCTAAGTTTGCCACATGAACTAAAGGAGATGATGCATGGCCAGCACAGAGTAAACCGGCACAAATGAGAGCCTACGTAATTACTCCTGTCCGCGCTATAGGATGCGACAGCTCTGTGACAAATGGGTAACAATTTGGGGAAATGTCCATTTTTAAAAAGAAAGCACGTGCAGAACCTATTTATGGTTTATGATCAGGAGACAGCGTTAATGGCCCATAATGTGATTACGATGAGGACTTTTATTAGGAAAATTCCAACCAGTTTGGCGTTCATTAATAGACTGTTAACTTTAGAGTGTTCCTCTTCTAGTCCTTGGAGAGCTGGAGAAAATAAACCTGTTGTCAAAACCCTTACCCTGAGAAGTAAATAAGAGTTGTTTGCTCCTCCGGTGGCTCCATCTGTAATAGAAACAGATGAGTCTCTGCGATTTTCCGAGGCAGCGTTTATTAAGCCTGCCGGTACTTGCAGAAGAGGAGACAGGAGGACAGGGCTGGAAATGTCAAGTGACAGGAAGAACCTTTGGAGGACTTGCAGATAGCAGCCTTGGGGTCCAGAGGTGGAACATGGATGGAGCAGGTGTTGACACCCCAAGCCACAGTCTGGAGGAGGACCTGTTGCCTCCTACCCAACCTGCCCTCTGAACCATGAGGCCGTGCCTCTCACACCATTCCACCTGCGACTTCCAGCGTGTGTCCTACCTGCAACTACCTGCAGTCCACTCCTCAGTCATCAGTAATAATCCTGTATGAGGGCTTGTCACTCTTCTATTGCAGTCTTCTCAGTGGTGCCCAAGACCCTACATGGGGCCCTTGCTGCTATCTTTCTGTCCCGTCTCACCCGACTCCCCCTCTTGGTCTCAGCCACCCTGGCCCTCCTTCATGTCCTCCTTCATGTGTTGTGCTGTCTTCCCCCACAGGCCCTTTGCATATGCTGTTCCCTCTGCCCAGGGACATTCTGTCTTCCCTTTTACTTAGTTAGCTCTTTACTCAACCTGTCGATTTTAGCCCAAGGAATGTATCTCTTGACCAACTTGGGTAGTTTTAATGTATTAGTCAACTCAGGCTGTCATAATAAATACTATAGATTGGGTGTCTTCAACAACAGAAATGTCTTTGTGCACAATTTTGGAGCCTGGAAGTCTAAGATCATGGCACCAGCTGGCTAGGTCCTGGTAAGACCTCTCTTCCTGGCTTGCAGACAGCTACTTCACTATGACCTTGCATGGCAGAGAGCAAGCTCTCTGGTGTCCCTTCTTGTAAAGGCACCAATCCCATCCAACTGGGGCTCTACCCTTATGACCTCATTTAACTTGAGTTACCTCCTAAAAAGCTCCATCTCCAATACAGTCACATGGGTTTAGGGCTTCCGTATAGGAATTGGGGTGGGGACACAATCCATTTCATAGCAACTAGTATCTTTGAAAAGGGAAAGGTACCCTAGCATAGTAAAGGCCAGAAGCAGGGGTTTGGTGGGATTAAGTTACATTACAGCTTCGTGCAAACGGTAACTAGGTTTCTGTGGTGGGAAATAAGGCTGGAAAGGCAGCATGGCAAGTGAAAAGAAGAAGAAGACTGGCTTTGAAATAGACAGATATGGGTTCAAACCATAGCTCCTCTACCTCACTCACTAACTGCATTTGGACAAGCTATACTGCCTCTCACATTTTATTTTTTAAGGAAATAGTAATGCTGGCCACCATTTAATTTTCTTCATGTCATGGAAATGGCCTTAGAAATGTTGTTAATTGCCTGCCTTCCCCTTCCAGAGAGTCTGTGCCTCATAAGCCCCGGCTCTTTGTGACACGTGCATTAATATGTTACCCACTCTCTCATGGTGCTGGCCTGGCGTATGTGCCTATTACAGTGACTACTCCTGAGCAACAAGCCACCCAAACTCAGAGGTGTAGAGCTCTATGTGTTTTTACGCTAATAGGTTCTGTGAATCAGAAATTCGGGAAGAGCACATCTCCACCATAGATGGGTGGCAGGAAGGACAAAATGGCCCCAGGTTCAGAACCACTGCCCTGTACAAGGTGCTTTTCTGATTCCACGGATTCTTCCCTATGAGTTAATGGTCAGTAGTTGCCCTCACTTTATTGGGAGAAACTAGAATCTTACAGAGGCAGTATAGCTTGTCCAAATGCAGTTAGTGAGTGAGGAAGAGGAGCTATGGTTTGAACCCATATCTGTCTATTTCAAAGCCAGTCTTCTTTTCACTTGCCATGCTGCCTTTCCAGAGTGACGGCTTGTGTCGCAAAAAAAATGAAGTAGGCCATCTTGGCAGGAAACCTCCTGCCTCCCAGGCAGCAGCCATATTGATCCCCGGGGGGGCATTGGGGAATGTAAAGGGAAAGGGGCTATTTGGGGAATTAGAGATATTAAATGTTCTGAATGCATGTGCAACCCCACTCAGTGAAGAACTGGCTCCTCCCAAATGCCAGTCGCCCCCGTTGATAAAGACGGCTGGAAAAGGGGGAACCTGTGTGAAATTTAATCCACACCGAAGCCTTCGGCAAGCTTGCTCAGATACAATGGAATCCGTTGCTGCCTTGCATGGTTCAGCTTGGGGTTGTCTTAGTTTGCGTGGGCTGCAACAACAAATACCACAGACTGGGTGGCTTAGACACAACAGAAATTCATTTCTCACAGATCTGGAGGCTGGAAAGTCTAAGATCGAGGTACCGGCAGATCCAATGTCTGATGGACCTCATAGGAACCAGGGAGCAGGCCCTCTCCAGACACCGGATCTCCTAGTAACTTACCCCTGTGTCCTACTTGGCAGAAGGGGAGGGAGCTCACTAAGATATCTTTTATTAGGCCACTATGCCCATTCCTGGGGATCCTCATGACCTAATCACCTCCCCGTGGCCCCACCTCCTCATATATAACCTTGGGCATACGGTTTGCCACATATTTGGGAAATGGAGGAAGAGACACAAACATTCATATCGTAGCAGGGGTGAAAGCCTTCATTTTATGATGAAGGAAGATTTGAATCCCAGTTCCACTGTGTGATGGCTGACCAGGTCTACACCTTAACTTTCCTTGTCTGTAAAATGGGAATCATCAGAATAGCTCCCTCAGAGGTCAGCTGGAAGAGGTCAATGACATGATGTCTGTTTATAAACACTCAGCCCAGGGCCTGGCACACAGAAGTAGCTCTTTCATCCTTGATGCCTGGGGAAGGTGACAGCGTCAGGACAGACGAGAGCTTACAGGCCAAAGCACAGCATTTTCACAGATGATGTGTAACAGGCAAAGTGACTGGGACCCGGTGAATTGCGGTGAAATGTACCATACGCCATCAATATCTATCCCACCAGTTTCCATTTATTGAGCAGTACATCATTAGAATATCCCAGGGCTTTCAACAATAAAATCAATAAGACGGTTCAGCCATGGGCTGTGGTTTAATAACTCCAGGCTTGAATGAGGGGAGAAAAAATCAGTGAGCAGGAAAATTTCCTGAGTGCTTGGTGGGGGGTGGAGGAAGACATTTTCTCCGAGTGGGAGAAAAATCACCGGTGAGCTAGCCTCTGCTCCCTGGTGGGGCAGGAGGCTGGGAGGTTTGAACATGGACCTCAGAGATGGATTTGGGTAAAACTCATTCCACCTTGAGAGAAGCATTTCTTGTAAACAGTGGTTGAAAAGGAAAGAAGGTATCCAAAATATGGTTCTCACCCCTGACTGCACATTGGATCACTTGGAAAACTTTAAAAAACTGCCTATACTGTCACCCATGAAATTAATTAAAATTTTCGGGGTGCGGGTGTGTGAAGCCAAAGCGCTTTTTTTTTTTTTTTAAGACGCTTAGTTGATTCTAATGTACAGCTAGGGTTAAAATCATTGGCCTAGGTCAGCGGTTTTCAACTGGCGTGCCGCAAGAATTTTTAAAACATGCAGTACCTGACTATGTAGTCAGGGGCTCTGACCTCTTTTGCCCTAGATTGTCAAATAAAAGAAACAACAACAGCCAACACAATAATAGCCATCTGGTGTGCATGAATCAGAATTGTAGCTTTTATTTTTGTCAGATTGGTGAAAAATATATTTTTGAGTGTGCTGCAGAATTTTAGTAATTAGTTTCTGTGTGCCGTGAGATGGATAAGGCTGAAAGTCAGTGGCCTCGGCCAGCAGTTTCCTTTTGTTTTTTTTTGTTTTGTTTTTTTTTTTCAATTGAGAGGTGGAGAGGCTGAGACAGACTCCTGCATGAGCCCCAAACACTATCCACCCGGCAAGCAAGGTGATGCTCTGCCTGTCTGGGCTGCTGTTCCATTGCTCAGCAACCAAGCTATTTTAGCACCTGAGGTAAGGCCATGAAGCCATCCTTAGCTCCCAGGGCCAACTTTGCTCGAACCATTTGAGTCATGGCTGAGGGAGGGGAAGAGAAAGAGAGAGAGATGGGGGAGGTGGAGAAGCAGATGGGTGCTTCTCCAGTGTGCCTTGACCAGGAATCAAACCTGGGACTTCCACACAACTGGCCCACCCTCTACCTCTGAGCCAACTGGCCAGGGTGGCCAGCAGTTTTCAAGCATTAGCTTGAATCAGAATCACCTTGAGGGCTTGTTAAACCACGGACTGCTGGTCCCCCACCCCCAGTTTCTCATTCAGAAGGTCTGGCAGGGGCTGAAATTTGCATTTCCAACAAGCTTTCAGGTGTTACTGATGTTGCCAGTCAGAGACCACATTTTGAGAACTTCTAGTCTAGAGCAGTGCTTCTCAACTCAGGATTTTGCCCCGCCTCCCAGGAGATATTTGTTAATGAATACAGATACTTAGAGGAGGGTGCTTTGGGTAGGGGCCAGGGATGTGACTAAACCCCCTACTGTGTACAAGACAGCCCTCACCTCCCACAACAAAGAATTACCTGACCCCAAATAACAATTATGCCGTAATTGGAAAACCCCAGTCTAAAGTAGACAGTGGTAGAAGCCAGTCGGGGAATATGATGCTTTGGTTCCAAGTGAGCATGGCAGAGGGAGCCCCAGTGAAGGCAGGTATGCCCAGACTCTTGCTCAGCAAAGCCGTGGAACGTGGTATTCAAAGTCAGATCCTGATCTCTTCTGCTCCTCCTGGCTCTCTGATGTTGGGTAAGTTGCTTCTCCCTTGGAGCCTGGGACATTGATTCATAAATGGAGGTATAACCTCCGTGTAGAGCCCTGAGAAGTGAAGATCCTTTAAAACAACTTAATGAATGTTAGGTGATCAACAAATTGGAGTGAAAAGTCAAAGGGACAGTGTTTCTCAGCAGACCCCTGGCCTGTTCGCTCATTCTCTCTCGAGCAGGAAGATGCCCCCCAGATTCCACCCCCGCCTCAGAGCCTACATCAGAAAACTCCCAACAGAACCCTTCTGGGTCCCAGAAGCAAGGACTCCTGAAGTCAGGAAAGCAAATATTGCAGGAAGAACCTATGAGTTCTTCCAAGACCTATGGGGCTGCTGAAGCATCTCTCTGTACCCTGTACCTGGCCTTCTCCTGCCCTCATCTGTGTAACAGACTCAGCACACCGCAGTTGGGAAGCAAGCTTGTCTGATTAATATTCTCCGAGCCTCCTCTGCGTGTCTCCCATCGTCACGATTTTGCGATATCGCATTCCACCTGCCCTATTATTCTCATGCTTTCAATGTAATCTGCTCACTTTCATTTTTACTTAAGTCAGTTTTATTTTAAAAGTAATTTTGCATCGCTGCTGTAAGTGGGGATCTTGCTATCACTTGGCATAAAGCAACTATGCAAATGACACAGTGAAATAAAGCAGTGGTGTTCAGTGCCAGCCGGGTTCTCCGGTTGCCTGCCAAAGATGCCAGTTTTGTGGGCACATCTCCTCTGTAGGAAAAGGAAGCCCACTGAGCGAGAGCTATTCAGGACATGCTTGCATTGACCGGAGACTCTGTTGGTGGGCTCATCAGAAGGACTGGATGAGAACTGAAAAGGGAATCACCGTGGGCCATGGACATCTTCCACTGGGGAGCTCTGACGTCATGCTTCTGAACACCAGCTCTGAAGTCCTCGAGGTCAGGGCCTGGCCCACCACTCCTCAGCCGTGCGGACGGTTAACAAGTTTCTGTATAGAGGGCGACAGCTCCTCGGTCATGCCACTTCAAGTCAACTGCTGACTTCTTCACTATCCAGCTGTATGATCTTATTTTGGTTAAAAGTTATAGCTTTTACTCCTTGTGACATCCCTTGGAGGTAAGTGCTCTTTGACAGATGAGGAAACCAAAGCACAAATTAGCGCAGTGACCTGTGAGCAGATGGTGGGTTGAGGATGCAGACCCAGGCAGAGCCCCACATAGAATAGCTGCATTGAGAAGTGGAGGATGGGTGTCTCAAGATAAATAATTAAATAAAAATATATAATTACCTATGATCCAGCAATTCCACTCCTGGGTATACACCCAAAAGACTTGAAGGCAGGGTCTCAAAATGATATTTGTACACCTATGTTCATAGCAGCATTATTCACAAGAGCCAAAAAGTAGAAGCAACCTACCTATCCCCAGTAGATGAATGGATAAAGACAATGTGGTAGCCCTTGTTGGACAGCTTGGTTGTTTAGAGCATTGTCTGTATGCACAGAGGTTGCTGCTTTGATCCTCAGTCAGGGCACATACAGAAAAAGCTCGATGTTCCTGTCTCTCTCTCTTTCTCTTCCTCTCTCTCTAAAATCAACTAAAAGAAAAGAAAAAGGAAAGACAGAAAGAAAATGTGGTATATACATACAGTGGAATATTAGTAGCTTTAAAAAGAAAGGAAATCCTACCACTTGCTACATACAACATGGATGAACCCTGAAAACATTATGCTAAGTGGGAGAAACTAGTCACAAAAGAACAAATATTCTATTATTCCACTTATTTGAGATCTCTAGAGTAGCAAAACACACAGCGATAGACAGTGCGCTGGTAGTTGCCAGGGTGCAGGGAGAACAGGAAGCTGTTGTTTAATGGGAAGAGTTTCAGTCTTGCAAGATGAAAGCATCCTGGAAATCGATGGGGGTGGGTGATGGTTGCAGAACAATGTGAATCTACTTAACATTATTGAAAAACAGATAAGGTGGTAAATTTTATGTTATGCGTATTTCACCACAATTTTTTTTTAACAAGAAGAAGTGCCTATGGGAGGGGGTCAAGGGGGTCAGGAATGGCTTCACCAAAGATAAAGTCATTTTTCCAGAGACCCAAAGAGTGCCGGCCTGGCCAGCTCTGTCCTCGGAACTGTGTTCTCACACCTCCTCCTCGACAACTCCACAATCTCCACTTCATTGTCATCTCACTTCTCGTTGGTTTGGGCTGGAGGTGACATGAAGGCAGTGAGTTAGCAGCACCCCTGCCACTGGAGGCCAGCCTGGCTTCTCCCGGGGAGGCTTGGTGCTCCTGAGCCAGGGCCCTCAAGCTGCCCACAGCCGCAAAGGAAGGTGGGGATCCCCCACTTGTTCATTGAATGAGCCAAACAGCTCGAACCTGAATCTTCCACTCAGCCTCCAGGACCCGACCATGGACCGAGCTGTCTGACTTAATCCACCCATCAGAAATCATTCATTCACTGAGCCTCGCCTCCACCGTGCCAGGCTGGGGCCAGGATGTCATCCTAGAAGAGATAAAACCTTGGCCTTGGCTTACGGGGAACTTACAGACATCAAGAAAAGCAACCCGAGTGATACATGCATACAAGGGAATATATTCAGCCGTGAGAAGGAAGGACATCTTGCCACTTGTGACAGCAAGGATGGCCTCAAGGGCATTATGCTAAGTGAGATAAGTCAGGGAAAGACAAACACTGCAGGGTTATCACTTACATGTGGAATCTTTTAAAAAAAAAAAAAAGCCTGACCAGGCGGTGGCGCAGTGGATAGAGCGTCGGACTGGGATGCTGAAGACCCAGGTTCGAGACCCCAAGCTCACCAGCTTGAACGTGGGCACATCTGGCTTGAGCAAAAGCTCGCCAGCTTGGACCCAAGGTCGCTGGCTCCAGCAAGGGGTTGCTCAGTCTGCTGAAGGCCCCCGGTCAAGGCACATGTGAGAAAGCAATCAATGAACAACTGTGGTGTCGCAACGGCAATGAGAAACTAATGATTGATGCTTCTCACCTCTCTCTGTTCCTGTCTGTCTGTCCCTATCTATCCCTTTCTCTGACTTTCTCTCTGTCCCTGTAAAAAATAAAAAAAAAAATTTTAAAAGTCAAAGTCATAGACACAGAGGGTAGAAAAGTGGTGCCAGGGTCTGGGGATGAGGATAGGAGGGAGAGGCTGGTAAATGGGTGTGAACTTTCAGTTACACAAGGAATAAGGCCTGAGGGTCTAATGTAAAACATGGTGACTGTAGCTGATAACATGGCATTGTATAATTATAATTTTCTAAGAGAGTAGAACTTATATGTTCTCCCTGAGCAACAACAGCAAAATAGGTAAATGTGTGAGGTGATGGATGTGCTAATTAACTAGACGGATGGGGGAATCTTTTTAAAATGTTCATGGCTGTCAAATCACCACATTAAATATCTCCCAATTTTATGTCAATTATACCTCAATAAAGCTGAAAGAAAGGAGGGAAGGAAGGCAAGGAGGGAGGGAGGGAAGAAAACCAACCCTTTCTCAAGGTAGGACAGTTTTCTGTGCAGTGCTGTAACTCCATGATAAGGTTAGAGTCTCAGACTGCGTAAATTTCAATTCCTTTGTTTTGTTGAAAACACATAGCCTTGGTGTCCAGCCGACCTGAGTGTTGTCTCTGTTCTGGTACTATATAGAGAGTGTCACAAACCAGCATGACTCGTAATTTTGCAGGTCTCAGGTGGGAGCGGTGGAGGATTAGAAAATAAACACAGAAAGAAAAAGGATAGGATTAGGAGGACCCATTGCACAGCGGATAGCTTGGGAGAGCAAGTCTCCACCCCAACCCGCTTCATTTATAGGGCAGAGCAAAGTCATTAGCAGAACAAAGAGAGCTTAGATACAAAGTCACATTTCTGAGGCAAACCAGGAATTCTCCCAATTGCAGAAAACCCCCCACCCTTTATAATATCTTAACTTCATAAAACAAAGGGTAAAAGAAAACTGCCTCCAGTCTCTTCAACAGACATGGGGCATGTTACCAATAGAAACCAGCAGCCTCCTCAATAACATGGTGGTGTGAAAGAAGGTATAGCCTTTTGCAACTTAAACATTGAGATATGTGGGGAAGAGTTTAGCCTTTTGCCTTAAGTCTTTCTGGCTTAAGTCTTAAACTCACAGTCTCCCACAAGAGAGAGCAGCTTCTCCTCAGTTACTTAGCCCTCTCAGGCTCAGACTCCTCCACGGTGAAATGGGGTTTATTATCTTGGTACCTGCTGCTGTGGACTTGGGGAAAGTAAATAATGGAAACTTGCAGGTGTAGTGCTTAGAACATAATGAGTACTCGCTTTGCCTAGACATTATTATTGTTCTAGTAAGAGTGCAGGACCAAGGAAGGGAAGTGACTTGACCAGGGTGCCACAGCTGGTTGACAGCAGCAGCAGGATTTTAATCCAGTCTTGTTGCCTTTTGTGCTCTCCCTGCCACACTGTGCCACCTCTTGTAAACCCAGGGAGAGCAGGGACCTTTTTCGGAGCACTGGGCATCTCCCAAGTTCTAATCACCAAAAATATGCATGGAAATGTCCCAGTGGGAGCCCTGGCCGGGTAGCTCAGTTGGTTGAAGCATCGTCCCAATATGCCCAAGGTTGCAGGTTCAACACAAGAATCGACCAGTGAATGCATGGATAGATGAAACAACAAATCAGCATTTCTCTCTCTCTCCTTCTCTCTCTCTTTTTCTCTCTCTCAAATCAATAAATAAGAATTTTTAAAAACAAGTTAAAAAATATATATCCCAATGAAAAAAGGCACCACCACCCAAGTCTGACAGAGAATCTAGAGCCTGTCAGGGTGTCTCTTCTCAGTGACGTGACTCCTGCCCCCCTGTGCCGTGCCTGCTGGTGTGATGCTGTCGCACCCACAATCACAAATCACCACACCACCGAGCGGATCGGGGATGCCTTGTTCATCCTCGATAAGAACACTTAACGTGAGACCTACCCCCCTGACACAGTCCTCAGTGCGCAGTATGGTTGACTCTAGGCGCAAAGTTGTGCAGATTCCCTGATCATACTCCTCCTGCTTCCCTGACACCTGATGCCCGATGATCATCATTCTTCATTTTTGTCTTAACCCTCATCCCAGGGCAACCAGCATTCCACTCTTTGATTCTACAAATTTAACCATTTTAGATATCTCATGTGAGTGGACTCATGCGGTGTGTGTCCTTCCCTCCGCCTCACGTCCTCCCTGCTCATCCTGACGGAGATCAATGTGGAACAGCCACTGTGGAATCAGTGCGGAGCCTCTTTAAAACAATAAAACTAGAGTTCCTATCCGATCATCCCACTTTATAGATGAATAACCGGTGATCAGAGTGGACTTGAGGAGCCATGTCTTTCCAGAGTCCCTGCAGTGAAGAGCCAGAGCTGGACACCAGATCACAATGCCAGCGCTGCACCTTCCCTGGGGACAGTAAGCTGGTGGCACTCCAGCTCGGGCTCCTGACCCAAACCCCAGTTGCCCACAATATCGTTTCCCTTCTCTCCCTTTCCAAGACCCAACCAGCCCACTAATTTGGAACCAAGTCAGAAAGCTCCCCTCGCCGCAGCCGGAAGAGGCCCTTTCAGAGTATAAATAGAATCGAGGGCTTTGTTGGTGGAATAACTATTCTAGTCAAGCAGCTCCTTCGCTTCCCATTTGTTATGAATCGTGGTCTGAGGCAAGTTCCCGGTGTGGGTGTTTATTTGGAGGCAGCAGGCTCCAGCCTGTACACCGCCCTGGGAGCCGGACCCAACCATGCGGCCGGACCCATTGCTTAAACCAAACTTGATCTGATCATTGAGAATGAAAAGCCCAACAGGAATGATGACACAAAGCTGATGATGGTGCTACCCCTTGTTTATTGAGCATTTGCTACGTGCCCGGTGTTGTGCTCAGTACTGGACACAAATGTCCGTGCAAGGCGGATTCTGTGATTATAAGATACCCATTTTACAGAACAGAAAACTGAGGCTGGAAGAACTTGCATAACCAGTGCAAGGTCACACAGATCTGCCTGAGCAGAGGCCATGATCTTAATCCCTGCACTCAGCCTTCTCCTCCTGGATCATATTCCTACAAAGTACCGCAGATGCAATTGTTGCTAGCTTCACATTGACCCCTGCAAAGCACCTTCATCTCCACCATGTCCTTGGAGCCCAAGGATTACGAACTGTGAAATGCAGAGCGTGGGTACCAGGCTGAACACGGCACAGCTAGTGATTGGCACGGCTCTCCACGACTCCCTGTCCTTGGCCTTCGCACCTGCTTTGCAGAAATAAACTTGATACTCTCCCCCACAAGCCTGGCTTTTTAACATTTGTCTGAAGTCAGCTTCTCCCGCTGCCTCTAGTCACTCTGATTCTCCCACTTATTTTCTGTTTTGTGCCACAGGCATCTGGTTACATTTTTTAATTCACAGGAATTTTTTTAAGAGCTGGGCAGTGTTTGGGTTTCCATCTGTAATTGCACACGTAGCTCTGACCGCATGTCATTGCTGTTTGTCCTGCAGCTGAAAGTCAACTGACAAGCTTCTCCCAGGAACGGAGTTTTCTGTTTTTGAATTGGGGACGATTTGATCCAGCAGAGTGGCATGGATAGGGCTCCGGCACCACAGACTCGCTCCGTTCCCAGCCCTGCCACCTCCTCTCCTCCTCTGAGCCTCAGATCTTCCATAATATAACAGGATAATAATAACTCTTTTCTTATAGAGGTTTGGGTAGAAGTAAAAGAGAAAATATGCCAAAAATTGTTTAACACGTGGTAGGGGCACTCAATGAATAGCTGGTATTAGAATTACCGGCAAGCATCACCTTTATGGCTATGTTTCATTTATAAAAGTAATTCATTTTATAAAATGTGGATAATGCAGAGAAGTATAAAGAAGAAATGAAAACTGTCATGCCATTATATGAACCTCTGTTAATATCTGGGAGCATATTTTTAAAATTGTTATGGGTTACATTTTAGGACTTCTCTTTTGCATGCTATGTTATAGACAAGTTCTATATCAATGAGTATTATTTGGATTGATTCCTATTTGGGACCATTATATAAACACTATTGCAGTCGAGGCCCCAGGATCTTTGCACTTGCTATGCCAGGCATGCAGAACCCTCCTCCCTCCCTTATAATTAACATGGCTTACTCCCTCATTTCATTCAGAGCTTGTTTGAGTGTCTTCGCATCAGCCTTCACTGGCCACCATCACCAAATAAACCCCAGCCCCTCCCATGCTATCTTTCTCTCCATAGTCATTATAACTTCCTGCAATTGTATTCTCGGTTTGATTACTTTTTTATTGGCTCTCTAGCCCACTAGACTAAGCAGCATTCGGGAAAGGCCTCTGTTGTGTCTGCTGATGGGACATAGGGGATACAGAATGGATGAATACATGAACTAAAGAACACCTGGGACATAGAGGCGTACATATTTGCCTCCTCCTTCCCTTAGCATAGATTCTTATCTAACTGGACTTACTGGGCCAAGGGGAATGCATATAAAAATTGCAGTGCTTGTAGCCACATCGCCTCTGACAAGTTGTGCCAGCTTCTAGCAGGACGAGAGAGAGGCCGTTTCCCTAGTTCCTGCCATGCTGGAATCTTGCCACACCCCACTGATTATTCCACTTCTGGTGTGGGAGGCTACGTGCTTTTCGGGACCACAGTCCCGGAAATGGTGGCCAGGGAGTGGAAGGGGCCCAGGCCAAGGGGCATCTCGGCCCACGGCTGCGGTGTGGTTGACTGTCATCTCCAGCTCCCCTGTGTCAGAGCAGCTTGCCGGAAAGGTCATTACAGGAGCCAGGGCTGTGGAGCAAAAATAGGAGGCTGGTGATTGGCAACTGGCGAAGGGAACTGTACGGGAACTTTAGGCTCTTGAATGGCGCCTCACCCACGCCCGCAGGAAACTCACTCGTTCTCTCTTGTTTGTTCCATAAACCGTGTCGAGGGCCTACTGTGTGCCAGTATGTGGAGTGGCTGCAGTTGGGGCTCCGGAGCCAACCTGAGAATGTCCTGCCACTTTGGGTTGGTCCCTAGGTGAAGTGCTTCACGGCTCTGAGTCCCAAATTATCCCTCCATCCCTGGGCAGTGAGAGGGGAGGGGCAGGTGTGTAAAGGACAGAGGTAGATGGGGCAGGACAGGGAAAGTCTTAGGCCTGGAGATATTGTTTAAATTCTGAGACCCTGGAACTGGTGTTCCTCTGCGTTTTCAAGGAGAGCTGCAGTGTTTGATGTTGAATGCACCCAGCTTCCCCGATGTGGCTCCCCTCCTGCCCTCTGTCTCTTCCTTTCTCTCTGTGTGTGTCTGATTACACGTGTTTGTCTCTACTCCTACCTGTGTGCATCTCTGTCTTTCTCAGTGTTTCTGTTTAGGTCTCTGTGTGTTTCTGTCTCCATGCGTGGGAGTTCAGGGCAGGTTTTTCTGTCTGCAGGTCCCTCTGCTTTGCTCTCAGAGTGTGTGTGGTCTTCCTGTATCCCTGTTCATTTTCTATCATCTATCTATTTCTATATTTCTCCATCTATCATCTATCTATCTATTTATCTATCTATCATCTGTCTTTTCCCTTGTCTATTGATCTGTCTTTCTGTCTGCCTCTTTCTTCTCTCTTTCCTTTTCTACCTGTGTCTCTGTCTTTCTCTTCATCTCTCTGTCTCTCTGCCTCTCATACCTGTACCCATCTCTCCTCTCTGTGTGTCTCCTTTCTTTGGATATTTTTGATCCTTACCATCTACCCCTAACCCCAAAAGAGCAGTCCTCCAGAAGAATTCTGGGCTTTCATTCCCTCTTCTCCTTGCTGCTCCCCAGACTGACCGCCAGACCCATGGGAGAAGTTATATTTAGGTGGAGGAGAGCTGGAGTGAGAAGATGTGACTTCCCAACGCTCCCTCCCCTTCTCCAGGAGGGAAGCATCCTCGTTGGTGTGTGTCTGTGCATCTGGGAGTCTCCGCTGCATTCTAAAACCCTAAAGAGACATTATAGAAGGCTTTTCTCAACGTCAGCATACAAGTCCTGTAACGACCAGTGCAGTTCACACCAGTCCTCCCGTCTCCCTGCTCTTTGCTTAGCAGAGGGTGGGGTGGAGAGAGCAAAGCCAGCTAGGGACTCGGCTAGCGACTGTCACTCCCACCTCTGTCATCTCTCTCTGTGTGGCCGGGAAAAACGCTCTGACCCGTCAGAGCCTCAAAGTGTGACAGTGCCTCATTCCCAGAGCCAATAGTGACAGACACAGAGCCTGTGGCGCGGTGCTGGTGTACAGCAGACCCTGGGAGTGGCCAGCTCCTCTAGACCAGAGCAGCCACTCTTCTCCAGAATGCATTGATTCATTCAACAATCATGGCAAGAGACATCATGGCTGGAGAGAGCACAGGTTGATCCCAAAGGCCCTATGAGTCTCAGTTGCTATGAACTCCAGGTTATTGTTTC
Organism: Rhynchonycteris naso; assembly: GCA_037038555.1. NCBI lineage: Eukaryota > Metazoa > Chordata > Mammalia > Chiroptera > Emballonuridae > Rhynchonycteris > Rhynchonycteris naso. The sequence goes on along the minus strand of CM073000.1, from coordinate 185,538,029 downwards.
CTAGAGGCCTTGGGGCAGGCACGAGCAGCACTATCAGAGTGCAGCAGGAGCCCTACAGAGTGGACTTACTATGAAATATAGTTCCGTAGATCATGGGTAGACCTTGGAAAAATCACCCAGTGAAATTCAAATGGTAAAAAGTAGCACAAGTAGCCATTGCTTTTAAGTGTCCCTCTCTTTATTTGATAAAGAGTCTCCAGGGGAGACAAGGAGACGTCATACCCACCATGGCAGTGCACACTGTCTTTGGGCTGCGGTCATGGGAAGAGACTATGAACTTCCTCATATGTCATCTTTTTACTTTGGTTTTTCACATTTCTTAATCCATTCAGAATACATTTGTGAAAACATGCTCATGTCCTACATGTCTTGGTCCTCCAGGCTTTGTTCAGGGCAGGCAATGGGAGGTTTTAAGGATGGATAGATGGATAGATAAATTGTTGTATGATTGTTTAAAGAGACGTGATCCCTCTGGGAAGACCCACCACTTGTATGATCACCAGGAAAGCCCAATGTGTTGTGATTGGCTTGGAGAGATTAGAGGATGGTTAGGACAGCCCTCTGGTTGCTGCCCAGTCTGTCTTCAACCAGAGCCAAGAGGATAATCACCCCAGGATAACAGCTACTGATTGACTAGCCAAGGAGCCAAAGACATTAAGACTCATCAGGAAAGCTTGAAGAAAAGGGCTTAGAAGCTTTGGGCTATGTTTTCTGAGGTCTCCTCTGTCCCTGCAGACAGACTGTTCACTTTTCCCCCACCCTCCAAGAATAACCTGAACATACTACTATCATAAAACATTGAGCATTGGCCTCTACTTTCCCCGGTTGCCAAAGGCAAGAAAAAATTTCCCTCAATTTTATTTTTCTAGTACCAAGTACAGAACTTGGCATGTGGTATAGACTAAGTTAATATTGCATGGATCAATGAGTTGATAGTTAGATGTTTGAAGAGTGGATTCACAGATTATTTGCTTTGAGGATGATGGGTGAGTGGATGGATAGATGGATGATTGGTTTTAAAGGTGGTGGGTGGTTGGTTGGATGGATGAATGAGTAGATGGTTGAATTTCTTTTTTAAATAATAAGCTGTTGAATGCTTTGTTCAATGGGTAGTTAAATGGTTTGCTGGATGAGCGGCTGGATTTGGATGGATGGTGGCTGGGTTTGTATGGACAGATGAAGAGATGACTAGATGGATGGATGGATGGATGGATGGATGGATGGATGGATGGATGAATAGATGGATGGGTGGGTGGATGGATGAGTGGATGATGGGTGGATGGATAGATGGATGGAAAGATGTGTCCTTACTGACGGCTAGGGTTAGTTTCCCATGCCAAGGATACAGGAATCCTCCCTGGAAAACCTCTGATAGTCAGTCTTCAAGTGCATGTGTATTTACCCACAATAACTCACAAGGTATTTCATTAACTAACAAGCAGAATTATTGTAAACTTTTCCTAATTCTGGGTATGGAAATGTAGTATATATTAGTGGGTAAGGGCATATGCTTTGGAAACAGACCTGGGTTTGAATCTCAGCTGAACTAATTAAAGCAGCATGAACTTGAACAAATAAATCCCTTGGTCTCTCTAAGCTGCAGTTTCCTCATTTGCAAAATGGGAATAATAGCATTATCTTGCAGGGTTCTTGTGAGGATTACATGAAATAATGAATGGCAAGGGCTGATCAGTGCTCAATAAACTCTGTTGCTACTTTCATGAACCAAAATGTACCCTCCTGTGACTTCTTTTTTCCACCAAGAACCACATGTGTGCCAGCTGTTCTTACACTGTTGTATATTTAATGACAAACAAGACTAAGTAGTCCCTCATCTCTTGGAGTTTATGTTCTAGTGGGGTATTTAAACAATAAACAAGTAAATGAATAAACAATTTCAGACAGTGTTAAAGCTATGTAGGAAATTCAGGCAGGGTGAGGTGACAAAGAGTGATGTGGCTGGGGAGGGGAGGACGTGCCCTTTTATTGAGCTATGAACTAATGACCGGAAGATGCAGACATGCAGAAATCTAAGGAAAGGGTGTACCAGATAGCAGGAATAGCCAGTGAAAAGGCCCTGAGGCAGAAACAAGCTCATTCAAGGTAAAGAGAAAAGAAGGCCAGAGAGCGAGGTACATATAAGGACAGTCAGGGCACAGAGGTCTGCAGGAGTCAGATCAAGAGGCTATATAGAGGCTGAGCCATGATTTGGACATTAGCCACATTAATTTCATCCTGTCCTCTGGAACAATGTAGAAGGTGCCTTGTCCATATGCCTCTTTCTAACGACAGCTGACAGGCTCCCCATCTCTTGACCTCCAGGTTGAGCACTCCTAGTTCTCAGCTTTCCCAGTTGACATTCGGGAACGTATACAGTTAATACCTTGACAGTGTTCTGGGCCCATCAACCTAGAACCCACAAGAAATCAGGTTGGATTCGAAGAAAATCAGGCAGCAGAAGGCCGGGAGATCTCTAGTTGGAATTGCAATGAACTAAACCAATAAGCTGGGTTGTCCCTTGAAACCTTGTCCCTAGTGCATTTGCTAGAGAAAGGAGGAGAAAAGCGGCTGTTTTGGGATAAAAGACATCTGGAACCATTTATCTAGGGCAGTGGTCGGCAAATTCGTTAGTCAACAGACCCAAATATCAATAGTACAACAATTGAAATTTCTTTTGAGAGCTAAATTTTTTAAACTTAAACTATATAGGTAGGTACACTCCTTATCGAGGTAGAACCCACACGTGGTGTTTTGTGGAAGAGCCACACTCAAGGGGCCAAAGAGCCGCATGTGGCTTGTGAGCTGCTGTTTGCCGACCACTGATCTAGGGCCATTATGGCGAACGTATGACACGCGTGCCAGCACTGACACGCATAGCCATTTTCGATGACAGGCGGCCGCATACCAGAGAAGTATGGAGCCGCATGCTGAGAAGGACGTTTCATCCTCGGCTCCTGCACAGCCAGGTGCGGTAGCCGAGGATAAAACATTTGCTGTAGTGTAGACACTCTGTGCCCGAGGTCTGTAGGCCAAAACAACAGAACTCCGGCACAGAGCATCTAGTTCTGGGACTTCCGGTTAGGCCGTTTTTCTCGAAGTGACACACCACCCGAGTTATGCTCAGTTTTTTGGCGAATTTTGACACACCAAGCTCAAAAGATTGCCCATCTCTGACCTAGGGGATCTGGTATAGGCTCTGGGCTTTCAAAGAAAACTAAGACATGACTGATGGTGGCTGATCTCCAGGTGGGCTGATTCTGAAGCTCACATGGGGTCATTAGGATCCAGACCAGAGGTCCCCAAACTACGGCCCATGGGCCAAATTGCGGCCACCTGAGGCCATTTATCCGGCCCCCACCGCACCTCCAGAAGGGGCACCTCTTTCATTGGTGGTCAGTGTATGGAGTACTGTATGTGGCAGCCCTCCAACAGTCTGAGGGACAGTGAACCTGGCCCCCTGTGTGAAAAGTTTGGGAAACCCTGATCCAGACCGTTTCCATCACTCCGCAGTCCTTCCTCTGTGTCGGCTTTTTTCTCGGGCAGCCTCTCTCCAGATGAGGACAAAGAGGCTCTTATAATCTCTGGGTTGTGTGTCTGTCAGAAAAAAGAATGTTTCTTATCTAGTTATTTCAACAAAAGTCTAGAATTCTGTCTTCTTGGCTAAGTAGCTTGATTGGGTTGCATGTTCACCTCGGAATCATGTACTGTATGGCCAGGGAGATGCAGTGTTCTCACTGGCCAGACCAAAGCTCCGTGAGCACCCCCGAAACTGACAAGGCAGGGAGATCCTCCCCACCCAAATGGACTGAGAATGGAGGAGGGGAACGATGCCTCCCCAGATCTTGGATGATGAATACATCCTAAAGATCTTCTGTACAAATTCATGCTTATAATCAATACAATATAGTACCCTTACATTTTTGTTAAGAGGGTAGATCCCATCTGTTCTTATCACAGTTTTTAAAAAATGGATGCTGTTAGGAGGAAATGGGAGAATGGACCCTGGACAAGCACAGGTAGCTTGCATTTTCCGGGTCAGAATTAACTGTTCCTTTCTTTGTGGTTCAGAAATACATCTCTTATACCTCTTATCTCCTTTTGTTCCATAGTTTAATGTGTGTACATATGTCTCCATCAGCTTTTTAAAGCTCCTTGGGGATGGAAACCATGACTTAAGCACCTCAGGGTCCCCCACGCCTGTCGCACCAGGTCAGCGTAAGGGTCCAGGATGTGCTTGGCTAAGATGAATCAGGTTCCAGGGCCCAATATAACTGTCGCACCTCTCCAGTAGTCACCACGATGAAGCATCAGAGAACCTGCCCCCAAAAGGAACTGCTGATTCTCACCCCCTCTGTGACCTTTCGGGTTTCCCCCAGGCAAAGCCAACAAGAATGTCCAGTGGGATGAGGATTCCGTGGAGTACATGCTGGCCAACCCAGTCCGGATCGCGTTCGTGCTGGTGGTCCACGGCCGCGCCTCGCGGCAACTGCAGCGCATGTTCAAGGCCATCTACCACAAAGACCACTTCTTCTACATCCACGTGGACAAGGTGAGACCTCTCCAGCCGCCCCCCAGACGGTTGTTCTTTGTGGTCTGTCTACCCCTCTTCAAGCCAGCCTCTCTTTCAGGGAGGGCTCTTTGGCTGGCCAGCCACCTCTCCTAGTGTTTGGTCTTGAAGTGCTATGTGTGTGTATTGATTTCAAAGTTCCCAGCTGTGACTATAGACTTTCTTTATAAATAATTGGTGTTCTTACCTCTCTTCCTTTTCATTTCACCGGCCAATGCACTGCCACTTTGTAAGGCCAGCCACCCTGGGAGTGGGCACGTGTTTTCTATAAAGGGCCAGAGAGTAAACATTTTAGGCTTGAAAGCTGTGCCCTTTCTGTTGCAGCTACTCAGCTCTGCCATCATTGTGTGAAAACAGCCATAAACGATACGTGAATGAGTGTGTGTAACCATGTCCCAATAAAACTATTTACAAAAACCTGTGGCAGGCTTGCTGACCCTTAGCTATCTTGTCCCAGAGGTTTCTGTTAGTCTGCTGACGTGATATGATTATGTCCTCACTCAAGAGGCTAAGGGATGTTTGGTTCAAAAGGTCTGCTTCTAGCAGGCCTATAAGAGGGCAGTGGAGACATTCCACCCCTCAAAGTACTCCTCAGGCTTCGACACAGCGTATTTCATGGCTTGCTGTCCTCAGGCCAAATGTATCAGTCTAGTATGAAATGCAGAGTCCTAGGCTCCTAGTGAGCCAGTAGGTCAGAGGTGGGGCCAGGGATTCTGTACGTTAGAAAAGCTAAAGTAAAATTTTAAAAACAATAAAGGTTCAAATATCAATGCAGAAGACTGCCCCAGCCTGAACTAGTTCCTTGGCAAAGTTCAGAAACCCTTTCAACTAGAAGGGAAGGGACAGAGAGTGGATAAGGGACATGTCTGGGTGTTTTCTGGGCTGCTGAATGTCACCCCTTTCTCTCCTGGGAAAAGCGCTCCAATTACCTGCATCGCCAAGTGGCCCAGTTTGCCAGGCAGTACGACAATGTCCGTGTCACCCCCTGGAGGATGGCCACCATCTGGGGGGGAGCCAGCCTCCTGTCCACGTACCTACAGAGCATGCGGGACCTCCTGGAGATGACCGACTGGCCCTGGGACTTCTTCATCAACCTCAGCGCAGCTGACTACCCCATCAGGTAAGACAGCCGGCGGCTCCAGCCAGCCTGAGCCAGGGTCTCACTCCCTCTCGCTCCCTAGTCTTAGCAGGGACACCAGAGGCAGAGGCGGCTTGCCTCCCGCCCAGAGAAGCACGTCTGTCTCCATGAGGAGCTGTGGCAAGCCTACACATTGCCTGCCTAGATCTCTCAGCTTAGGATCCTCATTGGACCTGAGCATCATTTGTGCATTCATTCATTCATTCATTCATTCACTCATTCAACAGGTATTTATTGAATACACAGTTTTCCTTCTCTGTTTGAGGAAATACTAAAGGGACCATCACCCCTGCCCACACGGTGCTTTCATCCAAGTCGGGGAGGCAGAAAACAAAGCAAGTCAAATGGTACTTGAGGAAAACAAAGCAGAGAGAAGACATGGGAGAGTCGTAGTTTTAACTGGTGAGACTAGGATCACCCTTTACCGAGAAAAAGGGGAGAAGGAGGAGGAGTGGGCCACTCAGGCAGGGAACGTGGTCCAGGAAGAGGTGACAGCAGGTGCTGAACCCTGAGGTGGGAGCACACCAGATGTGTTGAAGGAACAAAGGAGCTCAGTGTGGCTGCCACAGAGTAAGTGAGGCACAGGGTGGTAAGAAACAGAAAGTTAAAGGGAAATTTGAGGCAAGATCATAGTTTCTAAAGTTTGGCTGTTACTCAAGCAAGATGGGAACCACTGGTGTGTTTTGAGCCAAGGAGGACAAAGGGTGACTTTAGCTTAAACTAAAAGGAGCGGGATGGAGGAAGAGCTATTGGTTGTGACAGTTCAGGCACAATGACAGACTGCAAGGTTGCTTTGGGGCAGTTTGAGGACCATCAGTGTTTTGGGTTTGGGGGATTGTTTGTTTGTTTGTTTGCTTGTTTGTTTGTTTTTGGCTCCTATCAAATTTTAACAACTGAATGGAGTTCCTCCATTTTTACATGGGGAGATTTCACACAAAACTATAGACTTTGAGCTTCTGTGAAAGGTCTGCCCACTCTGGGCCTGCAGCCTGCTTGGCCACATTGTGGGGCTGGCAGAGCAGCTAGCAGCCCGAGATGGTGGGGGTGCCACAGGGTGAGTCCCCATGCACAAACATTGATCTGCTTTGCAAAATAGACCATAAGCAAAGAACCCCCATGCCCCCACGAGAGATCTTATAAAGAAAACAAAAGCGAGAAAATGAACTCTATTTCCTATCAAGATGGCAGCTCTTTGTTCGACCGTGTCCTCCATCCCGATCCACTAAGAAGGCTGAAAGGCAGAAGTGCGTGTGGACAGGGAGGGGGACAATGTGTGTGAGGAGAAGCCTTCCCTTCTAAAGGCACTAGGCCATGGGAACAGCATCCCCAGAAAAGCTAACTGGAGAAATCCTTAAACACACACACTTTCATCAAGGCAGTACCGAGACTACTATAATAAACCACTACTTGTATATCACCCAGTTTCACCAGTGATCAATTTATGACAGCCCGGTAGTATCTCTGCTCCTGACCTCTTCCCTCAACCCCAGTGAAGCATTTCCAAGACATCATAAAACCATATCTGTAAATATTTCTATATCTCTCTTTGAACATAACATCAATATAATTATCACATCTAAAATAGGAACAGTCCTTCCTTCGAATGTCATCACATATTGAGGCCAAGTAGTCCCAGGAGTTTGGGTTTTGAGTCAGGATCTAAATAAGATACAGGCATGGATGGAAGGGCTCTATTTAAAGCTAGAAATGGCTTCTGTCTCCTTCACAATGTGAGGTGGGTGGTGCCCTCCCTTAATCCTGGGCTTGGGGGCATCCCGTCGTCTGCTAGGAGACTCTCGACCCTGGAGAAGATATGGGAAGGTGCAATCTTTGCTCGGTTTAGGCAGAATACACCTGGTACCCGTGAACATGAGAAAAATGATGGGGGATAAGAAGGTACCTATTTTCTCTTGTTTGTAGGATAGCAGAGATAAAAAGAAGGGGGGGATGATTTTGAAACATCACTGGCAGATTTTTTGCTCATTTACTTATTCATTCATTCAAACATTTATTCCACAAAGACTTATTAAGCAACTACTATGCTAGGCACGCTTGGGGCATTTAATAAACAAAAGCCACATAGCTCCTACCTGGTGCTACCCTAGTTGGGAAGATGGAATTAGATAATCATGTAAGAGAGGCAACAGGCAAGGTGTGAAAGTGCTAGAAAGAAAGGAAGATGGTGTGGGTGCAAGAGGGGCATATACTCGGGAGGTCAAAGGCCTCTGATACACAGTTTTGAGACCTGAGGATAAGAAGGGACTGGCAAGCAAATGAGAAAGAAGACCATTCTAGAAGGATTTCCCAGGCTAGGCACTACTGACATAACGGGCGGGGTCATTCTGTGCCGTGGGGGCTGTCCGTGCACGGTGGGGTGTTGAGCGGCATCCCTGGCCTCCACCCACTAGATGCTGGTCACGCTCCCCACTGCCAGTCCCTGTGGCAGCCACAAATATCTCTAGCTGTTGTTTCCCCCAGGGGCTAAATCCTTGCAGCTGAGAACTCTCCAGTTCCAGAGAGAAAGAACAGCCCGGACAAGACTTAGGTCAGAGATAAATTAGTGGCATTTGAGAAATTTAAAACTGGATAGAGTGCACTAGAAGGATGAGGAGAGGTGAGTTTAGAATAGGGCAAGGGTGTGTTAGGACATTCTTTTTTTTTTTTTTTTTTTTTACAGGGATAGAGAGAGACAGGAACAGAGAGAGATGAGAAGCATCAATCATTAGTTTTTCATTGCCGTTGCCACACCATAGTTGTTCATTGATTGCTTTCTCACACGTGCCTTGACCTTGGGCCTTCAGAAGACCGAGCAACCCCTTGCTGGAGCCAGTGACCTTGGGTCCAAGCTAGCGAGCTTTTGCTTAAGCCAGATGGGCCCACGCTCAAGCTGGTGAGCTCGGGGTCTCGCACCTGGGTCTTCCGCATCCCAGTCCGACGCTCTATCCACTGCGCCACCGCCTGGTCAGGCGAGTTAGGACATTCTTTCCCGTCTTCCAGGGAAGGACTGAGTTCAGAAGTATCCTAAAGTGCTGAGTGTGGCAGCTCGTGTGGGGAGGGCTTCCTTCAACCCTCAACGCAAACCTGCTTTGTTGAAGGGCAAACTGAGGCCTAAAGTTGTATTAAAAATATGTGCTCAGGTGAAAATTCGAACCAGTCCTTTCTGGTTCTGAGGTTGATATTCTTTCTGCTTGGAGTTGGCCCCTTGGGAAGTCGGCTGGACCAGAGTGGTGAGATGGTCCCAGGCCGCCGGGGGCACAGTAATGATAGTACCACCTGGCAGCAGGATATCTCATAATAAAAAGTCACCTCTTGTCCCAGAATCTGACTAGCTGGAGTCAAGATTCCCACACTCTTTTCCTCTAGGTCTCCCGTGGAGGCCCCAGAGGTCGTTTAAACCTAGGTCAGGTGGCAGAACTTGGCCAGAGACCTCTTGAGGTCAGGTAGATGTGCCCAGGTTAGTGGCCCTTCCCAGGAGACTCATGTCAGGTTGAGAGGCTGCCACCGAGAGGCCTTGTGTTGGTTTGCAAGTTGAAGCTATAACCCCGCGCCACTTAACCAAGTCAGCTGTGCCGGGATATCAGAATTTCTAGCATTTCAACATCCAAGAGGATGAGTGTTCTTCTCTCGGCAGATGGCCGAAGTTCGAGTTTGAGGTCTGTTGCTTCACAAGCAGAACTAGAACCACCACCAAGTAAATTCAGCCTTTGTGAAAACACATTGTAACAATGCAACCTTGCCGAATATCACAGGCTTAGGAAGTAAGTGCTCAGTAAACATCACAGTTAATTCATTGTGTGTAGGCTGAGCCACACATCTCTGAGGGGCCCAGAAATCCTTTCTCAGACCATGTGCCCCACCTATTTGGGGGTCCAGAGAAGAGTCATCATATTTCTAACTTTCTTAGCTTTATGCTCAAGTCTCCGCACCTCTATCTGTTCTTCTCTGCTGTCATTTCCATCCTGCCCTCCCCCAGGTTCTTCTGCCCATTGTGCTCTGCCAGACTGATGGCCAGGGGCCCTTCATGCATCAGGCACTGCTGCTTCCTCTTGCTGTTGTTTTCGCGAAGTCTCCCCACACAAAAACATATGAATTTTGCAGATGAATGGTTTTTTCCTGGGTCGCTCTGATAGGCTCTCACTTCCCATCTGCCGCTCCATCTGTAGCTTCCAAAACCACGACTTCTTCCATCCCAGGAAGGGTGTGAGCAAACTTCGGAACCTTCTCGAAAGGGAGGGGAAAGCCCGAGAAGAAGCTTCTGAGAGGCTCAGAAAACTTGGGCCATAGCCAAGGGCAGAGCTGCCCAGCGGGGTTACTCTGAGTTGTGTGTGACTTGATATCGCCTCCCTGTGTCCGCTGCCCGGCTCTGACGGGGAGACCAGACTCTTCTGCGTTTAGATCATATAGACTCACTGGTCTATACTGGCCACTAACCTTGTGTCAGCCCTGGACACAGCCTGCTTGCGCATCCTGTGCCACCACTGACTGGCCATGTCACTCAGCACAGGCTACTTTAGTCTGCATCTCTGTCTGCGTGAAAAACGGTCCCGATCTTAGTCCCTATTTCATGGAGCTGTCAGGAACTAAAGGATACATTGCACGTCAAGGGCTAACACTGTGCCTGACACATAGAGAGTACTTGCTAAATGCAAGCTGTCATTGCTGTAGCGATGGGATAGTGTGGGAACCTCGGGCAGGACTTACTCATCAACTGAATTGCTTTCCCATGTCTTGAACTCACACCTCTTTCAAACATGAGAAAAGGAAAGGTGGAATGTAAAGGCTAATGTTTCAAGGAGAAACAACAGAACCAGCTTGCTTGTGAACACGTAGACTATTCCTGGATTTGCAGTGTACAAGCCAAATGTGTACAGGGGTTTGGGCCCTCCTGCTCTGCTACGGATATGACTGCAGGCCCACACGGGCTCTGAGACCTGACTGCAGGCCCACACGGGCTCTGAGACCTGACTGCAGGCCCACACGGGCTCTGAGACCTGACTGCAGGCCCACACGGGCTCTGAGACCTGACTGCTGGGCCCACACGGGCTCTGAGACCTGACTGCTGGGCCCACACGGGCTCTGAGACCTGACTGCAGGCCCACACGGGCTCTGAGACCTGACTGCAGGCCCACACGGGCTCTGAGACCTGACTGCTGGGCCCACACGGGCTCTGGTCGGAGTTGGTGCTGGATCTGGCACAGGGACGGACAGGGGCGTTTTCAAACCCTGAGACCCTGTGACGTCTTAAATCATCGAAGGACATGCCGGTTTTCTCCAATATATTCTACTCACGAGGGCCGGAAACCGCTCAGACCCGTTAGTTAGATGGACCGTGAAAGGGATGAAACCAAAAGCAGTCTGCATTGTTGGGGTCAGTGGTATCAGACCCCTCACTGTCTCTCCTCACCAGGCCCTGTGTCTTGGGGCAAATCCAGTGCAAAGGGGGACGGCTCAGTGTGCCCTTGGCCCCTCCGGGGCTCCCACACTGTGCGTGTGCATGTGCGTGTGCATGCATGTGGCAGGGGAAATAGCACTGAGATTTTTTCAGCTAACACCAGGGTCTACTAATCCTGCCTCTTGGGTGTCCATGGCAACAAGGCCTAACCCAGCTGGGCCCCCCTTGTGGACATTTATGTTACACTTGACTGTAGACCTAAACCACTGAACTGAGAGACAGACCACCAGGACCTAGACCAGCAGTACTAGAGCCATTCTGCAGGGCCTCAGCAGGCAACACCAGCTAGGGAGGATAGGGGGCAGGTGTCCAGGATTTCTCTACCATGCTCCAAAGACCCGTGTTTACGTGGCACTGACAAAGCGAAGCTCACATCTAGAGCCAGCAAACGTTTGCTTTGTACCCACTATGTGTCAGACCCGCTGCGGGGGCCTTTGACACGTTTCCTCACCTGTAAAATGGGGATAACATAGCACCACCTGTGGCTGCATAGCAGGTTAGAATACTTAATGTATGTAACGCGCTTAGCACTCGGTGAGCACTGTCTAGGTGACAGCCATCATTATTAACGGGGGAGACGGATGTTGATCAGAATGGTCACGGGAGTGAACGTCATTATGGAGTGAGGCACGTGGTCTGAAGGAGAGGACAGGAGCTCTAAGAGCGCTTTGCAGGGGAAGCTCACTTAGAGGCGCAATGTAAACTGAGACGTGTGGATGGATGGGAGTCCCCCAGTGGCGGTGCGAAGGGCCCCAGGAAAGTGTTCCAGGAAAGGGGATGTCATGGGCAAGGGCCCCAAGGTAGTACGGCCCCTGGCATGTATGAGGAGCTGAGAAAAGGCTAACACGGCTGAAACTCAAACAGCAAGGGGTTGCCTGATACCAGTGAGGTAGGTCGAGGCCAGTCCCTCTGAGACTTTAGATTACCTGTTCAGTGATTGAATCCATTGCCCATGACTGATGTGGTTTTAACAGGGAGTAATCAGATCTGCAGTCTGGAGGGATCATGTTGGCTGCCCCTAGGGGAACAGTTGGAAGGTGTTTCGTGTGGGGAGGCCAGTGAGGAAGGAGGTAGTTGCTTCTGCTGAGCTCAGAACTACGCCCAGAGAGTCCCCTTTCCTCTTCAAACCTGGCAGAGGCAAGTGTCCCAGGAGCCACGATGAGCTTCCTGAGTCCAAGCATACAGTGAGCCTTTTAGTCACACAGATCGAAGCAGCTGCCTCCTGTTTGGGGGCCAGGCCCGCACACCTGCGTGAAACAGCCTCGTTCAGGGGACGAGCAGAGCAGGGCTGATGCGGAGAGCCAAGAACCCCCAGTGGCCTGATGCAAGAATTTAGGGAACAAGTCAGTAGAGTGCTGAACAGGGAGGTTGGAAGGAACAGGCTGGGGGTTAGGGGAGCATGTGAGTTCAGATCCTTCTTTCCTTCTTTTTTTAATGATTGCTCTCAGAGAGACAGAGGAGAGAGAGAGAGAAACATCAATTTGTTGTTCCACTTATTTATGCATTCATTGGTTGCTTCCCGTATGTGCCCTGACTAGGGAGAAAACCTGCATCCTTGTCATTTCTGGATGACGCAATGTAAAGCTGGTAGCCACGGCCACCATCACAGCTGCCTGGCCCATGCAGGTTCAGGTTTAATCCGGACAGATCATAAAGAGACTGCGGAGCCAAAAACTGGTGGCCCATTTTCCTTTATTCTAGACGCTCACTCGGCAAGCGAGTAAAACCATACAGCGGGAAACACTTCCCTTTCCATTCAGGGATCCCAAAGCCACTGACTCATCCGAGCTTTCCTAGGATCAAAGGCTTCCACCTCACCTTTCCACCATTTTGGCTGCCTCCTCCATGTGGCCTCCCTGCCCTGCTATACCATGGGCTCTTCCTCTCTACAAGAATGTGATCATTTTCCCCCAAAATGGCCTCCTAGTAGTTCCTCCTTTTAAAACTTTTCGGTGGGACACCTCCTCCTCCAGCATGCGTTAGCATAACCACGCCCCTTCCCAAGAGAGAAGGGCAATTAGCTGTCATCACGTGAGAGCATCACCACATAAGAGCAGTGGCCATCTTTAACAGAGTGAGCAAAATATAACTTATCTGCCCAAGACGCTACAACCAACTGAGCTAACCTGACAGGACCTAGGCCCTTCTTTGTTCTTTTGTTTCTAATTGTGGTAAAACATATATAACATAGAATTTACCATTGTAACCACCTTAAGAGTACAGTTCAGTAATGCTGAGTCCATTCACACTGTTGTGTAACCAATCTGAGGACTCTTTATCTTATAAACCTGAAACTCTACTGTAAGGCCTGTGGCCGCCACCATGGCCATACACGTACCCATTGGATTTGGGCAGATGGTAAAGGAACTGTGGAGCCAGAAAATGGTGGGTCATTCCGTTTATTAAAGTCTCCTACCGGCGGACAAGCAAACAGGCAGGGAAGACTCCTTCCCTCTCACTCAGGGTTCCCAAGCCCCGACAGCTCTAGACTCACCAGACTCACAGGCCCCTACCAGCCTCAGCACTCCCCAGCCAAACAGGCCAGACAGAAACACCCCTTCTCCGGCAAACAATAGTAAACAGTTGCAATCCGCAGTTTGCTTCTGCCACCCTGAGGGCAAGCACCGGCAGCCACACACACACACACACACACACAGCGCCTGTGCCAGCAGCCTCACACACACACACACACACACACACACACACACTCACACACAGCGCCTGTGCCAGTGCAAAATACAAGCAAGCAAACCTAAACACTTGTTTACCCAACATCTACCCATTAAACATCTTCTGTTCCCTCTTCCCCCGGCCCCTGGCAATCACCATTTCACTTTTTGTCTCTATGAATTCCACCAATCTAGGTAACTCATACAAAGTGGAATCACACAGTATTTGTCTTTTTGTGACTGGCTTATTTTACTTAGCATGGTGTCCTCCGTGTTGTGAATGGCAGAATTTCCTTCCCTTTTAAGCCTGAATAATATCCCACTGTGTGCATATGCCACATTTTGCTTATCTGTTCACCTGTCATCAGCGGACGCTTGGGTTGCTTCCACCTCTTGGCTATTGTAGATAATGCTTCTACAAATGTGTGTGCAGCTCTCCCTTCTCGTCTCTGCCCCAGTTGTTTGGGGAGTATACCCAGAAGTAGAATGACTGGATTGTGTGGTAATTATTGATATTTTTCAGGGTGGAGTCTCCAGACTGTTCTCCAAAGCAGCTGTCCCACCTTACACTCCGGCCAGCAGTGCACCCCCCCCCACCCCCAGCTTCTGCCATCCACACCAAAAGTCGTTACTCTTGCATGGTTTTCACAGTAGCCATCCTAATGGGTGCGAGGTGTTTCTTGTTCTTGTTAAGGAGCAAACACTCCTGAAACAAAGAGCCCTGGGACCCTCAGAAGCTTTCAATAACTGGTGTTTTTCTTCAATACTTCCTCCCAACCCACACCAGCCCCCTTCCCATTCCCCGCCATCCTCGGAACAGGACCGTCTGTGCACCGGCTCACCACAGCTGGGAGCTTGTGCCTCCGCCTATCACCCTGTCGGGGCCTGCATATCCTAATCCTAACCCTGACATCTGTCTCGTGTACCGCCCCCCTGTGACCTTTCCGTCTCTGTCCAAGTCACTTCACACTCTAGCCTTCAGAGTCCCCTGGAGGGCACAAGATGGGAGACCCCAAAAAGTGCTAGAGCTTCACCATGGCCATTTAGAAAAGCATCGGCCCCCGGCCCCCTCTGGGAGTGGCTTGCAGCCTGTGTTGTTCATTTACTCAAGCAAGTGTGCAGGTCAATTCCCAAGTGTTTGTTGAGCACAAGCCGCGCGCTGGACACTTGGCAAGGTACCAGGGGCTGCAGAGGGAGAAAGGACATGCTCGTCCACAGAGGGCGCTTACCATCTAAGGGAGAAATGGGGTCATGTGAGTCAATCATGCCAGGTGTCATCATGGAGAGTAAGAAGGGACCTATTTTAGGGAGCACAGTCAGGGAAGATAAGATGCCTTGAAAGAGTGATGTTCAAGCCAAAACCTGAAGTGGGGCCCGCTATGAAAAAAAAAAAGGAATTGAGGTACCAGGCAAAGAGCAACAGCATATGCAAGGTCCCTGAGGCAGAGGTGGTCCTAGCACATTCCAAGAACTAAAGAGAAGGGAGGGAAGAGAGGGCAGAGCAGTGGAGGTGAGCATGGAGGAATAAGAGTCTGGAGGACTCTAGGGGGCGCATCAGCCCCGGGACTCATCCTTCTGCCCACTGGACTCCTCTCCGTGCCCTGAACCTCTGTCTCAGTTTCCCTTGGCTATGGTAACAAGTTCCCACTGGCTTAAAGCAACAGAAGTTGCTTTAAGTTCTGAAGCTGCTGTCTGCTCGTCTTCTGACAGTTCTGAAGCTGCTGTCTGCAATCCAGGTGTTGGCAGGGCTGTCCTCCCCCGGAGGCTGCATGGAAGCCGCCTTCCTTGCCTCTTCCTAGTTTCCCGTGGTCACTGCCCATTCTTGGCACTTTTTGACTTATAGATGTATCACTCCAATCTCCGCCCCCATCTTCCCTTGCCTTTCTCTTACCTATCTGCCCCTCGTCACGTGACCTTCTCACAAGAACACCGATCTTTGGATTTAGGGCCCACCCTGATCCAGCATGACACCATCTTAACTAATTGCATCTACAAAGATCCTATTTTCAATCTAAGGTCACCTTCTGAAGTTCTGGGTGGATGTGAATTTTGGAAGGGGGGACCCCTTCATCCCAGTACAGCCTCCCGCCACGCTCGCTGGGGTGAGTGCTGGATGTCTGCCCCGCAGGAGGCGCGGCACAGCCGAGGTCTCCAGCGGCGTCTGGACCGGGCACCACCGAGGGCCCACTCAGAAGGCCGCTCTCGCACAGACATGAGCCTCTCGCCTCACGTCAGGGTGGGGCTGGTGCTCTCCTGTTTCTTCATTCAGCAGCCATTCCTGAGCACCTGCCCACCAGTCAGTCACCGGTCTCGGAGGGGTTGTGTGTGGGGGGGAGCAGGCAGACAATGTCCCCACCGCAGGAAGCATGGCATCCTGTGACACATTTTCTCAGCAGGAGAATTTCAGGGCTATGAATGATTCTTGGAAGTTTTCTTTAAAATACCTGTTCAACATCAGAATTCCAGCACAAACCAGTTGAATATAAATTCCTTGCGGGAGACAAGAATCTATATCTGTTTTAAAGCTCTTCAGGTGAATGGAGTACAGTCAGGGTTGAAAACCACTGGCTTGGGGGAGACATAGACATTTGTCACTTTAATTACAGTAATAAATAGCAAGGTAAATGCTAGGATGACAAATGTGTTATTAGCCTCCGTGCTTCCTGGGAAGTCGTACCTGGCGCCCCAGCACACCCAGATCTTTGGGTGTGACCCTCTCTCTGGTTGGCCACATCCTCAGCACACAACCACTTTTATTCTTTGGATGTTCAGAGATACAATACCCTCTTTTTTGAGATCCCTTAAAAGGCTGGTGTGACACCAACCAGGGAAAGCCCCACCCAGAGAATGTCTGAGTCAGAAAGGGTGTTCTTGCTCAAGCTGTTGTTCATGAGGAACTGGGGGGGGGGGGGGATAAAACGCCAGTAATTATGCCGTTAACAGTTTTGTTTGCATCTCAGAGCAAAATAGTCATTTCCTCAGCCCTGTTATTTTTTAGCCTGACGCTGTGCCCTCCTGCATCTGCAGAAATGCAGTTTGCTCCTCTCTTGCCGGCTGAGCTGGGTCTCCTGAGCTGCTATAGATAGGCAGCTCTCCAGGCTTCCTGGAGGTGAGGACTGACCCAGTGTCCTCCGGAAAAACAATGTGACATGGGGTTTGGGAGAATTCTTGTGAGGCTGGATTGAAAAGCACTGCAGCTCCTCTGAAAGTCGAGAGTGGTCCTGTCGGTTTAGAACCCTGTCTTGGCTAACATAGATAAGGAAGGATGTTTCTGGAAGGATGGGGGAGTTCATGTAAGCAGTGCAAAAGGTGGCGGCAGAACAAAAGGCAGGGATGGCATGACTGTTCCACCCTTGAGATGTCACTTGGCTTACATATACATCACAGCCATGTGGTCTGTTTGCTTGTCGTTTTCATTCTTTCATTATTGAAAGATAATTCAAGTTCTGGAAAAGAGAATGGGATGCTTTTATTTTGGGTCATATATCCATCCTTTGGCCAGCAGAGAGTAGAGTGTGTTGGTCATTTACTCACTCACTCACTCATCCATTCATTGATTCCTTCAACACATTTGAAAGCCTACTCGATGCCAGATGGTGTTCTAGACCAGAGCTGTCCAGCAGGACCTGCAGTGCTACCAGGGATGTTCTGATGTGTCCTTCAGTGCGGTAGCCACCAGCACCCTGTGTTCTAGACCAGAGCTGTCCAACAGGACCTACCAGGGATGTTCTGGCGTGTCCTTCAGTGCGGTAGCCACCAGCACCCTGTGTTCTAGACCAGAGCTGTCCAACAGGACCTACCAGGGATGTTCTGGCGTGTCCTTCAGTGCGGTAGCCACCAGCACCCTGTGTTCTAGACCAGAGCTGTCCAACAGGACCTACCAGGGATGTTCTGGTGTGTCCTTCAGTGCGGTAGCCACCAGCACCCTGTGTTCTAGACCAGAGCTGTCCAGCAGGACCTGCAGTGCTACCAGGGATGTTCTGGCGTGTCCTTCAGTGCGGTAGCCACCAGCACCCTGTGTTCTAGACCAGAGCTGTCCAACAGGACCTACCAGGGATGTTCTGGTGTGTCCTTCAGTGCAGGAGCCACCAGCACCCTGTGTTCTAGACCAGAGCTGTCCAACAGGACCTACCAGGGATGTTCTGGCGTGTCCTTCAGTGCGGTAGCCACCAGCACCCTGTGTTCTAGACCAGAGCTGTCCAACAGGACCTACCAGGGATGTTCTGGCGTGTCCTTCAGTGCGGTAGCCACCAGCACCCTGTGTTCTAGACCAGAGCTGTCCAACAGGACCTACCAGGGATGTTCTGGCGTGTCCTTCAGTGCAGTAGCCACCAGCACCCTGTGTTCTAGACCAGAGCTGTCCAACAGGACCTACCAGGGATGTTCTGGTGTGTCCTTCAGTGCAGTAACCACCAGCACCCTGTGTTCTAGACCAGAGCTGTCCAACAGGACCTACCAGGGATGTTCTGGTGTGTCCTTCAGTGCAGGAGCCACCAGCACCCTGTGGCGAGCAAGAGTGTGCAGTGTGCTTCGTGGGACGGAGAAACTACATTTTAAATGCACTTTTACTTTAATTTAAATGTAAACAAATAGCATACGGAGCAGCACAGTTCTTGATGCTTAAAATGGAGAGTTGAACAAAGCCGATTAAAAACTCCTGCCCTTGTGGGTCTTATGTTTGTGTTGTGGGGCGCTCTTAAGATAATAAGGGAGAGTGGTGGATACTGTCTGTTCGGAAATAACTGTGGTCTCCATCTTCTGCCAGCTTGATGGTCTCACCAGACCCCAGACTGCCCATGCATTGAATGTTGTAGGAATTTTCTTCCTAACTTCTCCCTCCTCGGATCTCGTAGTTCTCCTTCGTCTCTGCAGCCACTAGCTATGCGTCCAGGGATGGAACGTTTCTACCCAGCGCATTGAGCGTGTTTGCTCCTAAGGAAAGCAAAGCCTTCATTTGTGTGGCTTGTCCACCAGTGGCCATGGGCACAATAGTGTACATCCCGGGGTGCTCCAAGTGCATCCTGGGAATTTGGATGTGAGCCCAGGGTGGTCCACAATGTCAGTGATTGGATTGTAGAGTCTGTCCTTCTGTCTCTGCCTCTCCTCTCACATCTCATTGCAGGTGAAGATTATTCTCAAGGGCAATCTGGAAGGACCCCGTGGTTTTAAAGGTCAAGTGGGAAAAGGGAAGGTTGTTTCTACCCCTAGATAAGCACAGGGCCCCAGGGGGTGGGGTTAACATCCAATCATAGGGTGGATAGGTGGAAACCATGGATTTTAAAATTATTCTTTATTTTCATCCTTCCCCTTGTTGCCACCCTGAGTCATTGCCCGGCATGGAGAGTGGTTGGTAGTGGACTCTCAGATAGATGCCTGGGGAAGCCCTCCAAGGTCTGGCCTGCTCCAAGAGCTGGGAACATCAGCTAGCATTTTGTGAGCACCTACCACGTGTGGGATGCTGGGCCAAGTGATTTCCACATGTCATGGAATGTCACGACAACCCCGGAAGGTAGATACTGTAACCTCATCCCACTTTACAGGTGAAGAAACTGAGGCTGAGCAAAGCTAAGTAGTTTGCCCAGCATCTCACAGTAGGTGGGGATCAGAGCCAGGATTCAAATCTATGCTTTTTTCATCACTGGGAAAAACAAAGAAGACCTGAGTTCTTCACCAACGAGTCGTATTGTGCCCACTGGACAGTTCTGGGCCAAAGTTCCCCCACCCGTTCTCCCATCTAAATACTCATTTCTTTGGATGAATCCAGGACACAGAAATAACCACAACCAGGGGACATCAGAACCTGAATCCTGGCTTACCAGTACTCACACGGCTGCTAAGCTGCCATCATTTTCTGCTTTAGTCCTCAGAGTGTCCCTGGGGGTGGTACAGAGATGGGCACTGAGTCTCAGTGGGTTTAATTGACTCACCCAGAGTCACAGAGTTTGGTAGGGCCAAGCCTGGATTTGAACACAGGCTCAGCTGACTCCCAAGTGCAGCATGATTTCTGCTGCACCCGCTCACTGGTGAGGTTGGCCAGCATGTTGCATAAGCAGTTGACCGCAGGGGCAAAAAACAATCACACCAGAGCACAAACCCCACCACGTGGCCACCACAGCCTGCATGGCCCCATGACCAGATGGGCTGTCTCTCTGGCTGGTGAGGGATGGAGCTTTACCAATTGTGTTTGCTCTAAGCCCTGACGGAAGAACCAGCTGCCTGCATTAGCTGGAACAGCCCAGCTTTCAAATGCCTTCGTAATGCTGTTCCCTCCTGATCTGAGATTCTCCAGACCCCTCCCCAACTGCCTAAGCGTGGCGCCCGATGGAACTCTCTCGCATTGAAATGTTAGCCTCGAGCAAGCATAATTAGGAAGGAATGGCTGTCGTCCCCCAAATGTGTACAGTTGTTCCACAGCAAAACCTAAATGCCAGCAAAAGCTGGCATTCTCTACACCATCACTCACTCCACGAGGGCACGTGAAAGTTCATGTGGTGTCAGATGGCCTGGATTTGAATCTCCTCTTCATCCCTGGCTGGCTGTATGATCTCAAGACAAGTGAGTCCAGGCTTTCTGAGTCTCGGTTGCCTCATCTGTAAGAGGGAGATGATAATGTTACCTGTCAGGGAGCCGTATAAGAAACAGTAGCCAGATGGGAACACAAGCTCTGCCTCCTGTCCTGCTCCGTGAGCTTTCTGATAAACGGCCAGGACGGAGCACAGTGGCTCGGGTCTGGCACCCACATGCCACCTCAGGCTCATATCTCCTGCCATGTACATGTTGGGACCAGGATGCTGAGCTGTGCCAACAAACAGAGAGAAGAGAGAAACGGCCAGGAAGACCTTAGCTTACCACACCCACCCAGCAGCATGGACCAAAAGGGCCGAAGAGATAAGTGTGGCTGGTCCTGGCCCCGAAGGATCTGGCACAGCCCAAGTTTCAGGCAACAAATGTGAGAAAAAGAAGTAGAATCAAGGTGGAGGCCTTTACCAGACCGTAGCCAAGCCCACTAATATCCAGGCCCAAGTAGACTCTCAGCACCGAGTCGCCATCCATCAGTTCCTCCTCTCCCAGGAGGGAGAGCAGTGGAGAGGGCCTCATCGGGTGTCTATTGAAGATGAGGGATACTGAAGCCCAGGACCTAACCCAGAGCTGGACATTTATTACAAGCACTCATGAAATGGTTCTCTTATTGTTATGATAACAATCCCGCATTATTCGTCATAGACAAAAGCATGGTCTGGCCTTCTCTGTGGCCGCTTTCTTGCTCGCCTTTTTTCCTTTATCCTATATTTTATATCTCTGTACCCTTGTACCAATTTGGAAATGGAGAGAGAGAGAGATGCCTTTGAGGAAACTCACTCTTATGGGAGTCAAGGAAGTGGCTGCCTTCCACTGAGCCAAGTTTGGGTTCATGTGTTGTTGAGCTGCCCTGACCCCTATCTCCCGCCCTGTTGCAAGCAGCCTTGGTGTCAATCAGCCTTCTTGACCACAGTGGTCTGAAGCAACACTGTCCTTTTCATGTCCCCGTCCTCTTGAATCAGCACGGCCATAGTCTTGAAGCTTCAAGTTGGAAACTTCCTCCAAAGTTCTACCTAATAGATCTCTTCATCAACCTCACCGCCCCTACCCCATCCCCAGGGTCAAGCCGTGGGCCTCTGACCAGCCTGGTGGCCACTTCAAGCCCTCCAGGCAGTGTCAGAACTGGACTCGGCCATTTGGACGAGTCAGCATCCTCTCGCCCTGGCCCAGGGCCCATAACACGACTCAATTGGAAAATGGAGAATGGGAAAGTGGAAACCAGTTGGTGGTGCCCGCCAGAGTTCCCAGAGTGAAGGGCGAAGTGGATCCCACATCCAGTCTCCTTCTGCACGGAGGAAGAATGGGAACTGTGCCTCGGGACCTGCCACCTGTCTCCTGTGTCCTCTCCACCTCCGGAGAAGGCATCTCCTTGGTGCAGCTTAATTGTGTTCATCAGTCAGCATTACTGGCAAACACAGCCAGGGGCACAGACATTGTCAGCCCTTTCTCAGTGGAATTGCACTCTTTGAGATGCTGGCATGTGGTTTAAGGCCAAGCAGCTTTGATTACAGAGTCAGTCTTTGTTTAAAAGTTTGCTGCCCTGAGGAAGTTTCTAACAGGTTACTTTAAACAATGCATTCCCTGGACACTTACAGCTAGATAGCCCTATTAATCCAAATGGCTTTACCAGGATGCAGTGGAACCGCTCAGCAACCAGGCAGTGTCCAAAAAGGGCTACTGAGAGCTATGGCTGCAGCACCCAGTGGGCGGGGAGGGGGGGTCTTTGTCATGAATTGATGTATCAGGGCATGACCCTCCCCCAAGTGGCCCCATCTCTATTCGTCCAGCCTGAGTGTGTGCAGCGTGCTGTACTAAAGTTTAACTTCTCAGCCTCCCTGGTGAGAAGGGACTTTCATCATCCCCAATTTAGACAGGAGGATCGTGAAGGACTTGGCCAAAGTTGCTCGACTATTGAGGGCTGGAGGTCAGACTACCCATGTCCTTAACCACAAGGTAGGCTTTCCAAGTCTGATCAATGGACCACCTGCAGTGTGCAAAGTGATTTAAAGCAGGACGCAGACAAGTTTTTGAAAATGTCTGTTTTTATCTACACCTACACTAACACATATAAGGAAAAACTTAGCCCCAGGTTTCTAAAGCTGAACTTTTCTTTAAAGAATTCTTTTATTTTTTTTATTTTTCTGAAGTGAGAAGCAGAGGGGAAGGGGCAGACAGACAGACTCCTGTATGCATGCGACCGGGATGTACCCCGGCAAGCCCATCAGGGGGCGATGCTCTGCCCTTCTGGGGCATTGCTCTGCTGCAACCAGAGCCATTTTAGCACTTGAGGCAGAGGCCATGGAGCCGTCCCCAGCGTGCCCGGGCCAACTTTGCTGCGGTGGAGCCTTGGCTGTGGGAAGGGAAGAGAGAGACAGAGAAAGGAGAGGGGAGGGGTGGAGAAGCAGATGGACACTTCTCTTGTGTGCCCTGGCTGGGAATCGAACCTGGGACTTCCACAAACCAGGCCAACACTCTACTGCTGAGCCAGCCAGCCAGGACCTAAAGAATTCTTGATCAAATGATAAAGCAATAATACAAGTGGTTTGTGGCTCTTCAGTCATTCAACAAACATTCGTTGAGTGCTGACTATGTGCCAGGCACTTTTCTGGGTGCTGGGATACAGCAGCAAAGAAAGCATGGTATTGTCAAGGGAAAGGATGTTCGATAAGTGAAGGGATAATAAACGGGGTGGAAATGTGCCCTAGGAAAACGACGGCATGGAAAGGGGAAGAGGGGCCAGGAAGATGCTTTGGAAAAAGTTGTGAGGCAGGTGTATGAATGACCAAAGAGAGAAACATTATAATGACAGAGGTCAGCAAAGTTTTTTATACAGGGCCATATAGTAAATATTCTAGGTTTTGTGGGCCTTACTGTTCCTGTCACAATGGTGCAATTCTACCACGGTAGGAATAAACAGCCACCGACAATATGTACATGGATGGCCATGACTATGTTCTAATAAAACTTGGCTCACAAAAATGAGTGGTAGGTTGTAGTTTGCAAGCCCCTGCCCTAGACCATTCTGCCGAATCCCCCACATTTCAGTTAATGACCTTGCCCAGAGCACACAGGTCTCATCCCTTGTAAATTCAATTCCCAGTCCACCCACCCATCTTCCCACTCATGGCCTTTCCCTGCATTGATTGCTCATGATTCCGTCAACCCAGGTGCCAGCTTGTAATGCTCCAGATTTCAGGGTCCTGGATAGAGAAGGAGTGGTAGAGATTCCTAAGGCCTTCTGGTCAACCTCCCCTGGCTCTTGGCCTAGACTTAAACCCAGCCCAGCGTATCTGAACTTGACATAAAACAACAGTCTCCTTCTCCTTTCTTTACCCCCACCCTGCATGGCTTACCTGTCCTGAACTTGAGCTGGGAAGTAGCACATGAAATATGGCTTACTTGCCTTGCCAGGCGGTGGTGCAGTGGATAGTGCGTCGGACTGGGATGCAGAGGGGCACAGGTTCGAGACTCCAAGGTCAACAGCTTGAGCGCGGGCTCATCTGGTTTGAGCAAAAGCTCACCAGCTTGGACCCAAGGTCGCTGCCTCGAGCAAGGGGTTACTCTGTCTGCTGAAGGCCTGCGGCCAAGGCACATGTGAGGAAGCAATCAGTGAACAACTAAGATATCAAAACGAAAAACTGATGATTGATGCTTCTCATCTCTTTCTGTTCCTGTCTGTCTGTCCCTATCTATCCCTCTCTCTTACTCTCTCTCTCTCTTTAAAAACAAAAGAAAGAAATATGGCTCACCCATCAGTATTGGCTGACCGGGGCCAGCCAAGAAGAGGCAGGCAGTTTATTCACAGAGTGTCCTCTATCATGTAGCCCTATCCAGCCCCTGTAGTGTCAGCCAGGGCAGACTGTATGTTCTTACCACCCAGCCTTCTCTACATACACCCATCAGAAATACCCGGTTCTCATTACCACTGCACCACCTTCCTCAGTCTGAATCAGAAAGGTTAATGACGCTGAATCCTGAGACCATTGATTTCAGCATTTATCCCAGCCTCCTGCTCCCCCTGAGAGTACAAGACTCATTTATCTTTTCTTGGCTGACCAGGCAAGTTGCTGACTAATACCTTAATGCCACCTAATTCTCAGAGATTTCCCAGAGTGACTGGACATGTGTTCTCGCGGTGCTTTCCGTAAATCTGGTTGATCCTGTGTGTCTGGTTCCCCACCATCTTCCTGCCTAGATGTGTCTGGCTCCCCTCCTGTAGTTAGTCTCATGAGTTTGCCACAGGTTGCAATGTCATTTGGGGAAGACAGAAAAATATTTAGCCAAGGTAATGACCACATTTTCTCTAATGTATTCAAATGAGATAGCTTTAAGAACTCACTATTGATTAATTAATTTATTCAATTAACACACTCTTATTGAAAACCTACTATGTGCCAGACATTTGTTAAAATCTAGGGTTACAGCAACCAGTATGATAGTTAACATCTCTGACCTCACAGATTGAGTCACTAGATTATTGCATCTTGATGACATTGTTAGGAATGAACTCTATATGCATATAATATAGGAAACAGATGTAGATAAAATCTCTTCTCTTCTAGGAAGCTAGAGAAAGCTTCCCTGAAGAAATGTCTTTGAGCTAAAAGTTAAAAGAAGATGAGGAATAAACTGAAAAAATGGGGGATGAGTGTCTCAGCCAGAGGGAGCTGCATGTGCAAAGGCCCCGAGGCATGAGAGAACATGGCTCACGCAGCAAGTCAGGAGAGGCTATGTGGACTCGGGGATAAGCCAACAGAATAAGGCTGGAGATGCAGGCCATCCCAGATGGTATGGGAGCCCGAGAGCCATGTTTAGGAGCCCAAGTTTATTCTAAAAGCAACATGTTACCTCTGAGAAGTATTTTATTAGACAGTGCCATGATGAGATAGCATTAGTTCCTAATGGACTGCTTTGTAGTGGGAGAAAAGGAAGGAAGGAAAGGGAGAGAACTTTACCAGGCTGCTGGAGGAGGGGACGGTGAATGTGTCCATTATAGCTCAGGCAACTACTTTCCACCAGGCTGGCCCCCTGTTGTTTCATTGCTGTTATTTTCTCTCTGGGGTCTTCCTGCAGCACACAATATACTTAGTTTCCATGCCCTAGGTTCTCCAAAGCTGGATGCTGTAACTCTCTGTCCTCTGTTGGGCAGAAATTTTCCAGAGCTCAGGCCACTGGGATGTGTAGCAAAGGAATCAGAAGTGTGCGTCGGAGGAGTCGGCAGAGCCTGAGTCCAGCTGTTCCGTATTCTGGCCACGAAATCTTGGGCAGGTGGCTCATCCTCTCTGTGGCTTGATTTTCTCATCTGTACAGTGGGAACCATGACTATTACTTACCCCAGCCTTTGCTGTGAGGGTTAACCTGTCAAATGTGTGGTGCCATGCCTGGCATACATAGGGGAAGTGCTCAGTAAGCGATGACAACACAGGTGACCCAGAGGGACAAATCCACTAGACTGGCACTTCCAGGAGCAGAGACGACATGTGTTCTGCTAGCACTGTTTCCCTGGCTCCTGGGACAGTGCCTGGCACACAGTAGGAGCGCTGATTCCTTACTGAAGTAAGGAATAAACGAGGAAGAGAATGGTCACTGTCATCTGTTCCTAAGTGGCAGGAAACTTGCTGACACTTCATTGCATGTTTTGGACCTCCCCAGTTATTCAAAGTGTCTCTGAGTTTATTCCTGGATTAAGGATCCGTGGAGAAGCTTTGTCTTTACTGATTTCTTTCAGCTAGAGGCATTTTCCGGTATTTCCATGATGGAAATGGGAACTGTTTCAGGACAGTGAGCCATGGTGCCTCCCCATAAATCCTACAGCTGGCTCTGCCGCTTCTCCACTTAACTGAGGTGCCAGCCCACATGCAGAGGGGCCCCAGCCACGAGCCCAGCAGGCGTGGGGATGTTGACAAGTCACACCTGTCCGGACACATGCTGGCTTTCACAGTCTGGAAGAGGGTCTGAATCCCACATGGCTCCTTCCTGTCGTGTGGCAAGTATCCCGTCTAGCCCTTTCTCCTTGAGAGGAAGCTGGGAGGCAGGACCTTAGCTCTCCGCGTTCTCTCTGATTTCCACGACCACGCCTTGTATCCTCCCGACTTCTGCAGTGAAGTCCCTGGACTCTGACATCAGGTGGCCTGGGTGCAAATTCCAGCTCCTGTTACATGTGGACTGCCGAGCTCAGCACACATAATTGAACCTCTCTGAACCTCCCCCTGAAGAATGAGTGAGAATAACAGTCCCTACTTTACATGGTGTGGGGAAGACAAAATGAATCAATATATAGCAAGTGCCTAGAACACATGACCTGTACCCTCTATAATTATCATTATTATCATCATCGTCGTCAGTTATTAGACAAGTTACCCAAGCTTTGAGAAGCTCAGTTTGCTCCATTATGAAAAGGACCTAATCTGCCTACCTTCTAGGCTGATTGTGAGGATTAAGTGTATAGTGTATATAAAATATTTATAATATATCACGCGTTGTTATTATTTTAGTTATGTTATGGTAGCTTGTTTAAATCAGTCTGAAATTTGGGGGTTCAGCTGGTACTTTTTTTTAATGTGAAATACATATAACATAAAATTTATCATCAGTGACATTTCATACATTCACAATGTTCTGCAACTATCATCACTATCTAGTTTCCAAACAGTTTAATCGTTCCAAAAGTAAACCCTGCATCCATTAAACAATTGCTCTCCATTTTACGACCTCTTACCCCCGCCCAGTCCCGGGTAATCACCAATCTGCCTTCTGTCTCTATGGATTTACCTATTCTGGATGTTTCATTTAAAAGGATTCATGCAATATGTGACCTTTTGTGACTGGCTTCTTTCACTGAGCATCATGATTTCAAGGTCCATCCATGGTGTAGCGTGTGTCAGTGTGTCAACCTCTTCGTAGCTGAATAATATTCCGTTGTGTGGATAGACTACATTGGGTTACCCATTCATCCATTTATGGGTGTTTGGGTCATTTCCTCTTTGGGGTTGCTATGAATATTCATGGACAAGTTATTGTTTGAACAACTGTTTTCAGTTCTTTTGGGTATTCTGGTGACTTTTCAATGTACATTATTCAGCTACTTAAGAGAGAAAGAGAAGAAATAGTAAGAAGAGGCTGTGGCTGGTTGGCTCAGTGGTAAAGCATCGACCTTGCGTGTGGAAGTCCCAAGTTCAATTCCTGATCAGGGCACACAGGAGAAGCAACCATCTGCTTCTCCACCACTCCTCCTTCTCCCTTCTGTCTCTAACACTCTCACAACCGTGGTTCAAATGGTTCGAGTCGGCCCCAGGTGCTGAAGATGGCTTCATGGCCTTGCCTCAGGCACTGAAATAGCTCAGTTGCCAAGCAACAGAGCAGTGGCCCCAGGTGAGCAGAGCATCGCCCTGTAGGGGGCTTGCCAGGTAGATCTTGGTCAGGGTTAATGTGAGAGTCTGTCTCTCTGCCTCCCTGCCTCCCTGCCTCCCACCTCTTACTTAATGAAAAGAAAAGAAAAGAAGATAAAGTAGGAAATGAAAGGAATTCCAACTTCTGTGTGCTGGTTTCCTTTTTTGGCCAACCTTGGCCCTTTGGAGGCCAGCAAGGGGATTGACCAGAGAGAGAGGTTGGTCCTGACTCTGTTTTGGAGCTCTTGAGCTTTATTGATGCCCCAAGGACCACAGCTTCCCCTGGGGAAACCCCTGATGACTGTGTGTTGCAGTGAGGCATGCCTGGGGAAACCAGCCATCCTGTTCTTCCTCAGAGGGAAGAAGTAACTACTAGAGCAATGAGATCATCAAGTGCTTTTCTATGTTCCAGGCACTGAGCTAAGCCTCTCACACACATGAGTTCATCAAGTCTTTGCCTGACTCAGACAAGAAAACTGGCATCAGAGGGATAAGCTAACTTGCGAGGTCATGTAATGAGGATGCAGTAGAGTCGAGCTTCCAACCCAGTTACCTGATGCAGAGCATGTCCCTGAAGGACAGTGGGACAGCTGGCTGCCACTTAGAGGAGCCCGTCTCAGCTGGACCTGCTCGTGTATCTGCCTTGGAGTGAAAGTGATCCCATGTGAGTTGGGAAATTCTATCTGAGGGACCTGGCACAGCCTCGGGGACTTCTTTCAATATTTGTCCTTTGTGTATTCATCAACTATTACGTGCCAGACATCATGCTAGCCAACCCTTTCTCAACTGGGATTCCTCATCTAAACCACAGAAGATTATCAGAATGACTATTGTCTTGATTCCTGCAGGGATGGTATATAACTCATACCATTCTTGACGCATAGGAGAGAAGTTAAGTGGATGCCTCAGGACACCAGGGGTCAGTTCTCATGGAGACCTGTTCTCCCTCATCCCTGTTTCTCCAACATCTAGAACAGTACATGACACATAGTAGGTGTCACATAAATATTTGCTGAATTAGTGAATGGGGATCTACAATGTAACCAAATGGGTGTGAACCTTGACCCTCATCCAACACACACCCAGTTTTACAATTTACAATATAATCCTCTTCTACAATCCAAACCATTTAAACATTCAGAGACCTAGCATAGAAAATAATTCATCGATGATCAGTGAACTTGGATCTTTTTAGCATAGTTAGATGTGAGCAGGTTTCTGGAACAGTCCCAGATTAAATTTGTTAAAACAATTTTTTTCCTTAAGAAACACTGTATCAGTCAGATAGGAAGTACTGCCTCTGAGTAAATATCTCAGGAATTCCTGTAAATGAATAACCTTTACCCAAGGAGCTGGATGCGTGGGCTCATATATAGTCAAATAAAACCAGGTCTTATGTTGAAATGTGATACATATAACTCAAAATGATACTAGTGGTTGAAAAAGGTAAATTCACTTCTAAAGTTAGAGTTCCACAGAGGTTTTGGCACTTAGGAAATGCTCAGAAATTTGTGGAAAGAAAAGGGGGGTGGGGGAGAGGAGAGAGAGAGAGAAAGAGGAAGAATGGAAGGAAATGGGGAAAGAATGAAAGAAGGGAAGGAAGGAGGCAGGAAGGGAGGGAGGAGGGAAAGAAAAAAAGGAAATTTAATTCACATCTCTAACAGTAACCCAACTAATACCACTATTTAAGTGTTCATTCTGCACCAAGCACCCGTGCTGATAACCTAAGTACCTCCTTCCTTTCATCCTCAGAACACCTGTATGAAACACGTCCTGTGATGAGTTCCATTGTTGAGAAGGCAAAGGTGCTGCTCAGGGAGCTTGCACCTGCCCGGGGTCCAACCGTGAGAGCGAGCTCAGCCAGTCCTGCTGTAGAGGTGCAGTCAGGTGCTACACGCCGCTCTCCTCCCGAAACAAACGATGGGGATCTGAGTTGCCCATCTTCTTGCAGGATTTTGGAACTTTTATTTCTAAGCTTCTCAGATCTTTATTTCTCCATTGAAACTTCACCCAAAACCCCAAAGTGGTATTATATAGGTGACAGTGGCTCACAGAGACCTCCAGTGAGCCAGTCCTGGGCTCTCCCCTCCCTCCCCCTCCCCTCCCCTGCCCAGTAGAAGCCAACAGCACCCCAGACGCAGGGTGAGAACCACTGATCTCTATGATCAATTGTCTTTTAGAAACGTTTTAGGAGTTTTCTGTCTCCAAGAACTGCAAATGAGTACCTCAGAGCCTGTGTCCTCTGTTTCAACAGCCTGCTTTCTTTTTTTAATGTCTCCCCAGTCCTCTGACATAAACCAACAGCCTTGGAGAGCTGTGGGTAAAACGTGCCGGGTGCAGCATGCCCTGATCCTCCGGAATCTCTCTCCGGCGCCAAGACTCTGTGTCTGCTTGAGGTTTGCAGAGGTGGCCACGCGTTTGTTTTTCCGTGGAGGAGATGTGGCTTCTCTGCTGTGTCGCAGTGCATTTTGACCTTGTTCTATCTAGTACAGACCTGGCAGCCTGCCCAGGGTGATCCGTAACAGTCAGCTGTCCTTCCAGCTCAGTCCCACCCCAGGGCTGAAATCCGAACCGCCCTGACCCTGGCTTTCTGAGAGATGGAGATCCTCGTATCCTACCCCCAGCAGAGTCGAGGCCCAGGTCCTGGAGAAGTAAGAGTAACAATATTAATAGCTCAAATTCTCGCACTGTGTGGGCCAGGGTTCCCAAACCTAGAGTGATCTCTGTGCGTTCCCCTACCCAGCCTTTGTTATTACTCAACCAGTTCCCGTATCAGCCAGGACGTTTCCATTGCCAACAACAGTCGTGCCCTCTATTTCATTTAATCCTGATCACTGCCCATGAGATAGATATTGTTACCACCCTCGGTTTTAAAGGTGTGGAAGCTGAACTTTAAATAGTTAAAATGACCTGTCCAAGGCTACACAGCTAATAAGTGGTGGAACTAGGACTTGAACCTGCATCTCTCTGATCTTAGGTCTGCATTATTTTAATTGCTTGCAAGTTCTGATATGTTAGTGTTGGTGCATTAGGGACACCTGTCTGGATAAATTGGAATGGATAAAGTATTACTATAGGTCATTGCCATTAATTTTATAAATCCAGGGGAGTGTAAAATGGTGATGGTCGGGGTGGTGAGGGGGAATCTTAGCCATACACACAGAGAGAAAGTTGAGATTATCGATTCAGTTCAGTCTAGGTTAATGCTTATGTAAAGTCCAGCCCTTCCCAGCCCAACTGACCCTGAGCTGGTTCTTGCAAAGACAAGCAGGAGCTGATCAGATAAAAAAATTAGGAAGGGTGTTCCCAACCCAGAGGACAGTGTAGACAAACGTCCTCACTCTGAAATGCAGAGTAGACCACTCTGAAATGGGCACAGGGTCCCAAAGAGAAAGAGGCATAAGGCTGCTAGAAGTTGCCAGAGGCATGAGGCCTATTCTGGACCCTGGGGAAATATAGATGAATCAGCCAACATCCATGTCCTGAAGCAGCTTAGTCAAGGGACTTGGACGTAACGTAATTTACACTAGCGCTGGGAACACAGGTGTGTGAAATAAGAAACGTCACAGGTTGGTGGAGGACTGGCAAGCAGTGGGCCAAGCACTGGGTGTGCTGCACCCACAGCACAGAGGCAGTGTAGAGGCCATTGCTGTCCCCTTTGTGCAGATTAGAAAGCCAGAGCTCAGCAAACTTGAGAAACTTGCTCAAAGTGGCGAAGATCAGAGAGAAATTTCTACAAACACGTCTCTGAAAACAGCTTTCACAGTGGCCAGAGTTTTGACTTTCCCACTTAAATCACATTTGCTTTTTTAAGATGCAATGTTTTGGTGTCCTCCAGAGCAGGCCGGTCCTGTGTCCACCCCTCCCCCCACCCAAATCAAATAACTGGCCCTACTCACTTTGTTGTAAGGGGATACACAATTTGGTTAACCAAATGTTCTGCTCATTTGGGATGTCGTGTGGCATATGAGGACAACCAGATTTCAGATAATTAAAATACAATCAAATAGACTATACACACCCGGCGGAATGGCAATTTAGTGCTTCATTCATGATTCAAGTGGTGCTCTAGGATCAGGCCCGGCCTCTGGATGCCGACCCTTGTCAGTTACCTGTCCATTACAGCCATCTGGATGAAGGGCTGACCCGTGAGAAGTTCCCCGCTGAGGGAAGAGCAGATAGACTGCCTCTAAGCATGGCTGTGGACGCTCACAACACAAAACGGGTGTCTCGCAAACGTTCCGTGAAAGCGCAGAGGCTGGGAGAAATGGTTTGCCAATTCCTGCAAATGCGATAAGTATGCTTTAATTCCGCATTGTTTTCATCAGTAGCTAAACAATAAATCCAATTAAAAGCGGGTGGGTTTTATTATCCAGGTGGTTCCCTAGTGTGCTGTCTGCCTGTGTGGAGGGAACCGCTGTCCCCTGGCGTCTCCAACACGAATGGTGCTTCAGGTCACCTGGTGTTTCGTCCCGTATCATACGTACCTGTTTGTCTCCTTCCCCCACCGTCCTGCGTGCTACTTGAGGACAGAGACCATAACTACATTACCTGCTGCTATCCCAGGCGTCTCGCACCTGACCCATCAGAGAAATAGGAGACGTTTCCCGGGAGAGCAAACAGAGCTTGCAAAGTCTTAGAGTCACGAAGAGTGCAGAACGTTTAGAAAACTTCACGTGATCGCCAAGACTGGACAGACAGGGTAAGCTCACAAGCCACCTTGCACGCTTGATAAGGAGTTAGGGCATTGTCCTGCAGGCAGTGGAGAGCCCCTGAGGATATTAAGTAGAAGAGGAGGCATGATCAGACTTGTGTTCTGGAAGGATCCTACCACTCACTGATTGCTTTCCAGAGGATGGTTTAGCATGGAGTCTGAAAGCTGGGGTGGTGTTCTATCCAGTTGACTTTTCCTTGGCGGCCCATTGGAGGATATAATTGTGCCCATGGGATCCTGGAAGAAGTACAGTTAGCTTTAGTATACATTTTCCATGTATCTTGCAAACATGGGCCTCACTATAAGCTTTGACTGCATTCGAATCGGGGCCTACGCTTCTCTATCTCTATGCTTTTGCTCTTGACCTTCCTTCTTATACTGGAATCCTGGCTTTCCTAGTAAGCAAGAAGACTTTATTAAGGTCCAAGTCTAAGCCGTCCAGAAAGTCGAGGACAATGTGATGGTAGACACTGCCCTCTGCCCCAAAGGAAATAAGCTATATGGGAAAATGGATCTGAATCCACTCATAGTGTGGAATGCCGTGAGAGGAAATCAGGTGACTGGGGCTCTGATTTCAGTCAAGCACAGCAGCACGGCCCGACCTGGGACAGAGGCTTTATCTGTGTCACCTCCTGGTGTGCAGCCTGTGTGGGACAGTGAAGGGAAGGAGGAGGCTTTAGGAGGCAGCTGCAGTTCCCTGTGTTTGTTTCCTGGGTCTCTTTTAAAGAAACAGAAAACACACACCTGAAACGTACACACACCTGAAACGTATTCATAGCAAGCGTCTGAACAGAGCCCGGGCTCGACCTAGAGTGCTGAAGTCCAGATCTACTCTTCACCACTCAGAAGACTTTGGCCCAGCTCTTATTAAATCTCTTTGAGCCCGACTTTATTCACATATAAACTGGCACTGGCCTGCTGGGGTTATTGTGGGATTAAAGGAGGGAGGAGAAGCACTTAGTACTTTGTAGGCAACAAAGAGAGGTTTCTGCAATGGCCATTATTCAGTGTGTCCTCATACCCTGGGATGTCTCACATATGTCCCAAGTTCTCTGGGCAAAGACCTGGGCAAACAAGCTGGGCAGAGCCATGCATCTAGAGCTCTCTGCCTTCCTGGGCTGAGCCCCTCTTGAGGGGCAGGCCTCACCCAGCCTTCTCCTGGGGCATTTGTTAAGCATGTCAACAAGTATTTGTTGAACACTTACTATGTGTCAGGTCCTTAAGGAACAGAACAGAGTCAGACCCAATGCCTGCTTGTCTCATGACGATAGCCAGACTCCCAAAAAGTATTGTCCAAGGTACCCAGATGGAAAATCCCAGTGTTGTGAGCAGACAGATGGGCACCAGCTGGAGCAGCTTCCCTGGGCACTGGAGAGGATAACTGTGCATCCTACCCACACACCCCTTGCTCCTTGATAGAAGGCTCATCTAGGCCCCACTGGTTGTTGGTACCTTGGAGAAGTTAGATGGCCCCTGCCCATGCCTCACCAGCTCACCAGAGAAGCCCACCAACCTCTCCATGGCTTCCCCCACTCATCACCTTTGCAATTTCCTTCTCTCTCCCCGTCTGCCTGGTAGCTAGCTGGCTTGGTCCCTGTGCAGTGGAACGAGCCATAGTCATGCCCTCAACTTAGGGCAGCTCATTCCATTTAGAGCATCCTTCTGAAAGCAAAGAGAGACTAAAAAGTGCCCTGTACATGAATGATTCCACATGTAGAAGTGGAATACTGCAGCAGTGTATCATACCTACATCTGGAAAGATAAACACGCAAAGACAGTCATAGGAGCGGTCTCCTTAAGAGGGTGTGGGGGGAGAATAATCTAAATGTCCATCGCTAGGGGATCTGACTTCGCCCACCCCACAGAATTCTGTGCAGCCATTAAAAGGATGAGGTTTACCTTTATGTGCTTATTAGGCAGACCAGCAGGATCTATCATTACCTAAAGAAGCCAGGTGCATGCATGTAATAAAAAATGGATGTGAATATAATAGCATCTACTTCACAGGGTGACCAGGAGGAATAAGTGGACTAATAAATGCTTAGAATAGTGTCTAGGCCCCACAGTGGCCACTCAAGTGTTAGATGTCGGTGCTATTGTTGCTGTTGCTGTCATTTAATTCTCTGACTGTAACCCAAGTTTTCATGATCATAATTTTAAAAGCATAGGAGCGGGTTACAGTTGGCCCTCCCTCCGTCACGGTTTTCCGTACACGTTGGCTCATCATAAAAAGATGGAGTATGACATTTCTCCTGTGGTCACACATTTCTCAGCAGATCGATATGCCTGGAGTCACCAACTCATCTCAGTTTGCCTAGGACTGTCTGATGTTAAAACTTAAAATTCCATGTCCCGGGCATCCCCTCAGGCCTGGGCAAACCAGGACCATTGGCCACCCTTCATGTGCCCCTGGTAGCCAAGTTGCTTTAAGAGTTATACAGACCAGGAGTCGTTACTGCTTTTCACATCTCACAGGAAAAAATAAATAAATAAAGAACCACATAAAAATGGTATGCCTGCGTGAAATATCCTTCAGTTTTAAAAAGGAAGGAAATGTCGATGAACCCTAAGGACATTATGCTGAGTGGGAAAAGCCTGACACAGAAGGACAAATACTGTATGATTCCACTTGACGAGGAATCCAGAGTGTGACTCCTGTATGGATTTGACTCTTCATAGAGACAGCAAGTAGAATGGCGGCTGTCAGGAGCTTGGGGCCGGGAGGAAATAAGGAGTTGTTATTTAATGGGTTCAGAGTTCCCATTCTGCAAGATGAAAAGAGATTTGGCAATG
This sequence comes from Rhynchonycteris naso, assembly GCA_037038555.1. Classification (NCBI taxonomy): domain Eukaryota; kingdom Metazoa; phylum Chordata; class Mammalia; order Chiroptera; family Emballonuridae; genus Rhynchonycteris; species Rhynchonycteris naso. The sequence continues at coordinate 185,502,729 of CM073000.1, read as the reverse complement.
GTTGGCGGTGACGGCGGCCCAACACCGTGAAGGTACTCAACCCGACCGAACTGTAGACTTGAAGAGGGTTAGGACGGCAGGTTTTATGTTCATGTGTATTTCACCACAATTTAAAACTCGAGGGGAAAAAGGGTTCATCAGCTATCACAAATACTACTGCTTAGGGTGAAGTTAAAGTGCTGTGTAAATTGAACATATATATAACGTAACCACACAGATGATGCCCTTGTAGTGGAAACTGGGGAAACATGGATACCAAATACGTATTCCGAGCTCAGGCGGAAGGCGCCTCCTCGATCCTCACTGCCCTCGGCCAGGCCAGTCCCACATCCTGCATTCACCACCCCTCAGGCACATTTCTGCTCCACAGATGGCCCGCCCACCACATCCCGGAGGGCTACCTTGGCCCCTCTGGGGTATGTGCATACTGGCAGCATCCGGGGCCTTGAAGTCCTGAATCCTGGCATTCACAGAAACTCTGTTTGACTGTCGCCTGGTGCTGTCAGCCTCACGATTGATTCGTCATGAGCACTGCCGGCAGATTCTTCTCAGCACCCTGCGTTGGAGGAGACCTGGGCCCCAAGTGTGCGGGCCAGGAGGGGCCCAGAAAAGAGGAGTTGGCTCTGTGTTGAGCTTTTTCCTAGTGGGGGCTAAGCAGGCTGCGTCCTCCCCTCGCCCGGTCACACGCTGCCGGCAGACAGGCGTGGCAGTGACTGAGCTGGGCATCGGGGTGAGGGCGTGTGGGGGAAGACCAGAGAGCTGATCCGTGCCCCTTCCAGTGTGTCTTCAGCCCAGAGCTATGCTGCTTAGTAGACACACCTGATGGCCCAGTGGCCCTCTGGGAGATAGATAGTTCCTAATCCTGACACCAGCTGGAAGACCGTGGACAAGTCCCTTGTAAGAGGCATTTCCAAGCCATTCTCTGCAGAATATCCTAGAGGTGTGACACACAGAAAGCCTTCCAGGTTCAAATAGGCCAGGTCCTTACACTGCTGTCCCCAGTTCAAAATGTCTTCAGCTACTGGTGTTCAGAATGGCAATATAATAATACTATTAGTAAGTAACAGGCAACATTTATCAAAGGCTTATGATATGCCAGGTGCTACTGCACAAAGCTTACATGCATCATTTTATTTAATACTCCCAACACGTGAGGCTTACGGAGATGAAAGGAACATGCTCGAGGCCTGGGCTCCCAGGAAGAGACTGTGGGGAGAAGATGAAGAAGGCAAGAGGGAGAATTAACCACCGATATCCATACTTGACTTAAAGCCGCACTTCCTAAGCTTTCAAGGTCAGACACCTCACCTGGGAATCTTGTTAAAAAGCAAATTTTAACTCAGTGGGTCTTGGGTGGAGGTTGAGATACAGCGTCTGACCGCAGAGGGCTAGTGCTCTGGTTGGCAAAGACCTGGCTCTGAAGAGGGAGGCATCGGAGACCCTGTCGCCTTTCTCCTGCGCCGGGAGTGGATCTCATGCATTCGTTCATTCGCTCCCTCGCTCATTTCTCCACACCCTCATTGGTAGACGGGGTCTGATGCTTGCAATCCTGCTTCTTCATTTTACTAAATGGGTGACTTCTCTGAGTTTCAGCTGCCCTTCCATAAAATGGGAATCAAATTCACATTTTATAGCATCCTTGTGAAAACTCAGTGCGACAAAATATGGCAAAGGTCAGCCGCAGGGTCTAGACCAGATGGACTCTCTGTAAGTGGGCATGAAGCTTCTTTCATTACTCACGTAATTGTTGCTTTCAACCCATATTTCCGTATAGTTTCAGTACATTTATTTTAATATTTATGTATTTTAATAAAGACATGCTGGCCCTGGCCAGTTGGTTCAGTGGATAGAGTGTTGGCTTGGTGTATGGATGTCCCAGGTTCGATTCTGGTCAGAGCACACAGAAGAAGCAACCATCTGTTTCTCCGCCCCCACTGCCCTCTCCCCTTTCTCTCCCTCTTCCTCTTCTACAGCCAGTGGCTCGACTGGTTTGAGCCTTGGCCTTGGGCACTGAGGATAGCTTGGTTGGTCCAAGTGTTAGCCTCAGGCACTAAAAATAGCTTGGTTGATTTGAGCATCGACCTCAAACATGGATTGCCAGGTAGATCCCTGTTGCGGTGCATGCAGAAGTCTGTCTCACTATCTCCCATCCTTTCACTTAAAAAGACAAAACAAAACAAAACGTGTTGCTTGACCAGGCGGTTGCGCAGTGGATAGAGCGTCAGACTGGGATGCCAGAAGACCCAGGTTCGAGACCCCGAGGTCGCCAGCTTGAGCACGGGCCCATCTGGCTTGAGCAAAAAAAAAAAAAAGCTCGCCAGTTTGGACCCAAGGTCGCTGGCTCCAGCAAGGGGTGGCTCAGTCTGCTGAAGGCTCACGGTCAAGGCACATGGGAGAAAGCAATCAATGAACAACTAAGGTGTCGCAACGGCAATGAGAAACTAATGATTGATGCTTCTCACCTCTCTCCGTTCCTGTCTGCCTATCCCTATCTATTCCTCTCTCTGACTCTCTCTCTGTTCTTATAAAAATAAAAAAAATAAAAAATAAAAAAAACCGTGTTTGTTAAAACAAAGATGTCCCAGTGGCTCCAGAGGGTACTTTGATGGACCCCAGAGTCACCAACATGAATTCAAAAAAGTGATATAGATGAAGAGACCTATCTTCTAGTACTTCCTGCAAACAGTTCAGAGAAATTGGTGAGGAGGCAGACATAAGTGAGGAGCCACTTGGCAAAAGACTCTACCAGAAAGAGTGAGTGAGAAGTGTGTGTGAGGGGAAGAGAGGGAGAGTGGAACTGGGTAAAGTGTCAACAGATCGCAAGCTGTTAATTATCTGGAGAGAACTAAATATTATGTAGGCAATTATAGACAGGCGTCTGAAAGCAACAATAGGAAAACTTGGACCCCAGCCAAATTCCATCTCTCCATGGAGTGGGCTGGGGAGACAGGCTGTAATATTCAGAGCAGGCTTTTTATGCACAGGGAGAGCGAGGGGGCTGGGGCCCCAGGGAGAGGGGACCGGCAGGGGACACAGCCCGCTGCTTTGAAAAGCGGCTTTACCCACAAGCTCTAGACCTGGAATCCCCAACCCTTTCGCCATCCACCCTCCCTCCCCCAAGATGTCATCTTTTGAGAGGATTTCATGTGGAAGCATCGCTAAGTAAATTCGCTAAATGCCTATTCATCCCTGTCAGATGGGGACTTGGTGAAGCATTAAATGTGAAAATGGCTCCAGCTCAGGGCCCTGAAAGGGCTTTCTGGGGTTGCCAAGTGGGGCTGCAGCCACTGACCCTGAGGGGGGTGGGGGGACTGGGAGGCCCAGCCCGGCCCCTTCAATCCTCTCACTGAGCCCACTGAGAGGCCCCTGTTTATTATTCCTGCTGCTGGGGACCCATTCAGAGGTTAACTTGTCCCCGTATTCATCAGGACGACAATAATGAACTGTCGCAGAGAGTAACGTAACGAGGGGGTTGGTGAATAACATCTGCTTAGACGTGTAGATGGTTTGGAGGGAGCTTGCTTTAATTTTTTTTATGGGCTGATTTAGTTAACACCTGTCCCAGCAACTTCAAGAGACCCTCTGCCCACGAGCTGCCGTAACTTGGCAGGGGGCATGCGTGGGCTTTCCCTTGCAGCCAGTGTGTGGGTGGGGTGGGTCCACACAGGAGATGCACCATCATCGTTCAGACACATGGGGTGAGCCTTTGTCTGCATCCCTGGAGTTTGCCTCTGCGCGAACCGACAGGGCTTAGCGTTCTGTGTGCGTGCCAGATTTAGCTCATTGCCAACACAGGGGGGTTTTCCGGAGGCTGCCGCCTGCTAGAACGGCTGGTTTTGAAGTGGTGTTTATTTCAGTAATAGGATGGGACGTCGGCGGTGCTCATCCTCACTGCAGCATCTCTGAACTGCTCGGTGCCCCCTCCGCTGGAATTATGAGTTGGTCAACACGAGTCATCCAATCACAGAACGGGGACTTGGAGTGGCGCGACTGCAGGGAGTTGCAGAGAAATGAGGGAGTGATGAGGGGTGGGGATGGCTCGGACCAGGGGCGGGAGGCAGAAAGAGTAGAGAAGCTTGTGTTTATTGTACACCTGCTACGTGCCCTTTAAACCCACCCAGTTATCATTCAGAATATATGAATGGAGAGCCCTCTGTGTGCCGGGCAGCCGGGCAAGTTTAGAGAAGGTATATGGCTTACCCTTAGACACACAGGGCTGGGTCAGGGGAGGATTTAGAATCTGTGTCCAGATTCTTCTGCTTTTTGAGCCCAGGCATCAGCTTCTAAGGTACGCACCTGTCTCCCAAAGCTCTCTCCTCCACTCTGTTCCCAGAAATGTCCATCTTTTCCACTGCCTTCACATACCTCCCAGTTTGAAATGACATTAACCCTTCCTTCCCTCCTATATAAAAATCTCTGAGAGGAGAATCCTGATGATGAAGGAGCTGTCACTTCAGCACCCTTTACCTGTTTGGGTTTATTCAGTGCAAGAGGCGACTGCGTTTCTGGCATATGGAGACCCGTGTGACTGCCTTTTAGAATACTGTCACGGCTGTATGCGCAAGCTGATTAGCTGTGACTACACTGCTAGTGCCGAGATTGATGGTGATAAATTTGGGATAACAATGCTGGGAACGATGTCACTCGTTTGTATCGTACTTTATCTCTTTTAAAGCTCTCTCTCAATCAGTTGCCCAGTGGTTATTGAGAACTTGGTATTCATTGATTCATTCATTTCTCAAAATATACTCGAAAGAGTCAGTTCTGACTCATCACACTTGCAGTCATTTATTCATCCAGCATGCATTAATGTAGCTCCTACTACGTGCTAGTGATGAGCAAGTGTGACTAGGGTCTGTCTCCATGGAACTTACCTCCTAATGTAAGGAAGTGCAACACCTTCGGATGGTGATGAGGTCATTAAGTGAATAGAGTTATATGATAAAAGGCAGAGAGGGGGTGCAGGTGCTATGTTAGGTTGGATGGCCATAAAAGGCATCTCTGATGAGATGACATTTGAAAGGGGACCTGGATAACAACAGCAAGCTAGTGATGGGAAGGTAAAGGACAGGATTTGCCACACCCAGCAAGTGCAAAGGCCCTGAAGTTACTATGTATTTGGCATTGAGCTACTGATGACTTAGTATTTGCCAAGCCCAGGGCTGGGCACTGAAGATTCCAAAATAGATAAAATTCTATGCTTTATCCTTGAGCGGTTCACAGTATATGGAGCATAATAGGAGACAAGCACACAAGCAGTGTGTTTTAATATAACATGTTAAAGCCCGTGGTGGCGACCCATGAAAGAAGACAACCTTATCAGCCAGCGTGTTAAAGGAAGAGGGACCCTATTTTCTATGACAGGACAAAGAATGGAGCCAAGACTCAACTTCTCCATTATCTCTGAAGGATCCTGACTTTCCTCTTTGTTTATTTCCACAGGACAAATGACCAGCTGGTGGCATTTCTCTCCCGGTACCGAGATATGAATTTCTTGAAGTCACACGGCCGGGACAATGCAAGGTAAGTACATCCTCCCCCGTTATTATACAGTGTGTCCATAAAGTCATGGTGCACTTTTGACCAGTGACAGGTCAAAAGTGCACCATGACTTTACGGACACACTGTACTACATGGAAACTAAAATTTGAGTGATCGTTTTGGGGCTTCCTTCTAGGGTGATTTAGTGCAGCCTGAAAAAAGCTGAGGATGGGAGAAAGGGAGGCATGGTGGGCCTCATCCCTTCCATGTAAGATCTGAAGTGGTCCTTCCTGTCAGCGAAGCACAGAGATCATTGGAAATGTTTCTCACCATGTCATTAAACCTTACACCTTTTGTCCAAGTACTTTTGTGAGTCCATTACTTTGAGGTAAGTAGGGCCTCCATCGTTAATTCCCACTTTATTGTTGGGAAAACTGAGGCCTATAGTTTGTGATGTCCTCAATCAACCATTTGGTCAGTCAGTCATTCGACAAATATTTGCCAAATGCCAAGGCTACCTGCCAGGCACCCTTCTGACTGTGAAGAAGACAAAATTCTCACTCTCATAGAGTTTACTTTCCAGTGGAGAAGAGTCTCATGCCAGCATGGAGTGGAGCTCAAGTATTCTGACTCCAGCCCTGTGCCCTAGTCATTGCCTCACTTTGCTTCCCAGGATTTTGGCAGGGATTCAAGGCACCCAGAGCCCAATAAGACCCACTGCACCTCCCTCATAAAAGAGAGCAATGCCAGATAGCATCAACTACCGTCCAGCTTTGAGCTGGTTCTAAATCTCCATGGCCAGAGATCAACTGGAAAGGATACAGTCTTGAATGCCCCCTGTAGGAGGGAATCCCATGATCAGCTCCACCTTCCAGATGTAAAATACCATTAAAATTCAGCCCAGGATCACTCTTTAACATTTTAGAGCCTTTTCCTAGAGTTGACCTCAGGCACAACCTGGCAGCTCACAGGGTCATTTTAGCTTATTAATCTGTTGTGTGTTTTTTGGCCTGCGTATTGGTTTTGTTTTTGCTGTGTTTAATACAGGTGCTTTGTTTGAAAATTAATAGCTCCATTTAAAAATAGCAATATTTCTCATGCAAATCCAGATTTCTAGTTCATCTTAAGAGATAAGAAGGCCCACTAACTCGAATCCCGAATTTCCTCATGGCGGTTACCCACCGGCTCTCAGATAATGCCGCATCTTCTGGATCTCTGGAGTTCTTCCCCCCCTCTCCCCGTCCCCCTTCCATACCTGGCCCTGCTGGCACTTCAGTTTGGGATCTCAGCTCTAGGTGTTCTCTGCCGCTGCTGATGGGGGCATGGCTTTGGCTGGCTCTGAGATTTTGTTTGCCCAGTTATCCACAGCAGGGAGGGACAAAAGAAACAGTAGGCTTCATTTCCTGAGCTTTTGAGTGGCAACCCCAGAGTCTCTGTGTTGCATCACCTCCCTGCTGTTGAAATTTGATTTTATCTAACTGTATATGTATAGATTGTTCCTGCCCTATTGGCAGCCTGCAGTCTTTACAGTTGAAAAGAGCCCAGATGTGAAGATGCTCTATAAATCGGCACACATTAGCAACACATGTTCCGACCACTAAGGGTAGACAATGGAGAAGAATTATAGCCACTGTGTGTTGTGTTCCTAAGTGCCCATTGCTCCGTGGGACCCTTTTCATGCAGGAAAGGGTCCCAGTTTCATTCATTTATCCACTCAATGCAAAAATAAGAATTAGTATTTTCAGTTGGCAGGGAAAAAGGGGGGAGGTCCTTGGGAATTGAAATGACTCCCCCCCCCCAAGTTCACACAGCTGGAAAGTGCTAGAAGTTGACCCCAGGTATCTGACCCCAAAGCCCATGGGTATGAGGTAGAGCTGAACAAGAGTCCATGGAGGTGGTTAGTCATCCAAACTGGCCCACACTCGCATGTCCCCACCCTCAGGTAGAGAATGAAGACCCTTTTCCCTCTAGGGAACCTTGTCATACATGTTTGGTGTAAGTAAAGTTGCATGATAAGAACAGAGCCCATTGTAAGTTGAGACATGTGTCTGAATTACATCCACCCTGCTATTCTTGTTGCAGCCTAGTCAGCATTTATTATCTGACTACGATTTACAGGCACTATGCTAGGAAGTTGGTATAGAGGTTAAAAATCATGGGCTTTGAGGTCACACCTCTTGGGTTGGCGTTTTGCACTACCATGTCCTAGCTGTGTTGCATTGGACAGGTGACTTAATCTCTCTGAGCCTTACCTATACAATGGAAATATTAATAGACCTACACTTGTTGGATTGTTGGGAAGACCAAATGAAATGCTGCATAAAAAACAGTTGACTCATAGCAAATGCCCGACGACAGTGGTGGTGGTAAAGATAATGATGGTGTTGCCATGATAAATGTAGAACTAAAATATTGTGGTTGGGAGAAAGAAGTAGATGGTGTATGAGCCAGAGCTGTGCCTCTGAGTGTGTGAGTATACCGTGTTTAATTGATGTGCATTGGTATTTGTCAAGTGGTACCCAAGTAGCATGGGACAGGATAAAGGCTCAGGCTAAGGAGAAGCTGCCTACATCTCCTTCTAAAATTCTAAAATCCAAGGACACAAATTTTAATACTCATCTATGAATCCTTGGCTGAGATTCTCTCACTTGATGAATTAAGGCCAGTAATTTAGTTTTAATTTAACGGTAACATGAACCAACACATCATCATCTGCCACTCTCTCCGCTGTCTCACAAGCTATCGAAACAAGCTTAGCCACTTCCTGTCTTCTGGTGTCTTATCATCATGTGCAGAGCTTAGCTCTGGGTCCTCTGCTGGTGATGTGTTAGGAAGGACACTTTGGTGAGAAGTGACAGAAATCCAGCTAACAGTGGAGCTTAGGGAGTAAAGAAAGTTGTTGGATAATGCAACTAAAATATTAGTATCTGACTTCAGACATGGCTATTCAATCAAACAGTTCAAATGATATTATCAACCCCTGATTCTTAGTGCTGTCATTATTTTTTGTTGTTGTTGTTTAATTTTTAAATATTTCTGGAGACGATTAAAGTAAAATAAACACATCCCATCAAATAACCAAGTAGTTCACTGGCAGGAATTTTTAAATAGTGATACAACATCATATTAGTTTCGGGTATACATCATAGTGATTTGATACGTGCATATGGTGCAAAATATCTAGGTAACATTCATCATTACACATACTGATGTTTTTTTCTTGCAATGCGAACCTTTTAAGATCTATTCTCTTAGCAAATTTGGTTGGTTTTAATTTTGCGGCTCTAGATGGTGACCCTTTTCAACATATTAGCCTCGTTTCACAGATAAGGAAATAGGCTCAGAGACGAGAAGGAATTATTATAGCTTTAGCTCACACAGCGAAGGCAGGGCCAGGACTCAGACCCAGGTGACTATGTCCCCAGAGCTCAGCATCCCTGCGTAGTGAAACCTCTCTGTTCTGGTCCTGCTTTTCTCCAACACGCTGGCTGGCTTTGAGTCAGCCTGCTTCTCTGGGCTTCATTTTCTCCCTTCGAAAAACAAGGGGGGAGAACAGGATGGTCCCTTCCTGTTCTGATGCTCCTGGACCAGTTCTTGTAAAAGACATTGCGACAGAAGCAGGGGGCTTAAAAGACAAAGGTGGGGAGGGACAAAAGCAAGCAGTGAGACACAAAATAGGCCACATGGTGCCTCGGTTTTTAATTCCACGTGGTTCCTAATAGCCGTGTTGACCTTCTGTCCCCGTCTCCAGCCTTCAGCAGCCAATTTGGGCTTTCAGCTCCCGCTGCGAAGAGATGGTGTAAAGACAAACTAGTATTTTAATAGCTGCCAAATTGGTCCTGACTGTCCTGTAATTAAATGAAGGCGAGTTTTGTGTTCACTGTTTTCTCCTTGCTTTTCTCCAAAAATAAAGTGACTAGATATATTGAAAGACATGTGGGACAATGATCATTTTCCCAGGTAGCCTCGGCAGGGCTAGTGGAAGCAGGCGCCCTAAAGTCTACTTGCAGCCCCCGAATCAGCGGGTCTTTGCAGACGTCTCCAGGAGCTCCCGGCTTCTACTTAGGGAGCGTCGGAGAAGTTTCCCCAATCTCTCAGCCTGATCCGGTCCCTTTGAGGGAGATGGAGAGGAAACATCATTTTCCTCAATCAGAATAGAGTTTTCTCTGGGACTTTTCCTGCCTTGGTTGACTGAAGTTCGCTGCCTAATTCAAGGTCGCCAAGGCCCCACTGCTTAGCTCTGGGGTGCAGTGCAGGGAGGTGATAAAAGCATGAGCTCTGGAGTTCAGCCAGCTCGGCCATGGGACAACCGTGACTCTGACTCCCCATACCTCCATTCCCTTGTCTTTATAAAATTTGGACAGAGATATCGGAATTATGGAGGACTGAGTTTCCTCGACGACCATGGGGAAAGCACATTATCTCACACTGGCCTCTCTTGGCAGTTGTAACCCCATTGTAGGGATGAGTACAACTGAGGCTTTGAGAGTGGCTTTAACCTGCTCAATTCCATAGCTAGTGAATGGCGCAGCTGGGGCTGGAACCGGTTCAGTCCGACTTTTAATGCCTGGTTTCTTGTATCACGCCAGGATCGGAGAGGACCCATCGTTTTAAGTTCTTAGGGTGAAGAGGTGAAAGAGCAACATTCTGATGACTTTAAGCGAAATCATTTTCAGATGAGTGGGGGAGGGGAAGCAGGTTCTTCTCCTACTTTCTAGAGTCAGCCTCTTCCAAAGTGTGTTCATGGTCCACCTGTGATATGTGACATGATCCTGGGTGGTTCAAAAAGGACAGACTGGGCAAAGTGGGTAGTGATCAAATGTGCATCAACAAAAATGTATATAATTAGCCCACCTAAGCCCATGACTTCATGGATATTAAACCTAGAGTAAGACTAAGTTAAAACATTAAGGGAATTCTCATACGGTTACTACATAAGCCGGTTTCAAGAAAAACGTTAAGGGAATTCTCAAATGCTTACTACGTTAAGCACATAGCAGGGCACTTAAGAACCCAGGCTCTGGACCCCGACTGCAGAACTCACATGCTAACCACTCACTAGGTGTGTGACCGACTAAGTTACACCCACCACCTGTGTGGCGGTTTTCTCATCTGTAAAATGGAAATGATGATAATAAAACCAACCACATAGAGTTGTTGCAATAATTAAATGGGTGTATATATGGATAAGCTCTTGAGACAGGTCGCTGGGCATATTAAGTTGATGGTGGTGGTGATGATGATTGAGAAAAATCTTAATGATGGTATGCAAATTATTAACATCTTAGGAACGCTTTCTAAAGCTTGTAGAAAAACAACTAGCGTTTCAAATGTAAGAAGGCCAGGTCCCAGTCCCCATGTGTGGCAGCTCCTTCTCTCTGACACCAAACCGATCTTCAGACCCAAACTTCCCTTGATGAATAAACAGGCAGCTATTTAGCCAAAAGTTGGCAAATCTGTCGAGAACCTGGCCAGGAACCTTCTCCAAGCAAATCTGCTTTCAGGGAGCTCTTTGGTGCCAACTTGCTTATCAAGAGAAGGGCTCTCTCCCCAGCTGTCTTGTAGCACCATGATTGATGTGAGAAGATAATTAGCGTCTCAGCTCCAATGGGGAAAGCAGATTGCCTTTCCCGTTAGCTTTTCTTCAACCCAACCAGTGAGTTTATCACCGTTTGCATGTTCACTTTATTTAATTCAATTCCGGCAGCCATGTTGAAATGGCGCTTAGCACTGCACAGGCTCTCACATGGGGCTGTGGACACACACCTTCCCTTGGCCTCCGCATGGGTTTTGAGGTCCACTTTGGAGCTTTTTTTCTCTCCCAAACAATACATGTGGAAGTAGACAAAAGACGAAAGGACAATATTTCACAGTGTCAACTCTCCGAGGTAGAGTATGATTTTTATTTTCTCCCTTGATTTCTTTTTATGTTCCAAGCCTTCTGTGAAGCGCGCGCATTACTTTTACAATCAGAATGAAAGGCAGTAAACATTGTTTATTAAAATGTGTGAAATGTGCAAAACCAAGTAGCGCTCAATGGACCTCCCAGAACTCTTGGAGATGCAATTTGCTTCGGGCCCTGAGTGCTGTAAAGAGCATGGGCCACCAAGTCAGGAGATTTTGGGTTTCAGGATTTGGGCCCTGGCTCTATTTCTTTCCAACCTTGAATGTCGAACCTAAGTCAACTTTCATAGCACAGGACAGACAGGTAATAATAGTAACACATGGATAGTGTATTGTGTACCAGGAACTGTCTTAGATGCCTTATAGATATTCTTTCAATTCCCACAATAGCTACACAATGTAAGTCATAATCATGCCCATTTTCCAGATGGGGACACTGAGGCTAGAGAGATTAAACAACACACATCTCATAAGTGGGAAACAGACTGGAACCCAGGCAGCCTAGCTCGAGTTCGCACCCCTAGCCGCTGTGCTAACTGATTCCCTAAGCATGTTCCTTGTAGTTTCCTACCTTGTCCGGGCCACAAGTACTTAGGGATGATATGTTCCTTCCCTCAACCAGGTCAGAGTCTGCCTGTCCTGAGGCTGGTCTGCTCCTCAGTGGAGGCTCAGCGTTTCCCTGTAGCTCTGACTCGAGCCACCTTGGCCTCTTTTCATTCATTTGGATTCCTGCGCATGCTGTTCCTTATAAAGCTTATGAGACTTTTCCCCACAACACTCCACATAACCGAGTCCTTCTCATCAAGCTTAAATGCCACCTCCACAGAGAAGCCTTCCCCAACAAATTTCACTAATAAGTTCTTGTCTCTTTATTGTCTGTCATTGCACTGAAGTTTCTCTGTATAGCACTTATCACAAACATCTAATTATATATTAATGTTTTGTAGCTTTTTATATCTAGTTATTTATTTATTAGAGGAGTGTTATAGCCTTGTGGCTAAGAGTGTGGAATACAGAGCCTGACTGCTAAGGTTTGAATTGCACCCTTGCCACTAACCAGCTGTGTGGCTTTGGGAAAATCACTTACCCTCTCTGTGTCTCTATTCCTTCATTTGTGAAATGAGCCCTCATAGGCTTGTGGTGAAGACTAAAGGAGAAAATATATACTAAGTGTTAGGAGCAGGGCCTAGAAAGTAGCCAGTGCTCAGTAAATGAACAGAAGGGCAGGGGTGATGTCCATCTTATTCACAAGCGCAGTCTCAGCACATGGAACTCAAGTATTAAAGGTGCTCTCTAGAGCTGCTGACTAAGGGGGCTGCCCCAACGCCCCTTGTTCTCCCAGGGAACCAAGGTCAGCAAAGGGCACAGCCCACCCTGGGCCTGAGACAGATGGCCAGAAGGGCCCCTAAAGAGCTGCCAAACTAGGATCCCTGTGAGCTGAATCCTTGCTGACTCTTCGCATGGAAATATGGGAGAGTTTTGTTTTCATGATGCTCAGACAGAATTAGGTTTCCCGTGACTTTTTGTTGCCTCTACCACCATAGCCATGGGCATTGCTCAACTGAAATAATACCAGGAGATGGGGTTCATTGTGGGAGCTTTGGGCTTTTGTCCTCGGTGCTGAAATGTCACTACTTTTCAGTTCCTGGAAGATTTCTCCTTAGCCCTGGACGTGCCCCACACATCTCTATACCAAATCGCACGAGAGATGGAGATTTAAATTTTCTAGCTTGATAAACGAACAACGTTAAGCATCATGGTGAACATTTATGGAGCACTTAGTATGTGCTGAGCACTTTGCTAAACCCTCTCCATATATCATCTCATTTAAACCTTCACACAGCTCTGTGAGGCAGCTATTATTATGATCAGCACTTTCCTCATGAGAAAATGAGCCATCACATGTTCCGGCTGCCTGAGATTAGTGCAGACACAGGACTTGCATCGAGATAGTCTGGCTCCAGAGCCCAAAACCTGGCCCCTGCCTCATCATTTGGCTGTCACATGTGAGCCCATTCACATAGCTGGCTGACTCCATACATTGTCGTTTTCATGCTTTGTCCCATGACTTTATTTTAATTAAAATGCTTAAGTTGTGCATATGCTAGAAGAGTAATCTGGGTTCAGTGACAGATCACTAGACAGGAAAAGAGAAGAAGGGGAGAGTTTGTTTTATTTTGTTTTGTTTTTCCTAGGCTGTGTGACTTTGGATGACTTAGGATCATCCATCCCTCTGGGTTTCAGTATGTGGGGTTTATTTAAATCTGTAGAATTAGTTATATTAGCTGATTGCTAAGATCCCTTCATGCCCAAACAAGCTGTACAATATGAGGGGCTGAGTCCTTCCTTGTAGAATTCATTATAGAACAAGACAGTTCTGGAATAATTTTCTCCTCAGTGACTATACTGAGATTGTAGCCAGGGAATTAACTGAATGGAGGGACTTTTCTTCTGTCTGCCTTTTCTGAGATCATTTTCACAGGCTACCAATGCTTTCTGAACTGAAGTGTTCTCCCGGGGCGAGAATCGGGACCCCTCCCTACCTTCCATGTGGTTTCCTTTGATGTTCAGCTGAGTAGACTTGGTCCCTGTGACATCCCAGTAGAATTCTATTTAGCTATGACTTTGTTCCATACTGTGCCAGTTGAGAAGTCTCAGGAAGGCAAACTACTCAACCCTGAAAGATGCATCCCAGGAGGTAAAACTGAATGTATGTGATTCCAGGTTTGCCCTTAGGTAACCTGTTCTGAAAACAGCAGTCCTTGTGAGGTGTTCCAAGACCAGCGGTGAGTCCCTTGGTTGTGCCATTTCTGCACAGTGTCTTTTTGAAGCAGTAGAAGTTCTCAGATCCTTCATTAGGATCCTCTTGGAGGGAGCTGGTGAATCAGGACTGATGAAGAATGGCACAGTACTTAAGAGCTTGCATTGGATTTATTTAGACCTAGATTCATGTCCAGGACTGCTATCTGTGTGGTTTTGGGGAATTGACATAACCTTCCTGTGACTCAGTTCCTTCATCTGTCAAATGTGTGTTAGAAGAATAAGATACCTGGTTACCTAACCACTGCAACTTCCTGACTTCCTGACAGGTATGGCTTTTACTCTTCCCTTTATTTATCAGGAAATATTTATTGAGCACCAGCTGTATACTAGGCACTGTTCTAAGCATTAAGGATACAGCAGTGAACAAATATAGACAATAATCTCTGACCCCTGTGTTTTACGTCTAGTAAGGAGAAGTGGACATTAAACTAAATAAATACCTTGTAAATGATGAAATTGAAAGTTTAAAATGCTGTGGAGGCCCCGGCCATTGACTCAGTGGAGAGAGTGTTGGATCGGCATATAAACATCCCGGGTTTAATCCCTGGTCAGAGCATAGAGGAGAAACGACCCTCTGCTTCTCATCCCCTTTCCCTCTTCTCTCCCTCTTCCCCTCCCGTAGCCAGTGACTCAAGTGATTTGAGCGAGGCCCCTGACACTGAGGATAGCTCAGTTGGTGCGACCGCTTCAGCCTCAGGCACTAAAAATAACTTGGCACTCAGGCATCGGCCCCAGACATGGTTGCCAGGTCGATCCCGGTTGAGGTGCCTATGGAAGTCTGCCTCTTTGTCTCCCCTCCTCTCACCTAAAAAAAAAAAAAAAAAAAGGCCGTGGAGAAAAATAAAGTATGGAAGGATGATCTGGGATGTGAGAGACTGAGGAGGGATGTTACTGCTTTGTAGGTAGGGATGACTGATGGTTGGGTCAGTCCACTGCTTAGGTGAACTGTGCTTACCAACCCTGCCCGCACAAGGACTTATGTAGACATCATCCATGGCACTTTCAGAGCGGGTTCAGGAAGTGTCAGGACAGGTGTACAGGTCTCATCTGACAGATGAGGAGATGGGCATTCAGAGAGGTTAGTTAGACACCCCCATGTTTCACAGTCTGTGAAAGCAAAGGCAGAATTGGTACCCAGATTCTTGTGGTGTCTGTTCTGTAGTTCCACCTATTGACCCAGTTGCCCCAGGTAACCAAATCAATGGGAAATGAAACTGAAGGGACGAGAGTGTCCTTAGTCACCTTCTGTGTCTTGGGCCCATTGCTACAAATCAAACATGCCTTCCATCCCTCAAGTAAGAGAGGCTTGCACGTTTTACTGGTAAGCCAGCATCTATGACTTACCTTGATTTCCAACCTTTATCTTTCCAAGTTATGGTTAATGCACAGGTCGGGGAGCAGGGAAGCAAATCACTTCCTACCCAGATGATTCCTTTCACTTGCTAGATTCCCAGACTCTGGGTCTCTGCCACCTTCTCCCAGTCCAGACCCAGTTCCTGGGAGCCCCCCTCAACTCAGGAACTTTTCTGAGACGTTGGAAATCAGTTGTCTCTATTTTTACTCATAATTAACTAAGGCATGTGTTTGCAGTGTATCAGTTTTAGAATGCAGTAAATACAGCAGCCAATCTCCCAAGGCCATGAATATTTCATTCTGGAGATTACTGCATAAATATTGTATTTGGGTATTATGGGCTGGGACATCACATTAAAATTGCAAGACGATGCTATTATCCCATATAATGGAACATAAAATTAAAAGCTGGTCCACGGAAAGGAAATTTTTGCAAGTCTTCACACGTGTGTATCATTTATTTCTCTCTCTGGCTTAGTCTTGGTTGCCATGTAAATTCTAATATAAATTATCTAGAATTTAAAGTGTTGAGCATGGCTAACTGCACCGACTGGACATCACTGCACAAATTAGCTCCAGCCAGCGTCGAGGCAGGATTTAATTTTCCTGAACTCGGCGCTCCTTTTAATGAACTGATGAGAGCCGCGTTTTGTGTCTGTGGTGTGATATGGGGAACAGAATGAGAAGCCTTCACCAGGTCCCTCCCCACAAAGAGATCCCTAACCCCTGTGTCCATAGGAGGCCACTCTTGGATTTGGCACGTGGAAAGAGGAAGAACAAGACTGGGGATGTTGGATACCTGGGTCTTCTGGTCAGCTGCTGTCCTTGTGTGTGTCCTCTGTGTGTCCTCAGAAAAGTTGCCAACTCTTGCTGGGCTCCCATGTAATGTCTGCCCTCTGCTTTCTTTCTGTGTCACCTCCACTGTCAGACAAGCTCTGTGCTCATGGCAATAAGAGGGCTGCCACCAGCTCTAGGCTTCCATTCTCTCAGCTGAAGTCCCATAGAAGAGCCTTCCTTCCTGGTAAATTCTGCAACAATCCAGGACCCCATCTCAAACTCAGCTTGACTTTCTCACCCATCCCGGAAACAACAGTATGGCAGTCAACAGATGGTATTGACCAGCCTGGGTCATGTCCCCACCCCTAGTGTTAAGGTAAGGGGCAAACCCACATGAACTGACAGTTAGGATGAGTGACCGTCCAACGTAAAATTGAGAGGTGGTTCCCAGAAAAAATGAGGTACGGGTGCTGACTAGACAGGAATAAGGAATGGAGCCCAACCGTGTGTTGCACGGTGCGGGACCCTTGAAAACATTATGGTAGGTGGAAGAAGCCAAACAAAAAGATGAGCATATTCTAGGATTCCATCTGTATGAAATATCCAGAATGGGTCATTCCATAAAGATGGAAACCCGTGTGGTGGTTGCCAGGGATGGGGGCAGAAGGTATGGCTTATGGGCATGGGGCCTCCTTTAGGGGGATGAAATATTTGACACTAGATAGAGGTGATGGTTGCACAACATTGTGAGTGAATTTTATGCCATCGAACTATACACTTTAAAGTGCTTGATTTTGCCTGACCGGGCGGTGGCTCAGTGGATAGAGCGTCGGACTGGGATGCGGAAGACCCAGGTTCGAGACCCTGAGGTCGCCAGCTTGAACGCGGACCCATCTGGCTTGAGCAAAAGCTCGCCAGCTTGGATCCAAGGTCACTGGCTCCAGCAAGGGGTGGCTCGGTCTGTTGAAGGCCCGCGGTCAAGGCACACATGAGAAAGCAATCGATGAACAACTAAGGTGTCGCAACAAAAAACTGATAATTGATGCTTCTCATCTCTCTCTGTTCCTGTCTGCCTGTCCCTGTCTATCTCTCTCTCTGAATCTCTCTCTATCTCTGAAATAAATAAATAAATAAAATGTATTTCAAGTGCTTGATTTTATGTTGTAGAGCAGGAGGAGTAGCAGGATCCCTTAGTCGGGAGACCGACCTCGAGACTAAGCTTCTAACTAGGTAACGAGCTCCTGAGTAGCAGGGGTCATCTCTACTTTTCCTTGCCCTGCACCAGGGCCAGCACAGTGCCTGGCACATAGCAGGTGTGCAGTTAATGCTCATTGTAAATGCACAGGGTTTGGGCCAGAAGGCTGGGTTCTTGCTCTGCCCAGTCTCCCCACACCTGTTTGACCGGCTTTTTGACCATTGATTTCTGCATTTGCAAAATAGGAAGGGCCAAGGTTGCCCGGTCTGCCTTGCAAAACCCCACATCTCTATCTGTGTCTACTCTAGAGCAGGAGTTACCCAGAGGTGCATGGATGGAATTCAGAGGGCCCAGGACTTTGAATGGGAACAAAGTGATTTTTGTTTTCACTGAACTGTAGCTGAAATCTAGCTAAATGTAGAAAACAACCACAGTAGTATGAGCAGTAAGTGTTAAGAATCACATATTCCCATCTCACATTATAGCTGGTGCATCTGCGTCGCAGTATCACTCACGCTCACCACCTCCTCACAATTACGGTGGTTATTAGACCTGCCGCAAGATCTTATTTCATGTGGTAAGAAAAAAAAGCACACGTAATTACCGTAAATTTGGTGTTTTAAGAAATATTTTGTAATCCTGTATTTAATGTGAATCAAAAAGGACATGCATGACTATATCATAACTTTGCTGTTTAAAAAAAAAAAAAAACAACTTGGTAATCCTGTGTTTTAAGAACATTATTCTGAGATGAGTGTCCGCAGGCTATGTTCACTAAGCTACGGGCGTCCGGATCATGGAAAGATGATATCCAGTTCTCTGACGGGGAAGTAGGTGTACAGGATGACCATTGTCATCTAACTCTGCTCAGCAAGTCCCCTACATTCTAAGCTTCAATGTCCTCATCTGTAAAATGGGTTTAATAATAGCACCTGCCTCAGAGGGACAGCATGACCTGCCTCACTTGTGGAGCCCACGTGACAAACCATACACAGAGCCTCTGGGCCGGTACCTGGAACTCAGTCAGGACTCAGTAAACGCTTTGATCGCTGGGACTGTGCCGTCTCATTTGGATTCAAGGTGAAAGCACCTTTGGACTCATGGCTTCTTTGTTTTTTCCAGGTTCATCCGGAAACAGGGCCTGGACCGGCTCTTCCTGGAGTGTGATGCCCACATGTGGCGCCTGGGGGACCGGCGGATCCCAGAGGGCATTGCCGTAGATGGCGGCTCAGATTGGTTCCTGCTGAACCGGAAGTTTGTGGAGTATGTGACATTCTCCACAGACGACCTGGTGACTAAAATGAAGCAATTCTACTCCTACACCCTGCTTCCTGCCGAGGTGAGTGTCCAGGAAAAAACCTCTGGGAATGGTCTGACTCTAGCCTTTGGAGCAAAGCAGGTGCTGAATTTTTGGCAAATTCATGCTGAGTCTAGTAGATAGATAGCCCTGCAGACATCGGATGAAGAGAGAGAATGGCACTGGCTACCAGGGCCCTGGCTGTCATGGCGGGGCCCTGGTCCCCTCCTGTCCATGGAGGCTGCATGGAGCAGGTGCACAGTGCCGCCACCAGCCACCCCCAGCGTCTTCCTGCAAAGTAGAAAAGGCAGCCCTTTCTTCAGACACTTGGTCATAAAATATCACAATATACTGACTTTGTTAGAATAAGACATTTTCTAGAACACTGTTACAAAAAAAGTACAAACTTTCAATACCGACAGTGTTGCTGGCAGCCCCCGCCCCCGCCAGAGCTGTGCAATGCATGACCCACACACCGTGTGCCAGCCCTTTGGGGACACACACATCCACTCCACAGTCACCAATCCTGTGATAACTTTCTCAACACCAAGAATCTCTTTTCTAATTCTGAATATTGTTCTGTCATTTCCTGACAGATGGGACAATAGTGTTGGTCTTACCAGTCACACCAGAAATCCCAATGACCCCAAAGACAGCCAGCCAGGCTCCTGCTAGATATCCTCCAGGCCCCTGCACTGACCACCAGCATGGCCACATGCTTGGGACTCAGCATTTCCTGTTGGCTTTTGAAAGTTATTTGAAAAGTTCCGGGGACTCTGTCACCACGTTCCCAACCTCAGGGCAGAAAACTGTCTTAGTTTGGCCTACAAAACACAATAGGGTCGGCGGCATATGAACAACAGAACTTTACTCTCACAGATCTGGGGACCGGGTGTTCGAGATCAGGTAGCAGCATGATCAGTGAGGGCCCTCTTCCGGCTTGCAAACTGCCTACCGACAGTTCTCGCTATGTTCTCACACGACCGAAGAAGTTAGGGATCTTTCTGGGACCCCCTTTTATAAGGAAGGGCACTAATCCCCGTTCATGAGGGCTCCACCCTCATCTCCTAATCAGCTTCCAAAGGCCCCACCTCCTAATATTCTCATTTTGGGGATGACAATTTCAACCTTCGAATTTGGGGGTGGGGGAACACGTGCCCTCAGTCCATTTCAGAAACCTGGCTGTATAAGAATGCAAACTGTTCTGAAATAGCATTGGCCCCACCTGGAAATGGGCCGGCATCCAGTGCTGAAGTGTTGCACTGAGCTGCTGGCAGCCTCTTTGTCAGACCTGGGCTGAAAGATGTTAGGTTAAGCTCCCTGACCTCCAGCTCTTAGTCTCCTGCTTCAGAAAACTCCAGAGCTGGTTCTGTTTTGGTAGAGCCTGCGACACCTTCAGTGAATGGCCCACCATTCCTCCCTGACTGTGCTCCCATCTCTGGGCCACTCCGGTTATGTGTTTCTGGACCATACAAGACAGCGTATCTCATTTGATGGTTTCCACGTTGCTCACCAACATCTGGGATGGTGACAAGCTCTGGGTAGGGCTGACTGCCCACATCACTCCAGAGGGATGATAGGCTTGTTGTCACCAGGCTAGGTTTTGCTATTCTGCGCACATGTTAAGTAATCTGCTTTTAATCCTATTTCAGCGAAAATCACCTTTTCTCTCAATTCTGATAACCTTCTCATCCATTTTCTTGGAGAAAATTTTATCATTATGAAAGGACACAGGGCAATCGGTAATTGGGTACTTTTCCCCACCGCTTGATGGGGAGTATGTGCCTCTGTGGGCTTGTAAACAATTAAAGCTTTAAATCCAGGCTCATGGACAGGCATGTCATTGAGCATCACAGGAAGGTCAGTGGGTGGGGGGGGAGCCTCATTTTGCCCACCCAGCCACTGAGAAGATAGTGTTTGGGGGCTTTGGTTCTTTTAATCAATATGCTCATCCTGGTGCTGGCCCTCTCTGTCCTGCCCCTGCCCCAGCACACAAGGCACATTACAGTCCAGTTCCCTGTTAGATCCACTGCCTCTGTTCCAGCATCTCTGCCTCCCTCCTTTCTCCGGGACCGCTTCCAGGGAACTGGTTCAGAAGAAATCTGAAGGCTGGGCCATAAATCTATAACAGGAAGACACATATTCCCCAACGGCCTCACCCAGGGAGCAGAGAGCAGGGGAGAATGTATCTGCCTGGTGTCTGGGGTTGTCATGAAACAGCATCCAAGTAAAAGTCAGTTTCTCTCTCCCTCTCCCTCTCTCTCTCTCTCTCTCTCTCTCTCCCTCTCCCTTTCTCCACCCGCCGCCCCCCACCCCCCATCCCCAGCTCCACATGTCTAACCATGTCTCTTCTCCCGTCTTTTCACTATCAGCATTGCCTTCTTTCTCCAATTCCTAGGACAGGTAGGCTAAGAATCTTAGGATTGGGGGAAGCAATTGTGCCTAGTTCAGCACCATGGACAGCAAGCAGCTCTGCCCTTCCCCTCCCTGTGTTGTAGTCACACTGCTACTCCAAAGGCTGTCAGGAGGGTACCAGGGATGCCCTATAGCACCCGGGCCTGGGACACCCACAGATCTGACCTCCCTTACCCAGGGATGAAATTCCAGAGCATTCGTTTTCTCAAGAAATCTCAGAGCTGAATCCCTTCAGTTTCACACCTGGCTATTTGCAAAGCAAGAACCGAAGCACCCAAGGTTTTCTGGAAAACTGCCCCCCATGTTTTTCTTTGGTTCCCATGTGTTGCCATACCCTGAGGCACATGTGGTGAGCACACAGATGTCCTGGCTGATATGAGATATCTTGAAAACAGATTTTATACTGCTGGGGAAAGATAATTAGAGAAACGCTCAGAACATTAGATTTCTGAGCAGAATTAAGCTACTCTGGATGAAACATACAGTGGGCCGTGAGTAGGACCAGACTGGCACTGACCCCATTTACAGAAAGAACGGACTCCAAGAGAGTCCCTTCGCAGTCAGGTAGCCCCAGGGGAGGACCCCTTGCCCCCAGCCCATTCAGGGTTGGCTGGGAGAGGTCTCAGGCTGGTCGATCTCTCCCCTACAGTCCTTCTTCCACACGGTCCTGGAGAACAGCCCCCAATGCGACACCATGGTGGACAACAACCTGCGCATCACCAACTGGAACCGCAAGCTGGGCTGCAAGTGCCAGTACAAGCACATCGTGGACTGGTGCGGCTGCTCCCCCAACGACTTCAAGCCACAGGACTTCCACCGCTTCCAGGTGAGCCTGCCATGCCCTGCGGCCCCCAAACCATGCCTTCTGAGCCAGACTGCAGGCATCCAAGGTCAGGCCTGTTGAGCATCTTACTCCCCAGGTTTCAGCCCTGGCTGTTGATAATAATAATAATAATGACATCAGCAGTAGCCAACATTTTTTGATGACTCCATTCCAGGACAATTCCAAGCACTTGCTTGTCTTGACTCATTAACTGCACAACAACTTCATTGGATAGATATATGATCAATCGATAGATAGATGATAAATAGATCATTAAAATGATTATTATTCCATTTTAGAAATAGGAAAACTGAGATAGAAAGATCAAAAACCTTATTCAAGGTCACATAGCCCAATGTATCTGTTTCCAAAGGTCATGCTTGTATTCATTTCTTTATATTGTCTTTTAATCAGAATTTCCTGAAATATTTGTTAAAAAATATATTTCTGGGTATAAACTTGAGTATTTCTGGAGAGCAGTTTCCCAACGTCAGCACTGTTAACTTGGTGGCTGGATGGTTCTGTGCTGTGGAGCCTGCCCTGTGCAGTGTGAGAGGTCTAGCAGCGTCCCTGGCCTCCACCCGCCAGATGCTGGTGCCACACTGCAGTCGTGACAACCAGAAACGTCTTCAGGTATCCCCCCACCCAGGAGTGAGCTACAGATAGATCTCCAGTAAGGTTCAAGGATTTTTATTTTTTAATTTTTTATTAATTTTAATGGGGTGACATTGGTCAATCAGGGTACATAGGTTCAGAGAAAACATCTCCACGTTATTTTGACATTTGACTATGTTGCATACCCATCACCCAAAGTCAAATTGTCTTCCGTCACCTTCTATCTGGTTTTCTTTGTGCCCCTCCCCTCCCCCCACCCTCTCTTTTCCCCTCCCCACACCCGGTAACCACCACGCTCTTGTCTGTGTCCCCGAGTCTCATTTTTATGTCCCACCTATGTATGGAATCATATACTTTTTAGTTTTTGTTTTTAATATATTACAACTTGGGGAAATTCTGATGAGCAAGCAGCCAGGTTTGAAAAACACCACATTCTGTGAATTTAAAGGAGTAACAAGAGGTAGAAACATTATTGTCCTCACAGGTATCTCTGCATGGCCTAGTAATTTACAGTTCTGGGGAGAGCGGAGGCGGGAGGGTGATAAATGCTCCATCTGCTTCCCGTGAGCCCCAGTGAGCACCAGACGTATCCAGAATGGCAGCCCATTTCTATCCCTTGTGAGCATCCCTCCCTCCTGCTCCCTCCAGGCCAGCACCCTGAGCTCTTCCCTCCTCTCCCCATCACAAAGCCCCCAGAACAGCTGCAGAAAGCACAAACAGAAGACTATAGAATGGTTAAACACACCCCTCTGTGGTCCATAGAGCCACCGCATGGAGATGATAGGCTGCTTCCCACTAACCCAGAGGGAGAGAGGGGACCACAGTGCCAGGCTGATAACCCAGAGGGAGAAGGGGACCACAGTGCCAGGCTGATAACCCAGAGGGAGAAGGGGACCACAGGGCCAGGCTGCTAACCCAGAGGGAGAGAGGGGACCACAGTGCCAGGCTGATAACCCAGAGGGAGAAGGGGACCACAGTGCCAGGCTGATAACCCAGAGGGAGAAGGGGACCACAGTGCCAGGCTGATAACCCAGAGGGAGAAGGGGACCACAGGGCCAGGCTGCTAACCCAGAGGGAGAGAGGGGACCACAGTGCCAGGCTGATAACCCAGAGGGAGAAGGGGACCACAGGGCCAGGCTGCTAACCCAGAGGGAGAGAGGGGACCACAGTGCCAGGCTGATAACCCAGAGGGAGAAGGGGACCACAGGACCAGGCTGACAACCCAGAGGGAGAAGGGGACCACAGGGCCAGGCTGACAACCCAGGGTGCTCCTGCTGACTCTGGCACATAACTGAGCCGGCGGCCCACGTGGAGTTTCCAGTCTCCTGGCCCGGCTGCTCAGAGAGCGGTCTGGGACCAGCAGCATCAGTGACCAGAGAGTGTGTTAGAAATACAGAGCTTCAGACCTGCAGAGTCAGAATCTGCATGGGAGCAAGCTCCCCAGGTGAGTGGGAGGCTCTGTGCTTGAGAAGCACAGGGACAGGGATCTGTTCTCTCCCAGGTTGTCTGCCAGGGCCCCTCTGGGCACTGGCTTCACTGGGGTAGACATCATCTCCATTGTACGAGTGGGGACACTGAGGCACGGAGAGGCGAACACACTTGTCCATGGACACACACGTAATGGAGTGGTGGAGCTGAAGGTCCCAGCTGTGTGTTCCCCGCTCCAGCCCTGGGCTTTCTGTACCAGACCTCGCCGCCTTCCTGGTGTTGTGTCTACACAGGTGGAAATATACAGCAGGTGTCATCACTCAAGGTTCAGATTCCTCAAGGTCCCCATCTAATGTCTTTTACCTCTGTAAGTGGTTGCTGCAATAGTGTTTTTCTAGAACTTTTCATTTTTTTGCTGGCATATTGAGAGCAACCCAGGGACCACCTCAAGCCCATGTTAATTTAGGTATAAACTTGGGTGACATTTTCACTCCATTGTCCGTGCAGAAAGGGTCTGCTGAGCAGAAAGAGGGCTGCAGGGGGAATATCTGACCTATTCAAAAGGAACAAAAGAGAATTCCCACTAATGTAGAGGGCCGGTCGTTGCCCTTACTGCAAAGGTCCCCATCATTTAGAGCAGGTAGCCGTGGTGCGTGGGAGCTCAGCGCTCCTGGCCCGCTGGCCCGCGGCAGCATCTGTATTCCAGCCCCGGCATCCACGGACATCCTTGTCTCTGATAAAGACAGGCTCCCGCGGAGACAGCATCGTGCACTCACAGCTCTTTCTTTCACAGTAAACAACCATCAAGAATATCCCCCAACATCTAGAATCAAGAGGCTGCTGCCTGTTAGGAACTCGGAGTTCTTGTTCAAAGCACTCTGAGGAAGAGAACGATAAATATAGAAGCTTGCCCTTTTATCAGATCGGGCTATGATCACAGACTCGTGGACAAGGAAAGAAGGCTGCCCTGCCTCTGAGTCTGATTCTCTGCCCTCAGAAAACAAAGACTTAGAAGCCCCTGGAGCAGGCTCGAGGGGGAAGTGATAATAGTCACATAATAATAGCAGCTAACAGTCTATGCTAAGTACCTACTATATATTATACCCATTTTAAGGATGAGGAAGCTGAGGTCCTGGATGACTTGCCCGAAGACATATACAGCTAGAAAGGAGCAGAGTGAAGAGTGGAACCCAGGTGATCTGTCTAATGTGAAGGAAGTGAACTGACCACACAGGCAGGAGGTCCCAAGGGTTCATGAAGCAGAGAAGTGACGGAATGTTCAGAATAACAGGAAAGGAATTGATCTGGAGCTTCCAGTTCCTAGGATGACGCAGGAGAACGAGCTTAGGTCTGGGGGTTGCGTCAGGTTCAGGTTCAAATCTTATGACTGTATGAGTCTATACATATCACTTTCCCTCCCTGAGCTCAGTTTCCTCATCTGTAAAATGGGAGTTATAATTCCTGCTTAACAAGGTTGTTGGGAGGATTAGAGGTGATGGACGACATAGTCACAATGCCCTGCATCAAACTGTGTGCTCAGTTGTTATTGACATCATTGTTTCCATTTATTGCACAGCAGCAAAGACAGTGCGAGGCCCAAATTTAAGTCCATAATAACACTAGACCATCAGCTCCTCAAGGGAGGAGGCTGTGTATGAATTGCTTCCGAGATGGTGGTCAACAGACTAATCCGAGCCAAATCCAGCCCACAGCCTGCTTTTGTAAATTCCTTTGTGACAAAGCCACACCCGTTCACTTACTGTTTTGTCCATGGCTACTTTCACGCTACAACAGCAGAGCTGAATAGTTGTAAAGCTGGAAATATTTCTTATCAGGCCCTTTACTAAAAAAGTTTATTGATCCTCACCCAGAACATAGTATAAGACCTGGTAGATAACAAGTGCTCAGTATTTTATTTCTCTGATCCTGGACCCTGGATCTTAATCCTGGCTCTGCCATTAACCTTGCTGTGTGACCTTAGATAAGTCCCATTCCCTCTCTGGGCCTCAGTCACCTTGAGAACTTGGCTTACATACATGATCTTCAAACACTGTATCATAATCATCAGGGAAGCAATTTTGGATACAGGTTCCTAAAACCTCATCTTCAGAGATGCTGATTCTGCTGCAATGCCCAGGAGGCAATAGGAAGTGGTGAGGACTGTGGTGAGCTAATGAAACCATGCCCATCTAAAGGGAAAGCTGCTTTTCAGTTTTCTGTTTGTTTGTTTGTTTGTTTTTGACAGACAGACAGGGACAGACATGAAGGGCGAGAGATGAGGAGCATCAACTCATTGTTGGAGGCACTTTAGTTGTTCATTGATTGCTTTCTCATGTGCTTTGACCGAGGGGCTACAGCAGAGCGAGTGACCCCTTGCTCAAGCCAGCAATCTTTGGGCTCAAGCCAGTGACCATAGGGTCATGTCTATGATCCCACGCTCAAGCCAGAGACCCTGTGCTCAAGCTGGTGAGCCCGCGCTCAAACCAGCTACCTTGGGTTTTCGAACCTGGGTCCTCAGCATCCCAGGTCAACACTCCATCTACTTTGCCACTGCGTGGTCAGACTAGTTTTAACCAGTTGTTACTATGTAGGAACATGGGTCTGGGATTGCCAGATCTATCTCTGTTTAAAGGGAAGCCAAGAATTGTTTCTGTGAACTCTCCTACTTTTTAAATATTGCCAGCTGATTCAATTTTAAAACACTATGCTGGACAATTAAAAATTCTCCATAAGCTGTATTTGCCCTAGACCTCCAGCTGAATCATTTCTGAGATCCATCCCAGCTATAAGCACTAGGATGTAATTTATTTAACAAACATTTAAATGATGTTTACCAGGTGCCCATCGTTGCTCTAAATGCTTTACAAATATTAACTCATTCTTTTCTAACACCCTTATTATTGTCTCTGTTTTGCGGAGGAGGAAACTGAGAAGAGAGGTCAATACCTGTCAGAACTGGGGTTTGGATGCAGGCAGGCTGGCTACAAAGCCCGGCCCCGAATCCCCCACCCCCACCCCACCTGCTGACAACCACCCTTTCTCCCTTGAGCACAGCAGACAGCCCGACCCACCTTCTTCGCCCGCAAGTTTGAGGCCGTGGTGAATCAGGAGGTCATTGGGCAGCTGGACTACTACCTGTACGGGAACTACCCTGCAGGCACCCCTGGCCTCCGCTCCTACTGGGAGAACATCTACGACGAGCCTGACAGCATCCACACCCTGAGTGACGTGACGCTCACCTTGTACCACTCCTTCACCCGCCTGGGCCTCCGACGGGCAGAGACATCGCTGCACACCGACGGGGAGAACAGCTGCCGGTGAGCAGGGGGAGGGGACCGCCGATGGGGGAGGGGACCGCCGGTGAGGAAGGGGTGGGACCGGGACCAGGAAGGAGGTGCAGATCTTCCTCTGTGCATTAGGGGCTGCAACTCCATTGCATCCTTCTCCTTCTTTTCTTTTGCCTATAAATCCTCTGCACAGCCATCCCAGCATTTGGATCTAATATTTAGCCCCTTGTTGCCTTTCGGTGGACTCATTGTATATGCTAAGTATATGTATTTTAGAAGGAAGCTCTACATCATCATATTATATATTTCTGTTTATCTTAAATGGAAGGTAACCATTGGAAATACAGAACTTTTTTATAATGGAGAATGTCAAATATATTCAAAATAGAGAGAGCAGAGTGCTCCCATCACCTGGCCCGTGCAGTGACTGGTCCGGGCCAGTCTGCTTCATCACCCCCAGTGTGGTTGAGGCACAACCCGGACAGCATACCCTGTCTGCCACGAATGCTTTAATGCGTGTCTCTGAAAAATAAAGACTCCATTTTAAAACATAACCATATTATCGTTACCACACCTAAAAATATAACCAGTCATCATCAAAATGCAGAACTATTATTTAAAATGTTCAGGGATCACTTAGAATCATCTCACCTGCCACTCGCAAGTGCCCCTTGACACTTGAGGGAAGAGTGCTCTAGAATGTATATGGAAAGAAGGGGAAGGTGGAGAAATACTTCAGCATAATCCCCTGCCCTCCGCTGTCTTCCCCTAACTTCCCCTAAACCAAGCAGCCCTTTGCATTTTGTTTGGCTCTTCCGTTCTCTGGCGATGTGCATTGCAGATATTTACATATTTGCAACGAGAAAGTGGTGTCCTGTCAGAGTCCTGATCCGCACTGTAATACCAGCCCCTTCCCGCGCTCTGAGGCTTCTGTAATGCTAATGATCCTGTCTAATGCCGCTAGTGTTCCGCTGAGCGGGAACTCCAGAGTTTGCTTAATCCAGCCTTTCCTGTTGCCATTGTCAGTAATGGGCCATTGTGAACACCGTCCTGATGAATATCTTTCTGCAGAAATTCTCTTCTTTTTTTCTTCTTTTCTTCTGATTTATTTTTTTCAGCTGGATTTCCAGAAGTGCCTCTAACAACTCTCCTTCTCTTTCTTGTTCTCCCTTCCCCTCCTCCCACTTCCCTCTTTTAGAAAAAAAGAAAAGTAATACCAGTCCCTCTCGACTGCGGCTTCCCTGTGTGCCCCTCCTTGCCCAGCTTCTCACTCTTCTCAGGAACTGGTGCCTGAAATCCTGAAAATATGGGCAAGTTCCCGGCTGGGACCTCCCGCGTGGCCAGCTGGGTTTCGGCAGGACAGCCACATTTTCATTCTCTCCCCAGGGCCACAGCCCGGTCCTGGGAACCTAGGCCCTGCAGATTGAACTCAACTCTTATTTACTACCTGTTGACCTTGAACACCTCTCTGACCCTCAGTTTCCTCATCTGTCAAATGGGAATCATACTAGGCCTGACAAAATAAGGTGTGAGGTTTAAAGGAGATAACCCTTAAACAGGACCTGATGGCGTATGTATTATGATTATCCCCATTGTAACAGTGCTTTACGTACAAAGTGTTTAGTAAATGCTCACGCCATTATTATTAAGCTGCCAAAATCAGCGAGGAGCCCGGCTTGTGAGCTCCAGGCTCCCTAAGTGGTTGTATGAACTGCTCATTGCTGCCTCTGTGCTTTCCTTCGCTAACCGCTCCCGTTGTCCCCACATGGCTAAGCGCTAGGGCCATTTCAAGTGCCCCGTCCTCTGTGAAGCATGCTGAGAGCTCCCCCTGAGAGTCCACCCAGACCTGCTCCCAAGCTGCAAGTAGCTCAGACTTACCTCCTCCCCCCCTCCCATTGCCTGTAGCAGCAGTACCTTGGGTCAAGGTCAACAGTGAAGGTCTCTCCCCCTTCTAGTCTGGCGAAAGAATCCTTGCTCACAGAACCAGAATACAAATCCCCAGTCCAGAGCCCAGGGCCACATTTGGGAGATAAATGTTGTTCAAGAACAGTTTTAATCTCAGGATTCTTAGAATTTATAAGGTAAATGAGCTTATAGAAAATTCCAAAAGACACCCCCAATTTATTTAGGGTTGTTGAAATTTTCTCCCAGTTCTTATTTCAGGATTAGACAGGCCACCAAGGTGCCTTTGGCCTAGAAGCTTTTGAATTCTCCCTTAATTTTTATTATAATAGAACCACTGTGCCTTGCTGTGGGGAAAGTCGATATATTTATGACTGTGAACGTGAAAATAAATCGGGGACAAAGGACCCTTGTCCCAAAAGGCAGAACAGAATGAACTGCTACATCTAGGGTGCTTGGGGAAACGGCAAGTGAAAACATTCTTTCAGGAGTCTTGTTTTCTTTGGGGACTTCATGCAAATTGTGCCTTTCCAGTCTGTGGTATAACTTTTCATAAAAATAATGTTTATTGATTTTTTTTTCTCATTATAAAATAACGTATGCTCTTTGCAGAAATTTTCAAACTAGCAGATTGAGAGAACAAGAAAATAAAGTTTGCTTGTGAGCCACCCTTTAGAGATGACGATGTCAGTATTTTATTATAAGTCCTCAGATTCTAATGCTCTCCTGGGCCGGGCACAAGGAGCGTGTGTCGGTCAGCTGCTGGCAGGCTGACCATGGTGGCCTAGAGCACCCGTGGCCCCTGGCACTGAGCTCCTGTACATCCTTACCCTGTGGGGGTAGAGGTGCTGAGCTGCCGTTTTTTCCAGACAAATCAGAAATCTAGATTTCTATGAGTCTTCAATTTTTTCAGTGCCCACTCGTTTCAATAAGGAAGAAACATCTTCGGGTGAAATGAATGCATTTGTGGCATCTTTTATGTTGTATTGCATGACACCTAGTTAAAACAAACCCCCTTCTTAGTTTTAATTATTATATACAGTCAAGATAAGTACCAGAAGGCTTTGTGTTCAGTCCTGGGTTACATGTATTCCTAGATGTACCTTAGAAGCACTGGGTTTGAGAGAAAGTCCTGCTAGAATTTCCTCTCAATCAACAAGTATTGATTGAGCATCTACCATGTGTGACTCTCTGGGTTAGGCACTGGGCAGTCAGCCATGACCCAGACAGACCAGGCCCGAGTTGAAGGCCCTGCCATTCTAGCATAAAGACCAGGAGCTAAGCGCTAGTACACAAGAACGAAAGATCAGTAGGGATAAATGCTTTGCTGAGAATGAAGGTAAAATCACATGATAGCAATGAGTTGGTGACTTAAGATTCAGCTGTCAAGGAAGATCTCTCTGAAGTAGTAACATTTAAGCAAAATGATAAGACTGAGCCAGCCATGCAATCTAAGAGAAGAAGAGCATGCTCAGCACAGAAAATATCCTGTGCAAAGGTCCTGAGGTAGAAATGACCTAAGCGTGTTCAAGAATCTAAAATAATGTCTATGTAGAATCCAAAATAAGGTTCCATGTGGCTAGAAGGTGATAGTTTGGGGCAGAGAGAAACAATATGAGGCTAGAGAAAGGCGGGGCTTTGTAGACCAAGTGCAGAGTTTCGATTTCATCATAAGCATTAAGTAGAGCCACATGCGATATTTAAACGGGTTGGGGATATGGATACTGTGGGGTTACAGTGGACAAAAGTAAAAGGGAGACAAGGGAAGAGGCTCCTGCCAGGGTCCAGTTAAGGCATGATGGTGACGTGGACCAGGATGCTTGCATGCATAAGGGAGTAGAGGATGGCCTCAGGAGGAGACAGCAGGGTTTCTTGATAGAAGGGGATGGAAAGCAGCCAATCAAAGATTAATTCTGTGGTTTCTAGAGTGCTTGACCATTGCTCATTTACCTCACCCCTTAGCACCACACCCTGCAACTGACCGCTGTGCTCTGGAAACACTTTTTTTGACTCCCATGCCAGCAAGCTCGCCTGTCCTTATGCCTTCACTGACCTGACCCATCTTACAGAACAAACATCGGTGGTACATTATTTAGCTACTGCAGTAATGCTGCGTAACAAACAAGGCCCAAATCGGTGTTTTGAAATGATAAGCATTGATGCAGAACTCAGGTTTGCGGATCACTGGGCAGCGTTCCTGGCATCTCCCCCGAGTTCGCAGCTGCTGCAGGTCAGGAGCAGAGCTGTGTTGTTCTTGGCTGGGACTTGCTGCCTAGGACAACCGAAGCAGCTCTGCTCTGCCCCAAAAGTCTCATCCTCCAGCAGGCTAGCCCAGGCACGCTCCCATCTGTGATTGCCTGCTTTCCCTCTTCTGTCAAGAAACCCTGCTGTCACCACCTGAAGCCGTCCTTTATCCCCCTGTGCACTGCCAGCATTCTGGTCCATGCCACCATCATGCCTTACCTGGAGCTCCCTTCCTTGTCTCCCTCCTGCTTTGTCCACTGTAACCTCAGAGTAGCCATATCCACCACCCCTGCTTCAATAACACGAGGGGCTCTGCTTACTGCTCACGGTGAAATCCTCACCTGGTCTGCAGAGCCAAGCTCTCGTCGCAAAAGAGCAAGAGAGGAAATGTACAAGGCTCCGTGAGGCCCTGGCTGGGAACCGGCAGGACACGCCGGCCACCACAGTCTGCTGGCCGAAGCAGATGCAGGAGTCGGGAGTAGACTCTGCCACATCAGGGCAAGGATGCCTGCAAAGTCATGTGGAAACTAACATGGAGAATGAAGAGGTGAAGAATTGGAGACTGATGCACGAGACCACGAGACTGTACCACAATCCTCTGTGCCTTCCGGTACAGTCACCACTATTCAGCACTGGATATTCAAGGTTAAATGAACAAAAATGACATGAAATAAAAGATTCAGTTTCTCAGTCTGACACCAGCCACATTGCCAGTGCTCAGTAGTCAAAGCAGCTCGAGGCTACAGTGTCACAAAGTGTTGCAGCCCAGCCCGGGGCGAGGGTTTTCTGCTCCCAAAGTCCAGACCCAAAAAAGCAAGACTTGTGTGAGCCACGATGCCCAGAGAGCAGTCTAAAGAGGGTGCAGGCTTTTTCTCAGAGCCCCAAAGGCATCGCAGCAACTAGATGGTGATTTCCAGGAGATGCGTAAACACAAATCACAGGACAGAGGCTTCCCCTAACCATTGTAATTGGAGGTAAAGACCTAAGCTCCAGATCGGAACCAGAGGGAAGGAGGCTAAGTAGGAGAACACTGTTATTAAGGAGCCACAAGCCCCCTCAATTTACACATTGCAGAGACCAGCAGCCTTTTATTTTACAAGTGAGAAAGACCAAGCTGGGCTCATCCAGAGTCTCTCCCTCCCCTGCTCCCTCCTGGGGCATCTCTGCTTAGTTTCCCTGTCCTTTTCTCCCAGGGAGCCTTTGTGGACCAAAGACCTGCATCTTAAAATAACAGCTACCTCTTTGTATGAATATATGGACCTTGGATTAATTTTTAAGGATAATGTAAGGTATTTTTCCCCGCCGAGAAAGAAGGAAGGGGGGCCGGAGCCACAAAGTGTGGAATAGCTAAGGCTTTATTAAGTACCGCGCATCCCACCCAACGAGGTCCCCCAGCCCCGGGGACAGAGGCTAGGGGAGTCACCCGAATTAAACCGAGTGAGAGGTATTTAAAGGGGTCCTCTAGGGTAGGTGAGCAATTGTGACGTGGTGAAATCTCACTGGCTGACTGACGGTCACTCTTCTCCCAAGGACCTCTGGGAAGTTTCTTTTGGCGTGCTTGGTTGTGGGGGCGGCCCCAGCCAAAGGTCCCGGGTCTGAGGTCCTCACATGACCGTCCCCATTGTCTACTGATCTTACATTCTGACCTTTTATGTTAAATAGAATAGGGGCGCCATTTTTCGTCTGGCTACTTCCTGCTGGTGAGGGGCGTCGTGGGGAGGGGAGGTCGTAGGCGGTGATTTTGAGGGGTGTCAGGAGGAACATCTGTTTGGCCGTGAGTTGAGAAACTTCGCGGATGCGGTTCTGTAAGAATTTTAAAAAGAGAAGAAAATATGAGTTATATGCTGATAATTAGAAGAAGATTTAGGATAGGGGCAGCCTAGGTGAGAATGGCTGGCTGCCGTCAGGAGTTAAGCAGGTTGTAGGAGGAGAGATTCTTGCTTAATTTTCTCGCAGACTGTTGAGGAGATTGAAGCTTCTTTCATCGGGCCAGTTCCTGCTTCAGCTCACTCTGGCGGCAGGTTTCTGGTGGGAGGGACAGGAGCAACAGGAGAGTCTGCAGGGCCCAACCTCTTGGTGAGCCACAGACGAGTAGGGCCCAGTTGTTCTAACTGCCAGCGATCCTGCATGGGAGCAAGCTTGAGGTGAGAGACATGGTTAGAAATGAGGGTAGCATTGATTATGGGGGAGCACTTGGTAGTGAGGAATGGCAGGAGTAAGTGGGAAGATGTTGTCAACTACATATTGGCTCTGAGACTGTGAAGAATGTCTCGACCCAGAAGGGGTACGATGCCATAACTAAGAAGGAGTGCAAAAAAAGGGGATCCCATTCAAACTGCATGTCAGGGTTGGAGTGCGAAGGGGAAAAGATGGGGTCCCATCCATTCCCATAACCGAGACCTGTGAGGGAATTAGAGGTCTAGAGTGTGGTGGCAAAACAGAGAAGGCAGCTCCCATGTCCACAAGAAATGAGATGGACTTACCCACTAGTTGCAGCATACCCTGGGTTCTCCGAGTCCAGGCTGTGTCCTAGGAGTTCCAGCAATGCGCCCACGTGGCTGGATTGGCCTCCCATTTGAGAGGCGTTGAGGATGAGCCTGCTACCCAAAGGGGCAATCGCTCCGCCAATGACAGGGCTGCTTGCAGTCAGGGCAGGGCTCAGTGGGTAGCCACGGGCAGGGACCCTGTCAGGCACAGTGGTCCTGCTTGCCACACTTAAAGCAAGCTGCTAGTGGGATTCCTCTTTGCAGTCCAGATTTGGACCGGGCACTTCCTGTGCCTTGCCCCTGTTGCTCTGCCAAGCCTCAGGGTTGCCACAAGAGCCTGGGTTTGGAGTGTTACCTTCTGTTGCATGCAGGCCTGGCGAAAAGCCTTGGCCTGTTCCTACCAGCTGTGACCATTGAAAACTTTAAATGCCATGTTCACAGGTCCCAGATAAGAGTCTGGGGGTTGAGAATAAGAGGAGGAGGGCTCATAGGGAGCCCGGCTCCCAGATCCAGCTGGAATGCTGGAGTCATCAGCAAGACAGTGTCAGAACTTCCTGCAGGCAGGTTGGAGTTGGGCATCCTGCAAACCGGTGTAAAGGGCCAATGATAGGCTGAGAATGACCTGACAGAAGAGGGACTTAAGAACACAGTGGAGAAGGGAGGGGCCCCTGACTAGCAGGGGAGGAGAAAGAGAGATTGGTATTTGCAAGTGAATAAGAAACAGGATTTAGCGAAGGGAGGGGGAGAGAGCTCTCTGGAGGGAAGAGACCCGAGTGAAAGAGGTCCCAAGAGAGGGGCAACCTCAGGGGTCAGGCAGGAGGGGGAGAGAGTTGGGAGTCCATGGAGAAGGAAAGATTAGGAGTGGAGGTTTCTCCGGCCAAAAACGGCCTGCAATTCGGACCACAAAA
This sequence comes from Rhynchonycteris naso, assembly GCA_037038555.1. Classification (NCBI taxonomy): domain Eukaryota; kingdom Metazoa; phylum Chordata; class Mammalia; order Chiroptera; family Emballonuridae; genus Rhynchonycteris; species Rhynchonycteris naso. The sequence goes on along the minus strand of CM073000.1, from coordinate 185,467,791 downwards.
CGGCAGCACAGAGATTAGGACGGGTGCACGAATATTTAAAAGGCCTGAATGTAAGGGATCTCCAATCAGCTCCCAGCTTTTTCAGCGATAGTTAAACTGGTGAGGGTGTTAAAACCGAAAGTCCCCTCAGGAGGCTACCTGGTCCTCTTCTTTAGGGAGGGAGATATTTCGGATAAGGCAACTCCCGGAATGTTTTGGGATTTCTGCACCCCCACAGCCGCCCTCAGTCCTCGGAGCGGTCAGAGTTGAGAACTGGCATCCCAAAACTCAAACTCTGGCCATGGACAGTTAGGGAAAGTGGATGTGCTTGGATGTCGCCAGGGCACACATGCACTCAGACAGAAAAGACTTCCCTGATGTAGCTGTGGTTTCAGACAGGGGGTCTCGGCGGAAAGAACTGAGGGGAGTTTGGAGGCAGGGAACTTACCGCACCATGCGCCGAAGTTGGTAGAAAGTTGGAGGTCCTGAGATCCTTATTCTTTCTCGGAGAGGACAGGGAGAGGAGCAGCCCCAGCGGGCTTCTAACTCCTTCCCGGGTTTTGGCACGAAATGTAAGGTATTTTTCCCCGCCAAGAAAGAAGGAAGAGGGGTCAGAAGCCACGAAGTGTGCAATAGCAAAGGCTTTATTAAGTACCGCGCATCCCGCCCGACGAGGTTCCCTAGCCCCGGGACAGAGGCTAAGGGAGTCACCCGAATTAAACTGAGTGAGAGGTATTTAAAGGGGTCCTCTAGAGTAGGCGAGCAATTATGACGTGGTGAAATCTCACTGGCTGACGGACAGTCACTCTTCTCCCAAGGACCTCTGGGGAGTTTCTTTTGGCGCGCTTGGTTGTGGGGGTGGCCCTAGCCAAAATTCTGGGGTCTGAGTTCCTCACATGACCATCCCCATTTTCCACCAGTCTTACAGATAATACCCAATGTTGTGAAAGAGAAGGACAGTGAGAGCGTGAATCAGTCCACCTTTGTTGCTAGCGTTGGGCAGCAGATATAAAGAGCCCCTTGGAGATAAGAGGGAGAGAGGGAAAGGTACCAAGAACCATTTTTTTCTCAAGGATGTCTAATGCGGTAGTGTTTAGAAAGGTCAAAAAATTAGAAACCAGATAAACAGCCAATGATGGGGAACTTGCTCTGTAAAATACGGCATTACATACAATGGAATAATGTGTATCATGTTTTCAGAGACTTTCAAACACGTGATAATGCTCAGAAACTGCTGTGAAGCAGAGCAGAATATAACCAGTATGTACACTGTGATCTCACCTCTGGAAGATTTATGCAAATATATGCATAGAAAATAAAGCTGAAGGGAAATATGTTAATATCACATTGTTTACACATTGTTGTTCCTCCTCAGTTCTGAGCACCAGAGGGTCAATAAATACATGTGAATTGACACCATCCATGTAAGGAAGCATCAAAAGTAGCAATTCTTATTCTTTTGTTGTTGTGCTTTTGTACAGTCAGCATACTTTACATTTATAACCAACCAAAAAGCTATGTTAATAGCTATTGAAATCCTAGAGACACAGGGAGCAGCTTTCGAGAGCATGATAAGCATTGTATGAAATGGGGTTTGTTTTAGGAACTGGTCCAGCATGATGGGTGGACACCCCATTGTAAGCCTACACAATCTCCAGCCCTGACCAATGAGCGCGTACGAGACTGTGCATGTTTTTCAGGTACTATCCAATGGGCCACCCAGCATCTGTCCACCTCTACTTCCTTGCTGATCGCTTCCAGGGATTTCTGATCAAGCATCACGCTACCAATCTGGCCGTAAGCAAGCTTGAAACTCTGGAGACATGGGTGATGCCGAAAAAGGTCTTCAAGATCGCAAGCCCACCCAGCGACTTCGGCAGGCTCCAGTTTTCTGAGGTAAGAGGCCAGATGTTGTCATACGTCATCGCCTTTTTCATCCCCCTTGCCCAGTCCTGTTCCATGATCTGATACCTGGAGGTGAAGGGGACTTGGAGAGCCCCAAAGATAAGCTCCCCTGTGCCTGGAGAAGGGTCTCCAGCCCTTAACACTGGAACTGCCATCTTAAACAGTGCAGGAGGAGAGGGGCAGTAGACCAAACCAACCTGGAGCCTTGGTCTACCTTTTTGTAGTAGAACTTCATTTTATTTTCATTTTTTATCCTAGCTAGTGACTCCTCTAAACCTGTGTCAGTAATCGGCCAATAAAGAAACAGCTTCCTAATGAAATAGTGGCATTAGTCCCATTTTACATATTGGAAAACTGAAGCCTGTCAATATTCAGTGATTTTTTTAGATCGTAGCTAGGGAGTAGGAGAACTTGAACTTGAACCCAGGTCTCTTAGGCTACAAATCCTATGCTTAGTTGTGCTTTGGTCTCCCTAGTTCTTAGCACAGGGTTTGGCTTAAAATAAGTACCAGATCAGTCATTAGATGGATGAGTGGATGGATGGGTGGGTGGATGGATGGATGGATGGATGGATTTTCAGTGATTGGACAGGTGGACTGACACATGGATGCATGGATCTATGGAATACAGTTTCCCTCTCTCCAGTACAGCATCAATATTAGTTATTATTCTGCCTGGGGAAATGGATTTATCCAACACCGCCCTTGTCACCTCGGCGCTATCTCCAGACCCTGTCTGCCCTCTGTCCCCTCCTCCAGCCTCACCCAATACCGCTCTCCTCCCCACTCACACTTGTGTCATTGTCAAGCATGCCAAGTTTGTTCTTGCCTCAGGCTTGGCACATGCTGATCCTTCTGCCTAGAATGCTTTCCCACAGATTTTCACCTTTTTTTTTTTGGTCCCGCTGATCTAACTCCAGATGATACTACCTTCCACAAAGCCTCTTATGCCCCTGCCTACCCACTTATGCCCCAAAAGCTACATTCTCCACCTGATACATCCTTATTTTATTTTTTTCCTTAGCACTTACCATCTAACATCATTTTGCTGAATTCTCTGATCACTTGATGATTGTATTCAAGAGAACTAGGATGGTATCACTGTCACTCACTGCTGTATGCCCAGCTCCTAGAAGAGTACATGGCATCTATAGATGCTGCATAAGATTTCTGAATGAATGAGTGTCTGCCCTGGCTGGTGACCCTGGAAGGAAGGGGAACCATGAGCAAGCATGTCGAGGGTTGCCCTCACAAAACTCCTCATGGGATTTCTGCCTTCCTGTCAGCAAGTGGCTAAAGCAGTGATTCATCCCTGGACTTAAGTACCCCCAATGAGTTTGGCTGCCAGCTTAGGGGCTGATTTTAGAATGTGGAGAATCTTGAGGAAAGGAACTGGGCTGAGGGTAAGTGTCCCACCCACTTACACTTTTCTCGCTGCTCCTTCTCCAGCCCCCATGGCCCCACCTGGCTGACCTGTGCCCTACTGAATGGGCACTGAACAAGCACGGGTGGGAGTTTCTTGTGAAACCACCATTTTCAATTAAGGCTCCAAATAGATTGGCTGGATTTGAGCTGCCATGGGAGCCCACTCGATAAATTACTGGCGCCAGGGGGCAATTAGATGCTGCCCCAGTTGGAGTCTGTGCTGGGGGCCCAAGTGGCCAATTGAGGACATTAATGTCCCATTAACGAGATGGATGCCTGGTGGCTGGGCTCTCCCTGTTTATCAGCCTGCCATTGGGAAACTGGGCACTTCTGGCAGTGACAAATGATGCTGGCCACTCGTGGCTGGTGATTTGTGAGGGTTCCTGCTGTAGCTCTGGTCCCCTTGGCGTGAGATCCACCAAGATCTCTGGCAGAGTACCAACATGTGAGCAAGGAGCCCTGAATCTTATATTTCAAAATATTTTTCCTACAGCCTTCATTTTAAGGCAAAATGTAAAATTGGACAAGAAGAAGAGACAGAACTGCAGGTCCATATTGTGGGCTGTTGAGAAGCTCCCTGGTGTTGGCATGGCCCCAGGGCTATGCATAGGGCAGTGATGGGCAATCTTTTGAGCTTGGTGTGTCAAAATTCGCCAAAAAACCGAGCATAATTCGAGTGGTATATCACTTAGAAAAAAACGGCCTAACCGGAAGTCCCAGAACTAGACGCTCTGTGCCGGAGTTCTGTTGTTTTGGCCTACAGACCTCCGGCACAGAGTGTCTACACTACAGCAAATGTTTTATCCTTGGCTCCTTCACCTGGCCATGTAGGAGCCAAGGATGAAACATCCTTTTCGGCATGTAGCCCCATACTTCTCTGGTATGCGGCCACATGCAGCTGCGCGTCATCGAAAATGGCTACGCGTGTCAGTGCTGACACGCGTGTCATAGGTTCGCCATCATGGGCATAGTGCCTGACTCGCAACAGGTGGGAAGCTCAGATAGATAGCTCCATCCCCTGAAAGACTCCAGCTAGTGGCTTAGAGAATCACCCAGTGTTTACGACATGCAAGGTGCTAAAGGAACAGAAGTGATCCAGACAGCCCAGACCCTGTTGTCATGGAATTGCTCCCTAGTGGAGCAGCCAGTGAGTGAGCAAATAAATGAACAAAAACATTTCAACTGATGACAAGTATTATACAAAGAAAATGAAATTCTGTACGTGTGACTCCTGAGGTCTCAAGAGACTAGTGAGGACTACTTTCAGTGGGATTATTCATTCAGGAAGGCTTTTCTAAGGAGATGATTTTAGTGCTGAAAACTGTAAAAGATCTAGAGCATTCTTGGATCTTCTAAGAGAAGAGCATGTGCAAAAGCCCTGAGGCTCCAGGTGGGGAGCTTGGCATAGTCAAGGAGCAGCAAGGCCAGTGTGACCCAAGCACAGTGAGCAGAAAGGAGGTCTCTGAGTGCATAACAGATTATGAGGGGTCTTGCAAGCCTTGGAAGGAAGCTTAGCTTGTATTTTATGTGCCGTGGAAAAACCTTTGGTGGGTTTGAAGTTGGGAAGCAATATGAACTTGCACATACACTTAAATATGAGCAAATGATCATTTTGTAGAGAATGGTGTAAACTTTCAGAGCAATGATGAGAAGATCCTGGAGGCCACAGCGGGTATGACAACGGCTAGGCTCCATCTGAGGCAGCCCCTCCGTCCTTGTGCTTGGGGGTGGCAACTGACTTTCTCCTCCTCTCAAAGTTTAGGAACAAGGTCTAGGTTTTCCACTGCTGGCTGCTTTATAAAACTCTTCTGCCCAGGGTATTTTGGTTTTAGAGATTTGTTCACCCCCAATTCTGTGAAGTATTAAAAGGTGATTTCTGGAGTGTCCGCACACTTCTCCAACTGGTCATTAATCCTTCCCCTAATGTAGTTTTGTGAGCATTAATCCATCTGTCAGTACCTGTTGGAAAGTCAGCATATGCAGGGCCTGGCTGCATGTGCTTAGTCCCTATTCATCATGACACAGATAGAAGGTGGATGGATAGGTCAATAGATGATGGATAAATATGGAGATAGAGATGTATTGAGCAACTCCTATGTGCTCAGGACTGTTTGGAGCACTAGAGATACATTGATGAACAAGCCAGATGGTGTCCCTGCCCTCATGGAGTTGACAGTCTGAGCTAGGGAGAGAGACTAAATTGTAGGTTGCAATACTATACAAAAATAAAAAGGCTACAATGGGCCGATGCTTAGACAAGCACCCCTAAGCAGGGTGGTGTGTAGGTAGAGCGCAGAGCATTTACCTAGCAGCTGTGGCTGATGCAATGCTGTGAGAATACTCCAGCTCCCAAATCCCTCCTGGGAACACCCAGGAAGGGAGCTCACCCGCTATTCGGAAATGACTCAGCACCAGCCAGGCAGCCTCCTGACCTTTTTGGCCATTTGCCCTACTATAACATCCTATTGGCTGAACCCATGTATATAAGCTAGTTTACTTCTTGAATAAAGTGGATTTGCATCCCCAGAGTTGGGTTTCATGCATCTCCATCGTCCTCACCCCCGGGGCAGACCTTGTCCACAGTGGTGCCTCTCTAAGCAGGGAAGGCTTCCAAGTAGAGGTGACACCCTGGCTGAGATCAAGATGATAAGTAAAAGCTGACAGGAAGCTGGTGGGGTAGGAAGGCAGACTGTGCCAGAGGGAGGTAGGCATAGACACAAGATCAGAGGCAAGAGAGAGCCCTTCCCAAGGAGGAGCTGAGTGTATCCAGGGGGCCTGGAGCAGGGGATGAGCAGAGGGGAGAGAAGGCAACAGAAACAGAATAGCCGCAAAAGGACCAGACTTCGCAGGGCAGAGTGCAAGACCAGGCTTAAGAACAATGAGATACACTGAAAAGGGTTGCACAGAGGATCAGGAGCCATAGCTTGAATCCTGCTTACTCATTCATTTATTTCTTCAATCAGTAGTATCGTTTCAATTCTTACTCTGTTCCAACCAGTGTGCTAGGCGCCAGGGGTCCTCAGGAGCAGCTAGCCCCTGCTGATCCACTGGGTGGCAGAAGATGCCAAGATTTCACAAGTCTGGGAGGGGCAGTGCCCCTGCAGAAATGTCATAGCAATCACTACCTTTCCTACCCTTAGGAGCACTCTTTAGGCTGTGGTCTATCTAAAGGCAGAAATCTGAAGGGATCTGTGGGCCTATGAATGTGCATGCCTGAGTGTCCCCTTTGGTAGGTGGTAGATGTTTGGCACATATGTGCTTGATGAATCGATGAATGAATGAATGAATGGAAGGCAACACATAGAAGAGGAGATAAGAACACAGCCTTTGCGGTCAGACTTCCTGGGTTCCCTTGCTGGCTTTGCCCTTCACTGACCATAACAAATTATCTAACTGCTCTGAGCCTCAGTTTCCTCATCTGTAAAATGGGGGTGACAAGAGTCTCCCCTTTGTGGAGTTGGGAGTGAGATTTAAATGAGTTGATGCATCCAAGTGTTGAGCCTTATGCCCGACATAAGCTCTCGGCACATAGCAGCCACGCAGCACTGTGTTCCGGGGAAGGAGTGGCCACACTACCTCGTGGTAAGAACAAGGAGAAAGTGAATCAGCTCCTGTCTGCACTGAATCTGTGGAATCTTCTCAGGGTATAGATGTGCATACCCTCACCTGCACCCTGGTGTGCGGACACACACATTGGAGATGCTGGCCGTGGAAAGCCTGCAGAAGCAGTGCTAGCCTTATAGTGTGCTCGTTATCTGCTACCAGCATGCCCCATGCTGGGTCTTCAAAGCGTTAAATTAAACCTCCTGGGGAGCAGAAGATCCTAATTTAATTTGATTTGAAACAGTAACAGAGCTCAATATCAGGGATTTCTGCAGTTAATTCATTTTTGTGTGTGTCAAGTCTTTCATTCTACAGATAGTGATTGAGCACTTACTGCATGCCAAGCACAGTGCTGGGCACCATGAGAGCTGTGGACCACAGGGACAGTTCACAAGGTCTATCTGGCTACTGGGTGGAGACTAGATTGCAAATGACAAAAGCAGAAGGAGGGGCCTGACCAGGCGGTGGTGCAGTGGATAGAGCGTCGGACTGGGATGTGGAAGACCCAGGTTCGAGGCCCCGAGGTTCCCAGCTTGAGTGCAGGTTCATCTGGTTTGAGCAAGGCTTACCAGCTTGAGCCCAAGGTTGCTGGCTTGAGCAAGGGGTCACTCGGTCTGCTGTAGCCCCACAGTCAAGGCACAAATGAGAAAGCAATCAATGAACAACTAAAGTGACACAACAAAGAATCGATGCTTCTCATCTCTTTCTCTTCCTGTCTGTCCCTATCTGTCCCTCTCTCTCTATCTCTATCACACACACAGAAAAAAAGGAGGGAAGGCAAGAGGGGATTTGTGGAGGGTCCAGACCATGAGTCCACTGGCTGGCAGGAAGGGTGGATTGTACAACCATTTCCTGTCCCTAGGGTCTATCTCAGAATGCTTTAGGGAGGCCAGAGCTATCTTTTACTGGGAAAGCCATGTGAACTCCTACAAATGACAGGTGATGCTGAGGGATCCTTTTTTACTAGCTTATGACGGGGCAGCTCCAAAACCTGAGTTCCAGTCTTATTCAGAACAGTCACACTAAGTGGAGGCCTGTGGTCTAGAAAACCAGGGAGCAGAGGGGAAACCAGCCAAACCTGTTCAATGGTAGGGTTGTATGTTTCCTTGAATGATCTGCAAGCACGAATTTATTCATTCACTTATTCATTTATTCATCCATTCATTCAATGCACATTTCCCCCCAAAGCACACACCATGGCCAGGCACAGGAGACCCAAAGGTTTAGTGAATTAACCACAGGCCTTGTAATCCCCCTACCTTGGTCCAAATCCCAGATCTTCTGCTTACTGCCTGTCTGACCTTGGGCAAGTAACTTAATCGGAACCTCAGTTTCCCCATTTCCTCATCTGTGAAATGGGTATATGAAACCCAGTAAGCAGGACCCAGGGCCTTTCTGGGACCCAGCCCCCTAGCTCAGGCTCGGTGATTTTAGGACTCGCTCTCCTGTTTCAGGTCGGCACTGACTGGGATGCCAAGGAGCGGCTTTTCCGCAATTTTGGGGGTCTTCTGGGACCAATGGACGAGCCAGTAGGCATGCAGAAATGGGGGAAAGGCCCCAATGTGACTGTGACCATCATCTGGGTGGATCCCGTCAACGTCATCGCAGCCACCTACGACATCCTGATTGAGTCCACTGCTGAATTTACCCACTACAAGCCCCCTTTGAACTTGCCTCTGAGGCCTGGGGTCTGGACTGTGAAAATCCTCCACCACTGGGTGCCAGTGGCAGAGACCAAATTCCTCGTCGCACCTCTGACCTTCTCCAACAAGCAGCCCATCAAACCGGGTGAGTACTGCCAGGGTCTCCGTCAGGGAGATATTCCCTCCCCAGGGCCTCGTGGACCTGTAGCCTGAGCAGGCTGCCCAGCTGTGGGGTAAGTGGGCCCCTTTCAAGAACAATACTCCCTGCTCTCAGCATTTTCTTTTCTATTGCACAATGAGGTGATGTCATCTGTCTATGAATTAGATACCTTTTTATTAGCTGTTCTCCCACTGGGCTCCCAGAAGGCCCTGGTCATATTTAAGACAAGATGAAAAATAAACCCGGGCAGATATTGAGTTTCAGCAAATCTTGTTCACTGTTTAAGAAATAATAATTAAAATAGAGGAGTTTCTGTTCATCAAAAATATGATATACTAGGTCAAGTGATTTTCAACCGGCGTGCCGCAAGAATTTTTAAAACATGCAGTACCTGACCGTTTAGTCAGGATCACTGACCTGTTTTCCCCTAGACTGTCAAATAAAGAAATGACATAAAAATTATACCTACTTTTTTTCTCAAATCAGCAAAATACATGTTTTTTGGTGTGCCACAGAATTTTAGTAATTAGTTGATGTATGCTGTGAGATGAAAAAGGTTGAAAATCACTGTGCGAGGTGAAAAGACACACCTACATGGGACAACGTATTGATGTTTCTCTCTCTTCCTTTTTCTTTCCTCTTCCTCTCTGAAATCAATAAGTTTAAAAAAAATTCAGTGCTCATATTTAGAATATATAATTCCATAAATCAGAGTAAGCTATAAGCCACAGGCCAAGTCTAGCCCACTTCCTGTTTTTGTAAATAAAGTTTTATTGGAACACAGTCACACCCATTCATTTACATATTGACTGCGTCCTCTTTGGGGATACAGTGATAGCATGGAATAGCTGTAACAAAAACTATGTGGCCAACGGAACCAAAAATATTTGCTATCCATCCTTTATAGAAAAATGATTATTAATCTCTGTTATAAAGGAATTAGGACAAGAGAACATAAATGGTCCGCATTCATATAAAAAGAAGCTCAGCTTAATAAATAATGAGAGGAATGAAAATTAAAAGCAAAAACAGATCCCGTTTCTCCCCCACCATGTTGGGAAATGTTGGAAGGTTAGACAGTACGTATCACGGGGGGAAGGCTGGAGAGTAATGACCATCCAACTTAGTGCTGCTGGTAGGGTGAAGTGATCAAGTGAACTTGGAAAATGGCCTAGCATTTCTTAGTAAAACTGGACATACACGCACCTTCCTGCACAGAAGTTCCACCCCTAGGTCTACGCTCTCGAGGCTTGGCAGAAACACAGTGGAACTGTTCATGATAGCACTGAAGTGGAAACAAACCACATGTCTGCTGTGCAACTGGACAAACGCTGAACGACCTGAGCAGCGGACTACTACACAGCAGTGAACATCGGTGATGGGACGCTTGAATGAGCCTCTGAAGCATAACACTGAGGGGAGCACATCACGGAAGGTGTATGTGTTTAAAGGGTACAGCCAGGAGAGCCAACAATATCTAAGTTCAGGATTCATGTCTATAGAAAGCTGAGGGGAGGTTAAGGGAATTATATACAAAATTCAGGATGGCAGTTCCCGCTGAACATGGAGGACAGCGAGAGGGATGTCAGGCCCCTAATGAGCTGGCTGTTTTGTTCTTTTTCATCCAAAAGGGTTACTTTTATTTTTCTATTTTCTCCTCTCCTTTTATCACTGGGAAGTCCCCCCACACACACACACACACACCTCATTCTGTCCCACCTCCAGGATTACCTGCTGCCAAGAGTTTGGTATGCATTCTTCTAGAGGTTTTGCAGTGCTTTTAAAGCACAAACCTAAACACAAAATAAATCACAAACACATTGTCGTTTTGTAAAACTAAAATGATGCATTTTGTAGTGAAGCCTGCTTTGTTCACTTTCCAAGTCCGCATGCATAAAGCCACCAGCTGCAGGCTGTTCCATTGGGTTAAGGACCCCCAACCTATCTGTCCCCGTTGGTGGACACATAGCTTCTGTCGTTGGTGCCATAGATAACACCACAAAGGATTCTTTAACCTAAAACTATGTGGGCCTGTGGGGATTCATCCATGTAATAGATTCCCAGACACAGGCTTTCCAGACCTCTAGGTATTTGAAATTGTTCGTCCTCATCTAAAAGATCGCAAACCCAGAAGCCAGACTATCCCAGCCTCTGTTAATTAAGAGTTCTATGCTGGGGTGCCATTTAGCCAGTGACACAGGAAGAGAGGGACCTAGACATGGGGAGGGGAATCCTGGAGTCCTAAAAAAAGGGAGTGTTGAAGTGAATTCTGTCGACTTCTGCCAAGTGTCTGTGCTGAGCAAGCAGAAAGAGAGACGTCATGTTTTCTTGAGGTGGAAGGAGGCTTCTCCACTCCCCTCTGAAACAGACAAAAGACAGCTCTTCCAGAACAGTCTGGGCCAGCGCAAGTATCCCTTGATCAGGTTCATAGCCTTGGCATCCTTCAGGATTTCCACAGCCAGGTGTGGGGAGCAATGAACAGGTGTCGGATGCACCTGCTGGACAGAACAAAGGAGGGGTCCTGAGCCCACCCCCACCCCAGTGAAATAGCACGAAGTTCCTGAGGACAGCAGGGCTCTTCCCACACCTGCCCAGCCTGAGCTGGGGGTCATTTTACCCCACTGGGAGCACCCCCTCCTCCCCGTCATAGATAATTGTATCTGTTAACGATGTTCCGATGACAGGAAACACGAAGGTGGGAGCTATGCAATTTGTAAAGTGATTCATCAAGAGTAATTTGCTATTGATGCATCCCTCATAATCTCAAGAAATCTGATGAGGTGGAATTGAGGAAAATTTAATTACAGAGGCGACGAGCATTGCAGGCTGACGCTGTTAGAGCACGCCACACATTAACCTCACTTTTCATAAGGCTTCTCCACATCAACCACAATATTTGGTGTTCAGAAGTTTGCTAGCTGCTCTCCTCACTTTTCTTTCCCAGCGTTTTGTCGGTTTGGGTATCTCCCGACTCCTCATCTGCAGGATGGAGGCATTGAGAGGTTCTAGTAGAGAAATTGGACCTGCACTGAAGACAACAGGCTCTGTTCTGACAAATGGTACAGGAGCTGCCCACCCTGTCTGCCAGCATCGGGCCACACGGGGCCAGGGCCAGACTGATAGACGCAGACCTACCTAACGTGAAAGGAAGAAGGCCCGCTCAATCAGAGCAAGACGGGACCTATGCTCGTGCCAGCTGGTCTCCTTTCTCGCACTCGCTCCCCTCCAAACTGTAGAGCCTCAGCGTCCTGAACATTGGGAACAGAAGGAATGACTTTCTTGTCTGTATTAGTCAATGCATATTTTTAATTCAACTGGTTTTCCCGTTGCGTTTAGAAGGGCAGGCAGGTCTTCCTTCCTCCTTCTTCCCCACTCAAGACCACACAAGTTAGAAAACAACCTGCTGACGAACCAGGTTGTCCTGGCTGCCACCGAGGGTGACAGGCACTGTTGGGCAATCAGGAAGCATTGTCTTCTGAATGCTACTTTGTCTTATAAAGAGGTTTCTTCAAATCCTTTCTCCTAATTCTCACCAGAATCCTTAGCTTGTATTTTTAACAATCTATATTCTTGTGTTTGACAATAAAATATTCAATAAGTGGGAACTTCTTCCAAATAGAAATGGCTAGCCTCTTTCAGCCCCAATGGCTACACATCCTGCTTCCCCGTTGTTTAGCCCTGGGAGCAGTCACAGTGCCTCTTGTTCATACATTACTGTTGACAGAGCCCGTGAACTTCCATCTGAGTCTATTAGAGCCGGCCCAGCGGGTCCAATTGGTGCAAGGATGAGTATCTCCTTTTTACATATGGGGAAACCAATCTTTGAATGACTGGCTTCCAGATGAAAAACAAGCGAAAATAAGAAACAAAACTATTGCTTCAGCTTCCAGCTGGTGGATGAGCGTGCAGGAGATTATCATAAGGACAAACACCAGCTCCGGAGTCAGCCAGTCTTAGCTAGTATTCCAGATATGTCTCTAATATAGCTGCCTCTGTTTCCCTGTCTGTAAAATGGTATACTAACACCAGCCCTATAGTTGTGTGCATGCATATTGTGTACTAATAATACCAACCATAGTCATTCTAGCTAAACCTTTCCAAGTGCTTACTATGTGCTGGGTGCCATTTTCAGCACTTTTTATGAGTCAGCATATTTCATCATCATGAAGCTAAGAGGCAGGTATTAGTACTACATCCACTTTGTCGATAAGGAAACGGAGGCACCAGGGGTTGTCACATACCTGGTATGTGGGACATGGGGATTCAGACCCACACAGCCTGACTGCAGTCCCTATGCTCTGTCTGAGGCGTGGGTGCTCAGCAAGGCAGAGCTGTTACAGGAGCCAGCGGGACCTCCCACACCACCACACTCTGCTTCCAGGACACTTCCCTGCAGTCTGTTCCTGCTTCACGTCTGGGGCAAAAACAGATCCATGGCTTGTATAGCATTCACAATGGGAACTCGGCAGCGAAGAGCCAGCTTCCTCACCAGGCTTCAAACCCAGGCTCTGGCTCTCAGTACCAGTGTGATTTGGGAAAATGCTTAATGAGGTTTTGTGCACACTGTCCCCTCTGCCCAGCATTCTCTACCCTGGGATCTGTATGTGGCTTTTTTCTTCCTTCATGGTAATCAGCTCTCAGCACAGATGTGACCTCCTCAGTGAAGCTTCCCTTGCTCGCCTCACCTAAAGTAAGCACCCTTGTCACTCTCTCACCCAGGGATTAGAAGGCTGTTGCTATAAACGGCTAGATAGTAAGTATACAGTGGTACCTTGAGATACGAATTTAATTCGTTCTGTAACCGAGCTCATAAGTCAGTCAACTCGTATATCAAATGCTGATACTGGACCCGTGCGCCAACGTGCCAACTAGCAGCAGCTTCCCGAATCACAACTTGTATCTTGGAAATTCGCTTGTATTAAGGTTTGCGGGCTACTTACAATCTCTGTCTCAGTGACTCAGTTCTGCTGGGGTAGCCCAGAAGCATCCAGACAATATCTACCCAAGTGTATAGCCATGTTCCAATAAATCTTTATTTACAACAACAGGTGGGGGGCCAGGTGTGGCCAAAGGGCCATAATGTGCCAACACTCTGCTCTGACTCGGCACCCCGTTTATTCCCTTCATGACACTTATCACTGATAGAAACCACCTTATTTATTTCCTTGTTTTTTCCTTTATTGTCACCAGTCTACCCCACTGGATCACAGTCTCCTTAATGGTCTGGCTCTCTCCACCCCATGGAGTAGAGCCTGGCACTTAATAAATCTTTATCAAAAGGATGAGTGAGTGAATGAATGCCTTGCAGATAGTAGGTGTTTAGTTAACATGCACTGAATGAGTGAGTGTCGACTCCAGAAGGCGCTGCAGAAGTGCGTGCTGAACGAATGAACAAATGAACTTTGCTCTAAAGCGGGCTCGTAGCTCTCGCAGGCTGTCTTTCTCTTTTTTTAAATCTTTTTCTTTTCAATTTCTTTTTATTTATTCAGTTTAGAGAGGAGACACAGAGTTAGAGAGAGACAGAGAGAGAGAGAGAGAGAGAAAGGGGGGAGGAGCTGGAAGCATCAACTCCCATATGTGCCTTGACCAGACCAGTGCAGGGTTTTGAATTGGCGACCTCAGTGTTCCCAGGTCGACGCTTTATCCACTGCGCCACCACAGGTCAGGCTCAGTCTTTTCATCTGTACAAAGACTGAAAAATAACTTATTCTTAAGACTGTCCTGTGAATTAAGCGGTGCTGCACCAGTGCCCAGCACGGTGCCAGGCACACAGTGGGTACCGGGTTCGTGGCTCTTCTAATAATGTGATTGCTCCCTTTCCTTTCAGAGGAAGCCCTAAAGCTGCACAACGGACCCCACCGCAGCGCCTACATGGAGCAGAGCTTCCAGAGTCTGAACCCCGTGCTCAGCCTGCCCATCAGCCTCGCCCAGGTGGAGCAAGCTCGGCGGAATGCAGCCTCCGCCGGTGCAGTGCTGGAGCGCTGGCTGGACTCGCTGGTGGGCGGGATGTGGACCGCCATGGACATCTGTGCCACAGGCCCCACCGCCTGCCCTGTCATGCAGGCCTGCAGCCAGACAGCCTGGAGTTCCTTCAGCCCTGACCCCAAATCGGAGCTGGGGGCAGTCAAACCCGACGGCCGGCTCAGGTAGCACTAGACATGCGCGGGCTATAGCTGATGTCAGAGGAAACACAGCCAGAGAGCCTGTGGGGCCTGGACCCTGGCCTCCCACCCTGGGGGTGCCTTTTGTGGGAGGGGCTCTCCTGGCCATAGAATGATGGAGAAGGAAGGTTCTGAGGTCAGAGCAGGGTCTGCCGATGACCTGCACTAGGCAAGCTGGCTCCTGGGGGCATAGTCTTACCTCTTCTGCCTGATCCTCAAGTCCTACAGGGTCCTTGTCTTCCCCTCCAATGCCCCAACCCCCCAGACAAGTGATTCTCAAACTTTTACTTTGAGCAGCAGAACTTTGTTTACTTAAGTGCAGTCGTGAGTGGAAGCTCAAGGTGCAGATGAAGTCCAGGCTGCTCTGGTGGAAGCTGGGGGGCGGCGGGGGGGTGGGGAGGTTCTTTCTCAAAGCTCAGCCCTCTGGGCGGTCCCTTTCGCCAAGGGCATCTCCCAAGGTACCTCTTCAGAACCCAAGGGCTCTGCAAAACCCAGTTTGAAAAGCACTGCCCAGACGGTGGGTCGGTCTGCAGCCCCACCCTTCGGCTCATCTTCCTGCTCCTCTGGGCCAGGAGACCCTTGTGCCGGCCCTTCAGTGACAGACCACTGAAAGTCACACTCACGGGCCCTCCCCAAGGGGGCAGCAGGCTCAGGATGGCTCAGAACCTCCCACCAGCCCTTCTTCGTAGTAACCAGATAAGCAGGAAAGCCTTTTGGTGTGACACGGCCAACGTCCACCGAAGTGTGACTGTCAAACATCCTGGGGTCCTGGCCACCCTCCCTTGAGGAAAAATGGAATAATGATGAATATCAAGTCCCCAGATGTTCACGGGCCAGAGACCAAGACTGTGACCTTGTTGACCTTTGACAGTGGGAACATTGGGTCCATGGCCATGAAAGTCCTATTGTTTGAAACAAAACTCCTGAGCTAGACAGCACAGCAATATCTGCTTGAGCCTTTCGGCTCTGAGGTCAGGCACCCCGAATCTTTGTGACGTGCACACCTGGTGCTGCTGGGAGTGACCAAACCGCATGGACCAGTATTTTCACATCCAAGAAAAAGCATTTCTGATTTGGTTTTTAAATTCATGCCCTTATCCGAGGTGCCAGCAGGCCCATCTGACATGCAATGTAAAAGTGGGAAGCTTCAGTGTCTGGTTGTTTAAACCTAAACAACAGTGTTATTCAAATGGCCTGAGTTAGCAGAAACCTTAGGCACAGTGCCGGGCACACGGTGGGTACCAGGTTCCCTTGCCAAGTTAGCAGTTTCCTTGCCATGTGCTCCTTGGGCCCCCCTCCCTCCCCGCCCCTCAAGGAACCCCTCCTCAGAGGCCCCCATTCCTCCTCTGATCCCACCCTCTCCCGAAAGGCGGGGTTCCCAACCCTGGTCACAAACTGTCCTTCCCAGGAGAGCCAGCTCTTGGTGCAGCTCTCCAGCGTGATTTGAAGGTACTGCAGTCTGCTCCGTGACCTCTCCGCTATGCCCCCAAACCACCCCATCCCCCACCCAGCAAGGCAGGGTGTCCTATGGGTGATGGAGGATGTAGAGAAAGGACACTTTAGATATTTATTATTTATATGTTTTAGTCAGTGACTAAATTAGTAGGTGCTGTTTTTGCAGCTTGTCAATTATGTTATCTTACTAACTGAAGCCGCCTTTATTCACAAAGGCCCCCTCGGCCCTCCCCCCTCCTCTACTCCTCCCCATCTCCTTGTGTCTTTCTCTGTCTCTTTCTCTGTCTCTCAGCTTCTGTGTGTGTGTGTGTGTGTGTCCGCCCTACATTCTCGGTGTCCTCAGAGGAGAGCAGGGGGTGGGACCCCACGAGGAGAGCGCTTCCACCAGCATCACCCACGGGCTGAAAGTGGGGACTCTGGGAACATGGAGCCTTGCTTCCCCTCATCCAGGTGTTAGCCTACTCTGCCCCCCTGTTCTGGAGTGTTGGCATTCCTGAGCCATCCCCGCTCCCCATCCCAGGCCAGCCACTTGTGGAGGTAGGGTGTGCCACCACAGAGCTTGGGCCGCCCTGCTCCCTCCTTGCTGACCGCCCTGTGCCTCCATGTAACATGACAGGGTGACAGAGGGAAGCAGACTGCTTACAAGCCCACAAGAAAAAAGAACTTCATTTTAGGAAGAGGGTTGCTGGTTAGACCTGGCCAGGAGAGCCCAAGAGATGGCCACTGTCAACAGTGGTTACAGAGACCTCAGAGTGGTTTTCTCAGAAAGCCTCTATACTCTCTAAACGGACTTACGAGCTATAGGGCCTGTGCTACACCCTCTTCCTGCCCCTACTTCTGCCTCTGGCCAGTGTCCCTGTGCCTACCAGCTGCCCCAGGAGCCTTTGCTCAACTTCCTAACCAGGCCAGTAGGACTTGGCGGCTTTGAGGGTTCAGCCCTGACACCCTCCCGTCATAGTGTATGCCCACAGGCTCCTACACTCACTGTCATTGCTGATCATTGTTCCCGCCCTGGAACAAGAGAAGAAGTGGCCGAGCTAGCTTACTCTGGGACATCCCTAGCCTGTCCCTGTCCCGGGCTCCACTGGCCACTCCCCACAATGAATTCTGGGACACTGAGCAGTCACCCAGGTGTTCCTTAATGTCCTTTGTTTCTGGACAGAGAATAACTGCAGATGTTACATTTGGTTAAAAAGAGAGAGAGACAGAGACAGAATTTGAAACAAAGGCCAGGATGTTTTGATTAAAAAAATGATCTTTTTCAGGGAAAATCGTTTTAACTTAATTTTTAAATCTGCCTGAGAACAATTTATTTGTTAGAGGTCATTGGTCAAGCAGCCTTCAGCAGTGGTTTGCCTGAGGGATTTAAAGCCAGGAGCCTGAGGTCTCTGGAAACCCTGCTCCCCACTGCAGAAGCATAGTGACTGCGGGGGAAGGTGAAAGGCGGGACTCGGGGGGGCAGTTTGGGGAAAGGAGGAGGCATGCAATGCAACGGGCTGTGGCACTGTGCACTGTTTCCCAGCCTGCCCAGTGACTTGCAGATGGATATGGAGCTCAGGAGGCAGAAGCCCTCCCACATCCCACCCCTAGGCCATCTGCAAAGCATACATGTCCATGGTGGGCCTAGCAGTCCCCAGAACCCGTGAGTTAACAAGTGTGCCCTTCCTCCCAGCGGAGAAGGGCCTTTCTGACCAGATCGGGAGCCATTCTGACTTCATTTCCCATTGTTACTGAACTTTTAAAAATGCAAGTGGAGTGTAGAGCAGCCGAGCAAAGCCACACAAGCCCGTGAAAGGTGTGGATGGCAGCTACCTGGGCACATGCCTGTGTTGTGCCTTTTGGTTCTCTCATTTCCAGGAGCAGGGGCGGTCACTGGCTGGAACCTTGACCTCTTTGCCAAGACGGTGCAGAATAGAGGAGAGCAGCAGCTGCTGGGTGTGCAGTGTGAGCGAAGACCCCTTTCACAACCATGTTCACTAGGAAACTCAGGACACAAGCTCCCTGCGACAGCCAGGGGGGGATATACCGGAAAGAGATTGCCAGATCAAAGCCGCACCCCATGGGCGAGGCCACAAATGCCTTTGGGGTCCAGAACACTAACATAGATGCATGAAGCAGTTGGTGTAAGACAGTAGGGAGTGGTGGGGACTGCGGTCTGCTGGCACGCATACACGTGACCTGCCCGAAAAGAGCAGTTGCTACTCAGCTCCAGCCTGTTGGCACCTGCGAGAAGGCAGGCACCTGCAGCAGAATTGTCCAATTTGGTAAGGGAAGCCAGAAATCCAGGTTTTAAGAGAAAATCAGATTTTTAAATATTGGCCCCAGTGAGGAGGAGGGAAAACCCGGCACTGAGAAAGGGCACAAATAATAGCTCATGTTGAACTCTGAAGGGAACAGGAATCTCTGCCTGGTCATTCCATCCCAGAGACAGTCCCACAGAGAAGGCGTCCACAGAGAACAACCCTAGACACAACACAGTTTGTGCTGAATCTGGAGTCACCCCAACAGTTGTCCCTGACACCTAAGGAGGTCCCGCTGCCCAAACCCACATCTTCCGGAATTCCATCACACCCAGGCGGAGAGGTCAAGGACCGGGTCCAGGAGGGGGCGGTGTGGGGGACAGCCTGGCTCTCCTCCCAGCTATCAGCAGCCAGCGCGCATGTGGCAGAAAGCTTCCTTGGAAGCCGTGCCCGAGCTGCACTTACTCACGGGATGTCCGCTCAGCTTCTGCCTCTGTTACCTTACTTTGCCCATGGGTCTACCACAGGCGCTACCTCACTGTGTCTGCTGAGAAGTTTACCTGGGGGGCAGGGAATCAAGGTGGCCAAATCTGCTTGAGCTGAATGTACAATCTATGCAAATTCTCTGTGTGTTTCTGTCTTTCTCTCTTTCTGAAATACTATTTCTTTTTTTTAACCTTGCAAACAAGGTACTGTACAGACCCCTCTTAAGACTGAGGAGGGCTTTCTTGGCGCCACCTGTGTCCACCCCTCGCGTTGTCTTTGGTCCTGTCCTTGCTGAGACCCACGCAGGGAGCTGGTAGCTCTCCCTTCGCGTCCACTTGGCTGGGAGGTCTCCCTGCCCCTGCCCACAGGCCCCACGGGAAGGCAGGTTCTGCCCCGCCCACCTCCTCTGTTCCTAGTTCATCTCCATTCCTCATTTCCCCCCCCCCCGCCCCCCCCGACTTGCTTATCCTCTCCACGCCCCTGTTCCCTCAAAAAAAGCCTTAGGTTCTCCTTTTTGAAATGTGGCCTTAAAATTATTTTTAGAAAGCTGACCGCCCTGTCCCTCTCATTTCCACCAACATCCCAGAAGCAAGAGCCTCTTGAAGCTTCCGCGGCAGCCTCCTGAGCCCGGGGTGGCCAGTCTGTAGTGTGCAGATGCTTAGAAATTGCTAATAAATGTCGTCTTTAGGAAAAAGATTCGTAGATGTTTCCTGTGGGTGAAATGAAGGCTCGGGGGCTCCCGTCCACCATGGCCGGCTCCGGAAGCGCTCGCAGCCTATGCCCACGGCGACCCCGACTTTCTATTACCTGCAGAGCGCCAGCTTGGGCTTTCCAGCCCTCCCCTTTCCAAAGACTTGGCGTACTTCAGTCAAGGGTAAATCAGGAGAGTTTCTCAGTTTATCTCTTCGTCCTTCCTGCCTGGAAAGGGATAACACTAAAGCATTCCCAGAGGACGGGTCGGGGTCGTGTTCCCTGAGGGACCACACTCTCCCTACTCTCAGAGCCCCTTCTTTTCCCTTCCATCGCTCCAGGGCTGATGGAGGCCAAAGACAACCCAGGGTTTTCATAGGAAATTCACTGGAATTGAGCGCAATCGTCTTTGTCGTCCTTCTGTCTTTTTTTTTTTTTTTAATATTGTTGTGTTGTCTAGTGTTTTGATTATTGTTTTTAGAGGCCTCACAATAAGTTATTACCGTCCCCTTCAATTTATTTTCAAAGACATGTGGTGATATAGTTTTTAAAAATAACTATTTTGTTATAGATCATAATATGCATAAAACTGTACAGAAATATTTTGTAATGTATTGATTTTTTAAAAAAGAGAGAATCTGTAAATAAAGTTTAAAAAAAGAGAGAGAATTCAACGGCACACACTGAAAGATGTAGATATTTTGCTATTTATTTAAAGGAGTATTTTAAGAGATCTTGAACTATCTGAAATTGACCAGTAATCAAAGTACCAATCATCCAAATGCTTTTTCCTCGCGGTAGAATGTGATTCTCAGAAATGATTGCACTACCCGCCCAGTTTTGCACCTTTTCTGTCTTTTCATTTAGCAGGAAAAAAAAACAACAAAATTGTGCCTTAGCTGTATTTTTTTGTCTAGGGGAGTTTGTTTCTGTCTGACAAAGCAATTTTTTTTTTTGCAGAAAACAGTGGATGTAATAAATACTGTACCATACCAAAAACACTGCGGGTGTATATAGATGCTTTCTGTCATACTGTGTTTTCAGATGCAGAATTTTAAAATTAAAAAAATGTCTTTATGGAACAGTGGGTGTGTGGCCTCTTTTTAGCAATATCACGTATCTTCACACATACTTATATTCTCTTCCTCCCTCTGCACTGTCCACCCCCCAGTATTAGGGTAACTAATTTGTCATCCAAACTGGGATACTTTCGAGAATGAAAGGGGCACCAGCCAGAAGGAATGCCGAGACAAAAGGTATAAACTGGTCCTCTCTGGGTAAATCTGGATTTGCAGACACACTTCCTAATCACACCTGCTGTCATCTCTCAACTCCTGTCAATGAATGATTCCTCTGGTTGAAGCAGAAGCTTATGGTTTAAAACTCTTTGTTAAATTGACCTTACAGAGGGGGGG
The DNA here is from genome assembly GCA_037038555.1 of Rhynchonycteris naso. Classification (NCBI taxonomy): domain Eukaryota; kingdom Metazoa; phylum Chordata; class Mammalia; order Chiroptera; family Emballonuridae; genus Rhynchonycteris; species Rhynchonycteris naso. The sequence goes on along the minus strand of CM073000.1, from coordinate 185,446,630 downwards.
ACTGCCATCGAAAGTGGCAAACAGTTTTCTATACCCAACTGGTTGATATAACAATTCCATTTTCCATTCCTTCTCACCACGTGGCTAGACTACATTTCCCAGACTTCCTTGTGCTCAGGTGTGGCCATGTGACCAATTTCTGGCCAGTGGAATGTGGGTGAAACAGATGAATGTACTTCCAGACCAGGCCCATAAAACCGCCCTTAAGAATCACTTTTGGCTAAGATCAAGTATAGTATCTCTTCTTACTAATTTAATATCTGATACATCCTCTACCCGAGGACAATATATGAAATAGATTTTTGAAGCAGGAAGGTAGAATAGGAGCTTGCTCCATCTACTCCACATGTCGACCCTGTGTCCTTGAGGAACGGTACACCAAACAGCTTCCTGTAAGAGCCTCCTTGCCTCCTTGCTCTCTTTTTCTATTTACCAGCTTAAATGTTTTGAATCATCTTGGTTTGGGGCATCATTAGCTGATCTATTCAACTGTTCTTCTTTGAATCCCAACTTAAAGGAGGGAGAGCCACAACATGGGAACAGCAGGCCCCTGGATAGCAACATAGAAGGCCACCTCACCAGTCACCCTACTGACTATGACATGAAAAGAAATATGTAATGTGTATGCAACTGAGAATTTACCTGATACAACAGCTAGCCTTCTATTAAGTAATTCATCCAGAAATGGAAACTCAGATGTTCCTCTGGGAAAGTCCAGATGTCAGGCCTTTGATTCCATAGGTAAAGATTCAGAAACTCAGACGGGGAAGTGATTTGCCTAAACCAGTGGTAGTCAGTCTGGTCCCTACCGCCCACTAGTGGGCGTTCCAGCTTTCATGGTGGGCAGTAATGGAGCAATCAAAGTACAAATAAAAAGATAGATTTAATTATAGTAAATTGTTTTATAAATATTTATTCTGCCAGACTTAGCGAAAATCCAACATAAAGTACTTGGTAAGTAATTATTATTATATGCTTTAACTTGCTGTAACTCTGCTTTATAAATTTTATAAAGTAAAGTTACTTCCCTACTTTATAAATTACCATTACTGTGGAACTGGTGGGCAGTTAGAAAATTTTACTACTAACAGAGATACAAAAGTGGGCGGTAGGTATAAAAAGGTTGACTACCCCTGGCTTAAAGCTACCAAAACATTTGCATCACAGTCAGAACTAGAACCAAGGTTTCCTGTCCTCCAAAGAGACATTCCAAATCGTTAGGAAAACTCGTTCTGCGTCCTTCGATTGGCCTCCTAACAATGTTTATATGTGGCTCCTACAGGCCATGGCCATGGATGGAGAGGGCCCAGGTGGCTGGGTTGCAAAGAGGCCTTTAATTAACTTTCAAACCCTTAAAGACAAAGAGTAACACTGACACCTGGATGGGAATTGACAGAACAATAGGGTAGAGAAGGTAAGTGACCCTATTTGGAAAGGTGGATGGACCCCAGATTCATTTGCCAAAACCTGGTTTTCAGTGTAACCTCAAAGCTAATTATCCAGCCCTCCTCTGCTCAGAGATAGGTCCTCAAAAAAGGTTTTGTGTGAAGAGAAGGATTAATTTCCATAATTTCCATGGGAGGAAGGGGCATACATCTTGTTCAGTATGATATTCTCAGCACTGAACACAGTGAGCCCAGGGTATGGGTACTCAATGAGTATTTAGTGAAGAAACAAGTAAATGAGGGCATATTTCTTAACGTACGGGCCTGTGGTCATTAGGCCAAGATGCTGTCTTTACAGCCAATGGTTGATCAGTAATATTTGGCAAAGCATGGGTTATTGTAAAGTAAATAGTAATTTTTCCCTTTAATATTGGTGTTTCTGGGCCTTTTTCATGAACAGGTTGGTTAGAATTCCTTTCTTGCTGATTTATGTGACCTGTCACGTGTCAGCTTTTATTCAGAGCTGGGCTTAAATTGTTCAGATTAATGGGTTTGTGGGGGGGGGGGGTGTTGTTTCATTTTAAGAGGAACCCGTTTTCAAACAAAATTGTACATTAAACTCCAATATAAAAGACTCTGAAATTGGGGGGTTGGGGGAGGGCTGCTCTAGTTGAAGTGGGAGTAGAAATTCTCTCTTGGTGTCTCCCCCTACCCCACCAACTCACTCCTAGTCAACCCCTGGTGGCCAGAGGATGTGCAGATGTCCATACTTTGAAACCCATACCTCCGGTGGAAGCAGCTAGCCTTTTGGTAGGGTTGACTTTAGGTCTTGCTGTCAGAATGCTGAGAGTTGAGTTCTAGGCCAGGTCTCTAAGAGTAACACCAAACCAAGATTGATTCAATTCTTACCTAGTCTTAGAAAGTAAGAAGGGCGGAAACTTAGAGAGTTGGGGTAAAAAGAAGGTAGGGTTGGCCTGAAGTCAGGCTTGGGATTTTCCCGATCCTGTGTATTCATATTTAGTTAGTCTGTGTGTCCTTCCAGGAAACTGCCTGCTGCCCCAACCCTGCTGGGAAGTAGTAGCCTAAGAATCAGGAGACTAAGACCCTCTCCAGCCCTGCTTCTGCCACTGATTTGCTATGTGATCAGAGCAAGTCTCTTCCCTGTGATGAATCTCAGATTCCTCAACCGCCAAATGGGAAAAGGGGGCTCACTGACCACTCAGATCCCTTTAAGTTCAGACATGAAGGTGCACAGTCCAAGTTCCAACCCAACACCGGAGACAGATCCTTAGAAGAAAATATTCTTGAAATATGATCTTTTATGTTCATACCTGTGAATCAGGGTTCCTTGACTTGCAAGTGATAGTAACCCAACTCAAAGAAGTTTAATCAAAAGGGAAATCTATTGGATCATGAAACTGTAGAGACAACAGAATTAAAATCCAAGTGCAAGAATGAGGGCAGCCCAGGGGAATCAGGAACTAGAACTGAGTCTCCATCCTCATTGTTCCTTTTTCCTCTATTTCTGCTGATCCCAGTTTGACTCTGTTCTCCCTACAGACAGTGGACGCCACACAATAGAGAAAGAAGGTCTCACGAGTCTCTGCTGCTTGTCCTTCAAACACCATAGCACAGAAATCTCAATGTCCTTTGTCCTCATTGCCAAAGGAGATGGTTTCAACAAGCAAGCTTGGGTCACAATCATTGGGACCAGGAAAATAATGTGCTGTAATTGACTAAGTCTGGCCATATGCCCACCCCTGTGGCCAGGGGGTTGGGTAAAAAAATATGATTGGCAGTTCCATCCCAATCACATGATCAAAGTAGAAGAGGAACATTTCCCCACAGGGAGAGGATGGTGCTAAAGAGATAAAAACAGCAGATGTCCATCCACTTGCCACAGCCAACTCCAGGCTCAGGCGGCTTCTCAGATGCCAGTCCAATTCGTTTTTGCTCCTCAAGTGCCCAAATCATCTCCACCCAGCTCCTAGCTACCTCCCTATGGAGAAGGGTTCCAGGCTTGTCGTGAGCAAATCATTTTAAATAAGGCTCATATGGATGGTTCAGAGGATTTCACCCTCACTTAATTAGCTGTGCAATATTTATGCTTATGGAACAACATGATGGATGTCTCCTTTTCTCCTGGTAGCCTGGGCATAGGACTCGTTAAAAAGGCCCGTGTAACTGCCCTTTGCTAATTATGGTGGATGATCCTACATGCAGCAAAAAGCAGAACCTGTGTCCTACAAAGAAGAACAGCATCTCTCTCCACATTCCTGGAGCACCATCCTGGGTCCCCACTTCCCTCTGAGCCTTTCACCACTCTGTCCCCTCAGCAGGCTCCAGAATCCTCAGATGGCAAACTCGTCCATGATAAGGTGGCTGTACATTGCTGAATTGGTGTATTAAGCTTTCCAAAATGGATTAGACAAGGCAAACAATGGTGAACCCAGTGATAGAAAGCACTGATAGCAGATAGGCTGATGGGCATCACAGTGGATTGATTAGGACTCAGGAGAATTATGGGGAATGCCTTTCAAATCACACTCTCAAGGATGAACCCCTTACTACCAGTTTTTTAGGGCATCTCACCAAAACAAGGACTCTTCTCCAACTCTGGAATCAGATAATTCTAGGTCTGAACACTGGTTTCATAATGGATCAGCTGAGTCAGGTTTGAGTCAAGTGCCCAAACTATCTGAGACTCAGCTTACTTGTCTGTATGTTGAGAATAATAGTTATTGACACATAAAGCTATTGGGAGAATTTTAGAAAGATAATGCATGTGAAATACACTGTCTGCACATAGGGGAGCTCAATAAATGTCAACTCTCCTTGCCTTCATTCCCCAAAGGTGAAAGCTCCTTGGGTGCAGGAGCAATGTCTGCATTTTTAGCAAATACCAAAGGGTTTGACACATAAGATGGTGTACCAGTGTTTGAAGAATGAATGAGTGAATGGTTAAATGAATGAATGAACCAGACTGCTGCTACTCCCATCATTTCTTCAGGGGTGTTCCATTTAGTCTGGTCTCTATAATAATTCTGGGTTTGAGAAGACACTTTCCTTAAGTCTCAATTCATTAATACAAAGGGGCATCACCTTGACCTCAGAGATCCAAGTGAGGTTTTTCCCACATACCCTGAACCACGGGAAACATCACACTGCCCCAGAGAGTCTGGGGGAGGCTCAAGTTCAGCTACAACCCTCCACTTCCACTGAATTGGTTCCTTTTATAGATCATTCCTCCATTCTGCAGGGTTCTCTTCCTCCATTGTGCACCACGAAGGAAGAATCATTCCCCTCTTAGCACCCCTACCCATCACTCCCTGAATTGCTACTGCCAAGCTATGTGGATAGAAGGTTTTACCAAAGCTTTCAGGAAAGGGATGAGACCATTTCAAATAATGTAGAATTTAACATTAGATACTTCCATTCTCAAAAGTTCCAGAATTTTCCATCTGCCACCTGCCTACTCTCTCTCCAACATGCATGTATATTTCCTTCTCCCTCTCTTCATTCCCCAGTCTTCTCTCTTCTATATGCTCTCCCCTACCCACCAAGCCTCCTGTTATCCCTTGTCGCCTGCTGCCTCTCTGCAGACCAGTCCCTCGGGCCACACAGTCCACACCTAAAGAAAACTGCAGAGCTGAGCTCTTTCCCTAGTTCTAAACCTAAGAGAGCTCTGGAGCCAACTATGAAAAAAATTACTGCAAAATCCTTCCTTTCTCTGATTATTCTAATTTAATACAATCCCTGGCTGAAAAATGGGGTCTGAGTTCTTTGGCTTTGTTCTTTAGATCATCCTTTTTATTATTTTGGAAAGCCTTGGGGTCTCCTTACCACCATGGGAATTATCCCAGCACCTCCAACTTCGGTCTCATTCTATCATGAGCGACCACTGATTTCACTAGGGATGAATGGTGGACCAGTCGGTGGTGATTATCCGAAGATGAACTTCAATGAATTCCAGGGATGAGAACTGCTCAGAACTAAGGACACTGATATTCTAGGGTAGGGTTCAATGAATTATAGTCGTTCCTGCCAACTTTTATTTTCCAATCTCGACGATTCCTAGCCTGCATTAGCAGACACTGACATCAAGGATTTTTTCATCTAACCTGGGCAATGGCCCACACCCAGCTTCAAAGCCTGGAAACAGGAGGGGAAGAAATATCTAGGGAATAAGGGACACAGAACCCTAGATCCGCCCCTAACTCAAATTCTGACCTCTGCTCAGAAATGTATTTGCTCCATCCGTCAGTATGTAAGTCAGAGTTTTCCGGAGAAACAGAATCAATGGGATGTATGTGTGCATTTGTATATAGGCAGAGAGAGAAAGACAAAGAGAGACATTACAAGGAACTGGCTCCCATGATTTTGGAGGATAAGAAGTCCTAAGACCTGTGGTCAGCTAGCTGGAGACCTGGGAGAGTTGATGACGTAAGTTCCAGTCCATGTTCAAAGGCTTAAGAATTAGAAAACCATACAGTGTAGTTCAAGGTCAAAAGCCAGCGAGTCAAGACCGAAGAAGAGTCAACGTTTCAGTGTGAGTCCTCCTCAAAAGAGACCAATTTCCCAGTAGGAGGAGTTCCCCCTTATTAGGAGGAAGGAAAGGCGGACCTTCCTTTGTCTTTCTCTCTCTGCCCATATACAAATGCACACATACATCCTATTGATTCTGTTTCTCCAGAAAACTAAGGCCCACCTGTATCAGGGAGGGCACTCTGCTTTAGTCAGATGTCCATCTAACCCCAAACGCACTCACAGACATGCCGGGAATAGTGTTTGACCAAATGTCTGGACACCCTGTGACTCAGTCAAGTTAACACATAAAATGAACCATCTCACTCCATTTTGCTTCCTTTGCTGTCGCAATCCAGTGAGACTCGTAATTTTGAAGGTCTCAAGTGGGAACGGCGGAGGATTAGAAAATAAATACAGAAAGAAAGAGGATGGGATCAGGAAGCCTCATTGCCAAGACTGATGGTCTGCAAGAGTGAGTCTCCACCCCCAAAGTACTTTATTTATAGAGCAGAGAGCAAAGCCATTTGCAAAACTGTAGTAAAGTACCACCGGTACTACGTAGAGACACCAAGTCCAAATGAATTTTTGAGGGGTTTTATTAATAGGAGGAGATTTATTAATAACCCGGCTGCACATGACAAACACGGGGTAAAGCTGACCCAAATTGTGCCATCCCAATATAGCTCTGAGGCAGGTTATGTACACTTGATCACACACAGGTTGGCAGGAAAAGGGAGGAGGAGGGGAGCATGACATAATTATTAATATTCGTCGATAGAATTTATAAAAAACATTCTTACATATTAAAACTTATAAGGTAACACAATAGCGAAAAATGTTGTCTTACATATTAAAAGACATTCCTAAATCTTTTAGTGTTTATCTGCCATCCCTTTGTCTAGACGTACAGACATCAATCACAAGATTTCGGGGGAGGGGGGGGCTTACATGATGTCAGAGGATAATTGTTTGTGAATCTCCCATTAAGGACAAAGAAAGGAGAAAAAGGAAAAGGCTGCTTAATCTTTCTTCCCTTCCCCGCACCTGGCACCTGGCTGGCTGTTTACCTCCTTCCTCACAGGTGAGGAAGGGAGGGGATCCAAGTCTCCTTCCTACTTTCATTCAAAACCTAGTACAAAACCTTTCCATTTACAATACAATGCTGTTCGTCCACTCTGAGTTGGTAAAAATCATATTTACAAAATCTCTCTGAATGCTTGGCCTAAATTTTAAAAAATGCCTTTTAAGCCTCTTAGTAAAAAGGGGTGTCTTATCTCAGTACATAGTATCCAGGAAACTCCCACATTCCTCTCCCTTCATTCTCTACAGAAAGGAGGGGGCAAAAAACCTGACTTTTCTTCCTAAAATATTAATATTAATTTCTCCATTCTTTGGTACCTTACCACAAAACAAAGAGAGCTCAGATACAAAGTCGCAGAATCTGAAGCAAACCAAGAAATTTCCCAAGTGCGGAAAACCCTCCACCGTGCATAACATTTTAACTTCACAAAACAAAGGGTAAAAAGAAAACTGCCTCCAGTCTCTTCGAGGGCCATGGGAAATGGAATGAGTAGAAATCATCACCATCACAGCTAACACTGAGGTGTGGGGAAGGGCATGCAAATTGCCTTTACCAACTTAAGCAAGTGAGATGGGGGGGATGAGCTTTGCCTTTAGCAACCTAATCAAGCAAGTGAGGTGGGGGGATGGGCAGCAAGGACCTTGTCAGCTTACTGCCAGTCCCCCGCACCTCTGTCCCCCCAAAATCTAAACTGTCTCTTGCAGCCTGTTTCCCACACTTCGCCACGAGCAGAACGCCAGGCACCCGCCAGGCACCCGGGGGCAAGACTGGCTCAGCCAACTGAAAGCACTAACCAGCAAACGTGGGTTTGGGTTCTGACCCTCCCTCTCAGTGGGGTGTGACTTTGAGCAAATCACTCAACTTTGTGATAGAGCTTTTCCATCCATTTAAAAAGGAAAAGAGCCTGACCTGTGGTGGCGCAGTGAATGGAGCGTCGACCTGGGAACACTGAGGTCGCCAGTTCAAAACCCTGCACTGGTCTGGTCAAGGCACATATGGGACTTGATGCTTCCAGCTCCTCCCCCCTTTCTCTCTTTCTCTCTCTCTCTCTCTGTCCTCTCTAAAATGAATAAAATAAAATAAATATTTAAAAAGGAAAAGAGAGAGCAGGGAACTCCGTAATCTTACCTGCTTTACCTACTTGGGAAGGGTTCCTGGGATGCCGAGATCAATGGATCAATGGCTCTCAACCTCGACTGAATAATGGAATCACCTGGAGAGGTCGTTGAAATGCTGATGCATAAGCCACACCCCAAACCAATTAAATCAGAAGCTCTGGAGGTGGGGCCCAGTCATCAGTAATTTTTAAAAGGCCCAGGAGGTGAATCCAATGTGCAGGCAAGGCTGAGAGCCACGGGGTTAAATGGATGAGAAACCTTTCCCCAAATGTTGAGGAGTATCATTACTGCCCTATGCTGATACCAGCACCTCGAGTGGTAAGAAGAGAGCGCCTGGCCTGAGACCACAGTGCCCCCCTTGTTAAAACCAGAGCCACAAGGATAAAAGAGCCAAGACATTAACAAAAAACATCTTAGTGTCCTGAGTCAACTCTATTTTCCTGAAAATGCAGCCGTTAGAACTGCATATCCCTGTTCTGGCCAGATAACTCAGTTGATTAGAGCGTCATCCTGAAGCAGAGGTTGCTGGTTCGATTCCTGGTCAGGGCATATACAGAAACAGATTGATGTTTCTGTCTCCTTCACTCTCTTCTGTCCTCTCTCTCTCTCTCTCTGAAATCAATAAATAAAACATATATATATATATATATATATATATATATATATATATATATATATATATATATATATATATATATATGAAAAGAATTGCATATCCCAAGGGTAAGGTATTTTTCTCCGCTGAGAAAGAAGGAAGGGGCCAGAGAGAGCCACAAAGTGTGGAATAGCAAAGGCTTTATTTAGTGCAGTGCATCCCGCCCAACGAGCCCAATGAGGTCCTCTGGACCCGGGGGACAGAGGCCAGAGGAGTCGCACAGATTAAACCACGTGAGGGATATTTAAAGGGGTCCTCTAGGGTGGGCGAGCTAATATAACGTGGTGAAATCTCACTGGCTGACAAATGGTCGCATTTTCCCAAGGACCTCTGGGAAGTTTCTTTTGGCACGCTTGGTTGTGGGCGACTCTAGCCAAAGGTCCCGGGTCTGAGTTCCTCACGTGACCGTCCCCCATCATCCAATGACCTTACACCAAGAATAAAAAAATATATGATCTAGCCTGACCAGGCGGTGGCACAGTGGATGGAGCATCAGACTGGGATGCGGAAGACCCAGGTTTGAGACCCCAAGGTCGCCAGCTTGAGCGCAGGCTCATCTGGCTTGAGCAAAAAGCTTGCCAGCTTGGACCCAAGGTCGCTGGCTCCAGCAAGGGGTTGCTCAGTCTGCTGAAGGCCTGTGGTCAAGGCACATATGAGAAAGCAATCAATGAACAACTAAGGTGTCCCAATGAAAAACATGATTGATGCTTCTCATCTCTCTCTGTTCCTGTCTGTCTGTCCCTATCTATCCCTCTCTCTGACTCTCTCTCTGTCCCTATTTAAAAAAAAAAAAGAAATATATCATCTAGTCTATCCCCCTGCCTCCAGCCAAAATCATGCTTCAACCATACAAAAGAGACAGGGCTTTATGAGTTCTCCAGGCTGGGAGTGAGGACTCCATCATCTGCTACTAGCCAACCCCACCTTTCTCTTGGGACCTTCCAAGCAGGTTAGCCAGCTTCTCTCTGGCTCTTGCTCATGTCTCACAACCCCTTTGGCCAATCGTTAGTGACCCCTAGCCAGCTCTACAGTCCTGAACATGTATAAACTCAGAAGGCTTCCTGTATCCCACAGCCCCTCCCCTGCCTGCCTTCCTGACATCTCAGTGATACTGGGCCAATGGAGGGAAGGAGCCCAGCGCCCAGTCAGTGTGCCCACAATCAGGCTGACTCTGGCCTTGGATGATTCTTCTGTATGAAGCATCTTCCCAGCTAGGTTACTAAGCTTATCTGGGACTAGGACGATGTCTTCTGGACCCTCCCTACACAAGGTGTGCTCCGTGGAGCCCAGCACCATCGCCTGGGAGCTTGTTAAGGAAACAGCATCTCAGGCTCCACCTAGACCTTCTGAATCAGAATTCTCATTTTAATGAAACTCCTGGGTGATTCGCATGCATGTTAAAGTTTGAGAAGCACTGCTCTACATCTTTTATGTGTCCAGAACAGGTCACTGATTTATTCAAATAAGTAAATGGTTACCAAGCACTGTGGCAGGAGCTACTGTAGAACTAGGAATATAATTGTGAATGGAAACCAGTCCTCATCCTCTAGGAACTCATAGAGGAATAAGGGGGACACAAGACTGTGACCAGGGTCTGAAAAGTGTTCATTCAGGGGTGAGTGCAGGACGTGTGGGAGCATGGACAAGGGGCGCTGTGGCCGGTTCAGATTGTGTCCGCAAATTCTTTCACATGCCCTTTTTCAGGAGGTAGAGCTTAGTAATCTTCTCTTAAAGTGTGAGTTGGAAATGAATCACTTCTAGCAAATACACTAAAATAGAAGTGACATTATGTGTCTTCAGAGCTTGCAACATTGTCTCAGCTGTTGAGGCTGCTATAATGAAATGCTACTAGGATCTTATAAGCAACCAACATTTATTCCTCACCGTTCTGGAGACTGGAAGTCAGAGATCTGGGTGCCTACATGGTCAGGACCTTCTCCCAAGTTGCCAGCTGTCATCCTCTCACTGTGTCCACCCATGGCAGAAAGAGGGGGAGAGAACTTTCTGGGGTCCCTTTTATAATGACATTACTCCATTGCTTGTGACCTAATCACCTCCCAAAGACCCCAGCTCCTAATACCTCACATTTGGAGATGGGATTTTACTGTATAAATTTTGGGGACACACATTCAGTCCATTGCAGACAGCATTTACAGCTTCCTCCCTGCTCTCTCTAGAACCACTCGATCTGGGGGAAGCCGCTTCCTCCCTGCTCTCTCTGGAACCACTCGATCTGGGGGAAACTGCTTCCTTCCTGCTCTCTCTGGAACCACTCGATCTGGGGGAAGCCTACTGCCAAGTTGTAAGGACTTGAACATCTATGAAGCAGCCCACAGGGTAAGGAATTGAGGCCTCCTGCCAACAGCAATGTGAGTAAGCTATCTATAAACTGGATGCCCCCAGTCACAGCCGAGCCTTCAGATGACAGCAGTGCCAGCCAATGTCATGACTACAACTCATAAAAGACCTTGCTCTAGAACCATCCAGCTGAGCCACTCTTGAATTCCTGACCAACAGAAGATATGAGATAATAAGTGTGTATTGTTTTAAAGTGCTAAGTTTGGGGGTAATTTGTTAAGCTTCAATAGAGAACTAATACAGACACCTAACCACACCCTGAAGAAACAGAGAGGTCTCCCAAAGGAAGTAATCTCTCAGCTAAGACCTGAAGGCAAGAAAGACTGCTCCAGAAAAGGCTGTGGGGGTATGTATAATACTTCTCAGGAAATACAAGTGATCAGATAGTGACTCAGAATTGTGACAGATGACACTGGAGAGGCTGGCAGAGGCCAGGCTCTGCAAGGCCTCGTGGATCATGAAGAAGAACTATCCTGAGGACCATGTGGAATTTCCATCAGCACACGAGGGATGTAGTCATGTTCATAGTTCATAACATTTATCCTGAAGCCTTGGGAAGAGCCGGTTGGAAGGAGGCAAGCTGGGAGATCAGGAGACCAGAGAGCAGCTACTGCAGCAGTCCAGAGGGCAAATTATGGCAACTTGGACTAAGGTGGGACTTATACAAACATGACATACTCATTACTGCTTGAATTTGTGACTGCTCAGGAGATTGGAGTCTCTTCTATGTCCACACATGCATATTTATACGCAACATTTGCTGGCTGGCTCCGAGCATGTAACCTCAGGTAGGTTTAGAGGTGGAATGTGAGATCATAAAAGAATCAGTGTGTATCAGGACACTGGCCAGTGCCTCCTACCACCCAGCCTGTGAAGCAATGGAAATTTAGATGTTGGAGGGGCTTCAGGGAGACAGTCCAAGAGGCCTCATTTGGGAGGAAAGGAAGATAACGTTTCCTTCCATGCTCCCCACTCTCAAAAGGTAACCTTCTCACTATCCACAATAGGCAAATACAGAAAGACAGGAAGTAAACTATGGTTGCCTAGGGCTGGAGCTGGTGGTGGGAGTATGAGACGGTGATGGCTAGAGGGTATGCAGTTTCTTCTTTAGGTGATGAAAATGCTCTAAAATTGACAGTGGTGATTGTACTTATCTGTGAAAATACTAAAAGCCATTGAACTGTAGTGTACACTTCAAATCGGTGAATTTTATAATACATGAGTTAATATCCTGATAAAAGTGTTTTTAAAAAGACCTTTCCTCATACTTAATGGAGACTATAACAAGAGTTAGTTGGAAATGCTGGTTGACATTATCTTCTATTTATTTGACCTCAGAGAGAACATAAGCTTAATAAAGACAAAAACTTGGCCCGCTTTATTTACCACTGGTCCTCTGGAGCCCAAAACAAAGTCTGAAACTTACTAGGCACTTGAAAAAGATTTGATAGGTGAATGAATGAATGAACGAAAGAAAAACCTCTTAACCAAATCATCAGCATACCAACATTGGAAGCAAGTGAAAGAACTGTCCCTTCTCCTTTCAAAGGTCTATAAGAGCGATGTTGACTTTCATCAAGAGTAGATTTTACCTATGATATTGTCATCCATGCAGAAAGCTAATTCCCAGCAACCTCACGACCCAACGACCCTCACACCAGTGAGCTCCTCATCCATTTGACACTGTCTTTTTAAAACTAGCTGAATCAGCACCAATTAACACTCATTAATCCAATTTTCATGACATTGGACAAGCAGACACAGACGTTCACAGAGCAGAACAAATTACTGGAAACCAGAGTGAAATACCTCTTCTGGCTTCTTAGCCTGCTAAGGTGTAAGGGGCCCTTCCATTGAGAATTAAAAAGCAGGCAGTAGTTCAAGGTCACCTTGCATGCAGACTGCAGTCTTACCACCATCAGAGGCTTGAGAAAGTGTGGGTGATATAATATCAGGCTTTCTCAGGATTGTGTGTGGAGCTCAATGAATGCATCATGGCATCCCTTCTAGCCTGATGTCCACACACACACATCCTCTCATTTAACCTTGAGATTTGAGCAGGAATGAAATCTTGCATCTGATGAGTGAGGACATGAAAGAGTTGGCTGACTTGCTTCTGGACCCAGAGTTAGTAAAGGAGTCCTTACAGTAAACTGGTTAAATCCATAAACTTTGAAGTCAGACCCACATTCAAATGCTAATTGCCAATTACTCTCTGACCTTAGGCTGTCTTGTTGTCTCCAAGTTTCAGTTTCCCCATCTACAAATTAAGCAGCAGCTACAAATTAACTTCTTAGTGTTCAACAGGCATATATCACAGGGCCTGGCAAAAAGTATGTTTTTAATAAATATTAGTTTAAAAAGAAACAATTTGGGCTCTCTCTATTGTATTTTATAAAAAGCTCAAACACACAACTCACTACTATTAAAAACCACCCCAAGCCCTCTCTTTCCTTCCCTTCCTTTCCCTTCCCTTCCCTTCCTTTCCCTTCCCTTCCCTTCCTTTCCCTTCCCTTCCCTTCCTTTCCCTCCCTTTCCTTTCCTTTCCTTTCCTTTCCTTTCCTTTCATTTCCTTTCCTTTCCTTTCCTTTCCCTTCCCTTCCCTTCCCGACCTTTCCTTCCTCTCCCCTTCCCTTCCCTTCCTTCCTTTCCCCTCCACTCCCCTTCCCTTCCCTTCCTTCCTTTCTCCTCCACTCCCCTTCCCTTCCCTTGCCTTCCTTCCTCTCCCCTTGTCTTCACTTCCTTCCTTTTCCCTCCACTCCCCTTCCCTTTCCCTTCCCTTCCCTCCCCTTCCCTTCCCTTCCTTCCTTTCCCCTCCACTCCCCTTCCCTTTCTCTTCCATCCCCTTCCTTTCCCTTCCTTTCCCTTCCTTCCTTTCTTCTCCCCTCCCATCCCCTTCCTTTCCCTTCCCTTCCTTCTCTTCCCTTTTCCTTCCCTCCTCTTCCTTCCTCTCCCCTTCCCTTCACTTCCTTCCTTTCCCCTTCCTTCCCCTCCCCTCTCTTCCCTTCCCCTCCCCTCCCCTCTCCTCCTTTTCCCTTCCCTTCCCTTCCCTTTTTCTCCCTTTCTTCCCCTCTCTTCCCCAGTTTCTCCAGAATGAACCTCACCTCAGATAATAAGATCTACATTAAATCAATAATGCATGCATCCATTCATTTAGTGCAGCTTTGTTGAGCACCTACTGTATGCCCGGCCCTGGGCTCTATATGAGTGATACAAAAATAAAACGGTCTATGCCTACACTCAAGGGATTTGTAGTGTAGGATGGAGGTGCAAACAGGAAAGGGTAAGAGAAAGTCCAGTAATACAATTTCCTGACTCTCTGGCCTCCCCTAACACCACAGGGATTGCAAATTCCATAGCCAGCCTCATCCCCAACCTGCCCGCCATTGCTCCAGAAAATCTCACATTGGCTCCATCCTCTCAGCACGGGGCTTGGTGCTTGAAAAGTGGCTGAGATACTATTTCTTCCTCCCCCAACTACTATCTCTTTAGCAGCTATGATGAGTCCAGCACTGAAATGAACACAGGGCTCAAAATGGTAACAACTTGGTCCAATTCCTTCCAGAGGAAATAGTCATGGTAACAGACTTGGTTCCCTTCCTCCTGAAGCTTAGAGTCTGGTATTGCAGACAGCTGTCAACACAGTAAATGTGTGTCTAAATGTAAAATTGCTACTAGGAAGCAATGAACTGGAGTTTACAACGCAATAAGGATGTGTAATGGGAGGACAGGAACTAGTCGGAGGTGAGAGAAGTAAGTCCTCATGAGGAAACAATGCTGAAGCTCAGACCTGACGTACGATGAAGATTTAACTGACACGAAGGGAAGAGAAGAGCTTCTAGGGTAGAGAGAGCCCTGTGATGAGGAGAGCCGTGCACACTCGGGAGGCAGGAAGGATGCAGCAGCTGGACCACACAGACAGGAGATCATCGGAGGCGATGTCAGACTGGTGGGTAGAAACCCAGTTGTGGAGGACTCACTGACCTCGTGGGGATTCTTATCCTCAGGGCAGTGGTGCACCAGAGAATGTCTGTAAAGCTGTAAAGCCGGGGTGGTGCCTGAAAGGGGGTGACACAACCATATTTGTGTTTTAGTGTGTAAATCAGCTAAGAAGGCTGACGGGCAAAAGTTAGGTGAGCCCAAGGGGTGGTCAGTGATGAAACTGGAGAGGAACCCTGTAGGCCAAGGCCAGGAGTCTAAATTTTAGTCTAAGCTCAACAGGAAGACTTTGGTCTCCAGTGCACAAAGGGTGGATGGAAACTAGTGAGAGTAAGAGTGCGGGGAACAGTTACTAAGCTACTGTGATTGTCCAGACAGGATATAATGATAGCGTGAGCAGGATGGGGGTGGGGGAGAGGATGCAGTGGAAATGGAGAGAAACAGTAAGATTCAAGAGCTAGGAAAAAACCAACAGGGGTCCTGGACAACTTTTCTGTGACTTGGGTGTCTCTGGGAAAGAACACGTGCAGGGCAGTGAAGAATGAGGCAAAGTGGGTTATGTTGCTAGTACTCTGGAGCTCACCTTGAAAGGTGCTGACCTTGGAAGGTGTCAGTGGGCCAAGATGGTGCCCTGGCCTTGACCTGATACCCTGTGAGGCACATTCCTTTTGATCAAGCTGGGTGGATCAAATAACATGGCTGATCTGAGTAGAATTCTTTAGAGAGAAGGCCTCACTCTGCTCCTACCCACTGAGAAACCTCGGGGTGGACTTTGTACTTGTGGAATCATAGAGATAATCAAGGCAGGATTCCACAGGCACTACGTCTGGGTCTGCATTCCAGGTTTACGACAATTTCTCTGTCATAACTACTTCTGCGGTGAGCCTTGGAGAGGTTTTTTGAATGAGTCACAATTCTCAGAGGTGATGAAAAGAGTTTCTGCGGGGTAAGGGTCCATTTCTAATTTCAAGAAGGCCCCAGGCCTCTCCTGTTTTCTTTCACAAGGAAACAAACTGTCCAGAAACTCTACCCTTGGTGCTGAAATGGAAGTTCTGGAGGATTATTTCCTCTCTAGAGTGATTTGGTGGCTTAATTTCCTGTCCTGAGGACAGGGCTCCTAGCAACCAGGGGTTTTCAGCCAGGAATGATTTTGTCCCTCGTGGATGAGGGTGCTGGAGAAACCTGCTGGGTAGAAACCGGGGATGCTGTTCACACTCTAAATTCAAAGGACTGGCCCCCCACAACAAAGGATTACATGGCCCCAAACGCAGTAGTGCTGAGGTTGAAGATCCTTTGCTATAAATCAGTCTATACCTGCCTTTATTGTGGCCTGTGTTACACTGAATATAGGGATGTCATTTTTGTCTTCCTTCTTCAGAAAATGTCAGATAGAAGGATGGATGGATGGTTGGATATGTGATTGAAAATCTGTCATTGAATCACTAGATAAGTAAATGATTGGATAAATAACTAACAACATTAGTGAGTTAATGAATAAAAAACAGGTAGCATGCACATTTATAACTTCTGCATGCTATGTCAAGATTGTACTTGGACGATGTTTCAGGACGTGCTCAGTGAGATTGTCCATGATTCTCTCTTCAATATCATCAGCTTCTCTATCTCCCTCCAGAGTGTTTTGGTTCTTTATCATCCGTCTCTTCCTTCTAGAATGTGATCTCCATGAGGGCAAGGATTTCTCTTTCATTTACTTTGGTGGTTCTAGCACCAAGGACAGTGCCTGGCACAGGGGAACCCTAAGGCTAAACAAATCTTTGCTAAATTCATTAGGCACCGTCATGCTTTCAGCAAACCAATGAGGAAAGAACCATTTTTATTCTTGTGTGACAAATGAAAAAACTGAAACTCAGAAATGCCCAAGGCCACACAGTTAGTGACAGAGCCAGATTCCTACTGTCCTTAGGGGACACTCTTGACTATCAAACAGTGTTACCTCATTTTAGAATGAATGGAAGCAGGTCAGCTCCTTTGAAGACTTTCCTTAGCTTCATCTGAAGTTCTAAAGACAGAACACAGTGGGTCCCTAACCTGATTCCCACTTCCCAGTTCCTTCTCCTTCCCAGGTGAGACAGTGGTTGAACAGGGATTGCTGAGCGCCTCTTCCAGGCCAGCTTTTTTAGAGGCAGGCCAGACTCAGAGGAATGTGCTTTAGGAGAGATGGACTTGAGTCTCTTTGTTTAGGCTTACAAAGTTCAGTTGGTTGCTAAGAGACTATACAACGGGAGGCCCATTAGAAGCCCTCAGAACCCACATGCAGTTACATAATACCAGACCCTTCCTTTATAGAAATGCAAATAGACCGAGTGGAGCTCTACCTTCAGTCCGTGCCACTGTGTGATAAGGGGATTTCTATTTGGGCCCCAAGAAATCCCATCTCATGGGGAATGGGCTATGAAGGAACTATAGGGTCAGGGGAGGGCTCTTCGTTCAGGGGCACGTCCAAGGGACTTAAATATTAATTAACATGCAATCCAATCCCCATTCCACAATAACCAGATTTTACACAGTCCGTATCCGCAGTAATGAATTAAATGATCCCTTTGTGTTATTTGCAGGGGTTTTTTGTTTTTTGTTTTTGGCATTTTCAATCAATGAGCAGGGAGCACATTTATTTTATGGCCCCAAATGTTGCAAAACCATGACATTTCCTAATCAGGTTGAGTTAGAACTTCTCGTTCCTACAACTATTTTCTGATTTGTGCATGTCAAATCAACCACACAGGGTAACTAAGCAACTTCTGGATGACCCTGTGTTTCCCAGCCAGCTTTGGTTGGAATCTCCTAATTTAGTTAAGAATACGATTCCTGGTCAGCACAGGAAGGCAAGTTTTATGACTCACTGTACAAAATGACAAGAAGTGTAGCCAGGATAACTATCCCATAGTTATCTAACCCATGGCAATTGAAGTGTCTTACATTCAACATATTTTATTCCACACATTTATAAAGCATATACTATGCGCTAAACAGCACAGTGAGAAAGAAGACAATGAGGCCAAGATGGAATTGCTTATGCTAAGCCCCATGTCACCAAATCGAGACTTAATTACAGTTTCATCAATCCCAGCAATGGAATCTTGAACCAGCCCATCGGGAACCACCTTATCAGCACCGGGTAGGTCATCTGCCTGATAGATTCTTGCCATCGCTTAATAGAAAGTGACCTTGTAGTAACCAACTGTTTTTTGACCATGGACAATAACTTCCTCATTTCCGCTCTCTTCTGGTTTTGAAAGTCTTTCATTTCGTGCAGCTCCTTGGAGCTTCTTTCTATTTGCTAGAGTGGATGCTGCCTGACTCATGAATTATTGAACAAAGCCCATAAGATTTTTTTGAATTTATTCAGTTGAATTCTTTTTGAACAGTGTTCATAGGGATGTGGATGCAACAGTGACCCAGAGCGACAAGCACGCCCATCCTCTGGAGTTTATGCGTCGAGGTAATAAATATGTAAACAAATAATATCTGTTCATGACAAGGGTGAGGAAGACAATGAAGCAGAGTGCTATGATAGACGGGACGAGAGTAATGGGAAGGGGACCACACATCGGGATTTACCCAGGACTTCCCTGCTTTAAACCCACTGTCCTGACTTAACTGTTCTAGAGGCTCCTTTCGCTCCTATAAGTGCTCTAGATTGGACAATGACATGTCACCTTATAAGTGACCACATAATGATAGGCGACATTAGACAAGGTGTTCAGGGAAGGTCTGAATAATAAAAATAAGTCATTCGGGAAAAGGGCATCCTGGGATGAAAACACACACAAGTGCAGAGTCTGGAGGGAGGAAGGAGCTTGTCCTGGTGGAGGGAGAGAGAAAAGGTCAGTGTAGCAGGACCAGGAACAGAAAGGAGAGTATGAGATGAGACAGTGGGGATGGCAGGGGTCTGATCAAGTGGAACCAGGAAAACCTGGGTACAGAGCTTATATTTCATTCCCAGTGATGTGGGAGTCATTGGCAGTTTTAAGCAAAGGGGTGACACATGTTCAATTTTTTTTTACAGGGACAGAGAGAGAGTCAGAAAGAGGGATAGATAGGGGCAGACAGACAGGAACAAAGAGAGGTGAGAAGCATCAATCATTAGTTTTTCATTGCCATTAAGACACCTTAGTTGTTCATTGATTGCTTTCTCACATGTGCCTTGACCGCGGGCCTTCAGCAACCGAGCCACCCCTTGCTGGAGCCAGTGACCTTGGGTCCAAGCTGACGAGCTTTTTGCTCAAGCCAGAAGGGCCCACGCTCAAGCTGGCGAGCTCGGTGTCTCGAACCTGGGTCTTCCACATCCCAGTCCAACGCTCTATCCACTGCGCCACTGCCTGGTCAGACACACGTTCAATTTTTAAAAGGTGACTCTGCCTGGAAGACAGGTTCTCAAGGTCCATGAGTCAACAAGGCTCAGTTAGGATGCTGTTGCCACAGCCACGGTGACAGAAGGTGGAGGCTTGAGTGAGGGTGGTGATTGTAGAGACGAAGAAACAGGAATGGGCTGAAGCATGCTGTTGAGGCAGAGATCATTGCCAGTGGGTTAGATGGACAGCGTGTAAGAGGAAGGGGAGAGCCCTAACTTTGAATTGGAACAACTTGTGGACTGGGATGTAGGAAGCCCCGGAGTTGACTGGGGACTCCATGCACAGATTGAACACAAAACTAGAGTGACAATGTATCAGAGGATTGCCATAAGTCAGGCACTCTACACCCGAATCTCATTTAATCCTCACAACCACCTATAACATCAGACACTATTACTGCCCCTGGTTCACAAGTGAAATAGACGACACCGGACTTGCACAAAAGACTGGGCTGCAACTCCAGTTTGCGCACCAGGATTCATGAAACTTCCCATACTACAGGATATAGGGCAGAACATCTCTGTCCTTCACACACACAGGCAGGCATGCCAACCTCACGTGGCCCACATCTAGACTCCTTGCTTTGAAAGGACAAAGTATCTTCAGTAAACGCTTAAGTGTTTGGACGGAACTCCTAGGGAAATAAGTATGGCAAGACAGTATCTCAGAGGGGCTTGCGAAGAGGGAAGTGTTCAGAATGAAACCTTCCTTTCAGGCTCTAAAGAATAAGAGACAGTCTAGACCAGGGGTCTCTAAACTATGGCCCCGCGGGCTGCATGCGGCCCCCTGAGGCCATTTATCTGGCCCCGCCGCACTTCCGGAAGGGGCACCTCTTTCATTGTATGGAGTACTGTATGTGGCAGCCCTCCAACAGGTTGAGGGACAGTGAACTGGCCCCCTGTGTAAAAAGTTTGGGGACCCCTGGCCTAAAGTCTTGAATCAGCGATGGGAAGAAACGCCAGAGATAATATAGCACGGGAGAAAGTTTTGGAGTGAAGCAATCACAGGGATGAACAGAGATTTTTCAGGAGCCTTCAATTCTCAACGTGAGCCCAGCTTTTCCCTTCCGAAGACCCAAGCTTTGCTAAGAGTCCCCAGCTCTGAGCCAGACAGAACACTGATATCAGAAAAGACTTCCACGCGGCCCATACATGGACTAAGGCTTGTTTGCCATGGAAGAGTTCAGGCGTGCGGGAATGTCTGCTTGGCCCAGACGTGACTGCTTATCGGAGGAGTCCAAAACCAGTAGTGACCAGTCCAGCCTTTGGTTACAGCACCATCATTTCTCCCAGGGGCCGTATGTCAGGGAATTCCTTCATTAGCTGAGAGCCAATGAAGGCTAGGCTTTGTTAGGGAGGAGAGGAGAGTACCCTCCATGGTTTCAGGGAACGAGAGGCTCTGAATGCTTGGTCTGAGACAAATCCTATTAGTAGTAACACGGATCTGTGGCAAGATTCTGCACGACTCCGAGGACAGACAGGAATATGACAAGTGAGACATGCCAAACCTGGCAGGTTAGATGAGGGAAAAAAATTGGTTCACTTTCAATTTTCTGGATGTGGGAAGAATGCCATCGTTCGCGACTGCTTTTAGCCTCCATGAGAGAGGAAACCTGCCCAGATGTCAGTGCCTTCCGAAGCAGTGATGTTCACTTTTTACTTTTCAATTAAAAGATAGCATGACTGATTCCACCTCCCAGAAGGCATTTGGGGAAAGTGTGGGATTGCTTTTGGTATCACAACGGGGAGCGTGGGGCACTATGGTTATTTAGAGGGTCAGGTATGTGCCATGGAGGAGACACCTTCAGCCCATGCAAAACTGCCCCACATCCTCGGTGACTTGTTAATGTTGCTCTGGACACTCGAGTAGATGAAAGACTTATTTATAAACACTATTTCCCTTACGAATACAAAGTTATTTTTCACAGTCTTAATTTACATGGAAACTTACAACTAAATAGTAAACCTTACTCTCTTTTATTCTGAATTTATCCCACAGTTGTTCCTCATTTCAGAAAACCCCATCACTGGTGGTAGTGCCACTCTAAGTATTAAGAGTCCTCATCACCTGTGGGCATCCCACTCATGGGGATTCTAGGCAGGGGGGTCTACCTCATCGTGTCTTCTATATTCATAAGAAATACATATAGTTTTATATAAATTGCTTTCCTTTTATTCTCCTTTATAGTAAAGTTAGGGCATTTTATTAATTTTTATGAGATTATGTATGTGAGGTATGTAATCCATAAATTTCATTTTAGGAAAGTAAAGACAATGTCACAAACAATTAGTTATAAATGGAGGGCGTTGGCTCTGACTTGGTTGAGGACCACATAGGTGC
Source organism: Rhynchonycteris naso (assembly GCA_037038555.1). Taxonomy (NCBI): domain Eukaryota; kingdom Metazoa; phylum Chordata; class Mammalia; order Chiroptera; family Emballonuridae; genus Rhynchonycteris; species Rhynchonycteris naso. The sequence goes on along the minus strand of CM073000.1, from coordinate 185,424,854 downwards.
AATGAAGCAACATTATTAAAGAAAATATTGAAAAAGGAGAAAATCACCCAAGTCATTTTCAGCTTTTTGATATTTCTCCCCAGTCCTCTTCCCCACACATGCTCAATATTGAACAGTTGTAATTATTATATAATACAGGTATAGTTGCATTGAAAGGGTGGCTATTTACAACTACTCTGTAAGGAAACCCATTTCATGGGTAGGGAAACTGAGGCTTAGAGTTATTATGCATCTTCACAGGATTTATGAGCAGCTGAGTCAACCTTCACTCTAACTTTCATTCTGAAGCGGGCACTCCCCTAGGGAGGTCTGCTGCCATCATAATTGCAAGCTTTTGCTGGTGCAAGTGATGCTTGGATAACACCGACAGAGACTCGGGATTTGGAGGAGGAGACGGAGAAGAGAGACAGCAGAGGGGTAGAAAATGGAGGAGAATGTGGGGGAAGGTGATGGATAAGGGGGTGGGGAAGGTAAAGACAGAAGGGCAGGAAGAGAAAGGGAAGGGAGGAGTGGATGGAGAGGGAGTAGGTGAGTAAGGGGGTAGAAAGGGGTTGGAGAGAGAGGAGATGAAGTGGGAGGAGACGGAGGGGAGAGGTGGCCCAGGCAGAGGGGGAGAAAGGGAGAATGGAGGATGAAGGAATGAGAGTGGGGAGATAGAGGAGGAAGGGGAAGACCCAGGAGTGGAACCTAGTCCCCACTCAGCTATTTCTGTGACTGCCAGCAAGTCAGTCTCTGTGTCTCCCTTTGCATTCGCATGTCTGCCTGATCAATTACTGTAATAGCACACGGTCGTGGTAAGGACAGCTGGCACAACAGAGAGGAGAGAACTCTGGAACAGTTCAAAGGCTGGTCACAAAGTGGAAAGGGGCGAATTCCAGTTTCCTTACCAAGACCTTCCAGCTGGATCCCGTAGGCACTGCGAGCTCATGTGTGCGTTAGTGTGTGACCAGCAGGTGCCTTCTCTCATCCCCCCCACCCCCCTCAACACACAAAGGGGTAATTTTGGAGGAAGCAACTGAAATCCACCCATCACCAAGTAACTCAGATGCTATGACTCCTCCCCAGCCTATTGTCATTCCTGCACTGAGACAGCCCTGGCCAGACCAGAGGGATACACAAAGCATTTGTCATTGAGGTCCATTGAATTTTATTAGTAATTTTCTCCTTTGTTAGCAATTTCACATAGCATATTAGCATTTGTTTTCATATCTTATTAGTATTCATCACAAAAGGCTAATTTCATTAGCACTTTTCACATTGTATTAGAGAAAACAATCGTTCAGTGCCAATGCCTCACTGCAACAAGGACGGTCTCTGCTTCCCTGCTCCCTCTGCTCCGCCCCCCCTCTGTCTCTCTGCGGAGCTCCCGGCCAAGGGGGCCTCGCCCACTCGGACTCGGCGCCAGGGGCGCCAGGGGAGACGTTCAGCTGCTTTGTCCTTCACTCGCGCATTCATTCACTCTTCCACTTCCTATTTGTTGAGCATATGCCTGTACCAGGTGTTGTGCTAAATGCTAGAGAAGACTATGAAAGAAAGGCAAATAAATGTTTTCCTCAGATTACAGTAATATATAAACAAATTTCAAGGGAATGTTTACACAACCTTTTCAGAGCACTTTGCAGTTATTCCATTGTCAACAAAAAGGATATGCCAGTGTCAATGCCTTTACCCTTGATCTGTTTATCTGTGCGTCCCTTGGAGATCTCTACCAGGCAGTGTTCTGTTAGCTTAGTTAGTGCACCTGGTCGACCCTGAAAGACACAATCCTGTGTTGGCAATATATTTCGTAGTTCAATATTTTCCTTATTCCTGACTTGTTTCTGAACAAGTAAGGTGCTTTTAGCACTTTGAGGTTTACAAATATAGATATGTAGGGATACATACAAAATTTAAATAGTTTTTATGTCTTTGCAAAGTGTTTATTTTTATATGGTTTCAGATTATTCTCAAAGTAGAATTGACCACACCTTTCTCATTAGGTTCAGATACTGAAATTTTCACAATTGCTGGTAAATGCCTCATTTACCAAAGGAATGGCTGTTAGAAGGCTGACCTTCAGTCCTGCATATGTCACCGGCCAGGCCCATGGCTGCACAGATAGTGTAACGATGTGGGAAGGAGACTCTATAAATTGTAAAGCGCTCTACACACGTGCAGGGCTGGGTTACAAATCAAGTTCATGTCTCATGCCAGGAAAAAACATGATGAGGATGAAGACATCTTAAATACTTTAGTGCAAAGGAAATCTTCAGCTGTCTGGGGAAGCCCACAAACCCCATCTCAGGAAAACCAGGTTTTTAAATGCATAAAGTAAAACACATAGTAATGCAAAAGAATCTTATTATCTTGAACTATAATCACTACAATACTTTTGAAAATTGAGATAAACTAATATGTGAGTTTAAAATTTTTGTTATGGAAAATGTCATCCAGTTGAATGACTAATTGCTCTGGTAATGAATAGCACTCTTGAGAGTTTTGTAAAGAAGTCATTTATTAATTAGACATAGATCAACATAAAGAAAGGCTTGGTCCATGGGTGGTGAGGTTGATGATAATGATGATGACAACAACTATATTGAACGACCGTCTGGGACACCATTCTTCATCCTTTTCTATATCTATACTCTTGCCATAAAACTTTACAATTCCTCCCATAAAAGGGAGGGAGTATTTTCTCACTCCTTAACTTTGGGCCAACCATATGACTTGCTTTGGCCAAGGGGACACTAGCAGACATGACACAGGACGAATTTGAAATGTCCTTGTGTGGTTGGGCATATCCTCCATGACTCTGCTTCCCCTTCATCAGAGCCCCAGAATAAACACGTGAGGATCAGAGCCCCCCTATCCTGAAGTGAAATAGATACATATTATATGCCATTGAGGTTTTGTTATGCAGCAAGACATGGTGCCTAACAAAAAATATATTCACTTTTATTTATAAGGAAATAGTTTTAATAATACTGAGGAGACAAAAAATAATGTTAGGGCCCTGGGTTGTTAAGGCTAACTTGGTTCAAATCCGGACTCTGCCATTTACTGTGTGGTGAGGACATTCAAGCTTTCTTAATCTTAGTGAAAGGAAGAAAGGAAGGAAGGAAGGAAGGGAGGGAGGAAAGGAAGGAGGGAGGGAGGGAGGGAAGAAGAAAAGAAAGTTCATGAAAACAGAAAGTTCACCTGGAATTGAGGTCAAAGGTTTACAGCTCACACTCTGCCTGCCTCTGAGCTCTTCTCAACCAGCCTAAACTCAGAGAAAAATGCTGTGCCACCCTCCCTGGATCTCCCAAGGTGCATAGTGCTTCCAGGAGTACCATGCCAGGTGTTTCATGCTCCCATAAATCTTCTCTTCCTTTTGAACCTGTTGCCACAAGAATAGAGCTCTTGTACCTGCAAAAAGACTGGCAGAAAGAATGGGGGGGGGGCAAAAAATCCACCCTCGTGTATGCTCACTGAGAAATTATCCCTAGCCTTTGATATATTAAAATTGAAGAGCTGTAAATGCCGGTTGTCATGGCAACATTTTGCATGCCACCCTGCGATTGGTGGTGTAAGTTCACTTTCCTTCGGGTGTTGCAGCCTAATTAACTGTTATTTTTGTCAGTGTGGAGGAAGAACCTACACTTGGGGTTTGGGGTGATGATTGCAGCCCCTGCAGACTGAGTTAATTTTCATAGACTACAAAGAAAGAAATGGCTGGCCCCAATCACATTTATAGTCTCCGGAAAGTTGCCAATGTTTAAGTAAGAGTCAAAGAAAATAGAGGAGCACCCCCCACCTCCTCTTGTTGGCAATTACAATTTCTTCAGCAAACACTACACCTATTTGGGTTGGAGAGGGCCAGTAGAGTTAACCCACACCGAAAATCAACCCTTTGTTCCCGGTTCCAGCTGCCTCTGCCTCCCCCACCAGACACGCACACACATGTGTGCCTGCACCGGCTGGAATGTTCACGCTGTCACTCCATCCAGGTTGGTAGTGCACACGAACAGTGCGGGCAAAGCTAGCAGAGACACGTGAGAGCCGTTTGATGTATTTCTTCATCTCCACACCCAACTCTGTCATGATCATGCTGGCCAACTGGGTGTGTCCAGCTCATTCCCTGAAGACCTCCAGGAAAGCCACTCCATGTTGCCACATGCCTGAAAGCCAGAATGCTGTCTTACTGCCATGGAAGCCAATTTGTTTTCAATTTTGATTCTTAGATGAGCTGAAGTTAACCGGTGGTGTAATACCAATTGCTCAGCTCACATTATCTCTCTCAATTTTCTCCTCTTTGCTTCCCGCCATGTGGTTTTAAAAATTGAAGACTCCCTTTTCTCTAGGAAAGAGGAAAGCAAGCAAACTTTGCACTACTACTAATGTGGGTTCCATCCTTAGCCCTTACTGAGGGGCCAACAGGCACAGCGTGTGAGCTGCTGGCTAACAAACGCAGAGGACATGGTGGAAACTTCAAGTTAACTTGGGAAGAGAGAAAAAGTAGACTAAAACACTGAAGTAAAGCCCTGGTTCCCAAAGGCCATCTCTAAAAGTACGGTGGGCATTTTAAAATTCTTTGTGACCACTCTGCTGCTGTTGCATGTCCTTTCTTTGCTAGGAGATTTCTCTACATTATAGCAGAAGCTTAAAACTTTCTTTCCCAGTAGCTTTTGCATCAAAGGTACCGGCATGTGGCAAAGATGCCACCAGTTAGTCATACCTGTGAATGACTAAAATGGAAGCCGGCTGCCATCGTGAATCCAATCTGGACAGAAGGGCCACAGGAAGCTCAGCTTCCAGAGGGAAGAAAGGCCAAGATCCTCAAATAGCATCCCAGGCTCAGTGCCCGCCATTGGACAAGGCTGTCTGGCTCAGGGCAGCCCCGGTGGGAGCCTCTCTTACACAGGCCGCAGTGTCATTTCAGCAATACTTCTGAACCATGGCCTCTAACCCAGGTTTTCTGGAGACTCCGAGAGCGCATGAAAATATCCTTTCATACAATCTCCGTGTGTGTGCACACACCCATGCACGTGCGGACAGATGTGTGTGCTTGCTATAGTTTATTGAGTGTTAAAAGTAGAATGAGGCTGGCCTAAGGAGTTTTTTGGAGACAGACTATACATCAGTTCCCTCATGAAACAGGTCCCCCAGCTCTTATCCAAAGACCATACTGGGGACCGTAACCAGTGGAGTGTCCCTCAACTACCATGATCTCAAACTAATGGTTAGATCAAATTTGGCAAAGCCTCACTTGTGGAAGATAAGAACATTCTGGCATCCAGGAAACCTGTATTTGGCCCTGAGTTGGGCTCCATCAGATGCTCCTGTTCTAGACCTGATTGATGACTTGGCTGACTGGCCCGAGCTTTCCCCAGGCACTTTGCCTATGTGTCTGGTTCTATCAGTTCTTGTACAGGACAGATCTTGTTGATGTGAGTGATGTGGAAGAATGGCACTCACCAGATGTGGATGCCTTGCCAGTATTCTTCATCATTCCTAAGTTACAGGTGTGCAGACATCTTCCAGCTTCAGAGGAAGGCTACTCGTGTGCATCAGATACCATGTGGGCAGAGATAGGACACATCTCTTATTGCATTCTTCCAACTGGGGTCAAAGACACAGACCGGGCACCAGAGATGATTGGGCAGAAAGGAGACTTGGAGTGTTTTTAAAGCACCAGTAACACTGCACAAGGCAATGGCTGCAATGGAATAGGCTCATTGCTGGTCTACCAATGGGAAGAGGTAATCAAGTCCTTGCCTCATTAAGCTAACTAGTGGTTTCTGTTGCTGTCAGTTAAGAATCCTAACTGCAGAAGGGCTCAGCTGCTTGTGTTTGTAAATAAAGTTTTATTAGAACACGTGCTCATTCATTTATATTTTGTCTATAACTGCTTTTGCCCTGCAATGACAGAGCTACATAGTAGTTAGGACTATATGGCCACAAAGCCTAAAATATATACTCTCTGGCCCTTTTCAGGAAATGTTTGCTGACCCTTGGTCATGGACATTGCTACGCAAAGTGTGGTCTGGGGAAGAGCAGCATTATTAGAAATTTGTGTATTAACAAACTTTCAAAGTGATCTTCATGTACACTCATATTGGAGAAGCGCTGTTCTAGAATACTTGTTCTTTATTTTACATGGAAATATGTCGACGTGAAGAGGTGATGTTTCTAGTGCTGCCCTAAAACTACCCCAAACAAGCCTAATCTCCCATTCTCCCAACGGTCCTCAAGAAAGCTGAAGTTCTCCTCATTCCCCAAAGGTCATTTTATTGTCCTTGATAAAAAGACTCATTTCCTACAAAGATTCTCCGTCCATCTCTTCCTCACGTGCATCTTGGCCATCTAAGATGCTTCATTTGATCAATGTTCTTCTCACTGTTTTGCCTAAACTCTAAACCATAAGGTATTTTTTTTTAGGACCAATAAATGCACCCTCATGTGGTAAGCAAACAACAGATTGCTTAAGTATTGCAACCTTGAAATCAAATAGGTGAATCGATACCCTGGCCTTGCCCTGTGAGAGGTATGACCTTGTCCAAGTGACTCAATCTCAGCAACTTGTGAAATAAACAAAATAATTACAGCATCCACTTCAGGGAACCATTAGGAGACTTGAGGTAATGCAGCAATATCTGACTCTTGATAATTATTGAAAGAGTGGTGTTATTACCAATGGCCAATCACAAATATTTTACCTGTTTCATTAGAGCTGCATCTTAGCCCAAAAGGGAGCAGTATACAGTCAGCTGTCTTTGTACACAAGCTTCTGCCTATGGTCTTACCATCATCAAGGGGACCTCAGTTCTCTGTGTGCCCCAAAGTCCCTTAGCTTCCTTTCCGTGATTTAGGATTTTAGAGTCACAATTTCATTCTATTGCCTTTCCCTGGTTGTCAGTCAGCACTTTTTAGTTCCATTTGACTGTTCAACAATTACTCAGTGCCTAGTGTGCCAGGCGCTACACTAACCACCTGGAAGACAGAGGTAAACAAAAGGACTTTATTCTCGAGACTGCTCGGGTATAGAGCACTGGTTAGCAGAGAACTCCTTTTTAGCAAGTTCACGTAGGCCCTATGCAAAAATGTATTGAAATAGACAGGAAAGTGGGGACACTCTAGTTGAAAGTAGCAAGGGGTCTGAGCTGAGCTTCATCCACTGAGCTTCCTTCTGAATCCCACCACCCGATTCCTTCTAAAGGACACTGAGGCATCCTCCCTGAGCTCTAGGTACCTGCAGGACGAGATCTGAAGATCACTGGCCTATGTGGTATGGGGTGTGGCCATGAGGGCTGGGTGGTTAAAGCATCTCTTCCTGTGTTCTGTCTCTGTCTTGAAGAATTAAAGGGAAATTTTTCTGGTTTTTCTCTAATTCTCTATTTCCATTTTTGAGAAAACTCTCCTAAGAGGATCCTTCTATCTTCCCTTCTTATCTTTCATTCCTTCCTCAAATCACTCTCTCTCCTAAAACTCTCAGGACCCAGAGAGTTGAGAGGCAGGGAGGTCTGGCAAGGGTAGCAGGTGTCTTTTGATTTTGTCTGGTCAGCATCTCTTTTTCTTTCCTCTGGTCACAAGAGCCTAATAGTCCTGTGAAGGACCAGCACCTTTGTCCTGTTCTCAGACCACACCATTCGGCAGTGGGTCAAGGGGTGGGGGGTCATGACTTCATCCACAGCTCCAACAGTGAGCCTGTGACGCAGCCCGGTCAATAAGAGCACCACATCCATGTCCTTAGTGATTGGTTTAATTTGGGGCAGGTAAGCCAATCAGAGCTGAGAATATTGAGAATAAAGCAAAAGCTTTTCTGCTGAGTTTGGGCTCTGGGGTTGTGCCTGGCTCTTTCAGAGCGTGGTGTAGAGGGAGTATAAGCCCAGCTAAGCACATCCCTCCCATGAGGTGAGAGGCAACTGGTGGAGGTTGGGGGACCTGACTATCCAAGTTTAAGGGAAGTCCTTCACCAGGGGTCCACTTGATCAAGATTTGCACCCTAATCCTTAGAAAGACACCCTTCCCCAATATTAGATCTATATATACTGCTACAAAACCATTAGGGGATATTTCAAAAAGAATATGAAACAATTAAAAAAGCATTTGTTTTCTTTTATGAAACAAGTATATCAGAAAAGCAAAAAAGTCAAAGAAAGTTGTTTGATTATGCAAATGAGATACAAAATCAACTTTTATTTCATTGGTGAAAATGCACTGTACAAAAGGCTGAAAGTACCGGAGTATCTGCACGTTCCCTGACCCCCTAATTTTTGTGAGCAGTATAGTTTTGTGAAGAGGGTGGACCTGAAGTCACGCAGATCTGGTTTCCATTTCTGCCTCTGCCAGTCACAAACTGTGTGAACTTGGACGAGTTACTAAGCCTCTCTCAGCTGTGGTCTTCTCATCAGGAAACTGAGGGTCCTAGGATTTTTGTCGGTGATTGTTGTGAGACTGTAATGAGGTCATAAAGGTAATATGCTTTATCACAGTATCTGGTACTTAGTGAACATTCTAAAATATCATCATTAGCTCAAAGAAGAACCAAGAGTAGATTCCAGGCATAGAAGACTTGAGTTTTCCATGGGCTCTGGATGAATGCTACGGCATACGGGGCATGGGTGTCAGATTATTCTAGCACTTAGAGAGGGATGGGGGGCAGTGATGACAGGAATATAGAATTCTAAAAGATGGTTTAAGACTTAGTCTTCAAAGAGCTGCCGGTCCTTGACAGTGGCCATTTTATGCTTGACTGTCAGCTTTGACAAGCTGGAGATGGCCAAGCTTTGCGGACGGGCAGATAGTGTAGCTACCACATTATCATGCTATAAATTAACATTTCAACATGAAACTGGTGTTGAAATGCAGCTCAAATCAATTCCACCCCTCCCTCTTCAGTCTTGCCTTGCAGTCACTGCCCTCTGATTCTTATTGAGCAACCAATGAACCCAGCTGGCCTCCACTCCACTTTTGCTGTTAGCCGGGGGAAGAAAGGAGGATTCTACTCATCCCCAAGTAATAACTCAAAACAATGGTGTTGCTGGTGCTGGCAGCTGGCACTTCTTTGCTGCTATTGTTGTTTGATTCGTGGTCATTATTATTGGCGTCTTTGTAGACTCAAGCGAGGTTTGAAATCTCACCCCTTTTTATTTCTCTTTGGCTTTGAAGGGAGCAGAGATGCACCACTGACCAGTGGGCAACGTTCCCCCTCTGTCATTTTACACTACAACACGGCAGAAGCTGCATGACTCCAAAGGATGCTTTTGACTTTAAAGTTCTTATGCTCTATTTGTGCAAACACATGTTAAATTAGAAATTCATTTGTCACTCTCAGATAATAATGTTCAGAATGGTGCTTCCTGCATGAATCATTATTTTCGGCCTGGAGTTCTACTCATGAATATGCATGAGCCCAGAGAGGAAGAAGAGAGATTTGCACAACCTGTTTCCTGGAGAAGCCTCAGAGGGCTCCACTCGGTGTTGTGAGTCTGAGCTTCGAGAGCCAACCCCAGCATCTGCCTCACCACCCACAGCTTGTCCGGTCTCTCTGAACACCTGCCCTCTGTTGCCGTGAGTGCCCAGTGACAGTGGGGAGCCCCCACAGTCAGGGAAAGGCTGCTGCTTGTTCATCATGAGCCGTGAGCTAAACAGAGGGTTAGAAGGCAGCAGAAATGGAAGTGGCCTCACAGTGGCCTTCAGAAACTCCAGCTGGAGGCCCGAGAAACCATGAGAGCTGCCTGCTGGCTCTGCCTCCAAGAAGCAGGAAGCAGACACGGGGGTCCGACGAGCAATTAATTTCAAAGAGAGACACATGCTATGTGCTGGCTGCCGTTGTGGTGAGTGAAGGAGGCTCTTCCCCAATGAACGGTGAATGTCAACTAAAGAAAGGACGGGAGAGTGGCATGTGTTCCGAACTGTCCCGGAGTCCCCCAGCGGCTCAGCTGGATCTGCATGGTGCCCTGGCTTTCGGTCCTTTTCTCAAGTTCTGGGCTGCAGTCTCTAACACAGAACTTGTTTCCTGTCACAGTGGATGGTTCTTCAGAGTATCTGATTCCACTTGGATGGGTTTCATATCCGATCTGATTTCTGGGTGCTGACGCTCTCCCTTATATCGCCTGCAGGGATCGAAGGAGATCACGTTTGTGGATCAGCTACTCTGTTCTAGGCACTCACTGCCCCAGATATTATTACCATCATTTCTGATACCTCTAATTGTCCTCTCTCCTCAGTCAGAACATCCCCTACCTTGGGAAGGAATAGGATGGTTATGACAGAAACACAAAGACGAAGGAACAATGGCCAGCTTTTGACTCCCAATATAGGCTCTCAGGACCCATCATGAGACAACAGTATCCATACAGAAGATAGATATCCTATTGATTTTGTTTCTCTGAATATATATATATAAATGATATAGATAGATATAGACACAGACATAGAATGTTATTATAGGAATTGGGTCATGCTATTATGGAGACTAAGTAAGTCCCACCATCTGCTGTCTGTAAGCTGGAGACCCAGAAAAGCTGAAGGTATAGTTCAATCTTAATCCAAAGGCCCGAGAATCATGAAGCTGATGGTGTTTCTGTCCCAGTTTGAAGACCCAAGAACCAAGACACCGATACCCAACACTGGAAGAAGATTGATGTCCCAGCTCAAGCAGAGAAAGCAAATTCCCTCTTCCTCCATCTGTTCCCCCTAGTCAGGCCCTCAGTGGGTTGGCTGATGCCCACCTTCAGCGAGAAGGGCGATCTTTTCTCTCAGTCCACTGATTCAGATGCCTGTCTCTTCCAGAAACACCCGCAGACAGACCCAGACACAATGTTTTACCAGCTGTCTGCACATCCCTTCGCCCAGTCAAGTTGACAGAGAATATTAACTGCCACAGAGGCTGCTCTGCAGTGGACACCAGCCCAGGATCTGATAGGACCCAGCATCCCATGGTGCAGGTCAGAAAGGACAGTCAATGGCACACAGAGAGCACTTCTCCTTGGCTTTGAAACACCTGAGCTGCTTCATGAGCTCAGACACCACTTTCAAGGGGTAAAGAAGGAAGAATCTTGGAGAGATGAGATGAACCACTATGACTGTACACAGACACTTTGCCATGACTGAGTTAACTAGAGAAAAAAATGATATAAAACCAGTATCTCTTGCACTCCTGTCCCAAGTGTTCCAGGGTTGGGGACTTTGAGCTTATTGATATCAGGTATAAAAGACAAAAGCAGAGAAAGTTACGTAGATCCCTCACTCACCTGGAGGCTAGTGAAGAAGTCCCCCATCTCCTGCACGTGGGAGCTGGCCCAGAGATTCCCAGGCTCCTGGAGCCAGCAAGGCTAGCAGGGTGGCCCACCGATGCACAGCCCCTCTTTCTGTGGCAGCCTGTGATGCTGTACTGGGGAAGGTGAGACTTGCCATGTGTGGCATATACCTACTGGCCTGGAACGCACTATTTTGTTTTTTCATTCTTCCATGGCAGGCCGTGAAGGGGCGCCCAGGCTAGTGGAAGAGTGACAAAGACAGATCATTAGACTCTAAAGTGGGGAAAAGCCCATTAGAAATACTGCGGAAGGCTCTGTGGGTCCTGGGGGAGCATGGACGAGGAGCAGCTCCATCTGCCAAGTGGAAATTACAGCGCTTGGTGGCAGAAGGGGCATTCTAAATGACAGAAGCACTGCTTTCAGGTTACTCTGAGTGTGGTCCAGGGACTGCAGCATGGGCATGGCCTGGGAGGGCATCAGAAATGCAGAGTCTCCGGTCCCAGCCCAGATCTACTGAGCCAGGATCTGCATATCAGCAGCCTCTCCGGGTGCTTTACATGTACATTAAATTTTTGGGAAATGACAAAGCTGGCACTCTATAATGAGGAGTCTGAAAGGTCACTTCTTGGGCCCCTAAAAGCACACCTAGGTCCAGCTGAAAGCCCATTGGCCCACCCCTCTCAGGGCGCCCAGAGCCCAAGCTGTGTCACAGTTTTCCAGGACATAATCAAACTAAGAGTCCCCGGAGGCATGATGCACACACTGTGGAAATCAGATTTTCCTTTAAATCAAGCCTTACAAAGTGTTCAGAATAGACTTAGAAATGCCAGCGAGCCCCACCTGCTAAGGAAAATGAAACAGCACTCAGCCAAAGAAGCTCTTGACAGAGAGAGAAAAAGAGCCCATGGGCCCCAGGTCGAGGGTGGGGGCTGGGGGGAGGGGAGGAGGTAGAATCAGAATGGAAAAGAGAAAAGAAGAACAAAACCATAGAGAGACCTGTTGGACTTTCTCTGCTCGCTGGCATCACCTGGAGCCAACCCAGCAAGGACACAGGGAAGGGCTTCCCGGGTCCAGGAGCCAAGACTCCTTGTAAGTGGACTTACTCACTTTTGAGAGGAGTGTAACTCATTTCCAACCGTGATCACCACCTCAGCCCAGCAGGCTCCTTCCTAAACACACCTTGCCACCTGCACTCTGGCACTCCCATGCCCTCTGCACGCTGTGCTGGCCTGCCTGCCCGCCCTTCCGGCTGTTTCCCAAGCCACTCCCGTGCATTCAGCAAACTCCAGTTCCGATCCCAACACCGATTCCTATCTCAGTCGCCTTCAGGCAGAATGCTCTGTCCTCTGTGCATCACAGCAATTCCTCTGATCAGTTCCTCCGGCGGTCACCTACCCCACAGCATAGGTTCTCGTTTATTGTACATCTCCTCCTTCAGACAGTGAGCTCCTTGAAGACAAGGGGAGCTGCCTTACTCAACTCTGGCACCTCATATATGCTTTGCCACAGAGTCGGCACTCAGTATGTGTTGGTAGTTTATTCTTTCTGAGATCTAATGAAAGAAAATAGTGTCACAGGCTCAAAATTAGTGCAATTTTCCTTAATGCAAACAAGCAGAAAGCCACAATCTAGATTTCATAGGACCAATGTAACTAAAATAAAAGCATCGCCACTCTTCACCTCTAAGCCAGTGGCAGACATCACCCACTGAGCTGGATGTGACCTCAGGGTCTTTCCTAGTGCCGCTGGGACCCAGAAGGACACTGCCAGCTGACTGAAGCTAGCTCAGCGATTTCCACCACCCAGATGTTCAGAAGAACCAGTAAAATGGGTTGTTGAGTAAAAACAGTATTGTTACGTCCCGTAAGCATTTATGCACACATGCACGTGCACATGTTCCTGATAACATGTATTGATTGCTGCACAAAGTGCTTTCCATACACGATCTCAACTAATCCTCACACAATCTCCTAAGTCTAGGACACTATTATGACCCTTAATTTACAGATGAGAAAACTGTTTCAGAGCGATTACATGGCTGCCCAAATAGAGTGAAAATGAAAGCTTTGTTTGTCTAAAATCCAGATCAATGTTCTTAGTGACTAAGCTAGATAGAAGTCTCCTGGTGGATAGTGGATAGAAAACTTATAATGGGTAGAAATCTTCAGCAGGAAAAAATTAGTAAATGCCAGGGCCTCCTGTTCAAACTTAAAATAAAAATTTCCATTGTTCCAGTTAATTGTTCCATTTAGCTGTGCACTCATTGGTTGCTTCTCTTACATGCCTGACCAGAACCTCAGCATGCTGCATCAATGCTCTATCCACTGAACCAGCCGGCCAGGGCTGTTCAAACTTATTTTTGATGTGGCTATTGTCATTGCTGTTGTTAATCATTTATCCATTTTGTCATAAATCTTTGAAAGTCACATCAGAGAGCCAGATCCAGTCATCCCTTCTGTGTGTCTACATTTTTAAAACCAGGTATAGGATTTCATCCATTATATAGTATCTGTCATCATAACAGCTATCACTTACTGAGACCTTGTTGTGCACCTGGTACTAAATACATGTGGATTATCTCATCTACTCCTGAGTTCAGTAAGTCCTTACTTAGCATCATTGATAGATTCTGTAACTTTAAGTAAAATGACGTATCAATAAACTAACTTTACCATAAGCTAATGGATATAAACAAGAGTTAAGTTCCTATGGCATCTCATCAATGTTGCAATGAAATGACATTGAATGACAAGTATTATTCAACAACCTGCTATATAATCCTATGGAAAAGGTTAATTACTAGATGCAGAAACTGAGGTTTAAAGAGGATTCAAAACCTGTTCAGGAACACACAGCTGGTAAGAGCCCGGATTTGAACTCAGGCCATTTGACACACATTCTGCTTATTTCCTGATCCTCACGCAGCGCCTCCAGTTGGTCCAGGTATAGCTCTCGCCATAACAGCCATAAACATGCAGAAAAAAAGACATAACAGCTTCCAAAATGCATACAAATGAGAGTTTATTTTTACTTCCTGGTAAAATTATTCCCCAGCACTGGCTTACTTAGCAAAATGTTGGGTTTTTTAAACCCATATTTTTCTTTAGTTAAACTAATTGCCATTCTTTGTCTATAATTTTCAAATTCCCATTTTTCCACGTGAATCTGCCATTAAGTCTACGTGAACCAGGAGGAGACCTCAATGGCTATTGGATGAGGGTCTGTTCCACCTGGCGTTCTCTCTCCACCTGCCTGGCGGTAGGAGTTCTCGCAGCCAGGTTGATCATGCTCCATGCTTCCCTGCCATTCAGCTTCTATAAGACCACAGTATTCTCCTCCACAGTGATGTCATAGTTTTGTTCTTCTCAGGGAGACTCAGATGGTTGGGAGAAGAAGCTGGAGGCCATGGTATCTGAGCCGAGGCAGAAATCTTGAGTGAGGAATGGCAAGACTGCGGTGAGAATTTGCAGAGAGAAGATTGGGGCTTCTGCAGCCCTTGCTGCTTTGTGCTAAATGCATCATTTATTAGGTTACCAAATAAGAAAACTCAAATATGAGTTTCTATTCCCCTAATCTTCTGGGATGGCAACCGATCACTTCTTAGGTGCAGCTGATCTTGTAGAAAGAGGCAATATAGCAGACCAGCTGGGTTCAAACCCAGCTTTGCTCTTTCTTAGCTGAGTGACCCCAGAAAGGTGGGCCAACCTCTCTGGGTTTCATGTCCCTCATCTCTGAAAAAGGGATAAGGAACTTCCAACAGTGGAAAGAATTTACACAAATTCCTGCCACATTGAAAACTCCATGTATTAGTTAGAAATATGACCCATGTTGATTGATACACCAGGTTGATGGAATATGTAAGAAATTTAGATATGAAAGGATTGATAAGAATTGTAGTCTCCAGGAAAAGAAACAGGGACTCCCTTCTACCATGGCATCTTAAGAACATGAGAAGTCTAGAGGTCCCTCATTCTCCTCCCTCAGAACATATCTCCTTCTGCTCTTCCCTTGTCCTCATCTCTTACCTTGAATGACAAAGATGGTTAATAAGAATATGCTCAGGCATATCACAATATTCACTTCCATTTTTAATAGCCTATGATATGCCAGGCACTGGGACAGGCATGGCATGTGTCCCTACCCTCCCCAACAAGCAGGCAGGGGGCATACTTGTATCTCCATTTTCTGGGGTGGTGAAGAAGTAAAGACCCTTTTCAGGGGCATAGGGCAAATGACAAAACTGGGACTCAAACCAGTTCTATCTGAGCTCAACTTCTTAACTCCATTTTGCAGGAAGGGTTTTTGTTCCTCCAAAACAATCTCCACTCTCACTGGCCTTACTTTCTACTGGATGAAGACAGATCATATGTAAGGTATTTTCCCCGCTGAAAAAGAATAAAATCAGCATAGTTATTAAGTCTTAATTATTGAGGCTTTATTTGGTACAGAGTGTTACTCGGTCAGGACTCACTGGCACGGGTGATGGACGCCATGAATCTCTCTCCACCCCCTGGGGACTGCATGGCGCCAGATTTTAAAAGGGGCCCTTCCGGGGTTGTCTAGCTAATATGACATAGTGAAATCTCACTGGCTGACTGACAGTCACTTTTTTCCCAAAGGTTTATGGGAAGTGTAGCTTCCGCGCGCGTGGCCATGTGGGCAATCCCAGACAAAGACTGGGGCTCTGATTTCCCACTTGACCACCCCATTGCCAACCACCCTATACCATACACAGAAAACAACAGGCAATGTTTGGTCTGTAGGAGACTGACTTAAAGCATAGAAGGAAGACGCGGAATAGGTGGGACAGGGTTGAGGGTGCAGTCTGTGTTAGGGTGACCAGGTTAAGGCCTCCCTGGAAGGAGCCATATGAATCAAGACCGGACTAGAATGGAGGAAGAAGCATGTGGCTATCCGAGAGAAAGGTGTTCCAGCCCAAGGAAGCAGCAAGTGCAAAGGCCCAGGGGAAGGATTCCGCCTGGTGTGTTCCAGGACTATCAGAAAGGTTGTGTGGCTCAGTGGACTGAGCAGGGGATGTGAGTTGGGGATAATATCAGACAGGAAAGGTGGGGAGTGGCACACTGGGGATTCTGGCTTTCACTATGAGTGGGAGATGAAGCCATAGGAGGGCTTTGAGCGGAGAAGTGATGTGATGTGACATATTTTTATAACACCACTCTGGCTATTTTATTAGAATAGACTGCAAAGGGGGCAAGGGCAGAAGAAGAGAGAGCCATCGGCAGGCCACTGCAGCAACAGAGGTGACACATGACAGGGCTTAGGCTGGGGTGGTACCCAGGGAGGTGCTGAGAAATGATGGATTTTGTAAAACGTACAGAACCCTTTCCAGACCATACATATGATATCTTGTTCAATTTTCATGAAGAATCCAATGAGGTGGGGATTATCACGTCACTTTTACACACAAAGAACAGGAAGCCGAGTGCCTGCGTGAGGGAGACGCAGAGGACTGGGGGAAGAAGCTGGCAGCCACTGTGTCCGAGCAGAGGCAGAGATCTCGGGGTATAGGGGAGGCAGGCTGAGGACATGGGTCTCCCGAGTCGGTTCGCTAGCACATTTCCCCTCACACAGTGGCCCTCCTCCTACCCGTCAATCAGAAGTCTCCATCATCTGAGAAGACACCACCTTGCGAAAACAGTGCTTCCTAAACATTCTCTGGCATCAGGGTCCCATTTCCAAAGCCAGTCAGGACTTGAGAACGAAAACATTCCTGACAGAGCTGAGACCAAAAAGAAGAAAAAGAAAGAGAGAGAGAGAGGAGTGAAGAACCGAAAATTCCAGGGCTCTGCTGGCAGGGAGCAATTCCTTGGGGAAGTTATTTCCCCTTTACTTGAGGTTGGAAACTTAATTAAAAGTGTGACTCAATTCAAAGAGGGGCATGGGGGATGTGACACTTTAAAAAATCACAGTGTTGGGTTTGGCAACGATTCTGAGAAAACGCCTCCGGAGACTTCAGACGTCTGTTCTCAGGATGCTCCGCAGGGAAACTTCGGCAACAAGGAATTATACCATCTGATACATTATAACGTATAAGGGCACTAAAACTTCTCCAGCCCTGACCGCCTTCCGTAGCTCCGGACTCACAGACCAGGCTGCACACCTGCATTTGAACTTGGATAGAAAAATCAGTATTTCACACCTGAGAGTCCAAAACAACCCCCCATTCCCACCACCCCAACCTGTTCCTTCTGATGTCTTTCCAACTCAGCTAAACCACTGCCGCCCACTCAGTGCCTCAAGCTAAAAACTTAGCGGTCGTCCTTGATTTCTCTCACTCCCTCCCTCTCTCCAGTGCCCTCAGCTCTGCCTCCAAAACATGTGTCTAATCTGTTCCTTTCTCTCCACCCCCACTGATCAAACTCTAGGTGCCACCAGCTTGTGTGTGAGGTGCCACCTGCACCTTTGCCCCCTCCAAGCCACAGACAGCCAGCAGGAGCTGTTTCAAATGGGAAATGTCAGCCTGAATAGCGGTCCCCTTGTTTTGAAGGCTTCCCAGTGTCTGAGAACAAAAGACAAAGTTTGTGTGTGTGTGTGTGTGTGTGTGTGTGTGTGTGTGTGTGTGTGTGTGTGTGGCAGAGACAGAGAGAGGGACAGATAGGGACAGACAGACAGGAAGGGAGGGAGATGAGAAGCATCAATTCTTTGTTGCAGCTCCTTAGTTGTTCACTGATTGATTTCTCATATGTGCCTTGACTGGGGGCTACAGCAGACCGAGTGACCCCTTGCTCGAGCCAGTTACCTTGAGCTCAAGCTGGTGAACCTTGCTCAAACTAGATGAGCCCATGCTCAAGCTAACGACCTTGAGGTCTCGAACATGGGTCCTCACATCCCAGTCTGACGCTCCATCCACTGCGCCACCACCTGGTCAGGCCAAAAGACAATGTCTTTATGTGGCTTGGTAAGATTCTGCATGATCGGGCTGCTGACAGCTTCTCCGACCTCTGCTTACATAGAGGTTCTCATTCTTCCTCAGCTTTCCAGCACTGGCCTTTCCCAATACTTGAATGCATAAAACCCCTTCCGTCCTCTGGGCTTTGCAAATGCTGCTCTCTCTGCTTAAAATGCTCCTGGGTCAGCTATTTTCAAGAATAATTTCTTCTCTTACTTGAACTCCCATCTCAAATACACTTGCTTCAGAAAGACTTTCTCTCATGACTCTCAGAGTTTCTCCACCTGAGCTACTGACATTGGAGGCAGAATTATTCTCTGCTATGGGGGCTGTCCCTGGGCCCTGCAGGGTGCTTACTAAGATGCCCTTAGTGCTTCCCTCCAAGTTGTGGCCATGGAAATGTCTCAGGATGATCCCAAATGTCCCCTGGGGAGGGGATGAAAGAAATCACCTACAGTTAAGAACTAGTATTTCCCATCTAAAGTTTCTCCTGACGGCTATGCCTTCTCTCTTGCCATCTTGGCTCTTTGCACATACTTGACACTCTTGGCAATTAACTTCTGTATTATTATGTGTTGCCATGATGCCCTCAGGACGGTAACGTAACGTCCATGAGCGCAAGAACTCTGCCTATCTCATTCAGAGTCTGAATCCCCAGCACTCAGGGGCGTGCCTGGAGGATGTCCACTAGGTATTTACTGAATGAATGCATAACAGTTGATATTCATTAAATGCTCACCATGGGCCAAGCAATGCATTAAGCACTGCACCTGTGTTGGCTCATTTAACACAGCGACTCAGGTAGGTAATACTACTGTCCCCACTTTCAGGTATGGGAAAGGGAGATTCAGAGAGATCCAGTAAGAAAGCAAGTTAAAAGACAGAACCAGGATGCAAAAACCCCTGGGTTCGCCCAACTGCTGTGCTGTATTGTGGTATCTCCACTGCTGGACCTGTCAACCACACAGTCTCCTAGACTGGAAGCTCTGAACGGGTCTTGACTCAGTTCTCCCTTCCTTCCTGTGTCCTATCAGTCCCATTGGTTGGCCTTCATGACTGCGACCTAGATGCGGCACTCCTCTCCATCCCGTCGCCACTGAAATCACGGAGGACCTCATCACCTCCTGCTTGGGACTAGGAACCGCCTCCTAAATCTGGTGTCTCCACTTTTAGCCTCTACCCACTCTTTACAGCCCTTCCCTGTGGCAGCAGCGGCCACTCCTCCATCAGCTCGGCTCATGCTCTGGTTTTGAACATGTCTGTTGGCTTTCTGGTACCTACAAGATAAAGTCCAAACTATTTCGTGTGACCTTGGGTATGTGGTTTGATGTCTCTGAGCTTCAGTTCCCCGTCTATAAGAATGGGAACAGAGAAATAATATTTTACAGATATTTTTAGGATTCAGTAGGACAAGGCATGTAACAGCTTATAGAAGAGGTTCAATGGCATTGATTTTCTTTCCTGACCTTTCTACAAAATCCAAACCTAGCGCACCTCTCCCCTCCACACCTCCTGGCACTTTCCCCATGCACCCTCCTCTGCCCAGCGAATCCCCATTTATTCTGCAAGTTGGAGTTCAAATATCTCCGACACTGTCAGGCATCTCCTGCCTTCTCTGGCAGAGTTGATGATTCAGGTCTGGGGTCTCAGACCTCTACTCCAGCGTTTCACACGCCATGCCTTTCAATATTGTATTGTCATTATTTGTTTAGAGTTCCCTTCTCTGTTAGACCAAGGGCAGGGGCTTGTGCATTTCTGGATCCCTAGCACTAAGCAAAAGGCTGAGCACTTAGTATGTGTTCAATAAATGACTATTTCTGATGTAGGGAGGTTGCAACGCAATTCTAGAATTAAACAGATCTGGGGGTCAATGCTGATTCTGTCCTGAATTTGCAGGACACTGTTGGGCAACTTACATTTCCTTTTGGGACTTTGTTTTTCTTTCTCTTAAAATGCAGGTAGTTATATCTTCCTCAATGGATATATGAAGTATCTAGCATAGGCCTGGCACATGGCTAGCATTTGATATATGGAAAGGCTTGCTATTATAACCCAGACTAGATAGTTATTATACTCAAGTAAATTGGGGCCTACTTTGAGGGTTAGGGAAACTAAAATATTGATACATGGAACAATTTGGAAATAGTACAGAGCACTGTATAAAATGGGCCTAAGTAAGACCCGTAACAATAGTTCTTATATATTGATAGGAAAGGAGCCAGGAGAAGTCAGGAAAGACTTCCATGAAAAGGTAGCATGATGGTCTCCAGCCCTGACCAGGGAGCTTGGTTGGTTAGAGCATTGTCCCAAAGCACAGAGGTTGCTGGTTCGATCCTTGGTAAGAGGACATACAGGAACAAATTGATGTTCTTGTTCCTCTCTCTCTCCCTTCCTCTCTCATTCAAATAAATAAATGAAAATTTAAAAAGAAAGAAAAGGAGGCATGACAGTCTCCAAATATGACCACACTGATTCTTTCCCTCCTTGCGTGTATAATGGTGCTCCACCCATCAAGAGATAAAATTCATTTTTCCTCCCAATGCAATCTAGGCTGCTCTGGTGACTCATCCCCAAAATGACAGTAGAAGTGACACTGTGCCGGTTCTGAAACTACTCTGTATGAGGCCTGGCAGCTTCCACCTGTGCTCTTAGAAACAGCCAGCATAACGTAAAGACTTGGACTAGACTGTTGAGTGATCAGATACCACCTGAAAATAAAGAGGTCATGTGAAGGAGCACTGAAGCCCCGGCAATGTGAGGGAAGTTTCTCGGACCTTCGATCCTAGACCAGGCAGCCATAAAGGCAGCTGAGTGAGAGATACCAGCCAATGCCACCCAGAGCAGAAGAACCACCCTGCCCCAATTTCAAAGCAACAGAGGTATGTAAAATAATAAATCATTTTAAGCCATGAAGTTTGGGGATTATTTGTTGAAAAGCAACAGATAA
This sequence comes from Rhynchonycteris naso, assembly GCA_037038555.1. Lineage (NCBI taxonomy): Eukaryota > Metazoa > Chordata > Mammalia > Chiroptera > Emballonuridae > Rhynchonycteris > Rhynchonycteris naso. The sequence continues at coordinate 185,403,772 of CM073000.1, read as the reverse complement.
AAGAAACAGGTGGAAAATTGAATATAAGCAGGCCTGACACATACAAGCAGGAATGGCGAGAAAGGTCTTCTTAATAGTGAAACCCAGTGTCACAAATGAGTTCTCTCAATAACTGCCCTGGGCTTATCTTTCAGCCTCTCAGCCCCCTGCCCTTTCCTGCTACACTCCAACCATGTTAAACAACTCTCAGGTATAGTCTTCACTTTTTCTGGTCCTCTTTCAGCCACCTTTAAGGTCTCAAATTTGCTTCTTTTGGGAAACCTTCTTTTCCCATGCCCACAATTCTAGCATATCAGAATGTTACCCTTGTTAGTCTAATGACCTTATTTCTCCATTGTGATGATTAATTGAGGGAAAAGAAAGCACTTCCTATAGAATGCAAACTAATTACTCAAGAAGGAATAATGGAATTTAAAAATTATCATTGGCAACCATCATAGTAATAACTGATTCAGACATGAATCATCAATAGACACTAAAAGGAGTGGGTGAAAGTTTGATGAAATGTAAGATACTTGCGTAACCTCGGAATATATGTCCTAAAATTATTTGTTAATTACAAAGGCATAAAAGTAATTTCATAATGGAAACATACACCATCACTTTAATTAAGTGATCAAAGTCAACACCAATAGTGATGGAGCAAATCTCTGTCATACATCTACTGAACGATCACTAAGAAGGACACAATGTCACTTGTATAATAAACTGGCAAAAATGTTTAACCTGATTCTAATCAGCACACATCCAATAAACCAAAGTTTAAGAACATTCTTATGCTTTTCAAAATACATCAATATCCTGAAAGACAAAGAAAGATTGAGGAGACATTCCAGGTTCAAGGACACTACAGAGATGTGAAAACTAAATGCAAAGCATAATTCTGGATTGAATCCTGAACCTGAAAATAATGTTATAAAGGGCACTATGGGAACATTTGGCAAAATTTTAATAAAGTCTATATAGATTAGATAATTATATGGTCTGATGTTAAATTTTCCTGATTTTGATTATTGTACTGTGATTATTTACGAGTTGGTTCTTGACAAACACACTCTGAAGCATTCTCTGGTAAATAGGCATAACATACAAAACTTATATTATTCAAAAAGAATAAGCATGCATAGAAAATAAAGCAAATGTAAAATATTAACAGTTGATGAATATGGGCAAAGAATATACAACACTGGTACTTGCAACTTGTCTATAAGTTTGAAATTATTTCAGAATAAAAGATTGGAAAAATAAAAGAAAATATCAGATATTTGGTGAGTAACATTCAATGGGATGGGACTATATACCCACCAGAGTGGCTAAAATAAAAAATAGGACAATACCAAGTGTTGGTAAGGTTGTAGAGTGACTGGAACTCGTTTACACTGTTGTTACAATCACTTAAGAAAACTATGTGGCAGTGTTTAAACAGATCCATACCCTATGACCCTATGACTTATGTTGAAATATATATACATTTTATAAGGTGTGTGTGTGTGTGTGTGTGTATATATATATATATGTATATATATTTGAATATATGCAAATTTTGCAAAAGATGTGCATTAGAATGCACTACACCATGGCTATACTTCATAACCAAAATATAGGAACAACCCTAATGTACACCAAATGGATAAAAAATTGTGGCTTTTCTCCAGGTAGACCACTACATAGCAGTGCAAAGTGAATTATTTTATGGCCCAAAACAGAGAATGACTCACACAAATATTAAGCAAAACATATTAGACAAAAATAGTGCATCCTGTTTGACTCCATTTATATAAAGTTCAAAAACAGGCAAAAATGAACCTGCAGTTGTTAGAAGCCAGACGTGTGTTTACCCCTTGTGGGACAGGGGTTAGGGGCAAGACATGAGCAGGAAAGTGTTTGTGGAGTTTTGCAAATGCTTCATTTTAAAAATCTGGGTGTTGCTTATTTAGATGCATCACTTTTTGAAAGCTCACTGAGCTTCACCTTAATGACTCAGGAACTTCTCTGTATGCATGCTGTTACCAGACTAAAGCCGGTCCGGGGTTCAGGTCACCCACTACCGCAAAAGCCAAAAGCAGGGACTGGGTCTGAGAGGGAAACAGGCAGATTTAATCAAGACTGCTCAGCAACTTGAGAAGACAGGGGGCATATCTTAGCCCACCCAAAGCCTGCTTTCTAATCTCAGTTGCGAGCTGATTAGATACTTTTTCAGGTGAGGTTAGTACAATGGGGGGCATGCAGTTAGTTATAAAGTAGGCTCACTGGTTCCCAGCTTTGTAAGAGTCATCAAGCAGGATGGCTGGTTCCTGGGATCGGAATTTCTTCTCCACGGTGTTCTGATCTAATCACTGTCTTTATGGCTTCTTGGGAACTAGTCATCTCCTTAGGGGTATGAGAATGTCCGGCTTCAGTAGTTGTCTTGCATTCCTGGGTGGGGGTACTAAAGACAATCAAGAAAATAGGTTACATATGGTGCACTAGCAATCACACACACACACACACACACACACACACTCTGCTCACAATAATTGGGGGATATTTTATTGCTTTATATTCATTTTGAAATATCCCCTAATTTTTGTGAGCAGTATATATTATTGATTGTATACTATGTTGATACCCTATCAATGCCACTCATCAATAAATAAAATGTTTACAGTAATAAAAAGAAAAGGATGGTGGTGATAACGCTTAAAGCACTGGTCGAAGTGCTTTCCATGGATGAACTGAGATTGGCAAGTCATAAAATATATGCTTCTGGGTAGCTGTTGTTGCCACACACCCCTCATTGTCACGAATGGAGAAACTGTGGCCCAGAGAGGTTAAGTAAATTGCTGAGTGCCACACAGCCAGGAAGTGGCTGACAACACAAATCCAGGCAACTAAGCATCCCTAGGTGCTGTGTTCCACTGCGTCTTTTTTTTGTTTGTTTGTTTTGTTTGTTTGCTTTTTATTAATTTTAATGGGGTGACATTAATAAATCAGGGTACATATGTTCAAAGAAAACATCTCCAGGTTATCTTATCATTCAATTATGTTGCATGCCCATCACCCAGAGTCAAATTGCCCTTTGTCACCTTCTATCTGGTTTTCTTTGTGCCCCTCCCCTCCCTCCTCACCCTCCCTCTCCTCCCCACCTCCACCCTATAACCAGCCCTCTCTTGTCCATGTCTCATAGTCTCACTTTTATGTCCCACCTATGTATGAAATCATGCTGTTCTCAGATTTTTTCTGATTTACTTATTTCACTAAGTATAATGTTATCAAGGTCCTTCCATTTTGTTGTAAATGATCCGATGTCATCATTTTTTATGGCTGAGTAGTATTCCATAGTATATATGTACCATAGCTTTTTAATCCACTCGTCCTCTGATGGACACTTGGGCTGTTTCCAGATCTTCACTATTGTGAACAATGCTGCCATGAACATGGGGGCGCATGTCTTCTTTTCAAACAGTGCTATGGTGTTCGTTTTTAGGGTATATTATTAAAAGTGGGATAGCTGGGTCAAAAGGCAGTTCCATTATTAATTTTTTGAGGAATCTCCATACTGTTTTCCACAGTGGCTGCACCAGTCTGCATTCCCACCAGCAGTGAAGGAAGGGTTCCCTTTTCTCCACATCCTCGCCAGCACTTATTCTGTGTTGTTTTACTGATGAGTGCCATTCTGGCTGGTGTGAGGTGATACCTCATTGTGGTTTTAATTTGCATTTCTCTAATGATTAGTGATGTTGATCATTTTTTCATATGCCTATTGGCCATCTGTATGTCCTCTTTGAAGAAATTTCTATTCATTTCTTTTGCCCATTTTTTGATTGGATTGTTTGTCTTCCTGTTGTTGAGTTTTATAAGTTCTTCATAAATTTTGGTTATTAACCCCTTATCAGATGTGTTGTCAAATATGTTCTCCCATTGTGTGGTTTGTCTTTTTATTCTGTTCTTATTGTCCTTAGCTGTGCAAAAACTTTTTAGTTTGATATCGTCCCATTTCTTTATCTTGCCTTTTATTTCATTTGCCCGTGGAGATAAATCGGCAAATATATTGCTGCGACAGATGTCTGAGAGCTTACTGCGTATATTTTCTTCTAAGATGCTTATGGTTTCACGGCTTACATTGAAGTCTTTTATCCATTTTGAGTTTGTTTTTGTGAATGGTGTAAGTTGATGGTCTAGTTTCATTTTTTTGCAGGTAGACGTCCAATTTTCCCAAAACCATTTGTTAAAGAGGCTATCTTTACTCCATTGTATGTTCTTTCCTCCTTTGTCAAATATCAGTTGTCCATAAAGGTGTGAGTTAATTTCTGGGTTCTCTGTTCTGTTCCATTGATCTATGTGCCTGTTCTTATGCCAGTAGCTGGCTGTCTTAAGTACAATGGCCTTGTAGTATACTTTGATATCCAGAGAGTGATACCTCCTGCTTTACCTTTTCTTTTTAAGATTGCTGAGGCTATTCGTGTACTTTTTTGGTTCCATGTCCATTTCTGGAATGTGTTCTATAACTTTGAAGTATGTCATTGATATTTTCATTGGTAATGCATTGAATTTATAAATTGCTTTGGGTAATATAGACATTTTAATGATATTTATTCTTCCTAGCCATGAGCACGGTATATGCTTCCACTTGTTTGTATCTTTCTTGATTTCTTTTATCAATGCTTTATAATTTTCCGAGTACAAGTCCTTAACCTCCTTGGTTAAATTTACTCCTAGGTACTTTATTTTTTTTTGGTTGCAATAGTGAAGGGGATTGTTTCCTTAATTTCTTTTGTTGACAGTTCAATGTTGGTACATAAAAATGCCTCTGATTTCTGAGTATGAATTTTATATCCTGCCACCTTGCTGAATTCATTTATAAGCTCAAGTAGTTTTTTGACTGAGACTTTAGGGTTTTCTAAATACAATATCGTATCATCTGCAAATAATGACAGTTTTACTTCTTTTCCAATTTGGATGCTTTTTATTTCTTCTTCTTGTTTGATTGCTGTAGCTAGGACTTCCAAAACTATGTTGAATAAGAGTAGTGAAAGGGGGCACCCCTGCCTGGTTCCTGATCTTAAGAGGATTGCTTTTAATTTTTGCCCATTTAGTATGATGTTTGCTGTGGGTTTGTCGTAGATGGCCTTTATCATGTTAAGGAATGTTCCCTGTATTCCCATTTTATTGAGAGTTTTGATCATGAATGGGAGCTGGATTTTATCAAATGCTTTTTCTGCATCTATTGAAATTATCATGTGATTTTTGTCCTTCCTTTTGTTTATGTGATGAATTACATTGATTGATTTGCAAATATTGAACCAGCCTTGTCTCTCCATAATAAATCCCACTTGATCATGGTGTATGATTTTTTTCATATATTGCTGGACCCGGTTGGCTAATATTTTGTTGAGAATTTTAGCATCTAAATTCATTAGGGATATTGGCCTATAATTTTCTTTCTTTGTGTTGTCTTTGCCTGGTTTCAGGATCAGAATTATGCTAGCCTCATAAAAGGTGTTTAGAAGTCTTCCTTCCTCTTGAATTTTTTGAATAGCTTGAGGAACATAGGAATTAGTTCTTCTTTGAATTTTTGGTAGAATTCACTTGTGAAGCTATCAGGGCCAGGACTTCTTTTTGTTGGGAGTTTTTTGATAACTGTTTCAATCTCATTTGTTGTAATTGGTCTGTTTAGGTGTTCTGATTCTTCCAGATTGATTTTTTGAAAGATTATATGATTCAAAAAATTTGTCCATTTCACCTAGGTTTCCTCATTTTTTGGCATAGAGTTCTTCATAGTATTTTCTTACAATACTTTCTATTTCTGTTGTGTCAGTTGTAATTTCTCCACTCTCATTTCTAATTTTATTTATTTGAGTCCTCTCTCTTTTTTTCTTGGTGAGTCTAGTTAAAGGTTCATTGATCTCGTTTACCTTTTCAAAGAACCAGCTCCTTGTTTCATTGATCCTCTGTATTGTTTCCTTAGCCTCTATGTCATTTATTTCTGCTCTGATCTTTATTCTTTCCTTCCTTCTACTAGTTCTGGGCTTTATTTGCTGTTGTTTTTCTAGTTCTTTTAGATGCAGGGTCAGGTTGCTTATTTGAGCTTTTTCTAGCTTCCATGGTATGCCTGTAGTGCTATGAACTTCCCTCTCAGTACTGCTTTTGCTGTGTCCCATAAATTTTGAGTTGATGTATGCTCATTATCATTTGTTTTTAGAAACCTTTTTATTCCTTCTTTGATCTCATTGTTAATCCATTCATTATTTAATATCATGCTATTTAGTTTCCAAGTGTTTGAGTATTTTTCAGTTTTTCTTTTGTAGTTAATTTCTAGTTTCATGGCATTGTGATCAGAGAAAATGCTTGATATGATTTAAATCTTCTTAAATTTGTTGAGACCACTTTTGTGTCCTAACATGTGGTCTATCCTAGAGAATGTACCATTAGCACTTGAAAAGAATGTATATTCTACTGCTTTAGGGTGAAAAGTTCTGAAGATATCTATTAAATCAAGTTGATCTAATGTATCCTTTAAGTCTGCTGTTTCTTTATTAATTTTCTTTCTTGAGGATCTATCCAGTGATGTTTGTGGGGTATTGAAATCCCCTACTATTATAGTATTGCTGTTAATCTTGCCCTTTATATCCATCAAAGTCTGCTTTATGTATGTCGGGGCTCCTATGTTTGCTGCATATATATTTATAATGGTTATATTTTCCTGTTGAATTGTTGCCTTTATCATTATGTAGTGTCCTTCTTTATCTCATACTACAGCCTTTGTTTTAAAGTCCATTTTGTCAGATATAAGTATTGCTACCCCGGCTTTTTTTTCCATTTCTATTTGCATGAAATATATTTTTCCATCCTTTTACCTTCAGTCTATGTGCATCTTTTGTTTTAAGGTGTGTCTCTTGCAAACAGCATATGTATGGGTCCTGTTTCTTTATCCACGCAGCTACCCTATGTATTTTGATTGGATCATTTAATCCATTTACATTTAAGGTTATTTTTGATATGTAGTTGTTTATTGCCATTTTATTCTTTAAAGCTGTATTCTTCTCTTGCTATATTCTTTTCCCCCTTTGAAGTGTTCACAACAGGCCCCTTAGCATTTCTTGCAGAATTGGTTTGGTTTTAATGAATTCCTTGAGTTTTTTTTTGTCTGGGAAGCTCTTTATTTCTCCTTCAATTTTCAACGTTAGCCTTGCTGGATAGAGTAGTCTTGGTAGTAGGTTCTTGTTCTGCATTACTTTGAATATATCTTGCCATTCCCTTCTGGCCTCAAGTGTTTCTGTTGAGAAGTCAGATGTCATCCTTATGGGATTCCTTTGTAGGTTATAGCCTTTTTTTCTCTAGCAGCTTTTAAATTTTTCTCTTTATCCTTTAGCTTTGGTATTTTAACTATGATGTGTCTTGGTGTCGATTTCTTTGGGGTTCTCTTTAATGGAGTTCTCTGTGCTTCTTGAATGTGTGAAACGTTTTCCAGCCTTAATTTAGGGAAGTTTTCAGCTATGATTTAATTGAACAAAGTTTCTATTTCTTGTTCTCTCTCCTCTTCTTCAGGAACCCCTATGATGAGAATGTTGTTTCTCTTCATGTTGTCACAGAGCTCCCTTAGAGTTTCCTCACATTTTTTGAGTCTCTTTTCTTTTTTCTTCTCTGCTTCTGTGCCTTTGTTTATTTTGTCCTCTAACTCGCTGATTCGATCCTCAGCTTCATCCATCCTGCTTTTAATTCCTTCTATTGTGGTCTTCAGTTCTGATACTGTATTTGTTATTTCTGTCTGATTCTTTTTTATTATTTCAATTTCCTTTTTTATACTTGTTATTTCTTTATTTAGTTGTTTGTAATGACTATCCATTGTTGCTCTAAGCTCTTTGAACATCCTAACTATCATTATTTTAAACTCTGCATCTGGTAAGTTGGTTATATCTGGTTCATTCAGGTCCTTCTCTGGGGATTTCTCTTTACTCATCTGGGTTGCATTTCTCTGTCTGCCCATTTTGTCTGTGTATAAGAAGGGTGTGGCCACTGGAGTCCAATGGGTGTTGCCTCTGTGTTCCCTAGGTGTTGTCTGTCTGCAGGCCCTCCACCCCCCTCTGTCGCTCCTAGGGCGGTTGGGTATGGGTGTTGCCAGTGCCGGCCCACTGTGGCTATTGCGGTGATTTCTGCCTCTCCTCCATGGAAGGGGCTGTATTCTGGTGCCCAGCTCTACAAGCCTTAGCCTGTCTGAGCCTCCGCCTCGCCCCCACAGTTGGGGTTGCGCACTGCACTCAAGCCACAAGCCTTAGCACGAAGGGTAGGGGTGAGCACCTTTGTTCAGCTGCGGAACCTGCCTGTTCCTGGGCTTCCGCCCAGGCCCCGCAGTCAGAGGCTGCTCACTGTGGTTTCTCTGGTCGGGCAGGGTTTCTGGCGTGCACTCAGCTGCGAACCTCCACCTGTCCCAGGCTTTAGCCCCACCCCCGTGGTCAGAGCCCGCTCACACAGGGTCACAAACCTCGGAGACCAGGTGATGCTGCCTGCCCATGGGGCCCTGCTCAGTAGCAGATCTCTGCCCATTCCTGGCCTCCTGCTTTTTCCCGGTAGGTGTGGCTGCAGGCGGGCCCGTAGCTGCCGAACCGCTTTTGCACGTCCCCTCCGCCCCTTCTGGGACAGACCAAGCTCACGCCGGCTGGACCTCCGCCCCTGCAGACATAACCGCGTTACAGCATCCTGCTGCCACCGTCCCTCCAGCAAGCCCTCAGCAGTGTAGGTAGGGCCACTGCAGTTCAGACCCTAACACTCCATACTGTAGTCCTGGAAGCTCGCTCCATCTAAGCAGCTCTGCTCTAAGTGCCACGGGAGAGCTTGTTCAGCTGGTGTCCTGCCTCCCTTTGCTGGTATTGCTAGTTCCAGGGGAAATATTCGTTTTCGATTAGGGAAGTGACTCAGCCCAAGGGTTAGGGTTGCTGTCCCTCAGAAATGTTTCTCCCTGTGCCTTCCAGTCCACACTCTCTTCCCGCTGCTCTTGTCCTCTCCTCTGTACCCATTCCCCAGAGCCCTGGGTGAGTGGTTGTGAGAGAGTTTTTTTGCGCTCTCCCTTGAAGAAGAATCCTGGGTCTGAGAAAACTGTCTCTTTCTTACAAACAGTATCCTCACTTGTTTCACAGCTCAATACTGTCCAAACGCCTCTTCTAGGCTCTGGGGCTGGAGGCTGGGGCTTTGTTCCTGGGACCCAGGTCCCTCCCTCTCCACTAAACTCTCTCCCACCACGCAAGTCTCTCCAGGCTGCCTTTTGCTCCAGGGAGCTGGGCAGCCCTTTCCACGTTTTCACTTTTCCTACCAGTCTCAATGTGGCTTCCTTAGTGTTCCTTGGTTGAAGAGTCCACTTAGTTTAGTTCAAAGTTGGTTTATCCAGATGATGGTTCTTAAAATTAAGTTATAATCCACTTTGGTCTGGGAGTTGGAAGTTGGTACGTCCGCCTACTCCATCGCCATCTTGCAGTCCTCCCACTGCGTCTTTTTTTTTTTTTTAATACAATTTTTTAATTTTATTCATTTTAGAGAGGAGACACAGAGTGAGAGAGAGAGAGAGAAAGAGAGAAAGGGGGGAGGAGCTGGAAGCTCAACTCCCATATGTGCCTTGACCAGACCAGTGCAGGGTTTTGAACTGGCGACCTCAGTCTTCCCAGGTCGACACTTTATCCACTGCGCCACCACAGGTCAGGCCCCACTGCGTCTTAATGAAGAGCCTTTGATGCAGACAGAATTGTCTTCATTCCTTCATCAAAGGGCATCCTCAGCAAACTCAGGATGTTAGGAATTATGCAAATGAGCTTAAAGAATCAGAGACTCTGCTAATGCAGATGGAGAGAGGAACACAGTGCCAACATGAAATGTGATAATGAGGCTGATCTTAATGCCACTTCTCAGTCCTTACTTGAAAAATTAAGATCTAAGAGGGAGAGGGGAAAAAACCCACCCCAACCATAAAAGGCAGGGTGGATACCCATGAGATAAGATGGTCGAAGAAGTGCTAATGATCCAATTAAGAAATAGAACTGAGCTCTGTGATCCTTGTTCCAATTACCATAGATTCAACCCTGTAGCATCTTTCCTGCTGCAAGAAAAAGTGCTGGCAGAAATTGATGGTTTGATTTTGTTTTCTTCTACCTGTGGCAGATAACTTTTTGAATTATTAATCTGTGTAAGTTTGGTCCTCCATCCCTAAGAGATCTCGGGGGTTTTTGCCAAGCAGAACTCAGAAGGATAGGCTATATAATGAGTCCCACTAGAAGCTGGACCCCAGGCTCAGGGCCACTCAGCCCCTACCAAAGGGTCTTGGGCTCCAAGCATAAGATATAAGCAGAAGGTCTACAGACCTCATGATCTCAGCAGTGGGTCTCCTGCAGTTACCCAACTTAACAGATACTCAATGAACTCTAGGGGTAAGAAAGCTCGACACTGACTGAAATTAATTTCTTTTTTTACCAACCTCATAGTACGAGGGTTTGAGGCGACTTGAATTAAAATAAGAAAAATAGAAAGTGATATTTCTTTCACACACAAGTCTGAAGATTTAGATGCATATCTCCTGCTTGGAAATCAGTGGAAACCGTCCCGTATGGACTCCAAAGAGCATTTGCATTGAGAAAAACCACATGGATGGAAGAGAACATCACCTTTGCTTTTCCCGATGCCTGCTTAATAATTCCCAGAGCCCCCTCGGCTGTGACAAGCAAGGCTGGATCTGACTACACATTTCCTTGTCTTGACCTTGGGGTCCAACTGCTCATGAATTCCGGTGTTAGTATTTCTGTCAGGTCTGGCTATATCCAGATAACTTTGAGTCTTAACAAAACTGAATTAAATATTAAACCAAGAGTCTCTCCCTCCTGTGAGCAGAGATATGATTGAAACTTGTGGGTGATTGCCGTTATCATCACGTTATAAGCCAGGTGTATCAAGCCAGGATAGTTAATTTACTTAGAAGCCAACTGTGACTGCTACCAGGGGGTGGCACAGACCATTGAAGTACAGAATTGGGTAAAATATGAGTAACCATGGATGCTGAAGCCATCAGTCCAGATGGGTAGAAGGCGTGTGGTGATGATAATCACACATCATTAGTACACTTGCAGAATGAGATCCCTTCTTCCAGCAGGACATGAAAATCCTCCCGGTGTGGCTGAACACACAGCATCATGGTGGCAATCCATCACCACCTGGCCTCTGGGAAAAGCACATCCATCCCAGCCACTTTTCCTGCAGGCATGAGGATTCTGGAACCTTCCGCGAAGGGTAATTGGCTAACAGAAAACATGGCTGTCATCTGGATCCCAGAGAGGGCTATATCAGCAGAGTGTCAAAGCTGGGTAGCAAAGGAGGATGTCTCGATTATAAATGAGGAATATCAGCAGGAGTATGTGAGCATCATTTGCAAATCCTGTCTCATGTGAAGCCTTTGGGCTGAGAGAAGGAAAGGGACTTGCACTCATAAGGCAGTTTCTCCGGCGTTTCTGGCTCAGTGTGTTTGGTGAATGAGCAAAGCAGCCTCTATGGAAAGCCAACATCTAGAGTATTGAAATTGTAGCATCAATCACGTAGGGATTCAATCATTGAGCAGAGCTAGATGGTGGAAAGTTGAAGGTTTGAGAGCCGTAGGACTATGCTGACAATGGACTGGGTAAGTTTGGGGGCTCTGGGAAGGCAAGATTTGAGTTCCAGAGCCCTCATTTATTGGCTGTGTGATCTTGGGTAAATGACTTTAGCCCCTTGAACCTCCATTTCTTCATGTATGAACTGACAACCTCTTTCAGAAGATTACTGTAAGGATCCAATGAGATATTCATGTCATAGCACCTGACATTGTGCCTGACATAGTTATGCTCACAAATGTTAGCTGTCATTCTCACTGAAGAGTAGTGACATAATGAGAAATATACATTTGGTCTCTGACCTTGGTTACTGACATCGAGTTCCTAAGTCCCTTGGAATTTCCTAGGTAATGGAAACATCTTTTGTTCTAAAGAGGTAACCCTTGGTGGGATCCTGGATAGCTTCAGGAGGGGGCTGCTCACCAAGAAGGCCAAGCTTTTAGCCCACCTCCCATTCACTGGGGAGACGGAGTTCAGGATCAGCCAAGTCTATGTGATGAAGACTCCATAAAAATCCCTAAACGATGGTGTTCACAGAGCTCTCAGGTGAGGAATAGTTTTTAATAATAAACCAGTCAACATCAGTAGTATTTTTCTGGGTTCTAGGAGCCATTCTATACAGGAAGGGGTTGTAGAAACCTTCGATTTGTAGCCAGTTGGTCGAAAGTGGAGAAGACAACCTGGGATTTGCAAGTGCACGTAAAGTGGGGGACAGGTGCAGGCAGTCTGTGGGACTGAGCCTTTAACCTGTGGAAGCTGCTCTCCCTCGGGGCAGCAGCATCGGAAGTGAGTTGTGAGACACCCAGTGGCGTCTGAAAATTAGAGAACTGGTTGGAGTGGGACCCCCCCCCCCACTTGACGTCACAAGTGTTCTGTGAGTAGAGAAACAGTTTCCCTGGAGGGAAACTTCCAGCCAGCTTGTGGCTCTGTCAACATGGAAAACACCCAGACAAAAGGAAAGGTGTGGATAAGGGAGAGCAAATATGAATGTACCCCAAGTACCTCTAAGCACAGCCTGGGGAACCATCAAGGTCATGAACAGTAATAGTTCTGCCCTGGCTCTTGACTTCAAGTGTAAAACCCAGGACCTCTGGACTCACCTTCACATTTCACACGGCCTCTTATGAAAACAGTCCTTTGGGATTCTCCTATAGAAGGTGCAGAAACCAGTGAATGGGTCCAGGTAAGAGGCAGACATTACAACGAAGGGAAGGTCTATGGGACCTTACTCTGTGCAGGGCAGTATGCCAGCACCCTGTACGTTCTGCCACACCAAACCCTTAAAACAATGATAGGAGGATAGTAGCAAATGTCCTCATTTTGTAGATGTGCAAAGGGAGCCACCAAAGTTTAAGTAACTAGCCTAATATTACATAGATGAGAAGTGAGACTAAAAGTGTCCCCCAAACCGGCTGTCTTTATAATTATGTTGTTCTCCCAAGGTATCCTCTCGATTGCCCCCTAGAACTTCATCCCCACCATGAAAATCACCTCATTCGAACAGATCCTTGATGGGCCCATAAGACATACTCAGATGCCTTGAATCCAAGTGAGAGTCAAAATCAGGCTCAGAATGAACCACCACAATCCCTTGACATAAATCAGGGCATTCATAAGCAAAGGAGAAATTGCAAATGAGTTCAGAGCCCAATGGCTTGCCCCAAATCCAAACTATGCCATTAAAAAAAAGTTAATAGACTTAGAGCAGTCTACTGGGTAGAGAGGTCATTAATATAAGATAAATAATGGTAGTGAGGTGGTGAGAGCAAGCTCATAAATTCTCACTTGCTTATTAAGGGAGGTATCTTTTAGACTCACATTTATAATGTATATGACTGCATACAGATGAATTATAAATGTATGTTTTCCTTAAATATCAAATACTGGCTGCTATTTCTCCCTGATGCAAGAAAATGAAGTCATAAAGGAATGAATTAAGGTTCTGTTTACCTTCCTTCATCAAAGAGACTACTTCACAGCTAGAAGGGAACTTCGAGATCCACTATCTGTTCCAACTGCCTCGATTTGCCCATGAGAAAACTCCCAGTCTGGGCCACACCAGGATTTTGGGAGATTTGAAATTCAAACACAGTGCTGGAACACAAACACGTTTTAATTTACTGCTTACCATTGACAGCTCTAATCAAGGCATGAATCCTCTGGTCAAAGACAACAACTGATTAGCCTTAATGATGAATGGACACAGAATTTTAATTCCAATTGATTCCAGCTTCAGGCCTTTGCTGCTATGTCAGTCTTGAACTTGGACAGTTATTTCCATATTACAAAGCAGTATTGATTGTTTCCATGCTCAGCTGGGGCACCGACTGACCTACCTTTTGAGGAGAAAATTTTTAAGTCATCAGAATTGTACATGCTGACCCCAGATGACCAGAATAAATATGGTCTAGGATGATGACGGAAACCATGGATGAGTTTGGGGAAAGCCCAGAGCTGAAGAGCCACATCTCCCAGATCTACAGAGAAGTTTCTTGTCCAGTATGGTGCCTAAGCCGTAGAGCAGGAGAGGCTAAGGGCCAACTGGGTGGAGAGGAGTGCGGGCAGCCTTGGAGATCCTAGCCAAGCCATGTGGTGTGAGGAAAGCACTAGGAGCTCCTGACCTCTTGAGAAGGGCATGGAAGTGGCTGTGAGAACCAGGAGACCAAACATGTCCTCACGGCTGGCAGTTGGGGAAATGGGTGCATCGGCCTGAAATGCAAAGGCTACTGCAGAAACATGTCAACAGCAGCAGCAGCAGCACAGGGGACATGTAGCTACACACTGGTGACAATAACAATGATGACACTTCTCCCCAAGGGCTGGCACGTCCCAATACTGAGCCTTCACTTCATACCAGGAACTTCAATCATGCCTGGAGAGAAGGAGAGAAAGGAACACAAAAGAGAAAGAAACTTGGCTCAACTGAGTAGTAGCCCAGAGTCTGGCTCTTAAGCCAGAGTGACTTCCTTTCCTCTCACCCCGTTTTCCAGTGCATAATGGAAATGGATGCTTGAGAGTCAAGCTGAATTCAGTTGTATAGGCAAACAGAGTTCCATGTCACCCATCTGAGTTCTGTGACAGGGTGTGTACCTACTGCGTACAATAAGCTCTTAATGCAGTATCTGGCTTAATAGCTCTTGGCCACAGTCACTGTTACTATTATAGTTATTGTTAATGTTGTTATTTTTTTATTATACTGTGAGCCCTGGAAGCAGGTACAGTACCCATTGTTTCTGTATCTCTAATGTTTATCACAAAATAGTTTCTTCAGTACATAATTGTTGACTAAATGACTCAAAACCTGACTTTATCCCAACTCGGTGCTATCATTTGTGAAAGCCGGCGTCCAGGTGTCACCTCCAGTAGGATTCCTGAGTGACTAATGATAAAGCACCAACAACAGTGTTAGACATATAGCATTAGTAAGAAATAAATCTCTGTTGTGCCAAGCCAAGTAAATTTTGGGGTAACTTGTTACCACAGCACAACCCAGCCCAATGTTAACTGATACAACCTAAAATGTGACATGTATTTAGGAGGGAGTATCTAGTCTGTAACATGCCTTTGATATACTTTATGAATTTAATTTTCACTATCTCTACTTTATAGCCAATGAATCTGAAACTTAAATGATTTGTCTAATGCCATAGTCAGTAAAGGACAGGACCATCTGAATGCAGAATCTTAGACTTTTCTTTTTTTTTTAATTTTTTTTTTTTTTTTAATGAAAACATCTCCAGGTTATCTTAACATTCAATTGTGTTGCATACCCGTCACCAAAAGTCAAATTGTCCTCTGTCACCTTCTATCTGGTTTTCCCTGTGTCCCTTCCCTCCTCCCTATCCCACCCTTCCCTCCCTCCCCCCACCCCATAACCACCACTCTCTTGACAATGTCTCATAGTCTTACTTTTATGTCCCACTTATGTATGAAATCATGCTGTTCTCAGTTTTTCTTTTTTTCTGATTTACTTATTTCACTAAGTATAATGTTATCAAGGACCATCCATTTTGTTATAAATGATCCAATGTCATCATTTCTTATGGCTGAGTAGTATTCCATAGTATATATGTACCATAGCTTTTTAATCCACTCGTCTTCTGACGGACACTTGGGCTGGTTCCAGATCTTCGCTATTGTGAACAATGCTGCCAGGAACATGGGGGCGCATTTCTTCTTTTCGAACAGTGCTAAGGTGTTCTTAGGGTATATTCCTATAAGTGGGATAGCTGGGTCAAAAGGCAGTTCGATTTTTAATTTTTTGAGGAATCTCCAAACTGTTTTCCATAGTGGCTGCACCAGTCTGCATTCCCACCAGCAGTGCAGAAGGGTTCCCTTATCTCCACAACCCCGCCAGCACTTATTCTGTATTGTTTTGCTGATGAGTGCCATTCTGACTGGTGTGAGGTGATATCTCATTGTGGTTTTAATTTGCATTTCTCAAATGATTAGTGATGTTGAGCATTTTTTCATATGCCTATTGGCCATCTGTATGTCCTCTTTGGAGAAATTTCTATTCATTTCTTTTGCCCATTTTTTGATTGGGTTGTTTGTCTTCCTGTTGTTGAGTTTTATAAGTTCTTTATAAATTTTAGTTATTAACCCCTTATCAGACGTGCTGTCGAATATGTTCTCCCATTGTGTGGTTTGTCTTTTTATTCTGTTCTTATTGTCCTTAGCTGTGCAAAAACTTTTCAGTTTGATATAGTCCCATTTGTTTATCTTGCCTTTTATTTCATTTGCCCGTGGAGATAAATCGGCAAATATACTGCTGCTACATATGTCGGAGAGCTTGCTGCCTATGTTTTCTTCTAAGATGCTTATGGTTTCACGACTTACATTGAAGTCTTTTATCCATTTTGAGTTTGTTTTTGTAAATGGTGTAAGTTGATGGTCTAGTTTCATTTTTTTGCAGGTAGATGTCCAATTTTCCCAACACCATTTGTTAAAGAGGCTGTCTTTACTCCATTGTATGTTCTTTCCTCCTTTGTCAAATATCAGTTGTCCATAAAGCTGTGGGTTTATTTCTGGGTTCTCTGTTCTGTTCCATTGATCTATGTGCCTGTTCTTATGCAAGTACCAGGCTGTCTTGAGTATAATGGCCTTATAGTAAACCTTGATATCTGGAAGAGTGATACCTCCTGCTTTACTTTTTCTTTTTAAGATTGCTGAGGCTATTCGTGTTCTTTTTTGATTCCATATAAATTTTTGGAATATGCGTTCTATATCTTTGAAGTATGTCATTGGTATTTTAATTGGTATTGCATTGAATTTGTAAATTGCATTGGGTAATATAGACATTTTAATGATGTTCATTCTTCCTAGCCATGAGCACGGTATATGCTTCCACTTGTTTGTATCTTCCTTGATTTCTTTTACCAATGTTTTATAATTTTCCAAGCACAAGTCCTTAACCTCCTTGGTTAAATTTACTCCTAGGTACTTTATTTTTTTGGCTGCAATAGTGAAGGGGATTGTTTCCTTAATTTCTTTTGCTGACAGTTCATTGTTGGTATATAGAAATGCCTCTGATTTCTGAGTATTAATTTTATATCCTGCCACCTTGCTGAATTCATTTATTAGGTCCAGTAGTTTTTTGACTGAGACTTTAGGGTTTTCAATATACAATATCATATCATCTGCAAATAGTGACAGTTTTACTTCTTCTTTTCCAATTTGTATGCCTTTTATTTCTTCTTCTTGTCTGATTGCTGTAGCTAGGACTTCCAGAACTATGTTGAATAAGAGTGGTGAAAGGGGGCATCCCAGCCTGGTTCCTGATCTTAAGGGGATTGCTTTTAATTTTTGTCCATTTAGTATGATGTTTGCTGTGGGTTTGTCGTAGATGGCCTTTATCATGTTAAGGAATGATCCTTGTATTCCCACTTTACTGAGAGTTTTGAGCATGAATGGGTGCTGGATTTTATCAAATGCCTTTTCTGCATCTATTGAAATTATCATGTGATTTTTGTCCTTCCTTTTGTTTATATGATGAATCACATTGATTGATTTGCGAATATTGAACCAGCCTTGCCTCTCCAGAATAAATCCCACTTGATCATGGTAAATGATTTTTTTCATATATTGCTGGATCCGGTTGGCTAATATTTTGTTGAGAATTTCAGTGTCTAAATTCATCAGGGATATAGGCCTATAATTTTCTTTCTTTGTGTTGTCTTTGCCCGGTTTTGGGATCAGAATTATGCTCGCCTCATAAAAGGAGTTTGGAAGTCTTCCTTCCTCTTGAATTTTTTGAAATAACTTGAGAAGGATAGGGGTTAGTTCTTCTCTGAATTTTTGATAGAATTCACTTGTGAAGCCATCAGGCCCAGGACTTTTCTTTTTTGGGAGTTTTTTGATAACTGTTTCGATCTCATTTGCTGTAATTGGTCTGTTTAGGTGTTCTGATTCTTCCAGATTGATTTTTGGAAGGTTATATGATTCAAGAAATTTGTCCATTTCACCAAGATTGTCTAATTTTTTGGCATATAGTTCTTCATAGTATTTTCTTATAATGCTTTGTATTTCTGTTGTGTCAGTTGTTATTTCTCCACTGTCCTTTCTAATTTTATTTATTTGAGTCCTCTCTCTTTTTTTCTTGGTGAGTCTAGTTAAAGGTTCATCAATCTTGTTTACCTTTTCAAAGAACCAGCTTCTGGTTTTATTGATCCTCTGTATTGTTTCCTTCGCCTCTATGTCATTTATTTCTGCTCTGATCTTTATTATTTCCTTCCTTCTACTTGTCTTGGGTTTTATTTGCTGTTGTTTTTCTAGTTCTTTTAGATGCAGTGTCAGGGTTGCTTATTTGAGCTTTTCTTAGCTTCTTATGATATGCCTGTAGTGCAATAAACTTCCCTCTCAGAACTGCTTTTGCTGTGTCCCATAAATTTTGAGTTGATGTATGCTCATTATCATTTGTTTCTAGAAACTTTTTTATTTCTTCTTTGATCTCATTGTTAATCCATTCATTATTTAATATCATGCTATTTAGTTTCCAAGTGTTTGAGTATTTTTCAGTTTTTCTTTTGTGGTTAATTTCTAGTTTCATGGCATTGTGATCAGAGAGAATGCTTGGTATGATTTCAATCTTCTTAAATTTATTGAGACCATTTTTGTGTCTTAACATGTGGTCTATCCTAGAAAACATACCATGAGCGCTTGAGAAGAATGTATATTCTACTGCTTTAGGGTGAAAAGTTCTGAAGATATCTATTAAATCAAGTTGATCTAGTGTCTCCTTTAAGTCTGCTGTTTCTTTATTAATTTTCTTTCTTGAGGATCTATCCAGTGTTGTTAGAGGGGTATTGAAATCCCCTACTATTATAGTATTGCTGTTAATCTCGCCCATTATATCCATCAAAGTCTGCTTTATGTATGTTGGGGCTCCTATATTTGGTGCATAGATATTTACAATAGTTATATCTTCCTGTTGAATTGTTGCCTTTATCATTATGTAGTGTCCTTCTTTATCTCTTACAACAGCCTTTGTTTTAAAGTCCATTTTGTCAGATATAAGTACTGCTACCCCGGCTTTTTTTTCATTTCCATTTGCCTGAAAGATTTTTTTCTATCCTTTTACATTCAGTCTATGTGCGTCTTTTGTTTTAAGGTGTGTCTCTTGTAGACAGCATATGTATGGGTCCTGTTTCTTTATCCATGCAGCTACCCTATGTCTTTTGATTGGATCATTTAATCCATTTACATTTAAGGTTATTATTGATATGTAGTTGTTTATTGCCATTTTATTCTTTAAAGTTGTATTCTTCTTTTGCTATATTCTTTTCTCCCTTTGAAATGTTCACAACAGTCCCCTTAGTATCTCTTGCAGAATTGGTTTGGTTTTTATGAATTCCTTGAGGCTTTCTTTTTCTGGGAAGCTCTTTATTTCTCCTTCAATTTTAAACATTAGCCTGCTGGATAAAGTAGTCTTGGTTGTAGGTTTTTGTTCTGTATTACTTTGATTATTTCTTGCCATTCCCTTCTGGCCTCAAGTGTTTCTGTTGAGAAGTCCGATGTCATCCTTATGGGGGCTCCTTTGTAGGTGATAGCCTTTTTTTCCCTAGCAGCTTTCAAAATTTTTTCTTTATCCATTAGCTTTGGTATTTTAACTATGATGTGTCTTGGTGTAGATCTTTT
The DNA here is from genome assembly GCA_037038555.1 of Rhynchonycteris naso. NCBI lineage: Eukaryota > Metazoa > Chordata > Mammalia > Chiroptera > Emballonuridae > Rhynchonycteris > Rhynchonycteris naso. The sequence goes on along the minus strand of CM073000.1, from coordinate 185,384,036 downwards.
TGGGTTTCTCTTTAATGGAGTTCTGTGTGCTTCTTGAACGTGTGGAGTGTTTCCCAGCCTTAATTTAGGGAAGTTTTCTGCTATGATTTGATTGAACACAGTTTCCATTTCCTGTCCTCTCTCCTCTTCTTCAGGTACCCCTATGATGCGAATGTTGTTTCTCTTCATGTTGTCACAGAGCTCCCTTAGAGTTTCCTCACATTTTTTGAGTCTCTTTTCCTTTCTCTTCTCTGCTTCTGTGCCTTTGTTTATTGTGTCCTCTAACTCGCTTATTCGATCTTCCACGTGATTCATCCTGCTTTTAATTCCTTCCATTGTGGTCTTCAGTTCTGATACTGTATTTGTCATTTCTGTCTGATTCTTTTTTATTATTTCAATTTCGTTTTTTATACTTGTTATCTCTTTATATAGGTGTTCATAATGACTATCCATTGTTGCTCTAATTTCTTTGAACATCCTAACTATCATTATTCTAAATTCTGCTTCTGGTAATTTGGTTATATCTGGTTCATTCAGGTCCTTCTCTGGGGATTTCTCTTGATTCATTTGGTTTGCATTCCTCTGCCTGCCCATTTTTTCTGTGTATAAGCAAGTTGTGGCCACTGGAGTCCAGTAGGTGTTGCCTTTGTGTTCTCTAGGTGTGGTCTGTCTTCAGGCCCCCCACTCTGCCGCTGCCTAGGGTGGTTGGGTATGGGCGTTGCCAGAGCCGGCCCTCTGTGCCTTTTTGCTGTGATTTCTGCCTCTCCTCTGCGGGAGGGGCTGTCACTCAAGCCACAAGCCTCAGGACCAAGGATAGAGGTGAGCACCTTTACTCAGCTGCTGACCAGCCTATTTCCGGACTTCCGCCCAGAACCAGCAGTCGGAGCCTGCTCGCTACAGTTTCGCGGGTTAGACGGGGCTTTTGACGTGCTCTCAGCTGTAAGCTTTTGCCTGTCCGGAGCTTTAGCCCCGCCCTCGAGGCCAGGGCCCTTCTGCGCAGGGTCGGAAACCAAGGTTTATTGGGCTGGGTGTGTTTGCTGGCTTCCGCTCAGCTGCGGACTTCCGCTCGTCCGGACTCTACCCCGCCCCGCGTTCGGAGCCCACTCGTGCACGTGTGATGGCAAATCGAGGTTTCTCCAGCCGGGCGGGGATATTAGCGTGGGCTCAGCTGCGAGCTTCCACCTGTCTCCGGGTCTACCATGTCCCCGCGCCCACTCACGCACGCAGAATGGCAAACCTCGGCCGCAAGCCCCCGCCCGTCCCTGGTCCTAGCCCGGTCCCTGCGGTCAGGGCCGGCTTGTGCAGAGTCGCAGAGCAGATTTCTGCCCGTTCCTGGCCTCCCGCTTTGTCCCGGTAAGTGGGATTAAAGGCCGGCCTGCAGCTTCCGGACCACTTTCGCGCATCCCCTCCGACCCTGCTGGGCTAGACCGAGCTCCCACGGCTTGGCCTCCGCCCATGCCGATAGAACCGCATTTCAGCATCATGCCGCCCACCATACCCTTCAGCAACCCTCAGCAGAGTAGGATGGGACCTAATACTCCACACTGTAGGCCTGGGAGCTCCCTCACTTGTTTCACAGCTCAAAACTGTCCAAACGCCTCTTCTAGGCTCTGGGACTGTAGGCTGGGGCTTGGTTCCTGCGACCCAAGTCCCTCCCTCTCCGCCAAACTCTCCTCCCGCCACGCGGGTCTCTCCGGGCTGCCGTTTACTCCGGGGAGCTGGGCAGCCCTCTTCGCGTTTTCGCTATTCCTACCAGTCTCAATGTGGCTTCTTCTGTGTTCCTTGGTTGAAGAGTCCACTTAGTTTTGTTCAAAGTTGGTTTATCCAGGTGATGGTTCTTAGAATTGAGTTGTAATCCACTTTTGTTCTGGGAGTTGGAAGTTGGTACATCCGCCTACTCCGTCGCCATCTTGCTCCCTCACAGACAAATCTATTTTAATCCGAAGCCAGCAATGATAGTACAGGGCTTGTGAAGAGGAAGATACAGTACTTGAGTTATTTTGAAACCGTCATTCTGTGCGCAGATCATTCCCCGATTCTTGCAAATTTATCCTCCTTAAGGCAAACTTCAAGTAGTTTGAGGTGATGAAAGGAAGATGTGAGCTCGTTCGCTTCTTTGTTTATTTTTTGTGGACAAAGAAAAGGAGCTCCTCATGTGAACCCCCATCGCCCCAGCCAGAGAGATCTGTGAGTCTAGACTTTTCTATTACATCAAACAGACCTCAGCTGAAGCCCTTCTTGTGCCTACTTCACAACTACATGTTTTTACTTTGAATTTCATTAGTGATTGGTACTTGATGGCATCCCTGTTCACTTCTCTAAACTGTCTTAAAGTAAGTAAGGCTTGGGATGAGGGACAGGGAAAGACAGGCAGCAGCTGGCAGAAATCCAGAGTAGAAATGAAAAACCATTATTGTAAGTTTTGGGGTACATGTGACCAGTAGGAGCAGTCTGTGTAATGTGGCAGAAAACTGATGGTGAACAAACAGCGCTTTGTTTCCTGCAGGCTGGGAGAGAATGAAAAAGAATTGCGGAAGTACTGGCAAGACTATGAAGCAACTGGAAATCCCACACATTGCTGGTGGGAGTGTAAAACACTTCAATCACCCTGGGAAGCCATTTGAGAGTTTCTAATAAAATGTAATAAACCCCCAACCTAGACCCTGCAGTTTCAATTCGAGAACGGTATTCCAGGGAAACGAGCACATATGTCCACAAAAATATTTGCATGAGAATGTTCACCGAAGCTTAGTTTGTAGTAGTCCTAAACTGGAAATAATGCAAAGGTCTATGAACAGGAAGATAGACCATTGAGATATACCATGTAATACTACTAATCATCAACAAAGAAGAATGCAATACGGAAAACCAATGTGGATGGTTTGCAAACACCTGTTGAGCGAAAGAAGCTAGACACAAAAGAGTATCTGCTGTATGGCTCAATTTCTGTGAACAACGAACACAGGCAAAACTTACCTATAGTGACTGAGGTCACACAGCGCTTACATGAAGGGTCAGGGTGCTGATTTGGAAAGGTCATAAGAAATTTTTCTAAGATGATGTAAATGTTCTATGACTACATCTGGATGGTGGTTACATAAGGCAAATACCTGTACATAAATCCACTGAGCTGCACACTTAGGACCTATGCATTTTACTGTATGTAAATTATGCCTTAAAGTATACAAAAATAATATCAGGGTCCTAGGGGCGCCTTCACTCAGCAGCAGAGAGGAATGGTTCTGAGTTAGAACAGAGAGGAGGTCACGCGCCCTGGGATGGCCTGCTGGTAAGCATGGGGATGCCACAAGGAACGGAATCCTGGGTGATGACTACTCAGGACTGTGACGAGGACTCCAGCACACCAGGCTGGATATGTGCTTGAGTCTGCAGTCTACAAAAATGAACCTCTGAGAGGCGTCATTAGAACAAACGGCACAGGGCCACCAGTGTCCACAGCATCATGGCATGACCAAAAACACCCTCGACCACAACATCCCCAGCAAACTCAGTGCCAAGCCAGCTTCATTTTCCTAAACACCCCACAAGTCCTGGGATACCTGTGTAACCCCAAGAGCAGCAGGGCCTCCTAAGGGTGACTGACTGAATTCCTCATCAAATTGCCTGGGCTGGGCTGAGCGCCAAGAGCCAGTTTAGTTACATTTCCTAAGTGCTAGGAACACTCAAGTCACTTTTCAAAGTCGGCCACCCTAACTGGTGGCTGCCAGGAAAAGGACAGCGAAGTCACCTTCCTGCCACAGAAGAGAAAGCAAATTTATTCCCCGTAACCGGAAGGCTCGGCTTCCCAGCCAGTCTCAGCGCCTCGCTGCTGGGCGACCCTGGGTAAGCCCACTCTCCTGAGACCCGCTCTTCTCACCTGTGAAATGGGGAGAGCGGCTCCTGCCCCTCTCCGAGCTGTGAGGAGCAAGTGAGGAAATGTGTGATCAGGAAGCTTCGTGCAGGTCTTCCGCTGGGTAACTCGACCAGCCGTCCAGCTGTGTGCTCAGAGGCTGCGCATGAAGATGGCATCAAGGGGGAGGACAGGTCCATTTTCAGAAATAAACTCCCTGGGGCGCCCAACTGGGAGCCTGCACTCGCTCACGGACACTGTGGCTATTCAGATGAAGTGAGGTGGAAACGGAGGCGCAATGACCCAGCAAACATTCTGGAGCGGGGAAGAGGAGCAGCAACACTTTACAAAAAGGAAAACACCAGGCCCGGGACTGGCTTCCAGGGGTGGTGGTCTTAGAGGCTGACTTCACCATGCTGCCTAAAGTGAAGTTTTCCTGCATCTCCTTCTCACAAAGTACACACACACACACACACACACGCACACTGGGTTTCCAGACTTGGAGACAGGATGTGACATCATAAAATCTAGCTTTGAATCTTGTTCCACGTTGACAGCCAGACTGCTTCCTTCCTTAGGGCCCCAGGCCCGGCCCCACCTAGAAACATCCATCCACTTTCACACTCCCTGGGTGTCAGATTTCTTCAGGCAACAAAAGGAAAGCCAGAGAAATAGTGCGCAAACCGGTGCTGCAGAAAGCCCTAGACCAGGGGTCGGGAACCTATGGCTTGCGAGCCAGATGTGGCTCTTTTGAAGGCTGCATCTGGCTCGCAGACAAATCTTTAATAAAAGAATAATAACGTTAAAAATATAAAACATTCTCATGTATTACAATTCATTCATTTCCTACCGCTCATGTTCATGGTTGCGGGTGGCTGGAGCCAATCACAGCTGTCCTCCAGGACAACACCAAAGTTTTATTGGATAATGTGTAACATATACGGGTTGTTGTATGTCTCTCACGAAATTACATTTTAAAATATGTGGTGTTCATGGTTCTCTCAGACAAAACCGTTCCCGACCCCTGTCCTAGAAGGAAAGTAATGAGTTCGAGTCTAGTCCAAGCCTGACCCTAACCTGCTGGGTGGCGTTGGTTAAGGCACCTCTTCTCTCCCAGCCTCGGTTGCTCTACCTATAAAGCAGGGTTTGAAGAAAGTAATTATTCCAGCACAGATCATTTCTGACAGTCTATTTTAGAGAGTATTAACGTAGCAGTAGGAGCCTGGAAACTGAAACAATTACCCAAAAGACTAAATTATAGGATATTCTTAATTTGTTGTTCAAACAAACATTTCTTGAGCTACAAATTGAGATTACAACAGTGAAACAAGATGTCTCTTTTCTTCAAGAAAGTCACAGTCCAGTGAGGAACAACAGAATGCATAGTAGCCACACACACACACACACACACACACACACACACACACACACACACACACAGAGTTATATCCTTGCAGTCTGTATGATATGCATACATGTATTCCTTTTTTTAAAGCTGGATCTTATAATATATCTTATTCTTTAATCTCATTTTTTACTTAATATGTAATGAACATCTTTCTAAGAAGTGAAATTTTAATCATCTTCATACTGTTCCATTAAATGAATGTATGGTGATTTTTTAAATGAAGACTCTAAATTCAAACACTTAGGTAGCTTACAATTTTCCTCACCTCCATTAACAACTTAGTATTGAATATGCTGGTAGCTAATTTACTGCATGTATCTCTGTTTTTTCAGAATGAATTCCCAGCAGAGAAATCATTCAGTCAAAAAAATCACGGACCTTTTTAAGGCTTTGCGTATACCAGATGAGATTTTTTTCCCAGAAGTCTCTGCTAATTTTCAATGCCACCAGCACTCCCGTTGCTCCCACGCTGTCCCTGTCAAGTAGGTATTACCCTCCATGTATCAGCTACTTATTATTGGCTTTTCAAAATTGCCTGTTTGCGTCTTTTCCTTTTACGTCAATTTGAAAGATCTCTTTATACATGAAGGACATTGTCATTCTGGTCCATCGTGTATGTTAACAAATATTTTTCCATTCATTTAAATGAGTGTTTTTCATTTGTGTGGGATTTTTACAACTATTTTTCTCCCAGAAAAATCAGTCTGGTTATTTCAAGTTTCTGCCTGTGGCTTCCCATGAGAAAGTCCTTCCTTACCATTAGATTTTTAAAATAGTCTCCCATTCTTTATCTGAATAGCTTATAGTTTGGTTTTAAAATATTTAAATCTTTATTTAAATGGGTTGTTTCTGGAACAGAATGGAAACGATAAGGGGCGGGTTTCAATCTTTACTTCTTATACTCTTATAACACTACCCTCAGGACTTCTTACAATAAGCAATTTGTAATTCCTTTACAGTTTTTGTAAGTTTGACTTTTCTAATGTAAAGAATTATGGAGAATGCTTCATTCAGAATGGGCCCTTGTTTTGGAATCCGGTAAGGTGAGGATGTAACTTTCATTGGTTTTCTAAATGGTTCATCAGATGCCCTGTCCTCCATTATTTAACCCTAAGCTGAGGTCTGGGTAACAGGAAAGAGGAAGCCATGTGGAAAGGTGAGGACGTCCAGCAAGGGGAAGCAGTATGTTTAGAGAGGGAAGAAAATAGCCCATGTGCTCAGGAAATTTTAGGTCTATTCGTGTGACTGGAGTAAAGGGTGCAGATAGAGATCTCTCCATTTTTGAGGGAACTTTTGGGGGAATACACTTTAAAATTCAGAATTTAAAGATTAATAGCATCATTACTTCTGATAATAGACCCCACCTTCTGGAATTCATAAATATTAAACATTTGCTATATTTGTTTTATATTTTTTTAATAAAAGAAATAAAACATTACAGAGAAAGTTAAGTTTCCCTTCCCCTGGTTGGCAAACTGTGGCTTGCGAGCCACATGTGGCTCTTTGGCCCCTTGAGTGTGACTCTTGCACAAAATCTCACGTGCGGGTGCTACCTCGATAAGGAATGTACCTACCTATATAGTTTAAGTTTAAAAAATGTGGCTCTCAAAAGAAATTTCACTCGTTGTCCTGTTGATACTTGGTTCTATTGACTAATGAGTTTGCCAGCCACTGCTTAGACCATCATTTCCCATCCCACTCTCCCTGTGTTCATGTGTCTGGAATGCTCTCGCTTATGTTGCAATAAATTGTGTGTGTGTGTGTGTGTGTGTGTGCATGCGTGTGTGTGTGTGTGTGTGTGTGTGTGTAGGGAAGATTAGGCTTGGCCACAAGGAAAAGAAACCTCAATATAAAGGGAATAGGGGTTTTAAAAGATACATATTTATATCTCTCTCATATAAAAGTCTTAGTAGGTCATTTAGACCAGACCCGGCTTCTTTATGATCTCAAGAGTCCAGCTATCTACCATCTTGTAGCACCTCCATCTGTGGGTTCCATTCTAAAATGTACTTCTTGGTTCAAGATGGCTGTTCTAGCTCTCACCATCACATCCTCGTTCCAATCAACAAAAAGAATAGAAGGGATAAAGAAGAAATATGAAGAGAAGAGGAAGGAGGTGTGGGTTGAAATGCTATAGCTAAAAAGATATGTTGAAGTCCTAACCTCCTGTATCTGTCAATGTCACCTTACTTGGAAATGTAATCTGGTTAAGATGAGAAGCTGAATTAGTGTAGATCCTAATCCAATATGGTTAGTGTCCTTGTAAGAAGAGAAGAGACACAGACTCAGACACACAGGGTTGAACATCACGTGATGACAGGAGCATATATGGGAGTGATGGGTCTGCAAGCCAAGGAATGCCAATGACAGGAACCAGGAGAAAGCTAGGAACAGACTCTTCCCTAGAGCCACCAAGACAGCATGCCACACAAATAGGACTTCTAGCCATCTGAATCACGAGGAACTAAACTTCTGTTGTTTAAAGTCGCTCCACATGGACTTTGCTATGGCAGCCTTAGGGAACAGGTACAGAAAGCCAGGGGAAGAAGAGGAAGCCAAAGGGCAGTGGAACAGTTAGAGGCTCTTCTCAGCGCCCCTAAAGGAAGGTTTGGGCAGCTGCCAAATAACAGTGCTCATAGCCCAGGGAGCACGGTGAGACACAGCCCCACCTAGCAAGGACATCTGGTCTGAATTTCCCTGTGTGCCGCTCAAATCTTTATAAACCACAATAAGGGAAGAAAGGGAAGAACGGGCTTTTAAAATTTTACATATATAACACCAATGATGGTTTCCCTTTGTGCAACCATTATTTTGTTTTGACTTATTAGTTTGAGGCATTTATCCAGGTTGAAACATGTAGTTCTAAATCGCTATATTGAAGACTGATATCCTACTCGACTATGTGTATATAGTACCACCATTTACCTTCAGAGTGATGGTAATAGTTTTTCACTTCTTTTCTCCTACAAAGAGAGCTACAGTAAACGTACTCTCTTGTTCAGCAAACAAGGGAGAATTTTCCTACAGGGTGTACCTGTAGGACGAATGTCTAGAAGATAGCATATATATATTCTCACTTTTAAAAGATGTTCCCAAATTGTTCCTCCCAAGTGGCTGCCGAGTGCGCAGACCTTCTCCTGCAGTGTGTCCTATTTTTCTGCCAACTACATGGGAGAACTGAACTTTTAAGTTTTAGGAGGAATAAAATGTACCCATTTCAAGCATAGAGTTAAATAAGTCTTGACAAATATAAACACTACCACAGAACATTTCTATCAGATAAATGATTCCTTCATGCATTGTAGAACAGTCTTAAGCTGAACAGAGTTGAAACTTAGATGAAAAGGGATATTTTCTTTAAAAATAATTTAGAAAAACTGACACAAGGAACATCAGAAAATATAAACGTTCCTATAGTTAATAATGCCATTGAATTTGCAATTATAATCACACACACACACATACACACACACACACACATAGCCCTCGACTTCAGGCCCGCATGGTTTTACCAGTGAATTCTTTTGAGCATTTGGGAAGAAATAATACCAATCTAACAAAATTCTCAAATTAATGTACCAATTCAAAGCAATCTTATTTTAAAGTCCCAGCAGGAACTTTTCCTTTTGTAAAGGGACTACACAGGATTCTAAAATGTATACGGAAATGCAAAGGGTTCGTAAAGATCAACTTGATAAGAACAAAGTCAGAGGAAGGCTGTCAGGGTGTCAGTCATGTTCTACACCTTGATCAGGCGGTGGTCTCATGGGAGACTGTAAAAATTCAAAGAGCTGTTCGCTTGAGATTTATGCACACTGCTGTACGCATGCTATATGTTAATAAAATACGTACAAAACAAAGCAAGCTCCACAATAAAACCCTCTCTTTGCAAGAAGCCAAGGCTCCCTGGAAAATCCCCATTATTTACAGCTGGCACTTTGGTTGGATATATTGCAGTGGTTAAAATTATTAGAGCAGGAATTAGCCGGACCCAGCTTCAGACATGGCTCAGCTTCTGGGTTGATGTAACGGCTTTGGAAAATAAATTGGCGGTATCCAGCAGCAGACACACGTACAGCCTAGGACACCGCGACGGAGCTGCGAGGCACGCTCTCAACATAAATGATGTGTAAACTGTCAAAAATGCGGAACAATTCAAGTTCTAAGAACTGACCATCTTTGGGCAATCTACTTAACCTCTGAGTTTTAATTCCCACATCTGCAAAACGAACATCACAACACACAGCAAACTCACAAAATTGTGTCCAGCCCAAGACTAGCAACGAGCAGATGTTCAGTAAATGGTAGATATTTTTATTTGACTTTTAAATACAGATGCCACCACTTTCTTAGCACTAGACTTTCTCCCACTACCAGTATTCCTCCCGATATCAATATTCTAGTAAGACAACTAGGGTTAGAAAACATTATTTGAGGAACTCAACCCAGCCCTGCACAAAGGTTCCTGGTGGACCAAACAGGGAGGGTGGGTGTTGCTAAGCATCTCAACATCCTCCATGGGGCAAGAGCTCCCTCTCCATCCCTGTGTCTGGGATCCTGGTACCTCTGTCGGTTCAGCAAGGCCCTCATCTACTCCCCCCAGGATCACCAGCCATCAAAGAACCGCCTCTGCTGAGTTCACTCCATCTGGAATCCTCTGGGGAAACAGACACGGACTGTGTGCACTGCAGAATTAGCCTTTATATTTCATTGTGTGCCTGTAGAGGCGGCGGTGAACCAGATGTGGTTTTCAGAAGACACGACTTCGAAAGCTGTAAACACACTTATCAGCAAACTGCAGAACACGAGGCTGCCGGCAACAGTCAAGGTCACTGACAGGTGACACGGCAAATAAAGGAAGATTAAAAGCCATGCCATGTCTGACATAGGCCCATTTGATACTTACCAACGGCAGGATACGGAACACTGCCTATTCTTGATGGGAAGTCACTGAACATAGTGTAATTTCTTGAAGAGTGAGTCCCTGCCATTTTGCGCCAAAGGGGGAGAAAAAGGAAAATAAAGCAAAATATAGGTACCTCTCTGCTGATGGTCTAGCTGTTTTCATTTATTTAACACTAACCTTTATTAAGAGTTTGCCATTGCCCTGACTGGTTGGCTCAGCAGTAGAGTGCCGGCCTGCCATGTGGATGTCCCGGGTTTGATTCCCAGTCACGGCACACAGAAGAAGTGACCGTCTGCTTCTCTACCTCTCCCCTTCTCACTTCTCTCTCTTTTCCCTTCCTGCAGACATGGATCAGTTGGAGCAAGTTGGCCCGGGGCGCTGAGGATGGCTCCATGGCCTTGTCTCAGGCACTAAAATAGCTCAGTTGCCGAACAATGGAGCAGTGGCCCCAGATGGGCAGAGTTTTGCCCCATAGGGGATTTGCAAGGTGGATCCTGGTAGGGGCACATGCAGGAGTCTGTCTCTCTGCCTCCCCACTTCTCCCTTAATAAAAAAATGTTTGCCATTGGTTGGACTTTCTACCAAGCCTTCTCCATCTTCAGGACAACCATAGTTATCTTCATTTTAATAATTATTTTCCCTTTCCAGTAGGGGAAACTGAGACTTGAAGATGGCAACCTTCCCAAGCTAGTCAGTGACCAGGCAAGGTTGGCACCTAGAGATTATGTTATAACGCTTATGCATAGTGACAGAGATTCACTCTGGGTGAAGGAGGGAGTGTGTTAGAATGACAGCCAGATGGCATGGCTCTCTGGCATTATGAACACTTGGCATGCAATATGCATCCTACCTGTTTTTGGACGCCATCCTCTCTGCAGCTGAGAAACATGCACTCCAAAGAATTTCTAGAAACGGTCATTTGAATGCCAGGGCACCAACAGCCCGAGTCTGCATCTCAGTGGCGTAAGTAGGATTTCCATAAATCAGGCTTTCTTCTATCCCAAAGGACATTTTATGTATGCCAGGAAAACACACTATTTGAAAGAGCCTATTCATGAGGCATTCTTTTGCTTTTCACCCACCAATCTAGCTGTTATTAGGTGGAGGTTTTAAAAACCAGTTTAAAAATGAGATTTAAACCACAGGGCACATCCACTAAGGACAAACAAATTAAGATGATGTGATTCTCCAAATATGTGGTGTGTTAAATAGGTTTGACCAAGATTCAAGCTGGTATCACACCTTTCTTTGACTTTTTAAAATAAATTTGGCTTGGACCTCCATCCTAAGTCCTATGAGTCTACCAGCCTCCCAAGACTATGTGAATTCCTCAGGGTTGATTTCATCTGTCTGCAAGTTCCTGCCTGCCCGTTAACTCTTCGCTCACTTTTTAGCTCTCAAGGTTGCATGGACTCAGAGAGTAACAGCCTCTCTTTCTTATCTTCCTCAATATGTTGTCTTTGTCAACTCTTCAGGGTGACCAAAAGGAGTTCTATCACAGCAATGCCAATTCCTTAAAATTGCATATTAGATGTCTCAACCTCTTTGACCCCTAACTCTCAATCTCTTCACACTTCCAGAACTGGCAGAATTGAACTCTTCTCCAGCTAATGTGGCCTTTCATGGTTCCTCAATTATGCCAAGTTTGCTCCTGCTGCAGGGCCTTTGCACTTGCTAGATGACTATCTTTCAAATAGCCTCAAGACTACTCCATCATTTCTCTTACATTTTAACACAAAGTCACCTTATCAGACACACTTCCCTGATCATCCTACCTAAGAGCAGCTCCATTTCCCCTTTCCTCCTTTACTTGTCTCCATAGCTTTCATCAACATCTCCCATACTGCATATTTATTTGTTCCCATTTTTCTGTCTCCCCTGCTAGACACATGCTCCATATGGGTGGTGATTTTGCCTGTTTTTCTCTCTCTTTTCTCCCCAGCATCTAAGAGGAGGAATATATGGTGGTGGGGGTGTGGGGGTGATGCAATGTGTTGACAGATTAAAAATATCAGTGAAGATACTTTCCACTTAAAGATTTTCTTTCCAGGAGCAGTGTCAATATGACTACCTAGGAGTACAATTTAGTAATTAGGGTGATATTTTACTACCACAGAGGAAGCAATGCAGGGGTAACATTGCACTGGAGGAGAACTCATGATCTGGGCTAGAAGGATGGAGAAGGATGCTGGGATCAGTGTGCTGAGGGAGGCCCAGGATGCTGAGACTGGGTGGCCAGAGCTGAAGGGGCAATGTGAAAGCCTGAGAGTCCCAGGCCCGGGAGAGAGAGCACGGCAGTGACATTCACTAAGTCACATGCTTCTCTTGGCAAGCAGTTGATGTGGTGGCAAAGAGCTTGGCCTCTAGAACTGGACTGCTGACTGAAATCCTCATTCCACTGGATCTTAGCTGTATGACCTTGGACAAGTTATTTCTCTGAACCAAAGAGACTTCTCCCCTAAATCAGAATGAACTTTATTTCTTTATTAATGACCTGCTTTATTTAAAAAAAAAATTCAGACAAGAGGGCTAAACAAAAGAAAAATATGTCATAAGCACACCACTCAAATGGACCTCTCGTGAGTAACAGTTTGTATGTATCCTTCTAGACTTGCTCTGTGCTACATGGTGGTCACTGTAATGGGCACGTGGCCAAATTGAAGGAAGACGTGCTGTTAGGATAAGAGACATACCAAATGACAAAGACATAAAATATTAAATATCTCATTAATAATTTTAGATTGCTTACAGGTTGGAATGATCATTTCTTTTGATATTCCAGATCTTAAATAAAATTTGTAATAGTTAATTTTACCTTTATGCTTTGCTTTTTCATGTGCTATTAGAAAAATTTTAATTAAATATGCAACTTGCATTAAATTTCTATTGGATAGTTCTAGACTCTCTCTTCTTACGCATATACATAAATGTATATTTACAGTTTTTAATAAAATAGAAGTACATTACACGCATTGTTTTGTAAGTCTGCTATTTTTATGTCACAATTTACCAGGAACATTTTTGCGTGTCAGTAAGCTACAATTCTTATTTTTAAAATTTCTTTTTATTTATTTATTTTAGAGAGGAGACACAGGGTGAAAGAGAGAGAAAGAAAGAGAGAAAGGGGGTAGGAGCTGGAAGTATCAACTCCCATATGTGCCTTGACCAGACCAGTGCAGGGTTTTGAACTGGCGACCTCAGTGTTCCCAGGTCGACACTTTATCCACTGCGCCACCACAGGTCAGGCAGTAAGCTACAATTCTTACCATCATTTTTAATGCCTACAAAGTATAACACTGAATAAATGCATTAGAATGTATTTAACCTATAACTAAATTCTTTTTTTTTTCATTAATTGTGTTTACATAGATTCTAGGGTCACCCGAATGCATCCTCCCTCCCCCATATTCCCCTCAACATCTCCCTTGCCCCCCTCCCCACAGTGCCCTCCCCGCTTCCCTTCCGGTTTATCCTATCCTTTCATCCCCTTTCCCTCTGTCCTCTTTTCCTCTGGTCTCCTTGATCCCTCCTCCTCTGTCTCAATTCCATTACTCAGTTCTCACTGTTCCTTGGATTTCTCAAATGAGTGAGGTCATATGATATTTTTATTTCTCTGTCTGGCTCATTTCACTCAACATAATAGTTTCCAGGTCCCTCCATATTATTGCAAAAGGTAATATTTCCTTCTTTTTCATGGCCCCATAGTATTCCATTGTGTATATGTACCACTGCTTTTTAATCCACTCGTCCACTGATGGACACTTGGGCTGTTTCCAGACCTTCGCTATTGTAAACAATGCTGCCATAAACATGGGGGTGCATTTCATTTTTATAGTCGGTGATATGGTGTCCTTGGGATATATTCCTATAAGAGGGATGGCTGGATCAAAGGGCAGTTCCATTTCTAATTTTTTGAGAAATCTCCATACTGTTTTCCACAGTGGCTGCACCAGTCTGCATTCCCACCAGCAGTGAAGGAAGGTTCCCCTTTCTCCACATTCTCACCAGCACCTATAATGTGTTGTTTTGTTAATGAGCGCCATTCTGACTGGCGTGAGGTGGTATCTCATTGTGGTTTTAATATGTATTTCTCTAATGATTAGTGATGTTGAACATTTTTTCATCTGTCTATTGGCCATCTGTATGTCCTCTCTGGAGAACTGTCTATTTATTTCTTGTGCCCATTTATTGATTGGATTGTCTTCCTAGTGTGGAATTTTACAAGTTCTTTATAAATTTTGGTTATTAACCCCTTATCAGATGTATTGTTGAATATGTTCTCCCATTGTGTGGTTTGTCTTTTTATTCTGTTTATATTGTCTTTAGCTGTGCAAAAGCTTTTTAGTTTGATATAGTCCCAGTTGTTTATCCTGCCTTTTATTTCATTTGCCTGTGGAGATAAATCAGCAAATACATTGCTGTGAAAGATGTTGGAAAGCTTGCTGCCTATGTTTTCTTTTAGAATGCTTATGGTTTCACAACTTACATTTAAGTCCTTTATCTATTTTTAGTATTTTTTTGTGCATGGTGTAAGTTGGTGGTCTAGTTTCATTTTTTTGCAGGTAGATGTCCAATTTTCCCAACACCATTTGTTAAAGAGGCTGTCTTTACTCCATTGTATGCTCTTACCTCCTTTGTCAAATATCAATAGTCTATAGAGGTGTGGGTTTATTTCTGGGTTCTCTGTTCTGTTCCATTGATCTATATGCCTGTTCTTATGCCAGTACCAGGCTGTTTTGAGTACAATGGCCTTGTAGTATAACTTGATATTAGGAAGTGTGATACCTCCTGCTTTATTCTTCTTTTTCAAGATTGCTGAGGCTATTCGTGTTCTTTTTTGGTTCCATATAAATTTTTGGAATATGCGTTCTATATCTTTGAAGTATGTCATTGGTATTTTAATTGGTATTGCATTGAATTTATAAATTGCTTTGGGTAATATAGACATTTTAATGATGTTTATTCTTCCTAGCCATGAGCACGGTATATGCTTCCACTTGTTTGTATCTTCCTTGATATCTTTTATCAATGTTTTATAATTTTCTGAGTACAAGTCTTTAATCTCCTTAAATTTACTCCTAGGTACTTTATTTTATTTGTTGCAATAGTGAAGGAAATTGTTCGTGTATAAAAATGCCTCTGGTTTCTAAGTATTATTTTATATCCTGCCACCTTGCTGAATTCATTTATAAGGTCCAGTAGTTTTTTGACTGAGACTTTAGGGTTTTCTATATACAGTATCATTATCATCTGCAAATAATGACAGTTTTACTTCTTCTTTTCCAATTTGGATGCCTTTTATTTCTTCTTCTTGTCTGATTGCTGTGGCTAGGACTTCCAGTACTATGTTGAATAAGAGTGGTGAAAGGGGGCACCCCTGCCTTGTTTCTGATTTTAGGGGAATTATAACTAAATTATTTAAATTATTTCTTTTGTGATTTTCTCTCTATTATTGCTTTGCTCCCCCCCTTATTAATTGATATATAATGCCCCATGATGTTACCAAAAAAAAAAAAAAAAAAAAGACAGTGGTAAGTTCCTAAAATACACTCAGGGTTCATGGAAACATAACAAGTGACTAACTCCTTGACCAGCAACTCTATGAACTGGGGAGGCTCTTAGGTGGAACAGCAGTGATTTCCAAGGTCCTTCACCAACTGCTTCGAGGTGCTGGCATACTTAATCACGGGACACAGGAAACAGTGTAATGTGTGGTCAAACACACAGGCTCTAGAGACAGACAAGCCACATTTTGATCCTGGTTCTCTGTTACTTCTGTGTGAACTCCGGCCAGTTTTATAACTTCTCTGAGCTTCAGTCTCCACGTCTAGGAAATGGGAACACTAACTGTACCACCCTGATGAGATGACTCTCAGGACTGAATGAAACGCTATATGCAGTTGGTCGGCACAGTGCCTGGCTCTTGGTAAATCCTCAGGAAATATAATCATTCACATTTTGAGATCTTATTTGGATACGCCAATCAACACACACACATACACACACAAAATTTCTGCATTTTTATCACACTCTCTCCCCTCTCAACTACTTTTTTCAAGTAGAGATCTATTTGCTAAAATAATTGAAATGGGTAAAGAATGTGAGGCACAATTTATACTAGATATATCTGCAATTACTAACTCTGAATTAAACATATCCCTTCATGAATAATGAAGTAGAAATAGGCCAAAGGAAAAATGAGATAAGATCTTAAATCCATGTATTTTTAATTGCTTCATTATCTGAAATTTGCTATGAATAGCGGTGGATACAGTTTGCTGTTTAAAGCACACACAAAAAAAGAAATAAGAATTTCAGCCAAATCACAAAAGGCTATCAAAAATTAATTTTGTATGCTGTGATCATTGAAAATGTAAGTAATTTTGAGGCAAGAGTGACATTAAAAAATGCCATTTATATGCTAATAATAAATGAATCATATTTTTTTTCATCTTGATGCAAAATAAATTTTATTTTCATTTTAATGAGCTGTAATAAATTATAAGCTTTCGGTGCAAGTTTGGGACAGATGGTAGAAGGCTGGCAAAGACGGTAGGCAAGAGGTCTGAGAGGGACAGGCAATGAGCCGGGTCCCATCAGCTGGCATGGACCTCCTAAACTGGATGATAACCTTTGGAGTTAAGGTGATTTTCTCTAGGTTTCTAGAAATTTCCAAAAGTCAGATTAAACCAAGACAAGGCCAACTTTTCATTAGTGCCGTATTAGAAAAATGCCTCTATGGACTATACTGCTCACAAAAATTAGGAGAAATTTCAAAATGAATATGGAACTATAAAATATCCCCTAATTTTTGTGAGTACCATATATTGAATTTAGCATCCTTTTTTTTTCTTACATGGAACAACATTCGCATTGTAGAATTTACAAAGAAATGCAGTCGGTTACGTGATCCTTGGCATGCATATTGCTCTCTGAAGGCTATTTTTCAATAGTCATTTTTATTCTTTATCAAAATGTCTATCAGACATTTTGCCAAGTATTATATCCATCCTTTTATCTAATCTTCGTGACAGTCCTAAAACATTGGTATTATCATCCTCATTTTACAGATGAGAAACTTGAAACAGAGAGGATAAGCAACTTCCCCAAGTTCTGACAGCTTTTCAGCTGTGGATTTCAGATTTGAACTCATGTCTGCCTACGAATTAAGTGCTATACATTTACTTATATCCAATATCAACTCCTTTTCAAAAAGAGAAAAGAGAAAAACGTAAACATTTAACCCGAACAAATGAACGCCTACTGGTAGAATTTCAGGCATCTGTGAGAGGACCACTTTGGGGAAGGATGGGAAGAGGGCCATCGTGTGCCCGAGGGTGTCACTCTCCATTCTTCCTCCAGGATGCAGGTACACGGGGAACACATCCCCTACGTCCTGGCAAGCTTGAAAGCCCAGTTAGTCTTTATCAGATCTGAAAGGATGGAGCACTCAGGACTTCCACTCATGCGAGTCAGGGCTTTAGTGGAAAATGCCCAGAACTCTGCTGAGCTGTGGGGCCGTCCCTTTTTACAGAGGGCCTGACCTTATTCTCTGAAGTCTAACTTCTCTGAAGTGAGGAGCAAAGTTTCCAAATTCATCTCTGTCTTCCCCCTTGTCCTTTACTCTTAGATCTTGGCTTGCCTCTGCCTGACTTGGTTGTCGATGTTAATTATCTTTAACCAGAGTCTCTTTAAATGGGGCCTTGTGAGTTATGGAGCAGTAATTCACCCCTTCAGATCTAGTGGACCCAAGGCCACAGGCCAGAGCCTATTAAACAGAAAGGTCTGAGTTATTACCCTATAATTCACCTCTTGGAAGTGTCTTAATTCAATTAAACTATGTCCCTGGATGACTATTAAAAGAAATAGAAAAAGGGTTCTGGATCTCTCTAATTTTCAGTGCCAGAGTTCTTCCTTTAAAGTCATTAGAAAGAAATTAAACAGAAAGATGAAAGAAAAAAGACTCTTATCACTTGCAATGTTGCACTATAGAGAATCAATCATATTTTAACCAATGGAAACGTGGCAGAGATATTAGCAACCAAGTACCTTCTCTGGGAACAAATATATTTCCATGTACAGCTTCCCTCCCTTCCCATCTGTTAATTGTTCTACTAGTGAGTTTGAGTCAAAACTAGCGTTTAATTCTGTTATAATCTTCCGTATGACAAAATAAGACTTTATAATAAATGTGGATGGCTGAAGCTTGGTGACATGACTATCTTCAACAGAAGCAAATAGAATCCAAGTTATGCAAAACCCAAAGAACTTGAGGTACCCTTGTGTCTTAGTTTGGGGTCCCCCAGAAGCCGACCCCAAAACAAGGATTCATCTGTGTAGAGTTGATTTGAGAGGAGAAGCAGGGACAGTGGCGATATTGGGAAGAGAATGTAGCCAATACGGGTATCAAGCAGGTCACAGCAGGAGGCAACTGAGGCCCAATCCTGCTGGGAGCCCTGGGGGATGGTGGAGAACAGGCACCCCAGAACGGTGAGAAAATGGGGCTGAGAGTGTTCAGGAAAATGATGAATTCGCTATCTATTTCCCTGCCATCCTTCATGTTACGAGAATCAAGAACTCTCATTTGAACATCCAATTGATCGTTCCATTCCACCTACATGGATATGATCAGAAACTACAGACTGCCTTTCTAGAGTTCAAAAACACCCTCAGCTCCAAACCACACCTACAGTTAAGAGAGGACATAGATAACAGCTCACAGGGACCCGGGATCAAATCCTGTTGTTGCAGGAAACAAAGGAAGTGACTCCCGGAGGACAAAGATGCTCAGGCACATGCTGAAGGAAGGAGGATTTGATAGCCAGCCAAGCAGCATGACCCAAAAAAGGCAACAAAATACGAGCTCCCCAAAGTGAGCTTTTCTGGGTCTTAAATACCTTTACAGCTTTAGTTTGCTCGTGACAAGTGCCTGATTTCTTTGACTTCTTTGTTGGTAGACCTACGTGACTTCCGTGTCTCTGGGAGGGGTGGGCGTGTGAGAGGAGGTTCGAACCTTTTGTCCTTGACTGTTCACATACCCCGTTTTTCTCGCTTGTATTGCAAGTTATTTCAGGGAGCTGATAAAGGGGCTGCACAGGTGGAGTTTGTTACTTTTTCAAATATTTTTATTAAAGACTTTATTCAATTTTCAGAGAGGACGGGGTGGGAGGTAGGGGAAAGAGGGAGAGAAGGGGGGAGGAGCAGGAAGCATCAACTCCCATAAGTGCCTTGACCACGCAAGCCTAGGGTTTCGAATCGGCGACCTCAGTGTTCCAGGTCAACACTTTATCCCACTGTGACACCACCGCAGGTCTGGCAAACTCAGTCAGCCCTTTGAGCCCTTCCTCCCTCATTGTCATGTGGCCCTGAGAAAGTCACTTCTGAGACTCAGCTTCTCATCTGCAAAACAGAGGCAATATTTCCCAGGCCGTTGTAAGAAACAAATGAAACAACCCTGATAAGACCCTAAGGATGTCTAGCACAGAGACAGCCATTAGGACGCTGATGAGGTTGAGGCTTCGCTTTGGAGGTAGGGAAACCATTTCATCTGAACTGGGTGCATCTTGAATCGCCCAGCCCTTCCTTCTTAACCTGGTCAATTTCTAACTTTCTGGAATGATTCACTGTCATGCAGAGAGCAGATGGCTTCCCAGAATCTAAACAGAGATCAGCATCTGATGACTCACAAACCACATCCAGGCAACATATATGGTTTTAAAGCAGTGGTTCTTAACCTGGGTTCTATCAAACCCTAGGGGTTCGATGAGTCGGTCTCAGGGGTTCGGAGAAGCCTCCTGCTACGGAGGCCAGAATAAAGTAATACCGTAATTTGTTGTGAGTTCATGCACTTTGTTGGTTTTGTTCTTTGAGCAAGGTGATGTTCATGCACGGCTCATTTTGTGCACCAGTAAAAAAACATATACCTATGTCTTGAATTTGGAAAAAAAATCATATTTTATTTATCACTAAAGAAGGGTTCGGTGAATGCGCATATGAAACTGGTGGGTTTGGTACCTCAAAAAAGGTTAAGAACCACTGTTTTAGAGAGATCCTGCAGGGTATATTAAAACTAATAAACTTACTTAAAACTTCAGATTTCTATTGAAATGTCAAAATATCTTGGCCACATGCGAGACAGACATCCCACCCAGCCTGCCAAGCCCACTCCAGCCTGCTGCTCCCGTCTCAGTGACCCACTCCGACCTGCCCTGTACCTGCCTGGCCTCTGCAGACGTTTCTGGGTTTACACCACTTAGTTCTGCCGACAAAAACAGATGCTCTAGACACCCTCCTGCACACAACAAAGGCCTCTCCAAAATGATTTAGAATGGGACATTGGACTCCACCAGCAAGAATCAGAGAAGCAGGCTGGTCAGTCAGAGACGAGGTAAGGAGGCAGCGGCGCTTTAGTCTAAGAGCCTTGTAATTGTCTAACTGCCACCTGCCTCTCGTGATCAGGGCAGCTTTTGTACCTGGGGAGGTTGGGGGTGGCTGCTTACAGCTACGGAAATCAGGGGCTGTGGCGGCGGTTACTTAATGGGGAGGAGTGCCTGGCAGGAAGGGGAAAATCACTCCTGCTGAAGCATAAAAAAACCGAGTAGGCATTTATTTGCAAAGGCCTGGAGGGGAGAGGGCAGCCCTGAGCTTCTGGCCCATCTGCTCCTTCTTAGAAATCTGCTGACCTCACCCATCAGCAGATTCCATCCACCGGGATGTTCTGTTCGGAGCAGGGTATCCCAACCTCGGCCTATTGACATTTGGGGTGGGAATCTGCTTTGTTGGCGAGCGCTGTCAGTGCGCTGCAGGTTTTTAGCAGCATCCCTGGCCTCTGTCTCCACCTGTGTGCTATCTACCAGCAGCCTCTTCTCCTCAGACATGAAACCTCAAAGTGCTCTAGACATTGCCAATGTCTCTGGGAGGCAAAATCACTTCCAGTAGTCAACCACTTGTTTTAGCCTGTGCAGTGTTTAATTATTCGTTCAAATTCGTGGACTATCTTTAAAAATTAAGGAATATCACTTTAAACCCTGATTTCTGGCATCTCTATGAAAAGGCCAAATGAATTGGTAATGCTGAGTTCAGCCCTTTCCCTCTATGTGTTGGCCTCTGTTACCCCTAGAACTCCATCTCCTATACCAGTGGTTTTTAACCTTTTTTGAGGTTCCGAACCCACCAGTTTCATATGCGCATTCACCGAACCCTTCTTTAGTGATAAATAAAATATGATTTTTTTTCCAAATTCAAGACATAGGTATATGTTTTTTTACTGGTGCACAAAATGAGCCGTGCATGAACATCACCTTGCTCAAAGAACAAAACCAACAAAGTGCATGAACTCACAACAAATTACGGTATTACTTTATTCTGGCCTCCGCGGCAGAGGCTTCTCCGAACCCCTGAGACCGACTCATCGAACCTCTAGGGTTCGATAGAACCCAGGTTAAGAACCACTGTCCTATACTCTTGTCCTCTCCCAGTTCATCCTCTCTACCACTCCCCTCCAGTCATACCACTTCCTACCCCCGGGCCTTTGTGCCTGCTGTTCCTTCTATCTAGGAAGCTCTCTTCCAAATATTACCATGGACCACTCCTCATCTCCTTCAGGTCTCCATCCAAGCATTATGGATAGAGGTCCTTTGGCCACTCGACCTAAATTTCAATACCACTCTCCCTAAAATTTCCTATTCCCATTCCTAGTTTTATTTTTATTCTCCTTAGCACATATTAACAGACTATGTAAGCATCCTGCCTTTACTTAAAATTTTGAAATTTTGTTCATCATGAATATTTTTGCATTAATTTTGTTTTTTTCAAAAATATTACATTAGCCTGACCTGTGGTGGTGCAGTGGATAAAGCGTCAACCTGGGAACACTGAGGTCGCCAGTTCAAAACCCTGCACTGGTCTGGTCAAGGCACATATGGGAGTTGATGCTTCCAGCTCCTCCCCCCTTTCTCTCTCACTCTCACCCTCTCTCTGTGTCTTCTCTCTAAAATGAATAAAATAAAAAGAATTAAAAAAAATATATTACATTAAAATATTACACTAGGGAACAAATTTTTTGTTGCTTCCACAAAAACACTAGTTCTTACCTAACTCAAGTGTGCTGATCTCAATTCAGACATTAGTTTTTCTCTGTAAGCTACAGTGCTTTTTCAATTCAAGATTTTAGGTTTTCATCTTATTGTAAAATTTTCAACATTTAGTTTTAACATAATGAAGTTGAATGTCTTCTTGGGCATCACCTTTGTGAAAATATAATAATTTATATAATGCAGTAAATACACTAATACACAAAAGATATGATTGCTTCAGAATTTGTCTACAATTTCGAAATAGAACATATTAAAACACTTATTTTAATCATAAAATTTGCGCAAAACTTATTTAAATTCTATTCAGGAAAAAATTTGCGTTTGTAGTTCTTGCGTTTCTGTACTTGTTGAGGACAATCTCGTTTGATGCTTCAGCAGTAGTCTGCTCATCAGTAACAGCTCCAAGATTTTCAGGAAACTTATCAAGGTGACTGTTAAGGAAGTGAATTTTAACGCTCACGTTACATCCAATGTCGTGGGAAGCCAACAGCATCCTTTGATCCAGAAGTTCATAGTTTTCTGCTTTTTTGTTGCCAAGGAAGTTCTTTGTAACTGCCACAAAAAACTGCCATGCTGCTTTCTCCTCTTGATTCATCTTTCTGGCAAATTCTTCATCACGTGTGAGGATTCAAATCTGAGGTCCATCAAATACACCTGCTTTTATCTTCTCGAAAGACAAGGCAGGAAAAGCAGAAAGAATATGTTGAAAGCATTCACTTTCTCTATTCAAAGCCTGAACAAACTGCTTCATTAAGCCAAGTTTGATGTGAAGTGGGGGAAAATAATCCTGTCTCGATTAACTACAGGTTCATTCACAATATTTTGCATCCCTACTTCCAGAGCTTCACATTTTGGCCACTCCTTCTATGTCCAGTGCTTCTCCTGAGCTCAGCTGTCCCATAAACACAGAAAGCAAGGATACTTCGTGAAACCTCTCTGTTGTCCTAGCAGCAAATTTGCAATTTTAAGATCCACACAAATGATCCAGTTATGCTCCTCATATTTTAGAAAGTCGAAGACAATTTTTATGTTATCATAATCTTCTCGCAGATGAGTTGAATATCCAATTGGAACTGCTGCATAAACATTACTGTTGTGTAGGAGAACACATTTCAGACTCTGTTTAGAGCTGTCAAGAAATAGCCGCCATTCTGTTGGACTGTAAGTGGTAACACCTAGCTGGCTGAGAAGACTACTGATATCATGACAGTAAACAAAGTGTTTGTCTTTGGAAAAAAAGTCCACAAAAATTTGTTTACGCTTCCTGAAATGGGATACTTTAGCTGACCGGTGAAATACATTCTTTTCTTGAAGCCTGGAGACTAATAACTCAGCTGCTTTCTTTGATAGGCCCAGATCTCTTACTAAGTCATTCAATTTGGGTTGACTAACCTGCTGAAAGGGTTAATGACTGCTTGGCATCAGAAGAAGACCCTTCAGATTCTACAACCATTTCCTCATGCATCTTATCAAAATACGCTTGATCACCATGCTCACTTTCTTCGTCCTTAGAATAAAACCATTGAAAACTGGAACCAGGAATGTCTCAGAGTGTGGAATAGGTTGTATTGCTGAAGAAATATTGGGAAATGCAATCATATGCCGTTTTTTCTTGCCAATGCCCTTTGTATGGATCAGACAGAAATAACAGTCGCTGCTGTGGTCCTTAGGTTCATGCCAAACCATGGGAATACCAAAAGGCATTCCTTTGTGTTTTCCTTTTGTCCAGTCACGAAGCATTTCCTCACAATCATGACACACAATATGAGGAGCCTAATTCTTGTCTTGATCGCCAAGGGGAACTTGAAAATAGGCAATATATGCACGTGTCACAGATGATGAAATACTGCGCCTTTGACGTTGAAGTATGTAACAGCCACATATATAAGAGAAGGTGTCAGGACTATTCTTACATTTACGCCTACTCGAAGAAGCCATGATTCAATCTTAAAACAAAATAAGAAGGTGTTTTTATCAGATAACAATTTTTACATTTAAAAACTACAATTATGTAAAAGTGATGTTTGTAAAACATTAATTGCTTTGTGGTTATGTTCAGTCCAAGAGTCATTGTCCTTTAACTCCAATTTAAAAACCAATGCATGCCATTAACTGTAAAAAAATTAAAATTGCATAAAAAGTGTAGCATGCACCAAAAAACGGATTTCAGATTTGAAACCAGCAATGCAAAGTTATATAGAAACAGTTCTAAAACCTCATGCAACAGAAAATGAAAAAAAAATTGTTCCCCAGTGTCATCTATCTGATTTCTGAAACCTTTTGGCACCCTCCCTTCGATTTTGTGACCAAAGTTGGTGCCTCATTGGTTTCAACCCAGACCTGGAACCATCAAAATTCCATAGCCTGAGCAGTTTAAATAACAGAAGTTTATGTTCTCAGAGTTCTGGAGGCTGACAGTCAAAGTTCAAGGTGCCCCAGGTTCGATTTCCTCTGAGACCTCTCTCTCCCTGGCTTGCAGAGGGCTGCTTTCTGGCTATGGGTTCACGTGGCCATCTCTGTGTGTGCATGTGTCTGCTCTTTCTCCCTGCGTCCTGGTCTTCTCTTCTCATAAGGACACTAGTCATACTGGATGAGGACCTACCTTAGTAAGCTCATTATAATTTATCTCTGTAAAGGCCCTGTTTCCAAATGCGATTACATTCTGAGACACCGGGCGTTAGGATGTTAAGATATGAATTTGGGGTGGGAGAAACAACGATTCAGCGTGTATCTGTGGGCTTTGATATTACAGAAGGCTTCCATGAGAAATGTACATATTAGAATTAATTAATTAATTAAACTTATTGGGGTGACCCTGGTTAACAAAATGATACAGGTTTCAGGTGCACAATTGCACAACACATCATCTGTACACTGAACTGTGTGTTCACCACCCCAAGCCCAGTCTCCATCCATCACCATTTATGCCCCATACCGTCCTCCGCCTGCCTCCACACGCCTGCCCCCAGCAATCACACACTGTTGTCCATGTCCATGAGGTTTTCCTTTTCTCTTTTTTCCTTTTTTGCTCTATCCCACATCCTAGTTTCATGGAACCAAAAAATTTCCCCATAAATCAAAGAGACACATTCCTTATTCAGTCATTTATTCCACAAATATCTTCTGAATTCTCATTAGCTGCAGTCACTCTTCTAAAGTTCTAGGAATATAGCAGCAAGACAGAGGCACCATAAAATAACTACCTCTAAAATTGCAATTTAGTTGTTATTGAAGAAGATATAAGGAGTGTCTAAAGGGTTAGAAATGGGGGAACCCAACTTAGACTGGGAATCAGTGGGGCACCCCTTTAGAATTGATACTTGTGCCCTGTAAAAGGAGCTGACTAAATAAATACACTGGTCCCTCATCTATCGCAGGGGTTAGGTTCCAGAACTCCCTGCCATAGGTGAAAATCTGCAAAGTAGCTACCTTATATTTATTTTATTATTTATATATTTTAAGGCTTTATAAACCCTCCCCACACTCTTATAAACCTGTCCAATTTTGTAGGCTAGAAAATGGTTATTTTACCGCAAAAATAATTAAAATAATAAATATATAGAAATATCTATGTACTGCAAAATCCCACGATATAGCAAAATATTCATGATAAAAAATTAGATATATACAATTTTAAAATCCACAATATAGTGATATGGCAAAAAGTGAACCATGATATGGTGAAGGACGACCATAATAGAATGAAGAGAGGGCATTTCAAGTAGGAATACAGTATGTGCAAAGGTCCTGAGGTGGGAAGGAATAAGAAGCTAATAATGGGTTAATGGAGCGGAATTGTAGAGTGCACGCTGAGAATGAGATGTGATGGAGATGGAAAGGTAGGCAAAAGGTAGGTCACAAAAGACCCTGTGAGCATGCTAATCTGAAGTTTGTCCATAGGACGTGAGAAGGAAAACCATCTATACCCATCCTGGACAATGAGAACCAAAGCACATCATACTTGAGTGTGATTTTATGCTGACTTCATTAGCGTGGCTTTCTTCTCCAGGAGTCTCTTGCCCAGGCAAATGAGCTGATATTCATACTGAAAACTTAGAAAGGTCCATCAACTCTTCCATGGGAAACATTGACAGTTTATATTCTAAATACTGTTAGTCCTTTATCTTAAAATCTACACTGTGGTGTGCCCACCATTCCTGAACTGTTGCATCATGATCCTTAAGCAATCCTAACCAAACCCCCAATTATAAAGACACCCATCTTAAATAAAATTTCCAATTCCCATTAAATTTTGACCCTGCCTTTCTCCCATCAGAGACACTGCCGTTCTTCCTTACCACCCTAAGCAGGAAACTCAGCTTTGTCTTATCAACAAGTTGTGCTGCTTATACTGGGGAGCGGGCAGCAGAGCAGAGTTTCAGACTGGAGCCACGGAGGGAATCTGAACAGGGAGGTGACAGACATGTGTAACAAGTCTGGCACAGAGTGAAGTCCAGAGAACATCTAAAATTATGAGACTACTTACAAACAGTATCTAGTTTTTCTTGGTGGTCTCCTCCAAGCTATCTGGAAATTGAGAAAGAACAGGCTGAGCCAGCGAGAGACAAAGCAAACAGAGACCACACCGGAGGAAAGGGAAGCAAATGCAGGAACAACTGTCATGCCTCTCTAGCAGAATCTAGGCTCCAAATTCTTTAAAGATGGTTTTAAGTTGCTATCTTCACATACACACTGAAAATTACACAGGTTTTAGTGTCGTCTTTAATCAAGTGAAAATGCACCATAATTTTTAGTCATTAAAATGTTCTGTAGCAAATCTTGTCAACAAGAGCCATTTAAAGGGTTTTAATCAGTCTTGGTCAACCTCACACAAAGTGGAGGTACATTATTTACAAGAAGACAAGTGAGATGCGAGATGCCCAAGAAAGGCAGCCTAAGCGTCCTGCTCCCGCTGCTCTGAGAGCTATTCCCACCTCACTTGCTCTCCCTGCAGCTCATATTTGCCAGTGTTCACATCCATCACCATGTCCAACTACGTTATACACAATGGTCATTTCTGAGGGTCTTAAGGTACCTATGGGGGCATGTAAGGCATGGGAACAGGAAGGCAGAATCCGTGAATGGGTACTACTGCCCAATAGCAGGCAGACACTCTGGATTTAAAAAGAAAAAAAAAGGATCATCCTTTATGTGTCTTTCCCAGAAGATGCTCTAGTCCCCTGGTTGGCAAACCGCAGCTTGTGAGGCACATGCGGCTCTTTGGCCCCTTGAGTGTGACTCTTCCACAAAATCCCACGTGCGGGTGCTACCTCGATAAGAATATACCTACCTATATAGTTTAAGTTTAAAACATTTGGCTCTCAAAGGAAATTTCAATTGTTGTACTGTTGATATTTGGCTCTGCTGACTAATGAGTTCGCCGATCACTGCTTCTATAAGGATGAAAGATCCCTGAGGGGAGGGGATAGCCCCGAATGCACTGTTAGAAGGAGAACATGAACTTGTCACCCAGATGGAATGTCCGACCCAGCCTTCTCTCCTGAATTTTACAATTTCTAATACCCATTCATGTCTGTATCTCTTAGATGCTTTTGCTAGCAATAACAGAAGTCCCAATCCAGACTGGTTTAAATGCTAAGGCAACTGTTTGCCAAATTGACACATAGATATCCCACCAGAATCTTTACTGGACATGTCTAAATCAGGCCCCATGACAGCCATCCTCTTGGAGAGCAGTGATTTTCAACTGGTGTGCCATGGCACACTGGCAAGTCACAAAAAATTTTAAAACATGCAATACCTGACCTCTTTTCCCTTAGACTGTCAAATGGAAAAATGACAACAGCCAACACAACAGTAGCTGTCTAGTGTGAATGAATCAAAATGATACCTATTTTTTTATTAGATCAGCAAAAAATATATTTTTTGGTGTGCTGCAGAATTATGTGTGCCATGAAACGAAAAAAGGTTGAAAAACCACTGCTGTAGAAGTAAAGAGTGTGGATTCTGGACCGGCCAGCCTGAGTGTGAAATCCTGGCTCTGCCAATAGCTAGTTATGTGATCTTGGAGAAGTTACCAAACTCTCTGTGCCACGGGCTGCCACCTGTAAAATGGGGATCATGATGGCCCCCCTGCATAGATATGCGGGCAGGATTATATGAGTAGATGATTGTGACCTGCTTAGAATGGGGCTTGGTACCATGAGCTCCATGTGCATTTAAATCTTATTTTCCCCCTGAAAGCCACACCCAAACCTGGTGTCCCTTCTCGGTTTTCCATCACAGGAGGCGGCATCAGGCTCCACACCGACACTGAGACCACACTAGGCTACGTCCTCCTGGAGCTCTGTATGTCTTTCTTACAGTATTTATGACAAACCCAATTTAAAATTGTAATTTGGTTATTATTAGTTTGTCTGTCTTCTTTTCCTACCAACTCTAAGTTCTAAGACAATTGAAAGTTTGTGTGTATTGTTCATTACTGACCTGCATACAGTATTGACTGAATGAATAAAAAAGAAAAGGAAGGAAGGAAGGAAGGGAGGGAGGGAAGGGGGAGGGAGGGAGGAAGGGAGGAAGGGAGGAAGGGAGGAAGGGAGGAAGGGAGGAAGGAAGGAAGGGAGGAAGGAAGGAAGGAAGGAAGGGAGGAAGGGAGGAAGGGAGGAAGGAAGGAAGGAAGGAAGGAAGGAAGGAAGTGAGGAAAGGAGGGAGCGAAGGAGGGAGGGAGGGAAGATAGGAGAGTGGGAGGGAGGGAGAGAGGAAGACAGAATTGGAAGTCTCATGAACTGTTAATAATTAGAAACTCTTAAGTTATAAAAATCAAAATTAATGATAGTGCAGGGGAAAAGCCACTCACCGTTCTTTGTGATAACACAGTTGGGGAAGGGGCGGAAGGGCTGTGTGGGTACACCTGAGACTGACTACCTTTTCTGGTCTGCCTAACTTTCTTTAGGGTGGTAAGGAAACAGCATACAGCTATCACTTGGAGCTATCAGATAGGCAGAGCTGGGAGCGTTTGGAGGGGTTGAAGAAATACCTTCCTAGAAAGTGTTGTTTCAACATTTCTGAGTTATCAACTATTCAACTTTCTTTAGTTCAGGGAGATATTTTTCTATTACCTTCTGGTGTCCATCCACCCATCTTTCAGACTCTCAACCTGGAGAATTCAAAAACGAAATTCACTAATTTCTCCTCCAAATCTCCTCTTCCTTTGTGACAATAACATGCACCTAATCACCCAATACTTACCAAGAAAGTCATTCTTGATTCTACCTTCTCTCGCAGCCTTCCTCTTGCTCCAAAGATTTTAGCTTGGAAGTGAGCTCAAGGGTTGTTCACAAGCCTCCTCGATGGAAGGTATGGAGAGTTTGCTAGAGAGCTTGGCACCAGAAAGGGGCCCAGAAGTGAGTTCCCTTCTCTGCCAGACAGAACCCTGCGCTCATGGGCAGGGAGCCAGTCCGCCAAAGGAGTCTGTGTTATCATATAAATAGGCACAGCAGGGGAGAAGTCCTGACCCAATTAAGCTCCTTTCCATTCATTATGAAAATTCAGACATTCCAGGGCTGGTCTGTATTTCCTTCACCTCCCTCGAGGCAGGTTATAGAAAAAAGACACCATCATTGAGCTGTCTCTATTTATCATGTCTTCCTCAGCTTCACAGAGCAATCCACAGCCACCTCACTGGTGCACACCCTGTCAGGGCCACAGGGGCCAGTTTGCCTGTGGAGGATCAAACTCTCCATCACTCACAAGTCTGTGGATGCTCAATAGCCCCTTATGTGTGCTCAGCCCATGATCATGGGATAAAGAGCCACCAATTCACACACACCACAAATTCAAGTCCCCACCTACTATAGAGTTTAGCTTCCCGCCATCCTACTCCTCGCTTTGGCCCTAACACAGTCTACTCCGTTCACACTGATCTTTAGTTTTTTACTTCTTCCAACATGTTGTACTCACACCCTCTGCCCTGAGCCTCTTTCCTCTGCCTGGTATGTTCACCTGGTTACCACCACTGTCCCGGCAAATCTCAGCTCTAACATCACCTCCTCCTGAGCCTTCACTGACCTTCAGAAAGCGCGACCGCCCTATTACAAGCTCTGAAAGGCTTGTGTTTCTCCAGAGTTCGCTTAGATTTATTTGTGTAGTTCTTTAACTTAACGTTTCTCTCCGCCACTAGACTGTACAGTTCTTAGGTCAGGGATCTTGTCAATATATCCCCAGAATCTAACACAGCATCTAACACACAAAGAGACACCCCCCAAAACCTTGTTTGTTTACTTAACGCATCACTACCCGGCAGTTCACAAGGCACTGGACACACACAGATGAATCAGATACAATCTGTTCTCCAGAAGCCCGCAGACCAGGAAAGAAGATGACAGGGACATACAAAGCCACAAGAGAGTGCCATTAAAACATACAGGTAAGAGAAGGGAATGTTCTTCCTAGAGGGTGTCAGGAAAGAACAATTGACAAAATGACAGATGAGCTGAACTTTGAAGGTTAGGCTGGATTTGGACCAACAGGGAGAGAATGACAACCAGAAGGAGGAGGAAACTATAAGAAAAGGTACAGGGGTGAGAACATGCAGAGCATTCAAAAAAATCAAGGTGAGCCTGACCAGGCGGTGGTGCAGTGGATAGAGCGTCAGACTGGGATGCGGAGGACCCAGGTTCAAGACCCCGAGCTCGCCAGCTTGAGTGTGGGCCCATCTGGCTTGAGCAAAAGCTCACCAGCTTGGACCCAAGGTCACTGGCTCCAGCAAGGGGTTGCTTGGTCTGCTGAAGGCCCGCAGTCAAGGCACATGTGAGAAAGCAATCAATGAACAACTAAGGTGTCGTAACGGCAAAGAAAAACTAATGATTGATGCTTCTCATCTCTCTCCGTTCCTGTCTGTCTGTCTCTATCTATCCCTCTCTCTGACTCTCTCTCTCTGTCCCTGTAAAAAAATTAAAAAATCAAGGTGAGATTTTAACGTGCTACGACGGACCGCGGTCTTGGCCAGCTGGGCTTCGAGGAGCACTGCCCCAGAATGTTCCCTGAGACTGGATGTGGGAGGTTTGCAGATAAGCACCAAAAACCACCTTATCAAGAGCCACGCCTGGTGACCCCAGCTCAGAGCTCCGATCTGAGCAGGAGCTCACTGCGTCAGCTTGGAGCCCCCGCCGCCCCGCTAGGCCCGAGTCCGGCCTGTGGCTTTCAGTGGCTTCCGTGGCTGTGTGAGGACCTCACACTCAATGACCTTCGCACTCAGACCTTCTGTGACCAGGGAGGAACAAAGAGCTTCGTCTGACTTATTTTGGATCTGAGCTTAATAAACGTGTCCTCACCTCTAAGTAAACAATATCTGCTGCTCTGATGGAGTCAGTTAGCATTCCAGATCCTCAAAGATCACTGAGCAGGGGAGGGTACCGGCAGAGTGAAACGGAGGGCAGGGAAGTGTCAGGGAGAGGAGGAAAGTGTGGGGAGAGAGGAAGAGGAAGGTACTCTTCCCTATATAAGGGAAAAATGCGAGACAGAGATATTCTTCCTGCTTTGGGGGTGAGGGGTCCAGATACAACGTTCCCTTTTGACTTGATTAAATCTTATTCAAACCTCAAAAGTAAACACAGATTTATCATCTCCTAAAGTTTCTTCCAACCTCTTTGATTATGCATTTATTTATTGCAAATTATTTTCTTTTATGGTTAGACCACTCTACATAAGACCTACTGCCTTAGCCAATTTTAAATATAGTAGTTCCTCCCTTATCCATGGGGGATATGTTCCAAGCCCCACAGGATGCCTAAAACCACAGGCAGTATAAAACCCTATGTATACTCTTTTTTCTTATACATACAAACCTATGATAAAGTTTAATTTATAACTTAGGCACAGTAAAAGATTAACAAAAACTGCTAATAAACTAGAATTGTAACAATATACTGTAATAAGTTACGTGAATGTGTTCTCTCTCACAAAATATCTTATTGAGCTGTACTCACCTTTTCATTTAAAGGGACCACTTCACAGCGTCTCTCTGGCATGTCTGAATTGCCAGCGTCACTACTCTTGAGCGCTGGGGCCATTATTAAGTAAACTAGGGATGACTTGAACATCAGCACTGCGATACCTCAACAGTTGATCTAATACCGAGGCAGTAAGTGACTAAGAGGAAATCTCTAGAGCAGGGGGCCCAAAACTTTTTACACAGGGGGCCAGTTCACTGTCCCTCAAACCGTTGGAGGGCTGGACTATAAAAAAACTATGAACTGCCTGACCAGGTGGTGGCGCAGTGGATAGAGCGTTGGACTGGGATGCGGAAGACCTAGGTTCGAGACCCAGAGGTCGTCAGCTTGGACCCAAGGTCGCTGGTTCCAGCCAGGGGTGGCTCGGTCTGCTGAAGGCCCGCGGTCAAGGCACATGTGAGAAAGCAATCAATGATCAACTAAGGTGTCGCAACAGCAACGAAAAACTAATGATTGATGCTTTTCACCTCTCTCTGTTCCTGTCTGTCTGTTCCTATCTGTCCCTCTCTCTGACTCTCTCTCTGTCCCTGTAAAAAACAAACAAACAAAAAACAACTATGAACAAATCCCAATGCACACTGCACATATCTTATTTTAAAGTAAAAAAACAAAACGGGAACAAATACAATATTTAAAATAAAGAACAAGTCAATTTAAATCAACAAATTGACCAGTATTTCAATGGGAACTATGGGTGCGGATGCATCCTGTGCTCCTCTCACTGACCACCAATGAAAGAGGTGCCCCTTCCGGAAGTGCGGGGGGGGGGCGGATAAATGGCCTCTGGGGGCTGCATGCAGCCCCCTGCTGTAGTTTGGGGACCCCTGCTCTAGAGTGTCTCCAGGGCGGACACACTGGGAAAAGGATTCACGTCCCTAAGGGACAGTGCAAGATTGCATCGTGCCACTCAGAATGGCGCACAATTTAGAATTTACGGATTATCTACAGTGTGTCTGTAAAGTCATGGTGCACTTTTGACTTTTGACCGGTCAAAAGTGCACCGTGACTTTACGGACACACTGTATTTCTGGAATATCAATGTAATATTTTTATATGGCAGCTGACCCCAAACTGTGGAAAGTGAAACCACAGATAAAGGGAGACTGTACAATATAGTTACGTGTAGATCCTATGCTGTACAGTAAATCTCCGTGACTATCATATCTAAATAAAGTGGTGTAAAAAAATAAAAGTAAGTCTGGCCCGGAAGCTCAGATGGTTAGAGGGTTGGCCACATACACCAAGGTCAGATCCCTGGTCAGGGCACATACCAAAATCAACCAATGCATACATAAATATGTGGAACAACAAATTGATGTTTCTCTCTCTCTAAAAGTTAATATAAAAATAAAAGCACAGGACCGATGTAATTTGAAATAGCTCAATGGTCTCTATGAGTGTCTACTTCCTGAAGACTGTCTCTTCTCAGGGCTGAGCCCCTTTCTGTGACTTCCCTTTGCTTACAGAGGACGGGAAACTCTTCTTTCATAAAGAAGAAAGACAGCTCTAAAGAGGAGGCACGGAGCTGGCCTCTTTAAAACTCCGTCCGCAGCAGCAGCATTCACACAGTCGCTCAGCTAACCCCCGTCCTCCCTGTGTCTGCCCCCAGACCAGTGGCAACCCAGCAGCCTCTCACCACTGTGACCCACAATGCAAGCTGAGACCTCAACTCTGGTTAGTTTCATAGTCAGTCCAGACCCAGCCCATTTTCTGACTCCCACCTTCCTCCTAGTAGACAGCTTTGCCCTTTGGTCAATATTTATGAGTTTACATCGCTCATCATAATTCGGTTTTAAGCAACTTTGAAGGGAGGAGTTGAGTCTTATTTATCCATATACTTCCTCCCATACACACGCGAAACTGTTCCCACCAAATTATAATTATTTTGCACAATACAGTGATGTCCTAATCCTGGCAGGTAAAGCCGAGTCACCTTGGGCGAGTTAGTTAATCTGAGTTTTCAGAGCACTATCTGTCCTCGGTGGAGGCATGATAATGATTACATCTCCTAGAGCTTCGTGAGGATGAGATGGCATTAGAAATGTAAAGCACTCATGCTAATAGCGTCATGACTATTAGCTATTGTTATTAGGTGCTCAGTCCATGTGTTTATCAAATGAAATAGTTACCAGAGCTCCCCTTTATGGGCTCTGTTTGGTAGTAAATGAACTGTGTGCAAACGGTGAGGACCTGGACAGGAAAAGAGAAACAGAAAAGCAGATGGAAGCCCTCAGGTTTAGCCTTTATCCAAGCCTATTAAGAAGAAAAATTGTCAACTTAAGTTTGGGGTTTAGAATAAAAACAGTGAGTAGAAAAATAAATGGAGATGTGTCAGTCTTCTTTCAAATCTAGGGCATTAGCTCATTTCCCTTTTAAAATAAAATGGGTCAGCTAAGGAAAATTGTGTGCTCAATCCAAAATACCCTATATGTATTTCTGTGTGTAAGTGTGTGTGATATGGGAAGGAAGAAGGGCTGGGGAGATCTGAAGGGAAGGATTTCCCTGTATCCAATTCCCCTCCCTCTCTCCCTCTCTCCCTCCCTTTCTTTCTTTTTTCTGGAGCGAAAAGCAGGGATGCTGAGAGACAGACTCCTGCATGGCCCCACTGGGATCCACCCGTCATGCCCACCAGGGGGCGATGCTCTGCCCATCTGGGGTGTTGCTCCGTTGTGGCTGGAGCCATTCTAGCACCCGAGGTGGAGGCCATGGAGCCATCCTCAGCGCCTGGGCCAACTTTGCTCCAATGGAGCCTTGGCTGTGGGAGGGAAAGAGAGAGATAGAGAGGAAGGAGAGGGGGAAGGGTGGAGAAGCAGATGGGCACTTCTCCTGTGTGCCCTGGCCAGGAATCGAACCTGGGACTTCCACATGCTGGGCTGATGCTCTACGACTAAGCCAGCCAGCCAGGGCCTTCCTTTTTTAAAAAATTGAGTTTACTGGGGTGACACTGGGTAACAAAACCATACAAGTTTCCAGTGTACAACTCACCAAACATCTGCATACTGCATCGTATGCCAATCATCCCAAAGTATAGTCTATGTCTCCATTTCCCCCCCTTGCCCTCTTCCCTCTCCCCCACCCCCTTTCCCTCTGCCTATCACCATACTGCTGTCTGTGTCTGTGTTAAATACATATCTCACTGGTCAAAAGTGCACCATGACGTCACGGACACACTGTATATATATAAATATATATGTATTGATTAATCCCTTCACCTTTTTTTCACCATCCCCCAAACCTCCACCAACAGCTATCAGTCTGTTCTATCTATATATGCTTCTGTTTCTTTTGGTTTGGTAAATTATGTTGTTAAATAAATTCTACATATAAATGAGATCACATGGTATTTTTCTTTCTTTGACTGGCTTATTTCATTTAGCATTATATTCTCCAGGCCCACTCATGCTGTCGCAAAAGGTAAAGAGTTCCTTCTTTATCACAGCGTAGTATTCCATTGTGTAAATGTACCACTCTTTTTCATCTGCTCATCTACTGATGGGCACTTGGGCTGCTTCCATATCTTGGCTATTGTAAATAATGCTGCAATGAACACAGGGGTGCATATATTTTCTGAATTAGTGTTTCAGATTTCTTCAGATATATTCCCAGAAGTGGAATTTCTGGGGCCTCCTTGTGAGATCTCATACTGTTCATGTCTTCTCATGTGGGAATTATAATCATCACCCAGCGAAATCTTTTGTTACTGCTTTATTGTTTATTTTGATCAGTAGATCATCCTAGTTAAGAAATAAAGTCAAAGAGCCTGACATGTGGTGGCACAGTGGATAAAGCGCCAACCTGGAATGCTGAAACCCTGGGCTTGCCGCGTCAAGGCACATGTGAGAAGTAACTACTATGAGTTGATGCTTCCAGCTCCTCCTGCACCCCCATCCTCTCTTTCTCCTCTCTCTAATAAATCAATAAATAACATCTTAATTAAAAAAGTCAAAGAGATTCAGCTTGAAACCTAGTGTTGGCATTCCCTCTGGATGATCTGGGACAATTTACCTCAATCTCTTTCAGTCTCAAGATCTTCACATATAAGATGGGTTCAATATTTCTTGCATTGGTAGGTTGGGGAGTATTAAGCAACTTCATATACACAAAGTGGCATGCACATAGAAGGTGCTAAACATAAAACACAGTTGTGAGTCATCATAGTAACAGTAGTAGTCATAGCAATAGCAGCAGCAAGAGAAGTAGCTTTACAGTACTAGTAATAACAATATAGTGGTAGAACAACCATAAATAGTGGTAATAGCAATGGTAGTAGTAATTATAGCAACAGAGTAGTAGTAGGAAAAGTAAAACAACAATAGTGTAGTAACAGTGGTGACAATAGTCGTAGTACTTATGACAGTAAAATAGTAGTAGCAGCAGCAATAGTACTAGTAACAGTAGTACCAATAGTAGTGGTAGTACTAATACTAGTGGCAGTAGTAATAACAGCATCAGCAGCACTAATAATAAAATTAAGAGTAAAATAGTAATATCGGCAATAATAGTAGTGGTGATAGTCACAGTACTCATAGTAAAATAACTGTAGCAATAATAGCAGCAATACTGATAGTAATAATAGTAGCTACAGTAGAGATAGTAGGAATGTTAATACTAGAAGTAACAATACAGTAATGGCAATAGTAATACAGCAGTAGTAACAGTGGTAGTCATAGTCTCACAGTAGTAAAATAGTAGTAGTAGTTGTAACAGCAATGACAGTAGCAGTGATGATATCAGTAGATATACTAATATTAATATTTTCTACTTTCTTTTTCTAGCTTTATTCTCTCACCCATAATTTTTTAACATTCCTGAAACCATCTTAGGAATCCTTCATAACCTTCTTAGTAATTTAGCACACAACAGAGGCTTAGTAGGATTAAAATGTGTGATCCTAAAGTCCCTTATGATAACTGAGCATCATGTGAAGGAAGCAAATGCCCCTTATTGTACTTTGGTATCTGGGCTTATTTTTTAGAAAAACTTGGGGCTTATTACCAAAATGATTCTTCTGTGGGCTGGTGACTTATTTGTAAGCCCACAGTGCCTTAAACATTATAGCATCTCATCATCTTCTAAAGCAGGGGTAGTCAACCTTTTTATAAAAACTGCCCACTAAAGAGTGACCATGACTTTGGCAAAAATCTGTGTATGAGAGTAAATCAAACCCTAGAAAGAGAGAGATGCTGAGCTCCTGAGCTTGAAATCCTCCCTGGCAGACAGCTGCTAACTCTAGTCAAGCGTATCTACTCTTGCAAGACGATAAAACACTTTGAAAAATTGCCCACCGTTCAACTGTGATCTCAAATCATTTTCTTTTCCCATCGATTCTTTGTTCAAACTTCTGGAGAAAAATTAATTTGAAAGATCAGTGTTTCCAAAGAGGGAATTGTATTTCCTGAATGTCTAGTTGAGGTTGTTGGAAGACAATAAGGGCATCAGGAGGTTTTAAGCTGTTTCCTTTCTACCAAAATCACTTTCAATATGAAAACCACATGTGACCTCAGACCCAAACCTATTTACAGGTGTGTCTCTCCCATGTGTCACTGTGAGAATAAGGCCAGACAGACAATTTTTGGGAGCATCACTGTTTAAGTGGAGATCACAGTGGTGATTTATGGGTGTGTATAACCCTTGCCATTGGCAACCCTTCACAGCTGACTTCATTCCTTACAGACACTGGTGGCAGAGCGTGAGCTGATCTGAAGACAACAGTAAGCATTTTGTCTAAAGCCAGTGTTTTTTTTCTCCACCTTGAATTTAAGAAGTTGCTAGAAAGCGTGAGAGATACAGAGGACTTTCGTAATGCCTTCATCAAAACCAAGTTCTGGACCTCTGCTTGGGTCCCACAAACTCTGCATGTCTGTCTTGATCAGAAGTAGTTTCAGGCTCTTGACTTCCCTCTGGGAGCTATCAGCATAGGATAAACCTGTGCCCATCAAAGAGCATACAGCTGAACCTGAATACCTTCCCTCCTCATTAGAGTTCAGTTCAGTCCTGCTCCCTGAAACTTTCTGCATCTCTGAACTCTGAACTCAGCAAGCAAGAACTATGGGGCAGGCCTGAGCTGACTTCTCTGAGCTCCATTTCTTGTCTACCTTGCAGTAGTCTTTAGCTGATTCTTTCATCCTTAAGAGTCCATTGAAATTTGATCTCTGTGATTTTTTTATGTTTTTTTCTGTATCTACTCATAATTCTTTCTGCTAGCTAGATTATTGGTCCAGGCTCCTCCTTCCTGTTCATCTCTGTCCCATTCAGCCTTCATCCTGATGGCTCAGGACCCACAGCTCATCACTAAATAGCAACAGTGAGTGCCAGGAGATAGAAAGCTCTTGAAATATTTGAGGGAAAATTCTATATTCAACTAAACTATCAATCAAATGGGAATCTAAAATAAAGATATTTTAGATGTGGAAGGACCCAAAATATTTATCTCCCATGCTCTCTTCCTTTGAAGGCTTCTCAATTAATGTACTTCACCAACAGGAAGGAGTAAATATATATAGAAAGAGAAAGAAACAGGATCTGAGGAATCCAACATGGCAGACGAGCGATAGTAAGTCCCAAACAATACTGAGCTACAGACTTAAAGAACTTAAACAGTCTAATAAGGGTGGTGAGGGAGATGTCATCAGTGTGAAAGGAGAAAATGCATAGAATGTTTGGGACTGTGTCTGTACATTTGGAAAACTGCTGACCAGTATCTAACAGAGTCATTGGGGAAGTCAGAGAAAAAAAGATATACATATAGAAGAAACTAAACATAGTTAAGCCATGAATGATATTTATAATCATAGTTATATAAACATTATAACTGATTTAACCAAGTTCTTTGATATAATTAAACTGAGACAATGAAGGATAGAAAGAGAAATTGGGGAAGTTGATGAAAGATAGCTAATTCCTCAACCATCAAAAGCCAAAAAGGAATTTCTGAAACTATGATTCCAGTAATAGAGGTATAAGCATATTATATATATATATATATATATATATATATATATATATATATATATATATATATATATAAATGGAAGAAAACCAAAAGAAATAGCTGAAAAAAATATGAACAGTTATTTCTGGAAAGTGAGACTTGATCTATTATACTATAGGCTTTTTAAGATTTAAAAAAATTCTTTAACTACTATATGTCTATGTATCATTTAATATATTAGAAAAGTTAAAATGTCTGTTGTCAAAACCAGAAAATATGGAAAAAAATAAGAAGGGAGTGCAAAGCACCAATACCCTCACAGTGCTGAGAGGATCACCACTATTTACAGTTTTCTGAATTTCCTTCAAGGGACTTTTAAAGAAATGGCAGTTATATAATATATGGTTTCCTTATTTTACTTTTCATCTAGTATTATATCATGGGAATGTCCTTACAATTGTTTAAAAGTCATTAAAATTGTTTAAACCATTATTTTAACATCTGTATTATAGTCCATTAAGTAGATTTACAATAATTTACCCAATCAATCCCTTATTATTGGACATTTAGGTTCTATTCAATTTTTCACTTTCATTTTCTAAAAGGACCACAATGAACATTTTTCACATAAACCTTCTTCCTCATCTCTGATTATTTCCTTAAAAGTAAAATTACCAGATCTACAATGTGAAAAATAGAAATATTTAATAAGCAACAAGCAGTGAAACTGTTACATGAACTTTAAAAACGGCTGCATAATTGTTACAGATTTTTTAAGCAATGCATTTAAAACATCTTCCTTAAGTTGCTCACACCCTGGGGCAAGTCACATCTGCCAACTTTTAGGCAAAATAGCTAGACTGCAGTTGGAAAGAATGCTTATTTAGACAATGACTTCTCCACTGAAACATTACTGAGAATAGTTAACATCATTTGCTGATTTGCCCCAGGGATTCCCCAGCTCCTTTTCTTATAGATTATCCCCAGAGAATGCCATGGACTTGTCCAAATTTAGTGCCAGAGCTAGCAACGGACCTGAATTTCTTCCTGACTCCTGGTCTCATGTGCACCATAGTTTCACTTAATTTGAATAGATGAGTAAACACTTAACTCTTTTATTATCTTCACTGCTCATTGACATTTAAAGATGAACCAATAAAACAGACATTTCACAGTCCACCAAAGAGTTTTTGGAGACCTTGAATAATAACTACATGACTTTCTGAAAGGAAAAATGAGTCATTGATGGAACCAGAATTTATGAAGTCAAATACAGGGGGGGGGGGCACTCAATCCTTATTTGGAGTATAAAAGGTCAATTCAAATTATTTGAAATTTTGGGAGGGGGGAGCAAGATGGCGACGGAGTAGGCGGACGTACCAACTTCCAACTCCCAGAACCAAAGTGGATTACAACTCCATTTTAAGAACCATCACCTGGATAAACCAACTTTGAACAAAACTAAGTGGACTCTTCAACCAAGGAACACAGAAGAAGCCACATTGAGACTGGTAGGAATAGCGAAAACGCGAAGAGGGCTGCCCAGCTCCCCGGAGCAAACGGCAGCCCGGAGAGACCCGTGTGGCGGGAGGAGAGTTTGGCGGAGAGGGAGGGACCTGAGTCCCAGGAACCAAGCCCCAGCCTGCAGTCCTAGAGCCTAGAAGAGGCGTTTGGACAGTATTGAGCTGTGAAACAAGTGAGGGAGCTCCCAGGCCTACAGTGAGGAGTATTAGGTCCCTTCCTACTCTGCTGAGGGCTGCTTAAGGTTTTGGGGTGGCAGGACGCTGAAAGGCGGTTCTGTCGGAGTGGGCAGAGGCCAAGCCGGTGGGAGATCGGTCTAGCCCAGAGGGTCGGAGAGGACACGCAAGAGCGGTCCGGAAGCTGCGGGCCCGCCTTTGGTCCCACTTACAGGGACAAAGCGGGAGGCCAGGAACGGGCAGGCCCTGCGCAAGCCGGCCCTGACCGCAGGGACCGGGCTAGGACCGCAGGGACCAGGCTAGGACCAGGGGCTCGCGGCTGAGCTGACAGTACCAGCCCCCCACTCCCCAGGCCGGAGAAACCGCAGTTGGCCAGTATACGTGCGCGAACGGGCTCCGAGCGCGGGAATGGGGTGGACCCCGAGACAAGTGGAGGCTCGCAGCTGAGCCCACGTTACTATCCCCATCCGGCCGGAGAAACCGCGGATAGCATTCATACGTGCACGAGCGGGCTCCGAACGCGGGGGCGGGGTAGAGTCCGGGATGAGCGGAAGTACGCAGCTGAGCGGAAGCCAGCAAACACGCCCGCCCCAATAAACCTTGGTTTCCGACCCTGCGCAGAAGGGCCCTGACCTCGAGGGCGGGGCTAAAGCTCCTGACGGGCAAAAGCTTACAGCTGAGAGCACGTCAAAAGCCCCGCCTAACCCGCGGAACTGTAGCGAGCAGGCTCCGACTGCTGGTTCTGGGCGGAAGTCCGGAAATAGGCTGGGTCCGCAGCTGAGGAAAGGTGCTCGCCTCTACCCTTGGTGCTAATCTTGTGGCTTCAGTGACAGCCCCTCCCACGGAAGAGAGGCAGAAATCATAGCAAAAGCCACAGTGGGCTGGCGCTGGCAACGCTCATACCCAACCACCCTAGGCACCGGCAGAGGGGGTGGAGGGCCTGCAGATAGACCACACCTAGAGAACACAAAGGCAACACCTACTGGACTCCAGTGGCCACAACTTGCTTATACACAGAAAAAATGGGCAGGCAGAGGAATGCAAACCAAATGAATCAAGAGAAATCCCCAGAGAAGGACCTGAATGAACCAGATATAACCAAATTACCAGAAGCAGAATTTAGAATAATGATAGTTAGGATGTTCAAAGAAATTAGAGCAACAATGGATAGTCATTATGAACACCTAAATAAACAGATAACAAGTATAAAAAATGAAATTGAAATAATAAAAAAGAATCAGACAGAAATGACAAATACAGTATCAGAACTGAAGACCACAATGGAAGGAATTAAAAGCAGGATGGATGATGCTGAGGATCGAATAAGCGAGTTAGAGGACACAATAAACAAAGGCACAGAAGCAGAGAAGAGAAAGGAAAAG
Organism: Rhynchonycteris naso; assembly: GCA_037038555.1. Taxonomy (NCBI): domain Eukaryota; kingdom Metazoa; phylum Chordata; class Mammalia; order Chiroptera; family Emballonuridae; genus Rhynchonycteris; species Rhynchonycteris naso. Next base: position 185,341,817 of record CM073000.1, on the reverse strand, counting down.
AGACTTAAAAAATGTGAGGAAACTCTAAGGGAGCTTTGTGACAACATGAAGAGAAACAACATTCGCATCATAGGGGTGCCTGAAGAAGAGGAGAGAGGACAGGAAATGGAAACTTTGTTCAATCAAATCATAGCAGAAAACTTTCCTAAATTAAGGCTGGGAAACACTCCACACATTCAAGAAGCACACAGAACTCCATTAAAGAGAAACCCAAAAAGATCTACACCAAGACACATCATAGTTAAAATACCAAAGCTAATGGATAAAGAAAAAATTTTAAAAGCTGCTAGAGAAAAAAAGGCTATCACCTACAAAGGAGCCCCCATAAGGATGACATCGGACTTCTCAAAAGAAACACTTGAGGCCAGAAGGGAATGGCAAGAAATAATCAAAGTAATGCAGAACAAGAAACTACAACCAAGACTACTTTATCCAGCAAGGCTAACGTTTAAAATTGAAGGAGAAATAAACAGTTTCCCAGAAAAAGAAAGCCTCAAGGAATTCATAAAAACCAAACCAATTCTGCAAGAGATACTAAGGGGCCTGTTGTGAATAGTTTAAAGGGAGGAATGAATAGAGCAAAAGAAGAATACAGCTTTAAAGAATAAAATGACAATAAACAACTACATATCAATAATAACCTTAAATGTAAATGGATTAAATGATCCAATCAAAAGACATAGGGTAGCTGCATGGATAAAGAAACAGGACCCATACATATGCTGTCTACAAGAGACACACCTTAAAACAAAAGATGCTCATAGACTGAAGGTAAAAGGATGGAAAAAATATTTCATGCAAATGGAAATGAAAAAAAAGCCAGGGTAGCAATACTTATATCAGACAAAATGGACTTTAAAACAAAGGCTGTTGTAAGAGATAAAGAAGGACACTACATAATGATAAAGGGAACAATTCAACAGGAAGATATAACTATTGTAAATATCTATGCACCAAATATAGGAGCCCCGACATACATAAAGCAGACTTTGATGGATATAAAGGGCGAGATTAACAGCAATACTATCATAGTAGGGGATTTCAATACCCCTCTAACAACACTGGATAGATCCTCAGGAAAGAAAATTAATAAAGAAACAGCAGACTTAAAGGAGACACTAGATCAACTTGCTTTAATAGATATCTTCAGAACGTTTCACCCGAAAGCAGTAGAATATACATTCTTCTCAAGCGCTCATGGTACGTTTTCTAGGATAGACCACATGTTAGGACACAAAAATGGTCTCAATAAATTTAAGAAGATTGAAATCATATCAAGCATTTTCTCTAATCACAATGCCATGGAACTAGAAATTAACCACAAAAGAAAAACTGAAAAATACTCAAATACTTGGAAACTAAATAGCATGATATTAAATAATGAATGGATTAACAATGAGATCAAAGAAGAAATAAAAAAGTTTCTAGAAACAAATGATAATGAGCATACATCAACTCAAAATTTATGGGACACAGCAAAAGCAGTTCTGAGAGGGAAGTTCATTGCACTACAGGCATATCATAAGAAGCTAGAAAAAGCTCAAATAAGCAACCTAACCCTGCATCTAAAAGAACTAAAAAAACAACAACAAATAAAACCCAAGACAAGTAGAAGGAAGGAAATAATAAAGGTCAGAGCAGAAATAAATGACATAGAGGCGCAGGAAACAATACAGAGGATCAATGAAACCAGAAGCTGGTTCTTTGAAAAGGTAAACAAGATTGATGAACCTTTAACTAGACTCACCAAGAAAAAAAGAGAGAGGACTCAAATAAATAAAATTAGAAAGGACAGTGGAGAAATAACAACTGACACAACAGAAATACAAAGCATTGTAAGAAAATACTATGAAGAACTATATGCCAAAAAATTAGACAATCTTGGTGAAATGGACAAATTTCTTGAATCATATAACCTTCCAAAAATCAATCTGGAAGAATCAGAACACCTAAACAGACCAATTACAGCAAATGAGATAGAAACAGTTATCAAAAAACTCCCAAAAAAGAAAAGTCCTGGGCCTGATGGCTTCACAAGTGAATTCTATCAAAAATTCAAAGAAGAACTAACTCCTATTCTCCTCAAGCTATTTCAAAAAATTCAAGAGGAAGGAAGACTTCCAAACTCCTTTTATGAGGCAAGCATAATTCTGATCCCAAAACCGGGCAAAGACAACACAAAGAAAGAAAATTATAGGCCTACATCCCTGATGAATTTAGACGCTAAAATTCTCAACAAAATATTAGCCAACCGGATCCAGCAATATATGAAAAAAATCATACACCACGATCAAGTGGGATTTATTCTGGAGAAGCAAGGCTGGTTCAATATTCGCAAATCAATCAATGTGATTCACCACATAAACAAAAGGAAGGACAAAAATCACATGATAATTTCAATAGATGCAGAAAAGGCATTTGATAAAATCCAGCACCCATTCATGCTCAAAACTCTCAGTAAAGTGGGAATACAGGGATCATTCCTTAACATGATAAAGGCCATCTACGATAAACCGACAGCAAACATCATACTAAATGGACAAAGATTAAAAGCAATCCCCTTAAGATCAGGAACCAGGCAGGGTTGCCCACTTTCACCACTCTTATTCAACATAGTTCTGGAAGTCCTAGCTACAGCAATCAGACAAGAAGAAGAAATAAAAGGCATACAAATTGGAAAAGAAGAAGTAAAACTGTCATTATTTGCAGACGATATGATATTGTATATCGAAAACCCTAAAGTCTCAGTCAAAAAACTACTGGACCTTATAAATGAATTCAGCAAGGTGGCAGGATATAAAATTAATACTCAGAAATCAGAGGCATTTCTATACACCAACAATGAAATATCAGCAAAAGAAATTAAGGAAACAATCCCCTTCACTATTGCAGCCAAAAAAATAAAGTACCTAGGAGTAAATTTAACCAAGGAGGTTAAGGACTTGTACTCAGAAAATTATAGAACATTGATAAAAGAAATCAAGGAAGATACAAACAAGTGAAAGCATATACCGTGCTCATGGCTAGGAAGAATAAACATCATTAAAATGTCTATATTACCTAAAGCAATTTATAAATTCAATGCAATACCAATTAAAATACCAATGACATACTTCAAAGATATAGAACACATATTCCAAAAATTTATATGGAACCAAAAAAGAACACGAATAGCCTCAGCAATCTTAAAAAGAAAAAATAAAGCAGGAGGTATCACGCTTCCTGATATCAAGGTTTACTATAAGGCCATTATACTCAAGACAGCCTGGTACTTGCATAAGAACAGGCACATAGATCAATGGAACAGAACAGAGAACCCAGAAATAAACCCACAGCTTTATGGACAACTGATATTTGACAAAGGAGGAAAGAACATACAATGGAGTAAAGACAGCCTCTTTAACAAATGGTGTTGGGAAAATTGGACATCTACCTGCAAAAAAATGAAACTAGACCATCAACTTACACCATTCACAAAAACAAACTCAAAATGGATAAAAGACTTAAATGTAAGCCGTGAAACCATAAGCATCTTAGAAGAAAACATAGGCAGCAAGCTCTCCGACATCTGTAGCAGCGGTATATTTGCCGATTTATCTCCACGGGCAACTGAAATAAAAGGCAAGATAAACAAATGGGACTATATCAAACTAAAAAGTTTTTGCACAGCTAAAGACAATAGGAACAGAATAAAAAGACAAACCACACATTGGGAGAACATATTCGACAGCACATCTGATAAGGGGTTAATAACTAAAATTTATAAAGAACTTATAAAACGCAACACCAGGAAGACAAACAACCCAATCAAAAAATGGGCAAAAGAAATGAATAGAAATTTCTCCAAAGAGGACATACAGATGGCCAATAGGCATATGAAAAAATGCTCAACATCACTAATCATTAGAGAAATGCAAATTAAAACCACAATGAGATATCACCTCACACCAGTCAGAATGGCACTTATCAGCAAAACAACACAGAATAAGTGCTGGCGAGGATGTGGAGAAAAGGGAACCCTTCTGCACTGCTGGTGGGAATGCAGACTGGTGCAGCCACTGTGGAAAACAGTTTGGAGATTCCTCAGAAAATTAAAAATCGTACTGCCTTTTGACCCAGCTATCCCACTTTTAGGAATATACCCTAAGAACACCATAGCACTGTTCGAAAAGAAGAAATGCGCCCCCATGTTCGTGGCAGCATTGTTCACAATAGCGAAGATCTGGAAACAGCCCAAGTGTCCGTCAGAAGACGAGTGGATTAAAAAGCTATGGTACATATATACTATGGAATACTACTCAGCCATAAGAAACGATGATGTCGGATCATTTATAACAAAATGGATGTACCTTGATAACATTATACGGAGTGAAATAAGTAAATCAGAAAAAAAAAAAACTGAGAACAGCACGATTACATACATAGGTGGGACATGAAAGTGAGGGTATGAGACATGGACAAGAGAGTGGTGGTTATGGGATGGGGGGAGGGAGGGAAGAGTGGGATAGGGAGGAGGGGAGGGACACAGGGAAAACCAGATTGAAGGTGACAGAGGACAATTTGACTTTTGGTGATGGGTATGCAACACAATTGAATGATAAGATAACCTGGAGATGTTTTCATTGTACATATGTACCCTGATTTATTGGTGTCACCCCATTAGAATTAATAATAATAAAATATATATTAAAAAAAAAAGGAAGGCAAACCTAGCATGTGTATAACATGAATGAACCTTGACATGGATATTATGATCAATGAAATAAATGAGATACACAAAAGGAAAAAAAAAATTTATTTGAAATTTTGAATATAAAAGATCAAAAGCTATGTTTCTTGGGTGCCTTTTGTTTATAATGACCCTAGCTACATTCCTTATTTCTTTTCAATTCTCTATATATTGTATGGTAGATGAAATCAGTTTTCCCTAAATGTCCCTTCTCCCTTGCAATGGGCCACTGCCAATGGAGCATACATCCCAGCCCCTTGAGGTTGGGTTGGTAACATGAGTGACTGGCTTTGGCCAACGAAGTATGGGCAAGTGTGACAGTGTACAAGTTTAGAGCCTAGAACTTAAGAGGCACCCTGTGTTTTTGATCACCTTTCTTGTCCATGAAAGGATACGATCCAGACAATACACAAAGAGTAAACCTAAACTATAGTTCCATTCTAAAGCAGAGCTATCTAGCCAAGCCACAGGCCAATGAACAACAACAAAAAGGTAAATTAATATAACAAAATAATACATAATTAATCAATATTATTACAAAACAATAAGATTCTGAGGTTTGTCATGCAACATTGACCCAACAATAACTAATACACAAAACTTAAACACTTTTCAGACCCTCTAATATTCTGTTTTACTGCCATCCTCATAAAGAGCTTGTTAATGCTACACAAAAAATTATTTCCTAAATTAAATACCACACTGTAATTAACAAAGTATTTCATAACACATTATTCCATTTAATTCTCACAACAGAAAATAAAGTCCAGAGAGGCAATATGATTCTACAAAGTCACACACTGACTAAGAGGCAGGGCTGGGGTTTGAACTCGAGTCAAACCAATTAAAAACACCCCAATACATGCAGAACCACAATGATCAGTGGTACAAACGGTCCAGTGAAACGAAGTCGCTAAAATGCTGACAACAAACACCCCACAGGAGGCTACTGCCGGACGGAATGGAGAGCAGGAGAGGCGTGATGAGCTTGGAGAGCTGGACTGTCACTGGTCGTCCTTTCTTACCTTCCTCTGTACTCGGGCAGTAAGCCACATGTCAATGTTATTTGAAAAGCAAACATTACATTACCTACGGAAAGTTTTCCCTCGTGACATCCTGGGTATTGCTCTGTGACCTCATAAAATGTCGCAGTAAACAACTCAATATATATTTCAAACGTTAATTGCCTTCCCAGACCTTGGAATTTCTCACTGAGCTCACTCACAAGTTTTATCGAGAGCGTAATATTTATTGTGTTGACATACCCTTTAAAGTACTGAATTCATCAAGGCCAACCTAAGCCAGTGTGACTTCATGAAGAGCAAGTCAAATTCTTTATTACAAGTTTTGTTCCACGTTTCTCTTTTACATCACAATCTAAATTAAGCCACTAGGGAAAAAAAAATGTCAACACTTTTTAAAAGAAATAGAATCATTCATTTCTAGGCACATTCACACAGAACTGGAACGATGCCACCTTATCTATTCTGAAGACGCCGGGGCTTCCGCCAGCGCCAGAGGACAAAGTGATGAGAGTGTGCGTGACATGTCTCAGTGTGGCGACCCAGAGTCAGAGGGGCCATTTGAGATTCTCAGAGAAAATGAGGAGGTTAAAATTTTTGGTATAGAACTTTGTATTTGTTGAAAAAGAAGATTATTGGTACATGATTGCCTAAATTGATAACTGTTCAAAATGTAACCTCTGAGAGACTTTGCCCCTCACATGTCGCCGTGCCTGCTGAAGAGCATCTCAGACTGTAAAGGGCTCCAAAGACAGAGGGAAGCCGTGGCTCTTGTGCTGGGTGTTGCAGTGAAGACGGGATGGGAAATGCAACAGCATGCTCTGGAATATGGACAAATATATATGCAAAGATCTGACTGTCACTTGTTGACAGCATATACCATTCAAAGGTGAGGAAAACATCAAACTAGAGTGACAGAGAGGTATCGAGCCCCCAGGGAGAGTAATCAGAAGACACAGATTACCTGGGGATGTTATCTCTGAACATATGTACCCTGATTTTTCAATGTCACCCCAGTAAAATTAATAATAATAAAAATTTTAAAAATTTTAAAAAGTCACACATCACTTTCCTGCCTTATCTACTTAAACACAAATGGGCATTAAGAACTCTGAGACCAGACTGCCCAGGTTCAAATCCTGTGGCTCTGTCACATCCTTTTAACATCATTTAGGCAACCTAACCCTACTTTGTCTCAGTTTTACATCTTCAAAATGATGCTGTAATAACACTGTCCTCCTAACATTGTTACAAAGGAAAAGGAAGTGAGGGAAGTCTCATAATCAGCATGGTAATTATGAGACTGAGGTACTGGGAGGAAGGAGAGAAAGAACACATCCCGTTTCCTTGAGCAGCTTCCATTCTAGTAATGTCAGTAACCCACTACACAGTCACAGTTCAGTGTAGGACTGCTGCAGCCGCCGTAACAGGGGCTCCCGGGAAGGCTGTTTAGTCTGATGACTACTTGCCTGGATACAATGGTGTCTGCCTCACTCACATGTAGAGACAAACTCATCCTGACCCACCGATGGTCATACCCGTTGGGTTTGCTGTGGAAGACATTACCCAAAACTCAGTGGCTTTAAACAAGTATTTATTACCTCAAGTTCTTGTTGCTCAAGATCCAGGGTGTAGGTTGGCTGAGTGCCTCCAGTCCATGGTTGCTGATGGGGTTGTAGTTAAGCTGCCAGCCAGGACTGCAATTTCAGCTGACCATTCATCTCTGGGAGAGGGGGTGGGATCCATGTCCAAGGCTACTCTGTGGGTTTGGGCAGACCACAGCCCTCAGTCCTTGCCATGTGGGTGTCCACATAAACCCACCTCATGAAATAGAAGTTTGCATCACTGTAGTATATGAAGAGACAGAGGAAGAGAGATAAAAAAGCAAGGATTAAAGCCATAGTCAGTTTCTAAACTGAACTTGGAAGTGACATCCTACCACTTCTGCCATATTCCATTCGATAGAAATCAGAACGTCCAGCCAACACTCAATGTGTGGATCACAGGGACCCTCTTATAGGCTGTCTACCATACTCTACTCCATTGGATCACTGAAGGCTATTTGGAAGGAATTTGGCAAAAGCACAAGCAGGAAGCAAGTTAGAAAACATGCTGGTCAATGGTCTTGCCATAAACCACCAAGCTTAAACCAAATAGGGAAATAAGTCAGTTCATCTATTAGTCTAGCGTACAATCAAATGCTACCATTTCAGAGAAGCCGCCATGTTAGTGTTGTCCTTCCTCCCATTGCTCGTTCTCCCATTATCTTGTTTGACGTTCATTAGTATATGGCACCATCTTATTTATTAGCTTGGTTATTACCTTTTCCAAGCTGTTATCTTACAACCTCCATGGAGAAAGAGACCTTGTCTATCTTGAACCTTCATTACAAAGTAAATATTTATCAAAGGACTGCCAGGATCTCTAGATAACCAAGAGGTCCCTCTGAACTCAAAGTTCCTGAAATGTGGTTAGAAAGCCCAGGTAAGCAGACACAAATAAGTGTTTGCCATGATCTTGTCTTTCACTGCGATCAGTTAAAAAACAGAAGAGACCACTGGAGGTGGAGGAGTCAGAGGAGTCTTAGTGGACATGGAAGAGCTCAGCAGGGCTTAGGTCTGGATTTGCCAAAGGAGACAGGTCTCTGATTATGGGAGTATAAGGGATAGAGGCCGTTGCTGGATAGGTGAAGTGGGTCAGATTCAGAGAGCTTGGAAACCTAAGCAGGGGACCTGCAGGAAGCTGAAAGCCAGTCCTAGCTCACTGCCAGTGGCCCAGCCCATGTTACCCCAGGCCCATATGTCTCTCTGTACTGGTCAAAGCAATGAGCAAAGTCACTGACATTGCCACACTTTTCCCAGGTATCTCCATTATGTCCTCAAATGAGAAATATCATCTCTCAAAAATGACCCTCTTCCAGTGTGTTCCCTAGTATGAGTTAATATCCTTAGACATAACCAATTCCCTTCACTGTGATCTTGTCTCACCCAGAAACGTGTGATGAGTGGTTTGACAGTCCAGGTGTTTCCACAATGACCCAGCTTAGGTCAAATGCCCATTTCTGGACCCTTTTCACTAGCCACGGTGATGACATTCTCTGATTAGCGAAATCTAGACATGTTGCTGCCCTGTTGCCATGGAGTAAGATCAGTAACAGCCACAACAAAACCATCTGATCTAGAAAGTGAGGGTGGATGGTGCTTCAAGTGAAAACCGAGCTGTCATCTCCCGAAGTAGGTGAAGAATCTTGGGAAAACACCAAATGTACGCTCACCACGCACAATATCCTGAATTACCCTGAGCAAACCACACCGGGCTTCTGCGTGCAGTTCCGGGTATCACGCTCCCTTATGAGGGACTTTCACACAAATGAAGACCACGTGGAAGAACAGAGCTTATTTAGGCTAGAAGCCAGTGAGGAACTTTCACACAAATGAAGACCACGTGGAAGAACAGAGCTTATTTAGACTAGAAGCCAGTGAGGAACTTTCACACAAATGAAGATCACGTGGAAGAAGAGAGCTTGTTTAGACTAGAAGCCAGTGAGGGAACTCCAGGACCTGTGAGCTCCTATCAGAGATCTCTGAAAATGATAAGTACGTATTATTTATTTCTTGTATATCTCTAAAGGGTCTGATCAGGAATGTAGTAGGCACTCTATAGATATTTGTTATAAATCACAGAAATCAAAGGGAAAACTCTTACAGATTTTTAAATACTTAAGAACATTTGTACAGATGTGCATGTTTTCTTCTCTCCTGGGTAAATAAGCAGGAATGGAAGGGCTGGATCATATGTAGGTGTATGAATTCATTCACTATGACTGCTGTAACACATTACCACAAAGCTAGCAGCTTGAAACAATTCAAAGTTTCTGTGCTATGTTCTAGAGGTCAGGAGTCTGAACAGTGCTTCACTGGACTAAATTAGCATGTGAGAGGCCTGTATTGTTTCTGGAGCCCTTGGGAAGAACCCATTCTCTCGCCTTTTTCAGCTTCGGGAAGCCACTAGCATTCCTTGACTTGTGGCCCCATCCTCTTCTCCAAAGTCTGCATTGTAGCTTGAGTCTCTTTCTCCCTGACCCTCCTGTCTCTCTCTTGTAGCATCCCACACTGGGCCACCCAGATAATCCAGAGTAATTTCCCCATCTCACAATCCTTAATCTTATCTGCAAAGTCCCTTTTACTATGCAAGGTGATATATTCACAGGTTCCGGGGATTAGCACGTGGACATCTTTGGGGGCCATTACACTGCCTAACACAGTGTGTATTTAACTTTTTTTAAAAACTGCCAACTGCTTTCCAAAGTGGTTGTATCATTTTACATGCCCACCAGCAGTATATGAGCGTTCCTCATCTTTGTGAATACTTTGTGTGATCAGTCTTTTTAATTGTAGCATTTCTGATAGTTATGCAGTGTTGTCTCATTTCTGGCTTTAATTTGCTTTTTATCTAAGTAAGAAAATGCTGCATCATGGCAATTTGGGAACATTTTTCAGTCATTATTCTTGAGAGATATATACAGAAACCATTAGCTGATGTGGTGATATGATTTTGGGGATTTTCTGTAAATGAATCCATGCATGTAGGAAATATAGTCAATTATATTGTAATGACTATGTTTGGTGTCAGATGGGTAATAGGACTTTTTGGTAGATCACTTCACAAGTTATAGAAATGTTTAATCACCATGTTGTACACCTAAAACATATAATATTGTATATTAATTATAATTGAAAAACAAAATTTTTAAATCCATGCACAGTAGGAGGGGTGAGTGGAGGGAGGATATGAAAAAAGACTGGCCACATGTCAGACTGGGTGACGGGCGCCCAGTGGTTTCTTATATTTCTCTCTCTACCTTCATGTACATTTCAAACTTCCATTACATACAGTTAAAATATTTACATCTTTTAAATGTTTGTTGAATGAATGTTGAATACAGGAAAGCAGATACGAGACTGGTATTTTCTAAAAACCTTGCCTTACTGAAAGTGGAATGAGCCCTTAGGACAGAGTGAGTCAGCTGGAGTAAAGCTGGAGCGTTCAGAGACCAGCATACCCCGTTATGAGGACGATACAGAGCAGAGGTTGGTGATCTATGGCTTGTGGGGCCGTTGGGTGCATTGCAGAATGCTGAGCAGCGTCCCTGGCCTCTCCCCACCAGATATCAATAGCCCACACCCTCTCTGGCCCCCAAAAGAATGACAATCAAAACTGTCTCAACATTGCCAAATGTCTCTTAGAGAGCAAAACTGCCCCTGGTTAAAAACCATCATTTTAGCTGATATAAGCCAGTCAGGGAAAGACAAGTGCCATATGATCTCATTTATATGTGGGATCTAATGAACACAATAAACTGATGAACGAAATAGAAACGAGGCATGGGCACATGGATCATATGGGCAGCTGTCAGAGGGGACGGGGAGTGAACCAGATGAAAGAAAGTGAAGAATTAGCAAAAATATATATACATAACAGATGATGCAGATAACAAAGTGGCAATAGCCAGAGGGAAAGAGGGATGGAGGTAAGGGCTTGAAGGCAAAGTGGGGGAAAGAGATAGAGACTTTGCTTGGGGTGATGGGCACACAATGGGGTATGTAGATGGTGTCACATTGAGTTGTACACTTGAAACCTGTTTGACAAACCATATATAAACAGTTTCTTATAAAGAAAGAAAGAGAGAGAGAGAGAAAGGGAAGGAAGGAGGGAGGGAGGGATGGAGGGAGGGAAGGAAGGAAGGAAGGAAGGAAGGAAGGAAGGAAGGAAAGAAGGAAGGAAGAAGGGAGGGAGGATGGGAAGGAAGAAAGGAAGGAAGGAAGGAGGGAGGGAGGGAGGGAGGGAGGGAGGGAGGGAGTGAAAGAAGGAAGGAAGGAAGGAAAAGAAAGAAGGAAGGAAGGAAGAAAAGAAGGAAGGAAGAAGGGAGGGAGGATGGGAAGGAAGGAAGGAAGGAAGGAAGGAGGGAGGGAGAGAGGGAGGGAGGGAGAGAGGGAAGGAAGGAAGAAAGGAAGGAAGGAGGGAGGGAGGGAGGGAGGGAAAGAAGGAAGGAAGGAAGGAAAGGAGGGAAGAAGGAAGGAAAGAAAGAAAGAAGGAAGGGAGGGAGGGAGGGAGGGAGGGAGGAAGGAAGGAAGGAAGGAAGGAAAGGAGGAAGGAAGGAAGGAAGGAAGGAAGGAAGGAAGGAAGGAAGGAAGGAAGGAAAGGAGGGAGGAAGGGAGGAAAAAGATAGAGAAAGAGAAAACAAAAAAATAACTGCAATGTCGGGAGGGGTCTTAGATACTACCTATTATGGTGACTCGCAGATTCTTCTGAACATGTCCCATGATCCCATAACACATGTAAACGTATTGGTATTCATATTTATCATACATCTATGTATTGACAGTTTTACAATACAATCAATATATACCCGTGATGGCGAACCTATGACACCTGTGTCAGCACTGACACGTGGCCGCATACCAGAGAAGTATGGGGCTGCATGCCAAGAAGGATGTTTCATCCTCGGCTCCTGCACGGCCAGGGGCAATAGCCGAGGATAAAACATTTGCTGTAGTGTAGACACTCTGTGCCGGAGGTCTGTAGGCCAAAACAACAGAACTCCAGCACAGAGCATCTAGTTCTGGGACTTCCGGTTAGGCCATTTTTCTCAAAGTGACACACCACCAGAGTTATGTTTGGTTTTTTAGTGAATTTTGACACACCAAGCTCAAAAGATTGCCCATCATTTATATATACCCATACTGTGTACAATGTAATACACTCTATTTTTATTTTTTTTATTTATTTCCTAAAAATACAAAAACAAAAAACCTGGTCATGACCCTTTAAATTGATTTCATGACCCACTTCTAGGTCACAATCTACAGGGTAAAAAATACTGATCTAGTCAACTTTATTTACCAAGGGCCAAAAATATGCCCAGATTTTCCAGTCCCATGCCAGGTTCACCATGTCACTCAGCCCACCGACAACGAGTGTTTCAGGCTAACCCTCAGCAGCCTCCAGCTTCCATATGAGCCAAGATCCAAAATGAGCAGGGGAATTCAGCCCCCCAACCTTTTCCTGGCTTTGCAGTCATGTGTCTATGCATAATGAACGTAAGTATAAACACATTTACGTGGAAGTCATGGAGCAGGTAATGTCTAAGATTCCTCCCGACTCTGTGATCTGGTGATGATAAGACAGTAGTTCTTAACCAGGTAGAATACAAATTTGGAATCATTGAGGGGAAAAGTTTAATTACAAAAGATCAAGTCACATTCAAACTAAATTCACATTAAAAGCTTTCTCTCTCTCTCTCTCTCTCTCTCTCTCTCTCCCTCCCTTCCATCCTTCCTCCCTCAACACCCCTTCCCCTTCCTTTTTAATAGCAGGAAACAAGTTGAGAGGGACTATTTCTCAGAGGCAGGTGTCAGCCCTACCCCTGGAGATTGCCTTTGCCAGCAGGTCTCAGAAATGTCACTCCCTGGCACAACAGCCAGAGGACAGCTAAATCCTGCCTGGGACCAGGGTGGAAGCCATCAGAAGAAGAGCTTTTAGATGCAATCAGCCAATCTGGTTTTTATAATCTACTATTAAAGAAATCACAGGGGCAGCTACATGGACCTTTTCTAAGAAGAGAAATATTTCTTCATGTAAAATTTTAAAGAGGCTGAATCACAGAATCCTTCCACGAAGCACTCCCTGTATAGTGCTTTGTCTCCAAAGTTACTCACCTGCGGTTAATGGTGAATAATAACCAATGACATTTACTGAGTGCTTGCTACAGGCAAGGCTCTGTGTTAAGTCCTTTATACGGTCATGTCACCGTGGTAAGCACTTTAGGAGACAGGTGGCATTATTACCACCCCTATTTGAAAGCTGGAGACACTAAAACGCAAAGAGGTTAGATGGCTTGCCTTTAATAACATGGCTTCCCCATGGCAACGCTGAGAGTTAAACCCCATGGGGCTGCCAGATGTAGCATATGAAAATACAGACGCCTCTTGCATGGAACATACTTATATTAAAAAATTAACTGTTGTTTATATGAAATTGAAATTTACTGAGCACCCTGTTTTATCTGGCAACCGTAAACTCATGTGGTTTGAATCCAGAGTTCTTTCTCTAGTCACTCTGTTCCGGGTTCTTAAAGTATGGTCCCGGGACTATCATCATCACCATCACGTGTGAAATGGTTGGAAATGCAAGTTCTGGGGCTCCACACAGACCTACAGAGTCAGAAACTGTGGGTAGGTCTCTTAAAATATTTCCAAACAAAAATACCTTTATTTAAACTTGACACAAAATGCCCCAAAGGTGCTGGTCCTACCCCCCAACTTTCACCTCCACCCTAATGGGCCTACCCTCCCTTCCTGCCTCCTATGTCAGAAGAGCCAGGATCAGTGCTGGGATGAGAATGAATCCTTGGCACCCCTGGGTGACAGCCAGGTCATATCTAGTCTGAGTCCCCCATGGTGCTGGCATGACCTTTTTAGCTTCTAAGTGCATATAAAAGTCATATTTACTCTTACTGTAATCTATTAAGTGTGCAACTGCACTGTCTTAACAATGTACATAATTTAATTAAAAATATTTTATTGCTAAAAATGCTATCATCTGAGCCCATTGGAAAAATGGCACTGGTAGACTTGTTCAACCGAGGCTTGCCACAACCTTCAATTTGTAAAGAAAAACACAAACAAAAACATACTGCGAAGCACAATAAAGCAAAGCATAATAAAACAAGATATGCCTCCATTGAGCAGAATAAATGTTCTGGTATTGTGGTTACCCAAGTTGTGAATTTGTTTCCTTATAGTCATTTCTACTTGTGTTTGACATAAACCACCATACAATTTTCTTAATATGAGCTAATTTTAGCAGTGCAAAAGTTCTCGTTGCAATTCTGAAAATTTTATCCTTTATATACGATGGGCATCCATGTTTAATCTCATCCACAGAGTGACTTAATGAACACAGTATGTCACATTATCTTTAAGTAAATGAATGTCAGTGCGTTACAAGGCAAATAAATAAATAAGTAAATACATACATACATACATCTTTCTGACACAAAAATGACACCATCACACACAAATTCTCCTGCTAATGTTTTAAATATACATTCTTTTTCACCCTTAAAAAAGGGAATATATCTACGCACCCAACATAGGAGCACCTACCTACATAAAACAAATGCTCACAGACATAAAGGGAGAGACTGACAGTAATACAATAGTAGTAGGGGATTTTAACACTGCATTTACATCAATGGACAGATAATCCCAAACAGAAAATGAATAAGGAAACATGAGTCTTAAATGGCATATTAGATTAGATGGACTTAATAGATATATAAAAAACATTTCACCTCAAAAACAGCAGAATACACATTATTTTCAAATGCATATAGAACATTCTCCAAGAGAGATCACAAGTTAGGTCACAAACCAAATCTCAATAAATTTAAGAAGACTGAGATCATATGAAATATCTTTTCTACCACAGTGGTACGAAACTAGAAATCAACTACAAGAAGAAACTGGGAAAAACACAAACATCTGTAGGCCAAACAAGATACTATTAAAACAACCAAAGGATCAATGAAGAAACTAAGGAGGAAGTCAAAGATAACTCAAGACAAATGAAAATGGAAATATTTCAAAATCTATGGGTCACAAAACAGTTCTAAGAACGAAGTCTACAGTAATACAGACCCACCTCAAGAATCAAGAAAAATTACAAATAATCCCGTTATACCTAAAGGAACCAGAAAAAGAGGAACAACCGCCAAACTTAGTAGAAGAAAGGAAATAGTAAGGATCAGAGAAGAAATAAATGAAATAGAGAGAATGAAATAGAAAAGATAAATGAAACTAAGAGCTGGCATTTTGAAAAATTAAAGAAAACTGATAAACCTTTAGCTGCACTTACCAATAGAAAGGGTCCAAATAAATAAAATCAGACAGGAAAGAGAAGTTACAACTGACACCACAGAAATACAGAGGGTCAAAAGATAATACAGTAAACAATTATACACTAAAAAACGGGAGAACCTAGAAGTGGATAATTTCCTAGAAACAAAATCTTCCAAGACTGAATCAAGAAGAAGCAAAATCTGATGACACCATTTTCTAGTAATGAAATTGAATCAGTAATCAAAAACTCAAAACAAATAAATGTCCAGAACCAGATGGCTTTACAGGTAAATTTTACCAAACATCTAAAAAGGAATACCTATTTTTTTCAAACTAATTCCAAAAAACAAAATGAAGAGGAAGGAATGCTTCCAAACTCATTCTGTATGGTTAAGCTTACACTGATGCTAAAACCAAAGACACTACACCCCCCACAAAAAAAGGCCAATATTCTGATAAACATAGATGAAAATGTTCTCAACATAATATTAGCAAACCAAAGTCAACAACACATTAAAATAATCATACACTATGATCAACTGGGATTCATTCCAGGGATGCAATGATAGTTCAGTATCTGTAAATCAATCAATGTGACACAACACATCAACAA
This sequence comes from Rhynchonycteris naso, assembly GCA_037038555.1. Taxonomy (NCBI): domain Eukaryota; kingdom Metazoa; phylum Chordata; class Mammalia; order Chiroptera; family Emballonuridae; genus Rhynchonycteris; species Rhynchonycteris naso. The sequence continues at coordinate 185,325,551 of CM073000.1, read as the reverse complement.
AATGAAGGATAAAATCATATAATCATCTCAATGAATGCAGAAAAGGCACCTGACAAAATTCAACATCCATTTATGATAAAATTCTCAACAAAGTGGATATGGAGGGAATGTACCTCAACCTAATAAAGGGCATATATGACAAACACACGGCTGACATCATACTCAATGGTGAAAAGCTGAAAGCTTTTCCTCTAAGATGAAGAACAAGACAAGGAGGCCACTTTTATTCAACATAGTTATAGAAGTCCCATACATAGCAATCAGACAAGGAAAAGTAATAAAAGGTGTTCAAATTGGAAAGGACAAAATAAAACTGTTACTATCTGCAGGTGACTCTAACAACAACAACAAAAGACTAGAATAACAAAATTAGTATAGTTGCAGAATACAAAGACTATAGCAATATTATAGCTAAGTTACAGATCAACCACCCTTGAGAACCACCCGAAGACTAGCTAAACAGAACACCTATAACTAAGGATATAAAGAAAAAGCCATGTCAGACTGGTCAATGGGTGGAGACTAAAAAATGACCTGGTTCCACTCCCACATGTGGCAGTTAAGAATTAGAAAGAGATATCTTGGCTTTGTCTCCCCTGAGAAATGAGGGGTCCCAGCCCCACACCAGGCTCCCAGCCTTGACCACCAGTGCCAGAAAGAGGAGTCCCCATAACATCTGGCTGTGAAACTCAGTGGGGATTCCATCTGGTGAGACAGAGGGCTGCTGAAGTCCTAGGTGGTCTTCTTAAAGGGTCTGCACAGACTTACTTGTTGATGAACTCACTTACTCTGAGCTCCAGCACTGGGGCAGCAGCTCAAAAAGCACCAGGGATATACAGAGAGGAACCGGATTGTCTAGCTTCAGGGTGAGAACTGAAAGATCCGTGAACCTGAAACAAGCAGCAGATGAACTGAGGGCCCTGCACCTCTTGCAAAATGGCCCCAGACCGGCACTAGCAGCAACTGGCCTTGGTTCAAAGCACCGCCTCCCCTGGGAACCTCCAAACCCAGCTGAGGCAACTACCAACCAGAGCAGGAGAGGTGTGAAGAGCTTGGAGAGCTGGACTGTCACTGCTCGTCCTTTCTTGCCTTCCTTTGTACTCAGGCAGTAAGCCAACGTGTCAATGTTACTTGAAAATCAAACCTTACATTACCTAGAGAATGGTGCCATCCTGGGTAACACCATTCACCCTTCCCTGGGTGTTCCCTGAGACACTGTCCCACCCCACCCAACTTGGGGCCCAGCCACACCACTTCCAATGGTTTATCAACATAAGCGACCTGTCTCTACTTGCACTGTGGACTTCCCTAAAATCTTTTTATTTTACTTTATTTTTATTTAATTTATCGTGTTTACATAGATTCTAGTGTTGCCCCGAATGCATCCCCTCTCCCCCATATTCCTTTCACCATCCCCCTGGCCCCTTCCCAACAGCACCCTCCCCCTTCCCTTCAGGTTTATCCTATCCTATCCTCCCCTTTCCCTCTGTCTTCTTTTTCTCCGGTCCCCTTGATCCCTCCTCTGTCTCAATTTCATTCCTTAGTTTTCATTTTTATTGGATTCCTCAAATAAGGTCATACAATATTTTTCTTTTTTTTCCCTGGCTTATTTCACTTAACATAATAGTTTCCAGGTCCATCCATGTTGTCACAAAAGGTAAGATTTCCTTTTTTCTCATGGCCCCATAGTATTCCATTGTATATATGTACCACAGCTTTTTAATCCACTCGTCCTCTGACGGACACTTGGGCTGTTTCCAGCTCTTTGCTATTGTGAACAATGCTGCCGTGAACATGGGGGCGCATTTCTCCTTCTGAATCAGTGATATGGTGTTCTTGGGATATATTCCTTAAAGTGAGATGGCTGGGTCAAAAGGCAGTTCGATTTTTAATTTTTTGAGGAATCTCCATACTGTTTTCCACAGTGGCTGCACCAGTCTGCATTCCCACCAGCAGTGCAGGAGGGTTCCCTTTTCTCCACATCCTCGCCAGCACTTATTCTATGTTTGTTGATGAGAACCATTCTGACTTGTGTGAGGTGATATCTCATTGTGGTTTTAATTTGCATTTCTCTAATGATTAGTGATGTTGATCATTTTTTCATACGCCTATTGGCCATCTGTATGTCCTCTTTGGAGAAGTATCTATTTCTTTTGCCCATTTTTTGATTGGATTGTTTATCTTCTTGGTGTTGAGTCTTACAAGTTCTTTATAAATTTTGGCTATTAACCCCTTATCAGATGTATTGTCAAATATGTTCTCCCATTGTGTGGTTTGTCTTTTTATTCTGTTCATATTGTCTTTAGCTGTGCAAAAGCTTTTTAGTTTGATATAGTCCCATTTGTTTATCCTGTCTTTTATTTCACTTGCCTGTGGAGATAAATCAGCAAATATATTGCTGTGAAAGATGTTGGAGAGCTCACTGCCTATGTTTTCTTCTAAGATGCTTATGGTTTCATGACTTACATTTAAGTCTTTTATCCATTTTGAGTTTATTTTTGTGAATGGTGTAAGTTGGTAGTCTAGTTTCATTTTTTTTGTAGATAGCTGTCCAATTTTCCCAACACCCTTTGTTAAAGAGACGTTCCTTACTCCATTGTATGCTCTTACCTCCTTTGTCAAATATCAATTGTCCATAAAGATGTGGGTTTATTTCTGGGTTCTCTGTTCTGTTCCATTGATCTATATGCCTGTTCTTATGCCAGTACCAAATTGTTTTGAGTACAATGGCCTTGTAGTATAACTTGATATCAGGAAGTGTGATACCTCCCACTTTATTCTTCTTCTTCAAGATTGCTGAGGCTATTTGTTTTCTTTTTTGGTTGCATATAAATTTTTGTAATATGTGTTTTATATCTTTGAAGTATGTCATTGGTATTTTAATTGGTATTGCATTGAATTTACAAATTGCTTTGGGTAATATAGACATTTTAATAATATTTATTTTTCCTATCCATGAACATAGTATATGCTTCCACTTGTTTGTGTCTTCCTTGATTTCTTTTATCAATGTTTTAGAATTTCCTGGGTACAAGTCTTTAATCTCCTTGATTAAATTTACTCTTAGGTACTTTTTTGTTGTTGTTGCAATAGTGAAGGGGATTGTTTCCTTAATTTCTCTTTCTGACATTTCATTGTTAGTGTATAAAAATGCCTCTGATTTCTGAGTATTAATTTTATATCCTGCCACCTTGCTGAATTCATTTATCAGGTCCAGTAGTTTTTGGACTGAGACTTTAGGGTTTTCTATATACTATATCATATCATCTGCAAATAGTGACAGTTTTACTTCTTCTTTTCCAATTTGAATGTCTTTTATTTCTTCTTGTCTGATTGCTGTGGCTAGGACTTCCAGTAATACGTTGAATAAGAGTGGTGTAAGGGGGCATCCTTGCCTTGTTCCTGATCTTAAGGGGCTTGCTTTTAATTATTGTCCATTGACAGAAACACTTGAGACCAGAAGGAAATTGCAAGAAATATTCAAAGTAATGCAGAACAAGAGCCTACAACCAATACTATTTTATCCAGCAAGGCTATCATTTAAAATTGAAGGAGAAATAAAAAGCTTTCCAGACAAAAAACAACTCAAGGAATTAATTACAATCAAACGAATGCTACAAGAAATGTTAAGGGGCCTATTGTAAACAGAACAAAGGGGGAAAAGAATATAGTAAAAGAGGAATATAGCTTTAAAGAATAAAATGGCAATAAACAACTACATATCAATAATAACCTTAAATGTCAATGGGTTAAATGAACCAATCAAAAGACATAGGGTAGCTGCATGGATAAGGAAATAGGACCTATACATAAGCTATCTACAAGAGACACATCTCAAAACAAAAGATACACATAGACTGAAGGTAAAAGGATGAAAAAAATATTTCATGTAAATGGAAATGAAAAAGAAGTTGGGGTAGCAATACTTATATCATAGAAAAATTTTAAAACAAAGGCTATAGTAAGAGATAAAGAAGGTCACTACATAATAATAAAGGGAGCAATCCAACAGAAAGTAATAAACATTATAAATATCTATGCACCTAATGTAGGAGCACCTAAATATATAAAGCAGACTTTGATGAATATAAGTGGCAAGATCAACTATAATATAATAGTAGGGGATTTCAATATCTCACCAACATCACTAGATAGATCCTCAAGAAAGAAAATTAACAAAGAAAGAGCAGACTTAAAAGACACACTAGATCAACTGGATTTAATAGATATCTTCAGAACCTTTCACCCTAAAACAGCAGAATATACATTCTTTTCAAGTGCTCATGGTACATTCTCTAGGATAGACCACATGTTAGGGCACAAAAGTGGTCTCAACAAATTTAAGAAGATTGAAATCATATCAAGCATTTTCTCTGACCACAATGCCATGAAACTAGAAATCAACCACAACAGAAAAACTGAAAAATACTCAAACACATGGAAACTAAACAGCATGTCATTAAATAATGAATGGGTGAATAATGAGATCAAAGAAGAAATAAAAAAATTCCTAGAAACAAATGATAATGAGCATATAACAACTCAAAATTTATGGAACACAAGAAAAGCAGTCCTAAGAGGGAAGTTCATAGCACTACAGGCATTCCTTAAGAAGATAGAAAAAGCTCAAATAAACAACTTAACCCTGCATCTAAAAGAACTAGATAAAGAACAGCAAGTAAAGCCCAGAGATAGTAGATGGAAGGAAGTAAGTCACATAGAGGCTAAAGAAACCATACAGAGGATCAATGAAACCAAGAGCTTGTTCTTTGAAAAAGTAAACAAGATCAATGAACCATTAGCCAGGCTCACCAAGAAAAAAAGAGAAAGGACTCAAATAAATAAAATTAGAAATGAGAGTGGAGAAATAACAACTGACACAACAGGAATACAAAATATTGTAAGAAAATAATATGAAGAACTATATGCCAAAAAAATTAGACAACCTAGGTGAAATGGACAAATTCCTTGAAAAATATAATCTTTAAAAAATCAATCTGGAAGAATCAGAAAACCTAAACAGATCAATTACAACAAATGAGATTGAAACAGTTATCAAAAAACTTCCAATAAACAAAAGCCCTGGGCCAAATGGTTTCACTGGTGAATTCTACCAAATACTCAAAGATGAACTAATGCCTATCCTTCTCAAGCATTTCAAAAAATTCAAGAGGAAGGAAGACTTCCAAGCAAAGTATAATTCTGATTCCAAAACCAGGCAAAGACAACACAAAGAAAGAAAATTATAGGCCAATATCCCTGATGAATATAGATGCTAAAATCCACAACAAAATATTAACAAACCAAATCCAGCAATATATGAAAAAAATCATACATCATGATCAAGTGGGGTTTATTTTGGGGAGGCAAGGCTGGTACAATATTCACAAATCAATCAATGTGATTCATCACATAAACAAAAGAAAGGAGAAAAACCACATGATAATGTCAATAGATACAGAAAAAGCATTCAATAAAACCCAGCACCCATTTATAATCAAAACTCTCAGCAAAGTGGGAATACAGGGAACATACCTCAACATGATAAAGGCCATCTAAAATCTCTTAAAGGTTCACAAACCCCAAATGAAGCAGTATCTGTTCTCAGCATGTTCCAACCATGCATTAAATGGCCTCAAATTGGCAGCCAACCTCAGTTAACAGCTTAGCATCTTCAAAGTGTCTCCAAGTCCAGCACAAGGAACAACCATCTTTAAATCACTCTGTAGCTCCTACCAGGTAGTCCGGGGCCAGGTACAAGCAGTAACTGAACTTGCCTTGCACCATAGCCCTTCTCAAGAGGCCTCAGAACTACCATACCTGATGGTAGATGGCTTCATGCCAGAGCACCACCAAAACACCCCCACAAACAAGATATCCAAAGAGCAGATTTGGCAGGCACCAGAGGCTCACTAAGCAAATCCTGCTCCATGGGACCAGCCACTTCACAATAGCTCGTCTGCTGTACTCACAGTCATTCGTCAATGCCAATCAGCCTGAGGGTCAATCCCTTCCACTGACATGGCAACAACAATCAACGCTCAACTGCAACTGGATGGCACATACATCCATCCATACAAGGTGCATGCCTGGAGCACTCAGCACAGGTGACCTGAAAAACTGAGCCACTGAACCCCATAGGACAGCTATTATATAAGGCCACTCTACCAAGGTCAGGAGACAGAACAAATCTATTGAACACATAGAAACACATGCACAGAGGCAGCGAAAATGAGGAGACAAAGATACACATCCAAATTTTAAAAAGAGAAACAAAACAAGGAAAAAGTCCAGAAAAGGAATGCAATAAAATAGAGGCATTCTATTTCTATCAGACGTGAAATTCCAAGCACTGTTCATATGGAGCCTAAATGAACTAAAGAGAAGAATAAATGAGGTCAGTAAGAACATAAATAGAGAGCAAACAAAATTGAAGATAGAAAATGAATCAGCCAGAAAGAGAGAAATACAGTAACTGAAATGAAGAATACATCAGAATCAATCAACAGATTCCTACCGCCCCCTAGTGGGCATTCCAGCTTTCATGGTGGATGGTAGCAGAGCAACCAAAGTATAAATAAAAAGGTAGATTTAACTATAGTATGTTGTTTTATAAAGATTTATTCTGCCGGCATGACCTGTGGTGGCGCAGTGGATAAAGCGTCGACCTGGGAACACTGAGGTTGCCAGTTCAAAACCCTGCACTGGTCTGGTCAAGGCACATATGGGAGTTGATGCTTCCAACTCCTCCCCCCTTTCTCTCTCTCTCTCTCTCTCTCTCTCACTCACTCTCACTCTGTGTCTCCTCTCTAAAATGAATAAAATTAAAAAAAAAAAGAAATTAAAAAAAAAGATTATTCTGCCAAACTTAGTGAAAATCTGACAAAGTATTTGGTAAATAATTATTATTATATGCTTTAACTTGCTGTAACTCTGCTTTATAAATTTTATAAAGTAAATTCCCTACTTTATAAACCACCATTACTGTGTAACCGGTGGGCAGTTAGAAAATTTTACTACTAACAGAGATACAAAGTGGGCGGTAGGTATAAAAAGGCTGACTACCCCTGGATTAGATGAAGGAGATGATGAAAACAGAGATTTGGAAGACAAAGTAGCTGAAAACACCCAATGAGAACAGAAAAATAAAAATAAATTTGAAAAAATGTGGATAGTTTAAGGGATGGTGGGACATCAAGCATAATAAGAATCATATCACAGTGATAACAGAAGAAGAGAGTGCATGGGATTGAAAACCTATTTGCAGAAAGAAGGATGGAAGACTTCCCTAACCTGGTAAAAGAAACAGACACACAAGTCCAGGAAGTAAAGAGAGTCCCAAATAAAATGAATCCAAAAAGGCCCACACCAAGACACACCATAATTAAAATGCCAAAGTTCAAAGACAAAGAGAGAATCCTAAAAGCAAAAGAGAGAAGCAGTTAGTTATCTGCAAAAGAGCTCCCATAATATTGTCATTTAATTTTTCAACATAAATTTAGCAGATTAAAAGGGATTAGCAACCAAATATACAAAGTGATAAAAAGTAAGGACCTACATCCAAGATTACCCTACTCAGCAAGACTATTATTTAAAATAGAAAAAGAAATATAGAATCTTTTTAGAAAAGAAAAAGTGGAAGGAGTTCATCACCAACAAGCCAATATTACATGAAACGTTAAAGACTTCTTTAAGAAGAAAAATAGAAAATATGATTAAATAGCAATAACTACATACGTTTCAATAATTACTTTGAATGTAATTGATTAAATGCTCAAATCAAAACACAGAGGTGGCTGAATGGATAAGAAAACCAGACCCTTACATATGCTGCCTGTGAGAGACTCCCTTCAGATCAAAAGACACACATTGACTGAAAGTAAAGGGATGAAAAATGATATTTCATGAAAGTGAAGAAGAAGAAGAAAAAGAAAAAGCTGAGTTGGCAATACTTATATCAGACAAAATAGGCTTTAAAACAAAGGCTACATATATATAATAAGAGATAATAAAGGACCAAACAATTCCACTTCTGGGTATTTATCCAAAGAAATACAAAACACTAATTCAAAACATATGCATCCCTATGTTCAGTGCAGCATTATTTATAACAACCAAGATATGGAACCACCTAACATGTCTATCAATAGACAAAAAAATAAAGAAGATGTGGTACTATATATAATGAAATATTAATTAACCAAACGAAAGAATGAATCTTGCCATTTGCAACAACAGGGATAGACCTACAAGGCAGTAAGTGAAATAAGTCAGACTGAGAAAGACAAATACCATATGATTTCACTCACGTGTGGATCTAAAGAACAAAATAAATTAATAAACAAAACAGAAAAAAAAAACCTTGCAACCTTTAGTTGCATCAAAGGAGGGAGGGTGGGTGGATGTGTGAAAAGGAAGAAGAAATAAAGACTGACTTTGTCCGTTATAAAATATCACAGGGATGTAAAGTACAGCAAAGAGAAGCTAGTCAATAGTATTTTAAGAACTATGAGTGGTGTCAGATGGGCACTAGACTTAACAAGGTGACAGCTTTGTAGGTTATGTGAATGTCTAGTCACCATGTTGTCCACCTGAAACTAATATAATATTGTACGGCAAAGGTAATACATTTTTTAAGTTGTTTTTTCAAAAAAAAAGCAGACGATTCCTTCTGTCCACTGGTAGAGGGGGGAATAACGTACACTCCAAAAAATACTGGCCCCAGAAAAACAAGCTCTGTCTGATCTCAGCCATTCCAGCAATTTCCATTCATTCCACCTGGTGGGAGATTTTCAGTGCTGATTAAAGTTACTGAGATACTACTGCTTCTCACCCCAAAAATTCAGTGTCCGTTTCTTCCCATTTCAAGAACAAACCAAGGAAAAGAACAAACAAACCCAAGAACATGAACCTTGTATATATTATACTGCACTTTTATTTAAAATATGTAACACTGTAAACTATAAAACCAGACACAGCTCATTCTGCCAAAGACACAGAGTATGATCTCTACAACATATTGTCATTTTATAGGGGAAATGTTCTGATGGGGATCGTGTGAGCCACTAAGGAATCCACTTGTACCAAGAGAAGCAGTTATTGGGGCATTCAAGCAAGTGAGTCTGACACATTTTGTTGGCAAGAGGACTCACTAAGAAAGAGAAAAGGCCAGAAGGAAACACATCATAAAGAACGAAGGAAGGTCCAGAAATTCATGAATGGTCTAAAGGAGGAAGATGTGGAGTCAGCAGGTAGCTACAATAATAATGTGGTTCCCTCTGGTGGGTTTGTAGATCAACACGAAATGAAGAAAAGAGAGTCAGGTCATCCTATCAGCAAAACATGAAGCTGGGATGAGATTCATCTCAGTGCTAGAAGTATCCCAAGCCTTCAGAACACAAAAGATAGCATACCTATAGGGTTTAGGAATGTCAGAGACATATCTCCTTAGAATGGGACTCCCTTGTCTCTCCAGGTTTCAGTCCCTGCCCATCCCTGTGGCTTCCCTGACCCCTAACATCTTTCCTATCCCAAAGGATTCAGGTTTCCATGGAGATGGGTTGGTTGAGAACCAGTGACAATGCTGATCAGCTTGAGACTCAACAGACCCCATCACTCTGAGGCAACAGTTTCAGGGACACCAGACACTGTAAATCTGCACTTCCTGAACCCCATGTGAAGGCTGTCCTTGCTTACCTGCCTTACCAGAGAAAAGTCAGCACACACTTCCCAAAATATGTAAGCCTAATGGCCTCTTACAGAAAAATATAAACACATAGCTGCAGCAAACATTCTTGCAAACAGCCAAGCCGCTTGAAAATTCATGCCAACTCAAAACACACACAACTCTCCACAAGCCTCCAAATATACCCACAATTACACAGTACACTACAAATACGCAAATATGTCATCCTATATCCTATATGTCCCAAATATGTCCCAAATACCCATATACAGTGTGTCCATAAAGTCATGGTGCACTTCTGACCCTGTGACCGGTCAAAGGTGCACCACGACTTTACGGACACACTGTATTAAGACATACCAACATATCCATAATCCCATGCTCCCCAATTCTCACACAGATTAACTCCCCTAGTAAACAGAATGATACAAATAGCACATCAAATCATACAAACACAACCTCACATCTGCATATACAACATCCACCAGCCCCATAAAATAGTCACTGACTTGCTCTCTACACACCAAAACAGGAATGTACAGCTCCTGAAAAATCACAAAAAAGAAATACGTATAACTGAACAACATGCCCTGAATACACAATGATCCTTTACATTCCTCAAATACGAAAGTCAAGATCATACTCAAACTAATGAATGCAAGCACTCTTCCTAACATTGCCCATACATACATGCAGATAATGCGCCCAAATCAACCAATAGAGAAATTCTCAAATTCACAGGAGGAAAAAAAAAGGTATTACCCCAAACACCAAATTATAAACACCTGACCACCCACTCCTTGAGAATAATTGCAATCCAACTCAAAACTCTCCAACTACAACACTCAACGCTACATCCTCTCACAAAAAAAGGGCATGTTTTTAAATCACAAATACCTACAGACAGAAAGAACCTACATATTTGATTATGCATAACAGATTCCAACCCACCAACTACACATAAACCTCATTTATACTTGCAATTCCGTGATTGAACAACGGACTACATTACTTTTATATCCCTTAAAGTGTCTCACCTCATTGACAAGAGTGCAGTTTAAACCTAATTGCTGGTTGATATTTCACGTTAATAAGGAAGGCATTTGTGAAACTATGAAGAAGTACGTGGAAGCTTCACCCATTTCCACTCATTTTTTAAATGACTTGAGCTACCTCTTGATGACCAGGAGGGCAATTTTCAGATTCAAAAGAACTGCTCCCAAGCTCTTGCATACTCAGAATGCAAGAGACACAGAACGGCCCTCGGAGTAGAGTAACTCACACGTGTTACTGGACCTGCTAATCCCGAACCATTCTCGCAGCAGGATTCCCAGGACTGCAGATTCCCCAGTGTAAACACAACCGGAACTGAACTGTGAGGCATAAACACAGACCCGGGCGCAAACAGCCCACAGCATGAACAACACCGAAGACTGGTGACACCTGAAAAGTAGACTTTGCGCATCCCTTACTTCATTGCTTACATAACCTCCGCTGGAGGCCGCCATGCCAGGGGGATGCCAAGCCAGGACAGCCATTGGGAAGCACCCCTACGCCCACTGGCGCATGCGCGCCTACCAGGGCCAACGGCCGCAATGAACGCTGGGAGCGTTGCAGGACATTGGGAGGCCGCTGAGGATAGAGCCCTGCTCTCCGGCGTGCTCCTGTGTCCTGGCGCGAGTCACCCCTGAACCCACCCAAGCCTTTCCTGCAGGGGAGGAAAGAAATGGAGGGTGGGATTACTGCAGTTTTCCAGACAAATCCTCCTCTTCAGGAACCTCCTTGATCGTCCCTGGTTCGGACCAACACGTGTGAAAGGAGCACTTACAATTTTAAAATTGCAACGTGCAACCCATGCACTCAGATATCACCCTCGTGAAAGAGTTTTGAGAGTTCTACCTAAAATATCCTCACACTGAGGCAAGTGTCTTCCTGCCCCTTGGCCTACATTTCCGCCATTTCTGAAAATAGTAGGTCTTTTTTCCTACCAAGTCTGGGTGTTCCATTAAATGATTCTGGCAAAGAAGTTTAGACCTGGGAAACACTCTAAGAGATACTTGCCCTGCACTACCCTCCTAGAGTTGTTCCAAATCCAGTCACTGAACTAGAATACTTTTCTTAGTATATTTACTTAATACATGGAAGTTCCTCAAAAAATGTTGATTTGCAGCTGTTTCTTTTGCAAGGTTGTTGTTATAACATTGATCAACACTTCACAGGCTGGGAACAATTTCACCCTCTTCTCCCTCTTTTTTTTTTTTATATTTTATTGCAGACGTTCAGCTGGCAATACAATATATATACAGTAGCACAATCAACTCGGGGACTCCAGTTTGTCACACTTTCCAAAGAAACTGCAATTGTCTGATCCTTGTTCTGGTCATTTGCAAGATAAGAGCATTTCTCCCTCCACAGGGTAACTCTGAAGACCGCTCGTGTTTGAGAGCTCTGAGATTCTCCCAGGGCACAGACTGAAACGTCCACGAGGCACAAACGTGGCCTCTCGCCATTCCTCCAGTGTTCCAAGCTTCCGCGTGATAAAAGCTCCAGTCCTGAGAAATACCTTCAAGTTGTTTCTTCTTTCAATCTTCACAGTAGATTTTAGAAATAAAGTCTACTCTGATTTTGCTTAAAGGCTCTTGCTTCATCTTCTCATCATCTTTTGAGTCAGTCTTTTCTTGCCGGGGAGCAAGAAACTGCCTAGAGCCAAGTGGAGTCACTTTCCATGAGTGTGGCAGTCCTTCACCTGACCATCAGTAGAAATTCTGCTGCTACAGCAGGGAGTGCAGCTTGTCTCCCAAGAGATATGGTTGCAATTCCCTGACATAGTTGCCCCTCATCTTCCTAGACCAATTTTCTAATAATCCTCTCCTATCACCGCACAAAACACAAATGCTCGTTCATAGCATTTTGACAGTGATAACCTGAACTTTAGGCACAATATGAAAATAAGAATCAAATTGTTTTTTTTTTAAGCGTTGCTACCATGATTCACATTCAAATGGGACCAGATGCAATAATGAGCCTAGATTCCAAGGAGCCAGGGTATATGATGCAGACAGAAAAATTGGAAACCAATAAATAGGGCTTCTAGGCTCAGACTGGCAAGCTAGGACTTAAGTGGATGCAGGTTTTTGTAAATGGGGGTTATCCATGATGGTTGGAAACCTGGCTTTGTCTCAAAGTGCACATCCATCATACCCGTAGTGGAATTTTAACACCTAGAAAACTCAGAACCTATATGAATGAGGACCCTGGTAACAAGTGGGAGCAGATTTTCTGCCTTCTTGCCCCTTACGTCTGTCCTTACCACCACTGAGAAATACCTTCAAGTTGTCTAGGCCCTAGACAGTGCAGTGCTGTCTGGAGGCTCTTCAAAATTCCATATCCTCCAAAGAGCATGCGTATTTCACACGTTTGGGCAATTGTGTTTAGTGGTAGAGCCCACATGCACGCTGGCATCCCTATACTCCAAGTTCTTCTTATGGGGACATAATTCATAGTAGCTTAATAAGCTACTTGTTTGGTAGAGTTGCCAGATAAAATACAGAATTATATACTTAAATGAAAATTTCAGAAAACAGTAAATATTTATAGTAAAAGTATGTCTGAAATATTGCAAGACAATTATCTTAAAAACTAATCCACTGTGTATCTGAAATTCAAATTCAGCGAGCATTCCTTATTTGCTAAATCTGTCCACCTATTCTTTCATGTGCTTTGAATTTGAAGAGACTGTAGACTTTCTTGTTCTAAAAATCTAGCCTCCAGAAATAAAGAGAGCCACGTTACTGGTACAAAGACAATCATTATAGTACATACTGAATAATATTACATCAAAAATAAATATAATGGAACATATATTAATCTTTAAACAGAAGCAAAAGCTGAAGCATTCTTAAAAAAATAAAAATAGTGGCATTTTTTTTTTTTTGTGGCATAACACCCCTGGAAAGATTAAACAAACAAACAAACAAAAAAAACCCCAGGTAATCTGTTGGAAAGAAGACCGTGCTGCCAGGGAAGCAGGCAGGAGCAAGAGTCGTCACTGTGTCTTCCATTTTGCAGAATTTATTTTGAACTATGCAAAAGCACTGCTTGTTTAAAATATTACATTAAAGTCATTTATAGGTAAAAACTTAAGCACCGAACAACATACTACTCAGAGAAACAAAGAGTAGCAATTTTGGCCTTGACCATGTAGACTGCAGGTCCTTCCCCTGATGGAATGGAGCAAAAGGGATCATTTCTAAGGCTGGGTCGGTGGCGGTCTGCTGAGCTGCGGCACTGGACGGGACTTGGGGCCACAGGATTGCTTGCTAAAGAATTATGTGCATACGGCTAGCGAACACGCTGGATCTGCTCAGTCGATCTTAACTTTAAATACTGGACCAGTGTGGCCCTATATACCCATTATTTTTCATGCTATATAGTTAATTTTGTTCAGAAAGTGTAGCCTGTGTTAAAGTAAGCCAAGAACCAGATAGAAAGCAGTTTGAGGGACCTAGGCCTACGCTGATGGATCCAGAACTAAAATAAAGGGAACATCACGTAGAGCCTTTGAGCTGTGAATCTGAAAAACGAATGTATACTTGTATAAAGAAGCAGACGCCAATTGCGTTGCCACTTAATATTTGAAAGGAACTTCCAGTTGGTTCTTGGCCTACCTGCCAGAGCCCTCCATGGAGTAGCAACCCACCCTCACCCAGGCCCACCTGCCCTCGGCCCCTCCCCCCTGCGGAATGTCTGGAGTCCTGGATTCTGCCCTTTAAATTCAAACTCTTGCCTCCTCACTGGATGCTGAGCATCTGTTGGAGCAGCTCACTGTCTGCAGCGGTGGTCCATGCCTCACCTGCGAGCCGGGCTTCAGAGGGAGGTAAGCTTGTCTGTGGTAGGGGTGTTTTGGAGACTGGGCTGTCCCCAAAACCTGGGATTAATGTGTGACACTTCCACTGGGGAAACAGTTTGAACTGAGATAGAGGAAGGACAGCACTGGACCCCCGCAGTCCTGTCACCCGGGAAGGCTGGGAGCCAATGGAAAACTGCTCTGGCCCTGGACAGGTGGGCTCCCAGAGGTGGAGGAGGATGACTCAGGGGACATGCCTGGGTGTGGAGAAAGGGTGGCAGCAGGCACACTGATTCGTCCTAGAGGGGAGATGAGCCACTTCGACATGTGTGTTGGGAGCAGTGGGTTATGTTGTGACACAGGGAGGGGTCACAGGAAAGCTAGTCCTATGTCCTGCTCCTCAGGCACCTGGAGCTTGCCCCACAATATTCCTCTAAGGAAATCAAACCGAGTGCATTAGAGCTAATGGGGGCAGTGAGAGAGGTGGTCTCAGCCAGAAAGTTGTTCAGTGGCAATATCTGTGGGAATACAATAAAATGTCCTTCGAGGCCAAGGCTGGAAGGTGATCCAACTGCTGCCGCCCAGAGCTTCTCTACCGCTCTCAGCCCCAGAGTTCACTCCTCCCCAGTCCTAGGAGCTGCTTGTCGTGTGGGATTCACATGGGCAGGGCAGTGGCGTAACTTCCACCGACACAGGGTTCAGTCGGTTCCCTGGGTTGTCCTAAATTCTTTCCCTCTGTGGAAACTCAAACGGTCAGACCTACTCCCTTTTGTGTATCTCATGGTGCACCCTGTGCCCTGCCTTTCACCCTTGAGATGAAGGGTTTGCTCACATTTCATGTCACTGTTTCATGCACGAAAAACAGATGTGGAACATGGTTGGTTTTCCCATGGAACATCTGTGAAGGCAGAGTTCTTAATACAAGGGGTAAGGGGAGTAGCAAAGGAGCAGGAAGACCATCTCCTGCATCATTAGTAAACCCCCTAGGACTCTTGTCCTGAGTGATGAGGGGCACATGGTGTGTAGCTTGTTCTCCTGGACTAGGGTTTGCATGAGTCCCTCTACATTGGGATAGAGACAACTTAGTCCCACTGTCTCCTGGTTCACACATGGTTCACACCTGGTTCACCTGGTTCTTACTGCGTCTTCACTTTCATGGCTGGGGGCTGATAGGGAAAGGATTTCAGACATTCTGCAGTCCGATAACCAATCTAACATGACAGCAGCTATGGAACTTTCTGGAAACCCACTGACAGCTACCACGGCTCTCTCCTGGCCCTTTTCTAATTCCTTGCACCTATTGCTAGCTGTAAAATGACAGACTCTAAGGGACATGACACTTATTTCACAGACTCCTTCAGCGGGACAGAGCTCCTGAGGGTAGCCATAATACTCTGAGCATGGGAGCCAGAGTCGCAGAACCTGGGCCCTGCTAAGTGTTTCCTGTTGTTGGTTCTCACATGCGAGTGCAAGCTGGCTGGTGTGTGAAGCAGTTACATTAGGGTCCCTGGGGCCTTCTAGTGGACAGATATTACTCAAGTATTTTTGTGTTGTTGTGCACAACCAGGAAAGGGGGAGGGTGATGTGTATTAAGGACAAGAAAGACTGAGGAGGAAATGGGGCCCTAATATCTTAGACACTGCCTGTTCACAAAGGCCCTTTGGTGCGTAGAACTTACCATGAAGGTCATGACTCCATTTGTCTGCCTAGGGTCGTTTCCCCCAGAGCAGATTTCTGCCCAGTGCCATGTCTGGGGAGACAGGCTCTGAGGCTGGCAGGGTTGGTGCCAGGGAAGCCATAGGAAGGCTCTCAGAGTCAGCACTGTTGGCAGACAGTGAATAATGGGCAGGTCTCCAGTGCAATAATTTCACACTACATAAGGAAAGTCTTGCTGTTTTGCCTATGAAAGAGACAACAAGAGGGAAGGATTTATTCAAGTCTTTCACTGAGTTCGCTAAAGAAAAATTCTACCAATGGATAAACTTATTTCTGTGTGTACTGATGGTGCTCCGTGCATGGTGGGGAAAACAGAGGTTTCGTAGCACTTCTTCGTGAACATGAAAAGAGAGCCATCCTAAGTTTTCACTGCATCCTACATCAGGAGGCACTTTGTGTTCAGATGTGTGGCGAGCAGCTTGGTGAGGTGATATTGCTGGTCATTTGGGTGGTCAACTTTTTTGTTGCCTGAGCTTTAAATGGTCGCCAGTTTAAAACACTGCTGGATGAAGTTGGGAATAATTATCCTGGTCTGCTTCTGCACGGCAATGTGCATTCATTGTTGAGAGGGAAGGTGCTCAGTCATTTCACGGCTAGTCTGTGCAATATCCAGACTTTTCTTGAAATAAAAAATGTCGAGCATCCTGAGTTAGCTAACACTGAGTGGCTCCTGAAGTTCTACTATCTCGTGGATATGACTGAAAATCTGAACCAGCTCCATGTGAAAATGCAAGGCGTTGAAAATACAGTCTTATCCCTTTAACAAGCAGTGTTTGCATTTGAAAACAAGCTGGAACTTTTCATCACCGACATTGAAACAGGTCGTTTACTACACTTTGAAAAACTGGGAGAGTTTAAAGATGCATGCACAGCAAGTCACCCTGCTCAACATCTTGATCTCCAATAGCTAGTGGGCTTCACATATAATCTCCTGCAGTCATTCAAAGCGCGCCTTGAAGAATTTCATGAGCGC
This sequence comes from Rhynchonycteris naso, assembly GCA_037038555.1. Taxonomy (NCBI): domain Eukaryota; kingdom Metazoa; phylum Chordata; class Mammalia; order Chiroptera; family Emballonuridae; genus Rhynchonycteris; species Rhynchonycteris naso. Next base: position 185,308,331 of record CM073000.1, on the reverse strand, counting down.
ACTCATCTTTTTAAGTTCATCACCCATCCACACGAGAGTGCAGTGGACAGTGCCGACCTGAGTTACATCCCCAGTGTCTCCGTCAGAGATTTTGAGATACAAGCTGCTGACCTGAAGGCCTCAGACATGTGGGTGAATAAGTTCAAGTCACTGAATGAAGATTTGAAAAGACTTGCATGACAGCAAGCAGAGTTGGCGAGCAAACACAAGTGGGGAGAAATGAAAAAGCTTCAACCCGTGGACCAGATGATTGTCAAAACGTGCTTCCCATCACATACCACACACTACAGAGTGTAAGTATTGCTGTACTGACAATGTTTGGCTCTACATATGCATGTGAGCAGTCTTTCTCACATCTAAAGAACATTAAGACCAACCCATGATGACGTTTAATGGATGGAAGTCTCAATGCCTGCATGAAGCTTAACCTCCACATATAACCAGACTACAAAGCCATCAGCAAAACCATGCAGCACCAGAAGAAGCATTAACGGTAAGAAGTACTTTATTCACCATTGGTTAGCAACAGCATAACAACGTTATTAAAAAGAATTCAGAGACTTATTGTACTTTAGAAGTGTTGGTCTTACATAAAATGCACACATTTACTTGTATTTAGCATTAAACATATTATATGGCTCTCATGGAATTACATTTTAAAATATGTGGTGTTCATGGCTCTCTCAGCCAAAAAGGTTCCCAACCCCTGCTCTAAGCCCTCTGGGACATGAACCTGTTTTGTAGAGGAACTGGAGCCAGCCTTGTTTTTAGGGAGCTTCTCTCTGCTTCCCAGAAGCAGTCAGACAACCCGAGCAATTGCTCAGCTCTTCCAGGGTTTCCTGTGTGGGTGTCGGGGTTGGAGAGGGAAGGGCTTGGCCTCAGGGGCCAGGCTGTCTGACTCTGCCCATCGTTGCAGGAGACACATCCTCTAGTCTCAGAGGGGTGACTGAATGTCGTGGGTGGAGGTGGCGGTAAGGCTGGAACCAGACAAGACAGTAATGGGTTACCTGTTTAAGGTGTGTATTGTATCCCCTTTGCTGCACTTTACATCCCTGTGACTGTTTTTATAACTAGCAATTTGTACATCTTAATCCCCTCCCCTCTTTCACCCACCCAGCCAACTTCCCTTCTGTCTGGCACCCATCAAAATTTTCTCTGCACCTATGAGTTGGTTTTTGTTATTTGTTTATTTTGGCTTTTAGATTCCACGTGTAAGTGAAATCATATGGTATTGGTTTGTCTCAGTCTGACTTATTTCACTTACTGCCCTCTAGCTCCATCCATGTTGTTGCAAATGGCAAGATTTCATTATTTCATTTGGTTGAGTCATATTCCATTGTATGTACTACTGCATCTTCCTCATCCATTTGCCTATTGATGGATACTCAGGATGCTTCCATATATTGGCTATGATAAAAATGCTGCATTGAACACAGGAATGCATGTCTTTTTGAGTTAGTGTTTCTTTGGAGAAATTCCCAGACGTGGAATTGTGGGGTCCTTCTGTGTCTCTTGGGGAGGGTGTGTAAATCCTTTGGTTAAAATTCTATTTTGTCTGATATAAGTATTGCTACCCTAGCTTTTCTTTTCCGTTTGCATGAAATATCATTTTTCATTTCTTTACTTCCAGTCAGTGTGTGTCTTTTCATCTGACAGGAGCCTCTTATAGGCAGCATATGTAAGGGTCTTGTTTTCTTATTCATTCAGCCACCTATGTGTCTGGATTGGAGCATTTAATTATTTTACATTTAAAGTAATCATTAATAGGTATGTAGTTATGACCATTTTATTATTCATACTTTTTACTGTTGTTGTTCTTAAAGAAGTCTTTTTAACCGTTTCTTGTAATACTGGTTTGGTAGTGCTGAATTCCTTCCACTTTTTTTTTCTAAAACGTTCCATATTTCTTTTTCAATTCTAAATGATAGCCTTGCTGAGTAGAGTAATCTTGGTGCTTTTCATCGCTTTGTATATTTGGGGCCAATCCTTTCTGACCTGCAAAGTTTCTGTTGAGAAATCAGATGATGGTCTTATGGGAACTCTGTTGTAAGTAACTAACTGCTTTTCTCTTACTCTTTTTCAGATTTTTCTCTTTGTCTTTAAGCTTTGACATTTTAATTATGATGTGTCTTGGTGGGGGTGCCTTTGGGTTCATCTTGTTTGGGACTCTCTGCGCTTCCTGGCCTTGTGTGTCTATTTCCTTTACCCGGTTAGGGAAATTTTCCATCCTTATTTCTGCAAATAGGTTTTCAATCCTTTGTGCTCTCTCTCCTTCTGGTACCACTGAGATGAAAATCTTGCTATGCTTGATGTCCCATCATCCCTTAAGCTATCCACATTTTTTTTCAAATTTATTTTTCTTTTTGCTGTTCTAGTTGGGTGTTTTCAGCTACTTTGTCTTCCAAATCACTGATTTTATCCTCTGCTTCATCTAATCTATTGATTTATTCTAATGTAGTCTTCGTTTCAGTTATTATATTCTTCATATCTGACTGATTCTTTTTCTATCTCTATGTTTCCTGTCTCTTTATCAATGTTCTCACTGAATCCATCTATTCTTAAGTTCACTGAGCATCCTTATGAACAGTGTTTAGAATTCTGCAGCTGGTAGATTGCTTGCCTCCATTTTGTTGAGTTCTTTTTCTGAAGTTCTTTCTTCTTTTAAAATTTGGGACACGTTTCTTTGTCTCCTCAATTTGGCTGCCTCTCTATATGTTTCTGTGTGTTCAATAGATCTCTTCCCTCTCTCAATCTTGGTAGAGTAGCCTCCTGTAGTAGGTGTCTAGTGGTCCTGTCACCCAGGTCACCTGTGCTGGGTACTCCAGGCATGTCCCTTGTGAATACTATGTAGCATCCTGTTGTAGTTGAGTGCTGATTGCTGTTTTCATGTCAGTGGAAGGAATTGACTCTCAGGCTGATTGACAGTGAGGAAAGGCTGTGAGTACAGCAGATGAGCTGTTGTGCAGGGGCTGACCTCATGAAACAGCATTTGCTTAGTAAGGCTCTGGTGCCTGCCATGCCTGCCCTTTGGGTATGTTGTTTGTGGAATTGTTTGGGTAGTGCTCTGGCATGTTCTAAAGTCAGCCACCACCATGTGTCTTAGTTCTGGGGCCTCTTAGTAGGGGCTGTGTTTCAAGCCAAGTTCGCCCTCTACTTGTCCCCTGCCCAGGGCTACCTGGTAGGAGCTACAAAGTGGTTTGCAGATGGTTTCCCCTTGTGCTGGACTTGGAGACATTTTGGAGATGCTAAGCTGTGAACCAAGGCTGGCTGCCAGTGGTGCCAACTTAAGGTTGTTTAGCAAGTGGTATGGAGCATGCCAAGGCCAGATGCTGCTCATCTGAGATCGTGAACCTTTGAGAGATTTTAGGGAAGTCCACAGTGCAAGCAGAGACAGGTCGCTTATGTTGATAAACCACTGGAAGTGGTTTGGCTGGGCCCCAAGTTGGGTGTGGTGGGACAGGTCTCAGGGAACACCCAGGGAAGGGTGAATGGTGTTAGTCCAGTCGAAGGAGACCCAGACCTTGTGCCCACCTGCAGGCTGGGAAGCGTGAAGGTTCAGCAGAGGAACAGTGGTGCCTGCTAGCACTTTTGTCCCAGAAGAAGCAGCCCTTCCGGTCCTTGGGCTGAAGCCCAACAACTCAGTCCCTCCGTATGTCTCTGGCCCTTTCCAAGCTGCTACCTCAATGCTGGAGCGCAGAGTGAGTCTGTCAGCTGGTAAGTCTGTGCGTGGGCCCTTTAAGAGGAATGCCGGGGACTCTAGCATCCCTCCGTCTCCTACAGCCATGCACTTCACTGGGTTTATAGTCAGCAGTTATGGGGACTCCTCTCGCACATCACTGGAACCCTGGGGTGAGGAGCTTGGCATGGAACTGGGACTTGTTTCTCTGTGGCGACCTGCTCAGCAGAGAAATCCCGGCCAATTCTGAACTGCCACATGTGGGAATGAGACCACGTGATTTTGAGGCTCTGCCCCTCCTACCAGTCCTGATGTGGCTGTGACCTGAACCCCTAAATCCTTAGTTATAGGAATTCAGTCAGGCAGGAAACCTCTACTCTTGACTGAGTAGTCTTTCTGGACAGGCCAACAGAAGCCCTTACCTCTTCTACTTCTCAAAAGTTGATGGGAAAATATTTAAACCCTTCTCATCCACACTGTATTGTGTGGAATCCTAGGGGCCCTGTAGCAATGCAGTGGTGAGTTCTAGGAGACCCAAAGGTGGCTGGGTAGCCACTAAGGAACTACCCCTGCAAAGGAGGCCACTCTGATGTCCTCTGTAGGAGCCTGGGGTCCGGGGGCGGGGGGAGGGAGTCTTACAATCTGCAAAGCCTGGAAAAGCAGGACAGACTCAGTGAGACACTAGGAACAGAATAGGGAGAGGATGAGAACCCTGATGGGCAGGAGGTAGGCTTTAACTACGCAGGAAGATTTGGAGACAGCAGGTCTGGATATGTAGTTCCTCACCTGCAACTTGAGAGTCTCCTCTCCCCTGTCCTCTTATCTAGACTCATCTCCTGTGGCTGCAAATAGCAGGGGCAGCGAGGGAATGTCAGCCTAGAGGTCAGTGGTAGAGGTCCTTCCCATAGCTCACCCATGCTTTAAACCAGTGTTTTTCAACTGCTGGTCCCCCAGAAATTTCGTGCCAGTCCATGAAAGAGTTAACCACCCTGCCGTTGTATGAAGATTATAGGCCCAGTGATCTGAGTTGAATTCGCTTATGCTCAGGGTGATTTCTGCCTTAACAGTTCTCATAATAATTCTCCTATTTTCACCAGTCTGCAAGTGTAAAAAGGTTGAAAATCACCACTTTAAACAGCAAATATGTCCATGGCGCACCAGATTAGAATTGCAGTATTTAAGGAAGTTCAGACTGCTTCTCTGGGAACCTCTGAATCCTAGTTAGAAACATGAACTGTTTTTCAATTACTCACAATTCTGTGTTTGCACCTTCCCTTGCTTCTATCCGCAGAATCCAGTAGATCAAGAGCACTTAACCAAATTGCTGCCTGGACGTCTACTAATACTGTGTGTGTGTGTGTGTGTGTCTGTGTGTGTGTGTGTCCATAATACAGCTACCTGTTGATTCTCTGTTACCTTCACTGGAACATACAATCTGAAATGGAGTCTGCACCAGGTGATTAACATTTGCTAAATCACTGTGAAAATATAATTATTATTTTCATAGTTTTGATTCTTTGGAAAACAGACTCAGAGAAAAGTTTAGGGAAGATACTAACTAAACAAAACCTGTGAGAGTAGGAAAAGAAAGCAGGATTGGGATCTGTGAAAGTACAACTCTGATGCAGGTCCCAAAACGGCCTCGGGGTTCCCAGCGGGCGCAGGGAGCCAGGCTGTCTCTTCCGAATTGTCCTCAGTAAGAAGGTGTTGGCAAGGCCTGTGTGTGTTGTTTTTCTTTTTCTTTAAAAAGAAATTATCCAAATATCTGGATAATAAATCATGAGTGTTTCCTAAGAAACTACATTTTCCTTCTCCCTTGTGATTGTGCTGTTCTTTCAGCCTTACTAGTGATCTGAAGCTTTTTTCCATCTTTCTTCTTCCCCTTCCTTCCTTCCTTCCTTTCCTTTCCTTTCCTCTTTCCATTTCCTTTTAGCTTTTGCACAGAAGAAAGTCTGTCTGAATTGTACTTGATTCTTCAAAGAGGAAAATGGTGAAGAGAGAATGATTAGTGAGGAGAGAGAAATCAATAGCTAGAAGAAAATGAAGACTGAAACTAGAAGAGACTTAACCCAGAGGTCCTGGGGCTTCCGGTGGAGAGCAGGGGTGGAGGGAGGGCCACCCCCTTGCTTCCACTCTGGTTTCTGCATGAAGGTCTGAGGCCAGGAGAGACAGCAGGGGGTGCAGAGGGAACCCCGGGTCCTCCTGATACCACACTCCATGGGTCTCCTGTGGCAGGTCGTGGGCTGTGGGAGGGGCAAGGGGGAAGAAGGAGGGTGACTCTGGCTGCAATCTGGGGTGCTGCAGAGGCCAAACTGCCCCACATGAGGCTGCCTGGGCCTCCCTGTCCCCGCCTCCTGCCAGTCTCTACCAGCCCGCAGTCAGGGCAGCTCATCAGTCCCCATCGGTGGCCAGGGCCACCAGCATCTCAACTTTGGCCAGCTCCTCCAAGGCACGTGCCAGGCTGTTGAGGTCCCCGTCATCTGCTGCAGAGCTTCTCAGAGGTCCAGGATCACAGTCAAAGAACTCTCTTTGGTGACAAAGTAGTTCAGATACCAATCCCTAGAGAGCTTTTTTGCCAACAGGTGCCAGTCATTGAACCTCAAGCTGGCATCCAGCTGTGGCATGGCTTCCAGTGGGTGGGCAGCAGGATCCTAAAGGGTGCCAGCAGGGTGGCGAGGATGCAGCTGGGTGCAGAGCAGCTGGCGTACAGGGAGCAGCAGGTGTCTCTGCCGGGACGGGGTTCCGCGGGAATTGTGGCCATTCCCTTCCACCTCCCATGTGCACACCTTGCAGGTGAACTCCCCAGAGGCCAGGCTGTGGCTCTCCAGGAGAAGGAGCAGTGGAGGGCCATCTGAATGCCACTTTAAATGTGCTCAGGGGGACTGCTGGTACTTGGCCAGCAGTTTGCTCCTCCAGAAGGTATGGGGGGTGTTATAGAGAGAAAGATACAGGTTGTGGTAACTGTAGTTAAATAGCAGGGCTTGTGGCTCCTACAAGAGAGCCACTCAGGGTCCACTCCAGATCCACATCTCCTTCAATGCTGCAGCTTTGTCCTGAGGCAGTGGGCCCTGAGGCTGTGCTCCAGGGATGTGCAGAGGGCTGGGGTGAAGGTGACAAGCTGGAGCCTGTGACCACACAGGTGCCCAATTCTAACAAGAGGTGGCAGGATCTGTCCTCCAGTTGGCACTACAAGGGGTGTCCAGGGTTACCTCCTCCTCCAGGTGGTTGACCTGGTAGATTCAGTCACTGGCACTGACGTGGGTAGAGTTGGGCATCATGAAGATAACGAGGCACATAGCAGGATGCCCATGGGCCTGAAGGCTATTAAGGGACTCATACTGATTGTGTTCCTTCTGAAAGTGGGAAGGTGTTTTCTGCCTTGTTGAAAGGAGGTACATTTCATAGAACTTGTCCTGGGGTTGGCTCCAGCAGGCTGCCCCCGGGCTGGGGATGCTGAGCTTCCTACCCAGGCACCAAAGGTGCCACTCATATTGCCAGAGGGCCAGGGTTTGAACTCGAGTCAAACCAATTAAAAACACCCCGATACATGCAGAACCACAATGATCAGTGGTACAAACGGTCCAGTGAAACGAAGTCGCTAAAATGCTGACAACAAACACCCCACAGGAGGCTACTGCCGGACGGAATGGAGAGCAGGAGAGGCGTGATGAGCTTGGAGAGCTGGACTGTCACTGATCGTCCTTTCTTACCTTCCTCTGTACTTGGGCAGTAAGCCGATGTGTCAATGTTATTTGAAAAGCAAACCTTACATTACCTAGGGAAAGTTTTCCCTAGTGACATCCTGGGTACCGCTATGTGGCCTCATAAAATGTCGCAGAAAACATCTCAATATATATTTCAAACGTTAATTGCCTTCCCAGACCTTGGAATTTCTCACTGAGCTCACTCACAAGTTTTATCGAGAGCACAAAATTTATTGTGTTGACATACCCTTTAATGTACTGAATTCATCAAGGCCAAACTAAGCCTGTGTGACTTTATGAAGAGCAAGTCAAATTTTTTTATTCAAAGTTTTGTTCCACGTTTCTCTTTTACATCACAATCTAAATTAAGCCACTAGGGGAAAAAAATGTCAACACTTTTTAAAAGAAATAGAATCATTCATTTCTAGGCACATTCACACAGAACTGGAACGATGCCACCTTATCTATTCTGAAGACGCCGGGGCCTCCGCCAGCGCCAGAGGACAAAGTGATGAGAGTGTGCGTGACATGTCTCAGTGTGGCGACCCAGAGTCAGAGGGGCCATTTGAGATTCTCAGAGAAAATGAGGAGGTTAAAATTTTTGGTATAGAACTTTGTATTTGTTGAAAAAGAAGATTATTGGTACATGACTTCCTAAATTGATAACTGTTCAAAATGTAGCCTCTGAGAGACTTTGCCCCTCACATGTCGCCGTGCCTGCTGAAGAGCATCTCAGACTGTAAAGGGCTCCAAAGACAGAGGGAAGCCGTGGCTCTTGTGCTGGGTGTTGCAGTGAAGACGGGATGGGAAATGCAACAGGATGCTCTGGAATATGGACAAATATATATGCTAAGATCAGACCATCACTTGTTGACAGCATATACTATTCAAAGGTGAGGAAAACATCAAACTAGAGTGACAGAGAGGTATCAAGCCCCCAGGAACAGTAATGAGAAGTCACACATCACTTTCCTGCCTTACCTACTTAAACACAAATGGGCATTAAGAACTCTGAGACCAGACTGCCCAGGTTCAAATCCTGTGGCTCTGTCATGTCCTTTTAACATCATTTAGGCAACCTAACCCTACTTTGTCTCAGTTTTAGATCTTCAAAATGATGCTATAATAACACTGTCCTCCTAACATTGTTACAAAGGAAAAGGAAGTGAGGGAAGTCTCATAATCAGCATGGTAATTATGAGACTGAGGTACTGGGAAGAAGGAGAGAAAGAACACATCCCGTTTCCTTGAGCAGCTTCCATTCTAGTAATGTCAGTAACCCACTACACAGTCACAGTCCAGTGTAGGACTGCTGCAGCCGCCGTAACAGGGGCTCCCGGGAAGGCTGTTTAGTCTGATGACTCCTTGCCTGGATACAATGGTGTCTGCCTCACTCACATGTAGATAGACAAACTCATCCTGACCCACCGATGGTCATACCCGTTGGGTTTGCTGTGGAAGACATTACCCAAAACTCAGTGGCTTAAAACAACAAGTATTTATCACTTCAAGTTCTTGTTGCTCAAGAACCAGGATGTAGCTTGGCTGAGTGCCTCCAGTCCATGGTTGCTGATGGGGTTGTAGTTAAGCTGCCAGCCAGGACTGCAATTTCAGCTGACCATTCAACTCTGGGAGGGGGGGTAGGATCCATGTCCAAGGCTACTCTGTGGGTTTGGGCAGACCACAACCCTCAGTCCTTGCCATGTGGGTGTCCACATAAACCCACCTCATGAAATAGAAGTTTGCATCAATGTAGTATATGAAGAGACAGAGGGAGAGAGATAAAAAAGCAAGGATTAAAGCCATAGTCAGTTTCTAAACTGAACTTGGAAGTGACATCCCACCACTTCTGCCATATTCCATTCGATAGAAGTCAGAACGTCCAGCCAACACTCAATGTGTGGATCGCAGGGGCCCTCTTACAGGCTGTCTACCATACTCTACTCCATTGGATCACTGAAGGCTATTTGGAAGGAATTTGGCAAAAGCACAAGCAGGAAGCAAGTTAGAAAACATGCTGGTCAATGGTCTTGCCATAAACCACCAAGCTTAAACCAAATAGGGAAATAAGTCAGTTCATCTATTAGTCTAGCATCCAATCAAATGCTACCATTTCAGAGAAACCGCCATGTTAATGTTGTCCTTCCTCCCATTGCTCGTTCTCCCATTATCTTGTTTGACGTTCATTAGTATATGACACCATCTTATTTATTAGCTTGGTTATTACATTTTCCAAGCTGTTATATTACAACCTCCATGGAGAAAGAGACCTTGTCTATCTTGAACCTTCATTACAAAGTAAATATTTATCAAAGGACTGCCAGGATCTCTAGATAACCAAGAGGTCCCTCTGAATTCAAAGTTCCTGAAATGTGGTTAGAAAGCCCAGGTAAGCAGACACAAATAAGTGTTTGCCATGATCTTGTCTTTCACTGCGATCAGTTAAAAAACAGAAGAGGCCACTGGAGGTGGAGGAGTCAGAGGAGTCTTAGTGGACATGGAAGAGCTCAGCAGGGCTTAGGTCTGGATTTGCCAAGGGAGACAGGTCTCTGATTATGGGAATATGAGGGATGGAGGCCGTAGCTGGGTAGGTGAAGTGGGTCAGATTCAGAGAGCTTGGAAACCTAAGCAGGGGACCTGCAGGGAGCTGAAAGCCAGTCCTAGCTCACTGCCAGTGGCCCAGCCCATGTTACCCCAGGCCCATGTGTCTCTCTGCACTGGTCAAAGCAATGAGCAAAGTCACTGACATTGCCACACTCTTCCCAGGTATCTCCATAATGTCTCCAAATGAGAAACATATTTATGTCTCTTGAAAATGATTCTCTGCCAGCATGTTCCTCTAGCATGGGTTCATATCCTTAGAGATCATCTAATTTTTTTTATTTTGATTGAGTCTCACCCAAAAACCTATGATGAATGATTTGGCGACCCGAGACTCCCACAATGATCCTGATTAGGCAAAATGCCATTTCTGGGCCCTTTCCTCTAGCCAGCCTGATGATGTTCTCTGATTGGGGAAATCCAGACATGTGGCTGCTCTGTTGCCATCCAGTGAGATCAGTAACAGCCACAACAATGCCACCTTATCTAGAAAGTGAGGGTGGATGGTGCTTCAAATGAAAACCGAGCTGTCATTTCCCGGAGTAGGTGAAGAATCTTGGGAAAACACCAAATGTACTCTCACCACGCACAATATCCTGAATTACCCTGAGCAAACCACACCGGGCTTCTGCGTGCAGTTCCGGGTATCACGCTCCCTTATGAGGAACTTTCACACAAATGAAGACCACATGGAAGAACAGAGCTTGTTTAGACTAGAAGCCAGTGAGAAACTTTTGCACAAATGAAGATCACGTGGAAGAACAGAGCTTGTTTAGACTAGAAGCCAGTGAGGGAACTCCAGGACCTGTGAGCTCCTATCAGGGATCTCTGAAAAATAAGTAGGTATTATTTATTTCTTGTATATCTCTAAAGAGTCCGATCAGAAATGTAGTAGGCACTCTATAGATATTTGTTATAAATCACAGAAATCAAAGGGAAAACTCTTACAGATTTTTAAATACTTAAGAACATTTGTACAGATGTGCATGTTTTCTTCTCTCCTGGGTAAATAAGCAGGAATGGAAGAGTTGGATCATATGTAGGTGTATGAATTCATTCACTATGACTGCTGTAACACATTACCACAAAGCGAGCAGCTTGAAACAATTCAAAGTTTCTATGCTATGTTCTAGAGGTAAGGAGTCTGAACAGTGCTTCACTGGACTAAATTAGCATGTCAGATATCTGTATTGTTTCTGAAGCCCTTGGGAAGAACCCATTCTCTTGCCTTTTACAGCTTCAGGAAGCCACTAGCATTCCTTGACTTGTGGCCCCATCCTCCTCTCCAAAGTCTGCTTTGTAGCTTGAGTCTCTTTCTCCCTGGCCCTCCTGCCTCCCTCTTGTAGCATCCCACACTGGGCCACCCAGATAATCCAGAGTAATTTCCCCATCTCACAATCCTTAATCTTATCTGCAAAGTCCCTTTTACTATGCAAGGTGATATATTCACAGGTTCCGGGGATTAGCACGTGGACATCTTTGGGGGCCATTACACTGCCTAACACAGTGTGTATTTAACTTTTTTAAAAAACTGCCAACTGCTTTCCAAAGTGGTTGTATCATTTTACATGCCCACCAGCAGTATATGAGCGTTCCTCATCTTTGTGAATACTTTGTGTGATCAGTCTTTTTAATTGTAGCATTTCTGATAGGTATACTGTGGTCTCTCATTTCTGGTTTTAATTTGTATTTATCTCTAAAGAAAAATGTTCCATATCATTTCATTTGGTCATTTGTTATGTGTATATCTTCTCTGGTGTTGTGGCTGTTTAAATCTGTTGCCCATTTTTAATTCGGTTGTTGGTTTTCTTATTATTTTTTACATGTTCTTTCTATACTCTGGATGCAAGTATCATATTGGATATTGATTTACAAATATTTTCTTTCAGTGTGTGGCTTATCTTTTCACACTTTTAATTTTTCATTATTTTAACAGACTTAGGATAGCTAAAAGTAGAAACAATCCAAATATTCAACGCATGAAAAGATCAAGTGTGTTATATCCATCCTATAGAAGCCTGCTCTGTAATAAAAAGAAATAAACTATAGGGACTAGCAACCAGTTGGGTTAATCTTGAACCTACCATGAGAGCAAAGAAGCTAGACAATAAACTGTATGCTGCATGGTTTCATTGATATTAAACTCTAGAAAATACAAACTCACCTGTACTGACAGAAAGCAAATTAGTGGTGGTAGGGGATGGGGGTTAGTGAGGTGAGGGGGGAGGGGTGCAGAAGGGAGATTACAAAGAGGAACAGAGAAACTTTTGGGGTGAGAGAAATCTTCACTGTGTTGACTGTGATAGTGGTTTCATGGTCATATAATATGTCCCAGCTTATCAAATTATACACCTGAACTATGTGCAGTTTATTATATGCTAATTATCCTTCAATAAGCCTGTTATCTGAAAGGAAAACTGAGAAGATTTACTAACTAAATGCAACACATGGATCTTGTTTAAACAACTAAGCTATAAGCGAAACTGAGTCAATGAAATTTGGACACTGGATAAGAGCAATATTAAGAAATCAGTGTTAAGGTTTTAACTATTATTATGGCAACTTGGTTAAAATTTTAAGTCCTTATCTCTCAGCGATGCATCCTAAAATCATTAGTTGATGGGGTGATATGATTTCTGGGGTTTTCTTTAAATAAATTCATGCATGTAGGGGATATAGTCAATAACATTCTAACTATGTATAGCATCAGATGGATACCAGGTTTATCAGGAGCATTAATTTATAAGTTATGTGAATTTCTAATCACTACATTATACACCTGAAATTAATATAATATTGTATGTTATAAAATATTGTATGAAAAGTTAAAAAAAAAAAAAAGAATCCATGCACAGTCGGAAAGGCAAGTGGAGGGAGGATATGAAACAAGACTGGGCACGTCAGTAATCACAGAGCTGGGTGATGGGCGCCCAGGGGTTTGTTACATTTCTCTCTCTACTTTCATGTACATTCCAAAACTTCCATCACAGACAGTTAAAATATCTGCATCTTTTAAATATTTGTTAAATGAATGCTGAATACAGGAAAGCAGATACGAGACTGGTATTTTCTAAAAACCCTGCCTTCTTAAAGTGAAATGAGCCCTTAGGACAGAGTGAGTCAGCTGGAGTAAAGCTGGAGCGTTCAGAGACCAGCGGACTCTGAAGACGTATGAGGATGACACAGCAGAGGTTGGTGATCTATGGCCCCTGGGCCAAATCAGGCCCTCCACCCACAAGCAAAAAATGGTAAAATTCATTTTCCAATGATTTAACACATTTTTAAGTCAGTTTTTTCTACCATGTGAATGATATGAAATTGAATTGCAGGGTTCTTATGTAAAGTGTCATTGGCAGATAGCCATATGTATTCATCTGTGTCTTGTCTCTGACTGCTTACATGTCATAATAGCAGGATAAGTAATCGCATCAGGGAATAGGTGACCCTTTATAGAAAAAGCCTGATGATCCTTGATAGGGTAGATAACCTTGAACCTTGAAAGTGTTTTTCCTTAACAGTGAGCGCTCCAGCGAGGACTGTGAGTGGAAAAAAGCAGGACACGCACACATCCAGCTTTAGCTCTGTCCCTCCCACCAAAACGGACCCTAGTGATCACGGGAAGATATTATGCTCAATTCAGAGCAATAAATGCATGTCAGTTCTGGGAACACAGTGAGTTTGGAAGTTGCAGGGGATCGTGTTTGGTCCTGGTCTCAGGGCCCAAGTACCTCCTCTTGTGGACATCAGTAGAGTTGATACAGAGGTTTTAAGATCAAAGTGTACTCTCCGCCCATGTCAATGTTTAGAACACTCATGTGTTTGCTCACCTGTTTATTTACTGGCCCAGGACTCTGTCTGCCATGTTCACTGCCATATTCCATGGCTGGAGCAGTGCTTAGTACATAGTAGGCCCTCATCAATATCGAAGGCATGAAAGTCACAGCACAATACAAACATTCTGTCCTCCCATTTGAGCCTTCTTCGCAGATGTATAAATACAGCACCTGGACATAGTATGATGTGAGTATTGAGGGAATTTAGCTCTTCACCATTTCCTTGCAAATCAGAAAAATTAAGTTCAGCTCCCATTCCAGAAGGCAGCCCCCGTTCAGAATTCCACCAAAGCATATACATGCACCTTTCTTCTTTAGGACCAGGAATGATGTGCCATGATGGGCTGTGTAACCCTATGCAGGTGACTCACCCTCTCTGTTCTTCATATGTGTAAAAATGGGGGAGCATCATGGGGTTGTTGTGAATATCAAATAAGATAGAAAGTGTGAGACAACAGGGCACTATTTCTGAGACCAAAACAATTTGTTTCTCTCTGTTCTCAGTGACACGATCCTTTTCCACAATCTGCATACAAGTTTATGGCAGTGTTAGCCACAGTACCCAAAAGGTGGAAACAACCCCAAATGTCCATCAGCAAATAAGTGGATAAACAAAATGTGGGCTAGACAGTCAATGGAAATTAATCAGCCATAAAAATCAAGTACCAGTACATGCTACAAGGTAGATAAACTTTGAAAGAGTGCTAAGTGAAAAAAAAAAAAAAAAAACAGACACAAAAGACCGCACGTTATATAATTCCACTTAATATGAAATATCTAGAATAGGCTAATTCATAGAGGCAAAAAAGTGGCTAGAGGTTCCCAGGGACTGTGGAGAGGAGGGAGATGGAAGTGACCACTGAAAGGGTGTGGGGTTTCTGTTTGGGTGGTTAAAAAGTATAGACACCGGTAGTAGTGATGATGCCACAGCATTGTGAATGTCCTAAGGCCACTGAACTGTACACTTACAAGTGTTTGAAATAGAAACTTTGTGTCATGCATATTACACCACCCATAAAAAGGCTTTGGAAACTGAAGAGCCCTGGAAATGTAAGATGCTGATTCAAGGAATTGGAAACAGAATTCCTGGGCACGACTCCCAATGCTGAAAGCTGGGTACCATGGGGCAGCCCTTAACCATCTAGTCAATTTCCTCTCTGCAAATGTGGATTGGAACATAATGCTATTTCCCACAGACTGTGGGTAGTCAGAGAGCTCATTAATGTGAGCATTTAGAGAAGTACCTGCATGTAGAAAGTGCCTGTGAATACTGGTGAGCACTTACAAGCTTACTGCTGATAAGTGATTCTATCCATACGTACTCACAGAACAGGGTTTCTCACCCTCCCCACTGGTGGCATGAGGGGTAGATAATTCTCTGTTGTGGGCTGTCGGGTGCATTGCAGGACGCTTGGCATCATCCAGGGCCTCTCTCTACTAGATGTCAATAGCACACACCCTGCCCTCCCTCCAAAAGCTTATGACCATCAAAAATGTCTCAACATTGATTGCCAAATCTTCTTGGAGAACAAAATAACCTCTGATTAAAAAGCACTGTCTTAGGATCACCCAATTGCAAAGTTGGAAGGACCTTAGGTATTACCTATTCTGGTGACAACCAGATTCTTTTGACCATGTCCCACGAACCCTTTTTGTAGAGTCATATTATCACACCTACATGTTGAAACAAAAGTTTCACAGTACAATATCTACACTTACTCTGGACAATGTAATATACTCATTTTTCATCCCGTTGTTTTCTGTTCCTACAAAAAACAAACAAAAACTAGTCATGCCCCTTTAAATTGATTTCATGACTCACTTATAGGTCACAACATACAGGGTGAAAAATATTGATCTAGTCAATTTTATTTACCAAGGGCCATAGAAATATCCAGGCATTCCGGTCCCACTGCCTACCATGTCACTCAGCCCACGTACCATGAGTGTTTCAGGCTGACTCTCACCAGCTCTCCAGCTTCCAAAATGGGCCAACATTCCAAAATGAGCAGGGGAACTCAGCCCCCCAACCTTTTCCTGGCTTTACATTCATGTGCATATGAGTAATGAATATAAGTATAAACACATTTACATGGAAGTCATGGAGCAGGTAATGTCTAAGACTCCTTCCAACTTTGTGATCTGGTGATGCTAAGACAGTAGTTCTTAACCAGGTAGATATAAATTTAAAATCTTGAGGGGAAAAGTTTAATTGCAAGGAACTGATTCACACTCAAATGAAATGCACATTAAAAAGCATTCTCTCTCGCCTGACCAGGCGGTGGCACAGTGGAAAGAGCATCGGACTGGGATGCAGAAGACCCAGGTTTGAGACCCCAAGGTCGCCAGCTTGAGCGCGGGGCCCATCTGGCTTGAGCAAAAGCTCACCAGCTTGGACCCAAGGTCGCTGGCTTCAGCAAGGGGTGGCTTGGTCTGCTGAAGGCCTGCGGTCAAGGCACATGTGAGAAAGCAATCAATGAACAATTAAGCTGTTGCAACGGCAACAAAAAACTAATGACTGATGCTTCTCACCTCTCTCTGTTCCTGTCTGTCTGTCCCTATCTATCCATCTCTCTGACTCTCTCTCTGTCTCTGTTAAAAAGAAAAAAAAACATTCTCTTTCTCTTTTCTTTCTTTTTCTCTCTCTCTCATTCTCTCCCTACCTCGTTCCCTTCCTCTCATTTTTATAGTGAGCAGCATATGGAGAGGAACTATTTCTCAGAGGCAGGTGTCAGCCCTACCCCTGGAGACTGTCTTTGCCAGCAGGTCTCAGAAATGTCACTCCCTGGCACAACAGCCAGAGGACAGCTAAATCCTGCCTGGGACCAGGGTGGAAGCTGTCAGAAGAAGAGCTTTTAGATGCAATCAGCCAATCTGGTTTTTATAATCTACTGTTAAAGAAATCATAGGGGCAGCTACATGGACCTTTTCTAAGAAGAGAAATATTTCTTCATGTAAAATTTTTAAAAGGCTGAATCATAGAATTCTTCACAAAGCACTCCCTGTATAGTGCTTTTTCTCCAAAGTTACTCACCTGTGGTTAATGGTGAATAATATCCAATGACATTTACTGAGTGCTTGCTACAGGCAAGGCTCTGTGTTAAGTCCTTTATACGGTCATGTCACCATGGTAAGCACTTTAGGAGAGAGGTGGCGTCATTACCATCCCTATTTTGTAGATGGAGATAATGCAACACAAAAGGTTAGATGACTTGCCTTCAATAACATGGCTCCCCTGTGACGACGCTGAGAGTTAAACCCAGTGGGGCTACCAGATGTAGCATATAAAAATACAGATGCTGGCCCTGGCTGGTTGGTTCAGTGGTAGAGTGTTGACCCGGTGTGTGCATGTCCTAGGTTTGATTCCCAGTAAGGGCACACAGGAAAAGTGACCATCTACTTCTCCAGCCCTCCCCCCTTTTTTCTCTCTTTCTCTCTCTTCCCCTCCCCCAGCCAGTGGCTCAATTGGGGCGCAGAGAATGGTTCCGTGGTGCCTCCACCTCAGTTGCTAAAAATAGCTTGGTTGCTAGCATTGTCCCAGATGGGCAGAGCATCGGCTCCAGACAGGAGTTACTGGGTGGATCTTGGTGGGGGCACATGCAGGAGTCTGTCTCTCTCCTCTCCTTTCACTAGGAAAAAGTAGAAAAAAATACCCATTCCTCTTGCATAGGACATACTTATATTAAAAAGTTAACTGTTGTTTATATGAAATTGAAATTTACTGAGCACCCTGTTTTATCTGGCAACCATAAACTCAAGTGGTTTGAATCCAGAGTTCTTTCTCTAGTCACTGTTCCAGGTTCTTAAAGTATGGTCCCAGGACCAGCACCATCATCTTCACATGGGAAATTTCTAGAAATGCAAGTTCTGGGGCCCCAAAATCTGAGTTTTAACAAGCTCCCCAGGCAATTTCCATGGACACTCAATTTTGAGCACCACTGTAGAAGGCTGGACCACCCACGACAATATTTTAAAACAGGTAGAAACACAGTCAAGCTTTTAAAATCAGCCCCTAAACCTGAATTACAAGGTTTTTCCATGACTCCCTATCTCTCTATTATTTTGTTCTTCTTTATCCAGTCAAGTCCTATATATTAATACATCAACCCCAGATTTCAGTGCGAACTTGAACATCATACTTCCTGAATCGCACACTGGAGTCTGTCTGGTTCTTTCTCATAGAACTTCATCCATTCCTTCATTTATTCAGTCAGTCAGTCAGTCAGTTAGTCAGTCAGTCAGGAAGGCCTTCAATCATTGAACAGAGCTCTATTAAGTACCTATTCTGGAAGTCACTGTGGTGGGCACTAAACACAGTTTACTTCCTGTTAAAGTTGCTTATCTCCCTCATCAGTTTTCTGCATTAGATTAGGAGCTCCTGGAGACCTGGGAGGAGCGTGGGAGTCTTTTTAACATCTGAGATCCTAGTTTCTAGCCAAGGGTCATGAAATGTTTAATAGAATTGAATGGGGAAAATGTGAAAAGAAACCCCCTCCCTCCATTTTTCATTCAAAGCTCTCCTCCTCCGCAAAGGAAAAACATGAAAAGAGGCCCGATGTTCTCCTGGGCACGTCTGACAACGTGTTCCTCCACCCTGATGTTGAGTGGGTTTCTCTGTCTGTGGTTTAGAATGGGGGAATATTATTCAGCTTTTACTGCCAGGAGCTCGCAAGCTTTTCTTCCTGTCACTCAAAACAGCCATTCTTACTTCCTGCTCACTGAAAAGGGACCGGGACTTGGGATGGTTAAGAGATACAATTGTAAATGGCACTTTTTGCAGCCACAAAACACACAAACACGTGAACGTGCATACATACACAATGCCTTTAGGATTGAAATTTGCCAACGGCCAATCACAAGCCTTCTATCAGGAAAAAGATTCACTCTAAGAAACGATGTCAAAGTCCCCTTAATGAAGACAGTGCATCTGTCAGGGCTCAGAGCCTGCCGATGAGCTGGCAAAGTTTGGCACGGGAGTCGCCCACAGCCGGGGTTGGAGCCAGCACTGTTTTTTAATAGACTGGCAGGGCAGGCTTGAGGAGCAAATATACCGTGAAAATGGCCTCCAGCCTGGAACATTCTGCACATCCCGCCCTTTCGCTCTGATACCTACTCTCCTTCAGATCTCACTCATTTTAAATGTCACTCTCTAAAACCAGGTCAGATCCCACCCTTTGCCTTATGCAGCGCCTTCCTAAAAGCTGTCCCAGTCAGAACTAAATTGTTGTTGTATAGTTCGTTGTTGCCTGCCTCCCACCTAGAATATAAGCTCTGCTAGGAGAGAGAGTCTTTCCTGTCCGTCCATCATTCATTCCCACCTTTCACACAATAATAGGTGCTGAATATTTGTTCAAAGAAATGATTGAATGAATGAAAGCTTAGTCACCCACTAAATGTGTGACCTTGGGCAAGTTATTCAATTTCTTTAAGTTTCAGTTTCCTTATCTATGGGGCAGAGATAAAAATAGTAACCTGCCTCCTCTAGTTGCTGTCTGATAGAATGAGACATGTATGTAAAAGATAAGCTGGCTCAGTGGATTGTGCATCGTCCTGGTGCGCTGATGTCATAGGTTCAATTCCTGGTCAAGCACATATGAGAAGCAACCAATAATTGCACAACTATACGGAAAAGCTAAGTGGAACAAGTTGATGCTTTTCTCTCTCTCTCTCTCTCATCAATGAAAAAAAAATTTTTTTTTAATTTTAAAGGTAAGTCCAGGGCCAAACTATTATGTTAAGTGAAATAAACCAGGTCAGAAAAAGAAAAATATCATATGACCTCACTCATTTGAGGAATCCAATGAACAAAGTGAACTGAGGAACGGAACTGAGACAGAGGAGGGATCAAAGGGACCAGAGGAAAAGAGGACCGAGGGAAAGGGGATGATAGGATGGGATAAACCTGAAGGGAAAGGGGGAGGGCGCTATGGGGAAGGGGGGAAAGGAGATGTTGAGGGGAATATGGGGGAGGGGGAATGTATTTGGGGCAACACTAGAATCTATGTAAACACAATAAATTAAAATTAATAATAATATAAAAAAGATAAGTCCAGGCGCTTGGCACACAGAAGATATTCAATAAAGGTCAGTGACTGCCATTTTTAGCTATGTCTATCACCCACAGGCAAAAAAACAAGGTTATCTAATATCTAAGACATTACCTGGATATAGAGGGTGCTTAATAGATCTACATTACATACGTATAGGGTATATTACATGCATTATACCAGTTAATCCTAATGGTAGATGCTATGTTATCAATATGCTTATCTTCATCCCCACTTTACAGGAAAACCATTTCAGAGGATTAGTGAGATTAAAATGTGCCCAAATCACCCACTGATTTGGGCCACTCCAAGTGGCAGATCTAGAATTTGAACCTATTTGCTGAAGCTTAACACACTAGACTGTCACCCAAATTCTTTGTCCTCTCTAAGCCTCGTTTGCTTATTTGAAACATAAAATAAAATACAGACAAACCGCCTGACCAGGCGGTGGCGCAGTGGATAGAGCGTCGGACTAGGATGTGGACGGGCCCAGGTTTGAGACCCCGAGCTCTCCAGCTTGAGCAAAAAGCTCACCAGCTTGGACCCAAGGTCGCTGGCTCCAGCAAGGGGTTGCTTGGTCTGCTGAAGGCCCACGGTCAGGGCATATGTGAGAAAGTCATCAATGAACAACTAAGGTATCAAAACGAAAAAGTGATGATTGGTGCTTCTCATCTCTCTCCGTTCCTGTCTGTCCGCCCCTATCCTATCCCTCTCTCTGACTCTCTCTCTGTCCCTGCAAAAAACAAAAAACCCAGGCAAACCAACAAAGCAAAAACACTAGCCTAGTTGGTCCCAGGGGTGCCCCACAGAGCAAGCACTCCATAAGAACAGTGGGTGAAAATGCTTCCAAACCCATTTGCCCTGAATACATACAGCTGGGAGAACTGTTTACATTTTAAGTGCTCATTTGCACCACTTGACAATGTGGCTGGGCTCTGTGAGGCCGCCTTCCTCGACTTAAGACGAAATCAATGGCCAATAGGCTGAAAAGGGAGGGAGAAAAGCAAGTCTGGTGGGTTCCATCTTTATGCTGAGTTGCAGCCATTTCTTGATTGAGACAAACACAATTGGTTTCCTGGACCATTTCTTTGAGCAACTTAACCATCTCTTGGTGCTTTAATTTCCTACCTCCTCGTTCCTAAGTACTCCACTTCCTTTTCACAGATGTCAGGACTGTTCTCTGCACCTGTCAGCAGGGCATGATGCTTTCAATCCCCTGAGGTCTCTTTGCTTGTTTCCTCCTCTTTTCCCCCTCGCACACCCCAAATAGAACAAACTCAAAGCATCAATGTTTCCCGTCCAAAATGCAATTAAATCATTTTAGCCTAGAATTTGAATCAACACACATTTGGGAATGCAATCCTGGCCACCAGCTTAATGGGTCATAGAGTTTGTGGGTCTCTTTCCATTGTGACTGACATGCACATATCGCTGTCAGAATTAGTAGCCATCAGCCAAGCAGAAAAGTTATTATCAGGCTGCTCTAAGCAAACCGCAACTCCAAGTGGAATCGAGGTTTTTCTATAATGGATGTCTGAGTAATTTAACTAATTGCTACATTCAGCCTAGCTGAACTTGTTTGTTTTTTTTTTTTTCTCAAACATAAGCAAACAGAAATCTGGAAGGTTATTAGTGTTGTGCGAGTAAATTAATCTTCGGATAGAAATTTAACCTGTGGAAGTCAACTAAATAGTTTCTGTGTCTTTTGAGCTGTTTATTTCTGTTCTTTCATCCTGTGTCATATAGAGTTCTGTGCCAAGAATTCAGACGTGAGCTGACAATGATAGGAAAACGCTTAAGGAAAAGAAGGATGCCACCTATTTATCCTATTTGGCAATTTCTAAAATTATCACCCTATTCTAACCATCCTAGAAAAGGCTTTTCTCACATAATAATATGCCTCTTGGCCTCTGGCCATTTTTACCATGTATATTTGCAGCAGACAAAAAGGAAGGATTTTCCCCTTAGATCAGAGAAAGTTATCATTTAGAGACTGCAATGATTGAAGTTTAAATATATTATAAAATGCTCTACCCAGCATGCACTGGGAGGATAGTCCCCATAGACAATGATGGGTTTTGCTCAGGATTTTACAAATACAGTGTGTCCGTAAAGTCATGGTGCACTTTTGACTGTCAAAAGTGCACCATGACTTTACGGACACACTGTACATCAGTCCTTCTCCCAGGAGATTCTGAACAGAAAGAAGCTAAAATGGCTTGTCCGGAGAGGCTGGGAAAACAACAGTGAATTCTTTTCAGAATTACATACAAAAAGAAGGAGCCCAACCAGAGATACGGGCCAGAATCAGAATTTGAGACTCAGGTGTCTTAAAATATAAGAGGAGAAGCACATGGGTTGGGACCTTACACACTGCAATGATTCTGAACATGAGTTTTGGCACCAAGCATACCTGGGTTGAGTCCAAGCTCTGTGTTTCACTGATTTTGTTGAGGCAAATTACTGAACCTCTCTTGACCTTAGTTTTCCCATCTGGGAAATGGGTATAATAATTGCACTTAACTCACAGATTCCTATGAGGGTTTAATGAGCTCATGTATGTGATGTGCTTCACCTAGGACTCAGCCCATAGTGAGGTCCAATACATTAGTTACCGTTATTACTAACACTAATGGTTCCAAAAGTCATCATTGTTATTATTGTTTTTATTGTATTTACTACTATTTTTTAAATATTGTATTGAATTTATTGGGGTGACATTGAGTAATAAAATTATACAGGTTTCAGGTGTACAGTTCTACAATACATCATCGTATATTGAACTGTGTGTTCACCCCACGTCAAGTCTCCCTCCATCACCATATTTCCTCCCTCTACCCTCCTCCGCCTCCCCCACCCCGCTTTCCCTCTGGTAATCACCTTGCTGTTGTCTGTGTCTATAATTTTCTCTTTCTCTTTGCTTGATCCCTTCATCTTTTTCACCCGTATTTATTATTATTAATGATATATGTTGGTCCCTGGAAAGAGAATTTTCTTCCAGTTTTTTTAAAGTATATTTGACATAAAACATTGCATCAGTTTAAGGTGTACAACATGACGATTTGATACACGCATATATTCAAAATATATACCACAATGAGTTTAGTTAACGCATCCTTCACCTTACATAATTACTATTTGTTGTTGTTATTATGGTGAGAGCATTTAAGATCTACTCTAAGAGCAACTTTCAAGTATACAATACAGTATTGTTCACTGTGGGCACCATGCTGTATATTATACCCCCAGAAATATTCATCTTATAACTGGAGGTTTGTATCCTTTGACCAACATCTCCCTGTTTTCCCCACCCTCCCATCCTTGGCAACCACTAATCTACTCTCTGTTTCTATGAGGTTTTTCTTTATTCCACATATAAGTGAGATCATAGAATATTTGTCTTTTTCTGTCTGGCTTATTTCACTTAGCATGATCCTGAAGGTCCATCCATATTGTTGCAAATGTCAGGATTTCCTTCTTTTTATGGCTGAATAATATTCCATTGTGTGTGTGTGTGTGTGTGTGTGTGTGTGTGTATACACTACTATATATATATATACCACATTTTTTTAATTTATTCACCAGTTGATGGATACTTAAGTTGTTTCTATATCTTGGTTATTATAAATAATGCTTCAGTGAACATTAGGGGATGTGCATATTTCTCTTCAAGATAGTTTTTATTTCCTTTGGATATATACCCAGAGTGGAATTGCTGGGTTACATGGTAGTTCTGTTTTTAATTTCGTGTGGACCCTCCATACTGTTGGCTATAACAGTTTACATTCCCACCAACAGAGCACCAGGATACCGTTTTTTCCACATCCTACCCATTTGTTATCTCTTCTTTTTTATAATAGCCACTCTAACAGGTGTGAGTGGTTTTGATTTGCATTTTCTTGATAATTAGTGTACTTTCTGGTCATTTATTTGTTTTTCTTCTTTAGGAAAATGTCTATCCAGGTCTTCTACCCATTTCTGATTGTATTATTTTATTTTTTGCTATTGAGTTGTAGAAGTTTTGTGTATTTTTAGATATTATTCCCAGTTTGCAAATATTATGTCCCTGGAATGAGGATTTTAAGCCTCATGGCATTATTAGAATACTGCTAGGACAGCCAGCACAGCATAGCCACAAGAAAAAGCCTTTTGTCACAGAATACTATGCATCATTCTGTGAAACAGATGTGAGATTTCAAAGGATTTTGAAAGCTATTTGTTTACATGTGTGATTTAAAAAATAATAATGACATGTTATTTTATCAAAAATATTGCCTTTACTTGTTTACAAAAATTTAGAGGTTTCTGGCTTGAAGCCCAAGGTCACTGGCTTGAGCAAGAGGTCACTCATTTTGCTGTAGTCCCCCATCAAGGCACATATGAGAAAGCAATCAATGAACAAGTAAGGTGCTACAATGAAGAATTGATGTTTCTCATCCTCTCCCTTCCTGTCTGTTCCTCTTTCTGGCTCTCTCTCTGGCTGTCACATACACACACACACACACACACACACACACACACACACACAAAAAAAAAAAAAAAAAAAAAAGACAGAAAACTTCCCTAACCAGTTGAAGGAAATAGACATACAAGTTCAGGAAGCTCGGAGAGTCCTAAACAAGATGAATCCAAAGAGACCCACACCAAGACATGTCATAATTAGAATGACAAAGGTTGAAGACAAAGAGAAAACCCGAAAAGCTGCAAGAAAAAAGCAGTTACCTACAAAAGCTCTCATAAAACTGTCATCTGATTTCTCAACAGAAACTCTGTAGGTCAGAAGGGTTGACACCAAATAGTCAAAGTGTTGAAAAGCAAAGACCATCAAGATTACTCAACAAGGCCATTATTTAGAAGAGAAGGAAAAATATAGGGCTTTTCAGAAGAGAAAAGGCTAACAGAGCTTATTACTACCTAACCAGTATTACAAGAAATATTAGACTTCTTTAAGAAGAAAAAGAAACACAGTAAAAAATATGAATAATAAGATGGCAATAAATGCATATGTATTAACAATTACCATAAATGCAAGTGGAGTAAATGTTCCAGTCAAAAGATACATGGCGACTGACCCTTACATATGCTGTCTGCAAGAGACTCACTTCAGATCAAAAGACACACAGACCAAAAATAAAGGGATAGAAAGGTATTGCATAAAAATGATAATGATAAAAGAAATAAGGGATGGCAATATTTATACCTGAAAAATAGACTTTATAGCAAAGGCTATAACAAGAGACAAAAAAGGACCCAACAATTTTACTTCTGAGTATTTATCTGAAGCAAACCAAAACACTAACTCAAAAGACATGTACATTTATATGTTTACTGCAACGTTACTTACAATAGTCAAGCTATGGAAGCAACCTAAGCGACTATCAGTAGATGAATGGATAAAGAAGTGGAATATGACTCAGCCATAAACAAGAATGAAATCTTGCCATCTGCAACAACATGGATGGACCTAGAGGATAATGTGCTGAGTGAAATAAGTCAGACGAAAAAAGACAAATGCCATATGATTTTACTTATATGTGAAATCTAAAAACAAAATAAAAAACAAGCATAACAGAAACAGAGTCATAAATACAGAGAATTTTTTGACAGTCTTTAGAGGGGAGAGCGATGGGAGAACAGATTAAAGAGGTGAAGGGATTTAGAAGTACAAGTGGGGGCAGTAACAGAACAGTCACAGGGATGGAAAGAACAGCGTAGGGAATAGAGTCAATAATACTGCAATACCTGTATAGTGTCAGATGGGTACTGGACTTATTGGGGTGAATACTTAATAAATTATGTAAATATCTAATCACTGAAACCAATCTAATATTGTACATCAACTGTAATTTTAAGTTAAAGTAAATTTTTAATAAAAACATTGAATATACATTACATGGTTCCACTGTGGAAGCCATTTGGCATAGTTACGACATAGAAAAAAATGAATATTGAACTATTAAAAATCATTAAGAAGATTTAGAGACAAGAAGTGTTTATAGTGTGTATGAGGTGTGTGTGTGTGTGTGTGTGTGTGTGTGTGTGTATGTGGATGGTGACAGCAGGAAGTGGGTGACCAGAGAGCTAAATTCTCATTTTTCTTAAGGGAAAGACCATAGCTGTTGCCTAAACGTGGCAGATCAATATATAATATTATAAGCATGTTATTTAGATACCTGGAGGTACCAAATCATCAAAAAATCAACACTGGTTGCTTCTGGAGGGAGGGAAATGAGAAGAAATGAAGAGAAGCAAGTCTCTGCTCGGTTTTCATAACAAGCTTTGTAGAACCCTTGATTCTTAAAAATATATGTATATATAGCTTTAATCATATATGTATGTTCTTATATAGGATATTTACACATATACACAAATAATATGTGTGTCTAGGTGTTTGTGCATATATATAATGTGCATATGTATACATACAATCAATCAACAAGCATGCATAGTACAGGCAGTTTTTAAATTTCCCCAGGCCACACATAACCTGGTGGTCGTGGGAGAAACTGAGTTTGTTGGATATTGAGAAATTTGTTAGAAAGGCTTGAAACTTGAAGACATTACCCTAGAAGTTATAGACTGGGGGGAGGGGGTTTGTTCTCTCTATTCAGGATTTCTTGCCAACAAGCGTTGGTATGCAAAAGCCTGCAAGGCATGTGTAGAGGCTCAGGCATAATAGTACCACTCCAGATGCTCTGGAGGAGGCTTGGGGTGGGTGTGGTTTGGGACCCTTTTCTAAGCATCCCTGGTTGTTGAATGTAAATCCCAGACTCTGGAGCATGATAGCACAAGGCAAAATTAAATGCCGTTAGGTACATATTCTGTCTTACACTTTTGCTTTCCTTACTAAGATGTTAATTATGGAGAATTGTACAGCTTCTTATCCAAAGCACATAGGAGAAAAAATGCTGGAAAAAAAATACCATTATAAAATAATGGCAGTCTTGTTAGGTCATATATATATATATATATATATATATATATATATATATATATATAGTAAAGATAGATATATATTTAATTTAGGAATACTTTATTTTAAAATTCTAATATGTTTTTTTATCATTCTTGATTTTTTTTATTGCAACTAACATTTACTTACATTATTTCTGATAAGTTCTGCTTTCTGTATGCATAATCCATACCTCGTGTAAAACATGGTTGCCAGGGAAACGTGTCTTTAAATGGATAAGCACACAGCATCAGCTTAAGAAGTATTGGCCTTAAAAACACAAACTTGCAAAGTGACTCTCAAGTCTCACTTTACGAAAAAAATGTACCAAGGAGTCTCACTTAAAGGAATACTTTTCTGCAACCCCAGAATGAAAGTTCGGAGTGCAATTTTCTTTTTAAAAATTTCTGGATTTCACTGTAGGGTCCCTCTCTGCTGGGCGCTGTCTTGTGTGAGCTGTGGCATCCAGTTACAGCATTCAGAAACTTCATCTCACTTCATAGCCAGCACAGAGCAATAAAATTAATGAGTTGAGCATTTTCTCCCTAATAATTGCAACAGATAGCAATGTCTCAGTCATTTTGTCTTTTCAGTGGTGGTTAAAACACACACACACACACACACACACACACACACACACACACACACTCTTATAGTGTGGCATTGGGTGTCTTTCGTTTTGGTTAACATTATCATTTGAATTGCATCTCACATGTTACCAGATTAAGGAAGAGGGGCTGTTGGAATAGGTTACACTTTTTTTTTTTCCACAAGACTGTTTAGAGTCTCAAATCAGTTCCAACTGACTTTCGAAAATGTGTTGGGGGAAAACACATTGTGATAAATAGCAATTGCAATGGAAAGACCGGAAGGGAAAAAGACAATTTAGTTTGCTTCCACAAGAAACCAACCAATTTGTGGAATATGCCTGTGCCTTGTTATCCTTTATTTTCCTGATGCTGGGAAGACTTAATCATTTGACTGCTCATCAGCATTTTCAAAATGGGTGAGGGAAAATCCATCTCAGATTCTTGTTATCATAGAATAAAACACCTGTTAGACTAGCCTTTGCATTTATTTCCTTCTCTTGGACTCTGCCCTCCACCAGGAGCCTGTGATGGTATGTTTTTGTATCATTTGAATCCCAGCCCCTTGGCCTGTGTGACTTTGGGCAAGTCACTTAATACCCTTCTGCATCTCTTTTTCTTCAGCTATAAAATGCACATAATAATAAGACTTATGTCAGGGGAAGTATTTTTCAAGCTTTTATGATTATAATCCATTAAAAGATACATATTTTACATCAAAACTCAGAACAGGAAGCCCCGGGTTTGATTTCCAGTCAGGGTACACAGGAGAAGCGCCCATCTGTTTTTCCACCCTTCCCCCTCTCCTTTCTGTCTCTCTATCTCTCTTCCCCTCCCACAGCCAAGGCTCCATTGGAGCAAAGTTGGCCTGGGCGCTGACTATGGCTCCATGGCCTCTACCTCAGGTGCTAGAATGGCTCCAGTTGCAACAGAGCAACAGCCCAGATGGGCAGAGCATCGCCTCCTGGTGGACATGCTGGGTGGATCCTGGTAGGGCACATGTAGGAGTCTCTCTGCCTCCTGGCTTCTCACTTCAGAAAAATACAAAGAATAACAAAACTCAGAACACACGTGCACAAATACACAGATACAAGCATACATGGGTGCATATAAATGCACATATCTGAAATTAAAATTTCACACAATAGGAGTTATTTGCTTTAGATGTGATGCGTTCACATAGTTTTTCTCCTACTTTCGTGTATGTCATACCTTTAAAAACAATTTTATTGATTGATTTTAGAGAGAGGAAGGGAGAAAGGAAGAAAAGAAACATTAATTTGTTGTTCTACTTATTTAAGCATTCATTAGTTAATTTGGCTTATTTCATCTTTAAAAAAATTATGTTTGCAAAAACACTGTTGATTCTATGACTAATGGATCACATTGTAAAATTGGAGAAACACTGCTTTAGAGCAGGTGTTGGCAAACTCTGGCGCAAGCTGGACCCATTGCTTGTTTCTGTAAATAAAGCTTTATTGGAACCCAGCCATACTCATTCATCTATGAATATTCGATGACTGCTTTCTTGATACAGTGGCAAAGTTGAGTAGTTGCAACAGAAAAAAGTCTGGTCTGCAAAGCTAAAATATTTACTATCTGGTCCTTTAAGAAAATGTTTACCAGCCCCTGGTTTAGAGGATTAAGTGTAATCCATCAGTGTAAAAGGTTGAATACAATGCCGGCTATATACAAAGGATTCAATAAATGACATTATTATTGCAGGTGGTGTTTTTGCTCCAACATCTAAACCTCATTAGCCAATGAATTTTCTTATCAAATAAATATAGTAAACAGGTTAGCCCTAAAAAAAAAAGTAGGGAGGATTTAAATAACAAACAAGGAACAAAGACTTTGTAATCAAAGCACCCACTTTCATGCTGAGAGTCATTCAGTCTTTTTTTTCTTTCTCAAGCTGAAGCCCATTTATCAGTGCAGTCACTTCCCCATTTGGAACTTGCAGCCTCCTCGCTGCCAGACAGACCAGCAGACAGAGAGGTTAGTCCCTGTTTAAGCTTGTGAACCCCTCAGATCTCTCCACTCAAGGTGCCCTGCTCAGCTTCCTGTAGTCATTAGAGAATAAACCCTGATAAGCAAAATAAATTAGATGCAGTGACATTCTGCTAATTGAGTCATCTCCTCTGCTTTGCTGGGCTGTTAATTACCAGCTAATCTTATCAATATGGCAGCGGACTGGCAGATAGTGGCTTGAGGAGAGAAAGGTAAGGACCCCAGTTTGCCCCCAAAGTCTCTCATTGGGCAAAGTGGATATCAAACCTGCCAGTCCCACCTGAAGCCATCTGAATGCTGCTCAGGCAATACAGTTTAGAAAAGAGATGAGACTATGGATCAACAATCAAATAGGAGAGACAGGGATATGGCACGCCTTCAACTAAAAGTTAAAGAGAAGAAAGAAAGGGCCAAGATGACAGATTATGCATTATTAAAGTGGTATTCTCCCCTCTCTCCATCTCGATCAAATTTTATTTCAGTAAAGCGCAAGGGCTTAAAGATAGATAAAAGACTTTAAAACACAAATTAAGTCCTATTTAGTTCAGCACCCTGAGCCAAGCATGCCAGGTTCTGTCTGAATGCATTGCCCAGAAAGGCTGAATGGGCTGGCTTTCAACCGGATGAATGTCTATGATTTGCTGACATCTGGTGGAAGGGGTCTTGTTGCCAATCAAATTAAAGCCCCCTTGGAAACCACTGGGTTCTGTTTAAGGATCTCTGCTCCCACCTCTTTTCAGAATTGCCCTGATAACTATTTGTTCATCTTCCAACGAGCCTGAATGAGCATGTGGCAAATTAGAAGGAGAGCCATGGTTCCTTCTGCTTTTGTTCACCTACAGCCTTCTCAAAGCCCTGCCTATGCTGATTTTAGGACAGAACCCAGTTGCAAGAGTGTCAGTATGAGAGAAAATGAGCCCATCAGATTAGCAACACTTGAACTGATTGGTAGCACCCAGTATTGGCAAGGGTATAGGGAGACAGGCCGTCTAGGTGTATTGGTGGGAATGGAAATTAGTAGAACCTTTCCTCTGGAGGTTTTAGAGGGTGGGGTAAGGGGGGAGTGACTTGGCAGTAAGTGCTAAAATATTTGACCCAGCAATTCTACCCCTAGGATATTAGTAATAATTGACAATTCTTATGTAGCGATTAGGACGCAGTAAGATTTTAAGCACTTTATACATTCCCTCTTAAGAGTCTGTGCTCTCATCACAACACTGTCCTCCCCCTTGGACTCTAGCAGAAAAAATATATATTATTCAGTACTGAGTACTTACTGTGTGTAAAGCACTGTGCTAAGGGGGAGATTTTCTCATAAAGGTTTACAATTCGGTAAGGACTGTCAATATCCCCATTTTGCAGATGAGAAAGAGGAGGTGTAGAGGGGATAATTCACAGGCACAAGAAAACGCAGCAAGTAGCTAAACTAGAACTCAAACCCAGATTATGGGATGGCAGAGAGCCAGCTTTCAACCCATGCCCAGTTCCACCTCCCATTAAAGTGACACAGAGATGCGCACACAAAGTTGTCCATCATGAGACACCTACTACACGAGGAGCCACCTACCAAGCCATCAGTGGGAGATCAAGGACGGCCATGCCTTGAAATGCTTGGAAGCCGTGCCTTGAAATGCTTTGAAGCCGTTATAAAGAACACGACAGGTCTTCACATTCTGACATGAAATGATGTTCAAGATATGTTAAAAGAAAAGGGCAAGTTTTATGTATAGCGTGATCCTATTTACTCTTCTTTTAAACAGACTTTTTTAGAGCAGATTTAGGATTACAACAAAATTGAACAGAAGCTACAGAGACTTCCCTGTCACCCCCTTATGTGCACAGCCTCCTCCCTTACCA
Source organism: Rhynchonycteris naso (assembly GCA_037038555.1). Taxonomy (NCBI): domain Eukaryota; kingdom Metazoa; phylum Chordata; class Mammalia; order Chiroptera; family Emballonuridae; genus Rhynchonycteris; species Rhynchonycteris naso. Next base: position 185,277,064 of record CM073000.1, on the reverse strand, counting down.
ACATCCCCCACCAAAATGGTATATTTGTCACTATAGATGAACCTATATTGACACATCATTATCACCTGAGTCCATAGTTTAGGAATCATTCTTTGTTTTGTACATTATTTGGGTTTGAAAAAATGTATAATGTATCCATATCCATCGTGATGGCATCATATAGTGTCATGCCCTGAAAACCCTCTGTGCTCTGCCTGTTCATCCCTCCATCCTCTCAACCACTGACCTTTTACCTGTCTCCATTTTTACCTTTTTTAGAACATCATATAATTGGAATCACACGGTATATAGACATTTCAGACTGGCTTCTTTCACTCAGTCACATGCATTTAAGTTCCCTCGGTGTTTTTGCATGACTTGACAGCTCGTTTCTTTTTAACACCCGATAATGTTCCATTTATTCATCTATTCACCTCCTGAAGGACATCTCAGTTGCTTCCACGTTTTGGCAATTTGCTGAAAACATCCATGCGCAGATTTTTGTGTGACCCATTTAATTTTTTAACTATTGTGTTTTTGTGTATGCACACGTGTGTTTAAACCTCAGAGGTATCATGCCAAGCATTAACCGTGCCCACCTCTGGAGAAACAACTGGAATCTAGAGCAAAAAAAGAGTGAAGAATATGTTTTACTTTTTATTCTTTATAGCTGGGTACCATTTTAATTTTTTTGCCTTGAACCTGTATTCATGAAACCACTCGAACCATTACATTGAAAATTAAAAACTGGAAAAACTAAGATAAAATTAAAATAAAGAGTAATTTTTCATGCAAAGCCCCAAGAGGTGAGCCTTCTATTTCCATATTCCAAAGCAAATGCTCCATCAATATTTGTTTACGGGTTTGCAGTCCATCCTCATTATTCATGATTCTGTATTTGTGAACTTGCCTACTTGCTAAAATATACTTGAAAAACCCAAATAAAGTCTCATGGTGTTTTCACACTGCATTTATGAATATAAGAAACGAAGGCTCAGAAAACGGAACCAGGTCTAGCTGGCTCAAAGCCCACCCCAGGCCATTAGGCAGCACTGCCTCCACAGAGAAACACAGAAAAAGCAAGGTATGTGCCCAGAGAACGTCTTCTGAACGCAGGCTATGGCTTTGTGCCGTCAGTGTTGAAACTGAGTCTGAGTGAAAGCGAGTAGAAGGAAAAAGGCAAGAGCTCAAGGTGTCCGGGAGAAATGCGCCCCCCACCCATGGAGGCCGGGCGTAAACAAGGAAAAGGAGGAGCTCTGTGCTTACATAAAGCAGCGCCCACTGGGCTGGGGGAAGAGCGGGCACTGTCCAGGATCCACTGTGGCCCCTCATCGCTTCCTCTTGCCATGCAGGTGGCCAGCTTTGGGCTGGCAGCACCGAGACTCCTCCAGAGGGCATTCTATTTGTGTTCAGCCTGTGCATGTGTCCTGGACCAACCCTCAGCCAATGGACGGCAGAAATGGGAACATCAGGTCCCCAGCTTCCTCCTCCTCCTGACGGTATGGCTCTGAGGCATGTATCTTAGTGGCCCCCTTGATTCCCAGTGGGACCAAGCCCTAGTTGTCCTGATGGATACTCCCCCCAATCCCTCCCCAAATCCTTGTCATAGGTTCATGTTGGCTGTAGAATATATCGACATATTTATTACAGTTTGGTTCTCATTCTAATAAACAAGTTGGCCTTGTTAAGATGAGCATAGGAAATGATTTTTACCTTTCTCCCCATTCTTGTTCAAGCCTCTGGACATTTTCAGTTAGTATGTCACCATATACAGCAACGTGCAGAAGGCAGCAGAATAGAAAATACAAAGATCCCAGGATATGATCTGGACCTCCTCACTCTCACACTTCTCTCTCTGTGGCCACTGGTAGTTGAGTCTTCCGTTATTTGCAGCCAAATGCAACCCCTTCTGATCTAAGCTCCAAGATGCTTAAAAAAAACAATACACAATGGGTGCATTGGTGGTGTTTCTGCCAAACATGTATAATCTGTATGTGATCGTGAAGAAACATCGGACAAACCCAACTGTGAATCATTCTACAAAACAACTGGCTGTCCTCTTCAAAAATATCATGGTCAAAAAACACAAAGAAAGAACCTGAAACCGTTCTAGATTCATGGAGATTAAAGACACCAAACACATAAATAAAATCTGTGATCCTAGATTGGATCCTGGTATGGGAGGGGGCGAGAGCCTAGCATTGGATGAAATTCGAATACAAACTGTGAAATGAATAATAGTAGTGGAACAAAGTCCCTGACCTTGGTAGCCTTATGGTGGTTATGTGAGAGAAGGGGCTTGTTCTTAGGAAATACACACAAGTATTTAGTTGTGATAAGGCATTCTCAAGCAATTCAGAAACACACACAAAAATACACGCAAACACACACACATATGTTCTTTATATTTGAAATAATAGCAAAATAAAAAAAAATTATCCAGCCTGACCAGGCGGTGGCGCAGTGGATAGAGCATCAGTCTGGGACACAGAGGACCCAGGTTCGAAACCCTAAGGTCACCAGCTTGAGCACGGAGTCACTGGCTTGAGCGTGGGATTATGGACATGACCCCATGGTTGCTGGCTTGAGCCTAAAGGTTGCTGGTTTGAAGCCCAAGGTCATTGGCTTGAGCCCAGGGTTGCTGGCTAGAGCCCAGGGTCACTGGTTTGGCTGCAGCCCCCCCATCAAGGCACATGTGAGGAAGCAATCAATGAACAACTAAGGTGCCGCAATGAAGAATTGATGCTTCTCATCTCTCTCTTCCTGTCTGTTTGTCCTTATCTGTCCCTCTCTCAGTCTCTCTCTGTCTCTCCCATTAAAAAAAAAAATTATCCCAAAAGCTAGGTACAGTAAGTATTAGTAATGTTGGTAAAACCTGGGGTTCCCTCAGCTCTTCTTCTTTTGGACTAATGGTGGCCGAGGAATAAAGCAGAAAAACAGATGGGGATAACAGAGAGAATGTGGATTGAGGTAAAATTCTTAAGGTGAAGAAATGTAAACTTTTTTCTTTGATTGATTCCCCCTCCCTCCAAATGCTGTGACTTTGAAGAAGTCACCCAGATGTGGCAAGAACAATCATATTTTTAGAATAACAACTAGTATAGTGAATATTTTTACCTTGTACTGAGTGCTGTTCTAACTGGTTTATGTGTATTAACATTTCATTTCATCTTAACCCATTTAATCACTTAGCATATAATTCTTAATCATCAGAAATATATTTATAATATAAATACAATCATTTCATAAATAAATAAGCATTTAATCTGTTAATATTTAATCATTTATACTCCATTAATTTTATATCTTGTACTTCATAATATTTAATCACCTAATTTACAAACATGAAGCTTCTGAGTCCTTTTTTTTATTTTGTCAAAGCTAATAGTTAATGACACCAAAAACTATAGTTTATTGAGTCCTTTGCATGTGCCAGGAATGGTTCTAAGCATTTGACATGTACTATCTTATAATTGATTCTTTAGAAAAAAATTTTAATTGACTCTATTGGGGTGACATTGGTTAATAAAATTACAGGGGTCCTCAGGTTATGGCAATCTCGACATACGATGTTTCAAGTTTACGATGCTCACACCCATAAAAACTTTGAAAAATGGAGACGTGAGTGTTTCAGCTTGTGCCGTTAGTGTCATACTTATGTGCTATGTGGGCAGTAGAGTTTGGCTGTGCACAGCAGAAGAGTACTCAGTGACACGGCATATGAGTGAGGGAGCTGGCATCCCCCTTACGCTTACCTACGCCATTTTGGACTGTTAAAAGCACAAGTGTTCCGTTTGAGTTAGGCTAGGTGTGTTTCAACTTACACCAAAATTCGGGTTTCATCACTGTCGTAGGAACGAAACTGTGTTGTAACCCAAGGACCCCCTTTCTATAGGTTTCAGGGGTACCATTCTATAATACATCATCTATACATTGTATTGTGTGTTCACCAACCCAAGTCAAATATTCTGTCATCATTCATCCTTTCTTTACCCTTTTCTACCTCCCCCAACTTCCTTTCATTCCGGTAATCACCATACTGTTGTCTGTGTCTATGGGTTTTTTTCTTCCTTTGCTTAATCCCTTCATCTTTTTCAACCAACCTACAAACTCCCTTCCCCCTCTGACAGCTGTCAGTCTGTTCTCTGTATCTATGAGTCTGTTTCTATTTTGTTTGTTAGTTTATTTTATTTATTAGATTGTATATATAAATGATATCACATGGTACTTGTCTTTCTCTGACTGTTTTTACCATATTTCACTTAGCATAATAATCTCCAGGTCCATCCATGCTGTCACAAAAGGTAAGATTTCCTTCTTTTTTACAGCAGAATAGTAACCCATTGTGTAAATGTGCCACAGTTTTTATTCACTCATGTACTGCTTCCAGATCTTGGCGATTGTAAATAACACTGCAATGAACATAGACGTGCACATACTCTTTCAAGTTGGTGTTTCAGGTTTATTTGGATATATTCCCAGAGAGGTGCTGGGTCATGAGGCAGTTCCATTTTTAATTTTTTGAGGGAACTCCATATTGTTTTTCACAGTGGCAGCACCAATCTACCATCTGTATGTCTGTGCTCATTGGAAAGGTGTCTCCATTCAGGTCCTTTGACTATTTCATAGTTGGATTGTTTTGTTTTGGTTTTTGGTGTTGAATTTTATAAGTTCCTTATAAACTTTTAAGTTCCTTATAAATAAGCCCTTATCAGAAATATCAGCAAATGTGTTCTTCCATTCAATGGATTGTCTTTTCATTTTGTTGATAGTTTCCTTAGCTGTGCAAAAATTTTTTTAGTTTGATGTAGTGTCATTTGTTTATTTTTTTCTTTTGTTTCCTTTGTCTGAGGTGATATATCAGAAGAAATATTGCTATAAGAAATGTTCAAATTCTTATTGCTAGTGTTTTATTCTGTGATTTTTATGGTTTCGAGTCTAACATTTACGTTTTTAATCCATTTTGAGTTTATTCTTGTGTATGGTATAAGAAGATTGTCTAGTTTCATTGTTTTGCATGTATCTGTCCTGTTTTCCAACACCACTTATTGAATAGATTATCTTGCCTCCTTTGTCAAATATTAATTGGCTATAAAAGCACAAGTTTGTATTTGGGCTCTCTATTCCGTTCCATTGATTTATAGACCTGTTCTTTCACTAGTACCATGCAATTTTGGTTACTATGACCTTGTCATATATGTAGTTCGATATCAGGTAGTGTGATTTCTCCAACTTTGTTCTATTTTCTCAAGATTGTTGTTTTGGGGGGTATTTTTTGGTTCCATATAAAATTTTGGATTATTTGTTTTAGTTCTGTGAAATATCCCATTGTTATCTTGTTAGAAATTATGTTGAATCTATAGATTGCTTTGGATAGTATAGACATTTTAATGATGTTCATTCTTCCTATCCATGAACACAGTGTATGTTTCCACTTTATGTATCTTCTTCAATTTCTTTCTTAAATGTCATATAATTTTCTGAGTACAGGTCTTTTACATCCTTGGTTAAATTTCTTCCTAGGTATTTGATTCTTTCTGAAGCAATTGCAAATGGGATTGTTTCCTTAGTTTTCCTTTCTGATAGTTCATTATTGGTATATAAAAATGCAACTGATTTCTGAATTTTTATTTTGTAACCTGCTACTTTACTGAATTTATTTATCAGTTCTAGTAGTTTTCTGTGGAATCTTTAGGGTTCTCTATATATAGTATCATGTCATCTGCAAATAGTGAGTTTTACTTCTTCCTTTCCAATTTGAATGCCTTCTATTTCTTCTTGTCTGATTGCTGTGGCTAAGACTTCCAGTACTATGTTGAATAACAGAGGTGATAGTGAACATCCCTGTCATGATTAAATTAATCCTTACTCTAGCCAAGGAACCCAGTACCATAATTATCTCCCATGTCATACTTAGGGAGAGTAAGAAACTAGTCCAAGTTCATGGAGATGCAATATGATGGATGAGCTGGATTTAAACCCAGGTTTTTGTGATTTTAGAGCTGGCAAAGAGTTAATCTGAAAATACAGATGTGTTTGTTGTGCAGCCAACGGATAAGCAGAGGGTTAGTCCAATTAGGTGTGTGGTCAACTGCAGAACCCATCCCAGAGGGACAAAAGTAAATAAGAGGTTAGGCTCCATTTTTTCCCTAAGAAACTCACATTCTGGAAGCTTTCACAGTTCAAAATCCCAAATCACAGACCCACACACTTTTTTGTCAGTATCTCCAAAGAGTAGTTGATTTAAATTCTGTTGTACTTAACTCCTTATTCTCATAATGTGAATATTTAAAATCAGCTTAAAAACATTGTAGCCTGACCTGTGGTGGCGAAGTGGATAAAGTGTCGACCTGGGAACATTGAGGTCGCCAGTTCAAAACCCTGCACTGGTCTGGTCAAGGCATATATGGGAGTTGATGCTTCTAGCTCCTCCTCACTTTCTCTCTCTCTCTCTCTCTCTCTCTCTCTCTCTCTCTCGCTCTGTGTCTCCTCTCTAAAATAAATAAATAAAAATAAATTTTAAAAAAAGTCTTTAAAAAAAAACACTGTAATCTTTATGATTTTTAGGGACTTCCCAGGGCTTGCAGAGAGCAATGTCAGTCGTTGAAAGGTCATCTAAGTTGGATGAATCTCCACAAACCCCACAGGTTCCTAATGCCTTTGGATAAAACGTGGCTAAAAATGTAAGTGTGGTGTGTGATCAGGCCTTCACAGAAGGACCTAAGACACTCGGTAGTGATGCGGGAACATGCTGTTTACACATTTAGAGTGGCATTTCCATTCTAAGATAGCATTTGGCTTTCTCTCCACTCTCCTGAGATTTGCTTTTATTATTTATCCTTTGGCTCCACTCTTACAATGAAGACTTTTAATATATAATCCTATACCTTCCCCCTCCCTCTCCGCTGCTCTACCCTTTCTTTCTCTCCTGCCTTTCCCAACTCCACTGCCAATTATAAAATAAAACTTGGAACTCAAAAGATTCCATCACACAAAACTTTCCACCCTTTCTGATGTCAAAGCTAAAACAAACTGGGTAATAATAAGAGTTAGCAGTTAGAGATGAATATATATAAATACCCAAGAGGTAAAGGGGATTTTATGTTTTTATGAGTTTCCAGCTTCTCTGATGTCTCTTGTGAATCTGGCTGACACTATCTTGACCTAGATTCTCACAGCAGTCACCTAAATAGCAGGACTGGGACCAGAGTGAGACAAGAGGCACAACATTTAAGGAAGCACTTACTCTTGGGGTTGGGCAAGTGCCCTAGGCACCCTCCTAGCCTCACTCTGGTCCTGACCCTGCCAGATAGTCCCCCTCCTCCATGTGGAGCACCTTCCCTAACTCATTAGCCCTCTCAATAGCCAGAGGGATCATTTTAGAGGATGAATACGATCATGCCACTCCCCTGATGACAAGCTTCTGATGGTTCATCGGGCCCCTCAGGATAAAAGCCCAACTCCCAGTCAGGGCTTCTCAGAGCCCTTCAGATCTGACTCCTGCCCTGCCCGGTCCCTTCCCTTCCACGGTTCTGGATCCTGGTGGCTGTCCAATCTGGGCTTCACCACTGCCGCTGCCTCTTGCTTGAACAGTCTCTGCCTATTTATGCAAACTAATGCCAACTCACATTTCAGATCTCATGGGGAAAAAAAGATCAGGGCAGTAGATGAGAAAAGGTGTCGAATGATAGTCCTAGCCTCGCTTTGAAGCCTGCTCTGCCACTTGTTGGCACGACCTTGAGCAAGTTACCTAATGTTTCTGGCCTTAAATTTTCTCATTTATGCATTGGTAGTGAAAGGTCCACTTCATGAACAGACAATAGATAGGAGGATTTAGAAAGGTGATCTGTGGAACACCCTAAGATCGGTGCCTGGCACATACCTGGCATCATATGTGTAGATATCACTGTTATGCCACCTTCCCCAATGTCCTCTGTGAGTCCCCAGGTCTGGGTTAGAAGCCCCTCCTAGGCACTTCTGTAGCCTCTGCTACTAATTCTTCCCCATGCTACCATTATCATATATTTAACTGTCTCTCTCTTTGGTCTGCAAGCCTGAAGGCAGGGACTGTGTCTATCTTACTCATGGCTGTCCTACTCCCGTACTGACTAGCATGTAGTAGATGCTCAATAAATGTGCTGAATGCATGAGCCAATAGTACAAGTGACACAGCCCGTGGAACAATACTTATCTAGTTCTGGGATAAGCAATGGAAGATTTTTTTTTTCTCTTTCTCTCTGATTTTTTTTTAAATTATTTTTTTATTTTAGTAAGTTGCTATACAATCTTATATTGGTTATACTAGTTTCAGGTATACAACATAGTGATTCAACATTTTTATACCTTACAATGTGATCGCCCCACTAATTATAGTAATTATCTGTCATCATATAAACATACCACAATATTATTGACTAAATTCCCCCTCTCCTTTTTTATCTATGCCCCCACCTCCTCCCTTCTGGTAATCATCTCTTTGGTCCCTGTTTCTATGAGTCTGTTTTGTTTTGTTTTATGGACACATACCCTCAAGGAAAGGAAACAAAAGAAAACAATAAACAAATGGGACTACATAAACCTAAAAAGCTTTTGCACTTCAAAGGAAACCTTCAACAAAACAAAAGGAATCCTACTGATTGGGAGAATATATTCACAAATGATATATCTGATAAGGGATTGATATGCAAATATATTAGCAACTCCAATTCAGTAACAAAAAAATAAACAATCCGATCAAAAAATAGCAAAGGACATGAGAAGATCTCTCTCCAAAGAGGCATATAGGTGGCTAATAGACATATGAAGATGCGCAATGTCACTACTCATTAGGGAAATGCAAGTCAAAACCACATTAAGATACCACCTCACACCAATCAGAATGGCTGTTATCAAAAAGTCAACAAATAACACTTACATTGTTTGTTGGTGGGACTGCAGACTGGTACAGCCCGTATGGAAAACAGTATGGAGTTTTCTCAAAACACTAAAAATAGCCTCACTATATGACCCAGCAATTCTGCTTCTGTGTATTTATACAAAGAAAACAAGAACACTAATTCAAAAAGATATGTGCTCCCTTATGTTCACTGCAACATTGTTCACAACAGCCAAGATATAGAAGCTGCCTCGATGTTTATCGATAGATGAATGGGTGGTACGTATATACAGTGGAATATTACACAGCAATAAAGAAGAATGAAATGTTGCCATCTGTGACAACATGGACGAACCTAGAAGGCATTATACTAGGTGAAATAAGTCAGGCAGAGAAAGATAAATAATGAATGGTTTCACTTATACGTAAAATCTAAAAGCAAAACAAAGCAACAGAAGATTTAGAAAAATCCACAATTGCTCTGCAAGCGGAGTTCACTGCTGAATTTGAAAGCCTCACATTGTCACATTGTACTAAATATCAATTCAACCAACTGGGCATGGACTCTGTGCCAGGCACTGTGCCATGCAATCAGAAATACAAAGAGCAATCAGTCTTCGCCCTCAGCGAGGTGGTAGGAAAGACGTAGGCTACCCGAGGTCATCGTTTTACGCGGAACAAGACTCTGCTGGTCTGAACTGCGTAGTTTCAAGAACGCAGTTTCTAAATCAGACACTTCTGAGTTCCAGTCCCACAGCTGTATGACTTGCAAACTGCGTGACCTAAGCAAGTTACTTAACTTTCACGCGCTTCCACATAGTTCACCTCAGCACAGCGTCTGGCCAAGAGAAAATATGTGCAATGTTTTCACTGTTGTTACTGCCAACTTCAGCCCCTGGTCAGATTAAGTCCATGGATACTTCCCCCAACCCTCAATCTCTTAAACTTTCTTTGCTTTGCTTTTTTTTTTCTTTAACTGCTTCAACTTAAAGGTGGAGGAATACACATTTAGGCGCAGAGCCACTTGGCAGCATGAGGCAAAGCTACTGTTCTGTAACCAGAAGAGCATTGGAACACTTATTTCAGAGCAGTCGCCAACACTGAGCAGCAAGCCAGGCCCGCACGGGGTTTTTACAGATTTCCTTTTGCTACTTTCGGGTGGATTCTATGACTCCACGTCTTCGAATGACCTGTGGCCCTGTGATAACACAACGGGAATGACTTCGTCTTTTGTGCTGGATTTTGAGGAAGTTTAAGACAGTTATTGTTTCTATCTCTCACAATGTTTTCTTTTTTCATGGTGTGTACTATAGTATTGCTTACTTACAACACACACACACACACACACACACACACACACAGTACAAAAGGAATTAAAAATAGGTCTTTTCTCTTAAGCTACCTCACATTGATTGTGGGTGGGTACCTGGAGCATCCTCTTAATAGGATTCGGACGCAACCTCAGGGTTCAGTGCAAAAAGAGAGCATTGATTGATCAGTAATGTCTTTCCTAGGTGTGTGGGTGGGTAATAACAGAACTGATCATCACTAGATTAAAAGCACTTTTCCAGAGGCCTAGCAAATTCTACCTCTTCTCTATATTCCTCCTGCTACATGTTTCTCTTCATCTTACCTTACTGTCCGATTCCACTACAGTGTGGTAATTAGAAAACCAGTTATTATCAGTACAAATGGGTTTCTTTCCATTTGTAAAGAAGGATGCTTTAAAGATGGTTCACAGAAGCAGCAAACTCTCTCGGTAACGTTTAAGTAAGGGCCATATGTTACCCAGGAAATCAATAGGCACCTCTCCTATTCAGAGCATTCCTTTTCACGACAAGGCTCCTAAGCAACCGATTTCATAATGAGAAGGAGACTCAAAGTCAGAATAATAGCTCAGTTTGTTGAACAAGTACTATATGCCAGGTATTATGCTATGTCAGTAATTTTTTAATTTTAAAGAAGATAGATTCCAATGCTACAGTCTTGATAAATGTTGAATGTGGATGGTGAGTGTGTGGGAAAAATATTGCTATTGTGCACATTCATAACTTTTCATAATAGAAAGTTTTAAAGACGTAATGCCAGGTATCTGATTTAATTAGTCTGTGAGAATGTGGGCATCTATAGCTTTAAAAAAATACTGCCCTCAGGTGATTTTACTGTGCAGCCAAGGATGAGGATGACTGGACAAAGTGCTCTGCAGACTTTGTCATTCATTCCTCACAACTCACCTAAGACCTGTGCATTACCACCCATTATTTTACTGAAATTGAAATGAAATGACAAGCCCAAGGTCCCACAGCTGAGCCACAATCCAACCCAGATCCACTTGAACTCTGAGCCTGGGTCCTTTAACCTTCTGCTCTAGGTGAAATATAAATAAAAATTTTCCAGCTTTATTGAAGTATAATTGATAAGTTAAATCTGTACACATTTTGATATACACATAATTGTGAAATCATTACTACAACCAAGTGGTTGAACACGTCACAGTTACCATTTTTATGAGAATGATTAAGATCCACTGTCTTAGTATACTTCAAGCATACTCTACAGCGTTATTAACCATAATCACCATGGTGTACATTAGACCCCAGGGCTTATGTATCCTGCATAGCTGACACTTTGCACACATTGACCAGCATCCTCCCATTTTCCAGCGCCTGGTAAGCACTGCTCTACTCTCTGCTTCCACCAATTTGACTTTTTCAGATTCCACATACAAGTGATTGTACAGAATTTGTCTTTCTGTGGCTGGCTAATTTCACTCAGCATAATGTCTTCCAGGTTTATCTATGTTGTTGTAAATGGCAGGATATTCTTCTTTTGTAAGGTTGAATGATATTTCATTGAGTGCGTATAGTACATTTTCTTTATCCATCCAACCCTCAGCAGACACTTGAGTTGTTCCCATGTCTTGGCTATTGTGAATAATGCTGCAATGAGCATGGGAGTGCAGATAGTTCTTCAAGATCCTGTTTTCATTTCCTTTGGGTATGAAATACACACACACACATTCAAAGGGTGGGCAAAAGTGGGTTTACAATTATGAGTACACAAAACAGTTTCTTCTTATATATTATTCATTAGTTATTGTATGATTTTTCATGCAAACCTACTATATATATATAATATACTGCTCACAAAAGTGAGGGGATATTTTATCTCTTCATATTCATTTTGAAATATCCCTCATTTTTGTGAGCAGTATATATACATATTATATCATATTATATAAACATATATAATTGCTGGATCATATAGTAGTTCTTTCTTTAGTTTTTTTGAGGACATTCCATGCTGTCTGTTATAACATCTATAACTTTTTTGTGATAAAATATACATAGCATAGCCTGACCTGTGGTGGCGCAGTGGATAAAGCGTCGACCTGGGAACACTGAGGTCGCCAGTTCAAAACCCTGCACTGGTCTGGTCAAGGCATATATGGGAGTTGGTGCTTCCAGCTCCTCCCCCCTTTCTCTCTTTCTCTCTCTCACTCTGTCTCCTCTATAAAATGAATAAAATAAAAAGAAAAATATATATATATACATAGCATAAAATTTACCGTTTTAACTTTTATTCTGTGACATTAAGTACACTCACACTGTTATGCTAACCTCACCGCCTCCATCTCCAGGATTTTTCATCTTCCCAAACTGAAACTCTGTGTCCCTTGAACAGTAAGTCTCCATCTGTCCCCATCCTCCAGTGCCTGGCCACCACCATTCTGCTTTCTGTCACTATGAACTTGACTATACTAGGAATTTCATATAAGTAGAATCATACAATATTTGTCCTCTTGTGTTCTGTTTTGCTTGACATAATAGCTTCAAGATTTGTCCGTGTTGTGTAGCATGTGTCAGAATTTCATTCCTTTTTAAGGCTAAATAATAAGCATAATCTTTTAGATAACAGCTTCCTGACTCTGGGGGGTGTGGTGACAAGTGAAACGTCATTGCTGCTATTCTCCCAGCAGGTGATGTCACAGCTCGCTGTACAGACAGTCATGCATTAGATGAACACATGCAGCTCAATGGAAGCTTCTGGTAGAAGAGGCCACAGAGTTGCATAGTGTTATTCATGGTGATCCCAGGTTCCTGACTGTCTGGGGTAAAATCTCAACTCCTCTAAACAAGCTATTTTTCCTCTTTGAGGCTCAGTTTTTCCATCTATAAAATGGGGGTAGTGAGAGTATCTACCTCTGAGCTATATATAATTGGATTCAAATGAGTCAATCCATATAAAGCACTTAGAGCAACGATGCCTGGGACATTATAAGTAGTCAAAACATTAAGTAAGTAAGTAAATAAATAAATAAATAAATAAATGGAGAAGACAGAAACCTTGCACCTGGGGCAATCTATAGAAAATGTAGCACTTAGCTTTTGAAAGACATGGAGATTTTCTTAGGTAAGGTGGCCAAATACAGGACATCTAGTTCCATTTGAATTTCAAATAAACGATGAATAATTTCTTCATGTAAAAATATATCCAAAATATTGGATTCCCCTAATCAAAGACTTACATAGGCAAGGTCCTGGGAGACCATGCATGTGAGACCTTAGGAGACTTCAGTCAAACGAAGAGCACAGTGAGATTGGCTGGTTGCTCCTGGAGATAGTGAGGCAAGGCAAGGAGGGGCTCAGGGCGGGGGTCTCAGCTCAGCTCAGCACAGACAACTGAAGCTTCATGTCCTCACCACTTGTGTCTCCTGTGGGGCTGAGATTGCGAAAACATGCCCAGAGCCTCATCTGCAGAGTGGAGCTACAATGCAGATTGAATTCACAGCGTGTCACAGAGCTGCTGCTGTTTTGACGGCACCGATTGGGAAGGAGTGAAATACTGAAAATTGGATGAGGCTATATGAGTAGATCCCAAGTGACCCTGGGACATCAGACCCTTTAAATTTAGCTGAGTTATTTTTTTTTGTTTTGTTTTGTGACAGAGACAGAGAGAGACACACAGATAGGGACAGACAGACAGAAAGGGAGAGAAATGAGAAGCATCAATTCTTCATTGTGGCACCTTAGCTGTTCATTGATTGATTTCTCATATACAGCAGACTGAGTGACCCCTTGCTCAAGCCAGTGACCTTGGGCTCAAGCTGGTGAGCCTTGCTCAAACCAGATGAATCTGTACTCAAGCTAGCGACCTTGGGGTTTCGAACCTGGGTACTCTGTGTCCCAGTCTGACGCTCTATCCACTGCGCCACCTCCTGGTCAGGCTAGCTGAGTTTTCTTTGCTAGTAGAAACAGCCCTTTGCCCCCTCCCATCCATCACACCCAACCTCCAATCTGGGAGGTAGATCCTGCTTTGCTCCAAGAAGCAGCTGTGACCATCTCCCCAGAGACAGTTGCCTTACAAGACACTGTGGATTCTCCTCAAGACCCATCTCACCACCCTCTTTGCTCTTAGATCTAAAACTAGACCCAAGTCCAAGCTGGCCCCAGAGGGCAGGGCTCCAAATATGACTCATGAGCAGGGGCATTACACTCCAAAAGAATTACATGACTTTTCTAACTTATAGACAGAAAATCTGGAGAATATACATGGGAACAGATATTAGGGGTATAGGATCATACTGGAAACAATATGAAGTTGGATCAGACCAAATTTATTGATATGAGACCACTCAGTAGAGATTCTGGATTCAATGTCACCTCTTGAGGTGTTATAAAGGGCTTCTACTGTTTGGTTGTTGGTTGGCTGAAACACGGGCAAAAGTTGCCTATACCAGGTAAAGTGCAAATGCCAGAACTGCTTTGGTATACTGCAGAGGAAGACATTCCAAAGCTCAGGGAAACTGAAATATCAGAGTGGATTTATCACATAAGATTTGCTCCTCTGCCTGGGAGGGTCACCACAACCGTGAGAAATAAATTTGTGAGAGGAAGCACAGATCCCTTGTAAAATTCTGTGGCCGCTCTTCTCTGTATGTCAGAAATCACAGTTAGGACTGCTGCCATTAAGCTGGGATCCCTCAGTGCAGGGGGAATGATTGGATCCTGGGGTTTCGGGGGCCAAGTGGCAGCACCTAGTCACCAAAGGCAGGTCGGCAGGGCTACAGTCATGGACAGTGCAGTCGAAACAGTAATGTGAATAGGCCCACTCACAGAAGCATGTGGCACTGGCTGGTTGATTGCAGTATTGCTAGAAAACAGATAAGCAGCCTACTCTTACTTGATCGGTATAAAGAGAAGCATTTTAGGCTAAGTGAACAGAAGTCTAACTTTAATCACCAAAACAGAGTCCTGGCCCCTCAGGTAATTCCCAGACTTGAGCCAGTTAACAGACCGAAACCCCTTGAGTGAAAGGGAGGCTGGGTCCCCTTGAGTACGGACCACATCACTGCCAAAACACGTGTACTGTCAATCTTTCTCCCAGCCTGCCCCCGAAGGAACCTAGAGCCTTTTACCGGGGTGACTGTGTATCAGAAAAAAAGGAAAGAGACCTTTCAGGGGTCACTGGACACTGGCTCAGAACTGCCACTAACCCCAGAGGACCCAAAGCCTTACTGTGGTCCCCTGACAGGCTTGTGAAGTCAGGCAGTCAGGGGTTTTAGCTCAATCCACTTCACAGTGGGTCCCGGAGGTCCCCGAACCCCACCCTGTGGTTATTTATTTTCCCGGTTCTGGAATCGACATACTCAGCAACTGGCAGAACCCCTAAAAACACTTACTATTTAAACTCAAATTAAACTGGGGGGTCCTGTAGTTTTATTGACTAAATCTGGTAACGCACGGAGGAAATCTCAGGTGGGGAGAAGCACTTTGTGAGCAAAGGCTTGGAGGGCGGGGTTTGCAAGGAAGATCACCAACCTGAGCTGGACCTTGGTTGGTGAACACCAAGGGTCAAAGATCACAAAATTCTGTGGGGTGAGGAGCTTGGGAGATCTGTGGAAATTTCACTTTATAAAAAGAGTTGATTTGTCCCTAGCCAGAAACAATGACCTAAACCAAGCCGAACCTTTGCAGTTTTTCCTTAGTTGATTAATTTCTAGGAAGTTCCCTAGTGGTGATTATAAAACAAATTGGAAGCAATGATTCAGACTGCTCATTGCAGAGTGCAATGCTCACAGGCACATGGAAGGACTTCCAGTTTTCTTTGAGTTGGTGTAATAGCCCCCATTGTAAATTTGCTGCTGGCACTGTGTGCCCAAGGGTAGGAAGAGTTTAAAATGCTTAAAGTATTTGGACTGGTTGGTTCAAGGGAGGGCTCACCACATGGTGGTTTGGTGCTATACATACCAATCTATCCTAAAGCAAACGTCAGCTAACTGCATAAAGCTGCCTAGGCGAGGATGTTCCTGCAGTGGCGCCTGTAAGTGAAGTCAGAAATTGTCTGTATGCTTATTAAAGAGAACTGAGCGGTGTTGAAACATGCATACAAGGAAATGCTAGGCGGTGTTAAAAAGGATCGTGGGATTTGTTTTAACACAGAAAAATATGTTCCCAATGTGTTGTTAAATGAAAATACATACATATATATATATACATATATATGTATGTATATATATATGTGTGTGTGTGTGTATATATATATATATATATATATATATATATACACACACGATTTTGTATGATCCTATTTTTGTCTATAAAGAAAATGTACACACTTGGAGCAGAAGAAAAGACAAGGGGAAAGAAATTCACAGATGTGGTGTTTTCATGAGTGACCATGGAATGTAGCTTCGGTCTTGTTCTGCTTCCGCTTGTCTGTAGTTCTCCAATTCTTCGATGATAAATACAGCTTTCTTAAATAATCAAACGTTTTTAAAGAAAAGATTTCAAAGCTGCCAGAGCTTCGTGTGAAGTGTGAAGATTCAGACCCCATTTCTTCACAGCTCTGCACCCAGGAGCCCGCGGGGATGCTCAGGAGATGCTTAACAGGCTGCAGAGATTCCTCAGGAATCTCTGTTCTATCACGGCAGCCTGTTTTCCTCCCCTTGTCACACCCCTGATGTCTCAATCCCACATCTAGAGTGCACTCGACGCCCATTAGAGAAGTGTTGTGATTCCCCTATGGGCCATTACTCTCCCTGGGCCTTTTCCTGCTCCTGTGCCCGCCAGCGCCCCTAAGATTATGGCTTTGGCATAGCTCTTCATACTTACCATGTAACCCTCTCACAGTGTTGCTTTCCTACTTGGTTTTCTTTTATTATTTTAATCTCTTAATTTGCATTCCTCTTTTATCCCTTTCTCCCTGTCACCTTTCAAATCATTTCCCAGCCTGTCACCCTTTGCACACTGACCCAGAAAGATCAGGATGGTAACATTTTCTGGGTTGGCTACCCTCCTCCCTTCTGAACCCTAAAGCTGGTGGGCTTCATGTTGCATCTTAGGGTCACCCAGAAGTGCATCTTGAAATATGCCCGGGCCCTCCTCCCAGAGAGTCTAATGTCTTTGTTGTACGGTGAAAAGCATTTTAAACTCTTCCTATGAGTGACTTCAACCACAGCCAGCTGTGAGAAGCCCTAGCTTAGCCCCTACAATTCGCACATGTGTGTGTGGGGGGGACTATCCCTCCAAAGGGCCTGCTGGCCTGTGCTTTGTGCCCTGATGGCCCTGATTACCCAGCCCACCACCTCACATGAGCCCTTGCAATGTTGCTCCTATTACAGCTGTTGTTTGATTGGGAGGCAGAGTCGGCCATGAAATTCCCACTTGACTCGTTCCTGAATTGACTGATGGGTGTTTTACACCCTAAATGCAGAGAGCAGCCTGCGTGTCTCTCTTCTGCTGTCACTCAGGAGTGTGTCAGGGAAGTGACAAGAATCTGCCTTACCCAGAACACTCACCACGTTCAGTCAGGGTGAGGAGGCCTCCTACGTTGGGGTCTCCTCATCTCCTGGTGATGGGAACCACAGCACCCCTATCCTTGCCCTGTCCAGTCCATTTCCTGTGCCACTGCTTCTAGAGCCTTCTAGAGTCTCTTTTCCCTGACCAGGTCACTCCCCTGCATAAAAACCTCCAATAGCTCCTCACTGCCTGAATTATACCACTGTCAATAATAATCATCCTTATGGAATTCATTTTAACGGTTATACATTTTTTGTGTCTTCACGGTGCACTAGGCACTGTGCTAAGCATATGATATGCACCATCTCATTTTCTGAAACATTTTATTATGGAAATATTCAAACATATAAAAAAAAAAGAAAAGGAGAAAGAATAGCACATTCCCTTCTCCATAATTCTAAAATCCAAAAAGCTCTGAAATCTAGAAGTTTACCATATGTTTGGTGCTAACACTGATTTAGTAGCAAAACCTAGCCTGAATAGTACAAAATTGTCTGTGTTTTTATTTAATCTACTTAGTGTGAATCCCTCGAAAGTAACACTGCAGACCTATTCATACACAGTAAGTCCTCACTTAACGTTGTTGTAGGTTCTTGGAAACTGCGACTTTAAGCAAAATGACATATATTAAAACTAGTTTTACCCTTGGCTAGTTGGTAGAAACAAGGGGTAAATTCCTAAGGCATATTTCTGTTCACAAAAAAAACACTACCAAACTTCTAAGTAAAGGCCCAAACTATATTCAATCTAAAAAATTGAAATAAATGTGAGCTAGACATACATTTAAGAAAGATTAACAAAAACAAGTCAGAATATTCTCCAGCCCACTTGTTCAGTACAGCTAGGCTCCAACAGTTTAGGGTATAAGGCGGGAACCCACCCTGGACAGGACTCCCCAATCACAGGACCACCCACACACACCCACACTGGCTCAGACTGGGACTATGTAGATACGCCATTTCACATCAACTGCACCTCTTTGGAATAAGGGAGGAGACAGGAGTCCCCGGAGAAAACCCACACAGACCTGGGGAGGGTGTGCCAGCTCCACACGGACAGAGGCCCCGACAGGGAATCGATTCTTTTTCATCAACATTATAATGAAACAATGTTGAACAAACTGATGTTATTCGAGGACCTGCTGTATTTGATTATGGATGCTGTCCAGACCCGAGTGAGGGTGTGCTATCTATACAGTGCATGCATTTGAGTGCCCTTCTAAAATCTGGAAACATACACCTGTAAATAGATACCTGCAATGTAGATTCAGAAACTGTTAGCATTTCAACATCTTTGTTTTTTCTGTCAATTTATAGGTATAGATGATCGATATAAATATAGACATAAACACTACAGCGACCCCTAAAAAAGATCTGTCTACATCAAATCCCTGGAACCTGTGAATGTTACCTTATTTAGAAAAGAGCTTTGCAGATTTCATTAAGGATTTTAAGATGAGGTCATCCAGAATTATCCAGGTGGGCCCTAAATCTAACGATAGGTATCCTTATAAGAGACAACAGACAGAAGAGAGGAGGCAATGGGAAACCAGAGGCTAGGGTGATGTGACCACAGGCCAAGGAAAAGAAGGACATTCCCCCAGAGCTGCTGGAGGGAGCTTGGCCCTGCCAACACCCTGGTTTAAGACTTCTGGCCTCCAGCACTTGGAGAGAATAAATCTCTGCTGTTTCAGGCTTCTCGGCGTGTGATAATATGTTGCAGCAGCCCGAGGAAAGTAATGCAGATTTAAATAAAGATATAGATATTGACATAGGTACGGACATAGGCTGAACCATTCAGAAGTACTAACAGCCCTGATGACACTCCATTCCCAAATGCTCAGGGTGTGCATCTCACTGACCTCTCCCAGAGTCCTGTGAGATGCAGTACTGTGCTCGTTCTAGAGGCCAGGAGACAGAAGCATAGAGACAGTATGCCCAGTTCCTTTTCATTTTCTTTGTTTTTTTTTTAAGTGAGAGGAGGGGAGATACAGAGACAGATTCCCGCATGCGCCCTGACCGGGATCCACCCACAACCCCTGTCTCAAGTCAACCCAGCACCCAGGGGCCAGTGCTCAAGTCAACCCAGCACCCAAGGTCCATGCTCAAACACTGGCTACGGG
Organism: Rhynchonycteris naso; assembly: GCA_037038555.1. Classification (NCBI taxonomy): domain Eukaryota; kingdom Metazoa; phylum Chordata; class Mammalia; order Chiroptera; family Emballonuridae; genus Rhynchonycteris; species Rhynchonycteris naso. Next base: position 185,257,287 of record CM073000.1, on the reverse strand, counting down.
AGGGGATGGATGAGAGAAAGAGGAGAGGGAGGGGAAGAGAAGCAGATGGTCATTTCTTTCTCGTATGCCCTGACTGGCAATGAACCCAGGACATCCATACGCCAGGCCAATACCCTATCCACTGAACAAACGGGCCAGGGCTGCCCAGTTTCATTTCTCGGTACCCCTGGGGTCAGGCTCAAAGCACGAGGGTTGCACTTAACCTGCCACCAAATGTGCAAGCCAGCATGTGGAAGGAGAACTAACCAGGAAAGTCAGGAACCCCAGCAGGAAGAAGGAGCAAGGGCTGGCCACAGACCCACCCCCCTGAACGGTGGAAATGACCCTGAGCAGTCCCAGACGGGAAGCCAACCAAGAGAGCTTCCCTGCCTGTGGGAGCCACTCCAGTCCCAATGTCTGATGCTCTGTCCTTCCTATCCCCATGTAGCTGGAGTCAGCTGGGGTCAGTCAATGAGATGACCGGGCTGGGATGGCTGCCTCCTCAGCGGGGACGCCTCTGTTTGTCTGAGCAAGATGACACAGGCATAAATATTGCCACTGGGTCAGCTGCACCGAGCCGGGAGCTGGCTGGGGAACTAACGAGCTTGCAAATTGGAGAGGAATTAGACTATCAGATGGCAGAGGCAGGACACAACATGGCCACCCACTGGTGTCTCTGCCATAGCTCAGGGAGAGCACAGCACTTGCCTCGGAAGGGGTCATCTGAAGAGCACATCAAATCAGGATGCTCGTTTAGAAGGAGAATTTATGGCTCTGGTAACAAAGCGCCCCACAAGGCTGACGAGGGGAGCAGGGAAAAGAGGACACAGGCCTTTCACCCTGCAGAGAGGGGCAGGGGGGAAGAGACCTTTGGGCACTCCCAGCAGGTGGCCCTGGGAAGCTTGCCTGGCCACGTGGGAAGGGCCTCAGGGGTCCTGTCTAGAGCAGCGAGGAGAGAGGGCAGAGCGGGCAGGTTCTCCCCAGTCACCCCCCAATTTAACCAGATAAACAAGGGCTTAGTATAAGGAAGTCTGAACAATGCAATTAGTGAAAGGCATTGTGCTGTTAAAAACTGATTTTGGAATCCCTGTAGCACCTCTTTCTCAGCTGAGCCGCTGCAGTCAGCAACCAGATGCATTCGATAATGATAAATGAGCGCTTACTACAGAGCATGCGCCGTGCCAGGTGCTGGGGCTAAGGCGTGAACCCAACAAGCATGTGCCTCCACCTCTTGGAATATGCAGTCTCTCAGGCAGAGAGAAATGAGGAGGCATGAATTCACAAATAAATATATAAGTTGTGACACATTTGATATTTAAAAAAATCAAAAAAAAACACCTGAGAACAGCATGATTCATACATAGGTGGGACATAAAAGCGAGACTATGAGACATGGACAAGAGTGTGGTGGTTACGGGGTGGGGGGAGGGAGGAGAAGGAGGGAGTGGAGGGTGGGGAGGGGCACAGGGAAAACCAGATAGAAGGTGACAGAGGACAATTTGACTTTGGGTGATGGGTATGCAACATAATTGAATGATAAGATAACCTGGAGATGTTTTCTTTGAACATATGTACCTTGATTTATTGGTGTCACCCCATTAAAATTAATTTAAAAAAAAGAAAGGTCAAAGAAGAGATAGAATAGCATCAGGGAGGTTTGGGGTGGCCAGAGAAGGCTTCTCAGAAGGGCCATTTCACTTTAAACCAGAAGTGGAATGGGAATTAGTAGGACAAAAAGAAAAAGAAATGGATTTTAAGGAGACCTGGATGTTTCCTTAAATTGTTACTCTTTCTGAACAACCCATCACTTGTAGAAGGAGTAAGGTAGCCTGTAGGAAATAAACATCTCACATTATTTATTTTTTCAACCTTTGTGTTAATCGGGCTGATTTCCACCCACTGCTGACACTCTGGAAGACACTGAATGTGCTGGAGGTCTCAAAGGCAATGACACTGCCATTTGTACCGAGTGACTTCGGGAACCTCAGGTCACTCATTCTTCTCTTCATTTGTTCAACATTTGCTGTTTGCTTATGCTAAGCCAGGAACCATCCTAGAGCTGGAGCAGAGTGATGGGGGACATGTGAGCCCACCTCTTACACAGCATAAAACAAAATAAGGCAGGCAGAGACCGTGTGAGAAGGGCACAGTTAGGGGACCCCACTGAGGGATGACAAGCTGTGGATAATGGGGTAAGCGCTGTAAGTATGGACAACAGTGCCAGGTTACCTGGGTCTGAAGCCTAGCTCTGTCACTTACTAGTTGTTTGACCTTGGGTGAATGGCTTAACTTCTCCGTGCATCCATTTCCTCACCGCTAAAACAGTACCTCATAATGTTGGTAATGAGGCTTGAATTATTAATATTTGTATAGTCTGATACCTAGTAAGAGCTATAGAACTATTTGATGAGATTGTAGCAAAATGGAAAAAATGATGTTTTACTTTAAAAGAAGTATACAGATAGAAAGCACAAGGAACTATATATAAATAGTCATGCATTCACCAAAGCTGAGTCAATTTTTATCAATGTGTGTGTGTAAAGCTACTAGATCTCCTGTGTTCTCTGACCCAAGACTCTTTCCCTGACTGTTGCCATGAATTTGGTATGTTTATATCCTTCTAGTCAATGTTTTTATGATTAGGTATTACATGTCCTATAAATTATATATTTAGTATATGTAGTATTTATTTATAAAAATAAGATCATGACATACATATTGTTTTGGAATTTGCTCTCCCCAAACACTACATTGCAATACCCATGCATGTTGGTACATACCTAATTCATCCATTTTAACAGCTGTCTAGTATTCCACTTTGTGAATATATAATAATTTACCCATTCCCCTCCTAGTGGACATCCAGGCTGTTTCCAGTTTTTCATGGTCACGATCACTGTTGCATAACTGCCTTTGAACTTGTTCCTCATGAATGTGTACAAGAGTATCTAAACTTACACCAGGGCATGTATTTGGAAGTGTCATCACCAGGTCAGTGGTTAGCTGCGTCTTCAACTTGGCCCCATACTCCCAAAGGACTTTTTGTAGGGGTTGCACTCACCAGCAGCATGTATTAAAGGGTTAAACTGGGATCGTTTTAGCCTGAAATAACTGTCGCTAGGTACCTCCATGGACGCATAAATCTTTGCACTCGTTGTTAGTCGCTGCCCTCATCACATCTTTGTGAGATAGAGCTGGGGTGGGGGTGGACTTCCAGGTAAAGGAGATAATGAGGATGGAGGGGGATTTAGAGGCTTGCCAGGGTTTTGGGGTGGAAATCAGAGCATCCTGCTTTCCTATCAGATATGCTGACCTTTATTTAGACCAGCAGTATCTCAGCTGTGCTCCTTAGAGCACCAGGGTTGTATTTTGTCATCAAAGTTAAGAGGAGAGGGTGGTAGAACAGAAGCTGGGAAAGGAAAATGACCCCTCCCATATCAGCCCAAGCAGTTATGCCCTCGCCTAAGGGTCCACTGCTTCAAAGGGAGAGGAGGGGAAGCCTAAACCTATAACAGAATTGAGTAATTAACTTCCCAAATAGAAAGCTCCAGGCCCAGATGAGTTCACAGATAAGTTTTACCAAACATTTAAGTAGAAAAAATTATAACAGTTCTCTACAATCTCTTTCAAAAGATAGAAGCAAAAGGACTATATCTTAACTTATTCTGTGAGGCCAGAATTACTCTAATACCAAAACCTGGTAAAGACATTATAAGAAAAGAAAATTGTAGAGCAATATCCTGTCATGGACATAAACCAATATCTCTTATGCAAAAGTCTTCAACAAAATATTAGCTAATCAACCCAACAATGTATAAAGAGAATTATACGTTATAACCAAGTGGAATTTATCCCAGGTTTGCAAGACTGGTTCAATATTCAAAAATTAATTATGTAATGCATTTAACTTAATGTAATTCATCACACCAACAAGCTTAAAAAGACAAATCATATGATCATAGTGACAGATGCAGAAAAAGCTTTTGGAAAAATTCAGCACCCATTTATAATTTTAAAAAATAATTCAGTAAAGTGAAAATAGAGGGGAATTTTCTCAACTTGATAAAGAATATCTATAAAAAATCCTACTGCTGAGAAACTTGAGGTTTTTCCACTAAGATCAGAAACAAGGCAAGGATGCGTTCTTTTCATCATTGCTTTTCAACATTGTACTGAAAGTTCTAGCAGTGCAATAAGACAAGAAAAGGAAATAAAAGATATACAAATTGAGAAGTAAAAATAAAAGTGTCTTTGATTAAAATGGCATAATTGTCTATGTAGAGATTCCAAAAGATTCTATAAATAAATAAATAAATAAACAAACAAACTTTCTGAAACCATTTGCAATTATAAACAAGGTCGCAAGACATGAGGTTAACATACAAAAGTCAATCACTTCTTTATGTATCAACAATGAACAAGTGGAATTTGAAGTTAAAGACACATGAAGAGGGTATTGGAGGGATAAATGGTGATAGAGACTTGACTTGATGAACACACAATACAGTGTATAGATGATGTGTTATAAAATTGTGCACTTAAAACCTATATGTTTGTTAAGCAGGGTCATCCCAAGAAATTCAATAAAAAGGAAATAAAGAAACTGAAAACACAATGATATGCAATTAAATGAAATACTTAGGCATACATCTAACAAACTATATACAAGTTCTATATGAGGAAAAAAAAACAAAACTGATGAAAGAAATCAAAGAACTAAATAAATGGAGAGATATTCCATGTTCATGGATAAGTAAAGTTAATATTATCAAGATGTCAGTTCTTCCCAACATGACCTATAGATTCAATGCAGTCTCATTCAAAGTCGCAGCAAATTATTATGTGGATATTTACAAAATGATTTTAAAGTTTATATGGGAGAGGTAAAAAGACCCAGTGTGGCCAACACAAAGAACAAAGTTGGAAGACTTACAGTAACTGATAAAGCTACAGTAATCAAGACATTCTGTCCTACCTAAGGGGTGGGTATTTCTATTCTCCCACATGAAAGGCTAGAACTGACTGGCACTGGGTATATCTCTTCCTCTAGTTGGCCTCTGATAAAACTCCAGAAGATTAGATTCTCATTAACTAGTTTCTTCTGAAGCCAAACTTATTCAAGAACAATAGAGTGATCTAGCATATTTCAAAATGGTTCTTTTTCCCTTCCTCCTGTTGGAAGCACAGAGACATTTTACTGTTAAAATCTGGTCAAGCTCTTGGGTGTGTAAATCTTACAAAATTGTGGGGTCCTTCTTTGAATTTCAGTCTATAGCAAGGTATGTGGTGATAACTAATTGTTACTTTAATTTGCATTTCCCTAATGATAGATGTTGAGCATCTTTTCATGTTTTACTTTTAATCTGTATATCTTCTTTGAGGTCTTTCTCCCATTTTTAAATTGGATGGTTATTATTTTATTGTTGAGCTTTAAGAATTCTTTGTATATTTTTGACATCAGACCTTTATCAAATATGTGTTTGCAATTATTTTCACCCAGTTTGTGATTTGCTGGATATTCTTTTTAAATTGAAGCTAAATTTATAAAAACTGGCCCAATTTAAAGAAAAAATATTGTAAATTTATAAGAAATCTCTATAATAAACTAAGTACAGATGGTAGTTGTATACAGCAGAAATTCAGAAGGCAGTAAACAAATTAATAATATTCAGGAAACACCTATTTAGGCTAAAATATTTCTCTCTCTCTCTTTTTCACACACACACACACACACACACACACACACACACACACACACACACACCCCGACACATCACAACAGAAATTTTAAACCTAGATTAAGGCTGAAAGAAAAAAAAACAGGTAGCATCATTTAAAAATGCAATGCTGGCCCTGGCCAGTTGACTCCAGTAGATAAGAGTGTTGGCCTGGCCTATGGACATTCCAGGTTCAATTCCTGGTCAGGGCACACAGGATAAGTGACTATCTGCTTTCCCTTTCTTCCTCTCTCCCTTCTCTCCCCCTCCCATAGCCTGTAGCTCAACTGGTTTGAGCTTGGCCCTGGGCACTAAGGATAGCTTGGTTAGTTCAAGTGCATCAGCTTCAGGTGCTAAAAATAGCTCAACTGATTTGAGCATCAGCCCCAGAGGGATGTTGCTGGATGGATACTAGTCGGAGTGTGTGCAGGAGTCTGTCTCACTATTTCCCCTCTCACTTAAAAGGAAAAAAAGAAAATGCAATGCTTTAGTTCAGCTGAACTCTCATTTGTACAAGTGCCTTCTTCAGGTCGCTAAACTCCTGGGTTTTCACACCACCTTCCCCTTGCGAATTTACAGAGACAAGAAAAGCACATTCCCCTTCATCTTGCAGAATTCCTTGTTTCTGAATCACAGAATAAATGGCATGAGGTAAAGCTGGAGGCAGAAAGGAGATGGGTGTGTTCAATTACCTGAGAGAAAGTAGGTGGTCAGAGGGTCACAGAGGTTATAGGGGAGTGAAATGAGGCTGGGGAGTGGGTAAGGGCCAGTTGGGTGGGTACCTGACTGCTACTTTAAGGATTTTAAAAGCAAAGAGAAGGTCATGAAAGGGATAGTGCCAAAAAGTGACATGATGGCATTTGGCTTTTAGATTAAAACAGACTTTGTTCCCCTTCACCATATATTCCTGAGGATGGCGGTTTCAGTGCTAGAAAATTGGCTCACTTGAGTTGCTTATTGCTTGTCAGAGAACTGGAAGTGAGGGAGATGCTTAATAGGCTATCAATAAAAAGTAAGACCTTAGTAACAGTGTATGGACTAGTTGAAAATCTTATTTCTCGCCTCAACTTTTTTTCTTACACACACCATTCCCACCTCCCTTTCCTGTGTGTGTAGAATATGATACCATCTTGGCCACTTCCTAGTGCCTTCAATGAAAATGCAGCCCTGCTGACTCCTTGGTCTCAGCCTCTCAGCCTCCCAGCCTCCCACACTGAGAGACAATACGTTTCTGCTATTCAAGCCTCCCAGTTTGTGGTGTTATAACAGCCTTAGCAAAACAATAAGCAGGTAACAAGCTGACTTACTATTTGTAGTGTCTGGAACTTTGTCATCAATAAATCATGGCTATTTTCATATCATGTCCCAGGTGTTACAGTTATTTCAAAATATCATTTATGTTCATCAGTACTTTGAAATCATAATTGTTATTAAGTCCACTGCTAAATCATGTTATTTAACATGTTAATAAAGGAGCACATATTATTAGATCATAACTTTTAAAATACTTTGAGAACTGCATTTCAAAATAATTGGTTTTCTTCATAACCCTATGTATTTTATGTTATATATTTATAACATTATTGTGAGAGGGGTTCATAAGCTTGCCAAAGGGGTCCCTAGTAATAACCCCTGCTTTCAGAAGGAGAGAGATAGCATAAAGATATTCCTCTACCCTCATATTCTCTCTCCCATTCAAGACAGAGTTCTAAGATGGGGTGGGGGCAGGAAGCTACATGCTCAGGAAATTGCTTATCCAGGTGGAAAGTATTATGTGGCTAAAAGTGCTGTGCAAATCTGTCATGATACATGACAGACCAAATGCAAAGACCTACGTTCACCGTCTCTTCACACATCAAAATGTAAACACCAAAAGGCAGAGGCTTTGTTTATTTCACTTCTGTGTTCCTAGGTATATTAGTCTAGGTCAGTGGTTCTTAACCTTTTTTGAGGTACCAAACCCACCAGTTTCATATGCGCATTCACCGAACCCTTCTTTAGTGATAAATAAAATATGATTTTTTTTTCCAAATTCAAGACATAGGTATATGTTTTTTTACTGGTGCACAAAATGAGCCATGCATGAACATCACCTGGCTCAAAGAACAAAACCAACAAAGTGCATGAACTCACAACAAATTACGGTATTACTTTATTCTGGCCTCCGCAGCAGAGGCTTCTCTGAACCCCTGAGACCGACTCATCGAACCCCTAGGGTTCGATAGAATCCAGGTTAAGAACCACTGGTCTAGGTTCTCCAGACAAATAAAACAAACAGTATATATATATATACTTAGAGATAGAAATAAAGAGAGTGAGAATGAGAGATTAAAATTTATTACAATGGGCCTTGGCCGGCTGGATCAATGGTAGAGCATTGGCCCAGCATGTGGATGTCCCAGGTTCAATTCCCAGTCAGGACACACAGGAGAAGTGACCATCTGCTTTTCCACTCCTTCCCTTCCTCCTTCTCCTTCTCTCTCTTTGCCTCCAGTAGCCATGGTTCCATTGGTTCCAGTGCAGTGCATCAGTGCCAGGCGCTGAGGATGGCTCTATGGAGCCTGTCCCTCAGGCACTAAAAATAGCTCAGTTGTGAGCATGGCCCCAAATGCACAGAGCATTGGCCCCAGATGGGGGTTGCTGGATGGATCCTGGTCAGGGTGCATGCAGAAATCTGTATCTCTATCTACCCTCTTCTCACTTGAAAAAGAAGAAAAATAAAAAATAAAATAAATTTTAAAAAATTTATTACAATGTATTGGCTCATGAGGTTATGAAAACTGAGAGATCCCAAGATCAGCAGTTGACAAGCTGAACACCCAGGAAAGCAAATCTAAGACCAAAGGTGGGAGAAGACCAGTGTCCCAGCTTGAAGGCAGTCAGGCAGGAGGAGTTTCCTCTTACTCACAGAAGGGTCAGCCTTTTTGTTCTATTCAGGCCTTCAACTGATTGACAGGGCCCACCCACCTTAGGAAGGGTAATCTGCAAATGTTAATTTCATTTAGAAACACTTGCACAGATATCTAAACATCTGGACACCCTCTGATGCAGTCAAGTTGACACATAAAATTAACCTTTACACCATAGTAAGTCTAAGCACATCGTTGGCACTCAGTAAATATTTGCAGAAAAAATGAAAAAAATTTTAAAAAGGCATGCTAGAAATATCCAGCTGGGACTAACAGAGACATGGAGGAACATCCAGGGAATTAAACTGCCCTCCTTGGACTTGCAGGAAGTGTCCTCCTATGTCCTGAGGAAAAGAGGGAGAAGGGGCAAGACCTTTGTTGGCTTCTGTGCACACGGTTCACTTTTGACAGACACCCTGGGAAGCCGCAGGAACTGCTTAAGGCTACACTTATCAACTAACAGGTTTCCTAAACTGTTGCACAGGAACTGAGCTGGGAAGGCAAACCACACAAAGCTGGCAGCCGATATATTACTGGGCAAATGGAAGATCCTCAGGAGAGATCCTGACACTCAAAGCACATTCCAGAGGCTTCAGAATGCGCAGGACCACGCAACATGGATCTGGTTTAAGCCTTTAACAAGGTAACAAATTCTGCCAGCTCAGCATGCCCCGTTTCCCACATAAACACCGCCTCCCGAAGTTTCCAGGGCCCTGGGGACAGTGAGCATGGCTCTCAGGCAGATGACCCATTGAGTCATAGCCCCTTCAAACGGCAAATCCATTTGCTCTGCTGCCTTGTCCGCCCACTACTTAACTGCTACTCCTGACACATCAGAGGGGTGACACACCAGAGAGGTGACTGCAAATGACCAAGACTCCAAAACCCCAAAAGCACAGTGGATGAAACCCACCTTCAAAAAACCAGGAAGAGGCCTGACCTGTGGTGGCGCAGTGGATAAAGCGTCGACCTGGGAACACTGAGGTCGCCAGTTCAAAACCCTGCACTGGTCTGGTCAAGGCACATATGGGAGTTGATGCTTCCAGCTCCTCCCCCCTTTCTCTCTTTCTCTCTCTCTCTCTCACACTCTGTGTCTCCTCTCTAAAATGAATAAAATAAAAATAAAATTAAAAAAAAAAAACAGGAAGAGAGATTTGAAGTCTGCAGGTCATTATCTCCAACCACAAGGGAGGCAGGAGGAGCCCTGCGGAAAACTTGCAGGATGTGTCCCTGAAGCCAATGGCTACAAGATGACCAGAGTGCGGGTCAGTGTGGGACAGAAAATCCAAATGAGACCCGTCAGAGGATGAATAAGTGCCTTCCCTCTTCTGGGGATCCCATTTTCCATTTGACTGCTTTCTTTAAAGGTGCCACTTTTCCCAGACACACAGAGACACGCATGCATGCCCACGCGCGTGCGCACACACGCGCACACACACACACACACACACATGCACACACCTCTTAGCGCTGAACTTTCTCTGGAGATGGATGCAGCAGCTAATGCCAGCAGGGACCGTCCAAGAATTTAGGAGAGAAGAACACGGCTGACCCCGCCACTCCCGGGGTTATCTCTTCCCAGCCTGCGGTTGCCATAGCAAAACTTGTTTTGCAAAGGGGTAAAGAAAGAGCTGGGTGTAGATCAGCTCTTTTCTAAAGCAGCACATGGGCGCTGAGATAAAGAACAGGAAATTGTGGACGGTGCCACGACCGAGGCAGCAGCAGATCCATTTCAGCCGGGCATTCTCGGTCTGGGCGTAAACAGCTGCAGGAGTTTTTGTAGTCTTTGGGTTTCCTGGCAGTTTGTTTATACTCCCTATATAAATAAGCCATTTGGGCACTGTTATGAGCCGAATTGTGTCTCCCCTAAAGTTCTGTGTTGAAGTCCTAGTCCTCAGTATTTCAGAATGTGACTGTATTTGGAAATAGGGTCTTTAAAGGGGTGATTGAGGTACCATGAGATCATTGGCGTGGGCCCTAATCCAATACAACAGGTGCCCTTAAAAGAAAAGGAGATTGGGACACAGAAATACACAGAAGGATGGCCGCGTGAGACACAGAAGAAGACAGCCTTCTCTACAAGCCAAGGAGAGAGGCTTCAGAAGAAACCAACCCCACAGACACATTGGTCTTGGACTTCTATCCTCCAGAATTGTGAGAAAATAACTCGTGTAAGCCGATCTGTGGTATTTTGTTAGAGAAGTCCTACAAAACTCATACAAGCTCCCCACAGCAAAGAGCATGGGCAGACCCTCCAATCGTGGAGCTGTCTATTCAGAGGAGGCCCAGACTGGATGGACTACCACTCTCACCTGGAAGCTGCTAGCCCATTTTGTAATTTCTAACTTTTAGTACTGGGGGTAAAGCCCCAACTCCACAACCTTAGTCTCAACTTTGAAACCGAATGGGAACCTAAGGAGAACATGTCTTTGTCGAGATCTACATGTCCATCCTGGATACCTTTCCCATGTGCAACCCCCAGAGACGTCTCCTGTGCTGAGAAGAAGGATGGGAGGAAACAAAGAGATCGGCAGAAGCAGCCCTTTTTACTTATCCCCACTGGGCTGTGAAGGTGAGGGCTTCAACCACATGACCTTTCCCTCCTTGGAAATCCCGGGAGACATTGAAGACTGCTGCGATCGTTCCTATTCTATAGGAAAGAAGGCTAGGGCACTGAGCAGCACAATAGCTTAAGCTATTGTTTTTCATCCCCCAGTGACGGGATTACTTTGGTGCTTGCACAAATCTTTGGTGTAAAGGAGTGTGTGTGAGTGTGTGTGTGTGTGTGTGTGTGTATACGTGAGGATGCACTAAAAGAGCCACCTAACCTAAATGGCGTCCTCATTTCCAGTCTTGGTTCCCTCCAATCTCCCTTCCATACTGCAGCCAGAGATTGTTTCTATACATTATCTCTGATCCTATAACTCTCATATTAAAATCTTCTGGTGACTCCCTATTGCCCTTAGGATAAGTCTGAAATGCTGAGCATGACTGAGAAGGCCATGCAATATCCGACCCTGTCCCTCTACCTACCGATCTCACCACTCGCACTCCCGCTGTGCTAAGCTTCTCTTTCTCCGCTTGCTTGTCCCTCTGAATTGCCATGCTTCACCTAGCCAACTTCTTCCCATGTTTCAGTCTCAGATTAGGCAAAAGTTCTTTAGGAAGTCCCCACACACGCAATAAACCCCACAGCTGGTTTCATGTCCCTCTGGGAACTTCCTCTTCAAACTCTGCTTTCCTGTTTCTCAAAAACTCTTATTGTTATTGCTGGCTTGTCAGTCTCTGGACTAAGGTATAAGCTTGGTAGGGATAAAAACTCTGTCTTATCTTCTCTGAGTGCAATGCATGGCACATAGTAGGTGCTCTTTGAACACTGCTTTATGTGAATGTTAAATTGAAGTCAGACGATGGACATCTGGGTCAGGGAACAAGATTCCATCTTTTTTTCATGTTTGGGCATTTTCACAGTTATGACCCCAAAAGAGAAATGTTTAACAAAAATATACCTTGACCTTAAGTTAAGTAGAGGTTGACCTTAAATCAACTATCAGGCAGAAGACCTAGAACTCTTGACTCCAATGGAGTAATTATTTCCCTCTCCTGGGAATTTTCTCTGGCTGGGACATAAGGCTTGCCTGACATGATCCCTTACTGTTCTGATTTTCATGTTCTGTCAGTGAAATTCAATGAAGAACAGAAAAAAAAAAAACCCACATTGTTTGGATTTTAAAAAAAGGCTCAACTTTTACAGAGTTACTCCTGGGAAATTGTAAAGACCATAATGCTCTTTTGAATGCAACCAACCATCTAGCCATCTCAGAAATCTTTAGAATGTAGACACTGTGTTGTGTTCTGGGGAAATGACAGTGGCTAAGTTCTGATAATCCATGTCCTCATGGGGCTGAGCCTGTAAAGAGATGGGCAGGAAACTGGTGTAAGCAGACTGTTTTGTTCTGCATTTGGAAGGGCTAATACATACGTCATCAGAAAGAGCATTTGCTGATCACCATACAGAAATAGTACAGATTTCCATACTTTCTTCTTTATTTTTCCATTGGACTACCTCAAATGGGTCCCTAGGAGTATGCCAGATTCGGGCCACCCATCTTCTTCCCTTTCCTGCTTCTCTGCTGTCTCCCCAGTGTCTCCCTGCTCCATCCTTTCAGCTCCCCACATGATCAAAGCCATGGTTTATTATTCCTGACTTCATTCTGAAAAGGAAATGGTAGATATTTTCCTTCACAGTAATCCTCTCTCAACTTCTTCAGAATGAGCTAATTACAAGATGAACAAATCTCTTGCTGATTATTGGCCAGCTCTCATGGCATAAGTGCAATGATAGTCCTATAAGAGATGAGGATGGGAGGGTGCTAAGGGAGTCAGCACCAAGGTGGCTCCTTGCTCAGACCAGAGCATCAGGGAAGGCTCTCAACAGAAATGACACTGCTGCTTCCATCTTGGCTCCATCTTCAGAAGAGCTATCAAAGTATTTTGCTCTTATTTTTGTTATTGTTTGCTGTTGGAAGGGACATTTCTATCCAGTGCAATTGGGTAAATAACAAAAGTCAGCTCAAACTGCACTTATAATATAGGGACAAACAAATGCTGGCAGATAACATATGCAACATTACTGTTTCATGAGTCTGAAAAGTACAGAAATAACAGATTTCAGACAGAGTCTGATCAAGACTCAGGTTTTGGCTCTGTTTGTCATTGTTGCTTTCTTTCTCTACCTTACGTCAGCGTTTTCTTCTTCAAAGCAAAATGGTAGTCAGAATTCCAGGTTTCACATGGACTCACTACATGTTCCAGAGCAAAAGACTGTTTTTGACTCGGCTGTCTGTGCAAGAATCGTGAGATGATTCTGATTGGGCCAGCTTAGGTCACACGCCCACCCAGAACCACTTTCTCTAGCTGGGGAATGGAATGTTGTGATTGGTTTAGCTTAGATCACATGCTCACCTCTGGAGATTCCCAGAACATGAAAGTAGGTTGAGGAGGCGACAGATGATGGGGGTAGCATCTGTGTTAGAATAAACTTCAACTGTGAATAATAGAGAGCCAAACTAGGAATGGCTTAAACAAAATAGAAACATTTTTTTCTCTTTCTCATGAAAATTCCAGAAAGACATGGACCCAAGCCAGCTCCTTCTATGTATTTCTTTGTTCTACTGTAAATGGCCTCCATTCCATGTTCACCTTACTGCCAGGAGAGCTCCCCCAGCCAGCAGAGGGACAAAAGCAAAATGCCTGCCCACAGCTTTGAATGACACTTCACAGAAGTTCACATACCTCTTTCCGTTTATATTCCATTGACCAAAACTGAGACACATGGCCACACATTGTTGTAAGGAAGGCTGGGAAATGTAGTCTTTATTCTAAATCTAGGCCAATTTAGGCTCCTTAAAAATCATTTTCCTCTGGAAGAAAGAAAAACTGGATATGGAGAGACAACTGATAGTCCTTTGCTCAGCATCCTCTGGTATCCTTGGTAACTGTTCCCCCAGACCTAACCTGCATCCTATGTCAGCATTCACAGGACCCCCTGGCATGAGTGGTACCAGCAAGAGGTAACTTGTGCGTCCTTCCCAGACTTCCAGGACTCACTGGGGCATGATCAGAGCCATTAGATGGGAAAACTGGGACACTCTAAACCTTTCATCAAAGCCCGACTTCCCTTTTGCATCATCTCCTCTCTTCCATTTTGCTTATATCATGTTATTTGTAACTTGAAGGGCATCAAGTCTAATGAAAAAACAGCTAACTCTATAGTCCAGAGGACCTGGATTTGAAGCTTGGATTAAACCACTTACTAACTGTATGGCCTGTCTGTGCCTCATTTTCTCATCTGTGAAATGGAGATTACAGGATCTCATGGGATTGTGTTAAAGACTAAGTGGTATATCGTAAGGGCTCAATAAACAGCAGCTTGTGTTATCACAATGTTTCTCTTGGTCACTTAGCTCATGGCAGCTGTCTCCTGCATAATCCCCCAACAAGTAGAGTTTATTAAAAGAGCCTCCATTCCAGGGCTTAGCCACCTTGTCTTCAGAGAATCAATATATTAAGTCACCCAGCATAAACAGACAGGCTAAAAATAAAATTAGACTCAAGGACCATCTCAGATGGAAGGGACCTCCCCATACCTTGGGTGACCATTTTTCTGCTTGTTGCTGTTATCATTATTGCTAATAGCATAGCAATCGCTGTCATTTTCAAATGCCTCTTTGTGCCAGGCACTGTGGTTTTCAGTCCTCACGACAGAGCCACAAGGCGGGTCCCTCGTTCCCTTTCACAGATGAGGCGCAGTTCAGAGTGGAGAAGTGATTTGCCCCAAGTCACCAGAGCCAGCTTAGTATTTAGATCCAACTCAGAGGAGATACTTATTTATTCGTTTGCTCACTTATATTTTCTGTGAAAAATCCCCGCAAACCCAGAAAAGTAAAACCCACCCATTATCACACCATGTTTCTCCTTTGAAGTCTATAACGAAAGATGAGGTGGAAGCCACCCCCAGCCTTGCCGATTCCCACCAGAGAGACCACTGCTAGCAGGCTGCTTTCGGGCTTGTGCACTTTAATATTCTCTCAGTTGTCATTTCCACTCTCTTTCAGACAAGTCATTTCAAACAGGAGGAGCTAAAACTTCTGTGTTAAAATGTGCAGGAGAAATGGTTGCCATGCTATAGATCAGGGGTCCCCAAACTTTTTACACAGGGGGCCAGTTCACTGTCCCTCAGACGGTTGGAGGGCCAGACTATAAAAAAAAACTATGAACAAATCCCTATGCACACTGCACATATCTTATTTTAAAGTAAAAAAACAAATCAGGAACAAATATAATATTTAAAATGAAGAACAAGTAAATTTAAATCAACAAACTGACCAGTATTTCAATGGGAACTATGGGTGCGGATGCATCCTGTGCTCCTCTCACTGACCACCAATGAAAGAGGTGCCCCTTCCGGAAGTGCGGCGGGGGCAGATAAATGGCCTCAGGGGGCCACATGCAGTTTGCAGGCTGTAGTTTGGGGACCCCTGCTATAGATGCTGGCTTCTGTGGGTCTCTTTCTTTCATCCATTTCTTCATTCATTCACTTTTTCATTCAACAAGTACCAACCAAGCACCTTATACTTGTTAAGAACCAATAAGGCATCTGAAAAAATCAATGAGATGTAGGCTCTCTTTTGGAGAAGCCACTAGCATAGATAGGAAACCCATCACCCATTACAACACAACATGGAAGGAGATATAATATATATCAAGATGAAGGTCAGGCACGAGGTGGAGGCCCAGGGGAAGAGCTGCGGAATCAGAGGGTGCATCGACTACATGGACTAGGGGGCACATCAGCCTCCGCAGAGGCCAGCAGGCAGGAACCCGGACGTGCAGTTAGAACGTCATGGAAGAGAGCAGAGAAATTGCTTGGGCACTGAATTACATTGTTCAGTTTGTGAAAATGTTCATGAAAATGAGAGGCACCAACATTCAAAAATCCACCATTAGGAATATAAGGGGCAATAAAAAGAAACAAAGTTTCTACGGCATGGACAAACCTTGAAAACATTATTCTAGGCAGAAGAAGACAATCAAAGACCATATATTGTTTGATTCCATTTATACGAAATGCCCAGAATAGGCAAATCTACAGAGACAGAAAGTGGAGCAGTGGCTACACAGAACTAGAGGGTGGTGGGAGGAAATGGGGAGTGACTACTAATGATTACAGGTTTGGGGGCAAGGGAGAAGAATATATTTTAAAGTTGATTGTGGTTAGGGTTGCACAAATCTGTAAATATACTAAAAACCATTGAACCGTATACGTTAAACAGACAAACTATATGTTATGCGAACTAGGTCTCCATAAAGCTCTTTTGCTCCATCATCAGAGAGTGAGACACTTCTAGGAAACTGCCAGAAATACATCTGTGCTCAGGACCAGCTTTTGTCATCATTGTTGCTGTCCTATGCTGTCACATTAAAAAAAAAAATCTACTTTTGATCTTGAGTTAACTTGAGAGTCGATTGGTCAGTCAACAACCTAGGTCTGATTTATTTTCCCTCCCCTACTTCATCGAGAGGTTACTGGAGGCCATGACTCTCAAGCCTGGTCTTTCCACCACCTTTATCAGAATCCTGAGGTGCAGGTTACAAATGCAGGTTCCTGGATACCACCTAGGCCTGGTGAACCAAAATCTAGAGGCATGAACCCCAGGACTCTGGACTTGAATTCTCATACGCACCGAAGTTGGAGGCCCTGTGCTCCAGACTATAATTCTCAGCCTGTCATCTTCCCTGTTGCATGATATTGGTCCCCAACTGATTTCTGTGCCTGAACTGATCCTAAAAGTTACCCAGACTGCTGAGGCCAATGGAACATACCAATGTGGAAGAATCTTTGCAAAGAGATTTGAAAATAAATGCAAACTGTGCATGACTGAAACAGATGAGGTGTGAGGGTAACTGAGTCCAAACGACTGCACAGGGAATGGTAAGGACAGAAGGAAGTCTGTGGCCAGGAAATGTAAGACTCAGATTGGGGACTGGCCAGATTCAGGATGCCAGTCTCAAATCTGATTAGCTGGAGGACCTCAAAGTTCACTCCTCTCATCTCAGGGGCGGGCTGGGTCACCAAGAACATGTCATTCTGCCCCTTTTTTAGATGGAAAATCCATCTGGATTTTTCCAATTTATATCCTCCTGACCTCATGGATTTGTCATCACTTCTCCCGAAACTCATCTCTTCACATGTAAAATGATGGCTATACTACACGTTGTCGAGAGTCTCTCCCAGCCCTGACTTTATTTCCTACAAAATCAGTTAACTTTGGGGAAAGATTGGGAAGGCTCCTACCATGCTTTTGATCTCCAGAATCAAGACAAAAAAGGATATGGGCAGCATTATTTTCAAGATTCACTTTATTGAGGTCTAATTTACATATGATCAAATGCACCCATTTTAAGTGTACATTTCGGTGAGTTTTGACAATGGCAACCTTTGTCCCCACCACAATAATCAAGATGTGGAGCATTTCTTTCTATACCTAAAAAGTTTCCTGTGCTCCTTCCTGGACAAGCCTTCTTCAATATTTTCTATCACTATAGATTCTGTGTGTCTTTTCTAGAACTTCATGTACTGGCATCCTCCAACAAGAACATTCTATGGTGGTGTGCATGGGTAATGCCTTCTTTTTTATTGCCAGCACTGTTTTCATGGGCCTGAGTCACAGGACAAGCATCACTCCCTAGGAAGCCCCCTGCCTCCCCCGACCAGGTCAAGCCTATCATTTGCTCCTAAGCACCATGTGCCCCACCGCTGTAGCCCTAGCCACTAACAATGGTTTTCCAAACGCTGTCCAAAGGTCCCTGGGAAAATCCAAAGTTTGTGGGTGTTCCAGAATGCTGCTATACCATTTAAAAAGTCCTGGCCCCTGCTTTCCATCAGATGGCCAGTCAGTTTATATTACGTTTCAGTGACCCCTTGCAGAGGACCCTTAGTGGCTGTACTCGTGTTCGGTCCCAGCTCTCGGGATCTGGATCCAGCTGAGCTTAGTCTGCCTAATGCAAGGCCCCTTTCTCACACCCATTCTCCAGCCAGAAGGTTCCATGCAGAAGGTGTCTACTAAACAAGTGACTTCTACCTCCTCTTTTTCTGTACGTTATCAACAGATGTCCGCTGAAGCCCGTGGAGCAGTAATACTACACAGATGGTCTGTGGCTAGAGACTGGTCTTTAGACCTTAGAAGTAACCCCTAGGGCATCAGGTCAAAATGTTCACATGGGTGTTCAAAGGGCTTCTGTTCTAATCACCCCGGTTGTCATTTTAACTATTTGCGTAGCTATTTGGTTGCGTGTCTTTCCCTTACAGAACTAAGCTTCAGAGGGCAGGGACTGGTCTCTCCTGGCTCCCTACTCCATCCTCAATGCCTAGCACACTGCCCGGCGCAGACAGCCAACCAGTATGTGTCGAGTGAACTGCTGAAGGAGAAAAAAGTAAAAATGTAATGGAGGGGAGGGAGAAAGAGAAAGCAGGAGGAAGGGAAGAGAAGGTAGGGAAGGGGAGGGGAGGGGAAGGGAAGAGAAGGTAGGGAAGGGGAGGGGAGGGGAAGGAAAGAGAAGGGAGGCAGGGGAGGGGAGGGGAAGGTGGGAAGCAAGCAGCTCACATCATTGGGGTCCCTCTCATAACACTTGCAACAAGGTGAAACCTGAGGAATCAGAATGTCAGGAGCTCCTTTACTTACACTGAGGTGGGTTGAACTGTGTTCTCCCCTCAAAAGATATGTTCAAGTCCTAAACCCTGATACCTGTGACTGTGATCTTACTTGGAAATAGGGTCTTTATAGATGCAATCGAGTTGAATGAGATCATCCTGGAGTAGGGTGCTCTAAATACAATGAGTCATGTTCTGATAAGAAAGAGGATAATATGACCCATGTGGGGGGGGGGCGGGGGGTGATGACAGAGGCAGAGGTGGGAGCGATGTGTCTACAAACCAAGGAATGCCAAGGAGGGCCAGCAACGCCAGGAGTTAGAAGGGGCAAGGAAGCCTCTCAGAGCCTCAGAGAGAGCACAGGCCTGACGGTTCCTTGGTTTGGGGTTTTTAGCCTCCAGATCTGGGAGAATAAATTCCTGTTGTTTTAAGCTAGTCTGTGGTCCTAGTAATTGAACATGTACACCTGTCATATAGAATCAGAGTTGCCTATTTATGGGTCTATTTTCCATACAAAAGGCAGGAGCTGTGTCTCATTCAACTCAGCAAAAAGCAGTAAGACTGGGCGGTACATGGCAGAGTGGTTGCTCAGTCTCTTCATAGCGTGGACCAAAGGGAATGAGGGGGTGGGGGCTCTGTGGGACCCTCTGAGCCCCTCATCTTTTCCAAGAGAAGCCAACCCAACAGCACTGCCCTTTCCCACGACCAGGTGGGATTCCGCCTCCCCAGAAAATAGACTGGAGAAGTGAATCCAAGTGGTTGTGTCCCAGGGAAGATTGTGAGTTCAGGAAACAAATTCACTTCCCTGTGGACACTCTCCCCTCCCCTTTACTACTGAAAGCCTTCCACCAATCTGTTCTTCCATCTAATAAAATTCTTCCTGTTGACAAAGAGCAGAATAGCTCATCAAGGACCAGGTTTGTAGGTGACTGAGCTGTACTAAGAATCACAGTTCATTTTAAAAAAATAAACTCCAATTAGCAATCTCAGTTGCTTGTTTCATTTCCTGGCTTTTCATTTTTCATTTGCTGCTGCCATCACTGCTGCCACCACTGCTGCCATCTCTGTGGAGACTTCAAACCTGGAGACCCCAGGGAAACGTGTGCGACCTTTGTTCTTAATTTACAGTGATTGCATTCTGGGAGATGAGTTCTGAGCATTCAGGACACATGCTTGCCACACTGATTCCCTCTTATGCTCCAGGCACTAGTTATGTGGGATATTGGTCCCATTTTACAGATGAGGAAACTGAGGCTCAAAGAGTTTAAGGATTTTTCATCTCAGAGAATGTCACTCCCTTCCCCCAGTTGCCCAAACCAGAAGACTGGGCATCATCCTTCTTTTTCTTTTTAAATTTTATTTGTTGATTTTAAAGGAGAGAGAGAAAAAAAACAAAAAAGCAAACAGGGAGGAGCAGAAAGCATCAACTCATAGTTACTTCTTGTATGTGCTTTGACAAGGCAAGCCTGGGGTTTCAAACCATTGACCTCAGCATTCCAGGTTGATGCTTTATCCACTGCGCCACCACAGGTCAGGTAGGAATCATTCTTAATTGCCATATAGTCAATTACTAATTTTTTTCCTTTGGTCTACAAATTAGGTCTTAGAGCCACATGCTTCTCTGAATCCCCACTGCCTTTGCCCTGGCCTAGGCCACTGTCACTCAAAAAGCAATTATCGATTGCCTGGTGTGTGCCACACCCTGTCCCAAGCACATAGGACAAACAAGGAAACGTGTGACAACGATCTGAGCCCTCAAAGAGCCTTCCTTCTGGCCATCTCTTGCCTAGGTGACAGCTTCACCCTCCAGTTTGTCCTCCCTGTTCTTTGTCTTCACCATCCACTCTCCATAGCGCAGCCAACTTTTCCAAGATAAAAACTTGATCATGTCATTTCCTTTCCTGTTGCTTAAACAGAAAGCATTATTTCTCACAGTTCTGGAGGCTGGAAGTCCAAGATCAAGGTGCTGGTGAATTCCAATTCTGGTGAGAGCCCTCCTCCTGGCTTGCACAGAGGCCTTCTCATTGTGTCCTCACCTGACCTTCATCTGTGTGCTAGAGAGCAAGCCAGCAAGCTCTGCTGTCCCTTTCTCTTCTTGAAGGACACAAGCCCCTTGGCCTACCCTTATGACTTCATTTAAACTTAATCACCTCCCTAAAGTTGTTTTCTCCAAATACAACCACAGTGGGGGTTGGGGCTTCCACACATGAATTTTAATGGAACACAATTCAGACCCTAACTGCACTTGAACAACGTTAACCATTCTGAGCAGTCCGTGCACTGAGGGGGCTAGCTGGAGCTAAAAAAAAAAAATAGAGTAAAGCTGACTCCCTGTTTCTCCTTGTCCTTGGTTCCGCCTGCGACCCCATCTCCCCAGCTGTGGAGCAGCCGCTGTGGGCACCCCATCGGGATGCTCTGCCCACTCACCAAGGCTTGGGTGCTCTAGTAACTCAGGTCTCCAGTTGACTCATGTCACTCCACTGATGTGGAGTCTATTTTCTCCTTTCATGACCTGTCCCTAAAATTCTTCTCCCCTTCCCTTGGACCAAGGTGAAATGATAGCACTCTTGCACAGAACTGCCTGAAAGCCCGTTTTTTATTACTCCCAGCTGTGGGTGGCTTTTCTAGGAAGCGAAATATTTTGCCAGTGGTGAAGGGGGCAACTGGAAATCTTATCTACTATAGTATGGACCAGGGAATTTAAAGACCCCAGACATTGAGGAATTTCATAAGAATCTTCAAGAGAAAAAAATAAAGAGGTTATGTTAGGTTTCTATTTACAGTTTTATTATTACAGTCACAACTAATATTTGTTGAGCACCTACTATGTGGTATCTACTAAGTAATGTCTGAGAGCTTTGCATTGCATGGTAGTGAATCTCAGTTTGGGGAGAAAGGAGGGGCTATACTCCAACCCAGAAGACAATTAACAATGACTAGAGACATTTTTCATTGTAGAAACTGGGGTTGGGGGTGGGGAGATGTGTTACTGGCCTCTAGTGGATAAAGTCCAGAGATGGTGCTCAACCCCCAAAGCAAAGAATTATTCAGACCAAAATGTCAGTAGTGCCCAGCATGAGACACCCCACCCTGTGAGATAGCTACTCTTATTGATTCTGTCTTACTGGCAAGGACACTGAATGTCACAGGAACTCAGCAATCAGCTCCATACCACAGGGCCGGTGGGGTCTGAACCCAGTTGGCTGGATTTCGGAACCCCTCTTCACCACAGGCCTGTAAACAACCATGCTTGTGCATCAGATGTAATGTTTTGTCTGCATTTGAGCCAGTGGTGTCTCTGAGACTCCAGGACCACAGACACACTGGCTGAAACTGTGCAATGTGCTCACACGGGGAACCAACTCACACCTGATTCCAAACCATCCTTGAGCTATCAGAACAGGTACCTTCACCGGAGAAGAAGAAAGGAAACCCTGATGTATGAATGTGCCAACTGTGTTTCCTTCCAGCTGCCCCTAATAGAACTACTCCCAGCTATGGATTATATTGAACTTTTGAGACTGAAAAAAAAAATGAAAAGAAAAAGAAATTAAGCTTCAGGTGCCAGGCTCAAGAGAGAGTGAGTTTTACAAAAAAGAAGAACGCTTCAACCTACCTCTCCATATTCACCCTCATGCTTTGGATCAAAAAGTAATTACAAATTGTTGTCATGTTAAAAGAAAGATATCTGTGTAGGTCAAGCTTTCTGATTTCTTTCTTATTCAGGAAATTTTCCCGTTCCCCAACTCTCATCTAAGAGCCCAAATCTGAAAAAAGCTGTACTGCCAAACGGGGCTCAGCAAACACAAATGATCTTCCTTAAAGACTTCTTTGTCCATCGGAAATCAAACAGTTCGACCAGACTAATTATTTCCCAACAAAGACACACTGTTTCCTTATAGTAGTGTCCCTTTGCTTCTGGCTATCAAAGGAGCATTTTTCAAAAAATGTATCCTGGACAAGGAAGATCAAAAGAGAGGTGTGTGTCGGGGTGAATGATATTTTTTCACATAACTGCTAGATGCATTCGCTTAAATCTCTCGTATTTTACTACTTGTCATTATTTGAAATCTTCACCTTGAGTTATGGCAGGTGAGGGAGGAGAAGGGCACTTCGGTCAGTGAACGGCACTGGGTAGCCGGGGATGAAAGAGACAAAGACAGGCCCAGGGTGACTGATGAATACAGAGAATAAGAAAGCAGCAGCTGTTTTATCTCAATAATGTTATCGATACCCCTGTCCATATTATAGGCATGGAGGGACCGCACATGTGAACTGAAAGGGAATTTTTCCGAAAGAAAATCGATGTCTAGATTAAAACAGGTGTATGAAGTTATGTCAAGAAGCTTCTTTTATCTCTCGCCTCAGGATTATCCTAAGAGGTCCCGGCGCATGCAAGCTGCCGCCCCTAGCCTACCTGAGCTGTGTGGATCCACCGCGGGAAGGAGAGAAGGGCCCTTTGAAGAGGCTGATGCAAACACGAAGGAACCACGGGGAAAGCCAACACTGATGGAGCTTCATGTGCTGGGCACTCTGCTGAGCCCTCTGTAGGTATCAGTGCATTTTGTTCTCACAGTAACCTTAGAAGGTGGCCGTTATCCTTGTTCTCAGCTTACAGATGGAGAACCTGGGGCACCACTGGAGGGAGAGGTGTCATGGCTAAAAGCTGGGGTATGTCTCAAAGCACAGGCTACATTTGGATTCTGCATTTGCTGGCTTTGTGATCCTGACCAAGTCGGGATAGATTTACTTTTTGAGTTTGTTTTCTCATCAGTAAAATAAAGATGATAATGATGATGGTGTGATGATGATGGTAGTAATGACGATGGTGGTGGTGGTGGTGGTGGTGATGATGGTGATGATACCTCGCTAAATGTCATGGGGTTGTTTTGAGGGTGAAGTGAGGTCATCCAAGTGCAGGGCTGAGCATCCAGCAGTGCACAGAGTACCTGTCAGTGAATGTGAGCTATCTTTGTGATGCATATTTCAGAGCTGATGATCAGTTCACTATTTTAATTGTCAGTGTAGACTCACCCAGTGCTGTAGGAAGACCTCTGTTCTTTAGCAGACCTATTAACACCAGCTCAGCTTCTGTGTGGCCCTGGACTGCCCAGTTGACCTCTCTGAGCTTCAGATCACAGTGTGTGAGGAGGAGCTCGGTCCAGTGGAGGCCATGTGTCAGGTAATTTGTAATAGTTGTTTAATGAATAAATGTCATCTTACAATTTTTTTAAATCTCAAGACTCTACAAGACTCCCTCTCCCTTTCTCTCTCAGCCTTTGTCATCCTCAGACTCCCTCAGCCCCCTGAACAAGCTCTGGGAGTGGGGCTGGAATTCATTTTGGAACCCTGTGTCTGTCCTTTGCCACAAGCCCCCAGATGCCTGTTGGCCCAACAGGGCAGCCTTCACAACTTCCCCCACTCTGTAGGCTCCAGTCACAGGCTCTTGCCTCAGTTTCCCTATCACACTCCATTCTCCCATTGGGATCAAGGTCTACCCCTGTAGAGTTGAGTCTCTTACTGAAAGCCGAATCTTGGAAGCTTTCTAACCATGGTGGGTTAGGCACTACCCCCTCCTCAATCATATTCCCCAGGCATTAGCCAAAGTCCTGGGTCAAATCCAAAACACAGTATCATCACCCACTAGATGCTTTCTAGTCAGACAGACATGAGTTTAAATCTAGCTATGGCTGACTAAGTCATATCACCAACTAAGCCTCAGTTTCCTTACCTATAAAGTAGATGATAAGCCCCCTCACTTCCAGGGTTGTTAAAAGGATTAGCAGCAAGTGCATTTACAACATGTAAAGCATTTACAACAATATCTGTTTGTAATGCCAGTGGTTGAGACCAGGCAGGTCACATTGAATTCAGGCAGATGGTAGAGGAACTGCAGAGCCGGAAAGCATTGGGCCGGTACCTATTTATGGGAGGCTTGCAGACACAGGCGAGCGAATAAGCAAAGGAAAACCACTTTTCACAATGGCAGGCAAGGGATCAGGAACACCGCCCCTCACAGTGGAGGCTGGGAAATCAGGAAACCGCATCTTGCAGTGCCGGAGAGCGATCTGGGAGAATCGCCAGCGAGGATAAGCGCCTATAGCTTTTCATTGAGATACACACATGGCTTCCTGCCACGTGCTCACGCACTAATCATGCAAAGTGATTAGAGCCAGGAAACCAGCGAGCAAGCCTAACACAGCTGTTTTCCCCACACTGGTTCATTATACATTGTCAAAAGTAACCTCCTGTGGACACTTGTCATAACTCACAATCCCTCTCACATCAGGCCCCACCAACATTCTCTCCAGGAGAATAGAGCCCAAGTTCACCATCTCCTTTCCCATCAGGTTGATTCTTCCCCAGCCCAAGTCCTTCACACCCCTAACATGCTCCCTTTCTTTCAACCCATTTTAGAGATTCTTGTACAACCTAGTGAAATTTCATATTTTACATCACAATAGCACCCAGCTCTTTAGGACTTCCTCCAGGCTGAATGTAGAATGTTCCAGATACCAGTTCATTGCCCAATATTAGAAATGCAAGCTGGTCTTGGGTGAGATGCCTTGAAAGGCATGGTCCCCCAGATGCGATCATCAGCACATCTATTCAGCAGAGTATCCTGGCTTCTCACAGTTCCCTGGTGAGACTCTATATTCCACAGAACTCTCTGCATTGCAAGCAACAGAAACCCAACTCAATCTAGCTTAAGCAGAAAAGGCTATTTATTGGCTTACATTAAGGTCTAAAGGGTAGTTGGCTCGATCAAGCAAGACTTGATCGAGAGTCCAGAGGATGGCATCCAGGATCCGCCTCCATTTCTCAACTGCTTTCTCCCATGGTGGCTGACTTCATGCTCAGGTGAGCTGTCTCCCTTTCACAGTAAAGGCAGCTGCTCCACGTAAATACTTCTTTCAGTTTAACATATCAGTTAAAAGAGAACTCCTTTTCCCTGATACTTCCATCTCAAGTCCCAAAATGAAGTCTCATTGACTCCGATTGGGTCAGATGCCATCCCTTGCCCAATCACGTGGCCAGGGGCTACTTATAGCGGTTGATCAGATCTGCATCTAATATTCACCTGTGCAACTGGGGAGAGAATCAACTTCCCTCAAAACACTTGGGCTGAGTATGGAAATGATGATTTCTCAAGGGACAAGTGGGGCATCTGATTAAAAGGAAGAAGGATGGATGCTGAGCAAAAACAAAGATGCCCATCAGTGGCTGTTATAATAACCCCACTAGGACACTGCAAGCCCAGAGTCTAGATTGATTGAGCTCTGCTTAAGGAATGCTCCCATGGATCAATCAGACACAAGCCTAGGGCTTCAGACTTCCCTTGGCATTATTCTCCTCACCAGCAGAGCTCCCTGCTTTCAGCTGTCAATCTTCTCCCTCCCACCCCACACCTTGTGATGCTGATCCCCAACCTGCTCTTAATACCTTGTGACTTAATTCCCACAGATGGGCATCTGCTTTTAAGAGCATGCATTATTGTCACTGAAATAACAGGATGCCAAAACCTTTATAAATTGATATGTCAGACAAGAGGGAGGCAAAAATGAATGCTAAGTTTCTTTGCATTATACTATGTGGGATATGTTTTTCCCCCACCCAAAGAATACTTTAGCATTAATTAAGATAAACAAAGATATATGCTGAAAGACAATCAAATCTGTTCTCAGTTTAAAATGGCCTCATGGTATAAAAATAGTACCCAAATTATAGCCTATAAAGATGCAGGGAGGGAAAATACTGTAAACCTATAACATGATTAAAATAGAAATGCAAACCGGTAATGATGAGGCCTCGAACAATCTGGGAGAAGACGGAGAGATGGGGAAGAAGCAAGATGTGTCATCATGCTTAATTTATTCGCCTCCCTCTGGGAGCCTCTCTACTGTGCTTCTCTTTAATAATAACTACCATTCATCATGGCATGGTTAACATATGTTTTCAATGAAAGTGGCACTGTTACTACCATTTTATAAGTGAGAAATCTGAGCTTTAGAAAGTCTCATGTCAAAGTCACCCAGGTAGGAAATGGTGAAACCAGTCTTTGAACCAGGTGAGCTTAACATCCCAGCCAAACACGGCCCGCCTCTCCACACTGCCCCCTGTTTCCACGGTCTCCCCTTTGAGGGCTCTGTGTATTATCTAAGCAGCTCATCATCTGTTCAGGGCAGAGCGGGAATAAAGAGAGTAGCTCACATATATCACATATATGATGCGCCAGGCACTGTTCGAAGTTCCATGTGCATTGGCTTCATCATCCTCTCAACAATATTGAGAGATCTTTACTCTCATTATCCCCACTTTACATATGGGGAGAGTTAAATTGTTTGTCCAAGGTCAGACAATGGTGACAGCTGGAATTCAAGGCAAGCCGTCAGCCTTCAGAGTCTGTGCCCTTTATGGCTGTGCTGTACCATTCCCATTCCTCTGGGGAGCCATTCCTGACTGCTGATGTGACTCCTCTGGCCCCATCCAGAGTCTTTGCAGAGATGATGACCTACAGCATCTATCTGGGTGTCACTTGGTATTTTAGGAGGGGATATTTATGTGTCTTTGTCTAATGGCTATCCGTAAGTGTGCAAATTCCTGGAGAGTCAGGAGTTTCAAGAATTCCATCCATCTCCCACTTAATGGTCCTTGTTAACACCTTGCCCATGATAGAGATTCAGCAGTGTTTGATGAGGAGCTGATGGAGGCCGCTTCATTCTGCTCCCTCCCATGGCTTCCATCTGTATGCTGAGAGCCAAGAAGTCATTATCCTGGAGTGGGTCTTTGCACGGGGAGGGACCAGGCCAGGATGATGGAAGGCTTTACAAAAAGCCTCATCCTCGCCTGGAAGAATAATTCAAGGTTATGTCAGGGCTTCTTCTCAGGTACAAATTTATCCACTCATCCATTGCCCCACCTATTCATTCATTCATTCATTCATTCAATCAACCCACCATCCACTCATTCCTTCACTTACTAATGCATCCATCCAACAGTTACTGAGAGCCTGCCCCATGCCAGATGCCTCACTGGGTCCTGAGATAAAGGGGTGCACAAGACCCAGGCTCTGCTCACCCCCATGGACAAAGGGATGATGGAATAGTGGCTCCCAGGACCTCTGGTCAGCAGCACCATGAGCTATTAATTTCTGCAGTCTCCAAGTCCCACAAACTCCACACAGTAGCAGGAACTTAAGAGCCCTACTGGTATCTCTGATCTAGCTCATGGTCAGAAGGTAAATTCTCAGCATATGCGATGCACCAGGTCCACACCCCTGTCTGTGAAGTTTTCAGTGTAAGGTGGCAGGTTAAAAAATCTCTCTTCTCCCCATCATCTTTTTTTATTTATGATCTTTATTTATTTAGTTAGTTAGTTATTTTACAGGGACAGAGAGCGTCAGAGAGAGGTATAGATAGGGACAGACAGACAGGAACAGAGAGAAATGAGAAGCATCAATCATTAGTTTTTCGTTGCCATTGCGACACCTTAGTTGTTCATTGATTGCTTTCTCACATGTGCCTTGACCGTGGGCCTTCAGCAGACCGAGCAACCCCTTGCTGGAGCCAGCGACCTTGAGTCCAAGCTGGTGAGCTTTTGCTCAAGCCAGATGGGCCCGTGCTCAAGCTGGCGAGCTCGGGGTCTCGAACCTGGGTCTTCCGCATCCCAGTCCGGCGCTCTATCCACTGGGCCACCGCCTGGTCAGGCCTCCCCATCATCTTCTGACCTCCTAAACTGACCCTACATTTGCTTTTTTATTATTTAATTAATTGTGTTTACATAGCTTCTAGGGTAACCCCAAATGTATCCCTCCTCCCCCGTGTTCCCCTTCACATCTCTCTTGCATCCCTCTCTACAGTGCCCTCCCCCCTTCCCTTCAGGTGTATCCCATCCTTTCGTCCCCGTTCCCTCTGATTCCTTTGATCCCTCCTCTGTCTCAATTGCTTTCCTCAGTTCTCAATGTTCCTTGGATTCCTCAAATGAGTGAGGTCATATAATATTTTTCTTTCTCTGTCTGGCTTATTTCACTCAACATAATAGTTTCCAGGTCCCTCCATATTGCTGCAAAAGGTAATATTTCCTTCTTTTTTATGGCCCCATAGTGTCCCATTGTGTATATGTACCACTGCTTTTTAATCCACTCGTCCACTGATGGACACTTGGGCTGTTTTCAGCTCTTTGCTATTGTGAACAATGCTGCCACGACCATGGGGGTGCATTTCTTTTTTTCAGTCGGTGCTATGGTGTCCTTGGGATATATTCCCATAAGTGGGATAGCTGGGTCAAAGGGCAGTCCCATTTCTAATTTTTTAAGGAATCTCCATACTGTTTTCCACAGTGGCTGCACCAGTCTGCATTCCCACCAGCAGTGCAGGAGGGTTCCCCTTTTCTCCGCATCCTCACCAGCACCTATAATGTGTTATTTTGTTGATGAGCGCCATTCTGACTGGCGTTGAGTTGGTATCTCATTGTGGTTTTAATTTGCATTTCTCTAGTGATTAGTGATGTTGAGCATTTTTTCATATGCCTATTGGCCATCTGCATGTCCTCTTTGGAGAAGTGTCTATTCATTTATTTTGCCCATTTTTTGATTGAATTGTTTGTCTTCCTGGTGTTGAGTTTTACAAGTTCTTTATAAATTTTGGTTATTAACCCCTTATCAGACGTGTTGTCAAATATGTTCTCCCATCATGTGTTCTGTCTTTTTATTCTGTTCTTATTGTCTTTAGCTGTGCAAAAGCTTTTTAGTTTGTTATAGTCCCATTTGTTTATCCTGTCATAATTTACATTTGCTTTTTGTTCTGAACACAGGATAATGTGGCTGCTTCTTAGCGACCCATGGCTTCTCCAAACAAAGTTTGTTTTTTTTTGTCTCCACACTGACAACAAGTTAGCTGAATTTCAGTAATTATATTACTTTCCTTTAAATTACTTAGCAGGTGCCTACTGTATATCTATAGATCTACACATGTTATCTTTAAGATGGGTGCTATTACTGACTGCTTAAAAGTAGAGAAATCTATGAGCCTTGTCAAAACAGTTCGAACAATTCAGATAAGTATTCCTAGTACACCAAGGTTGCGGATTCAATCCCTGGTCAGGACACATACAAGAGTCAACCAATGAATGCATAAATAAGTAGAACAACAAATCGATGTTTTTCTTTCTTTCTCTCCCCCACCTCCTCTCTCTAATATTAATAAAACATAAAACAAAATAAAAGCAATTTATGTAAATATAAGAAAACTCTAACCAAATTTGTTACTGTAATTCATCTTGAGTTTCCTTATCTGTATCTGTTCTTTTTGAGTTGGTGATAATATTTGCAAATCAATCTATCTCTTTCTCTCTTGATTATATATGTATATATATATAATGTTATATATATAAATGCACATAAATATGATCATAAATGCTTTTTCTTCTGTGCACACTTTTCAACATGTGTGAATATATATACACACACACACCTCTCTCTATATATAATATCTGTTGCTTGCTATGATCAGAGACCCATGCATTTCATAATGTTGTAAAACATTAAGCTGTGTAGAAATGTGTAAGGAGGACATGAAAGTTCTCCCCAATTCCACCCACCCTTCCAAGCAACAGCAACAGCACGATAAGAGCTCCTAGCTTTGGGTTCTACTTCACCTTGACCTCCAGTACAAATTAGCCAACCAGAGACGAACACTTTCAGGTTAGAATAAACACCATTCTTTTTTTAACTTTCCTCCCCTTCCATCTCTTTTTCTCTCCTGAGTAAACAATGTTAGGAAGCAAGGTGTACGATTCCCTCCCTTTGTCCTTGTTCACGCAAATATATGCAAATAAATAAATATGTATGATAATAACTGTAGGGGCAGCTCACCCTTTGTTTTATGAAAAGGGGTTTTGTGACATATTTTCTATACCTTGCTTGTGTCATGAGCCAGAAAACACATGTGGAACCCCCTTCAAGTGAACTACATAGATTTAGTGCATTCATGTTCATGGCTGCACAATGGCCCCCCGCGGGAGCACCATCCAACACTGGCTTCTCCCCAACTCTCTACCAGGAGAGAGCGTCAGGCACACAGCTTCCGGGTGTCCCATCCCCAGGCTGGTCTGGAGGTGGGGAAACCTGGGGAGCTCTCTTCTTTTCTATTCTCCTCAAGCCCCTGCTTTTGACATCCAGACTCCCTTTGTTCTTCTTTCTGCTGTCATGCTCTGTCCCCTAACAGAGGGGACAGAGGAAGACATGGCTGAGTGAGGCAGAAACAAAGGCAATGAGCGTGGGGGAAAAAAACACATAAATATTTTTAAAATATTCTCCTGCCACATAATACAATACTTCTACAGCACTATGCAGTCTGCAAAGCCCTTCCCATGTTGTATTCAAATTGCACACTCACCTGCTGTTCTGCTTCCCTCACTGTTCAAGACTCACTGGAGCTGTCACTTGGCCAGGAAACCTTCCCTGACCTCCTCTCCAACCCCAATCCATACCAATTTAAAAAAAAAGTGTTTTTGGAAAACAAGTGAGTGAAAATTCAAACGACTTATACCTGTTTTTGTTATAAAAAAGCATCACATATTTACAAAAAGAGAAATGATAATATAATGAATGCCCACATACTCATCACTGAAGAGGACTTGGAGGGCATCTCTGAACCCACACTAACTTGTTTTAAAAAATAAAAAACCTCTTACGAATTCTAGCTAATTTTATGAACTGGCAACATACCACTTACCAGAACTCACACCTGCCTCTTATAAAGCCTCTGCTCTTGAAGAGTCTTGTCAAAGAAAGGATCAGAGCTGACAGTCATGAAAGTGGGAAAAACAGATTTCATTCCAGACTATTGCAATCGGAGGAAAGAGGCCTCCGTATAGAACCGGCTCAACTCCGAATTTACCATAAACAAGTGGGCATATATAGCCAAGGAGCAGGGTGGGAGGTCACTGGTGGAAAATTACATAGAGGAAAGATCAGAGGTTACGGAAGATTTCTGGCTAAACCAATCTGACTGGCTGGGATTCCTGAGGAAGGCAGGTCAGGGTGGCCAGACATCACCTAGGAAACGGTGGGGGGTGAGGCATTTGATCAGATATCAAGGGTGATCAGATATTGAGGATGCAGGTCAGTCTAAACCGACTTAACAGTATTCTGGCTAAAACAGGGCAAAGCAAAGACAAAAACATGGAAGCCAAAGGTCAGGGCCTGTTTGAGAAGGTGGCTCAGAGAAAGACGGACTAAAGTTTGGTCAAGGAGAAAGTCTTCGTCAACCTTTAGGCCAGGGGAGGTAGAATAGGTACCACTGCATCCATTCATTCTCTCTTCTTGCAACACTCTCCACTTTTCGTTTGGAACCCACCTTCCCCCACTTTTAGCTTAAGTACCTCAAGTGAAGCTTCAGCTCTTGGGGAGGTGGGGAAACCTTTGGCCTACTCTCAAATCAGAAGCATCCCAGGACTCTTTTAAAGCCAGTGTACCACAGGGCAGCTTGAGAATGCTGGGACAGAGGCAGGCTCTCTATTTCCCTGGATTTGAAGCTTTGAGGATATAAACTGAGCATTTCTAGCAGCCTTTGTGCCATAAGGAGGAGGGAGCTTGCTGACGAATGGGGTCATCACAGAAGAAAGCAGACTTAAAGATGGCAAGAAACTGAGTCCCAATGACACGGTTGGAGTCCCTAGAACTAGCAGCACCTAAAACTAGATCGGTTCCATAAGCCAACAAATATTCAAGCTAAAAAGCTTGAGCCAATTTGAGCTGGGTTTTCTAGCTTTTTTTCCTAATGGGTTCTGATACCCATGAGTCAGGACAGCAAAAAGATGTTAACCAGGACTCAGAAGGGGCAGTCTGAACATAAACTGGCCACACAGGTTCCACGCTAATGAATAGTGTTTTACCAGGGCACTGTAGTTTTAGGGGTTGGGTTTGGGGTTAAAGACTTAGGTGGATGTCAATGCAGAAAAGAGACCTCTTAGCTCCATTGCTTTTTCCCTCCCCACCCACCACTGAAAAAGCTATTCTGCAGGTCCAAGCTGGGAAAGCACGTCTTATGGGGAAGGTTCCAAAGCAGTGACATTGTGTGTCTCTCTCCATCTCCACCATTACTAAGGCACCTCTTCTGGTCAATAATCCTTTATCTTCTTCAGCCTCTATTGACCTAGATTTCCCAGCAATCCCTGAGAGAGGGACTGACAGAACCCAGCGCCACATGCAGACCTGCCACGTCAGGGAGGAATGGATTCAGAGATGCACCCTGCTCTTTGGGCCCCTCACTGTCATCCCATTCAGTAATCACGGTACAGTTCCCATGGTAGCAGAGTCCCAATCACCCTCCACAGTGGCTTCCAAGCTGTTTGCTATCTGACAAGAGAGGTGTAACTGACTATTTGATGTCTGAGTTCAGCTGCAAATTGCCAAGTAGTCACTCGGACAAGGCATGGAGAATAAGGGACAAACCTTTAATCACTCTCAGAACTGACAGCCAAAACCAAGCTCTAAAAATCCTTCCATAAAACAAGTCAGTTTGGTGTGTCTGTGGAACACAGAATGGGCCTCCAACAGGTGCCAGTCTAAAGAACCAAAGTCAGTCTGAGGTCTGACTTAGCATTTCTAATGTCCAGCAAAAGCCACAATGGCTCTAGGCTATCATCTCCCCTGTCTCTCTATCCTCTTTCTGCTAGATAAAAGCACAACTTCCCATAAAGGAGTAAGCACCTTTCTCTGCCAAGCAAGAAGGGCAGATCAATTCAGTGACTAGAACTAGACTCAGACTTAGACTTAGTCCTAGACTTGGATCTAGACCCAGACCTAGAATTACTCTGCCTACCCATTGGTGAAGACCAGACAGAGAGCCATGGGAAAACTGGAACCGAAGTCATCCTAAGAACCAGTTTGATGGCCTCTTTGTACTTCATTCAATAGCTCTGGCTTTAGCCTCATGCCATTGCAGAATCTTTTCAAGGAAACCCTCACAGACGTCATCAAACTTTTTATAAAAACGGCCCACTTTTGCAGTGCTGGTCAACCTGGTCCGTACCTCCCACTAGTAGGCCTTCCAGCTTTCATGATGGGCAGTAGTGGAGCAACCAAACGGCACCGCGATTGGCCCACCATGAAAGCTGGAACGCCCACTAGTGGGCAGTAGGGACCAGGTTGACCAGCACTGCAAAAATGGGCCGTTTTTATAAAAAGTTTGAAGATGTCTGCTAGAACAGTTTGTAGAGTAGTTAGAAAGTGACAGCAGTTAAGTCTCAAACCACAGCTTATCATTACTCTGCTCTCATACAGCTCTTCTGTATAAAATAAGACAGAATGTTTTTTTTAAGTTAAATATTATCCACAGAGAGATTTCCTAACTATAGATCACGAGCAATTGAAGACATGATTCAAAGGAAAAACACTCTACTACTATTTGGTAACTTTCTGACTGATCCTTTAACTTTGTCAATCCCTTTTATTAGCTACCTGTCAAAACTACCTATTGAAACTACATCTTAATGTTTAACATGTATTGATGAATTGTATAAATGCTAATGCATCACACACGTAAAATTAAAATACCCACCTGACCCATTTCTCAGTCCTGCTGAAAGTGGAGTTTTGCCCTTCTTTGTATCCTTAGCCAGACAAAAGCTGGGCTCCTTGTGATGCCTTTAAATCCACCCCACTAGATACACAACAGTGAGATCATACTTAAAGTGACGAACCGCAACATCCATGCTTCTCAGAATGAAACAACTAAAACCCACATTGAAAGGATAATAAGGTTTTAAAATAGACACAAAGCAGTTTCTCATCAAAGACGACCCGGATGGACATCATGCAAGATGGAAAGGGATCACTCCAGGTTAGCTAAGACCTGTGGGGTCAGAAGGAAGAGAGACCCAGGGTATTTACAGGATGGGAAGTTGTAACAATGGAAATGAGAGGAACGATAGAAATTCTTAACATGGGTACCTGTCCTCCCAACAAACATAGACCTTCCTACATAGACTTTCCTTGCCCAGTGACACTCAGTGGGATCTGCCCTGTATCTCACAAGTATACGTGGCAGGACATCACCTTTGCGATCTCTGCTTGTGCTCTCTCCTCCACAGAGTTCCTGTGCCCCTGACGCCCCTCGCCCACTCTAGCAGCAATTAGGTTTTATGATATTTATTTATTTAAGGAAGGGGTTGCGAAAAAAGCACATAGAAGCCTTTAAACTCCAAACACCTCTTACTGTGAGTTGCAAAACTTGGGTTTTGAGCTTCAAAAGCCCGTCTCTAACAGATATTGGAGCATAGGGTTGTCACTTGGGACAGAAAAGTTTCTGCCTGCTGATGTTTCTTGAGTCTTGGGGAAAGGAAAAGGAAAGGAAAGGAGCAAAGGATGATGAAAGGGAGGGAATCACATATAACCACAGAGAATCCCCTGAGAGGGGCAGTTTCTCTCAGGGCCTGGGAGGTCCCTGCCCCCCTCAAGTGTCTCCTGAAGTCAGGACTCTCATTGCCAATCCCAGAAACTGCCTGGAGCCCAGCAGGCCCTGCAGACATTGTCTCTGCTGCACTTACTGATGAGTTAAGTTAGCAAACAGGACAGGAAGGAACGAGAACACAAGGGGGGCCCACTTTCCTACCAAAAAGTGGCTCTCAAACTGTAGCGTGTATTGAAGGTTTGTTAAAACAGATTGCGAGTGCCGCCCCTAGAATCTTTGACTCAGTGGGTCTGGGGTATGGACAAGAAGGTGCATTTCTAACAAGTTCCTAAGGGATGCTGCTGCTGTTCCTTCCGGAAACCCACTTTGAGAACCAGGCCTTTAATGGAATGTTAACACGTGTGTGAGGCCAGCCTGCTTGAGTGGGCTTCTGCACTTCCCACAACTGCAGACACAAGAGAAAACGGGAGTTCAGAGAGGCGAAGTAACTTGATCAAGGTCACACAATGCAAAAGAATAGAGGCAGAGCTACAATCTGGGTGTCCATCCAATTCTCCCTCCATTCCATGGTGCAGCTGGGGTTGGACCTCGGATTTCTGCTGCTGACAGGGAGGGATGAATGTGCTCAGTTCCAGCAGAAGTCCTGATCCAGCAGCTGGCCGTGGTGGCCGGACCCCGGCTCACCGGAATTACAGGTGCTGGACAGAGGCTTTGCTCCACATGGGAGCAAACTGCTTTTCCAGGGGCTTGCGGACCCCTGCTGCTCCGGTTATTTGAGTTATGTGTTATAGCTCTCGAGGGAAAGATTTATCTTGGTTTTACTCACTTCAGAAGCCCCAGTTTTGCCCACTTAGTGCTTTTACCTTTATATATCATTATCACACGCTCTGTTCTCCTGTCACAGCTAGTTTAGCCCTTTTTGCTTTAATTTCTCTCCTGGTGTTCTTGCCAGGCGACCAAAGGGAAAGAAAGTGGCCCTCTGGAAGAGGGAGAAAAGGGATGAGATCCGCAGCTTTGGCGGGGAAAGCATTGAGAGGAACCCCGTAGTGTGGGCAGGGACACCCCGTTTCATCTCCTTTTTGCAGGAGGCAGTGTGAGTGGTGAGAGGAAAGAGCAAACGACGCTTCAGCGCTCTGAGCCCGCAGCCAGTTCCCAGCAAACAGCGACAAGCTACCGCCTGTTGAACACTCTGCCAAGCACCTCCTTGTTCCTCTAGAATGTAAGTACTGCTGTTTCCCCATTTTACAGATGAGGGTATATAATGCCGGTGGGCCAAGGCCGGGCAGGCAGGTCCACATTGGATTCGGGCAGACCCGTAGAGAAACTACGGAGCCGGAAAGCATTGGGTCATTCGTCTAATAAAGTCTCACAACGGCGGACAAGCACGCAGGCAGGGGAAACCGCCTCTCAGGCAAACAAACAGCAAAACGACCCCTCACAGTGGGGGGCAGGCAATCTATGCATCCCCGATCTCCCATCTCTCTTCTCTCTCGAGAACAAGCACCCAGAGCCTTACATAGGCTATGCGCACATGTGTGCTCACGCGCTAATCAAGCAAAGTGCTTTGCAGCTGCTAACCCCGTGAGCAAGCCTAGCACAACGGCCCCACAGGAAGTCGATGCTCAGACCCATGAAGGGACTTACCAGCTACCGTCTGGCAGAACTGAGAGGACTCTTGAACCTGAGACTGGTTTCAGTTTTGGGTCCCCTTTCACATCCTGGAATTTCACGCTCTCCCTACAACCAACTTTCATCTTTGGTGAAAATGCTGAATGACCTCCAATTTTCTGGTTCCAGGAACTTGGTCTAAGATCTATCATCTCCGCAGATTCCTTGTCATGTATCTCTTCTGTTTCTCAAATCTGCTCACAGAGAATTGTACTCAAAGCTTGGAGGGGCCTCAGTGGTCACTGGTCCCATAGATGCACAAAGTGGTCCCTACATCCAAGAGGGCTGCAATGCCGGTGGCCGAGGCCGGGCAGGTCCACGTTGGGTTCAGGAAGATGGTAGAGGAACTGTGGAGCCAGAAAGCTTGGGCCATTACCATTTAATGAAGTCTCACAATGGCCAGTGATCACACAGGCAGGGGAAAACCTCTCCTCCAGCACAAAAACAGCAAACACGGGCCCTCACAGTGGCGGGCAGACAACCTGCCATCCACAAGGCCCCACCTTTCTCCAGCGCAAGCACCCATAGCCTTATATAGGCCATGCGCACGTGACGCTGCTACGCACCTCCACACCAATCAGGCAAGGTGCTTGCAGCTGGTACACCGGCGAGCAAGCCTAACAGATGCCCACAAGGGCTCACGGGGATGTCTCTTGAGCCACCATGGAGCAGAGGAGAAACCAAGTGTGGGCAGGGCTCCTGTCTTCTCCCTCTTTCTCCTCTCCACCCCCAACACCCCCACACCTGCTTGCAGGAGAAAGGCTCCACACAAGTATTCTGGACATGCTGAACCTGCATATAAGGGTTCAAGATTAAAAGAAAAGTTAGAAACCACTGCATTTTTTCAGCCTTCCTAATTGACAGACATGAAATCAGGAACTCTTGTGTCTATAGCTAGGACACCTTGGGGATCCTGGGGGGACTTACAGACAGCAGAAACTCACTCACTGACCAAGAGAACCTTGGCTGGTCCTACTGATACGTGGCATTGGCTATGGCGTAAGTGACAGAAAATCAGTCTCAAATTAGGTCTTTTACAGAGTATGTCAACGTGAAATCATCCCCTCTCACTCCGCTATCCACTCCCAACACATTGCTCCAAAATCTAACACCCCCATGACAAGGTGAGAGTCGCCAGGGACGGTTATGTGGGAGTCAACAGCATAGCTAAGTCTGATTTGTAATGTTCTGACTAAGCTTTTTCATTTTCCAGCTAGACACAAAATAGATCCTGATAAAATATAGCCATGATGAGGCATCCTGAGTGTTCTGACCATACACCGAAAGCCCGAAATGTACCGCCTTTCCCATTTCAGTCTGTAATACCATGGACAGGGGGCAGCGAAGGGAGGGCTGAGGCATGGGCACCCCAAGTTTCTCTCCTGATGCCCCTTTTCCTCTGTGGGGGTTGGCCGAGCTGCTATTAAATTATATGTCCTCTATGGACTGGGCAGGTGAGACAGCAAGTGAATCAGATTCTCTCATGAGCACTAATGCTGAGGAATGGGGGGGGGGGGTAGGGGGAGTTAGGACACCATGGTCACCCCTGACAGCACCCCAGGAGAATCACACATACTCGGGCTGCCGAGATCCCTGGAGGGGCCTTGACTTCTGATGTCCCTGTGGACTCTTGATTCACCAGCCTCCTGGTGTCCTTCTTGGAAACACCCTCTGGCTATTGTTTGTGTTGGACTTGGTTCTCTGGCTTGTCATGACACAGGTGGATAAACTGACCTTAGGCAAACCTGTCTTCAGAGAGAGCTTGCTCATCTCCACTAACTGGGTATCAAAGATGCAGTGGTGCTTGTCCTGAGCCATGGAGGGCTGACTTAAGCAAATGTCCTCTGTTAGGAAAGGAAGCAAATTTTGAGAAGTTCCCCGTGGCTCTCAGAGTTTGCCATGCATTGACTCTGAATGTCAAACCCATGTGTATCAGCTATCTACTGCTTCCTAACAAACCACCCTGAAACTCAATAGGTTAAAACAGCAAGAATTTATTGTTGCCCATAAGGCTATGGGTCAGTGGGGTGACTCTTCTTATCTCAGCTGGCATCTATGGTCTGCTCAGCAGTGGGTTGGGTTGATGGTTTTGCTGTGGGCTGAGCTGTCTCACATTTGGGAAGATGACTGGCCATAAAATAGAGCCCCATGGCTGCTCTCCACAAGGTCTTTCCTCAAGCAGGGAAAATCAGGCAGAGCCAAGGCTCCAAATATATATGTGGTGGGGAAAAAGTAGGTTTACAGTTGTTCGTATGGAAAATAACACAAAAATTAATAGCAATACAAGAATAAACTGTTTCACATATTCCGTGTGTGTGTGTGTGTGTGTGTGTGTGTGTGTGTGTGTGTGTGGCAGAGCTGTGCAAGGCCTCTGAGCTACCACTGCTGCAGCATTCTGTTAGACAAAGCAAGTCCCAAGGCCAATTCTGACTCAAGGGCTGGGGACATAGACTCCAATCCTTGATAGCAGGAGAGGCAAATTCATATTGCAATGGGCGGGGTGGGGAGGTTCAGAAATTGGGGGCGCTTTTGCCAGCCATCTACCACACTGTGTATAATTAGTAACATAGTTTAACAAAATAGTGGGCCCAGAGAGATTCCGTTGCTTGTCCAAAGTCACAAATTGTTTTCAAACAGGACTTCTCATCCACAGCACTACTGACAGTTTGGACAGAATTGTTGTTTTTTGAGGGTTCTTCTGTGCATAACAGAATATTTAGCAATATCCCTGGCCCTCCACTCACTAGATGCTAGAGTCACCCCTCCTCCCACTCCAGTTTTGACAAGGAAAAAATAGCTCTAGATGTTTCCCAGTGTCCTTGGGTGGTGGGGGAATCCCTGTGCCCCCAGTGGAGAAGCACTGCTCTAAAGCCAACACTGGGACTTCCACACTCCCCTCTGCACAGTACTAGACTCCTACAAGAAAATAGTTCTCAACAGATTTCAAACTGAGAAGGGGGTCTTGATTGTCACTGTTCTTTGGGGGTGAGAAAAGCAGCCCCTTCTCTTTCCTTTTGATCTTTATTCTGTCTCGGTTCTCCACAGATCTGGACCCCAGATGCCTAAAGACTTCTGAGGCAGAACCGCCGGGCCACCCGGGCCACCCTCCTCCCACCCCACCCCACCCCCGCCACCGCTCACGCTGCCCACCGCACCCAGTTCTCTGTACCAGGCAACATCTACCCTCCAGGAGGCGCAGCAAAGGGGCCGGTTTCCGGTCTGTTACCTTTTACAGCAGCCTCTCCCGTATGCAGGCCATCCCGCTGGACGCCCAAGCATGTGCTGTTTCCCTCACTGGGCGTTCTTCACCCTGTCTCAGCACGGTGAAGGGAATCTAATAACGACCGATGGACTGCGGTGGTGCTGATGGCCCTGCTAGGAGGGT
This sequence comes from Rhynchonycteris naso, assembly GCA_037038555.1. NCBI lineage: Eukaryota > Metazoa > Chordata > Mammalia > Chiroptera > Emballonuridae > Rhynchonycteris > Rhynchonycteris naso. The sequence goes on along the minus strand of CM073000.1, from coordinate 185,217,001 downwards.
GGGGTGCTGAGTGTGGCTCAGGCCGAGCCCTGCTCTGGACACCACTGGCCCTGATTTCTCCAGGCTTCATCAGGGAACCCAGAGTCATTCCTAGGTGCAGAATGACCCAAGAGAAAAAAATAAAACTAGAGAGACTTTTATATTCAAACATGTCAGGGCTGAAGGATACTCAGGGATCATTCTGTCCAATCTCCTCCTCAGATACAAGTCAACTTGACCCCATAGAGATCAATTGGCTGTCCAAGGTCAGCCAGCCGGCTCATACCAAATCCAAGCCTAAACATAAAATTTCCTCTCAGTCCAGTATTCTCTTTGTACTTTCACTTGCTTTCATATATATATTTTTTTCTTTCTAACCTAATTGAGACTCAAACTCAACAGGTACTGAATGCCTCCTATGCACAAAGCTCTGTGTCAGGGAACGCCGTGTCTTGTTGTAGAGAGCTACAATCTCATCAGGGACAGGAGGCCGCCCACAGAGAAGACAGGCGCAAACATAACTAACACACAAGTCAGAACTTGGTCTGGTCCAAGAGCCTTGTCAAGTGAGGTGGGGCACAGAGGAGAGAGATTTGCTCCATGTTGCAATGCGGGTGTGGCTTTTGTCCTCCACAGCTGTCACTGAGGACAAAATCAATCATCTTCAGCCTGAAGCTAGACTGATGGGATGGACCAAGACCCAGAACCTGGTACAATGACCCTTTTTGTCCACAGCTGGCACCAGGGATGGGAAATTCTGATAAATTCAGAACCATCGCCATCTGGTGGTCATATTAGAGACAGCTAGAGAGCGTCTCAAATTTTCCCAAAGCACCTGAGCACGGTTTCTTTCAAAAAGTGGGTTTCCTGTATGAAATGACCCCATTTATATAGAATTGAAAAGCTATACAAAGTTGTAGATACATGTATAGTAACACACCCAAAAGAAGGCTTACCAAATCGTTAAAACTAGTATATCTAAGTGATTTATTTTGCCCTGATAACGTATTTTGTTCTATGTACTTCTGTCGTTTGATTTTTTAAAACAATGAACATAGATACTGTACTTTTTCAACCAATGAAAACAATAAAATTATATTCATTTTGAGGGGGAAAGTAGTTAACGCAGACACTGAGGGTTTCTTGACCCAGAATAAATGATTAGGTTACTCCTTTGTGCTGACCAGCCTTTTAACAGAAATAAAAAAGCAGGTCAAAATGAAACTAGCGGTGGCCTTGGAGAGGGAAAGCAGGGATAAGGTGTCCCAGGAGGCGAGAACAATAGCCAGACCCGTACACAAACTCTCTCTACTCATGTGACCCCACGCAGTTTACAAAGCACGTTGATGGCCCCTTAACTCACAACAGGCTTCACCCAGTTTCATGGCACGGAGTGGCCCTAGACAGCCCTAGTCTTATCTCTGTTTGAGCCCTGCCTCAGCTACATTATCGTTTATCTCTCGGGATCACAATAAGTAACACCCACGCTGACTGGGCGGCATTGGTGCGCTCACTGCGCCGTGGACCCTGTGCGCCACCGCCTTGCGTGCTCGCCGCAGCTCCCTGGGGCGGGGCTGTGATCCTCATTCAACTGCTGACAGAGCCGAAGCTCGGAGATCTGACACGTCGCCGCCAGCTCATGACTCCAAACGCTGTATAGCATTTGACTTTATGCCCCCAGCACCTACCCATATGGTGGTGCCTGGTGGTGAGAGGATGGCTGGTGGGTGGCGTGCAGGGAAAAGTACAAAACTATAAGGAGAAGCCAAAATTACATTGAAGTGAACCTTTATTGAGCACCTGTAACGTACCAGAGAGCGTATTCTCAGCTGGTAAGGGCCGAGAGTAGAGGCTCAGAACCGATGATGATGATGATGATGATGATGATGATGATGATGATGATGATGATGATGATGATTCGGTTAGAGTCTCAACAGGAAACAGAGGAAACACTTGGTTAGGCATAACTTAAGAGCTGGTCACTAATTACGAAAGTGTGAAGGGGTGAAGTGCAGTGATTCTCAAGCTTCCGCCCCGTTACAATGCAGACTCCTGGGCCCCACCCCTAGCTTCCAATTCATAAGGACCGGGGCAGGGCCCCAATATTTGCTTTCTGGTAAGTTTCCAAGTGCTGTTGGCACAGCTAATGCAGGGAAACTATCACGAGGGTGATAGTAACCTCGGGGCCGCTATGGAGAAGCGTGACTGCCGCAGAACTGCCAGGACAAGGAGCAGGAAAGAGGGGGGTCTCCTAGAGAAGGCCACCTTGAAAGGGGCAGGCTTTGGTGGTGGAGGTTGAGGCTGCCTTTGAGGCACGGCCAAGAATCAAGACTGCAGCCCCCTCCTCCCTGCTCTCTCCTCCAGGTCTAACCTGGCCACAGCTGATGAGGTTCAAATGGCTCAGTCTCCAAGAGTAAGCTCGATGGAGACAGTGAAAAGCGGGTCTGGGGCAGATAGGAGACATTTGGCACATGTATTACGTTTAAAGTATCAGCGAGACATCCCAGAGGAGATGTCGGAAGGAAACTGAGTGCAGATGGAGCCCAGAGAGGAAATCCCAGCTGGGACCAGGACTGCAGCCTGGCATTCTGCACAACCGGAGGCCCAGCTGGGCTGCCCAGGAGCTGGTGGTGGGTAGGGATCCCAGGGGAGGAGAGCCCCACGTCTGCTCACAGACCTCAAGAGACCGGGCCAACAGGGCAGCTGGGCTGGTCAGGGCAACCCTGGAGAAGAACTGAGATGAGAATGAAGTTGGGGGAGAGAACTCAAGTGCAGAAGTGGGGAGGGGTAAGAGGTGGGGGAGGGGATGTTAACTTGCTCCAGCACCTGAAGCCCTGGTGTCAAAGGGAAGCCAGAAACCAGGACATCAAAAAGCAAATGTGGCTAGAAAATTATACAGGTTTCAGGTATACTGTTCTGTATATATCATCTGTACACCATATTGTGGATTCAACATCCCAAATTTAGTCTCCACTTATCCCGCCTTTACCTCTTCTTCCTCCCCCCACCTCCTTTCCCTCTGGTGATCACCAGACTGTTGTCTGCTTCTATGAGGTTTATTCCTTTGTTTAATCCCTTCGCCGTTTTCCCCAGACCCCAGACTCCAGACCCCAGACCCCTCTGCTCTGACAGCTGTCAGTCTGTTCTCTGTATCTATGAACCCGTTTCTATTTTTGTTCCTTTATTTTGTTCATTCAGTTCCACATACAAGTGAGATCATATGATACTTGTCTTTCTTTAACTGGCTTATTTCACTTAGCATAATGCTCTCCAGGTCCATTCGTGATATCATAAAAGGTAAGATTTTCTTCATTTTTATGGCTGAGTAGTATTCTATTGTGTAAATGGACCACAACAATGTCACCCTTATAAATTCACTAAAATTAAAAAAAAAAAAATGTGGCTCCACGTGGCACCAGCCCCAGGGAAGTTTCAACCACACAGTACGTATGGCAGCTGGCCTCAGCTGGGACAGCAAGCCCCTCTGAAGCCGAGGCTCCCGCCTCTCATGCCTCTGATCTCACAACTCCCCCTCCCATTCCAGCTCGGTTCCAGCAAGGATCCCCTGTCTGCCAGCCGCTAATTGTGAACTTCTGTAGAGTATGATGTTTTTAGATCTGGAAGACTTTGGAGAATGTTGTGAGGACACATGAGAAAACTGGGTTCATCAGAGAGACCCCTCCCCTTCCAGCTGAGTTTTTCATAAGCTTTCTGGTGCATCAGATTTCACCATTAAAGATTCATTCCTTTGGCTTAAGGCTTTAATCCTCTATTAAATGTAAATCTCACTGGCAAGCCGATAGTGCTTGGGGAATGAGGTCATACATTAAGCCTTATCTGTCACTGACACCTCAATGAGAGCAGTTGACAGCCTTTTCAAGAGCCAGGTTTAATGGGAGAAGGCAGAGAAACGTAAGGGACTGGGGAACTTAAGCGGCAGAGGGAGACACTCCAGGAGATAGGATCGGAAACTAACATTTATTGAGGCATTATGCTAATGAGAAAAAGAAAAATAGCTACCTTTTACTGAATGCTTAAATGTGTCAGGTTTCATGCAGTGCTTTTATATAGGGGGGAGTAATTTAATGCAATATCTGTTTGTGTATTGTTCTCCCTGGTGAAGGATACTCAGAAGATCAAGAGGGATTCTCTTGGCCTCCTCTTCAAAACCAGGAACCAAGCATTGGTGGTTGGGACTATGCTCCTTCCCGTCCCATCAGTTAGGGTGCCTTGTAATAAGGTGCCCCAATAAAAGTGGCTTAAGTAATAGGTGAAAGGTCTCATCTCACAAAAAAGAAATCTGCAGGTGGGAAACTTCTAGGTGAGTGATGTCATTGGGGACCTAGCTCTCTCCTTCCTTCAGTTCTGTCATGCTCAGCAGTCACCTTGATCTTTGAGCTTGTCACTTGATGGTCACAAAATGGAAGCTGTCATTTCAATCATCATGACATGGGGCCGAAACAGAAAGTTTTCTCCTCTGTTTCTCTTCTGTAATTAAGGATGCAGTCCAGTCCCCTCCCGACTCACTGCTCTGACATCTTTTAGGATATGACCCTCAGGCTCTTGGTCCAAGATGGCACCACCTACATCCCAGGCAGCAGGATGAAAAAGGGGAAGGAAGAGAGGAGGTAGAGGAGGGAAGGAGGAAGAGGAGGAAGAAAAAGAGGAAGAGGGGGAGGAGGAGGAAGAAGACAGGCATGAACTGTCTCTTAAAGAAGATTCTCAGAAGCTTTCATCCACCCATTCCTCCATGTGTCCTTTGGCCAGAACTTAGCTACAGAGTTCCCCTTGTGTAGCTAAGTGATAGAACTAGCATTCTGTTTGAACACAGATTCCTGTGAGATACCAGGGAGACTGGACAAGGTCCAGAGACTTTGACAGCACTGGCGGAAAGCTCCGTGGTCACACCTCTGGCTACAAGAAAACAATAGCAGTGAGAAGCCCACCTGGGTCCTCGGACAGGGCAAAGGCTGGGAGGCAAAGTAGGGTACGTGCAGTGGCATCATGGAGCAGAAAGAGCATCACTAACTTTGGTGGTCCCCAAGGACTGTGATCAAGCTCCTCCCTCATTTCTCAGTCACAACAGAAGCTCCCTAGATTTCGTATGTCTTAGAGGGTTGATAGGGAATGCACCTAAACGTGGCTGTCATTAAATACAATATCTCAACACTCTATCTAGTGGGGCCTAGGGCTGGATTCAATTTGATTTAAAGCAAAAGAAAGCATTTCGGCCTTTGTTGCATTTGAATGCTGTGGGGTAAATTCACACCTGCTCACTTACGTTATTGTCACAGTTCCAGAGATCTTAGAAGGCTGGTGTTATTTCCAGTTCATTACAGATAAAGAAACTGAGGTTCTGAGAAGTTAAATCACTGATACAAAAGCAATTGGTTTGGCAGGACCACGATTCACTGCCAGAGTTCTCTGACTCTGAAGCCAACACCATTGACCTGGTGCATGATGAAGGAAAAGAAAGAGTAAACTTGTAAAGGGAAAAGTTACCAACTGCACAATATTGCCAATAGCCAGAAAGAGCCTGTCTAGAGATAGGCAAGCATAGAAGGTGCAAGACTTGCGGTTGCAAGTGACCAAAATAAAACTGACATAAGCGAAATGACAGTGATAATAATAACTGTGTCGGTTTACAACGCTAAGAAGTCCACATGTCATCTGGCTTCACTTATGGCCAGATCTAGGCTGTCTTCCCCTAAATCTCAAGTCTTCTTTCCACTGTGTTGGTTCCAAACTGAGGTATGTCATTTCCGTGTGGTGACAAGATAGTGGCCAGCAACTTCAGGCTTATATTGTACTAGAACAGTAACCCCAGGAGAAATGAAAACCTCTTTTCTCCCATAGTTTCATCAAAAGTGCCGAAACTGTTCTCTTGGGCCTGGATGAAGCCATGTGCCCATCCCTGAACCAGTCACTGAAGGCAGGAGGATGAAAACAATGATCTGAGTCATGTTACCACCTCCGGACTAAAAGTAAGAGAAGGTGACCCTCTGGGGGGAAACGGGGGGGATTTTACTAGAAAAAGGGGGAATGGATGTGAACAGGCAGGAGCCATCGATATTCACTGAAAACAAAGCAAAGTAAACCTAACAGTTCACATATGCACACACACACACACATACTCATGATCTTCAAAGATCAGCAAATCAGAGCCATGTTGGACCCAGAGAGGTGAAGTAAATATGACTGCCAAAAGCCACTCTATAGAACTCACTCTCAAAAGCCCCTCTCCTGGCCCTTCCTCAACAGAGAAAAGTACCCCCCCCCCAGGCAAAAGGAACATAAAGCCATTGAGCTTGAGGACAACCATCCGTGTTCCCAACACAAGAGCTAACAGACTGGTGCTTTGGGCATATTCCAAGGTGGGACTGTCACAGGATAATAGAGAGGTGCCTAGATGGGAAGGCATTCACACTAGATTGTGTGGCAGAAAAGGCATCCTTGTTCTGAACCATCTGCCACCTTGGAAATAGTAGTAACAAGACATAAGCTGCCAGCTTGCTTTTATAACCTGTACGCTCATGTAGCAGAAACAGAGATGCTCTGTAGATCAGTCAAGTGGCATTATGGAAAGCATATGACACATCTGTGTCATTTTACCAAATAAACAGATCTTACATGGATGCATCAAAGAACAAGCACTCTGTCTCCTCGGACAGTATCTGAACTCAGCACCCAGAGGCCACTCTGCCCCAGGATGAGTTAGAGAATGCCACACATTTTTGAGCCCCCCCCCCCCCCCCGCCAACACACACAGTTCTTTCTCTGTAGGGGTTCTCTGAACATTCCATCTCTTTCTCCCCAGATCCCTGGTGCCTCTGACAGCCAGAACCCAAAAGTCAGATTTTCACCAGGCTGAATTCTCAGACTCCAGGTTCTTGGAAGAAGTAGACAACACTGATGAAACTGACAAGTGTGAATAGCGTCATTCGTTGGCCTAAAGCACAACGGACCATCCATGTCTGGCAAGTGCTGAGAAACTTCAGGTGAGGATCTACGCGCTAACTTGGCTCTTGGCTTCCTCCCTTCTTTCCTGCTTTCAATTGCTCCAGGTTGCGGTCTTGTCATGGGCTTATCTTTATTATGGCAGACTCGCTATTTGTGCAAGGCAACTTTCATTCTTTCTGGAACAAGATGGCATGCAAATAAACAAGCAAATTCTCCTGTAGTCTTTCTTCATCGGTGGTGCCAACATATGCACACTCAGGTACCCCAGCTAGAAAGATAGCTGCCATCCATCTCTCCTCTGTCTCTTCACCCCCCATCCTATTAACCAGTATTACTATTCTCACACCTAGATATTTAGCAAACCCAGCCCAAGCCCTCCATCCCAGCTGCTGCTGCTGCTGCTGCGGCTGCATGAAAAAGCTTTTTCATGGTTCTCCCTTTCTAGTTTTATACTCTTCCAATCTACGTATCTTCACTATGGATGCCTCTGGAAATCCACCAAAATTCAAATCCACCGTGTTCTCCTTTGCTTTCAATTCTCCCAAATCGCCCACCACCACGTTTTCACACTCCTCCAATACGCTGTAGGCAGCATCACAAGTCATTTTTGACCCAAAGCAGCGAACATGCCTTTCTCTGTATGAATCTGAATAGGTTGGCAAGGGGTAGGAAGGCACAGTTAGCATGGGCTTTCATACCCAACTTTCTCCCCTTCCAAAGTGTTCTTTTTTCCTAGGACTGCCATGAAAAGCACCACCAACTGGATGGCTTACCCAACAGAAATTTATTTTTTCAAAGTTTTAGAGGCTAGGAGTCTGAGATCAAGAAACTGGAAGGACTGGTTTCTTCTGAGACCTCTTTCTCTGGTTTGCAGATGGCGGGCTTTTCCCTGTGTCTTTCTTATTATCTTCCTTTTCTGTGTGTGTCTGTGTCCAATCCCCTCTTTTTATAAGGACGCCAGTGACATCGGATGAGGGCCCCCTGTAATGACCTAATTTAAAGTAATTACCTCTGTAAAGACGCTAGCTCCACACACAGTCACACTATGAAATACGAGAGGTTAGACTCCAACAGATGGCTTTTTTGGTGGACACAATTCATCCCAGAACACAAAGAGTATCCTGTGATTACACATGCCGTTCTCGCCCATCCATCTCATTGGCCCTCGGAAATAGGAACAATTCCCCTTTTGCTAGAGGGAGGTTCAAATGGCCTTGTCCAGTAGAAGCACGCAGAGTGGGGTGAGAAAGGAGGGTGGGGACCCTGCAGGCTGTGTTGGGGGAAAGCTGCTGGGGAGGCACCTGGCAGTGCTGAACCAAGCTGCTGTGAACTCGGTTGCCACACTGCCTTCTCTGTTTCAAGAAATGTGAACCAAGTTGTATTGCTTCCTGTTTGGGTGTTATATTTGAAAATCAGCAAGGCCAGGACAGGGCGCATAATGAAAATAACTCCGAATCTCTTAAGGAGACTGTCCAATACAACGTGTGCTGGGTTTTGTGTTCAGACAACCCCAACAGCCCTTTACCTTGTGGTTGGCACCCAGGTTGTGTGGAAAACACATATCTCAAAAACCAGAATCCCACTTGGCTCAGGGAGGTGCTCACGTTAGGAGAGGTACGTGGAAACCGAGCCTGATGGCGCAACGTGAAGGTCAGTCCACCAGTCCTATGCTGTCTGGTGCCAAGGAGTGGAGGGCTGGATGGTCTGAACCATCCACGCTGTGCCCTGTCTCTCTCTTTTGCATGTTCTTGGCTGAGCAGGAAGCCTTGAATTAGACTCAGTCAAAATGCAGGGACGATTCAACTCCACAGTAAAGGGTTTGAGCTACTTGGACATAATATCTGCTGCTGGACTGCATTTCTTTGACTTTAACTCCTCTTCAAGCTAGCTCCAGATCTGATGGGTCCAGGATTTAGAAGGACTGTGAAGACCTCATCTTCCCAATGCTCGCTGGATAGAGAGAGGGGTGCAGACACAGCCAGAGAGCTGGTTAATTGTGCATAAGCCTTGGCGCACTAGAGAGAAATCTATTATAAAGGCCGCAGCTTATTAACTCATTTTTGCATCCATAACACAGGACCTGGTCCATGGTGATGCTGGAATCTGGACAATGGTCCAACTTTCCTCTCTCTAGGATTTTAACTAGTTGGTACCAGATGCTGAGGCCACGTGACAATCTAAGTAGAGTATTAACCTTGGCTGGCCAGGGATCATTAACCTCCAAATGAAAGGTTTCTGACTAACTGTGTTTGGTGAGTGTGGCTTAGGCTTAGAGCCACACCAAGCCTGCCTCCCATTCTGAGTCTAAACCCTGAGAAGCAAGGATAAAAGAAATTCTGAAAACTAGAGGCTTTACCACCATCGTCATCAGTAAAGAGAGCTGATGCCAATAAAGGGTGAAACAGGCCGATGTTTGACATTTCCTAGAAAGACCCCAAGTTACTTTTCTTTAATGACAAAGCCATAATGATTACAAAATGTACTACTGCAAAGAAACCAGTGTGAGGAGGCCAGAGAGATGTCATTTAGTGAGTCCGTCAGACAAATCCAACTTACTTGTTAAAAACATAAGTTCATCTCCTTCCAAAGTCTCTAAGGAGACATTTCTGAGAAGAAAAAAAAAGCAGGGGACTCTCCCATATAGAAAAAGATGCTAGCTTTCTCCCCAGAGACAAATACCACTGAAAATGGCACGTGATGCCACTTTCACCTATGCCGGGTGTTTGTGTGCAACAATTATAGAGTGTGGCCTGACCAGGCGGTGGCGCAGTGGATAGAGCGTCGGACTGGGATGTGAAAGACCCAGGTTCGAGACCCCGAGCTCGCCAGCTTGAGCGCAAGCCCATCTGGCTTGAGCAAAAAGCTCGCCAGCTTGGACCTAAGGTCGCTGGCTCCAGCAAGGGGTTGCTCGGTCTGCTGAAGGCCCGCGGTCAAGGCACTTGTGAGAAAGCAATCAATGAACAACTATGGTGTCGCAATGGCAATGAAAAACTAATGATTGATACTTCTCACCTCTCTCCATTCCTGTCTGTCTGTCCCTATCTATCCCTCCGTCTGACTCTCTCTCTGTCCCTGTGTAAAAAGAAAATTAAAATACAACAACAACAAAAAGAATTATAGAGTGTGCTCATATCTTGTATATGGGAGAAAGGGTCTTACATTGAGTACTGATGGGAGAATAAATTGGCATAGTCTCCGTGGTGAGAAATTTACCAAAAACAGACGCTCATAACCTTTGACCCAGCAAATTTGCTTCTAGAAATGCATTATAGATATATCTGCATTGGAGGAAATGATCTTTGGCCATGATCATTGTTGCAGCATTGTTAATTAAGACAAAAGAATGGAAGGAACCGGCGTTTACATCAAGGGGGCTCTACTTAATTAATGATGTATCTGTGTAGTGGAATATTATGTAGCAATGGGGAAAAATTCAGCTTAATTTTATGTATTGATGTGGAAACTTTTCAATATATAGAATAATGATGAGAAAAAGAAGGAAATTGCACAAGAAAACCTACAGTAAAATACCTCTTATGTAAAAAAATGTATTTGTGTATTTATGTAAATGCAAAGGAAAAGGTCTGGAAACCAGGAATGCGACAGTATTTCTTGAGGGCAAGTTATTCAAATGAATATGATTATTACATGCGTGCTCCCTCTGGGTACTGATGTTAGAAAACTGCTCTTAGCAAATACTCCTATAATCACACATAATTTTGGAGCTGGAAGAGTCCTTAGAAATCAAGCCCAAACCCCTTACTCTACAGGTGAGTAAACTGAGGCCCAGGTTGTTCAATGCCAAGGTCTGGATAAGATTCCAGGTCTTTTCCAGCATGAAAAGGGCACACACTGAAAGGCCCCAGTTTTTATTTAAAACTTGCCTGTATTACAATTGTTATATTTTCTTAGAAGCCTTCCCACCTGCTCCAATCCCACTTCAGCCCCAGGAAAACACGTCCCTGTGCTCAGCAGAAGTGAGAGAGGAAGTTCATTTCACAAAGGGAAGGTCCTTGGGAAAACAAGGATGGTCTTTCTAATAGTGGAGGATGATGTACCATCAGTTTAATTCCTATTCATTTATGATGCTTATTAGAGTGTCTGAAAATATAAGCTGAGTAATTGAAGCATTAGAATTGATTAATTGAAGTAGGCTTTCGGTGTAAATACACCTGGAGAGATTTTTCAAGGTGGGATTCTCTAAAGATCTGGAGAAATTCAGACCTCTGAACTTGGGCATGAGGATGATGTAGCAGTTTTAAAGCATGGCTGCAAACTTTTTGACGCTCTTGACATCAAGAGGCAGGTCTGTGTCCCCTCCCCTTGAATCTGAGTGGGCTCATGACTACCTCAATGTATAAAGTATGGCAGAAGAGATACTTTGTGACTTCCAAGGCTAGGTCATCAAAAGCCCTGAAGCTTCTATCTGGCAACTTCCTCTTGCTCTTGGAGCCATGAACCACCATACTGAAAGGAAGCCCAAGCTGCTGGGCGGGACTACATGTAAGCACTCCAGTCAACAATCTCAGCTGAGCCAAGTGGCAGGCCTATGAATGAAGAAGCCTCCATTTGAGTCATGGCCAGCTGTTCAAACCTTCCGAGTTGAGACCCCAAACAAGCAGCTCCAGTATTTACTGTCCAAAGTCCTGACCCACTGAATTTGTGAATATAATAAGGTAGTTATTGTTTTAAGCCACTAAGTTTGGGGTGCTTTGCTATAGATATATCAATAGGTAACTGGGAAAGATAGATCCTGTGACAATAGAATTGCCCAATTCCATGGCCCTAAGAAAAGAGCTGCTCTAGAAATTAGTCTTGAGCCCCATGCTGGGATAATTTCTTATCTCCTCAACTGAGCTACAACCCACTTTGCTTGTACCTTTACTCTGGGAACATTGAGCTATTATTCTCCCTATTGACCTGTCTGTTTCTGTCTCCCAGCTAGCAGACCCTTGGCACAGAGCTCTCTTCTTCACCTATAGCACCCCCCAAACCCGGTGCAGGGCTTGAAACTCATGTTTGTTAGATGGGTGACAGCCTCCACACAGCAAGGACTCCTTTGTTTGGGGTAGTCATCAGAAAACAATTGTAAAGATTATTTAACTCATCACTTTCACCTGACCAGGCCTGGAAAGGAGGAATGATAACCCAGGAAGACACAGCTAGTGAATGAACTAGGATCGCAGCCTCCTGCCACCATTCAACTCACTGACATTGGGTGCATCAAGTCAATGTGGGAGGCAGGGAATCAGGGTAGTCAGTAGCATGGGCTCCAGAGATGGACAGCCCAGGTCCAAGATCCCGGCCAGCCACCCTGGTTGGTGTGCAGTAGAGATTTCGCTAGAAGAAATGAAAGGGGTTGGACATTTGGCACCCACCAGCCCTACCCTCTAGGAAGAATAAGTAAGCTCTTTTGGGTTTCCAAGGTCTGAGTCTTTATTGTCAGGACCTAAACCTCTGTCATAGGGAAAAGCAGTACAATAAACCTTTATTGTATTGTGTGACCTTTTAAAAATGTCAGAATCTGGAGAATAGAGAGAGCACTATAGGGAAAGGGAAAGGAGAAGGGGAATTCGAATTCAGGGGCTTGGCCCTAGAGAGGCCAATAGACTAGGGCAGTGGTTCTCAACTGAGCATCTTTGCACCCAGGGGACAGTTGACCATGTCTTGAGACCGTTGGTTGTTATAACTGGGGGTTGTACTGCCATCTGGTGAATGAAGGCAAGGGATGCTGTCTAACATCCTACTGTGCACAGGACAGTCCTTCACAACAAAGAACTCTCCCATCTAAAATGTCAACAGTGCCAAGGCTGAGAAACACTGGGCTAGAGAAAAGACAGCTGTGACAGGCAGCATACAAGTTCCGAAGATCAGTGAGCAGACTAAAGGACTCATCCCGTAGCCACAGCCAAGGGATGGCTCCGGGGGAAGCCTGCTCAACCTTGTGATGGGTCTTCATGCCTGTGCTTCAAGAACTGCCTGCTAACTTGCTGGTCCCCCAATGAGAATGCTCCCCAGTAATAGTAATACTCCCAGGGCTCACCAAGCTCCAGGAGACAGCCATGGGGACAGACCAGGACACGTCTGTGCACTCTGAACTGGGCACACAAAGGTGTTTATGCAAAGTCCTCTGGGCAAGGTTCATGGTGAGAGATGTGAGGGAAGACAGTAGTAACCAGTGGGACTGAGTTGATGTCTCAAAAAGCATTCAAGCAGGAGCCACTCTGACCACCCGCTAATGATTGTGATTATTTGGCTGCCTAGGGGACAGTTTAAGAAATGGTTTGTGAATTTAAATTTTAATTGAGGCAGGAGCCCTCGGGGGCCTCTAGAGTTCAAGTATGAAGAAGGAAAACCTACTGCTGGAAAGAGAGGCTGGGAGGGCCCAGCCTGGAGGAAGTGCACGTCCCACAGCTCCAGGCTCAAGCAGCCTGCCAGGGAGCCCAAGGTTGAGGTCACTAATGGACATCAGCATCAGGGGTCTGGGCTGGGACTGTGCACTCTGGTGCTCTAGAAAGCACTGTAGATAAAATAAAAATAAAGCATCCATGTTTTCCATCTCTTTCTTGGGTTCTAACCTTAAAAATGTGCTACACCACCCACTTCCCTGAGACAGGATCCAGCATATGAAGTCCTGGGTTCTACTCTCCTCTCCGTCACTGATACCTTAAGTGACCTTGAACTCCATTAATCATACTGAGTCGTGGTTTCTCCATGTGGGACCCATATGGCCACCCCTGGTTACTTCACGCGGCCATTTGGAACCTACATCCCAAGAGATGTGAAAGCACTTTGGAATAGGCACTCGGGCTGGTCCCCCATTCACCTGATTCCCCTGAGGTAGAGCAAAACACCAACTTACTTTTCAAGGAGGCTATGGCAAAGAAACATACCCTACCTGAGAACAAGAAAAGACAAACAAACAAACAAACAAAAACCAATGTTCTCTTTCAGGCTTAACTCCATTGGATCCCAGAGACAGGGGTTAAAGTCCTAAGTCTACCTCAGACAGTTGTGTGTGTGTTAAATAACACATAACATGAAATTTACCATCATCACCATTTTTAAGTGTGCAGTGCAGTAGTCATAAGTGTGTGCACACTGGTGTGCCACAGAGCTCTAGAACTTTTTCATCTTGCAAAACTGAAACCTGAGCACATTTGAATCTCAGCCCAGCCTCCTGGTAACTAAGCTTTTAACTCCCTGTGAGCTTTGTTTGGTTTACTCAGCTGAAGGACTTTTCAAGTTTACTTTTATATGTTGTAACACATAACAATGTATTTGCCTGCTGTGCAATGGGAGTCCAATAAATAACTATTACTTCTGCGTTGTTATCCTTTTCTAAGAAACATGGCCTCTCTGAAGGTGACAGTGTAGCCCAAGGGCTGCCTGAAGTAGGAGGAAGAGAAAGAAGTGAGAGAAAAGGGGATCAGACCAGGTTTTGTATTCACAAATTCTCCTTCCCCAGAAAGGAGCCATTTATCAAAGTACCAGAGTCTCGTTTACTGTCAAAACACAAGGGCTAATTACACTTGAAGAACAATGGACTACAAGAGCAAAAACGACAGGGCCTGTTCAATTAATGGGAAGAAAAGGGGGGGGGGAGGGTTCTCTAACATACAATATTTTGGACATCAGATTGGAATGGTTTAATTAGCCATTGCTATGGACTTAGGATCGTCTGTTGTTCTAGAAGCCATTAGTCACCTGTAGCTTTTAAGCATATCGCTTAGAGTCTCCCATGCAACAAATACATTTTGAGCATCAGCGATGTGTAGAGCACTGAGCTCAACACTGGATAGATGGCAGTGTAGGGGAAGATGGACAGCTTGGCCCACTAACTGACATCTCCAGCTTATTCTGTCTGTGACAGAGCTCTGGTTTTAGCCAACGGTAGGTTCCTCCTGCATCTTCTACATTTCAGTAAAAGGCCTCCACCTGTCCAGGTGTGCATGACAGAAGCTGGGGAGTCATCCTTGAGTTCCCACTTTCTGTAAGACCCTATTCCTGTTAGTTCTATAGTCACAACAGCTCTTGACTCCGCCCACTCCTCTGCAGGCACATTGCCCTTACTCCAATCCAAGGCACCAGCTCTTGCCTGGGTTGTTGCAAGAGCCTCTCTTAAGATTCAAAATGAGCCTGACCAGGTAGAATTAAAAGTAACTGGGATGGGGCCTGACCAGGTGGTGGCACAGTAGATAGAGCATCGGACTGGGACGCGGAGGACCCAGGTTTGAAACCCTGAGGTCGCCACCTTGAGCGTGGGCCCATCTGGTTTGAGCAAGGCTCATCAGTGTGAGCCCAACGTCACTGGTTTGAGCAAGGGGTCAGTCGGTCTGCTGTAGCCCCCTGGTCAAGGCACATATGAGAAGGCAATCAATGAACAACTAAGGTGCCACAATGAAGAATTGATGCTTCTCATCTCTGTCTCTTCTCATCTGTCTGTTTCTATCTGTCACTCTCTCTGCCTCTCTCTTCTCTTTCACAGACACACACACAAAAAGATTAAAAATTAGTGTTTTCCTTATGTCTAAGACTGCTTCCCTTCAAAATCCACACGACATCACGAGTGATCTTTTAAAATGTGGATCACATCATGCCATTTCTCTGCTTAAAACGCTTCACCGTCTTCCCATTGCTCTTAGATTGGCATCCGGAATCCCTGATATGACCCCCAGGTGTCCCCATGCTCTCTCCAGCCCACTCCCGTAACCCATTCCCAACTACACTCCTGACTGCTGGCCACGATCCCGGCCCATCAAGCACCTTCTTGCCGCCCAGACTCTGCCCTGCTGTTTCCTTTGCACCCGCTCTTTCTCCATCTAGTCACAAGCCTCGTTCCTTCTCATCTTTCCAGCCTCACTGGGACCGTTACTTCCTCAAGGAGGTGTTTCCCGACTTCACTATCTAAGTGACTTCTCCAGTTACCCTCTGGCTCATCCCCTTGTTTATTTCTTGCACAGCACCCTCTCCATTGATAACCATCTGGAGCACTTGGTGTGTTGGATGCCGTATTTCCACTGGTCGGTGGGTCTCCTTACAGAAGAAGCCTTGTCTATTTTTTTCACAATCGTACACCCAGTGGCTTGCACAGTGCCTGGCACATAGTAAACTCCCAGCAACTATTGAGTGGGTAGATGAATGAGGGTGGTAATGTGAAGGGCACTATAAGAGCTCAGACGAGGACTTTAAATAATTCTCCAAGGAGCATGAATGAAGATGCTCTAAGAGTTAGACTCGAAACATTGAATAGGAGTTTTCTAGATTAACAAGGGGTAAAATTCATCACAGCCACAAGAGACTACTGAGCATGTGTAAAGGCACAGAGTCACGTCGAGGGAGTGAAACTCCCAGCTAACTCCATTAATAAGGTGAGGGAGGAAAGATAGCCAGGGTAACCCCAAATCACAATCAAATTCAAACAATATCTGGGATATTGGGTGATCCGATATCTGGGAGTGGGTGACCCATACTTAAATCATAACAGAGTCTGGGAATTTTCATTTATTCTTTTATTTAAGTGATAGGAGGGGAGATAGTGAGACAGTTTCCCATATGTGCCCCAACCGGGATCCACACAGCAACCCCCATCTGGGGCCGATGCTTGAATCAACAGAGCTATCATATTTGCCTGAGGCCAACACTAGGACCCACTGAGCTACCCTTAGTGCCCGGGGCCGTCGCTCAAACCAAGCAAGCACTGGCTGTGAGAGAGGAAGAGAGAGAGAGAAGGAAGAGAGGGACGAGAAGAGAAGCAGATGGTTGCTTCTCTTGTGTGCCCGGACTGGGAATCAAACCCAGGACATCTGCACACCAGGCCGACACTCTATCCACTGAGCCAATTGTCCAGGGCCAGTTTGGGACTTCTCACTGGAACTTAAGGAACAGAAGGTGATGAGTGATATTTACTGGTCCTGTGGTGTTGTGAGGTGAGGAGCTCGTTATGCATCTGAGCCTCATGGAAGAAATTTGGTCTCACCTCATCTCCCTCCAGACAGAGAGTCTGTGATCCAGGCTGTTCCCCAGGAACCTGTGATCAGTTCTTCCTCCACTTTTGCCGACATAGCAAAGCCCGGCAGAGATATGGGCGTGTCCAGAGCCCTGCCTCCCTGTTAACCCGGCTTATTTGCAAACTGCCAGGTCAGTCTTAGATAACAAAATATCGAACACAGGGCTGGGGAGCAGCAAAAACTGAGTCTATATAGGTGACATGAAGAAGCAGGGCATAATATCCTTCTATCTGCGGGAGGACTTGCGTCAGGGGTTGACCTAGATATGATGTGAGCAGGGTTGCTCTGGCCACGGTGCAGAGCTCAGATGGCAAGGAAAAGTCCAGAGGCAGAAGAGCTGAGAAATGAGGCATGGAAAGAAAGGCTGGACTCTTGAGACATATTTGGGAAGTGAAAATGACAAGGACTTGAGTGATCATTGCACGTGACAAGTCGAGATGAGGGAGGAAACTGGGATGACATGCATATAGGAAGGCTGTATCAGTGGATGAATTTAGCCATTGATCAAAATGGGTGAGACCCTCCAGGGGAATAAGTGGACTCAGGGAGCCTCGGAGACTGTCTCAGTTAGCACATTTCCTGGTAGCCTGCCTCACTGCAAGGATTTCCATACCTTCTGGTGGTGGATTGCATTGTTTGTCCACAAGGGTTTGGACCCTGCTCTCTTGCCATGCTTCTCACTAGGTAGATAAAAACACCACCCTATCGACACTGGGTTTGGCAACCGGAAGACGAGCTTTGAACAATTGAATGTGAGCAGATGTGACACACACCACAGCCAAGCAGGAGCGATAAACGTTCTGCTGTGGTTTGGTCTGTTCGTCTTGAGCATGTCACCCACCATGACAGCAGCATGCCCCAGAGGGTGGCTGTACCTTGTGAAGTCATATGGAGCAAAGCCAAGCCATCCCAGTCCAGGACGGCCATGGGGACCTGCAGCTCTGATGGAACATAAGTCAGAACCTTAGATTCCTGGGATTTGGGGGGAGATGGGGGTCGCTGCTGCAAGACAAGCTGATTACGACATCTCTAAAGTCTCCGTGTGACTTACCCTCGCTGGCTCCTGGCTCCCTCTGTGGTGAAGTGGGGCTAGATGACTCCCAACTGCTTCCCAGTGCAAAATCGTTTTGTTTTTTAAGACTGTGTCACTGCTCTAGATTATAGAACAGTGGTTCTTAACCTTTTTTGAGGTACCGAACCCACCAGTTTCATATGCGCATTCACCGAACCCTTCTTTAGTGATAAATAAAATATGGGTTTTTTTTCCCAAATTCAAGACATAGGTATATGGTTTTTTTTACTGGTGCACAAAATGAGCCTTGCATGAACATCACCTTGCTCAAAGAACAAAACCAACAAAGTGCATGCACTCACAACAAATTATGGTATTACTTTATCTGGCCTCCGCGGCAGAGGCTTCTCCGAACCCCTGAGACCAACTTATCGAACCCCTAGGGTTCGATAGAACCCAGGTTAAGAACCACTGTTATAGAATATTATTTGGGGCTGAGGGGAGAAGTTCAACCTTTTTTTTATTATTATTATTCCCTTTCCAATGATATAGAGTAATTAGACAAGTTCAAGTTACCAAGTTCCAGACTGCCAGGCACTGATGCCAAGCTGGCGCAGGACCAGAGTGGAAGCCCGGGGGTGGTTCAAGCTGCTGCGGCAGAACTTCTTTTCTGTAGACCCTGAGATTAAAAAAAAAAAAATCTATAGAGCACAAACCTGCCGCATTCAGCTGCTTCGGTTATTTATACAAGCATTTCCCGATTCAAATTGCATACTCAAATCAAATTTCCCTGGTTTATGCCTTCTTCAGCAATTACTTAAAGGCAGTTTACCTCCCTCTGGAGGAACATAGCAGAATGGCCTATAGACAAAATCTCGTTGACTCAGGGAGAGAAAAACGAGCCCCAGGCCGGGCGCTGCACAAGTCACTTTGTCCACGGAAGGGAAGGCTGCAGGGTCTCCTGGCTGGTTTGCAGCCTTGCTGATGGGGATGCATTTTTCTGAGGAGGAGAAGGAAGCAACAGAAACAAAAGGAGAGGGATAGAGAGGAAGGAACCACTTTATCTTCCTGGAGTTGCTTTTATGGGGGTAAGCAGGCTGACAGCCTAAGGCTGCCCCCTCTTCAATGGGGGCACCAGAAAACCACGACTCTTTCTGCATCAGAAAGTTTCTGGGTTCTTGAAAATTCACCCTGAGCAAGATAAGCCCCCCCCCCCACAAAACTATACAATAGGCAACATTTATCTTCAGTGCACTGTCAACCTGCCCTGAATTCATTTTTAGTCATTTGGAAGGATTCCTTATCCTCCACCAAAGGAGCATCATTTTTTCATTCATTTACTCCAAGGAGGACTCTATTCCCAAATGCTTGGCTGTGCTCGGACATGGCAGTATTCTGATTGGTCAGGTCTGTGTCGTGTGCCTAGTAAATTATTTCCCTACTCACTAATTCTATGCACATTTGCTTCTTCAGTTCTTCAACCAGGTGGATCTTATCTTTATTTGCCTGCCTGACATCTACTGCCTTCTCTTTTAGCAACACTCTAGTAACAACTCTAAGAAACAGCTTATGTAGAGGGGTAGTTCCCCACTGTTCCCATCACATATTATGAGGGTGAAGATGCCACTACTCCATTTCCTCCACTCTAGACACATGACACAGGCCTGACCAATCAGAACACTGCACTCTCCAGGCCACAGAGATTGATTTGACGACAGACTTGCGGCCCAAGCACAACCAATGAGAGTCCTCCGTAGAAGTCTTGTGGGGATTATTAGAAAAAAAAGAGGAAGAAATTCTTATAACTTACTGTGAATGAATGGATCAAGATGGGAAGAATTAACATAGATAAAACATTTTTAGTAACAAAAAGTATAGAGTAGTAAGAAGAGTTGGGGCTGTGATGTTTGTCTGAAATCTCCCACATACTAACCTGGAGAAACTTGGGCAATGAACCTGTCTCTTCATCTGAAAAACGAAATTGATAATGGCTACTCCAGTGTGTAATAGATGGGACATGCCACACCCCCTCTCTCATGCAAGTGGCTGGAAGTAAAAAACTGAGAGATGGTGGGGCTGCAAGATGGAAGCATCCCAGACCCCTTAGTCACTGTTCAAGGTGAAAAGTCAAAGCGAACCACCAGATCCACCTACAACTCTGATGTGAAAGAGTCATGCTCCTATGTTGTATTAAACCAGAAACATGGGCTTTATTGGACTGCAGCATCGCAGAGCCTAGTCTGACTAATGTAATAATCATCGGTTCAGTTATTCACAGAAACCTGGAAAGGCCCATGATATAAAGTCATTTTGCCAAGATGTGACGTTGAATGATGCATTCAGAGACAGGCATCTGGTAACGGAGGAAACAGATGCTATTTCAGCTGCCCAGCATCTATTTCAGGAACTTCAGTGGTTTGTGGGAATGATAATCTTTGAAATTGAGACTGTTCCTATAGTCCATCATAAGTATGGGAGGATTATGCAATAATCTCAGTGTGTCACCAGGAAAAAATAAGGATGAAGAATTCTACCTTAGAAAGAGACAAATCTAGACAAACCATCCACGTTAAGTGATACACTGGAAAGGAGGCCAGCAGAGGTGAGTCATATTAATAAGGTGACCAATCGTGCTCCTTTAGGGAGGACAGTCCTTTTGTAAGTTCCATCCTCCCTCAAAAAGCATCCTCTTACAATGTCCTCCTTTGTAATATTGGAAGACTAATCTGTAAATGTCCGTATTCAGTTGATGCAGAGTCGATCCATTGCATGTGATGTGACTTGTTTTATCTAAATGACTACTTTTTTCTTACAATTATTATTAAAAATTAATAGGCATGTAAGCATAATTACAATATAAAATATTACAAATATTTTATTATGCATTTATCATGTTATAGTGTATTATTGTTGCAATAAATAAAATATTTCTTTTATTTACGATATTGTTTTCTTCAATTACTTTTTTGTTTTTTTCATTGTAAAAAAGTTAATCACCTTAATATTAAGGATCTACAGGAAGCAAGAAAAATGAAGTAACTGCACTGGTAATTTCTTCCACAATGAAGGAAATGCAGGCATAGAGATTGAAATCATGAGCTTTGGAATTAGTTTAATGCAACAAGAATTAAATGCAAGGATTTAGTGCAAAAGGGTTGGGACTCCATTTCTGCTACTTGACTACTTGAACAAGTTGCTTTATCTCTCAGACCGAATTTTCCCATTGAAATATGAAAATTAAGCAAGTCCCTAACCTCATAATGTGCTATAGGGATAAAACTAAACGATCCATGTAAAGTGCTTAGTACACAGTAAGAGCTTAATAAATTATCATAATGATATTATTGGCATTGTAAAATAAAGAGTGGACGGAGAGGGTTATGTGGGAGAGAGGAAGGAATTAAAGGAGAAAGATGATGGTAAGGCAGTTGGGGTGAGAGCCAAGAGCCGCTGACAATAAACAAAAGGGTAGAAAGAAAACGACAGATAGATGACACTTACACAGGAAGAGAGGCAGGAGGGGGACAGTCTGAAATCCACAGAGGAGGAGAGGAAAGAGAGGTAAACTAGAGAGAAGGTAACAGAGAAAAAATGAAAATGGGCTTTCTGCCAGTAGTGTGTAAACCCCAGAAAGAGACAGAAAAATCGAGGCATGGGTAAAGAATAGAATCAGAGAGGAGAGGGAGAAGTCAAGCACAGGACATCGAGGTAGGAAATCAAAAGACTCTTTGAAGGGTTAAATAAACACCCGGAAATGTAGACGCACAGTGTAATGTAGAAATGACTAATAAAAATAGCTGAAAAACATAGAATGGAGAAATTATGATGATTACACAGGTCCCTGAATTAAAAAAAAAAAAAACAAAAAAAACCCAGAAGCCATTTTTTTAAAACTAATTTTGGCACAAACTCATTTGGCAGAAAAACTGGACTTGAACTAATGTGAGGTTATTTATACTCCTTATTTATCTTACATCCCACTTAGCGTGAGCCTTCACATCTTTCACTGCAGAAACGAACTGATTGTGAAGAGAGACCCCAGACTCCACTGGGGGTGGGATGCTGTGGAACAGATGGTCCATGGGCCACGCTATTTTTATAATTTATACAGTGTTCTAAATTTAAAAACATGTGGCTCCAGGGGTTTAAAACCTACCCAAGTGTTTACAACTTACTGAATGCAGTATCTTCAATATCTTATTTAATCCCCACAATAAATTGGGTCCCATCTTATCCTTCATCTGTAGGCACAGCAAGGGAACCCTAGAAAAACTGCCACCAATTCACACACAGCTGGCAAGAGGCAGGATTTAAGATTTGAACCCAGACGTGTGACCCCAGAGCTTGCACACTTGACCACTAGGCTATGCTGCTTCCCGACATGCTATAGGAAAAGAAAGGAAATGTGTTTCTTGGGGCCTCCTCATAATAGAGGCATTCCTAGAAGTGATCTTGTGTCATTTTTATCATAACTCTAAAGTCACATCATTATTTCCCATCTAAGGAGCTAAGCAACTTGTCCAAAGTCTCACAGTGAACTGATCAGAAACCAAATCTATTATTCCCTCCACTGATTATGACAATATCAAAAATGAGCTTGTGAGACTCTTGTTCAAAGAAACAAACAGAAGAAAGCTGCGGAATCACTGCCTTTAGAGTAAAAATTCTCCAGAAAAACAGCTGTTCTGGTGCTGGAGGATGGTTTTGGAGTAAGGAAGGCTTTGATTCCCCAGAATCTCCATCAGCAACTCCCCCAACCCTTGATATGAACAGTTGACATTTTTTCATCCTTTGTAAAGTACTGTGGAAATGTTCCCCTAGAACAAATCTCACTTCCAACTCAACTCCTAAGTCCATCCTTTATAGCAATTCTGAAATTAGAAAATAGAAATCCAAACACTAAAAAGTATAACAGAATACTGGGAGAAAGTTTTCCCAGGAGAGTAAGTATATAATGGAAACGAACCAGGGAATAAAACAGATGATGGTAAAATAGTGAAAGATTAACAAGGAATTGATATGCAAATCTTATGAAAATTCCATCAACTTTGGTGATGGGAGAGAATCTGAGAACATGCCTCGCAGTTTCACGACACTTTGTGAGGTTTAAATTAAGAACAGGTGTTACAAAGCCCAAAGGTCCAGGTCTTTGCGTGGCCTCCCTCATATCATAGTTCGATTTTGAACAATTAATCCAACTTCTCTGAATTTGATCAAATGGTTTCTGTTTCTTGCAAGCAAACAGCTCTTAGCTATACTGTATATGTGTGTGTTTACTGAAGATACAAAAGGAAACACTGCCAACTTTTATACTCCCTTAATGTTCTCCACCAGGTGATGGGTAGGACATTTCTAACATGATTTTGAGCACATGTATCTGTCCGAACACTCCAAAACAGTCTTTTTACTTCATGCTCTCAATATAGCAACATCCACTGCCTTCTGGACAGAGTTGCCCAGGCAAATATTTTGTCTGTAAAGATATGTCAGTTCCAAAGCTCTGAATGTTTCTTTGGGTTTCAACAGTTTGGCAACCATGTTGCTAGAGCAGTGGTTCTTAACCTTTTTTGAGATACCAAACCCACCAGTTTCATATGTGCATTCACCGAACCCTTCTTTAGTGATAAATAAAATATGATTTTTTTTTCCAAATTCAAGACATAGGTATATGTTTTCTTACTGGTGCACAAAATGAGCCGTGCATGAACATCACCTTGCTCAAAGAACAAAACCAACAAAGTGCATGAACTCACAACAAATTATGGTATTACTTTATTCTGGCCTCTGTGGCAGAGGCTTCTCCGAACCCCTGAGACCAACTCATCGAACCCCAAGGGTTCGATAGAACCCAGGTTACAGAACCACTGCGCTAGAGAGTGTGAGGTGGGTATCAGTCAGGATAAACTAGTTGAGGCTGTGATAACGAACATGCCCAAATCTCACTCACTTAAGACAACAAACGTTTACTCCTAGCTGTACATCTGCCGAATAGCTTGCTAAGGGAGGGTCTGCTGTTCTTGATTAATTCAGAGCAGCTATCATCTCAAACATTGCCCGCTACCCTGCCAGCAAGAGGGAAAGGTAACTGGAGGGTTATGAGCTAAAAGCTTCCTGCCGTGTAGCAAACCTCACACCCACTCACAGTTCATCAGTCAATGTGACTTAGCAGGTCTCATCCAATCACAAGAGACCAGGAAATGTACCCGACCATGGATCCAATAGAGGGAGAACCAGAAATCTGTAGTGAGCAACAGTAATGACTACCACCTTCCGAACAAATATGGCCTGATGCCACACAGTAACCAAGCCTTGTCCCCGGCACACAAGAATTCAAAAGTGTGGTCTGAAAAAAATAAATAAAATAAAAACAAGCTACAGTGTTTCCAAAGCATTTTTTTTTCTAATTTCGCTGTACTTTGAAGTATGTATAATGTGTAACTTACATTATATCTAGAATCAGGGTAGTACACCAAAATAAATTACATAATATTGTTCTTCCCTTTTTCCTAGCAAGGGAGAACCCCATATAACTTCTTTCTGCAAAATAATTTTTAAGTGAAGATGGAAAATATAGAATGTTCTTAGAATTTTCATTCTGACATCACATTTTTTTAAAGTTTGCATTTAGGAAAATAAAAAGGTATAGTCTGAAAAAGGAACTTACTTCCAACAGTGGAAGGATTGAAGGAGGAAGTTGGGGAAGGAGGGAAGACACAAGGAACAGCAGAGTTGAAAGACATCTAAAAAAGCAGTTTTTATTGCAGCCTTATTTACAATAGCTGAGATCTGGAAGCAGCCCAAGTGCCCATCACTAAGTGGATAAAGAAAAGCTGTGGTACACATATACAATAGAATACTACTCAGCCTGTTAAAAAAAATAAAGGAAATCTTACCTTTTGCAACAGTGTGGATGGACCTGGAAAATATTATGCTAGGTGAAATAAGCCAGTCAGAGAAAGACAAGTACCATATGATCTCACTTATATGTGAAGTCTAATGAGCAAAATAAACTAACAAATGAAGTAGAAACAGACTAATAGCTAGAGAACAGACTGACAGCTGTCAGAGGGGGGTAGGGGCTAGGTAAAAAAGGTAAAAGGATTAAGCAAAGATAAAAACCTTATAGACACAGACTACAGTGTGGGGATTGCAGGAGAGAAAGGGGATGGGAGAGGTGGAGGAGGGGAGAGGGGGATAGGTGGTGATGGAGGGAGACTGGACTTGGGGTGGTGAACACACAATGCAATATACGAATGATGTATTGTAAAATTATATACCTGAAATCTATATGATTTTATTAACCAATGTCACCCCAATAAATTCAATAATTTAAAAAAAAAATTTTTTTTTTTTACAGGGATAGAGAGAGAGTCAGAGAGAGGGATAGACAGACAGGAACGGAGAGAGGTGAGAAGCATCAATCATTAGTTTTTCATTGCCGTTGAGACACCATAGTTGTTCATCGATTGCTTTCTCACATGTGCCTTGACCGCAGGCCTTCAGCAGACTGAGCAACCCCTTGCTGGAGCCAGCGACCTTGGATCCAAGCTGGCAAGCTTTTGCTCAAGCCAGGTGGGCCCGCACCCACGCTGGCAACCTCGGGGGTCTCGAACCAGGGTCTTCCGCATCCCAGTCCGACGCTCTATCCACTGTGCCACCGCCTGGTCAGGCTTTTTTAAAATTTTTTAATGCAACTTTACCAGTAACTAGATTCTCTCAAACCACAGTGTGTAAGCATGAACTTGGGAATACTGTACATTTATCTTACATATAATTCTTAAATCCAAACCCTGAGGTGAAAGAAACTTCACTTTCTATATTTTATAGAAATGCTCATGGCTGATGTGGAAGAACTAGTTTCATGTTGTGACAGGCATCAGAGAGCATCTCCCCAAACATCAGCCAACTTGGGTACCACCAGGGAGCCGCCTGCTTCAGTCTTCATGGTCCCTTCAGTTCTAAGGGGTCTGTGGTTTACAGACCACACTTAGAGACTAAAGATCCTTGGCGTGACTAAGGCACCCAGTCTCCCTGGGCCCACCACCAGCCTTGCTGGCAGTCTTGCCAGCTCCGGGGACACTCTCAAAGAGCAGGGCTCATTCCCCACTACTCTCTGAACCCAGCGACCCTCTCTCACAGTCTCAGAGAGTGTCTGCACCCTACCTCACCACTTCTGCAGTGCCCCCTCCCTCTGGGACAGGTAGCATCAATGGGTTCAGCTTCTACAAAAGATAGGAAAGCCCGTTGCTTTTAAACTGCTTCTGCATATGACTGCCAAAACAACGTGAAGAACGAATGAGATGATGGAGCAAGCCATGAGTATTTGGGAGGGAAGCACTTCAGGAGGAGGAAACAGAAATAAAAACAAGGTCAGTGTGGCTCAAATGGAGTAAGTGAAGGAAGGAACAGTAGAAGGTAAGACCAAATTAGTGACTGGATCCAAATTATGTAAAAAAAAAAAAAGGAAAGAAGGAAGGGAGGGAGGGAAGGAGGGAAAGAGGAAAGGAGAAAGGAAAGGAGGAAGGAAGGAAGGAAAGGAGGGAGGGAGGGAGGAGGGAGGGAGGGAGGAAGAAAGGAAGAAAGGAACGAAGGAAGGAAGGAATCCTTGATAATATAAACTACCACTTATACAATGCTTATTGTCTATATGCTAGGACAGTGCTAACTCCTAATGATGACACTACAGGGTGTCACTATTATAGTTTCCATTTCACAGTTGAGGAAATGGAGCTCAGAATGGAATGGCCAATTGCCTGAGTAAGTGACAAAATCAGGACTTAACCCAGGTAGGTGTTCCACACCTGAATGCTTGACCACTGAGCCATGCTGCCTCTCAAGACAAAAAGTCACAAAAAGGAGGAAGAGTCTAGAGCATGAGAAGACAATCATTAAGGCTGGGAGGAAATATCTGCAAAAGACACATCATCTGATCAAGGACTGTCATTCAAAATATACAAACAGCCCTTAAAACTCTACAATAAGAAAACCAATGACACGATATAAAAATGAGCTAAAAGCCAGAACCAAAGATAACATAAAGATGGCAAATAAGCATATGAAAGCATGTTTAACATCGTATGTCATCAGAGAAAAGCAAATTAAAACAATAACCTAATGACCATGACACATCTATTAGAATGGCCAAAATTCAGAACACTGACAACACCAAATGGCACAGATGTGGAACAACAGGAAGTCTCACTTATTGCTGGTGGGAATGCAAGAGGGTCCAACCCCTTTGGAAGGCAGCTTGGCATTTTCTTACAAAACCAAACATACTCTTACCATACAATCTAGCAATCATGCTCCTTGGCGTTTACTCAGAGGGGTTAAAACTTATGTCCACACAAAAGCCTGCACACAGATTCTTATAGCAGCTTTATTCATAATTGCCAACACTTGGAAGCAACTAAGATGACCTTTAGTGGATGAAAAAATACACAACCTGTGGTACATCCAGACAATGGAATATTATTCACTGCTAAAAAAAAAAAAGAGCTATGAAGTCATGAAAAGGCATGGACGCACTTTAATGCATATCACCAAGTGAAAGAAGGCAATCTGAAACATCTACGCTGTATGATCCCAACCATATGACATCCTGGAAAAGGCAAAAGTATAAAGAAAGTAGAAGGATCGGTGGCTGCCAGAAGTTGGGGGAAAGCGAAGGGTAAACAGGTAGAGCACGGAGAATGTTTAGGGCAGTGAGATTATTTTGTATGACACGATCATAGGATACATGTCCTTATACATTTGTCCGAATCCACAGAATGCACAGCACCAAGAGTGAACCCTAACATAAATGGACTGTAGACTTTGAGTGATAGTGATGTGTCAATGTAGGTTCATCAGTTGTGACAAATGGGCCCTGGCCTGTTGGCTCAGTGGAAAGAGCATCAGTCTGGAGTGCAGACATCCAAGGATCGATTTCCAGTCAAAGCACACATGAGAAGCGACCATCTGTTTCTCTTCCCTTCCCTCTCCTCTTTCTGTCTCTCTCTTTCCCTCTCACAGACAGTGGCTTGATTGACCCAAGAGTCAGCCGCAGGTGCTGAGAATAGCTTGGTTGAGTCAAGCATTGGCCCTAGATGGGGGTTGTTGGGTGGATCCCAGTTGGGGTGCATGCAGGAGTTTGTCTCTCTCTCCTCCTCTCACTAAAAAAACAAATTGTGACAAGTGTACTACTGTGGTGGGGGGTGTTGATGGTGGAGAAGATTCTGCATGGGGAGGAGGGCAGGAAATATATGAGAAAGTTCCAGACCTGCTAAATTTTGCTGTGAACCTAAAACTGCTCTTTAAAAAAAGTATTTAAAATTATAATTAAAAGAAGGTGGAGGAGAGTAACCTAGATACCTGGTGGCAAGTGGAAAAGGTAAAATGGAGGGAGACAGATGCAGAGTCATTTTACAAAAAATATATATGTATACACGAAGGTCCATGTATTTGATTTATTTATCAAATGTATTTGTATCAAATACAAATGTATTTATCAAATGCAAATTAGGTAGACATGCCATATACTATCATAAACAATAGTGATAAATCAGTAAACACACAAGTTTCCTACTTACACCAACTTACATCCCACTCCCTCTGAGCTCGTCTCCTATTCAAATCTTTCAGAAAGAGAACCCCATGGGGCTAATGAATTATAATCCAGTGTGGAGACAGGATTCGCACACAAGGCCACCCCATTGGCTGCTTGTGGTCCAAGTGCCAATCCCTGATTGGGCACCTGTGGCCACAGGGAGGGTTCATGTAATACTAAATATGGCACCTTGCCTGACTAGGAGGTGGTGCAGTGGATAGAGCGTCAGACTGGGATGCTGAAGTCCCAGGTTCGAGACCCCGAGGTTGCCAGCTTGAGCGCGGGTCCATCTGGCTTGAGCAAAAGCTTGCCAGCTTGGACCCAAGGTTACTGGCTCCAGCAAGGGGTGGCTCGGTCTGCTGAAGGCCCACAGTCAAGGCACATGTGAGAAAGCAATCAATGAACAACTAAGGTGTCGCAATGGCAATGAAAAACTAATGATTAATGCTTCTCATCTCTCTCTATTCCTGTCTGTCTATCCCTATCTATCCCTCTCTCTGACTCTCTCTCTGTCCCTGTAAGAAAAAAAAAATGCTGTTCCAAGGGTCTCTGCCACCCTGGAACTGCAGGCTAAATATGGCACCTTAACCACCGGCTCCAGGGTAGTTGTGGCTACAGAGACATCAGGGTCTTAGAAAAACCATCCCAGGAAAACCATTGTCCTAAAACTCAGTCTCAGTTACTTCACTCAGATTTCTATTTGACAGGAGCTCAAGGAGAAGCATTAAATTCAAGGGAGAAAAATCGCAGACAAAGAAACATATAGTTATACAAAATTGGAAAAACCAACCCTGCAATTAGATTCAAGTTCCTGGACATCTCAGACACGGCTCTGTTAGCGCCGGTTACGGGAAAGGCGCCGGCCCCATCTCCAGCTTTCGAGCCCATCTGCTCCCTTTGTGTGAACGATTGTGATTTTGTATAAGTAAAAAATATAAACAGCTTGCTAAAAGGTTCCATTAATAAAGGAAACTAAAAAGCGGAAGAAAAATGCATCTGATTCCCTGGTTCCGATTTACCAGACGTCAGTGAATAAACAAGGCTCTTTGATAGGGAGTGGGGGAGAGGGGTGATGCTTTGAAATTGCTGCCCTGCACCCCATGTTTCCAGAAGGGCTACTGATGGACAGTGGGGTTGCTTGGCTGGTGTTTCTGGATGAAAGCAGTACTCTTGTTACTCTGCGGCTAGTGGAATTGGGTTTGGTTTACCAGCTAAGACCCAAAACAATTTATGTAGCTAACAGCTCCCTGGCATAACTGGAATTCTTTCTTTCCATCTGTTGCTGCTTGATTATTTTATTATTGTCCATGATGTCATTACTTTTGCTGCAGTTGGTTTGGCACGAACTAACTCCATTCCCTCCACCACCATGTGTGGCTTATACAGCATCACTGGAAAAACAGCTTGGAGAGCTTGATTGATGGATGTTACTGAGGATGAATCACTAAATCTGCTTTTTAGCAGCTGTTTCATGATGCAGCCTCTCCTTGTGCCCACTCCTTCTAGTAGCAATGTGGGATCTGCTGAGCCTAGAGCCCAAGGGAGAAAAATCCAGAGGTCCGGTGATCCCTTTCTAGACAGAGTTCTCATGAGGTCAGAAACCTGAGAAGTGATACTGGTATGTCTCAATGGCTTGACCCCTGAGGGCAGCAGAGGAACTGCCGTTTGCCTGAGAGGCTCTGGACGCGAGCAGAACTATTATGGGGAACCTAATGACCAAGTTCAACGACAGGCTGGGCAGAGAGACATTTTCTCCATTGCAGCAGAGGGACACACAGCAGCACACTGCAGGGACGGTGGCACATTTGTGAAGAACCCGAGGTGCCACTACCCCCAGCAGAGCAGCAAGGCATCAGACTTGTCATGGCTGACCCAGACGCAGTACGGTGGAGAGGTGGTGCCCTCAGATGGTCAGTGGGAGGTACAGGTCAAGAAAAGACTTGGATGGGAGAACCCGAGTGGGCGTGTTCCTCACATGCATGAGACACCCCTAGAGGACTCCTGGGAACGAGTGGGGGTCCAGCGAGAGAAAGTGAATGCTACCAGCCCGGATCACCTGGACACTTACATATTAAAAGTGACCTTATTTGTATCCACAAGCTGGTGAGGGCTGGGACGTCTTGCTTACCTAAAGAACATTGGTCTGTTCAAAGTGAATAATCACTGTTGGTTAAAAAGAATCGAGTTTGGAAGAGAAAACGTGCGTCACTGTGTCACTCACTGTTCGGCCAGAGCCAGCCCTCCCGAGGTGCGGTAGTTTATCGTTACCCTGTGTTTAAATTTTAATTATAACAAAAATTGTCTCCTGTCCAGGAAGGATGTGTGAAAAACCAATTATAAACCTTTGCCGACTCAGTGATGAAAAGTTATCTGCTCCAAGAATAGACTCTTTGGCTCGGGCTTGGAAGGAGGCGTTAAGGAAGTTTTACTCCAAGACCTCACACCAGGCTGCCTGGGCAGAGCTAGGCAGGCTCTGAACCATCCCACCCACTCCTAACACGCGCCCGCTCTTCCCAGCCAGGGTCCTTTGACTCCCGGGTTTAATAGAGCAAATCCTGTGGCTAATTATCTTGGTAGAGGCCACTACTGGACCCCTCCAAATGCCAATGCTGTCCTGGAGTAAGTAAAAGTTCTCTCGCCAGGGCTGGGGACAGGAGCAGCATGCTTCACTCTTGACAACCCAAATGCAATCAATGTACAGAGGTTTGGCATGAATGCAGCTAAGTTCTTCAGGATGAGACTATCAGCCGGATGCCAACTAGGAGGTGGGGAACATAAGTTCTCACCACCCAAGGAGTATTAAATTAAGGTTGAGAGGCTGAATGTGGAAAGGCAGTCAAGGCACCATCTGAGGAGGCTGACTGTGGAAGTCAGTTAGCCAGGAAGAGAGGCTGGGGTCCACCACGGCTTCCACGCAGCAGGGAGAGTGTGCTTTGACTGCTGGTGCTATAACGGCACGTGTAGCAGGTGTGTGTCCCACGCCTGCTTTAATCGCATGGGGAGAAACTGCTAGAGAAGAAAGAAAGACCAAACAGTTGTCCACAAGAACACTGCAGAGGAATTAGAGAATTCTAAATGATAGTCTGGCTGAAAAGAACCGCTCTTGTTCAGAAGGGGCTGTAGGCTGACGTGCATTCTTAGGACACTTCCTCAAGTGTCTGGCCGCTGGGACTTTGGGGTGTGATGACATCCAGGGGAACTGCTTGTAGAGCAGAGACACAATGATCATCCTGTTTGGAGATCCGCTTCAGGGTCTCTTTAGATATGGGCTCCTAACAGCTGGGTCAGCAGGCCCTAAGCGGGACATGTAACTTCGAATACCAAGGCCCTCAGTGCTCCAGGGGAAGGGATAGCTGGGAGTGAATGGAGCTCAGCCGACAGGTTGAGAATTGACCTCAGTGAAAGAAAGCCACCTCACCCAAGGTCCTCTCACACCCAAAGGGCATCCCTCATCCAATGGGGCATGTCAGGGTGTACTGACTTGACCTGCTTGCCCGAAGAGAGCAAGTCTGAGTGCCCTGTCCCTAGGATCCACCGAGGCCCTTATCGCAGTTCAGCTTTTCCTCGACCCAGTCCTGTTTTCTTGTCTCCTCCATGGTACTACAGGTATTGATCGACTTACGACCTATGCAACATTAGACCATTCGACTTTACGACCACAATTGCTAGCCACGACTGCTCCACATCTGGAGCAGTTTTTGTATGCACCTGTATTTTGTAATTTTGTATGTTTTGCAAATATTAAACCAGTTGTACTGGTAATGCAGTGTTTTACTTAAACCTGACGAATGTAAAAATAAGAAACAAAATGGTGTAGCGATGATACAAACGGCATAAAATGAACAATGAAAATTATGACATATGACAATAATGAAAGAAAAGTATGACAAAATATGACTTAAAGATTTTTATAACATCATTTCACAGTACTTTACATATAGCCTTCTCAACTTACGAGCAAATCGTGTTACGGCCGGTTTGTCGAAACCAATCATGGTCGTAAATCGAGCGCTAGCTATAATCCTAACAGCTGTCCCGGAATTCCTGCAGGCCAACCTCCATTCGAGAGCCTGTTTCCAGGACCAGACTAAGAAACCCTTCAATCTGAGTTTCTCTCATAAGAAAGTTGACTTGCAAGATAGATGGGTGGGTGGATGGGTGGGTGAGTAGATGGATGATTGGATAATTGGATGATTGGGTGGATGGATGGATAGATAGATGGATGGATGGATGGATGGATGGATGGATAGATAGATAGATAGATAGATAGATAGATAGATAGATAGATAGATAGATAGATAGATGATAGATAGATAGATAGATAGATAGAAGATAGATAGACAGAAAGAAGAGGGGGATGGGAAGAAGCAGAGAGGCACACAGAGAACACAGGAAGCAGAAGTCCACAAGGCAGCAGAAGCACAGGACAATAGAAGCTGTGAGTCTGCCGAAGCCCTGGGATGGAGGAAAAGGCAGGTTAGCAGGTTGGTGGAGACAACAGGAGAAGCTCCGTCATGCAGACAGCACGACTTGATAAAGGTGCATTATCCATTCCTACAGGGCGACTATCGGAGCTTTTTCCTTTCTAAAAAATGTTTAATTGCAGTGAGATGCACATACAGAACATCTACCATCTTGCCTACTATTTGGTGTACATGCAGCTCTACCAGTGCCTTTAGTTTCCTTACTCCTTCACGAGGCATGGCATCTGGAGGGAGTCTCTGCTTCTGCAAGACCCTAGCCCGGGGTGTGGGGGTAAGAACAGAGGCCCGAAGATAACAGACCTGAGCACGGATCCTCACCCTGCACCTTTCTATTCATGGGACTTTGGGCCAGCACATCAACCTGATGAGCCTCGATGTAGTCATCTGTGTGGCTGGGGGGGGGGGGGGGATGCACAGGACGGCACAGTGACTGAGAAACACACCAGACAGATCGGGCTCTGGGGCACAGTCCTTTTGTCCCTGAGCCTCAGTGGTCTCATCTGTAAAGGGGGAAATAATGGTGCCTTCCTCATATCTCTTGACAAGCACCGAATGACATCATCCCTACAGCATTCTTGATGCTGCGTGCTCTTAATCACTGGGAGCTACTGTAATGTGGAGCTCCTTAGCTCAGGTTAAAATGGCCAGAGTTGAATTAGCAATGTGTGTGGGTTTTTAAGGTGTTTCTTTTAGAGGGAAGAAACAAGGCCAAGGGAAAAAAAATCCTAGGTAGCAGGAAGGGATCTCCCTGCCACTTTCAGGGGGAAATAAAAGAAAGAAAAGAAATGTCACCGTCCACATGTTAAAAGCCACCATGGTACAAATCAAGGTCCTGTTCAGCAGCCATGGCTCGAGGCCAAGTTCAGGATTTAGATGGAAGCTTCTGCCCGAGCTTCCAGGCAGGGACTCCTCGTGGTTCCAGACTTGGGAGCATTAAGTAAGGCTCAGAGTTAATGGCCTTGTAGAGGCAGCAGTCTGGCAGAGTGGCAGATGGAGGGAAGGAATGCCCGCTGCGGGAGGAGTCTGCATTTCTGCTCCCCCCGCCATGAACAGCCGAACAGCCGCAAAGCTAGGAAGAGGCTCTGCCTGGGCTCGGCCTTCTCCCTCCCGCCACACCCAAACGTCATTCCCCTGATTGTTTCTTCTGCAGGGACCCTTAGCAGCTTAATACATAAACATGAAAAAGCATGTCAGGGACACATCTCCACTCTGTCGCTGTATGTGACGGCACATCACTGACCCCTCAGTCTGTCCTGTGTCTACCAATCTGTCTGTTTCTCCATCTCTCTCTGTCACATCACTCTCTTGCAGCCCACCTCTGTTGTTCCTTTGTCTCCATTTATTTCCCTCTGTCGTCTTTCTTTCTGGTGTTTTCCGGTTGCCCCTTTTGTGTCTCTTGAACTGCGTTCATCTCTCTGTTTTGCCCTAGCTCCTGCCGTTCGGTGTCCTTCGCCTCTCGTTCTCTCTACAGCCCTAGGTTCCCTTTATTTCTTGGTATCGCTATTTGCCTCTCTTATGTGTCTCTGTCACCTCAGGAGAGAGGACAGGTGCACTCCGGTCTGGCAAGTCCCCTTGCCTCAGGGTCTTGCACGGAATCCAGGGCTGACTCAGCCACCTGGTATTGGCTCAAAAAGTGCTGAGTGAGGAAAAAGCAGCTGGCAGGTCTGGCCTGCCAAGTGGCACCCCTGCCCCCAGGCCAGTCTTTCCCAGGAAGGGCCACCTTTCCTTTTCCATCACTGTCAGGATAGACAGCACAAGAACTTGATAAGCCGCCAAGCCCTGTGCGTCTTCAGTGCTGTGGACCTGTCCACCCCAGCCAGGCCAGCAGAGGAAGAGGCAGAGCCCTGGAGTGCTGGAACCCTGCTGGGGCTTCGAGGCTTGCGTTCCCCGTGAGCTGGGTGACGGGCAGTGAGAGGTGCAGGAAGAGGTGCCTGAAGTCCACACAGACCTAGGAGTCCGGAGTCGAGAATTCTATTACCGATCTGCTGAGTGACCCAGGGCAAGTCTCTTGCCTTCTCTGTCTCTCAATTGCGCATCTGTTAAATGTGGCTTTTAAGCAAATATTTAAGAATATGGCTCTTGAACAGTCACAGCCACCCGGGCTGACAATCAGGATGCCTCTGTACGGCCACATGAGCTGCTAAAATGTTGAAGTCATTCCCCTACTGGGTGGGGTTACTTCTCTGAATTCCCCACACTACCTCCTGGCTCCCCCTCCTTCTAATCCCTATAAAATAGAAACTAAACTATTTATATCTGGAGCAGCAACTTTTCATTCTGATTGGATGTTGCCTATGCTTTCCAGGCTGTCATTTTCTGTTGTTTAAGGCACTTAGTCTATGGTATTTTGCTGTAGCAGCCCCAACTGACTAAGACAGGGATCATGTGACTGATTCTGACCAATGGGCTTTGAGTGGAAATGATGGGAATCCTTTCCCTGTTTATGTTTAGTTGCTGATATAAGGCCCTCAAGCCTCTCTTACCCTGTTGTGGGTGGTGAGGAGCCACCATGAGCCTGACCCTCATTGAAAATGTCATGTGAGCCAGAAATAAACCTTCGTACTTTTGAATAACTAAAATCGATGGTTGTTTGTTCTGGGAGAGTAGCTCAGCCTGAAAAATCAGCATTTAATGATGACCATAACATATAAATATTTCATTTCTTGCGTGACATGTGGTTTGCTTGATAAGGGGTTCTGTATTGGCGTTTTTCTCTGTGGGAGGTTACATTTATTCAGTTTTTATAATTAGCACATATGGTGGTTTTTATACAGGATCTAAGTTAATCCCCCATAGGAAATCACTCCTTCATCTGCATCTATTCAAATGTACTGAGTGCCAACCAGGAGCAAGGCATGGAGAACACAACAGTGAAGGAAACGAACACAGCTGGCCCTAACCTCATGGGGCTTAGTCTAATGCAAGGTAGGATGTTGAAACCGATGTAATCAAACAGTCTAATAAAAGAGTGTACCCACACGCTGGAATTGGGACTCTGATAAAAGGAACATTGTTCTGTGAATTTGAATCACAGGAAATCTAATCCAGACTGAAAGTGGGAGTCTCCTATGAGGAAAAGCCCCCAAGACTTTTTCTGAAGTCTGAAGTCAGGTAAGCCCAAGCTAATGGCATTATTACTCCATTTTACTGTTGAGAAAGCTGATTTTCTTACGGTGGCAGAATCAGAATTTAAACCAAACTCTGTCTAACTCCAAAGCCAATTTCCTTAACGAACCCCCATACCATAGATGTATTTTTATATTCAGAATAAAATGAGATTAAACTGGTAGTGAATAAACTGGAATGGTTGGGCTTGAGATGTTTCCAACACCACCCAGGTGCGTGCGTTGATAGATATATTTTAAATGTTTGAGTAAATATATTTGGGGTGGAGTAAAATATGCCGTTGCCCAAGTCACTTAGAAAAGAAATAGAAAAAAAATAAAATAAAAAGGTAGAGAAATACAAGCAGCATCAGCTAAACCAGCAATAAAAACAGCAATTAGAATCCATTTTCGAGCTACAACCATAAAGCCCAGCCCCCATACCCCCATATCTCTTCAAGACAGATGATAAGTTAATTTCTAGCTCCTTGCAATTCATATTGTCTGTTCTCCAAAGGAATTCTACAGCACAGCATATCAGTTTGGATAATTATACCATGTTTCTAAAGCATTATGTAAGTAAAAATTGCTGTTGGAGGAACAGAAGAGTTGCTAGCAAAAATTAAGAGGCAGAGTTCTAGGATGGAAAAAAAGGAAGAAAATTGGCAATCAAGATTTCCCTCCACCCCAACTCCACCTTTCTAGACTCTGATTAAGCTAATAGCCACTCTCATTAATTCTCAAGACACACACACGCACACGTACTTGTACACAGACAAACATACACAAACACACACATAGAAAAACAACCTTAGAGCATAGCCATTTATCAGCTGTTTATCTTTGGTTGCAAGCAACAGAAACTGACATAAGCAGAAAAGAGATAATTCCCCCAAAGGCAGGTTGGGTCTTATTAGGAAAGGGAAATAAAAACCAGGCAGCCAAAAAAGAAAAAAGAAATGCCTATGTCCAGTTGCTGCTACATTTTGCAGGTGGGGACTCAGAGAGGTTCACCTGTCCATCTGCAGAGCCAGGATGCAACCCCAGGTCTCCCAGGCTCTAAATATGGGGCGCTTCCCACTACTCCCCACCAAAACTCATGCCATGTGCTCCTTAGGATCTCTTGACCTCTCTGTATGTCTTTCCCCAAAAACAAGTGTAAAGGCAGGACAGTTGTTTTATGTTTTTTGATTTTGAGAGAGGCAGGAAGGGAAAGACAGGGACATTAAAGCTGCTCCTGTATGTGTCCTGACCGCGGGACTCGAACCAGCAACCTCCGATCTCAGCGATGATGGTCCAATTAACGGAGCTGTCCAACCAGAGCTGTTTTTTATTTTTTCACTTATTAACTGATTCTTAGAGAGACAGAGAGAGAAAGGAAGAGAGAGAGGAGGGGGAAGGGAAGCATTAACTTGTTCTACTCAGTCATGCACTCACTGGTTGCTTCTCATGTGTGCCCTGACAGGGGATCGAACCCACAACCTTGTCCTTTCAGGAAGATTCTCTTAACCGACTGAGCTAATCAGCCAGAGGCCCAGGACAATAGTTTTTATCAGGGGTCAGACCTGTACTGCATGCAGCATGATTGTGTCCCTAGCTTTCTCTGGCTCCTTTACCTTTGTCTTTCACAATCATGTACACTAATCATATCCTTGATCCTGGCTTGATTTCTGCTTCTCAGAGGACTGGATCTAATGCAAGGGAGGCCAGAAGTAGACGAAGAGACCAAGGCAGTAAGTTGGGGGTTGGAGCCTGGCTTGCCTGCTGCCCACAGTGGAAGACAATGGCCTCCTGGTTGATAAACAAGCATGGGTAGATAGTCTCTGTCAAAAGCTGGTGGCTGAATTGCTAAAAATTGCAGTGCTGGTGACCTGGGAAAGTGTCCTAAGGAAAGGAAATGCTGTAGCAAGTGTAGCGATATAGGCAGCTGGAAAGCTCATGATGTTCCCAGTCAATGGACAGATAAATTGTGGTATTGGATACAATAGGGTATCGCACAACAACGACAAAGAATGAAGCTTACACAAGAACAGGATGGAAGAATTCATGAATAAAATGTTGACTAAAAGAAGCGAGACCCACAGGAGATAGTTCATATGAGTCTATATGAAGTTCAAAACCGTGGAATCTACTGTGACAGAGACCAGAATAATGGCACCCTGGGGCTGGGGAGGTAGGGAAGGAAGTGTTGACTGAAAGAGGGCATGAAGGGGTGGGGTTCTGCTAGAAACATTTTTTTATCTTGATCCGTTATGTCGATGTATAAATATAAATTTGTTATATGTTGGACACTTAAAATTTGTGTATTTTATCATGCAGTCATTATGATTCAATAAAGTTTAGAATGCAATTGTTAGCATTGGTTTTCTCTGCTTGGTGAACTTAGAAATTTAAATTCCTTCCTTACAAGTTTCTGCATTTTCTAAAATTTACTCTAAATAGTATGTTTTGTCAGGAAGCAAAAACAATACAAGTTATTCCTCAGAAGGGTAATATTTCAGGCAATGAGGTGCAAACTTCACACTGATGTCAGACCCTGAGAACCTGGCATGCAAAACTGGTATAATGAACTGTCTAAGGCACAGAAACATTACTCTTTGTCCTGGTTTTGCCCAATTCGTCACAATCCTGCAGCAATAACAGCACTGACAATGCCATTGAGTAACTCTCCCGATGGTAAATGTTCTCTTGAAATTAAAACTTGAGGCTGTAATTTGGAATCCAAAAGCCATGCTACTTTAAGTATTTACACCCACTGTACATTGTTCCTTTAAAAATACCCACAATACCTCCAGTCAAACCACAATTATAGACCTGTAAATGCAAAGCCTCTATTACATCTGGGCAAATACCTCAATCCCACTTGCATTTTAATAGTTGTTTTCTGATACTGAAGTTGCTAATGCTTTTGTTGCCCTTTAATGACTATTCTTAGCAAACAAATTTTGTGCCTTACAATTAGTGATTTTCTTCTTAATTATGGCTTTCTATAATTTTCACATGCAATGACAAAAAATTCATGCTTTTCCCAAGAACTAGCTTATTCGTTAATGAATATTTGTCTAATAACAGCCTTTTAGATACCTGTCAAAATCAAAGGCAACACTCAGAGAAGAGAGAGGTTGCTTTCACATTAACATTCAAAATTAATTTCTGGGTAGGGGTTTGGGAGTGAGATGTAGAGGACATAATTTCTCCCCAAAATAGATATTCTTCTAGAGTCCATTTAGAATTGTTAAGCATTATTTTCTCTCCACCTCCCTCTCCCAACTCATTTGTACCTTTTTCTTTGCCTGTGAAATATTACTAGCCATTGGAATTCAAACTCAAGGATGGGAAAGGATTCATCTCTGGAGTTACAGTCTGGTAATTTTAATATTGCTATAAAATCAGCTACCAAGGTATTCAATTCTCTACCAATGCCTGACCTGTGGTGATGCAGTGAACAAAGCATCGACCTAGAACACTGAGGTCTCCAGTTTGAAACCTTGTACTTATCCCATCAAGGCACATACGAGAAGCAACTACTACGAGTTGATGCTTTATACTTCTCACCCTTTTCTCTCTCTCTCTCTCTCTCTAAAAATCAATAAATTTTAAAAAATAATAATTCTCCACCAAGGGTTAGATTATTTTTTTAAAGGACTGGAAGACATTCATGGGTCTCGAACCATCCTCACAAGCAAGAACAGTTGGTAGGCAAATGGATTTGATGCGAAGAAAGCTAAAGCCAGCCCAAGGGTTGCATTAGTCAATTGCACTTCCACACATCCCACCGGGCCTACCCCTCCCTACTCAGAAGTACTTGGGATGCACCATTCTTTCATTGGTAAGGGCACACTGACCTAGAACAAATCTCCTACCTGTTCTTTGGTTTTTGAACCATAAATATGGCATGCTGGGAATGGAGCCGAATCTAATATCGTCCCCTAAACAAGCATCCTCATTCTCTCTGGCAGATGCAGTCTGGTGCACTCAGCTGGGTCTGTTAATAATACAGAGGGAAAGCGAACTTCATCAAAAAGTAGGGACTCATTTTTCTCATCCAGTACAATCCATAAAAGATTTAGGCACGACCTAAACAATTTACATCTTAAATATTCATGCCCTAGTCCCAGCCCTAAAATGATATTTAAATTGTGTCTGGGGAATTTGTGGAGAGCTAACAGCCATGACCCACTTTGGAGAGCTTCGGAGACTGGGGGAGAGAGATGAATATTGAGACCATTTTCCATTTCAGAGATTTACGAGGGCGCAAATGAAAATCGCTCTCGCTCCCAGACGCCCCCTCTAGGGAAAGAAACATTGTCCGAATCAAGTAAATAAGGCTGTCTGCATCAGCAAAGGCTGTGGGGTGTAAAAAATAGTGGGTGGTCCTGAAGTTTCTCAGATGGGTTCTTTGAAAGCAGGAGTTCTCAACCTCACAATTGTTGACATTTTAGGTTGACAATCCTTTACTGTGGGGGCTATTTGTGCATTTCAGGGTACTTAGGGGTCTCCCCAGCCTCTACCCCTTAGATGCAGTTGCAGATTTGACAGCCAAGAATGTCTCCAGACATTGCCAAATGTTGGGGACAGGGAGGAAGGAAGATAAAATCTCCCATAGTTAAGAACTACTGTTTTAAAGACAAACAAGGCTTTTGTCCCTGCTTTATACTAGACTCAATGAATTAACTTTTTTGGACCTCTTTTTCTTTCTGGCATATTTTTCATTGAGATATAATTGACATACAACATTATGTAAGTTTAAGGTATACAACCTGTTGATCTGGTACATTTACATATTGTAATATCATGTCACATAATTATATAATTTCTTATTTGTGATGGAAACAATTAAGATCTAGTCCCTTAGCAACTTTGAAGTTTATTATCCAGTATTGTTGAGAATAATCATTATGTTGTACATTCAATCTCCAGGACTTATTCATCTACTAGTTGCAAGTCTGTACCTTAAACCACATGTCCCTGGTCTCCACACCCCACCTCAGCCCTTGGTAACCACAGTTCTACTCTGTCTATGAGTTCCACATATACGCGAGAGCATACAATATTTGTCTTTCCATGTCTGACTTATCTCACTTTGCATAAAGTCCTCCAGGTTCATCCATGTTGTCACAAATGGTTTAGATTTCTTTCTTTCCGATGGCTGAATAATATTCCATCACATATATGTGTCTTTTGACTTTTTATTGAATCTTAAGAGTACCACTCAATGAATTGTCATAAACGGACTACACGTGTGCTGCCAAAACCCAAGTCAAGAATCAATAAACACCAGGTCCCCAGAAGCCCACCTTGAACTGCTTTCTGTCCCTACCCTTCACTCACCCACACACCACACAGGGCTACCATGCTCCTGACTCCTGAGAGCATAGGGGAGTTTAGATTGAGCTACTTTCAGAGTAGAGGAAACCACAAGAAAAAGACTTCGGTGAAGGAAGGAGCATGACATATTTAATAATGCGACCAAGGCATGGTGAACAAGGGCAGAATCAGCAAGGGATGATACTAGGAATGT
Organism: Rhynchonycteris naso; assembly: GCA_037038555.1. Classification (NCBI taxonomy): domain Eukaryota; kingdom Metazoa; phylum Chordata; class Mammalia; order Chiroptera; family Emballonuridae; genus Rhynchonycteris; species Rhynchonycteris naso. The sequence continues at coordinate 185,175,343 of CM073000.1, read as the reverse complement.
AAGGAGAAGCTGGATCGTGGAGGCTTAGCACGATTTTCAGCATACAACAGTTAGAGCTCATAGGGACTGTGTAGGGAAGTGAAATGATCTGGTTTGTTTGTTAGTAAAAAGAAATACAAAGGGAGCTAAATTATACTGGTCCGGCCCAGGGATGGCCCTGCAGTGGCCAGCAAACTCGTTAGTCAGCAGAGCTAAATATCAACAGGACAACGACTGAAATTTCTTTTGAGAGCCAAATTTTTTAAACTTAAACTATATGGGTAGGTACATTCCTTATCGAGCAGCTGAGAGTCATCATGGACAACCCTCCGTCCATCCGCTAAACTGCCCTCTTTTGCTTGGTGTGTCCTTATCCCCCATCCTCTTCCCTCTTGGTCTTTAAGGAGCCCCCATCTACTCTACGTGCTCAGAGCCAATGCCTTTGTCCTCCCCATCAAAACTTATTCTGTATCCCATTTGCTAGGTGGATGATTGAAAAATATGAAGACTATAATAAAAACAATTGATGCTGAGGTGTTCGTGGCTGTTGGCATGCAGGACACTTGGTGTCATACATAATTGTTTTGTTAATATTGCTACAAATAGCAGTAAATGTTAATATTGCTACAAATCAAAGAGAATTAAAGACATGTTTGTAGCCCCACCAAGGCAAAAATAATTATTAATAGTATTTAAATGTACATCTCTCAAGACTCGGTTATTCTTTGGAGGGTAGGGGAAGATGAATTACTCTTCCCCTAAAAAAAGGTGTGATGGATAGTATTCTAGCCTGCTTAAAAGTATTTTGCGGTTCAAACATACATCCACAGCCTCCTTTTTTCTGGTTACAGTTTGTCATTATATGGCAAGACGGTACCTGCATTTAGAAAGAGACTTTTATCACCCTAACCCAAAGGAACAAAGTGACAAGAGTATCAAGCACTACCTAGGGGCAGGGTGGAGAAAAAGAAAAGGAATAGGGAGTTGTTTTTTCACTTTAAATCACAATATGTGATTGAAAAAGAAAAGAATAATTAGGAAACACCAAAAACTCTGAGCTCTTCTTTAAAAAGTCAACCGATGGGCTGATTTCATGGCACACAAAAGGTAACCTTGTTTAAGGGGAGGAGTTAAAGACCTCCTTGAATCACCTTCTTGCTCTAAAAGAACCTCTTTTATCCACATCTTGGAAAAGCCAATTAACTCATTCATTACTTGCCCACCATTTAATGAGCACTTACTATTTGGCGAGTACTGCTCAAGGCACTTGGAGTACATCGGTGAAAGGTCCCTTCTTTCAAAGAGTTTACGTTTTTGCAGTGAAGGCAACAAACGCCTAAAATAAGTAAGTTTATAATGTGTTAAGTGACCCATGTTATGGAGGAAAGAAAAGGTAGGACAGAGCAGGGAGGATCAAGACCTTGTGAGAACATGGAGGAGAGGAAGGTCACGCTGAGGAAAGGGCCACATTTGAGCAAGGGACCGAAGGAGGTGAGCAAGTGAGGGAAAAACCAAGGGAAGTGTCCCGGTGCGCGGCAACTACCAATGCAGAGATCCTGGGATGGGCGGCGGGACTCGACATGTGCCTAGAGCAGAGTGAGCGAGGCGACCTTAATAGGAGATAAGGTCAGGGAGGTGGTAGGGCACATCAGGGAGGACATTGTGAACCATTTTAAAGACCCTGGCTTTTTCTGTGGTCAAAATGGGGCAAAGGAATGACATAATCTCGTATTTGAACAGTCACTGGCTGCTGTGTTGCGAACAGACTGAATAGAGACAGGGCAAAAGCGAGAAAATCAGCGAGGAGGTCATTCCTGTAATCCAAATGGAAGATGATAGCGGCCTAGGCAAGGAAGGAGAAAAGTGGCTGAAATTTAGATATATTTTGAAGGAAGAGCCAACGTAGAAGTCATTGGTGATCTTCACAAAAGCATTTTCACTGTACTGCTGGTGGCTAAAGCCAGACTAAAGTAGGATGTTTTTTAATAGAAGGGGAAGAACTGAAATATAGGGAATATGCAAATGTCTTCTGAATTTTGATACAAAGGGAAGAAACAAAGTGGTAGCTGATAGAGAAAATGAGTCAAGAAAAGAAATGTTTGCCCAACCAGATGGTGGTGCAGTGGATAGAGCACTGGCTTGGGACTTAAGTGCTGGGTCACTGTCTTGAGCATGGGATTATAGACATGACCCCATGGCCACTGGCTTGAGCCCAAAAGTCGCTGACTTGAGCAAGGAGTCACTGGCTCAGCTAGAGCCCCCATCAAGGTACATATGAGAAGCAATCAATGAACAACTAACATGCCGCAACTATGAGTAATGTTTCTCATCTCTCTTCCTTCCTATTTGTCTGTCTGTCTCTCACTAAAATAATAGTAATAATAATAATAATAATAATTTTTTAAAAATTTTAGCACATAGTAATTTTTGTCCAAAGAGCACAGCTTAGAAAGAAAGAAAAAAAGTGACTTTAAGTGGAGAACTATGACAAACATGTTGATAATATGGAATTTCATATGATGTGACAAGAATGGCACTTTACCTCTGTGGTCTTCCCCAAAAAACATGTGACCTCAGTCTGATCATGAGAAAAACATCAGGCAAATCTATATGAAGGGAAATTTTACAAACTACCCAACTAATAATCATAGAAACTGTTAAGATCATAAAAAAAAAGAAGGAAAGTCTGAGAAACTGTCACAAACAAGGGGACATGACCACTAAATATAATATGGTATCCTGGAATAGAAAAAGGACATTATAAGAAAACTGAAGAAATCTGAATACACTATGGATTTTAGTTAATAACAATATATCAATATTCATTCATGAATAATGACAACTAATGTAAGATGTTAATAACAGAAAAACTGGGTGTGGGATATGTGTCTGAAAGGGACTTTATTATATATATCCAGACTGAATCCATCATTTTCTAAATGAAGAAACTGAGTCACACATGGCTACACAATGTCACACAGCCAGACATTAGTAAATGCCCTTTGTTTTTCTCAAGATATTCCCTGAAGTATGGTCCAGGAGATTTTGCTCCTAAATCTAAAATCTCTTATCTTCAAGAGGAGTCCAAGATGACTAATGCCTAAAATTTTACATAACATGTTCACCAACTTTCTTCATTATCCCAGAACCGCTGAAGGAAATACAAATCCCGTGATTGGGCAAATTGTTTTGAGCAATAGTATCATGATAAAATAGAACCTCTCTTATTTAAAATCCATAGCTTATGTTTGTCACTTTAAAAAAATATCACTGAAGTATATGGCAAACATCTGAAAATGCACCTGGTATTGTGCTGTCCTCCAAAATACGAGCTTCTGGAGTACAGAAAGCTTGTTTTCCATCTTCAGTACCCAGTTCAGCACTCATCACTCAGGAAGTGCTCAATAAAGTTAATCATTGAGGAGGTAGAGATATTAAAATTATAGTGAAAGAAAGAATTCGTGGAAGATACTCCACATATGAAAAGTATTAGTGGAAACAAAATTTCAGACAATGTCAAGTTGCTGTAACCTCTGAGCTCTGGAAATTCACAACCTGGTTCAGGACATCTGTTCCCTGAGCCCTATTGCTCAGGCTACTCACTCCAAGTCCCCAGGCAGCTTTATCTCCCTGTGAGGGTGTTCTTGGACTTGGTCTGGATGCCTACCAAGTCCCATGCTACAGCCAAGGTGACTAGAAGTTCATTCTCCCTACTTGGGAACTACCTTGTGGCTGCCTCGGTATGAGTAGAAAGAAAATAGAAAGAGATGCCTTGTTCAGACATTTTAGGTGATGGCCGTGCCCCAGTGGTCAAATCTCCCTTCTCAAGACAGGAAAGAACCCAGTCTTTGTTTCTAAGAGATCATAAGAGCAAAAATTGATTACAGCTCAATATAGTCTTCACAAAGGCACAACCATCACCCTTTTAAAATCTTGCCAATTGGACTGTTCTTCTTTATGATGCCCATAGGAACATAAAGCTATCTCAGTCTTACCCAAACCCTACAAACACCATCTAAGAGAAATCAATCAAGCAATAGAGGGTATAATGGAAATTCTTTCCCTTGGATTGAGTCCCCTATCTGCCTCTACTTGCTGTGTGACCTTCAGCAAATTACTTCACATCTCTGAGCTGCCACTTCCTCTGTGACAAAATGAAAACAACACCAGTACCTATTTGATAGGACTGCAATGAGTCCTAAATGAGGTACTCTGTACAAATGCTGATAAGTTGCCATTTTTATTACCATGACGCTAGTCAGTCAAATATGACCATTGTCCTCCCTGTCTTTGGTCACCTCCATACTGATAGATTTGATCATGTTTTCCTTCTTACACTGAGGGCCTTCCTCTCAACAGCCCTTCTCTGACTACTCCAATTAATAATGATGATGATAACAGTGCCAGCTAATATTTACTGAGGATTACTATGTTCGTGAGTGGCATGTGCTAAACATGATATGTGTGCTATCGTAAGTCTTCATGCAACCCTGCAAGGTAGGTTCTATTATCTAGATATAAAAATTGAGCCTTGGAAAACAGAGTGGCTTGCCCAAGATTACCCCACTAATAAGTGATGAAGCTGTGATTCATATCCAGATATGCTGTCTCCAGAGCCTATTCTTTCATCTAATACTCTAGAATTTTCTCTCACCCCTCAGTAATCCATATGTAGCCCACCTTGGTTTCATTGTTCTCTAAGTCTCTATGTGATTAACTATTAAATCTTGAATAGAATACTTAGTCATTGAGGGCAAGGTCATCATCCTTGTTTTGGCATCCCACCAACTACCTAGTCTGATGCCATATACTTAGTAAGTTCTTGCTAATTGAATATGGCGAACCACTTCCTCCCTTCTCTAAGTCATCAGTTAAACAAGGACCATTTAAGATGACCTCGTTCCCCACCACTCTCTCTTTCTCTCATTCCCTGTGTTCCAGCCTCACTTGTCTTGTTGCTCTGACTCCAACAGCCCAGGCACACATCTACCCCAAGAGCTCTGCACTTACTGGGTGTGCTTCTTGAGAGATTTTCCCCCCAGCTATCCACATGGCTCACTCTCTTGCTTCTTCAAGTCTTTGCTCCAAATTCCCCTTCTTGAAGAGACCTGCCCTGATCACTCTGTTTAAAAACCAAAGTCTCAATAGCATGGTATTGGCAGAAAAATAGACACTCAGACCAATGGAACAGAATAGAGAGCCCAGAAATAAAACCACATATATATGGTCAAATAATCTTTGATAAAGGGGCCAACAACACACAATGGAGAAAAGAAAGCCTCTTCAATAAGTGGTGCTGGGAAAACTGGAAAGCCATATGCAAAAGAATGAAACTCAACTACAGTTTGTTCCCTTGTACTAAAATTAATTCAAAATGGATCAAAGACCTAAATATAAGACTTGAAACAATAAATTACATAGAAGAAAACATAGGTACTAAACTCATGGATCTTGGCCATAAAGAGCACTTTATGAATCTGACTCCAAAGGCAAGGGAAGTGAAGGCAAAGATAAATGAATGGGACTACATCAGACTAAAAAGCTTTTGCACAGCAAGGGAAACTGACAACAAAACAAACAGACAGCCAACTAAATGGGAGATGATATTTTTAAACAGAACAGATAAGGGCCTAATATCCAAAATATACAAAGAACTCATAAAACTCAACAACAAACAAACAAACAATCCAATAAAAAAAATGGGAAGAGGACGTGAACAGACACTTCTCCTAGGAAGAAATACAAATGGCCAACAGACATATGAAAAGATGCTCATCTTCATTAGCTATTAGAGAAATACAAATCAAAACTACAATGAGATACCACCTCACGCCTGTTAGACTAGCTATTATCAATAAGACAGGTAATAACAAGTGTTGGAGAGGCTGTGGAGAAAAAGGAACCCTCATCCACTGTTGGTGGGAATATAAAGTAGTACAACCATTATGGGAGAAAGTATGGTGGTTCCTCAAAAAGCTAAAAATAAAACTACCATATGACCCAGCGATCCCTCTACTGGGTATACACCCCCAAAACTCAAAAACATTGGTATGTAAAGACACATGCAGCCCCATGTTCATTGCAGCATTGTTCACAGTGGCCAAGACATGGAAACCACCAAAAAGCCCTTCAATAGATGACTGGATAGAGAAGATGTGGTACATATATACTATGGAGTACTACTCAGCCATAAGAAATGATGACATAGGACCGTTTACAACAACATGGATGGTCCTTGATAGCATTACGCTGAATGAAGTAAGCAAATAAGAGAAAACTAAGAACTGTATGATTCCATACATAGGTGGGACACAAAAATGAGACTCACGGACGTGGACAAGAGTGTGGTAGTTACGAGAGGGGAGGGGAAGGTAGGGGAGGAGCATAAAGAAAACCAAATAAAAAGTGACGGAAGACAATTTGACTTTGTTGTATTCATTGACTGGGTAATGAGTATACAACATAATCAAATGTCAAAATGACCTGGATATGTTTTCTCTGAATCTATATACCCTAATTAATCAATGTCACCCTGTTAAAATTGTCTAAATAAAATAATTAAATAAATAAGAACCAAAGTCCCCTTGATTCTTCAAGAAATTAAAAGAAGAACCAACATATAATCCAGTAATCCCACTTTTGGGTACACATCCATAGGAAACAAAACCATTATCTTGAGGAGATATCTGTACTCCCCTGGTTATTATACATAGTTTACTCACAACAGACCAGGTATAGAAACAACCTAGGTGTCCATCAGATGAATGAACAAAGACGATGTGGTATAAACACACAGTAGAATACTATTCAGCCTTCCCAAAGAAGAAACCACTGGCATTTGCCAGTGAATGGGACTACGTCAGACTAAAAAGCTGATGGACAAATGTGGAGGGCATTCTGCTAAGTGAAATGAGTCAGAGTAAGACAAATCCTGCATGCTATTGTTTATATATGGAATCTTTATTTTAAAAAAAGTTTTTTAAAGGTCAAACTCATAGAAACAGGGTAGAAAAGTAGTTGCCAGGGATAGGGTGAGGGAGGCAGGCGGACAGGGAGAGGATGATGAAAAGGTACAATCTTTCAGCCACAAGATGAAGAAGGTCTGAGGATCTAATGTGAAACGTGGTGACTATAGTTGATAACACAGTATTGTAGAACTGAAAGATGCTAAGAGAGTAGAACTTACACGATCTCACCCAAAAAAGGGGCGGGCTAAATATGTGAGTGATGAGTGTGTTCAGGAACTCAAGGGTGAGAATCCTTTCATCGTGTATGAATATGTTAAATCATCACATTGTACACTTTACATTTTTTTACTTTGTCGATTATACTTAAATTTAAAACTTTAAATTAAATAAAATTGTAACCTCCTCCACTCCCTCTCTGCTTTCCTCACCTCCTTCCTTTGCTTAATGTCCTCCACTGGACCTAGCAGCTTCCAATATATTACATACTTTCCTCTTTAAATTTGATTAACATCTGTCTCTCCCCACTAGAAATATAAAGTCATAACGAAAATCAGGACAGAGACCCCCATCCTGTTTCTGTCACACCGCATTAAAGAATTACTCCCAGCTCCCCAAGACTGAGACGTTTGCCCGTTTTGTTAACTGTTCTTACCCGCACTCAGAATATGGCCTGGAATCCAGCAGGTGTTCATGAACATATGTTAAGTATCTGTCACCTGCTTGGCCTTGCCCCTCTCGCAGCAAAAATCCTACAAAGAAAATCACCATTTCTCTTTCATTTTCTGGGTCCTACAAGCAGCCTGAATAATCGGCCCTTTACCCCAGCACCTCTGAGGTGCTGAGAGCCCCCCAGTCCCCACTGGGCAGCGCCAGGCCTTCTACAGTGCATACAGGCCAGGAATAACTTCTAACAAGGCGGTTTAGGCCAAGTGGCCTTCATCAAGAAAGATAAAAATCGGCGGGAAAGCCGGCCAGGCTCAATCTGAATTATACAATTTGCTACTGCCAAGTAGGGGTCTATTTCTCCAAAAGAAAAACAACCTGGAAAGTGAGCAGACCTGCGGTCTCAGGAGCATTATCCCAATAGGGGCGGAGATTCTGCAGTGAGCTCTCCCGGCTTGACCACCACTCTGACAGGACAGAAGACCAGAGCCCGCAGACCCCATAGAGCGCTGTATTTTTCCTCTGCTAACTATTAAAGCGCGTTCTCTTAGCAGCATGGTGCCAATTTTACCTCGGAGCTGTTTGAGGCTTTACAAACCTCTTCCTGCCATCAACACCCCTAAAGTTCATGGAGGGTGAATATAGTCTAACTCAAAAAGATATCTTCATCTTCATAAGAAAGAACACTCTGGTATCCAGTGACCTACTGTAACTGGGGTCTCAGGGACCCTCCTTCACTCTCTACCCTGGCAGAATCAGGGCACCACACTTCACACGGTGTGGCACGAGTGGATGTCCCAGCCTGGCTTTGTTCCTTCACCAGTAGACCCTTGACAAGTCAATAAACATCTCTAGATGTCAGGTACACTGAGCCACTATTATTGCGGCAAGAAGGGAGAAGTGTATCAGTTGAGAAGGCAGAGCGTGAATTCAAACCCTGGCCTTGAGGCCCCTGGCAGCCCGTGGTTCAACCCCCTACCGTATACGTCCCTCCCCTCGTTCACCTCTATAACACTCTCATCCCTTCCCCACTAAAGTTTCAGTTTCTCTTCTTTCAGACACGGCATTTTTTATTTCAAGTTATGTGAATGCCTTTAACAAAACACATTTGCTTTTTTGAGATCATCTGAAATAATCACAGTCGTTATTGTGTGTCGAGCTTCTGACAAAAAAAAAAAAAGGCAAGTGTAAACATTGTCTTTCCAAGACTCAGTTTACACAAATTACATATTAGATGAGGCAGGGCCTAAGGAGGCATGGCGTCTGGGGAGGAGGAGGAGGAGGCAGGCGTCAGAAAGCAGCCCAAGCACGGCTTTGGGAAGCTTTAGAAATGGGATGTAGAGGCAGAGGGGGGCGAGGAGTGGAGACGGTGAAACGTTCTCCTCGATCACAATGTCACTATTTTCTGGTTTAATTAGAATCAGATCGTGTGCAATATAATCATCACTTGATAACATAATTCTGTCAAACACGAAAGAGTAATATTCAAGTGACTGAAGCATGAACATGGTTCACCTCAAGCAAGAGAGAGAAATTGCATTAGCAAAATGCCGCTAGATTCACTAATTAATTTGCTATATTATGCATGACAGGAACCAGCGTAAAGCAGGGTGGGGAAACGCCTGGTTTTAATGAGTTGGGGAGGTAGCAATGGATGCTCTTTCTTGTCATTTATTTCTGCAGTGGCTACAAGGGGATTCCGCAGGGTAGCGCCGGAGGACAGGTAGCGCTGGCGGAGTCGGTGTCCTTAGCCAGTCAGCGAGTGTCAGAATCACTCCGCTTCACCTGTCTCCATTCAGAGAGCTTCCCTCTCCGCTGCAGCGCTCGTCTGTACCCTGTTCTCTAAAAACCCAAGAAATGGGCAAATTAGCAGGTGAGTTTCTTGACCCGTTCATCAGTAGGAGGTGATAGGCTTAAACTCTGTTGTGTTTCCTTGTCTCTCATAATTTACTGGATTTCTGGTGAAAAAAAACAACAACAAAATAATATCAAAATTTTATTGCGTTACTTTGAAGGGACAGGCTGCCACAGGGTTGAAAATTTCATTCCATACTTCATTCTATATATTGGCAACAATATGGATTGAGATCAATAGTGTATGCCTTCAAATCGTGTACTTGCAACCTTTCGCATAAGGATTAAGATTTTAAACTCTGCATCCAGACCAACCTGGGCTCAAATCTTTGCTCTGTTACCACAAAAGAATCTTGGTCAGGTCGCTCCTAAGTGTCTCCGTGCTTCAGTCTTCTCCTCAGTACACTGTGGTGTAGTAATTGTATTTACCGCATTAATGAGATAATACTCATCAAGGGTTTTGTTGAGTAAGTTGACACCGTGTTGTTCTGCCCTATTGCTGCTCCTGTTGCATCACAGCCAGATGGGAGGGCAGCGATCCGGCACACCTGGCCTCTGCTGGAGCCCCCTGGCACTATGACTCTCCGGGAAGGAAGTGAGCCCTGCCCCTTTATTCACCACAGCTCAGCAGAGACCGTTCCTAGACTCTGCAAAAGACTGCACTGTAATGGAAAGAAAGCACAGCGTCAAGAAAGCACAAGGATAACTCTCAGCCAGTGAGATGCCAGTTCACCCAACCATAGCATAATAGTAACATGACATGCAAACAGTCTAAACACACACATTATGAGACAAAGAGTAACAGATGGGATTAAAAACAGCAAGACCTAACTATATGTTGTTTAACATATATGTTGATTAACAAAAGAGCTTCAAAACATGAAGCCAAAACTGATGGAACTGAAGGAAGAATAGACAAATCCACAATTGCACTTGGGGACTTTTCAATTTCTCTCTCAGTAATTGATACAACAGTAGACAGATAATTAGTAACAATAAACAAGACTATCAACGGGAGTTGATCTAATTGACTTGAATACACTATTGCATTCAACAACAACAGAATACACATTCTTTTCAAATCTACCTGGATCATTCAACAAGATATTCTAGGCAATAAAGAAAGTTGTATCAAGTTGAAAATAAAGAAGTTTCTTCTGTGATTGTGATGTAATTAAACTCAAAATTAATAATATAAAGCTATCTGGAAATTTTCCCAAATACTTGGAAATTAAATAGCACAGTTCTAACTAACCCATGGATCAAAAAAGGTAAAATGAAAATTAGGAAATATTCTTAATTTAATAAAAAAGAGAGGATAAGGCCCTGGCCAGTTAGCTCAGTGGATAGAGCACTGGCCCAGTGTATGGATGTTCCAATCAATCCAGGTCAGGGCACACAGGAGAAGTAACCATTTGCTTCTCTTCCCCTTTCTTTCCCCCTTCTCTCTCTCTTCCCCTTTCTTTCCCCCTTCTCTCTCTCTTCCCCTTTCTTTCCCCCTTCTCTCTTTCTTCCCCTCCTACAGCCACTGGCCTGATTGGCTCGAGCACTGGCTCTGGGCACTGAGGGTAGCTCAGTTGATCCAAGCAATTTAAGCATCAACCCCAGATGAGGTTGCTGGGTGGATCAGGGTAGGGGCACATGCGGGAATCTGTCTCACTATCTTCCCTCCTCTCACTTTAAAAAAGAAGAAGAAAGGTTGACATATCAAAATTTGTGGGGCATAGTTAAAACAGTGTTTAGAAGAAAATCATTAAATGTTTATGTCAGAAAATAAAAAAGGTCTCAAATTAAGGACTAAGCTTATACCTTAAGAAACTAGAGAGAGAAAAAAAAACAGAAGTTAAACCCAAGGCAGCCTGACCAGGTGGTGGCGCAGTGAATAAAGCATTGGACTGGGATGCGGAAGACCCAGGTTCGAGACCCTGAGCTCGCCAGCTTGAGCACGGGCCCATCTGGCTTGAGTAAAAGCTCACCAGTTTGGACCCAAGGTCGCTGGCTCCAGCGAGGGGTGGCTCGGTCTGCTGAAGGCCCGCGGTCAAGACACATGTGAGAAAGCAACAATGAACAACTATGGTATCGCAACGGCAACGAAAAACTAATGATTGATGCTTCTCACCTCTCTCCATTACTGTCTGTCTGTCCCTGGAAAAAACAACAACAACAACAACAAAAAAAAAAAATCCAAGGCAAATAGAAGAAAGGAACTACTAAAGATAAGTGAAAATCAATAAAATTGAAAACAGAAAATTGGTAGAGAAAAATCATGAAATCAAAAGTTGGTCTTTAAAAGAAATCAAATAAATATAATTAACCCTTAGGCAGAATGATCAAGGAAAAAAGAGAGAAGATATAACCTATCAACTGCAAAAGGGAAAGAGGTGACAACACTACAGATACTGTGGATAGTAAGATGATAATCAGGGATATTATGAACAACTTTATGCCAACATATTCAACCACCTGGATGAACTGGACAAATTTCTTGAAAAACACAAGCTACCAAAGGTTACTCAAGAAGAAACAGAAAATCAATATACAAAAATTCAATGTAGTTTATATATTAGAAATGAACAATCCAAAAATAAAATTAAGACAATTCTATTCACAGTAGAGTAAAAAAACAACAACAACAACAACAACAACATAAGATAGGAATAAATTTAGCAAAAGAAGTGCAGGATTTACATATCAAAAGCTACAAAAACATTGCTGACAAAAATTTTAACGTATCTAAATAATAGGAGAGCTATCCCATGAGAAGGCCCATGTTATAAATATAGCAATTCTCACCTGACCTGTGGTGTTGCAGTGGATAAAGTGTCAACCTGGGAACACTGAGGTCGCCAGTTCAAAACCCTGCACTGGTCTGGTCAAGGCACATATGTGAGTTGATGCTTCCTGCTCCTCCCCCTTTCTCTCTTTCTCTCTCTCTCTCTCTCTCTCTCTCTCTCTCTCTCTCTCTCTGTATCTCCTCTCTAAAAATGAATAAATAAAAAGAATTTTTAAAAAAAGATAGCAATTCTCTAGATTTAAATGTAAGAATGTGTATGCTGTTGTTGTTGAATGAAATAGGCTATTCAAGTCAGTTAGACCAACTTTGTTGATAGTCTTATTTACTCTTACCATTCCTATCAAAATCCCAGAAGACTCTTTCTCATAAAGATGATACTAAACTGTGCAATAGTCCCCACTTAGCTGCAGGGGACACCTTCCAAGACCCCCAGTGGACGCCTGAAACAGCAGATAGTACCGAACCCTACATATATTCTTTTTTCTCCTATACATGCGTACCTCTTATAAAGTTTAATTTCTAAATTAGGCACAGTAAGAGTTTAACAACAATAACTAATAATAAAATAGAACAATTATAAGAATGTAGTATAATAAATGTTATGTGAATGTCGTATTATTAAATAAAATAAGGGCTATTTGAACACAAGCACTGTGTAACTGGGACAGTTGATCTGATAACCAAGCCAGCTACTAAGTGACTAACGAGCAGGGAGCATCTACCATGTGAAGACGCTGGACAAAGGGATGATTCGTGTCTGGGGTGACATAGAGCAGAATGGTGTGAAGTTTCATCACAACATTCATAACAAAGGGCAATGTAAAACTTATGGATTGTTTATTTCTGGAATTTTCTGTCTAATATATTCAGACCACAATTGACGCTGGTAACTAACACCATAGAAAGTGACACCATTGCTAAGGGAGGACTACTGTAGATGAAAACGCAAAGGACCTTGCATAGACAAGTAACTTTGAAAATGAAGAACAAAGTTGAGAGAACTGCACCTCCCGATTAAAAACTTATGAGCATGTACAATAGCATCAAAAGACATGAAACTCTTAGGAAAGATATATGTGCAAGATCTGTGTGCCGAAAACGACAAGCACTGGTGGAAGAAGTCATGGAAACATACCCTGTGTCCATGGACTGAAAGGTTCACTGTTGTTGAGGTGCCAATTCTTCTCCAGTATGAATTCAATGCAAGTTTAATCAAATTCCCAGGAGGATTTTTTTTTGTAGAAATCAACAACCTGACTTTAAAATTTATATAAAAAAATCATAAGAACTAGACTAGCAAAAACAATTTTTTAAAAAGATAAACAAAATTGGAGAATTCACACTACCTGGTTTCAAGACTTACTATAAAGCTACAGTATTCAGGACTGTGTGGTGTTACTGAATAGATGAATGCATAGATCCATGAAACAGAATAGAGAGTCCAGAAATAGATCTACACAAATACGGTCAACTTATCTTTCACGAAAGTGCAAAAGCAATTCAATGACACTAGAATAAACTATTGGACACCCGTATGCAAAAGAATGAAACTCGGCCGACATGCTGTATCATCTGCAATAATTAGCTCCAAATGGATCATAGACCTGAAGATTAAACCTAAAAGTATCGAACTTCTAGAAGAAAACATGACAGAAAATCTCTGTAATCTTGGGTTAAGGAAAGAGATTCTAGATACAATACCAAAGCATAATCCATGAGTGAAAAAAACTGACAAATTTTACTTGACCAAAATGTAAAATTTTTCTTCAATAGGCACTGTTAAGAGAATAGAAAAGGCAAGCCACAGACAGAGAAAAACATATGCAAAATATATATCTTCTATCTGGACTTATATTCAGAATATATATTTTTATACACCTTAAGACTTGCCTGACTTGTGGTGGCACAGTAGATAAAGTGTTGACCAGGAACACTGAGGTCACCAGTACAAAACCCTGGGCTTGCCAGGTCTAGGCACATACAAGAAGCAACTACTATCAGTTGATGCTTTCTGTTTCTCCCTGTTCTTTCTCTCTCTCCTCTCTCTAAAATTCAATCAATATTTAAAAAAAAAAAAACCTTAAAACTCAATAATAAGAAATAAGCAATTCAGTAAAAAATAGGCAAAAGATTAGAACAGACACTCCACTAAAGAAAATATTAGGGCCCTGGTCAGTTGGCTCAGAGGTAGAGCATCGGCCCAGCATGTGGAAGTCCTGGGTTCAATTCCTGGCCAGGGCACACAGGAGAAGCGCTCATCTGCTTCTCTACCCTTCCCTCTCTCCTTTCTCTCTATCTCTCTCTTCCTCTCCCATGGCCAAGGCTCCATTGGAGCAAAGTTGGCCCGGGCATTGAGGATGGCTCCATGGACTCCGCCTCAGGTGTTAGAATGGCTCCAGTTGCAAAGGAGCAATGCCCCAGATGGGCAGAGCATCGCCCCCTGATGGGCATGCTGGGTGGATCCTGGTTGGGCACATGGAGGAGTCTGTCTCTCTGCCTTCCCACTTCTCAATTCAGAAAAATTTTAAAAAATAAAAAATAAAAGAAAGAAGATATGAGAATGGCAAACTACACCTAAACAAAGAATCTCAGCACCTTTAGTCATGAACTAAACCCACAATGAGACACCATTAGCCGCCTATTAAAAGGTTTGGGTTTTTTCAACTGACCATACCATATGTTGGTGAGGATGTGAAGCAACTGGACCAGTGATACATTGCAAGTGGGGATGCAAAGTGGTACAGCCACCTTGGAAAGCATTTTAGAAACCTCTCACAAATCAAATGATTCAGCAACCCAACTCCCAGGCATCTACCAAATAAAATAAAAATGCTTGTTTACACAAAATCCTGTATGCAAATATTCTGGCAACACGTTCCTAGCCACCAAGTTTGGAAGCAACCTAAATAAATACTCTACAGCTGGTGAATGGATAAACTGGGCTATATACCTAGACAATGCTCTGACTCAGCGATAAAAAGGAAAAACTATTCATACATTCAACAACTTTATGAATCTCAAATGCTAAATGGAAAAAGGCCACATGCTGCATGACTCCATTTAAATGGCATTCTGGAAAAGGCAAAACTGTGGAGACAGAAAAGAGCTCAGTGGTGGCGGGAGGCAAGGGGTAGAAGGAGGGGCTGAGGACAAAGACACAGGTGACAACTTTGGGGGATGATTGAAATGTTCTATATCTTGATTATAGTGTTTATATGACTATGTTTGTCAAAATTCACAAAAGAACAAAGTCAAAGGGCCAACACTTCCCAGCTTCAAAACTTTGTACTGTTACAATAACCAAAAGACATGAAATATTACATATCTTAAACAGGTTGAATTTTACTCTATGTGAATTGTAGCCCAATAATAAAGGTAAATTTTCCTGTATGTAAATTTGACCTCAATATATTTTTTAACGTGATATCCATTTCTTATTTTATAACATAAAGCAAATCTAGAGCCATGTCTGGCCCATATTAGAAGCTCAATAAATATCTATTGAGTAATACAGTCATTTTATTGCAACTGACTTTTCATCATTAGAGTGGATCCTGGTTGGGATGAATGAGGGAGTCTGCCTCACTATCTCCCCTTCTCTCACCTAAAAGGAAGGAAAGAAGGAGGGAAGGAAGGAAGGAAGGAAGGAAGGAAGGAAGGAAGGAAGGAAGGAAGGAAGGAAGGAAGGAGGGAGGGAGGGAGGGAGGGAGGGAGGGAAGGAAGGAAGGAAGGAAGGAAGGAAGGAAGGAAGGAAGGAAGGAAGGAAGGAAGGAAGGAAGGAAGGAAGGAAGGAAGGAAAGGAGGAGGGAAGGAAGGAAGGAAGGAAGGAAGAAAGGAAGGAAGGAAGGAAGGAAGGAAGGAAGGAAGGAAGGAAGGAAGGAAGGAGGGAGGGAGGAGGGACTGAGGGAGGGAGGGAGGGACTGAGGGAGGGAAGAAGAAAGAGGAAAAAAAAAAGCAGAGCAGCCTGGAGCCACACCTTCTCATAGCAAGAAACGGGTCCAGGGCCAAAAGCTGACAAGAGAAGAAGCAGCAGAAATAAAAGACAGTCAATGGTGTTGCATCCTTGGACTCAGCTGTCCTGAGGCCACATCCTCCCCTGCCTTTTCCTAGTTTTGGTTCCATGAGTCAGTAAATATCTCCCCTTTTAAAATCAAACTAGTTTCTATCACTTGATACAAAGCATTTTGAAAACCAGTAATAATAATGGCCAATGTTTATTACATGTTAACCCTCTGCCAGGCACATTTTTCCTATTGATTTCATTCAGTTCTCACCATGACTCTATGAGTAAGGCACTCCTTTCATCCAAATTTCATAAATGAGAAATCCGAGGAACCCCAGAGAAGTCATGTAATTTCCCCGAGGTCTCCCAGGAGGTAGAGGGGTTGTCCATATGGCACAGATTCCATTTATTTTCTATGTGTTAAGCTGTTCAAGGTGGAAGCTCTGAACTCTAAAATTGGCTTACACAGTGGTTGTCAGCTGTGGCTGCGCATTAGAATCACCTGGAACACTGAAACAATCCCATTGGTTAGAGTCCAAGATATAAGCTTCACAAGGACAGTACTTTTATCTTTTAGGTGCACAGATATTTTTTTATTAAGTGAAGGGTGAGGAGGCAGAGAGATTACTGCATGTGCCTCAGCCAGGATCCACCAGGCAAGCCCCCTACCAGGGGATGCTCTGCCTATCCAAGCTATTTTAGTGCCTGAGGCAAGGCCATGGAGCTATCCTTAGCACCGGGGCCAACTTTGCTCGAGCTATTAGAGCCATGGCTGCGGGAAGAAGAGAGAGAGAGAGAGAACAAGGGGGTGAGGTGGAGAAGCAGATGGTCACTTCTCCTGTGTGCCCTCACTAGGAATGAAACCCGGGACTTCCACATGTGGGGCGGATGCTCTACCACTGAGCCTACCCACCAGGGCCTTGCTGCACAATGTTTTTCAACTGTTGGTCGGTGTCCTGGTGCTGGTCCACCAGAAATTTCCTGCCGGTCCGCAAAAGAGTTAACCACCCTGATGTTGTATGACGATTATAGACCCAATGATCTTAGTTGAATTTGCTTATGCTTAGGATGATTTTTGCTTTAGTGGTCCCTGAAATAATTTTCCTATTTTTACCAGTCCCCAAGTGTAAAAAGATTGAAAACCAGTGGGTTAGACCACAGTCCTTGAGCAACCAAACCAAAATTTCTGGGTTAGGACCCGAGTGCCCATTTAGTGATTCCAATGTGGGGCCCAGGTCAGAACCCCTGACTCAAAGGTCCAGGTTTGCTTTTACAACCGAAGACACTTCCTGCACCCCCCCACCACCATACCTGAGACTATGCTTGTTCCTCCGCAGAATTAAATAAGTCCAGAATTAAAACAGGATTTCCATAATTAAATTGGGATCTGAGTTAAAACAATTTTAAAGCAGAAAAATAGGACTATTTTAGGAGGGAACAAAGTAGAGGTTTCCTATAGTGAATTCATAGGGTTGTTTATTTGGGCCACAAGGGAGGTAGTCAGAACATGATAACCCGAAACCTTATGAAGCCCCCAGTGACACACAACTTTAGCCAAAGCAGCCAGCTAACAAAACAGGAGAGATGCAGAAGGAAATTATCTGAGCCTGTGGAACCATAATTACTCCACATTTGGGTCTGAACACCTGAATCCTGGCTCTTACATAACAGCAATATAATCATAACGCATGTCACCCAGACAGTGGGGCTTTCTGCCAAATTTTCATCCCATTTTCAGGGAGTGTCTAAAAGGACAAAGACTTTCTTTGGGGGAGACTTGCAGAGAGATAAAGTTTGGGGTCTGTCACTGCACTTATCCATGAGTCTGTCATTAGGTTGTGAGGAACTAATCCATCACTCCATTATTCTTCCCTCTTCCTGCAAGGAGAATTGTTACCAAGGTCCTCAATGTGGCCTTTTAGAAAGAAATAAAGCCATTTGTGTCCCAGCAAAGAGTTTTATTGTATTCTTTGGATGCAACTAAGCTACGTTGGGTTCCAGCCCATGGGACAGAAAGGATGACATGTCGAAAATACCGGTTTGTACCTGCTGGAAGGGTTTGGGTCCATCCTGCCAAGGAGACATGACCTTACACTACCCTGTTAGCTTTAAGACTCCCAGACTAGGTCTACCACTACGGAGGAGGCAGTCTACCTCAGGCCTCTCTCCAAATGGGTCCTTTCTTCCTATGTTATATTTGTGGGCACTGGGGGTGGGTAGTAGGTTGAATGTTAACCAGCTGGCTTGGGTTCTATAGTAGTCAGCTCAGATTGCTGAGACAAAAGACCAAAACCTGGGTGGCTTATGCAACAGAAATTCATTGTTTCTGAGTTCTGAAGGCAAAATGTCCAAGATCAAAGTGGCAGATAATTTAGTTTCTAGTGAGACTTCTTTCCTGGCTTGCAGACAGCCGCCTTCTTGCTGTGTTCTCAACATACTAGATCGAGCTGTTTGGTGTCTTCTCCTTTTCCTATTAGGACAACAGTCCTATCAAATCAGGGCCCCATCCTTATGACCTCATTTAACCTTCATTATCTTTCTAGCTCCAAATATAAGCAAGTCACACTGGGGATTAGGGCTTCAACAAATGAATTTAGAATTCAATATAAGAATTGTGTTCCTGGCCTCACCTGTGGTGCTGCAGTGGACTGAAGTGTTGACCTGGAACACTGAGTTTGCCGGTTTGAAACCCTGCACTTGTCTGGTCAAGGCAAATATGGGAGTTGATGCTTCCTGCTCCTCCCCCCTTTCTTTTTCTCTTTCTCTCTCTCCTCTCTAAAATGAATAAATAAATAAATAAATTTTAAAATATATCTCTGAGTCCTTATTTGAGTACTTCAATAAAATTGCACTCTCAAACTTTAAAAAAAATAAATAAATAAAAATTGTGTTCCTAACAGCTTCCATCCCAGCTCTGCCATCTGACTGAGTGACTCTGGGCCTCATTTTCATCATCTTGTCTAACAGAGATAATAATATCTAATTCCTAGAGTGGTTCTGACAATCAATTGAGATGATGCTTGCCGAGGGACCCACACAGTGCCACCCACACAGTAAGCACTAAAAAAAAAAAAAAAATCACTATTTTAGTTCAATTTGGGCAACTGAAGTTCAAACAACACTAGATTCAGTCAAGTGGTAAAATGAGTTCAGCTGCATTTTGAGGGCCCCTTGTTTCTCCCTGCACCTGGTCCCACTGCAGAGCCTACTTAGAATGCAACCTTTCTTCTTCAGGCTGATACTGAAGTCAACATCCACTCCATCCATTCTACTCCGTCAGCACTCATATTTCCACTGAGGCACCACAGACTTGGGAGTCAGGGAGACCTGAGTTCAAATCAGGCTCCACTGCTCACTAGTTGTGCAACACTACACAAAGCATTTATCCTTCTTGTCTTAGCTCAGGTTGCCATAAGAAAATACCACAGATGAGGTGGCTTCAACAGTGAACATGTATTTCTCATAGTTCTGGAGACCAAGAAGTCGAAGATCAAGGTGCCGGTCTATTTGTTTTGCCAGTCCTGGTAAAAACTCTCTCCTGGCTTACAGACAACTAGATGTCTTCTCCCTGTATCCTCAAAAAGGAGAGAGAGAGAGAGAGAGAGAGAGAGAGAGAGAGAGAGAGAGAGCACGCTCTGGCTTTTTCCTTTTCTTAAGAAAACACTAACCCAATCATGAGAGTTCCATCTTTATTATCTCATCTAAACCTAATTATGTCCCAAAGGCCCCACCTTCAAATGCCACACCTGAGGGTGAAGGGCTTCAACATGGGAACTTTATGGGGACACACACACTCGGTCCTTAGCACTCTCTGAAGCTGATTCATCAGGATTGTTTCCATTGCAAGTGACCGAAAACCCACACCAAAACTGGAGTAAGCACAAAAAGGACTTTGCTGACTCACAAACTGAAAAGTCCAGGGTTGTTCTGGCTTGAGGCATGTCTAGATTCAGAAGCTCAAATGACAACAACTGGATCCAGTCTCCTCTTTTTCACCTGTCTGTCCTTGGAGTTAGTTTAATTCTCAGGTAGACTAGATGCCTCTCTCCTCTAGGTTCACATTCTCCAGCCAATGCCACTGGGCCAAGAAAAAAAGCAGCACATGTCTGAATCTCCAACAAAAGTTCCATGTCTGGCTCTCATTGGCCTTATACATCCACCCCTGAACCAATCATAGAAGCCAGAGGGAAGAATGTTCAAATTGGCCAGTTTTCAGGCACAAGGAACCAACAGGGTCATTTCTCATTGAGCCACATGCTATTAATAAAATAAGGGGGGAAAGGTTGAGTAAGAAAAGCCAGAAGATGCCCTCTACATTACAGGGCCCCAATGTCTTAATTCATAAAATGTGAATATAGCACCACACTTTTAGGATGGCTGTGAGAACAGAATTAAATTATAAGCATTAACAAAATACTGCATGGCACCAACAGCACCATCTGGGACTAAATAAATTATTGCACACATGCACACACATACGATTCTAATTCCATAAGGGTCTTCCCTTGAGATTCTTGCTTCTCCCTACTGTGGCAATTCCACATCTCCTGTAACCCAAAGTAGAAATGATCAATGCAAAGCATTGTTTAGGCATACTAGTCCTGCTGAGGCAAGATGTTAATTAATGAGGCCTCAGCAAAGATGAGGAATTCTGTCAAAGGGCCATCTCCAGAGTCTCCCCAGAGGGAGCGATCAATGTCCCCTAAATGCTGAATGAGAGAGCCACTGGGGTCTCAGGGATTCACCAGTGAAATGCAAATGGGCCTGGGAAAGACTTATCTGAAATACCAGCTAATAGCTCAGTTATCACTTAGCACAGAGCCAGGATTATCTGAAACTGGGACTTGATGGGGACTCTGGGGGGACAAGAGAAAGAAAGGCATAAGGCATAAACTGTGAGATCAGTGAGACAGGAGGGTGCCTAATTTCTGCTTTTAATTATTCCTGGGGCATGGTTGCCACACACTTCCCTCTCAAATCTAAGCTCAAAAATAATAACAACAACTGCATGTGCCAGGCTCTATGCTAGGCATCCAGGCAGATGATTTTACTTAACCCCAGCTCCCACTGTGCCATAGCCATGTGGCCTGGGGCAAGGTACAGCAGCTCGGTAGGAACCCATTTCTTTTTTTAAGCAAAAACATGTAACAATAAAGGGTTAACATGTATTGAATATTTACCCTACTTTAGCGATGGTTTTTATACTAACTCATTTAAGTTTTATAATATCCTGATGAAGTACTATTATTATTCTATTTTATGGATGAGAATGCTGAAGTTTAGAGAGGCTAAGTAACTTGCCCAAAGTCACAGAGCCAGGAAATGACAAAGCCTAGATTTGAATCCAAGAAAGACCAAGCTCTATTTTGCCTCTTAAACTGAGCTCAGCAAAAAGCAAAGCTTCAATAACAATAATTGTTATTGTTATTTCTCCATGCTAATAAAAAGATATTAATAATGAAGAAATATTTTTATCACCAACACTATCATTATTCAAAGGTTCCACAAAGGTATTTTTATCTTGGAAAATAAAAATAATAAAGTGAACTATCATGAGCAATGTACATTTGTTTTATTTAGAAGTATCTAAAAATAAGCAATAGATAAAGGAGTTCATTACCACCAAACCAGTTCAGCAAAGGGCCTCCTTTGAAGAAGAAAGAATAAATAGCTATAAAGAATAAAATGGCATAGAAGAAAGGAAATAAAGATCAAAGCAGAAATAAATAAAATAGAGTCTAAAGAAAAATAAAAGATAAGAGCAAGATGGCGATGGAGTAGGCGGACGTACCAGCTTCCATCTCCCAGAACCAAAGTGGATTATAACTCAATTTTAAGAACCATCATCTGGATAAACCAACTTTGAACAAAACTAAGTGGACTCTTCAACCAAGGAACACTGCAGAAGCTACACTGAGACTGGTAGGAATAGCGAAAACGCGAAGAGGGCTGCCCAGCTCCCCGGAGCAAACGGCAGCCCGGAGAGACCCGCGGAGCGGGAGGAGAGTTTGGCGGAGAGGGAGGGACCTGGGTCCCAGGAACCAAGCCCCAAACTGCAGTCCCAGAGTCTAGAAGAGGTGTTTGGACAGTATTGAGCTGTGAAACAAGTGAGGATACTGTTTGTGAGAGAAAGACAGCTTTCTCAGACCCAAGATTCTTTTTAAAGGGACAGCGCAGAAAACCTCTCTCACAACCACGCACCTGGGGCTCCGGGGAACGGGGACAGAGGAGAGGACCAGAGCAGCGGGAAGAGAGTGTGGACTGAAGGCACAGGGACAAACACTCTGAGGGACAGCCACCCTAACCCCTGGGCTAAGTCACTTCCCTAATCAAAAACGAATATTTCCCCTGGAACTAGCAATACCAGCAAAGGGAGACAGGATACCAGCCAAACAAGCTCTCCCGTGGCACTTAGAGCAGAGCTGCTTAGATGGAGGGACCTCCCAGGTCTACAGTATGGAGTGTTAGGGTCTGAACTGTGGGGCCCCTTCCTACTCTGCTGAGGGATGCTGGAGGGATGGTGGCGGTGGGACGCTGAAACACGTTTCTGTCGGCGGGGGCGGGGGACCAGATGGTGTGAGCTCGGTCTAGCCCAGCAGGGGCAGAGGGGACGTGCGAGAGCGGTCCAGCAGCTGCGGACCCGCCTGTACCCCACCTGCGGGGGAAAAGCGGGAGGCCAGGAATTGGCAGAGATCTGCTCTGTGACCCTGCGCAAGCTGGCCCTGACCAGGGGGATGGGGCTAGGACCAGGGACGGGCGGAAAAACCGCGGTTTGCCATCCTGCGTGCACGAGTTGGCTCTGAACACGGGGGCGGGATAGACCCCCGGGATGAGTGGAAGTTTGCAGCTGAGCCACGCCAGGCCCAATAAATAAATGGATTAAATGATCCAATCAAAAGACATAGGGTAGCTGCGTGGATAAAGAAACAGGACCCATCCATATGCTGTCTATAAGAGACACACCTTAAAACAAAAGATGCACATAGACTGAAGGTAAAAGGATGGAAAAAAATATTTCATGCAAATGGAAATGAAAGAAGGCCAGGGTAGCAATACTTATATCTGACAAAATGGACTTTAAAACAAAGGCTGTAGTAAGAGATAAAGAAGGACACTACATAATGATAAACGAAACAATTCAACAGGAAGATATAACTATTATAAATATCTACACACCAAATATAAGAGCCCCGACATACATAAAGCAGACTTTGATGGATATAAAGGGCGGGATTAACAGCAATACTATAATAGTAGGGAATTTCAATACCCCACTAACAACACTGGATAGATCCACAAGAAAGAAAATTAATAAAGAAATAGCAGACTTAAAGAATACACTAGATCAACTCGATTTAATAGATATCTTCAGAACTTTTCACCCTAAAGTAGTAGAATATACATTCTTCTCAAGCGCTCATGGTACGTTTTCTAGGATAGACCACATGTTAGGACACAAAAATGTCCTCAATAAATTTAAGAAGATTGAAATCATATCAAGCATTCTCTCTGATCACAATGCCATGAAACTAGAAATTAACCACAAAAGAAAAACTGAAAAATACTCAAACACTTGGAAACTAAATAGCATGTTATTAAATAATGAATGGATTAACAATGAGATCAAAGAAGAAATAAAAAAGTTTCTAGAAACAAATGATAATGAGCATACATCAACTCAAAATTTATGGGACACAGCAAAAGCAGTTCTGAGAGCGAAGTTCATTGCACTACAGGCATACCAAAAGAAGCTAGAAAAAGCACAAATAAGCAACCTGACCCTGCATCTAAAAGAACTAGAAAAACAACAGCAAATAAAGCCCAGGACCAGTAGAAGGAAGGAACCAATAAAGATCAGAGCAGAAATAAATGACATAGAGGCTAAGGAAACAATAGAGAGAATCAATGAAACCAGAAGCTGGTTCTTTGAAAAGGTAAACAAGATCGATGAACCTTCAACTAGACTCACCAAGAAAAAAAGATAGAGGACCCAAATAAATTAAATTAGAAATGAGAGTGGAGAAATAACAACTGACACAACAGAAATACAAAGTATTGTAAGAAAATACTATGAAGAACTCTATGCCAAAAAATTAGACAACCTAGGTGAAATGGACAAATTTCTTGAATCATATAATCTTCCAAAAATCAATCTGGAAGAATCAGAACACCTAAACAGACCGACTACAACAAATGAGATCAAAACAGTTATCAAAAAACTCCCAACAAAGAAAAGTCCAGGGCCTGATGGCTTCACAAGTGAATTCTATCAAAAATTCAAAGAAGAACTAACTCCTATCCTCTTTAAGCTTTTTCAAAAAATTCAAGAGGAAGGAAGACTTCCAAACTCCTTTTATGAGGCGAGCATAATTCTGATCCCAAAACCGGGCAAAGACAACACAAGGAAGAAAATTATAGGCCTATATCCCTGATGAATTTAGATGCTAAAATTCTCAACAAAATATTAGCCAACCAGATCCAGCAATATATGAAAAAAATCATACACCATGATCAAGTGGGATTTATTCTGGAGAGACAAGGCTGGTTCAATATTCGCAAATCAATCAATGTGATTCATCACATAAACGGAAGAAAAGACAAAAATCACATGATAATTTCAATAGATGCAGAAAAAGAATTTGATAAAATCCAGCACCCATTCATGCTCAAAACTCTCAGTAAAGTGGGAATACAGGAAGCATTCCTTAACATGATAAAGGCCATCTACGACAAACCCACAGCAAACATCATACTAAATGGACAAAAATTAAAAGGAATCCCCTTAAGATCAGGATACAGGCTGGTGTGCCCCCTTTCACCACTCTTATTCAACATAGTTCTGGAAATCCTAGCTACAGCAATCAGACAAGAAGAAGAAATAAAAGGCATCCAAATTGGAAAAGAAGCAGTAAAACTGTCATTATTTACAGATGATATGATATTGTATATAGAAAACCCTAAAGTCTCAGTCAAAAAACTACTGGACCTAATAAATGAATTCAGCAAGGTGGCAGGATATAAAATTAATACTCAGAAATCAGAGGCATTTCTATATACCAACAATGAACTGTCAGCAAAAAGAAATTAAGAAAACAATCCCCTTCACTATTGCAGTCAAAAAAATAAAATACCTAGGAGTAAATTTAACCAAGGAGGTTAAGGACTTGTACTCGGAAAATTATAAAACATTGATAAAAGAAATCAAGAAAGATACAAACAAGTGGAAGCATATACCGTGCTCATGGCTAGGAAGAATAAACATCATTAAAATGTCTATATTACCCAAAGCAATTTATAAATTCAATGCAATACCAATTAAAATACCAATGACATACTTCAAATATATAGAACACATATTCCAAAAATTTATATGGAACCAAAAAAGAACACGAATTGCCTCAGCAATCTTAAAAAGAAAATATAAAGCAAGAGGTATCACTCTTCCGGATATCAAGGTTTACTACAAGGCCATTATACTCAAGACAGCCTGTTACTGGCATAAGAACAGGCACATAGATCAATGGAACAGAACAGAGAACCCAGAAGTAAACCCACATCTTTATGGACAACTGATATTTAACAAAGGAGGAAAGAACATACAATGGAGTAAAGACAGCCTCTTTAACAAATGGTGTTGGGAAAATTGGACATCTACCTGCAAAAAAAATGAAACTAGACCATCAACTTATACTATTCACAAAAACAAACTCAAAATGGATAAAAGACTTAAACATAAGCTGTGAAACCATAAGCATCTTAGAAGAAAACATAGGCAGCAAGATCTCTGACATCTGTAGCAGCAATATATTTGCCGATTTATCTCCACAGGCAAATGAAATAAAAGGCAAGATAAACAAATGGGACTATATCAAACTAAAAAGTTTTTGCACAGCTAAAGACAGATAAGAACAGAATAAAAAGACAAATCACACAATGGGAGAACATATCCGACAGCACATCTGATAAGGGGTTAAGAACTAAAATTTATAAAGAACTTATAAAACTCAACACCAGGAAGACAAACAATCCAATCAAAAAATTGGCAAAAGAAATGAATAGAAATTTCTCCAAAGAGGACATACAGATGGCCAATAGGCATATGAAAAAATGCTCAACATCACTAATCATTAGAGAAATGCAAATTAAAACCACAATGAGATATCACCTCACACCAATCAGAATGGCACTCATCAGCAAAACAACACAGAATAAGTGCTGGCGAGGATGTGGAGAAAAGGGAACCCTTCTGCACTGCTGGTGGGAATGCAGACTGGTGCAGCCATTGTGGAAAACAGTATGGAGATTCCTCAAAAAATTAAAAATCGAACTGCCTTTTGACCCAGCTATCCCACTTTTAAGAATATACCCTAAGAACACCATAGCACTGTTCAAAAAGAAGAAATGCGCCCCCATGTTCGTGGCAGCATTGTTCACAATAGCGAAGATCTGGAAACAGCCCAAGTGTTCATCAGAAGACGAGTGGATTAAAAAGCTATGGTACATATATACTATGGAATACTACTCAGCCATAAAAAATGATGACATCGGATCATTTACAACAAAATGGATGGACCTTGATAACATTATACGGAGTAAAATAAGTAAAACAGAAAAAAACTGAGAACAGCATGATTTCATACATAGGTGGGACATAAAAGTGAGACTATGAGACATGGACAAGAGTGTGGTGGTTACGGGGTGGGGGGAGGGAGGAGAGGGTGGGATAGGGAGGAGGGGAGGGGCACAGGGAAAACCAGATGGAAGGTGACAGAGGATAATTTGACTTTGGGTGATGGGTATGCAACATAATTGAATGATAAGATAACCTGGAGATGTTTTCATTGTACATATGTACCCTGATTTATTGGTGTCACCTCATTAAAATTAATTTAAAAAAAAGATCAATGAAACCAAGAGTTGATTCTTTGAAAAGATAAAGAAGATCAATAAACTTTTAACCAGACTTATCAAGAAATAAAGAGAGAGAACCAAATAAATATTATTGGAAATGCAAGAGGAGAACTAACAACTCACACCAAAGAAATACAAAAGATTTATAAGAAAATATTATGAACAACTACATGCCAACAAATTGGACAATCTGGACAAAATGGAAAATGCCTAGAAACATACAATCTTTCAAAACTGAATCCAGGAGAGTCAAAGAATCTGAATAGACAGATTACAATAAGTGAAATTGAAGCAGTAATCAAAAAACTCCCAACAAACAAAAGTGCAGGACCATATGGCTTCACCAATAAATTTTACCAAACATTCAAAGAACTAACACCTACTTTTAATTCTCAAACTATTCCAAGATATTCAAGAGGAAAAAAGACTCCCAACCTCATTTTATGAGACTAGAATTATTCTAATCCCAAAACCAGATAAAGACACTACAAAGAAAAAAAATTATGCCAATATTCCTGATTAGCATAGATACTAAAATCCTTAAAAACTATCATCAAACCAAATCCAGCAATATATTAGAAAGATCATACACCATGATCAAGTGAGATTTATTCTGGGATGCAAAGTTGATAAATATCTGCAAATCAATAAATGTCATAAACATGCTGGGCATGGTGGCACTCAGACAAGAAAAAGAAATAAAAGGTATTGAAATTGGAAGGGAGGAAGTAAAACTGTCATTATTTGCAGATGACATGATACTGTATATAAACTTTGATACTACATAAAAATCCCACACAAAAAAACTACTAAAATTGATAAATGAATTCAGTAAAGTAACAGGATAAAAAATAAATATCCAGAAATCAGTTGCATTTTTATACATCAATAATGAACTACCAGAAAGGGAAAGTAAAAAAAACAATCCCATTCACAATTGCTTCAAAATAGAATAAAACACCCATAAATAAGTGTAACCAAGGATGTAAAAGACCTGTACTCCGAAAATTACAAGATACCGAAGAAAGAAATATAGAGGAAGATACAAATAACTGGAAGCATATATCACATTCATGGATAGGAAAAATTAACATTACTAAGATGTCTGTACTATTCAAAGCAATCTATCAGTCAGTCCAATGCAATTCCTTTCAAAATATCAATGGCGTATTCCACAGAACTAGAATAAATATTCCAAAAATTTATAAAAAGACCCTGAATAGTCACAGCAATCTTAAGAAAGAAGAACAAAGTCATAGGTCTCACACTACCTGATATCAACCTACTCCAAAGAGCCACAGTAATCAAAACAGCATGGTACTAGCATAAGAACAGGTACATAAATCAATGGAACAGAATAGAATGCCCAAAAATAAACCCACACCCTTATAGCCAATTAATATTTGACAAAAGAGGCAAAAACATACAGTGGGGTAAAGATAGTTGATTCAATAAATGATGTTGGAAAAATTGAATAGATACATGCAAAAATATAAAACTAAACCAGCTTCTTACACCATACTCAAGAATAAACTCAAAATAAAGACTTAAATGTTAAACTTAAAACTATGAAAAGCCACCTCACCAGGCAGTGCCACAGTGGATAGAGCATAGAACTGGCATGCAGAGGACCCAGGTTCGAAACTCTGAGGTCGCCAGCTTGAGCATGGGCTCACCAGCTTGAGCACAGGGTTTCTGCCTTGAGTATGGGATCATTAGACATGATCCCATGGTCACTGACTTGAGCCCAAAGATGCTAGCTTGAAACCCAAGGTTGCTGGCTTGAAGCTCAATGTCATTGGCTTGAGCACAAGGTCACTGGCTTGAACAAGGGGTCACTTACTCTGCTCTAGCCCCCCAGTCAAGGCACATATGAGAAAGCAATCGATGAACAACTAAGAAGCCACAATGAAGAATTAATACTTCTCATCTCTCTCCCTTCCTGTCTATCCCTATCTCTCCCCCTCTGTGTCTTTCTCTGTCTCTGTCACACACACACACACACACACACACACACACACACACACACACACACACACACACACTATAAAAGCCTAGACTAATACATGGGCAATGAATCTCAGACATTTCTTGTAGCAATATATTTTTCTGATCTTTGCCTCAGGCAAGGGAAACAAAAGAAAAAATAAACAAATGTGATTACATTAAATTAAAAATATTTGCACAGCAAAGGAAACCATCAACAAAATGAAAAGACAACTTGAATAGAATATATTTGTCAATGATATATCTAAAAAGGGTTTGATATCCAAAATTTATAAAGAACATAAAACTCAACACCAAAACAAACAATCCAATTAAAAAATGGGCAAAGGACCTAAATAGACACTTCTCCAAAGAAGACATACAGATGTCCAATAGATTTATGAAATGATGCATAACATGATTAATCATCAGAGAAATGAAAATTAAAATCACAATAAGAAAACATCTCAGACCTGTCAGAATGTCTATCTATCAACAAACAAGTACATGCAAGGATGTGGAGAAATGGAAACCCTTGTGCACTGTTGGTGGGAATGCAGATTGGTGCAGTCACCATGGAAAACGGTATGGAGTTACCTCAAAAACTTAAAAATGAAACTGCCTTGACCTAGTGATCCCTCTTCTAAGTCATCAGCTTGAGTGTGGGATGATAGACACAGCCCCATGGTTGTTGGCTTGAAGCCCAAGGTCGCTGGCTTGGGCCCAAAAGTCACTCACTGGCTTGAGCAAGGGGTCACTGGCTCAGCTGGAGCCCCTTAGTTAAGGTACATATGAGAAAGCAATCAATAAATAAATAACTAAGGTGCTTCAAATATGAGTTAATGCTTCTCATCTTTCTCCCTTATAGTCTGTCTGTCCCTGTCTGTCTCTCTCTAAAAAATAAGAATGAAAAATTAAATTAAATTAACATAAGCAATAGAAGCTTACTCTAACATACTCAAGTAAGAACTAATATTTATCAAAAAGGCTACTTGGAAGGCCCTGGAAATGAAGGGGAGATTAGGTATAGATATAGTTATAAATATAGATGATATAGCTATAGATATATAGATGGATGTGTTAATTACCAGATGGGAGAAATCCTTTCGCATTGTATATGTATATCAACTAGTACAATGTACACTTTAAATATCTTAAGAATTTTATTTGCCAATTATGCCTCGATAAAGCTGAAGCAAACTGTTTTACATGAAGGAAAGCAAAAACTCAATAGCCTTCAAAGTGATTGACTTTTGCTTCAATTACCTCCCACCTCTGTGTCTTGGCTCAAGGCTCAGATTCCCAGCAGAGAGAGCTGGGTAGATCAGGGAAGATAGGGACCCAGCCCTACAACTAGGAGGTGGAGTTTCATGATTGCCAGCCCCATCAGGGCATTGCAATACAAAGAGTAGGTCTCCAAAGGAAGTGACTCTGAGCAAACAGAAAGACCAGTGAAGAAATATAGTCACTCCCATAGCACAGGGATTTTTCAAAGAATGACAGGACCCCCTGGGAGAGAGATCCTTATCTAAGTTTTAAAATCTATCATTGGAACAGCTTCCAGACAACACAAAGTGCTCAAATCACAGTGATAATGTTACATTCAGTCAAGAGTCTGAAGTGTCTCAGACCCTCCTTGAGATTCAAGGCCAGAGCTCAGTACGGACCTTCAAGGGACTTAAGCAGCTTCCCAAGGTGCAGCGCCCAGAAGAAAGTACTAACTGGCTTTATGAGGCATGTTATTGATAAACCCAATGACCACGTGTCATAATTCATTCTGCTGACGGAGAAGCAAGCGGCACTAAAAGCTTCATAGTAACTAGATAGGCCTGAGCCTGATTTATGTGTTGAGTGCTAATTGCTCCTTAGAGTACCCAGGATGACAGGTCTGAACTACCTCTTCTGAGTACTTCTTGACTCTTTCCTCTGTGTCTGAAAGGATTCACTAGGCAGGATGACCTTTGCAATGTCATCACTGATTGTTACATCTGTGCTGAGAGCTGGACATAAAGATAAACCAGGAGTAAAGCCACACCCAAGACTGTTGCCTTTGAAAGGGAACACAATTACTGCCGGACATTGTTAAAATACTTTGGAGGGAGACGTCATGTCCCCTGTCTTTCCATGAGAACTGCTTTCAAGGCATAACAAGCCATTGAAGTGTTTCTTCTTCTAACACGTACTGACAGCCATTAAGAAGCAGAGTCTCTCCTAGAGATTTATCATTACAAAAACATGAAAAACGGATCTCCTATTCTCAAGCTCCTCACAGCCTAGTGGAGACTGAGCACATCGGAAAATGACAAAAATAGAAGTGAAAAGACCTAGATTCTTATCCCATCAGGACCATTTATCTATCCATTCAAACTTGAGAATATCACTAACCCTTTTTGATTGTCAGTTTTCTCATCTGAAAGACACAGATTCTAGTAAATCTATAGCTGTACCAAAGGTCATTGGAAAACTCAAACTGGGGTACATTCATTCTATAAATTCACTATGATTGATGTTTATTACCATATATTCCTTAGGCATAAATTATTCACAGGTTTATGTCAAAGACAAGAAAATCTACTTTAATACCTTAAATTTTAAACAAAAACCCTTCCCATTTGCATTCGTCTGTGGGGGCTATGTAACAAAACACCACAGACTGGCTGGCATGAACAACACAAATTTATTTTCTCACAGTCTTGGAGGCTGGTAGTCCAAGATCAAGGTACTGGCAAGGTTGGTTTCTGGTGAGACCTCTCTCCTTGGCTGGCAGATGGAACCTTCTTGCTGTGTCCGCCCACGGTCTTTTCTCTGAGCACATGCAGTCTTGGTGTCTGTTCTTCTTCTTATGAGAATGCCAGTCTGTTGGATTAGGGCCCTACCTTATGATCTCATTCAACTTTACTTCTGTAAATGCAATCACATTAGGGGTTAGGGCTTTAACCTAAGCACTGGCGGCAGGTACACAATTCAGTTCATACCACTGCTCAAACTGACTAAATCAATGAGGACATCACTTATTATGACATAACAGGAAGTTGAGAAGGTAAAGGAGCTTCAGGTTTGGTTGATGTAACAGCTCACATTGACATCAGGGATCCAGGATTTCTTTGCACTGTGTCCCCTTACTCCCCTCTACAGGGTGGGCTTCATGCTCAGTCTGATTCCCCTCACTGACACAACAGCCAGTAGAAACAGGGGTAATGGGCATTTTTAACTCAAGTACGGTGACACAGGAAAACTAGATTTTCTTTCCCAGAAGCCTCAGCAAGTCCCTATTAGCATCTCCTTGGTCCAGACTGGCAGGGGCCTGCCCGTCCCTGAACCAATCACTGACAAGGGGGATGGACTTATCTACTGGCTTGGATGAACCACCAGGAGTGAAATGGATGCATGGAGTCAACCATGATGCTTGCTGCGCTTCCTGTCCTCACTGAGTTTACATGCTAAAGATGAAAAGGCAAAGGGGTCTTGGAAAAGGGGGTGCTGGGAGGATAGATTTTTCTTCTTAATTTTTCATTTTTGACGTGTCTATCTGCTCTCTGTATCCGTCTGGATAGAAAAGGCAAAGTTTGGAAGTTAACTTCAAATGAGGAAAACACGACTGTTTCACAGGGAAATTGTATAGGGTGTGATAAACATTTCACCTCTGTGCTAAAAAAGGAAGGGACGCTTTTTCTGAGTGTCTATGGATGAGTCACTGTGTGTGGTACTCGTTTGTGATCTCATTTTATCCTCACACCATCCCTAGAATACTTAAAATATGAGCATTATTCCTGCTGAAGAAGAAACAGAGGCCCAGAGGTTCAAGAAAGGTGTTCAAGGTCACTCAGCTCATGGTGGGGTCACGGCCAGCACACAGGTGTTGGCTCCACATCCCTATGATGTCCAGCACGTCATCATGATTCCCAAAGGCAGCAGGAGACCTTCCCTCCGTGATGCCCCCTTGTATAACACTACAGCAATAACAGTAAGTGCGACTTATTGAGCCCTCGCTATGTGTCAGGCATCATACAGAACATTTAAAACATGATAGCCACCAAAAGTGTAATGTGTCTAGGAATTTATTCTCCCCCTAAAAACAAAGAAGGCACTAGAGCTTCACGAAGAGAAGAAAGCATTTGTAAAGACCATAAGAAAAGACCTGAATAAATTAAGACAAACACCATGTTCATGAATATAATAACTTAACTTTGTAAGGGTATTAATTTTCTCCCAACATTAATCCACGAATTTAATGTAATTCTAATCAGAATACCAGCTGCATTTGTTGAGAAATTTGAAAAACTGATTCTAATGCGTAGAGAGAAATAAAAAGAAAAAAGGCATAACTATGTAAAGTACTTTTGAAAAAAATGGAAGTAGAGGAAGGATTCACTTTACTGAATATTAAGACATATTACTAACTCATAGTAATTTTTTTAAGTATGGTGCTTTATTAGAAACAAATAAATAGATCAACAAAGTAGCACAGATACTCCAGAAATGCTCCTACATGTATAGGAGCCTGGTGTCATAGCCTCATTGGGAACAATTGAATTATCTGTTAGATTTTGGGGGGGGAAATTGGTTCACTATATGGAAAAAATGAAATTGAATTCCTTCCTTCACACTGGAATGTGAAAGACAAACTATAAAAGTAATTGAAGAAAACAGAGGGAATGCCTTTGCAACTTTAGAACTGGGCATGTTCTGTTTTTAAAATTGTTTTTATTGAGTTTATTGGCACAACACTTGTAAATAAAATTATCCAGGTTTCAAGTGTACAATTCTACAATACATCATCTGTACACTGCATTGTGTGTTCACCTGCCCAAGTCCAGTCTCCCTCCATCACCATCTATCCCCCTCTCCCCTCCTCTACTACCTCCACCCCCTTTCCCTTCTGAAATTCCCACACTGTTGTCTGTGTCTGTAGGTTCCCCACCCCCTGTGAAAAGCACCAGGGAGTTATGTTAAAAAAAATTAAAAATGGAAATGCCTTATGATTCAGCAATTCCATTTCTGGGACTTAATCCAAAGAAACCCAAACACTAATTTGAAAGACTATATGCACCCCTATGTGCACTGCAGCATTATTTACAATAGCCAAGATTGAGCGGGTTATTAAGCAAGACCTACAAGGAGCCAGCCATAAGGAAGAAACATGAGTGTTTGATGACATTAAAAGTGAGATTTCTACTCAAGAAAGGACATCATCTGCACATTTAACACACTTGTAGACTGAAAGAAAATATCTGCAATGTCTAAAACCCCGCTGATGTTGATAATCCAAAGAAACAGCTACAAAATCACAAGAATAATTCAGGAAACCCAGTAGAAAATGGATAAAAATAGATGAAAAGAAAATTAATAGAAGAGGGAACACTAATGGCTAATATGTGTATGAAGAGATACTCAGTCTCATTAGTAATCAAAGAAAAGCAAATTAAACCAACAGTGATGTAGCACTTTACACCCATAGATTGGCAGAATTACAAAATCAGAGATCATCAAGTGCCAGGGGAAAGAGTCAACAAAGAGGCTACTCCAAGAAGCAATCTCAGGACTCAGTGCAATTAACTATTCACCTAGCCCACAATCCATGCCTGAGTCTGTGCCCCCGGGAAACTTTCCCACTAAACCATAAGGACGTATGCCTAAGGATGTACCCCATAGGTTGATTGGAGTTTTGTTTTTGGTGTGTGTCTGTCTGTGTGTGTGTGTGTATGTGTGTGTGTGCACGCAAAGACTTTGATGTCCCTATCCTTCATCAGTAAGGAACTAAATAAGCAACTAGCAGCCTTCACATACACAGGCCACAGAACTGAATGAATGAGATTTACATAGAATAACAATAAGAGATGTCAAAAAAAATATAGTGTTGCATGGGGAAAGTAAGATTTGGCAACCCCAAATCATTTATGTAAGTTAATCAAAACATATAAATATACTCTAAATATTTTATTAATTATGTCTACAGATCTATATTAACATATAAAAGGAGAACTGGGAAAACATCTACTAGAATGAGAACCTATGGTGTAGGAGGAGAAAATATAATAAAAGGAAATAAAAGGGCAAAGAGCTTGCTCTGACCAGTGAGTATGAATAAATATACTCTGTGCCCTTGCAGTATCAACCTTGCTCGCCAAAATGGTGGGCAAATAGCTTTGTGTGTATTACCTCATTTAATCCTCACAAAAACATTATGAAGTAAGTATCACTGTTTGTCTTATTTGTTTTGTAAACTAAGGTTCAGGGAGGGTAAGGAACTTTCCCAAGACCACAGAGCAAGTGAATCGTGGGAAAGGGACTTAAAATAAGGCTGCATGGCTCCAGACCCTGCCCTTTAAGCATCACACTTGACCACCTGTGTTCAAAGAAAAACTCCACTGAAGTTCAATGTGGTAGAGCGTAACAAGGAGCAAGTATATTAAATGATTGCACTGACATCTGAGTTCTCTTAGAATCTAAGATGTTCACGTAAAGGTTTATTTTTAGTTGACTAGCAACACCTGACTGTGCAAAACAACACCTTGGGATCAATGACTTCACAGCCTCTAATGGAAAACAAAGCCCAAACAAAAAGTGTTTCTTGCAACCCATCTTTTTTTACATGAAGCAGCAACTTGTACCATCAGACATCTTTTCCCAAATAACTTACATAAGACTTTCAATGTCAAGTGTACAGTTATGAGTCAAAATCTATATAAACTGCATGCAATATTTTGCTTCCCCTCAACAAAAACCCCAAGAGCAAATTTACCTCCATAATTTTATTGGAGCAGAAAATGTAGTCTTGGAACTTCCTGAAAACCAAGTATTGATAGTCATAGAGAATTCCTGGTACATTGACTATGTTTGATAAATATTGAATGGATGGATAAAATAGATGGCTAGATCGGTGGAAGATGGTGGATAAATAGGTAGATGGATGGATGGATAAATGGGTGGATGGATGGGAGGGAGGGTAGGAGGGAGGGAGGAGGGAGAAAAGATGAATGGATGCATGGATGGATGCATGGATAAGTGGAAGGGAGGGAGAATAGATGGATGCATAGATGGATGCATGGGTGGGTGGATGGATGGATGGATGGACAGATGGAAAAATGGATGGGACAATGAATAAATGGATGAGTGAGTGGAAGGATGAATGGATAAATGAATGGATGGGAGGCAGGGAGAAAGGATAGATGGATGGATGGATGGATGGATGGATGGATGGATGGATGGATGGATGGATGGAAAAATGGGTGAGTGAGTGGATGAATTACATGTGCATTCTTAGCTCCACAGCTGGGATTTTTAACTAATGATATAACCTGGATGCGTCCAC
Source organism: Rhynchonycteris naso (assembly GCA_037038555.1). Taxonomy (NCBI): domain Eukaryota; kingdom Metazoa; phylum Chordata; class Mammalia; order Chiroptera; family Emballonuridae; genus Rhynchonycteris; species Rhynchonycteris naso. The sequence goes on along the minus strand of CM073000.1, from coordinate 185,138,873 downwards.
AATTACATCAGGATGATGATAGTTTTTCAGCCTCTCCTCAAAAGTGCCCCTGAAAATTTTAGAGCTATTTTAAGCTAGTATTTTCTCTTAACTTTCAAAAAACGTATAAATCTGCCAATGACTATTTCAAATGTACAAGAATCTTTTGGGAGATGACAGTAGTGTGACTAAGTTCAAAAGCCACCCTGGGGAAACTGAAGACCATGGAAATTGCTTCTTGTTCTTTCTTCCCTTGCATTTTGCTGAGTCTTGGTGTTGCAAAGAAATTTTAAAAAGTTATCATTAGCTTAGTAGAATGTCAGTGCTTTCAAATAGAGAGGGCTGCCTCAGACCATGGGCTCAGCCCTGTGTTCTTAAATATCCTGGGAAGTGTATTTCCTTGAGGTGTCCTTCAGAGGTGTTGTTAAACACCTAACTTGCTGCCTCTCTCCATACACTGAACATGTGTGCTCCCTGCACTGGACAAAGTCTCCAGAATTTCATACCAAATGTGTCCATGATCTAGACGAGGACTCAAGAGGCCAGAGACTAAGAAGTGAAAAATTATCATTTAGATTCCTAAAAAAATCATTTCAGTCTTCATAAAAGATTTTCCCATTAGAGTCATTTTCACTTGAGCTTTGCCCAGTGCCATTAAGTAATGTTCTGCCTGCTCACAAGTTATAAGGAACTCCAGCTCAGATGCAGTAACATAGATGCAGCTTTTCTTCATAAAAATGGCTACACTGTTGTCTGCATTGTGACCCAGCCTAATAAAGCCTTCATTAACCTATCTATATTGGAATGTATGAAAATACCAAAAAAACCCATTAGCTTATAAAACAGCTTTCTCGATTCTCAATTGAGGGAGGAAATTTCAGGATTATAGGATTATACTTTATAAATGCTGATTCCTAGCCTTGGGTAACGTCTTTAACCATCCTAAGCCTAAATTTGCTCATGTGTAAAATGGAAAGAAGTACTCACCTTACAAAATTGTTGTAAAGATCCCTTCATTCAGTAAACAGCTTTTGAGAATCTACTCTATGCACACAGTACAGTAAGTGCTGGTGTAGGAAGTCAGGGAACTGCATTCTGAGTTGTTCAGGCCTGGGATGAAACCTTGCTTCCATCATGCTCTCATCACCCTGGGAAATCACCAACCTTTCTCAGCCTCAGCTTATTCATGGAGATAATAATGCCTTTCTCCTGATTTTATAAGGATTAAGTTAGATACTACTTGATAAGACACATTATTATGGAAAACGTAAGGTGGTATGAGCACACATAAGCCAGTCTAGTGTCTGATAGGCAAAAGGCACACCATAAATTTTGTCCATATCCCTGACTACATTATCTTTTTTCCCACAAGTAAGATCATTATCTAAGCTGAGCAAGGCAAGGAAAGAGCTAGGAATGGACCCAAGATCTTAGAGATGCAAAGCTGGAAGAAGATGCCAGTAACCGGCTGCCTGGAGATCTCATTCTGGACTCTTCCTGTGGCAGAGAGAAGTACAATTCCATTCATAAGGAGCTTCTGGACTACTGGGGTGAGGTAGGGGGAGAATGCGGCATAGCACAAGTAAATACCATCTCCTCAGAGAATGAATACGAGGCAAACACGAGTAATCCTAGCAAGGAGAGTTCTTGAGGATGCATGCCTAGACCCTCTGATGAGCTATGGACTGGAGCAGTTCATTACACAATGGTGACCACTGACCACAGGACGGAAGAGGGCCAATGTCATGTTGTTATTACAGACATGGGTAATGCTGGTGTCAAACACACTCTCCTTACACATGAGACTCCACTGCAAGTTGGAAAACAAGTGGCAAAGTGAGATGTTACTATTCACAGAGTAGTAATCTGTGAACACATAGAAACTCCAGTTATTCACTACACCTTCCCATTCTCTTTCTCCATAGAACATCTGAGAATGTATTCAGAAGTTAACCAATCTGCGATGGTTTCAGCAGGGATAAATAGAGAAACACCATTACAACAGTTAATTATGTGAAATTTATCACCCTGATTGATCACACAGTATTTAATCTCGAGAATACCGAGCCTCCAAGGTTTTATGGGGGGGGGGGGTTGCTGTTATCTACTTTTGACAGACTGAGGTAAGATTTATAAAAACTAGCACATATGACGATGACTTGCAAAATGAAGAAAAAAAAGTAAACAAGAAACACAATTTGATATGATTTAATTTCACCATTTTTCCTGGGAACCTCAGCACATTTTCTTTCCACGGAAAGTTATCTCTACCTTTGTTGAACAAAGGCACCAGAACACAGCTAGCTGCCAAGGATCAGTAAAGAAAATCATTCTTTTATTAATAAGACTGTTATTAGCAGGGAAAAAATAATCCACGTTTGGGGGTTTGCACTGAACTTGCAGGCCATTTGGAAGAAATATGGCTGAGTAGTGCCAACATTATTTCAGGCAATTTCATGATCAAATGTCCTATTAGGTTGTTTAAAATTTTTATAGAGATTGTAAATCAGAACTATTTTCTATTTGCCCTAAATATGTAGGTGCTACAAGGAAAGCAGATCAAATTAAAGGGTATTGTGCACATTTTTTACTGAGATCTCCCAGGGATATAAATCATTCCGCTTGCAGCGTGTACTTCTTCAGTAAATATGTTTGTGAAAATAACATTTGCTGCTCCGCAGGCACTCTCATTAAAGGGATGATTTGGGGACAACAGCAGCCAAGTTCTGCCCATCTTCAAATAGGAGACCATGTGCCCAGATTCAAAGGACACTACTCAAAGTTTCCCCAGAAATCCTACAGGAATAGTCTTGAGTTACTTTACTCCACTGTTTCAGCCCCGAAGAATACCGTGGGACAAGAATCAGAAGAAAAAGACAAGAGGAACAAACAAGAACCTATATAGATTTGCTGGAAGGAATCTTTTTTTTTTTCTTTAGAAACAGAGGGTCAATATCCATCAAAATTCAGAATGCATATCCCTTGATATAGCAATTTCTGTTTCAAGCTTTAACCCCCAGACATTCTCAGACACATAAAGATAGATGTTTCAAAATATTTAGCACAGCGATGGTTATCGTAGCAAAAGATTAGAAACAACGCACATGTCTTTCAATATGGGTCTGATTAAATAAATTATGGCACAGCCAAACAATGAAAAACAATGTAGCCATTAATGAAATGGGTCTAGCTGGACTGAAATAAAACTACCTCTGAAGTACATTGATAAATACCGAGTGGGGGGAGGAATGTGCAGAGGAACAAGTATAGTAGGGTACCACTTAGGGTTTTTTTTAATGTATGCAAATATTTGGTTGTGCATACCCAGAATATTCCTGGGGAGAAGAACTGTATTTATCTCTATGGGAAGAAACCGTGGCCAGCCTTATTCTCACTGTTATATCTGTTAGTACTTCTACTTGAAGTTTTTACCATGTATGTATATGTGGGGGTTTTTTTGGGGGGGGGGGGTAAAATTTGAAACAAGAAGAAATAGGATACCTTGTGTAAAATCTAACAAGACATGTAAAAGATTTCTGAAAAACATAGTAAAATTATTCAGAGATGCATGAGAGTTCTGGAAAAAATGGAGAAGTATACCATTTTCCTGGATGGTGTAAAAGACTGAGTTATTATCCCAACTCTTCAAGCCCTCCCTTAACAGAATCACACATATCCTGTACCTTTGCAATCTCCCCACTGTGCTTGGAGTGTTCTTCCTGACTCACTAATGTCAGTCATGGCCATGTGACCTGCTATGGCCGGTAGTGTTTGTGGATGTGATGTGAACGGAAGCTGTAAATGTGCCTCTGTTATTTTGTTTGATCTCTTGCATTTCTGCCATCCACCACAAAAAAAAATTAAAACCAAGGTAGCCATTAGCCCCAGAATGAGGAGCAGATGTGGACCAACCCACAGCCTAGAATCAAGTCAAGTTAATCCAACAGAGCCCAGCAGAACCATAGGCTACATGCAGGCCTGTGAGTGGAAAAACAATTGTTCTTGTTGTGAGCAGAGATTCTGGGGGATGTATGTTATGCAGCTTTATTGTAGCCATATCTGACAGATATAGATGGGAAGACTAAATTGCTTCCTTTGGCTCTCTCCCACCTGCTCTAGGAAATTGTTCCTGATTAACCTCATCTCACACGAAACTGGGAGCTCTTCAATCACAAGAAATGGGTGTTACTCATCTCTGTGTCCCTAGAACTTCTGCATAATGCCCAGCACAGAATTTAAGGACTCAAATCACCCTTCCCTGACCACCTTGTTTAAGCAGCCTCCTCTACCAAGTCACAGTTTACTTATTGCAGATCATCAATCACAATCCATAATTATCCTACTATTTTATCTTGTCTCCCTCATTAGAATATAAACTTCCCAGAATAAATGAATTAATAAATTGAAAAAATAAATATATGACTTTCTCATTCTGATTATCTTAAGCTATTTTACTACACCCTCCAAATTTCTTATCTGCCCTAAAAGACCTTTCAAAAGCTGGCCACAAACTGTTCCCAGTTCTATTACACATTGTTCTCCCTTATGCAATATCATAGAAATTTTTACTTTTCCCACCAACTACCCACACTTTTCCCTTTTTTGCAACATTATCCGTAATGTTCACCTGACAAATTCCATTTGATGTGAGTGTCCTTCTCTGCCATCCCTTTTTGTCTAAATTCTGACCATCTGTCTTAGGTTCACCTATGAATAGCTGAACAACAGTGGCCTAAAGAAGATAAAAGTGTATTAATCTCTTTACCTTAGTAAATTTAGAGATAATCAGAATAAGAGTGGACTCTTCCCAAAGCAGCCAGAGGTGACCTCTGAAAATGGTTCACTATTCACTTAACCCAGAAAACCAGACAAAATAAAACCCATGCAAGTCAAAAGATTCAAATCTTCATGTTCATTTTAAGAATACTCATGAAACTATCCAGGCCATCAGGGCACGCATATTCAAAAAGCCACCTGACCAGGCAGTGGCGCAATGGATAGAGCGTTGGACTGGGATGCGGAGGACCAGGTTCGAGACCCCAAGGTCACCAGCTTGAGCGCAGGCTCATCTGGTTTGAACAAAAAACTCACCAGCGTGGACCCAAGGTCGCTGACTCGAGCAAGTGGTTACTCAGTCTGCTGAGGGCCGACGGTCAAGGCACATGTGAGAAAGCAATCAATGAACAACTAAGGTGTCGCAATGAGAAACTGATAATTGATGCTTCTCATCTCTTTCCGTTCCTGTCTGCCTGTCCCTATCTATCCCTCTCTCTGACTCTCTCTCTGTCCCTGTAAAAAATAATAATAATAAATAAAATTTAAAAATAAAGCCACCAAGTGCCCGAAGGATGTTGCTTTAGAGAAGCAATGTGTGTCATTCCGTCGTTACAAAGGTGGAGTTAGTAGATGTGCCCAGCCTAAATAGTGGGGCTGGACACAGGGTCAGGGGCCCAAAGAGAGTGCTGAATTTTTGCTGCACATGATTAAAAAATGCAGAGAGTAAAGTTAAACTTAAGGATTTAGACGTAGATTCTCTGGTCATTGAGCACATCCAGGTGAAGAAAGCTCCCAACATGTGGCACAGAGCTGTACAGAGCTCATGGGCAGGATGAGCCTATACATGAGCTCTCCTGGCCACATTGAGTGGATTCTTAGTGACAAAGAGCAGATTGTCCCTAACCCAGAAAAGGAGGTTGCACCGAAGGAAAGGATGCCCCAGAAGAAAATGAAGAAACAAAACTCATGGCCGTAATAAAAGTAAATAAATAAGATAAGAAAGGTAACCCACAGTTTCCAAGAAACTAGATTATTGTTCTCATCGTCCAGGATGGATGCAGAAATTCCAGCTATTATGCTCTCATTCTAGTCTTTAGAAAGAAAGAAAGATGGAAGACAAAGCCTGCTTCTTACCGGAAAGAAAACTCACCAAAAATCACATACAACATTTTTGCTTACATGTCTGTTGGGCAGATAAAATATATTATGCACACTTTGTTAAAGATGGTGCTGCCCACGTGGAAGCCCATCGCCCAGGTGATTGCTTGGGATGGGCGTGATTATGTTAAAAGGGGGGGGGCAGGCTGTAAGCAGGCAGAGTCGTTATAGCCCAAGGCTTAGTTTTAAGACTAAGCCTTTCCAACCCTTTTTGATGTGGGATGATGCACTCTTATGAGGAATCCCATTTATGCCTTAGATAAGTGGCTTTGTATCAAAGACTTTCTTGTTTGTAGATTGAATTAAAGGTTTGGATTTCTACACTATAAAGTAAAGCAGACAGGGAGCTTGCTCTCTCTTGGTTCCTGAGATTAGTATTAGAGAGAAGAGCAGAGAAAGGCCACGTGGAGGAGTCCAGGAGAAGCAGCCAAGATGGTGGAGTGCTGAGGGAGAGGCCAATTTGTGCAGAGTTTGTGCAGGGAGAAGGAGATGGGGAACAGAGGTGAATAAGTCTGGTGAGCTGGAAAGCTTTGATGCTAGGAAACTCGGATAAGTCAGTAGCTTTGTGAGCACTGAATGAGTGGGTTTTGAAGCACAGTGTGTGTTTTTACTTGCACGTCGGGTGCAAGCTAGGATTAAAGATGATGGCCCACCAGTTCTTGGCTCCATTGTTTCATTACCAACTGTCCGAATCTAATGCGAACCTGCATGGGCCAGGCGGCTGTGATGGTGGCGTGGCTACTGGCTTTACAATGTCATTCAAACAAACTTAGTCACATGGACACACCTTGCTGCATGGGAAATTGTCTTAGTTTTGCTATGTCACAAACCACCACCTCCTAACATAGTAGTGTAAGACAATAAGCATATTGTTTAGCTCAGCAGGTTCCTGATTCTGTGGGTTGGCAGTTTGAGCTAGGTATAGCTGGGCAGTTTCCATGGTCTTGGCTAAGCCTAGCCATGTACCTGCAGTCGCTGCCTGGTTAGCTGTGTGCTGTGATCTAGGATGACTTTAGCCAGGTCCTTCCCAGGTCTCCAGTGTACAGACAGCAGATTGTGGGACTGTTTTCTCTGTGCCCTGTAGACTCCTTCCTATCTTCCAGAAGGCTACCTCTGGCACACATGCTGGTTGGGCAGGGTTCCAAGAGATTGAGTGGAAGTGGGCAAAGTCTCTAGAGGACTACGCTCAGAATTGGCACAATGTCACTTTCATCACATTCTTTTTTGGCCAGAGCAAGTCACAGGTCTGGCATGGATTCAAAGATAGGGAAATAAATTTCATCACTAAACAGGAGGAACTACAAAGTCACATTGCAAAGGAATATATGTGTGTGTGTGTGTGTGTGTGTGTGTGTGTGTGTGTGTGTGTGTGTATGTATATATACATATATATATATATATCGAGAAGGGAGTAAATGTGGTCATTGTTGCCAATATTAAAAAAAAAAGCAATATTTCCCTGGAGGTAGGTTGGGGGAGAATCCAGCTAAAAATTAGGGATTTTATTCCAGTGGAAGTAGAGGGGAATGGATATTTGGGGACAGCTTTTATTCACTATAAGACCAGTTTCAAAGCCCAATTCCAAATGCACTTCCTTCTCCTGGAAGCCTCCTTTGAACCACCACGCTAGAATTCTGACCACCAAAGATTTTTACCTGTATGCTTAACGGTTCTTGCACAGCTCCCCATGGCGAGGTGCTGGCCCATCAGTGACTGCACAGGATGACAGAAGGTGAACCCTCAGCAATTTTCTGAAGCCACCATGAGCTTGGACACCATCTCTACCAAGGTACTAACATTTATGTTGAAACAGTGCCTTTATTATTTGAAAGTAACACATCTCTTGTTTATGTGACAGGAGTATGAAATTGTCACTCTTGCTTTCAGTAAACCCACAAGAGGTGCAGAGAGTCCATGTGATCCAAAGATATTAAGTCAAATACTAGGTTTCAGAAGGAATTCCTTAGCGTCCAGAGCAAAAATGAACCTACACACCCATCATCAGAGAGGATGTGGGAACTAGTCCATGGGCACGTTGACATTTTCTTTCTGCCTTTGCAATTTCTTTCCCTCTTTGTATGACTGGAATATAACTCTGTAGCCTAGAATCCTTCTGGTGAACAAGGTTCTTATTTGGGAAGTTGCAGCCTAGGGGACTATGAAAAAGAAAAAGAAAAGCTTCTTCTATAAACATTTTCTGCCAGCTGCTGAGGATGGGAGAGGAAGGAAGGACACCAGGGTGACAGCTCAGAACCATTAAGGGGAAAAAATATGTAAAGAGTAAGAATTCTTGGTCCATATCTCTGGCAGATGATCCACGAATAGAAATCCAACATGCGCCTGACCAGGCGGTGGCACAGTGGATAGAGTGTCGGACTGGGATGCGGAAGACCCAGGTTCGAGACCCCAAGCTCGCCAGCTTGAGCGTGGGCCCATCTGGCTTGAGCAAAAGCTTGCCAGCTTGGACCCAAGGTCGCTGGCTCCAGCAAGGGGTTGCTCGGTCTGCTGAAGGCCCACGGTCAAGGCACATGTGAGAAAGCAATCAATGAACAACTAAGGTGTCGCAACGGCAACGAAAAACTAATGATTGATGCTTCTCACCTCTCTCCGTACCTGTCTGTCTGTCCCTGTCTATCCTTCTCTCTGACTCTCTCTCTGTCCCTGTAAAAAAAAGAAAAAAAATTAAAAAAAAAAAGAAGTCCAACATGCAAAAAGAAAACCTTCGGGGGATGGGGGCAGGATGAGGGAGAAGAGAGCATTCCTCTGATCCAAACAGGTCAGAGGTCAAGACACAGCAGGATGGTCTAGACTGAAGGTGCTTCCAAATGTTTGAGACTAAAACACCTGGACTTTGAAAGCTGGGGGAGGAGTGGCCTCATGTCTCAGCATCCTCCATCAGCTCCTACAAGAATTATCAGATCTTGTGTCAGGTGGGTTATCACCATGTGCCAGCATCACATTAAGCATCTTGTGTGCATTAATGATCTCAAAGAACCTTTCTTTACCAGGCTGGAGCCATTATCATCCCCATTCTACCAATGGGCCTGGTGGTGTTCATAAACTAGCCCGAGGTCATGTTGTTACTAAGTGGAAGAGCTAGAGTTTGAAACCAGTCTCTCTGATTGCACAGGCCACACTCTTGGACTCTGCACCATCCTGTACCATCCTGCCCTTGCATGACACAGCAGAGTGAAAGAGGCAGAGGGCCAGATCCTATCACAGGATTATCTATCTCCGAGCTCACCAGGGAGGAGGCTGTTGATGAACATAGTCTTTTCATTGAAGAGTTCTTACACTTTGGGAAAAGACATCTAAAAATTTAAAAATAAGAATTAAGCCTTAAATGTAAAAGAATTAAGAATTAAATGTAAATAAAATAAAATGTATTTCCATACCCTAAAAAAAAAATTAAGTTACCACAATAATGATAATCAATGGAGTGATTATATTGTGCCAGGCACTGTGCTATTATATAGATTATCTCACGCAATCCTCTGACATAAGGATTATTGACCCTATTTTTGTTTAGTTTTGTTTTTTTTTTCTGAATTTTGACCCTTTTTTATTAAGGTGATATTGGTTAATGATAGTTACATGACTTCTAACTGCCCTTTTGCTGTTCCGCTTATCTGTCTGACCTCACCCTTACTTACTGGACTATCGCCCCTGAAGCAGAAAAATTCCAGGAAGCTGGTCAACCGCCCCAAGGAGGAGTGTCCTGGGAAGCCGAAACCATAAAACTGCAGATGGGCACATATGAGAACTTCTGACTCCAGGCTCTCCCACATACCAGAACTTCTGACTCAATGCCCACCTGCTCAAGTGTTTTCCCTGCCCTATAAAATTCACCCTCATAGTCTGTACTGGCGCCCCTTCTCCCGGAGAATGTGCCCGGCAGGTCTCTTTCTCTTCTAATAAAGCCTATACACCTGGTGATCGAGTATCGTCTCATCCTTGCAGTTAATAAAATTATATGGATTTCAAGTGGACATTCTATGATACATCATCTGTATATTGCATGTTGAACAAACTAAAACAACAAACAAAAACTTATAGACACAGATGACAGTATGGTAGTAACCAGAGGGAAGGGAGCTGGGGGACAGAAAAGGGTAAAGGGGATCATATATATGGTGATGGAAGAAGGTTTAAATTTCTACTCTTTCTAAATTATTTTTATTTATTTATTTATTTATTTTAGAGAGGAAAGACAGAGAGAGACAGGGAGAGAGAGACAGACAAAGAGAGAGAGAGAGAGAAGGAAAAGATCAGGAAGCATCAATTCCCATATGTGCCTTGACCAGGCTGTTGGGCAGATAAAATATAATATGCTCACTTTGTTAAAGATGTCACTGCCCACATGGAAGTTCGTTAATATTAATGTGTAATGGGGAACAGGCTGTGGGCAGACCAGGTCATTATAGCCTAAGGCTTAGTTTTAAGAGTAAGCTTTTCCCCACACCCTTGACTGATTGGATGATGTGGGGTGGTGCACTCTCCTGAGGAATCCCATTATGCCTCAGATGGGTGACTTTGTATCAGAGACTTTCTTGTCTGTAGATTGGATTAAGGGTTTGGATTTCTACACTATAAAGTGGGACAAGCCAGTAACTTGCTCTTGGTTCCTGAAGTATCAGAGAGGAGAGCAGATGAAGGCCACATGGAAGCCAGGAAAAGCAGTCAAGATGGCAGAGTGCTGAGGGAGAAGCCAGTTTGTTAAGAGTTTGTGCTGGAGAAGGAGATGGGAAACAGGTGAATAAGTCTGGTGAGCTAGAAAGCTTTGATTCTAGAAAACTCGGATAAGTCAGTAGCTTTGTGAGCACTGAATGTGTGGGTTTTGGAACCCAGTGTGTGTTTTTGCTTGCCAGCCAGGTGCAAGCTAGAATTAAACCTGATGGCTCACCAGTTCGTGGCTCCTGTGTTTCATTACCGACTGTCCGAATCTAATGCGAACGTGCATGGTTCAGGCTGCTGTGATGGTGACCCTGGCTACTGGCCATACACAGGCAAACCTGGGGTTTTGAACCAGTGACCTCAGCATTCCAGTTCAACACCTTATCCAATGTGCTACCACAGGTCAGGCCTTAAATTTCTACTCTTAATGACTTCCTCCACTTCTTGAAATCTTAGCAGTTATTTAGAATTCAGTGTAAACACCAACTCCTGAGTAAGGGCTCCTCCAGTCTTAACCCCTAGAATACCCCCAAACTCCATCCTTCCTTCCTGTTGCATTCCTACACCACTCAGAGCATTTAGCATTCACTCCGCCACATTTTGCAGACATTTCTATTATTTATCTCCTCTAGAATTGCTTCTTGTGGATGGGATTTTGACTTATTATTCTATCTCCATGTATATAGTGTATTTCCTGGAAAGGTGACTCATACACAGTGTTGCAGTTATTGTTGTTTTGTTTTTGGTGGAATTAAACCCAGATAGGATATAGACAATCACGCAAGAGGTTTCCATGCCCTCTTACTCGGGCTTCGTCCGTATTGCCATGAAGTCTGACCTTCCGTTTATTTCCCCCTCTACACACACAGCTTTTCAGTGCCTTTTTGATCCCTGCACCTACACAGAGAACAGTGGGCAGCAGGGGTCTCACCTCATCAGGGATAGTGGAGATAATGGAATCTTTGCTGGATTTTGTGATACAAATGGTTAGAATACTAACTGTGCAAAGTTGAGTCTCAGTGATTTTTAATTTTTCAATTGCAGTTGATATGCAATATTATATTCGTTTCAGGTGGCCGGCAGAGTGGTTAGACATGTATAAACTTAAAAGTGGCCTCCCCGATAAGTTCTAGTACCGCCTGCCACCATACAGAGTTGTTACAATATTATCGACTATATACCCTATGCTGTACTTTACATCCCTGGGACTATTTTGTAAATATCAGTTACTTCTCAATCCCTTCCCTTTTTCCAGACCCCCTCCACTTCCTACTCCCATTGGCAACGATCAATCTGTTCTCTGTATCTATGAGTTTGTTTTTGCTTTGTTTATTTTGTTTTTTTGATTCCACAGATAAGTGAAATCATACGGCACTTGTCTTTCCCTATGGGACTGATTTCACTTAGCATATTACCCTCTGGGTCCATCCATGTTGTCACACATGATAAGATTTCATTCTTTTTTCTGATCATTACCATTTTTAAAATGAGAAAACAGAGGCACAGAGAAGGTAAGTCGCATGGCCAAGATCTCACAGCCAAGAAGCAGCACAGCTAGAATTCAAACGCAGGTCTGAAGCCACGGAGAGCTCTCTTCCACTCATGAGGTGTCTCCTTGCAGACTAATTCGGCAAAATTAAGGTCCTTTGCCCAGCTCAGAATCCACCATGGCCATCAGGGGATCGCCAGGTGCCAGTCAGTTTAAAACATCGGCATGCATTCATAAAGTTGGGAGAAGATTGTCTACCTGAACAAAATCTAAGTTCTGTGAGGAAAAAAGATGAGGATACAGCCCACAGCTTAGGTGACCAAGAGTGTCCATTTTATAAGCACCAGAACTTCAGTGGGACTGTTTCAAAAAAATAAAGTGGGCCAAGGATTCCATCTCCAAGGTCTGGGGACTACCGCCTGGTATGTGGATGAATGAGTGACGGCACACAGCCCGGGGAAGGAGAAAAGAATTGTCCACACAGCGGAGAGTTGAAGGAATATTGTTGTGGGAGAAGGGGGTCATGTTAGTAGGTGTCATGGAGGTAAAAATTTATAGTGAGATAATGATGAAGAGATGTCCCAAGCATAAGGGAACTTAATGTCATGTTAATGTATCTGAGACAATATGTGTACAGGTGACAGAATGTTAAAATGAAATAGAATAAGAAACGCAAGATTCAGAAGTGCTTTACCTCTGGCAAGTGAGGCAGACATAGGTAAATGTAAGTTACCGATGCATTTCAGTTGATGGATTTGGTAGTAAGTTCACAGGTGCTCATCCTATTATAAACATCAAACAAGAGGGCAATGGATAGATCAATGATGATGTGCATCAAGTCCCAGAGTGTGATTAATCCAGTGTTGGGCACCTGCTCTCCAAACAGTGTGGGGGAAAATTTGGAGTAGTCTTTCCATGTGGCGTGTGCAAACCCTCTGGACACACACAGCCTTCTACCGGCAGTAAAAATCTACCTTAATCCTTGCGGTTTCTAGGGTAATCTGAGACTCTGCAAAGGAAAGCTTAGTTTTATAAAGAAGGATTTTTCTTCCTCCCTTCCCTTCCCTTCCCTTCCCTTCCGTTCCGTTCCGTTCCCTTCCCTTCCCTTCCCTTCCCTTCCCTCCCCTCCCCCCTCCCCCCTTCCCTTCTCCTTCCTTCCTCCCTCCCTTCCTCCCTCCCTTCCTTCCTTCCTTCCTTCCTCCCTTCCTTCCTTCCTTCCTCATTTCACATATCAAATCAGACCCAAGTTATTATTCTGCAGCTTTTCTCCTACAGGTACTTTGTATCATTTGGACACCATTCCAAATAGACCCACCTCATTCTTTTTAATGGCTACATGGCTACACTGTATCATTACATGGATGTCCTAAAATGGATTTAGCCCATACTATGTATATTAGTAGAAATTTGCATTGTTTCTAGTTTGTGATTTTTCCCCCTTCTAAACTGTTTCATTTCAGGATTATTCGGGACAAGAACAAATGTCTCTCACTAGCAAAGACATGTCACTTCCCATTAGGAAAAGCCAGCATCTGTCCCAAAGCATTACTTATCCTGGGCATGGCCAGGCTGTGGCATCATTAAAGCTTCCTCTCCTAGGCTCAGGGAAAATAGAAGCATCCTATCTGGCCTGCCTCAGATCAACTTCGCCACGAAAAGAGTAAGGTAGATTTTTACTGCTGGTAAAAGGTGTATGTGTGTACAGAGGTTTTACATAGCATCACATAAAAGCCTGGGAAACAACAACCCGGCACACGTGCCAAACACCCTCTGAAGGCTGGGAAAGAACACATTGCACTTGAGGCGTTATTAACACCTGATAACTCATTAAAACCATACTAATTATCAACAAGAAGCAGGTTCCTTTCCCACTCCAAACACACCAGCTCCACTCGGAAATGATGGCTAAATTAACCCTAGAAAGTCGGCCGACGGCCTCCTCCTGTAACTCTGCTCATTTTGGAGGCTAATTGGTTCTCATTTCCTCATCAGCTGCCTTGGATAAATATATAAGTGGGCCACACGTTTTCCTCCGCGTGATGCGGAAGCCTTCCGTAGCACATGATGAGAACAATGTTGATAATAACGGCCACTGCATATTAAACCACTTAGTATATACTATGTATTTTGCCCAGGTGGGCCCACTGACCTTGTTGATAGAAATATGAAAATAGGCTCAAAGAGCAGAAACTAGCTGCCGATGTCACGCAGCTAGCATGGATATCAAGGGATCTGTCTGCTCCAAAGCTCAGGTTTAGAGTGAAATAAATTGGACCTGACCCTGACTACCAGGAGGAAAGAATAATAATGACTTTGACTTTCCTACTGAGGTGCTCCAAAATTATATATATATATATAATGTTTCCATTGTCTCTCTACTTAGCACACAGTAGTTGCTCAATAACATTTTTGAGATCCCTTGAGGATTGTTTGTGGATTACAGAACACCCTCTATGGACACAGCATTATGATTCAGTTGGAGGGAGTGCGCCTGTTTTATACACCACGGGTGGTCAAATGCAGTGAGTCAGCATCGGAAAATGCACATGTGCTTACAGTGGTCTGCTTTATTCTCCAGTCCACCCTTCTAGAGAAGGTGTAAGGGTGGCTCAAATGCATAGAACCTAAAGATATTCCCGATCCCCTCCCAACACCACAGAGAGATGTCGTAACAAAGTACCCTCCAATCAGAAAGGGCAAAAAGAAAGTGTGTAACTATCCAAAAGGAAATCAACGAAAAGCATGATTTGTGAAATGATGAAACCCTACGTCACAGTTTGATGAGAAAAGAATTAAATCAGCCTGACCAGGCGGTGGCGCAGTGGATAGAGCTTCGGACTGGGATGCGGAGGACCCCGGTTCGAGACCCCAAGCTCGCCAGCTTGAGCGCAGGCCCAGCGGGCTTGAGCGAAGGCTCGCCAGCTTGGACCCAAGGTTGCTGGCTCCAGCAAGGGGTTGCTTTGGTCCACTGAAGGCCCGCAGTCAAGGCACATGTGAGAAAGCAATCAATGAACAACTAAGGTGTCGCAATGGCAAAGAAAAACTAATGATTGATGCTTCTCACCTCTCTCCATTCCTTTCTGTCTGTCCCTATCTGTCCCTCTCTCTGACTCTCCCTCTGTCTCTGTTAAAAAAAAAAAAAAGAATTAAATCAATCCTGGGATAACCATGAAATAGAATACAGTGTGTCCGTAAAGTCATGGTGCACTTTTGACCGTGTGACCAGTCAAAAGCGCACCATGACTTTACGGACACACTGTACTTTGAAACTATTAAAAAGCAAAATCAACATATATTTAAGGTCAATGAAAGATGTTTTGATAATTAAATTAAGTCAGTAATAAAACAGAAGATGTATATAATTCCATTTTTTCTTTTGTGTGTGTATTTTGGGGTTTTTTTTAATTTTTAATTGAATTTATTAAGGTGATACTGGTTTACATTATACAGGTTAATTTTATTCTTTCATAAAGTATAAAATTATGAGAAAAATAATCTGGAAGGCACATAGACTAAAGGAAAATGTAAACAGGTATTCATGGTGAGCTTATGTGTGATTTATTTTTCATTTCACTTGGCATATCTGTGTTTTTTAATTTTTAAATAATAAATATGTATTGATTATTGAATTAAAACTGTTTTGCTAGTGGTGTTTATTTGAATAGAGGCCTAGAGAGAAGAATTCGGTCATGGCCCAGAAAAGGACATCAGAAACTGAAAATTCAGGCTATGACAATGGTCAAAAATCTGTGAGAGTTCAGGTGAGAATGAGAAATTGTTTAAATAGGTGGAGTAGATTTAAAAACTTCACTCTACTGTGAATCACAGTAATTCCCCCCAAAATCCTATGATAAACTAGTTTTAATATGTCAATGAAGCACAGGGCACTTGTAGATCTCTAAAAACATCTGGATGGCTGATACCCATTAAAAATAACAGCCAGTGTTTGCCCACCATTTAGGTGTCATTTCAGAGGCCTTACAACCCTTCCTTAGTGGATCATCTGTCAGCAAGCTCTCCAACGGGGCAGTCTCCCCAGAGATGTTACATTATGGAAAAGTAACAGATGTGGAAGTCAGGAGAGGTGGACCAGCTCACCTATTAAGGCTGTGTGACCTTGAGCAAGTCCTTCCCCATAGTCTCAGGGGCTTGATCTCATTAGATCCAAGCAATAAAATTCTCTCCTTCCGAAATCTTAAACTTGGACACTGAGACACATCAATGGCAGAACTAAAGAGGAAGACCATGAATTTCATCTTGCTGAGCTCCCCACAGTGAAATTATTTTCCTTTCTAACAAACTCTTCCTTCATTTTGTGATATCTTCTACTATCTTAAAAATCAATGGCTCACTCTCCTCATATTAACCAAGGGTCCATTTCTGTTGCTTTGGACCAGCTGAGATGTTGCTGTGATAGCTCAGATGGAAGGAAGTCCTTCCTGCCCAATGTGAAGGGAATTGGTCAGTCAGGCAAAGGAGCCTGACCCATAGGGAAAGGCTGCCACAGAAAGCAGCTGTCATCCTTGTGCTAAGAGGCAGGGACCCATCAGGGCAAGCTGTCACATTTAATAAGGATTCTCAGTCAGCCCAGCCATGCTAAGTATCCAGGCATGAATTCTCCTGGGATAAGGGAGCAGAAGGAAGTGGCAGTGAACGTGATGGGGTAGTCTACTCCACCAGCTTCCCCCACCTGGCTGACCATGTGCCCACCTGAAGCCACACCTACCTGACTGTGTGCCAGCCACCCAAAGGGCACTGATTTCTTTCCTTTGTGACTTTTTACAGCTGCTATTAGAATCTCCCTAATACAGTGGTTGTCAAACAGGGACACATTGGCTCCCATGGAGACAGTTGCCAATAATATTGCAAACATTTTTGGTTTTCACAACTTGGAATGGAGTATTACTGGCATGATGTACCTATCAGAAGCATTCATTTCCTCCTATAGCTGCTGTAACAAATTACTACAAACGTAGTGGTTGAAAACAACAGAAATTTATTATGACAATTCTGGAAGCCAAAAGGCTAATGTGTGTGCTCAGGGCTGCGTTGCTTCTGGAGGCTTCAGGGAAGAATCTCTGTCTTTGCATTTTCCAGCTTCTAGAAGCTGCCTACATTCTTTGGTTGATAGCCCCTCTTTCTACCTTCAAAGCCAACAGTCATAGTGTCTTCTCTTTCCTCTCTGTTCCCATCATCATATCACCTTTTCTAAGAACCTTGTGATTCTATCAGGCCCACCTGCACCATCCAGGATAAACTCCCCACCTCAAGATCCTTAATTTAAATCATATCTGCAAGAGTTTGGTTTCGTTTTGTTTGCCATGTAAGTAACATATTCACAGGTTCTGGGAATTAGGACCTGGACGTCTTTGGGACAGCCACTGTTCTGTCTCTCACAGCAGGGATACAGCCAGACAATCTACAGCTCCCACAACAAAGACCAGTCAGGTTTAAAATGTCATTAGTGCACAGGTTGAGAAAACTGAATACTCTGATACTATTGGCCGGCAGGTCTCCCACGTGCCTTGACTATATATTACTTCTTAATGCGAACTACAGCTACAGATTCACTGTTCTTTGGTTCCCATCAATCCAAGGCACACCCTAAATTTTAAAATAGTTGTGAAGGTTGTTCAACCTAAGTAAGTAACAGAAATCCTATTTCCCTAAAAAGTTTATAAGCAGCAGAAAAAGATAAGTCATTTCTTAGGCTTGACATGATTGCTACGACTTAGAGGGTTTAGGCTTTAGATGTCTGGGAGTTAACTCGGGGCAAAAGGATTAAACTCTCCAAACTTTGGGGCAGAAAATGAAACATAAAAGCAGAAAACAGCCATTACCAACCCAATCTCTCTTCCCTGCCAATTTCTTTCTTCTGCTTCCTAGAAGCAAAAGTCTGTGGGAAGGGAACAGTGCACTAATGTTGGTTTTCTATGCATCAGAAGCCAAGCACTGGGCTGTGTGCCTTACATATGTCACCCTGCTAGATCGGAACCCTGATTCCCATTTTAACATGAACAGGCTGCATCACTGAGAAATTAAAATTTTGACCAGGATTTTAAGGCCATTAAATGATGGATTGCAATTCGATCTGCACTGTGCTTCAAAGCCTGTTAGTTTGGGAACAAAATATTTGATATTCCTTCCATATGCCACATCAGAAACATCTCTACAACCTTGGTCAAGTGACAAAGACACCCAAAAGGCAAAATAACTTCTCTAATGAAATAAAGCAGGAGTCAGCAAACTTTGTCTTAAAAAGGGTTGAATAGTAAATATGTTAGGCCTGGTAGGCTATGTGGTCTCTGTTACCACTGCTCAACTCTGCCATTGTCAGGCAAAAACAGCCACAGATGACACAGAAATAAATGGGCATGGCTGTGCTCCAATAAGACATTATTTATAAAAAATAATCAGTGACCAGATTTGGTCCTGGAGCCATAATTTGCCCTTGAAGCTTTAAAATTCCCCAAATAGACTTCAGTATGCACACACTCTCCCTCCCTCACTCTCTCCCTCTCTCTCTGTCTTTCTCTCTCTGTGTCTATTACACTGCTGGTTAGAGTACAGATCAGTACAGTCTTCTTTCTGGAAAGCGGTACAGCAATACACCCAACAAGTCTATGTCTAGGACTAGCAGGGATAAAAAATAGAAGGCTGTCCTCTGCAGCCTTGTTTATAATGGTGAGACAGGGGAGATTGCCTCACTGTCCATTCACCAAAAGGAAGGAGTTGTTCACCAAACCCTGCTACATGCAAATCATTGCCACAGCCATTAAATGGTAAAATGAAGATTTATAGTCAGTGACACAGAAAGAAATTTCAGATATATTTGAAGATCAGGTCATAAATATTATGTTTCTAATAATCTTATTTTGATTTGAATAATGTGAGCACATAGATGTGATGGTTAGTTTTAAGAGTCAACCTATTGGGCTGAGAAATGCCCAGATTGCTGGTATAAAATTATTTCTGGGTAAGTCTTTGAAGGTGTTATTGGCAGAGATCAGCATCTGAATCAAAAGACTGAGAGAAGTCGATGGTTCTCAGCACTGTGGGTAGGCATCATCCAATCCTCAGAAAAAGATGGGAGGAAAGGTAAATTCACTCTCTCTGCTTGAGCTGAAACACCCATCTTCTCTTGCCCTTGAACATCAGTGCTTCTGGTTCTTGGACATTTGGACCAGACCAGAACTGACAAGATCAGCCCCCTGATTCTCAGGCCTTCAGACTCAAGCTGAATAACTGCACCATCCTTCCCGGGTCTCCATTGTGCAGACAGCAGATAGTGGGACTTCTCACCTCCACATGCATGCGAGCCCATTCCTGCAATCAATCTCCTCTCCTATAACACTACTGGTTCTGTTTCTCTGGAGAGAATACAAAAGACTTATGAAAAAATCTTTAATGATTAATGCCAAGTGTTTATGGTGGTTATTTCTGGGTATAGGGTTTTAACCATTTTTTTATTGGATTCTTTATTAAGCTTTGTAGCGCCAGTGCTGCCCAGCTCCACACTGGCACATAGTATTGATAGGTACTCAGGAAATGTGTGCAGAGGAGATGGAAAATATCACCAGTGTGTGCTCAACCTACAACATCAAGAGTTCCATTTGTATATAAGGAAAGAATTTCTACCATAATTGGTGCTAAACACAGGGAAATGTAATAAAAACAGCATCTGGAATCATCTATCCTGAAGATTTTTTTATTATTATTGATTGATTTTAGAAGGAGAGAGAGAGATTGATTTGTTGTTCTATTTATACATGCCATCATTGGTTGATTATTGTATGTACCCTGATCAGGGATCAAACCCTCAACCTGGGCACATCAGGATAATGATCTAACCAACTGAGCCACCCGGCCAGGGCCTCCTGAAGATACTTTTTAAAGAATGGAGTCTTCTTATGATCTTAAAATCAGGAAGGTCTTCTTTTAGTATCTCACAAATCCAAAAGCCATAAAAACATACATTTGATCACATAAAGGCTGGGAAAAAAAAGTCTGCAGACCCAAAACCACCACACACAAAGTTAAAGTCCAGATGACAAACAAGCAAATAATGTTTGTGAAGCTTATCATAGAAAAGGATTAATTTCCCTAAATGTATAAAATCAATAAGGAAAAGAGCAGGCTAATAAAATAAATGGGCAAAAGATAAGGATAATTTGTAAGCAAAGAAATGCAAGCAATTCTCAAACAAATGAAAAGCTTTTCTGTATTCTTCATAATAAGAGAAATGCAAATTAAAACCATGCTGCGATATCCACTTTTCACCCATCAGATTGGCAAAATTAAAAAGAACCTAATAATCCACTGTGGTTGGTGCAATTATAGGGAAATAGACATTCTCACACATTGCTGTAGATGGGGGTAAACTGGTACAGCTGCTACAGAGAACATTCTGACAATATCTATAAAAAAATAAATCATTTGTCTCAACTATTCCACGTTTAAGAATTTATCCCACAGATATATTCGCACATGAGCAAATTACACAGGTATGGGATTATTGACTGCAGTTTGTTTATAATAAGAAAAGAGTAGAAATGGCCCAAACATCTATCAGTATACTCTGCAGATGCAGAAGAAAAGAAAGTTGTATACTGTGAAAGGGGCGCTAAGATCTATATTTAAGAGAAAGGGGGAAAGCAAATAACAAAAGTGGGCATCTTCTTTGTTAATAAGAAAAGGGAGAGAATATATGTATGCATATGTATACATACTTGTGTAGACATATTTCTAGAGAGGTTCATTTGTTGCCTCAAGGGCAGGGGCGTGGTAAATGGAAAACTTTTCATTATTTATCCTTTTGTATGTTTTGAAGTGCAAACTATGTGGAAGTATTACCTATTCAAAAACTGGAGGCTCCTTTCTATTTCAGAGTTTTCTACACAGTCAAAGGTGCTCTGCCCTTAACTTATACACACACACACACACACACACACACACACACATCCCTCCTCCTCCTCTTGGAAATATCTTGTTTTTCTTTACAAACTCTTTACAAACTGTTCTTCCTCCAGGAAGTCTTCCCTAACCAGCCCTATTTCCTCAAAGAAAAGTGAGCGATCTCTATTGTACCCATTTATGGTATCCTGGGTGTAATAGAAATACCTATTTATCATAATTATTTAATATCTGTCTCCCTTACTAGGGATGCCACATGGTACTAGTTCACCAGTGGTACCCTAGCACCGAGTTGAGCACCTGCCACACAAGACATGCTTATAACAGGCTTTCTTCCTTTGGAAGGAAGGTGTTATGGACTGAATGTTTGTGTCCCTTCAAAATTATATGTTGAAATCTTAACCCTCATTTGATGGTATTAGGAGGTAAGGCCTTTGGAGGAGATTAGGTCAAGAGGGTGGACCCTTCATCAATGGGATTAGTGCTTTTATAAAAGGGACTCCAAAGAGCAAGCTAACTCTCTTTCCACCAGGTAAAGACCAAAAGAGAAAATGACCATCTGCAACTGAAGTGGGCCCTCTCAAAAACCTGACCATGCTGGCACCCTGACCTTGGACTTCCAGCATCCAGATTGTGAGAAATAAGTGTTCATTGTTTAAGCCACCCAGACTATGCTTTCTTTTTTTTTATTTTTTTATTTTATTCATTTTCTTTTTAGAGAGGAGACAGTGAGAGAGAGAGAGAGAGAGAGAGAGAGAGAGAGAGAGAGAGAGAGAGAAAGGGGGGAGGAGCTGGAAGCATCAACTCCCATATGTGCCTTGACCAGACCAGTGCAGGGTTTTGAACTGGCGACCTCAGTGTTCCCAGGTCGACACTTTATCCACTGCGCCACCACAGGTCAGGCATATGCTTTCTTTTTATAGCAGCCCAAACTGACTAAGACAAAAGGGAAGAAGAAAGAAAGGAATAATAATTATAACAATAACAGTTATTGTACACCTACTGTGAGCCATCAGTTGTCTAAATGCTTCACACCTATTAACCTACTCAATCATCACACAAAAAAAATGGGTCTTGTTATTACCAGCATTTTACAGACAAGGAAACCAAGGCTCAGGGAGATTAAGCTACCTCCTCACAGTCACCAGGCAGAGTCAGGATTCAAACACAGGCAGTCTGGTTCCAGAGCCCATGTGCTCAGCCCTTAGAGGAGTGGAAGGCTAGGGAGAGAGAGGAGGGAAGAAGGTTCCCCAAAGCACTAGATTGGAGCCTCTTACTGCCTCCGCCAGTGTGGGACCTGATGAAGCCAGTAAATCGCCTTGTCCTTGGAAATTTCTAAGAACACCATTAATAAGAATTTAACTATAGCGCTGGCAGAGTTGCTCAATTGTTAAGAGTGCTGTCCTGATACACCAAGGATGTGGATTTGATCCCCATTCATATACAAGAATCAACCAATGAATGCATAAATAAGTAGAACAATAAATCAATGTCTCTCTATCTCCCTCCACACACACACACAAAAAAAATTTTTTTAATCAATCAATAAATTTTTTAAAAAAATAATTCTATTACATTTGAAGTATGACAGCAGTCTTGTCTAGAGGAGCAGGTAGCATGCATTGCAGATAAATACACTATCTGATGTGGGTAAACAAGCCTCATTGAATTAATGGTGACAGAATAATTACTATTACAAGCAATAGCAGCAGGGAGGCTAATTGAGGATAATTTCAGCACCAGGCAAGGTCAGAAGTTTTGACTTCAGGACTATGAAATTTACCCTGAGATTAGAACTCTACTATTTATTATTTTAAGTCAATAGCAGCTACCATGACTTCTCTGAGTTCTCTGAAAATAGGAAGTTATCTGCAGGACAGGAAATATTATGATAAATAGAAAGAAATTGGAAATTTAAGAAAAGCAGAGAAGTTCCAATTTCTGCCATTTCTTCTCAAATAGAATTTGACCCTAAAAATAAAAATGAAAATTCCATTGGAGTAATTATAATAGCAATAAAAAGTTATCATTTATTGAACCTTTCCCTCCATCCAGGCTCTGTTGTAAGTATTCTTTACACCTTAGCCAATTGAATCCCCAAAATAATTTTGTAGAGTGGGAGCAAACATGCTCTCCTATTTTATGAGTAAGAAAGACAACTGAGGCTCAGAAAGCAAAATGATTTGTTCAAGACTACACAGTTAGGATATTGTAAAAGTGGGTTCTAAACTAGAGGTAAGAAAGCAAAGCTTTAGAATAATACCCAAGAAAAGGTCACTTTCATCGGAGGAGGTTGGTTAAAGAATGTATCAAAGGGCTAGACCTAGGTATAATTTGTTGATGAGCATGAATTTCATTCAATTCAATAAGAATTTACTGAATATCTGTCATGGGTCCAGGACAATGCAAGACCCCTGTTGTAGATTGTTTTTCCAAAGATGGCCATGACAATAGTCTCCTATGCCACATGTTCTTATAATTGGGACCTTGATATTATTATTAATGAATGATGGAGTCTATGATACCTCTCTCTTGAGCCTTAGCAGCTGCCTTGATCAATAGACTAGAGCAGAAAAGATGGTTTTTGACATCCAGAGATAGAGCATAAATACTATGTGCACTTCCTCCTTGCTCTCTGAGAATGCTCATTCATTCTTTTTGTTATTAATTTTAATGGGGTGACATTAATAAAGCAGGGTACATATATTCAAAGAGAACATCTCCAGGTTATCTTGGCATTCAATTATGTTGCATACCCATCACCCAGAATCGAATTGTCCTCTGTCACCTTCAATCTGGTTTTCTTTGTGCCCCTCCCCTCCCCCTTCTCCATCCCTCTCCTCTACCCCCCCTGCCCCTTCAAGTAAATCAGAAAAATCTAATAACTGCATGATTCCATACATAGGTGGGACATAAAAAAGAGACTAAAGCAAGGGTTGGCTCAGTCTGCTGAAGGCCCGTGGTCAAGGCACATGTGAGAAAGCAATCAATGAACAACTAAGGTATTGCGACGGCAACGAAAAACTAATGATTGATGCTTCTGACCTCTCTTCGTTCCTGTCTGTCTGTCCCTATCTATCCCTTTCTCTGACTCTCTCTCTCTCTGTCCCTGTAGAAAAAAAAAAGAGAGAGAGACTAAGAGACATAGACATGAGTGTGGTGGTTACCGGGGACTCATTCATTCTTGAACCCAGCCACCATATTGTGAGAAAGCCCAACTAGCCCATGTGAAAAGACCACGTGGAAAGGCCATATGGAGGTGTTTTAGATAAGTAACTAGCTGAGGTTCCAGGTTACAATCAGCAGGAAACATAAACATGTGACAAAAAAATGCCTCCAGATGATTTCAACACTTTAGCCATCAAATCAGCCTGAACTTCTAAGTTTTCCCTGCTGAACCCCCAGACATTATTAAGCAGAAATAAGCCATCCCCTCTCAACCTAGTCTGAATTCTTAACCCATGGGATCCATGGGAATCATAAAACTGTTGTTTATGCCACTAAATATTGGTATGATATATTTTTACATAGAAATAATAATTGGATGAGCTCCCATACAGTAATTTTTTAAGTGTATGAAACAGGATCTGTCCTTCTAGCTATTTAAAAAGAACAAGAGTCCTTTCATAGAATTTAAATCAAAAGACAATGTGCTCCATAACAGCCAAAAAGTAGAAATAATTCAAGTGTTCATCAACTGATTGTCTGATTGACTGATAGTCAAAATGTTGTATAACCATACAACAGAATATTATTTGGTCATCATTAGAAATGAATTATTGCTACATGCTACAACATGGATGAACCTGGAAAACATTATGTTTAATGAAAGAAGCCAGACACAAAAGGCCACACATTGTATGAGTCCATTTATATGAAACATCCAGGGTGGCCAAATCCATAGAGATAAAAAATATATTAGTGGTTGCCAGAGGATAGGGGTGGGGCAAATAAGGAGCGACTGTTGAATGGGCACAGGGCATCTTCTGGGGTGGTGCCAATATACCAGCATTAGGTAGCGATGAGAGTTGAAAAATCTTGTAAATATACTAAAGCCACTGAATTGTACACCTTTAAATGATGAGTTTTATGGGACAAATTGTATTTCAATTTTTTTTTTAAAGCAACATGCCACATTAAAGGCTTTTGTGACCACGAACTCCTAAGCATTGGGGTCAATAAGATCTGGGTTATCACCAGGGGTGGGATTCAGCCGGTTCCCACCAGTTTGGCAAACCTGATACCTAATTTTTTGTTGAGTTTGGTGAACCGGTTGTTAAAATGACACTTGTGATCAGGGTTCTCTCTAAGGTGGGCGCCTGGGCAGCCGCCCAATGTGGAAATCACAAATTTACATTCCTGACTCGTTTTTTAACATTCATTGTGCAACAGTGTGTTCTAAGCACCCGGAATAATGTTCATTCCGTCAGTAGGTGAAAAAAATTGCAAGTGAGGATACCAATCAAGAAGCAATATGGAAATATCTTAAGTAACAGTGTTATTGTTTTTTATTAGGTATTATTTAATATTTTTTCATTAATACTTTATAACTATTTTTATAACATAATCTAGTTTTGTGTCTCTTTTACTGTTCTTATTTGAGTATTAAATACATGAAATAATAAACTACCTTTCAGTAAGTCATTTTTTTATACTTGAAACAATCATTAGGGCAGAGAACCGGCGTTAAATTGTTTGAATCCCACCACTGGTAATCACCCAGGAATTACTAATTTCTAATTGTGTGGACTTGGGCAAGTTCCTTGATTACCCATATGTAAAATGGGAATAAGAAGACTTCGCAGGGCTGCAGTCAGGATTAATTATTGCCTTTGTGAGAGACTGTATGTGGCAGAAACCCACCCAAGCAGCATAAGCCAACTAAGGATTTTATTAAGGGGACCACGAAGCGCTCACAGAAACTCAGGTCACTAAGAAAAGCTTGGCCTCAGAAGAAACTTGAACCAGGAATTAATATGCTATCAAAATTCAAGGCTGAGATTCTTTCTGGCATATAATGCAATGAGTAGGGAAATTTCTTTAAAATTATTGACTCATAGAAAATCAAGATTTTTTTCATCATATTTTAAATGTAATCCATTAGTCACTCAGTTCTTGCAAAATAACATTTTTGTTATTTTGAATTAATTTGAATACCAAATAAGAAAAGGCTGGGTACCCTAGCTGGTAGAGTTGCAAAGTAGTTAATGATCACAAGCTGGGAACACAAAAATCAACCTCCCATTACAAATTTAGTTGATGACCTTAGGCAGACAGATGGACTTTGCTGCAACAAACATTCAAATAAATATAGTTTCCCATAACACATTTTAAATTCTCAAGGTTATAACATTAACAGTCCCAGGGACCCTTAAGACAAATTTTTTAATTGTATAGGAAAATGATTTCCAACTATATAAATAAAATTAGAAAGAAACTAAACTCTATGCTAACAAGAAATAAAATTATATAGACTTCACTAAATTCTTTATGGTAGCTGTCCTAACATTTGATGGCCTTCTTTATTAATCTGAAGGGGGTATTCTCTGCTCTGACGGAACATTCAAATCACTAAATAGCCACTTAAAAAATTCCAGTGCCCAGGCCCCATCCCAAAAAGTCTGATTTAAGATTTAACCTGGCCCTGGCTGGTGGTGGTTCAGTGCATAGAGTGTCAACCCAGTGTATGGACATCCTAGGTTTGATCCTCAATCAGAACACACAGAAGAAACAACCATCAGCTTCTCCCTTGCCACCTCTCCCCTTCTCTCGCTCTTCCCCTCCCACAGCCAGTGGCTTGGTGGGTTCAAGCATGACCCCCAGATTCTGAGGATAGCTCTGTTGGAGCACATCAGCCACTGGTGCTAAAAATACCTCGGTACTTGAGCATCGGCCCCGGATGGCATTGCCAGGTGGATCCTATTTGGGGCACATACAGGAGTCTGCCTCACTATCTTCCCTCCTCTCACCTAAAAAAAAAAAAAAAAACCAAAAAACTATTTAACCTATATGAAGTAGGGACCAATATGTTTGAGGGACAGCAAAGGGACCAACATGGCAGGAACAGAGTGAGTGATGGTGAGAGGAATAAGAGATGAGGACATTGATGTGAAGGGGCCAGGTCATGCACTGGCCAGTATCTTGGTTGGTTAGAGAATCGTCCTGAAGCACAGAGGTTGCCAGTTCAATCCCCTGTCAAGGCATATACAAAAACAGATCTATGTTTCTGTCTTTCTGTCTCTGTCTCTCCCTTCCTCTCTCTCTAAAATCAATAAATAAATTTTTAAAAGTGCGGGGACAGGTCATATATGTTCTTGTATACTAATGTTGAGCACATTAGGTTTTACTCTAAGAAATGGGGAGCTCTTTGGGGGGCACTTGGTTGCAAGCAACAAACTTCCAACTCTAATCAGCCTAAGCAAAACTGGGAGATTACTGGCTTTTCTGAATCTGTGAATGGGGCTGATCTAGGGTTCAACATTATTTTCTCTTTCTCCTGTCTGTCCCCTCAGGTGCTTTCTCTGATGAAATAAGGTGCCACATTGTCAGCTACCTTATGGAGAGAGCCCTCTAGCAAGGAACTGAGGACAACCTCTGGCCAACTGCCGGCTAGGCCTTGAGGCACTCAGCCCAACAACTCTCTGGGAATATAATCGTGCCAACAATCACATGAGCTTGGAAGTGGACCCTCCCCAAGTCCTCCCTTCAGGTGGCTGCAGTCCTAGCAGACACATTGACTGCAGCCTGTGACAGACCCCTAGCCACAGGGCCCAGCTAGGCTGACCCAGGCTCTGTACCCACAGAAACTCTGCTTTGTTTTAATCTGCCAAGTTTGGGGGTACTTATGCAGAAATAGAATACTAACACAGGGATCTAGACCAGGAGACGGATGGTAAGAATGAAGAGAAACAGGTGAATTTCAAGTATATTTTGGAGGTTGAAATGAGAGGTTTAGAGATAACTTGCATGGTGGTGAGAAATCAGGATGAGCCCTAGAATTCTGTCTCCATAAACTGTGTGGATGCTGGTGCTATTCGCCGAGATGGAGAGGAACAGGAGACGAGCAAGCAGGTTTGAAAGAGAGAAGGAAGGCTTCTCATCTAAACACCTCAGTGTCAGGGGCCTGTAAGATACCCAAACAGGGGTGCCAAACAGGCAGTCAGTGCTGCAAGCCTAGAGGACACTCGGCCTTTCTGAGCCTCAACAGGGGAAGGCCATCCATCCCACATGCCCTCTGCTCTCAGGAAGGTTTTCCAGAACTGAGGTGAGCCCAACCCCTAGCCAGCTAGACCAGATATGAACACCTGATCTAAACTGAGCCAACTGCCAGGATTTGGGAATTGAAACTTGGGGACACCAAGTATCTCTGATGGCCCTTAAATCAGAGCAATCTGGAACCAGGACTCAGTTAAGCATCTTTAACCACACGTACCCAAAACATTGCCTAGAGAGAATCAAGTAAGAGTGCCAATAGAGAAGCAGAGATGGTAAACAAGTCACCCAGAGAAAGAGAAAGAGGGATGGGAAGAGGCTGCCTTGGTCCCAGTCTGCTCGATCTATGCTCCAGAAGCCCTTTCTGCCTGGGAGCCCCTGTTGATATCCACATTTTGTTACAATAAATCTCCTTTGGTTCTTAAGCTACTTTGATGGGTTTGTTAATTACCATCAAAAGAGCCTTGATGAGACAATGATAAAAATAGTTCTATAGCCCTGGCCAGTTGCCTCAGTGGTAGAGCATGGGCCTGGTGTGCTGATGTCTTGGGTTCAATTCCAGGTCAGGGCACACAGGAGAGGTGCACACCTGCTTCTTTCCACCACCCCCCTTCTCCTCCCCTCCTGCAGCCATGGCTCAACTGGAATGAGTTGGCCCCAGGCACTGAGGATGGCTCCAAGGCCTCCACCTCAGGTGCTAAAAAATGGCTCCAGTGTAATGGAGCAAGGGCCCTAGATGGGCAGAGCATCGCCCTGTAGGGGCTTACTGGGTGGACCTCGGTTAGGGCACATGCAGGAGCCTGTCTCTGCCTTCTCTCCTCTCTCACTAAAAAATAAAATATATATATTTAAATAATTCTATGTTTGCACCTACACATCAGGATTGCCATGATGAATACCATATAAGATCATGTATTTGATAGTGCCCTATGAACCTTCAAAATAAAAGCAGCTCTTCTCATTACTTTAGTTATGCCTAATCCTACTCTTTTAAAAATATATATCTTTAGATTCACTGAATAGCCACAGTATCCAAACTTCAAATATCAGAAAAGCTACAGGAGAGCAGACCAGAGATCTAGAACTGTGCTGTCTGGTACACTAGTGACGGGCCACATGTGGCTATCTAAATTTAAACCCCCTGTTGCACTAGCCACAAAGTGCTCAGTAGTCACATGCAGCCATGTGGCTAAAACTGAACAGTGAGTGTATAAAACATTCCCATCATCAGAAAACGGCTGCTTTTATTCTTGGAGCAGGACCTCTCACAGAGAAACAAAGGATGCTTTGTGAAAAAGCAGTTCCAGAAGCAACTTCAAAAAAATGGGATTGCCTGACCAGGCATTGGACTGGGATGCAGAGGATCCAGGTTTGAAACCCTGAAGTCACTGGCTTGAGCATGGGCTCATCAGCTTGAACACAAGGTCACTGGCTTGAGCGTGGGATCATAGACATGACCCATAGTCGCTGATTTCAGCCCAAAGGTTGCTAGTTTGAGGCCCAAGGTCACTTGCTTGAGGCCCAAGGTCACTTGCTTGAGCCCAAGGTTGCTGGCTTGAGCAAGGGATCCCTCACTCTGCTGTAGATCCCCAATCAAAGCACATATGAGAAAGCAATCAATGAACAAGCAACCAACAAACAACTAAGATGCCGCAACGAAGAATTGATGCTCCTCGTCTCTCTCCCTTCCTGTGTGTCTGTCTCTCTCTCTGACTCTTTCTCTGTCTCTGTAAAAAAAAAAAAAAAAAAGGGCCTGACCAGGCAGTGGCGCAGTGGATAGAGCATCGGACTGGGATGCAGAAGACCCAGGTTCGAGACCCCAAGGTCGTCAGTTTGAGCACGGGTCCATCTGGCTTGAGCAAAAGCTAGCCAGCTTGGACCCAAGGTTGCTGGCTCCAGCAAGGGGTGGCTCGGTCTGCTGAAGGCCCGCGGTCAAGGCACATGTGAGAGAGCAATCAATGAACAACTATGGTATCACAACAGCAACGAAAAACTAATGATTGATGCTTTTCATTTCTCTCCGTTCCTGTCTGTCTGTCCCTATCTATCAGGTCCTGCCCAACATGTGAAATCACTTCTTTTGTTTCAACTTCTTTTTATTATTTTTTCCCAACTTAAACATCCATCTTATTCTGGACTTCTAGCTACACAAGATTTACAGGGCTCTGCCAGCTGGCATCTGAGATTGGAAATCGTGCCAATGACACTTCTTTCAGAAATCAGATTCATTTTTTCAGCAAGGGTAAACCTTCCCCCTTCCCCCTTCCCCATTATAAGGGGGAAATCAAGCTCACAGTGAAGAATTTCATTACTGTGCAACAGAGCCCAGAAATGAGAACTTATAAAAACAGATAACTCACCCATAGGGGTGTCCAGCTCATGGTATGGCCCCATTTTTAGGGATGAATTTGCAGTTTTGACAAGCGTGAAACCCTTTTCAGAAGAAGATATGACTATTAGAAGTTACCTCTAATTGAGCACTTACTACATCAGAGCTATTGGGTTAACTGTTTTATGTGCATTACCTCAATCTTTATTTATATTTTTATTTCTTGATTAGAGAGAGAGAAAGAGAGAAACATCAATCTGTTCTTGTTTGTGCCCTGACGAGGGATTGAACCTGCAACCTTTGCATATCGGGACAATACTCTAACCAACTGAGCTATCTAGCCAGGGCCAATCTTCGCAGCAATTGTGGGTGTTAGTTATTGTTATTTTCTTTGTAGAGATGAGCAAACTTACTTCAAAGCAGTTCATCAGTTGTGCAAAGTCACACAGTAAATCATAGAGCCAAGAATCCCAAAGGGTCTTGGATTCCAGAACCAGCATGAAAAATCACTAAGCCAAACTGACATACTCTTATTCTGTAACAAGAATAAATAAACCAGAGATCACAAAACCAGAAACTGATGTATACTCATTTACATAATTCCTTATACTGAAGTTCTATTAAAGCTTAATGGCCAAACAAATGATCAACTATTGGCAGGTTTTTTTCCTTTACTAAAAGCTGAGCAGTAGCAGTAAGATAACTGCTGAGAAAAACTCAGCTGTTAAGGTCCTTTTATAATAGTAGGAGGTCATGGTTTTCTTTTTTCTTTCCCGTTTCCTTTCTTCCATCCTGAGGGGAACCGTCTGTAAGTGTTTGGTGTTCAAACATAACAGCCATTACTTTGAATAGTGGGTTAGGAGCGTTGTCCACAGACAGAGGAACAAAGAGAAGCATTCAAACAAAAATTCCTTGCAGCAATTTTCTTGGGAAAAGTTAGTGCTGTGATTTAATCTGTTCACCCAAAGCCTTCTCTTTTAACATTTTATCCATATATATGTTTTACATAGTTTTCAATATTCTCTCGTAGTCTGTATTTCTTGGTATTTCAATGCCTCCATATTCCTCTCTATAAAAAGGAGGCAGTAAAGTGTTTATCCCAGAATCTGGTACATAGTAAAGGTGGTGCTTGAATAACAGTTTATTGTTAATCATATTGTCATTTATTCATTCAGCAAACACCTAAGTGGAACATAATAAAATAATTCTATCCGCTTATGGTTCTATAGACCCAGTAGAGAACCCAGAATTTCTATAGTGTACAGGAGCAGCAACCTAGCTGGAAGGGAAGATGGGACTCTAGTCTAGAAGTGGCTGGGGAGGGGCAGCTGATGGGCTCTGGAGGAACTAAATTTACCCTTCCATTCCTGCTGTTCTTCCCTTTCAGACAAGGCAAAGGCTGTTGCCACCAATGGACAGATAAGAAATTTAGAGCTGAAGATAAGAAATTTGGAGCTGGCAGAGCTTAAGTGACTTCTCAAAATGACAAGACTAAGGTACGGAAACTTAGACCCCTTCGAAAGTACTGAGCTGCACCGGGCTGGAGACTTTGCCCATCTTGTTTAACATCTAACTCCAGGGCACAAGCATAGTATCTGGCACACAGTAGGTGTTGTTCCTGAATTGGGTTCCCAAGGCAAGGATTCTGATGGCCTGATTTATTAAGGGGTTGCTCAAGGAGAGAAGGAGTGAGGGACGCAAGAGAGGAGAGCAGTAGAGGTGGGCGAAGAGTTAGTTTCATCTGAAGTGTAGCCTCATTCTGATTCCTTGGGGAACTCTGGAGCATGAATGACACCACAGAGGTACCCAACCTGTGTCAAGGGGTCAGCCTTCTGGATGCCCTCTCTATTGGCAATGGGTTGCATGCTAAGGGGCTGCAAGACAGAACTTCCCAGCCATTTCTGAACACTATCAGCTGAACACAATTCCTTGGAGAAGGAGGAACGGACCACACTCACAGAAACTGTGGAATGGGTGCCTTGGCCTCTCCAATGAGCTCCAGAAGGCAGAACATTAGTGTCCGGGACAGTGCTCAATACATATTTGTCGGGGCTTCTGGTCAAGATGGCAGAGTACACTGTACTTGCCTTCTTCCATGACCACATCAGAATGACAGCCAAACAACAGAACAACCATCACTGAGGATAGCCTGAAGTCTAGTTGAACCAAGGTCTTATAACTAAGGATATAAAGACAAGCCACCTCAAGACTGGTAGGAGGGGCAGGGATAAGGAATAGAGCTGGTCCCACAATCATGTGTGGTGGATAAAAATCAGGAGGTATATCTCAGCTGCAAAGGTTTACCCTGAAAGAGCAAGGCCCCACGTCCCTGGGTTCCAGAGCCAGGAAGGGAAGTTCCTGGCTGATGTCAGTCTCTCCAGTTGATATGCCAACAGCAAGCAAGGCTCAGCTACAGTAAGAGGGCACACACAACTCACACGAGGGATAGACCTGGAACACCTGTTCAGGTGACCAGGGAGACTGTGCCACTGGGCTCCATAGAATGCCTACTTTGTAAGGCCACTCTACCAAGACTGGGAGACATAGCAGCTTAACCTAATACACAGAAACAAACACAGGGAGGTAGGAAAAATGAGAAGAAAAAGAAACAGGGCCCAATGAAAGAACAGAACAAAACTCCAGGGGAAAAGAAATCTAAACCAAATGGGAGATAAGCAATCTACCAGATGCAGAGTTCAAAACACTGGTGATAAGGATGTTCAATGAGAACTTCATTGAGATAGGAAATATTAAAAAAAAAAAAACAGTCAGAAATTAGGATTATTTAAGGAGCCTCTGGGACAACTTTAAGCATACCAACATTCACATCATAGGCATACTGGAAAGAGAAAAGAGAGCAAAGAATTGGAAATCTATTTGAAGAAATAAAGACAGAAAACTTTCCTAACCTGATAAAGGAAATAGACATACAAGTTCAAAAAGTGCAGAGAGACCCAAACAAAATTAACCCAAAGAGGCCTACGCCAAGACACAGCACAATTAAAATATCAAAGATTAAAGACAATGAGAAAATCTTAAAAGCAGCAAGAGAAAAGCAGTTAGTTACCTACAAGGGAGCTCCTATAAGACTATGAGATGATTTCTCAACAAAAACTTTGCAGGACAGAAAAGACTGGCACAAAATATTCAAAATGATGGAAGCAAGGACCTACAATCAAGATTACGCTGTCCAGCAAAGCTAGCATTTAGAGTTGAAGGATAAATAAAGAGCTTCTCAGACAATAAATAGCTGAAGGAGTTCATCACCACCAAACCAGAATACAAGAAATGTTAAAAGGACTTCTTTAAGAAAAAGGGGGGGAAAGATAAAAATATAAATAATAATTGTATATCTATTAACAATTACTTTAAATGTAAATGGCTTAAATGCTCT
Source organism: Rhynchonycteris naso (assembly GCA_037038555.1). Classification (NCBI taxonomy): domain Eukaryota; kingdom Metazoa; phylum Chordata; class Mammalia; order Chiroptera; family Emballonuridae; genus Rhynchonycteris; species Rhynchonycteris naso. Next base: position 185,104,949 of record CM073000.1, on the reverse strand, counting down.
CTCTCTTCCCCTTTCACAGCCATGGCTTAAATACTTCAAGCAAAGTTGGTCCCAGAAGCTGAGGATAGCTCAGTGGCCTTGGCCTCAGGTGCTAAAATAGCTCAGTTGTTAAGCAACAAAGCTGCAGCCCAGCCAGGCAGAGCATTGCCTGGCAGGGGCTTGCCGGGATCGGATCCCGGTCAGGGCACATGGGGGAGTCTGTCTCTGTTTCCCTGCCTCTCACTTAATAAAAAGAAGGAAGGAAGGAAGGAAGGAAGGAAGGAAGGAAGGAAGGAGGGAGGGAGGGAGGGAGGGAGGGAGGGAGGGAGGGAGGGAAGAAGGAAGGAAAAAGGAGGGAGGGAGGGAGGGAGAAAAGGAGGGAGGGAGGGAAAGAAGGGAAGGAAGGAAGGAAGGAAGGAAGGAAGGAAGGAAGGAAGGAAGGAAGGAAGGAAGGAAGGAAGGAGAAGAAAGAAAGAAATAGAGACTAAAGTAAAGGGTGGAGAATGATATTTTATGAAAATGCAAACTACAGCAACAACAAAAAGCTGGGGTAGCAATACTTATGCCAGACAAAATAGATTTTAAAACAAAAGCTGTATAACAAGAGATCAAAAAGGACCCAGCAATTCCACTTTTGAGTATTTACCCAAAGAAACTCAAAACATTAATTTGAAAAGATATATTCACTGCAGCACTACGAACAATAGCTAAGATATGGCAGCAACTTAAGTGCCGATCAGTAGATGAATGCATATATTCACTGGAATATGACTCAGTCATGAAAAAAAAAAAAGAGATTTTGCCATCTGCAACAAGATGGATGGAGCCAGAGGGTACTGTGCTGAGTGAGATAAGTCAGACAGAGACAAATGCCATATAATTTCATTTATATGTGAGAACTAAAAACCAAAATAAGCAAACAAAACAAAAAAATTCATAGGTATCATTTTGATGGTTGTCAGATGGGAGAAAGATTAAGAGAAGTATGATAAAAAGAAAGGATTAAGGAGTACAAATTATTAATTATAGAATAATCATAGAGATATAAAATACAGCATAGGGAATAGAGTCAATAATATTGTTAATAACTATATATGGTGTTAGATGGGTAACAGACGTATCAAGGTAATCTCACTGTAAGTTATATAAATGCCTAATCACTATGTTGTGTACCTGAAACCGATAGAATTTTGTATGTCAACTGCAAATAAAAAATTACAGTTTTAAAAGTATTTTTAAAAATATATTGTTGGATGCATGACTCATAACTGGAACACAATTTTTCTCTCTCGTTATGTTTTCTCTATATGCAAAACAGGACTTTCACCCTACAAAATTTTATAATCATCACCCCTAATTCAGGAACCTTTGCCAGCACAACTCAACAGTATTGAGTATAACTTGGCTGACAAGGGTGACATCTAACCAGGTTTAATTCTCACTTTGGAGGAGGAAGGATGTGGCTATGGAGGTTTTGAACTACAAAATAACACCTTCACGCATCAACCAAGGCCACTACAAATTAATGGTTGCCATTAGGGTTTTGTCTGACAGCTAGATAAAGCCAATCATGTCAAGAGACCAGAGTTATCACATTAAACGTCCCCTAGAATTTTATTTCCCAGAGAGGGTATTTGCTTCTCACATTCTTGTACCACCCCTGGGCTGAGAACTCAAACTGGGGACCAGTGTACCTTTCATACCAACTTGGTATTAAAGCAAAAATGTGTGGTATAATTATTACTGGCAGGAGGAACCAAGCCAGGCCTTTCTACCTTTTTTATCTTTTAATTACACCCATTCTCCACTTGGCTCTCAAATGCCCTGCCATCCTAGTTGGAGCTGTTACCCACCCCCTTCTGCCACCAGGCTGTCCTTTCTTTTCTCAGCCCCACAAACAAAAGTGGCTATAAGAGGGGAGGAAGACTTGCAGAGGGGAGGGTTATGAAGCAGCCCTTTCCAAAAGGAGAGTTCTGATTCTTTCTCCACACTGCAGCTAGAGGGAGCTTCTATAAAACTGCTGATGTTGCTCCCTGCTTGAAACCCTTCAATCTTGGGATGAGCAATCTTTAATAGGTCCCCTAAGAATCGATGTAAGGTGGTCCACACTCACTATCCTCCAGCCACAACTGACTCTCTCAGCTCCTCAAACATGACACTCTAGCCTGCCACATGGCCTTTGCATACGTGGGTCCCTGTGCTGGAAAGCTCTCATCTGCAGCTAGTCTTTCAGAACAGAGCTTAAGTGTTATTTCCCTGGCTCCCATGTCTAACCCAGGTTAGCTCTAGGTTGCAACAGTACTTTTTCTTCACGGCACATCACAATTTGTTGCTCTGGTTTTATGAGTTCTCCAATGCAGATGCAACAGAGGAAAGCTCTTACTTTGATGACTATAAAACGCCCATGCATTTTTCAATTATTTCTTGGTTCGAAGAGAAAAGGAGTCTATTCTCTCATTTTAGAGATGGGAAAATTGAAGCTGGGAAGGAAACATTATTTACTTGAGGTCACATGGTTGGTTGGTTGTTTTAAAGCAATGTTGTCGGCTTTCCCCTGAAATATTCAACCTTTCTGCAAATACCCTGTTTTACCCTTATGTTAACTCTAGGGATTACTGTCTCCCAGATGTATTGCTGGTCAGGAAAGGAACAACAGAGTGAAGAAACACATGAAAGCCTTGTAGGATCCTATAGTTGTTACTGACATCATCATCAACCTCTTTTAAGAATTCCTTCCTTGAACTTCTGATATCATCATATTTTCCATCTCCACTGCTTCTTGACATCACCTCAAGCATATCTTTAGAAAGAATATAAATTGCAATAATTGGTTGACATAATAATTATATAGCTAGCCTTTGCTCAGCACTAAGTGCAATGTGTCAAGCTCTATGCTAGGCAGTCACACCTTGTAATCTTCTTATTCCCTTTCAACAACAGCTCTATAAAGCAGGCTGGGCAGATGCTGTTATTCCAGGGGCGATAGTGTCTTGTCCAACATCACACAACTGGCAGAGCAAGAGTAAAATCAACCCAGTAAAAATTAAAAGTGAACAACTCAAGTCTAGTAAAAATACAACATCCTTATTGAATATCACCAAATACACACAAATCCATGCAAAGAAAGGAGGCTCACTCTGTAACCGACACTCATTGGTTTGCCTACGCAGCATCCATTCCAGCACCTTCTTTTGAGAACAGTGCCCATTTACTTTTTTGAGTCTTTTAGAAATGATTTTAGTTCACGTGCAGTAAAATTCAGTCTCGGTACCGGCTGTGGGCAAGCAGCACTGTGACTGAGACATGGAACGGTTCCATCACCCTGAAGTATCCCCGTGAAGCCCCTTTGGAGTTCCCATTTCCTTTTCTCCCCAATGAAGGCCATTGTTTGGGACTGGGGTGAACAGGAGGAGAGCAAAAGCAAGAACTTTGGCTCTGTCCCGAAATCTGGACTCAAGCAGAGGGGAGAAAAGACTGAAGACAGTTGGGTTTCCTCCATCCAACATTGTGTTGAGGAAGACAATAGCCCCTACTACTTAGAACCCCTGACTTTTCCAGGTGTGTTCTGTCTCCACCATCTATGCTGTAATACATTTTTTTAAATCTATTTGATCTTCATCTCTTCTTCCTGACACAGAGCTCTAAAAATCTTTGGAATTCCCTGAGTGATAAGAGCATCTTTTGTTATTCATTATGAGCCCCTATGACCATCCCTAGATGTTGGCCAATGAGGTGACTCTTGGTGGGACCCCCAGAGAGTTTCATGATGATGGCTGGTCCCCAGGAAGACCAAGCTTTCATCTTCACCCCCGCCCCCCAGGAAGGGTAGAGGGGTTGGAGATGGAGTTTAATCACCAATGGGCAATGATTTAATCAACCATGCTTATGGTATGGAACCTGTATGCAAAACCCTAGTAGACAATAGGATTTGGGGTTTTTCAAGTTGGTGAACACATCCATGTGGCAGAAGGGTGGCACACTCCCATTCCACAGGGACAGAGGACCCTGTTCATCTGTATTCTTTATAATACACTGTAAAAATAAGGATAGTACTTTTCTGAGCTCTTTAAGTCCTTCTAGTGAATTACTCAGCCTTAAGAGGGTGTTGTGGGAATCCTCAAATTTCCAGTGGGTTGGGAAGAAGTGTCAGTAGCCTGAGGGTCCCATTTGTGATTGAAGTGGAGGCATTAACCTGTGGGATCTTTGCTAATTCCCTGTAGACAGTGTTAGGATCAAACTGAGTTATTTGACATCGTGTTGGAGTCAGAGAATCAAATTGGCACTGGTGACATATTTGGTTGGTGTTGGAAACAAGACTTTTTGCACTGCCTGGAGATGTGCTAAAGCAGAGAGTGTGCACATTTCCAAACCCTGCCAGAGCAGAGTAACACTTTAAATCCTAGGTTCGCCACTACATATGTATCTATGGGCAAACCATACAACCTCCCTGGGGCTCATTTTCCTCAGCAATAAAGTGAGAAAAATAATAATAACAACAGCAATAACAGGGCCTGGCTGGTTGGCTCAGTGATAGAGCATTGGTCCGGCTTGTGGAAGTCCTGGGTTTGATTCTAGCCAGGGCACACAGGAGAAGTGCCCATCTGCTTCTCCACCCTTCCCCCTCTCCTTTCTCTCTATCTCTCTTGTCCCCTCCCGCAGCCAAGGCTCCATGAAAGCAAAGTTGGTCCGGATGCTGAGGATGGCTCCATGGCCTCCGCCTCAGGCGCTAGAATGGCTCCAGTTGCAATGGAGCAATGGCCCAGGCGGACAGAACATCACCCCCTGGTCAGTATGCTGGGTGGATCCTGGTCAGGCTCATGTGGGAATCTGTCTCTCTGCCTCCTCGCTTCTCACTTCAGAAAAATTAATTAATTAATTAATTAATAGTAATAACAATAATGCCAATTCCAGAGTTGTTTGAGAATTGTAAGAGTTAGTATACCTAAAGGGTTTAGGACAGTGACTGGCACATAGTAAACCCTCAATAAAAGATTGTTGTTGTTATTTTTCTCATTTCTTCCAATTCATTCTGTCTTTGTTTAAGTAGGTTTTTTCTGCTTGAAGCTAAAACTCCCTGTGATAGGCCTGCCTTTTCTTCTGAGCAGAGGAAGTGTGTTCAGCTAAGCAAGAATGAGATTCCTGGGGAAGGTGGCTATTTTCAGCCACAGGAGGGTCCCACAGAGAGCAACAGAGAGGAGAGGATGGAGACCGAGCCATGCTGTGGCTTCCACAGGAAAAGAGAGCCCGTCTCCCCATCCCTTCACCCTCCCCTGAACCAGGAGACACACTGGTCCAGCCATGTTCCTAGGCTCCAGAGGAAATGCTGAGCCCAGGGCTGTGCTTCCTCTCAGATCACCCAGGCATCTATACGGCATTCTGGTGCCTGTGTCCAGCCCCAGATGTCCTGACTTTATTAGTTTGGGAGGATATTCAGGTCAGAGGGATTTCTAAAAGCTCTCAGGTGATCCGAAGGTATTGCCAAGGTTGCGAACCTCCATTGAGGAGGCTAGAGCTGACAGCACCACCCTCAGGTATTTACCTTGACCTTAGAGCAGGGCTCTTGAACTTCAATGTGTACATGAACCATCTTGTCAAAATGCAGATTTTGATTCAGTAGGTCCTGGATGGGGCCTGAGACTCTGCATTTCTCACAAGCTCCAAGGGCTGCTGATGCTCTAGCCTGATGACCAGACTTTGGGTAGCAAGGGCCTACATTAAGGTATTGGGAGCTCCAGGGCACCCACACACAAACACCTTGTTTGGTGGGCCCCCCAACCATCACCCACATAGGAACTGAGCCCAAATGCAGGATACCTGCTGCTTGGGTTAGTCTGCTCAGAGCACCTGGGACCCCCACAGTTGCAAGTCACCCCACCAGCCCACTTGGATGGCAGATGGCATTCCCAGGGACACAGAAGGAAACATACTAGGCTCAGGACCACCCCATGATGGTTCCTTGGCCCCAGATTGGGTCAGTCTGAGACCCCTTAGCCCAGTTATTGTCCAGAGCCCATTCCTGGCACAGAGCAGCCTCTCAGAAGAAACTCGCCGTGCTCCCCCCACTTCCTTTGCACCTGAGGCGATTATTACTTGTCATAAACAAGACCTGCCAGCTGTGAGCCGCTCGGCTTGCTGTTCTTAAAATGCCTCATAATCGTCTCTCTCCACGAAGAATTCTGCAGCCCCTCGGTGGCTCTGCCAGCCAATCACAGTGTGGTCCAGGGCCCGTGTTTTGATAAGATAATCTGTCACTGTCAGAGCCGCAGGGCTCTTGCAGCAGGGAGGGGGAGAGAGAGGGAGAGAACCTCCTCCCTCTGGAGGTGCAGCTGGCGGCCCTCTCCCAGAGCTGGGAGCCCTGTGCCTGGCCCGCAGAGCCCCGGCCCCGTCCAGGAATGTCAACAGCGTGAAACCCTCCGTGAAACCCTCGGCTCCTCAAACACCAGTCGCCCCGCCCCACCCGCCTTTCCCCACACCCATTTCCTGTTCGTTTGTCTCAAGCTCCATTCAGAGAATGGAGATGCCTTCTTGGACTGAATTAAAGTAGAACCCAAGAGGGAAAAATCGGAGGGCATTTGCTGGAACTACGAGGCCACCTTGAAGTTGGCCCCAACGACCCCCACCTCCCCTCATAGGCAAACCTGGGAGATACTACAGGTTCGGTTCCCGTCCACCACCGTAAAGTGAGTGTATTGCAGTCAAGTGAGTCATACCTGTTTGCTGGTCGAGGATTGTTGTCTTCACTTTGTAAAAAACAACGCACCATCTGTGGAGTGCAATAGAGTGAGGCGCACTAAAGGAGGCGTGTCTGCGCACATCCCGCGTGGTGTCTCCCCTCCCCACGGTATGGAACTGGTCTGTATGATGAACACACTGTGGTGCGCCCTCTCCCCTGAGTCACTCACTCTGGGGATGCCCGTTGCCACGTTGTGAGGACATTCAGGCAGCCAGTGGAGAGTCCGCGGAGAGAAACGGGCCTCCAGTAGCCATGCGGGTAAGCCTGGATGCAGACTCGACCCTAGCGGAGCCTCAGCAAGGCTGCAGCCCTAGACAGCAGCTTGACCGGCAACCTCCTGGGAGCCCCTGAGCTAGAGACCCCCCAGCAAAGCAGCTCCGGGACTCCTGACCCACAGAAGCTGTGAGATAATCAATGCTTGCTTTTTTTTAAGCTGCCATTTGGGGGCAATTTGTTACACAGCAATAGATAGGTAACACACCATTCACCTAAAACCAAACTATGAATATAGCATGGGCTCCTTCATGGCAAGACACGCTACTAATCACTATGAGAGACAGGGAAGTAGGGGGAGGAGGAGGAGGAGTGGTAACTAGCAGTTATATAAGCCTCCTTTGGAGCCAGGCACTGTTCAAAGCACTTCGCGTGTATTAACTCACTTAATCCTATTGCCACTTATTATTATTATTATCCTTGTCCACATCCATCAGCCAAAAGTCACCAGTAACACCCTATAGTTGAACAAAGTGGGGTTTAGTTACATGTTGCCACCAAAGAGACGACACACCATGGGGGACTGTGATATGTGTCAGAAGGTGTTAGGCAGGACTGCTACAGGACTTGGGTTTGCTCTGGATCACATGCTGTCAGAACGCAGTGGGAATTCTATAACTGGGTGCGATCCTCATTTTTATCAAGTAGGCAGGAGGGGCAGAGAGGGGCTAAAACTGTCATTGGTAAAGAAGCTGGTCGGAAGGGGAGAGCGTTTGGTCATTTCTGGGAACGCATGGTGTTCTATTGTGCTCAGGCATGATTCCAGGGCGCTCACTGATGTCTAGTTTCATCACAGTCTGTCTGAAGTCTTCCCTATGGTTGTCCCTGTGAAGTTAATTAAGAAGGGAATACCCCACCCTAGCTGCTGATACCTGGCCAAGCTATAGCTGCTAGTGGTCCAGACTGCATTGTTCCTTTCTCGTCCCCCTTTGACAAATAAAACAATCTGAGACCAAAATAAACAGTTAAAATGTCAAAGCTGAAAGGGACTTTAGAGCACAGTTTCCCAAACTATCAGTGTTTAGGACCAGTTTTGTTTCGGTTTTCTGGGGGCTGGCTTTAGCTCAGCAGTTCCTTAGAGTTCAGTTGGCTTGTTATTTTGGTTTTCCTACTCATTGTGAGCTAATACTTTCCTAACATACAATATGAGTGAGTTACTGGAATAATGGTCATGCACTTGGATGCTGCATCAATGTCATATTGCTGTAAAAGTTTCTTAGTATACACTCAGTTTCTATACTATCTGGTCACAAACAGGTAACAAAGAGTTCTCGGAGCAATACTATCCTTGGATTATACTTTGAGCAGCTTTAGAGTTTCCCAAACTTCATGCAATGTGCACCTTCATTTTTTCCATAACTATGTGGCACCTCTACTATTATTTACTTAATGCTATCTTCAAATATCTTTTCCCCCGTATCACCTCACACCCACCAGAATGGCCCCTATCAAAAGAACTGAAAATAACAAGTGTTGGTGAGAATGCAGAAAAATTGGAAAACTTGTGCACTATTGGCGGGAATGCAATCATTGTGGGGAAAAAATACAAAAGTTCCTCAAATGATTGAAAATAAAATTACTATGTGATCCAACAATCCCACTTCTGGATATATACTCAAAAGAATGCACAGCAAGATCTTAAAATATTTACACACCATGTTCGTTGGTAGCATTATTCACAATAGCCAAGAGGTAGAGGCAACCCAAATGTCCACCAACAGATAACTGGATAAAGCAAAGTGCTATGTACATACAATGGCACATTGTGCAGCCTTAAAAAGAAAAGCTCCTGTCACATATAACCATATAGTTTAACCTCGAGAATATTAAGTGAAATAAGTCAATCACAAAAGCACAGAAACTGTATTATTCTATTTATATGAAATATCTACAGTAATCAAAATCATAGAGCCTGACCAGGTGGTGGTGCAGTGGATAGAGCATCAGACTGGGATGCAGAAGACCCAGGTTCAAGACCCCGAGCTCACCAGCTTGAGCGCGGGCCCATGTTGCTTGAGCAAAAGCTCGTCAGCTTGGACCCAGGGTCGCTGGCTCCAGCAAGGGGTTGCTCAGTCTGCTGAAGGCCCGCGGTCAAGGCACATGTGAGAAAGCAATCAATGAACAACTATGGTGTCGCAATGGCAACAAAAAGCTAATGATTGATGCTTCTCACCTCTCTCCCGTTCCTGTCTGTCTGTCCCTATCTATCCCTCTCTCTGACTCTCTCTCTGTCCCTATAAAAAAAAAAAAAAAGAAAGAAAGAAAATCATAGAAACAGAAATGAGGTGGTTTCCAATTGCTGGGGAAGTGAAAGGGGAGAATAGTGTTTAATGGGTATAGAATTTCAGTTTTGCAAAATGAAATAGTCCCACAGGTCTTTGCACAATGTGAATATAGTTAATACTACAGACCTGCGCATTTACATATGGGAGAAAGGGTCACTTTAATGTCTACATTTTTACCACAATTTTTTAAAAGAAAGAATCATCCTAAATAATAATAACCTTTATCCTGTGTCGAGGTATTTTCTTACACACATTGTAGTGAATTCCTAATTGTTAGAATTAAAAAAAAAAATTTTCTGTACACCAGTGAGAATCATGTACTACCAGTGAGGCCCATGTACACTTTGGGATACACTGGTCTTCAAATATCCTGTTTCTTCCCTGCCTAGTACCTGGGGCCTAGCAAGAAGTGTGTCTACAAATCACTCCTGATTTCCAAGAGCTTGCAATCAAATTGGACAGTTAAAACATATGCCCACTGGAACAGGAAGCAAAAGCGTCAAACAAATCAGCCCATTCCTCGCAGATCACAATACCCAAAACCATCTATAGATTCAATGCAAAACCATACCTGCTTAGTTCAGTGCTCCACCTCAAGTACCTAGGCAATTGCCTTGTCCGTAGTGGAGTCTTGACTGCTATTTGTTGAATTCTATCCAATTCAAATAGGTAGTAATAAAGTACCAATGAGGTACTAGACCAGGGTTTATAACCTGGGGTTGTGAGTGGACTTCAGAGGGTCCATGAACTTGAATGGGAAAATAGTTCATCCTCATTTTCTCTGTAATTTAGCATTTGCTTGCATTATAAATGGAGGCACAAAATCGCGGTTAATATTCGCAGCATCTGTGACTTTGTCACCGATATAAGTCAGAATATTTTCATATCTCATTACAATATATTGTCTACATGCATCACGAATTGAGAGCATGTAGTTATTAGACAAATCTTTTAGTTAATGTGTTAGTAAAGAATCATATATTGATATGTCACAAATTTGATGGTTTTTAAAAATATTTTGATAACCATATTTTAGTATAACTGTTATCCTTTGTAATTCTACACTTTAGTTTCTGTGTTTATTTTCTGCATCGTTATGAGAAGGAGTCCATAGACTTTACCAGATGCACACACACATGCGCGCACACACACACACACACACACACACGCACGCAAAGGGTCAGGACCCACTGTTGGGCTGACTCAGTTTCCCCAATGTAGATAACAACTGACTGGGTCTAAAGAGAAACAGACCAAATAAAGAACAAGCCAGTTTTTGCCACCTTTGGAAAGCAAATACCAATTTACCATCCCAGAGAGCAGTGAATTCACAAGTCAACAGCTGTGGAGGAATCCCCTGGTAACTATCGGGTTCAGTGTTCCTAGGACATCGGCTGGTTGGCAAGATCAAGGTCTCAGAGAAATGTTAGAGTTGAGCAAAAATAATTAAAGTGAACTTACGCCTGTGAAGTTCAAAACATGAACTCTGGAGCTGGGCTCCCGTGTTTGTACTCTAACCATTAGGATCTGTACATTCTTGGGTAAGTGACTTCCCCTAGATGTATCTCTGTTTCTCCATCTGTAAAATAGGAGCCACAGATCCTGACTGGTCGACAGAAAAGTGGCCTTTCCAAGATGTTGATGGTCTAATTTCTGGATCCTGTGAATATGTTAGGTTCTATAGCAAAGGGGGATTAAGGTGACAGAGGGAGTTAAGGTTGCTAGTCAGCTGACCTTAAAATAGGGTGCGTATTGTGAATTATCTGGTAGACCCAACATAACCACAAGGGTTCTTAAGTATGGAAGATAGAAGAAAAAGAGAGTCAGAGAGAGATTTGAAGATGAAACATTGTTGGCTTTGAAGATGGAAGAAGGTGCCATAAGCTGAGGAATGCATGTGATCTCCAGAATTTGGAAAAGGCAGTATTTCCCCTAGAGGCTCCAGGAAGAATGCCACCCTGCCAAAACTTTGATGTTAGTCAAGTGGAACCCATTTTGGACTTCAGGTGTCCAGAACTCTAAGGTAATAAATAAGTGTTAATTTAAGCCATAAAGTCTGTGTCATTTTGTTACCACAGAACAGGAAACTAATACACTATTTTACGGGATTTTATAAGAATTAATAAATGAGTTAATTTGTATAAAACCCTTAAAACAGTGCCTTGCACATAATTGATACTATATTATTAGTGTTATAGAAATCCCAAATAGAAATGAGAGAAATCAACCACTTCCAATACAAATCAGATCAAAGCCCTACTCCGTTTTGTAATCCCTAATGAATTCATGGATCTAGGTTTTAATTGGACAGCAACTAACATCCCATAAAATAAGAGCTAACCAAACATCAAGTGCCTCCTGACTGACAAACACATGGCCACCTGTGAGGTAGTCTTTACAAAAAATTATTTTAAAAGACGGAAACCTACAAATCCAACTGCCAATGTATCAAAAATATAGAAGAGAGGGGAGCACATCAAATAACACCACAGAGATGCAATTAACAAGATCTAGACTGTGGGAAACTCTACAGCAATATTCTCTGACTCCAACGTGCACATACAATATCTAATAGTCTTGTTAAAATACGGATTCTAGGCCAGTAGTTTCAGGATAGTGCCTGGGACTTTGCATTCTAATGAAATTCCAGGTGATGCTTGATGCCCCTAACTCATGGACCACATTTTGAGTGTCAAAGTTCCAAGACAAAATAAGCCAATTTTTTCCCCCAGCAATAAAAGAACTGAAGGGGAAACCTATATGCCAACCATCACGTAGTTTGACAGTTGGACAGATTGGTGGGAGGCTGGAGTCATTATCAGACACAGGAAATGCAGCAGACCAGTGAGTTCCACGGAAGTTCATTATTTTAGTTCTGAACAGGTTGCATTTAAAATGTCTGTGGCCTAGAGAAAAAAAAAATTCTACAGCTTCAAAAGCTTTTTTTATTTGAAAAATAAAATCACATTTTCAAGTTTTCAAATCTGTACTATTTGTAAGGGATCATCTTGCTGTGATATATTTCCATTAAATGTGTTTTATCTCTAAAAAAAAAAAAAAAAAGTACATCAACCAGTTACAATGTGTAGAACTTTAGTTGGAATCTGATTCAAGGAAACTAAAAATATATGTATTAGAGAGCAGGAAACTTGAACTGTGAGTGGAGATTGATGCACCGAGGAGTTATTGTTAATGTTCTAGGTGTGCTGATGGGGTTGTGGTTATGTCCTAAGGACCCTTTATCTCTTAGAGATGCACATTGTACCAAATGCAGATGAAACATGAAGAACTATAACTGGCTTCCAAATCATGTGGATGGGGGCGTAGGTACGGACGTAAGTGAAACGGAACTGACCGTGAGTCGATCATCATTGAAGCTAAGTGAGGGGCACCTGGGATTCCATTCCACTATTCCTTCGATTTCCATGTGCATTTGGAATGTCCCCTAGTAAAATTGTTTTTCAGGTACTTATTTTGTAAATCTTCTCTGTTAGCTAACCCTTCCCTTGGACCATCCTCTCCAAATGTTCTAGAAGAGACTGTCGGGGCAGTCTCTTCTACAACTGATAAGTTGTACAGAGCTGACCACTTTTAAGTGCTCACAGACTTGAAACTTCATGGTGTTCTCATGCTTGCATTCTTCCTTGCTTCATTTTTGTAAGCAGGTCTGTGAAACCCCCTATCGTACCTCCGGGCTCAGTCTTCTGCTCGGTACTGAAATGTTCCCTCCACCTGAAATGTAGAACTCTCTGAGAGGCCTCAGCTCGCCCCTCAGTATGAGCAGACACCACAGACCCTCTCTGCCCCACTGCGCTGTCACAGTTCTTATGGTACGCTCACTGTCTGAGATTGTCTTGTTCCTCTACTCGTTAGCTTCATTTGGTCTTTCTGCGCCATGACACCCCAACGTCCCCTCTGGAATGTATTCTGCCTGAGAACAGGAACCTTGTCTACTGCCCATGACCAGGCACAGTGCAAAATAAATGAATGAATGAAGCTGTAAGTAAATTACATGCGTAGCTCTGTAGAGCCTGTAATTTAGCAGGTTGACCATATGCTTATTCATATAACTGTATCACATGTTTGTAGTCTTTCTCACTAAATCAGGGGTTTGGCTGTGAAGTGGTGATTCAATGTTTCTTCAAGCTAATGGGGCTGCACAGCCCATTCCTTTCAAAGAGAAGTTTAGGTCCTTACCAACTTTCACTGGATACTTAGGCTCTTGGCTTACAGTGCTTGGTCACAGTGAAGTCTCTGTGAAAATCAGAGGTGAAGTACATGGGGTGCCTGTGGCCAGAAACCCTCCCACTAGGATACCCATCTACCTGGCCCATGCCAGGGGTCAATCAAAGGACCAGATTCTTCATTGAAAGTCAGAAGTTTTAAGTTGGAGACTTCACTCCAAATCCCAGCTTCATTAGCTATGTTCTGGAGACCAGTGAATGCGGCCTTTGTGGAGTTACATAACCTGTATGACCTTCAGTGCCATCCATAAAATTGGAATAATAATATCTACCTTGTAGGTTTGCTCTGAGGATTAAAGGAAAATATATATATATATATGTAATTCAGTGCCTGGCCTGAAGCAATCAGTTACTAGATTTGATCTAGTACTGCTACTGCTGCTGCGCTATCTTCTGACCTCGGGAGAGCCACTGAATTCTTCCAACCTCAGCAGCCTCTTCTCTAAGAAGGAATAACAGTATCCCAGAGCCACAGAAAGTTTGGTGCCTCCCTCCCTTATTTCCCTCAGTTTCCTGCTCAAATATCCCCTTTTTAGGAAACTTTCCATGGCCAGCCCCCTTGTCATGTAAAATAGCCCTCACCCCCTCTCCACCCTGTTACTCAGCTTTCGTCTTCATCCTAGAACCTACTCACCGATTTATATTTATTTGTTGATTCTGTGCCTTCCTTGACAGAAGGTCAACTCCAAGGGAGTTAGGGATTTTGTCCTTCTGGTCACCCCCTGTCCCTAGAGCCCAAAATACTACCTGACACACAGCAGTCAATGAATATTCCTTGAAAAACAACTGAATGAGTGAAATTCTGTAACTCCTGACATTAACTAACCAGCCCTGAGCTACTGCTAAATAGATATTAGTTTCCCTTCTTCCTTCCAAGGCCAGAAAAATGAATACCCCTAGATATCCATTTGGGGTAAGAGTTGGAAAGAAGAAAGATAGGAATGCCTACAGACCTACTTCCTTCCCCCTTTTCCTCCAACCATCACTTAAACAGTAACCCGACCACAGGTGCCAAAAAGTCCAGAGTACCCCTTATCTCCAGTGGGTTCTTCCTAGTTAGGAAATGTTAGCAGAAGCAAGGATTCCCTGGGGCTTATTGCTTGTATAAAAGAATCCATGCAGAATTTAGACAGCTGCTCCATTGCTTGTAACCCCAATAAATAGTGTCTGGTCAACCTAATGTAGGGCTGCTGAAAGTTAGGGTTGTGCTGCTTTTGGGGTCTCACCAGTAGAAAGTCAATGGGTTTGATGTATGGCCCCATTTATGGCACCTGAAATAGAACATCTGTTACCAGATTGGCCGCTGTCAAATCCACCCTACTACTATAGCAATACAAGCAGCCTGCAAGTCTTGAAAACCACTTCACAAAGCCAATGATCAAATAGCAGAAAGGCCTTTTCCTATAGCGGCCAGCTGAGACAATCATGTCACTCCTTTGCTGAAAACCCTCCACTGGTTCCCATAGCCCTAGGAATGAAGTCCCACCTCCTCTCCCAGGACCATGCCAGATGCAACGGGACACACTCCACTCCAGCCACACGCATCTTCTCGTGTCCCTACAGCAGGACAAACACGTTGTCCCACAGGGTCCTAGCACTTTCTGTCTCTTCTTCCCATACTAGCTCCTTCCCTTCACTCAGATCTCAGTCCCCATGTGCCCATCAGAAGTAGCCCTACCAGCCAGCCCCCATTCATCACCTCAACCTCAGCCTGATTTAATGTCATTGTAGCATCAGGGACCTGGGCCACGTGCTGTCCTCTTGTTGGTTTCTTTACGTGTTTACTTCCTACCCTCCCCACCATCCATTTGACCACAGGTCTCCGTCTGCCGGTCTGGCTCTCAGCTCTGTACCCTTAAGGAGTTCCCTGACACCGAGCCGGTGCCCAATAAAGATTCATTAAAAGAATGAAAAATTGGAATTGGCACTGGCATTCTAGGACAGGAGTTGGCAAACTTCCTGTGAGGACCCATTTAGTAAATGCTTGAGGCTTCGTAGGCCATGTGGTCCCATTCACAACTGTTCGGTCTCCCCGTTGCATCTCAAAAGCGGCCAGGGACGAGATGTAAATAAACAGTCGTGGTGTTGTTCCAATAAACCTTCATTTACAAAATCGGGCAGTGAGCTGGATTTGACCCACAGGCCATAGTTTGCAAACTCCTCTTCTAGACCGAGACTGAATTCAAGTGTACTATCAATATAGCTACTTGGTGTTATTCTTTGCCCATAGACTACAATATCCACTGTGTGTTGTGTAATATCAACTAGTCTGCCTTGTATTCAATAGTCTGCCTACAAATACCTTCCATCATCATACAAAGCGTTACAGTCAAGTAAACAAATTTTAAGATCCAAACTTATGGACCATGGTCTTCCAGAGAATTTTGTGAATTTGACCTCAAAGACAAGGGAAGTAAAGGCAAAAATAAATGAAGAGAACTATATAAAACTAAAAAGCTTATGCACAGCAAAAAGAAACCAACAAAAGAAAAAGGCAAAGGCAACTATCCAAATAAGAGAACACATTTGCAAACAATACCTCCAATAAGGAATTAATATCCAAAATACACTGTGTCCGTAAAGTCATGGTGCACTTTTGACCTGTGACCAGTCAAAAGTGCACCATGACTTTACAGACACACTGTATATAAAGAACTCATACAACTCCACACACACAAAAAAAATTAAAATTAAAATTGGGCAAAGGACCTAAACAGACACTTCTCCCAAGAAGACATACAAATGGCCAACAGATATATGAAAAGATGCTCAACTTCACTAGCTATTAGGAAAATGCAAATCAAAACCGCAATGAGATATCACCTCACACTTGTTAGAATGGCTGTTACCAACAAGATAAGTGCCTGACCAGGCAGTGGCATAGTGGATAGATTGGCCTGGGATGCTGAGAACCCAGGTTTGAAACTGGCTGGCTTGAGCATGGGCTCATCCAACTTGAGCATGGGCTCACCAGATTGAGTGTGGGGTCACCAGCTTGAGCATGGGGTCATAGACATAACCCCATGGTCGCAGGCTCAAGCCCAAAGGTCACTGACTTGAAGCCCAAGGTCACTGGCTTGAGCAAGGGGTCACTAGCTCAGCTGGAGTCCCCCAGTCAAGGCATGTATGAGAAAGCAATCAATAAACAACTAAAGTGCCTCAACTACAAGTTGATGCTTCTCATCTCTCTCCCTTCCTGTCTGTCTGTCTGTCTCTCTCTCTCTCTCTCTTTCACTAAATAAGTAATAACAAATGTTAGAGAGATTGTAGAGAAAAAGGAGCCCTCATACACTGCTGGAAGAAATATAAATTGATACAGCACTATGGAAAACAGGTCTTCAAAAAATTTAAAAATTTCCTGACCTGTGGTGGCACAGTGGACAAAGCATTAACCTGGAATGCTTAGGTTGCTGGTTTGAAACCACGGGCTTGCCTGGTCATGGCACATACGAGAAGCAACTATTACAAGTTGCTGCTTCGCACTCCTGCCCCCCTTCTCTCTCTCTCTCCTCTCTCTAAAATCAATAAATAAAATCTTCTTAAAAATTAAAAATAGAGTTACCACATGACCCAGCCATCCCTCTTTTTGGTATCCACATGAAAATTTTTAACAACATTTATTTGTAAAGATCTATATGTACCCGAATGTTCATTGCAGCACTATTCACGATGGTCAGGACATGAAAACAACTGAAATGTCCTTCGATAGAGGATTGAATAAAGAAGATGTTGTGCATATATACAGTGGAAGACAACTCAGCCATAAGGAAAGAGGAAATACTGCCATTTGCAGCGACATGAATGGGTCTTGAGAATATCATGATAAGCAAAAGGAAAGAAGGAAAAAGTCAAGAACCATATGATTTCACTCATATGTGAGATATAAAACTAAAAGCAGCAAACGAACAAACAAGATAAATAAGATAAAAATTCACAGACAACAGTGTGGCGGTCACCAGAGGAAAAGCGGGATGGTGAGGCAGAAAGGGTAACAATGGTAACTAGACTTTGGGTAGGGAACAGAAGGTATATTATAGAATTGTACACTTGAAACGTATACCATTTTATTAACCAATGTCACCCCAATAAATTTAATTTAAAAAAATTTAAATGTATTTGCACCACATAGCCTCCTTAGCATCCCTAATTATTATTCTCTCCCTAAACAAATAGGGAGGAAGCAGGTTGGAGAACTTCAGAAATGCTGCTTATCACAGGAAACAAGGAACAATACACAGAACAAAAGGATTGGGCTCACACTTGTGATTATTGTCATAAAATGCTTCTGAGGAACCACTTGGCACAATGCACCTGTACCATAACGTCTGGCAGATTAACAGTTTCAAGACAATTACAAAAATAAAACAAATCTCACATTGAGTCACTGACTTGAAACATTGGGACAATGCTCATTTTGCTCCAGCCATCAATTCGTGGCAGGTTTTGGTTTTTGTTTTGTTTAGTTAAATGCCAACATTTGATTCTGTAATAGGTTTCCTAATAATCTATTTCAAATATACACTTGAGGGCACTGGATTCCTGGTACCGTTAAGCAATGGCTTGTATGAACTTGAATCTTTTGAGTGCAAGAGATACAAGTTCAAATTCGGATTCTGCCATTAGGTGCATGTGGCCTTGAGCAAGTGAGTTAATCAATCTGTGCTTCAGTTTCCTTTCCAGTAAAATGGGGGTAATAATACTATTGAACCTTATAGAATTTTCAGGAGTAACGGTTCTGAGGCAACACCCAGCACCTGGCCAGCATTTCCGTATGTAGCAGCTGTTGTGGAATGATGGTTATGCTACATTCCTGACCCTACTCACAGGAGAAGAAACAGCCCACTCTGAGTCAGACCCTGCGCCAATCCCACTGGCTTTAAATACACCTGTGTTGTTAGAATGTGAATGAATACATGGTCCTGGTAACTGATCACTCCAAATTCTAACCCAGTTTCTGGAACCATCTTTCACTTGTTTAAGTGACAAGTCACTCTTCTTGTATGTACATTATAACAAGCCCTGTTTGACAGAAATATTAAGTCCTTGAGAGGGAACAGAGATGGCAGAGATCCCCAGACCACTGACCTTAAGAGCAGGGGTCAGAGAGAGGGGACATTTCAACCACCAGCTGAGTGTGGTCCATTATTTTGAGGAAACTAGAAGCCTAAAGATGTTAAGTAATTTTCCCAAATTACCCAATTGGGAATTCAAACTCAAGGTATCTAGTTCTAAAAACCCAAATACTTAGCCACAATACTATATTAGCTCCTTAGCAAATAAAGACCTTTAGACAAATGTCATAAGTATATCACCTATATTAGTTCCCTGAGGCTGCTGTAACAAAGGACCACAAGTTGAGTGGCTTAAACAATAGGAATGTGTTGTCTCACAGTTCTGGAGGCTGGAAGTCTGAGAGCAAGGCGTCAGCTGGGTGGGTTCATTCTGAGGCTTGAGGGAGATTCCACTCCCTGCCTCTCTCCTAGCTTCTCACAGGTTGTTGGCAATCTTTGGCATCCCTTGATTTGCAGATCTCTGCCATCATTGTCACATGATGTTTGTTATCTCTTTGTGCATGTCTAGCTCCAAATGTTCTGCTTTTATAAAGACACCAGCCACATTGGATTAGGAACGCACCCTACACCCGTATGACCTCATCATAACTAATTACATCCTCAGCAACTCCATCACCAAATAAGATCACAGTTTGAAGTACCAGGGGTTAGGACTTCAACATACAAATGTGGGGGAGGGACACAATCCAGCATCACCCAAACCTATTTGATGGGGGTTATTCCCCCATCTTCTGACATAGAGGTGTGGGGGAGGGGATCAACACACCCACAAACGTGCTGCAAGATGCATCTCTTCACGCCAAACCCCCAGAGCCATTTATCCCATGGTAGAAAGGAGAGTTGGGAAGGGATACAGTGTGACGGATGTCAAACCAAAGATCAATGTTCCCCCAGGGGCAACAACTTTTAGGGACTTGAGCAGTAAGACTTTGAAAAATGGACCCCTGGGGAACAAAGGTTGAATTTCATGACATCACTGATAACCCACCCACCCCCGACAACACCCAGCTTTTCCCCATGGTTATAAGTGCGGGGAGGAGGTTGGAATGGAACTTCTGTTGTGTGGCTTTCAAAGCCCTCAGTGGCCCAGGCATAGTGAATCATGTTGAAGGTAAAGCACTTCCTCTGGACCCAGGGGAAACAGAAGTGGGCAGATAAAACATGGTAACGGGGGAAGTAGATTTATGAACAACCTGAAATCTGAACATTGCTTTTTTATATTCCTTAAGATGGACCAGTCCTGTGGCCCATGCGGGAATAAAAGCCTAAGATTGAATGCCAAAAGAAAAAATCTCTCAGCATTTCTCAAACTAAGACTGGACATCTCATGCAAGCTCCTTCCGCGGATTAATAGACGTGATGGAAAATGTAGATTCTTGTCCAGCAATGCACATAAGTAGATGAACATTCGTTCATTCTTTCAATAGTTAACCTCTCTGAGTGACGGCCACATGCTGGACGCTGTCCTAGGTTCTGAAAATATATGTCTTGAGGAGTGTTCACAGATGCGGTGGATCCCAGACTTTGAGTAATCAAAGTTACAGATCTATAAGGGATTCCTGGCATTATTTAGGCCAACAGAAGAATGGGAAAGGAGCTCATGGGAAGCAGAAGAAGTCTTATACTTCTGTTGTGTTTCATCGGATGAATTCCTCACACATCCTTTTGAGAAGGTGTCTTTCCGGGGAGCCAGTTTATGAACCTCATTCCTACCATTTTGTAGGAATCCACAGTGACTGCATTCCTCTCCTTCTGGTCCAGCGTAGTAACTTGTCTATATATGTCTAGGAATCACCTCTTTGTTCTGGAGCTCCTCCTGTTTAGCTGAGGCCAAAGTTATTCAAGGAAGAAGATACTTCCCCCCAGCTTAGATATACTAAGAGTCTTGAGTGAACTGCAGATGTATAAAAAGATTGTTTCCATAGCAAAGGGGATCAGATCAAAAAAACATTTTATTAGGGTAGAGGTTAAAAACTGGCAACCCCAAGGGAGATAAATTGACTTGGGGTGGTGAACGCACCATGCGGTGCACAGATGATGTATTATGGAATGGCACACCGGAAACCTAAGTGACTTTATTAAGCCATATCACTCCCAAAATGTTAATTTTAAAAAGTAAAAGAAGAAAAAGGAAATTGGCAGCCCCTATAGGTCAGCTCCTGCCCACAGACATTTTCGTTGGTCTGTTTCCCCTCCATGTCTCACTCAACTTCTTGTTTTAAAAATTCTCAATCTCAAGAAAAGTTAAATAATAGGATAATATTCAGATAACCCTAATACACACCCACACATGTGCACATGCACACACATACACACTTTTTCTCTCTGAACTATATGCAAATAACTTGTCGACAACAGAATATTTCACTCTGGAATATTTCCGTGTTACTTTCTTAGTAATACTGACATTCTCCAATATATAATATATCCACAGTACCATTGTCACACCTAAGAAAATAGACAGTAATTGCACAATATCATATAGTTCACATGAAAATTTCTCCAAATGACAAAAATGTATTATAAAACTGTCAGTTCCTTTTTTAAATTTGGGGACTTCACATAAGAATTGAAACTTTCAGTTTTCCTTGAAAAACCTTAACATCTGACAACACAAAGCCTGCATTCTGACATAAAAAAAAATTAGCTGGAACTGAGTCCCCTCCAGACAGGATCTGATCTTCATTTTGCCACCAGCTCCATCACTCATTGTTTCACCAGGTGTTACTGACTTCTATAGAAATCTCTTTGTGATCCCTGATAAGGGACTTACCCTAAAGTCAGAGTGAGGCACTTTTCCATGCTAAAGTTCAGCCATTCCAACCCCCCTCTCTCAGTTCTGTTCTCTGATACAAACTGCAAAGATATGTAAGTTTACAAAATAATTTCAAACACTGTGTGTCCAAAACTGATCTTGTCCCCAAACAGCCCATATCAGCCACAGCCTGTCCTATACTGTATAGAGTTATCCATGACTCCCATCTATCTCTCTTATATACAACTCTCATCCAAGTCATAAAAAAATTCCGTTGGCTCTGTCTCCAAACTATATCCAGAACCTACCACTTCTCTCCATATCAACTGCTCTCACTCTGGTATAATCCGGTATCATGCCTCACCTGTGCTATTACCAATGCCTCGTCTTTAAACATTCGTCCTAGGGTTAAACTTTCCCATGGCTTCAGCTCAGTCAAAGTCCTTCAAGTGGCCTTTAAAGGTTCCACATGATCTTGCCACCCATTATTTTTCTGATCTCTCTCTGACCCCTCTCCCCAGGGCCTTCTCACTCTGTTCCAGCCACATGGCCTCCTTGTTGTTCCTCAAATAAGCCAGGTACCCCAGGGCCCTTGCACTTACTATTCCCCCTGCCTGTGACACTCTTCCCCTAGATATCTACCTGACCCACTTCCTTACCTTCTTCAAGTCTTTGTTCCAGTCTCCCCTTCTCAATGAAGCCTGTAATTACCATCCTATTTAAAATTATAGGCCCTGGCCAGTTGGCTCAGTGTAAGAGCATCAACCCAGCGTGTGGAAGTCCCAGGTATGATTCCTGGTCAGGGCACACAGGAGAAGCACCCATCTGCTTCTCCACCCTTCCTCCTCTCCTTTCTCTCTATCTCTCTCTTCCCCTCCCACAGTCAAGGCTCCATTGGAGCAGAGTTGGCCTGGGCACTGAGGATGGCTCCATGGGCTCTGCCTCAGATGCTAGAATGGCTCCAGCCACAACGGCGCAACACCCCAGATGGGTGGAGCATCGCCCCCTGGTGGGCATGACGGGTGGATCCCGGTTGGGCGCATGCAGGAGTCTGTCTGACTGCCTCCCTGCTTCTCACTTCGGAAAAATACAAAAAATTAAAAAATTAAAATTATAACCCAGTATCCACTGACCCACAACACCCCCAGTCCTCCTTGTACCCTGCTTTACTTTTCTTTTGCCTAGGACAGATCACCTTCTATTGCCTAGGACAGATCACCTTCTACACTGTACAGATTTATTTATTTATTATGCTTACACCTTCTTGTCTCCCTCCCCCTGCTAGAATGTAAGAGCCAGTTTGGTTCACTGATGTATCCAAGCACATAGAAGAGCAGTGGAAATGGGAATGCAACGTGGCACAGCCCTGTGGTAAACACTTTGGCAGTTTCTCAACAAGCTAAGCATAAGATTACCCCATGGCCCAGAAATTTCACCTCTCCCAAAACTAAAAACAAATACTCAAATGGTGCATGAACGGAACATTC
Organism: Rhynchonycteris naso; assembly: GCA_037038555.1. Lineage (NCBI taxonomy): Eukaryota > Metazoa > Chordata > Mammalia > Chiroptera > Emballonuridae > Rhynchonycteris > Rhynchonycteris naso. Next base: position 185,082,121 of record CM073000.1, on the reverse strand, counting down.
ACAGCAGCACTATTCACAATAGCCTGAGGAATGGAAACAACTCAAATGTCCATCCATGGAGGAGCAGATAAACAAAGTGTGGAAGATACATTCAATGGAATATTATTCAGCCACAAAAAGAATGGAGTGTTGATACATGTTACAATGTGGATGCACCTTGAAAACACCATGCTAAGAATAAGAAGCAAGACACAAAATCATTGCATTTATAGGAAATATCCCAAAAAAATATATCCACAGAAGCAGAAAGCAGGTTGGTTGTTGCCAGGATCTGTGGGAAGGTAGGGATTGAGAAAGCAGCTGTTTAATGGATATGGGTTTTTATTTTGGGGTAATGAAGTGTTTGGGAAATAGAGGCAGTGGTTGCACAACAATGTGAATGAACTAAATGCTCCTAATTTGATCAATTTAAAATAATTCATTTTGTGTTATGTGAATTTAACCTCTACTAAAGAGAGCACCTCTGCCTGACCAGGCAGTGGCACAGTGGATAGAGTGGTGGCTTGGGACGCAGAGGAGCCAGGTTCAAAACCCAAGGTCACCGACTTGACCATGGGCTTACCAGCTTGAGCATGGGGTCGCTGGCTAGAGCGTGGGATCATAGACATGACCCCATGGTCGCTGGCTTGAGCCCAAGGTCTCTGGCTTAAGCAAGGGGTCACTGGCTCAGCTGGGCCCCCAGGTCAAGGCACATATGAGAAAGCAATCAATGAACAACTAAGGTGCCACAACAAAGAATTGGTGCTTCTCATCTCTCTCTCTTTCTGTCTGTCTGTCCCCCTCTCTGTCTCTCTGTATTTCTCTCACATACAAAAAGAGAGCACCTCAAAAAAAAATAGACTATCGATAAATATTTGTCGAATGAATGAATGTTCATGACCCTGAAAACAGCTTATACTAAAATATCATCTATATAGAAAAGCATTTCTAGAAAATCGGTGGCCCTTACCAAGCACATTTAAATCACCCTGTTTGGGGGAGGGGGGTACATAAGCATTGGAGCAGGTATTGGCCTGGAGGTCCATGACCATTCCTGGTGGCCTCAGTTGAGTTGTATTACTCAGCTTATCGAGAACAGTAGACAAAGCCTGGCGTTCTATCAGGAGGGGAAAAAAATCTTTCTGTCTTGGAATTTTCAGAAACTACTGTCTTCCTACATAGCAAAAGACATTGCTGACAGCCAGGCGGAAACGAAGCCAGTGAGAATTAGTCCCATCTGCCTGCAGAGAAGCAAGAACATTATCTGTCTAAACACCTCTTCATCAGAAAGCCTTGTGGCTAGGGGCTTCTCCCGGATCTCACTGTGACCTCAGCCTTAGGACCACATTAGAGAGCATTAGCATGGCGTGGAGAGGAGGCAGGAGGGAGAAGACAGGCTGCCAGACTGGAACTAAATTAAAAATAAAGCTCCCCTTATTATATTCATAATTATTGTGAAGCTGTGAAATCTTATTTTAAACCTCCAGCTCCTTCCTTTTGTCCAGGGTACCGGCTGCCTCCTTCTGAATCCCTATTTTGCTTTATGGACAATTTCTTTTTAGCATTCTGAGCATTTAACCTTGAAAAATAGTGTTGTTTTGCTGCTGTATTTTCTGATTGTTAGTCTCCAGGCATCTCCGTGGCATCTTTATAAATCTGCAGGAACTGGTAAATATTTCTAGCCGACCAGCAGCTGAAATCTGAAAATACCAGCTCACTTTTTAGCTGTCAGGCAATTAATGTAATTCAAAGGAAATGAAAGGTATGGGCTACTGGGACTGCTTTTCATAACAGGAGCATTCCTGGCTCAGGCTTAGAAAGGCAAAAGAGAAGAATCAATAAAAGGCGAACAGAAAGGGTAGAAGAGGGCATGGAGTTCTCCAGAAACATTTTGTCAGCATCTTGGCAACACTGCTCATCTGTGTGAAGAGAAGCTGATAGATACAGCCACTGATGGTCAACTTAGACATAGTCTAGACCACGGCCTCCAATCACCTGGAAGGTGCTTTTGTGTGAAATGGGGAAAGGGGCTCCTGCTAGAGAGGTGAATTGGGAGAGAGCGCCCCCTGTGGATGGACATAGCACCACATGAGGGCACGCAGCTTGACCAGAGAACTGGATTTCAGCCCTCTTTTCCAAACTCATCCCTGCAGCCCAAAGCCTTTGTGCTATGCACACACTGGACGGCTGTGTGCCGCAGTCCTAGCCAAATCACTTCCCACGTCCTCACCCTTTATTATATTGGTTTCCCATTCTTCCCTTCTAAGTTGAGGTTGAGAATCAACTCTGTTCACCTTGCATCCAGAGGTTAAGAGATGTGGAATTGGCTACCACTTACCACGTGGTGTTAGAGTATGGAGAAGAGGAGCTTCATATGGTGATGATCTCTAGTTTCTCAGAAAGCCCTTTACAAGTTGGAGGAGGGAAAAAGGCCTTTTCTTTTAGTGAGAAATAGACCCGTCATCAAAGGGAAGCATTTTCCAGTCACGAGAAAGGTAATGCTATCGGTGTCTGCCACCTTTCATAGACTTCTAGCATGGTGGTCAAAGTTGCACAATGTGTGGAGCACCAATCACATGCTACTCTATGTAAATGTTGCCTCCCTTCACTACCATGTGAATACTGCCCTCTGGGGGCGTGCATATGGCAACCCTGAGTCCCATGTGCAGTTCATCTGGAAGACTCAGAGAGCACACCAGGTATATATTTCAGCCTACCTTTGCAAGAAAAAAAAATCAAGCTTTCTAAACCTAGTCCATCAGGATAAATCTATCATTAACTGTATTTTTATATGCTAGCAAACATTTAGACAACAAGAAATTCTGCTTACAATGTTTTCTTTTAAATCAAATGCCTGGGAATAAATCTAGAAAACGATGTGAGACTGGTACATAAAAAAACCTAAAATGTCATTGATAAAAATTTTGAAACACCTAAGTAAATGGAGGTATCAGTCATGATTACGGATTGCAAGAGTCTGTATGGCAGTAATGTCAATTTTCTGCAAGTTGATGGATAGATTTAACCAATTTCAGTTCAATTCCCATTTGGTGTTTTATGGAAATTGATAAATTTATCCTAAAATTTATAAGTACCTACAAAGGGTCAAGAAGACAAACGCAACATAGAAGGGCACTTTCTACCAGGTGTTAAGATTTATTATAATGACAGAAATTAAGAGTCATGTTAGCACAAAAATACACAACAAACTAATGGAAAAAATTTGAGTCCAGAAACAGACCCTGCATTAAAAACACTTGATTTAAGATAAAATGAAAGGACAGTAACACTTAGTTTATGACAGAATGGCAGGGCAGTGAAGAAATATCTTTTCAATAAATCGTACCAAGTCAATTGAATTGCTACATGAAAAAAAATTAAAAGCTTGACCTGCTTCACACCACATATAAAACTAAATCCCAAATGGTTTGTCATTCTAAATGCAAAAAGTAAAATAACATGCTTCTAGAAGATAACATAGGGCCATGGCCAGTTGGCTCAGTGGATAGAACATCAGCATGTCCCAGGCTCAATTTTCAGTCAGGGCACACATGAGAAGCGGCCATCTTCTTCTCTTCCTCTACCTCTCCCCCTTCTCTCCCTCTTCCCCTCCTGCAGCCAGTGGCTCCACTGGTTCAAGCGAAAGCCCCAGGCACTGAGGATAGCTCGGTTGGTAGAAGCATTGACCCCAGATGGAGTGGTCAGGTGGATCCCAGTCAGGGCACATGCGGGAGTCTGTCTCACTATCTTCTCTCCTCTTACTTGAAAAAAAAAAAAAGAAAGATAACATAGGAGCATATCTTCATTATTTTCAGGTGAGAAAAGATTTCTTGGACAGGCCACAGAAAGCACTAACCATAAGATGGATGAATTGAACTAAACATCTATGAATGAAAAGACAATATTGAGGGAGTGAACAGGCAAACCTCACAATGGGAGAAGAACATTGCAACACAGATATTTAAAAATTCATTCATATCCAAAGTATAAAAGAATTTCTAAAAATCAATGCCAAAAATAATAATTATAGTAACCCTAAACAAGCATACCTCAGAGATATTGAAGGTGTGATTCCAGCCCAACATGGAAAAGTGACTATCACAATACAGTGAGTCACTTGAAATTTTTGGTTTCTCAATGCATGTAAAAGTTATGTTTACATTTTACCATAGTCTATCATGTGTGCAATACCATTAAGTATAGAACATGTATACATTGTAATTTTAAAATATATTTTTGTTATAAATGCTAACCATCATCTGAGCCTCCAGAGAGTCATAATCTTTTTTGCTGGTAGAGGGTCCTGCCTCAACATTGATGAAAATACGGTCCCGGCCGAGCACAACAGAGTAACAGCTTGAAGCACACCACAGCGAGGTGTGCCTGCACAGAATTGAACAAATGACTTAAACAGGTACATCACACACACACACAAAAGTATATAAATGGTCAATAGACAGATGAAAAGATGTTCAACATTATTAGTCATTAGGTAAATGCAAAATGAAGTCATTATAAGATATTGCTACATACTTACTACAATGGCTAAAATTAAAAAGACTAATAATATACAGTAGTTGACAATGTACACCAACCAAACTCTCATACACTGCAAGTGGGAATTTTTTTTTAAGTGAGAAGAGGGGAGATAGATAGACAGACTCCCACATGCACCTCAACCGGTACCCACTTGGCAACCCCCATCTGGGGCCGATGCTCGAATCAACGGAGCTGTCCTCAGTGCCTGAGGTTGACGCTCAGACCAACTGAGCCACTGATTACAAGAGGGGAAGAAAGAGAGAGAAGGGGAAGAGGGAGGGAAAGAGAAGCAGATGTCTGCTTCTCATGTGTGCCCTGACCGGGGATCGAACCCAGGATGTCCAAAGCTGGGCTCTACCACTGACCCAACAAGCCAGGGCTGCACAAGTGAGAATTTAAATTCATATAAGCACTTTAGAAAATTGTTTAGTAGATTGTGCTATATTTATTCTATTACCTAGAAGTCTTACTCCTAGGTACATACCCCACAGAACATGTGAACCAAAAGCCAAATGCAAAAATGTTCATAGCAACACTGTTTAAATGTCACAAGCTGGAACTAACCACATATGTCCAATAAAACATTAAATATGTAAATAAGTGGTGCTATATTCATATGATGGAATACTATATAGCAGTGAAAATTAATATATAATGTTATAGCTACATACAATTGCATGATGAACCTTGATCCCACGGATATTTTTAAGTGGCAAAAACTAATCTATGGTGTTGGAACTCAGCATATAAATTACTTTTGGAGAGAAAAGGATGAATGGTGGTCTGAGAGTGCTTGCTATTCAAATGTGCCTTCACTTTGTAGTAATATATTGAGCCATGCACTTAGAGTCTGTGCACTTTTCTTTAAATATGGTATATTTCACTTTCAAGAGGACAAAGGAACAATGACCAGCACGATGACAGAGAAACATTTTATGAAGAATTCACTCCCTTGCATTTTACCAAGAAATAAATCTTTGGACATAGATAGAGAACTTTCCAGGTGCTCACTGTTTCTCATGTGGACTGAGAAAATAATAATAATAAATAAAAATATTATTTTAAAACCCATTTCAGAGATCCTCTCCACAATGCCCAGAACACCCAGATAGATTTAACCACTCCCTCACCTGTACCTTGGACTCATTTCAATGGTTATGTTCTCACAATCTATTCATTTCTTCCATGCTTGCATCCCTGTTACACTATAGAATCCTTGAGTCAGAAGCAAAAACAGATATTTAGTAGGGTGTTTGGTTGCTATTGTTTTGTTGTTCAGCCATTCAGCTGATATTTTCCCCATCCCAACAGTACTTGGTTATTCTTTTGAGGACCCACTGCTCCCCATCTCTTAGCCTGGGTGGCCTGCCTCAGGCTTCATTGCTAGTCTTCCGGGTGGTGGAGGTAAATCAGTCCAGAACAATCAGAGAATACCCGACCAAAGATGCTTGTCTTTCACTGAACAGGAAGCTGAAGCCTGGGACTCCAGGAGCTACATCAGCCATCTTGTAACCTGAAAAAGAGACTATTGAGAATGGAGCCAACTCTGAGGAAGCCTAGTCAAGTCCAAAGGGACAAGATAGAGACCCAGTAAGAGACCTATACTTATATGGTCAATTGCATTTTAAAAATGCATAAAGTCAGTTTAACAGGAAAAAAAATAATCCTTTCAGGTTTGGCCAGTAGCACAGTGGATAAAGCATCGTCCTGCAGCATCAAGACCACCAGTTCAATCCCGGGGTCACCAGATCAACCCTAAGGTCACTGGTTCAAGCCCCAGTCAGGGTATATATGAGAAGTAATCAATGGCACAACTAAGTGGAAAAACGAGTTGATGCTTCTTTCTCTCTCTCTCTCTGTCTCTCAAAATAATAATAATAGTCCTTTCAAAACATAGTTCTGAAATAATTGGGTATGATTTGCAAAAAATAAATAAACCTCAAGTACCTTTCACAAAAACTAACTTAAAATGGATCAAAACCAGAAAGTAAGACAGAAAGCTATAAAGCTTCTAGAAGGAGACATAGAAGGAAAGATTTGTAATCATGAGTTAAGCAAAGATTTTTTAGACATGATGCTAAAAGCATGATTTGTAAAAGAAAAAAATTGATAACTTGAACTTCATTAACATTTTAAACTTCAAAAGACTGTCAGGATAATGAAAATGTAAGCCACAGACTGGAATAAAGTATTTGCAAAACACATTTCTGGTGAGGATTGCCATTCCGAACATATAAAGAACTCTGAAAACTTAATAGTAATAAAACAACAGTATAATTTTTATATGATGTTATGTTATTTTATTGCCTCTGGAGTTCTATATTCTTCTTCATATTTTAGTTTTTTTCAAAATAGGCTCCATTATATAGTTATATTAGTTAGTTCTATTCACTCATACTTACCTATTAGAATTTTACCCAAGAATGTTGTTTATCCTCAAAATAAGCAAGAATATATTTTTTAAATAACAGGTTATATGCACAGACACTTCACCAAAGAGGCTGTCCAGAGAGCAAATAAACACATGAAAGGGTGATCAGCATTATTAGTTATTAGGAAACTGCAAATGAGAGCCATCTTGAAATACCACTGCACACCTATTAGAATGAATAAAATTTAAAACTGAGGAAACCAGGTATTTGGTATGTATATGGAGCAATTGGGACTCTCATTCACCACTGATAAGAATGCAAAAATGGTATGGCCATCATGGAAAATAACTTGGCAGTGTCTCATAAAGTTAAACATAGATTTACTCTGTGACCCAGAAATTCCACTACTAGGTGTTTACCAGAAAAATAAGGTTATAGTTGCAAGAAATAAATAAAATAAAATGAAAACTTCTGCACAAATGTTTGTAGTAGTTTTATTCATAGTTACCAAAAAAGTGGAAACAAGCCAAATTTCCTTCAGTTGGTTAATGAATAAACAAATTATTGTACACCCATCCAGTAGACTTCTACTCAGTAAGTAAAGGGATGATCTATGATACATGCAAGGACATGAGTGCGTCACAAAGGCATTATGCCAAGTGAAAGAAGCCAGACTTAAACGGCAATGTACTGTATGATTTCACTGAAAAGATATTCTGAAAAAAGCAGAATGATAGGTACGGAAAGAGATTAGTGGTTGTCAGGGGTGGAGGGTAACAGAAGCTGACCACAAAAGGATAAGAGGGAATTCAGATCCATATTCTGATTGTGATGGTGGTTACATGACTGGACATTATTTGTTAAAACCCACTGAATTGTACACTAAAAAAGGTGGCCTTTGTCATACATCATTATACCACAATAACCCTAATCAGAAAAATAATAATAAGTAAAATATAAAATATATTGCTTAAAGCCTGAACTGAGATTTCCTCTTGGACATTCTGGTTATCCAAGTCAGTAAACTGTCTTTTATCTTAAACCACCTGGATTAGATTTTCTGTTGATTGCCATTAAGAGTCTGAAGTGTGAATTGGGTCCTGTCTTATCCAGCCCTTAGATTTAATGAGATTAAATGCTTTCCGCATAGTTCAAATTTCCCAGAAACCCGAGTTTTTAGTTAGAAATGAAAAGTGTAGAATATATACACACACACATCCTCCCGCCCCTGCCCATAACACTCGTCAACCATCACTAGCCCTTCAAGAGATCTTCCCAACATGGGAGATCTTGCTGTCATTACAGGTTGACATTGCTGCAACTCCCTTCCTATAAGAGGTAGACTCTAAAATGCCCCCCAACCCTCCCCATCTCTTGGTTTTCATGTCCTTGGATAATTTCTTCTCTTTGGTATGGGCAAGATCTGTGACCTTCTTGCAATCCACAGAATAAGGCAAAAGTGACTGTACATCACTCCCATGAGTAGGTTGCATGAGATTGTGACTTCTATCTTGCTAGCAGACTCTACTGCCTCCTTGGTTCGCATACTTTGATGAAGCAGGCTCTCATACTGGAGATGCACACATGGCAACAGCCAACTAAGAACTGAAGTCCTCAGTCTAACAATTCTCAGAGAACCGAATCCTGCCAAGAACCACAACGGTCTAGAAGGGGATTCTTCCCCAGATGAACCTTCAGATGAAACCCCAGCCCTCGCCCACAACCTTGATTATAGCTTGTGAGAGACCCTGAAGCAAGCAGGCAGCTAAGCCATACCTGAATTCCTGATCACAAAAACTGTAAGATGAGACATGTATGTTGTTTTAGGTTGCTAAATTTGGGTGTAATTATTAAGCAGCAATGAATAATTAATATACACCTCATCACAAACAATCTCAAAAGATGCAGGCAACTATGCAGCCTCCTGGAAAGAATTCTTCAAGTCATTTTCTTAACTGAGCACTTATCTGATAATAATTAAGCCTCACTCTCCTAACCTACCTGTGGTCTCTAAGTTTTTCCTTAACTAACTGTGGACTGATTTCCTCAAACTAAAGCAAAGCATCTCTAAACACATTTTCTCTTTTTTTCTGCTTATTTCTTGGTATCCTACTAAAGCAAGCTAATATCTGGGAGCTAAGTGGATAATTCTCATGCTATACATTAAAATTACTTGAGTCATTTGGATAGATAAAATCTGCTCTTTTATTTAAAGTTTCTGGCAAGTTGCACCAGGAATGCCATGGTAACCAATACCCTTTTACTGAATCTCTCCCTTAAGCTCCCTTAAGTTAATGTAGAAAAATTGCCATCTCTGGTGTCCCCTCTTTTAAAAAAAAATAGAGATAAAAAGAAACATTGGTAGCTGGATTGGAAAAGTAAAACTGATTTTTGCTTAATTACCCTTGCTACTTCACACACCATAACTCTTTCCTCTTCCCATTTTTTTATATTCAGCATTTGGCTATCAGCTTCTGTTTCATATAGGGAAGCGCTTATTACACTGAAATTCCCCTCTAATGCTCCAACTGGGGATGCCACAGATCAAGGACCTGCAAACCGTGACCCACAGGTAAAATCTGGCCCACCATCTTTTTTTATAAATAAAGTTTTATTGAAACAAAACCACCTCCAGGTGATGGGAAATGATTTGAATTTGGGTGATGGACACGTAATGCAATCAACAATCCAAATGCTATAGAGATGTTCACCTGAAATCTATGTACTTTTATTGATCAACATCACCACATTCAATTTAATTTCAAAATAAAACATTATTTAATTATGGAAAGTAAAAAAAAAAGGCACCTCCATTCATTTGCATACTGTCCACAGCTGATTTCACACTGTCACGGTCGAGTTGAGAAGTTGTGACAGATGCATATTGCCCAAAAAGCCTAAAATATTTACTATCTGGCTCTTTGCACACACGAAAACATTTTGTTGACCATTGTCATAGGAGAAATTAGAGAAGCTCCAAAGAATGGCTGCATTTCTTCACCTGGCCGCAGGGTACCGCAAAGAGCATGAGCAGGAGTGAGTAGACACGTGGTCTAGTTCCCGCCCCGTAGCTGAGTGACTGTGCATTAGTCAGGTCTCTCCTCTGAGCCTCAGTTTACCTATGATCATTGCAGTAAATTAACTAGGTTAGGTTTCTTCTGGTTTTGAGTTATATTTCAGCTCAAAACCATTGGGTGTAACATTCATGTAAACAGTCCTACTGTTTTAATATAAAGTGCAATGGCTTTGTTCTTTGCATCAGACAGTTTTAACCTGAATTAAAAAATGAAAGTCTATGCCTGACCAGGCAGTGGCACAGCAGATAGAGCGTCGGACTGGGATGTGGAAGACCCAGGTTCGAGACCCCAAGGCCGCCAGCTTGAGCACGGGCCCATCTGGCTTGAGCAAAAGCTCACCAGCTTGGACCCAAGGTCGCTGGCTTCAGCAAGGGGTTGCTCAGTCTGCTGAAGGCCTGCGTTCAAGGCACATGTGAGAAAGCAATCAACGAACAACTAAGGTGTTGCGAGGGCAATGAAAAACGAATGATTAATGCTTCTCACCTCTTTGTTCCTGTCTGTCTGTCCCTATCTATCCCTCTCTCTGACTCTCTCTGTCCCTGTAAAAAAAAAAAAAAAAATTTAAAAGAAATGAAAGTCTAAGTTCTCCTTGTCTTTGAGGAAAAGAATTAATTTCCATTGGTTAGGAAGTTTGGCCATTAGCATCTAGTATAAAAGCAGAGAAGAAAGGAGGTAGTTTGTGTAGAGTGATTTTAGTAGTTATCATCATCACCATCACCATCATCATCACTATCACATACATTGTACCTACAATGTGCCTGCACCATCCTAAATGCTTTAAATTTATTTTTAGACAAAACCCCATAGTTTCTTTAATTTTTAAAAAAATTTTAAATTTTTTTTATCAATTGAAGTTGACATTCAGTATTACTTTATATTAGTTTTAGGTGTACAGCACAGTGGTTAGATAATCATATACTTTACAAAGTGCTCCCTCCTATATTTCAAGTATCCACCTGGCATCATACATAGTTGTTACAATATATATTATTGACTGTATTTTCTAGGCTGTACTTTACATTCCTGTGACTATTTTGTAACTACCAATTTGTACTTCCTAATCCCGTGATGGCAAACCTAAGACACACGTATCAGCACTGACACACGTAGCCATTTTCGATGACATGCGGCCACATACCAGAGAAGTATGGGGCCGCATGCCAAGAAGGACGTTTCATCTTCGGCTCCTGCACAGCCAGGTGCAGTAGCAGAGGATAAAACATTTGCTGTAGTGTAGACACTCTGTGCCAGAGTTCTGTAGGCCAAAACAACAGAACTCCAGCACAGAGCATCTAGTTCTGGGACTTCTGGTTAGGCCATTTTTCTCCAAGTAACACACCGTCTGAGTTATGCTCAGGTTTTTGGCGAATTTTGACACACCAAGCTCAAAAGATTGCCCATCACTGGCCTAATCCCTTCTCCTTTTTCATCCAGTCCCCCATCCCCACCCCTCTGGCAACCACCAGTCTGTTCTCTGTATCTGTGAGTCTGTTTCTGTTTTGTTTGTTCATTTATTTTGTTCTTTAGATTCTGCATATAAGTGAAATCATATGGTATTTGTCTTTCTCTGCCTGACTTATTTCACTTAAATGCTTTAAATGTTTTAATTTCTATAAATTCTTGCAAAAATCCTATAGAATAGGCATTGTTACTAGCCCCATTTTGCAGGCGGGGAGACTGAGGTACAGAGACTAGTGTACTGCTCAAAGTCACAAAGCTGGTAAGTAGCAGAGCCAGGATGCGAACCCCAAGCAGTCTGGCTCCAAAGCCCTTACTATTAATTGCCATGAAATAAAAAAAAGAACATTCCTGTCCTTGAAAAAGTGGCTTGAGAAAAAGCAAGAGGTAAAGAAGAGATCTTCCATCTACATCACCCCGTTTTAGATCAGGCAGCTATTCACCAGGGCTCTGGAGAGGAGAGATGGAAGAGGTAGAATGGCCTGACCATAAGCAGCCTCTCCCAGATGTATGTTCCCTGAGTGTGGTCTCCCATCTGTAAGGGGTAGTTTTCAAGTACTCCAGGGCTGTGTAGCCCATACGTGGCCTCAGTCAGGAGACCCTACCAACTGTCCAATTGGCCATCGGCTCAAAGTTTTGCTCAATCTGACTGACCCAAACGTGGACACACTCCTTGAACATCTATAGTAGAGGCAGGGGAGGAAACCTCTGGACCATATTTCTGGGGACTTAAATGGAAACAATTTGGGGACACACTTTCCAGAGATGGGACAGTGGTCCATGCATCCTGGGGACCTCAGCAAAAGTAGGAACTTTGTGACAGGATCCTAAAGAATGTTATGAACTCATACACAGAAATGAACTACCAGTCCTGGGGATCCCAACAGTAGGAATGCATTCTTGCAACAAATATCTAGTAAGTACCCACTAAGTGCCATGCACTATGCAAATACCGGGATGCAGAGAGCACTGAGACTCTTAGAGTTCCTTAAAGAGTAACGATATCCTACCTGAGCCTTTGCACAGCCCAGTCCCTGAGCCTGGAACTTTTTCCCCACACTCCTTCATCTGGCCAAATCCTTTCCACAGTCATAATATTGCCGGACATTACCTCTTCCTGGGAGGGGAAGGGAGGATCCTTCTGACCTTCACCTTGACAGAGTTTTGAGACCACTGCGAGCCCTACATTCTTTGGCAAGTTGTGTCTCCTGTCCGGCTCAGGCTTTTCAAATGTAAAAGGGGAACAATAATGGGGCATCTAGGGTCAGTTAGAGGACGAAATGAGAGTGTGTGTGTAAGGTGTTCAGCTGAGTGATTCATTCTTAATCACACGCTGTGTTGAGATCTAGCGCCCCCACCCCCCCCCCCGCCCCAGACCAGAAACTGTGGCTGATTCATTTCTGTATCCACAGACCCTAACATGGGACCTGACACTTAGCACGTGTTTGACAGACTTTGAAGGAAGAAAAGGAAGGAGGGATGCGATCCTTGGCTCAAAGCTTTCCCAATGGAAAGGCAGAGACAGGTACATACACAAAGAACTAGAGCCCAACGTGAAAAATACTATAGATGAAACACTAACTACAGAATCCCACGGAGTCAACGAAGAAAGGGCCATCGAGACTGGTGTCCTATGACATAGTGCACAAGGGGGAAGCCTGGACAAGAAGGCACTCACCAAACAAAAGACAGATCTGGGCATTTCAGGCCAGGAGAGAAGCCCAGCTGCTGACTTCCAACCACAAGGATTAAGTTCTTATGAGAACGGTGGGTTGAAAAAAAAAATTGGTAGAAACAGTTGAAGTGTTTAAAGAATATATGTCCTTAACATGGAAATGAGATAAAGGGATAAAGATAATGTATTGGGGAAAAAAATGTCTATTTTACCTTTGGTGAATAACATAAAAAGCAGAGCAGCTAAAGAGATTATCAGGGATTTTCATATGTCTTAAATTAGAAGCAATCAGTACTACACAACTCATTTTCCATTCGCTGCCTCAAGACTGCAGGAAATGTTTTCACAACCTCCCTCCCCTGCATCTGCAATAAGACACTTACAAATTCATTTTGCTTTGTTGCAAATAACATGCCTGCTAAGAGGCATTTTTTCTCTATATATAACTTTGTATCCATTCAAATGGGTCGTTTCTGATGTTATGACTTGGATTTGTTAATGTACACCCAGGGGTCCCTTTTGTGTCACACAGACACAGAGTTTGTCAAACCCATTTGTTTGATGTCCTTTCTAGTTGCTGACATTTATCAAGTGCTTAATATGTTCCAGGCACAGTGCTAAGTGCCATAGAACTATTACATCAGATATTCCTTACACCCTCCCTGTGAATACACAAACAGCCTGGGAATGCCTCTACTCTGGCATTTATCCTCAGGTGATAGATGAGGAAAGTGTGGACCAGAAATATATATGCACCCGAAGACACCAGCTATCAGTGCTAGAGCCCGGATTTGAACCCAGGGCTGTCCAACTCCAGAGAAAGAACCTTCAACCATACAGCTGTCTTGCCAACTCTGCTTAGCGCAGGGGAGCAGCTCTAACCCCTTCGGAATACTTAGCGTTTTAGAATGTTGGCTGTCCTGGTAAAAACCCCAGGCCAGACAGTGCCCGGGCCCTCAGTGCCTGGTACACACAGTTTAGAACAGTGATGGGCAATCTTTTGAGCTTGGTGTGTCAACATTTGCCAAAAAAACGAGCATAACTCTGATGGTGTGTCACTTCAAGAAAAACGGCCTAACCGGAAGTCCCAGAACTAGACGCTCTGGGCCGGAGTTCTGTTGTTTTGGCCTACAGACCTCCAGCACAGAGTGTCTACACTACAGCAAATGTTTTATCCTCGGCTACTGCGCCTGGGAGCCGAGGATGAAACGTCCTTCTCGGCATGCGGCCCCATACTTCCCTGGTATGCGGCCGCGTGTCATCGAAAATGGCTACGTGTGTCATAGGTTCGCCATCACGGGTTTAGAACCTCCTCCTGGAGAGAGAGAGGTTTGGTGTCAAAGCACCAGAAAGTTTGCTTTCCCTTTCCCAGGCTCATGGCAGAATTCCTGCTCCCTCTCTACCATCCTCCTCACCCTCTTTTTCCCTCCCCACTTCCTGTTTCCTGTTCTCCAACTGCACTCAACAGAGGGGGCTCACTTTCAGTCCCTAGAACCAAGATTCCTCTTCTTCCAGGGCATCTCCAGTGACTTCCTGGTTTTCTGACAGATATGAACACACTCCAGCCTAACAGAGGCGGAAAATGAACATTCTGTCTGTGGCATTACTTATTTGACCCACGTTACAACAGATAGCTTTCTAAACACTTACTAGGCTGAGCTGTGCTGAGGGCTGTGTGCGCCTGAGCCTGTGGGACTCTCCCAACTACCGCAGGCTGTAGATACTTTTACAGCCCCGTTTTACAGATGAGGAACTTAAGGCACAAGTGCTTAAATAACTTGGCTACAGTCCTGCAGCAAGCAGGAGGCAAGGAGCAAAAAGGCTGCAGGGTACTAGAGAAATAAGGGGTGAAATAGTGTCATCCTCCCCGACAAAGCTGATGCTGAACGGGATAGTCTCCACTCGGGCGTTCTTCAAAACACGAACCAGGCCTGGGGTGACAAGTGCTCTCATTGCTAGTGGGAGCCCAGATGGCTGCCCACCCCCATGGAGGACAATTTGGCGGTATCTATTTACCTTAGATATATTTGAAATCAGGCATGCACAGGGTTATTCATTGCAGTGTGTTTAGCCTAACGTAGTCAGGGACAACCCGAGGCCCATCTAGAGTAGAAGGGTTAAATTAAGTATGGCACAGCCTGTAGTAGGGTCCTGTGCAGTTGAAAATAAAGAACGAGGAAACTCTCTACGTGGTGATATGGTAAGATCTCCAAGGTATGTTAGTAAGGAACGAAAGAACCCCAGGTCCGCACACGTGTGAAATTACTATTTGCTGAGATATGCCAACATACATACAGACATGCATAAAAATGATGGCAGTAATTACTGGGGGGCGGGGCAGTGTAGGTAGAGACAGAGGTGGGAGGAAGAGTTTTCACTGTAATTTTTTTTTAACTTTTTAGTCTTTTAACCATGTGACTGTATTATCTATATTCCAAAAAGAAAAAAGAAAAGAAAATCTGTTCACCAAAAATAGTTGTCCTGAGTTTGGCCAAAAAAAGAAAAGTATCTAGAGCTGATATTAAAAGTAAATTTTAGTTTTGCAAGAGCCCTAAGCCCTTAAAACACTGCTTTGGCTAACACCTTGGTCAGCTATTTCCACATCAGATTAGGTGTGGGGGGGGGGTTGTTTTTTTATTCAGTGAGATGAAGGGAAACAGAGAGACAAACTCCCTCATGCGCCCCTACCAGGATCCACCCAGCAAGCCCACTAGGGGGATCACCCCTATCTGGGACATTGCTCTGTTGCTCAGCAACTGCACTCTTCTCAGTGCCTGAGGAGGAAGCCATGGAGGCATCCTCAGCACCAGGGGCCAACTTGCTCTAATCGAGCCATGGCTGCAGGAGGGGAGGAGTAGAGACAGAGAGAGAGAGAGAAAGAGAGAAGCGAGAGGAGGAGAGGTGGAGAAGCAGATTTGGTTCCTGACCAGGAAAGCAAACCCAGGACTTCCACACACCAGGCCAACACTCTATCACTGAGCCAACCGGCCAGGGCCTACATTGGATCAGGTTTAACACGTCTCAGGATCACAAAACCCACTCCAAGATATAAAACTTATAAATAGGTTCTCCAAAAATTTTAGCAAAGGGAATATGGTTGTATTTTTGTTTTGTACCTCAGATGCCTTTAACTAGCTTTACATCCCCCTTTAAATGATAGCCTTACTGAAATATAAAGGGTTACAATAATAGCAGCTACATTTTAATAATTGATGATTTGTTTGCTTAACATTCAGTTATTACTTGATGTAAGAAGCCTCTAGTGCAAAATATTCTCTGATAATAACTCAAATAAAATTGATCATGTGAGGCTGGAGTGGTTTGCTGTTAGTTTTTTAACCCAACACCAAGCATGTGCCTAGTTCTTTATCTGTGAGTAAGAATATTTGAGAATATATATCTGTGGCAATGCGTTTGGTCCACAAAACCCAAACTAACTATTATTAGGAAAATAATACTTGCGTCCTTAAATAACATGGAAAAGCCGACCACTCTTTGACCCATAAGAGGCTCAGCTCTTAGGATAATTCACTGAACAGTCTGAAATCAGAGGTGAGAAAATACTGCCCAGAGGTAATATGGAAAGACATTCCTACAAGCACCAAAAGAAAATGATTTATGCACTCCAAGACGCTGTAGAGGTGTCTGAAGCTTTTCCTCAAACCCCTGCTCACCAACACACATGTCTAAGACCACCCTCGGACCTGAGCAACAGGGGCCCCTGTCCAGAGCACCTCTGTCCCTGGGGATCTGACACATAGCACTGTCAAAGCACAGCCCATTACTCAAAACATCCATCCTCAGTAATACCTACTACTGCACAGGCCCCAGAAAAACACCTCCCCCAGATCTTGACCTCTGTCCTCCAAACAGAAGGCAACCGATTGTGTCTGAAAAACATGAAGGTTTGTGTGGGGTGCCAGGGTCAAGGGCAGAAATTGTAATTGCTGTAGAGTGTCAGGATGACCTCAGTGGAACGAGCAATCAGGTGAGAGAAAAGACACACTAGCTAATTTGCTAAACACTCCCTCTCGGATAGAGGGAACGCACAGTCTGGAACCATTTCCCCGTGGTGCCGATCCCCTGTGGCTTGCTTCTCCTTGTGCTCCAGTCTGCGGCTCTGGCCCTTTGCAGGAATCAGCCCGGCATCTGCAATTGTTGCATATTGTGGCTAAAGAAAATACTGTAGAATTAAACCATTCATACTGCTGTTAATTTTGTATATTCAGAAGTCTGAGAATAACACAGGACCCATAATCCTTGATCTTAACAACTGAATGAACATAGAAAATTAGAATTATGGGTAGTTTATTTTTTCTTTTTTAATCATATGGAGACTTTCTTATTATTTTATTTTTTATATTTTTAGCAAGAGACAGACAGGAAGAGAGAGAGATGAGAAGCATCAGTTCTTCATTGCAGCACCTTTGTTGTCATTGATTGCTTTCTCATATGTGAAACTGGGCAGGGGGGACTCCAGCTGACTCAGTGACCCCTTGCTCAAGCCAGCAACCTTTGGGCACAGCCAGTGACCACGGGGTCATGTCTATAATCCCATGCTCAAGTTGGTGACCCCGCGCTTTAGTTGGTGAGCCCTCACCCAAGCTAGCAACCTTGGGGTTTTGAACCTGGGACCTCAGCATCCCAGGTCAACACTCTATCTACTATGCCACTACATGGTCAGGCTTACTTGTTAAGTTTAATAAAGAATTTCGAATACCTTAGAAAGAAATGACTTTTTTGAAAACATATCAAAAATAAATTTTAATTATTCAATGTTTACCTTTTCTGTAATATATTTTCTTGGTGAAACTGTATCCAAATGTTGAATATTTTGAATCCAATGATACTTTATTTTTAATCATTAAATTATTAAGGCAAATAAATCCAGTTAGTAAAAATCTTGATTATAAAAAGTTAGTGATTTTGCTAAAATTAAGGCAAGAAAAAGAAATTTTTATAAAATATAGTTTATGAATTATATATATATCCTTTTTTATTTATCCAAACATTGCCATCCAGCCCACCAAGAGAATAAATTTTATGAAATATGTAGTTTATGAATTATATATATCCTTTTTTATTCATCTAAACATTGCCATCCAGCCCACCAACAGATTATAGATAATAACCAATAACTTAATGGAGTAGTCTTTGATATTGTGCCAACTTTTGGTCATATAAAAACCTCGCCGTTAGCCTGCCTGAGCACAGGGTCGCTGGCTTGAGCATGGAGTTATCGACATGACCTCATGATTGCTGGCTTGAGCCCAAGGTCACAAGCTTGAGTAAGACATCACTGGCTCAGCTTGAGCCACCTCAGCCAAGGCACATATGAGGAGCAATCAGTGAACAACTTAAGGGATGCAACTACAAGTTAAAGCTTATCTTCTCTTTTCTTTCCTGTCTCTCTCTCAAAAAGAAAAATAAAATTCTTTGCCTTTATTGGAATTTTTTCATGTCATCATTCTGAAGGGTTATTTACCAAGGTAGGAAGATAAAACATATATTGGATTACATTTAACTATGTAAATATATATATAGCATGTGAGCCTCCATTTGTAGTCTCAACCCAGGCCTTGCAAATAATAGATGAGGGCCAGCACATCTGGACCTGTGGTATGTAGCTGGGAGAGACCGAGTAACCGTTGCATCCCTGAGCACATTTACCAAAAGTGCTCCTTTTAGGTACTATGTTCATTGGATGGTCATTAAGACTATGATAAAAAGATATTCTGGTAAGAGGAGACATTGCTTTATTGAGCATTTACTATGTGCCAGGCACTGTTTTAAATTCTGGGAATACAACAGTGAAGTAAATGTAACTTCTTCCCTCTTGTAGTTGGGAAAACACAAGATAAATAAGGAAACTACACATTACGTTCAATGAAAAAGTGGTTAGGAGAAAAAACAGAGCAGGGAAAGAATCGAGGAAGAGTTGGTGAGGTGATAAAATGTGCAAAGATTTCCACATGAATAAGATGACTGCGGAGTAAAGACCAGAAGGAAGTAAGGAAGGGGGCCACAAGAATATCTGGGGAAGGATGAGACTCCAAGGCAGAGGAAATAAACAAGTACAAAGGCCCTAAAAAGGGAACCTGTTTGATATGTTTGAGAAACAGCAAGGGGGAATCCAGTGTGGCTAATGCCATGTGTATGACGGGAGAAGAATAGAAGATGAGATCAGGGAGGGAAACTGGCAGGGACAGAGGGCATATTCTGTAAGGTCCATAGGTCACAGAAGAAACTTTGGAGTCACTCTGACTGAGGAGGAAGCCACTGAACGGTTTGAACACAGCCAGAACATAATCTGCTTTAAAGTTGTAAGCACATCTCTCTCTAGCTGATGGGTGTGGAGAACAGACTAAGGATATCAAGGGCACAAGCAGGCAAACCAGTTAGGAGACCTCTGCAGTTATCCAAACAAAGCTGATGGTTTCTAGAACCAGGGTGGTAGCGGTGAAGGTGGTGGGAAGCATTCAGATTCTATATCTATTTTGAAGGCTGATTCTACAAGATCTTAGAATGAGAGATAAGAGTCAACAAGGGCCCTTTCCAGGTGGCTCAGTGGATAGAGCATTGTCTCAGCCCATGGAGGTCACAGGTTTAATTCCTGGTCAGGGTACATATGAAAAGCAGCCAATGAGTGCCCAAGTAAATGAAACAATTAAGTGGAACAATGAGTTGATACTTCTCTCTTTCCCTTCCCCCACCTTCCTATCAAATCAATGGGAAAAAAAATTTTAATGTTTAAAAAAAAAGAGTCCAAGAATGGATTTTGGCCTGAACAACTGGATAATGGAGTTGCCATTGACTGACATGACCACAAGACTGAAACATCACTTTCAATAAATGGTGCTTTAAGAAGTGGCATTCTACATGCAGAAGAACAATCTTTGACCCCTACCTCACACCATATACAAAAATCAACTCATAAAGGGACCTTGACCTAAATGAGCTAAACTATCAAAACTCTTAGAAGAAGACGTAAAGGTAAACATTCAATAAGCAAAGTCTTACTAGATACGACCCCAATAGCACACATGACAAAAGAAAAGATAGATATATTGGACTTCATTAAAACTGAAAACTTTTGTCCCTGGCCAGTTGGCTCAGTGGTAGAGTGTTGGCCTGGCGTGTGGAAGTCCTGGGTTCGATTCCTGGCCAGGGCACATAGGAGAAGCACCCATCTGTTTCTCCACCCTTCCCCCTCTCCTTCCTCTCTGTCTCTCTCTTCCCCTCCCACAGCCAAGGCTCCATTGGAGCAAAGTTGACCTGGGTGCTGAGAACAGCTCCATGGCCTCCACCTCAGGTGCTAGAATGGCTCCGGTTGCAATGGAGCAATGCCCCAGATGGGCAGAGCATCGCCCTCTGGTGGGCATGCTGGGTGGGTCCCAGTCAGGCACATGCGGGAGTCTGTCTGACTGCCTCCCTGCTTCTAACTTTGAGGAAAAAAAAAAAGTTCATGCCTCTCTCTTTGTATAGCTCTAACCTTTGTAAAAAAAAAAAAAAAAAGAAAAAGAAAACTTTTGTGCTACTGAGTACTAATAATAGCATCAAGAAAGTGAAATGACAACCTACAGAATGGGAAAAATATTTGCAAATCATACATTTTGTAAGAGACTTACACTCAAAAGTATATAAAGAACATTTACAACTCAATAATAAAAAGACAAACAACCCAACTACAAAAGTAATCTAAGAATAGAAATAAACATTTCTCTGCAGAAGTTATACAAGTGGCCAACACGTACATGGAAAGGTGCTCAACATCATTAGCCATCAGGAAAATCAAGTCAAAAATCACAATAAGATAACACTTCACGGTCACTGGAGTGGCTATAATAATAATGAAAAGGAGAGATAATAAACATTGCTGAAGATGTGGAGAAACACCATGCTGGTAGGAATGAAAAATGGGGCAGCTACTTTGAAAAGCAGTCCAGTTCCTTACAGGTTTAACAGAGAGATACCATATGACCCAGCAATTCCACTCCTAGGTATATATCCCAAGAGAAATAAAAACGTATGTCTACACCAAACCTGTTCACAAATGTTTATAACAGTCAAAAAGTAGAAATAACCCAAATGTCCAACGACAGTTGAATGGATGAATTCAATGTGCTATGTGCACGCAGTGGAATATTATTTGGCAATAGAAAGGAAGCATGCTCCAATATGAAGGAACTTTAAAAATATCATGTTAAGTGAAAGAAGCCAGTCATGAAAGGCCACATATTATATGATTTCAGTTATGTGTAATGTCCAGAACAAACAGATGTAGAGACAGAAAGTAGATTGGTGATTGCCTAGGGCTGGGAGGTTGGTGAAAAATGGGGAGTAACTGTTAATAGGCGTGGGGTTTCTTTAGAGGAAGGATTCACTCTAAAATTGATTGTGGTGATGTTTACATAACTGTAGATCTATGAACACCACTGGGTTGTACACTTTAAACAGGTAAATTGCATGCTGTGTACTGGGGAACAATTTTTTCCCCATTTTCTGCTGCATGAGGTTTTATAACTGTTTCTATATAATTTGGCATTGCTGATTTCAAATCTGAAATCCGTTTTTTGGTGCAGGCTCCAGTTTTTATGCAATTTTAATTTATTTTTGTTACAGTTAACAGCATGCATTGGTTTTTAAATTGGAGTTAAAGAGCAACGACTGTTGGATTGAACATAACCACAAGGCAATTAATGTTTTACAAACATCACTTTTACATAATTGTAGTTGCTTTTAAATGTAAAAAATTATTATCTGATAAAAAACACCTTCTTATTTTGTTTTAAGATTGAATCATGGCTACTTCGAGTAGGCATAAATGTAAGAATAGTCCTGATACCTTCTGTTATATATATGGCTGTTACACACTTCAGCGTCAAAGGCACAATATTTCATCATCTGTGCCACGTGCATATATTGCCTATTTTCAAGTTCCCCTTGGCGATCAAGACAAGAATTGGGCTTCTGATATTGTGTGTCATAATTGTGAGGAAATGCTTCCTGACTAGATAAAAGGAAAACGCAAAGGAATGCCTTTTGGTATTCCCATGGTTTGGTGTGAACCTAAGGACCACAGTAGTGACTGTTATTTCTGTCTGATCCATACAAAGGGCATCAGAAAGAAAAAACGGCATATGATCGCATATCCTAATATTTCTTCAGCAATAGGACCTATCCCACACTCTGAGACACTCCCGGTTTCCGTTTTCAATGGTTTTATTTCTTCTAAGGATGAAGAAAGTGAGCGTGGTGATCAAGTGTATTTTGATAAGATGCATGAGGAAATGGTTGCAGAATCTGAAGGGTTTTCTTCTGATGCCAAGCAGTCATTAACCTTTCAGCAGTTTAGCCAACCCGAACTGAATGACTTAGTAAGAGATTTGGGCCTATCAAAGAAAGCAGCTGAGTTATTAGCCTCCAGGCTTCAAGAAAAGAATGTACTTCACTGGTCAGCTAAAGTATTCCATTTCAGGAAGCATGAACAAATTTTTGTGGACTTTTTTTTCAAAGACAAACACTTTGTTTACTGGAATGATATCAGTAGTCTTCTCAGCCAGCTAGGTATTACCACTTACAGTCCAACAGAATGGAGGCTATATCTTGACAGCTCTAAACGGAGTCTGAAATGTGTTCTCCTACACACGGTAATGTTTATGCACTGGTTCCAATTGGTTATTCAACTCATCTGCAAGAAGATTATAATAACATAAAAACGTCCTTGATTTTCTGAAGTATGAGGAGCATAACTGGATCATTTGTGTGGATCTTAAAATGGTAAATTTCCTGCTAGGACAACAGAGAGGTTTTACGAAGTATCCTTGCTTTCTGTGTTTGTGGGACAGCCGAGCTCAGGAGAAACACTGGACACAGAAGGAGTGGCCGAAACATGAATGAACCTATAGTTAATCGAGACAGGATCATTTTTCCCCCATTTCACATCAAACTTGGCTTAACGAAGCAGTTTGTTCAGGTTTTGAATAGAGAAAGTCAATGCTTTCAACATGTTTCTGCTTTTCCTGCCTGTCTTTCAAGAAGATAAAAGGTATATTCAATGGACCTCAAATTCGAAACCTCATACATGACGAAGAATTTGCCAGGAGGATGAATAAGGAGGAGAAAGCAGCATGGCAGTCTTTCATGGCAGTTACAAAAAACTTCCTTAGCAACAAAAAAGTAGAAAACTCTGAACTTCTGGTTCAAAGAATGCTGTTGGCTTTCCGCGACATTGGATGTAACATGAGCATTAAGATTCACTTCCGGAACAGTCACCTTGATAAGTTTCCCAAAAAATCTTGGAGCTGTTAGTGATGAGCAGACTATTGCTGGAGCATCAAATGAGATTGTCCTCAACACAAACGTAAGAGCTACAAACGCAAATTTTTGCCTGAATAGAATTTAAATAAGTTTTGTGCAAATTTTATGAATAAAATAAGTGTTTTAATATGTTCTGTTTCAAAATTGTAGACAAATTCTGATGCAATCATATATTTCAGTGTATTAGTGTATTTACTGCATTATATAAATTATTATATTTTCACAAAGATGATGCCATTCTACTTCATTATGTTAAACTAAATGTTGAAAATTTTACAATAAGATGAAAACCTAAAATCTTGAATTGCAAAAAAACTGTAGCTTACAGAGAAAAACTAATGTTAGATTTGAGATCAGCACACTCGAATTAGGTAAGAACAAGTATTTTTGTGGATGCACAAAAATTTTGTTCCCCAGTGTTATGTCACAACACTGAAAAGATAAAAACAAAAAGGGAAACATTAAGAAGAGAAAATAGAGCAATCAAATGGCTCTTTCTGTGTTGTGGGCCGTTGCCCTCCAACTTTGTCCTTGGCCTGCCCCAGTGGCTGGCTCCCTGCCCCCCACCTCCATCACCTCCCACCCCAAAAAGAGCAATGAGATTTCGCTCTAACCTTCACCGCAATTTAACAGAGAATTAACCTGAACTGTGTGCGTGAGCATTAAAGCTAGCCAGAAGGTCCTCTCCTGCAGATTAGCAAGAGCCAACGAAAATGAAATATTGTTCTCTAAGCTAATATGTAAGCTTTGTAGACACCAGTTTACTAAAGCTGCAGAAACCACGCCTTTAGCACCAGCCCACTATTGACTTACCAGCCCAGGTGGAGTCCCTGCTATTAGTTTGCCCGCATTTGTTTCTCTCCAGGTGTGGACGCCAGCGCTGTCCGTCCCCCACCCCCACAGCTGGTCCCCTCTAACTCCCTAAAGCCTCCATGCTTTCCTTGCCACAGACTGGAGCGCGCACTGTGTGTATTAAGGGGGCCACGTGCCTGGATTTGATGGAAGTGGCGGTTTAGACGCTTAAGCTCCTAACGTACGGCTGAATAATCACAGATAAAAACTACTTTCAAATATGATTAGGCTCCAACGGAGACAGACAGAGGCCAGAGGGAATACAGCTCGCATAGAGTGAGGAAGCTGAGCTGCCGACGCCTAGAAGAGGCGATTAGGCCTCCGTGAGAACCCCTGGGACTGTCCTAGAGAAAATGTTCCAGCGACTTGCGCAGCCTCTGCACTGTGCTCCTCGGGCCACCGTCTCCCCTCCCTAAGCTTTGTGCTACTTCTTTCTGCAGTTGTCGTTTTCCTGTGGAACAGGGCAGCGCTTCTCACTGTGACATCTCAGATCTGTAATCCAGGCTGCCTGTCACTGACACGCATGTGGACATCCCGCGGGGTTTCTAGTTGCCATGTTTTCTTCTAACTGATGTTAATTGCATTCTTCTTCTGGTGTGTGCATTGGGGAACCCATGTCCCTGCCATATACAAACCCCACAATAAGAGCTAAAACCCAAGCAAGCATTATGTATCAGCCACTTTAAGCACTTCACACATACTACCTTAGCAAACCTTTATAATAATCATATGAGCTAGACACTATTATTATCCCTTTTTACAGGTAAGGAAACTAACCTCCAGCCCAGGCAACTGTCTGGCCACAGAGCTGAAAATATTTACTAGCTGGCCCTTTCCAGAAAATTTGCCAACTCTTCATGTAGAAACTTTCCAGTTCCAAATAGGACTGGGGTCCTTTAAGACATCATTAACAGAGGTTCCCATTGGAGTCATTCAACTAGGGATCATTCATTCACTCAATAAATATTAATTGAGTACCTACTATGTGCCAGGCACTGAGCTAGGTGTTTTGGGTTTATAAGGGTAAACAAAATTGGGTAGGTTTCCTGCCGTTGTGAAGCTTACCTTCTGGGGTGGTGGGGAGACAGAATTTAGTACAATAATCACATAAATAAAATAGAAAATTCCAATTTATTGGAATTTGATGAGCACTATAAAGGAAACTTCTACGGTGCTGAGAACATTCAACAGTGGGAATGTACCCAGACTAGGGTGGGTTGGGGTGTGCAATCCAAGAAGACATCCCATAGTAAGTGACCCTAGCACACAGGGTCTTGAAGGCCACTTTAAATCAGGTGCCTACTGTCCAATGAGAGAAGGTAACACTTGAATGGGGGCCAGAATGATGAGAATGAGCCAAGCCCAGGAAGGCCATGGCAGGAACATTGCAAATAAAAGGAGCAGCCCACCTACCGTGTCCTGCTTCCAGTGGTAAACACACACCCTTACAAGGAAGAGATCTAGGTTGCTTCTTTAACCCAGCACTCAAGCTTGGCATCACCAAGAGGGAAACCAAGAGACACTTAACATGCCTCCTGGCCTGATACAATATGAAATACGTGACATCACCTTGAAATATTCTTGCCAAAATGTTTTACCTCACTTTAGAGGAAAGACAGGGGAGGAAGAAACAAGTTAAATGCCACCAAAGGGAAACGTTAGACAAATCCTGATGTGTGGCATTCTGCAAGACTTTCCGATCTAAAAGGAAAAAATTAAGCCCAATATCATTTTAAAAAGGGAACTCTGTAAGACTTTCTACATGAAGACATCCACAGATCCGAGCGGGGGACACTGGTAGATTACATTCCTCTGTTTTTGTTTCAAAAAGCATAATCCCCACAGATGGAGATGACCTACCTTGCCCGTCGCTCCTCGGGTAGCCGGGATTCCGGGGGAGCTGGAATAGTGATGCTGATCTCGAGACCAGACTCTGCCCAGAAAATGGAGACACTGGACTGGGGCCACAGCGGTGGGTTTCACTTTTCTACCAGCCCTCAACTTGGGACGGGGATCCCGAGGTTGCTACCAACTCAGTTCTTTTAAATTTAGTTTCTTCTTCCACATTCTTTACTAACACAAATTTTTTGAAGAAGATACTGCTTTGGGGAAGCTTATAACAGCTGTAAAGATCCCTATTAACCATCTTTTATCAGTGAGATAAAGACCAGCTGTTTCACTAATTGCCCTTAACTGCTTGGGCTTGATTATTAATGAATGTCTTTGCCTTGAGTTCAAACAGCTTAATTAGCCAAAGTTAAGTGTTCCCAATAAATTTACTAACCTATGATAAGCTTTTCTTTAATAGGAAACGTGCAGTTCTTAATTAAATAGAATAATTTACAACTCCACGTCTATTATAAGCAATGGTTGCCCAGTCACCATGTTACCCTAATTAGGTGATATTGAAATTCTTTCAAACGGGAACGGAGGGTACAGTTGAACGTGACCTTGAATGAACCATTTGGTTGTTAGCAGCCCATCAGTGATGTGCAGTGTGGAGTCGTGAACAGGTCATGGCACTGGCATCAGGGGCCGATCTCCTCTGCCATTCACCAGGCTCCTGCTGCCTCACCTGTGAGGGGGGGACCTACCTCCCTGCAAAGCCTATAGAGGGTAGATTGGATAGCATTCACAATCACGGAAAGAAGAAAAAAGACAAGTTAACAACCTCTTTAAACTCCTAAGGGGTCACATCTTTGTAGGCAAAATTATTCCCAGTGGGACTTGTCTAGATAACAAGCACAAAACACGTAATCAGAGAGCATCGGGCAAACTCGAATTGTAGAACACAATTGGGGAGTAAAAACTGTCACAGACCAGAGGTGACCGAGGATTCATGACAATTAAATACAATGTGATACCCTGGATTGGATCCTGAAACAGAAATAGAACATTAATGGGGGGGGGGAGGTGAAATCCAAATTAAGTCTGGAGTTTAGTCAATAGCAATGTGCCAGTGTCTGTCTCTGAGTCTGGACAAATACGCTATGTTAACGTCAGAAGTTAACAAAGAAGGAAGCTGGAGTGGGGGTGGGGGCAGGATAATGTAAGGAATGCTCTGTGCTATCTTTATACATTTCTGTAAATCTAAAATTATTTCAAAATGAAAATTAATACTCCTTGCTTGTTGGATAAAAGGAGCTTCAAAATAGTTTTGTCCAACTGATGGGTAAGTGAAATGTGGTCTATCCATACACTAGAACAGTGGTTCTTAACCTTTTTTGAGGTACCGAACCCACCAGTTTCATATGCGCATTCACCGAACCCTTCTTTAGTGATAAATAAAATATGATTTCTTTTTCCAAATTCAAGACGTAGGTATATGTTTTTTTACTGGTGCACAAAATGAGCCGTGCATGAACATCACCTTGCTCAAAGAACAAAACCAACAAAGTGCATGTACTCACAACAAATTACGGTATTACTTTATTCTGGCCTCCGCAGCAGAGGCTTCTCCAAACCCCTGAGACCGACTCATCGGACTCCTAGTGGTTAAGAATCACTGCACTAGAATATTATTCAGCCATAAAAAGGAATGGTGTACTGATTCCTGCTGCAGCCTGCATGAACCTTAATGACATAATGAGAAATGAAAGAAGCCATACAGAAAAGGCCACAGATTATACAATTCCATTTATATAAATATCCTTTGGCAGGGGTGGGGGGAAATGGGCAAAGACTGCTTAATGGGCACAACTTTTCTCTGCGGTGACAACAATATTCTGGAACTAGACTGACGGGATGGTTGCACAACATTGTGAATGTACTAAATGTCACCAAATTCTCCACTTTAAAGTGATTAAATATAACTTTATGAATATTTTACCACAGGAAAAAATTAAAATAAAAAATAAGTTTGTCATGATTAATGACACTGGTGGCATGATTTTAAAGACTCCCTTTCGTCATCCCTTGTGAAAGCTTACTTAGTGTTACAGCACAGTCCTGAGAACCTCTCAGCAGGTCCTGTCTGGTGGGACAGAAACGAGACTAGCAGACACTGGCTCTCAGCACGGCCATCACGGAATTCAGTCCGTTCTGTGGAACAGCTGACGGTTCCTTCGCGAGCGAGGAATGTGTGCTGTATGGAGTTCCCTGGCTGAAAATCTGAATTTGTTTCATAGCTCCGCTGTGTCTAATGGTCCTCTGTTCCCAAGGTCTATTTTAGTTTAGAATTCATGCCTGCTTGTTTTTCACGTTTCTGTAGAAGTTAAGGAAACCCTTGCTCATCACAGTCCGAGTAAGGTCAAGCAAAATGGTGACTGGCTCCGGTCAAGATGGCAGCATGGGTAATTGCAGTACTCACCTCCTCTGCCAGCCACATCAATATGACAGCTACAATGAACTACACACCAACCATCATTCAGAACCGCCTGCAGTCTAGCTGAACAGAAGTCCTCCAACCAGGATTTACAGAACACCTATTACATTAGGCTGCTCACCAAGCACGAGAGACATAGCAGCTCTACCTAATACATAAATACAAACAAAATGACGAGATAAAGAAGCATGTCCCAAATAAAAGAACAGAACAAAAGCCCCAGCAAGACTGGTAGCAGGTGGACACTCAGAATGGGCTGGCCCCACACCCACGTGTGGCAGATAAAAATTGGGAGGGGTATCTCTGGCTGTGGAGGTCCCCCCCCCTAAGGAGTGAGGCCCCCAGCCTAATGCCTGGAAGAGAAGTCCCCAAGAGAACTTCTGGCTGTGAAAATCAGCAGGGATTGAGGCTGAGGGAGACTGAGCTGCGGAGTCCCAGGCAGCTCCTCTTAAAGGGCCTGTGCAGGGACTTACTCAGACTCACTCCCTTTGAGCTCCAGCGTGGGGGCAGCAGCTAGAAAGTCACCAGGAAGACAGAAGGAGGAATGAGGTGTCTGGCATCAAGGCAAGAACTTGAAGGGCAGCTCTCTCCAACAGAAGTGCTGACAGAGGTCATTGTTTCTTTGCTGAGCCCTCCCCACCCCACCGCTCGTCCACAAGCTGGATGTCAGGCATCAAACCTAAGACTCCATCAACCTGGCTCACACTGTTTGCCCTGTTCTGGAGAGTCCCTGAGGCCCTGCCCTACCAACTTGCAGGGCCCCCAAGCTATTCCCACTGCTTTTCCATATCAGTGGCCTGCCTTGGCTCATGCTTCAGATTTTCCAAAAATCTCTCAAACAAGCAGCAGCTGGCCTCAGCATGCCCCATACCTCTCACTAAGTGGCCACAGGCCCAGCACTAGCAGCAGCTGGCCATGGTTTACCAAGTGGCCTCTCCCGGGCATTTCCAAGCCCAGCACGAGTAGCAGCCATCTGCAGATTGCTCAGTAGCTCATGACAGGGGGCCCTGGGCAGAACATAGGCAGAGGCTGATCTTGGCCTGCAACTCCCGCGAGGCCCCAGAACCAGCACACCCAGTGGACAGTGTCAGACGACATCAAAACACCCCCCAACCACCTCCACAAGTGACACACTCAAAGGGCAGTCTCAGCGGGCACTAGAGCCCCACTGACATAAGTCTGCTCAGTGGGCAGGGCCAGCCAGTCCTTGCAATTGATTGGCCTGAGGGTAAGTCCCTCCCATAGATATGCCAATGACAAGGCTCAGCTACAACGAGAGGGTGTACACAGCCCACACAGGGGAGGGGGAGACAGGAGCACACTTGGAGTGCCCAGCTCAAATGAACAGGGAGTCTGTGCTACTGGACCCAACAGAACATTAGGCCGCTCACCAAGCACGGGAGACAGAGCAGCTCTACCTAATACATAAATACAAACAAAATGATGAGATAAAGGAGCATGTCCCAAATAAAAGAACAGAACAAAACTCCAAAAAAAGAAGTGATCAAAATGAAGACAAGCAATCTAGCAGATGCAGAGTTCAAAACACCGGTTAGAAGGATGCTCAGTGAACTTGGGAAGAGTAGATGAACTTAGTGAAAACTTCAACAACATGAAAAAGGACATGGAAACCATAAAAAAGGACCAGTCAGAAATGAAGGAAACACTGACTGAAATGAGGAATAATTTACAGGGAATCAACAGTAGACTAGATGAAGCCGAGAATCAAATCAGCTATTTGGAATATAAGGAAGCAAAAGAAACCCAATTAATCAGAACAGCAAAAAGCAAAAAGAAATACAAAAAATGAGGATAGCATACAGAGCCTCTGGGACAACTCTGAGCATACGACCATTCTCATCATGGGGGTGCCAGGAGAAGAGGAGAAAGAGCAAGAAATTGAAAGCCTAGCCTGACCAGGCGGTGGCGCAAGGGATAGAGCGTTGGACTGGGATGCAGAAGACCCAGGTTCGAGACCCCAAGCTCGCCAGCTTGAGCGCGGGCCCAGTGGGCTTGAGCAAAAGCTCACCAGCTTGGACCCAAGGTCGCTGGCTCCAGCAAGGGTTTGCTCGGTCTGCTGAAGGCCCGCAGTCAAGGCACATATGAGAAAGCAATCAATGAACAACTAAGGTGTTGCAACGGCAACGAAAAACTAATGATTGATGCTTCTCACCTCTCTCCCTTCTTGTCTGTCTGTCCCTATCTATCCCTCTCTCTGACTCTCTCTGTCCCTGTAAAAAAAAAAAAAAAGAAATTGAAAACCAATTTGAGCCTGACCAGGCAGTGACGTAAGGGATAGATTGTTGACCTGGGACACTGAGGATCCTGGTTTGAAACCCTAAGGTCACCAGCTTGAGCATGGGCTCACCAGCTTGATTGCAGGGTCGCCGACTTGAGCGTGGAATCAGACATGCCCCCATGGTTGCTGGCTTGAGCACAAGGTCACTTGAGCAAGGGGTCACTCACTCTGCTGGAGCCCCTCCCCCCCATTGAGGCACATATGAGAAAGCAATCAATAAAAAACTAAGATGCCACAATGAAGAACTGATGCTTCTCACTCCTTCCCTTCCAGCCTGTCTGTCTCTCTCTGTCTCTCTCTCTCTCTCTCTCTCTCGCTCACTAAAAAAAAAAAAAAAAATACAAATTGGTAGTTACAGAATAGTCACAGGAATGTAAAGTACAGCACAGGGAATATAGTAAAATAGTATTTTAATAACTATGTATGGTGTTAGCTGAGTACTAGATTTATTGGGATGATCACTTAGTAAGTTGCAGAATGTCTAATCACTGGTTGTATACCTGAAACTAACATAATATTGTATGTCAACTGTAATTGAAAAATAAAAATGATTAAAAAAAGAAAAATAGTGAATGGATGTTGTCATAGTTTCATAATTTCTTCATAGGTCCTAGAATATTCTACCGCCCCCCACATCTCTCCTCACAATGGTGGCTTGGTCATACTTGAAGGGGCTCAGCTACAAACCACTGAGATTTATCTCAAAGTGGGCAAGGACAGCCCCACTCTAGACAGGGAATAAAGTGGCAGTGAAACCCCTTCTTGTGTCTTATACTGAACTGAATAGTGTTGCCCAAAATTCATGTCCACCTGGAACCTCAGCATGTGACCCTATCTGGAATTAGGGTCTTTTCAGATGTAATTAGTTAAGTCAAGATGTCATACTGGAAGAGGGCAGGTCCTAAATCTAATGGCTAGTGTCCTTAGAAGAGAGGGATTTGGACACAGACATAGGGGAAGCTCGTGTCACAGACTTGGAGACAGAGATTAGAGTGACGCATCTACAAGCCAATGGACTTGAAGGATGCTAGCAACCCCCTGGAGCTAAGAAGAAGGAAGGCAGAACCTTCACCTAAAGCCTTCAGAGGGAGGCTGGCCCGGCCCATACCTTGCTGTCCCACTTCTGAACTCTGGAACTGGGAGAGAATAAACTTCTATTGATTCAGGCCACCCGTCTGCGGAAGTATGTTGCAGCAGCCCTAGCAAACAAACACAATGTGTACACCCTGTGTGTCTGGCCTGGCCTCAGTTCAGAAGGACCCAAGGGTTGTTTGACCCTGAGAGAATATACATATTCAATTTTGTCACACCCCACAATAGAGTTTTTAGGCTCATGTGGTTGAAATGCCAGAGAGAGGGATGGTTTAGCAATTGGGCCAAGAGTCGTACTTTGAACTTGATCATGGTTGAGGAATGTGAATTCAGTAATACGCGGACCTAACGCCATCCAGGCAGCCTGATCTTAATAGTTCACCTGGAAGGACACCAGCCATTAATTAGGTTGGGTATTATTCTCCCTGTCTAATAGATTAAACCACATTAGGTCTAGAACAATAAAATTATTTGCTCAAAATCACATCGCTATTACAAGCATCATTTGCACATTATAATAAATTCTACCATCACACATTCCCGCAGAGCCTTGAACATTTTCCCAAAAAAAAGCATCTGCATCCTCTTGGAAAAATCCTCACAAAAACCCTGGGACAAAAAAAAAAAAAAATGCAATAGGAATTTTTATCCCTGTTTCCCTGAGGAAGCAGCTAAGGTATGTTTTCTTTTCCTTCCCTTTTTCCTTGCCTCCCCCACCCCCTCTCGCACACCTCACACCCTCTCTCTCACCCTGGAAATCACATTTGATACCTTGAATAGATTCTTCCAAATTTGTCTCTGCATCTATAACGTCGCACACAAACATGTGTATTTACATACTCTACACAATGCAGACGCGTGTGTCCTATTGTGCACACTTTCCTGCCTCCTCCTCCTCTTTCTACAATGAGCAATGGAAATCGCTCCAGGGCATCTGGTATTACTCTAATTCATAGTATTTTACTGGCTGCACAAAATTCCATGGTGTGGAGGTCCCGTAATTTAGTCAATCACTGACGGGCATTTGCTGTGTCTCCTCTTTTTCCAACTACAAACAATGCGGCAATAAATAGCCCTTCTACAAATGTCCTTATGTACTGTGGCTTTTCTTTCTCTGAGATGGAGTCCCAGGAATAAGACTACTGGATCAAAAGGGGTGTGTATTCTTTTAAACTGTTTTTAATAGAACCAAGCAAGAGAGTTGGGGAGCAGTCATCTGGAAAGGAGTGGGCAGGGGGCTTCTACAGAATTGGTGATGATCCGATTCTTAGGCTAGACGTGGGCTCACAAATGCCTATTTTATCATTATTCTTTTAACTTGCACGTATAGTATTACTTGTATTCTTTGGTGAATTTTGAATATTATAAAAAATTTTAAGTAATCTGCATATTTTCATTTGAATAAATGTGGCCAAAAATGCTGAAGGAATTCTTATCTTCACAAACAAATAAGAGAGTAACCTTTCCCGTGCTTTCTCACCAGTCACAGATGTGATTGGTCTTCCTTGTTCTCTGCAGCTGAGAGAGCTATCTCTCTGTTCCTTAATTTACATGTCTCTGACACTGGTGAGTGTGATCGCCTTTTCAGATGTTTGTCATCGTTTGAATGGACATCCAATGGAATGGATATAAATGTCCTTTTAAACTATCCACAAACCCTTTCTCATTAAGTAGAAAGGGGAAGGCTGATACTCAGGCTTTCTAACTTCACCCCTCTAAAAGGTCAAGCTCAGAATTTTCAAATACTATAAACAAAAGAATTAATGAACATGAACTGGCTCTCTCTCATCTAAAGTTCCAGATGCCACGATGGCATGGTCAATCCACAGGGAAATCCCCAAATAACACCCAGGGCCCCTGAAACACTAGACACAAATGTCACCTTCATCTGAGAATCGATGAGACTAACAGATTATGGCCACTGCCAAGGTGCAATGAACTGAATGTTTACATCCCCCTCCCCAAATTCCTATGCTGAAATCATGAGTCCCCACGGTGATGCTATTAGGACAGTGGTTCTTAACCTGGGTTCTATCAAACCCTAGGGGTTTGATGAGTCGGTCTCAGGGGTTCGGAGAAGCCTCTGCCGCGGAGGCCAGAATAAAGTAATATCGTAATTTGTTGTGAGTTTATGCACTTTGTTGGTTTTGTTCTTTGAGCAAGGTGATGTTCATGCACGGCTCATTTTGTGCACCAGTAAAAAAACATATACCTATGTCTTGAATTTGGAAAAAAAATCATATTTTATTTATCACTAAAGAAGGGTTCTGTGAATGCGCATATGAAACTGGTGGGTTCGGTACCTCAAAAAAGGTTAAGAACCATGTGAGATGGGGACTTCGGGAGGTGATTGTGTCATGAGAGTAGAGTCCTCATAAATGGGATTAGTGTTCTGATCAGAGACCCAGAGATCTCCCGTCCTCCCTCCACAATGTGAGGACACAGTGGGCAGATGGCTGTGTATGAACCAGGAAGTCTTAAGCAGACACCAGACACCAAATCTGCTGGCAACTTGACCTTGGACTTCCAGCCTCCAGAGCTGTGAGAAATGAAACTCTGTTGTTTATAAGCCACCCAGTCTGTGACATTCTGTTATAGCAGCCCAAACAGACTAAGACACAAGAAGAATGTGTCCTTTACTGAATGAGAGACTACCCCAACCCCTACCCTGTGGGAGAGTTGAAACCCTCCCTCCCACCTAGCTGGCTGGTCTCTTCCTACAAGGAGAAAGATCTTGTCTGTATCAACTTACAGGGCTTTGGTGTTTTCACAAGAGATCTACTATCCCGCTGCCCCTCCCTTCTCTCACATTACAGCACAGCAGGGATAGGTAAACAGCTAGAAATCTAATTTGCTTTTTAACAGCTACACAACATTCCATAGTCTAGATGTGCCAACTTGTCATTTGCTATTGATGGACAGTCAGGTTGTTTCCAATTTGTTTTCTTCTCGTTGCTGCAAACGACACTGTCATAAATTTTCTTGTATGTGTTTATTTTGTAATTTTAGGTCAGATACTTCTCCCCTCCAAATATACACACTTAACCTTCTCACTTTTTCAGCACCAGATATTATTGAATGCTGGGGTTTTTTTGTTTTGTTTTTTTATAAAATCTAAGGGGTCGATAATGAAAAGAGAATGTTATTGTAATATTAGATTCTTTAGCTACCTTCCACATAGAGATCACCTGCAATTTTATAGCTAGGATTTTTTTCCCCCCAGGGACAGAGACAGAGAGTCAGAGAGAGGGATAGATAGGGACAGACAGATAGGAATGGAGAGAGGTGAGAAGCATCAATCATTAGTTTTTCATTGCTGTTGCAACACCATAGTTGTTCATTGATTGCTTTCTCACATGTGCCTTGACCGCGGGTCCTCAGCAGACCGAGCCACCCCTTGCTAGAGCCAGCGACCTTGGGTCCAAGCTGGCCAGCTTTTGCTCAAGCCAGATGGGCCCATGCTCAAGCTGGCGAGCTCGGGGTCTCGCACCTGGGTCTTCCGCATCCCAGTCCAACACTCTATCTACTGTGCCACCGCCTGGTCAGGCTATAGCTAGGATTCAATTGTTATAGTTTCCCATTCCTTTTGCTCAACTGATTTATTTACTCTTATTTATTTCCTCCTGGAATTTAACTATCATTACAGAGCCAGAATATAATTTCTAAATTTCCCAGTTTCCTTTTGAACACTTGATTTCTTTCTATCTGAAGGCAAGAAGTACAACCTAATATGAACCCTGCCTGTGATCAACTAACAGTCTTATAAGAGCATTATGACATATGCCAAAAGGTACAGTTAATAAAATGTAAATAGCACAGTGTAAGTATAAACGCAGGACTCATGGGATGCCGGGATGGGGAGATTTTGGTGTAGACAGAAAGGCAACTTGAAGGAACCACATTGGAGTTAGGCCTTGGGTCCAGTTTTGACATGTGGAAATGGGTAGCAGGAAAAGAACTGAAGGAGAAAGGAGCAACAATGTATCTTTCCTTTTCCAATCCCTGGCCAGGAACATAAACAAGTAACCTTGAACTGTAAATATGCATTGACTGTGGGGGACTGCTGGTGAAATGTTTGCATGTTAATACTCAATGAATGCATTATACATGTCGTTATTATAGGAGGTATCAGTTAATTCATAATGACAGAAAGTTAAGGCATTATACATTTTCTTGATCTAACTATGACAGCATTACATGAAAGTGACTAAGTGGCAATATTGAAATATAGAAAGAACAGGCTAAAACCCGTTCAGATAAACTTCATTCATGCGACCAATAGCAAATACTCTAGGTACAGCATGATTTTAAATGATGATAAATGACAAGAAATACAGCAAGGCTACCACCCAACAGGAGGCTTATAGCCTAATGGGAACATGAAAAAGTTCAAAGAGCAATAAAAATAAAATTTGTCACCCACCTGGCAGTCTGGCTTCTCAATACTACGCTTGTGAGAAAGGAACCAGGGCCCCTCAGAGAAATGGCTGATTCTAGAGATGGGGCAGGGAAAATTTAAGATAAGCTGAAGCATTTTATGGTGATTTTAAAAAGTAAGAAAGAAAGTGCTCACAAAAGGGGGAAGGGGCATGTCAACAAGACACAGGAGCCAATCTGAAAGAGCCTCCCGTGGAACACTTCGAACAACAATATAAATAATACCCTACTGGATTGTCACCCAGGTTATAAAACAAGTAACTCTTTACCATGCATTTCAAGTATGCTCTCATTATTTACAGTTTACTCTATCTTATGGTTCAGAAGTTTTATTAGTATATGCTCAAATCTGTCAGTATTTTTTTCCTTTTGAGATTTCTGGGGTTCCCATCTTGCTGACATACGTTGACTTTCGATTCTAAGACTGACCTACACAACTCAGAGAGCTCACAACCTGGCAAGTCCCAAAGACAGCCCTCAGGACAGGAGCCATAAATTCAGCACAACCCGGTTCAGAACCCACCTTCGCAATGTGTCTGTTCATTTCCCTCTCCAGTTGAGCTTGGAGACACATCCTTTGGACAGTTTGGTCAATGGCCAGCTATGCCAACACCTTTGACCATGACAATCTGTAAAAGGAGCTGCCACCAACACTGCTGTTTGCAGAGAACGAGATGGGTTCTAAGGAAGTCTGAGAGTAAACTGAAACTTCTTCGCTAAGATGGGGGGCCACATTGATGCACTGTCCCCCGCAACTTTTCATATTTTAAAACTTCAGCTTTATGGAAAAGTTGTAAGAATGGAACAACAGACTATACATTCATCATTTGGATTCGACTAACTGTGAACATTTCATCACTTTTTTCAATGACTCTTTTCACACACATACAAATAAATAAATAAATGTGCATATATCTGTATCGCACTGAGCCATGTGAAAGACAAGTTCTAGAGAGCTTGTCATGTGTTTCCTAAGAACAAAGCCACTATGCAGAAAAATTATATAGAGACATACATGTTCTTGTATTGGAAGACCCAACAGAGTAAAGATGCTACTTTTTCCCAAAATGATCTACAGATTTAATAGAATTCCAATCAAAATTCCTTTTTCTTCATTGAACAATATATCATGAGTGCTTTTCCATATCATTAAACATTCTTCTAGAACACAGAAAATTACACTTACAAATATCACACTCTAGAGATTTACTATCAGTTCAGTACTATTATCTAATGATCAATTCATATTCAAGTTTTTACAGTTGTCCCTATGATGTCCTTTAAAGCTGGAAATATTTTGGGAGGAGTGGGCAGGACCCAATAAAGATCACATATTCCAGCCTGACCAGACGGTGGCACAGTGGATAAAGCATCGGACTGGGATGCTGAGGACCCAGGTTCAAGACCCCAAGGTCACCAGCTTGAGCACGGGCTCACCTGGCTTGAGCAAAAAGCTCACCAACTTGGGCCCAAGGTCGCTGGCTCAAGCAAGGGGTTACTTGGTCTGCTGAAGGCCCACGGTCAAGGCACATATGAGAAAGCAGTCAATGAACAACTAAGATGTTGCAACGAAAAACTGATGATTGATGCTTCTCATCTCTCTCCGTTCCTGTCTGTCCCTATCTATCCCTCTCTCTGACTCTCTCTCTGTCCCTGTAAAAAAAAAAAAAAAAAAAAAAAAAATCACATATTTCATAAAATTGTCCTTTCCATTTAGTCTCCTTTCATCTAGAATAGTTCCCAAACATTTGTTTGTTTGTTTTTTATGGCACTGATATTTTTTTAAAGTCCAAGCCACTTGTTATGCAAAATGCCCCTCAGTTTGAATTTATCATATTGTCTCTGCATGGTTTTGTTGCTGTTGTTTTATTTTTATTTTTGGTGGGAATACTGCATTGGTGTTCCTGTGACAGGTCCAGCATATATCAGGAGACACATAATGACAAGTTTGATTATTCAGCTAATGTGGTGTCTGCTCATTTCTTTATTCTAAAATTACCTTTACTGTGAATTTAAAAATTATCTGTGGCACCTGGACTGTGGTGGCACAGTGGATAAAGTGTTGAGCTGGAACACTGAGGTCGCTGGTTCAAAACCCTGGGCGTGTCTGGTCAAGGTACATACGACAAACAATCAATGAACGACTAAGGTAAAGCAACTATGAGTTGATACATCTCATTCTCAATCTTCTACAAAATAAAACAAAATTTAAAAATAAAAATGATCTGTGGGAGATACCGTATTTTTCACTCCATAAGACACACTTTTTCCTCCAAAAGTAGAGGGGAAAATGCCCATGCGTCTTATGGAGCAAAAAATACAGTACAGTATTTTATTAAATATTTTAACACATCATTGGGTTTAGAATATTTTTTTTCTTATTTTCTTCCTTAAAACCCTAGGTGCGTCTTATGGAGTGAAAAATAAGGTACTTTGATACAGGTACTATATACTTTTCCCAACAATACTTTATCTAACAGGTTTTAATCTTGGTTGATGCTTCTTGCATGAATTGAGTATTTCCATGTTGGCTGCAAAATGTGAGTTTCTAAGTCTACTGTTCCTTCTTCATTTTTTAGCTGACATTCTATAGTAGATAAGCACATTGTCTCCTTCCTCTCATGTCGTTTTTCTTTCTTCATGGATTTTCCTTTAATTCCATGCTTTATAACCCATTGCTATCATTATTAATTTTTATCCTCAGATCTTCCCACATGTGGCCTGTGGGAGCCCCTTCAAGCTGGCTCCGGTGTCACTGGGATGAGCCTCTATCATTTTCTTTTTCTTTTACAATCCATACTTTCTGATAAAAAAAAAGATGTTTCCAGTACACCTTGTACCTTTTCTGCCCCAGCCCAGAAATCAGCCATTTCTCCAAGGAGCCCTTGTAACTTTTAGTGGACAATGTTCTTTTGGAAGCAAGACGTGAGTATCAGGAGTGCTCACTGCTCCTGGGATATCGTGTGTCAGTAAAACAAATGCACTTTTAACAAGCATGGCATGGAAAGTCAAGTCCAGAGTCATCTGGGCAGCTGTGACATCAACAGAGGCTGAGTTCAATGTTGGAAGCAAGTATTATTCTCAGAGTAAAGAAGCATTGGTTGTTGCCTGACCAGGCGGTGGCGCAGTGAATAGAGCGTCAGACTGGGATGCGGAAGACCCAGGTTCGAGACCCCGAGCTCGCCAGCTTGAGCACCGGCCCATCTGGCTTGAGCAAAAGCTCGTCAGCTTGGACCCAAGGTCGGGGTCAAGGCACATGTGAGAAAGCAATCAATGAACAACTAAGGTGTTACGACGGCAATGAAAAACTAACGATTGATGCTTCTCACCTCTCTCCGTTCCTGTCTGTCCCTATCTATCCCTCTCTCTGACTCTCTCTCTGTCCCTATAAAAAAAATTTTTTTAAAGAAGCATTGGTTGTTGTCAGTCACTGGCACCCACTCCTCATTCTTCCGATAACAAGCGTTTTTAGGGAGTCGCCTCTTTCTTCTGTGAATTGTGTGGTGGGGAGGTAAATTATAGTGTCATGAACCCCTCCCCACATCTGGGAGGTGGGCATTAAATCCCTAAATCAGACAGGTGCCCCCAGACCCAGGAAGGATGCCGAAAATACTGAGACAGGTCTGAGCATAAGAGGCCTTGACCACACATCCAGAGTTGACAAAGCCATGTGCCCGACAAGGTGAAACTGAGCATCACTTTCCAAGCTCTGTTGGTTTCTCATTTAGCGGGAGCCTTTATCCCACGCAGCTGAAAGCGTCCTTGTCTTTGTAAAAAATTCTAACGCCATAGAACCCATTTTGAACTTCTTCCTTAATGTTGGTTCTTTCCTTCATCCTTTCCACTTCATAGAATTCCACTGTTTTGACAAATGTCTAGATGGTTAGTGATACATTTCCAGCTCCTTCCAAATTCTCCCAGCAGAGACCCTGCTTACCAATCAGCATGCTTCTCCTCCCCCTGCCCCCTTCCGCCTTCCTGAGGAAAAGCTTCTCAAACTTTGCTCTTCTGTGTCTGTCCCTGAGGAGTTTCTTTATTGGTCTGCTTGCTTGTTTGGTGGGACGTAAGAGAAAAGCCTGAAATCTATATATTTATACCTTCAAATATTACAAAATCTACTCATTCATTTTTCTTTTTTGAACCCTTCCCCTCTTCTCTTCCTTATTATTCTCCTAATCACCAACATACGGGTGTTACACAAAATGGAAGATATGGGTGAAAAGAAGGAAGGAAGGAAATGGGAATCAAGGAAGGAGGGTAAGAGAAAGGAGGGACGGAGGAGGATGAGGAGAAAGACAGGGAGGGAAGGAATGCAGAAAGTGAGAAAAGGGTTAGAGGAAGAAAGATTATCACACTCTATAATGCTTCGTAACATAATATGTCTTTTTTTTTTTTCTTTTGGTGCAGAGGTATTTGAGTCACGCAGCGCTTTGACACTGGACTTGCTCATGTCAAAAGGAATTGGTCGCCATGCTATACCACTGCTTTGGGGGACAGGGAGAGACAGAGATGTGAGGGGCTGGGCAGATGGGTACCACTACCTCCTCTAAATAAATCACAGGAGGTCTGGGTTTCAGTATGGGCTTTGGGAGTAAAAGCGATCGATGCGGTTATTTGGGGGTTACAGGAGATGCCCGCTGTCAGAGCCTGAGGCTTCTCTCTCCGCCCTGCCCTGATAAGTCTGAGCTTACAGGACAAGACAGGGGAGGTGCAGTACTGGGTGGCGAGTTTAACTACCTGTGGGAAGAAATAAAACAGCGTCGGGAGGAGAGGTTCTGTGGACATCACCATCCATTTTTCAGAAGTTTGGAGCAACAGACAGGCTTCCAACAATGGGGTGGAGGAGGTTGCTTAATTTCCTACTCACTGAGGACATTTTCCAGCTCATCAAACATTTATTGAGGGTCAGTGCCATCTAGGAAGGCAAAAATGAGCAAGCCCTCAAGTGTTTGCTCATAAACAAGCAAGCCATCTCTGTCCTCAGCTACGTGATCACCTTCATTTGTGTTCTGCAATGTTTACAGCCGACGGTGAGCTCCACACTCTTCCCCATGCACTGCCAAGGTTTGGTCCTGTGCAAACATTACTGGGGTTATTTTCCCCTACAGCTAGCTGGGGTGGTTACTGTTACAGTGATTTCAGTATGACTTGTGTTGAGCTGAGTGGAGCCTGTAAGAGTGTAGAAGGTAGAGTTGAACTTGAAACAGTAAACACAAGTGCAGCATTAAAGAGCACCAAGGAAAGCTACTATCTTTCCCAGGTTCTTGCTACTCAAAATGAGATTGTCACAGTAGCAGCAGGGGCATGACCTGGGACTTTGGGAAATGCAGACCCTGCGGCACCTCCCCTCCCTTAGACCTGCTGCATCAGAATCTGTATTTTAACATGATTCCTGGTGACTCGTGCACATGTAAAAGCTTGAAATGCAGTAACTTAAAACATGGACGTCTTTTCTCAAGTGGATGCATAAGGAAATGCAGTCAGGGTGTTAAATAAGCCAACTTACATCCGAGGGTTGACCAAATGACTAGTACATGAGGTTGAGGAGTAGCAGATAAGCTATAACTTGCTCTGTGCACCGCCACCATTTCTGGTGTCTGACAGAACAGACACGAAGTTGGACAGCTGAGAATTAGTTTGCCCAACACTGTGGCCGTCACCACAACCTTGCCAAGGAAGTGGTTCAGGCTCTAGTGCCAGCCCAATTTTACAGGTAGAGAAACTGAGGCTCTCAGAAGTGAAGGGACTTACCCAAAGGCACATGCCTCTGGTGGGGTCCAGCTGGGACTTGAACACTAACTGCCTGATTCCAGGAAAGGGTTCCTTCTGTTGCTGCTGAACCAGTATGATAAGGACCAGGCTGGCTGTGTGACGGAGGTAAAGTCTGTGTGACCCACACTTGTAAGGCAACAGGATCTCTCTAGTGGGGAGTTGGGAAAACTAGGTAAGCTGACAGATATTGAGCCCCAGGTCCCTGGCCCCAGGAGGAATCCACCTGCACGTTCACATCCTGCCTGGGTACTAGGGGTGAGATGATGTCAACGGGCCATCCCACTGAGACCCAGAAACCATTCAGACAATGAGCAGCCCTCAAAACTAGGACAGGTGCCTTCTTCTGCTGACAATGGCCTATTTTCATCCTCAGCAGGGTGATTGGACTCTTTCCTTCATCTCCAAGAGAGACTGAAGAAAAAATAACAGATTTAGGGCTTCTTGCTGGTATAAATTAATTTGAACGGAGAAGCCATTGTTCAGCCTTGTTTCCTCATCCACTTGCCTAACCTGATTGGAGTCACTTAGAGAGCAGTCCCCTGCAGAGAAACTGAAGAGCTTTGCTTGAAGTCATCAACAGAACCCCCCGGGGCTGATGCAGACTTCAGGAGCTGTTCTAGCAGCTGTGCCTGTGTACCTTTTTCTCCAGTCCTAGCCATCCCTCCTGATACCGTCTATAAAACTCTGGATCCTGATGGGCTTCCATAAAGGGACCGTGTGGATTCTGACAAACAGGTCAGCTGGGCAAGGCTGGAGAGCTAAGGATGTTCTATAGGAATACCACCACCTTGGGGGCAGAGTAGCTTAGCACTTAGCTTGTCCTCCTCCTGGAGACACTAACTATGTGTGGGAAGCCAGCAGGGCAGAAGAGAAAGAAGCAGAGTTCCTGGAGGGATGCTCAATTAAGTTAACTCAGTATATCACTGGTTCATTTCAACCTATCTTCATGATAAACGAGAAAGCCAAAGTCCCAAGAAAAGTCTTAGCCTCGAATACCTGACATCCAATCATTGACCAGCTATGTTCAATGCATCATGATACAAAAAAAAAAAAAAAAAAAAAGAATAAATTTAATTTGGGAGTCCCCCTGGGACTTCAGAATTGAGGTTGGCCAAGGTTTTTCTCGTACACAGAAGTGGACAATTTTTTATTGTTTCCTTCCCAGCACCCACGCCAAGATCCTGTCCCAGAAGTCAATAGTATTAGCAAAGCAGATACCACTGTAGGCATTTCAAACAAAGGAGTTAGATATAAGGACTTGGGAAATGAATGGAAAAGTAAGTGGAAAGGGGGTCTGAGAGCAAAAGGAAGGAGGAGAGATAACCAGAGCCCAGAAGCTGCTAACGCCCCTGGAATGGACCCATGAGCCTGCACCTGACATTGCACTGTTGAAGGTGCTGCTGCAGCCACTTCTGGACTCAAAGACGAGCCTTCTCCACCCGGGCTAGCACTGGACAAAGGTGCTGCCTCCGCCTAGGGTACAGGGGTCTGTAACACTCTACTTCTGCTGCTGCTAAGACTACAGACATTTTCCTCCTTCCCCATCTTCTGATTTTCAGCCAATGCAACTCAAGAGGAAGCCAGAGAGCAGAGGAGCAGGAGAAAAGGTGTGCAAATTCCCAGCCCCTGCAGTACAAGCAGATTACAGAAGGGCAGGTGCTTCCAACCAGTGCAACAGCCAAGCTGCCCTAGGTTGACAGTGCCACCTGATGGCCAGCACTGGAAACAGCATGGCCCACTATCCTTTTTCTTTCAGGTAAAACGAGAGACAGGTGACCTGCACTTAGCTCTAAGCTCTGAGTTGGATTCAGACCTGATCCGCATATGTTTGTCCTGAGCATCGGGCTGAAGGAGCAGCAGCTACCCGGGTCTGCTTTTCTATAGCGGACTATAGGAGTGAAGGAAGGTGAGCCAAAGCACATCTGAGGCGTCTGTCTGCATCATATCTGCAAATGTTCCATTGGTCACAGCAAGTCACAGAACAAGCCCAATGTTTCACTATGGTCAGGCTGTGCTGCAGGATAGAATAGGACATGAATGCGGCCAAAGTTAAAAGGCAGATAAGGGCCACCCAAGGAA
This sequence comes from Rhynchonycteris naso, assembly GCA_037038555.1. Classification (NCBI taxonomy): domain Eukaryota; kingdom Metazoa; phylum Chordata; class Mammalia; order Chiroptera; family Emballonuridae; genus Rhynchonycteris; species Rhynchonycteris naso. The sequence continues at coordinate 185,037,846 of CM073000.1, read as the reverse complement.
GAGACCAGTGCATGATTCGATGTCACTGAAAACTAACCACACACACAGTGCTCAAGTGGTTCAGCGTTTACTTGCTGAAAGACAGGAGGGTATGCCCTGCAGAATGTGTCAGTCCCCCGTCGCCAGCGGATTCATTCCATGGCTGATGCAGCACATACCCACTTTGTGCTGCAGCAGGATGACCCCAACCCTTCCCCCTGGGGTCTGAAATACAGAAAGCTGGGGCACGTGCATCAGGGCCACTGACACATTCACTTAAGGAGCACAAAGAAGTACACATCAAGCTCAGAATAGAAAGAGAGATTCCTTCACAAGGCGATAAGCCCAGCACAGGCTGGCTATAAGAGCTCTTCATCTCCCAGTAAGTAAATATTCCAGCCCCAGCCCTGGTTTATGTGGTTAAGCCAGGGCCACAAGATTGCACGCGGGAGGCTGCCTTTCCCAACTGCCAGCATCTTAGAGAAATACACTCCACTCATCTGTGCACTGCAAGGTTATATGGAAGAATTGCGATTAATAATCCAATCTACCACAGAAGGCAGAAAACAAACTGTCTTTTTTTATCTCTCTGTTCCTACCATTGGGTACCAGGACCAGAACATACGTCAGCCAATGACGTTTGAAGTGCACTGATTATTAATGACTTGGAGTAATATAAGGCATATACACAATACAGTGGTTAAGAACACAGCCTTTAAACTCACAAGGACCTGAGTTCAATGTAGGATGGCAGGGCCACTTTAAAACGGTTGGTAGTTTCTAATAAACATAAACTTATTAAACCCAGCAATCCCACTCCTAGGATTCTTCCCAAAAGAAATGAAAACATATCCACACAGAGACTTGCATACGAATGTTCATATTAGAATTGTTCAAAACATCCAGAAAATGAGCCTGACCAGGTGGAGGCGCAGTGGATAGAGCGTCAGACTGGGATGCGGAAGACCCAGGTTTGAGACCCCGAGCTCGCCAGCTTGAGCGCAGGCCCATCTGGCTTGAGCAAAAAGCTCGCCAGCTTGGACCCAAGGTCGCTGGCTCCAGCAAGGGTTGCTCGGTCTGCTGAAGGCCCACGGTCAAGGCACAAGTGAGAAAGCAATCAATGAACAACTAAGGTGTCGCAACGGCAACAAAAAACTAATGATTGATGCTTCTCACCTCTGTCCATTCCTGTCTGTCTGTCCCTATCAATCCCTTGCTCTGACTCTCTCTCTGTCCCTGTAAAAAAAAAAAAAAAAAAAAAATCCAGAAAATGAAAATAATCCAAATGTCTATCAGTTGGTAAAAAGATAAACAAAATGCAAGTCTACCCATCCAATGAAATACTATAAAAATGAAATGTACATTTAAATGAGTGTATTTTGATAAAATTAAATAGGATCTGGGTTCAAATCCTGGCTCTACCATTGTCCATGTCACCTTGAGTAAGTCATATAGTGAGTCACATAACCTCTGTGAGCCTCAGTGTTGCTGTCTGTAAAATGGGACAATACAGAGGACGGTGAGGGACCGGTGAGATGATGCGTGCTGCTCCCTCAGCACAGGGACTGACAGGTGCTGGAGAAGCTGGTAGGAACTCTCCAGCACCCCACACTTTTAGGGAGATCACTTTCACACAAGTCCATCCCAAGTCCAAGGTCTAATCCCTGTTTTTATTAAAGTTACTGGTTCCCAGATTCTCTCAGAAATGTGTCAGTCTCTCCCTTGTCCCCAGATCCCTGATACAGAAATTATTCAGGATATTTTGGGGCCAGAAATAAAAGTATATTAACTTCACCCACTTCGCAGCTCCAGAAACTGAGGCCTTTCAGGAAATGACAATGAAAGTTACTGAAATGAAACCACCCCTGACCAAACACAGGTGTTTACTCTCCACCTTTTATTTTATGGTTTTTAACAGAGAATAAAAACCCCACCTTGGGTCAGCTGGTATGGGCTGCCTGGAACTGATGGATCCCATAAGCAAATTGCTGGAGGCATCTCAGCTTTTGCAATGAACCTTCAGGGAAGGAGCAGCCCGGAGAAGTGACTCACTCCAATGACAGCTTCCTGATGAGAGCTCGAGCCAGCAGGAGGGTTGGCTAATTTACAACTTCACAGAAGACTCAATAAAAGTCATAAATAAAAGGGCACATGGGTGTGAGGGCACCGCATGGAGCCGGGAGGTCCCAGACGACAGAACACAAGGCCAGTAACGGCAATGTGGCTCAAGGTTTATCACAGACACATGAAAGGTACAGGCCCCATATGCCAAGGAGACTATCGTCTGATGGAAACAGTCTGTGCCTAAGGACTAGGGCAGCCATTTCTCAGATTCCTCAGCTGGCCATGGGTTTCTGGGCAGCAGGAGGGGGAAAGGCTGCCTTCCCTAATAATATAAATCATGGTGTCTCCAGGGTTGACCGTGCATAGGGACTCTTCTGGGCGTGAGCAACTAAATGTGTCACCTCCCAAACTGCCCTTCTTTCCACCATTCAATCTGCTCCTGAGGCCGGGTGTTTTGTCTTCTGACACAATAGGAAATATTAACAAAATTGATTCTGAGCTCATGTCTCCTCCTGAAACAATATGAACTTCAAGGCATTACTGTGATGGTGAGTGTTAAATGAGGTAGCATTAAAAATAAACAAGCAGACCTCTGCACATGCCTGGCTTTTGGTAATTCTCTCAAACAGTAGCTACTTGATTTCTCATCATCTAAACCCTTCCACATAAAGGATTTGGAACTCATACACTTGGCCCAGACCAGGGGCACAGTGAATAGAGAGAGCATCATCCCAGGGTCGCCAGTTCAATCCCAGGGGTGCCAGCTCATTCCCGAGGTTGCCAGTTCAAGCTCTGGTCAGGGCATATATGAGAAGCCATTAGTGGAACAAGTTTGATGCTTCTCTTTCTCTCTCTCTCTCTCTCTCTCTCTCTCTCTTTCTCTTCCTTCCTCTCTCTCAGAAAAAGAGAAACATACACCACACATTTGTTGCTGTTGTTGATTATTATAATAAGTCTTATAATTATTATTACCATTATTAATCACAGCTATTAACCTGTTTTGTGCTACACACTGTTCTAGAGGTTCTGTGGCCTTTTCTTCAATTTGAGGATGTGGGATATAGATTATCTACAGATGATAGATAGATAGATAGATAGATAGATAGATAGAGATAGAGATAGATAGATAGATATAAATTTATATACAATATTTAGATGTAGATGCTATATATATGTTATATATATATGACCAAATAGAAGAGGTAAGGGGACAGACATAATATACTGTAGAGTTGTCAGGAAAGTCCTCCCTGCTAACATGACAGTTGAGCAGAGTCCTGAGTATAGTAAGCGAGTGAGCCATGTGGCTATGTGGGAGAAGGAGCTTTCCAGGTCATGGGAACAGCAAGTGCAAAGGCCCTAAGGTAGGACCGAGCACTGTATATTTGAGAGTTGAATGGTCCCCAGTGTGCAGAGTAAAGTGAGCAAAGCAGTCAGGGGAGTAATACCAGACAAAGTCAGGTGTCAAGAGCCAGCTCTTACAGGCTTTCCTAGGCCAAAATAAAAAGTTTGGATTTTGTTCCAAATGTGAGAGAAAAGCCAAGGAAGGGTTTTCAGCTGAGAAGGAACAGGATCTGATTTAGTCCCTGAAAGATCACTCAGGCTACTGTGTGAAGGGATGAAGAAGCGAGGGAGGAAGCAAGGGAAACAGCAAAGAGGTTGCTGTGGGCGTCTAGGCGATGATGGGGGCTTCATTAGGGCAGGGACAGCAGACACCAGCAATGACAGCAGACACAGGGCAGGGAGGGCAGACGCAGGGCAGGGAGGGCAGGCGCAGGCCAGGGACGACAGACACAGGGCACTGACGGCAGACGGCAGACGCAGGGCAGGGAGGGCAGACGCGGGGCAGGGAGGGCAGACACAGGCCAGGGACGACAGACACAGGGCACTGACAGCAGACGGCAGACGCAGGGTAGGGAGGGCAGACGCGAGGCAGTGGATGGGTCTGGGCTGCGCTGTAGAGACAGAACTTTTAAAACCAATTGAGGCAGCCAAGGATTGGACAGCAGGTGTGGGTGGAAGGAAGGAAAGGAGAAACAGTGGGGACTCCTGGGTCTTTGGCAAACACCCTGGGAGGAGGATGGTGATCAATAAAGATACAGAAAAATATTTATGGGACAAAATGGTAAAATATAAAATATTATGAGTTTGGGTCACACATTAAACCTTACCCGTCATTTATACCTGCATGCAAATAATGGCATTTCCTAATAATTACGCTTTTCAGTTTACAAAGAAACTTTCATATCTAGTATATTATACATGGCATAGTACATAGTATATATAGTACATGTAGTTGATATAATATGTAATATGATATATAATATAGATGAAAGGTGCTTATATACTGTATGTATTTAAGAGTATACTATATTCTATATAATAGCTGTATTACATACCATATAATATTATAATAGCATAGTGTGTATATTCCATAGACCTATAATATATTGCACACTATATATATTACTCACAAGAATTAGGGGATATTTCAAAATGAATATGAAGCGATAAAATAACCCCTAATTTTTGTGAGCAGGATATTATACTAGCAAAATATATTATTTTCAACATAGTATACAGCATCTATATATAGTGTATACTGTATGATATGTATATCAAATATTACTTATTATATAGTATAGAATATAGAATATAAACACTATATAGTATATATATATTATATAGTACATATGATAAATCGGGCATATATCATACATACTACATAGTGTTTGTGTGTTATAATGTATATTATATACACTATAAAGTATATAACACCTAGCATACTATAGTATATTATATATATTATATAATATACTAGATACTATGTATTATATATTATGTATACTAGATAGTATATATATATACTGTATAATGTGTTACATATAATTCAGTATAGTGAGGTTTTTGTATATTAGTATATATTATTTAGTGTATATGAAAATATATAAAATAGGTCTAACCAGGTGGTGGCGCAGTGGATAGAGCATCGGACTCGGATGCGGAAGACCCAGGTTCAAGACCCCAAGCTCGCCAGCTTGAGCGCAGGCCCATCTGTCTTGAGTAAAAGCTCTCCAGCTTGGATCCAAGGTTGCTGGCTCCAGCAAGGGGTGGCTCAGTCTGCTGAAGGCCCGCGGTCAAGGCACATATAAGAAAGCAATCAATGAACTATGGTGTCGCAATGGCAACGAAAAACTAATGATTGATGCTTCTTATCTCTCTCCGTTCCTGTCTGTCTGTCCCTACCTATCCCTCTCTCTGACTCTCTCTCTGTCCCTGTAAAATATATATATAATAGTACATATTTCCCAGTATATTATACATATAGTGTGTTATATATACTACAAATATGTTTATTATTTACTATCTCTTTGGGACTTAAAAGTTCCTCAACCTTCCTCCTAGTTTTTCTATCATGCCAAATTAAGAGGAAACAGAATCTCTGAAAGGGAAATTACTTTTCCAAAGCTCCAGAGGTGGCAGGACGAGGACTGGAGCTGGGGCTGTAGAATACAACTTCCCCTACACTGCTTTGTGAGTTTCACACCCTTTCACAAGAAAGTTGTGACAATAAGAAATGTTTGCTCTTGCCTGACCAGGCGGTGGTACAGCGGATAGAGCGTCAGACTGGGATGCGGAGGACCCGGGTTCAAGACCCCGAGGTCGCCAGCTTGAGTGCGGGACCATCTGGGCTTGAGCAAAAGCTCGTCAGCTTGGACCCAAGGTCGCTGGCTCCAGCAAGGGGTGGCTCGGTCTGCTGAAGGCCCGCAGTCAAGGCACGTGTGAGAAAGCAATCAATGAACAACTATGGTGTTACAACGGCAAAGAAAAACTAATGATTGATGCTTCTCACCTCTCTTCGTTCCTGTCTGTCTGTCCCTATCTATCCCTCTCTCTGACTCTCTCTCTGTCCCTGTAAAAGAAAAAAAAGAAAAAAGAAAAAAGAAATGTTTGCTCTTATTTATAAAATGAAAATACACTCACAACACCATGCTAAGAATTTCTAAATTGTATTGCATTTAATCCTCTCCACTAAAACTACCCAGGGATAAACATTTTTTCATGGTCATCTTTCCACAGTTAAGAAGATTGAGGCACTGATATATCAAAGAGATTGCCCAAAGTCAAGGTTGATGAGAAAAATAACCTGAGCTTTTACCCACCACAAGGGGGTAATAGGATGCCAGTTACAACAGTTCAGCTACTGGAACCCAGATGTTCCTTATGTTAAGTCTATGGAAAGAAATGGACAGTTTTCCTGTGACATTTCCTTTATGAATTATTTGTCTTGAGCAAGGGGTCACTTGCTCTGCTGTAGCTCCCTAGTCAAGGCACATATGGGAAAGCAATCAATGAACAACTAAGGAGCTGCAGTGAAAAATTGATGCTTCTCATCTCTCCCTTCCTGTCTCTGTCCCTATCTGTTCCTCTCTCTGTCTCTCTCTGTCTCTGTCACACAAAAGGAAAAAAGAATGTGTATTTGCTTCTTGTGGTGACACCCATCATTTTCATCCGTTCATTTCTTTCTTTTTTATCTGGAAGAGAATCTCTCCTTCCTATGGGAAACCAATTGCTCACTAACCTGACCAATCACAGTACTTCATTCATCACCACAGGGATTGGCTCAAGGATTCACATATGATATACACCCAACCAATTAAGTCCCTCCCTGAGCCTTTTCTAGACCGCTGAGAAAAGACTTTTCCTTTCGAGTAGGATCAGTCAATTGCTAGGGACTACGCTGGGGTTGGTAGTGTCCACCTTTTCCCCCATGTGGAGAAGGCCCATGGGAGAAATGAACAGAGAGTAAGAAAGACGCTACCTGTCGGTGATGTTGAAGCCTGGGGAGAACCACGCCCAACCCGTCCCTGAAATGCCCTTGTTCTCTGAGTGTATCTAGCCCTTTGAATCACCTCCGCCAGCCTGGGATTGATTTCTGACTCTTCCAGCTAAAGAAGTTCTAACTTTTACACTTCTGTTTTGTTCCCTTCCATTATCCACATTGTCCACAAATGTAGAACATGCTTCAGATTTGAAAGAAAGAAAAAAATAAAAGGAAAGGAAACAGCAGATCAGTGTCTGCAGAGGGCTGTCTGTGGACAGATTTCCTCTGAGGCGTGGGCTGAACCTGCCTGGGAGAGGCCACGCTTTGCCTCTGGCGCCATGATCCCCGACCCCCTGAGGTCTCCAGGCCTGGCTTGCTGCTCTGACTAGAGGCTGTACTCCCCAAATCAAGAGCACTGCCAAATACACCTTTCCCCTCACCCCTCACCCACCTCCCCACCTCCACCATTGGTCGCTGCTTTAAAGGGACAATATAAAGTCTTTCTTTCTCTGGGAGAAAACAGAGTGGGTGGATTGGACAAGAATGTAAGAAAGCTTATGTAAGTGGCATTATTATATATGACTATATCACCAGGGTAAGAAAAAGTCATGTCTATTTGGGTGTTAAAGTGATCATTAAGTTTGGGGCTTAAAAGAAATAAATGAAGAAAAGCCATGTCCTCTCTCCCTCACCAACCTCAGAATAATATCAACACTTATTCAGCCTTACTGTTCTAATCTCCTTCTGTGTATTATCAATAAATCCTCATAGCAACCCCACGAGGGAGTATCATTATTATCCCATTTTGCAGATGGGGAGACTGAGTTACAAAAAGATTGTATAACTCACTCAAAATCCCATAGCTGGAAAGTGGGAGGACCAGGGTGCCAACTCATGCTGTTTAAACCCATGTTCACATTCTAAAACTTTTGGGTAAGCCAACTCCAAAGCCATATTCAAAACCAAAAATCAACCAATCAGATCTCTTGATCTGGTCAAATACACTATAAATTACTCAGTGAGGGTAGAATTAGCAACCCAACTATTTTTGTTTTCTTTCATTTTAATTAAATTGACTTCCTGGCTTTTGCAAACCCAGAATATCAGGAATTATCATAGTAACATTGTGCATATGAGGCAGAGCTTTAAACTGGAGGACCATGGACCACATTCAGCCCCAGATGCATTTGCTTTGGCTGGAATGGGTTATTTTTCACAACCTTTTAGATGGGGGGGTGTGCTCTCTAGTTTACCATAGTCTCCACCACTCCCTAAATGTCCTGGCCCACGTCACTCATTTACAGGAATCTGAATTCACAGCCGCTTGATATAAGGAGTGCTTGGTAATAGAAGGAAAAGGAATTTCTATTGTGTTGGTTTCAAAAGAGCATAATATACAGTTAAAATGTGCAGAGTGCTTACACTATGCCAGATCTTGGGTAACGTGCTTTACGTGCCTTGTCTCATTTAATAACAACTCTCCCATGAGAGGTTAAATGGCAGGGGTCCCCAAAGTTTTTACACAGGGGGCCAGTTCACTGTCCCTCAGACCATTGGAGGGCCAGACTATAAAAAAAAAACTATGAACAAATCCCTATGCACACTGCACATATCTTACTTTAAAGTAAAAAAAAAACCGGGAACAAATACAATATTTAAAATAAAGAACAAGTAAATTTAAATCAACAAACTGACCAGTATTTCAATGGGAACTATGGGTGTGGATGCATCCTGTGCTCCTCTCACTGACCACCAATGAAAGAGGTGCCCCTTCCGGAAGTGCGGCGGGGGGCCTGATAAATGGCCTCAGTGTGTCTCATGTGGCCCGGCCCGCGGGGCGTAGTTTAGGGACCCCTGTTAAATGGTATGGTGACCAGGAGAATGCACCAGCTGGATCTGAAATCCTTTGTACCCCGTCAGTGATCCAGTGCAGCACAGAAATAAGGCAGACCCATTCCTAGAGGACACAGGACTCCTTTGACCCATTCAGTCCCTAATCAAATGCTACCTTTTTAGACAGGGCACCCCATCAAAAGGCTCCCTTCTTAGGGTGATCAACCCATCCCAGTGTGCCCAAGACAGTCTCAGTTTTAAAACTGAAAATCTTCTGCTTGGGTACCAGTTCAGACACCCAGCCCTGAACCGAAGGGGGACAGGTCTTCCCGCTTCCATCCTCATCTACCACATAATAATCCTGCTTCGTTCTTTTTTGTTACACATGTTCATATCTTTGTTTTCTGTCTTTTCCCTTCACTAGACTATGATTCCCACAAGGATAGGGGCTTTGGGATATTTTATTCACAGCTGTATTCCTGGAACCTAGAACAGTGCCTGGCACACAAGTGGCATTTAATTAATATTATTTGACAAAAATATTAAAGGAATGACCCTATGGCCTCTTTAATCTGTTGCTTACAATTTAGTGTCTCTACTGTTTGGCTGCAGTGAATAAAAATTTCTCCATATATTAAATTATGTCCTTGGGCTAAGTTACCAGAAATGGATTTATTAGACCAACTAGAATGCTCATAATTAAGGTTTGGATACCCAATGCCAAACTGTTTTCCAAAAGGGTGAAAGCCCCAAATCCTACTATGTCCAGGGTCCCTTTGTCTACCTCATTCTATCCAGCACTGTCATTGTTAAAATCCTTTCTCGGTGGAAATGTAGCTGTTTGTTGTTTTAATTTGCATTTCTTTGATTACTCGTTAAGCTGATCACTTCCCTGAGTGTTTAGCTAATTGCATTTCATCTTTTCCCGTTGTCTGTTCACACCCCCTTTGCTTGTTGTCCTATCCAGTCTCAGGACTTGTCTTATTGACTTGAGGTCTTTAAAAAACAAAGACCTCATGTTTTAAAATGGGGATATTAGCCCACTCTCCTCTACATTAAAGGCTGAATTCTTTGCATTTTCTGATTCCCACATTCAATTGAGTTCCTTTTAGTATTTTTTATTCAATTTTTACATGTTTATACCCCAGTTTGTATTTCCCTTTTACTTGGTTTTAGATTTTTATCCACAGTTAATTATTGAATAAATACAGTGTGTCCGTAAAGTCATGGTGCACTGTCAAAAGTGTGCACGGTCACATGGTCAAAAGTGCACCATGACTTTACGGACACACTGTACTTAGTGTCCTGGCCAGTTAGCTCAGTGGTAGAGCATGAGCCCAGTATGTGGATGTGCCAGGTTCAATTCCCGGTCAGGGTACACAGGAGAGGCGCCCATCTGCTTCTCCACCCTTCCCCATCTCGCTTCTCTCTCTCTTTCTCTCTGTCTCCTTCTCTTCTCTTCCCCTCCTGCAGCCATAGCTCAATTGGAGCAAGTTGGCCCAGGTGCTGAGGATGGCTCCATGGCCTCTGCCTCAGGCGCGAAAAAATGCCTCCGGTTACAAAAGAGCAAGGGCCCCAGATGGGCAGAGCATCGCCCCCTAGTGGGCTTGCCAGGTGGATCCCAGTGGGGTGGAGGGGCGTGGAAGAATCTGTCTCTGCCTCCCTTTCTCTCACTAAATAAAAAAAAAAAATTTTTTTTAATACTTAGAGGAAGCCTCCAAAGGCTTCCCATCTCACTCAGAGTGTAGATACATTTCTTAAAATCATCTCCAAAGCCCTCCATGATCTGCCTCTCCCACCGACTCCACCCCACCTCCAATCTTACCTCTCTGACCTCAGTTCCTACCATTCTGCCCCAAGATTTCTCTGCTGCAGACATTCTGGCATCTCCGCTGATCTTCAAACACACCAGCCACAACTTCACCTCAGGACCTTTGCACATGCTTTTTCCTCTGCCTGGAAGTCTCTTTCCCCAAGTATCTCCATGACTCCCTCCCTCACTTCCTTCAGGACTTTACTAAAATGTCATCTAAATGAGTCCTTCTCTGGCCACCTTATCTAAAATTTCAGTTTCTGTGGTAGACAGAATAATGCCTCCTTCCACCACAAAGAGGTCCACATCCTAATCCCCAGACCCCATGGATATGTCACCTCATGTCACAAAAGGGGGGCTGCAGATCTTGCAGATGTGGTTAGATTACAGATTTTGAGATGAGGGGATTGACTGGGTGGGCCCAGTCACATGACGAGGATCCTTCTAAGAGGGAGGCAGGAAGGTCAGAGCCACAGAAGGAGACGTGACCATAAAGCAGAGGCTGCAGTGATGCGGTATGAGGACGAAGCAGGTGGGTGGCCTGCAGGAGCTGGACCAGGTGGGGAAATGGGTCTCCCCTAGAGCCTCCAGAAAGAATGCAGCCCTAGGGACTCACTTTAGGCTACTGACCTCCAAACTGGGAAGATGATGAAGATGCACTGTTTCCAGCCAGGGCATGTGTAGTCATTTGTTACAGCGGCCATAAGAAACTATTACCATTCCAATACTTCCCATTCACCTCCTTCTTTTTGTTTCTTCTTGGCATTAATTGCTAAGTTCCTATAATTTTATTTTTTTTTCTTTTTGCTTCACCCAGTAGACTAGACTATAAGCTCCACAAGGGCAGTCGCTGTTGTCTGTCGCATTGACTGTCGTGTTCAGAGGAACGGTGCCTGGCACACGTCAAGAATTCAGCGAGCCTTTGCTGAGTGAATGGACATGGGCACGAGAATGAAGGCACGTTTGTTCTGTGAAACACAGAAACTCCTGGTTGGCTGAGGTTGCTGGGAGGTCATTACACCCAAAGGGCTACTCTGAGAAGAAGAAGGTCTCAGAGAAGAAACCAGGCACTAGAGGAAGATAAATCTCATAGTCCGGGGAACTTCCCAGTTTGATCAATCCTCCACCTTCCAACAGGGGTGCGCTCTGCACTCACGGCAGACAGTATAAAGTAGTGGTCCAAAGCCGGAGCGCCGACTCAGGCTTCCTGGGCTCATATTCTAGCTCAGGGCTGTCCAGTAGAACTGTATTGCAAGCCAGTCACACCATTTTAAATTTTCTAGTTTAAAAAGTGTTGTTAAAATAAAATACATAGAGAAAACATAGGCAGTAAACTTACGGACCTTGGTCTCAAAGGGGTCTTTGTGTACTTGGCCTCAAAGGCACGGAAAGTAAAAGCAAAGTAAATAAATGGGGCTACGTCAAACTGAAAAGCTTCTGCACAGCAAAGGAACCATCAACACAATGAAAGGTAAACAACTGAATGGGAGAAGATATTTGCAAATGATACCTCCAATAAGGGGCAAGTATCCAAAATATATAAGGAACTCATACAACTCAATAACAACTAAACAATTTGTTAAAAAATGGACAGAGGATCTGAATGGACACCTTTTCAGGACAGACGTACAAATGCCCAACAAATACATATATGAAAAATGTTCAACATCACTAGCTATAAGGGAAATGCAAATCAAACTACAATTAGATATTACCACACACCCATTAAAATGGCTACTATAAATAAAAATGAGAAGTGTTGGAAAGGATGTGGAGAAAAAGCAAGCCTTGTACACTGTTGGTGGGGTTGGAAATTGCTACAGCCATTATAGAAAAGAGTATGGAGGTTCCTCAAAACATTAAAAATAGAGATACCATAAGACCCAGCAATTCCTCTTTTGGGTATCTATGTGAGAAATTTGAAAGCCCTTTTTCGTAAAGATATATCTACCACTATGCTCATTGCATTACTCACAGCAGCCAAAATATAGAAACAATCCAAAAGTCCTTCAACAGATGACTAGATACAGAAGATGTGGTACTTATATTCAATGGAATACTACTTGGCCATAAAAAAGGATAAAATAAATAATGTCATTTGCAACAACATGGATGGACCTTGAGAGTGTTATGCTATGTGAAATAAGTCAGACATAGAAGGACAAGAACCGTATCATTTTACCCATATGTAGGATATGAAACAGAGAACAACAAACAAACAAAAAGAAAACTCATAGACACAGACAAAAGGATGGTAGTTACCAGAGGGGAAGGGAATGGGGGAGGAGAGGGGGACCTAGGGGCTCAGGCATATGGTGATAGAAGGAGACTAGACTTTGGGTGGTGAGCACACAATAGAGTATATAGATGTCATAGTATAAAGTTATACATCTAAAATTTATATATTATTATTAACCAATGTTACCCTAACAAATTTAATTTTAAAATTAAAAAATAAAAGTATTGTGAAGAGATAAACTCAATGTTTATAATATGTCTTATTTGGCTTAACAATTCCAAGACACTTTCATTTCAACATGTAATCAATATAAAAGTTTATTAATGAGATAATTTTTTTTTCTAAGTCTTTAAACACCCCTGCGTGTTCTATAACAGTTTCAAACTGGACATTAAATTTTCAACCGTTAAAGTGAAATGGATTCCCACTGAAACAATCAAATTGTTTTCACAGGAAAATACTTTTACTGCTTTGGTTTCTAAATTAAAATAAATTAGTTAAAGTTAAATAAAATTTAAAGTGCACTCCTCTCTTGCACTAGGCATATTTGCCATGTCCAGTATAGCCACATGTAGCCAGTGGCTGCTGCTTTGGGCACATGGCCCCATGGTGCCAATACTCACAGGCTGTGTGACCCCGTGCCTGTTGGTAAGCTCTCTGAACTTCTCTCCATCATCTACAGAACAGGCAATGAAAATAGATATATTTGTGGGTTAAATGAAGTTCTAGGTGAAAAATAACTGGTGAACAGTAAATGCTTCATATACTATAGCTATTGTTACACTGGGGTAATTCCTTATTTTTCCAAGGGAGAAACACCTGGTTAGAAAGAAGGGAACTGGGCCCTGCCCAATTGGCTCAGTGGTAGAGCATCAACCCAGCATGTGGATGTCCTGGGTTCAATTCCCAGTCAGACCACACAGAAGAAGCAACCATCTGCTTCTCCACCCTTCTCCCTCCCCCTTCTCTTTCTTTCTCTCTCGTCCCTTCCCACAGCCATAGCTCAATTGGTTTGAGCACATTGGCCTCTGGCACTAAGGATAGCTCTGTGGAGCCTCTACCTCAAGCACTAAAAATAGCTTGGGTATGAGTATGGTCCCAGATAGGCATAGCATTGGCCCCAGACAGCGGTTGCCGGGTGAATCCTGGTCAGGGCACATGTGGGAATCTGCCTCCCTATCTCCCCTCCTCTCACTTGGAAAAGAAGAACGAAAAAAAGAGAAAGAAAGAAGGGAACTGAACACGTACTTGTGCCAGTCCTGAACTTCAGATGTTCCATCTCAAACTTCCCAGCAAGGTGATGGGAGTTGTCACCTCCCCTACACCCTGGCCCCCACCGCCTCTGAGGCCGATGGCAGAAGCCAGCCTCGCTCTGGAGGCAGGAGGATGGCTGTCTAACGGAAACCCTCTGGGAAAATTCAGCGGTGCCTGTGCCTTCTAGGCAGCTGGGAGGCTGTCTGCTGGCCTCCTGTTCTCGCTGCCCCTCCCCCTACTCCCTCCCCAAGTCCCAGTCTTTCTTCCTTTCTTCCTCCCTTGGCCCCTCTCTCCTTCACCAGAAGATCCTAGCAGCTTCTCTGGTCTGTTTCCAGCACACCAAAGCCTTGTCTCAGAGATTTTTCCACAGTGCTTTTCTCCCCACGGGAACGGGTGATGGCAGATGGCAGCTCAAACCCAATCTTAAAGGGGGAGGGTCACCTCCCATGGGCTCCCCCTCGTCTAGACTCGAGCTTCCTGAGACATGAATAACGAGAGAAACTGAGCAATGGAACTCCCATAAAAACCCGGCTGATTTCAGCTTCTAAGACAATGGTTCTTAACCTTTTTTGAGGTACCGAACCCACCAGTTTCATATGCGTATTCACCGAACCCTTCTTTAGTGATAAATAAAATATGATTTTTTTTTCCAAATTCAAGACATAGGTATATGATTTTTTACTGGTACACAAAATGAGCCGTGCATGAACATCACCTTGCTCAAAGAACAAAACCAACAAAGTGCATGAACTCACAACAAATTACGGTATTACTTTATTCTGGCCTCCACGGCAGAGGCTTCTCCGAATCCCTGAGACCGACTCATTGAACCCCTAGGGTTCGATAGAACCCAGGTTAAGAACCACAGCTCTAAGATGACCCTGCAGAAGGCTGCCCAGAGCTCCTGCCGCAGCCAGAGGTCAGGGTGGAAAGGGCTTAGGTGTCGGAGTCTGAAGGACGGGGTTCCCCCCCACCCCTCAGCTACATGGCTTCAGGCAAGTTGTGGAGTCCCCCCCGCCCCAAGTCCAGTGTCTTCACCTGTAAAATGAATATAACGATTCCCTCCTAAGAGGTAACTGTACAACTTAGTGAAAACATCTTGCGCTCCATTCCTGGCGCATAGTAGGTGCTCAGTGACAGTAATTATTACCGCTCAGCCATCAGCTTTTTGAGGGTGAGAACCATGGCTGTGCATGGCTCCCTCACAAACCCAGAGCAGCACGGTCGGTGCTGCCCAGGGACTGCATGTGTAGATTTACTGTAACAACACGGAGCCGCCTCCAGACCAGTAAAAACCCGTGTAGTTCCTACATGCCAGGGGGAGGGGAAGGCAAGTGAGCCTCTCTCCTCAGTGAAAATTTAAGGGGCACCAAAAACCCTGTCATCGAGATAAAATATTTTGCTGCAACATTTGAAAAAAAATTAAAATAATGCAAAAAAAATCCATGTTGGACAAAAAAATATCCAAGTTTTAAATAAAGACAGGGTTAAGTATTACTAATTTTTCCTTTTGCCTTCCTTGAGTAATTACTCATTTACAACTTGCACGTTTTATGCACTTTCTATATGAATGTTATATTTCATCAACTTAACTTTTTTATTATGGAGAGTTTTAAACATGCACTAAGTATATAAACCAGTAAAATGCAGTTGCATGTTCCACCACCCACATCTCCAAACCCCTGACCTGCACGTAGTCCTGCCCTGTCCACGCCGCGGGCCCCACGTACACCAGTATTCTGAACCACGCTGGACCAGAATCATTCCATCCGTAAACATTTCTGAGTGTAACTCTGGAAGGTAATAAGAGCTCTTCTTCAATACCACAATGCTACCCATATAACATCTAACACGTTAAAAATTGCTTATTGTCTTCAAATAGCCAATGTGCTCACATTGTCTCATGAATGTTATTCTTCTTCTAGTTTTTTATTTCGGGATTCAAATTAAGATCCGCACGTTGGTGATGGGCCAGTCTGCCTTCTGGGTCTTATATGTCAGTGCGTCTCACACTTAGCCACGCGTGCACATGAGTCTCCTGGGACCTTGTTCAAATGCAGATTCTAACTGAGGAGCTTTGGGGTAGGACCCTCAGGTCTCCATTTCTGAGTTGATGCTGAGGCTGCTGGTTCATGGAGCACACCTTAAGTATCAAAATTCTATTTTACAATAAAAGGAAATATATAGTGTGTGTGTATATATATATATATAATTTTTTTTAAAGTAATGTTGACATCTTTGGGCAGAACCAGTGATTTGCTAAAGAAATCAGCGCTGACTGAGAAAGGCCGTCACCTTCCCAGGAAACGCAACTGATTATCACACTGGCTGTGGGTGTTTAAATGCCAAAGACAGCACCTGGACCTCCAGAATTGGTACCTGACACTCTGGCTCTCTAGGTGTTCCATCCTAGCACAGGGTCTGCACACACACACACACACACACACACACACACACACCCCAGCAGCCACCTCCTCCAGATCCTGGGAACCAGAACTGGTAGAAGTGCATTGATTTGTTCCCTTTCTGACGGGCAGGCAGAAACACAAGCTGCCCAAATAAGGCAGTAACCTTTTCTCTCAGCTACAGGTTTAATTAAAAAGTCCCATGCTGCCAGATTCCAAGCACCCTCCACTGATCTGCGAGACCTATTGATTGCTTGGCTCTCCCCCTCAAGACACAGCAGAGAGAAGACTTTATCTTCCTTTAATCAGACCTGCTTCCCTCAGTTCCAGTTCTGACAGGCTGTGCCTGACCCGCTTCCATCACCCGCCCCTCAGCCAGCCTTGGTATTGCAGGAGCATCAGCCACAACGCACTGGGCTGGGCTGGGCTGGCGGAGGGCCTGTGCCCCGGGAACTCCCAGCCTCACGGGAGAGGTGACACCATCATCGTCACATGGCCAAAACAATGAGCCTACACCGAGTGCCAGGCACTAGTCCAGGTACTTCAAATACATTCTGATATAATTTCTTTTCTGTGTTAAGGTTCCCCAATTATCCGATGTCACGTAGCCTGCACCAAGCATTTGCTCTCCATCGTATCACCTGTTCTGTATTCTTCGCAGCCCTTACTATTGTCTGAAAGCACACATCATTTTTCGTCCACTTGTGCACGGTCTCTGCCCTGGATTGTGAGGCCCATGAGGGCAGGGTTTGCCTCTCTCATTCAGTGCCGAGTCCCCGGCATCCAAACCACACAGGTAGAGTTCTCAGTAAAGACTGAGGAGGTCCGTCCATGTCATTGCATATTACAGAACTGCCTTCTTCTTTGAGGCTGAATAGTATTCCACTGCATGTATGTACTGGATTTTCTTTCTTTTTTTTTTTTTTTAAATGTTTTTATTTATTTTTTTACAGGGACAGAGAGAGAGTCAGAGAGAGAGAAAGATAGGGACAGACAGACAGGAACAGAGAGAGGCGAGAAGCATCAATCATTAGTTTTTCGTTGCCGTTGCAACACCTTAGTTGTTCATTGATTGCTTTCTCACATGTGCCTTGACCATGGGCCTTCAGCAGACCGAGCCACCCCTTGCTCAAAGAAGCGACCTTGGACTCAAGCTGGTGAGCTTTTTTTTTTTGCTTAAGCCAGATGGGCCCGCACTCAAGCTGGCGAGCTCGGGGTCTCGAACCTGGGTCTTCCGCATCCCAGTCCGACGCTCTATCCACTGCGCCACCGCCTGGTCAGGCTGTACTGGATTTTCTTTACCTATCCATCAGTCATAAACATTTAGGTGTCCCTACACCCTGGCTGTTGTAAACAGTGCTGCAATGAGCACGGGAGTGCAGGGAGCGCTTAGAAATTGTGATTCTGATTCTTCGAGTGAAATATCCAAAAATGGGATTCCTGGGTCGTACAGTAGTTCTGTTTTTAATTTTTTGAAGAATTTCCATCCTGTTTGCCATAGTGACTGCACTATTTTGCATTCTCAACAAAGGTGCGCAAGGGTTCCAGTTCCTCCACATCCTGGCCAAAATGTGTATGCTTCTTATTTGTGCAGAGCATAAAACTCATGTTAAATGCTCTTAACACACACAAAAAAATACAATTTTAAATGAATAAATGTGTGCTGAATTTGACTTATTGCATTTATTTCTCCCGGCAGCTCTTTGAGCTCATTAGTCTTACACCCACTTTATAGATGAGGAAACCGAGGCTAGGGAAAGAGGAGCAATTCACCCAAATGCACCTGCCCAGGAAGCTGTAGAGCCAAGACTGAAACCCAAGTGTGTCTAACTCCAGCAAGGGCTCATAGCCTGGGCTCTTAACCTATGGTCGGTGAACTTGGATGGGGAAACAAATTCTCTCCTAATTATCACAACATCTAAATGAAATGTAGCATTTCCTTCCATTATGAATATAAACAACAAACTGCTGTCATGTCAGCAGCCCCAGGAACATTGTCACCGATTGGAATCAGGGACATTTTCATGTCCCATTACCTTTGCAGATATCCTGGAATATCATTTACACTCATCACTGCCTCGAAATTACAACCGCAATAATGTGGCCTGCCCACGACCACATCTTGGCACTGGTGTGTGAATAAAGACACACGTGCTGCTGTATCAAGATTTGGCTTTGCAATATTTGGTTAACTGTATTTCAATGTAATTGGTTGCCTGAAAAAAAGCCAGAGAAAGATCCGGTACTGCATTGTATCACTTAGATGTAAAATCTAAATAAATAAATAAGTCGAACTAATACAAACCAGAGTAGAAAAGAGGTGCCAGGGGCTGGGAGCGGGGGGAAATAGGAAGAAGTCAGTAAAAGGATACAAACTTTTGGCTATGAATAAATAAAACATGGTGACTATAGTTGGTAACACTGTATTGTAAAATTGAAATTTGCTGAGAGAGTGGAACATAAATGTTCTCACCAAAAAAAAAAAAAAAAAAGTAAATGTGTGAGGTGATGATGTGTTAATTAACTTGATGGGGGTAAACCTTTCACAATGTAAACATATATCAAATCATCACATTGTACACTTTAAATACATTACAATTTTATCTGTCAAGTATACCCCAATAAAGATGAATATAAAAAATATATATTTGGGTTGCCTTTGTAAACCTATGGATCTTATATCTAAAAACGTAACTCTGGGCCTGACGTGTGGTGGTACAGTGGAAAAAAGCGTTGACCTGGAACGCTGAGGTCGCCATTTGAATCCCTGGGCTTACCTGGTCAAGGCACATACAGAAAGCAACTACTATAAATAGATGCTTCCCACTTCTCCCACCTCTTTCTAACTCTCCCTCTCTTTCTCTTCCCTCCCCCTCCCATTTCTCCAAAAAACAATAAATAAAATCTAAAAAATAAATAAATAAAAATAAAAACATAACTCTGAGTAGGGACCCAGGCACCAAAAAGATTAAGAACCAAGGCCTGGCTGGTTAGCTCAGTTTGTTAGAACACTGTCCTGATACACGAAGGTTGCAGGTTTAATCCCCGGTTAGGGCACGTACAAGAATCAACTAATGAATGAATAAATAAAGGAACAACAAACTGATGTGTGTCTCCCTCTGCCTCTCTCTCTCTCTTTCTTCCTATCTCTATAAAATCAATAAATAAAAATTGAAGAAAAACAAACACAGCCTCCCCCCCCACACACACACACACACCGCCCCAGCCTGATTGCTCTCTGACGACCTGGCTGGAAATAACTGGTGACCTACCCTGAGATGAGTGAGGGTTAGGAGGAGCCCTGCTCAGTATGGCAGCTCTCCTCCCTCCAAGAGTGGGGACACCAAGGCCCAGCGTGGGGGACTAACCTGGTAGACACACAGGGAAGCAGCGCCTGGGTCTCAGTTAGAATCCAGCTTTTCCTGCTCCCAGCTCAGCACCTTTGCGGCTGGACCACACTGCCACCTAGGGGCACACAGCATTTCAAACCTGCCAGCAGCCCCACAGCACATGGGCCAGCCCAGCGATGGGGGGCGGGCTGTGCAGGACAGGAGGGCTCTGGTTCACCAAACTGCGAGTTGTGTTCACTCATGCAAAACAGTTCATTATTCACACATACACTGCTGCTGGTGGGGATGCAAATCAGTTCAGCCACCATGAAAGGCAATTGGGCTGTGCCTAGTAACAATAGGGGTGTGCATCGCATTTGACAGACTGACTCACCCCTACCCACAGAGAGATAGACGCACACGCAGAACAGTGGCTCGCAACCCTGGATGCACATTCAAACTGCCTGGGAAGCTTCTAAAAACACTGGGGCTTACCTCCAGACCAATCAATTAAGAATCTTTGGGAGTGGGGATTAGGTGGGATTATAAAAGCCTCCTAATGATTCTCTCTGCAGTCCAATTGACAACCCGCTAGCTGGGAACTGGTCTTTGAGTTGGGCTGGACCAAGCCAGGAGAGATGAGGCTGAGGAGTGGGCAGGGCCAGGCGGGAAGGGATCTCTTAGGCCACATCAAGGATTTAGGTCTTGAACTCAGGGCAACGGGAGCCATAGAAGTACATTGAGCAGGGGACTGTCTCCCCCACCTGTACCTTCTTAGGTGGGGGATGAAGGAGGGGAGTGGCAGAGGAGGCAGAGAGGCCAGGTAGGCAGTCACAGTTGTCAGTGGGCAAGAGCAATGGTGGCGGTAGAAGTGGAGAAAACTGGAGAGAGCCAAGAGATGCTTCGGAGGCAAAGTCGATGGGCCGGCGACAGATTTTATTTGAGTAGTATGGAATCCAAGAATATGTTCCAAGCCACTTCCAGACCTCCGGGACCGAGGGCTGGTGGCCCCATCCCGTGTCTCTATCCTTCCACATTTTCCCTGGTCCAGCACCCTCTGGATCAATAAAACTGCCTAAATAAGGATAAACAAATGGTCCCAAACCTCATTATCCCACATGGCACCCAGTGAAATTAGTGGGAAATTGTATAGACAGCTCCTGATTGGATCTAATTTCTTTGACAGGGCGTATCGTGGATCAATTAGTCTGAGCAACTCAACTTTAACGCCTTGACACTCCAACCCCTGTGCCTCCTTCTTTCCATATATACTTCTTTCTTCTCACTGAATACATTGTAAGCCGTTTGTTTATAGGAACCAGGATGTTTTCATTAGTGATTAAAGAAGCAGGTCTGCTCACCCCATTAGTAGTGAGTCATAGGTGATTTCCACAGGGACAGGATGGCTTAAGATTAAAGGTCCCACCCCCTACCCCCAGACATTGGTCCCAGACACTGCCGAAGCAGTGGAGTGTCCCACCCTGGGTCCTGGGGACCCACAAAGCCAGACCATGTCAGAACAGCACTCCCAAGCATCAGCCATGTTGGACACGCTGCTTCAGACCACGGCTCCAAGGCATGAACTCTCATCCACACTTCCCTCATTCAAGCACAAACACTGAGTGCCGGCTCCACGCCAGGCACAGTCCAGAAGTCCCGCCCTCGTGGAGCTTACATCTCTGTGGAGGGACATACACAGGAAACAAAAATATGTAGTATAAAAAAAGAAGTCCTGGGGAGGGAATTTAGATAGAGAAGGGGTAGGGATTCCCAGGAACCTGGGAGGAAGGAGTACTGCAAATTTCAATAGTGTCATCAGAGACAGTCTTATTGAGAGGTGACCTGGAGGACAGCCTGGAGGAGGTGAGGAGGCCAGGAGAATGTCTGGAAAGCGCATTCCAGGCAGGGGAGAGAACAAGTGCAAGTGCCCTGGGGCAAGCAGGGTCTGATGTGTTGCAGCCACACAGGAGCTCAGTGCTGCTGGGAAGAAAGCGGGAGGGAGAGGAATAGGAGGTGCAGGCAGAGAGAGGAGAAGAGCCAGAGGGCCCGGGGCCTCTCAGGCCAGTGAGAAGACAAGGCTTTGACTTGGAAGGAGATGGAAAGTCCTTAGAGATTGAAAAGATCACCTAGCTGCTGCTGATGATTATAGTGGTGGTTGTGGTGGTAGGCTTTCTTATCTGCTGGAGTTTTCCTTTTCTTTTCTTTCATTTTTACTTTTTTGTTTGTTTGCTTTACCCAGCACCTAATCTCATCCTCTTGTACCCTAGCAGCTCCTCTGGGAGCCACCGCCCCCCTATCATTATGAATACTTTGACCTCTGACCTTCTCCAAGTGAATTTTAAGACCTTTTTATGAAGACTATTCCATTTATTCAGTGACTTCCAGCCCCACTCTGCAGGCTACTGCTTCCTTTGTAAATTCTGCATTTGTCTCTATTTTAAAAAGAAAAACCTTTTCTTCTTCTGGTTGTCAGTTCACATGGGGAATTGCTGGTACTTTCTAACTTCTAACCAAACTCTGGAGCTAGCTTCCTGTGGTCCTGAGAGAGTGCCACCTCCCTTCTCCTGCCCGCCCCGTCTGTCCCTTTATACAGGCCACAGGTGGACACCCCTGACCCAGGCCCTCTCGTCAGTCCCTCCCTCCTCCAGGCTCGGGCCGCATCCCAGTCTGGGGATGTCCCCTGCCACTTGCTCACCCCAAGGCCCCACGGGATCCAGCACAGACTTGGAGCCTTACCCGACAAGAGCCAGAGGGCCTGGGGCCTCCCAGGACAGTGGCCTCTTCAGGGGAAGTGGCACCCTTGTTGCCCCCCACCCCACACCTCCTTTCTTCCAGCTAGGTGCGGAGGGTTGGGTGAATCCCATGCTGAAAAGAATCCACACCCAGGTTTGACTCTCAGATGTGACCCAATGAGCTGTGTGGCCTCCAGCAAGTCACCTGACCTCTCTGAGCCTGCCCTTTCAAACCACCTTTCCATAGTCATGACGGGATGTCGTATTTGATATTCCAATAGGCAGTGAAAGACCCCTTGGTGTCTCAAGTCGGACTACAAAATTTTAGATTTTCTAGATTTTACATGCCAGGTGAGGGCAAATAAATAGTCTCTATCTGCGCTATGCTGCCCTGTTGAAAGGGGGTTCCTAACAGGCTCTGGCACAGGCAGGGAGAGGGCCTTAACATTAGATCTAAGTCAATTAACTGAGGAGAGAAGCACAGCCATATTGTCACTGGGATGCTTGGTCCTCAGGCCCTCTGGTGCAGAGGCATCTAAGAAAAAGCAGCGCATCTCTCTGAGGTCTTAGATCTCTTGTGTGTTGACAGAGACACCTAATCCAGCTCAAGCAAACGCAGCAAGCTCTCCACAGAAGGCCTGAAGCTGGCCAGGCAAAGGGAAGGAAGGGGCATGGAAGCAAGTGCCAGGGCCTAGGAGTCCGCGGGCACACTGCAGCTACCCACCAATCATACCCGCTGCCACGACGCATACTCCTCGACCTGTGCCACCTGCTCTGGCCTGCCCCCTGAACACCAGACGTGGATGTCTGAGTCGGCATCACAGACTCAAGGTGGTCAAAGCCAAGTGCTGACGTTTTTCTCCCCTCGAGATGTTTCTTCCCCATTTACCCACTTTCTCAGGGCAAACATCTGACTTCAGAGTCTGTGTGTTCAATCACCCCTTGTGAGTTTCAGGGGGATGCTGCCAGCTCAGCTGGCACCACAGCTTCAAAAGCACCCCAGTCCTCCAGGGAGAGGTCTGTCTGGCCTAAAGGACAGAGAAGGACATGGTGTGCCCAGGGCAAATGAGTCAACAGGGGTGGAGGTGAGAGATGGGGCAAAGCTGAGCAAGAGGAGGGGTGAGGAGTCAGGCGTCTGATCCCTCCCCGATGCCTCCTGAGAGTCTGCTAAACTCACAGAGCCCTAATGGGAATCGTGTGAACAATTTCCTGTGGTTGTGCTGTGCTGTAGGTCAGAGGCACCCCCCCAGAAAACAGAGCCCGAGGGGCAGGAAAAAGCCAGCATTTAGCAGAAATCCTAACGGGGCCTTGGGACCTCGGCAGAAATGGGATGAAGATGGGGCCGAAGAGGGGACACTCACAGACATTCTATTGAGATCAGAAGGCACAGGAAGGCCCCCAGATGACACCTGGCTTACATTAAGAAGTAATGGAGGCCTGACCTCTGGTGGCACAGAGGATAGAGCGTGGGCCTGGAACACTCAGGTCGCCAGTTCAAAACCTGAGGCTTGCCCAGTCCAGGCTCATACAGGAAACAACTATGAGTTGATGCTTCCTGCTCCTACCCTGTGCCTTTTTCTCTCTCTCCTCTCCCTAAAATCAGTTTAAAAAATGAATAAAAAGAAGAATGGGGCAGTGAATAATAATATTATATATAGGGTACTAATATTAGAAATGCTAGTAATAGGGGTACTTCAGACAAGTCCAAAGGTCTTTGCAATATGCTAGAAAGATAAAAGCAACCTTGATACTCAGTAAAAGGTAGTAACAGCTATTCTCATGTGTATGTGTGTATGTATATATGTGCACATATATCAGCATATATGACATTAATATGCATATCTGCATGTATATGTTTTCATTCTATATATCAATGTGCATACATGTATATGTACATATATATGAATTTCAGCATATATGATACATAGCCGCGTGTATGTGTAATCTATATCAGTATGCATATATGTATATGACAGTTGGGTGTGTTCATGTGTTTATATACGATATGCATCAGTGTGTATATGGATGGATGTCTCTCTGTTTATATGTATATCAGCATATATAATATATATCAATGCGTATAAAGTGTGTATACATATATATGTATACCAGCATATACTAGATTCATATCAGTAGAATAACATCTCCAACTGGTTTCCTTAGAAACGTTTCTCCACTGACACTTAGAATAGATACAAATCATCAAATTCAAACCTCTGCGGTTTATGATGCTCTCCCAGGCCTGAGGGACTTTCCTTCCAGTGGAAGGCTTCAGCAGACTTTGCAGAAGGGGGTGGCCTGGCCGGTGCTTCCCTCTGACACAGCGGGGACACAGAGCCCTCACGCGGGTAACCATGGGGTGGGCAGTGCCTGTAGTTGCTGTGAAGGGAACGGAAAGCCACACTCACTGTAAATCTGGGAGGCCCATGGGGTACTACCCCATTTTGCAGACGGGGAAGCAAGCCCAGTAGGCAAAGGGGTGTGCTACACAACATACGCTGAGGGGAAAGAGGAGGGCTCTAAGGGTGCCAGCCACGTGAGGACAGGGACTGGCTGTGTGGGTCTGGCTCACTGCTGCAACTCCGCCGCCAAGCGCAGGCACTCAGAAATACTTGTTGGCTAGCTGGCTGGACAGGTTGGGTACACTACTGCTCCTGTTCTCCACACCTCAGGCCAGCGCTCTTTGCCTCCAGTCTGGTGACCGGCCACTTTCCTTCCCGCTCCCTCCTGCACCCGGACCGCCACCCAGCCCTGCCCTCCACAGCCTCTCTCCAGTCTGGTCGTGAGCTCTGGAACCAATACACCAGGATATTCGTGGTCGTGTGCTGCCACCTACAGGGCATGATTTGGTACTGCAGAAGGGACCTCCATGCCTCCCCCAGCCACACCCACCCACCCCGTTTGACTTGGATCTCAGGAGCCCCACACGTTCTTGCATTGTTCAGAAAGAGAAACTGAAGCATGAAGAGGCCCTTGGCAAGGACTTGGCAAAGCCCACGGTAAAATGAGAGTTGGTTTGGGCTTAGAATCTTCTTTCAAAGGAAGGAAGCACTGGGCTTCTTCAGGTACCAAGCCCAGAAATATTCGGTAGATATTGAGGACTGTCAGGCATTGGAGGGGGCCGAAGGTGGAAGGCCCATCTGTCCAGGACTCACCATTTCACTTCAAAATCCTGCAGGGTATGTGTCCAATTAGCGTTGTTACTTACACAAGGAAAGGGGACCTATCAGGGCCACGTGGAAACTTCCAAAACAAAAAGGAGCAAAATAAACAGGCTTTGAAACACAGGAGCCAGGGTAGCTCAGAAGACCCCCACGGGAGGGACCCAGGAACTCTCCCGGGTCCCAGCCCCTTGCCCAGAGGAATTTCTACCTAAGAGGTACATGGCCACCTGGAGGTGGGGGGCCATGACTGGCAGGCCCAGAACTGCAAATAAAAGTCGTCACCCCAAAGAAGACATGATGTCCAACCCAAAGCAACAGCTGCGCCATTTTACATGGGAGGCAACTGGGTCTTCAAGGAGTTTGGATATGGCTGGTGTATGGGTCAGGTTTTTGCGTGGTGCAAGGAAGAGAAACATTCTTGGGTTTCATTACAAGATGTGAAATACCAGGGTTTCAGCCACCCAACCAGGGATGCTCCCAGAGGCTGGAAAAACTTCAGGTTATGCCATAGCCCCAGTGGCCTGTCAGCAGCTGTGACAGGTGGTGGGAACACTCTCAGATGCCCCTCCCCAGAGGCTTCCTCCCTGGGTGCTCTGGGACTCTACCACCGTGGTGACTCAGCACTGCTGGGGCTTGGTGTTTCCTCTACGGTCCTCACTCTACTCTGTTTCTGCTGACTCACACTTTCTGTTAATCCATAACTCCTACTCACCATAACTTGTATTGATTCAAGGCTTCTATTTAGAACTTCCCATGTCTCTCTGCTTCTGCGCCTGATAGTGACACTGATCCTTTTCCAAGGCTCATATTCAGATCTGCCAAAAGAGAATATCTGAATTGTTCAGTTAGTCCCCAGTACCCCTGTGGGCTGGGTTTCTTACACGGGGCCTCTTTAGTCCTCAGACCAACCTAGATATTCAACCTTATGGTGGGTGCCCACTCCTATCCAGTTGGCTGTATCCTGAGTCCCAACATGCCAAGTGGAGAACCCAGAGTAAAGAACCCCTCCAAAGGGGCTGAAGGTATGGCAGATGTGTAGACAAAATGGGCTCTTCTACAAGCCAACGTGTATGAGACAGGATGAGGGTCTGAGCCTGGGTTCTCTGGTTCCAAGTCTCTCCCACCTGAGTACACAGGCTGCCCTGACCTGTGGGATCAAGAAACAATAGTAACGGGGGAGCAAGATGGCGACGGAGTAGGCGGACGTACCAACTTCCAACTCCCAGAACCAAAGTGGATTACAACTCAATTTTAAGAACCACCACCTGGGTAAACCAACTTTGAACAAAACTAAGTGGACTCTTCAACCAAGGAACACAGAAGAAGCCACATTGAGACTGGTAGGAATAGCGAAAACGCGAAGAGGGCTGCCCAGCTCCCCGGAGCAAACGGCAGCCCAGAGAGACCCGCGGAGCGGGAGGAGAGTTTGGCGGAGAGGGAGGGACCTGGGTCCCAGGAACCAAGCCCCAGCCTGCAGTCCTAGAGCCTAGAAGAGGCGTTTGGACAGTTTTGAGCTGTGAAACAAGTGAGGGAGCTCCCAGGCCTACAGTGTGGAGTATTAGATCCCTTCCTACTCTGCTGAGGGCTGCTTGGGGTTTTGGGGCGGCAGGACGCTGAAAGGCGGTTCTGTCGGCGTGGGCAGAGGCCAAGCCGGTGGGAGATCGGTCTAGCCCAGAGGGTCAGAGGGGACCGCGAAAGCGGTCCGGAAGCTGCGGGTCCGCCTTTAATCCCACTTACGGGGACAAAGCGGGAGGCCAGGAACGGGCAGGCCCTGCGCAAGCCGGCCCTGACAGCGGAAACCGGGCTAGAACCAGGGACGGGCAGGGGCTGTGGCTGAGCTGACGCTACCAGTCCCCCACAACCCCGGGCCGGAGAAACCGCGGTTGGCCAGTATACCTGCGCGAGCGGGCTCCGAGCGCGGGAACGGGGTGGACCCCGAGACAAGTGGAGGCTTGCAGCTGAGCCCACACTACTATCCCCATCCGGCCGGAGAAACCCCGGATAGCATTCATACGTGAACGAGGGGGCTCCGAACGCGGGGGCGGGGTAGAGTCCGGGACGAGCGGAAGTACGCAGCTCAGCGGAAGCCAGCAAATACGCCCGCCCCAATAAACCTTGGTTTCCGACCCTGCGCAGAAGGGCCCTGGCCTTGAGGGCGGGGCTAAAGCTCCCGACGGGCAAAAGCTTACAGCTGAGAGCACGTCAAAAGCCCCACCTAACCCGCGGAACTGTAGCGAGCAGGCTCCGACTGCTGGTTCTGGGCGGAAGTCCAGAAATAGGCTGGGTCCGCAGCTGAGGAAAGGTGCTCACCTCTACCCTTGGTGCTAATCTTGTGGCTTCAGTGACAGCCCCTCCCACGGAGGAGAGGCAGAAATCATAGCAAAAGCCACAGTGGGCCGGCGCTGGCAACGCTCATATCCAACCACCCTAGGCACCGGCAG
The DNA here is from genome assembly GCA_037038555.1 of Rhynchonycteris naso. Taxonomy (NCBI): domain Eukaryota; kingdom Metazoa; phylum Chordata; class Mammalia; order Chiroptera; family Emballonuridae; genus Rhynchonycteris; species Rhynchonycteris naso. Next base: position 185,009,768 of record CM073000.1, on the reverse strand, counting down.
AGGGGGTGGGGGGCCTGCAGATAGACCACACCTAGAGAACACAAAGGCAACACCTACTGGACTCCAGTGGCCACAACTTGCTTATACACAGAAAAAATGGGCAGGCAGAGGAATGCAAACCAAATGAATCAAGAGAAATCCCCAGAGAAGGACCTGAATGAACCAGATATAACCAAATTACCAGAAGCAGAATTTAGAATAATGATAGTTAGGATGTTCAAAGAAATTAGAGCAACAATGAATAGTCATTATGAACACCTAAATAAAGAGATAACAAGTATAAAAAATGAAATTGAAATAATAAAAAAGAATCAGACAGAAATGACAAATACAGTATCAGAACTGAAGACCACAATGGAAGGAATTAAAAGCAGGATGGATAACGCTGAGGATCGAATAAGCGAGTTAGAGGACACAATAAACAAAGGCACAGAAGCAGAGAAGAAAAAGGAAAAGAGACTTAAAAAATGTGAGGAAACTCTAAGGGAGCTTTGTGACAACATGAAGAGAAACAACATTCGCATCATAGGGGTGCCTGAAGAAGAGGAGAGAGGACAGGAAATGGAAACTTTGTTCAATCAAATCATAGCAGAAAACTTTCCTAAATTAAGGCTGGGAAACACTCCACACATTCAAGAAGCACACAGAACTCCATTAAAGAGAAACCCAAAAAAATCTACACCAAGACACATCATAGTTAAAATACCAAAGCTAATGGATAAAGAAAAAATTTTAAAAGCTGCAGAGAAAAAAAGACTATCAACCAACAAAGGAGCCCCCATAAGGATGACATCGGACTTCTCAACAGAAACACTTGAGGCCAGAAGGGAATGGCAAGAAATAATCAAAGTAATGCAGAACAAGAACCTACAACCAAGACTACTTTATCCAGCAAGGCTAACATTTAAAATTGAAGGAGAAATAAAGAGCTTCCCAGAAAAAGAAAGCCTGAAGGAATTCATAAAAACCAAACCAATTCTGCAAGAGATATTAAGGGGCCTCTTGTGAACAGTTTAAAGGGAGGAATGAATAGAGCAAAAGAAGAATACAGCTTTAAAGAATAAAATGGCAATAAACAACTACATATCAATAATAACCTTAAATGTAAATGGATTAAATGATCCAATCAAAAGACATAGGGTAGCTGCATGGATAAAGAAACAGGACCCATACATATGCTGTCTACAAGAGACACACCTTAAAACAAAAGATGCTCATAGACTGAAGGTAAAAGGATGGAAAAAAATATTTCATGCAAATGGAAATGAAAAAAAAGCAGGGGTAGCAATACTTATATCAGACAAAATGGACTTTAAAACAAAGGCTGTAGTAAGAGATAAAGGAGGGCACTACATAATGATAAAGGGAACAATTCAACAGGAAGATATAACTATTGTAAATATCTATGCACCGAATATAGGAGCCCCGACATACATAAAGCAGACTTTGATGGATATAAAGGGCGAGATTAACAGCAATACTATCATAGTAGGGGATTTCAATACCCCTCTAACAACACTGGATAGATCCTCAAGAAAGAAAATTAATAAAGAAACAGCAGACTTAAAGGATACACTAGATCAACTTGATTTAATAGATATCTTCAGAACTTTTCACCCTAAAGCAGTAGAATATACATTCTTCTCAAGCGCTCATGGTACGTTTTCTAGGATAGACCACATGTTAGGACACAAAAATGGTCTCAATAAATTTAAGAAGATTGAAATCATATCAAGCATTTTCTCTGATCACAATGCCATGAAACTAGAAATTAACCACAAAAGAAAAACTGAAAAATACTCAAACACTTGGAAACTAAATAGCATGTTATTAAATAATGAATGGATGAACAATGAGATCAAAGAAGAAATAAAAAAGTTTCTAGAAACAAATGATAATGAGCATACATCAACTCAAAATTTATGGGACACAGCAAAAGCAGTTCTGAGAGGGAAGTTTATTGCACTACAGGCATATCATAAGAAGCTAGAAAAAGCTCAAATAAGCAACCTGACCCTGCATCTAAAAGAACTAGAAAAACAACAACAAATAAAACCCAAGACAAGTAGAAGGAAGGAAATAATAAAGGTCAGAGCAGAAATAAATGACATAGAGGCTAAGGAAACAATACAGAGGATCAATGAAACAAGAAGCTGGTTCTTTGAAAAGGTAAACAAGATTGATGAACCTTTAACTAGACTCACCAAGAAAAAAAGAGAGAGGACTCAAATAAATAAAATTAGAAAGGACAGTGGAGAAATAACAACTGACACAACAGAAATACAAAGCATTGTAAGAAAATACTATGAAGAACTATATGCCAAAAATTAGACAATCTTGGTGAAATGGACAAATTTCTTGAATCATATAACCTTCCAAAAATCAATCTGGAAGAATCAGAACACCTAAACAGACCAATTACAGCAAATGAGATCGAAACAGTTATCAAAAAACTCCCAAAAAAGAAAAGTCCTGGGCCTGATGGCTTCACAAGTGAATTCTATCAAAAATTCAAAGAAGAACTAACTCCTATTCTCCTCAAGCTATTTCAAAAAATTCAAGAGGAAGGAAGACTTCCAAACTCCTTTTATGAGGCGAGCATAATTCTGATCCCAAAACCGGGCAAAGACAACACAAAGAAAGAAAATTATAGGCCTATATCCCTGATGAATTTAGAGGCTAAAATTCTCAACAAAATATTAGCAAACCGGATCCAGCAATATATGAAAAAAATCATACACCACGATCAAGTGGGATTTATTCTGGAGAGGCAAGGCTGGTTCAATATTCGCAAATCAATCAATGTGATTCACCACATAAACAAAAGGAAGGACAAAAATCACATGATAATTTCAATAGATGCAGAAAAGGCATTTGATAAAATCCAGCACCCATTCATGCTCAAAACTCTCAGTAAAGTGGGAATACAGGGATCATTCCTTAACATGATAAAGGCAATCTACGATAAACCGACAGCAAACATCATACTAAACGGACAAAGATTAAAAGCAATCCCCTTAAGATCAGGAACCAGGCAGGGTTGCCCACTTTCACCACTCTTATTCAACATAGTTCTGGAAGTCCTAGCTACAGCAATCAGACAAGAAGAAGAAATAAAAGGCATACAAATTGGAAAAGAAGAAGTAAAACTGTCATTATTTGCAGATGATATGATATTGTATATTGAAAACCCTAAAGTCTCAGTCAAAAAACTACTGGACCTTATAAATGATTTCAGCAAGGTGGCAGGATATAAAATTAATACTCAGAAATCAGAGGCATTTCTATACACCAACAATGAAATATCAGCAAAAGAAATTAAGGAAACAATCCCCTTCACTATTGCAGCCAAAAAAATAAAGTACCTAGGAGTAAATTTAATCAAGGAGGTTAAGGACTTGTACTCGGAAAATTATAGAACATTGATAAAAGAAATCAAGGAAGATATAAACAAGTGGAAGCACATACCGTGCTCATGGCTAGGAAGAATAAACATCATTAAAATGTCTATATTACCCAAAGCAATTTATAAATTCAATGCAATACCAATTAAAATACCAATGACATACTTCAAAGATATAGAACACATATTCCAAAAATTTATATGGAACCAAAAAAGAACACGAATAGCCTCAGCAATCTTAAAAAGAAAAAATAAAGCAGGAGGTATCACTCTTCCGGATATCAAGGTTTACTACAAGGCCATTATACTCAAGACAGCCTGGTACTGGCATAAGAACAGGCACATAGATCAATGGAACAGAACAGAGGACCCAGAAATAAACCCACAGCTTTATGGACAACTGATATTTGACAAAGGAGGAAAGAACATACAATGGAGTAAAGATAGCCTCTTTAACAAATGGTGTTGGGAAAATTGGACATCTACCTGCAAAAAAATGAAACTAGACCATCAACTTACATCATTCACAAAGCAAACTCAAAATGGATAAAAGACTTAAATGTAAGCCGTGAAACCATAAGCATCTTAGAAGAAAACATAGGCAGCAAGCTCTCCGACATCTGTAGCAGCGGTATATTTGCCGATTTATCTTCATGGGCAACTGAAATAAAAGGCAAGATAAACAAATGGGACTATATCAAACTAAAAAGTTTTTGCACAGCTAAAGACAATAGGAACAGAATAAAAAGACAAACCACACAATGGGAGAACATATTTGACAGCACATCTGATAAGGGGTTAATAACTAAAATTTATAAAGAACTTATAAAACTCAACACCAGGAAGACAAACAACCCAATCAAAAAATGGGCAAAAGAAATGAATAGAAATTTTTCCAAAGAGGACATACAGATGCCCAATAGGCATATGAAAAAATGCTCAACATCACTAATCATTAGAGAAATGCAAATTAAAACCACAATGAGATATCACCTCACACCAGTCAGAATGGCACTTATCAGCAAAACAACACAGAATAAGTGCTGGCGAGGATGTGGAGAAAAGGGAACCCTCCTGCACTGCTGGTGGGAATGCAGACTGGTGCAGCCACTGTGGAAAAGTTTGGAGATTCCTCAGAAAATTAAAAATCGAACTGCCTTTTGACCCAACTATCCCACTTTTAGGAATATACCCTAAGAACACCATAGCACTGTTCGAAAAGAAGAAATGCGCCCCCATGTTCGTGGCAGCATTGTTCACAATAGGGAAGATCTGGAAACAGCCCAAGTGTCCGTCAGAAGACGAGTGGATTAAAAAGCTTTGGTACATATATACTATGGAATACTACTCAGCCATAAGAAACGATGACATCGGATCATTTATAACAAAATGGATGTACCTTGATAACATTATACGGAGTGAAATAAGTAAATCAGAAAAAAAGAAAAACTGAGAACAGCACGATTACATATATAGGTGGGACATGAAAGTGAGGGTATGAGACATGGACAAGAGAGTGGTGGTTATGGGATGGGGGGAGGGAGGGAAGAGTGGGATAGGGAGGAGGGGAGGGACACAGGGAAAACCAGATTGAAGGTGACAGAGGACAATTTGACTTTTGGTGATGGGTATGCAACACAATTGAATGATAAGATAACCTGGAGATGTTTTCATTGTACATATGTACCCTGATTTATTGATGTCACCCCATTAGTATTAATAATAATAAAATATATATATATTAAAAAAAAAAAAGAAATAATAGTAACTAGTAAATAACACTGATTGAACACGATATACCAGGCACTGTTCTGGCTTTACAATGAGTATCTGTCTCAATTCACCCTACAATCCCTCCAATTGTGCCCATTTCACAAGAACAAATACAGGCTCAAGATTATACTCTTAATAAGTAGCAGAAAGAGACCTGAACCCAGGCTATGTGAGCTTGTAAAGGAGGAGGAGAGAAGACAGAGAGAGACTTTTTATTGGTAGAAAGCTATGAGTTGCCTAGATTTGCACCTTCCAATATGGAAGCCAGGAACCACATGTGGCTATTGAGCTCTTGGTATGTGGCTGGTCCAAAGTGATGTACCATAACTTTAAAATACACACCTAGAAAAGAATATATCTAGAAAAGAATGTGAAATATCTCACTGATCATGTTTTACATAGCCTGGCCTGTGGTGGTGCTCTGGATAAAGCATCAACCTGGAATGCTGAGGTCGCTGGTTCAAAATCCTAGGCTTGCCCAGTCAAGGCACATATGACAAGCAATCAATGAACAACTAAAGTGAAGCAACTATGAGTTGATACTTCTCGATCCCCCATCTCTCTCTCTCCTGTCTCAGTAAAATCAAAAAATAAAATCTCTTAAAATAAAAAATAATGTTTTACATTGATATATCTTTAAAATGCTACTATTTTGGATATATTTTTATTTACTTTGTTGGGGTGACATTGGTTAATAAAAGCACACCAGTTTCAAGTATACAATTCAATAAAACATCATCCGCATACTGCATCGTGTTCTCATGGATATCTTTGTCTTAAATTATGAAAATTAATTTACTGCTTTCTTGTTACTTTTTAAAATAGTTTTGTTGGTATATAATTCACATACCATACAATGAATTCACTCATTTAAAGTGTAAAGCTCACCAGCTTTTAGTATATTCCCAAAGTTGTGAAGCCGTCACCACAATCAATTTTAGAACATTTTCATCGCCCTCAAAAGAAACCCAGTGCCCGTTAGTAGTAACTCATTTCCTTTTCCCCTCAGCCCTTGGCAACCACTAACCTCCTTTCTGTCTCTATGGATTTGCCTCTTCTGGACATTTCATAGCGGTGAAATCATACTATACGTATGTGGTCTTTCTCTGACTGGCTTCTTTCACTTTGCACAGTGGTGGGCAAACTCACTAGTCTACAGATCCAAATATCAACAGTACAATTTCTTGTAAAATTTCTTTTGAGAGCCAAATTTTTTAAATTTAAACTATACAGGTAGGAACATTCCTTATCGAGGTAGCGCCCGCATGTCGTATTTTGTGGAAGAGCCACACTCAAGGGGCCAAAGAGCCGCATGTGGCTCGCGAGCCGCTATTGGCCGACCACTGACTTAGCATAATGTTTTCAAGGTTCATACATACGTCACTTCTCTTTATTGACAAGTAGCAGTCCATTGTACAGATGTATATTTATTTATTCATTCATCAATTGGTGAGCATCTGGGTCACTTCCACATTTGACTGTTGTGGATAATGCTGCTACAAACATCCACGTGCACAATTTAGTGGAGACATATGTTTTCATTTCTCTTGGTCGTCTTACTTTTTTTTTTTTTTTACAGGGACAGAGAGAGAGTTAGAGAGAGGGATAGATAGGGACAGACAGACAGAAACGGGAAGAGATGAGACAGTATCAATCATCAGTTTTTCGTTGCAACACCTTAGTTGTTCATTGATTGCTTTCTCATATGTGCCTTGACAACAGGCTTTGCTGGAGCCAGAGACCTTGGGTCCAAGCTGGCGAGCTTTTGCTCAAGCCAGATGGGCCCGCACTCATGCTGGCAAGCTCGGGGTCTCGAACCTGGGTCTTCCGCATCCCAGTCCGATGCTCTTATCCATCTGCGCCACTGCCTGGTCAGGCATTGGTCGTCTTACTTTTCTAAATAGCGTCACCAGAAAAATTTTAACTAGGTACATGGGGAACATTGCCATATTTCCCCCTGTATAAGACGCACTTTAATTTTTAGGGCCCAAAATTTGAAAAGAAATGTATTCCATAAAGTTATTGAACTCAAGTTTTATTCATCATAAAATTCATACAACTCCTCATCACTGTCAGAAGTCCCATCCATTAGCTTGTCCTCATCTGTGTCTGATGACGAATCACTGTCTTCAATAATGAGTGCGAAAAAGTAGAAAATGCAAATAAAAAAAAAAATCTACAACCACTGTGTAAGATGCACCCAGTTTTTAGGACCCAAATTTTTAGAAAAGGAGTGCATCTTACATGGTGAAATACGATGTATTTCTAATGGCGAGCACAGGCCTTGCTCTTTCACTTGGTTCTGCTGAATGTGAAAGTACACCAGCACCATAAATGCTCCTCCACAGGGAGCCGACCCCTGCTAGCTCGCATGTAGGCTCCTCCGCACCAAAGCTGGGTGGCTCCACTTTGCACACGGGTTAGCATAGTGCTCAGGCAGTTTCCATCAGTCTGGGGCCTGCCAAGAAATCTTAATAGTTCCAGGAACCCAACAACAACTCAATTCTATAAGCTTAACAACCAACAGAGGCACTTGAGGTGGTTAAGAACAGGCAAACTTCCATTAGAGAATGGTGGTAATTCTTGAAATTCAGAAGGTGGGCATTCCTCTTTCAGCAATGGCTGGTGACATAAGGAATTAGGTCTGTCATTCATACAGTTGCAGGACTTCGGTTCCAGAGTTGGACAAGCCTGGGTTCAAATACTGAATTGGGCTCTCCTTACCTCGTAACTTTAGGTCAGCCCCGACCTGAGCATAGTTTTCTCTACTGTAAACTGGCGGTAATGCTGGTCACTATCTCCTAGAGTGACTGGCAATCAAACATGATAAGACACTTAGCACAGGCCCAGCACCAGATGAACAAGATGTGGGGAATATTGTTATTATTGTTACTAAGTCAGCCAATCCCACCCAAATCCAAATCTCTTCCTCACTGGACCACTTCTTAGGCTTCTGGACCAGGTACCTGTTTACTTGAATCAGCTGGCTACATTAGTTGCAAGCTTGACGCTGGAGAGCTTAAACATGGAATCTGATGGAAAACACAAGGCTGCTCAGAGTGCAGAGAGGCTCGCGGAGGGGGCCTGGGGCCCAGCAGGCCATGGCCTTAGCAGTCTCTAGGCTGGGGGTTGCCAAACCATGGCCTGGGTGCCAAATCCAGCCCCACACTGGTTTTGTGCAGTATCCAAGCTAAGAACGGTGTTTAAAGGGTTGTTAAAGAAAGAGAAGGAGACGGAGAGGAAGAGAAGGAAAAGGTTACAGAGGTCATATGTGGCCCGTCCAGCCTGAGATGTTGACGGTCTATCTTTTACAGAAAAGGTTACAGAGGTCATATGTGGCCCGGCCAGCCTGAGATGTTGACGGTCTGTCTTTTACAGAAAAGGTTTGCCAATTCCTACTCCAGACAGCCTCGCTTAAATGCCGCTGTCAGAATGAATGAAACTTTTGTCATACTGCTCTACATGTTTTTAAAAGTACATTTTATTATTTTTCAAGTATGGTGAGGCCAACAGATCAGGAGACAGCTGCCATTGAAAAGACAGTTTGGAGTGGTGTTAGCAAGATGGCAGAGCGGGGGACAGCAGCCCTCCTTCCCTGACAGAAAACGGCAATTAGACAACTGGCCACAAAGGAAAATAGCCCTGGGAGGCTTAGGAGTCCAATTAAGAACCTACAGCAGCAATACAGTGGAGCAAAAACAGAGAATAACCACCCAGAAAGGCTCAATGAGGAGAAGGGCTGGGCTGACATGTGGAGGGGTTAGAAACAAAAATGGGAGGGGCTCTCTGCATCAGCCACGCAGTGGGTGCCATCACAGTCCCAGGCTGGCAGCTTTTGCCACCGAGGACAGCAGCCCCTGCAATAGCCACAGAACCCTCCCCCCCCCCACACACACACACACAGCTTTCACAGCGGAGGACCCTGTAGCAACTCTGCAGGGACACAGCCACTGCGCCGCCCCACCCCCGGAAGGAGTGGCTGTGGAGCCAGCGCCCTCCGTCTCAGCGCACTTCCAGCCTGAGAGCTACAGATGCCCTGCGTGAGCCCACATTCCTGAGCCCGGTGTCAAGCGGGTTACCCTCAGCTATAAAATCTCCCATGATTGAAAGAGATCAGGGCATCTGGTCAAGATGGGGGCGTAAGTAAATAGTGCTCACATCTTCACACAACCATATCAAAATTACAACTAAACTACAAAATAGCCATTGTGCAAAACACGGCATAGGATAGAAAGAAATCAGGTCAAGACTGGAAGAAGGGATGGAGACGTGGAATGAACAGGCCCCACACCCACAGGAGGGATATCTCCACTACGGAGGTCCCTCCTGAGGAGCAAGAAGCCCTACGCGCACACCAGTCCCCTGAGCCTAGGGTTCCAGAGCCAGGAAGAGAAGTCCCCATAACTCTGGTTGTGAAAACCAGCGGGGGTTGTGGCTGAGGGAGACAGAGGGCACCTGGAGTTTCAGGTGTTCCTCGTAAAGGGCCCACAGACAGACTTACTTGTACTCACTTGCTCTGAGCTCCAGCACTGGTACAACAGCTCAAAAAATACCAGGGACATATGGGGAGGAACTAAATTATTTAACATAAGGGAATGCGAGGGCCGGAGGGAAAGCAAGGGCCGGGAGGAAAGCGTTCTCCAGGACCGAAGTGCTGGCAGAGGCCGTTATTCCTCTGCTGAGCTGCCCCTCCACAGAACCAGCAGGTGGGCACCACATCTGAGTCTCCCTCAACTTGGCTAACTCTGTTCACCTTACCCTGGTGACCCCATCTCACCCAAATTTCAGGCCCATTCAAGCTATTACCACTGGCTTTTCCACACAAACAGCCTGTCCTGGCTCAGGCTGCTGACTTCCCTAAAATCTTTCAAATAAGCAGCATCTGGCCTCAGCATGCTCCATATCTCTTGCTAAGTGGCCCCAGGCCTGGCACTAGCCACAACCGGCCTTGGTTCTCAGCTGGACCTCCAGGCTCTCCCAACCCCAGCACAAGTAGCAGCCATCTGCAGATTGCTTTGTAGCTCATTTTGGGTGGACACAGGCACAGGTGGCAGGTGACCTTGGCCGGTACCTCCTGGGATAGTCTAGAGCTAGACACCCAGTGGACAGCTTCAGACTACATTCAGGTACCACCCAACCACCTCCACAAGCAATACACTGAGGTCCAAGGTTCAAACCCCCAAGGTCACGGGCTCGAGCACAGATTCACCAGTTTGAGTGCAGGGTCCCCGGCTTGAGCTGGTTTGAGCCCAAGATTGCTGGCTTGAGCAAAGGATCACTGGCTCAGCTTGAGCCTCCCTGCTCCCCAGTCAAGGCACATATGAGAGGAAATCAATGAACAACTAAAGTGATGCAACTACGAGTTGATGCTTCTCATCTCTCTCCCTGTCTATCAGTCTCTCCCCTCCACTCTTTCCTTTTTTTTCTTTTTTTTTTTAATTTCTTTTTATTTTATTCATTTTAGAGAGGAGACACAGAGTGAGAGAGAGAAAGAGAGAAAGGGGGGAGGAACTGGAAGCATCAATTCCCATATGTGCCTTGACCAGACCAGTGCAGGGTTTTGAACTGGCGACCTCAGTGTTCCCAGGTTGATGCTTTATCCACTGCGCCACCACAGGTCAGGCTCCCCTCCACTCTTTCTTTAGAAAAAAATTAAAGTATTAAAAATAACTATAGGGCCTGACCAGGTGGTGGCGCAGTGGATAGAGTGTTGGACTGGGATGCAGAGGACCCAGGTTTGAGACCCCGAGGTTGCCAGCTTGAGCGGGGGCTCATCTGATTTGAGCAAAGCTCACCAGCTTGGAGCCAAGGTTACTGGCTTGAGCAAGGGGTTACTCAGTCTGCTGTAGCCCCATGGTCAAGGCATATATGAGAAAGCAATCAATAAACAACTAAGGTGTCGCAACGAAAAACTGATAATTGATGCTTCTCATCTCTCTCTATTCCTGTCTGTCTGTCCCTATCCATTCCTCTCTCTGACTCTCTGTCTCTGTAAAAAAAAATAAAATAAAATAACTATAGATACAATAATTTGTTAGCAAATATACAATATTAAAAGAGGTTTAAGAAGACTATTGTATGATGTTTTATGTAAGCCTCATGGTAATGACAAAGAAAAAACCTATAGCAGATACACAAAAGAAAAACAGGAATCAAAGCATGCCACTATGGTAAAATAAAATCAAGTCATAAAAAAAGACAGCAGAGCCTGACCTGTGGTGGCGCAGTGGATAAAGCGTCGACCTGGGAACACTGAGGTCGCCAGTTCAAAACCCTGCACTGGTCTGGTCAAGGCACATGTGGGAGTTGATGCTTCCAGCTCCTCCCCCCTTTCTCTCTTTCTCTATCTCTCTCTCTCACTCTGTGTCTCCTCTCTAAAATGAATAAATAAATAAATAATTTAAAGAAAAAAAAAAAGACAGCAGGGCCTGACCTGTGGTGGCGCAGTGAGTAAAAGCGTCAGCCCGGAACACTGAGGTCGCTGGTTCGAAACCCCAGGGTTTGCCTGGTCAAGGCACATATGGGAGTTGATGCTTTCTGCTCCTCCTCACTTCTCTCTCTCTGTCTCCTCTCTCTAAAATGAGTAAATAAAATCTAAAAAAAATAATAAAAACATTAAAAAAAAGACATTAAAAAAAAAAGATAGCAGGAGTGAAAGTAAGTAACTACAAAACATTCAGAAAGCAATTAACAAGATGGCAATACCATTTTGGCCTTACCCATCAATAAGTACTTTAAATGTAAATGGATTAGATTCACCAATGGATGTTTTTAAAAGTCCCAATATAGCCTGACCAGGTGGTGGCTCAATGGATAGAGTGTCGAACTGGGATGCGGAGGACCCGGGTTCGAGACCCCGAGGTCGCCAGCTTGAGCGCAGGCCCATCTGGCTTGAGCAAAGAGCTCGCCAGCTTGGATCCAAGGTCGCTGGCTCCAGCAAGGGGTTGTTCGGTCTGCTGAAGGCCCGCGGTCAAGGCACATGTGAGAAAGCAATCAATGAACAACTAAGGTGTCACAACGGCACTGATAAACTAATGATTGATGCTTCTCACCTCTCTCCGTTCCTGTCTGTCTGTCCCTATCTATCCCTCTCTCTGACTCTCTCTCTGTCCCTGTAAAAGAGAAAAAAATAAGTCCCAATATATGCTGCCTGACCTGTGGAGGCACAGTGGATAAAGTGTCGACCTGGGAACACTGAGGTCGCCAATTCAAAACCCTGCACTGGTCTGGTCAAGACACATATGGGAGTTGATGCTTCCAGCTCCTCCCCCCTTTCTCTCTTTCTGTCTGTCTGTCTCTCTCTCTCACTCTATGTCTCCTCTCTAAAATGAATAAATAAAAAATTTTAAAAGTCCCAATATATGCTGCCTACAAGAGACTCACTTGTCTGACCAGACGGTGGCACAGCGGATAAAGTGTCAGACTGGGATGCAGATGACCCAGGTTCAAGACCCTGAGGTCGCCAGCTTGAGCATGGGCTCATCTGGTTTGAACAAAGCTCACCAGCTTGAGCCCAAGGTTGCCGGCTGGAGCAAGGGGTCATTCAGTCTACTGTACCCCCTAACCCCCGTCAAGTCACATGAGAAAGTAATCAATGAACAACTAAGGTGCCACAACGAAGAATTGATGTTTCTTATCTCTCTCCCTTCCTGTCTGTCAGTCCCTATCTGTCCCTCTCTCTGACTTTCCATCTTTGTTACAAAAAGAGAGAGAGAGAGAGAGAGACTCATTTAATAAGCCTTAAGGACACACACAAGCTAAAAAATGAAAAAAGACATTTCATGCAAATGAAAACCAAAGACAGGAGGGATAACTATACTTACATCAGACAAAATAGTCTAAGTAACAATAAGCAAAGAATGGCCCTGGCTGGATAGTGCGGTTGGTTAGAGCACTGTCCCTGAAGTGCAGAGGTTGCCTGTTTGTTCAATCCCAGGTCAGAGCATATACAGGAACAGATCAATGTTCTTGTCTCTCTCTCCCTCTTTCTGTCTCTCTCCTGTTCCTCTTTTGATAAATTCAATAAATAGAAATATTTTTAAAAAAATTTTAAAGAGGCCCTGGTCGGTTGTCTCAGAATGTCAGCCCAGCATGTGAAAGTCCCAGGTTTGACTCCCAGCCAGGGCACACAGGAGAAGTATCCATCTCCTCTCCACTCTCTCTATCTCTTTCTTCCCATCCCACAGTCAAGTCTCCATTGGAGCAAAGTGGCCCAGGTGCTGAGGAAGGTTCCATGGCCTCCGCCTCAGGTGCTAGAATGGATCCAGTTGCAACAGAGCAATGCCCCAGATGGTCAGAGCATCATCCCCTGGTGGGCATGCTGGGTGGATCCTGGTTGGGTGCATGCAGGAGTCTGTCTCTCTGCCTCCCTGCTTCTCACAAAAAAATAAAATTAAAAATAAAAATTAAAAAAGAAACGAAGAGCCTGTATAATAATAAAGGGGTCAATTTATTAAGAGGATATAACAATTGCAAATATATACAGGGTGGGGTAAAAGTAGGTTTACAGTTGTTTGTATGGAAAATAATACAATAGTTAATAAATAATAATACAAGAATAAACTCTGTATTTTACATACTCACAACTATAAACCTAATTTTTCCCCACCCTGTATGCACCCAACATTAAAGTACCTAAATATATTAAACAAATATTAATATATCAGAAGGCAGAAATCGATAGCAATGCTGTAATAGTAGGGGATATGAATACCCAATGGATAGATTATCCAGACAGAAAAGCAAAAGGAAATATTAGATTTGAACTGCACTTTTTACCAAATGCATCAAACAGACATATATAGAACACTCCATCCAACAGCAGCAGAATACACATTCTTCTCAAGAGTCCAAGAAATATCAAAGTTAAATGCTCTATATTTGCAGATAACATGATCTTATATTTAGAAAACCCTAAAGACTCCACCAAAAAACTATTAAAACTAATAAATGAATTCAGTAAATTTGCAGGATACAAAATCAACATACAAAAATCAGGTGCGTTCCATATATAAACACAATATCTGAAAGATAAATTAAGAAAGCAATCTCACTTACAATAGCAATAAAAACAGTAAAATACTTGGAAATAAATTTAACCAATGAGATGAAACATCTGTACACTAAAAACTATAAGACACTTATGAGCCCTGGCTGGCTGGCTCAGTGGTAGAGTATCAGCCTGGCATGTGGATATCCTGGATTCAATTCCCAGTCAGGGCACACAGGAGAAGTGACCATCTGCTTCTCCATCCCTCCCTTTTCCCCTTCCACCTCCTGCAGCCATGGTTTGATTGATTTGAGCAAGTTGGGCCCCAGCACTGAGGATGGCTTTATAGCCTCCATCTCAGGTGCTAAAAATAGCTCAGTTGCCAAGCAAAGGAGCAATGCCCCAGATGGGCAGAGCACTGCCCCCTAGTGAGCATGCCGGGTGGATCCTGGCCAGATACATGCGGGAGTCTGTCTCTCTGCCTTCCCGCTTCTCACTTCAGAAAAAAAAACAAAAAAAAAAAAAACAGAAACATCATCAATCTGTTCCTGTATGTGCCCTGACCGGGGATTGAACAAGCAACCTCTATGCTTTAGGACAATGCTCCAACGAACATAACTATCTGGTCAAATTGATAAAATTCAATAGCAAATAAAATAATCTCATAAAAATGGGCACAGGACCTTTTCTTTTTTAAAGATTTTATTTATTCATTTTAGAGAAGAGAGGGAAAGAAAGGGGAGGAGCAGGAAGCATCAACTCCCATATGTGCCTTAACCAATAAGTCCAAGGTTTCAAACCAGCAACCTCAGTGTTCCAGCTCGACGCTTTATCCACTGCACCACCACAGGTCAGGCCTGGGCACAGGACCTTCATAAACATTTTTTTCCAATGAAGATGTAGAAATGGTCAACAAGAACATGGCAAGGTTCACAACATCACTCACCATCAGGGTAATACAAATCAAAACCACAGTGAGATCTCACCTCACACCTGTTAAGATGGCTATTATCAAAAAGAGTATAGACTGCAAGTGTTGGCAAGGCTGTGGAGGAAGGTGAAACCTTGTACGCATTTGATGAGTGTGTAAATTGGTGCAGGCGTTATGGAAAACAGTATGCAGGTTCCTCAAAATATGAGAAATAGAACTACCATCTGACCTATGGCACAGTGGATAAAGTGTCGACCTGAAATGCTGAGGTTTCCAGTTCAAAACCCTGGGCTTGCCCGGTCAAGGCCCATAAGACAAGCAATCAATGAACAACTAAAGTGAAGGAACTGAGTTGATACTTCTCGCTTTTCCTCCCTCTCTCTTTCTTCTCTCTGTAATATCAACAAATAAAAATCTAAAACAAACACACAAAAAAGAAACAGAACTACCATATAATCCAGCAATCCCACTTCTGAGTTTATACCCAAATGAAAAGAAATCAGTATCCAGGAGAGATATCTGCACTCTCCTGTTCAATGCAGTCAAGATATGAAAATATTCACAATAGACAAGATACGAAAATAACCCAAGTGTCCATCAATAGATGAATGGATAATGGATGAATGTATTGCCTAACCTCTGGTGGCGCAGTGGATAGGGTGTCGACCTGGAATGCTGAGGTCGCCAGTTCAAAACCCTGGGCTTGCCCAGTCAAGGTACATATGACAAGCAATCAATCAATGAACAACTGAAGCAAACGAAGCAACTATGGGTTTATTATACTTCTCATTCCCTGTCCCTCTCTCTGTAAAATCAATAAATAAAATTTTAAAGAAAAAAAGAAAATATGGTATGAGTATACTGTATTTCCCCAGGTATAAGACATACTCTTTCTTGAAAAATTTGGCATCTAAAAACTGGGTGCGTCTTATACAGTGGTTATAGACTTTTTTTACTTGCATTTCCTGCTTTTTTTGTGATGAATAAAACTTGAGTTCAATAACTTTATATATTACTTTTTTTTTCAAATTTCCGGCCCCAAAATTAAGGTGTGTCTCATACATGGGGAATTACAGTATACATATATATAAAATTAGAATATTATTTCACCTTTTAAAAGGAAGGAAGTCTGCCACTTGCAACAATAAGAATGAACCTGGAAAAAAAAAAGAATGAACCTGGAAAGAATTATGTTAAGTGAATAAGCCAGACAAAGAAAGAAACACTACATGGTATCACTTGTATATGGAACCTTAAAAAAAAAGAAAGAAAAAATAAACCTCAGGCTCTGGCCAGTTGGCTCAGTGGACAGAGTGTCATCCCAGTGTGCAGACGTCCCATGTTCGATTCCCAGTCAGGACACACAGGAGAAGCGACCATCTGTTTCTCTTACCCCACACCCCCGGCTTCTCTCTCTCTCTTCCCCTCTCACAGCCAGTGGCTCGATTGGTTGCAGTGTTGGCCCCAGGCACTGAGGATAGCTTGGTTGGTCCAAGCATCAGCCCCAGATGGGGGTTACCAGGTGGATCCTGGTCAGGGTGCATGCAGGAGTCGGTCTCACTATCTTCCCCTCTTCTCACTTAAAAAAAAAAAAATCAAACACATAGAAGCAGAGAGTAGAGTGATGGTTGCCATGGCCTCAGGGTGGGGGAAATGGGGTTTCTTTACAACTGAAAGCATACGAACTTTCAGTTATAAAGATGAATAATTTTTGAGGATCTAATGTACAGCATGGTGATTATAGTTTATAATACTGTATCCTTGAAATTTGCTTCGAGTAGATCTTAAGCATTCTTACGCACACAAAAAGAATTATGGAAGGTGATAAATGTGTTAATTAACTCAATTGTGGTAAGCATTTCACAATGTACACATATATACATGTTATACACATGATGGCACAAGAGGAGAAAGGAGGGAGAGAGGGAGCCAGCTGAGCTGTCTTCAGGAAGCCTGCTGTCTGAGGGAATACAAGCAACCAATTAGAAAGAAAACTAATGAAACCTAATCTGTGGGCTTCCCAGACACAGCCCTGAACAAGCCTGCTACAACCCCCACTTCAAGGGCAGCAGAGTATTTTGGGTGCTGGGGTTTTGTTTTGGTTTTGGTTTTTTTTCTGATCAGCCCAGACAGGGCACAATGGACCTTATATGCTGTTTTGTTCCCTACACATTGTGTCTCCATGGACTCCAGGCCTACGTCCTACTTAAAGGCTTTTGTGACCATGCCTGAAGCTGACGGACTGAAGAGCAGGGAGGGAGTGGAAACTCGTACCCCACAGCTGGTGAACATGAAGAATTAACTCCTGGCTTACAAGGTCAAAGTCTCCCAAACTGCCATTTAGAAGCTCCTAACCTATGAATGAGGGAGTTTAGCTTCCTGCACAGACAGACAAGGACAGAGGAAAGAGAGAACATGAGAAAGGGATCAACCTTCCACCAAGGAAAATCCCACTTGTGAAAATAAGAGGATTATTGAGCTGTGAAATTTGCTTAATAATTGAATAGGAAGCCTATTTTAATTCTCAAGGAAGAAGCCAGACATTAAGTAATGCAAATTCCCATTCATCCAGGAGCCAAATATGCAGAAAACATGAATCATCAGATTCTTCCCCACACACGGGACCTACATTCTATTTCACGGGCAGGAAACAAAGAAAATCAAATTCTCTGACATCTGAATTTTGCTCTAACAACTTTATCTAATAAGCAGACTGCCAAAACTGGCTGGGGAGGAGGCTGCCCTCATATCCCAGTCTCTATACCAGGGCTTCCTGGCATCACCGTAGATGACCAGCCTTGTCCTGTGTTCTCCTGTACACCTCTCGGATTCTCTGAGAGGCTGGCTCATGACCAGGCGGTTACACAAACATGTGGCCAGTGCCCTGGCACAGAGGCTGAGGGACAGAGAGAGGGCTCAACTCACCCAGCCGAGTGGGGCCATGGGCTGGGGCCAAATGAAGGAGAACGAGTTCTTTTTATGTTCCACACAACACAAAGGTGTTTCTGATTGCTCTACGTAAAGATCCACCAGTTCAACAAAACACGATGTTCCGCACTCCCCTGTAACAGGTGGCTGCTTATACAAACACATCAGCCGTTAGAGTTGGAGAAAGCCCCACTTGTGTGTTTGGGTTCTGATTACTAATAACAGCTACCTCTATTTTCTGAACACTCGTCCTGTGCAAGAAACTGGACTAATCTCTTAACACGTCCACTCATTTAATCATCATGATAAGCCCATGAAGCCAGTGCTATGGTTAAGACAGAAGCCAGGGTTTGAATCTGCCTCCTCCAAATACTAGCTGTGTGTCTAAGCGACCTGACTTCTCTATGAGCTTCCTCATCTCTAAAGTGCATAGGAAGTACCCGCCCTGGTAATGTTGACATGAAAATTAGATGAGTTATTATGTGAACATTTTCTGGAACATAGAATGCACAGTACAGCCCTGACCAATGGAGGTAGCTCTATTGGTTACAGCGTCGAGCCAATACACCAAGGTCACAGGTTCCATCCCTGGTCAGGGCACATACAAGAATCAACCAATGAGTGCATAAATAAGTTGAACAACAAATTGATGTTTTTCTCTCTTGTGTGTGTTAAAAAAAGAGAGAGAGGATCAAAATATAAACACTAAAATGGCAATAAATACAGATCTATCAGCAAAGTAAATAAGCAGAACAGAAAGACTCAGATACAAAGAACATTTTGACCATTGCTAGGTGGGAGGGGGTTTGGGAGATGGGTGGAAAAGGTGAATGGATTAAGAAGTACATTTTGTGTCCCTGTTTCTGTCTCTCTCACGCTTAAAAGAAAAGTATAAATTGGTTTTTACAGAATAGTTATGACACAGATAAGCCCTGGCCAGGTAGGTCAGTGGGTTAGAGCATTATCCCAATCCTCCAAAGTTGCAGGTTCAATCCCCATTCAGGGTACGTACAAGAAGCAGCCAATGAATGCACAACCAAGTGGAACAACAAGTCGCTATTTCTTTTTAAGATTTTACTTATTCATTTGAGAGAGAGAGAGAGAGAGAGATGGGGAGAATAGGGGAGGAGGAGCAGGAAGCATCAACTTCCATATGTGCCTTGACCAGGCAAGCCCAGGGTTTTGAACCTCAGTGTTCCAAGTCAACGCTTTATCCACTAAGCCACCACAGGTCAGGCCTAACAAATCACTATTTCTTTCTTTCTCTCCCTCTCTCAAATCAATCAATCAATCAATTTTTAAGAAACGAATTTCCACATCTTGCAAATAAATAAATAAATTCATTAAGGATCACAAGAGTGCTCTTGTTACTCAGGACCATATGCTTAGTTAGCACCAGCTCAGAATGATCTGTAATCCTAAACAACCCATGTCCTAACCATGCTCAGGCCAAAGAATGTCCTCCTCACTTCTTGCTCCCAAATCTCTAAGCAAAGGGCACCTGTATCTGAATGGCACTAAGGTGTGTGGGTTGTAGGCTCTGCCAATGCTGCTTCAGAGTATGCAAAGGACTGGAGTGCTAACACTTAGTGAGAGGAAGGACAAATTAACTTGTTAATTACCTTCCTCTTCTCAAGTAGCATGCATGCAATAGATTCCAACCTAACAAGTATCACTTGCCAGCAGGGCTGAGCAGCCGTTTTTGTTTCCTTTCATGCTCCTGATTATTGTATCTGAGGAACATTTTACAACTTGAACAATTCAGGTCACTCTCTAATTTGTATATATGAGATCTAGACATAAAATGTATGAAGCGATACCAATACCTTTTTGTTTTTTTGTTTTTTTTTGCCAGAGAGAGAGACAGAGGGAAAGAGATGAGAAGCATCAACTTGCATCACTTTAGTTGTTCATTGATTGCTTCTCATGCATGCCTTGACCAGAGTTCAAGCCAAGCCAGTGACCCCTTGCTCAAGCCAGCGGCTTGGTCCAAGCCATCAACCTTGGGCTCAAACCAGTGACCATTGGGGTCATGTCAATGATTCCACTCTTAAGCCAGCAACCCCACGCTCAAGCTGATGAGCCTGCACTCAAGCTGGATCAGCCCGCACTCAAGCTGGGACCTCAGCATCCCAGTTCGATGCTCTATCCACTGTGCTACCACTGGTCAGGCAGCTACCAATTCTTTATATTAGCAACCACATTGACACTGAAAACTAGAATTGCAAAAAGTTATGTAATAGAGAGAAAATTTGTTTTCACCTATCTGAGCACTCCTTGGTTGATTCCATTATGTGTCCTGACTGGGAATCAAATCCACAATCTTGGCATATCAGGACAATGCTCTAACCAACTGAGCTACCAACCAGGGCTAGGATGTGAACCTTTGATCCAAGATAGCAGTGTTTCTCAACCCGGGTGTCTGGAGACATTTTGTTAGTCCAACTTGCATCTAATATGGGGTGGCCAAGAATGTTGCTAAACATCCTCGAATGTACAGGACAGCTCCCCACCAACAAAGAATTATCCAACCCCCAATATGTCAGTAGTACCAGCTATTTTAGTAAGGGCAATAGAGAAACTTCAAGCCTTCAGAAAGAGCAGAGGCCAAGAACTCAGGAGCATGTTTGAATCACAGATGTAGGCTCACAAAGGGCATTGTGGTGCCCAGACCTAGCTGCAGCAGACTTCTCCAATGGAATGGCCCAGAGGGATAATGAAGATACCCCAGCGGCAAAGCCTCCAAACCAACTTGCTAGCCCTTTCAGAGATTCTGTTACCTTATATCCTTCAATAAATTAAACCAACAAATGTATAGTTATTTGTTTTACAACTAAAAACACTGACTAACAAGGCAGGGTAGGACAATATCCCAGCCCCCATTTGACAGATGAGACTGATCTCCCAAGAAGTCCCAGAGCAGATCAGTGAAAGAGTTGGGAGATCCGTGTTTGCAAGTGACTAGAATTTAGCTCAAACTAGTACTTTTTTTAAGAGTGTGTGCACAGCCCTGGCCAAATAGCTCAGTGAGTTATAACACTATCCCATAGTGCAGAGGTTGCTGGTTCAATCCCCAGTCAGGGCACATACAGGAACAGATTAATGTTCCTGTATCTCTCTCTCCCTTCCTCCCTCACTAAAATCAATAAATCAAAAAATTAAATAAATACAAACAAAAAATACCGTAAAACTGTTCTATTTAAAAAAAAAAAAAGGAGGGTGTGCCTGAACTGTGGTGGTGCAGTGGATAAAGCGTCAACCTGGAATGCTGACGTCACAGGTTCAAAAACCCCAGCTTGCTCAGTCAAGGCTGTTTACATAATAAGCAACTACTGCGAGTTGATGCTCGCCACTCTTCCCTACTCCCTTTTCTCTCTAAAATCAATAAAATCTTTTAAAAAAAAGAACAGGGTGTTCTTCCTTGCTCACAAAATCCAAAACGTGGGAAGGGCAGGGGTGAGGCCGCACCTCAGCAACAACTGGTAGCCCAGACTCAAACACCATGAGGACCTGATGTGTCCCATCAGTGCTGTTTACATAAACATTGCTCTGTTGTAGCTCCAACTGGCTTTTTCCACATGGCAGCACTCAAGGTTTTTATCTTATAATTTCTACCATTTTAAAGAGATAAGCCTCGCATCTCCCCTGTACAAAATATCCTGAGGTATCTTCAACATAGTTTGACGCAGGTGCCCCATCCAAGGACAGTACCTGTGTCAGGGGGCTTGGAGTTGGGGGTATCTAAGAACCATGTAGATGCCTGGAAAGGAAAACGGAGGGTATGGGAAAAGCCACACTAAGAACGGACATCTGCTCAATAAAGGCCCATAACTACCCCCCTTTTTTTACTTTATAGCTCATCCTTTTCCTTTCTGTAACTGACACCTTTTTAATTTCAGAGGCTGCTCTAAGCATTTAAGGTTAGTAACAAACCCAGATGCATGGGTGACTTCTTGCTCTCCTCCACTTCCATGGCTGGGTGGCTCAGTGGCTGGATCTGTACATAGTCACCCTTACCCCCAGGCCCGAGCTAATGGAGCAGCCATTCTGACAGAATCTGCCACCTTGGCAGAAAACAAGAGGCCACTAAATGCTTGAGCCTGGAAGTAACAGTCCTTTCTCACAGCTCATTCATTGGTAGAATTAGTCACATGGCAAGTACACGTGCCTGGCAAGGGGAGAACCTTATATTTTGCAAGCAGCTCTAATTACCACTCCAATACTTCATAATCATATTTCATCTTCACAACTACTACAGGTTTAAGTATTATTATTATCATCTCTATATTAAAGACAATGAAATTGGCATACAGGCAAGGCAACTGGCCCAAAATCTGAGTTTAGGGCAGTGATGGGCAATCTTTTGAGCTTGGTGTGTCAAAATTCACCAAAAAAACAAGCATAACTCGGGTGGTGTGTCACTTCAAGAAAAACGGCCCAGCATGACCAGGCGGTGGTGCAGTGGATGGAGCCTCGGACTAGGATGCAAAGACCCAGGTTTGAGACCCTGAGCTCACCAGCTTGAGCGTGTGCCCATCAGGCTTGAGCAAAAGCTCGCCAGCTTGGACCCAAGGTCGCTAGCTTCAGCAAGGGGTTGCTCAGTCTGCTGTAGGCCCGCGGTAAAGGCACATGTGAGAAAGCAATCAATGAACAACTAAGGTGTCGCAATGGCAACGAAAAACTAATGATTGATGCTTCTCACCTCTCTCCGTTCCTGTCTGTCTGTCCCTGTCTATCCCTCTCTCTGACTCTCTCTCTGTCCCTGTAAAAAAATAAAAATGGATAGGATTATGGGATTGTAAGGGCCCAGGATCCAACAACCTAAAAAAAAAAAAAAAAACGGCCTAACCGGAAGTCCCAGAACTAGACTCTCTGGGCCGAAGTTCTGTTGTTTTGGCCTACAGACCTCAGGCACAGAGTGTCTACACTACAGCAAATGTTTTATCCTCGGCTACTGCACCTGACTGTGAAGGAGCCGAGGATGAAATGTCCTTCTCTGCATGTGGCCCCATACTTCTCTGGTATGCGGCCGCATGTCATCGAAAAGGGCTATGTGTCTGACACACGTCATAGGTTCGCCATCACTGATTTAGAAAATAATAAGCCAGCATCTGATTCCAAAGTCCATTCTCTCTCTCTCTTTTTTTTTTTAACAACTGATAATCAATTTATTAAAAAGGCTGATTTAAGCATCTGCAATGGTGACTTCGACCTCAACTCCTGGCTCAATACTGATGGAAGTAATCTGTTTAACAATCTCAGAAGGGCTGTGCAAGTCAATGAGATGTTTGTGGATCCTCATCTGAAACCGATCCCAAGTCTTAGAACCCTCCCCACAGGGAGTTTTTCTTGTAGTGATTCTCAGAGTCTTAGTAGGCATCCGAACGGGTCCTTTCACTTTGAGATTCTTTTCCTTTGCACCTCTGATCAGGTCAGCACACACCTTCTCCAGACTTGACGTTGCGGCTGGTTAGATAATTCTAATTCGGTGAATCGCCACCTCTGGTTCCACGGGTGTCTTTCCAGTATCTTTAAAAGCCATGGCTGCGGCGCGGCTTCCTGACCGACTTGTTCCTCAGTGAGAGCGAACAGCCGTGAATCAGGAGCAGGAGCCGGCGGGACGCAGCTCGCTACAATAGCAGCAGCGTCTTCCTGAAAGAGCCCATTCTCTTTTAATCATACATATTTTTAAGATTTTATTCATTGATTTTATAGACAGGAGGGAAGGGGAGCAAGTAGTATCAATTCATAGTTGTTTCACTATAGTTGTTCATTGATTGCTTGCCGTATGTGCCTTGATCAAGTAAACCCAGGCTTTCAAACCGGGGACCTCAGCGTGCCAGGTTGATACTCTATCCACTGTGGCACCACAGGCCAGGTATCTTAATCATATTTTTTGCTGCCTTCCTTGGCTTATCTTCTGTGTGGTCTTCAGCATTTCCACTGTCTATTAGATCACTTAAGACATAAAAACAAGGACCCTGGTTAGGTAGCTCAGTGGATTAGACCATCAACTCCATACACCAAGGTTGTTTGATCCCCTATTTGGGTACAAATAATCAACTAATGAATACATAAATAAGTAGAACAACAAATCGACATTTCTCTCTCCCTTCCTCTCTAAAAACCAGTTAAGTATAAAAACTTTTTAATTCATTAAAATAAAAAAACATTAATGCCAGTGACCTTGCACTGAATCTGCCCACATTCCACTCCCTGCCCTGAGACTAACTCTTAAGTTCATGGAATTCTGTGGGCTGAATACTAGAGCGCTGGATAGGATTCCAATTTAAAAAGCTTGCTCCCACCATGAGTCACTTTAAACCTGCAGATATCCTGCCTGACCAGGCGGTGGCACTGTGGATAGAGAAACAACTTGGGATGCTGAGGACCTATGTCCCAAACCCTGATGTCACAGGCTTATGCACAGGTTCACCAGCTTGTGTGTGGAGTCACCTGTTGAGTGGGATCAATGACATGACCCCAGGACACTGGCTTGAAGCCCAAGGTCACTGGCTCACTGGAGTTCCCTGGTCAAGGCACATACGAGAAAGCAATCAATGAACAACTAAAGTGCCACAACTATGAGTTCATGTTTCTCATCTCTCTTCCTTCCTACCTGCCTCTCAAAAAAAAAGAAAAAGAGAAAAAGAAAATAAATCCTGCAGATATGCCCTTTGATAGGCTAGATGCTGTGGATACAGGGATGAGTTACAGGGTTCCTGCTATGGAAGACTCAAATCTTTCCTATTAACAGGCTCCAACAAGGAAAAGAACTTGGGTGTTTTTGCACTCAGACATCCTAGTGCCTGGACATAGTAAACATCTAACAAACTAGTTCCCGTGAAGTCAAGAACGCATGACAACAGTTAAGGGCCAGATAACGGGTAGCTGTGGTTTAAAACCTATTTATTAGGTCCTGACTGCCACTTCCTAGCATCTTGAACAAATGGCTCCACAGCCCCGGCCATATAGTTCCACTGGTTAAGAGCATCGTCTTGATGCTCAATGGTTGCTGGTTCGACCCCTGGTCAGGACACATACAGAAACTGATCGATGTTTCTGTCTCTCTCCTTTCCTGTCTCTAAAATAAATAAAAATTTTTAGATTTTTTTTTTTTTAAATTTTAGAGGGAAGAGAAAAGAGAGAACGGGGGGAGGAGCAGGAAGCATCAACTCCCATATGTACCAGGCACAGGCAAGCCCAAGGTTTCAAATCAGCAACCTCAGCGTTCCAAGTTGACACTTTATCCACTGCACCACCACAGATCAGGCCATAAAATAAAAATTTTTTTAAAAATGGATTCACAGCTGAGTTTCATTTTTTTTCACCTGAAAAATTTGTCAACAAGAGTAGCCATGGCCTGACCAGGTGGTGGCACAGTGGATAGAGCATCGGACTGGGATGCGGAGGACCCAGGTTCGAGACCCCGAGCTCGCCAGCTCGAGCGTAGGCCCATCTGGCTTGAGCAAAAAAGCTCATCAGCTTGGACCCAAGGTCGCTGGCTCCAGCAAGGGGTGGCTCGGTCTGCTGAAGGCCCGCGGTCAAGGCACATGTAAGAAAGCAATCAATGAACTAAGGTGTTGCAACGGCAACAAAAAGCTGATGATTGATGGTTCTCACCTCTCTCTGTTCTTGTCTGTGTCCCTGTCTATCCCTCTTTCTGACTCTCTCTGTCCCTGTAAAAAAAATTAAAAAGAGTAGCTATGGCCCTGGGGCTGGGTCGCTCAGCAAATAGAGCATCACCATGACAGACTGAGGTTGCAGGTTCAATCTCTGGTCCAGGCACATATAAGAGGCAACCAATTAGAAGGAGTCCATGCTTATCTGTCTCTTATCCCTCTCAAATCAGTGGCGGGGGGGGGGGGGGGGAATAGCCATGATGATAAGATACCATAAAGCTTGGTTCCATGCCTGACACATAGTGAACATTTAACAAGCACTACAATCTTATTAAGGCATTTGTATGTTTAGGATAAAAAAGGTGAAAGTATAACACATGTCCCCTTTGAAGATTTATGGTGAAACTGACATTTAACCTGGCTGTTAGGAACCTGTGTGGAGGACCAGGCTTTCCAGATTCCACAAGCAAAGGCTCGGGGTGGGGGGCGGGGACATATGGTGTCTAGGATTTAGGACTGGCAGGTATGTTTTGGGAAGGAGTGGATTAGACTTAGAAAGCCAAGTGAGTCAGGTTTTGTCATCAGGGTCAGGAGTAGAAAGTCAACTTCCTAACCTGGGGTAAAGGGAAAACAAACTGGGACGGAGGCTACCCAAGAAAGAGCACAACTCCACCTTGCCCACGGCAGTCACTGGAGGCACCACCATCCAGAGGTAAGCAGCCTCCAAATGAGAGCACTCAGTGATGTGCTGCTATGGGGAGGATGTCCTTGGTGTTGGTTTTCTTGACCCAGAAGACAAAATCTGATTCTTACTTGGCTTTCCAGTCTAATCCACTCCTTCCCGAAACATACCTGCCAGTCCTAAATGTTAGACACTATGTGTCATGCCTTCGAAGCCTGTCCACCTCCCCCCGCCCCTCACCTTTCTTGCTCCTCTAAAATCAATAAAATCTTGCCCTGGTTGGATAGCTCAATGGGTTAGAGCATTGTAAGAGGCCCAGGAACTAAAAGAGAGCATCACCCCAAGGCACAGAGGTTGCCAGTTCAATACCCAGTCAGGGCACATGCAGGAATGACGCTCCTGTCTCTTCCTTTCAAATCAATAAAAAAAAATTCTTTTAAAGAATTCAATTTACTAGGACTCAGAAACATGACTAAAGCCATCTACTCCCTCACTAACACAGTATGTATTATTTCATCAACTGGTCATCCAATTTTTCCATCCCTAATCGCTTCAAAGGAAAGTGGACCCATTTTCTTGCCTGTTTTAATATTTTTAACCAGTGCCCACTTGAGATGATTCATTCAACAGGTACTTACTGAGGCCTCCCCTTGGAATCAGAACCATCCTAGGCACCAGACACAAGTTAACAAAAGCATGGCTCCCGTCCTCCTGAAGCTTATAGTCTTGACAGTTGAGAGAAACAATTAACAATCAGCTCTTTGAAGATTCTTCTAGACCAGTGCAGTGGTTCTTAACCTTTTTTGAGGTACCGAACCCACCAGTTTCATATGCGCATTCACCGAACCCTTCTTTAGTGATAAATAAAATATGATTTTTTTTTTCCAAATTCAAGACATAGGTATGTTTTTTTACTGGTGCACAAAATGAGCCGTGCATGAACATCACCTTGCTCAAAGAACAAAACCAACAAAGTGCATGAACTCACAACAAATTATGGTATTACTTTATTCTGGCCTCTGTGGCAGAGGCTTCTCCGAACCCCTGAGACCGACTCATCGAACCCCTAGGGTTCGATAGAACCCAGGTTAAGAACCACTGATCTAGACCCACCTGTGCCTGAAACAACTGTATCTATGATTGTCAAGTGCTTTGATCTGCTGATCCCCCCCCCCCCAAAAAAGCATGATTCCTCATGGCCTTCCAAATATCAGAGGCCTCAAACCAGGACATGCTGTCTCTCAACTTGCTTTCACTTCTAACCTTCAAGCAGGTGGGGCCTGCCACATGGGACCATTACACCTGTCAGTCTTTGGCATCCCTACCTGTCACCCACGTCTGACAGTAGGCCCTTCTTTCAGAAAGTTACCAAGTTACTGAATGCTGGCCCTGGCTGTCTTACGTGTTCTCCTTTAGCAACCCCATGAGGTAGGCTCTCCCTCTTCACAGAACAAGGGGACTCGGTTATCACTTGCAGGAGAAACACCACCTTACCCCAGGTCAGTGATGATTTCACTTCCCCATCCATGCTGAAATAAGAGTGCTCACTGAGAACTACTTGACGCACCAGGTAAGAGTAGCCCTGTAGGATAGTTAGGTTACCAAAATAATCCTGATGGGTAACAGTGAAAACATACTTTTCTGTAAAAACCAATCAAACCTAGGTATCAAGACAGCTGTTAACACCTAACATCACATCCTACTAGTTCTACAGGATTATTTTGTAATCAGGCCTGCAATCTAGCCTGATTTTTCTAGTTTGGTCCACATGACAATGAAGGAAAAGCACCTGCTCTCTTCTGTAAGGCTGAGCTTCCCCATTCACCCCACTCCCATGCCAGGCAGACGGCTGGCTAGGTGCAGTTCCTCTTGGTTCTCTTCTACGCCTCCCTTCTCCTGGGCCAGACCCACAGTCCTACCACAATTCAGGAGCCTAGTCTGTGCTGTCCAATACAAACAGCAGCCACATGCGGTGATTAAAAGTAGCTACTAGCCCCAATTATGGTGTGCTTAAAGTGTAAATAAATGTACAACATATGATTTCCAAGACTTATTACAGAGTAAAATTCCATTCATTTCATATGAATTACATATTAAAATAATTAACATTCTGAACACAAAATTTTAAAAAAAATCAATCCCAATGGTCTCTTTGCTAATTGTGGCTACTAAAAAGTTGAACTACGCACGTAGCTCGTCACACCTGTCCTGGACAGCAGTGCTGTTACAAAGGGGAGCGCAGCCCTATCTACTCCACAGAAGCCACTCTGCCCTCTTTGGTGGCCAAGCTCTTTATAAGCATTTTCTAAGCACTTCCCAGGTGAAGTGGTCCAGCAAACTCACTCACCCCAAATCCAGGAGTAGACCTTTCACAGGTTTACAGTAAAACTGGTTTAAAAAAGATATTTCATTTTTTAAAATCCCATTTTACAAACACATAGTGCTAAATTGTGACTGACGACATCCAAATTTACTTTGAAATGAGTCTCAGTGAGCTGTGGGCTCTAGCTGTCTTCCTGCTTGCTTCCTTATACGCACTAACTTACATAGTTAACCACACATTTTCAGGGCAGTTAACAACAGTGCATGAAATGAATATTGTCAAGCTAAGATCAGGAAAGGCACCACTCCTTCCAGGAAGGGACAGCTTCACCACCGGGACCCTAACCCAGATTCACCCATCTGGGGCCAGACACCTTCCTCTGCTGAGCCATCAGCATGCTGGTCGTTAAAAGTCAAGGCTTTCGTGTTCACTTCAGGAAAACGGCATTCACCAATTACCCAAGGCTGCACACTCCGCAGGAGCTCTTGCTACTCTGCTGTTACGTTCAAAACAACCGAGTGAAGCACCAGAGTCCTTTGAGGCATTTTATTTGCATATATGTATTACATCCCTAGAAAAAGAATCCCAGGATTTTCCCTCCTGTGTGTTTTCGTCTTGCTTCTTCATGGTCCATGATGCCCGCTGAGGTTGTCAGTACAATGAAACTATGGGAGTTAAAAAAAAAAACAAAAAACTGGTGAGTTTTTCCTAAATAGTTCAACATAAAGCCAAGTTCTGGAACAGAAAAGCACGAACATTCATCAGTGCTAAGACACGTTCCTATAACAGACAGTGACTAACACTGCCTACACAAGTTGGCAGTGCGCAGGTGTGACATAGTGTCAAAGTGTGGCTGACAACATCCAAATTTACTTTGAAATGAGTCTCAGTGAGCTGTGGGCTCTAGCTGTCTTCCTGCTTACTTCCTTATACGCACTAACTTATGTGTGTGTATTACATGTGGCACTTGTGTGTGTATTACACATGGCACCAACTTACACATGGCACGTGTGTTTTTAGGTGTGTGTATAACACGCGGCACGTGTGTCTTTAGTTGTGTCTACTGTGTGTGGCACGTGTCTTTACGTGGTTTATTACACGTGGCACGTGTGTTTAGGTGTGTGTATTACACGTGGCATGTGTGTGCGTGGCACGTGCTTAGGTGTGTGTATTACACGCGGCACGTGTAATGCACACACCTAAACACACGTGCCATGCACACACATGCCAGTGCAATACACACACCTAAACACATGTGCCATGCACACACGTGCCAGTGCAATACACACACCTAAACGCACACGTGCCACGTGTAATACAGACACGTTAACACACACGTGCCATGTGTAATACACACACCTAAACACACACACATGCCACATGTAATACACACACCTAAACAGCCCTGCCTTGGGCCTACACTGAGAAACACTATTAAACTTAACGGAAAAGAAAAACTGTATCTATCTCTAATCTTCAAAAACTTTCTGCTCTCAAGTAAGGAAACATGGAATTTAAAGCATCAAATACTGCTTATATACTTGATGGAACTGTTTTTGCCTCGTACCATATGTATGACCACAGGCAAACTATTGTACAGACAGTCACTTGGACAATGGGAGTCCCACCTGGTCTATCATGTGAGTTACTATAGCGTTCATGATAAAACATATAATACAGTGGGGTCCCTCATCTATCGCAGGGGTTAGGTTCCAGAACCTCCCACAACAGGTGAAAATCCACAAAGTAGCGACCTTATACTTATTTTATTATTTATATATATATTTAAAGGTTTTATAAACCCTTCTCACACTTATTTTGCTTATTTTATCACACACACAAAAATAATATATAAAAATATCTATATACCGCATAATCCTACAAAATAGCGAAAAATCCACAATACAAAATTAGATGTATACAATTTAAAAATCTGCAGTATAACCCTGGCCGGCTGCTCAGCAGTAGAGCATCAGGCCTGCATGTGGAAAACCCTGGTTCGATTCCTGGTCAGGGCAAACAGGAGAAGCGCCCATCTGCTTCTCTACCCTTCCCCTTCTCCTTTCTTTCTCTTTCTTCCCCTCCTGCAGCCAAGGCTCCGATGGAGCAAAGTTGGCCCGGGTGCTGAGGATGGCTCCATGGCCTCCACCTCAGGCGCTAGAATGGCTCCGGTTGCAAAGGAGCATCGCCCCCTAGTTGGCTCGCCGGGTGGATCCCAGTCGGGTACATGCGGGAGTCTGTCTCTCTGCCTCCCTGCTTCTCACTTCAGAAAAGAAAAAAAAAATCTGCGATACAGTGAAAGCTTGAAAAGTGAACCAAGATATGGCAAGGGACAACTGTATATGTGAGGCATTAGAATCAGGATAATTACAATCGGAAGTGACTGGCTCCTAACACTATAGCTGTTATAAAGTAACCATGAAGTGAGAGTAAATCCAACCATATCACCAAACAGGATTAGGGGGCTTAAGTTAGCATAGAAAGTGCTATGTCAAACCCTAAAGTACTTTATCAGAATGAAATCAGGTGATAATAAAACTTGTAAGAGAACTATTACCACTTTTACAGATGAAGATATCAAGGCTATGATCAGCCCGCCCAAGGATTCACAGCTTTAAAGTTAGGAAAACAAGGATTTGAACTCAGCCTCTTACCAAGGATGAAGATTTTCAAACTGAGTTGCCCCAGAGGCCTAGGGTTCAGAAGTGACTGGACCACAGGAAGAGATCACATCAAACATAAACATGAACTATGTGCACTGAACCAGAAGAACAGACATGAAAGGATTCACAAATCTGCTGTCTCAGCCTCAACTCTCACATGCCTCTCACAATTTGAATCCTAACACTAACAGTAAAATGTGGCAACAAGTGATCTAAACCCTTGAGTCAAGCTGGCTGGGAACACAACAGTTACTACTGCTATAACAAAAAGCAAAACTCAGCTCAAGTCAAACTGCATCAGAGCAATCCTTAGCATTAACTTATTTTAAATGAGGAAAATCAACTCACCCAAACTGACGGGACGGAAGCAGGTTGTTCTGCCATTTTTCTAGATCTTTGAGTTGCACATCAAATCTGGGGCTGATTACTCCGCACTGTAAAAGCATGAGACAACACTGTTTACACTTCACCGATAACAGAAAACCAGTAACACAAAACAGTACTTACAACTGCGGAACAGTCACATGCACCAACCAACTCGCTATTTCACGGATAACTATTCTGTGCAATATTTGATGTAAACGCCATTTGAAAAAGTATACTGAATCATGACTATGCCAGCCCAAAGAGATAAAGCAAAGTATTGAGAAAGGCAATAAAAGAGATAAAACAATAAAAGAGGGCAACACATGGCTAGGTCAGGTAGGTCACCAGTGTGAGCCCACCCTTCAAGGGCTAAAAAGCTGTCACAAAACAGTCTTAGTAGTCAAAGCTTTTACACAGTAAGGCTATAAAATGAATGTGTAAGGTCTCAACTCCTTCACTTACACAGTAAATATGCAAAATATTAGAAAAGAAACAAGCTCCACAGGCACGACGTTGAAATCTAAAACTGCTCCACACCAATGACAGACCTCTAGACATTTCCAAGGCATACCATCCTACTATCCCGGCAAACTTTTCCAAACTAAGCTGACAAAATGGATGGAAAGCAGAACGAGCAGAGTTCCTAACGTTATCCCACCTGTTTGCTTTTAAGACAGAGAAACTGTCCTTCCCGTGAGAGCTCTCCAAGCCAAAGCACAATACTTCAAACACTCCATCATATACAAACCCAAAACACAATACACATTCAAACATCCACTAAACTAACAAGCTACATGAGCTTACCCATGGGTTCATACAAGGTCTCTAGAAAATGGAACCTGGGGAGACAAAAAGCCTATTTAATTAGAGCGCAACATGAACCCCCTGCATACATTAGTGCTCTGCAAATCACTAGCACACCTACAACTGTCACTGCAGACAGGTCCCACTATTCATACAGGAAAATGATCATGAGCACACTCAGTAGTTCTATCAAAGTGTAAACTCCAGAGGGCTAAGAAAGCAGGTAAAGTTGTGTGCACACCCACACAAGACATTAAAAAATTCCAAGATGCTTAACAGTAAAATAAAGATTTTGAGGTTAGAATTTACTCAGGTTTTAGAGCATTTACACTTCCCTAGGTAAATTTGAACCCATGGAAGCAGAAAATGGGTCTCTCAGGCCCAACTGCCCTATGCTAGAAGCCTACTCAGGTAAGTACTCCTTTTTATAACATTATTCTATCAACTATGAGGTCAATTAATTGCCCAGGGCAATCTCACACCAGATGGAAAAAATACAAGAGAGAAAACCAACTTTCTCCAAGAAGCCTTCAATGAAAGGTCTTCGAAGGGGGGCACTCCACAGCAACCAGCGTTTATTCCAGCAGAAAACTCACCCTCATTCAGCTACAATTCAAGGAGCACCTTTCCCAAAGCAGTTTTAGCTTAACAGGATGAGATCAAGGCCAGAATTTTCTTAATTAAGCCGGAGTCTTTAAACACTACCTTTTCCCAGCCCGCACTTCCACAGTAAGAGTACATCCATCTCTTGCATGAAAGAAACAGGTAAAAATGAGGTCAAGACTGAAATTCATATAAACTGAAGTCTGTTTTGCCCTTAAGTCACCTAAGTGGCTGGGCCTAGAGTTCATCTACCTCTTTGCCAGAATTTTTCAAACTAAGATGCTACAAAACCAAAACGCCACAAATGAATCCCATTAGGGAAATGCTCCTTTCAAACTCAGTTCTCAAGCTATTATGGACAGCAAATGTTCAAGAATTTGGTATGTAGCACTTCTTGAACTTGAAGGTTTTTGTTTTTTATTAATTTTGCATAAATGAACTCTTCTGCTGGACAGTTTTTAGAGGTGCTATAAAACTTTATCTCCTGCCAGTTATAAGCAGCTGAGACCCTGAGCAGAGAGCTCAGATCTGTTTTCTAATTCCTAAAATAGGAGAACACTGACACGCCTTCTACTTCAAGAACAAACAGTGAATCTAAATTTTCCTTTGGGGCTGTAGTCCAATGGTTTTAACTAGAACAAGACATACTTGAAGTTACCCTTGAAAACCCTTCAAATCCCTCATAAAGGCTTCACCTCCAGCAGTTTCCATCCAACATTGAACATCTACGAAGCAAGTTCACTCTATAGGGAGGAGCTGTAAAAGAAACTGTTGGACAAGGAAACAACCTTACACCAATCCACCTGACCTCTGCCTCTAACCAGGACACAATTACCTGGAACTATTTATTCCCCCTCGCCCAATCTGTGTCGGACTACAGAATCTCAGACTCCCTGCAAATCTGAAAGCTACAGACATGAATAGAGAGCAGGGCAGCAGCTCAGGGACCCTGCCTAGCTTACAGATACCTGCCCCAAAATACCTGCAACCAGTTAAACCACAAAGTCATATGCCTTAAGTAAATCCACAAGGCTATACTGGCAACACAATAGAAGAACACAGACCCGAGACAGGTGTACCGCTTATGCCGACACAAAGAGAAGTATTATTAAAAGACTTCCAGCCTCCAGACTATAAGAAATACATTTCTGTTGTTTATAGGCATATACAGAGAACCCTATTCTGTTTTTAAAACACCCAACACAATCACTGAGAGGAAGCACAAACGTTGTTTACACTGAGGGCATCAATGCAGGTTCAAGCCAGAGACAGGCACTGTACCATCTAGGATTCAAATGCCGGCTAACAGTTTCACCCCAACTCTGCTGTACCTCCTCCCTTCAGACAGCACATACTCCACACACACTAGCTTGACCAACAATTCTAGAGCGAGTGCAACCCTGGAGAACAAATGAAGCAAAATATGATATAAAACGTATTGTTTTTAATCAATTCCTAAAGCAACAGTCTTCATCCAAGTAGGTAAAACAAGTACACTACTGTTTAGTTTTACAAGGGCAACTACAACACATCTACACCGTGTTAGATGATTCTTAAATGTGGAAATTAATTCTTACCTTGTTTAACCTGCCTGTGAGGTTCACAACAATTTTCCCAGCCCTGTGATCATCAATAATTTCAAATTCGCCAATATAACCTATAGAACATAAGTGACTATTAATGTGACAGACCTGAATATTTATGCTCTTCTAGACTTCCTGCTGTTTGCCTACTAGATTATTTTTCCTCATCTCAGTTATCATTTCTCTAGGCAGTTTAGACAGTAGCTCTGTATCAGAACTAGTTTTTACAGCTCAATAAGTAATATTTAAAATTCAGGGGACAGTACCCAAAACCCATCCTGCAATTCTTCAAAGTGGGTTTTCCTCCTTTCCCCTTCATAGCTTCCTGCTCCGTAAGGCCACTTTGGGCTCAAGACGAGCTGCGATCCTTCCCATTCCAAGGAGCCCTTTCAATGACATATTGCAGCTGAAGGCCCATTTTTAACTTTCACTTAGTAGGATAGGGCAAAAGTCACAAACTTCATTCCTCCTTCAACAGTCCTAACCTATTCAGTGTTTCTTGAACAGCCTCCTCTTTCCAGACTATCCCTTCCACAGTACTTAGATGTCAATCTCAGATGTTCCCCAGTATTGGCAACACACTGCTCCCCACTCCTCCCTGCCCTCATGCCCACAATTTCTACAGCATCCATTCCTTAACTAACTTTTTACATCAAAATGTAAAACACAGCAGGACTTACCATGCTTCATCATCACAGTTAGAAACCGGACGATGACTTTGGAGCACGGCCTAATGAGAACCTGGCGTTTGCCTCTCTTCTCGGCATTGTTGATACTCTTGAGAGCATCGGCCAGGACATTCATGCGCACCATTATGGCTGTTCAGGGAAAATACAACCAGTTTACCATCATTGCCAACAGCAGCCACCCGATCAGTCCACACCCTTTCCACTCCTATCATGACCAAGTTTCCCTTTCCCTAAGCAAGCTAGTTCCCCAGTACCCCCAGCGAATATGTCAGCTACCAAAATGAAAATATCAGAAACCGTGGGTCAGTGACTCAGAACGAGAGCTGTGAGCCACCAACAACGTTTTCCTACCTTCTGATATCCAGCACCGTCCTTTCAACCAACTAATTTAACATCAGCCTTGTCCTAATAAACAAAAGGTACTACTTTTCACCTAACACTCATAACTATATTAAAAATAAAACGCCCGGCCGTGGCCGGATAGCTCGGTTTGTGGGAGCGTCCTCCCGAAGCACAGAGGTTGCCAGTTTGATCCCTGGGGCACATACAGGAACAGACCCATCTTTTTGTCTCTCTTCTCCCCTCTCTCGCCAAAATCAACGAATAAATTTTTAAGAAGTAAAAAAAGTTAAAGGCCCGTCTTTGTGCCATGTAAAATTGTGTCTAACAGCATGCGTTATCACAGTGGTAAACAGAAACGTTTTACATGCACAGGAATGGGCTGCATCCCAATGGGTGCAAAATACTCTAACAAAGTTTTGAAAAGTTTTGTAAAACTAAGGATGGAGTGCTGGCTTCAAGCGCCAACAGTAGGGATCCAACCTGCTTCCCCCACCTTCAACGAACTATCTGAGTGGAAACCATGAACCACTGAAAGTCCAGACTGCCACCGCAGGCAGCATTCCCTGCCGGGGGTCCTCAAGCTCCCCAAGCTCCCGGCGCGTCCACAGTAGTGCACGGGCCACGACAGCCCCGGTTCCCGATGCTCCCCGCCGTCCGGAGCCAAAGCGCTACCTCAGCCACTGCAGGGAGATCCTGGCGCCGCCGACCAAACCAGGAATACCGCCTCTCCGGGTGGTCGAAAGCGCCGGTTCCGCCAGTGCCGCGGCCTGCGCCCTGTAGGCCAGCTCCCCAGAATACTGAGCATGGGGCGACAGAGCACGACTCTCCCCTACGCCTGTCCCGGCCCCCTCAAGGCCAGTATCCCCGGCCCGGACATGCCCCGGCATCCTCGCAGAACACAGAAATCGAGTCCCAGAAAGCAGGATGGCACCGATTGCCGACGGATGGTGTTAGATCGCTCAGAAAGAAGTACTCACCGGCACGGAAAGATGGCGGAAAGAGGAAGGGAGGGGGGAGTGTACGGAGTTATGGGAAGCGGAGAGACTATCGCGAGATTTTCAAAGTACCGCCAGGAAAGGAGGAGAAAATAAGGACGCCTAGTGGAAGGAGGCGGGCAAAGGGCGGAGCCTCCTCAGGGGCAAGCAATAGAGAGTCGATAATATCGACCTTCCCGTGTGAAGCCATGGGACGAGAGGCATTAGTAGGAGAAACCAAGAAAATTGACAAGGACCTAAATATTTGCTTATTTTTACTGAAATAACTGTTCACCATTTAGAACAAATTTTGATGTCGTGTATTTATAGTGTCTCTGGAAGGACCCACAGAAATCGGTAATTGCCTATACGGAGGGCATTAGGAACTGGGATGGAAGACTTGCTTTACTTTTCACACAATTTTGTTTTGTTATTTGAAACGTGTATAGATTACATTTTCAGAGCAGTCAAAAATATATTATTTTAAATCGGTGGTTCCTTTCTGACTCTCCCTAAATCTTAGAAATTATTTACTAAGGCTCTAGGCGTTTCTTTCGAGTTCTGGGAAACAGTTTGGAAGAAAGTCCCTAATGTTTCAAAATAAACACAGAGTTCAAGCAGGTGACTTTTATCTGCACTTCTGCACCTGGATAAGAACGAACTTGTGGGCCCTGGCCGGTTGGCTCCGTGGTAGAGCATCGGGGTGGTGTGTGGAAGTCCTGGGTTTGATTCCCAGACTGGGCACACAGGAGAAGCGCCAATCTGCTTCTCCACCCTTCCCCCTCTCCTTTCTCTCTCTCTTGCTTTCTTCCTCTCTCTCGCAGCCAGCAGCCAAGGCTCCATTGGAGCAAAGTTGGCCTGAGTGCTGAGGACAGCTTGATAGCCTCCACCTCAGATGCTAGAATGGCTCCGGTTTCAGCGGAGCAATGCCCCAGATGGGCAGAGCATCGCCCTCTGGTCGCTATACCGAGTAGATCCTGGTCGGGTTGCCTTCTGGCTTCTCACTTCAGAAAAATAGGAGAAAAGCCTGACCAGGCAGTGGCGCAGTGGATGGATAGAGCATCAGACTGGGATGCGGAGGACCGAGGTTCGAGACCCCGAGCTCACCAGCTTGAGCGAGGGACCATCTGGCTTGAGCAAGGGCTCACCAGCTTGGACCCAAGGTCACTGGCCCCAGCGGGGGCACGTATGAGAAAGCAATCAATGAACAACTAAGGTGTCGCAACGGCAACAAAAAACTAATGATTGATGCTTCTCACCTCTCGCTGTTCCTGTCTGTCTGTCCCTATCTATCCCTCTCTGTCCCTGTAAAAAAAGAAAAAGGAAAAAAGAAAGAAAAATACGAGAAAAAAAAAGAACCAATTTATGTATGTCCCTTATCCTCTTTGAACCTTCCCCACATATAAACCAAGGATAATATTAATAATAATAATAACAATACCTGCCTCTTCTAAGTTATTGTGAGGGTCAGGTGAGGTTACGGTAATATGTCTGTAGGTGCTCAGTGTATTTCCACAACAGAAAGAGAGGGAATTGTAACTACTGCTTGAAGCTCAAGCGTCCAATTACCTGGAAGGTAGTGAATTCTCCCTCCTCCCTGGAGCTGTGTGACCAAAGCGAGTTACCTAATATCTGAAATATTTGAAATAGCCTCCTTACCTCACTACTTCCACCCTAACTCCACCCCACTGGCCCTGTCTTATGACAGCCAGAATGACCTTTTGAAAACTGAAATCAGTCAGATCATGCACTTCCCAAGGGCTGCTAGGGGCTCCTATCAAATTCAAATTCTTTACCAAGTTTACAGGGTCCTCCCTAAAGTGCACACCTGCCTCTTTGCAACACACACCGGACCCCATCTCCCATCATTCTCCCCTGGCTTGCTTTCCCTCAGATTTTCCAAGCATACTCTACCTCAGGGCTTTTGCCTTTGCTTTTTACTCCAATTAGAACATCCCCCACCCCCTAGTTAGCCAGGTGACTTGCTCCCTGGTTTTCTTCAGATCTCTTTTCAATCACACCAACCCCATGGCCCTACTTACTTTTTCTGTATAGCGTTTACCACCGGAAACATTGGAAGTATATTTCTTTTCTGTCCCCATTAAGTTCCATGCAAGTATGAACTTAGCTTTGTTCACCACTGTACTCATAGCTTCCAGAGAAGCTCTGGCACATAGTAGGCCCTGGATATATAATATGATGAATAAATGAATGGGCAGATCAGTTTCCCCATCTGTTAAACAGGGATACTACCAATCACTTAAGTGGCTATGTAGATAAGTGAAATAATCCATAAAAAGATTAACACAAAATCTGGCAAAGTGAGTGCTCATCAACATTGACATTTATTAGTATAGGCCTTGGCCAAAGGCGGATTTAACGGCAGGTGCAACAGACGCATGCCCTGGGCCCCAACTTCTGAAGGGCCCTACAAAACCCCAACTTTACACTTTTTTCTAATGTAAAGGGCCCAATATTTTCTTCTGCACCCAGGGCCTCACCCAATCTTAATCCGCCTCTAGCCTCAGCCTACCACATGCTTGCTTCTCAAATTCTAAGTGAACCCCAGGAGAGCATAGCTCCCAATCTGGATCTCTCAGGGATATAGAATTCTCTGGTTAAAAATATGTTACAGCTTAACCAGGCATTGGTGCAGTGGATAGAGCGTCAGACTGGGAAGCAGAGAACCCACATTCAAATCCCCAAGGTTGCTGGCATGAGCGCGGGCTCACCAGCTTGAGCACGAGGTCGCTGGCTTGAGCATGGGATCACAGACATAACCCTATGGTCACTGGCTTGAGCAAGGGGTCACTTGCTCTGCTATTGCCTCCTGGATCAAGGCATAAATGAGAAAGCAACCAACGAACAACTAAGGTGCCTCAAACAAAAAGACCATTTGCTTTTTAAATGAAAATTTCCTTGAAGAACTAGTTACCCTACACTTTTACTAAAAAATGTGGGATTCAGCCTGACCAGGTGGTGGCACAGCGGATAGAATGTCAGCCTGGGATGCAGAAGACCCAAGTTTGAAACCTTGAGGTCGCCAGCTTGAACATGGGCTCACCAGCTTAAGTGTGGGGTTGCTGGCTTGAGTGTGGGATCATAGACATGACCCTATGGTCACTGGCTTGAGCCCAAGGTTGCTGGCTTGAGCAAGGGGTCACTTGCTCTGCTATAGCCCCCCCAGGTCAAGGCACATATGAGAAAGCAATCAATGAACAACTAAAGTGCTGAAACAAAGAATTGATGCTTTTCATCGCTCTTCCTTCCCATCTGTCTGTCCCTCTCTCTGCTGTCTCTTTTTATCTCACAAAAATAAAAAAAACACCATATGGAAATTCACTTTGAGGGCTTTACCAACCAAGGTGAGTTAAGTGAAAAAACCCACTTCACTGTCTACCATAAATAGAAAAATAGCACCATCCAGTATCGCTTTATACATTTCATTCATCTATCCATTCATTGAGCAAACATCAAAATATTAAGTGCCAGGTGGTGAGAGGGCAAAAATATTTTTCTGCCCTTAAGAGGTGCAGATCACAGTAGGGGAGGCAGAGCTCTAAATAATAATAAATACAGTGTGCCATAAGAGGATGCCAATACGAAGTGCTGTAGAAATGCAGAGGTGGCCTGAGAGGGTACTAAAGCTTTCACAGAGGAAGTGAAGTCTGATCTGTCACGAAGGGTACCAACAATACCAATTAGTGATGGCCACTAATTGCTTCCTGTAGATTTATTGAATCCTCAAAACAACAAATGTGGCCTGGTCTGTGGTGGCGCAGTGGATAGAGCGTCAACCTGGGAACACTGAGGTCGCCAGTTCAAAACCCTGCACTGGTCTGGTCAAGGCACATATGGGAGTTGACGCTTCCAGCTCCTCCCCCCCTTTCTCTCTCTCTCTCTCTCTCACTCTGTGTCTCCTCTCTAAAAATGAATAAAATAAAAAGAAATTAAAAAAAAAACACAAAAAAACAAATGTGATTATATACTGCCCCTATGAGATCTATATTATTACTCCCATTTCACAAATGAGAAGATAAAAGTTCAATCTTAAATAGACTCAATCTTAAAATTTTTAGTTTTAAAAGTCAAAGCAAAAAGCAAAGTGGCTACTTAACTTGTCTAAACTACTACATAAATACCTTGGTGGGGTTTGGATCTAGGTCTACCTGATCCCAAAACATAGGGTGTGTGGGCAGTAAATATTCTAAGCTTACCACAGCTCCAAGAACGAGGCGGGTACAGAATAAAGATGAACAGAAATCTCAGGAGTAATGGGCTGGAATTGGGAAACAGGGTTGAGTCGAACTGGAACAGAGGGCCATGGATCAACTGCCTTAGAAATTTGTGATTTGTGCTATAGGTGAACTGGAGCCTGCTGAGGGCTTCACATAGGATCATAATCTGTTAAATAGCAACCATGTGGAAGGTGAACTGGCATTAAATCACCTCTCCTCAAACCTCCCAAATTTTGACTCTTTCAGCACAACTAATTTCAAATGGCCTCCTCTCAACATTTTGTAATCTCTGGAGTGGTTGGTGATGCCAAGGGAGGTTTCGGAGGATTATTGCTTTGGCCAGAGCTGGCACAGGCTAGCTAGCATCAGAAGGAAGCCGGCCAGTGAGACTGAACTGAGATGTAATCACAGCTGCATGGTAGAAATCCTGCACTTCCAAGTATCGGGTGATGAACAATGGTGACTTTGGGTTGAAACTTCCCTTTTCTGGAAGTTACCAAATTCCCAGGAGACTCCAAATATTTTTTAATTAAATCTGCTCACTGGACCTACAAAGTATAGACACTGAGGCCCAATGATAAAACATCCAATTTGAGCTCTAACGTAAAAAAAGGTTTATCAAGTCACTCACCACTTACTTACTGAGCACCCCATGTACCTGGGGTACAGAGGTGCATGCATGGCAGGCGGCTCTCCCTTGAGCCTGCATTGTTCCCTGCCTGTTCTCCCAGCTCAGTCCTCTCACCCATTCTCTTTGGTT
Organism: Rhynchonycteris naso; assembly: GCA_037038555.1. NCBI lineage: Eukaryota > Metazoa > Chordata > Mammalia > Chiroptera > Emballonuridae > Rhynchonycteris > Rhynchonycteris naso. The sequence goes on along the minus strand of CM073000.1, from coordinate 184,968,095 downwards.
ATAACTTATTCATTGTATTTCCTTTTTCATCAAGCATGGTGCCTGAAGGTTTGCTGAATGAATAAACTTTTTACTTTGTTCCTAAAGTACATACTGATCACTCAGGGTATGTTCATTAATCAGATCCCTAAATCTGCTCATAGAAACATTGAACTGGCTAAGGTAGAAGGAATTCAAGAGGCAAAAGGGATTCCAGCTTTTATTTTCCCCTTTCCACAAAACAAAGTAGAATACAGAATTAAAACCACAAAAGTAGTTAAATTGGTAGAACATGTATACCAAAAAAAAGTCCAGATCAGAAGACAGGCTTATTTACAATGAGGAAACACATGTAAATTAAGGTAGCTTGTAGTTTTCATATGAAACATTAAAAAAAATAAATCAAACACATGCTACATGAGTGCCACTGTTTACAGCAATACTGAAGGAGAGAAAACACTTACTTAGGGACAGATACGCCACAAGGTCCAGGTTTTACAGCATCAGTGCAATAAATTCACAGAACTATATTACAGCTAGTTAATCAGAGTTTAAGAATTGTTCCCAAATATGTCACATTTTCAGCCCTTAGAGGTTCATTCTACAGATTTCAACCACTCTAAACTTCTAGCTATTGAGCAGAATGACTCTAAGATGCTTTCCAAGAGTTACAAAATCTCTATAGACCTAAGACTATCTACCATCTCCGCAAGTTTGCTCTCACCAACAGCCCTTGTGTTATTCAGAGAAATACCTAGGAAAAAAGTCAGATGCCAGCATAGTCAACACCTCCTAGGCCAAATCTATGGGGACCAAAGCAGCCAACAAAACATAAGGTGAGAATTGAAAAATTAGTAGGATAAGATCATTTTCTACTGAATCTTGATGAAACACAGGAAAACTTCTGTCCTTTATTAGCTGGTCTTGGAGTAAAAGTCATAGGCACAAGTCTTTACCTCTTATGTACTTTAGTTTTAGATAGCTGAAAATCTAAAATTAAAAGTATGTTTAAAGTCCTAAACCCAAGCTTTTGGAAACCTGCTATTAAAAAGCATTTAAGGGCCTACGAATTTGAAGGCTAAATGCAAGGAGACAAGAGCTCTATGCCTTGTCTTCCTCCCCATTATGGAGACTCAACGTTTTCTACAAATTGCTAAGTTTTGCATAAGGGAGAGACCAACACATACTAAGACATGGCATTAGTTTCGTTTTATTCCATGAGGATTCTTCTACCATGGTATAGAAACAGGCTGAGGAATGAATCTTAATTGGTCTCTTCATCGGAAGTGGTAAACTTGGTCTCCATATTCATGAAGCCAGTTTTTCAAGCAGACTGTGGAAATAAGACAGTAGAACCAGCTTCCTGTAGCCACAGACCACTACACCTTGTATTTAGCTAAAGATGACCTCGAACAATTAGCCAAACGAAATCACTGTGAACTGTATTAAAGGTGAAGTTCACCACTATATTATTTTAAAGGAAGTTGCCTACAAGTAAGAATTCAATGAACCCTGGGTAAAAAAACAAGTTGTATTTAGGAATGAGTTGTCCATATAAGGCCAACTGATGAGAATGCACCCAGATATACTTGACAGAAGACACTATGTATATAGTCTTACATGGCAAGTCTGAATTTCTAGTTAGTAAGGGCAGAAGGAATGAGAGCAAAGAGCTACTTCTGTAACACTTTAGTATCCAGATAATATAATGGAAACTGTTCCCAAGGACAATGTATACACCATTTTATCACACTGAATAAAGATGACACATTATTCATTTTTCTTTTCTTTTTGCTTAAGAAGCTTGTTCATCTCCCTTTTGGCCATTCCAATGTACTTCGAAATTATACCATGTTGGTTTAGTCCAGGAAGCAACAGTAAGAAAGTCACTGAAAAATAAACAAATGAAATTAAGGAGGCAGCAATTCATTTCCTAATGTAATTACATTCTAAAGAAGATAGTTTCCCAGACTATTATTAGGCGTTCTAATGGAAGAAAGCAATACGAAACCCACTTCTTCTGTTGATATTTATCTCCAGAAACTTTGGCTATCATACCTTCCAACCTCAGATGACACACACTATACAGGGGGTCCTTCATATAACTCAAATTTTGATGTAAGTCAAAATACACCCTAACCTAACACATATGGAACACTTGTGCTTTTAACAGTCCAAAATGGTATAGGTAAGTCTACTAAGGGACCCCAACTCCCTCACTCAGACCCCACATTACTGCATATTCTTCTGTCATGCACAACCAAACTAGTTCACCCACGTATACCATAAGTACGATGCCAATGGTGTAAGCTGAGACACTCAGGTCTCAATTTTTTAAAATTTTTATGGGAGTGAGAGTCATAAACTCGAAATGTCATATGTCAGACTGTCGTAACCCGAGGACCCCCTGTACTTATTTTTACCTGCCCTGGTTATTATGTTGTCTTAACTTCCTGTAAGACCATAATCTCCCTGCAATCAAGGACCTGAGATTTAGGCATCTTTGAGACTCCCACAGTCCCTTGATTAATGCCTTAAACTTGGTAAGCACACACGTATTTGTTTAACTAAGTTCCAGTCTGACTTCACTGCCTAGGATGTGCGTGTCCTCAAAGACTTACCTATCAGGTAAGTGAGAAGAAGGTTGTGGACCTGCTGTCCCACCCAAGCAACCGCAGCAAGAGAAAGGATCGTGGTCATGAAGTACTAGTAACGAAAATAGTAAGAATGTATCAACTACTAGAAACAGACTAAGAAGTATAACTTTAGGTGGTTGTTTCACATGTTGGAAAATAATTTAGTTTTTATTATCACTTCTCTTTAAAATACGTTACAGAAAACTCCATTAAACCTGCTTTATCGAATTTGGATACATTCCCTCCTAGAACTACAATAATTCTATATTTAAGTTAATAATTTAGAATATAAATTATACTAGTTTTACTATTAATAACTTCACATACTAACCTGACATGAAGCTGAATTAAGATAACAAATGCTTTCTAAGTATTTCTTTTACTTTATATTTCAGTAAAAAAAAGACTTCATTTTACTAGAATACAAATTAAATGTAAACATAATTTTACCTTCTAGTGGTTCAGTCTAATTACAGATATGCATTCATGAATGTACTCAAGAGGAATTAAACCAATGGATAATAAATATCAAACTGTAACTATTCAAACAAAAAGATTATCATTATACTATAATAAAGTAAAATTCTTAAAATTTTGCTTTACTTGAATAAGTCAAAACCAAAATCGTACCCTTTTCTTTTTCTTCTCTTATAAATTTATTTTTTGAGCCTGACCAGACAGTGGCACAGTGGATAGTGCATTGGCTTGTGATGCTGAGGACGCAGGTTCGAAACCCTGAGATCACCAGCTTGAGCATGGGCTCAGACATGACCCCATGGTCACTGTTTTCAGCCCAAAGGTCATTGGCTTGAAGCCCAAGGTCACTGGCTTAAACAACAGTCACTGGCTTGGCTGGAGCTCTCTTCCCCCTGCCCGGGTCAAGGCACATATGAGAAAGCAATCAATGAACTAAGGTGCCACAACTATGAGTTCAAGATGCTTCTCATCTCTCTCCCTTCTTGTCTGTCTGTCTTGTTCCTCTGTCTCTCCCTAAAAAAAAAAAAATTTTTTGATTTGAGAGACAGAGAGGAAGGGAGAGAGAAAAAACATTGATCTGTTCCTGTATGTGCCCTGAGGATCAAATCCACAACCTTTGAGTACTGGGACAATGTTCAAACCAATTGAGCTATCCTGCCAGAGCTAAAAACGTACCATTTTTGGCTTTTCTTCCTTTAGTGTGAAGAGACGTTTCCACCAGCCCACAGCTCTGCGTCGAGTTTTCACTAGATTACTGCAAATTTCGTGAAATCTCTGCTGCTGCTCAGTAGTCCTAAAAAAAAGTTTCCTCCTTTATTATAAGCAAATCTCTACACAGTAAGAGAAATACACCGTCTTCTCATATTTAAAAAGCTATCTTCTAAAAAAAATCTAAATTAAAAACAACAGTGGTTCATCATTCTCATAAAGGTGAAAGTTCTTATACCACTAAGACACCTTTGATAACACAGGAATAAGTTTTTACATAAACACATACACGTGCATGTGTGTACACACAGTAATGGTACTCTACAGTTCTAAAGCCACATTTGGATAATGACAGTAACAAGACTCATACTAGTTTGGGCTGTGCAGAAATCAGTATCAATTAACTACTCTATTCCTATATTACTTTTCGGATCCTAGTGACTCCTGGATCACCAGAGTCCCACTATTTTGAAGAAGATGTGAAGTTTCTACCAAACAGTTGCAGCTGAGCACTTTTCAGTAAGATAGTAACTACCAGCATTGGACCCTCAATTGGGCTTCATACATTTGTTACCAAGGCAGCAACACAACACAAATCTAACTCTAGTCCCACTGGGGGATAATATAGACAAAACAGCAGTAAAAATAAGAAAAGATCTTCCAAGAAAGCCTTTTTGTAACGTATCATGTTTTGGGGGTTCTGATAAAAATTGCCATTTTACTGTCTATGATATACAAATAAGACAGCTGCTATTATACATCAGGCTCTGTGTTGGGAGGATATAGTGTCTTCTCTTCTTTAGTTTCTGTCCTCGTAAAACTGCAATGAGAAATACAGTAGGAGGGTTTCTGCTGAGCCCTAGAACTGCTTGTAAACAATGTGACTTTATATGTTGCCATGGTCAAGGCTAGATTATGGTTATGAAACAGTGTTCTTCCTTCCCTATAAAGATTAAAAAAAAATAAAACTATTCTGTTGACAAGACCAAATCATGTAGTGATTACTAAGAAACTCAGTGTTTATTTCTGAAAACTTTCCCCAGGAATTCTGAATTAGCAGATTAGAATGCCCTCTGGCTAATAACCTCAAGGTCAGTAGTTGACTTCCTTTGTTAAATTTTTATACTGTATAGTTACAAACTTGCCCACACAGCAAAATTCATTACTGCATGTGAAAAACAATTCAATTCCAAGGGCATTTCCTAATACTCATCCACTCTGCTATGGGGAAGCATCTTTCAATAAACATGATTAATTACCTCACAACTGAAGCAAAATCCCCCAAAATGTCTGAATGTTCCTCAAAGATTCAAGGGCTTACATTTAAAATTCTTCCTTTTAAGATTTTATAATTTGCTATTATCAGAAAAACAAAAAGCTAAAGGCACAAGAAGACTACTAATTAAGTTAAAATAATTGAGGAAGAATAGCAGTTAGGAGGAAAAAATCTATTTTAATGTCTAGTTTTGCTCATTATTTGGAACAAAAGTAAGAAATGCAATATTAGAGAGAAAAGTTTAAATACTTTAATATGATCCACAGCCACTAACTGTATCTAGGGAACCAGTAAGTAACTAATTCAAAGAATGGTATAAATGAAACCGACAACCCACTTGCATATGTCACTTGAACCTATTCTGAAGCACCTGCCATGCATTTGGCTGTCACTGCTGCCTCAGTGTCTTAACCTTAAACACAAGCAGTCTTAAAAGTCAAAATATTTCAAAGCACCCAGAACAGTGCTTAACATAAAAGACATTCAGCCTGGTCTGACCAGGCGGTGGCGCAGTGAATAGAGCGTTGGACTGGGATGCAGAAGACCCAGGTTCGAGACCCCAAGCTCACCAGCTTGAGCGCGGGCCCATCTGGAGTGAGCAAAAAGCTCATCAGCTTGGACCCAAGGTCGCTGGCTCCAGCAAGGCATTGCTCGGTCTGCTGAAGGCCCCGGGTCAAGGCACATGTGAGAAAGCAATCAATGAACAACTAAGGTGTCGCAACGGCAACGAAAAACTAATGATTGATGCTTCTCACCTCTCTCTGTTTCTGTCTGTCTGTTCCTATCTATCCCTCTCTCTGGCTCTCTCTCTCTGTCCCTGTAAAAAAAAAAAAAAAAAAGATATTCAGCCTGACCTGTTGTGGCGCAGTGGATAAAGCGTCGACCTGGGAACACTGAGGTCACCAATTCAAAACCCTGCACTGGTCTGGTCAAGGCACATATGGGAGTTGATGCTTCTAGCTCCTCCCCCCTTTCTCTCTCTCTCTCTCTGTCTCCTCTCTAAAATGAATAAATAAAAATTAAAAAAAAAAAAGAGATTCAAAAAATATTTACTAAATGGACAGAAATCCACCAGTTACTGTTTTCATATTCATTCAAATATAACTTGTGATATTAGCATACTATCTTAAATATCAATGGAAATAAATAAAAGATGTAAACATACTACTTTTTTTTTTTTTAAACATACTACTTTTATGGAAAGCTCACGAGTTCTTACAATCCTTGATAAAACATTACTTATAAAAACTTCACTTCAATTAAAAAGGTCTAAAAAGTTAAAAAAAAAAAAAAAAGCCAGACCATAAAAGACTTAGGGAGATATGTAAGTACTGGAAATTCATGATTTATACATGAATCAGCCTCTTCATTTAAAAGCAACAAATCTAACCCTCAGGTATCTGATCATTAGATACTTCTCTGAGTAATTACAGGATAATAATCAAAGCCAACAGGGTAACTTCTCAGAAATCAGAATGCCAAATCACCATGCTACCCACCATTTATTGGAGCCAAAAATTCTAGGCGCTAGAATGGGAACAAGGTAATCAGCCAAGCACAAGAACATAACAAAGCAGGAAACGCCGGACAGAACAGATGGATCTAGATAGTAGATATTCCTGTGTAAAAGTAAAAGAAAAAAAATTAATAAAGGTCAGAAAAACATAGTTTCTTTTCCTAAGTGAAGATGTCTATTCACTTAGTCCTCTAGTTCTCTCTGATGCTATTTGCCCTTTCCATTCGGATTTTCTCACAAGTAATTTTCTGGAAGCTTCATGACATGACATCATAGCTACTAGGTAAATAACAAGTGATAAAAGCTCTTTGGGGTCTTCAATACCTTTTAGGAGTGTAAAGGGTTCTAAGGCCAAACTGTTTGAGTCACTGATTTAACTGCATTATGTTACTGATTTCACATAAGTACTACAAATTCTGAAAATTAGGTAAACTGCTTAAGAAAAGGCATTCTTTACAGATTATACCTTACAAAAGACTTAAGACACTTTCATAAATGGAGGCTGTGTATTAGTACAAGCACAACCTTAAGTAACTGAATAAATAGCTCACTTACAGAAACACCAGAGAAACCACACCCATGATGGCAGGTGGAAACCAGGCTCTTTCCCATCGGAGGACTTTATCAGTCATCAGCATCACTTCTCCCCATCCTTGCAGCTCCTCTTCCAGAATTGCAGTCTCTGCAGCCTATATGTGAACATTTAAAGCCATCATTTTTCTATTCTCAACATTTCTGTGGTTCCTCAAGAGTTAAATTCTTCTAAGTCACAAAGTATATATATAAAATAGCTGTTAATCAAGTCACTATTTTAAATAAGTTAGTTTCTTTTTTTTAGCTAGAGAGAGGAGAGGGACAGAGAGAGACAGTAAGGGAGAGAGATGAGAAGCATCAACTTGTAACTGTGGCACTTTAAGTTGTTCACTGACTGCTGCTCATACATACCTTGATGGGGGTGATGTAGGGGGTAGGTGACTCCAGCTGAGCCAGTGACCCCTTGCTCAAGCTGGTGACCTCAGGGTTTTGAACCTGGGACCTCAGTATCCCAGATCAATGCTGTATCCACTACATCACCACGGGTCAGGCAACAAGTCAGTTTCTATAAAAACCCTACAATTTTGGTACCAATGACAGAAATCAGGAGAAGAAAAAAAAACTATCTTTTTTTTTTTTTTTACAGGGACAGAGAGACAGGAACGGAGAGAGAGGTGAGAAGCATCCATCATTAGTTCTTCACTGCCGTCACAACACCTTAGTTGTTCATTGATTGCTTTGTCACAGGTGCCTTGACCGCGGGCCTTCAGCAGACCTAGCCACCCCTTGCTGGAACCAGCGACCTTGGGTCCAAGCTGGCGAGGTTTTGCTCAAGCCAGATGGGCCCGCACTCAAGCTGGCGACCTCTGGGTCTCGAACCTGGGTCTTCGACATCCCAGTCCAACGCTCTATCCACTGCGCCACTGCCTGGTCAGGTGAAAATAAACTCTTAGTGGTCACCTTCCAAGTCTAAGAACAGGGCTACTCTTTTACATACGGTAGGGATAATTAAGATCCACTTTACAATTAAAGAATAGTTCATTAACTTTCCCAAAGTCATGCACTACCAAGCATGGTACCCAGAATATAAAATTAGATCACTTTCTATTTGCTCATTTCAGGTGGTTAGAATCGATCTGTTGTTTTGTCATTTCATTGATTTTACTTCTAAGTCCATTAGGAAACCTCTCCTGAACAGCTCTCATTTTCTAAAATAGCTCTTTGTATAATGGAATCATTTAGATGTTGACATCATTTGCACAATTACGGAAAACTACTTTCACCAAATTATATAGGGCATTTTAAGCTCAATACGTACCTTCTTTATAGACCTTCTACACTTATCAGGACATTTTGGTTAGACTCCTGACAAGCAGACTTCTAGAATGAGCTAATGTGGCAAAAAACCCTTAAGCTTATTTTGGTAGAGGAAAAAGAAATTGGAACAAAAAAACCTATGTGTTCCTTATAAAATGTCTCAGGAAAATATGCAAATGATGGGACAATGCAGCTTAATCTTAATAAAGATGCTATCTCCGTCACACTGATCACCCAGATGGCCTCAATATTTCTGACTTTGTATACAATGCTTAAAATAGTTAAATAAAAGATTACTATGTGTGCCTGACCTATGGTGGCGCAGCGGATAAAGCGAGGACCTGAAATCCTGAGCTTGCCCTGTCAAAGCACATATGAGAAGCAACTACTATGAGTTGATGCTTCCCGCTCCTCCTCCCCTTCTCTCTCTTCTCTCTCTAAAATCAATAAATAAAATCTTTCAAAAAAAAGATTACTATCTGAAAGTTACTCTGCTAAGTGTTTTATATGCTTATACTTTAAGCCTCCCAACAAGCTAAAAGAATGGTGGTGTTACTATCATCATTTTACAGATGAAGAAACTGAGACAGAGGTTAAAGATCTAAATCCAGGAAATCCAAGGTCAAGTGCCTTCTTCTCCTTAAAGTCACACTGCTGGAAAGAGTATTTGAGCTCTAGTCCAGGACCTGTCACTTCAATAGCTGCGTGAATTCAGGCAACTTCTTTGAGCTTTGATCAATCCTCATAAAACAAACCTAGCTGGGGCTCACTATGCCAACTACAGAGAAGCGGGGGTGGAGTGTGTGTGACAGGTCATGCATTTCTAAAAAACGAATGCACACATTATCAAATTGCCCCGCAAAGAATCTGAATTCCTTAGCATCTAGGTTACTGGAAAATCGAAAGTCAAAAACTGAATTCTTAAAAAAAAAAACTGAATTCTTTGCTCCCTTTGCTTATTGTGGTGTGCGGGGGAAAGGGCACGGAGAAAATGCACGGGTTTCTCTCGTTTTTGCCTACAGCGCGCCGTGAAATTCGTAGTGAGGTTAAATTTGTCCGCCTCTGATACAACCTTACTCCAGTTCCTTTGGACTCCTGCTTATTCTCAAGTCGTCCCGTGACCCCCAGACTTATAAATTCCAGACACACGACTGGACCTCCCATTGTCCTTCTAGCCGGACTCCACTCCCAGTGCCCTACGGTGAACCCGCTGCCTTCCTGCCGTGTTAAGCTATGCTTCAATACTGAAATTCTCGGCCACAGCCCTTTGACTCTCCCGGTTAAGCTCAAAGCGGGGAAACCCGGATACTGCTGGGGCCTAGGCCCCAAGAGCGCTCGACAGGCCCTTCATGGCCCGCTCTCTTCCCCAGGCTACACCCCAAGCTTGTCACAGTCCCCCTTTTCCCACTTCCTCAACCTGCATTCGCCATGACTGATCACGCGCCCTTTCCGCCCCTTCTCCAGGGGATGTCAGGGGGTCGACACGACTAGACAGGGCCGAGCATAAAACTACCCAAGAGGGGCAGGCGTCGTCGCCCGCGCCCGTGATCCCGGAGAGGAGGGGCGGGGCCGCCGCGGGATACAGACCCCAGGCCGCAGCGCCCCCCAGCTCTGGTCCCGCGAAGGGTAGAAACCCCTCTCCTTTCCCTTGTGACGCAGCGCCGGCACTCACCAGCAAGTTCGTGCTGCGATTATCTCCCTCCGCCATCGTCTCCAAAGTGTCGCCTCAGTAAGCACAGGTCACCCACCTCAACAGCCCAGCTCCGAGCTCCGCACGGCTACCCCAACGCGAAAACACGCCCAGTAAGCCGCTTTATATAGGCTGGCTGCCTTTCCCGACAGTCCCCGCGAAGCGCGCTCCTCATTGGGCATATCGCACTCAAGCTTAGGGGGAGCCAGACCAACCGATGCTCAGCGCATGGCTTGAAACCCAGGTCAAAAGAGAGCAGGGACGAGGGGGCGGGCACAGAATGACCAATCAGCGCCCAGGAGGTGTGTGATGCCCAGTTCAGGCCTCCCCGAAGCGGTTGAACGGCCGCTGCGCTCGTCTTGCTCTGCCCTTAATCTATCCCTTGGACTGGCCGTCACGGTTCCCTGGACCCTCTGCTGAACCTCAAGGCAGCCAAGGAGACTGTGCTATTTAATTCTCCGAGTAAGAAGCCACGCATTATCAGGCTGAGGGCAGCAGCAATGGGCATGTTTCCCTAAGCTTGCTGTGATGGAGGGCCAGCTGGCTGGAATCCCCTTACCCAGGCCTGTGCCTTCGCCGTGTCCCCAGGAGGCCCCACTTCTAACCTCTGCTCTGGACGACCGGGTCAAGCCGCTGAGCCGTTTAGCCCAGATTTGTGACTCGGAGGCTCGTGCTTACCTCCTGAAGTTTTGAGCTATTTATGTAGATTTTCTGCATTTTTTCCTTCCCTTTAGCAAAAAGACCTTAGGTTGAGGGGAGGAGGGCATCTGGGCATAGTTTGAGAACTCGTGAAAATGCACCAATTTATAAAGCTGGCCTATATGAGGTCTTTCTTTGTGGGACACTTTAATTACTTATGAAACTGCCACCTCCCTCTCCCAAAATGCTGGTGTTGACAGGACTTTTCGTACAGTAGAGAGATCACGCTAAGGAAAGAAGTAAACCCTCTCATAAGCAGTGGAATCCATAAGCAATTTAATATCTAGATGAACTTGTGGCACTTCTAGTCTTTTCTTTCCAGGTTTTCAAAATGAGTTAACAAGTGCTTTGATTTTCAGTATTCAAACAAAATCCTGCCAAATGTTGACCTAGACAGATGTCTGTTTAGGAAAAGTGACCAAGCTTTTAACTTGTTTTTTTATCCTTTTATGTTCATCTATATTATGCCTTCGAATTAAAAAATATTAAAGAGAAACAGTAAGGGAGAGAGAAGCATCAACTCATAGTTGCGTCAGTTTAGTTGATCATTGATTGCTTCTCACACGGTGACTTGAAGGGGTTGAGAGCTCCACATCCAAACCAGCGACCCCAGGGTTTTGACCCTGGGACCTGTGTCCCAGGTCCATGCTCTAATCCATTGCGCCAGCAGTTAGGCTTAAATGTGTTTTAAAAGCATTCCTTGGATAACAGGTCCTTAAAAAGTTCGGAGAAGGAATAAAAATAAAAAAAGTTCAAAGTAGGCACAAAGAAATGTGAGAATATAGCTACAGACCACAGAAACCAGGGGGCCGAGAATGTTATGAATTTCAAGGGTAGGATCTTTGGAAAATGAAGCATCTGGATATGAAACACTTGATGGGGGTGCACTCTCCCTCCCGGGAGCACATCTGCACCTTTCCTTCCCCCCTCTTCTCCCACAGGCATGCATCTCCTAAACTCAAAAGGACTTCACAAGACTTGCAACCAGGGGAGCAAGGGGCAGCGGTAACTACTCGTCCCAGGTTAACCCCTTGCATCCCTATTCTCTGATTCTCCAGTGAGCTGACAGCAGCCCCACCTTGGCTTTTTTATAGCTCGCTTCTTTTCGTAACATTTCTAGAAAATCAAAGCAGCCCTGCCTAGTCTCTCTCCTGTTGCTTCTTCCTAAGCCTCTTCCTTGTTTCACTGTCCCCAGTTTTAATAAACGTGCTCTCAAAATAAAAATAAACCACTTGATGGAGGGGGGAAAAAGCCTTTGCAAGGGAAAAGGACTTTTCAAATAAAGTACTACTTTAGGGACTACTGGGTGGAAAATGGGTTATATAGGTAAGATGCAGTGAGCTTATCGAGAGACCCCATTTTGTGCGATTTCAAAGCTATGAAATTTGAAGGACAAGTCTTCACTCCCCTGCCTCTTCAAAAGAAAATGGTCCCAAACAATAAGCAGCCACCATATACAGTACTTAAGTGAATATACTGAGCAGCAAGTTCAAAATTTTGCTATAGACACAAAACATCCAATTCCACATGAGAGGCCACAGAGTTTATTAGGCTTTGAAATGTGACATTCCTATTTTGGGAAATACTGGTTTTCACCCAACTTCCCCGTCTACAAATTAAGAAGAACTCTTCAACACCAACTTGTGAAATTGAGGTAGGTGAATAAAAAACTGAAGCAGCTCAAGCAGCAGGTTCCTCCAGGGGTAGTTTTGTTCCTCTAGAAATGAGTTCCCAGAGCTTTTTTCATCTGCACTGCCCAGGGGCACTGCTATAAGGTCTCTTAAGCTTTCCAACTGGCCTAATTAAGGGGTGGGGGGGAGCCTACCCTTAGTGTAGCTGTGAACTTTACTTTTGTACTACAAAACCAGATGTGATCTTTTGAAATGTGCCAGATGATTAAACAGTTACATAAATCCTAACTAGCAGCAGCAAATGCAATCTGACCTGCAGACAGTAACACAAACTGCACATTTTAATTCTTCTTTGAGCTTCTATATTCCAGGGAATGTACGTCAATAATGTTCTCTGGTTTTGTTTTTTTCCTTTTTCATTTCAGAGACAGCGAGTCAAGAGAGAGGGACAGATAGGGGCAGACAGAAAGAAGATAAGCATCAATTATTTATTGTGGTAGCTGAGTTCATTGATTGCTTTCTCATATGTGCCTTGACCAGGGGGCTACAGCACTACAGCAGAGCGAGTGACCCCTTCCTTGCTCAAGCCAGCGACCATGGAGTCATGTCTATGGTCCCAAACTCAGGCCAGAGACCCCAGTGATCAAGCTGGATGAGCCCGCACTCAAGCCAGCGACCTCAGGGTTTCGAACCTTGGTCTTCCACTTTCCAGTCTGATGCTCTATCCACTGTGCCACCACCTGGTCAGGATCTGGTTTTGATTTTAAATATTGACAAAATTAAGCTTAACTGTATATTCATAAGAACTTTCCCACTAAAGTAAAAAATTTTGGAGGTATTAATGCTTTTTTAAAAAAGCTATCCATATTGCAAAATTAAGTTTTCTGGAAACTACTTCAACCAATAAATAGAGTTAAATGCTACATCTTTTAAGACTTTATTTTTTTAAAAACAGGAATTTCATACAATCTTTGCCATGTTAATGCAAATATGCACAAAGTAGGCATGTACTTTTTGTTTTCCAAACAATGCATTATGGATATTTTCAGGAAGTTGGTGTGATTTATTCAACTTTTAAATACAATCACAAAAGTATATCCATCAGGAGGCATTACAACCTTTTGCACAGAGAAGCCACTTTATTTATACAACTTTACTAGGAAAAGATTCAGTTCAATTCAATTTGCTCTTATAATAAGGGTAAAGAAAATTAACAAGTGAAATATGATGTTGCCACTGACATTACTGATAGAAATATGAGGAAAATATAAAACAGAAAAATAATTGACACAAAAACTTTAAATAGGGAGCTGAAACTGGGACTGTCAGGAAAAGGGGAAAAATCAGCCTGTGTTAAAGAAAAACATTCTACAAGTCTGCATTTCAAAAAAAAAAACCCATGCAATTCCTTAAGGTTACATTAGCACAACCAACAGCTTTTCCCTAGTAAGCCCAAATTCCCATAGAAAACAAGACTCTAAGCAGGTCATGTTGCACAACAAATCCTTGAAAGCTGCTCTAAGAGTCCATTTGCCCATTTATAAGGAAGGGCTGGTGATATTTTTACCTGGGCCTAAAAAGTAGGAAAAGTGCAACAAACCCTTAGAGGTCATAATACAGTCAAGTTTCCCTTCCCCAATGTCTGGAAAATTTTGTAATGCCGGTTTTCCCCATTTTAGAAAGAATCTTGCTCGTACAACCCAAATATTGAGAACATCTACCTTAAGTGACCCCTGCATTAATATATTCTACCCCCTACATTTAAAGGGGAGGGATATCCTAACTTTCAGTTACTGACATAAGCTCAAAAGAATGGAAGGTCACTGGTTTCCATATTCATCTAATTTTTATGTAAAACAGAGGTACTTATATGTGCTAACAGTAAAGCATTCACTGATTTTTTTTTATGTAGATGAATAGGACTAACAGACTAATTGTAGGTGCTTTCTTTAATATGAAAATAATTGGGAGAAAAGAAAAACCAGCTCCTTACTGCCAAAACAAGTAAGCCCCCAGAATAATTACAAATATGTGGAGGAAAATAGGCCAGGAAGACTTTTCAGTTTAAAGTACTGCCTATAATACCCCAGATTTAAAATAACCTAAGATTGCACATTAACTCTAATATTTGGCTGTACTTGCATTGCCCTGCGTGACATTTTTTAAAATGGCTCTTTCCTTAAATTTCACACATCAGAACAACCACAAAACAATGCAGAAAACACCAAACACTGGACAATATTAAGAAAACGACACACTAAGCCTAGTTAATAGAGGCAAGTGTTAAGGGCAGAAGTGATGGAAGTTTTCCTTTGTATTAAACTCACTCACCCTGAACCTGGGGTTTAGGCTTCTAAAAAACAATTTAGGGAAGTAGATCAAGAGCTTGATTATCAGTTCTCACAGAAATCTTATATATCTCAAAAAACAATTCACCATGTCAGACACCAAAAGATCCAAAAATCTAGGAAACTACATTGACTCATGACCAGAAATAAATACTGTTATGACGCACCGAAGAAACAGTAAAAAAGAAATACAGACCACAATAAACCACTAAGCCTCCAGAGCTTTGTAGAGAAACCGACTAATATTCAGGAAATTCTAGAAACTTAAAGACAACAGAATACTTAAGATAAACTTCAATTTCCAAAGGTACTTTGAATTAGAGGTTGTAGGTCATTCTGTACCCCCTGAATCTTAAAAGAGAAAAAGAGGAAGAGAGAGGAGCAGACCACTGGTTTTCCATAGGTATTTTGTATCATTCAAAATTAATTGACTTCATAAGCACAGCACTCTATACTTTACATTAGGTTACAAGGTAATTCCTAAAATATAGCTCTGACTTCTCAATATGTTCTATTACCAGGGCTTTTTACCACTTTAACTATGTTGAGTTCTCTTACAGCAGTTGCAAACAGCAAAACTACACGCAGAAAGACTTCCCAGAGGAAGGCAAACTGTGGAGACCAGGGTCTTGTCCCGAGTGCAGCTTTGTAAAGAGCAGCTTTGAAGTCATCACTTATTCGTATCTGCCCCACAACCAAACATGTACATGCCACACTAGTCTCTGTGGGACCATTTAAAAATAAGTGATGGATAATTAACCAGAGGCACGTGCTTTTGATATAAAGCTGTTTTATTTTTGCTTGGATAAGGTGCCAGGTACCTCTGAAGTCTGAAATACATAGCTGATAAAATTCACCTATTTCAATTTACCTTCTTTACCAAAGAGGAAGCCATTGCTGAATACTACTATAAGGACAAACTAGTCTGAACTGGTTTTATCATTTTAATGGAAGTTTTTCTTTATGACAATGTTGCTGAAAAGACTTTCATCTTGAGGAGCAGAGGTAATCAAATGATGAGTGCAATAGCTCCCATAGCCTCTAGGAAATAAAGCAACATTCAAAACACAGTATGGCATTATTATTCCAGATAAGCTGTTTTGATTGTGAAAATAAGGTTCAAAATGAATAAAACTTGATGTCCTAGGTTCCTTGTTATTAGACACACATGGGTATAAAAAAAAACAAACACTACCACCTTTCTTGCAATATCTGTCAAAGTATAAAAAAAGCACTGTTACTGAAATGCATTCTCTGATGGGTAAAGATTATAGATAGACATGACAATCAGAATACAGAAAAGGCCAGAGCTGTGTGGACTATTTTCCCTTAATACCTTTCAAGTTTGTAAAGATTGGCAACTAGAAAGTGATCACAATCCTAATCTCTAAGATGCAGGAAAAATGTATTCAATCAAGATTTCAATTGCATTCTACTTCACGTTGATATGTGATTTTAAGAATCCTATTCTAACCTGGACTTTATTTTGGATCAACAATTGAGTTTTCACAGCTAGTCAGTACAGAAATGCAATGCTAAATTTAAGGAAAACTTGATCATGAATTCACTATAATGTATTACTAAACAGCAAACTATTAATATTATGCAAAAAGGAAAGTACTTCATAGACTAACTGAACCTAATAGAAGATAGCGGTGGTTCTCACTTCTGATGTTTCATGTAAATGTTCTAAAATGCCAGGTAAACTAAAGTACTTCTAATTTCACCTTGTAAATTAAAAGTATCAAATGAGAAAACTGAATTTAAAAAAACATTTCACTCTACCTCCACGAGAACATCACTTTATTTTTAAATCTGTCATCAACAATGTAAAACTCTAAGAGGTACTCTTATCCTGGTTTTTAAAAAGTAAAAAGATTACATTGGATTACAGCTACTTTCTATGAAAGGAACTACAGCAATCACAGAAGGGGGAAAATTTGAATGACCTCCAAAAAATGCACACATAAGCAAAGGGGAGTGTACATGAAATCAAATGTTTGTTAGATTCATTACTTTTGAATGCACAGTGACAATTCTGGAAACTGTACATGATAGAATCACAGAAATGACTTAACCAGAATTAAATTTTGTATGTGATCATCAGACCTTCAAACAATCCTTGAATTTTTCATGTTATCAGTGGTTCTGGAGAAATTTCTGTTGATCACTCCAAATATAAGTTGTGTAACAGCATCAAGATGGAAGCATATGAAATATAAGGATTGAACTAAAAGTGAATTTGAAAGATGGCTAATCTACTAGATCAGGTAAAAGGGGAATGGGTAGGTGGTAGGGGCAGGGAGAATGTTGATGGGTGGTTTTTTCTTCCCTTTACTTCAGAAGTAAGTTCTTCCAATGTAGTGTGTATCTGTTACATAAGCTCTCCATTTTCAGTCCATTTCTGAAATTCCTATCACATAGCCTTTTTGTACTTACTGGTCATCTCAACCAGTACCGTTGCCAAGCAACAAGCATTACACGAGAATCTGAATGCATCACATCTTCCTTGGCTGTGATTTCTTCGCGGCCCCAGTTTTCTCTGTTTCTGAGCGGGGTTTGTTTGTTCCTGGATTGTACACACAGGGTCAGGTGGAATGGAGTTCCAAATCACTCTGTGCTGCTCCGCGGCTTCCCGATTTCTTTCCGCAGCTAACCTCCTGACACGTTTGCAGCTGTTCTGAGGCAGAAAGACAATCTCCGTGTTCAGGCGGTGAGCTTTCTTTCTTTCACCCTTGACCCTGGGTTTGCAGGCCATGGTGTTGGGCGTATCCCTGAGTGCAGCTGCCCTGCAGGATTCACTTCCTAGTGCACCGAGATTTCCTAGGTTTCCTCAGAGTAAGCCCCCAGTTGCATCACCACCGACTGTGGTGTGGCTTTGGATGCCTGAGGCTGAGTTGATTCTGGTGGATGTCTGACCTCGCTTAACCAGACTCATCTGCCATCTTGCCATTCACACCCAGGCTGTCCAACCTTCATACAGCTGAGCCAAGTTATCTAGATTAGTTGCTTCCTTAATGACATAGTCAACCTGTAAAAATAGTACAGTATTTAAAGACATTTAAAACTTGACATGGGTTCATATATAAGTAATGTGAATTGTTTAAGATTAAGTTTATGATCACCCAAATTACCCAAAGGAAGTGTACTTGCTATTGTGGGAAGAGAGATTAAGTAAGCTGAGCTTCCCTTACAGTTGCACAGCTTACAAAACGAATGTCGGGAAAGTCACACCCCTGAACCTCATGAATCCTTGAATGAAGAGAGATCCCACAGCTGCTCTTGGGAGCTACCATGTATAGTCAACTGGGTAAATGCTTAGGTGGTGAACAAAAAAGTGCTTAGCAGATACTAGAACACAACTGGATTCTCATTAAATATCCACTGATTCTGACTCAGCTAAATTTCGTATTTTATTGTAAGAGATGCATCCATCAGGTTCCAGTTATATAGCAAATGCTCACTATATAGCTGCTGAATTATAGCCTACATCAAAAATTGTGCACAAAGCATTCTATACTTACCTTGCTCCTGTGCCCTTTAACTTACAATACTTCCCCATAATATCTAACAACAGAATAAGAAGTACAATATCCAAGCCTCTTTTTTAAAAATGAACACAGACCTGTGAGGAACAGTTGTGAAAATGTACAACCCATTACCCTATAAGAAAGTTTCTGAAGTAAAGATACTCAAAGCATTGTCCACAGTTTCTGACAAACCTGGTTAATTGTTTCTAAAGAGTGACTTGAGAGAGTGCAAGTCTTGGGTCATATACATCAATTTAATAGGGTTTAAAACAATAAAAACTTCTCTTGCTGCCTGACCAAGCAGTGGCACAAGGGATAGAGTGTCAACCTGGAACGCTGAAGAACCTGGTTCGAAACCCCAACGTCACTGGCTTAAGTGCAGCCTCAAAAGCTTGAGCACGGGGTCATGGGCTTAAAGCCCAAGGTCATTGGCTTGAGCAAGGGGTCACTGGCTCAGTTGAAGCCCCCCAGTCAAGGCACATATGAGAAAGCAATAAATGAACAAATAAAGTGCCACACTATGAGTTGAGGCTTCTCATCTCTCTCCCTTCCTCTCTCTTTCATAAAATAAATAAATAAACAAAATAAAATTTCTCCTGCTGATGGTAAATTTGAATTGTAGATGCCAAACCATTAGAAAATAAGATATTCAAGTCTCAGATTTTTACAGAAGCAATGGTACATTTGTAATGAATTCAGGAGAACACTGGCTTTGACCAAGTGATCTAACTTGTGTCACATAGATGCCACAACTCATGTCTTCTGATGTAAAATCTGAGGATACATCACTGACTTAGCATTCCTTCCAAAACTCTATCTAATTATAAGAAAAATATCAGACAAATACAGACAGGCATATTCTGCAAACCAAATTGGACACATCAATATCAAAGTCAAAAAGAAAACAAAAAAGGACTGGGGAAGTGTTCAAAGACATTAAATGAGACTAAAAATAGAACAGGTACATGAAATGCAGGAAGCACCTTGATTAGATCTTGTACAGGAAGATGGGGGTGTGGTTTAATGAAAGGACTTTTGGGGATAACTGGAGAAATCTGAATATGGACTGAATGTTAGATAAAAGTCAATGTTATTAAGATGAAAGAACAAAATGCTATATAATATTATTTCTTCTTGAGTTGATAGCTAATTATATTGTAGCTATATATTACAATGTTTGTTTAGGAGACATATTCTGACCAATTTAGGAGTGAAGTATTCTAAGTCAACAGCTATCAAATGGTTCTAAAAAACTGTATCCACATAGTAGGTAAAGGTGAGGCAGATGCAGGAAAACATTAACAACTGGTCTCCCAATTCCAGGTAAAGAGTATATGAGCATTCCTACATTTCTGTAGGTTTAAAAATTTTCAAAAGAAACATCTGGGGGGAAAATATTTCATTTTCAAATTATATATATATATATATAATTTTAATAACAGTAATGAGAAAATTGCATAGTAATGACTTCAAGTTGACATCCAAGAACACATTAGAGATACTATTCCTATACCCAAAATGTCATTTTCAGTTCATTTGAAACCTTCAGGTAGTTCTTTTTTGTGTGTGTAACAGAGACAGAGGGACAGATAAGGACAGACAGGAAGGGAGAGACAAGAAGCACCAATTCTTTGTTGCGGCACCTTAGTTGTTCATTGACTGCTTTCCCATATGTGCCTTGACAGGAAAGGGGGGGGGGGGCTCCAGCAGACCAAGTGACTGAGTGACTCCTGCTCAAATCAGATGAGCCCGCGCTCAAGCTGGTGACCTCGGGGTTTTTAACCTGGGTCCTCTGAGTCCCGGTCCGACACTATCGACTGTGCCACCGCCTGGTCAGGCTCAGATAGTTCTCTTTAAAATGCATATTTAACTGTTTTTTGGTGGAGAGAATGTGTGTGCATGCGAGAGAGAGAGAGAGAGAAAGAGAGAGAGAGAGAGCGCGCGCGCGCGCACACGTTTTCAAACATGCTGGCAGGTCAAGTCACATCTTAAATTTCTGTTAAAAGAGGGCTACAGAGAAAAGGAAGTGCTAACAGGGTCGAGTCAGAAAAAATGGTGAATACTTAACAATTCCAGAGCCTAACATTACTCAATATCTTGGAAATCTTAAAAGTAGATTTAAGATTTTCATTTCTTGATGAAGTACCTAGGATATGAGAGAATCTTTAAACCTATATTGTTTCAGCATCATTACAATGCATAGTTTGAATTTAAAAAACATCACCTACTTGTTCAGCAACTGACATCCTTCTATTTGGATCAACATCTCGGCCCTCTAACTTGGCTTTCACTCTCTTCCACACACTCACTGCATAAGAGTTTCTCTCTTGCACAGCTATAAAGCAATGGAGACATATGTAAGTCAAACAACCATTTTGTATGAGTATTTAAGGCATCCTTATTCTAACTCATTACCTTTCCCAGTTTTAGGGTCTCTGACGGCCTTTTTAGGACTACAAGCAACATTCTTGCCAGTTCCAGGAATGGTGCTTGGTGGAGTATCTGCTGATGTAGCAAGATTTTTCTGAATCAGCTTTCTAGCATTTTGTGACATGACATCAGGCTGAGTCTTCTGGCCAGTATTGCTTCGGACTGCTATAGAAAAGAGTTGGAGCTCAATTTACATGCAGTCAGAAAATGGCAGGGACAAAGAGGAGACAGCAAGATGATGCTTTCTCAATCACCAACTACAACTGTACAGCCTTGTAAATAGGTGATGTTACAACCTTAAAGCCCTTATCCCTTGAAATAGAAATTGTCCTCCTAAAAATAGTCTCAACAGACAGACATTCAGGTACAAATTTGTACATTGATACTTCCTAGCTTGTTGTGGAGTCAAAAAACTGTAAATATCTTAACTGTCCAATAATACAAGGTTAATATAAAGAATATAAAATTTGCCCACTAAAAATAAATTTGGCCATGAAATCATTTTTTAAAAGATTAATGACAGGGAAAATATCAATATTAAGTGAAAAAAGGCAACAAAAATTACATTCATAGAATGTTATCAATTTATGAGTATGTGTTTGCATACGAAGTTAACCAACAAACACAAAGTATTTACCTCTAATTAAAATAGAAATACAAATTTTTCTATTAATTAAACAGGCATATGTAATATTTCATAATCATAAGAGTATCTGAACACAGAATATTTTTACACTCTCTGTAACTACTTTTAAAATTAAGCCCCAAAATTTGGGGGAAATGACAGAATTAGGGAAACCCTTTAAATAGGTGATGACTATAAACATATCAGACACTTATAATATAAACATCTCAGCTTTCATGTATAAATTAATGGATCAAGATTCAGATCTCTCTGAAGTAGAGAAGTCCTACCTGCAGCAAAGGAAGGCTGATACGTAGCAGATGACGTTGGACTTGAACATTCATTTGTTGCATCGGTGATTAAGGGTGATGCAAAACTCACTAAATTATTATAGATACTGAAATACAAAAAAAAGGGCTTATTTATAAAATGCTTTACCAGCTTGCTATTTATAAATATGAAGACTGAAAAAAATTAAATGAATTAAATAAACAAAACTTACTCCACCAGAGGTTTTGCTTCCATTTAAAATTTTCTTACCTCTGACTTTGTATTTTCAGTTCTTTCAAGGTGGGAGTTATTTCCTGAAGCATTTCAACATGTTCTTGACTTCGAACCTGACCCATAGCCTGAACTAAGGTGAACAGCACCGTCTGAATGTTGTCCTGCCATGATTTATATTCACCCAAGAACTGCCTAACACTGTTCTCATAAGGAACATCTTCACCATCTGCCAGAGCGGCTTCTTCATCCTAGGATCCATATATTAAATGATTAAGAAAAATGGTATTTGCTTTAGTAATTACTCTTAAATAGTCACCTTTTCAATAACAATGCATTTAATCTGTTTATTACAATTTAAGTCCTTTTCTATAGGAATCTTGTTTCTAGCATAAAATAAAAATTACAAGTAAAAATAAATCCTAAATTTACTGGTTTGTAATGATGAATAATTTAGCCTTTTCTGGGGCCCAGTTTCTTTATTATCTAAGTCATGCAGAACACTAGAAAGAAGAGATAGTATTTCAGTCATTTTGAGAGTAATGGTGGGGAGGAAGAAGAGAAGTTGGAGATCTAAACCCTCAGACTAAGTTCAAGTTTCAGCTCTATTACAAATTATGTGACTTTGGTGAGCCAATTTCCTTATTGCTCACTTTCTCTGTATACAAAATCAGAATACTACTACCCACTTTTAAAAAATAGTGATGAAAACACAAAATAACTCAGTAACAAACTGGAAGATGTAACATGAGATAAACTGTTTTCATGTCATATAAAAATAACTGCTTGTTTATAAAAGGCAGGAGTAAACGGTGTGTCAATATTACTAGTCTTACCTTAGCCATTGCTTTCAGCAGGTGTTTGACATCTCCAAGTGGCCGGTTATGACCAGTCAGCACAGTCTTTATATTATCAACCAGATTTTGAATTGTTTCACAGACCGTTTCTATCTGTTGCTCTTTCTCTGTCTGAATTGCTCTCTGAGCAGACATATCCTGGGTCAACTGTTTGTGTGCCGATAAAAGCCATTCAGAGCTGCCAATAGGATGCTCAAGACTAGTGTCCTAAATAGAACAAACATTTGTTTGACTGTAAGTATCAGCTGGAACAATCTAAGATTCTTTTCTTCATCATTGACATCGGAAGACATTAGTAACTCAAGTTGACACAACCTCAGTTGCCAAGTCATGAATTCATTACCCATGAACTACTACTATTTTAAACAATATATGAAATACAGGCTAAGATTTTTAACTTTTCTGCATAATCAATCATATAGGAAAATAAATCCTTAAAGCTTAAGACCTAAGAATTATATCTGGAATAACAAAGATGACCCATATCCAGGACCCTAAATAATGCTTTAAAATAAAACTGGAACTTTCTGATCCATAGCCTGAAGCCTCCCCACAAAATTTAAATGCCAAATTTATCAACTTGATATTTCTGGATTTAAATCACCAGTCTGGCATTTGTCTCTCACCAGCCCTCTGTGTGCTTACTCCCCTCTTTTCAGTGCATTTGAACCATTTGCTATCTCTCTCCTCCCGTCTGAACCACCGTAGTACTCTGAAAATGCTTTCCACTTTTCCATTCATTGTATTATTTATAAAAAGTTCCTTAGGGAACAAGACGTAATCATCATTGTATCCCTCAAAACATCATATATACAGCATTCAATAAATGTAAACTAGTGAATATACTGATGTCGAGGGTATAACGTTGCCCTTATCATTTATTTTATTTTTTTTATTTTTAATTATTGATTGTAGCCAGTGAGGGAGGAAGAGAGAAAGAGACAGGAACATCAATCCATTGCTGTATGTGTCCTGACCAGATATCGAACCGGCAACTTCTGTGCTTCAGGATGTTTTAACCAACAGAGCTGTCCAGCCAGGGCTATCATTTAATTTTTTTCTCCCATTTATTTAAAGAAAGGGAGGCAGTGAGAGAGAGAGATTGACTTCTTGTTTCACTTATTCATGCAGTCATTGTTTAGTCTTGTATGTACCCTGACTGGGGATTAAACCTGCCACCTTGGCATGCCAGTACAATGATCCAACCAACTGAGCTACCCGCCAGGACTGGGCCTATCATTTTAATCACCTGGTCTCCCTACACCCACCAAGACCCAAGACTCACCACTCTCTGTAATAAACGAAGTTCTAACTCAGAAACCGAACTGTTAAACTGTGAAGCAAATGAACACATCTGCTGGCACCGTTTGATTAGTTCAAATAATGCAGCATCCAGATTTAAGGCTTCCGCAGTTCTAGTTCGTAAACTCTCAAAATGAATGATATTGCTGCAGAGGAACGTGACCTGTGAAGAGGCAAAAGAGGAATGAAATTACTACAAGGGACAAAATGCAATTAATGACATGAAAAAATACTACCTGTTTCCAAAATTCAGACTCAGAATAGGTCTTTCAAATGTCTGAATTATGACTCTTGAAATACAGCCCTAATACTTATAAATTATGCCTATAAATAAATGCAGTTTTGGTTGTTGATGCAGTTAGGTCTAACATGGCCAAAAGTACCTACGTAAAATTAGGTGACTACATCTCCTCCATGATTGTTTTACATAAAAAGATTTATTCCAACAGAAGTCTATTATCATATTCAGATCAATTAGTGCTATGTCCGTATTTCAATTTGGAATGTTCCTTTTCTGTTTCTAATACCTCCTAACTAACAATAAAGATCACAAAATGCTAACTAGATATTTGACAATATTAAGCTCATTTTACAAGATAGATAACAGTATTGTGATTACGTTATTTAAATAGTTATAATCTCTATAGACACATATTGACATATTTACAGATTAAATTATATATGTAACTTTCATTAACTATAGAATGGAAAGGAGTAGGAACTGTAGCAAAAATAAAATAGGACTTCAGTTGATAATTTTTAAATTTTGGTGATGGGTATATGAAATATAAAAATCATTGTATTATCTCTGGTTTGAGCAAAGCTCACCAGCTTGAGCCCAAGGTCGCTGGCTCGAGCAAGGGGTCACTCAGTCTGCTGTAGCCTCCCACTCAAGGCACATATGAGAAAGCAATCAATAAACTAGGGTGCCACAATAAAGAATTGATGCTTCTCATCTCTCTCCTTTCCTGTCTGCCCCTATCTGTCCCTCTCTCTGGCTCTGTCACTGTTACAAATAAATAAACAAATAAATAAAACTCATTGTATTATCTAATTTTTCACCCTCCTTGCCTACCGCCCCCCCATAAAAAAGTTAATGTGCCACTCCCCTGGCAGAATACCAGCCTACAAGATATTTTATTGCCATCTGGGGAAAAAATAACATTCAGATCTTTAGATCACCTTAAGTTGCATTAAATGAGAATCTTAGATAAATATGGTATTAAACTGTTGCCCAAAAGAGACTGAGTCCACTTATATTTAACTGGGAGGTAATAACTAGCTGTAAACTCAGCCTCAGGGATGTTTCTCCCACCCCATGGACTTTACTGGTCCCTCTTCCCAGATCTGTGAATTAAGAGAGTGGGCCCTCATGGTACCCCTAGTTTACCCAACACATAACTTCTATAAGTTATATAATCTTGCAACTGAAAACAAAGATGGCGTACATGGCCTCAATACCTGACTTGCTCTTTGGCTCTCTTTAAGGACAAGATTTCTTCTTTCGGCTATGGTTGCTTCAAAATCTTGTAGTACAGGAGCCAGTGCAGGGTTGGCACCTCCTGCCCACTTGAGTCGCTGTTCAATACTTGCTTCAAGTGCTGCTAGTTTGTCCTATGAAAAGCCAGAAGAATCTCAGTGAATATTTGACACACCACTTCCCGCCTGTTGAGCATTTTAAGTAAATACAAGAGATTCAAAACAGCAGAGCAAATACAATTTAGAAAACATCTTTAACAAACAGTCACCTTTTAGAATTAATTTGATTTCATTTTGGATATTTAAAGCTAAACAAGTATGGGAAGGTAAGATGTGGCTTTCAGTCTATGATCTTAAAATTTGCTGAAGGACGTTTCATTTTCATTTTTAAATAGTCTTTATAACAGAACACCTGCTACCTCAAATTCTTGCTGTGCTATATATAAGAAAATCCATTATACTTTTGACTATGAAAGATGAAAATCAGATTCTCACAAATTCATAAGTTTTTAAAATAATGGTGAAAACCCATCCAGATTATAGTGGCAAAGAAGGTTTTACATAACAAAGTTATTTCATTACTTAGTCAACATTTCAGGTGGAGGAATTCACATCTTCCTCTTTCCCCCACTTCTCTTTCTCTCACACACACCCTCCGCCAAAATAAGAAAAAAGGCAAGAGTTTATTCTCCTAAATTGACAACTAGGACTAATATGCAGCAGAGAAGAGGTATTTCAATCTTAGAAAAAGTTACAGAAAATGTTCATTAAAAATGACTTAAATATTACAGAAGTGATTACACTTATTTTATACTAATATCAATTTACAAAAAGAACAGAAAAATACAAGTTACTACTGAATACATGAGGTATAAGGATACACAATGAAAGATAAAATTATCATCAAGACCAGTGTCTTTTCTTTAAAGCAGTGGTTCTTAACCTGGGTTCTATGGAACCCTAGGGGTTTGATGAGTCGGTCTCAGGGGTTCAGAGAAGCCTCTGCCGCGGAGGCCAGAATAAAGTAATACTGTAATTTGTTGTGAGTTCATGCACTTTGTTGGTTTTGTTCTTTGAGCAAGGTGATGTTCATGCGTGGCTCATTTTGTGCACCAGTAAAAAAACACATACCTATGTCTTGAATTTGGAAAAAAAAATCATATTTTATTTATCACTAAAGAAGGGTTCGGTGAATGCGCATATAAAACTGGTGGGTTCGGTACCTCAAAAAAGGTTAGAACCACTGCTTTAAAGAGAGGTAAGATTAAATATGTAGCTAAAATGACAAAGAAATACAATCAACAACATTTTGGAAGAATGTCCACTAAATATAATAAGCTAAATATAACTGTGTATATACATTTCAGAAATCATAACTTAAAAATTTCCAATCACTCAGTAATCATCAAATTCATTAAATACACAGTAATCATCAAATTCATTAAAAACATGAAATATGTAGTATGTCTCCATTTCTGGTTCAAAATATACTGCTACTGTAAAATGAAATTACCTTAGAGAATTAATAAAAGATATATATTTTTAAAAAGATATAAATTAAAAATCAAAGTGAGAATGGGCTATGCTCCTGTGGCTTAGCAGCTAAGGACTAGCATGCAGGTACATTAAACACCACAGCACTAAGACTTCATCGGATCAGCACAGGTTATTCCTAAAAGTAAAAAGTGCTAAAAGGAAGATGCAACAAAACACACCTGAACTGTTGCAATGGAAGTTTCAATCTGGCTCAGGGTATGAAGTTTCTTTTTCATGCTGGTTAGGATGGCAGACCGAGGGGGAGGTGTCACTGACATGGCTTGTGGTCTACTGATAAGGAGATCTTCATGCTGCCACTGTTCAAAGAAATGCAATAAAATCAGGAGGGGAAAAAAACCCTTTAGATAAATGAGTGAGGGGAGTTGTGAGTTGGGACTGAGGTAAAAGACAGAGATATCCAGCTGCAGCAAAATGGGGTGGCTGGAAGGGTAGTAAAAGAAAGATTACAATAGAATCATAACCAGGTGATATTCTGAGGTAGAGAATGGTTGATAAAATTCTTAGCTCAGTGACATGCAACACTAAAATAGTAATTCTGAACATATCTTCTACTCTAAAGCCTAGTCTAGTACACAATCCACCCAACCAAAAAATAATCTCCAGTTAAAAGACTGAAACAGCCTGACCAGACGGTGGCGCAGTAGATAGAGCGTCAGACTGGGATGCGGAAGACACAGGTTCGAGACCCCGAGGTCGCCAGCTTGAGCGCGGGCCCATCTGGCTTGAGCAAAAGCTCACCAGCTTGGACCCAAGGTCGCTGGCTCCAGCAAGGGGTTGCTCGGTCCGCTGAAGGCCTGTGGTCAAGGCACATGTGAGAAAGCAATCAATGAACAACTAAGGTGTCGCAACAGCAACAAAAAACTAATGATTGATGCTTCTCATCTCTCCCCGTTCCTGTCTGTCTGTCCCTGTAAAAAAATAAAAAAGAGAGACTGAAACAGCCTGACCAGGTGGTGGTGCAGTGGATAGAGCGTCGGACTGGGATGCAGCAGACCCAGGTTCGAGACCCCAAGCTCGCCAGCTTGAGCATAGGCCCGTCTGGCTTGAGCAAAAGCTTGTCAGCTTGGACCCAAGGTCGCTGGCTCCAGCAAGGGGTTGCTCGGTCTGCTGAAGGCCTGTGGTCAAGGCACATGTGAGAAAGCAACCAATGAACAACTAAGGTGTTGCAATAGCAACGAAAACTAATGATTAGTGCTTCTCACCTCTTTCCATTCCTGTCAGTCTGTCCCTATCTATCCCTCTCTCTGACTCTCTGTCCCTGTAAAAAAAAAAAAAGAGACTGAAACAGGTGTGGTGGTGGGGAGGGCTGTCCAGCATGGAGGCTTGCCAAGTCACCAAAAGAATTAACAGCAGCAGTCACAAAGAGAATTCTCAAGCCTGGCCTGTGGTGGTGCAGTGGATAAGGCTTTGACCTAGAAAGCCGAGATTGCAGGTTTGAGACCGGTCAAGGCACATATGAGCAGCAACTGTGAGTTGACGCTTCCCACTCCTCCCTTCCCCCTGCCTTTCTCTCTCCTCCAAAATCAACAGATAAAATCTTAGAAACAAATATCTCAAAACAAAGAACCTAGAAGTGACAGAAAGGGATGGACCACCACTGAAAGAAATCAAGTCATTGTATGTTGTTGGGACTTCCCCAGAAAGTCCAAGGAGTACATGGGCAACAATTTAAATGTTATACATTGTACTTAGAGATTAAATTGTTCAGATAAGCCTGACCAGGTGGTGGCGCAGTGGATAGAGCGTCGGACTGGGATGCGGAGGACCCAGGTTCAAGAGCCTGAGGTCGCCAGCTTGAGCGCAGGCTCATCTGGTTTGAGCAAAAGCTCACCAGCTCGAGTCCAAGGTCTGCTGAAGGTCCGCGGTCAAGGCACATATGAGAAAGCAATCAATGTACAACTAAGATGTCAAAACGAAAAGCTGATAATTGATGCTTCTCATCTCTCTCCGTTCCTGTCTGTCTGTCCCTATCTATCCCTCTCTCTGTCCCTGTAAAAAAAATTGTTCAGACAAAACTGAAAGGATTTTTACAATGTTTTCCACACAGTTGTCTATTTTTAAGGGAATAAACTCCAAATGTTTAAAACTTGACAATATTACACTTTTTAGAAGTAAAAAAAAATCCCCAAAACACAGCCCAACGTGCGAGGACTATTACTATATAATAAACACAATTTCATAATTTGAATAAATTATTTTTCTTAATTTCTGAGCTAAGAAAACAGACAACAATAAACTGAAATTAAGTGTATATTCTGGATTCCATACACTGAACTGAAACCAACTCCACTATTGGGAAACAGCTTCAATATAGGTGGTACAAAGTAACCAGTGTGTCAAAACAGATTCCAGGAAAATGTAGTCCCCAAATACTACTCCAACCTAGAACTTGTTTGAAACTATTGACAATATTGAAGACTGTGTTTGGGAAAAATAAAAAAGAAAATAAGAAGAGAAGCTACAATTTTTACTATGTTTATAGTTTTACATATTTTTTTTTTTTTTTTAGAGTCAGAGGAATAGATAGGGACAGACAGACAGGAACAGAGAGAGATGAGAAGCATCAACCATCAGTTTTTCGTTGCGACACCTTAGTTGTTCATTGGTTGCTTTCTCATATGTGCTTTGACCGCTGGCCTTCAGCAGACCAGGCCGCCCCTTGCTGGAGCCAGCGACCTTGGGTCCAAGCTGATGAGCTTTTGCTCAAGCCAGATGAGCCCACACTCAAGCTGGCAACCTCGGGGTCTCAAATCTGGGTCTTCTGCATCCCAGTCCAACGCTCTATCCACTGCGCCACCACCTGGTCAGGCACATAGAGCATTTTTAAGGTACTGCTCCCATTCTACAAATGAGGAAACCTAAGGGAAGTTAAGTTCATATGCCTGAATCCAAATCCACTTCACCCCAAAACCTGTGCTTATCATACTGCCCCTAAATAATCAAGGACAAAATCAGGCTTCTAAAAACAGTTCCCAGATGAAACAGTTACGCACAAAGCTGTTGTGACATCAGATCATTGGAGAAAACCAAAGTCACTTTAGAAAGAATCTTAATTATATGTTAAACAATACAAGGGCATATCCACATAACAAATGCATGTAACCACCAGAAATATTTACAAGTAATACTGAATGACACATATAATACTATTGTAACACCGACAGACACCAATTCAAAGGACACAAACTGTAAATGCAAAATTATCCCAACTAAAAAAACAAAACAAAGCAAGAATAATTGGAAAGCATTAAATACCAAAGTCGGGTTTGCTGTTGGCTGGCACAGTTCTGGAAATTTTACGTTCTATACTTTATACTATTTTACACTAATCCCCCCATTGAGGAAAAACACATTATAAAGAAAGATACTTACCTGAAACATGGCAATATGTAGCTGCACACGCTGCAGGCTTGTCTTACAAGAGGAAATACTGGTTTCCAACCTGCGCACCAAGTCATGCTTCTTCCAGGCAGTGTCGTAGGAACTTGCCAACACAGTTGCTCTGTTCATGACCAATTGAGAGAACTTCCCAATCTGGATGTTGTGCTCCACGGCTTTCTTACACAGATCATCGACAGAAACTTTGCTTTCAGCTCCAAAATCCTTCGCCTCAACTTGAGCAATGATGTCCACACCGAGAGCACTGATGAAACTACAGAGCGTGAGTCCCAGGGCTTGGTTCGGCAGTCCAATCAAAAGCTGCCTCACAAAGTCGGCGGTGAATGCCTTTATAGGTTTGGCCATCTGGTCTTCACTGAAACAAGAGTTTCTAAAAAGGGTTTTCACATTAACAATCTGTACAGGGCCATTTACAGTATTCTGATCTTCCAGTGAACTTGATCCTAAAAAATGGAAAATTGTCTGAAGTATTTCATGCAAAACTAAAATAATGTTTAAAAACTTAAGATTTTATGAGCATACAATTAAAGTAAACCTACTTTACCTTGTCCCCTTCCAAGGGGGACACAACTAAATCTGCATGTTTAAATGTGAAGTATTACCTGACAAAGTTTTAGAAAAGGTACCACAGAGCCTGAAAAACTCCTTAATTGTCTGTAGTCTTTTGAGAAAGAAAATCTCTTCTAGCACCTGCCGATGATTATCATCATCAAAAAAATTGACTTGGGTGCTCCGGGCTTCCCTTATGATGTCGATCTTTCGCCAAGCTACAGGAATTTCCATCTTGTTTAACTGTGTAAATGAAAAAAGAAGGTTCATTTCTCCACTCTTCCCACACTGAACAACTACTCTGATATATACTTGCATTACTCATAAAACCATGTCAATATTTACCTTTTCAACTAATAAGCCAAAAGCAGTCTCAACTTGGGCAAACATGCCATCAAATGCTACCAAGAGCATCTGCCCAGCTGACATTTTTGGTGTCTCATCAACTGAACCATTTCTTGGTTGAATTAATTCACCATACTGAGCATGAAGTACTCTAGAGAAAAGAAAACGGAGTTAAAATCCTCACTGACGAACAATAAATTTTGGGGGAATGAATTGTCAACAAGTCTCATAGCTAGTATGCAAAATCTAGAAAAAAGTCTTCTGGCATTAAATTAGGATAAAATGGCATTGGTTCTAATTCAGTATTAACAATTGTTTATGTGATTAAATTTTATGTAAACTTGAATTATGACAATTTAAAAAAGAACTATATAAAAGTCTAATTTCATACAGAGAATGTGAAATACAAAGCCCCAATATTTTAAAAAGAAAGAAAAAGAAAGAAAAAGAAAGAGAAAGAAGGGAGGGAGGGAGGGAGGGAGGGAGGGAGGGAGGGAGGGAGGGAGGGAGGAAGGAAGGAAGGAAGGAAGGAAGGAAGGAAGGAAGGAAGGAAGGAAGGAAGGAAGGAAGGAAGGAAGGAAGGGTAAAAAAAAATCCCACAATTCTAAATCTGGTGGATCTAGCAGAAATTGTCAGGTATGCTCACATTACTGTCATAATGTAGGGCCAACTACGGACAGTAGATTGAAATACCTGCCATTTATCACTACTTAGCTGACGTGATTGTGCTCATTTTTTTTCCACTGTATAGTAAAACCACCACAAAGAAATATGAAAAAAATTTGGAAAGTTTTGAATGCAGGATAACAGAAAACATTAAGAAACCGTTTCCTTTTTGCTGAAATAATGACCCTGTAATTAAGAAAAATACATTTACATATAGTTCCTACAGTATTTAAGAAAAAAAAATTTGCTTAAAGAAAAACTGGGGTGGGCCTGACCAGGCGGTGGCGCAGTGGATAGAGTGTCGGACGGGGATGCGGAAGACCCGGGTTTGAGACCCCGAGTTGCCAGCTTGAGCGGGGGCCCATCTGGCTTGAGCAAAAGCTTGTCAGCTTGGATCCAAGGTCACTGGCTCCAGCAAGGGGTTGCACGGTCTGCTGAAAGCCCGCAGTCAAGGCACATGTGAGAAAGCAATCAATGAACAACTATGGTGTCGCAACGGCAACGAAAAACTAATGATTGATGCTCCTCATCTCTCTCCGTTCCTGTCTGTCTGTCCCTATCTGTCCCTCTCTCTCTGTCCTTGGGGGGGGGGGCAGGGACTGGGGTGGTACAACTAACATAAGAATGACCAGGTACAGATAATTGCTGGTGGTGGTAAAATGGGGGTCTGTTATACTATTCTCTCTACTGTCCCCTATCTTTAAATTTTCCCATGGGAGGAAGTATGATGAAACCATTCATTTCTACTCCCTCACTGACACTTTTTGGAGGAAATTGGACATCAGAATGCCAAACGATGAGGTAGGTCTTTTTCTTTTTACAGAGACAGAGACAGAGAGAGGGATAGATAGGGGCAGACAGACAGGAACGAAGAGAGATGAGAAGCATCAATCATTAGTTTCTCGTTGCCGATGCGACACCTTAGTTGTTCATTGATTGCTTTCTCATATGTGCCTTGACGGCGGGCTTTCAGCAGACTGAGAAACCCCTTGCTCGAGCTAGTGACCTTGGGTCCATGCTGGTGAGCCTTGCTCAAACCAGATGAGCCCATGTTCAAACTGGCAACCTCAGGGTTTCGAACCTGGGTCTTCCACATTCCAGTCTGACACTCTATCCACTGTGCCACCGCCTGGTCAGGCAAGGATGAGGTCTTGAGTCATCAGGGACAAAGGGGATTAGGACTTGGATATGGGTACAGTGAATGGTTAGAGAAACTGCCCAATCCCTACAGGTTCCAAAATCTAATTGTTTTTTGGGATTTAAGAGCTGAGAAATACAGTGTTCAACATCCAAAACAAACCTACAAAATTTAAGCTAATTTAAGTGTTGCTCTGACCCTGGCTGGTTAGCTTGCTCAGTTGGTTGGAACATTGTCTTGATGCACCAAGGTTGCAGATTCAATCCCTGGTCAGGGCACATACAAGAATTAACCAATGAATGCATAAATAAGTAAAACAATAAAACTGATGATTCTCTCTCTCTCTCTCCTCCCTTCCTTCCTAATAAAATAAAAATAAAAGTGCTGAAGTGTATACTCCACTCGCTAACAATACTGGCTCAGCTGCTTCCATGAGTTCTAAGAGCTAGCTTAAAAATTAACATACTCCACTTTATGCTGTGTGCATGCACAGTGGAACCACGGCACTAACAGGCTATATGAATGTATGTGACAAAACTGCATGGAACTACACACACAAAGGTGAACACTCATGTTACTGGGGAAATCTTAGTAAGCTCTGCAAACAGTACCAATGTCATTTGCACGGTGTTGCTATTGTACTATAGGTTTGCAAGTTGCTAACACTGGAAGAGGGATGAAGTATGCACAAGACTTCCTGCTCACACTTTTTTTTTACAACTTCCTGTGAATCGGTAATTATTTTCAAATAAAAGGTTTTTAAAAAGACATTTATGCCTGACCAGGCAGTGGCGCAGTGGACAGAGCGTCGAACTGGGATGCAGAGGACCCAGGTTCGAGACCCCGAGGTTGCCAGCTTGATTGTGGGCTCATCTGGCTTGAGCAAAAGCTCGCCAGCTTGGACCCAAGGTCGCTGGCTCCAGCAAGGGGTTACTCGGTCTGCTGTAGGCCCGCAGTCAAGGCACACATGAGCAAGCAATCAATGAACAACTAAGGTGTTGCAATGAAAACTGATGATTCTCATCTCTCTGTTCCTGTCTGTCTGTCCCTATCTATCCTTCTCTCTGACTCTCTCTGTGTGTCTCTGTAAAAATAATTAAAAAAACATTTATATAAGCATTTAGAAGTAATTTTTCTGCTCTACAAATTAAAACTAAACTCACATTAAATAAGATCTCAGAATCCTAATCTGGTCTACCATCTCTTTCACAAGAAAACAGCACTTGCCTGGCAACATCGATGTAATGAGCATGTGCTTCTTCCTCGAGTCCCATAGCTGCATTTCTTAAATAGGCTTGAAGAGACTCAACTAGAGTCTGCAGGGGAACGCCATCAGTTGTCTGTTCAATAAGACTGTCCAGTTCATGAAGCATACTTTCTAATGTGTATTCTCCTTTCATTAAACATCTCAGTGCTTCTGGAAATATGATTTGCCGGAAATTTGAATTTAATTCCTATAAATATGTAAGAAATATAATTTAATGTTTCCTGAGTTTAGGTAAGTTACACATCTAGAGAGTTAATGCCTTAAATTAAGAACCAACTTGCAATTATAACCACGTTATGGATATAAACTTCACACTGGTCTTTAAGCAGCCGCTTTAGCAGCATTAAAAGGGGAGGAAGTGCCTGACCAGTGGTGGCGCAGTGGATAAAGCGTCGACCTGGGAACACTAAGGTCGCCGGTTCAAGACCCAGGACTTGTCTGGTCAAGGCGCATATGGGAATTGATGCTTCCTGCTCCTCCCCCCTTTCTCTCTCACTCTCTCTCTCCTCTCTAAAATGAATAAATAGTAAATAAATAAATTTTTTTTTTAAAAAAAAAAGGGGGGAGGAAGTTAAGTTGCTTTTCTGAATTAAAGAGATGAGCAGTACAGTGTTCAATATCTAAAACAAACTTCTAAAACTTAAGCTATTTTAAAATATTCACCTGAAGTGAGGTATATACTCCATTAGCTAGGTGAACTGCCTCAGACGCTTCCATGGGGTTTGGAATGTCTAAGTCCTGTGGCACCAGGTGGCACTGCTTCAGCAACTGAACCAGACAAGTGACGTTTCCACTCATACTACAGAGCTCCTCCAAGAACCAGGCTCCATCCCGAGAAGTCAGATCAACCAGCTGCTCCCCAGCACTCGAAGCTGCACCTTCCATCATCAGGTTTCGCCTAAATGTGATAAATATTTGTACAGTGATACTGACTTAGCTAATAAACTCACACACAAATAAGGATATCTCAAATTTTCAAAGGAAATAAAGCAGCTATAACACTGGGCAAGACTAGTGAAAATAAAAGAATACCTCAAGTTTGGGATTAAATAAAAGACTCACGAGATTTCAGTAAGCATCAACGTTTCCAAGACAACAAAATGGCCTGGATATGATGTTAACTAACTCACCTGGTGAGGGTACAAAGGGCAGAAATAATAACACTTGCTAGACTCAAAGAACCCTCTTCTCCATTCTCGTGAAGGAAAACTTTAATACAGCGTTCAATTTCTTTCAGCTGATCTTCACAAACAGAAACAGTGACAGCTTCCTGTTTCAAGCGTTCCACTTGTCTAATAAGTCTGCTGTTTATGTCTGCTGCGTACCGCTGCAGGGTCATTTCAGTGGCAGTGATGAACTGACACATTGTTGGGGGTGGTTGGGGAGCATACTGCATTTCATATCTACATAAAGATAGAAAGAGGTCCTTGTATATACTATAACCACTCCCTGCTTTAAATAAAGTTAACAGTTAACAAAATATTATATACTGAATAATGCATTTGATACTCAAACCTTAAAGGGTAGGAATTATCCTTTTCATTTTACAAATAGAAAAAGTCTCAAGAGCCAACGTAATGTCCTAAGATGATTTGTTGGGAAGTGACAGAATCAATGTTTGAGTTTAGCTCTCTTTACCTTGATCCCACCCCTCATAACACTGTGATATATTTTAATAACTTAGAAAAAGAAACCCAGTCTTATAAGGAAAAACATGAGTTCCTATCCTCTTAAAACTAAGACAAAAGTGACTCCAGACAAATTCCACCTATCAACCATTTCTTTTAAGAAAAATTAAATACAATGAAATAACTGAACATAGCTTTGTTTCTAACCCCAATGAGAAGGAAATGAGGTGCTATAAACTTACTTCCTGTACAGTTCTTGGCAGCGCTCTACTGTGGTGTTGCAGATGAGCTCTTCCATCCAGGTCTTCCACTGTTCAATTCGATGCTTCTGAAAGATGGCCTTTGGATACTGCAGAGCCACAGTTGCATAGTGATGCAGCTGTTCCAGACAGCCTCGGAGCACTGAGCGCCTCTGCTGCAGCAGAGCACTGACCTCTCCCTCCAGCTGCTCACACTGGCTAATCAAGTGGGCCTGGCCAGCATTCTGTAGAAAGGCTGTTGCTGGAACATAGCTTGGAGGACCTTTGAGTACAAGATAATTATTAATGGTGATGAAACCATTGCAAATCAGGAGTCATTACAAAAGAGCACAAACCAGACCATACACATGAAGACACAGCTACAAAGCTCACATGCTCACATATGTTATCTAAACTAAGTCAACCCATACCAAGGTCCATTTGTGTGCTTATCTCCTGAAGCAAACTTGCAAGCTGTGTGGCCTCTAAATTATTGAACGCCGCCTGATAATGTGTTATCCACTGTTCAAATTCATTCAGCTTCACCTGGATTGCTTCCTGGACAGCCCTCTGCTGAGTCTGTAGTTGGGTGTGTTCAGAATACCTAAGAGAAAGAAAAATAAAATTTTAATTGCTTTCTGTTCTTTCTTCTATGTACTTCTATAACCTTGACTTTGCTCACACTTTGACTGCCTGGTAAGCTCTTTTTCAATCTTGAGAAATGTCCCTTACTTCTCTTGTTTTATTCTGACCCCACAGTTCCTTTATAGTCACAACATTTTAAGCAAAAGTTGAACATACCTGCCAGGTTCTGAGTTACTTAAAGGTAGAAAAAGACTCATGCTGATAGATCTTTATAATCTTAGAGCCTCATGCCGTGTCCGGAACTTGCATTTTCAAATACTTTTCACTGAACACCTGTTCTGTACAAGGTTCATACACTTAAATCACTCTAACTTAATGTATAAAAATTCAGAGTTGACGAAATAATCGCCAATGTATAAAGGAATAAGGATTCAAATACAACACATAGAGAGAAAACTAAAATCCAGGTTTTTCTGAAGTCCAATTCTGTGTTCTAACCACTATATACCAACTATCCTTAATAACTACTCAAACATTTAAATTAAATATAACAAAGCAAAATATTTAAGTGAATTCTGGTTTATTTACACTTTGAAACTACAGTCCTTGGGAAAGCGTTTGTCATTTATGTGAGCTGCTACAATAATTCTAATTCAAGTTGACAATATTTACAGATATGCAAATTATCCTTAATGGCAAATATTTGGAAATGAGTTCAACACTGTTTTAAACCTGTGTTGCAGAGTGTGAGAAGGATGATCCACTCCTTCAGCTCCTTCCAGAAACTCTATTTCTTCCAGCAGTTTGCCCTGCAGTTTTTCCACATCTGTCAATTGCTCTTGCAAGCTTAGGTATTCGTCTAAGCTGCTGTCCAGCTTGGGAAGCACAACCAGCATCTCATCCCTATTCTTAAACCAGTTCACCTGCAAAAGGTATTATGGTTAGGAAGATTCTTTCAGGGTCACCTATGAGACATAATATCACTTAAAAGGATCATGCTAGAAGGATGCCTTGAACATTATTATTCTATTTAAATCTCAACAGAACCCTGAGAAGGTGATGGTATCACCCATGCTTTACAAAGATAACAAAAGTGTTCAAGTTCACAATGCCATAAAGTGAGACTCAATTCCAAAATACCATATAATTAATGCCGCACAAGACACAAAACAAGATTAGCATTACTGGCTACCAGGATATTAAAATCAATACTGAGTGGAGATTATGCAATTAGAAGACACTTAAAATACTCACTGGCTAGCACATTTCAATCTATTAGAAAAGATATAATTTTTCGTATCATTAAGACACCTCCTATGAGGTGTGTCTTTGTATAAAAGTATTTCCTAATAAAAAGACATTAAATTACCCTTAGTTCACTGCTATTTCAATATTATATGTTACAATCTTGCAAAAAAACTTTTAGAAAAACAGTTTTACTCAACTTTTTTATGGACAGGTTAACTCTACCAACAAAAAGATGACAATGACTTATTGGCTTCACCTTAATTTCAGCTACTCTGGAAGAAAAGAGGCTGCGGGTGATCTCCCGCTCCATCTCTCTCTTGCTTTGCTTGCTCTCGGCCTGCTGGCCGCCCCCTCCATAGACTGCACCCGCAAACCCGGCCTCGCCCCCGGCTGTCCAGTCCACCAGCGGGTCATACACAAAGGCCTCCAACAGTGTCAGCAGAGTCTCTCTGCCTCGCCGCATAATGTGGAGAACCTGTTTTGAGAAGAGTTTTTAAATTGTTTTGTCACAAGTTTCCTCATGACAATGTAAATGTAGTTTTTCATGCCAAAGGATCTTTCAAGAGGTGAAAGAGAAAAAAGCTTACCTGCTCACACGAAAGCCTAAAAACACCTTCTACCCCAGTCACACCCAGTGCTGTTGCAATGTTCTGTGTCATTCGAAAAGGTACTTTCTCAGGAACACGAAGGCTTTTACCTTGAAAAGACAAATCAAGTTATTTTTGTCCTTTCAACCAAAGAACATTTGACTCCCATAATAAATGTAAAGTCCAAGTTAATTTTACCTTTTTCAAAGCAAACATTGTAATCTATGTGAACAACCTCTCCAGTTGTCATGTCTATGAGAACATTATCCAGATGTCTATCTCCAAGGCCAATTATATACCCGACCATAGACATGACTGCAGTAGACCTGGCATAAGACTAAAGAAGAAGGGGTTGGGGACAAGGGAAACACATTAGCAAATTTCCTTCCAACATGGACTGATGCTCTAAAACTCACAAAATCCCATAACCTATTCCTTTGTTTCTAAATAAATAGCACTCCTCAGGGCTGCTACACATGGTTGCAGAGGATCTGTACTGAGCAGCTGCACACAACTCCATAGTCCTACTATTAGTCCTACTTATTTTCAGACAAAACTATTCTTCAGCCTCCCTAGTTTTTACCTTTCTAAAGTTGTTTTCAGTGAGAGAATAAATGAGAGAGAGAGAGAGAGAGAGAGAGAGAGGAAAGGAGAGAGAAGCATCAACTTGTAAATACGGCACTTTAGTTGTTCACTGATTGCTTTTCATATGTGCTTTGCCCAGTGGGCTAAAGCTGAGCCAGTGACCCCTTATTCAAGCCAGCAACCTTGGGCTCAAGCTAGTGACCAGTGGATGTCAATAATCCCACATTCACACTGACAAACCTGCGCTTAAGCCAAATGAGCCTGTGCTCAACCTGGCAACCTCAGGGTTTCGAATCTGAGTCCTCAGCGTTCCGGGTCGACATTTTCTACAGCACCACCACAGGTTAAGGCTCCCTTCCTAAAGTTTTGATTCTTCATTTCATCCATAATTCCCTCTGCTCTCTCCTCACACAATCAAAGCCATGTCTTATAACAATAAATGTATAGTAAGATTCAAATACAGGTCTCAAACTGGGTGAACTAGATAGACAAATCAGCAAGCAGGCAAAAGAAACAATACGGATTAGAGGCAAGAACATAAACATGCCTGTGTGACTCTCCACCATTCATCAGGTGTGGTGCAAGACGACCAAAGCTCTTTAGCAAGAAGATTTGGAGGGGTGGTCTCCATTAACTCTTCCAACACTGCCTTCATTACATGAAGAGGCCAATCCCGCCGGGACACATCCAGGCTCAGTCCAACTGCTTTCAAAGCAGGGCCAATTTTACTGTAGTAAAGCTCACTGGGACGGGGCACAATTCCAGGGTTCTGAGGAGTTTGGTAGGAATCTTGGGCCTGTAAAAAAATTATTTTAAAAGATCAACTTTATTTAAAGAAAGATAAAGGTTACTTTGAATGCAAAGCTGTATTTTTAGAACTCTTTTTTTCAGTGGCTTTCTTCATCCACCCAGGTGAATTTCACACACCAAACAGCTACCTCTTCGGGACTATGCATCTTTCTTACAGCCTGCATGTCTCTCTTGTAATCAGGCACCACTACTACTTTATTGCGAACCTAGTCTATTATAGTTTGTCATTCTTTTTTTAAATTTGATTTCCTTATTTTAGAGAGAGGATAGAGAGAAAGGCATAGGGAGGAACAGGAAGCATCAACTCATAGTAGTTGCTTCTCATATGTGTCTTGACCCGGCAAGCCTGGGGTCTCAAACCGGCAACCTCAGCGTTCCAGGTCGACACTTCATCCACTGTGCCGACAGAGGCCAGGCAAACCTGGTCCACTGTTATATTTTCTTTTTTAAAATAGATTTTTAGAGAGCAAAAGAGGAATGAAAGGAGGAGGAAGAGACGGAGGGAGGGATAGAGAAACATCGATTTGTTGTTTCATTACTGCTGTGATGATACTCCACTAACTAAGCTACTCAGCTAAGGCTACTATTATATTTTCTTGAAGTTCAATTCAAACTCAACATCTAAGCTACACTCTTCCTTGTAATGTGTAATTCTATTTAAACTTCATCATTTATGTACATTTCACTCTTCATCAGTATGGCTTAGTCATCAATATAAAATGAAGATATTTACATAATTTCGACAGTCCACCTCTAGTTCCCATCTCTAATTTCCCTTCAGTAGTTGTTTTGCAGTCTTTTATGCCTATTTTTATAACTCAATTCCTTTCAAACTCTTGTTCCTTCCCATACATACCCTGATTAGAACCATTTTTCTTAGCTTAGATGTGTAATCATGAGGTTGACACTATATAAAATTTATCTTTACATCCATAGCACTTAGTACTACTGTACCTGGCATATACTAAGCATTCAGATACTTAGCTAAAATAAATTATACATAAAACACATAATCTAAATCCAAGTATGATTTCACAACTATAAAACAGTGACCAGCACTGGCCAGTTGGCTTAGCGGTAGAGCATCGGCCCGGCGTGTGGAAGTCCCGGATTCGATTCCCAGCGAGGGCACACAGGAGAAGCACCCATCTGCTTCTCCCCAATCTCCTTTTGCTCTCTCTCTTCCCCTCCCACAGCTCAGGCTCCACTAGAGCAAAGTTGACCCGGGTGCTGAGGATGGCTCCATGGCCTTCACCTCAGGCGCTAGAATGGCTCTGGTTGCAACAGGGCATCACCCCCCCCCCTAGTGGGCATGCTGGGTGGATTCCGGCCGAGCACATGTTGGAGTCTGCCTCTCTGCCTCCCCACTTCTCACTTCAGAAAAATACAAGAAGAGTAACCAACTCTAAAGTTGTTTCATATTTATATACTTAATTTAAAAGAACTTGGGTCAAAGCTATCTATTTACAAATTTAATTTAAAATACCCTAATAAGCGTAATATGTGAACTATCAAGTTACTCAATATTAACCACATTACCCCCATATTTGTCTAAAAGATTAACCTAATGTCATTATTTCTGCCTATTGAACTTTACATACACACACACATACACAATTTCTTTTTTTTACAGAGACAGAGAGAGAAGAGAGAGACAGACAGGAAGGGAGAGAAATGAAAAGTATCAATTCTTCGTTTCAGCACCTTAGTTGTTCATTAACTGCTTTCTCATATTGCTTTGATGGGGAGAGAGGGTTACAGCAGACTGAATGACACCTTGCTCTAGCCAGCAACCTTGGGCTAAAGCTGGTGAGCCTGTGCTCAAGCCAGATGAGCCTGTGCTCAAGCTGGCAATCTTGGGGTCTCGAACCTGGGTCCTCCACATCCCAGTCCAATGTTCTGTCCCAGGGGTCCCCAAACTTTTTACAGAGGGGGCCAGTTCATTGTCCCTCAGACCTTTGGAGGGCCAGACTATAAAAAAAAAAATTATGAACAAATCCCTATGCACACTGCACATATCTTATTTTAAAGTAAAAAAAAAACAAAACAGGAACAAATACAGTATTTAAATCAACAAACTGACCAGTATTTCAATGGGAACTATGGGTGCAGATGCGTCCTGTTTTTCTCTCACTGACCACCAATGAAAGAGATGCCCCTTCTGGAAGTGCGGCGGGGACTGGATAAATGGCCTCAGGGGGCCGCATGCGTAGTTTGGGGACCCCTGTTCTATCCACTGCGCCACCACCTGGTGAGGCCAAACTTTATTTTTAAAATATATCCCTCAACAGTATTTTCCTAAGTACCTCAAGTCTGTTGCTTAACTTACAAATCTGAAAAGATCATCAAGTACAATAAGCCTAGAAATAGTTCACATACAACAGAGACTAATACACACAGTTGTTTAGACACATTCAAATAAAAGTACATGTATCCTTGAATTTTTACCAACCTTTTGTGCTTGTAAGGCAGCTTCCCGTTGTTGCCATCGTTTGTAAAGGCCAAACAACGGTGTGGCACCATCCACCCACTGGATTAGCCCTGACCGTGTTCCTAGTGGTGTTACAGAATAGTGTCGAGCGTGGAAACGAGGTGTTTCCTGGCGATTGATGGTAGCAAACATAGTATTCACGATAGAAAGGAACTGCATTATTCTCTCATCCAGATGTAAATCTTCTAATCCTATGGAAACAAAATTAAAGAAGTTACTGTAGGTGACCAAATGGGGTGAAACACAATGTGACAGGGTTGAAAACCTAACATTTTTTTGTGTGCTTCTCAATTAGCAATAGCAGTCAAGAAAAGACAGCTAAGGAGGCAGACTGAGAGCTTTAGAGA
The DNA here is from genome assembly GCA_037038555.1 of Rhynchonycteris naso. Taxonomy (NCBI): domain Eukaryota; kingdom Metazoa; phylum Chordata; class Mammalia; order Chiroptera; family Emballonuridae; genus Rhynchonycteris; species Rhynchonycteris naso. Next base: position 184,925,119 of record CM073000.1, on the reverse strand, counting down.
ACATTCAATTTGGTCATAAAATATTAGATACTAGCATTATTAGCTGTACCTTAGTTGTTATGCATGTACAAATTCATAAAAAGAGAGTGGGAATGGAAAATCTTACTCCTCAGCATCCAACCATTTCCATTCAAAATCCCAGAAGATACAGAATACTCCCAGCTATTCATGCCCTAGAGAAATTCACCTGAAACAAACCTTCTCCTACCACAAAGCACACAAAGCATTCATAATCAAACTAATTTTTAATTCTTTTAAATTTCACCTTTGAAGAGATAAGGATAGCTCTTCCCATCTGATCCCAGAAAAAGAAGTTTCTTTGGCTTGGTTTTGGTAGGTAAGATTGTGATGGTTCCGCCCACACTGTGGATTGTGACAGTGTCTCTGGCTGAGACTTCTCCAGGAAGAGCAATTTCAGTGTTAGTCATGGCAGCCAACCACGGGCTAATTTCTTCAAGACGCAAAATGTAACTTGCACGCTTCTGAGCTCTCTGCTGCAAGCTCAGCATTATCTATAAAATGGAAAAAACAAGTTTATATTAATCACTAAAATACTTATTTCCACATTGAATCCAACATAAAACTAACCTGGAAATAACAATACAAATACTTCTTGCTCTAGAGTTCCTACACTTAGTTTGTTGTTACATATTTGGGTATTCCTGGGAGGGAAAATGCTGATGTGCTGGTATGCTCTAGGTCAGGGGTGCCCACACTTTTTCAGCTTGAGAGCTACTTATAAAAGATGACAAAGTCAAAATGATCTACCTACAATAAAAATGCAAAACATAAATTTACTTCTTCTATATTATCATTATTTAAGTTACTATTATTACTATTTAATATTGTGTATTTTTCTTTCATCTTTCTCCTTCTCAGCTCTCTTTTCGGAGGAAAGTCAATGTCATAGTTTTTTGATTTTTTTTTTTAATTTCTTTTTATTTATTCATTTTAGAGAGGAGACACAGAGTGAGAGAGAGAGAGAAAGGGGGGAGGAGCTAGAAGCATCAACTCCCATATGTGCCTTGACCAGACCAGTGCAGGGTTTTGAACTGGCGACCACAGTGTTCCCAGGTTGACGCTTCATCCACTGCGCCACCACAAGTCAGGCCCTCAATATCATAGTTTTTATGAACAGTCCGAAAAAGCCGCTCCACATTTCCCTTCTTTGGAATAGCAATGGCACACAGACAGATGAGGCAAACGCACTCAGAATATGACATAGTGAAAAAAATCCCCTCCCATTCATATAAAAGTGGTAGGTTTTAGGCTTCTTACTCGGACCAGCTACGGCACTTATTTTTATACCCTTTGTTGTATTTAGTTTATTTCTTTTTATTTTTAGTTTATTCATTTTTAGAGAGGAGACACAGAGTGAGAGAGAGAGAGAGAGAGAGAAATAGGGGAGGAGCTAGAAGCATCAACTCCCATATGTGCCTTGACCAGACCAGTGCAGGGTTTTGAACTGGCGACCTCAGTGTTCCCAGGTAGACACTTTATCCACTGCGCCACCACAGGTCAGGCTGTTGTATTTAGTTTAAATAAATTGAAGGCTAACTACGCAGCAATGTAACTGAACAAGTTAGTGCGGTTTAACGCACATGCGTAGGGTGTCAAAAGTTCAGACGTCAGATTGGCTACCCTGTATGCCAATCAAAAGACAAATGTCTTTTTAATGTCATGCGATCTACCCACACTTCCTTCGCGATCGACCAGTAGATCGCGATCAACGTATTGAGCACCCCTGCTCTAGGTGGTTTCTACTTTGTTCAGACAGACCCCTTCCTTCTCCTTTGTCTGAACAAGTAATGAAATCACAACAGATGAAAGGAAATCACTATTGTGGTCACAAAATTCTGGGCTTGCAGAATGTCTCTATTGTTAAGCTATGTCTAAACAATGCCAAAACAAATCAATTCAGCCCCTGCAATAGAGTAAAAGGTGTAGCCAGTGCTGGCTGTCAGGTAGACACATCCTCAGGAAGCCACCTAAAAAGCTGGTAACAATGTAGAGCTCTGACCACTTGAAATATGTAGAAAAACACCATAATCCCTTCTAATAATTGATAGGGAATGGGCCATATGTACAGTTGTGTTACTTGTTGCAGCTAATTCAATAATCTGCACCTGAATTAATGAACCGTAGGCTCTGTTTTCATGTAGAAATTTTAATTCTTATAGTATACCTTGTTCATAAAAGGAAAAAGACAACTGGAAAATTCCAAGTACCCACTAACAGGACAATGGACACACTGTGGTATCAGCTGCACACAAAATACGGATGAATCTTACAGAAACAAAAAAAACCCCACTAAAGCTAATTCATCAATAATGGAAGTAGTAAGCACAGACACATACATACAGTATAATCTCATTTATGTGAAGTTAAAAAAAAAAACAGTAAAAAACTAAACAATACACCATTTAGAAATGCATCAATAAACAAGAACTATTTTTTTAAACTTTATTTGGAAAATTAAATTTAATGGGGTGACACTGATCCATAACAGTACAGAGGCTTCAGGTACACATTTCTATAGCATTTGAACTGCTGATTATGTTGTGTGCCCATCACCCAAGAACTCTTTTTTAAAGTAGGTAATGATTAATAAAAATTCTAAACAGTGGTTGCAAAGAGAAAGATAACATTATGGAGAGATGTGTGAGACTTCTTTAGTTAATTCAATTTTTTAAGCTGTACTACAGAAAAAGGAAAGGGAGACAAAGGTATTCTTTTCATTTTTAAAACTATTTTTTAAAATGAACACTATCACCAAAATTTTTTTACTTAGTACACAAACACACACTCAGTTTTAAAAAGTGTTCTTCACATCTCATCTTCTGGTTTCCTTAGTTAATATACTGTGAAGGAGAAAACAAATCAAGAAACCGCTCAGGAAACAAGCTTTGGCTAGGCCACACACACACACAAAGCTTCACCCTTCATGCTGATGTTGCCTTGTGCTGCTAGCTGTATCCTTTCAATTTAGCAGTTTGCATAGCTAAAGTTAGATGTACTTTTTGTTCCTACACTGTATCTTTTAAAAAGTTCTCTCATTACTAAAGTGAGGAAATCAAGAATAATAAAGGTAAGCCATAGAGAAAGAATAAGGAAAACAAGAAAAAGCTACAAGGTAAAAAATAGACTCCCCCAACTAATAGTGCTATTTGCTGCAACAGATAAAAATCTAAGAAAATACAGAATTAAGGGGGTCGAAACTGAAAAGATAAAGATTCTCAAATATTTAAATACACTAATCATCTCCAAACAGCCTAGGCAGAACTGATTTCAAAGCAAGGACTTATAAACAGGCACAAAATTAAATTTCTTGATTTTTTACAAGAATATAGCAGGCAATCCACATTCAGCTCAAGGCCAGAGCCCCATCCTTGGCTAATTTCTTACAGTACATTCTTCCTTGGTGCAAACCCTTTGTAGATGAAAGTTTGCCATCCTAGGATCACTCACCCCAAATTCTCAAAATAAAAAAAAAGACATCTTTCTCTACATTTAAAAAAATTGAATTTATTTTGAGAGAAGAAGGAAGAGAGAGAAAGAGAGAGAGCCCTGGCTAAGGGATCAAACCCACACCCTAGAGTATCAGGACGATGCTCTAACCAACTGAACTCAGTGAGGGCTCTACATTTCAAGTAAGAAGAGCCCTCTTATTTAAACTTTGTATCTCAAAGAGAATCTCCCAATTTAGAAGGATTTCTGAGATTTTTCTCTACCTCTTTAAATGGAATCCAGCTGCTTCCAGGTTTTGCAGGGTTAGATGGTGTCTTGAGTTTTTCCAGGGCGTTTTCAATTGCATCGCCATAGTTATCCTGAAACCACTTTTCGTGAGGCGTTTCCGCGGGGGCTGCCGTGATGCTCCGTACGTGCTCCAAAGCAAACACAATGGGCTTCATCAAAGCCGTGTGCTTCTCCCGCATTATTGCAATCTTCTCTTCCCTGACCGGGAAGACAGAGTTTTATACAAATAAGGAACAATTTAAGTGCAACAAGTATATATAAATAGTAGAAAACAAGAATAAAGTAATAATATATTAACAAAGTAATTTCCAACATGGTATTATTAAAAATCTAGCACATAAAAGAGGAAGCTTCCCTTTGCAACAAATGGTGCTAAGAAACTTGATATCCACTTGCAAAAGAACAAAGACGGACCCTTACCTTACACTATATGCTAAATAAAAAAACATAAATGGATCAAATTCATTAAGAGGTAAGACTTTAAAACTCTCAGAAAAAAAAACACGGGGAAAAGGCTTCTTGACACTGAATTTGACAGTGATTTCTTGGATATGGCACAAAGCACAAACAAAAAAACTGGTAATTTGGACTACATCAAAATTAAAAACTTTTATTTTTTTTATGTACATCAAAAGACACTATCAAGATAATGAAAAGACAACAAACAAAATGGGAAAAAATTATTTGTTGCAAATCATACATCTAATGAGGAATTAATATCCAGAATATAGAGAGAGCCCCTAAAACTTAACAATAAAAAAGACAATTAAAAATGGGCAAAGGACTTGAATAAGACATTTCTCCAAAGATACACAAATGGTCAACAGGTACTTGAAAAGATGCTGAACATTGCTAGTTACTGGGAAATGCAAATCTAAATCACAATGAGATACCGTTTCACACCCATTAGGATGGCTACTATCAAAAAAGAAAACAAAGAAAAAGGAAAAACAAATACTGCCAAGGACCTGGAAAAAATGAAATTCATGCACACTTCCGGTGGAAACGTAAAGTGGTGCAGCCACAGTGGAAAGAGTTTGGAGGGTCCTCAAAAAGTTAAACGCAGAATTACCATATGACCCAGCAAATCCACTGAATCATACACAAATTCAAATAAGGACTCAAACTGATATCTGTACACCAATGTTCAGAGAAGCACTATTTATGATACTCAAAAGGTAGGAGGACCAACCCAAGTGTCACTGGCAGATAAATGCATAAACAAAATGTGTCACATTCACAAAGTGAAATATTAGACCATAAAAAGGAAAAAATTTTTACTATTTTTTTAGAGAGAAGGAAAGGAGGAAAGGGAAAAGGAGGGAGAGGGAGGGAGATCGATTTGTTGTTCCACTTTTATATATGCATTTACCGACTGATTTTTTTTTTTTTTTTTTTACAGGGACAGAGAGAGAGTCAGAGAGACGGATAGATAGGGACAGACAGACAGGAACGAAGAGACATGAGAAGCATCGTTGCAACACCTTAGTTGTTCATTGATTGCTTTCTCACATGTGCCTTGACCGCGGGCCTTCAGCAGACCGAGTAACCCCTTGCTCGAGGCAGCGACCTTGGGTTCAAGCTGGCGAGCTTTTGCTCAAGCCAGATGGGCCTGCGCTCAAGCCAGATGGGCCTGCACTCAAGCTGGCGACCTTGGGGGTCTTGAACCTGGGTCCTCTGCATCCCAGTCCAACGCTCTATCCATTGCGCCACCACCTGGTCAGGCACTGACTGATTCTTGTATGTGCCCTGACCAGCGATCAAACACACAACCTTAGAGTATCAGGATAGCATTGAACTACCCAGCTAGGGCCTAGGAAGAAAATTCTAATACACATTACAACACGGATAAAACTACAAAACATTATGCTATGAAATAAGCACATTAAAAGAACAAATACTATATGGTTCCACCACTTATACGGGGTACTTAGAATAGTCACAGAGAAAGTAGAACAGCAATAACTAGGGACTGAGGTTAGGGGAGGATGGACAGGTACTGCTTAGTGGATACAGAGATTTTGTTTGGGATGATGAATAAATTCTGGAAATAGGCAGTGGTAATGGTTGCACAACACTGAGAATGTACTTTAAATGCCACTAACTCAGAGGTGGATTAAGGTCAGGTGAGGCCCTGGGTGCAGAAGAAAATATTGGGCCCCTTCCATTAGAAAAAAGTGTGCAGTTGAGGTTTTGAGGGCCGTTCAGAAATCGGGGCCAGAGCACACACCTGGTACGCCCGCCATTAAATCCACCTCTGACTAAACTGGACACGTAAAACTGGTTAAAAGGGCAAAGTTTATGTTATGTGTACTTTTCATAAAAAAATAGCTTAATTTTTGGAGTTTAAAGCATACTTGCGTAAAGTGTTGTTGTTCTGAACTCTCTTCACCTCATCTTCAAGCTGCTGAATTCGTCTCAGGACGTACATGTGTTGCTGTAACAGAACTCCCAACCAGAGCTCATCCCAGAGAACAGTGACCCTGCGCAGCTCAGCCACAAGCATCTGAACCTGCAGACACAGCACATCCGAACAGACTCATCTACAAGCCTACAGCATAGCTCTGCAAGCACTAGTAACTGTAGGTTAAATGTGTGCATCTTTTGTTCACAATACAATTAGAGAACTTTCATTAGTGATTCTGCCTTCAATACAGATATTTTCTCCCCTTAACTGAAAAGTCAGGAGGCAGAGAAACAGACTTCTGCATGCACCCTGACCGGGATCCACCCAGCAAGCCCCTACTGGGTGATGCTCTCTGTCCATCTGGGGCTGTTGCTCTGTTGCTCAGCAACTGAGCTATTTTAGGGCCGGAGGAGAGGTCATGGAGCCATCCTCAGCGCCCTGAGCCAACTGGCTCCAACAGAGCCATGACTGCAGGAATGGAAGAGAGTGAAGGGAGAGGTGGAGGGGTGGAGAAACAGATGGTTGCTTCCCCTGTGTGCCCTGACCGGGAATCAAACCCAGGATATCCACATGCTGGGCCAATGCTCTACCACTGAGCAAACAGGCCAGGACCTCAAAACAGATTTGTAAAAGCCATTTTGATTATTATTCTAAAAACTTTGTTCCTAGAATATCTTCAAGACAGGGTTTTTTTCTTTGTTTTTGAGGGAGAGTGGGAGAGAGAAGGAGAGAGAGAGAGAAGCATCAACTCATAGTTGCTTTCACTTCAGCTGTATACTGACTCTTTCTCATATGTGCCTTGACCAGGACTGAGCCAGTGTCCCCTTACTCAATCCAGGAACCTTGGGATTTTCACGTCAGTGACCTCTGGGCCCAAGCTGGTAAACTGTGGGATTGTAGGGACAGTCTACTGCTCACAAGCCAGCACTCAGTACCAGCAACCTTGGGGTTTCAAAACAGAGACCTCAGCATTCCAAGTTGATGATTTATCCACAGTGCACCACCAGTCAGGCATTCTCCATGACAGTTTTTTTTTTCTTTTTTTACAGGGACAGAGAGAGTCAGAGAGAGGGATAGGGAGGGACAGACAGACAGGAACGGAGAGAGGGGAGAAGCATCAATCATTAGTTTTTCGTTGCTGTTGCAACACCTTAGTTGTTCATTGATTGCTTTCTCACATGTGCCTTGACCACAGGCCTTCAGCAGACCAAGCACCCCCTTGCTGGAGCCAGCGACCTTGGGTCCAAGCCGGTGAGCTTCTGCTCAAGCCAGATGGGCCCGCACTCAAGCCGGCGAACTCGGGGTCTCGAACCTGGGTCCTCCGCATCCCAGTCCGATGCTCTATCCACTGCGCCACCACCTGGTCAGGCTCCATGACAGTTTTTAATGGGTTTTGTTTATAGGTTGTTTTTGGGGAAAAATGGTTATAATGAAAATCGGTGTAAAGCATATGAGCTGTGTTTTCTGTACCTGTAACACCATGGTTGGGTTGGCAGAGGACAGCTTATCTACAATTTTGCTGTAGCAATCCTGCATCATGGCTTGGTCTTCATTTAGTCCGCTTTTAGGTTCATCCTTACTGCTCTCTTGAGAAGCAGGAGGACTTCCTCCTTCACATTCAGAGACCAGCAATTCTTCTCCTTGAATATTGCCAAGCAGAGTTGGAATGGCAGAGGAAAACTTATTTCCTACAACAAAGTGGGAGAACAATGTAGACTTGGGATGTTTCTTCCATGGGTATTTGTCAAGTTAGGAAAAACACTGATAATGATCTCTTCAACTCCAAAGCACTTGCTTAAATAATTGGCATTCTGTGCACTAAACTGACCAAAGATCATGAATATCTGCCTTTTGATAAACTAAGCTTTTATTTTTCTTTTTATTTTATTCATTTTAGAGAGGAGACACACACACACACAGAGAGAGAGAGAGAGAGAGAGAGAGAGAGAGAGAGAAAGGGGGGAGGAGCTGGAAGCATCAACTCCCATATGTGCCTTGACCAGACCAGTGCAGGGTTTTGAACTGGCGACCTCAGTGTTCCCAGGTCGACGCTTTATCCACTGCACCACCACAGGTTAGGCTTAAACTAAGCTTTTTATATGTATTAATATAACAGAAGATAAATGGGGGGAAAGTGAGAAATAAGTCTCAATAAATTAAGTGTTCTCCCAGCCAGAGTCCAGAACTTAATTTCAATCCTTATCTACCAGTTCTCAGCTCAGTGAACATCAGAATGGCTCCAGTTCCCCTGGTTGGTGGATTACTGTGAGCCTGAACGTAACTTGTAAAGCACGTCCTACATGCTGGACATAAATGGCAATTATCATTACTAAAAAACTACACTCTTTAACAACTCCAGAATATAAAGCTCAAAATAATTTACCTAACAATATTATTTGCAAAATAATTTACACTCAAAGTAGCAGTATTTTAATATCCATACCTGAAGCCTGTGATTCACTACTGAGTGATATGGTGCCCACTATTGCAGGGTACAATATGAGATGAGGGGAATCTTGGGCCACACGGCACAGAAGGTTACAAATACTTTGGCGTACATACACTTCAGGGTGGTTTAAGCGTGAGAAAAGCTGTGGAATAATTCCTTCAGGATAAAAAGAAAGAAATGTAATTTAAAGCTATTAAAAAGGCTCAAAATAGTAAATGCAAAAGGATATAACCTGATATGTGCCAGCATCACTTCTAAGGGTCTCAAATTTCTCCCATGATAAAAAACCATACAAAATAGTTCTTGCTTTGCAAGCATGGTTAGACTGCACAGTTATAATCAAAATCTAGAGCAATTAGAAAATGTTCTAAAGAAATGTATTTTCTGTGAATGCCTACAAAAGAAGGCAATTTTTACAAAGGGTATACTGTATAAAAATTATTTTCAATTACAGTTTACATTCAATTATCATTTTGTATTAGTTTCATGTGAACAGCATAATGATTTTAGACCAATGGTTTTCAACCACCAGTCGGCAGACCTAAAGAGTTAACCACCCTGATATTATACAAAGATTACTGGGTCTATAATCTTCGTACATCAGGGTGGTTAACACTTTTGCTGACCAGCAGGATATTTCTGGTGGACCGGTACAGTACGGGTCTGTGGACTAATGGTTGAAAACCACTGGTTTAAACAATCATATACTTTAAAAACTGTCCTCCCTGGTATTTCCAGTACCGACCTGGCATATTATTGAGTATATTCCCTATACTGCACTTTACATCCCCATAACTATTTTATAACTACCAATTTGTGTTTCCTAATCTTCACCTCTAACCCAGTCCCCCAAATACCCCATTCTGGCAACCACCAATTCACACTCTCTGTATGAATCTATTTGAAATTCATTTGTTCATTTACTTGTTTTTAGATTCCACAGTGTATATAAAACTTTCCGAAACTTACTTTAACCACTCTCTCCTAAATTTATCTTACATTAAAAAAGCTTCTTCCTCTGTCTTCCCTTCTTCTGAAAGATGAGAGGGAAGTTGTGTAACAGCGGCTCAGGGTGTCATATGAACTAGTGTAGCTGTTTGTGTCACATTCAAATAATAAACATAAAAGTACTATTTTTTATTGCCTTAGATACCCTACCCAGAAATAATTTTTCCTGAGACATATTTTAGACCATCACCTCTCCATGGAGCAGTGGGTGTTGTTTCCAAGCCATGTTCCAAATACTGCCTAAGTTCGCCAGCATGCTTCACGAGCAGCCTGAGCAACCGCAAGGTAGCCATCACGATCACATCATCAGTGCTCTGCTCTGCTCTATGACTTAAATGTAGCCTTGGGTCATCTTCATCTAAAGGAATCTAGGGTGAACAACAAAAGGAGAAATAAGAAACAATTTAGAATACCGTTTTGTCTACTAGGAAAGAAACTTCAAATAAACCTTGCAAAACGATAAGTGCAATGCGCGACCTACCTGACCGGCATTGAGTTTGAGGAAAGTAAAATATGCACTGCAAGACAGTTTGTACAGGCTGAAGATTCTATCCACGACTTTCCTCCACACTTTAATAACTCCTTCTGTTGCACTTTCATCCAGTTCTGACAGCCAAGGGCAGCTTGATATTAACTGACGCCAGATAACATCAACCATGTCATCTTCCTCATTATCTTCACTTTCTGTTATCTGAAGTGTTATATCTTCATCCTAAAGAATTTGGCATAAAGTGCTATTTTTAATACAAATGGAAAAGAAAGGTACCCGCTTTTCCTGTCAAATGAAAGTATTTTTCTCATTATGAAAGAACCAAGTATCCCGTTATTTTGCTTTATATGTGCTAAATCAGCCAATATAACAGCTAAGAAAATAGAAGCAGCTGGTAAAGTTTAAAGACTGATTTTTGGACTTTCTCTTTCTTCTTTTCCAAGTGAGAAGAAGGGAGATAGAAAGATAGACTCCGATATGTGCCCCAACCGGGATCCACCCAGCAACCGCCATCTGGGGCATAACATGAATGCACACATATTCTATTCAGAATACCTGGGTTGGAGCTCAGGCACTGCCATATTTTACAAGTCCCTAAGCCAGTGTTGAGAACCTAATTTCTGATTAGAAGAGCATTTGAAGAGTAATCTACTTCACATAAAATGAACTTCACCCTTTTAACAAGACACTAAGGAAATGACTTGATTTCTTCAAGAAATTAGAGAAATCTTAACTCACTTTCACTTTAAAAAGTTTTTATCTGAAACAAAAGAATATTTAATCTGCATGTGATAAACTTTCTCAAAATGAATGAATTAGAACAGCAAGCTTAACACTATTTCCCCAAACACTGTATCATGTTTTCCTTGCCTGGATCCCTGCTGGCCGACACACAGCCTGACCAAGAATGCCATATATTCTCTCTTTTTCTTCTTCAGTTACAGTGTCTGGAAGCAGATTTTGAACTTCAGATTTTTCTCTAGGCAGCAGACGAACGCCTTCTCCCTGACTATAAAAATAAACAAGTCATTGGCATTTCAGCTACCAAACGTTACCATGTCAGCAGGCCTTTTAAATCTGTTTTGCAATGCAATAAATAAATTACACATTTCAACATACATACCTGGCATTGTCAACCACCTTTCTGCCCCACCTATAAGCCCAACTAGCCAAGGCTGCCCAAGACTTGGCTACTTCGGGTGCTTGTACTGAAGATAGGTGATACAACTGTCCCAAAATGAAGTCAGGTTCTCCAACTCCAATATGTACTGCCATGATGAAGAGGGGGAAAAAAATGAAAGCAATCAGCAATGCTACATTTGTAAATTTCTAATGGCATTACTATTAACATTTGAGAATTTTGCTATCTGCAAACAGTAATTTCCACAATACTGTAGTAATAATTTGATAAGGCATTCACTTGTATTATCTTTTTCTAAAAGGCTAATAGGTTGAGATGAATCACTCAGCTTCCCAAGTAAGCTTAAATTATAACCCTGTAAAAAAGGTCCATGTCTTCCACGAAGCTGAGTTTTATAAACAGCTCAGGTGTCAGATGTATTGTAGAATGTCTTGCACTCTGAATTTGAATGGCTATTTCCTTAGGATTAGATTCAACTTAAATATTGTGGCAAAATGAATCTAAAGATGATGGGCCTGACCTGTGGTGGCGCAGTGGATAAAGCGTCGACCTGGGAACACTGAGGTCGCCAGTTCAAAACCCTGCACTGGTCTGGTCAAGGCACATATGGGAGTTGAGCTTCCAGCTCCTCCCCCCTTTCTCTCTTTCTCTCTCTCTCTCTCACTCTGTGTCTCCTCTCTAAAAATGAATAAAATTAAAAAAAATTAAAAATAAAATAAAATAAAATAAAGATGATGGGTATACACTCTCAGAGATTCATGAAAAGTGAAAAAAATTGCCTGCTCAACTGTCATTTGCCAATATGAAGATTTATAAAGGTTTTAAGACATATATCTTATGAATATCCAGACCCTGTGATACACACATGAGAAATATAAGACTGCCTGACCAGCGGTGGCACAGTGTATAGGGCATCAACCTGGACACTAAGGTCCTAGGTTTGAAAGCACGAGGTCGCCAGCTTGAGTGCGGGCTCATTCAGCTTTGGCATGGTATCATCATCAGCATGATACCATGGTCGCTGGCTGGAAGCCCAAGGTGACTGGCTTGAGCAAGGGGTTACTGGCTCAGCTGGAGCCTCGCAGTCAAGGCACACATGACAAGCAATCAATGAACTAACATGATGCAACTACCAATTGATGCTTCTCATCTCTCTGCCTGTCTCTCTCTCTCAGAAAAATTTAAAATAAATACATAAGGACCAATGTGAGTAATTAAGATACAAGGTTACACAACAACAAAATAAAGATACATTCTCATGTTTCAGCAAAGAGGTTACCTCCCAACCTCTAAAATCTGGACAATGACACCTACCATAACAGGCACTCAAATATTGAATGAATTAACTATCCTTTCCGTTAGGTATCCTTCAGTTACTAACACTAGTGCCAGGATGTGACACTTGAATCTTTCTGTAATTCCTACTCCTCCATCAAGTGGACCACAAACTATTTTGTACCTTTACTGCCCCTTCTAATGTGACATGTAATTTTAGATATCTGGGGCAGGACTGTATTGCCAACAAAAATATTTAGGTCCATAACAGCACTGTGAATTGGGAAGGTGGCAAGTATGGCCTAGGGGGTAAAGTTCAGTGACTTCCACAGTGGCATCAGATACTAAAGAAATACATTTTAGTTACTTCCAAGTAATACACTAAATTTCAATAAGGGCACTTTTTGTGGCCAATCACAGCCAGCATAACACTGTAAACTTCAAAACAGGGGACAAAGAACTTGGAAAATTAATATTTTAAAGCTATTAAGAGAAAGAAATCCTACCTGTAGATTCACTCTCAATCCGAGGATAGTCTTCATCCATTGTATTAACAGATGGCAGTTCTATTAAAGTCAGTATGTTTTTAGACAAAGTAGAAAGCCCTGTGCAGTTTTGTTGTTGCTGAGCTCTGTAAACCTGTTTTAGCTGCCCTGAAATTTCTTTCCATTCCGCTTGAATCCATTTAGCCAGTGTTAGAATTGACTTGGCAACTGCATATTCAGCTTTGGCAGACTGGCAAAAAGATATGGCACAGGAACTCAACATTTCCATTGCATGTGCTGACTGTCCTATAGAAGACCAAAAAACAAGCCCTGAGAAGACTTCAAAGCAAACAATGGACACTCAGGGTAGAATAATGAACTTCTAAATACATGTAAATTCAGTGATAATCAATAATCTCCTAAAGCATGTCTTACTTTAATAACCAAAAACAAAAGTAATAATTATTTTTTAAAGTACTAAACTACAGAGATATGTCAGTACACATAAATTCTGATTCAGGACCCAAATGTTCAGCAATAGCTGAAAAAAAAACCAATCAACACTTCTACTACTGCCTTACCCCATACTTATTAATGTTCATACATATGACTATTACCATAGTTGTCTATTACCATAATTAATTTCACTAACCTGCTGTATGTAGCAATTTGGTTTTTTCGATGTCAAGTTCAGGCCCCCATTTCTCATCTACTTGACCTTGAGTTGATAGTTTTTTAAAATGCTGAACTAAATCCTGTGCAGTGGTGGTCTTTCCCAGCTGGACCTCACTACACTGTGCTAGCAGTCTTGTTGCAAGTGACACATTCCCCCGTTTTCTAGCAAATTTTGCTGCTGTTAGACCTAATTCCATGAGATGACTTCTAATTGGAACTGTTTGTTCTGGAGAGAAGAAAACATTGTATTAGTCCCTGATTGGTTTAATCTCAGATTGCACAAAAACAGAACCGAAATATTCTTCCCCACCACCTCCCTTTAGGGAAAAACTCTTTAGTAGAATTTTTCCAGCTATGACTCCCTAGCAGTTAACACAGTGTTTGGCATAAAATAAACAGTATTTGTTGAAATAAATATATACAACAAAATGGACAAAAGTAAGAATCATTCACTAAAATTCAACTTTTAGTTTCTGACTCTTTTAAGTAAAGTGCCTAGGCTCCTAGTTGGCAAACTGCGGCTCTTGGCACCTTGAGTGTGGCTCTTCCACAAAATACCACGTGCGGGCGCTACCTCAATAAGGAATGTTCCTACCTATATAGTTTAAGTTTAAAAAATGTGGCTCTCAAAAGAAATTTCAATCGTTGTACTGTTGATATTTGGCTCTGTTGACTAATGAGTTTGCCGACCACTGGCTAGGCGAACAGGTGGAGAATGAGGGTAAGGTTAGCCCATTCCTCCTTTCCGTATAAGTATCCCCTGCCATTCTACCATGACATTCTCTAATGCTTTACCCCTACCTTCCCTTTTCCTCCACTATCCATCCATTAAAACTAGTGTTCTTCAGGTTTGTCCTAAGGCTTTCTATGCTTCGCACTCTGCATAATCTCCCCCTGGACAGTATTATCTGCTTCTGTGGCTCCAATTACCATACAAATGCTGATGACTCTTAAATTATCTCTAGCCCAGTCCAGCATCTGAGTACCACCTGCTTACCAGTCACCTACACAGGTTTTTCAAAGGCACTTTAACCTGTGTCAAGTAAAATCCACTTTCCATCTTCAAACCTTTTACTTCCTTCTCCTTTTCCCCACCTTTCACAAGGAAAGGTACATGATTGACATGGCTGAGCAAGTCCTGGCAGCCACCTAGACTTTACTTTCTTTTTTAATTTTTATTTATTGATTTGAGAGAGAGAAGAAGTGAGAGGAAGAAGGAGTAAGAGGTGGATAGGGAGGGAGAGAAAAGAGGGAAAGAGGAGAGAAACATCAATTTGTTGTTTCACCTATTCATGCATTCACTGGTTGTCTCTTTTTTCTTTTACAGGGATAGAGAGACAGTCAGAGAGAGGGATAGATAGGGACAGACAGACAGAAATGGAGAGAGATGAGAAGCATCAATCATTAGTTTTTCATTGCAACACCTTAGCTGTTCACTGATTGCTCTCTCATATGTGCCTTGACTGCAGGCCTTCAGCAGATCGAGTAGCCCCTTGCTTAAGCCAGCGACCTTGGGTCCAAGCCGGTGAGCTTTTTTTGTTTTGTTTTGTTTTTTTGCTTTAGCCAGATGAGCCCGTGCTCAAGCTGACAACCTCGGGGTCTCGAACCTGGGTCCTCCCAATCCCAGTCTGATGCTCTATCCACTGCGCCACTGCCTGGTCACTCTTGTATGTGCCCTGACCAAGGAACAAACCTACAACCTTATAGCACATCGGGATGACGTTCTAACTAACTGAGCTACCTGGTGAGGGAAGACACTACATTCAACTTTCATATCACATCTGCTTTTTCCTGTCCTTAATGCCACTACCGTGGTTACCATTAGTGGGCCTTCAGCCTAACTGGTACCTCTGCCCCTAGTCATAACCTTCTTTGAATCCATTCTCCAACCTGCAACTGAAGCAACCTGACACAGAGGGAAGTCTGAATACTTAACTTCACTTTGATGGTTTCCAGTGACCTCTTACAAAGCCCAAACTGCGGAATGTGGCCTGGAAGGCACTGATGCTTTGTATTCCATTCCAATCTCCATCTCATCCAGCTTCATCTCCTCCCACTCTCCCTTAAGCAAACTGAGTCATCTAAGTATCTTTCCTTATTTGTCACTGGACTTCAAATATGATTTTCCCCCCTAATTAACCCTTTGAGTAGTACGAGCGTTCATGTACATCCTCGTGCCTCCTGACCATCAAGAGTACGATCAATTTATTTTAAAAATGTGTAAGGCAACATTAAAAAAAGGCAAATGTATGTTCTTTTTATTTCCGTAAATTGGTTATCAAACAAACATCATTTTAAGTTAATAAAACTGTAACTAATTTCATTTTTTTTTTTTAAATTCACTCCCGGGGGTCAGCAAGCATAAAAAAACCCTCACTACTCAAAGGGTTAAAATGGGGAACTTGCCAGAGTTCTGTAGAATTTTAGTTGAAAATGTGGTAGCTGGCGTTACTGAGTAAATTTGAACATTAAGTTTCAAATAAGCTAATGTTGGGGTATAGACTTGCATTGCAGGGTGATTATTGGCAACTGTTTCATATCCTTAATGTCATATAGACCTGGGTTTGGATCTTTTGCCCTAAGGTGCCTCAGTTTGCAATCGTTGGGTTAGTCATTAAAGTTCCGAGTCACTTTCCTTTTTGGTGACAGGGATTGCCCCTCCTCTGATATGGTTCTTGTAAGGACTGATAGATAAGACAATGTATATAGAGCCCTTGCACAGAGCATGGCATGTAATAGAACTACTACTATCATATCTTTTTCCATCCTTCTTTTATTGAACATGTTTTACAACTGGAAAGAAAAAGCCTGTAATTCAATGGTTATATTTGAGACAGAACGTCCTTCTTTCTCACTTTTTTTCTTTATTCAGCAAATGTTTATATCAAGTGTGTTTTGTTCCAGGTACCGTGCTTCAAGTTGGGATGTAATGGTGAACAAGATAAACCTGTTTTCTGCATTCCTAGGACTAAAGGGATTCTGGAGTCTAGCACAGAAAACTGACATCAAACAAGGAACAGCAATATAATGTACTGCACAGAAGTGCATGTGCAAATTCCCAAAAGAACATACAAGGGCACTGATTAATCCTAGGACTTGAAAAGGACTTGGGAGGAAATACCATTTAAGATGAGACCTGAGAAGCCCTGGCCAGTTGGCTTGGAGATAGAGCGTCAGCCCAGCATGTGGAAGTCCCCGGTTCGATTCCCAGTCAGGTCGCAGAGAAGCAGCACTAATCTGCTTCTCCACCCTTCCCCCTCTCTTTTTTCCTCTCCCACAGCCAAGGCTCCACTGGAGCAAAGTGGGCCTGGGCGCTGAGAACAGCTAGCTCCATGGCCTCCTCAGGTGCTAGAATAGCTCCGGCAGCAATGGACCAATGCCCCAGAGGCGCTGAACATCGACCCCTGGTGGGCATGCCAGGTGGATCCTGGTCAGGTGCATGCGGGAGGCCTTCCTGCTTCTAACCTTGGGGGAAAAAAAAAAAAAAAAAGACGAGACCTGAGGGACTCCAGGCGGTAGCACAGTGGATAGAGCATCGGACTGGGACACGGAGAATCCAGGTTCGAAACCCCGAGGTCGCCAGCTTGAACCCAAGGTCGCTGGCTTAAGCAAGGGATCATTTGGTCTGCTGTTGCCCCCCGGTCAAGGCACAGATGAAAAAGCAATCAATGAACAACTAAGGTGCCACAATGAAGAATTGATGCTTCTCATCTCTCTCCCTTCCTGTCTGTCTATCCCAATCTGTCCCTCTGTTACCCAAAAAAAAAAAAAAAAAAAAGAAAAAAGAAAAAGAAAAAAAAAAAAAAAAAAGATGAAACCTGAGGAAGGCAGAGATGGGAAAGGAGGCAGACAGATTTAAAGACTGACAATATCAATAATGCAGATGCCAGAAGAAATATATTATGTACAAGCTGTTTGTAAGAAACTGCCAAAATGTTTTGAAAGTTAAACCATATCACCCAACAACTCCACTCCTAAGCACTTACAAGAAAAATTTAAGTACATATCCATGCAAAGACCTGTACATGAACTTCACAGCAGCTTTATACATAATAGCCCAAATATGAAAACAACATAAATACCCACTGAAGGGTCAACAGATAAACTGTAATATAGCCACATACAGTGGATACTACTCAACAATAGGAAGGACCACACCGATACTTCTACCATGTGTGACCCTTAAAAATAAAATGTTAAGAAGTCAAACCCAAGAGCTCATACTTTATGATTACATTTACATAAAACTTTAGTAAAGACAGGACTAATATGTAGTGATAGAAAGCAAATCAGTGGTTGTCTAGGACAGGCAGATGGGAGAGAGAACTCAGTTGGTCTGCAGACCAGTGACTGAAAACCACTGAGGTTACTGTGAAAAGGCATTAAACCTTTCAGGGTAGATACATGTTCCTTATTTTGATTTTATTGGTGGTTTACACAGGTGAGGATGTGTTAAAATTCACAGAACTGTACATTTAAAATGTGTAACTTGTATTTCAACAAGTCTGTTTTTTAAAAATCCTAGTTACCTTTTATTTTCTCCAACAATTGACTCTGGTACATGGTATATCTTAATGCCTGCATCCACGGCCTCACATCATGCTGTTTACATGAACGCAAAGCTTCACTGAAGAGTGGAATAAGACAGTCCTGCCAGGGTAAAACCAAAGCTGCTTAATGGAAACAGGCTTCTAACATGTTTAGAGATTGAGTTCAGTTACTTCGCCACAAGTGGGCTACTTCAGCTCTATTCCAGGTTTATTTATACTGAGCTATCGCCTTCCTTCCCTGTATCTTCTAACACAAGAGGAAAAGACACTGAGAAAAAACCTTTGTTATACTCTCCAAAAAAGTGGCTTTCAGAATGTAAGTCCAAGTTATCAATACATTTATCAATAAAATATGCATATTTTTATAAAAAAACACATATTTACTATGAAGAAGAGGCTAATTTACAGAAAAACATAAAACTATAGCTTCATAAACGTATTCTCAAAGATTACAATTCCCTTGGAAAGAACTTATCTTTGGTTAAACTTTATCTGGGAGATGAGGTAGTATCTTCATTTTACATCTAAAATTTATATAATCTAACCAAGGGAAATATATTTATATACATCAACCCCTCTTCCAAAAAAAAAAAAAAGAAAAGAAAACATTAAGCAATTAGCATCTTTAAGATTATGTATCTTAGGTTCTTCCATCTGCCTTACACACTTCTCAAATGAAAATCTGCCTAAAAATGGCATTTCAGATTTCTAGATTTGCTAGCTTGTCCAACAAAAGCTACAAATGCTGTTTTAAAATCTTAAAAAATAGTCTCTGCTCTACACTAGCACATGTTGATACTCAGAAGAATATTCTGGTAAAAATGTCCATATACACACCTCTGTAGAAAGTCTGTTAGCAACTGTGTTCTCCAAAGCAAAAGAGCAATACAGCTGTAAGGTACTGAGAACTGGCAGAGACTGGGAAACTGCCAACGTAGAAAGTCTCAGTGGTCCAATAGCTATTCGGGAGGTTTGCTTCAAGTACTTTACCACGTTTCTGAAACAAAGTATTTATTATTAATTAATAAATCACATTTCTCAACTCTGATCCTGAAGAGTATAAAGCACTTTGATAAGAGGCTTCCATATTGACATCCAAAGCGAGGGAAGGAAGAGGAGCATGCTGGCTCTTTAGTAACATGATATAAGTAAGTCAGAGCATTTCACCCTCAGTCTATGCTGGCAAGTGGCATTCAAGTATTACTATACAACTTCTACAACTAAAATAAAGCTATCACAACTAGCACTGTAGTGCTCTGGTAACTAACTGCCTCACCCCCACCGAAGCATACACATTTATCATAAGGTACACAATTCACATTCACCTCCTTAGGAGTCACTTACTCAGTTATAGACTGCCACTTCTGATCTTGTTCTAGATGGTTTAAAGCAGTTGCCAAACAAACTGAGCTTCTCAACAACTGAACTTCAATGGATTTCTGAAGTTCCCTTGGATCTGGACTTAACATGTTAGGAAGCAGTTTTTTCATATCTACAGAGGTTAAATAGATTCCTTTACATTAATTTGCTTTTAATGTACAAGTGATAAGATATTTTGACAGTGTTAAAAAATAATCACCAATATACACCTTTCATAGTAGATTCAGCTAAACACTATAATTATTTCTAATATCTATATAAAAATTATACTTTATATATAACTTCTTCAGCCATCCCCCAAATCAGTTAATTTCAAGGCTCAAAAATCAGTTAGCCATCTATTTTATTTTATTTTTTTATTTTTTTTTTTCAGTTAGCCATCTATTTATAGGGTCTAATCTAGACCTACTTTGGCAAATCTTACTGAATCTAGCTAATCAATGCTACATACAGATTACTCAATACTAACTTTGGTATAACATGCAAAATATTTCAGTTGTGATAAAGAACTTAATGAGCCTGACCAGGTGGTGGCGCAGAGGATAGAGCGTCGGACTGGGACACGGAGGACCCAGGTTTGAAACCCTGAGGCAGCTTGAGCCCAGGGTTGCTGGCTTGAGCGAGTGGTTACTCAGTCTGCTGCAGTCCCTTCCAGCCCCCGTCAAGGCACATATGACAAAGCAATCAATGAACAACTAAGGCCGCAACGAAGAACTGATGCTTCTCATCTCTCTCCCTTCCTGCCTGTCTGTCCTTATCTATCCCTCTCTCTGTCTCACACAAAAATAAACCTTAATGAACGAAGCACAACAAGATGTCAAGCACAAGAAATATTTAGCTTAAACACCACTTGTACTTTTTCAAGCAAAATGGATAGATAAATTTCAAAGTAGTGTAGCTTTTAGTTTACTTAATTCTGAAGTTTTTCATTTGCCAAATAAGCCAAACATTTTGAGCAACTTGACTATAAAAATAATGAACTCAAATACCTATTTTTTCTTTTGATCCTCCAGCAAGTAGGTTGATATTTTCTCCTGGTAACAATTCTAATTGCTCAGTACATTCAACAAATTCTCCGGACTCAAAACTGCTTAGTGATCTGTAATTAAATATTGGTTAGCCTGTGGAACTATTCAGAACAGTAGAACAAATTCTAGAAAAAGACAGCACAATCACATCCTTTCAATGAAGTTCTCTCTATAAAGGCGACCATTTTTATTTTGAAGATGTGAGTACCATCTTAAAAAGCACTAAAATTGGAATAAAACCAAAGTTATACCTTTAGGCACTAAGTTCAGCATACTTACCCCTTCCTGTCTCCCTCCTCTTTAAGCAGCCTTTTTTCCTTGGGTTCCCTCCAAGAAACTGACGACAGACTTCCTCAAGAAAACTTCGACATCTATAGCTTTCCCCAAGCTACTATCAAACTCCCTACATGGTCTTGACTATCTCCTAAAGCCTAAGACCGTGTCGGTCTCCTATGTTCCTATCTCAGTTTTATATCCTAGTCCTGCCTTCATTCACTGCTGACCTCCTCCCTCCCTCTCTACCTTTTCCACTATGTTTCAGGGAACCTGTTTCTCTTCTTTCAAAGAATTTTTCCTTTCCATCTCCTCATGTTATCTGAAAATGATGACACCTCTGAAACTCCCTCCAATAATGCTGGAGCATCAATGCCAATACGAGAGGCCTCATCCTCCTAGCTCTTCATTGCTACTTTCAGATTCCTGACCCTATTCCCATTCCTATTATAGCTGCTCTACAACCTAGATTACGACTCACATCTTTTCCTGTACCCCTCACTGCGTCACCTCACTTACATCAGCCAGAAACCAGCACTATAAACAGACATCACTTGATTGTACCTGCTTCTACCTTAATAAGTCCCATGCCTGGCTCACTGCAACCACCAGCTTCTCAGATGACCTGTATGGCTAATGAACTGTTGCAGTTTAGACCCAAACACAAAACACTTAACCCTTTCTGTCACTATGGGGCCTAAGTCTTCGTCTTCTTCAGTGGCAGGTTCCCTCTATGCCCACTGTACTCTACAATAACCTCACACTTGCAGCTAATGACTGACTCACTCCTCAGGAAAGAAAAAGAAAGCAGCAAAAACCACAGGCTTCAACTGTCTCTACCCTTATCCCAAGCCACCATCCACTTCCAAAACTAGCTCTAACTCACTGCTTTTCTTGAGGTACATAGAAAGTGGGGTCCTCCCCTTTTGTCTAAAACAATTAATCTTACTAATATTTAAAATAAACACAATATTCTCCTTCAGCCACAACTTCCTCTGTTGACTTCAAGAAAAACTCACTACCCAATTAACCTAACTAAAGCTTTTGTTTTCAAATTTCTCCACCGCCCAGCAGTACTCAACCTGGCTGCTTCCCCTCTCTCTACACAGCTCTTCTGCTTGCAGTAGAGCCTCTGACAGGACTGACTACTACCATCTGGCTCTCCTACATCTTTGACATGCCCTTTATCACTGTCCTTGTGCTTTCTTCAGTGGTTCCTTCTCCATCCTTTAACAGATGCGCAACAGGATTCTGACCTTGGCCCTCCTTCCCCTTCACTCACTCTTTTCCACAGACTCATCTGTGGTTGATGGTTTACAAAGGCTCCAGAGTACAGACTCGGGCCTTTAATTACTACCTATATAATAATTATCCCTAAATCTTTTTCCAGCTTAGACTTTCCTCCTTAGTTGCCAATCCAGTTCTTAACTACATACTAAACAATTAAGTCTGCATGTTTTTACAAGCACCTTAAAAATGACTCATGGTTCGTTATGTGTTCCTATTTCAGTTAGTAGTATGCTTTCTCCTCCCTCTACCTCTGCCCTCACAAATTAAAGGTCTACATGCTTCTCCTATTGCCCTCTAGACCTCCAGTCTCTCTACAACACAGCAGAGTGAACCACTAAGGCAGATCACGACATGCCCCTCCTATTTAAATTCCACCAGATTTTTCTATCTTATTAGGGGTCAAAGTCCTTTCCATACTTAATTCTTTTTATTATTTGTTTTCATTTGTGTTTGTTAATCTTTCATAAATGTATTTATAGCTCATTTATTTCAATGTTTAATATTAGAAGTGTTGTGGGTCTTTATTGAGAAGTTTGATGTTTAATTCTGGTTTAAATTAATTAGCCTATGATAAAATTAGTTTCATCATAGTTGTTTCACTTAGAAGTCAGTGTCCAAGAACCTATCAATGACGTTAAGTGAGAGTTTACTGTATATTCGAATCTAATTTAGAAATAACACCATGAAATGTGATCCTTTCCAAAGCAGTGACAAACCTATCTTTATAGCCCCTTCATTCAAGTTTCACTTTCCATGATTTCAATTATCCACAGTTAACAGTGGTCCAAAAACGTTAAATGGAAAACTTCAGAACAATTTGTAAGTTTTAAATAATGCACTTTTCTGAGCAGCATGATAAAATGTCACATCATCACACCTAGGATGAGAATCAACCCTTTGTCCAGATGCTCATGTTGTACACACTGCTTGCCCATGTATACTTAGTACTTATCTTTGTTATCAATAGGTTACCAGATTGGTTATAAGAATCACACCACATTCACATAATTTTTATTACAGCATTATTATAACTGTCCTATTTTATTATTACTTATTGTTAACCCCTTACTGTGCCTTATTGTGGCTATGTATCTATAAGAAAAGCATAGTATATACAAGACTTGGTACTATCTGCAGTTTCAGGCATCCACTGGGGGTCTTGAAACATACTCTGTATGGATAAAAGGGAGACTACTGTATATTCATTTTCATTTTAGAATAGGCTCTAGAATTGTACCAAATCAATGCTTTAATGATTAACAGCTCTGTTTTTGCATAGCACAACTACCCTCCCCACACCTAATGTTGGTTTCTCATGACGCTCATTTTTAGAATGCAGTATGATTAGAACTACAATATCTGCAATAGTAGATATGACCAATTTCAGCATTCTTCTGCCACAGAAACAGTTACGGTTACTTAAATATTGTTTAATGAGGTTAATTATGATTTATAACTGAAAATAATTCTTACTTTATGTAGTTGAAATCAGCTTTCAAGTTGAGAGAAGTACTGCTGGTGCTCTTCTTTAAGTCATGAATGGCATTCTGCCATTCCTGGACAGCAGCCCAATCAGCAATTGAAATGTAGCACTCACATGCTTTATTTCCCAAATAATTTATAACTTCAGGAGAAGACTCAGTTGGTTTGGACAACACAGTTTTTCTGGAATCTCCTGAGTTAAAAGAATTTTATAAAAGTGTGTGTGTGTGAGAGAGAGAGATCCAGAGCAGTAATAAATATTTCAAAGAGTATAGAAATGTAAAAATATACAAAAAGACCATCAGTACAAACTATCTGACTCCTACTTCATTTTTAGAGAAGGAAGAAAGGACAAAGTAGAGACAGGGAGAGGGGAAGAACTGAATGCTCACCATTAAGAGAATGCTTAGGACTGGCACTATTTCGCCCAGCATTGGCCAACGTAAGAACAGATTTTTCAAAGCCAGAGATGCAGCAATCAACACCTGTCATAGCACACAGATGCTCCTGGTACTCCAAAGAGGCCTTTTCAAACCTTCAATGCAAATTGTGACAGTCTTATTTTAAAATTATCCACATATTCAATTCCATAAAACAGAAAAAAATAAATCACTCAATAAACTGAGCTAGACAATTAATTGTGTGAAGTTGAACATGCACAAAATCAGATCTCTTCTTCCCAACCAATAAAAATAAATTACATTGTTAAATGCTGGAAAAATAAATACAGCACAGTATTAACAAAACATATTGGGATAAATATTTCATCCTAATTGTATGCAAAGGCAAGTAGAATAAATACAAGAAAAGAATCCATAAAGTAGAAGATCTAATGGCAAAATACTTTGAAAATTCTGAGTATTCAAAAAAAATATATACCACGAACATTAAAAACAAATTACAAATCAAGAAATTAAATAGCATCAATAATCCTGGTGTATATTAAAATTTCACAGCTTAATAAAGGAAAAAAATAAGAGGCCATGAAGACAATCTGTGTTTTTAAAAATCACAAATGGTTAATATAATACACGGGGAATTTGTACCATTATTATGCAATTAATAAAGCAATGTAAAATATAAAACAAATACTTTCACTGATGATGATGGTAGGGTTCTTGTTTATCAGTGACTCTCAGTATTCACAAAGATGAAGAAAGAGGAGTTACTCTATTGTTAGGAATTAAAATTGGAACCATCTTTTCTGTAGAGTAACTCAGCAATAGTATGTATTATAAACCGTATGATCTATATAGTCTTTTTTCTAATAAATAAGTTTATAAAAATGAATTAAAAGAAAATAATCACAAATATGAGCAAAACGCTAAGTGCCATGGTGCATTAAGATTAGTAAAAAAAGAAAACATCAGAAACAAGTATATTGCACAACAATAGGTATATTAAATTTTGGTACATTTACAAATAAACACAACTGTGCCAGTTAAAAATCACGTTGTAGAATATTTAACACAGCAAAACATTTCTAAAAATATTGCTCAGTGGAAAAAGCAAAACCACATGGCCAGCAGAAACACTGCTATTTCTATGAAAAGGGTGGAGAAAACTATATGAGAAGAAAAAAGAACTAGAAAGGCATACAGACCAAACTATAGAGTTATCATCAGGAGATGGAATTATGAGCAGGGTTCCTATTTTTTCTACATTTTACAGATTTGATAAAAGTTACATCCATGTACACAGACTATTATAGTGCTTGCTCACTTACCTAGAGGAATCAAGTGAGTCTGAATGTTGTGTACAAAGCTAATGAGCAATTACTCTAGCCATAAAGGGTAATTTGTACCAGACTTATGTGAAAAGTTACAAATTAAGGATCAAGTTCAAAAATATTTATAAAACAACTGCCAGATCTTCTTTTAAAGATTTCCAATTAATTCATAATAAGAAAGCTACCCAAGTTTTGCCACTAAAGAACAGACTGAACATGTTTCCTAGAAAAATGATTTATAGAAAGCTCCATCCACATTTGCTAAAAGTGAATGAAGTCATTTTAGTATTTAACTAAATGTCAGTCAATAATACAAATAATTTAAACATAAAGAAATCCTATCACCTATTTCCTTTCTTCCAACTTACCTCCCTTCAGCCTGTTGGGCCACTGAGTTAATCCAGAGAAGATTTTTCCCAACAATGGAAGATGACCAGACAGCAATCCCCTGTATAGCTTCAGGACAGTGAAGTTCACACAGTGCTTCTACCACCATCATGATGGTTACTTCCAATTCATTCCCCTGAAAATGGCACTCAGAAAAATTAACCTCAGACATCAATACCATTAAACTTCAAATCTCTTCTAAATTTACAACTACTGATCACAATCAAAGTCTATTTAAAGTCAAAGGTACTTGACAATTACTTTTACCACAATGACATTCATTATTTATTTAATTTAGAATACTTTTAGGTGTTTTGCTTTTTATTTTACAGAGAGAGTCAGAGAGAGGGACAGACAGGAACAGAAAGACAGGAAGGGAGAGAGATCAGAAGCATCAATTCTTTGTTGGGGCTCCTTAGTTGTTCATTGATTACTTTCTCATATGTGCCTTGACATGGTAGAGGTGGGAGGGGGGCTACAGCAGAGCTTGTGACCTCTTGCTCAAGCATGCAACCATGGGGTCATGTTTATGATCTCATGCTCAAGCCAACAACCCCGCATTCAAGCTGGTGAGCCCCCGCTCAAGCTGAATGAGCCTGTGCTCAAGCCGGTGACCTTGGGGTTTCAAACCTGGGTCTTCCGCATCCCAGTCCAATGCTCTATCCACTGTGCCACCACCTAGTCTACTTTTAATTTTTTAATTAACTTTTCCATTGATTTGAGAGAAAGGGAAGAGAAAGATAAAGGGAGGAAGGGCAGGATATATAGGGAGAGGGAGGGAGGGGAGGAGGGAGGGACGGAGGGCGAGAAGCATCAACTTGTTTCCCTCAGGTGTTCCATTTAGCTGTATACGCATTGGCTGCTTCTCACACGTGCCCTGACTGGGGTGGGGACTGGACCGGTGACCTCTGACGCATCATCCATGGAGCCATCTGGCTTGGGCCTAGCTTAGAATTCTAAAAATTTAATGTATAATGTAGCTACTAAAGGTAACTGACAGAACTTTAATGCACATGTGTGTTAGTCTTTACAAAAAAAATGTTCCCCAACATTTAAACTGCAGTCTTTTTTTTTAATTACTCTTATTTATTGATTTTAGCCAGAGAGGACGGGAGAAAGAGAGAGTCAGGAACATCAATCCATTCCTGTATGTGCCCTAACCAGGGACTGAACCAGCAACCTCTGCATTTTGGGCCAATACTCCAACCAATGAAGCTATTTAGCCAGGGATAAACTGGCATCTTCAGGAGAAACATATGAACTAAATATAAAACAAAAGTAAACATAAATAAATATGAATTGGCTCTGGCCAGTTAGCTCTGTGGATAGAGTGTCAGCCTGGCATTTGGATATCTTGGGTTCAATTTCTGATCAGGGTACACAGGATAAGTGACCATTGTTTCTCTCCTTCTTTTTCTCCCTTCCTTCAGCCAGTGGCTCAACTGGTTCGAGTATTGGCCTGGGCACTGAGGATAGCTCAGTTGGTCTGAGCGTCAGTCCCAGATGGGTGTTGCCAGGGGAATCCCGGTCAGGGCACATGCGGATGTCTGTCTCACTATCTCCCCCTCCTCTCACACTTAAAGGAAGAAAAAAAACAAAAAAACATGAATTAAAATAATTTTTTTTTAATTTATTCATTTTAGAGAGGAGACACAGAGTGAGTGAGAGAGAGAGAGAGAGAGAGAGAGAGAGAGAAAGGAGGGAGGAGCTGGAAGCATCGACTCCCATATGTGCCTTGACCAGGCCAGTGCAGGGTTTTGAAGGCGACCTCAGTGTTCCCAGGTCGACGCTTTATCCACTGCGCAACCACAGGTCAGGCCTAAAATAATGAATTTTATATTTCTCTGAATATTGCCTGACTACCTTAAATAGCAAACATTTGCTATTTTTGTATCCCACTTAGAAGCCTGCACTTTCTTCATATTACATTATTATTATACATACTTCTACATACATTAAAATTTACATATACTTCACTGTGCATTATACAACTATCATTATAAATTATAAAATTATTTCTTCTATAGACAGATTTCTTAAGACTTACCTTTAATGTTCCAACCTTAAGTATAAGTAATACATATTTCAATGTTTTAAGTCTAAAATATTGAATAGGTAACTTTGCAAGTTATTGCTTTTATAAAATATTAGATCAAAAGCTTTGAAAATTTCAATTATTTTATCCATAGATTAAAAAAATAGCAAGGGAATTAAACCCATGATTTTCTAATCAATAGGTTTAAAATTATCTCCAAACACACCACTTTACCTGAGATAAATTTGTCTTCATTTCTGTAAGCAAGTCAAAGCCATGTCTCACTGTCACAGCAGGCTGGCCTGCCAACAATCCAACCCTCATGATGGAGAGTCGGATCCGAGTCAGCCAGTCTTGACAAGTTTGGCGATTGGTATAGAAAAAAGTTCTAATAACCT
The DNA here is from genome assembly GCA_037038555.1 of Rhynchonycteris naso. NCBI lineage: Eukaryota > Metazoa > Chordata > Mammalia > Chiroptera > Emballonuridae > Rhynchonycteris > Rhynchonycteris naso. The sequence goes on along the minus strand of CM073000.1, from coordinate 184,896,881 downwards.
TTAGAATAAAAAGAAAGTTTGTTCAAATTACAGATGTGGGTGTCTCAAATAAACATACCACAAATATACAAGTCTACTGTGATGTCGGCTCTGCATACGCCACCAGGTTTGACCATGAAACTGCTACAGAGGAACTGAGCACAGTGAAACCAACCTTGGGAGGGGACGTTAATGCATTAGCGCATCCCTCATATGCATTATACATTAATTTTTCCAGGTTTTCCAGATACTGCAGAAGAAGAACAAGTCTAAGCTGGTTGCTACTGTGGCCTTCATCATTATCTGCAGTTGTCCACTGACTAACATCTTGATCGGGGTTTAATGTATGAGCTGCAAGACTTCTAATGATACCTAAAAGTAAAAGACAACATTCCAAATTTAAATCTTTAAAAATTGTAAAAGTACTTGGAGGTAGTTTCACAAATTCACATTTATCAGTTTCTTCTGTATGACCACCACTTAAAAACAAAACTGAACATAAAATATTTTTCATTTTAAGAAAATGTTTCTTGTTTTTTTTTTTTTAATACCTTTTTATTTATTTATTTTATTTTTTTCCAGGGACAGAGAGAGAGTCAGAGAGAGGGATAGATAGGGACAGACAGATAGGAACGAGGAGAGGTGAGAAGCATCAATCATTAGTTTCTTGTTGCCATTGCGACACCGTAGTTGTTCATTGATTGCTTTCTCACATATGCCTTGACCGCGGGCCTGCAGCAGACCGAGCAACTCCTTGCTGGAGCCAGTGACCTTGGGTCCAAGCTGGCGAGCTTTTACTCAAGCCAGATGGGCCCACGCTCAAGCTGGTGAGCTCAGGGTCTCGAACCTGGGTCTTCCGCATCCCAGTCCAACGCTCTATCCACTGCGCCACCGCCTGGTCAGGCTTAAGAAAATGTTTTATCCATACAAATCCCTTAAATTTTTAAACAAAAACAGACAACCATACTGTTGCCAACACAATTATTCAATGAAAGCTTGTTCTAACAAGCACATCTAAAAGATTAACTGATAAAGTACTGAACAGAGAAATACTCTCAAATTTTTATTTTAACAAAGACAAATTTCTTAATGTAAGGCTGAAAATTTTTGTGTCGTAATGTTTGAAAAACACTACATTTGATTACCTTCAATTGTCTGGAAAGTATCTTGAGCTCTGCCCAGTGGAGTTCTCAACTTAGAAAGAACAGTGAACTGTGCTGCTTCCCAAATAGCCCACTGCCAAAGGACAGCATCTGTCTTTAGGAGATTGCGGGGAATTGTTGATTGATCACGCTTATCCAGTCTCTGGCAGCTATAGAACAATCTTTCTAACCAATTGTCCTTCCTGGGAAAAGTAGTTTGATGTTTAACAAACAATGACAACTTCACTTTCATAATTTTAAAAAACTGCAAGGGGATGGATGGGAGTAGAGAACTATAATTTTTCCTACTCCAAAAAGGCAAAACCTATAAATTTGGGGAGCATTTTACCCCCACCTCTCATTCTGAGGAGGTCTGCTACAGTTAAACCAGAATAGGGGTATGGTATGGATGGATGACTAGGGTAAATGGCTCAGGACAATATGAATATTAGCAGAAAGCATTCACTCCAATTAAGCATCTCTAGAATGTCTATGGCCCCAAGTCCTTCCCCAAAGCACTGATAACATCATCAGATCAGTTCACTGTCAACCACATTACATCACTCAATTCAAAAGCCATTTTTCTCTCTTCAGACACTATCTTCAAAGCAATGTTTCCTATTACTAAAATAATTCATTTAAGAATAATATTACTTCCTATTCTACCACTCAAAGTAGGTGTAGGGCCAAGATATTCAAGTGTACTGTATGTTACTTTTCCCAATTGAATAGTCAAAGAAATGTCTTACCCCGTTCTATGAGAGTTCCCATATAAAATAAAACTAATGACATCAGAGAAATCTTGCGGGTGGAATGTGTTACTTGGTGCTTTACTCATATGACTTCTCAATGCTAAAGAAATTTCTTGAATTTCATTGTGATTGTTATTGCTGTAGACAGAAAATAAAGCCGCTGTCATGCAAAATGTTTTGTTAAAAGATTAGTACATCCTATAAAAATGGGCCATTTCCTTGCTATTGAAATTTGGAAGTAAAAAATAAAATTGACCCAGGCCAGGTAGCTCAATTGGTTACTGTGTCATCCTGATAGGCCAAGATTATGGGTTCAATCCCCAATCAGGGCACATACAAGAATCAACCAATGAATGGATAAATAAGTGGAACAACAAATTGATGTTTCTCTTTCTCAAAATCAATCAATAAATAAAATAAAACTGAGGTTTTACAATAGAATGTTCTTAAAACTTTGAAAATTCAGGTTCTTAAAGCTCCTAAATTAAAACAGTAAATAATCACAGTTTAGTTTTTCAAATAACTGAACTACCAAGAAACACATTTTGGCACTACATGAATTATTCTATACTAGTTATCATGAGCTTATTTCTCTTCAATCGCTAAGAAGTGCCATACAAGATGGGACATTAACTCACTTAATAAGTGATTTGTCTTTTCCTAACTAGACCGGGCAGTAAAAACACAGTGGAATGTCTTTGCCCCAACATAACTGTTATACCTCAGGACAACGTCTAAAGGAATTGACTTCAACAGCTTTCCAAATGCTTGTCTGACACGTGTCCCACTGTGGACCAGTTGAACACGGCAAACGTCAACACACCTATGAAAAAATGAAATAGATAACACAGATGTGGTAATAGTTCCAAGTTATTAAAGCGAGGGTCAAAGATAAGAGCTTTCGTCCATACCTCTGTAAAAGGTCATCCGGCAAGGAAGAGGACAACGCATGTAGACTGCTGCACGCTTGCAGACAGATACTCACATCTTCAACAAGAGCTATTAAAAATTAAGAGAGTTACTTTCAGCTTGCCAAAAGAATTTATACACCAGTATGCTAATTTCCTGACATTCAACAGTGAGCACCTACTATGGGGCAGGCTTTGCCATGTCGAATTCTCACTGGCACTAACATCTGGGAAAATGATGGGTTCAATGAAATCCACTTCAAAGTGACTAGTATTTTCAGAGGAAATTTTAGAAGTACATGAACAATATGACATTCACATAAACTTTAAAATGTGACAATTACTTAGAATTACTATTTTTAATATATTATGACAAAAAGGAACTGACAGATTATGCATCTCTCATTAAAATGGTGATTATACATTTTGCAGCATGAAAGTACTCAAGTAACTATCTTTCTCCCGTTAACAAAGATCCCCTTTTTTAAGCATTAACGAAATTAAACAATCACATAAACTTACTGTTGGCTAAAAGGCCTTTGCAAAATTTATGGAAAGATGGAAGAGAGAATAAAGGTGCATATGTTTCAGACTTTTTCATTAAAACAGCCACTTCCAAAGCCCAAGTCATTAACAGTTTCCTGAAACACAAAATATATAGTGACTTTACATTAAAAAAAAGAAAATCAATTTTAAAAATCTCTTCTTCTTAATTAGTTTTTTCTTCTTAAAAAGCTCTCAAGCAGTAAGAAACAAAAATTAAAACTACAGATAGCCCTTTGTCAAAACATGTATGCCTTGGCCCTAGCCAGTTAGCTCAGTGATAGAGTGTCACCCCAGCATGTGGATGTCCTGGGTTCAATTCCTGGTCAGGGCACACAGGAGAAGCACCCATCTGTTTCTCCACCCTTTCCCCTCTCGCTTCTCTCTCTCTTCTTCTACTGCAGCCGTGGCTCAACTGGAGCAAGTTGGCCGGGTGCTGAGGATGGCTCCACGGCCTATGCCTCACCTGCTAAGAAGAGCTCGGTTGCTGAGCAATGGAGCCATGCCCCAGATGGGCAGAGTATCACCCCCTAGTGGGCTTGCTGAGTGGATCCCAGTCAGGGCGCATGTGGGAGTCTGTCTCTCTGCCTCCCCTCCTCTCACTGAATAAAAAAGAAACGAACAAAAACATGTATGCCTTGTAAAAAATCTATATATATTCCTACACAAAACATGAGCGGGAGGATCCATATAATTCTTTGGAAAAAAAGAAATCCTAGATTAAACAATATAACCAATTTCTTTTCTTTTTTTGAGAGGCAGGGAAAAAGAGAACAGTAACATTGAGCTGCTCCTGTATGTGCCCTGACCCTGACCAGTAACCTCTGCAATCTGGGACAAGGCTCCAACCAAACGAGCTATCTGGCCAGGGCTTAATATTATTATTTTTTTAAATATTGACTGACTTTTTTTTTTTGGTTTTTTTTTTTTACTGATTTTTAGAGAGGCAGGGAGAGTAAAGGAGAGAGAGGAGAGGAGAGGAAGGGAAGAGTTCATTGGTTACTTCCTGTGTGTGCTCTGACCAAGGATCGAACATGCAAACTTGTCCTTTTAGGATGATGACACTCTACCAACTGAGCTAACTGGCTAGGGCCAATAAAACCCAATTTTAAAAGTAGTTCATAATGAAGAAGTTGTTCTTTCCCAACTCAACAATCTTCATTTCTTACTCTCAATTCATGAAGTCGAATTAATAGAAGTTAGAAGTGTTTATGTATTATTCAGTTACCTTGTGTCCTGGTTAAGATTATCTTTCTTCAGCAATATTCCCAGGAGATTTAATATAATTGAGAAGTGTTTTTTTGTAGCTGTAGTTACAGTACTAATCACGGCTCCATCAAACAAAGACGGGGATGATGAGCTAAGACTACTAGATATAAAATGATCATGCCTGGAAGACAAAGTGCAAATCATCTTTTGATCTCTAATTAAAAAAAAAAAAAAGCAATCCCAAAGTTAAATCAATGCATATATTTTTAAAATCTGTATTTTAAAGGATCTGAATAAAAAAAAAAAAGGATCCGTAGAGCCCTTTAAAATAAAATTTTCTTAAGAAATATTTATAAAAAACCATACCTGGTACAATGAGAATACAAAGTGTAAAGCACTGCATACTGAATGGCAGGGAAGTGAACAGCCAGGTCATTGTGCACAATCATCAGATTCTTACTCAGGAGTGCAAAGACAGTTGGAGACAGTGCCCACATCTGATGATGTACAAGAGAAAGTTAATGCTCGGTTCCTCCAATATGTGTATGAGTGTACAAAGAATTTATCCTTCAAAGTAAGTATATCTAGATATTTTATAAAATCAAAATGACATTTAAATTTTGAAACAATCTAGTATGCCAAACAAGAGGTAAGCAAACACTTTTTGTGAACTTATGTATCTCAGACTCTGTGACCATATAACACCTCTATCGCAATGTCCAACTCCTCAACTCTGCCGCTGTAATAAGAAAATAAATAGCCAAACAAAAGATGAGTGGCTGTGTTCCAACAGAACTTGCTTTACAAAAACAGGTGATGTTTGGTGATGATTGCGTTCTATGAATATGCTATGCATCATTAACTTGTATGTTTTAAATGGGAATTGTATAGTATATAAATTATGCCTCAATAAAGATTTTTTTTAAAGAGATAATAGGCAGTGGGCTGGATTTGGCTCATGAGCTGTAGTTTACTGATCCTTGGCCCAAACAAAGCCTTCTGTACCCTTTAGAGTAATACGTTGTGTTTCCTCAATTTTTCATATATTGCAAATGGCAAAGTGCCCTGTCTAATGAGAAGAAAACATCCTGTCACTCTAAACCTTTTCCATCCTTCCCTTTTCCTTTTAAATGCTAAAATATTCCATTCCACCTGACTGCTCCATCCCCAACCCCTCTCCTTGTTTCCAAAGTGCAGGACATCAACCTCCTCAAATCTGTATACTATGTGAATTCCTCAACAATAAAATTTTAGAGTGTAAAAGAGGCAGCCTTCCAATGTAAGCAGTGAGGGAAGAACAGCTATAGAGGAATACAAGGCCATCTTATCTAACAATATGGAAAGCATACAATCATAAATATCAAATCTTAATTTTTCCCTCTTCTCTCTGTGGAAGCGTAATCTCTTAGTTATATGTCAGCAATCTTTATTAGAAATTATGTTTTTCAGTCCTGCAAGTCCAGGAATAGAAAGAAATATACAAACTGTAGCAGTAAGTATAAATAAAACACAGGTAACTTCAAATTTCTTAAAGGAAAGAAATTGTTATTCTTTCTCCAAAACTATCACTTATAAATGTTCCCAGAGAGGGAACAGCAAAAAAGTAAGACCGTATGTAAGCACTGATTTTAGTAAAGGAGAAAAGTACCAGGGGACGAAGGGGCTATATACTAGAACTACACAGATCTGACTTGTGGAAAATAGTGACAAATTTTCTGTAAGCTTGTGAAAGTAAATAGGAGAAATTTTCTAAATAATAAAACAAATATTTTAAAAATCTTACCAAGGGTTGTCAAGGAAAGGAAGGAGTGTGCGCTAAACATAATTGTAAGAAAATTTTCTTGCCAATTTAAATTACTCAGGCATGTCCTAAATGTGGTCATTTGTTCTACAGGGCTTCTGTAGATTCACTGACATGACAGTAAATGAAATACATAAATATGCAATGAGAAGAGGCTGCAATGTAGATAAAACAAAAGTAATTACAAGTAAAGACTCACCCCAATTAGTGAGTTTTTGGCATTTCCAATTGTAGTCAGAGCACTGAGGTCAAATATAACTACAAATTTTGCATTGTCTACATTGAATACATGATTCTTAAAAGCCTCATGTTTTATTTCAGAACAGGCATCAGGAAGTTGTAGACTATGTAGCAGGTTGTTTAGGGCACAAGTCATTTCTCCCAAAATTAATTTATAGGCAGTCTCCAAAACAGGAATATTCTTCAGGCTGAGCACTGCTTGATAAACAGCATGGGCTGCAGCAACAACCTTAAAAAGAGAATTCAGGAAAGTAGTAATTCAATGGAAAACAAATCTTCTACACTTACATAGAAAATAAATTACTATATATACATGTTGATGATACAAATCAATTTAAGATGGATAAATTCACTGCACGGAACACAAAAGTTCTTAATTTCTAAAAACCCAACCTTTTGGGAACATACATATATCAGTAAGCTTTTTAAAAGCTATAAGCCTTTTTGTTACAAAGAAAGGAAACTCTAAATTAAAACTGGCTATATAAAATTTCTTAAAAGGACATTAAAAAAAAAAAACAGCCAATGTCAAAACACATATACAAACAGCAGTTTATTAAGACTGGTTTCCCTACATCTGCTTGCAAAGTCTACATAGTGGTTTAGACATGGAAGTCCGTTGAGAAACTAACACATCTTATTTATAACATGTACAATAGTTCTGAAAAAATTTAATACAAATAATGAAAATCTGAAAAGTCTATCTGGCACTCATTCATCAAGGTACGTAGTAATCTACAAATATCAAGTTAAAACAATCATTGTAATCACTATATTCTAAATTAAATATTTATCATTTCCTCTCTAAAATGAATAAAATTAAAAAAATAAAATAAATTTAAAAAAATATTTATCATTTCATTTAGGTAGTCTACTAAACAACATCAGCCAACCTTCAATGAACTAAGTTATCAAAAATAGGTATGAATGCATCACTTACCTCTTTTTCTTTATGATAACGCAAAAACAGTAGTTTAGATGATGGTATAAACAGTTTTTCTACAAATGATGATGGCAGTTTAGTATTTATCTGTTCAACAATCTAAGAGAATAAAATAAAAAGAAATGAGTTACGAAGTCATAAAATGACATTAAGACAAAATGACTGTATGATTCCAACTATAACATTCTGGAACAAAATGATGGAGACAGTAAAACTATCCAGTGGTTGCCAGAGGCTCAAGGGGAAGGTGGGAGATGAGTGGGTGGAGCACATGGAATTTTTAGAGCAGTGCAACTATTCTGTATGATATTGTAATGGTAAAACACAAATGACACTGTACATTTGTCAAAATTCACAGAATGTACAGAGAGCGAATCCTAAACTATGAATTTTAGTTAATAATAGTGTGTCAATCTGGCTCATGCAATTATAACAAACACCACATAAAGAAAGATGGTAATAACAGGAAAAACTATTGGGGGAAAACTTTTGCTCAATTTTTTGACAAACCAAAAACTGCTCTGAAAAAGTCAATTAATTAAAAAATATATATATACCTATATAAAAACTATACTTTAATTTTAAACTTAAACACAGGCATTGTTTTACATTAGCAAAGGGAAGTATAATATTGGTAAAAATGTTCAGCAGTATATCATCTAGAATTTGCTTTAAAAATAATCCAGTGGGGGATGGAGGGACAGCACGAAGGAGGGGAGTCAGAAGCTTAGATGAAACCAGAAGGGCCATGTGTTTTTAATGACAGAAACTGTGTAAAGTATGCAGAAATTCACTATAACTATTCTATTTCTTAAATATGTTTTAAAATATCCATAATAAAAGGCTGAGGGGGAATATATAGAGTTAAGAATTAAAAACCATAGAAGAAGTTTCATATGGGAAACAAAACATAACAGAGATTTTTTCTGTGTGTGTGTGCGCGCGCGTGTGGCAGAGAGACACAGAAAAGGACAGACAAGAAGGGACATGAGAAGCATCAATTCTTTGTTGTGGCACCTTAGTTGTTCATTGATTGCTTTCTCATATGTGCCTTGACGGGGGTTGGTGGGGTGCTACAGCAGAGCGAGTGACCCCTTGCTCAAGCCAGTGACCTTGGGCTCAAGCTGGTGACCTTGAGGTTTCAAACCTGGGTCTTCTGCATCCCAGTCTGACGCTCTATCCACTGTGCCACAGTCTGGTCAGGCAACAGAGATTTTCAAAGTAGCTATCGAGTACCTTCTCATACAATATCAGGAGTATTACATAGTCTCATGTGAAAAATGATGCTTCAGCGAAACACACACACACAAATGAGTACATCTACACTGAGATGAGCCATCCAACACTAAAAGTAAACAGATACTAGGGCAAAAAGCAAACTAGATTATATAAATAAGATTAATGTGCTCAAAAAAGTCCAAAATAACCAAAGCCTTAATTTCTTCCATATCAATTTAAATTTAAGAGCCTGAATAAACAAGCGTGTTAAAAAGCAACAAAAAAGAATTCACATACCAACGTGAGTAAATTCAAGACTGAGATGATATAATCTGTACCACAAGTCTGGCAATTCTCCAGTTGATCTAATCCATATGTAATGACCATGTCACAATGTATAGTCATGCTAGGATCCAAGCTGCCGAGCAAAACACCAACACACTCATTAGCAGCTGTCAACACAGCCTCAGAAAAAAACACTTGATTTGCAGCCGTCACACATCTCATTACTCTGTACAGAACCTGCAAATAGGGAAAACAAGCAGCTTTTTAAAAAAATTCACATGCTTCCAAAGGGCAAAAATACGTTCTCTATTTAATGCATTTTCAACTGAAAACTAACTGCCTGCCCTGTCAGCAGTCTTTTAATACTCTAGTTCTCAGAGGTTGAATAATAAGGGTGTCTTTAGTACAATATACAGAAATTACCTTGCCTAAAATATTCTAATGTACTATTGTGACAAGAAATGGAATATGCCATCCTCTACTTCCATTCTACCCACTTATTTTGCACCCAACTCCACTAAATAGCTGAAGCTCAGAATCTTTATAATCATGAAATACACAATTTGCAACAGTAAAAGTATTAACATCATAGGGATAACCTGCCATGAGAATAACTTTTTGTAATCTATCACTTGGACTTTGGAAAAAATTTTTTAAAAACTAAACATTCAAGTCACCTTTAGCTTATGAAAGTTCCTAAGTTCAAAAGAAAGAAAGTTCTTTCATTCACAGCATATGATAACTATATGTGGATTATAAAAATCATGTAATTTCCAACCGAAACTCCCACTGAACTATAATAATCAATATTAATATACTAAATTTCTAGTAAAAATAACTTGGGGAAAAAAACACAACAAACTGACACAAAGATATCTTTAAAATATTTTTGTAGTAGTCAACAACCACTACACACAGGTTTTAAAACCTAAATATAGGTTCAAAGGCCAAAAGGCTTTCGTAAAAGAATACATTTAATATATAATTATGCTGGGAAACTATTATGTTCCTTTCATTTTACATCTGAATAACTGCCTTTATTTCAACACTGACAGCCATCAAACTACCTTTGGAAAAGTAAAAAAAAACAAAGATATCAAACCATTTTGATCAGGTTAATACTATCAACATGCTGGTTTTAATTATTTTCATGATCAGACATTTCTGCTCAAATAAATTAATTTACAAAGCTATTACGTACGAAATTAATGTCATATTTTATCCAGCAAATGTGATCACTGAAAGTAAATGCTCATAAAAGCTAAATAAAGTTTTGTCCTATCAGTAAAACTGAATTATTTGAATTAAACTGTTGTACTGTACCACACATTCCTCCCTCCTCACTCAGGCAGAGTACAAGGACGGGTTAATTCCTCACGCCTAGTATGCTGAGCCACTCACCAGGCTGTAATACAGCGCAGCTGATGCCGGGGCTGCAGAAGTGTGGCAATCTTATCATTGATCTCAGATTACTAAACATTTTAAGTCCTTGTATTTTTGTATCCTTTGATGTCAGGATAACAAATTGTTTCATCCTGTCATGCTCAGAGAAAATTACTTTTTGAGGCTTTCTCTATAATGTGTTATTCTTAATATGTTGAAAAACTAAAAGGAGACTCAATAATTTAAAATCAAAATAATAATTATTAATAATCAAAGAGTGTTTAATATATTTAAAAATAAGAATAAATGGATCTATAAAATATCTCCTAAGAGAAAAGTTCATGGACATTTTGAAATCCACAGTGGCCTTTTGTTTTATGAGGGGAAAGGACGAAGTAGGAGTAGGATGGGATATAGAGTTTCCAACTTCCCTGGATATTTAAGAAAGCAGTCAGATACATACATGTTAAACAAAGGATTGGTAACAGTATACCAAGTAAACAGAAGCATTTACAATACAGAACAATCTTACTTTTTAATAATATTTAGAACTCCTAAAGACACTTACATCTGTCACATATGCCTCAGTAATTGGAGGACCCCGAATTGGGCTGAAGCGTTCCCCAATGCTCCTAACCACAGTACTGAACACCCTGAGCAGAGCTGCCAGCTTTGGTAACGATACTGAGGGAGGAGGCACATCTTCATCCACTGACTCCCCAGAGGCCACATGGCTGAGGTCCTGGAAGTAAATTCACAGCATTCTTATTTAAGTAAAACACTTCAACTGACTTTAATACATGTTTACAAAAAGAGAGATATTTTGGCCTATGAAAAAGGAAACATGAATCTAAATGTAAAAGTAGGTTTTACTTCTCTAATTTTAACAAAATAACCTCTTGTATCAATTCAGATAGGTAATGGGAAAAAAATTCAAGTATATACTACAGTTTCATATAGGTATAAATGGAGCCATAAATTTTTGCCATTCCTGAATTAGTCTTTGCTAAAAATCTCATTTCAAATATTCGAGCTACTCGAATCAGTAAGTACCCCACACCAACATTATGCACACAGACTCTGTATGGAGGGTATGATAAAATCTGGTTCACAATTTTATAATCTAGTTGCAGAGATGAAATACTCAAAAGAAAAAAATTAGCAAAAAAAAGGGGATAGTAGCATATATTACTACCTCTAATTAAACGACCAAATAATGGAAGAGAATTAGATTTTATAAATATTGAGGGCAAGAGACTCTACAAACCAGAATGGGCGGCTTCAAAGAGGCAGACCAGCTTTAAAGGTGGGGTAGGAATGACATTCTAGGTGTGGGGGCTAAAAAACATATGAAAGCAAAATACTTCCTCACTTTTCTCTGAACGGGAGCAAGCAGATTGGTACAGTTACAAGTAGTGAATTCTTATTGGCTAGAAGTAGCAAGGGTATAAAGAAAAGATGACGCTAAAGAGTCACACAGCAGATCTGAGTAGGGAAGAAACCCAGAAAGATTCAGACAGATAACGGCAGGTTTAAGCAATGGCAGTAGGGCCAGGAAAGCCAAGAACCAGTAAGAGATTTCAGCTGCACCCTTAAAAGCTACAACATGTACTGGACAACCACAAAAGTTGACAGAAATCAAGTCTTGTTCTCCAAAGTATGATTCAAGATCCCCAATACGTAAGAGGAAAGTCTTCAGGGGCTTTTATACAGTTCACTTTCTAAAACTCTTTTGTGAACACTATAGAAAATGTCTTCAGAAAATTACCTGCTACCAAGATTATCAGGATTTGAAAAATTAGGCCTACAATTTTTCTTTCAGTCTTTCCAGTAATTCTGTTGGCAACTGTCTTGTAATTTCTGCTCAAATGTCAGGTGGTCTGAATTATTTTAAAATAAATCTAGCACCGCCCTGGACAGATAGCTCAGTTAAGAGCATCGTCCCAAAGCACACAGGTTGCTGGTTCGATCCCTGGTCAGGGCACATACAGGACCAGATTGATGTTCCTGTCTCTCTCTCTCCCTTCCTTGCTCTAAAATATACAAAATAAACATTTAAAAAATTCTTTAAATGAAATATATCTTGCAGTTTTAAGATTTTTGTTTTGGTTTATTTTTTTCCTTTTTATTGAATTTATGGAGTGACACTGGTTAAGTTCTTTTGTATCTGAAACTTTAGGAAATAACTTAGCTTTCTCTATACTCACCTCAGCATATGCCTCCATGTCCTCTAGAAACTGACCGAGAAGAGTAGTAGAAAATGCAAGATCAGCTACCCAAAATGGCTCCAGACTCTGCAACCACCCTATGAATCATACAAGAAATTTTCAAAGATAAGAAAAAACTTTAAATCCAAATAAAAAAATATATTTAAGACCCTTGTTTTAAAAGGCATCCGGTTTTTAGCCCTGGCCAGTTGGCTGGGCAGTAGAGTGTCGGCCTGGCATGTGGAAGTCCCGGGTTCAATTCCCGGCCTGGGCACACAGGAGAAGCACCTATCTGCTTCTCCACCCTTATCCCTCTCCTTTCTATCTCTCTCTTCCCCTCCTGCAGCCAAGGCTACACTGGAGCAAAAAGTTGACCTGGGCACTGAGGACAGCTCCATGGCCTCTGCCTCAGGCACTAGAAAGGCTAGGGTTGCAGTGGAGCATCGCCCCCTGGTGGGCATGCCGGGTGGATCCTGATTGGCTGCATGCAGGAGTCTGCCTGCCTGCCTCCCTGCTTCTCACTTCGGAAAAATACAACAACAACAAAAAAAGTCAAATATTTAGGATATTCTATTCTACATTTCAGGATATAAGCACTATAATACATTCTCATACCAGCACATGCCACAAATACCTTAGTTAAGTCCTTTCAATTTCTCACTGGAGCATTATAATCGGTACTTGGACTCTCCCTATATACTACAATGTACACAACTGTCTTTTGAAAAGTTAAATTTAACTAACAAGTAATGTATAATAACTTAACTATTCCTTTAAAACAATAATTTTTCTTAGATTATCAAACAGTATTACCAGCTGGTTTTTAAGGGACCAGTGGCTCCTTCCCACAATATTTATATAACTGGTATATGCCGAACCACTTACCAGATACCTGCTGTGTGAGTGAAGGTTTCTGAGTATGATCTATATGCCATCCAACTAATATATCAACCGTATCCTGGATGGAAACAAAGAAAAGGATGCTAAGTATTTTAAGGTCTTATTGCTATTCCACTTGTGGATGATTTCAGAGTAAGAGACCCTAGAAAGGACATCTATGTTCTACCTACTTCACATTACAGAAAGTGAAAAGGGGGTGGGCAGCAAGGAGAATAAAGAAATTTCATTTAGGACACTGATAAAATATCTTTTTCTTTACATATCTTAAGGCATTGGTGTCAGAAAATACATTATTGCTACACCATTCGATCTAGTCCCTCAACATCACTGATTATACTCAAAGGAGCAGAAGCTTTATTTTCCGAGTTCCCAGGTCCTCATACATGCAACCAATAAGAGAGTTGGGGGACTCACCCTAAAGTTCGTGCTGAAAATATGAGGGTAGCACCGAGCTACCAAAAGAATGCACTTAACACATTTGCAAAGTAATTCTGGTGTATCCACATTTTCAAGAATGGACTGCAGGCTAGTCATTACAAGCTAAAAATAAAAATTACAAACCATGAACATTCAAGAAAACAAGCAAATTAGGTTCATTAATTATTTAATAGTGACTATGTATATCCAAATCTGGTTGTGATACGAAAAAAAATAAGTTCTACAGTTTTAGCTCAAAAAAAGTTGAAAACATTTCATTTCACTAAAAGATATGATAAAAACAAATACATACTATTGTCTCTTCTTTGATGTCTGTTAAAATTATTTCTCAGTAACATCTACTTACTTTATTCCTAAGGCTCTCTTTAATACCATTGCGTTGATTAAATTTCAAGTACAAAAACTAAGATGTGCTTAGGAACATTTTTAAAAATATCACAAATACTTTCTAATTCAAATTACAGAGGAAATTTTGTAGTTTATGCTTTAAAATACTACTAGTATGTGCTTTTAACTAGAATAACTTGGAGAAGATTAACATGCCCAACCCACGAATGACACTACCACTGTACATTTTCTTAAAATAAATAGCATATTTTGCAGCAGTTAAAAACCACTATCTGCCCAAGGGAAGCTCTTCTTTACAAAAGATTGTTAAAATATAGGAGAAATGCTAGAATTAGAACTCCGACATTTTGCAACAGCCAATGTTATAGTCTATACAGGCACAGAATATGAATAGATGCTAAAATTACTGAGTGCAATATTATTTAAAAAACAGGATACTCAAAAGGTCTCATGGCATCATGCCCAGATTACAAAGTGAGAAAAACAAGACTTCACATGGAAAGTACTGTTGGTTATTACCTCAACTCTAAGTAATTGAATTCATCTTGAGAGTAAGACAACCTGAAGTTATGTGCCTACTTGTGTGATGCAATAGTAAGTATAAACTTTCTGTGAAGTATTGGTGACCAAAAGTCTAAACTAAATCTAATCAAGAAGAAATGATCACACAAACCCAGAACACTCTACAAAATATGAGGAGCAAAAAGGTAATTGAGAACTGTTCTAAGTGACAGAGATTAAATGGGCACGCCGCCAAACACAATACATGAACCTTGAGAAGATCCTTGGTCAGGTAAAACAAAAGATATAAAAGACATATTAGAGGTAACTGCAGAAATCTGAATATAGACTGTATTGTGTAATAAAATTAATTTTCTTAGGTATGATTATAGTGTTATTGTTATGTAGGAGAATAGATGATTCAACAAAATGTGTATGTGTAAAAATAAAAACTGCAGCAAACATTAATTGACAAATCTAGGTAAAAGATATATGGTGTTTACTGTACTCATGTTTTCCTACAGATCTATAAAGTTTCAAAATAAATATTTGGGGAAAAGTTCATAATATAAAACCTATACAAGATAAGCCCATTTTGGTGTTATGATATTTAGTGACAGATAATTTTCTGAATCTTCTCTAAAAACCCTTTTCATAACCTCTATAATCAAGGAAAAATGCATTTTTTAAAAAGGCAGAGGAGAATGAAGTAGAATATTCATTTACACACAAATTATTTTGTAACACTTAGAATAAGAATTTTTGACATATTATTAAACCCAAATAAGCCTAGTATGAGTTGTGATGTTTTCATCTCCCTCAACAAAATGTGAAGCCCCTCCCATCCAGCTCTCCTTCATGGAGTTCCTATTTTCAAACTTGCAAATGAGAAAGTACTAAGCAAATTCAAAGGCAAGCATCTAAAAAGTGTGGGGCAGGAAGGGAAGAAAAAGGAGGGGAAAGGGAGGTTAACTAACTTATTTTAAGTCTACCTTTAATGCATCCTTTACTCAAATTCGGAAAGAAGAATTTTACTTACATCATATTTACTATGTATAGATAACCCTACTTTAAGTTTTTTTATTTCAAGCTCCCCTCCCAGCCTCCAAGGACAGGTGTTAAGGACAACCTTTCTTTCCAAGCATATCACCCCCCCCAGCCCCATTCTTACCTGCATTACAGATGAAAAGGCTTTTTTTTCTCCTACAGTCTCTAGTGCTTTGTAGGTGGCACATAAGTAGAGAAGTTTAACTTCATCTTTTGCAGATGAGCTAAATTTGCTAAAAATCCACTTGAAGATCTTCTCAGCCTCATAGCTCAAAGAAGCACAAAGAAGGCCAAGACAGCAAGCTCCCTCCTGTCTCAACTCCTGAAGCAATTTGCTACTGTGTTTATTTTAATGCAAACAAAACAAAACACATAAAAAGCTTAAGCTTTCAAAGATGACAAGAATTACACATCTTACAAAAAAATGTCTTTAATAAATTTTTTTAAATTTCTGTTCAAACTACATAAAAGGTTTAGATTTTATTCACTTTAAATATTCTCTATTCTCTCTATCCTGCAGTGTACCAAAGTACCTTTGTTAGAGACTGGGCTTTCCTTTACAGAATCAATTACTTACAAACAGTGTGGAAAGACTAGCAAATACTAAAATTTATGCTTCAAATTTCATCTCAAGCTTCATTAAATATTTCACAGAAGGGCAGCAATAAATGACCAGATAAAACACTATAAATATATACTATGTAATGTCCAATATGTAAGGGCTATAAAATAGGAAGTTGTAATAGTTAAATATAACTTTAAAAAATAACATTCATTAAGTATCATAAGTAACTATATAAAATAAAACCAACATAAAGCAGTAAGGTTTGTGATCTGTGGAGATGAATTTTGACGAGCTTTCCAACACTGCAATGTTCTGGAAATCACCATACAAATAAATGACTGCTTACTTTTGGAGAAACCCAGTAGCCCCAGACTAGATGGTTTGAATCCATTGTTGCCCAAAAAAGGAAGATCCTTTTCATTTCTACTCTAAGTAATTTCAAAATCTCTAATTTACAAACATTAATTGCATTAAATTCATTCATTCATGCCTGCATTAAAAGTTCGTGTCACTTTACATGTCAATGCTCTATTATTATTCAGTTAGGTTGACAAATTTTTAAAAAATGGTATTCCCTTTCAAGGATTCCATTTGTATTCAATGGTTCATAACATATAAATACTTTAACATAGATAAAGATGACAAGAGAATCCAGTGAAACATTAAAAAGTCTGCTTGGTGGTAGTGCAATGGATAAAGCATCACTGGTTCAAAACCGAGGTCACCAGATCTGAGCACGGGCTTGTCAGCATGGGGTTGCTGGCTTGAGTGGAGGAATCATCCACATGATCCCAAAGCTCGCCAGCGTAAGCCCAAAGGTCGATGGCTTGAACAAGGGGACACTGGTTAGGCATTGGTCCAGGCATGTATGAGAGACAATCAATGTACAACTAATGTGAAAGCTGCTACAAACTTATGCTTTTCACTCTCTCTCCCTTCCTGTCTCTCTCAAAACAAAACAAAAAGAGATATTAAATAAATGTTCATAAATAAAATCAATGGGTTTACCTTCTTTTTAATAATTTCTAAAAATACATCATACAGTTCTTTAAAGTGTAACCATTATTACTTACCTTTCATTAAGCACATCATGTACAGCAGTCAAGATATTATCCAACTGTTTAACTAGTACCTTAAAAAAACACATTTATAAAAACTTCAAATTCTTATACTCTTAAAAATACTGTGTACTTTTTCATGTCCCCCTTGAAATTATAATTGAACACCACCTTACTATCCTTTGTATTCCCGTTCCCCTTATTAGCATAATCAGCAGTATTTCAAGTTTCCTTTCAGAGTATGAAAACTATTTATCCATATAAAACAAGCCATGAATGCTCAGTCTGCTGAAGGCCTGCAGTCAAGGCACATGAGAAAGCAATCAATGAACAACTAAGGTGTCGCAACGAAAAACTGATGATTGGTGCTTCTCATCTCTTTCCATTCCTAGCTGTCCCTATCTATCCCTCTCTCTGACTCCCTCTGTCCCTGGAAAAAAAAAACAAAAAAAGAAACAACAAAGCTATGGCCCTGGCAGGCTGGCTAGTGGACAGTGTCGGCCCAGCAAGTGGACATCTGAGGTTTGATCACCGGTCAGAGCACACATGAGAAGCCACCATCTGCTTTTTTTGCCCTCCCTCTCTCACAGCCAGTAGTAGGGCTCAATTTGTTTAAGCACCAGCTCCAGCAGCTGAGGATAGCTCAGTTGATTGATTCTAGCACGGGCCCCAGACAGAGGATCCTGGGTGGAGCTGGGTCCAGGCACATGCAGGAGTCTATCTCCCCTCCTCTCACTTAAAAAACAAACAAGCAAAAACAGAGCCATGATCATCAATAAAAAAATTAACTCAAAAGGCTTAATTTACTAAGATGCATTTTTTTTTAAATAAATTGATAGAGGTAGAAATGAGTGTGATAAAACAATATGGTAAAAATATTAATGACAGAATTTACATGATAGGTATACAATGTTCACTACAAAAATCTTTCAATTTTTGGTACATATAATTTTTCATAATAAAATTTGGGGGTGGGGGAGAAGCTTGCTTTGAACCAAATATGACTCACTGTACGATTTTTCATTAATTTTCTCCTACTTCATATCAAATTATTAATTTAACATCAGGAGAATTACTTGGGATAGAGAGAAATTTGTTACTGCTCCTGCACTGTGTCCTTGAAAGAGTTTATCCATTTATTTGGCCCTGGTCACCAGACGAAATATACCCATGAACAAAATATGTAACCCCTACCCTAATTTCACATACAAAAAACAACAGATATTGTCTTGAAGTACAAAAAAATTCTAAGAACATAGTACATGTGTTAAAAAGCACTTTATAGTTCTGGCCAGTGGCTCAGCAACAGAACATAGGCCTGGCGTGTGGAAGTTTAGGGTTCAATTCCCAGTCAGGGCACACAGAAGCACCCATCTGCTTCTCCACCCCTTTCCCTCTCACTTCTCTTTCTCTCTGTCTCCCTCCTGCAGCCATGGCTCGATTGGAGGGAGTTGGCCCTGGGCACTGAGGATGACTCCATGGCCTCACCTTAGGCACTAGAATAGCTTGGTTGCTCAGCAACAGAGCAGCCGCCGCAGATGGGCAGAGCATCTCCCCCTAATCGGCTTGCCGGGTGGAACCCAGCCAGGGCGTATGTAGAAATCTGTCTGTCTTCCTACCTCTCACCCTCACTTAAAAGAAAAAAAAAAAAGGCACTTTATTGCAGAAGGCACCACTATAGATCCAAGAATGGTAGACACATTATACATTAGGGGCATTAAATTCTAGATCATCACAATACAGGCCAAATTAACCTGGAACAAGGAACCCCCGTTACTTTCCCTTAGAAGCAAACCTTGTCTCCTTCCTAAACCCCTCCAAATATCATTACCTAGTTTATTGTGGAAACATAAAAATTATCAACACTTCCAAACATACTCACCAGCTTATTTTCTGGTTGCTGAATAAATTCCTTCAACTGCTTTACAGTAGCCAGTCTTCGGTCTCTGTCGTCTTCCCGGGTGATCCTCCGAAGAAGATTCGACAGTCGAGACTCATCAGAATAAGACATCGATCGCTCTTGGTAAATAAACATTGTGTTATCCATTAAGTATAAATAAGCATAAAAACCTTATAACCCAAATATTTTAAATACATCAAAAACTACAGTCCATTGGACAATAAAAGCTCAGTGAATATGGGGTCCCATCACACTTTTGTTCATCACTATAAACCAAGCCCCAGCAGACTGTTGGGCATAGACCCTCAGGAAAGGATGAACCTAAGTAAATACCACATTCCAGAAGATCAGTTGAGAGAGAAAAAGAAAAGGCTCAGAAATTACTTTCTTCAGATCTGTACCAAACTGTTTTCAACACCCAAGTAAAAAGCATGGGTATAGCTAAAAATCTTCTATAAGTTAGGGGTAAAGTCTCAATCAGGGAGAAGCAAGCTGTATGCTTCTATTTCTCACCCAGGTATCCCCTTGGATGGCTTAAAGCCTCGTGTTCATAAATTATCATACTTCTACCAGAAAGTTTTGGTGACTTGAAACCACATTCACTACCACCTACTATGTGCAAGGTATGCTGCCATTCAGAAAGTGGCAAATCAGAACTTTTCTACCCTTTATTTTTTTAATGACAACAAGCAGTAATGCTCAAACAATACTTGACCATAAATAAAAATACAGTTAAGTACTAAAATTTCCTTTTTAAGTTTTTAGCTGTGCTAATTATTGTAATATCTAATATACATTAAACAAATCACATCAGAGAGTCTCAATTCTCTTTCTACCTAAGGCAAAAAGGAAAACTAACAATAAAAGAAATGACAACATAGGAGAGAAGGAATAAGAATTTCTGAAATCCCTAGCCCACTGAATATTTCAGGAGGAATGAATACTGAATATGTAATTAGGATACCACCAGGCTGGAAACCTAGGCTCTATTTACAATTCTTCCCCTAGCAAACAGCATGATTCTGAGCCTGTGAGGAGGAACACTGGACTAAATTGGTATTAGAGTCACTTTTTCCCCCCCAAAGTGAGAAGTGGGGGCAGCAGACAGACTCCCATATGCGCCCAACTGGAATCCACCCGGTTTGCCCACCAGGGGGCGATGCTCGGCCCATCTGGGGCATTGCTCTGCTGCAACTAGAGCTATTCTAGAGCCTGAGGTGGAGGCCATGGAGCCTTCGTCAGCACCCAGGCCAACTTTGCTCCCATGGAGCCTTGGTTGCGGGAGGGGAAGAGAGAGATAGAGAGAAAGGAGAAAGGGAAGGGTTAAGAAGCAGATGGGTGCTTCTCCTGTGTGCCCTAAGCAGGAATCAAGCCCAGGATTTCCCCAGCCGGGCTGACGCTCTACCACTGAGCCAACCGGCCAGGGCCTAGTCACTTTTTAACTTCTATCACACATAGGTCTAAGAATTCAAACACTATTAAGAAGCAGTATAGCCTCTGATTTAGCATTCAACTTCTTAAAATGTATCCCCCAAAAATCATTTTTAAAAGCTCTGTATGCCAAAAAAGCTATATGCACAAACATGTTCACAAAACACATACTCCATGGAAAAAGTCACAAACTAAATGCCCAAATCTTGATTTCACAATCAGTTTTACCAACAAAATAAATTTCTCTTTTTGAAAAAAATAATCACTACCTCTAAATTCTGAATTTTCAGGACACTTTTTCTATACACTGAAGCTTATGTTACAAGGCAGAAAGTGGCGTCACTATATTTAACTTTGGAAAGGGTCCACTCCATCTACATTAAGGTGACCAGACATCCCGCTTTTGACGGGACAGTCCATTTTTAACCATTTGTCCCGCCTCCCACAGCATTTTTAACAAGTCCCGATTTTTGGAAAGAATGCATGAAAATCTAGGGAACGGTGGGAGAACAAGAAGGGAATATACGGTTTTCAGCAGGGAGACCCCGCCTCGACCTGGAAGTGCCCACACTGCCGCAAGAGCTGGCTGCTCTGTGTGGGGCCCTGAAACAAAGAACTTCAGGTGGGAGGTACCTGCTGGGGTGACAGCTGTCAAGTCCCCTAACTACCCATAGGCCCGTGTCCTGGACGCCGGCGTGCGACTCCAGGCTCCATGAGGCGCAAGCCGCTCGGTCACCAGCAGGCAGCGGGGCTAGACGTGGGGAGCGCGGCCACCACAAGGATGAGTCCAGGGGGGAAGTGTGTGAGACTGCTCGTGTGCGAGCGCGCTGGCAGCACTGTCCTGCCTGCTCCCACCCACTAGCGCAGCTCCAGCATCGGTTTCAGGACCGTGTAACCCAATCCCTCTGACTCACTCAAAATTCCCCATATAGTAATATTTCCGATTGAGGTATCATTATTAAAAATATATATTGATAAGGAAAAACTTATATCTTGGGCATCAGCAAAAATCACAATAGAGAACAAATGGTTAGAAATATTTCACCATTTTGAAACAAACCATGTTCCATACAATAATGCACTAAAAATTGTGGAATATGCGCTGTCTTTATAAGGAACCAATGCTGCAACTGAACGCGTTTTTTCTACAGTAAATAAACTGTGGACATCAGAAAAATCACAATTAAGTCTTGAGACTTTGAAAGCCATTTTATGTGTGAAATATAATTTAACAAATTCTTGTGAAAAATTTCATGAACTTTTAAACAATGACAGCAATCTACTAAAAAAAATTCACTCAAATGAGAAATATGCCAAAGACTAAAATACTATACATAATTTTTTAATGTATTATATTTGTAAATTATACTTATGTTGAAATTTTAAAAAATATTACAATACTATTTTTGCATTCTATGAAATTTTTTTTGCTCCTATAAGACCAAATTTTTAATCAAGAACCCCACGCCCTCCTATCAATGGTGTCTCGCTTTACCAATTTTAAAATCTGGTCACCTTAATCTACACCCATAGCCCCCATAGGCATTCAGGTAGAAGGACTTGCTGCAGTAAGAGCCCACTATACATTCAGTAACCACAATTATCTGGAAAATCTTTTAAATTTTTACCCAGTCTTCTAATCTTATTGTAACATAATTTTCTTCTAAAAAGTATTAAAACCTTTCTCATAAAAATTTACTATTAAGAAATAATTCATAGGAAAAGGAAAGCAAAATAAAAATTACCACTTGCATGTTTTCTCAACTCAGAGTAAACTAATCAACTTTCACATGTGCAAGACATTAGTAAGAATAAAGTTTTAGTCCAGGAAAAGAGGAGATAGAGGTCTTTGAGAAGGCATATGCGTTGGGTCCCCGTCTACCCAGTCTTACCCTGTGATTTCCTCATGTCTTTGATGGCTAATGCACGACTGCCATGCTGAACACTGGTGAACTCAGGGCTGGTCACATTGTTAACCCTCAGCTCTTGCCCCAACGACTTCCGACCATAAGTATTTTCCCCAGATCCTCCATTGACACTGTAACCACCTAAAATAGCAACATTTGCATTATTTTAATAAAAGCTCTGTGTTTCACTCAATGAATACCTGAAAAGTTCAGGATCTTATTACCCAATTCTACAGCTCAACCAGCCTTTGCTTCTCCTACCTGTCCTTGACATGCTTTTGTTTTCATTTTAATATCTTCAATGGAAGATAAGAGAAATAAAAACTACAGTCAGATTTGCTTTTGAAAATTTTCTGGGAAGTCTATAAGAGAGATGGTTATCAAGAGAGACTTCAGTCTTAATGATATATTTTTCTTTTTTGGCAAGAAAACTGCATTTTTGTATCATATGTATATAAAGAATATTTTAATTTTAAAAATTTAAGGGAGTAAACTTATGAAGTTTCAATATTCTCACTTTACTATATATTAAGACACACACAATATACACACTACGTGTGTGTGTGTATTTTTTAGCGAGAGACAGAAAGGGACAGACAGGAGAGATGAGAAGTGTCAATCCTTCATTGCGGCACCTTAGTTTTTCACTGATTGCTTTCTCATGTGTGCCTTGCCTAGGGGGCTCCAGCAGAGCAAGTGACCCTTTGTTTAAGCCAGCGACCTTAGGCCTCAAGCCCATGTCTATGATCTTAGGCTCAAGCCAGATTAGCCCGCGCTCAAGCCAGTGA
Source organism: Rhynchonycteris naso (assembly GCA_037038555.1). Taxonomy (NCBI): domain Eukaryota; kingdom Metazoa; phylum Chordata; class Mammalia; order Chiroptera; family Emballonuridae; genus Rhynchonycteris; species Rhynchonycteris naso. The sequence goes on along the minus strand of CM073000.1, from coordinate 184,873,388 downwards.
CCTTGGGGTTTCAAACCTGGGTCCTCCCTCAGCATCCCAGGCTGATGCTCTATCCACTGCACCACTGCCTGACCAGGCATATGTGTTTTTTGGGTTTTTTTTTACAGGGACAGAGAGAGAGTCAGAGAGAGGGATAGATAAGGACAGACAGACAGGAACGGAGAGAGGTAAGAAACATCAATCATTAGTTTTTCGTTGCCCTTGTGACACCTTAGTTGTTCATTGACTGCTTTCTCACATGTGCCTTGACCGCGGGCCTTCAGCAGACCGAGCAACCCCTTGCTGGAGCCAGCGATCTTGGGTCCAAACTGGTGAGATTTTGCTCAAACCAGATGAGCCTGCGCTCAAGCTGGTGACCTCTGGGTCTCGAATCTGGGTCTTCCGCATCCCAGTCCGACGCTCTATCCACTGCGCCACCGCCTGGTCAGGCCATATATATATTTTTTAAACCACACAGTTCTGGGTACTACATACAGGGTTTCTTTCCTCTTCACCATGGTGTGTTGCCTATTATATTGCTGTTTAACATTTTATATAAATATAAAATAGCTCTATTTTAAGCATATTAGAAGAAAGATGGGAAGGGAAGGAAAGGAGGAGAGATGGATAGGTTAAAAAACAAAATAATATGCCTCTACCAATAAGAAAATATATACCCTTTTCGTCATTCTGTATGTCAGAGTAGACTCTGGTATCATCGTGCCTTTGCCGCGACACCACAGCTGAATTTGAAGGTTGCAGTCCATAAGAGGAAGACCCACCCCTATCTCTGGATGAAGAATACTTTAAATTATCTGGGTCGGCTGATGCACTATCAGTTCTGTAAAGAGAAAAGAGTATAAGATTAGAACTTTAAATGAACATTTTAATAGCCTAAATCAGCAATTTTAAACCAGTGTGCTGCAAGAATTTTTAAATCATGCAATACCTATTTAGGTAGGAGCACTGATCTCTTTTCCCTTAGACTGTCAAATAAAAAAAGGCAACATCCAACACAACAGCCATCCGGCATGAATGAATTAAAGTTACATCTATTTTTTTTTGGTCAGGTTAGCAAAAAATATATGTATTTTTTGGTGTGTTGCCGAATTTTAGTAATTAGTTTGTGTGCCATGAGATGAAAAATGTTAAAATTGCTGGCCTAAATCATAAATCTTTATTTTATACAAGCCTCTCTCTTCTTTTCTACCTTTTTAATTTTTGAAATCATTACTATTATAAATAAGCATTCCAATGTCTAATAAAAGTCTCAACTGAGAAGGGGCTGTCAAAGGATGAAATGCCAGTTTTTCAGCCCCTTCTGCTATTCTAAGGACCCATTCAGAAATATGAATAACTACAAAGATTAAGATTCCCAACTCATTCCACTTTGCTAAAGACTTGCTGGTTTAAGCACTGGAAGTCCATATCCTAGGAACTCCCTCAATCCTAGACAAACTGAGACATCTGGTTAACCTGGTCCAGGATTCTCATCACATGATTTGATAAAAATAGGTTCTTCCTCCCAGGAGAGGTTTAATCAGGGGAAAAATTAATCTTCCCAGTTGTAAAAAACACTAGCAATATATCAGGAAGGGGCAATGTGTTTCCAAATTATTTTTAAAGTGCTGCCTCATGGCAATGTGGCATTCTCCCCATCATCTGAATTCATAACTTGATTATTTGATGAAAATTAAATTATAGAACATTTAAAAGCAAGCTCAGTAGTAGATAATAAAAGAACACATTAGTAGCAAAGTAAGATTATGTTAATAAACTGCAATACTGAAGATTTCATTGAAGATTCCTTAACTATAAAAAAAAATCTATTAAAATTCTAAGAAGTGAGGAAAATGAAAGATACCAGGAACCCAATAAAACTGAATTTGAAGGTTGCAATCATAATCTATTTTAAAAATCAGGCATTATCCAAAATAACCCCAGATACTTGGATATTAATAAATGAGGGGTACAGCTTCAGGGTAAAATGTTTCTATACCCTAAGATCAGCTCTATGCTTCATTGTCCTCATCAGTAAAGTAGGGAGCTGAGTTTCATGATTTCTCATGAGCCTTATCCTACCATCAGTCAACCATACAGTATCAAGAAATAAGACAGCACTACATACTATATGGCAGCAAATAAATAAATAAATAAATGTTCCTTCCCTCCTGATATTTCTTCTAAGAGAAACAACCTTTTGAAAACTAAATCAGCCTGAGCAGGCGGTGGCGCAGTGGAAAGAGCATCGGACTGGGATGCGGAAGAACCCAGGTTTGAGACCCCAAGGTCGCCAGCTTGAGCGCAGGCTCATCTGGTTTGAGCAAAAGCTCATTAGCTTGGACCCAAGGTCACTGGCTCCAGCAAGGGGTTGCTCAGTCTGCTGAAGGTCCACGGTCAAGGCACATGTGAGAAAGCAATCAATGAACTAAGATGTCGCAACGGCAACAAAAAACTGATATTTGATGCTTCTCACCTCTCTCCGTTCCTGTCTGTCTGTCCCTATCTATCCCTCTCTCTGACTCTCTGTCTCTGTAAAAAATAGATAAAATCACTTTTATGATACTGAAAACACTTCCTGAACTCATAATTACTTGGAAAAGTTAAGAACACTGGCAAGGGCAGAAACTACTCTATTCCTTAACCTGCTGTACCTCTACCCCATGTATAAAAAAGACTGCAGTGTTTGTAAATATATTTTATTTAGTTTATCATTCTTTCATTGTCCTCACCCATAAAGATACTAAACATGAAACTTTGCATAGGTTCAATCAGTAAGACACCCTGATCTATACTTCTGTAACTACTGTTAATATAGAAGACAGACAACAGGTCCCATTAAACTTGGACACCTAAGTGGCACAAGTCTAAATTATTCCTAAAGGCTTTCAATTTGAAACTTGATAAAATTCCGTAACCCTAGCATACTAAAACAACTAAGACTTTATAATGGACTATCTCCTTCAAACATACAAGGTACGCTAATTGGTAAACAAAGCTCAGTACTTTCAACATATGGGAAAATAAAATCTACGGAATTTCAAGAAAAATGTATGAGGACATTTCCTTTCTAAGTATATGAGTATGTCTATGAACATTTAAGTATCTTTAACACTAAATATAGCATGAGAACTTTTAAAAAGTAATGCAAAAACATTCCTGTGCATCTAAAAATAGCACATTAAATGTTTACCTATAATAATAATAATGCATAACATACCATTAATTTCTGAAAGAAAATTGAAAAATAAAAGAAAGCACAAGAGCTCTTCTGACAGGTTCTGAACTTTCTGTATGTATGGTATCTAAAACAACCTGGGAAAGTAAGCTTTTAGAAAATAAATAAATAAATCTGAAACACCTAGATAACTGAAGTATTAAACCCATGTTTAAATGTCTGAATAGCCTGACCAGGCGGTGGCGCAGTGGATAGAGCGTCGGACTGGGATGCGGAAGACCCAGGTTCGAGACCCTGAGCTTACCAGCTTGAACATGGGCCCATCTGGCTTGAGCAAAAGCTCGTCAGCTTGGACCCAAGGTCGCTGACTATAGCAAGGGGTGGCTCGGTATGCTGAAGGCCTGCGGTCAAGGCACAAGTGAAAAAGCAATCAATGAACAACTAAGGTGTCGCAACGGCAACGAAAAACTAATGATTGATGCTTCTCACCTCTCTCCCATTCCTGTCTGTCTGTCCCTATCTCTCTCTCTCTCTGTCCCTATTAAAAAAAAAAGTCTGAATATCCTGTTTTCATTATGTTTATGTATTACAAGTATTTCCATTATTATTATTAAAGAATTAAATATTTGTACTGTCTTCTGGTAGCACAGCAACAAACATAAGGCAGCAGAGAATGCAGGTTTAAAAAAATATCTGGGCCTTACCTATGGTGGCGCAGTGGGTAAAGTGTCGACCTGTCAACCTGGGATGCTGAGGTCACTGGTTCAAAACCCTGGGCTTGCCTGGTCAAGGCACATATGGGAGTTGATGTTTCCTGCTCCTCCCCCCTTCTCTCTCTCTCTCCAAAATTGAAAAAATATAAATTAAAAAAATACATATATCTGGGCTTGCCTAACCTGTGGTGGTGCAGTGGATAAAACGTTGACCTGGAATGCTGAGGTCACCGGTTCAAAACCCTGGCGGCTTCCCTGGTCAAGGCACATATGGGAGTTGATGTTTTCTGCTCCACCCCCTTCTCTCTCTCCTTCTCCCCCCATCTCTAAAATGAATAAAAAACAAACAAACAAAAAAACTGGGCTTGTCTGACCTGTGGTGGCACAGTGGTTTAAGTGTTGACCTAGAATGCTGAGGTTGTCGGTTCGAAACCCTGGACTTCTACCATCAAGTTGCTTGCACAAACGAGAAGCAGCTATTAGTTGATGCTTCCTGCTCCTCCCCATGCCTTTCTCTCTCTAACCTCTCTCTAAAAATCAATAAATAAAACCTTTTAAAAAATTGTTTCAAGACAGAAAAGATCTGGGCTCAAACCCCACTTTCAGCACTGAAAAGGTGTATGTGACTTTGTACAAGGTGCTTCATCTCCAAGCCTCAGTTGTCTATTGCATAAAATGGAGATAACACTTAAGTGAGGCTTAAATAAGATAATGGATTCTTAAGAAATACTTTGTTTACAGAGTACACTCAATGATTATGGCCATATACTAAATAAACTCAAGGTTTCAAGGCTAACAAGTTCTTATGCTGAATACTGTACATAGCAGCTGATTTTAAGTTCTTCATTGAAGGAATTAAGCTATCTACTGCTACCAACAAATACATTTCTAAATAGCAAATACTGATTTCAAACTAAACTGGGGGGGGGGGGCAGTAAAAAAAGTGACTTCCCTAGAAATACAGGTTTTGAAAATTCCATGAATTATGACCATTAAGATTTTCCCCCCAGATTTTGGGGCTTTGGAAATATAACCAATAAATTCATTAGGGTAGAACCACTATCTCAGAACTGTCTAATAACTTCCTAATTGCCAACTTCTTTTAATACTGATTAAAACATTTCCAACCAGAACTCAAATTACTGGTATTCTGACCCAAAGCACAAAATGGTTCAGCATTTACACAAAATCTCTGTTTTATACCTAGATTGCTTAGGTCTTGAAAAAAAGTATCCGGCTATAATTACCAACAAGATCATCCCAGTCCAATAAACAGAAATCTGTTAACGAACAGAAATGAGTACTTAAAATGAGGCAATCAAAAGCACAAAATAGAAAATGCAGATCTGAACTCAAAAGAAGAAGGCGTAAATGTTAAGCTAGTTATAAAGGACTGAAAAAGCTATCATCTGCCAGAATTAGTGTCTCAATTTAGTGATAAAAGAAAATTTATCTGTTAAGATTAAGAACCCCAGAATAAGGATTCAAAAATACCTTCACAGCCCCTTTAATACTCTAAAAATATTATGAAGAGAGAGAAAAAAAGAAATGCATAAATTTCCCCAAAATGTTTAATTAAACTGAAGTTAAAGCCTGATGTACATGCCACACGAGAGGTAAGTTTCTAAAGCTCATACCTCAAAAATCGCATACTGTATAATATGGAGCCTTTGTGATGTTTTGCATCAAGTCAATCTGTAAGACAGTAGTTACAATTATTAGTGAAGGCAGTGGATTAAAACATTTGTGTTCAAACATGAAGCAAATATCATTCATGGGTTAGGTGCTTTTAGTCAAACTATGGCCCTCCAGATTTCATATACTGAAGCAAAAATTGAAACAGAAAGCCACTCTGTGCCTTAGAGGATAGAAGCTTATGGTGGCAAAAAATAAATAAATAAATAAAACACAGAATTTAAATGTTGACTATAACAGACAAATCACATGCAAATATATTTACTGCTCATTTTAGTGATCTATGGTCAGCGTACAGAAAATGTAACAAATCTGAGAGGTCATATAATTTTGAATGACACAAATCCTTAGGCCTTACATCAACAATCTACCACGTGTCAGAGAAAACTACCTCCTGACTAAATGAGGTCTTGTGGTCCACCTACTGAGGGCATTATAAAGAATAACAAAAAAAAAAGGAAATAGCTTGACCAGGTGGTGGCGCGGTAGATAGAGCATTGGACTGGGATGCGGAGGACCCAGGTTCGAGACCCCAAGGTCGTCAGCTTGAGCTTGGGCTCATCTGGTTTGAGCAAAGCTCGCCAGTTTGGACCCAAGGTCGCTGGCTCCAGCAAGGGGTTACTCGGTCTGCTGAAGACCCGCGGTCAAGGCACATGTGAGAAAGCAATCAATAAACAACTAAAGAGTCGCAATGAAAAACTGGTAATTGATGCTTCTCATCTCTCTCCGTTCCTGTCTGTCACTATCTATCCCTCTCTGACTCTTGTTCTGTCTCTGTAAAAAAAAAAAAAAAGTCAGGGAATTCCTTATCAGGAAGCATTTCTACAAAGCACCCCAAAATGACTTGATGCAAACGTCACACCTGGTGCTGCCACGAGAACAAGCATCATATTACTTCAAGTTGTTTTTAAGTAGGCTTATTAAGAAATTTTGCTCTCCCAGTGAGATCTAATTTGTAATGGTATCAACCAGGAAATGAGATTTGCACTAAAGCCAATGAGGTGGGAATACATTTAGTCTCTAAAGCCAATGGCACTCAAAGGTAGTGTCACTGTCATAAAAGTTGTAGGATATGCTGAGCTTTTCATAATAACAGTATCACTTGGAAACAATTTACTGTTTTTAGAAATAAATTCAAGGTTATCTCTGTGATGTCTCACACCTGGATTCAGACTTGCTTTCATAAGAGATAAGAAAAAAGCTAAAACTATGTGTAACCTTAGGCCTTGTGTATGCACATCACTTTCACATTAGAAACACTGCTCTAAAATGAGTCTGAGGCTAAAAATTTCATTTGGGAGACTCAGGGACTTCATTATTATACAAAATTCTTCTCACAAGAGAAAATAGTAAGTTCAAATTTAATGAAACAGAATGAATCATCATGACAAAGTTATAAATGAGTTTACATCACTTTGCAATATTGAAATAGTAAGTTTATATAATTCTTGATAAGACATTCTTAAGTATTGTCTATAATATTGATCTATTTATGGATTCTTTGTTACCAATATTTTTTTAAAAATTGATTTTAGAGAGAGGAAAAGGGTGAGAGAGAGAAACATCACTTTGTTGTTCCATATATTTAGGAATTCATTGGTTGATTATGTGCCCTGACCAGAGATCGAACCCACAACCTTGATATATCAAGATGACTGTCCAGCCAAATGAACTGCTCAGCCAGGGCCACCAATTTTTGATCATTACTCAAATTCTCAATTGTAGACTCAAATATGAAAATATATTTAGCTATTATAAAATGGTAAAAATTTTACCTTTCCCAAAGAGAAGTCTACCCTTTATCATGGGCTCCTGGAAGGTAATCTCTAAATTCTTGGAATGTCATGCCTAATAAGAAGAGTGTTATTCACCAGGGGTTTAGGGATCACACCAGAAAGTATAACAATGTGATTTATTATGGTAAGGGATTACCGTCACATGAATCACCTCAATCACCAGAAGGGCTGGAGACTAAGTTCCACCATGGAGGCAGCCAATTATGGAGCCCCAATAAAAATTCTGGACACCAAAGCTGGGATGACCATCCACAGGTGGTGAAACTTCATGTGTATTGTCACACACCAACACCAGGAAAGTAATACTGTTCACAACTCCACAAGGAAAGAACTAGAACAGGGGTGCTCAATATGTCGATCACGATCTACTGGTAGATCGCCAAGGAAGTGTGGGTAGATCGCATGACATTAAAAAGACATTTGTCTTTTGATTGGCATACAGGGTAGCCAATCTGACGTCTGAACTTATGACATCCTACGCATGCGCGTTAAACCGTGCTCATTTGTTCAGTTACACTGCTGCATAGTTAGCCTTCAATTTATTTAAACTAAATACAACGAAGGGTATAAAAATGAGTGCCGTAGCTGGTCCCAGTAAGAAGCCTAAAACCTACCACTTTCATACAGAATGGGAGAGGATTTTTTTCACTATGTCATATTCTAAGTGCGTTTGCCTCATCTGTCTGTGTGCCATTGCTATTCCAAAGAAGGGAAATGTGGAGCGGCTTTTTCGACTGTTCATAAAAACTATGACATTGACTTTCCTCCGAAAAGAGAGTTGAGAAGGAGAAAGGTGAAAAAATACACAATATTAAATAGTAATAATAGTAACTTAAATAATGATAATATAGAAGAAATAAATTTATGTTTTGTATTTTTAATGTAGGTAGATCATTTTGACTTGGTCATCTTATAAGTAGCTCTCAAGTTTAAAAAGTGTGGGCACCTCTGAACTAGAAGCTTCTACACATTTGGAACTTTCCTGGACTCTGCCCTATGCACTTTTACTTTTGGCTAATTTTAATTGATATCCTTTAGCTGTAATAACTTGTAACCATAACAGCTTTCGAAGAGATCTGTAAGTATTTCTGGCGAAGTATCCTACCTAATAGTCTTGAGGTCCTCCAAACTTGCAACTGGTGTCAGAAGTAAAGGTAGTCTTATTGATCTTGCCCCTCTAACTCTGCACCTATATTTGAAATCCCTGAATATACTCTAACTCAAAGTTTAAGACTGCAAGTTTTGTTTTTTAATAACATCTTTAGCAAACATAATAAAGCACTCACTTTCAATACAGAAAATCCTCACTTAACACTGTTGATAGGTTCTGCAATAGAACATCTAACAAAACCAATTTTACCTAATTGAAATAAGAGAGATACGTATAAGATCCTATGGCATCTTATGGACATTATAACAAAACAGCATTATTCGAGGACCTGTAGTTTATTTCCCTTCCAAGGATTCACATATACTCTCTCTTGACAGACCCCTAATCAAATTAACCAGAAGGGAGAGACAAAGCAAGTAACTGTAGGAGGGTACTCTTTCAGGTTTTAACCTTTGTTTTATGTACACAATTACCTTCAGTAAAAAAGGTGAATAAATCACTCCCATGTAGTTCTCAGAACTGGATCTTCAATGCTGTCCACGTATCCTTAGCCAGGGGTCTTACCTTTGCAAAACATCTTTCAAACTTTCTGCACCTTCCTCCTTTCACTACCAATGGATGACCTTACAGATCCCTGCTTCACTAGAAAACTCCTGAGTAAACAAGCCATCCATTCTACAGCACTCTCAATCAGAATCAATAATTTTGAGCTCCTACCAATTCTTGTAGGCAATTTTAGCCAAGCAGTTTACATACATTTATTGTTATTTAATCCTTAACATCATCCTATCAGTTACCATTTTACAGATAAGACGACCAAGGTTCCATAACTGACCTAAGCTGCACAGCTTATAAAAAGGCAGAGTAAGAACTCAAACTCAATTCTAACTTTAGAACTCATCAACACTGCCAACTTCTTTACAGTAAGTTCAAAAATTCATCTACAACTGTACACACAGCCTTCCCATCACACTCACATAATAGAACAAGTAAACCTCACTCATATCTACTATAACCCTCTGGATCCAGAAATTTCCCCTATCTTCTTTTTTTCATTTTTAGCAAGAGACAGACAGGAAGGGAGAAAGATGAGAAGCATCAGTTCTTCATTGCGGAACCTTAGTTGTTCATTGACTGCTTTCTCATATGCGCTTTGACCAGGAGATTCCAGTAAAGCCAGTGATCCCTTGCTCAAGCCGGCGACCTCAGGGTTTTGAACCTGGGTCCTCAGAGTCCCAGGCCAATGCTCTATCCACTGCAACACCATCTGGTCAGGCACCCCCCTAATCTTCTGAGGTATAGACCTCTCCTTTCCTCCTGCTCATCTCAGCAACATATAAGCACCCTTAAGTCTTTCCTTTAAAAAGTAACAAAAGAATCCACATCTTAACTCTTCTTCTCCTTCTAAACGTCTAGACTTTTCACAGGCAAACCTCTTGAGAAAAATTTATCTTCCTTGCCTTCACTCACTTTTCAACTAACTGTAATCTGGGGTCCACCATCAGCACCCCACTGAAACTGTTTCTACCAAAGTAGGAACTTCCACTCACAGTCTACTTGTCTCTAAAATTCCATATGCACTTTTCAGTTTACCGTGTTGTGTCCCAGTGACTTGCTTCAGAAAACTGTCTATTCACACTCTTTCTCAAAACCACTGTAGTTTTTTTTAGGAACTTAAGAAAAGATTTTTTTAAGAGAGAGACAGGAAGAGGAGAGAGAGAAGCATCAACTTGTAGTTGCTTCACCTCAGTTGCTTATTTATTTGGAGAGAGACGAAGAGAGACAGACAGGGATGTACGAACGGAGATGAACAGACAGGAAGGGAGAGAGATGAGAAGCATCAACTCGTTGTGGCATGTTAGTTGTTCATTGATTGCTTTCTCATACATGCCTTGACCAGGGGCTCTCCCTGAGCCAGTGATCCCTTGCTCAAGCCAGAGACCTTGGGCTTCAAGTCATGTCTATGATCCCACACTCAAGCCAGCAACCCCACACTCAATCTGGTGAGCCTGCTCTCAAGCCGGAGACCTTGGGGTTTCAAACCTGGGTCCTCAACAGGTGGTGCAGTGGATAGGTCAATGCCCTACCCACTGCACCACCGCCTGGTCAGGCACCTTAGCTGTTCATTGATTGCTTCTCATATGTGCCTTGACCAGGAGCCCAAGCTAAGTCAATGACCCCTTGCTCAAGCCAGTGACCTTGGGCTTCAAGCCAGCAATCTTGTGATCATGTCAATTATCCTGCGCTCCAGCCCATGAACCCACAACCTCAGGGTTTTGGGCCCTCAGCATTTAGGCTGTTGCTCAATTCACTGCACCACTACCAGTCAGGGTAGTAACTTTAATTGCAGTGACTCCTTCTACTTTTTCCCAATCTAAGTATATACTTTCTTTCTTCTTTACTTACTTCTTTAAAAAGCTTAGATTTCACCTGACCAGTGGTGGCGCAGTGGATAGAGCGCTGACCTGGGACACTGAGGATCCAGGTTCGAAAATCCAAGGTCCCCAGCTTGAGCCCAAAGGTCACTGGATTGAGGAAAGGAGGAGGATCCCTGGCTCGGCTCAGCTTGAGCCACTGTTACTCTTACCTCCACCATCAAGGCACATATGAGAAGCAATCAACAAACTAAAAGTGACACAACTACAAGTTGATGCTTCTCATCTCTCTCCCTTCCTGTCTCTGTCTCTCAGAAAAAAAAAAAAAAAAGCTTAGATTTCATGGTCTATCATTTCATTTAACAACCTTGCCAATCCCCTAAACCTCCCTTAGTATTTTCCTCACACGAATTTGGTAAAACCCAACTATCAATTATCCATCATCCATCAGTTAAGTGCCACATGCCTATTCCTCTGATGTTCATCTCAATTTGTTAGATGTATTATCGAGATTGACCCTATTTTCTTCAGAATCCAAAATACTCTTCTAACTAGCCCCCCCCCAAACACTCACACACTCTCACATTCTCTTTTACCAAGAAAAAAAAAACCTACCATAATAAACCTGCGCCCAATTCCAGAGGTCTTGATTAGATTTTTATCTATTTCCACCTCTTATTTTTTCAAATACTTTCTCCTGTAGAGTCTGCCTTTCACACCAAACTAAATCCTCTCCTTAAATATGTAAAATTTTCTGTCTCCCTTTAAAAATACAAAAACATTAAAAACACACACACACACAAAAACGTCATCAATCCCACATATCCCTTCACCACACAATCTGCCTTCACTCTTTGCAGTCAAACTAGGTGTGGATCTTGTGTGACCTGGTGTTGGCACAGGGGATAGAGCATCAATCTAGGACATTGAGTACCTAGGTTTGAAACGCCAAGGTCACTGGCTTGAGTGTGGGATCATAGACATGATCCCATGGTTGCTGTCTTGAGCCCAAGGTCGCTGGCTTGAGCAAGGGGTCACTGGCTCAGCTGGAGCCCCACGATCAAGGTACATTTGAAAAAGCAATCAATGAACAACTAAAGTGCCACAACTACAAACTGATGCTTCTCATCTCTCTCCCTTCCTGTCTCTCACTTTAAAAAAAAAAGAGAGAGAGAGAGTTGCTCTCCACTCCCATTCTTCGCCTCTACTAGCTCTTCAATCCACAGTGATCCACCTTCTAACCCATCACTTTTGGCAAAATCACCTCTGACCTCCAGGTAGCTAAATGTGAGATAGAGTTCATGCTTCATCTTACTCATCCTCTCAACAGCTCTTACAGTGCTGTGCTGATGAGTAGGTTCCAGCAGGTTGCGACCTGCATAAAGGTGCTTTACAAAGGAATAGGTGGGCTTCTAAAAATTCTTATAGGCCCTGTCTGGTTGGCTCAGTGGTAGAGCATTGGCCCAGCGTGTGGATGTCCTGGGTTTGATTCCTGGTCAGGGCACACAGGAGAAGCGACCATCTGCTTCTTCATCCTTCCCCCTCTTCTTTCCCTCTCTCTCTCTCTTCCCCTCCCGCACCCAAGGCTCCACTAGAGCAAGTTGGCCTGGGCGCTGAGGATGGCACCATGGCCTTGCCTTAGGGGCTTCAATGGCTCCAGGTGCAACGGAGCGTCACGCCCTCGTGGGCTTGCCGGGTGAATCTCAGTCGGGCGCACGCGAGAGTCTCTCTGCCTCCCCGCTTCCCATTTAAAAAAGAATACAAAAATAAAATAAAAATTCTTACAATAACCCTCTGCGCTCAGATCCTGAGAATTTAATGTAACTGATTCTTCCCTTCCTTAGGCTTATGGGATGTTATAGTCTGTTATTTCTTCCCATCTCTCTGGTTCTAACACTAATCTTGGAGTTTCTCTACTCATCTTCCTTTGTACTTGCCCTCAATACATGACAGTAGTTATTTATCACCTCCCTATATTCTATCAACTCCCTAAATGAGGGCTCCATCATAAAAGTCTACTCTGAGGTCCAGACGTATATACTCAACTGCTCTTTCTTCAAATGATCTCAATCTTCTAATGCTGGGGTCCCCAAACATTTTACACAGGGGGCCAGTTCCCTGTCCCTCAGACCGCTGGAGGGCCGGACTATAAAAAAAACTACGAACAAATCCCTATGCACACTGCACATATCTTATTTTAAAGTAAAAAAACAAAACGGGAACAAATACAATATTTAAAATTAAGAACAAGTAAATTTAAATCAACAAACTGACCAGTATTTCAATGGGAACTATGGGTGCGGATGCATCCTATGCTCCTCTCACTGACCACCAATGAAAGAGGTGTCCCAGAACAGATAAATGGCCTCAGGGGACCGCATGTGGCCTGTGAGCCGTAGTTTGGGGACCCCTGTCCTAACGCCTCAAACATAACTCGCTCCCTTCCTCCAAGAATCCCCATTTTAATAAACAGTACAATGATCAGCTATTTTCTAGTAAATGGTACTACCAATGAAAGAGGTGCCCAGGACCGGATATATCAGTCCGACATGTGGTCCCATCACTATCCCATCTCTTCCCCACATAGTAACAAAAGCAGTTTTATAAAACACAAATCTGATGTCCTCCCACTGCCCTTATCCTATGGACCTCACTTCCCTTTTCAGTTAAGTCTCTACCACCAACCCCTTTACACTCCACACCCCATTAGCCTAATCTGTCAGTGTCATAAAGATAATTACCTTGCTCAGTACCTGTTTGCCTGGAACAGCCTTCTCCTAATCCCTTGCCAACGCTAGCTAATTTCTCTTTATCCTTCAGCTATCCTATGGAAAGTTTCTGATTCCCCTGGAACTGGCTTAGGAGTGCCTGCTATACACCCATGCTACCAGAGAACCTCAGTTTTCTTAGCTCTCACACCATTTGAAAAGCTTATTTAGCCTGACCAGGCAGTGGCACAGTGAATAGAGCATCGAACTGGGATGTGGAGGACTCAGGTTCGAGACCACGAGGTCGCCAGCTTGAGTGTGGGCTCATCTAGTTTGAGCAAAGCTCACCAGCTTGGGCTCAAGGTCGCTGGCTTGAGCAAGGGGTTAGTTACTTGGTCTGCTGAAGGCCCATGGTCAAGGCACATGTGAGAAAGCAATCAATGAACAGCTGTGAGGCAACGAGAAACTCATGATTGATGCTTCTCATCCTCTCCATTCCTGTCTGTCTGTTCCTATCTATCCCTCTCTCTAACTATCTCTCTTTGTAAAAAAAAAAAAAAAAAAAAAAGATTCAACCTGCAACCCACACATCTATATTAAAATGAACAATATTTATGCCTGACTGGGTGATGGCACAGTAGATAGTGTCAACCTGGGATGCTAAGAACCCAGGTTGGAAACCCTGAGGTCGTGGGCTTGAGCAAGGGATCACTGGCTCAGCTGGAGCACCCCCCCCCCTGTCAAGACACATATGAGAAAGCAATCAATGAACAACTAAGGTGCCACAACTATGAGCTGAATATTCTCTCTTCCTGTCACTCTTCTCAAAATTTTTAAAAAAGTTTTTCTTGATCATTTACTATAACAAGGACATTGACTAGGAGTTAATGACTCCAAAAGGAAGACTAAGATGGTTCCAACACTCTATAAATTTAAAATCCAAAAAGAGCTGTTTGTTGATGTAAGTTCCAATTAGGAGTATAAGAAAATGCTGTGGTTTTAGGAATAAAAGCCCATCGTTCAGCTCGCCCTTCATACTCTCATAGTACTCAAAACGCATGGGCAGCACTAGTTTGCACTTTACTAGTTATATGCTAGCTTTAATTTGCTCATTTGTTTGAGATGCTAGTATTGAAGGCAGGGGCACTAACTTACACTTTCCACTGGGAAAAGAGGACAAACAGTGGTTGCTGTGTGCAGAGGGGAAGGAAACGGCTTAAAAGATGACTATTATCATTGTTTAAATTAAGTAAACATTTTGTCTTCTAAGAGTTACATGACTACAATTTCATCTATGCATATGATCTTTTTTATTTTTCTCCAGAGACAGGGAGAGAGTCAGGGAGAGGGATAGATAGAAACAGACAGGAACGAAGAGAGATGAGAAGCATCAATTATCAGTTTTTTGTTGCAGCACCTTAGTTGTTTATTGATTGCTTTCTCATATGTGCCTTGACCACAGGCCTTCAGCAGACCGAGCACCCCCTTGTTCTAGCCAGCGACCTTGGATCTAAGCTGGTGAGCTTCTTCCGCTCAAGCCAGATGAGCCCGCGCTCAAAGCTGGCGAGCTCGGGGTCTCTTAACTTGGGTCCTCTGCATCCCAGTCCAACACTCTATCCACTGCGCCACCGCCTGGTCAGGCTATGCATATGATCTTAAGAATAACTTTTCTAAACACAAAAAAGAAGCCAGAAATAAAAAGATTTGGCTTCAGCAATATATTTAAATTCTGAATTTACTCAAAATGCATTTTCAAAGTCTTATTTCTGTGCACCAAAGGACATTATCAAGAGATTGAAGCCTGACCAGGCGATGGTGCAGTGGATGGAGTGTCGACTGGGATGTGGAGGACCCAGGTTCAAGACCTTGAGGTCGCCAGCTTGAGCGCGGGTTCATCTGGTTTGAGCAAGGCTCATCAGCTTGAGCCCAAGGTCGCTGGCTCGAGCAAGGGGTCACTCAGTCTGCTGGAGCCCCTCCCTCCTTACCAGGTCAAGGCACTTGTGAAAAATCAATCAATGTACAACTAAGGAGCTGCAATGAAGAATTGGTGTTTCTCATCTCTCTCCCTTCCTGTCTGTCTGCCCCTATCTGTCCCTCTCTCTGACTCTGTCTCTGCCACAAAGAAAAAAGAAAGAAATTGAAGACAACTCACAAATCAGACGAAATATTTGCAAATCATGCATAAGAACCTAGTATCCAAAATATATACAGAACAAACATAATTGACCAAAAAAGACAAGCAATCCTAACTAAAAATGGGCAAAATGTGAACAGAAAAACTCCAAAGATATACAAAAGGCTAATAAGTCCATGAAAAGATGCTCAACTTTATCAGTGACTAGGCAAATGCAAATCAAAGCCACAATGACAAGCCACACCCACTAGGATAGCCATAATTTTATTTAAAAGTGGAAAATTTTTAAAAATTAAAATGGAAAATAGCTAGTGTTGTGAGAATATGGAGAAACTGGAACCCTTATAGGTTACTGTTGGGAATGTCAAATGATATAACCACTCTAGAAAAGTCTGACAGCTCCTCAGAAAGCAATGCTCAAAAAACTGAAAACAGGTATGCAAAGAAAAACTTGTATGACTAACCAGTGGTGGGGCAGTGAGTGGATAGAGCACTGACCTGGGACACTGAGGAACCAGTTCAAAACCTGGAGGTCGCTGCTTGAGCGCAGGCTCACCAGCTTGAGCACAGGGCCACCAGCTTCAGCATGAGATCATCCAATGGGTTGCTGGCTTGAGCAAGGGGTCACTGGCTCAGCTTGAGTTCCCCACTTCCACCCCATCAAGGCACATTTGAGAAGCAATCAATGAACAACAAAAGTGACACAACTACAAGTTGATGCCTCTCATTTCTCTCTCTTCCTGTCTCTCTGCCTCTCTTCTTGCAAAAAAAGAAGAAAAAAAAAAACTTGGATGCAAATGTCTCCACAACACTATTCACAATATCCAAAAGACGAATGAACAAAAGTGATATGCCTATTCAATGGAATATTAGTCAACCATAAAAAGGAATGAAGTACTGACACCTGCTACAAAATGGATGAGCCTTGAAAAGATTATGCTGAGAGGTCAGACACAAAATCATATCTACTGTATGATTCCATTTATATGAAATATGCACAACAGGCAAAACCATAGCAAAAGTAGGTTTGTGGTTTCCAGGGGTTTAGGAAGAGGGGAGAATGAAGAGTGACTGCTTAATGGATTTAGACTTCCCACTTAGAATGATGGAAAGTTTTTTTTTTTTTTTAAATTATTTTATTTTATTCATTTTAGAGAGGAGACACAGAGTGAGAGAGACAGAGAGAGAAAGAAAGAGAGAAACGGGGGGAGGAGCTGGAAGCATCAACTCCCATATGTGCCTTGACCAGACTAGTGCAGGGTTTTGAACTGGCGACCTCAGTGTTCCGAGGTTGACGCTTTATCCACTGCGCCACCACAGGTCAGGCCAATGATGGAAAGTTTTGAAACTATAGTAGATACTGGTGATGGTTACACAAAATCGTAAATGTACTGAACACTAAACTGTAAAATAGTAAATTTTATATTCCCATTTTACCACAATTTAAAGAACTTTACTTACGATATTCTTGAAAAGATAAGACTACAGGAAAATAAAAGGCCAGTAGCTACCAAGAGTTGGGAGAAGCTGAATACAAAGAGGCACAAAGAAATCTGGGGGAATGTTGGAATTATTCTATACCTCAGAGACTTACAAACTTTTACATCTCATGGCACACATCAACTCATTTCTAAAATTCTGCAGCACACCAAAAGAAATACATTTCTTGCTGTTATAAGATAAAATGGTATAATTTTAATTCGTTCACACCAGGATTGTTATTAACTGTTGTCATTTTTTTATTTGACAATCGGAGGAAAAAGAAGTAGGCATCTCTCACTAAATAGTCAGATATTGCATGTTTTAAAAATTCTTGCAGCACACTGATTGAAAATCGCTGCTGTAGTTTGATTGTGGTGGTCATGGTTACAATACTATATGCATTTGTCAAAACTCAAAACTATAGCATGTAAATTATACCTCATACCTGACTTTAAAGGTATATATAAAAGATAAGTATAAGATTTATTTTTAGTAAATCTAAAATGAGCTGTGTATTGCCTACCATATTTAGCCATTTTAAATGGAAAAGCAAAAAAGGTAACATTGCATTGGTTTAAAATTATTTTGCTTTCCAATGATACCAAAGACTGTTAGTATCTGAATTAATTTATCAGGTATAAGAACTGGAATTTACAGCTTGAAAGAATTAACATAGCCAAGATACAAAAAGAAACAAAGCAGTGCACTTATACCTGTAAAAGAACTCTTACCGCCTGACCAGGCGGTGGCGCAGTGGATAGAGCGTTGGACTGGGATGCGGAGGACCGAGGTATGAGACCTCGAGTTAGCCAGCTTGAGCGCAGGCCCATCTGGCTTGAGCAAAAGCTCACCAGCTTGGACCCAAGGTCGCTGGCTCCAGCAAGGGGTGGCTCGGTCGGCTGAAGGCCCGATGTCAAGGCACATGTGAGAAAGCAATCAATGAACAACTATGGTGTCGCAACAGCAATGAAAAACTAATGACTGATGCTTCTCACCTCTTTGTTCCTGACTGTCTGTCCCTATCTATCCCTCTCTCTGACTCTCTCTCTGTCCCTGTAAAAAAAAAAAAGAATATTGGTGGTTATAAAATCTTGTATGCTTGTAATCTCCAATACAAATGTGAATTCAATGCTCAGTATTTAACAAAAACAATTTTGCTTATGTTAAATATTCACCTAAAGCAGGGGTCGGGAAACTATGGCTCGCGAGCCAGATGTGGCTCTTTAGATGGCTGCATCAGGCTCGCAGACAAATCTTTAATAAAAAAATAACGTTAAAAATATAAAACATTCTCATGTATTACAATCCATACATTTCCTACTGCTCATGTTCATGGTTGTGGGTGGCTGGAGCCAATCTCAGCTGTCCTCTGGGACAACACCAATTTTTTTTTTTTAACACCAAATTTTTACTGGATAACGCCTAACATACAAGGGTCGTTGTGAGGTCAGAAAGTAAACTTCCCTCCTTAATCAAGTAGTCAGCTAGCTAATTGCAGAAACCCTTTTGACGAAGAAGATGGCTAAAATAAAAAGATGAGGAGTATAGTACTTTCAGCAGGAATGGACAGAGGAATTTGCCTTTGTGGAGAGAGCAGGTTCTGCAGTGTGTCTAACATGCAATGATAAAATTGCATCCATGAAACAGTCAAATAAAGTGGCACTTCGACACACGCCATACTACATTTGCATCGAAATATCCAGCAGGGGACAGCAGGAAGAAAGCATGTCAAGAGCTACTGTGCAGAGTGTAAGCTAGTCAGCAGCAACTCCATGTTTGGACCCAACAAGGTGACTGGAATTCGGCTATCTTTGCTGGTGCTTTAGCAATTGTGAGAAACGGAAAGCCATTCACAGATGGGGAGTATGCCAAAACATTCATGCTTGATGTTGCTAATGAACTTTTTGACGACTTTTCAGATAAAGACAAGATAATCAAACGAATAAAAGACATGCCTCTGTTGGCAAGAACTGTTCACGATCGTGCTATCATGATGGCAAATCAAATTGAGGCAACACACGTGAAGGACATAAATGCAGCACCATTCTTTTCTCTTGCTTTGGATGAGTCAACAGACGTAAGCCATTTATCCCAGTTCAGCGTGATTGCAAGGTATGGTGTCGGTGACACACTATGTGAGGAAAGTCTTGCTGTTTTGCCTATGAAAGGGGAGGATTTATTCAAGTCTTTCACTGAGTTCGCTGAAGAAAAAAATCTACTGATGGATAAACTTATTTCGGTGTGTACTGATGGTGCTCTGAGCATGGTGGGGAAAAACAGAGGATTTGTAGCGCTTCTTCGTGAACAGGAAGAGACCTATCCTAAGTTTTCACTGCATCCTACATCAGGAGGCGCTCTGTGCTCAGTCAGATGTGTGGCAAGTAGCTTGATGAGGAAATGTCGCTGGTCATTCAGGTCGTCAGCTTTATTGTTGCCTGAGCTTTAAATGATCGCCAGTTTAAAAAACTGCTGGATGAAGTTGGGAATAATTATCCTGGTCTGCTTCTGCACAGCAATGTGCGTTGGTTGTCAAGCGGGAAGGTGCTCAGCCGTTTCGTGGCTTGTCTGAGCGAATCCAGACTTTTCTTGAAATGAAAAATGTCGAATATCCTGAGTTAGCTAACACTGAGTGGCTCCAGAAGTTCTACTATCTTGTGAACATAAGTGAACATCTGAATCAGCTCAATGTGAAAATCCAAGGCGTTGGAAATACAGTCTTATCCCTTCAACAAGCAGTATTTGCACTTGAAAACAAGCTGGAACTCTTCATTGCCAACATTGAAATAGGTCATTTACTGAACTTTGAAAAACTGGGAGAGTTTAAAGATGCACGCACAGCATGTGACCCTGCTCAAAACCTTGATCTCTAGCAGCTCGCGGGCTTCACATCTAATCTCCTGCAGTCATTCAAAGCGCATTTTGGAGAATTTCATGAGCGCACTCGTCTTTTTAAACTCATCACCCATCCACATGAGTGTGCAGTGGACGCACCGACCTGAGTTCCATCCCGGGTGTCTTCGTCAGAGATTTTGAGATACAAGCTGCTCACCTGAAGGCCTCAGACATGTGGGTGAATAAGTTCAAGTCACTGAATGAAGATTTGGAAAGACTTGCACGACAGCAAGCAGAGTTGGCGAGCAAACACAGGTAGGGAGAAATGAAAAATCTTCAACCCGCGGACCAGCTGATTGTCAAAACTTGTAACGCGCTTTCCATCACATACCACACACTGCAGCGTGTGAATATTGCTGTACTGACAACGTTTGGCTCTAAGTATGCATGTGAGCAGTCTTTCTCACATCTAAAGAACGTTAAGACCAACCTATGATCATGTTTAACAGATGGAAGTATCAATGCCTGCATGAAGCTTAACCTCACCACAGATCAACCAGACTACAGAGCCATCAGCAAAACCATGCAGCACCAGAAGTCACGTTAATGGTAAGAAGTACTTTATTCATCATTGGTTAACAACAGTATACACGTTATTAAAAAGAATTCAGACTTATTGTACTTGAAAAGTGTTGGTCTTACGTAAAATGCACACATTTACTTCTATTTAGTGTTAAACATATTTATTGCTCTCATGGAATTACAGTTTAAAATATGTGGCATTCATGGATCTCAGCTAAAAAGGTTCCAGACCCCTCACCTAAAGGCTCCTGAATCGAAGGCACCATGTTAATTGACTCACTTTCTCCTGGCACTTATTTTTAACCCAAGCTAGCTTATAGACTTAAAAAGAAACCCTGCTTCAGGTTCCATTTGCATTACTTATCTTCCCCTTTTGTCAGCAAGTTCTGGAAGTGCTTTAGAAACATCCATTTCAGCCTGGGAAATGGCCAAGATTGAAAGGAAATCTCTTAGTCCACAACCTCACCAGCAGAGGAAGAACAAAAAGACAAAATCTATAAAGAAACATGTCCCACCCCCCAGGCTTTTCAGTTAAAAGCCAAACTCAGCACCATTAAGAACAGAGAAGATCAAGAATCACTAACAGCTAGACACCACAGGAATCCCAAAAGAATGAATCTTGAAACGGGACTGGGACTCTATAATTAAGGAAATAATTGAGTGTTTTATTAATGTAAGAAAAGTGTACAACCACCTTTAAAAAGTACTGAAAACAGGCAGGTAATGACTATAAAGTTATTTTCATAAAGTTCCTCTATAATATCTTCAAGGGACTGACATGAATGTGAGATTCTCTAATAATTACATATTTTAAATATTCTACTTAAAAATAATCTTAAAAAGCACAGCGTTGCCTTTAAAAATACAGTGTGTCTGTAAAGTCATGGTGCACTTTTGACCAGATAGCTCTGTTTGTTAGAGTATAGTCCTAACACACAAAGGTTGCAAGGGCACATACAGCAACAGACTGATATTTCTGTTTCTTTCTCTCTTCCCCTTCCTCAAATTAATAGATAAAATTTTAAATAATAATAACAAATGTACAATGTAACAGACAACATCATTACCACTTTTTTTTTTACAAGTGAGACTGGTCCAAAATGTTTCAAAAATCACTCATAACACATTAAAAAATATAAATATGCAATTCAGACATAAGCGCTTTTTTTTTTTTTAAAGAGAGACAGACAGACAGAAAGGGAGAGAGAAATGAGAAGCATCACCTCATAGTTGCGGTACTATAGTTGTTCATCGATTGCTTTCTCCTATGTGCCATGACCAGGGGGCTCCAGCTGAGCCAGTGACCAAGGCACTACTCAAGCCAGCAACCATAGGGTCATATCTACGATTCCACGCTCAAGACAGCAACCCGAGGTTTCAAACCTGGGTCCTCAGTGTACCAGACTGACACTCCAGGCGCCACCACCTGGTCAAGTCAGGTAAGTATTTTTAAAGAAAACTAATAGCACCTTGGCCAGTTAGCTCAGCAGGTTAAGAGCATCATTCAAAACGACAAGGTTGCAAGTTCGATCCCCGGTCAGGGCACATATGGGAAGCAACCAAAGAATGTATGACTGAGTGGAAATGAATTTCATATTCCACACCACTTACTCTCAGCAAAAATGAGGACATTACCAGAATCAACTTCAGAGAATTCTCAAATTACACACATGACCCCTACCCCAAACTTCTTTAAAAAGAAATATACCGGCCTGACGTGTGGTGGCGCAGTGGATAAAGCATCAAACTGAAACACTGAGGTCCCCGGTTCAAAAAAACCCTGGGCTTGCCCAGTCAAGGCACATATGGGAGTTGATGCTTCCTGCTCCTCTCCCACTTCTCTCTCTTTCTCTCTTCTCTAAAATGAATAAATAAATAAAGATAATTTTTAAAAAAAAGAAGAAATATACCTTACAAAGAAATCTACAACACTCTGGGGCTCTATTACTAATTCTACTAACATATTTATACTGAGACAGTAAGTGGAATTTTTAAAATTTATTTTTATTTATGTGTTTATTTTAGATTTTTATTTAGTCATTTTTAGAAAGGAGAGAGAAAAAAACAGAGAGACAAAGAAAGAAGAGGGAGAAGGGGGAGGAACAGGAAGCACCAACTCCCATATGTGCCTTGACCAGCAAGCCCAGGGCTTTGAACCAGCGACCTCAGCATTCCAGGTCAACGCTTTATCCACTGTGCCACTACAGGTCAGGCAGTAAGTGGATTTTTAAAAAAGATTTTATTTTAGAGAGAGAGAAAGGCAGGGGGGGATGGGAAGCATCAATCATAGTAGTCACTTCTCATATGTGCCTTGAGGAAAGCCAGGGACTTGAACTGGCAACCACAGCATTCCAGGTCAACATTTTATCTACTTCGCAACCACAGGTCAGGCAGCAAGTGGATTTTTAAATGGACTGACTCCTTTCAACGTTCTCAATAACTCCTACAGGACCTATGTCCCTAGGTATCCTGAGATAAGAAATATGTTGTTAAACAACAATCTGGTAAAGAAACATACTATATATGTAAACAGAAGTAAAGTCTGTATGGTAAACCCTCCTACTTAAGCACTGGGATTTCTTTTAGGAGTGCTCTTGAATGGCCATTTCCTACTACTAAAACATAAAAAAATAAAAAGGTCTCACAGCCTGACCAGGCAGTGGCGCAATGGATAGAGCGTTGGACTGGGATGTGGAGGACCCAGGTTCGAGACTCCAAGGTCACCAGCTTGAGCGTGGACCCATCTGGCTTGAGCAAAAAGCTCACCAGCTTGGACCCAAGGTTGCTGGCTCGAGCAAGGGGTTACTCAGTCTGCTGAAGGCCTGCGGTCAAGGCACATATGAGAAAGCAATCAATGAACAACTAAGGTGTCGCAACGGCAACGAAAAACTAATGATTGATGCTTCTCACCTCTCTCTGTTTCTGTCTGTCTATCCCTATCTATCCCTCTCTTTGGCTCTCTCTCTATCCCTGTAAAAAATAAAAAAATAAAAAAACAAAAAACAAACATATACCCTGGTCCAGAGTTCAGTTGGTAGTGTCAACCACATATACCAAGGTTGTAAATTTGATCCTCAATTGGCACATACAAGAATCAACCGATGAATGCATAAATGGAACAACAAATCAATGTTTCTCTTTGCTTCCTCCACCCCTAAAATCAATTAAAAAATAATTTAAAAATAGAACAGCTCTGGCCGGATAGCTCAGCTGATTAGAGCATCATCCCAAAATGCAGAGGAGGTTGCCAGTTCAGTCCCCAGTTAGAACACAAACAAAAACAGATCAATATTTCTATCTGTCTTAAAAAAATAAAAATAAAACAGATATACATACTAGTCTGAAGCTGGAGTAAAACAAAGCAGCATTCAAGTGCTGTTCTTTAAGAATTAGTTCTTAAATTCCAGTAATATAACCCTGGCCATTTGGCCCAGTAGATAGAACGTCAGTCCCACGTGCTGACACCCCAGGTTTGATCCCCAATCAGGGCACACACGAGAAACAACCATCTGCTTCTATTCCCCTCTCGCAGTCAGTGACTTGACTGGTTTGAGCATTGGCCCAGAAGCTGAGGATAGCTCAGATGATTCAAGCATCAGCTCCAGATGGAAGTTGCCAGGTGGATACTGGTCAGGGCGCATGGAGGAGTCTCTATCTCCCCTTCTCTCATTTAAAAAATTAATTAAGCCTGACCAGGCGGTGGCACAGTGGATAGAGCGCCGGACTGGGATGCGGAAGACACAGGTTCGAGACCCCGAGCTCGCCAGCTTGAGCACGGGCCTATCTGACTTGAGCAAAAGTTCGCCAGCTTGGACCCAAGGTCGCTGGCTCCAGCAAGGGGTTGCTCTGTCTGCTGAAGGCCCGCGGTCAAGGCACATGTGAGAAAGCAATCAATGAACAACAATGGTGTCACAATGGCAACGAAAAACTAATGATTGATGCTTCTCATTTCTCTCTGTTCCTGTCTGTCTGTCCCTATCTATACCTCTCTCTGACTCTCTCTGTCCCTGTAATAAAAAAACAAATAAATAAATAAATTTTGAAATTTCTAATGATATAAGTTAAGAAAGGCACAAGCTATCTTTTAACCTACTCTTTCTCTATTTAATTTCATTTGTACCTGCCCTCCAATACATGTAGTCACAAAAGTTATTTTTGCTTGATCACAAATTCGACTGGTATCCAGTTCTTACAATGTGAAGAAAAAATATAAAGAAAAAATAAAGAATGTTGCAGATGTACAAACTCCTCATCAACCAACCTGAAACAGGTTTATGGACTAATGGAAACACTGAAAATGTAGGGGAGTCCCTGGCTGGCTGGCTGAAAGGTAGAGTGTCAGCCCAGCATGTGGGAGTCCTGGATTTGATTCCCAAGTCAGGGCACACAGGAAAAGCGACCATCTGCTCCTCCACCCCTACCCTCTATTCTTCTCCTTCCACAGTCATGGCTCCCCCAGGATGGCTCACTGCCTCCCCTCAGGCGCTAGAGAAATAGCTTGGTTGGCAAGCAACGAAGTAGTTGCCCCAGATGGGCAGAGCATCGCCTCATAGAAGGCTTGCTGGGCGAATCCTGGTAGGGGCGCATGAGGGAGTCTGTCTCTGCCTCCCCACCTTTCACTTAATAATAAAAAGAAAATGTAGGGGGAAAAACCACTACCATACTGGAGAACAGTTAACTACATCTATATACACACACACACACACACACACACACTTTAAAAGATTTTATTTATTCATTTTAGAGAGGGAGAGAAAGGGTTAGGGGGGAAAGGGAGATGGGGAGAAGGGGAGGAACAGGAAGCATCAACTCCCATAGGTGCCTTGACCAGGCAAGCCCAGGGTTTCAAACCAGCGTCCTCAGCTTTCCAGGTAGATGCTATCCACTGTGCCACCACAGGTCAGGCTAAGTTTGCATATGAATGATATTACAAATGTCATCTGCCATACTTAACAGGAATTTAACAATTGTAAGATTCCACTCATATATACTCTAATAAAAGATTCAACATAAATACCCTTTATGAAATTTTTAAGTTACTACACACACACACACACCCTAAACTCTCTCTCTCTCAAAGAAAAATTTGAACCAGAGTGTGTATATATGTGTAGTAAATTCTAAAACTTTCTGAGGAAAAGATGGTTAAAATTCCACATTTGACTCAGAGATAGCAACATAAATAGCATCTGAGTAGCACTTTAACAGTTTTGAAGGTAATTTCCCCAACTTTATCTTGCACCAGCTCTAACCCTACATTTTAGGAAGGCAAGAATGACCTTCTCAGAGAGACAGCTGGTAATGCCAGTACAAAAGACCTGTCTTCCCATTCTTAGTCTACTGTTATTTTCATGACACCAACCTCTCCTAAGATAAATATTTGTAAAAGACCACTACTAAATATACACACATTCTTAATAAATACACCTTAGCAAGATATCTAAAACACCCTAGTTCTAGGTCTATCCTTTCCAACACAGATCTACTAAGACAACAAGCAAATTTTTAAATGGACTAAAAGAGTGGGGAGAACAGCACAATTGGTATAATTTTTATATCCTCAATAAAAACATGACATATTAGCATTATAGTAACTACATAAGATAGGCCAATTTAAATAGAAGGCTTCTTTTACAAAACTTCGTTCTATAGTCAAAAGCTCACACAGACTTTATTAAACCCAAGTTAATTTTTAATTTCAATCTTTTCCAAAAAGGAATAAGACACCACATACTAAAACGCTATCAATTTTTCAAATAATGACAGAATTAATCACTTTTAACCGAATTCTAACTCAAGTCCTTCAAAAATAATGCAAACTATCTTTTATACGTATTTCTTTAAACCTGACTAACAAATAAACACAATCTCAAATTTTATAGTCCTACTGCTGGAACCCCTGCTACATTTTCATTGTTTTCACATTTACTCAAGAATAAAATAAAAGGACAATTAAATGTATATTAATTCAACTGTGCTTACTGTGTGATACTGTTCATCTTTGTATCTTTTTAATCATATAATCAGAAAGCACACCCATTCTAGGGCCTGACCTGTGGTGGTGCAGTGGATAAGGTGTCGACCTTGGAACTCTGAGGTCGCCGGTTCAAAACCCTGCTCTGGTCTGGTCAAGGCACATATGGGAGTTGATGCTTCCAGCTCCTTCCCCCTTTCTCTCTCTCTATCTCACTCTGTGTCTCCTCTCTAAAATGAATAAAATTTAAAAAAAAAAAAAAAGAAAGCACACCCATTCTATAAAGAAAACAAAATGCTTGACATCTTTCCTCAAAATAATATGATTTTCTGTCTAAATTCAGAATAAAGAGGACCAAAATCCTACCTTTTGGGATACTGATTTTATATTGGTTACTAAACAAAAGATCCTCCCACTTTCCTGCCCAAAAGATTCAGCCGGAAAAACCTGCTCCAGGAAAGAAATCTTAGCTTATTTACCTTAGCTTAATTTGAATTAAGCACCGTAGACAGGAAGGCTTCAAGGAGGGATCTGGTTAGGTAGATCACCCCATATCCCACTGAAGCAAGAATTTACCTGCAATGTGTTCAGCTTATTCAACTACCTGTAAATTACCTACTTCCTCTAAAATCCCATCACTACCCCCCTCTTTCTCCTTTGTCCAAAGACATATATACACCCAATTTTGCCTGTCTTTGGAATTTTCATGCTTATGTGAATTCTCCGAGTACACATATTAAAATTTTATTTTCTACTGTTAATCTGTTAATTTGATTATTGGCCCAGCTAGAAGAATTTACAAGGTGGGAGATTAAGTATTATTTTTTAAGTCTCCTACACCAACACAGAATCTGTCATTAGGGCAATGAATCTGAATTTCCAGGGTTAGAATCAAAATGAAGACTCTAATAATTAAGTGTTACATTTCAGACAAGAAATTCCAGGGTTCATATAATCAGGAATATAAACCAAGGAGACCCAAGTGGCTGAATAGCAGGAGTCACAGACTGCTTCAAAGAACTAAATATTTCAAGAAATAAGTTAATATCTCAAATACACATAACACACCCCTTTTAAAATCAGATTAAAGCCTGACCTGTGGTGGCACAGTGGATAAAGCGTCGACCTGGGAACACTGAGGTCGCCAGTTCAAAACCCTGCACTGGTCTGGTCAAGGCACATATGGGAGTTGATGCTTCTAGCTCCTCCCCCCTTTCTCTCTCTCTCTCTCTCTCTCTCTCTCTCTCTCTCTCTCGTCTCCTCTCTAAAATGAATAAATAAAAATAAATTAAAATCAGATTAAAATGCTAAAGCGGAAAAGGCAAAGACAAGTTATCAATTCACAAATTTAAATAGGAGGGAAAATTTTAATTAAAAAAACTTCATGTTGCCAATGCTGTTAAATATGGAGAAAAAAGCTAATTAATGTCACTATAAAGTCCAAGAAGTATTTATTAGTGGGGCTTTTCCCTAATCAACAGAAAAGGTATTAATATACCACATGTCACCCAAAAATAAAGATCTAGTAAATATTTCAACAATATTTCAACAGCTTTTTTAATCTGTAGTCATATACATGAGCATACAATTACCTCAGGCCACTGCAGAGCCATTAATAATTTTCTTATGGACCTATAAGAGCACTGTTGAGGTTCTTCATTATAATAAAAAGGGTAATATAAAGGAAAAAAGTAGTGCCTCTCATAATTACAAACAAAACAATAGCATAACTTAAGTCCAACCAAAAAATAATCCACCATTCTGATACCAGAAACCCTTTTGACCAAAGGTCTTTAAATAATTGTAAAAGCCTACGAAAGGTTTTTAAATAATACATATGAGGTCCTAGACCAGTGGTTCTTAACCTGGTTCTATCGAGCCCTAGGGGTTCGATGAGTCGGTCTCAGGGAATCGGAGAAGCCTCTGCCACGGAGGCCAGAATAAAGTAATACCATAATTTGTTGTGAGTTTATGCATTTTGTTGGTTTTGTTCTTTGAGCAAGGTGATGTTCATGCACGGCTCATTTTGTGCACCAGTAAAAAAAACATATACCTATGTCTTGAATTTGGAAAAAAAATCATATTTTATTTATCACTAAGGAAGGGTTTGGTGAATGTGCATATGAAACTGGTGGGTTCGGTACCTCAAAAAGGTTAAGAACCACTGTCCTAGACATACTATGAATAATAATATGGAAAACAACATTACCTTCCAAACAGTAATTTCTAACCAGGAATATTAATTTTTTTTGAAAGGATATAAAGGTTAATAAAAAAGAATTCACTGTTTAGAAATCTTTTGAATGTGAAAATTTGGGGGTTCAGTCATTCCCAGTCAGCAGGCATACTACTAGCAAGAAGTCTGCTCCCTCAGGTCATTCTGATGACCAGCCAGAAAGCTCAACCCAGTGCTTACCTTTAAGTAATTAGATTATTTAAAGAATGTACAAGTGGATGCAACAGATACAGGATAAGATAATGTGTAAAAGACTTTACATATGAAAGCAAGGTATTTTCTTCAAGAAGGATAAAATTTATAAAATCTAAAATGACCATATTTTCTTCTGTAAAAGATCTGGCCATCATAGTCCACTAAAACACTGTCCCTTTGAACCTGTTCAATCAGCTCACTATACAGTTGCTGACTCAGGATAAGCAGGCTGCTGTACAAAGAACAGTTCCTCTCAAAATGCCACTATAGTAAAAGTGTTGTAAACTCTGGAGTTAACTCTAAATACAGAAACAAACCTGCAGAATTCCATTTTCATGTATCTACATAAGGAAAAAAATAGAAATACACGCAAAATAAAGTGCATACTATTTGATGCACTATGGTAGGGAAGAAACAATACAGGGGTAAAATGATTATACAAGATGCATGGACATATGACGGTTATGTATTACTGGAGAAGACACCTGAAAATTTCAGACAGTGTTAAGTGCTATGAAGAAAACCCACAGTGGAGGGTTAGAGAACGCTGCTTCTCCTCACTGAGGGGTGACATTTAGACTGAGGGAGCATGAGTACCCCAGGTCTAGCACTCTTGCTGCACAGTATCAACAACAGCACACACAAAGGCCCTAAGGCAGAAATGAGCTCGAGAGGTGCTTTAGAAGACACAGAACTGATGAAGAATTTGGCTCTGGCTCAGCCCTGAGGGACTTAAACTAATTAGGGAACAAGAGATCACTGAAGCCTGACCAGGCAATGGGGCAATGGATAGTATTGGACTGGGACACAGAGGAACCAGGTTTGAAATCCCGAGGTGGCTGGACTGAGCGCGGGCTCACCAGCCTGAGAGCAGGGTCGCTGGCTTGAAGCCCAAGGTCGCTAGCTTGAGCAATGGTCACTAGCTCTGCTGTAGCGCCCCACGCCCCCACCTCAAGGCACTTATGATAAAGCAATCAGTGAACTAAGGTGCCACAACGAAGAACTGATGCTTCTCATCTCTCTCCTTTCCTGTCTGTCTGCCTCTATCTGTCCCTCTCTCTGTCTCTGTCAAAAAAAATAAAAATAAAAAAGAGATCACTGAAGTGATAAGCAGTTAGCTTTCATTGCAGACTGCTGCAAGATTCAGAAAGGAAAGGGATCAGTGAAGGCAGAGGTAGCAGTGTAGGAATCTTAAGGAAAGCATAAGGGTTATATTGCTGAGTATGAAAACTAAGAGCTAAGGAAGAGTAGGGATGGAGCAGGTGGAGAAAGGTACATGAACTGGAGCTCACAGGAATAAACTTAGCCAAGCAGAGGAGCGCCTGTCTTCCAGTACATAAATGCCTGCAAAAGTTACCGCAGATCCATCATCTGAAACTGATTTCACAGGGATCTTCAAATATCCCAAATAAATGTCTACAGCAAAAGAGATATCAAAGAAATACATTGATGATGATGAGGTTATCAATCCTCAGAAACCATTAAGTTGGTAATAATTATAAAATAATATTCAAAGATTTCCTTTCTACAAAAATATTTAAGTCAAAATCCACCTGTACACTCCACCCATGGTTTTTTGCGTGTGTGGTGGAAGTGGAAGTATAATCTAACTGAAAAGTACAGTAATTGTGTATCTGGAGTTTAATTAGGGTTATAGTTACAGAAGTGTACACATTTATCAAAATACACTGCTTTTAAGAACTGAACATGTACTTTTTATCTCAAAAAAGTAACACAACGAAGTTCAAAAAAAGAATTCAACTAAGAAGAAAAGTACACTCAACTAAGGTGGAGTAGATCTATTTTAAAAACACAACCGTCCCTATGCCAAAATACTATAGGCATTTAATAAGTAACACTCTATGTCAGTGATTTTCAACCTTTTAATACTTGTGGACCAGTGAAAACAGAATTATTTCAGGGACCAGAGACAGAAATCAACCAACCTGAGCATAAGCGAATTCAACTAAGTTCATGCAACATCAGGGTGGTTAATTCTTTCACAGACCAACATGATTATTTCTGGCAACCAGTCTGCAAACTGGAAGTTGAAAAATGCTGCTCTACATTTAAAAATATTAAAATGTAGCAAGCAGAAGTATTTCATATAGGAATTAAACCACCAAATATCTGCAATCTTTACTGTTAGGCCTCTATACAAGAGGGGGTGTGTTTTATTTTGTAGTCCCCAAAATAAAATAGGTTTTGAAAAAACTTTAAGATAGCGAAACATGCCTGACCGGGGGGTGGCGCTGTGGATAGAGCGTCGGAATAGGATGCGGAAGACCCAGGTTGGAGACCCCGAGCTCCCCAGCTTGAGCACGGGCTCATCTGGCTTGAGCAAAAGCTCATCAGCTCGGACCCAAGGTCGCTGGCCCCAGTAAGGGGTTGCTTGGTCTGCTGAAGGCCCGCGGTCAAGGCACATGTGAGAAAGCAATCAATGAACAACTAAGGTGTTGCGACGGCAATGAAAAACGAATGATGTTTCTCACCTCTCTCCGTTCCTGTCTGTCTGTCTGTCCCTGTCTGTCCCTATCTATCCCTTTCTCTGACTCTCTCTCTGTCCCTGTAAAAAAAAAAAAAAAAAAATAGCGAAACACAAGTAACCAAAATAATAACAATATGAGGAGAAACCAAACAAATAACAGCTTGTGTGAATTCATAAAGGGAAGTCCAGGTGTATTTAGGTAGTTAGAATAGGGAAAGAAAAGCAAGTAAGCCTGTGCCACTATATGCCAGGCAGTGAAGGGCAGGAAATCTTAAATTAAAAAGTTGTCACCCTGTCTAGTAGGTCAGTTGATTCGAGTGTCTTTCTGATACACCAAGGTTGCAGGTTTGATCCTTTCAGGGCGCGCATACAAAAATCACCCAATGAATGCATAAATAAGCAGAACAACAAATCAATGTTTCCCTCTCTCTCTTTCTCAAACCAAAAAAATTTAAAAAGTGTGAGAATTCAATGTTCCCAAAAGATACCATGGACCACCCACCATTTTATGTGTATGACAATTCCGTATGTTAAGTATCCTAACCCGAACTGAAGTGTGAGCAGAAAAAGCACCACTTTAGTGATCATCCTCAAAATTAAACACAAGTAACAAATGACTGGCTTTTGCTTATGGAAATTCCCATATATTGGGATGAATAATTTTGTCTGAATTAAAATTATGAATTATGAACAGAATATTCAGGTCCTTAGCAGTCTCTTGTCTAGACCATTACAACTGCTTCCTACTTTGATGTCACACACACACACTAATTTTAATCTTCCTAAATATGCCACTTTCCTGCTGGTAAAACGTCAATGGTTCCCTAGAATCATTCCAAATACACTTAAACTATGATTCAAAGTCTACAATCTAGTTTCAGCTCTTGAGCTTTACCTCTTATTTGTAACACTCCTCACAAGTACCTCATACTTTCTAAATAAACTAGAAATATTTTACCAAGGACAACTTTCATTTTGCCACCTCCCTACTTTCTTCTGTTTTTTAAGCTCTCCCTCACACACACCATTCACTGTCAAAATAGTAGAGATCAATTTCAGGGCCCCCGAACCCCAAAGCCCCCTTCAACCATACCTTTTCCTCCTCTGACTCTCAAGATTGTAAACTCTGTTAATCACATACAAAAATAATTACACCAAGAATTATATAACAATTAATATCCATATAATGCTTTATCTTTTACAAAGTCTTTTCTTATCTGCCATACTAACCTATAACCTCCTCTGTTACTTATAAAAATCCCTAAAGTGCACTGGCTGGATAGCTCAGTTGGTTAGAGCCCCATTCAGATGCGCAAAGGTTGCCAGTTCGATTCCCAGTCAGGGCACATACAGAAACAGCCTGATGCGTCTATCTCCTTCTCTGAAGTCTATATACAAATAAATAAAAATTAAAAAATAAAAATCCCTAAAGCATAAATATTTCCTGAATTGGAGTATTTTTATTGAATTAGAATATTTTATCATCTCCTGTTAAACCAAGAAAATAAAATAAAACCCTTCATTATACAGTATTCCCTATCTTAAAGAAACTAAAACAGAAGGGGGAAAATGTTCATTCTAAAGATACAATTGCCAACTGTTTCATAAGGAATTTTATTTTATAATGGAAAAAATAAACTTTCTCCCAAAATTAAACACCCATAAACAATTATCTGAAAAACCTTTAAGTGTCTTAGACATCTATGGTACAGAAATGGCAATCATTAAATTCTATTTTAAAGCTTCAATTAATTTTTTCCCTTATATAGTTTCTACATTATGTATCTATGGACATTAGACAGTACAGACTCATTAAAGCCAAACAGACAACTCTGACTTCAAATATTCAGCTTCTCACAATGTCAGACATAATACTTTCAGGCTTTTATATCTTCACAGCACCCTTCCTTGTCTTTTGGTCTATGACAATGAAGAATAAAGGTATTTGTACTTTTGAAAAATTAACTCTTTCCAGATTTTACCAAAAATTGAACCTATTTTTAAAATACAGTTTCATCTTTTTAGAATTGCAAAAAGATCATAAGTTTGGGCCCTGTACAATACCTAGCATTTATCTGTTAAACAAATAAAATCCTAAGACTCCCAAGTGTAGAAATAAAATCTATTTTATGTTGACCTGAATGCTTCCTCTTGTTGAACTAATCTATATTTTACTTCAATGTCGAATTAATCATGTCGTTTGGAATACTAAAATGTACAATAACTGCTATAATTACACATAATTTTAAAACAAATCATTCTGATCTCTATCTTGATTGGCACAACTAGGTTAGTTCCCAAAATACAATGAAAAAAAGGAAAGGCTTTGGTTAGTGGCAATGACTTAAACTCTTTTTTGCCTAATCATTTTTAGATTTTGAGAGTACAGTAAATGGAAAGGAAGACTATAATTTAGTGCTACAGAAATGGTTGTGTTTTTTTAAATTTTTATTTAGAAAGTTTTAAATTCATGGGGTTACATTGATGAATAAATGCTTTCTGCTGAAGGTATGCTTTTAACAGGGGTGGGTTGCTCTGTTGCCATACACTAGTGTGTCTTCAGCCACCTGGAACACTTACTTCCTGTCAGTGTGTGTGAAGTACCTTGTGTGTGGTCATGATTGACTCAACAGTCGATTTCCAGACTAACTAAAGAAACAAACAAATATGTTACTTTGCCTGCATTTGAAGATGTTTAGAAAATAAAACCCCATTTATAGAAGGGGGAAGATCAAGCTCCATCTGTCAGTTAACAGGAGACTGTCACCCTTCCTGTAATGAAGTCGGGACAGAGCAACCTCTAATTGAACTTAAGAAAATTTATGACCTGGCAAATATTTGAGATTTTTTATTGGCTATTTAACAAAACAACTGAGGTGACCATGCAAATAAAGCTATGGAGTATTGTTCATACTTCTCTGTTCCCTCTTCTCCAAAAAAAACCCAAGTATTTCCAATATCCTAACTGTTACTCCATAGAGCATAGCTTCAAAAAAAGCTTACCCCCCTCCCACCTATGTCCACCCCATCCCACCCCACACAGCCAAAAAATAAAGCATTTTAAAGAAAACACAGGTAATATTAACAATCCACGTACATATTCCATAACTACAGTGTGTCCGTAAAGTCATAGTGCACTTTTGACCGGTCACCATGCAAAAGTGCACCATGACTTTACGGACACACTGTATTATAAGCCATTCTGCTTCATATCTGTCAAATAAAAAGTCAGGTAACCCCAGCAGATGAACTCTGCCACTCCATTTATTTAGAAGTACAAGATATGATTTACTCTTTTCCAAAAGCTCTAGGACTCTGAGAAGAGCACTTGATACAGTCCTCTGTATCAAGGGATGTTAAATTATTTTATATATGACCATGATACTGAAAAATAAAGAAAAATCCATTGTCAAAGAGCTCTCAAATTCAAATCCATTTATCATCTAATTCCTCAGATGCAAATCACACATTTCAAGGAAAGTACGAAACTGAGGATGTCAATTACAGATAAAAATACTTAAACCAGTCAATTGATCTTAAAGCACTCACAAACCCTGTTTATACTTTTCCAAACAATTTTTTTTTAAAAACTACATAACATCTCAATTCCAGATCCAGACATTAACTTTTAAAGCCATCTAGTTATATCATAGATGACTTTAGTTACATATAGTTAAGTCACATACAGATGGCTTAGCTTTTAAAGTCATCTAATTCTCAACAGACACCACCAGATTGGCAAGGCATATTAAATCCAACAGGATGCATACCCATTAGCCAAAAGATTATTTTAAATTTTTTTATAAAGTCTTAAAAATTATTTCTTTCCAAACTCTGCTGGAATTAACATCAGGAAGCAAAAGTTACTGCAAAAACCTATGTATCTTACATGTATTCATCCAGTTCCAGGGCAATCATAATGCAAACGTGCTTCAAAGTATGAACGCTCCATGAATCAACTAAATTTAAAATATTATATACATTTAGGGAGTTCTAGGCACTGGGCTAAATCCTAAATAGTCTTTGAATACTACAGCACTTATTCAATAAGTAAGTCAGTCCTAAATTAAGCACAACTGACCCATGATTGATCGGAAAGACACCATGTTTTTTTAAGTTGATACTCCTATGTATTATATTCACTACCAACTAGGCCCCAAAGCGTCTGAGGGTAAAAATCCTCCAAATAAGAGTAAATTCTCTACTCCTCTGAGCGGCTAGGTACGAATTGCTCTCCTCTAGGAAACTCCCCCTGCACTTGGGGAAAACTTCATTTCCCAGGACCCCAGCTGGTCGGCCCCATCAATACACACCCAATCTCATCTCATGCCTCACGACCATCCTGCCTAAAGTCAGAGAAAAACCTTAGAGTTGGGTGTTGTTTTTCTTTTTAAGTATTAACACGTGTGTGTGTGGGGGGGGGGGGTCACAGAAGAGATCACAGTTAAGGAGACCTTTCACATTAGTGCTGAGAAGGCAAGGAACCAAGGAAGTGAAACGGTAGCAGAAAAGCTCCTGGACTCTCAGGATCCCCGAACTCTAATCCCAACTTAGGAGGGAAGATGGTAACTAAAAGGTGTCCCCGCCACCAGGCCCCTTGCTTCAGCACTCTTCACCCAAGCCCTAGACCAGTGCCTCCGCCGGGCGCTCCGGGTCTCGGCTCCAGCCCTGGGGGTAGAGGAGAGGCATTTAGGCCTCGCCTCCCAGCGGCCTTCCTCCCCGAGCCGGGGCGGGAGGAGACCCAGGAAGCCGCGCCCGGTTCCCGGGGGGTGGAGGGCCTAGGCCGCTCCTCCCAGCCCAGCGGCCTTAGGCCTCGGCCCGCCTGAGGCGGGGCCCAGGGGTCGGGGCGGCGGGCTGGGCTCGGGCTCACCCACCTGGGTTGCCAGTCATTCCAGCTCCGCGGGTACTTGGTGCCGCCGCCGCCGCTGCTCAGCCGAGACCCCGGGGCTCTGCGGCTCATTACCTTCCCCGACACGACATGGCCAAGCGCCGCCGCCCGAATTAGCGCGAGTCGCCGCCTGAACCGACCGCCGCCGACACTCCACTCCGGTCGGGGGATGAGGAGGAAGCCGAGGAGAAGGAGGCGGTGGAGGGCGGGGGAGGCAGACGGCCGTTCCGGGTTCCGCCTGAGCCCACAGCGCAGGGCGAGGAGGCGGGAGCGGCGCGGCGAGGGGGAGGCGGAGGAAGGGGAGGCGACGTCTCTTCCAAGCCCGTGCGCTGCCCACGACGCCCGGGCCCAAGAGTAGGAGGACAGCGAGGAGGAGGCGGTGGCGGCAGCTCCTCACGCTCACACAGCCACAGCTTCCCCGCCTCCCGACTCCGCCCGCCGCGCCGCCGCTGCCGCACGGCATGCTGGGAGGGAGAGGCGGTGTCGGCGCCCGCTCAGCTAGGGAGAGGGGCGTGGTCTGTTGAGAGGGCGTGGCCTGATGGGCGTGGTGAGCGGACCGCCCTCCCGCGCTGGTGTTCACCTCCACTCTCAGCAAACCGCGCTAAGGTCCCGGGCTCGCCGCGGGGCCTCATGGGAGAGGGGACTTTGCCACCACCCCTAAACGCGCACCCTCCCAACACGCCCCGGAAAGCACCTGACCCTCGAGGGCTTACATTGGGGGTCAACAGGCATCCAATCAAGCACCTGGGGTGCCCGCGATCGCTGCGCGCTCTTCGTTCTTTTCCCCACACAGTCTGGTGAAAAGAAAAAGTAATAGAAATGAGAGGGACTGGATATCCACATATCCGGCCCACACCTGAAGTGTGTCCTAGAATCCTGACACCTTGACAATTTCTTCACATTGTAACACTAAACTAAATGGAAGGAAAAGGGGAGTGACCACC
This sequence comes from Rhynchonycteris naso, assembly GCA_037038555.1. Taxonomy (NCBI): domain Eukaryota; kingdom Metazoa; phylum Chordata; class Mammalia; order Chiroptera; family Emballonuridae; genus Rhynchonycteris; species Rhynchonycteris naso. Next base: position 184,836,078 of record CM073000.1, on the reverse strand, counting down.
AATCCCTGTCCCCACAACTTAACAGTTTCTGGTTTGTTTTTATTTTATTTTTTTTTTTTAGTGAGAGGGAGGGATGGACAGGCTGGAAGGGAGAAAGAAGTATCAAGTCTTCATTGCAGCATCTTAGTTCATTGATCACTTTCTCATGTGTGCCTTGACTAGGGGGCTCCAGCAAGCAGAGAGAGTGACCCCCTTGCTCAAGCCAGCGACCTTGGACTCAAGCCAGCGACCTTTGGGCTCAATCCAATGACCATAGGGTCATGGAGTCTGTGATCCCATGCTGAAGCCTGCAAGCTTCTATCCACTGCGTCACTGCCTGGTCAGGAATGAACTGTTTTGAAATCCTTTCACCCTAGCACTTGCCCACCTTCCCCACCAGAACGAGTTCTGCTAGAGTGGAGCAAACCTGAGCACTCCCCACTCCACCCCCACAGTCTCCCCAAAAGACTTGTTTACTAATACTGGGGATGCAGATACAGATATAAAAGGTGGGCAAGATTCACATCAAACAGGTACCTGGGGTTACCTCTGGGAGAACAGTTAAGGGGTCTTAACCTTATCTGCCCAGAAGATCTTAATCTATTATTTTATGTTGCAAGAAAAAGTCTTTCTGAGTAATTTTAAATTACTACCAAAAGTACTTGAAGATTATGAGATGTTGGTATCACCACACACACACCTCAACTTTTGGCTCCTTGCTTATCCCCACCAACCTCTCATTAATATGATCCTGCCAATTCTAAAGGCTGGAGAGTTAGATTTTCAAATGAGCCCTCGCTCCCCATGCCCATTTTCCCATTCAGGGGGTAAGAAACTCTTGCTCTGAACTGGAGCTCATACCTGACTCAAAGAAGAAATTCCCACTAGATCAGACCTAAGCATGGTCACTCACATGTGTAAAAAAATAATACACCCAAATCAAGAGGGATATATTTCGTATGTACGCACTCTATCCTGAAATTTGCCCTAGTACCTCTACACTCGCCCAGCACCCTGTTGCTGAGGAGAAGATATGAGGAAGAGTCCAATCAGTTGTAAAAGAAACCCTACAAGAGATGTCCTTTCTTCTCTTATCATTTCCTCTTTCCCTTTCTTCTATGAAGAGAAAAAGGCCCTTTTGAATCAAGTCCCAAGATTAGGGACCCTTCATTAGTATGGTCCTCTCTGGGAGACTGCTATTTCTGCCACAAGGTATTTTGGTTTTGTATGTTTGTAGTTAATGTTTAACTATATAAGCAATAATGAATACCTTATTCTCATGTTTTTAATCTACAGCCTAATCATGATTTATTCTTTCACTCAACAAATTCAGCGAAATACATTGAGCATCTGTTAACCCAGCAGTTGGGGACAGGGACAGTGGTCAAGACTCAATCCCTGTCCTCAAGAAACTCTAGAAGTAGGGGTCAGAAAGATAGATCTATTATAAGAAATACTGAAATATTTAGATTCTCCCTGACTTTACCACTCTGCAAGCCTGTCTTGCAATCTGACTGTAAAGTCCCCCACTCCCAAAGCTTTTTCTTAATTTTAAGTTTTCTCAGTTCCTTTACTTCTTATGTACCAGGTGAGTTGAGGATCTCCTCATTGGGACCCTCAGACCCATGAGCAAATGACTGATGTGACCAAGAAATCATTGATACTTCCTTGAATAGTTTATTGGAATACTGATACAGAGACTAAATTATGTAAATTATTCATATTCTAAAATGATTAGCAGCAGAATAACCAGACCCCTGAGAAAAATTACAGGAGTCTTCAAACCCTTCCAAACTGCAGAACAACAGTAGAGTAATGAACAACAGCTGAGCGGCGGCGGTGGCACCAAGTACCCGCTTGCAGACAAATCTTTAATAAAAATAATAAAAACTGAGGGAATAACGTCCTCTCACCATGCCCCAGTTTTTCATCTGTAAAATGGAGATGATAACAGCAGTGGCAACCTCTTAAGGATATTGAAAGGATTAATAGAGATATTGCATGTAAAGTACTTTGCACAGTGCCTGCCACACAGTAAGCAATCAATAAATGATTGCTAAAACTCAGATCTACAACTTCTCTGAAACACACGGTTATTTGGATATTTGACTAATGAAGAAGGAGAGAAAAAGTAACTGGCAGGGGTTGTGCCCTGTTGCTCAGACAATTGCTTTTTTTTTTTTTTTTTACACGGACAGAGAGAGGAATAGATTGGAACAGACAGACAGGAACGGAGAGAGATAAGAAGCATCAATCATTAGTTTTTTGTTGCCATTGCGTCCAAGCCACCCCTTGCTGGAGCCAGCGACCTTGGGTTCAAGCTGGGGAGCTCAAGCCAGATGGGCCCGTGCTCAAGATGGCAACCTCGGGGTCTCGCACCTGTGTCTTCTGCATCCCAGTCCGATGCTCTGTCCACTGCGCCAGCCTGGTCAGGCCCAATTGCTTCTTATTTACCATTGTTTTGTACTTCTCCCTAGAAATCATTAAAAACTCTCAGTGCTGGAAAAGGGATGGTGTAAGGGCACAGAAGATAGGTGTCATTTGGCAGCAACTTCCTGGAACGCAACTTCCTGGAACGCAATTTAATACCATGTATCCAAAGACTTGAAATTTTTAATACCCTTTCCCCCAGCAATTCTACTTTTGGGAATCTACCCTAAGAAAATTTGCCACACTGAAGGCAAAGTGATTCTAAAATAAAAATCAAATCATGTCACTATCCTACTTAAACCCATCAATGGCTTCCCATTCTTCTTAGAATAAAATCCAGACTCGTCAGTACTAGGAGCCTACAAGACCCTGTAAAAGCTGGTTTCTCGTACATTACAAATATCTCACAGCAGCTCATACCCAGATCAGGATCCCAAAGTCGGGGGGCATCTCAATTTTGTCTTCATGCTAAAATCCTTATAGCTAGGCTGCACCTCAGACCAATTAAATCAGAATCTCTCAGGGTTCGTCCGGGCATTAGCAATTTTATTTGGGGGTTTGGGGGCATGGGCATTAGTATTATTTAAGAGTTTCGCCTGACCAGGCGGTGGCGCAGTGAATAGAACATTGGACTGGAATGTGGAGGACCCAGGTTTGAGACCCCAAGGTCGCCAGCTTGAGCGCAGGCTCATCTGGCTCGAGCAAAAAAGAAAAGCTCACCAGCTTGGACCCAAGGTCGCTGGCTCCAGCAAGGGGTTACTCGATCTGCTGAAGGCCCACTGTCAAAGCACATATGAGAAAGCAATCAATGAACAACTAAGGTGTCCCCCAAAAAACTGATGATTGATGCTTCTCATCTCTCTCCGTTCCTGTCTGTCTGTCCCTATCTGTCCCTCTCTCTGACTCTCTCTCTGTCCCTGTAAAAATAAAAAAAAAAAGACTTCCACAGAGGATTCTAATGTGTAGCCAAGGTTTAGAAACACAACTTTGGAACCTCTAAGCCAGGGGTCAGGAACCTATGGTTCACGAGACAGATGTGGTTCTTTTGAAGGCTGCATCTGGCTCGCAGACAAATCTTTAATAAAATAATAATAACGTTAAAAATATAAAACATTCTCATCTATTACAATCCATTCATTTCCTACCGCTCATGTTCATGGTTGTGGGTGGCTAGAGCCAATCACAGCTGTTCTGCGGGACAACACCAAATCTTTATTGCATAATGCATAACATACACAGGTAGTTGTATGGCTCTCATGGAATTACTTTTTTTTTTTTTACAGGGACAGAGAGATAGTCAGAGAGAGGGATAGATAAGGACAAACAGGAACGGAGAGAGGTGAGAAGCATTGTAAAGCCAGTGGCCAAGGCCACCATCACAGCCGCCTGGCCAGTGCAGGTTCGCATTTGATTCGAACAGTCGGTAATGAAACAATGGAGCCAAGAACTGGTGAGCCATCACTTTTTGCAGCACCTGGCGGGCAAGCAAAAACACACACTGGGCTCCAAAACCCACTCATTCAGTGCTAACAAAGCTACTGACTTATCCAAGTTTCCTAGAATCAAAGGCTTCTAGCTCACCAGACTTATTCACCTCTGTTTCCCATCTCCTTCTCCAGCACAAACTCTGCACAAACTGGCTTCTCCCTCAACACTCTGCCATCTTGGCTGCTTCTCCTGGCTTCCCTGTGGCCTTCATCTGCTCTCCTCTTTGATACTAACCTCAGGAACCAAGAGAGAGATCAAGCTACTGGTCTTTCCCACTTTATACCGTAGAATCAAAACCTTTAATCCAATTATACAAACAAGGAAGTCTCTGTATAATGGGATTCTTCAGGAGAGTGCCCCACCCTACATCATCCAATCAGTCAAGGGTGTGGAGAAGAATTTACTCTTAAAACCAAGCCTTAGGCCATAACGACCTGGCCTGCTTACATTACAGCCTTTCCCCCACACCCATCCCAAGCATAAGGGCAAATATCACCTGGGTGACGGGCTTCCATGTGGGCAGCGCCATCTTTAACAAAGTGAGCATATTATATTTTATCTGCCCAACAAGCATCAATCATTAGTTTTTCGTTTTCGTTGCAACACCTTAGTTGTTCATTGATTGCTTTCTCACATGTGCCTTGACTGTGGGCCTTCAGCAGACTGAGCCACCCCTTGCTGGAGCCAGCGACTGTGGGTCCAAGCTGGCAAGCTTTAGCTCAAGTCAGATGGGCCCGTGCTCAAGCTGGCGAGCTCGGAGTCTCGAACCTGGGTCTTCTGCATCCCAGTTTGACGCTCTATCCACTGTGCCACCGCCTGGTCAGGAGGAATTACATTTTAAAATATGTGGCATTCATGGCTCTCTCAGCCAAAAAGGTTCCCGACCCCTACTCTAAGCCCTGAAAATGCTATCAGTGCCTCCCCTAGCCTCATCTTCCAACATATGTGAGTTATAAAGACAATTCTAAACTACTGGGGGGGCCGGACCTGTGGTGGCACAGTGGATAAAGCGTCAAGCTGGGAACACTGAGGTCGCCAGTTCAAAACCCTGCACTGGTCTGGTCAAGGCACATATGGGAGTTGATGCTTCCAGCTCCTCCCCCCTTTCTCTCTTTCTCTCTCTCTCTCACTCTGTGTCTCCTCTCTAAAATGAATAAAATAAAAATAAAAAATAAAAAAAAATAAACTACTGGGGGGAAAACTTGAAAGCCAAGTTTTTCCCATGGCAACTACTTGGATACTTTAAAATATATACATCAAATATGATCAAATCTCAAATTTTTAAAAAAAGTTTTTTCACTTCTTTGGTGGTCTGTTTCACTGGTTCCATTGCACTTCTCCACTCCACTCCAGTCATAGGGACCAATTTTCTGTTCCTGCAACGCAAGCCTCTCTAGACTAGTAACGGTTTTTGCACTTGCTATTCCCTCTGTCTGGAATGCCTTTCCTACATTATTCCCATTGGGGTTGTGTTGACTGCCAACCAAACGTCAACCAAGCCTGACCACGCGGTGGCGCAATGGATAGAGCATCGGACTGGGACGCAGAAGACCCAGGTTCAAGACCCCGAGGTCGTCAGCTTGAGAGCGGACTCACTGGGTTTGAGCATGGCTCACCAGCTTGAGTCCAAGGTTGCTGGCTCAAGCAAGGGGTCACTTGGTCTGCTGTAGCCCCCCGGGTCAAGGCACATTTGAGAAATCAATCAAAAAATTAAAAAGTCAACCAAGAAACTCCTTCAGCAAAAAGGATTTGTTGCTGGGGGCTGGGATGGGGGGAGGGGTGGAGAAGAGGATTACAATCCAGCATGCATAGCCTTGTTCAAGTTTGGGGAAATCAAAGGAGAGGAAGTTCTTTTATAGAGCGGAAGAGGAAGTTGCTGGTGGGTGTGCTGTTACAACTAGAGAGTTTTTCCTGTAGCGCTTTTGAAATCATCATGGGTGTGAGAACTGCTCCTCATGGGCCTCCCAATTCCTGTCCTGGGTGATGTATGTCATTAATTTTGACAAGGGTGAAGGTGAGTGAAGTGCTTATGGTGCTAAATTCAAGGAGGCACTCACTCTCAGAGTCGTGCAAGTGCCAACCCCAGTCCTGGCAGCTGGACCATCTCAATTCTTCTAAGAGGTGTTCCCTGACTTCCTAGTCCCAAAAAGCTGAGTACCCTTTCCAGGTACTCTTTCATACATCCTACGTCTTTCCTCAGTATCACCCACCACCATCTGTAAGTATAAGGTCCCCCCACTCACCCCAGTTCATCTATCACACCCTTGGGATATGAGCTCTGTCTGTGAAAGCAAAGGTCACATCTGTCCCACCTCAATCCCTTTGATCCCTAGTACACAGCACAGCACCTGACCCAGAGTAAGCACTCAAAGATAGTTGTTAATGGGAGGAATGAAATGGAAATTAATTAAAATATGGACTAAGGTTAATACAAAAGTGTTCATCTCAATTTTACTCATTAGTAGCAAAAAATGTCCAGCCTGACCTGTGGTGGCGCGGTGGATAAAGTGTCGACCTGGGAACACTGAGGTCGCCAGTTCAAAACCCTGCACTGGTCTGGTCAAGGCACATATGGGAGTTGATGCTTCCAGCTCCTCCCCCCTTTCTCTCTTTCTCTCTCTCTCTCTCTCTCTCTCTCTCTCTCTCTCTCTCTCTGTGTGTGTCTCCTCCCTAAAATGAATAAAATAAAAAGAAATTAAAAAAAAAATGTCCAATAACAGGAAACTGATTATGAGACAGTACATTTATAGTTAGACTTTTCTGCAAGCACTAAAAATCATATTTATAGCCTAACTAGTGGTGGCACAGTGGATTGAGCAGCCTGGGACACTGAGTATCCCAGTTCAAAACCCCAAGGTCGCCGGCTAGAGTGTGAGCTCCTCAACTTGAGCACAGGCTTGCCAGCTTGAGCATGGGTTGCCAGTGTGGGATCAACATGACCCCAAGGTCACTGGCTTGAGCCCAGAGATTGCTGTCTTGAAGCCCAAAGGTCACTGGCTTGAGCAAGGGATTGCTGGCTCAGCTGGAGCACATACACACCTCTGCCCCCATCCAGGCACATAGGAAAAGCAATCAATGAATAACTAAAGTAAAGCAGCTATGTATAAGTTCACATCTCTCTCCTCTCGTCCCCCTTTCTCTTCCTTCTTGTCTCTATCTAAAGAACAAATCATATTTATGGAGAATTTTTAATGGAATAAGAAAATATTCTGTTAACTTATTAAAAAAACAAAGCATGAGATTTAGGAGTAAACACATGCTAGGACCTCAACTCAGTTAAAAAAGGGAGGGGAAGGTTTTATAAAAAAAAGATTAGAAGCCTGGCCAGGCAGTGGCACAGTGGATAGAGTGTTGGACTGGGACACAGAAGACCTAGGTTCAAAACCCCGAGGAAGCTGTCTTGAGTGTAGGCTCATCTGGCTTGAGCATGGGCTCACCAGCTTGAGCGCAGGGTCGCTGGCTTGAGTGTGGAATCATAGACATGATCCCAAAGTCGCTGACTTGAGCCCAAGGTCTCTGGCTTGAGCAAGAGGTCACTCACTCTACTGTAGCCCCCCGCCAAGGCACATATGAGAAAGCAATCAATGAACAACTAAGTTGCTGCAACAAAGAACTGATGCTCCTCATCTCTCTCTCTTCCTATCTGTCTATCCTTATCTGTCCCTCTCTCTGACTTTCTCTCTGTCTCTGTCACAAAAAAAAGAAGAAAAAATTAGAAGAAAACGTATTAAATGTATCTAATATTGTAGCACAGTGGATAGAGCCTCAACCTGGGATGCTGAGGTCCCAGATTTGAAACCCTGAGGTCACTGGCTTGAGCACAGGGTTACTGGCTTGAGCATGGGATCACAGACATGACCCCATGTTTGCTGGCTTGAACCCAAAGGTCACTGGCTCACAGACCAAGGTTGCTGGTTTGAGCCCAAGGTCACTGGCTTGAGCAAGGGGTCTCTGGCTGGACTAGAGCCCCCAGTCAAGGCACATATGAGAAAGCAATCAATGAACAACTAAGGTGCCACAATGAATAATTGATGCTTCTCATCTCTCTCCCTTTCTGTCTGTCTTTCCCTCTCTCAATCTCTTGCTAAAAAAAGAAAAAAAGTTTACCTAATTATGATGTCCTGTGATAAGTGGGATCATGGGTGATACTTTTTTCCTGATTATTGCTAGTTTCCTAATTCAGAAGTGCTAGTTATGCCTGACCAGGCAGTGGTGCAGTGGATAGAGCGTCGGACTGGGATGCGGAGGACCCAGGTTCAAAACCCCGAGGTCACCAGCTTGAGCGTGGGCTCATCTGGCTTGAGCAAAAGCTCGCCAGCTTGGACCCAAGGTCGCTGCCTCGAGCAAGGGGTTGCTCAGTTTGCTGAAGGCCCGCGGTCAAGGCACATATGAGAAAGCAATCAATGAACAACTAAGGTGTTGCAATGAAAAACTGATGATTGATGTTTCTTACCTCTCTCCGTTCCTGTCTGTCTACCCCTGTCTATCCCTCTCTCTGACTCTCTGTCCCTGTAAAAAAAGAAAAAAAGAAGTGCTAGTTATAAGACAAAAATTTTAAAACCTAACATTCAGTGTGTGTTGACTGAATAAACAAGGGATGAGTACTCATAGGGTGTAGCACTGACCCACATAGACCAATGTAATATACTTTGGCCAAGAGATTGAGTCTTAGTTTTAATAATAGTGACCATTCTAGTTAATATTTATTGAGCATTTACTAATGCCAAGGATTGAGCCAAATGTTCTGTGTGGGCTACTTCATGTAATTCTCCAAAACCACTCTATGAGGTGGGTATCTCTGACACCAAGAGAACTGAGCAGCCTGCTCAAGGTCACTTACTGTTTTTAGGCAGGAACTGTCATATGCAAGGGACAGAAGGGACATTTGGTCCTGATCTCACATTTGTCAAAGACCTCAGATTTAAACCTTTGACATTATGGCCTAAGAAGGTTATACAGAGTCCCAGAGGCATGGTGACCGAAAAGAAGTCTGTTTTTTAAAAATTGTGTCCCCTTGCTCAGTTGGTTAGAACATTGTCCAGATATGCCAAAATTATAGGTTCGATCCTTGGACGGGGAATATTCAAGAATCAACCAAAGAATGCATAAAAAAGTACAACAAAAAAAATCAATGTTTCTCTTTCTCTCTCTAAAATCAGTAAATTATATATATATATATATATATATATATATATATATATATATATATATATATATATTTTTTTTTTTTTTACAGGGACAGAGAGAAAGTCAGAGAGAGGGATAGATAGGGACAGACAGATAGGAACGAAGAGAGGTGAGAAGCATCAGTCATTAGTTTCTTGTTGACGTTGCGACACCATAGTTGTTCATTGATTGCTTTCTCACATGAGCCTTGACCACAGGCCTTCAGCAGACCCGAGCAACCCCTTGCTGGAGCCAGGGACCCTTGGGTCCAAGCTGGTGAGCTTTTTGCTCAAGCCAGATGGGCCCGCGCTAAAGCTGGCGTGCTCGGGGTCTCGAACCTGGGTCTTCCGCATCTCAGTTCGACGCTCTATCCACTGCACCACCACCTGGTCAGGCTAAATAATATTTTTTTAAAAGTGTGTCCCCTTATTGGCCCACACATCTGTAGAAGCTCTGTATGAACACTTCACAATAAATGATATTACCTGGTGAACAGATCATTATATTACATTGTAGTTCTTTCCTCTTGTGTTAAAAGTGTTCAATTGTAAAAAGGAAAACTCTTAATATATATCATAAATTTTCTGCCATTTGCTATTTCTTAATTTTTTAAAAAATTTCTTTTTATTTATTTATTTTAGAGAGGAGACACAGAGTGAGAGAGAGAGAGGGGGAGGGGGGAGGAGCTGGAAGTATCAACTCTCATATGTGCCTTGACCAGACCAGTGCAGGGTTTTAAACTGGCGACCTCAGTGTTCCCAGGTCGACGCTTTATCCACTGCGCCACCACAGGTCAGGTGCTATTTCTTAAACTTTTAACATACTCAGAGCCTCAAACACTGCGTGTTACCCTGAACCCTTCTTAACTTCTGGAAAACCTTGACACCCCAGAGTCCTTAACCACCAGGATATTGTATATAGATCTTCAATTTTTCCTAGATAATTACTCAAATTTACATCCTGATAAACAAAAGATAAGGTTCTTTCTTTTGTTCCCTTTAATCCCTAGACCCGAGGCTGGATTAACCCCAATTAGGTATGGAGGAACTTCGCTCTCAAACAAGAGACTTGAGTACAAGAGTGATTTTAAAACACAATCTTAAAAGCAAATCTACATCAGAGAGACATTACAGAAGATTTTTAAAAAAGAAAAACATCAGTCCTCTTATTCCTGCTCCCGGATAGGAAATTGCTGTCACAGGTCAGTCTCCCTTAGTAAGGGCTATTTTTATAGCCAGTTTTGAAGCTGGTGCTGGAGGAATTTGGCTGGGAAACCTCATGACACATTTGAAATCTCCACTCAGGCTGCCTCAGCTTGAGGCAAGGGCCAAGCTTCTATGAATCAGGACACAAGATGTGCTGCCCAGTGGCTCATGCACTCTCCAAACAATAAAATAGGAGGTGATGACGCCCAGCCAAAGCTATTTGAGACTTGTAATGTGGAGAAAAAGAGGGGGAGATTCCCCTGTGCTTGGCCACGGTGGTTCCCAAGGATTTGCATGGGGATTCTATGGGAGCTACCTCCTTTGCTTCTCAAGATTAAAGCCAAAAAAACTCAAAAAACAAAATTAAAGCAATATCAAGGGTACGTGTAAATAAAATGCAGATTATGTACATAAAATTTCCAACAGCAAGGCATTGCTATCTACTGTTTGTACAGTTATCATTTAACATGCCTGTCTCCTTCCTTTACCTAGTGTCTTTATGAAGAATTGAATTTTCTGGGAGCCAGCCGTTTTACTTTGAATGCTCATTGGCAAGCATTGTTTGGCCACAGAGAGTGCATCTTTCTTTCTTTCTGGCTTTTAGTAGAAGGAGATCCTATGTAGCCTTTGGTTTTTCACTCATTTTAAAAATTTTATTTTCAATTACAGTTTACATTCAATATTATTTGGTATTAGTTTCAGGTGTAAAACATAGTGGTTTAGATAATTATATGCTTTATGAAGTATTCTCCCTGGTTTTTCCAGTACCCACCTGGCACCACACATGGTTATTACAATATTATTGACTAAATTCCCTATGCTGTCCTTTACATCCTGTGTCTATTTTATTTTTTATTTTTTAAAATATTTTCTTTATTAATTTCACAGAGAGGAGGGGGGAGGGTATGGGGATGAGAAGTATCAACTCAGTTGCTTTACTTTAGTTGTTCATTTATTGAATGTCATATGTGCCTTGACCGGGTACACTTAGGGTTTCAAACCGGCAACCTCAGCATTCCAGGTCAATGCTCTATCCCAGTGGTTCTTAACCTGGATTCTATCAAACCCTAGGGGTTCGATGAGTCGGTCTCAGGGGTTCGGAGAAGCCTCTGCCGCAGAGGCCAGAATAAAGTAATATCGTAATTTGTTGTGAGTTCATGCACTTTGTTGGTTTCGTCCTTTGAGCAAGGTGATGTTCATGCACGGCTCATTTTGTGCACCAGTAAAAAAACATATACTTATGTCTTGAATTTGGAAAAAAAAATCATATTTTATTTATCACTAAAGAAGGGTTCGGTGAATGCGCATATGAAACTGGTGGGTTCGGTACCTCAAAAAAGGTTAAGAACCACTGCTCTATCCGCTGCACCACCACAGGCCAGGCGGCTGTTTTATTTTAAGCTATGGTTTCTAGTGTCTTTCCCTGGGTTCTTACCAAATTCCAGCCTTCTTAGACATCTTGCCAAAAGTCAGGGCCCACCAGGACTGGGCTAAAGAGAAAAGAGATGAATGTATGGTAGGGGTGAGAAGAGGAAGTATGCAGGTGGAAATTAAATCCAGGGTAAAAAAGAGTGGTGCCTTCAGTATTTGCAGTCCCTACATGGAAGACACCCAAAGCCATTGATGATGATGATGATAATGATACAATTCATATTAACAATAGCCAACATTTACTGGCTCTTGTTACCTGTCAGGCATGGTGCTATGTACCTTATACAACTAGCTCATTGCTAATTAAATCCTCAAAATGACCACATAAAGTTGGTTGCTTTTCTTACTCCCATCTTCCAGATGATGAGACAGAGACTTATAGAGGATGCAACCTGCCCAAGGTGACACAGGCAGTAAATAATGGAGCTGAAGTGGAAACCCACTTGCAGTTGCCTGGCCTGTCTCCATGTGGCCCCTATAATTTACTTTAGCCAACAATCTTCCTCATCTATCAAATTGTATAAGCAGCCTATTTTCTTAAAAGTAATCAGGTATCTGACCTGTGGTGGCACAGTGGATAAAGCGTCGACCTGGGAACACTGAGGTCGCCAGTTCAAAACCCTGCACTGGTCTGGTCAAGGCACATATGGGAGTTGATGCTTCCAGCTCCTCCCACTTTCTCTCTCTCTCTCTCTCTCTCTCTCTCTCTCTCTCTCTCTTTCTGTGTGTCTCCTCTCTAAAATGAATAAAATTAAAAAATTAAAAGAAAAAAAAAAAGAAAAGTAATCAGGTATCACAGGTTTAATTCATCATAATTAAAGCATTAAAGAGCCCACCTGACCAGTGGTGGTGCAGTGGATCGAGCGTCAGCTGGGGACACTGAGGGCCCTGGTTTGAAAACCCAAGGTCACCGACTAGAACATGAGCTCATGGGCTTGAGTGTGGACTTGCCAGCTTGAGCATGGGGTTGACAGCTTGAGTGTGGGATCATAGACAATGATCCCAAGGTCACTGGCTTGAGGCCAAAGGTCTCTGGCCTGAGCAAGGAGTCACTGGCTCAGCTTGAGGCCCCTAGTCCAGGCACGTATGAGAAGCAGTCAATAAAAATACAAAGTGAAGCAACTATGAGTTGATGCTTCTCATCTCTGCCCCCTGCCTCCTTCTCATAAATAAATAAATAAATAAATAAATAAATAAATAAATCCCTTAGTCCAATGCAAAGAAAGGTAAATAAAGGCTTATTCTGGAAGGTCTTTTGTGCTAAAATGACTTGAAGTTCACAATGGTTGGCATGGTATATGGATCATCTCCCAGGCATGTCACCTCCAGGGGGCCCTCCCTGCTGGGCCCTGGAAGAAGCTTCTCAGAAAAATACTTGAGGTGACTTTTGGATGCAGGGGAAGCAGATGGCCGAGTATGACATCATCTCATGTAAGGGAAACAGAAATATGAAAATAATAGGATTGTAGAAAATAATAGCCTAATCTCCAAATCATCAGCAAGTGTTTGGGAAGCGTTTATTCCCAGCAAATACCAGGATAGAAGAGAGCTAATAATGACAGAGCCTGGCCCTGTGCTATTCAGTTTAAAAGCAAATACCACTTTATTCACCATTTTGTTAAAATAATAATGACTACTTACTGAGAATTTTAATTATATTTATTTCTAACCACCACCATTCCTCAAACTCTGGAAAGCAAATATTATCAAATCCTCATTTTCACATAGGAGGAAACTATTCTCAGAAAGTTAGTAAGGAATTTGCTCCAGGCCACCCAGCTCAAAGTGACAGAAACTGGTTTTGAATCCTGGATTTTCTGATATCAAAAACAGCCCCCTACTTGAAAACCACCAGAAGGGCATATGAGGATGAACATTTCTGTGACCACCCTATGATGTACCAAACTTATGAACATGAAAGGATTCTATCAACAAATGAAGAGGAGGTGTCCTGCCTGGGTAGCTCAGTTGGTTAGAGCATCGTCTGGATACACCAAGGTTGTGGGTTTGATCCTTGGTGAGGGCATATACAAGAATCAACCAATGAATACATAAATAAGTGCAACAAATCACTGTTTCTCTTTCTCTCTCTCTCTTCTGTCCTCTCTCTCTAAAATCAGTAAATAAGCCTGACCTATGCTAGCGCAGTGGATAGAACCTTGACCTGGGACACTGAGGTCCCAGGTTGGAAACCCTGAGGTTGCCAGCTTGAGCCCAGACTCATCCAGCTTGAACACAGGCTCACCAGCTTGAGTGTGGGGTCACTCCTTGAGCATGGGATTTTCAATATGATTCCATGGTCGATGGCTTAAGCCCAAAGGTCTTTGCCTTAAAGCCAAGATTTCTGTGTTGAGCCCAAGGTCACTGGCATGAGCGAAGCCCTTCAACCCAGGCGCATATGAGAAGCAATCAATGAACAACTAAAAAGTACCACAACTATGTATGAGTTGATGCTTCTCATCTCTCTCCCTTCCTGTTTGTCTCTGTCTGTCTCTCTCACTAAAAAAAAAAAAAAAAAAAAAAAAAGGAAAAAAAAGAATAGAGTTTGGGAAAACTGCTGAAAACCTCACGAACTATATTCAAGCTTTATGAATAAGAATTGTAGTATAGATTGACATTATTCAATATGGTAGCTACTGGCCACTTGTGGCTACTGAGCACTTAAGTGTGGCTGGTTCACATTGAGATAATGCTGTAAGTAAAATATACACCAACTTTCAAAGACTTATTACAAAAAAGACTGTAAAATATGTCATTAATAAACTTTATATTGCCCAGGCCAGTTGACTCAGTGGTAGAGCATTGGCCCAGTGTATATATGTCCTGGGTTCAATTGCTGGTATGGGTATACAGGAGAAGTGCCCATTGCTTCTCTACCCCTCCCCGCTCTCTGTTTCTCTTCTTCTCCCCTTCCTGCAGCTATGGCTTGATTGGAGCAAGTTGGCCCCAAAGGCACTGAGAATGGCTCCATGGCCTCCACCTCAGTTGTTAAGAAGAGATCAATTGCTGAGCAACTGAGCAATGCCCCATATTGGCAGAACATTACCCCGTAGTGGGCTTGCCGGGTGAACCCAGTCAGGGAGCATGTGGGAGTCTGTCTCTGCCTCCCCTCCTTTCACTGAATTAAAAATAAATTTATATTGATTATATGAAGCAATAATATTTTGGATATATTGGGTTAAATAAAATATATTATTAAAACTAATGTCACCTAATTTTCTTTGTGTAAGTGACGCCAACATTGTACCTGGGCAGCTCTAGAGTTTCAAGCTATTCCTGGAGACTGGAAGCTCATCAGCAGTCTCTGCTGGGAATTTTGTCTCAGGGTCTCCTCATAAGATCTAACCTTTCTGCCCTTCAAGTCCCAAGTCAACTTTTTCATGAAATTTATCTTTATATTAATACCTGAAGGAACTTGCCCTTTTCTGATTCTGTAGGACTAATCACTTATTGAAGGCATATAGTGTACTAAGTCTTGATTCCCCACCCAAACCAATGTGGGTAGTTTGTGAGAAGCCTCTGATTTTTGGTGAGGAAACATACAGTAAGCATCCCATACATTCTATCTAGCCTACACCTACAACAGACATAAATAATCAATCATAGCATTATACCTACAACATGCATTAGGAATCAATCACAGCGTATTTTTCCTTCAAGCCCATTGAAGGTCTTATCATTTTCAATACAGAGCTCCAGGCAGGTACTACCCATTGATCAAAGTTGTCATGAGACAAAAAAAAAACACTTATTTGTCATCCCTGTAATAGAGTCACTTACTGAATAGGATTGACAGAGTAAATTCAGCAAAGAGCCACAAGTTTAAATTTTTCTCTTTCTACAACAGGCTATGTAACAACAAAATAAAGCGAGTAAGTGGATTTTATTAATAGTGTGTCCAAGTATGTTATTGTTGCCTGATATCAGGTATTTGGGTAATTCCTATGTTTCTAATGAAGACCAGAAATGTTGGGAAGCACACTGCCTGTCTTTTGGGGGATTCTTTTAATAAGTCCCAAAGGGTAATGTCATTATATACCAAGGCAGCATTTCCAAAAGTGAGTTTCAAGGAGCACTGGTTCTGTAGATATTAATCAATATTCAATAAAAATTTTGGTTTCTCTCTCTCCCTGCCTGGATAGCTTGGTTGATTAGAGCATCGTCCCAAAGCACAGAGGTTGCCAGTTTGATCCCTGCTCAGGGTACATACAGAAACAGCTCAATGCTTCTCTCCCTCCTTCCCTCTCTTGCTAAAATCAGTAAATAAGAATTTTTTAAAAATGGATTCTAAGTCAATGTCACCCCATTAAATTTTTCTAAATAATTTTTTTAATGGATTCTCTATTCAAATAAGTGAGAAATGTTGGATATATGAAAAGTTAAATGGCCCTGGCCGGATAGCTCAGTTGGTTGGAACATCATTCTGAAGCACAGAGGTTGCAAGTTTGATCCCTGGTCTGGGCACATATAGGAACAGATCAATGTTTCTGTCTCTCTCTCTCTCTCTTCCTTTCTCTCTCTAAAATTAATTTTAAAAATTAATAAAAAAAAGTTAAACTGATTTATTACTACTCTCCAAGAAGGGAATCTAGTGTGCTCTCCAGTTTTTTTGATATAGAGTTCCATTTTCATATCTTAAGAAGCTATGTTCTAAGAAACATATTTTAGGAAATACTGTTTTAAAGATTAATGCTTGTTTTTTTAAATTTTATTTATTCATTTTTTAGAGAGGTGGGTGGGACAGAGAAATAGAGAGAGGGAGAGAGAAAAGGGTGGGGAGAAGAGTAGGAAGCATCAACTCCCTGGCAAGCTCAGGGTTTTGAACTGGTGACCTCAGCATTCCAGGTTGATGCTTTATCCATTGCACTGTCACAGGTCAGGCAATTAATACTTACTTTATTTATTTATTTGCTTTTGAGAGAGAGGAAGAGTGAGGGGAGGTTAAAGGAAGAGAGAGAGAGAGTATCAACTCGTTGTTCCACTTAGTTGTGCACCTATTGATTGTTTCTCATACTTGCCCTGACTGGGGCTCAAACTGGTGACACTGGGGTAAAGCCAGCACCTTTTGAATCAAAACAGCAGGGCCTCACTCCAGGATGAGGCTCTAGCCACTGCACCACCTGCCAGGGCAATGCTTGTTTTATTTTTGAAAATCGGTGGGGAATAGCCTGACCAGGCGGTGGCGCAGTGGATAGAGTGTCAGACTGGGATGCGGAGGACCCAGGTTCGAGACCCCAAGGTCGTCAGCTTGAGCACAGGCTCATCTGGTTTGAGCAAAGCTCACCAGCTTGGACCCAAGGTCGCCGGCTTGAGCAAGGGGTTACTCAGTCTGCTGTAGCCCCAAGGTCAAGGCACAAATGAGAAAGCAATCAATGAACAATTAAGGTGCTGCAATGAAAAACTGATGATTGATGCTTCTCATCTCTCTCCGTTCCTGTCTGTCTGTCCCTATCTATCCCTCTCTCTGACTCTCTCTCTCTGTCTCTGTTAAAAAAGAAAAGAAAAGAAAATGAGTGGGGGATAAATTGATGCTAGGAATCACTGTGATCTTTTCTTTATTTTCTAATTTATTTCTTCAAACCGAGGCATTTATTGCTACCTATTGTCTGATGGTAACAGGTGAGAGATGAATCATTATGGTTTTGTAGAGTGGAGGGCAACTAAGCCATGGCCTGATCCAACCCCCTAAGTATGCTGATTTGGAAACTGAGGCTCAGGGAGATGAAGCATCCTGCCCACGGTCACCAAGCGTATCAATGTCTAACATATTGAAAATTTAAAGAAAAAAAGTTAAAATATGACGTGGCTCAGAACTATCACCTCCATAATCTCCTGTCTCTTATCCTACCCTCATCTATCATTTGTTTACCTGCCAGTGTAGGGAATCACCCATCTAACCTGGAACCCTCTATGACTTGCATTGGGGAACTTTAGCTAAAAGCCCTGAGTGAATATCTCTTGGATGCAAACACCAAGAAGCCGGGTGAGTGAGTGACCTTCTTGAAGACACAAAGGAATGCATGTGAATGGGCTTTAGAAAATTAGCCTAGAGGTTCTAGGTTGCCTCTTCCTTTGTGCTGGTTAATTAGCAAAAGAAAAAGAATGTACTGACCAAATCAGTTCTTTCTTCATGTCAGCAAAATGGCCATTAATAATTCTTTCCTGATCTTCCTCCCCTTTAATCCTGTTGTTACCTTTGTTCTGCTTCTGATCAATAAAAGCTGAGGGAGAAGGAAATTCAGGAGGTCTTCTTTGCCTCCCTTGGCAGGCCTCCCCGTCTCCCTCTTGACATAAATTTGTGTCTTGAGTAGGTTTCTTCCACGCCACACTGGTAGTTCCCAGCGGGCTGGAGTACTACATGCCAGGGGAAATTACATTTTGCAGGAGGGCTGTGAATATAGAGAAGAGATTTATTATAGCAGAGAGCAGTGGAGCCTCGGCACTCTCTCAGCCTTTCAAAGGAAACCAGGCAAACTAAAATTTCATATCAGCGCTCTTTATATTTATGATGATACTAATCAAAGAGCTTCTCTAGAGTGGTTTCTAGAGTTCTGGACATAACTTTACCTGTTCTGAGTTCATATTGTCCTCAAAACATGGGCCCTGTGACAAGTAAAGGTTAATGGTTGGGTTGGCCTCTCAATGGGGAGCATTGCAGAATTTGACAACTCAGCAGACCTCTGCTTGGGACTGAACCCCACATTCTCGCTAATGCCATTGTAGAACCACATGGCCCATGTCCCTACACTCCACCCCCTCCCTTTTTTTTTTTACAGGGACAGAGAGAGAGAGTCAGAGAGAGGGATAAATAGGGACAGAAAGACAGGAACAGAGAGAGATGAGAAGCTTCAATCATCAGTTTTTCATTGCGACACCTTAGTTGTTCATATATTGCTTTCTCATATGTGCCTTGACCACAGGCCTTCAGCAGACCGAGTAACCCCTTGCTGGAGCCAGTGACCTTGGGTCTAAGCTGGTGAGCTTTTGCTAAAGCCAGTTGAGCTTGCGCTCAAGCTGGCGACCTTGTGGTCTTGAACCGGGGTCCTCCACATCCCAGTCCAACACTCTATCCACCTCACCACCGTCTGGTCAGGTTACACTCTGCCACTCTTACTCTCATACAGCCCAAGCAGCTTTCTCCCTGGCAAAACTAATTGGCACTGACCTTCACTAGGTCAGGGTTTCCCAGCCTCTGCACCACGGCATTTAGACCTGGATAATTCTATGTTGTGGGGCTGTCTTGTGCCTTGTAGGATGTTTAGTAGCATCCCTGGCCTCTGCTGACTGGATGCCAGTGGCATCCCACAAATTGCAACAGTCAAAAATGTTCCTAGATATTGATAAATGCCTCCTGCGGAGCTAAACTGCCCCTGGTGGAGAATCACTCTTCTAGATTAACTCAATGAGGATGACTGCCATTCAAACTAGAGAGTCCATTCCCACTAGACAGGGAGATTCTCAAGCAAGGGACTCAGGAAACGTGTGTTAACCATCTTTATATCTTTCCTCCCTGGCACATGGTAGGTGTTCACTAGTGAATAAACATAATATTTTTTAAGCATCTACTGGTATTATGTGCCAGGCACACCTCCAGGGAACAAGGATGCAGCAGTGAACATTAGATAATCCCTGGTCTTAAGGAACTTATATTCTAGAGGGGGGAGGACACATAATAAAAACATAAATAAAAGTATAAGTAAAGATATAGGGTAATTTTAGGTACTAAGTTCTTTGAAGAAAAAAATACAGATAAATATGAAAGGGGGCTGCTTTAGCCAGAATAGTCTGCTAGTTGGAATTAAATTGGTAACAGGATCCAAAATAACAGTGGCTTAAACAAGATAAAAGTGTATTTCTCTCACAAGTAGAAGTCCAGAAGCAAGTAATCCAGGTTGCCTATGGCCATTCTGTTCCATGAAGTCCTCAGCCTCAATTTCCAAGATCACTTCATGGTCTCATATAGCTGTTCCAGCTCCAGCCATCACATCACATTCCAGCCAGCAAAATGAATAAAAGGGAAGTGGGGAGGAAGCAAAGAGTATACACCAATGATCTTTTAAGAATGCTTCCTAGAAGCTATAACATTATATTTCTGTTCATATTGCATTGGTCAGAACTTAGTGATATAGCCATAGTCAGCTTAAGGGGGACTGGCCTATTTTGGATTCAGCTAAAAACAGGAGATTCCATTTTGAGGGAAAGGGGAAGAGAAGATATTGAGGGAGAACTAGAAGTCTCTGTCAGCGTTTACACCTGGTGAGATGTGATGACATTTTGCATAGAACACCATGGGATATTGGTGCCTCAGTGTACAGGGCTACTTGAGGGATTGGGTATAAGAAAAAATAAAATATTTTCCAGGGTTTGACCTGATCAACCATTGTATGGCAATGCCTTTATATCTATATATCTCTATCTATCTATCTATCTATCTATCTATCTATCTATCTATCTATCTAGTTTGGGACAAGAGTTCTGTTTTGACCATGTTGAATCCAAGATATGGATGAGATCTGCAGTAGAGATGCCAGACTGAGAGTTGGATATATACGTGTGTGGCCTAAAGATGGAAATTTGAGTCATCAACCTGAAGATGGTACTTGAAGGGTAAGTATGAAAACAATATCAGAGATTATTGGCTCAAGGAAAAGGAAAGTTATATGTTTTTAAGTGCAATTAGACAAATTTGAAAACCTGGAATCATCCATCTTAAAGGCCCTTGAACATCCCTAGAAGCCCCCTTCAGGATCATCAAGTATGCAATGCCTGTTCTTGGTCTCCTATATATACCTGTCTCAGAATCTCAAACAGTCACAACAAGCAAAAGCTTTATAATGTCATTTGTAAAAAAAAAAAAAGGAGCCTGAAAGAGCTTCTTCGGCTGTATTTGCATCCCATTAGTGCTGCTTTTTGAGTTGTTCTTTTTTCATTGCAATTGTGCAAATATTTATGCCACCCTATAGTTTAAATAGGTTTTCCAGATTTGCCTTGGGGAAGTAAACCATGGATGTTGTCTCTATGGGAAACACACTCTAAGACATACAGTTTGGGAACACAACCTGCTTGTTGCTTAGAGGTTATTGATTGCCACTGCATGGCCGTATCAGATCCAATCCTTAACTCCAAGAAATTTATATTATAATAATAAAAGTAGTAGTAGTACTAGATAGAATTATTTATTGAGCATCTACTATGTGCCTGGCACTTTGTAGATAGAATTCTAATCTTCACACAGGCTTGATGGGAGGTATTATTCTGCCCATTTCACAGACGAAACTACCAAGACTTAGAAAGATTGTGTTGGTAAAGAAATAGATCTGCCTTTCCTTAGACTTTTCTGCAAGGCTTGAGCAATATTTAGACCACCCTATAGTTTAAATAGGTTTCCCCAGATTTGCCTTGGGGGAAAAAAGTCTAATTTTTTCAGGAAGCCTTATTATTTATTGGGGCATCTCACTAAGCTCTCCTATTTTCTTACCTAAGAGTAGAAACCCCATCTCATTCTTTTTAAATCAACTATGGTTTCTGGCTTATAATGGGTACTCAAATATTTATTGAAAAATAAACTAGATTCACAAATATGACTACACACACACACACATATTCATTAAAGGGGTAGAATTGGGTTTCTAAAAGAGTCCTGGTATATCACTTACTCTAGAGGTCATTTACCTGGCTTGTAACAAGTATACTATGGCCTCAGGAGTGTTTTGTGTGATTTCCAAATTCTGGGGGGAAAAAAAGGTGTGTGCGCGCGTGTGTGTGTGTATGTGTGTATGTGTATTAGTTTTCAACCTTTAAAAATTGGGAAATTGTAAATGAAAATCCAGACCTTTTTTCTTTCACATCTGACAACACTGGACCCACACCCCCAAGGTTAGCAGGAAGAGGAGGGCAGAATGGAGCTGCCCTCAGTCCCATTTAGATCCCCCAACTCCCCGGCTCCTGTAGGCATTTGAATTTGCAACCTCAACTGTCAAACTCCTTTATTATAGAAGCAAGAAAACTGAGGCCAAGCATGGCAATGTGACTTGCTAAGAGGGACCCAGGTGTTCTCACTCCCCATGTGACCTCTTTCACAATCCCCTGCATGAGATACACAAGCATCTTGAGAATCCTATTTGTCATGACTACACATAAACACACATGTACAGAGATGAGTGTACAACCACATCTCACTCTCAGTATAAGGAAAAACACAAACTATGGGGATTGGGTTAATAAAAAAGATTTTGTCGCCTGACCAAGTGGTGGTGCAGTGGATAGAGCATCGGACTGGGATGTGGAGGACCTAGGTTCGAGACCCCAAGGTTGCCAGCTTGAGCGCGGGTTCATCTGGTTTGAGCAAGGCTCACCGGCTTGAGACCAAGGTCATTGGCTTGAGCAAGGGGTCACTTGGTCTGCTGTAGCCCCCCCCCCACCCCACAAGGCACATGTGAGAAAGCAATCAATGAACAACTAAGGAACCGCAACAAAGAATTGATGTTTCTCATCTCTCTCCCTTCCTGTCTGTCTGGTCCTATCTGTCCCTCTCTCTGACTCACTCTATCTCTGCCACAAAAAAATGATTTTGTTCATTAAAAAAAATTGCAAGGTAATAAAGTTTCTATTGTCTTTTGTCACAAAGTTGGCCTATTCTAATCTGAGAATCTTTTCACTTCCTAAGAAAAGAGTAAGTCCAAGTTATTATTTAATCCAATTCTGAGACAGCTTTAGTTTCACTTTCTGAATCACTAGGTAGTGATCTGATGAGAAATGAATGAAAGAAGAAATCAGAGGGTGGGGTGAACAGAGAATAAGAAACAGCTGGTTTATGAGAAGGCCTCCTGGGAGCAGCTATTAGACAATGTGGTAATTAATAATATGGTGAAACAGAATTCTCCGGAATATATCCAAATTCGAATTAAGTGTATCCTCCTCCCTTACTCACCCTGTAGGCCCCCTAGAATTGCTCTGAGTTTAATTCCTCTCCCTCTCTTCCTTCTCCCCTCCCCCCGCCAGAGCATCCACTGACTGGGGGAGGCAGAGAATCACCAGAAAACCAGAAAAACATAAGCAACAACCTCTGAACCCAGTTCAGTAAATCATTGATCAGTAAGTCAGAAAGTTTTAAACACACGCTTCAGATTGCGTTTTTTGTACCCCAGGCCGGTGCTCAGCACATGTTACAGTGCTTACCAGCCTCTTGGGATCTCTAAAGTGCAGACCTATTCAGCAGGTCTGGGGTGGGACCTGAGATTCTGCATTTCTAACAAGCAGCAAGGGAGGGCGGTGCTGATGCTACTGGAAACCACACTCTTGAGTAGCCAGGCCCCAGAGCAAATCACTGGTTCTCAAACTTGCCTGCCCCTCTGAATCACCTGGGGGATCTTTAAGAACTACCGACTGATACCTGGGTCTCACCGCCAGACTCTGATTCAATACGTGCGTGTGAAGCCTGGGCATTAGAGTTTTTCAAAGCTTGCCAGGAAGTGCTAGTATGAAGCACAGTTTGAGAAACACTAGAGCAGTAATTCTCAAGCTGGAGTGTACGTTGGAGTCCCCTAGAAGGTCTGTTTAAACACAGATTGCTGTGTCCCACCTTGCAGGGTTTCAGTTGGTCTGGGTGGGGCTTGAGAATTTGCATTCTAAAAAGGTGCTGCTGATGTTGCTGGTCTTGGGGTCACATTTAGAGAACCACTGCCCAAAGGCTGGGGAAGAGGGGAGAGACCACACAGACCGCAGTGTCGCCAAGGGAGGAAGTGATCTTCACTTACGTATAAACTGTTGGTGCAAAGAAGCTCTGTTGGCTGTCCTCCGACCACCCAAAGAGGACTGTCCACCGCTAACAGCCAGCCTGTGGCTCCTGCTTTTATGCCACGAGACTTGCCAGCTCTGCTACCCGTCCACTCCATGGGAACAGCCCTCTTTGCCATAGTTCAGGCTACTTGTAGCTCCTCTACAATAGAGGGTGGTGGCCTTGCCCCCAAACAAGTGGTGCTGATGGGGAGGGTGAATGTCTGCACCTGGGCTAGGTGGAGATTTCCCACCAAGTCTGGATGGTGTTAGAATATCTGCGCACCCTTGCTCCACTGAAAGTCCATGATTGCATCCACAGAGATGGTTATGATGCTGGACCTCAGGCAAAGTGTGGAGAGCTTCCTTGTAACCAGAGGGATACTGAGATATGGCAGAAGGAAGAATTCTCTTATGGGACCAGATGCAAGAATCAGAATTGTCTCTAAAAAATCACTGAGCTCTTTATTCTAAAGAGTTATTTTCTGCATCAGTGTAATCTTTTCTCTAGCTTTTAATTTTGTTTTTTAGATTAAAAATAAGAAAAAAGCATGCTATAGGCTTACAACTAATATTCAAGATGGAGCACAGGTGAGGCCCAGCAGTGCTTTTAAATATCTATTTTTATCTTCCCCAAAGAAAATGTCTTTATTTACCTATTCAATTTCTTTCAGGGACATTTCCATAATCAGTAGTTCGAGTTAAATTGCACTTAAAAAAATTGAAATAAATTTAATACATGACATTGTATAATTTTTTTTTTTTTACAGGGATAGAGAGAGAGTCAGAGAGAGGGATAGATAGGGACAGACAGACAGGAACGGAGAGAGGTGAGAAGCATCAATCATTAGTTTTTCATTGCTGTTGTGACACCATAGTAGTTCATTGATTGCTTTCTCACATGTGCCTTGACTGTGGGCCTTCAGCAGACCGAGCAACACCTTGCTGAGCCAGCGACTTTGGGTCAAAGCTGGCGAGCTTTTGCTCAAGCCAGATGGGCCCGCGCTCAAGCTGGCGACCTCGGGCTCTCGAACCTGGGTCTTCCACATCCCAGTCCGACGCTCTATCCACTGCGCCACCGCCTGGTCAGGCGACATTGTATAAATTTGAGGTGTATAAAATGTTAATTTAGTATATTTATATACTCTAATATGATGGCCATTGTAGTGATAATTAGCACCTCTATCATGTCACAAAATAATTATCATTTCCTTTTAGTGATTGGAATAATTCAGATCTAGTTTCTTAGATGATTATAATACAATATTGTTGTCTATATTCACTACAGTGTGCATTACATCTCTGGGACTTACTTCCTGCTTGCTGCAGATTTGTTTAATCCTCAGAAGAAAATAGCCCCAAAGATGTAGGAAGGAAAGTACCATTTATTAAGCACCTATTATGTCTCAAGGATGCCACAAACCTCTTTGTCTTAATTGGCTCACAAATGGCAGTAGAAAGCTTTGTTATCACCAGGAAGTATGACTGTCTAGAATTTTTTTGAAAGACATTTTTTTTTAAGCAAAATAGCCTACTTAGATAAAGCATTCTCGCAGAGCAGATGATGCAGATTTTTTTTTTTCTTTACAGGGACAGAGAGAAAGTCAGAGAGAGGGACAGATAGGGACAGACAGACAGGAATGGAGAGAGGTGAGAAGCATCAATCATCAGTTTTTCGTTGGGACACCTTAGTTGTTCATTGATTGCTTTCTCACATGTGCCTTGACCGTGGGCCTTCAGCAGACTGAGCAACCCCTTGCTGGAGCCAGCGACCTTGGGTCCAAGCTGACAAGCTTTTGCTCAAGCCAGATGAGCCCGTGTTCAAGTTGGGGATCTCGAACCTGGGTCTTCCGCATCCCAGTCCGACACTCTATCCACTGTGCCACCACCTGGTCAGGTGATGATGCAGATGTTGAAGAATCTTGTAGAGCTGGAGAATGTCTGTGGGCCACAAGGCTGTAGAAATTTTCTGGCCCTCACATGGTAGCCATTAAACGTCCTGCTGAGAGCTGGCTATGTAATGATACCACAAAGTTTTAGCGTTGCTTTTACTGGTTTTTTCAGGCCTATGGGGGAACCAGGAGGGGTTGGTGTGTGGTAAGGCTACTTTTTGCCTGCTGGCAGAGACTTTAAGTACTGTATTTGCCATGTATAAGATGCACCCTTTTAAAAATAATTGGCATCTAAAAACTGGGTGCATCTTATACAGTGTTTGTCAAGTCATTTAAGAAGTGTGGCATTTCAAGTGCCATAGATGGAACTGAGGACGAGGCAATATAGGAAGACAGTGATTCATCATCAGACACAGATGAGGACAAGCCAATGGATAAGAGTTTTGACAGTGATGAGTTGTATGAATTTTATGATGAATAAAACAAGTTCAATAACTTTATGTAATACATTTTATTTTCAAATTTTGGGCCTCAAAATGAAGGTGCATCTTATATATGGGGAAATAGGGTATTTTGTTTTGTTACATGTAAACCATAAATTATTATACATTATACAGCAAAATGAAGCCATGAATTAGGCGAGGGGCTATTTTTTTTCTTCCTAACTACTATATCAAACATTGGCCTTGAAAATGACTATGTTTGTCCATTTAAGAGGTATGTGTTGGCACCTACTATTCAATAGGCTCTGGGTTTACAATGGTGGACATGAGAGACACAACCCCTGCCCTCAGAGAGCTTCAGAGCCCAAAGAAGAGAGACTAAGAATAAGCATACAACCTCATGCTGTGTGTTGAGACCTGTTGCTTTGTTATAGAGAGACAACTCCTCGGTGCATGTGTGAGACAAAAAGAACAAAAAGATAATTTCTATTAGACGTCCAGGGAAAGTGACTTTAGCTGGGCCTTAGAGGAACAGGAGCTGGATGAGGCGCTGGTGAGGGGAAGAACATTTCAGCTAGAAGTGAAAGTTCCTTGGGGTGGGAAAGAACTTGGCAACCTCTGGGAACCAAAGGAACCATGGAGGGAAGAGGATGGATTAGTCGCAGTTCTTCAGAGAAAGAGAACTGATAGGATGTGCATGGAGAGGGAGAAAGGTGATGCAAGACATTGGCTCCTATGGGTATGAAGGCTGAGTCTCACAGCCTGCTGGAAGCTCAGGAAAGCCGGTAGTGTGATTCCAGTTCAAACCTGAGAACCAGGGGAGCCAATGGTGTAAGTTCCCATCTGAAGGCAAGAGAAACCTGGGGTCCCAGCTCAGCCATCAGGCAGAAAGTGAGAATTCTCCTTTCCCCTTTCTTTTAGTTCTATCCATGCCTTCATCTGAATAGATGAGGCCCACCATTTTAGGAAGAGCAATCTACTTTACTGGCTACTGATTCAAACACCCAGATTCATGTTTAAGTAGATATCGGGGCACCCTGGGGCCCAGCCAAGTTGACATATAAAATTAACCATCTCAGAGGATGACAGCTAGAGGAGGTGAGACAGGAGAAGCAGGGATGTGTGGTTTGTACTGCGTCAAATTTTATTTTTGGAGGCAAAATGTGCTTGGCTGGCCAGATGGACAGGCTAGTGCCTCCCTTTGATTCTTCAGCTTACTTCTCAAACTGTCCATTCCTTGGCTTCTCCTATAGCTCCGTAAGATCTAATTTTTAGACTAAATCTCCTATCCCATAGCCCATAGGGTTTCTTCACTGAACCCTGACTGATACAATGGACCACACCACACAGGCCAAGGTGAAGGTCAATGGGAGCTAGTGAAGGCTCTGAGCCAGGCATTTGGTCTATATCTATTGTTGGGGCTCTTTTCTAGCACTAGGATTCAAAGCCCTGGTATTCTAAACAGGGCAGGGCACTGGGCTGAAAAAGTTGCCATCAGACTACTTCTTAAATCTGCCCGCAGCTGGTTCCCTGTGTGGTCCAATCTCACTGGCAAGTGTTTGTTATGATTTTGCTCCTCAGATGGACAAGAAGAGGTGTTGTTTGTATCTAAGAAGTGGGGCTAATAAGTACAAAACTACAGCCCTTTGTGGCGGTGTTTATATGCAACAGCTTTGGGAGCAGGCACAGGAACAGGTTCAATGAGTTGACTTTTGAACAGAGAACATCTGGAAATCTGCCCTCCCTCATTTTGTATGTGCAACAGCTCAGATCAGCCTGTGTAATTTGCCCAAGGAGGCAGTAGTAGCTACAATTCAGAATCAGCAGGGGGTTTCTAAATTATACAGTTGCTCCACTGCAGACCATTCATATCCAGATTATGGGGGTAAAGCCCAGACATCTCTGTTTGCTTTTTTTACCAAGCATCCAAAAGATCCCCCAAAGTAGCCAGGGTTGAAAACCCATGCAACTATAGTAAAGAGGCTGCAAACAGACCCATGGGCTATATCTAATCTAAGTGGTGTTTTGATAGCATTTTCTTCCAGAAATTTGAGTTCATTGCTAATAGTGAAACAGAGGGATTGCAAAGACAAATCTGAGCTTCCAGCTTCTCTCTTTTGAAAATCTGGAAGGACTGTCAATACTGGGCCCACATTCTCATGTGGCAACAATAGTGAAGCTTCCCTGAATAGGAGCTTCCCTGAGGGAGACATGGGGCTCTTCTTCAGCCACAGTCTCCACTAACCCCAAATAGTGTCCCGCCTGTTTCACTCATTTTATTATCTGCCTGTCCACTGTAAACATTGACTTAGGGGGCCTCACAGGGATCAAGTGCAGGGATCAGCACAATATAGCTCTTGAGCCAAATCTGATTTGCTGCCTGTTTTTGTATGACCTGCAAGCTAAGAATTGTTTATTTTTAATTTTTTTTATTATTTTAAGAATGAGTTTTACATGTTGAAATTGATGGGGGGGGGTGAAAGAATGGTATTTGTGATACACAAAAAATCAGATAAATTTCCATTTCAGTGCCCATATTGAAACAGGGGTCATGACGATGCTTGCTTGTTTCTGAATTGTCTGTGGTGTTTTTGTGCTGCCAGGGCAAAGTTGAGTAGTTGCAACAGAGACTGCATGGCCAGCAAAGCCTCAAATATTGGCCAACTGGCCCTTTACAGGACAAGTTTGTCAATTAAGACAAAGAATTTGGAATTGAAGAAATCAAGGTTTGAACCCAGATCCATTATTAACCATCTGAGAGAATTTGGGCAAATTATGTCACCTCTCTATAAAATGCAGAGGATTGTGATGATGTAAATTATGTGACTAGGTATGACCCACAGCTTAGTGCCGTGATAGTGAACCTATGACACGCGTGTCAGCACTCACACGCATAGCCATTTTCGATGACTTGCGGCCACATACCAGAGAAGTATGGGGCCGCATGCCAAGAAGGACGTTTCATCCTCGGCTCCTGCACGGCCAGGTGCAGTAGCCAAGGATAAAACATTTGCTGTAGTGTAAACACTCTGTGCTGGAGGTCTGTAGGCCAAAATAACAGAACTCCGGCACAGAGCATCTAGTCCTGGGACTTCTGGTTAGGCCGTTTCTCTCGAAGTGACACACCACTGGAGTTATGCGTGGTTTTTTGGCAAATTTTGACACACCAAGCTCCAAAGATTGTCCATCACTGGCTTAGTGTCTAGTGAAGAATAGTGAGACCAGCCTGATTGGTGGCAGCGCAGTGGATAGAGCATCAATCTGGAATGCGGAGGTCCCTAGTTGGAAACCCTGAGGTCTCCAGCTTCAGCACAGCGTCGCCAGCTTGAATGCAGGATCATCAACATGATCTCAAGGTCACTGGCTGGAAGCCAAGGTCGTTGGCTTCAGCAAGGGGTCACTGGCTCGGCTTGAGTCTCCTCCAACCCAGTCAAGGCACATATGAGAGGCAATCAATGAACAACTAAAGTGATGCAACTACGAGTTGATGCTTCTCATCTCTCCCTTCCCTCTCTTTCCTTTCCTCTCTCTCTCTTTCTCAAAAAAAGAAAATGAAGAAAAGAAAAATGAGACCAAAAATCACCCTTTTGAAATTTATAGTGGTTTGAATGAATAATGTAAAAGAATCAGGGTTCTTCAACTGTAGAAAAAATGTTAATTGCTGTTTCCTTTAAGAGGTTGTACTGCCTGACCAGGCAGTGGCGCAGTCGGACTGGGATGTGGAAGACCCAGGTTCGAGACCCGGAGGTCACCAGCTTGAGCTCAGGTCCATCTGGCTTGAGCAAAAGCTCGCCAGCTTGGACCCAAGGTCGCTGGCTCCAGCAAGGGGTTGCTCGGTCTGCTGAAGGCCCGCGGTCAAGACACATGCGAGAAAGCAATCAATGAGCAACTAAAGTGTCGCAACGGCAACAAAAAACTGATGATTGATGCTTCTCATCTCTCTCCGTTCCTGTCTGTCTGTCCCTATCTATCCCTCTCTCTGACTCTCTCTTTCTGTCCCTGTAAAAAAAAAAAAAAGAGAGGTTGCACTATTATATCATTAAAGTCTCTTTGCAATAATTTAAATTGAATTATTGTTCTATATTAGAGATCTTCTAAATGTGAAAACTGTAATATTTACCAAATAAAAAATCACTGTGTGCCTGACCTGTGGTGGTGCAGTGGATAAACCGTCAACCTGGAATGTTGAGGTCGGTGGTTCAAAGCCCAGGGCTTGGCTGGAATTCAAGGCACATATGGGAGTTGATGCTTCCAGCTCCTCCCCACCTTCTCCCCACCCCTCTTCCCCCTTCTCTAAAATGAATAAATAAAATCTTTAAAAAAATCACCTTTTTACTCAGTGTCATTAATTATTGTCTTCAGCATGAATAATAATTTAGAAAATGAACTGTACATATTGAGTAAAAGCTGTCTTTTCTATGGTGTCACTTTATATTGTACATTTGAAGTTTATTAATTATCCAGAAGCTGACACTCTCATTTAAAAAAGAATTTTCCTCCACTTGATCAAAATCAGCCAGACAAAAGACTTGGCGATAGATATTTTTAATCTAATTAAGTCATCAGAACTGATCCTGCACTTAAAATACACATAACATAAAATGGACCATTTTGAAGTGTGTGATGGTGTGGCATTAAGTACATTCACAATGTTGTACAGCCATAAGCACAGTCTAGTTCCAGACTTTTTTCATCACCTCCAAAAGAAAGCTGGTACCCATTAAGCAGTCACTCTTAATTTTCCTTTTCTTGAATCCCTGGCAAACTCTAATATGCTTTTTCTCTCTGAGTTTTCCAATCCTCAATATTTAAGTGGAATCATACAGTACCGGGACTTCTGTGCCAGGTTTCTTTCACGAAGCATCATGTTTTTAAGGTTCATTCACGTTATGTTGTAGCAGGAATCAGTACTTCATTCCTTTTTGTGGCTAAATAATATTTTATTGTATGGATAGCCCAAGTTTTGTTTATTTTTTCATTCATCCACTGATAGACATTTGGGTCTACTGCAGTGGTTCTTAACCTGGGTTCTATTGAACCCTAAGGGTTCGATGAGTCGGCCTCAGGGGTTCAGAGAAGCCTCTGCCCCAGAGGCCAGATTAAAGTAATACCGTAATTTGTAATACCGTAATTTGTTGTGAGTTCATGCACTTTGTTGGTTTTGTTCTTTGAGTAAGGTGATGTTCATGCATGGCTCATTTTGTGCACCAGTTAAAAAACATATACCTATGTCTTGAATTTGGAAAAAAGAAAAATTTATTTATCACTAAAGAAGAGTTCGGTGAATGCGTATATGAAACTGGTGGGTTCCGTACCTCAAAAAAGGTTAAGAACCACTGGTCTATTGTGAACAGCGTTGCAGTGAACATTCAGGTACATGTCTTTGTTGAAAATCTGTTATAGCTCTAGTTTCAAGATCCTCTCAGATAGTGCTAAATGTCTCTGAAAAAAATGAACTGGTTGATAGGACAGGAAGAGACTGACCAGTGATGGCACAGTGGATAGTGTTGAGCTGGGACGCTGAGGTCCCAGGTTTGAAACCCTGAGGTCGCCAGCTTGAGCAGTGTCATTTAGCTCAAGCACAGGCTCACTAGCTTGAGTGAAGGGTTGTCTGCTCGAGTGTGGGATTATCAGAATGATCCCAGAGTCACTAGTTTGAGCCCAAAGGCCGCTGGTTTAAAGTCCAAGGTTGCTGGCTTAAGCCTTTGGTCGCTGGCTTGAGAAAGGGGTCACTAGCTCAGCTGGAGGCCCGACCCTCATCAAGACACATATGATGTTTATTATTTCTCTCCCTTACTGTCTGTCTCTGTACCTCTCATGCCCCCCCCCCAAAAAAAGACTAAGACTTGGATGAAAGGGTTTTGATAATGCATTTGTTTGTTTGCTTAGTTCCTGTCTCGCCTCCTTGAACACAAGCACCATGAGCGCCAGGACTGTATTTGGTACGTTCACTGCTATACCTTCCGAGCTTGAATACACAAACAGACAATGGCCCGAGCTCATACAAAAATGGAATTCTGACCCACAATCTGCATCAACCAGCCCAGGGAACCATCTCATTATCTAGTGCAGGGGTGCCCACACTTTTTCAGCTTGCGAGCTACTTATAAGATGACCAAGTCAAAATGATCTACCTACAATAAAAATGCAAAACATAAATTTAGTTCTTCTATATTATTATTTAAATTACTATTATTACTATTTAATATTGTATATTCTTCTTTCACCTCTCTCCTCAGCTCTCTTTTCGGAGGAAAGTCAATGTCATAGTTTTTATGAACAGTCTGAAAAAGCCGCTCCACATTTCCCTTCTTTGGAATAGCAATGGCACACAGACAGATGAGGCAAACGCACTTAGAATATGACATAGTGAAAAAAAATCCCCTCCCATTCTGTATGAAAGTGGTAGGTTTTAGGCTTCTTACTGGGACCAGCTACGGCACTCATTTTTATACCCTTTGTTGTATTTAGTTTAAATAAATTGAAGGCTAACTATGCAGCAATGTAACTGAACAAGTTAGTGCGGTTTAACACGCATGCGTAGGGTGTCAAAAGTTCAGATGTCAGATTGGCTACCCTGTATGCCAATCAAAAGACAAATGTCTTGCCTGACCTGTGGTGGCATAGTGGATAAAGCGTCGACCTGGGAACACTGAGGTCGCCAGTTCAGAACCCTGCACTGGTCTGGTCAAGGCACATATGGGAGTTGATGCTTCCAGCTCCTGCCCCCTTTCTCTCTTTCTCTCTCTCTCTGTCTCCTCTCTAAAATGAATAAATAAATTAAAAAAATTAAAAAAAAAAAGACAAATGTCTTTTTAATGTCATGCGATCTACCCACACTTCCTTCGCAATTGACCAGTAGATCGCGATTGACGTATTGAGCACCCCTGATCTAGAGCAACCAGCCCAGGAAACCATCTGTATCCCTAAGTCATACTTGGAGGAAGACAGATCACTATCTCTAACAACCAGCGCAGGAAGCCAAACAATAACCCTTCTAACAATAGGTTCCAAATGGCCAAAAATCGATTACTGACAACTTCCCCAATTTTGGACTTCTAATTTAGGAGTAACCAGAAAAAGCCAAATGTGCACTTCTAACCAATCACCTAGGGTGCCCCACCTCTAGTTAGGCACCTCCAGCTTCCCCATGCCAACAGCCTTCAGCCGGGGCATGTATGGAGCCTTCCTTTTCTTCACTTTTAAAGCTTTCCCACTCTTCTGCTGGCCTTTGGAGTCTGCCAAAACACAGATAATGGTGGCTAAGTCTTTGCCGTAGCGTCTTCTGGATAAATAGCTTCTGCTTGTCTTCCTTGGGAAAGTCTTTGTCTATTTCCACAACCTCCACCATGTGGACAGAGCCTTGAACACAGAGGGTGTCGGGACAGTCACTACTGATGACGGGAACACACATTACCGAGGAGGGGCCAGTGCAATCTTTTCCTTCCCTTCGGGGACACGGAAACCCACACAGCACCCTCTCGGGTTTTGTGGCAGCGCTACACTCTCTCTAATTCCAGACCTGTCCACACAGTAGCCAACTCACCACCTCTACCTGGACAGCCACAGGCCCCTGTGTTACAGTAGATAGTTAGCTAGTTAGGTGTTAACAAAAGAGAGAAAACTGGCTAAGCCTGATTAAGTCGGGAAACTACAGTTTCACAGAAACTCCAGGAAATAGCTGGAATCCCCCAGCCCAGCCAAATGGATTAACAGATTAACGTGGGAGTGGACATAAAAGACCAGCTTTCTGCCTGACCTGTGGTGGTGCAGTGGATAAAGCGTCGACCTGGGAACACTGAGGTCGCCAGTTCAAAACCCTGCACTGGTCTGGTCAAGGCACATATGGGAGTTGATGCTTCCAGCTCCTCCCCCTTTTTTTCTCTTTCTCTCTCTCTTTCTCTCTCTCTCTCTCTCTCTCTCTCTCTCTCTCTCTCTCTCTCTCTCTCTCTCTGTCTCCTCTCTAAAATGAATAAAATTAAGAAAAAGAAAAAAAGACCAGCTTTCTGATCATCTCTGGCAACAACCAGCCAGTTTCCCCAGATTAATAGGACAGTGAGGGGGACGGTCCTCTGCTGAGGCATGCCCAGTAGAAGCCAAGATGACGCAGTGGGAGGGTCCTTTTACTGTGAGTGTCTGTGCAGTAGGAGCAGGAGAAAAACCTAGGAAAGGGATTGGATGTAGGAGGCACAGGCATAGCCCCAGGTAGATCCAGGAAAGAGATTAAATAGTTTGAAAAATAAAAAGCTTCCTCTTGCCCAAGCCCAAGGAAATATCAGTAAAGCTTAACAAAGGCTGGCACCCTCTCTCTTTACAGTGGCCTCATGGCCAAAGCACAGTGCCCATTGTGGGCCGAATAAGAACAGAGATGGTGCTGGACTACTGGAGCCTCGATGCCAGTCTAATGGCACCACAGCTCTGGGCCCTGGCCCTCCTCCTGGGCTCATGGGGATGAGTGTGGGCCTGTGGCCCCAGAGGCTGGACTTCTTCCCCAGCGAGACAGAGCTGAGTACCTGGTCATGAATGAGGCATCGCCTAAGCCCTTCCTTTGATTTAGCTGCAATAAGTCTTTCCACTATAGCTCAAATCCTCCTCTGCGCATGTCCCTGAAATGCATTTCCTGCAATAATGTGGAGGAATCCCATTTCTTCTGGCAACACCTGGAACTCAACATGTCCCAGACATACCAGTCACCTCCTCCCTTCCATCCAAACCTCTCCCCCCAGAGTCCTCACCCAGGATCCCCACTGAGCGCTCTGGCTGGAACGTGGGAAGTCAGCCTACCTCCTCCCTCTTGTCCTCCCCAAACCTTAATCCATCAGTAAATCCTGTTGGTTCTATTCCGAATGCCCGGTGAATCCACCCCTTCCCCCGGCTCCATTCCTGAGGCTGGCCTTCACTGCAGCAACAGCCCAGAACTGGTCTGACTGCCTTCAGTCTGGCCTCAGAAGCAGCCAGGGCACATTTCCCCAAACAACCCATGTCTGACCAGGAGACTTCCTTGCATTGCAGCCTCTCTGGTCACCATCAGGTTAGAGTCTAAACTTAAGAGAAGAGGCTCTCTGGAGCCCCCCAGACTTGGTACCTGCCCACCTTTCCAGATTTACCTCTGGTGCTGCCTACATTCTAACCCTGAGCACGCAGTGGCACTCCCTGCCCTCCCCAGGGTCCTGGCTGGATGATGCCTCTGCCAGGCACACCTCTCTTCTTCTGTCCCTCCCCTTCCCTACTTGGCAGGTGGTTGCTCTTTTTCAAGCCTCAGGGAGTCGCTGCCTAGGTAGGGAAGACTCCTGGCTACTGCCACAGTCCCTTCCTGATACCTGATACTCGGGGCTCAGTACACTAGGATGAGATTTGCTGCTCAGTGCCCTGCCTTCCCTCTGTCGTGTAAATTCTTGGAGGACAGTGGTTTCAGTTTTTAACCTTTGTCATCTCAGAACCAAGTAATGCCTGGCACTTGGCAGATATCAAAATGTCAATATTTGCTGAGCAAATAAATGTTTGCTAAAGAAAAGAGCTCTATCAGGGCAGGATTTCCCAGCAGAGTTTCAGGCCAGTAGTGAAACAGGGGAACTCTTCTCCTCACACTATTTGGAGAGAATTTGATATTTGATAGTTGGATGAGAGCAATGAAGTCATTATTCTGAGAAAAATGAGGATATGAAAACTTTGTTGAATTTCTTTTCATGCCTTTTGCATTCTAGGGTCCCTCCCCCCGCTATGTTCTCAATTTGACTTGTAATAACTGACACATGAAACTTGTTTTTAAATAAGTGTTAGGAGCCTGACCAGGTGGTGGCGCAGTGGATAGAGCGTCGGACTGGGATGCGGAAGACCCAGGCTCGAGAACCTATGCTCGCCAGCTTGAGCATGGGCCCATCTGGTTTGAGCAAAAGCTCGCCAGCTTGGACCCAAGGTCGCTGGCTCCAGCAAGGGGTTGCTCGGTCTGCTGAAGGCCCGCAGTCAAGGCACTTGTGAGAAAGCAATCAATCAACAACTATGGTGTCGCAATGGCAATGAAAAACTAATGATTGAGCCTGACCTGTGGTGGTGCAGTGGATAAAGCGTTGACCTGGGAACACTGAGGTCGCCAGTTCAAAACCCTGCACTGGTTCGGTCAAGGAACATATGGGAGTTGATGCTTCCAGCTCCTCCCCCCTTTCTCTCTCTCTCTCTCTCTCTCTCTCTCTCACTCTGTGTCTTCTCTCTAAAATGAATAAAATAAAAATAAAGTAAATTAAAAAAATAAAACTTATTAAAAAAAAAAACTAATGATTGATGCTTCTCACCTCTCTCTGTTCCTGTCTGTTTGTCCCTATCTGTCCCTCCTCTGACTCTCTCTCTGTCCCTGTAAAAAAAATAAATAATTAAAAATAAATAAATAAGTGTTAGGAATATGGAAGATATGAATAATTACATAACCTTTTGTTAATTTTTTTTGTTAGGACCCATCAGAAAGACTTTTTTCATATTTCTTCCCTTCTTTTTAAAAAACATCTTAACCTGTATTGAGTAAATTTATATTTTTGTCTTGTTTCTCCTTTGCTTGACTTCCATGAAGCTCGGAGCTGAGTTTGTGGCCCATATTTTATAATTACGCAGTAATGCAATACATGCATTTCTGACCACTGACTTCACAGATTATTATTTAACCATTATTTTTTCTTTCCATTTTTTTCATTACCTTTATTTTTTCAAGCTTAACTATACTATGTTTTTTTAAACTTTTAAAATTTATAGACTTTTTTAGAACCATTCTGTAGAAATAGCAGGTTTATAGAAAAAGTTGAGCAGAAAGTACAGGGAGTTTCCACATACTTTCTTCCCTTAAATTTCCCCTATTATTAACAATTTGCAATGGCATGGTCCATTTGTTACAATTGGTTGTACAATACCAACATGTTATTATTAACTAAAAATGTATATAACTCATACTAGATTTCACGCTCTGTGGTGCAGAGCTATGTGTCCAACATTTCAGCATCACACAGAATGGTTTCACTGTCCTAAAAATCCCCAGTGATTCAGCTTATGACTGTCACCCAGCATCTAGTTCTGTTTTTATTTTGAATCATTTAAGGAAAAGAACAGAAAGGAATCATGACCACTTTATCCTATCATCTTATACAAACTTTCAAGCATCACTAAAGGTTGGGAAAATAATACAATGAGCACCAGGATACTTTTTCAACTTGAATTCAACAAATTCTAACATTTTGCCATTTCTGCCCTTTATTATTTATTGATTTTGTTTGTTTTGACTTATTTTATTTTTCTGAACCATTTGAAAGTCAGTTGCAGTCATTGTGAACAGTTCATTCCTAGATACTCAGCATTCATCTTTTGGGACTAAAGACATTGCTACACAATCTCAATGCCATTATCAGAACTAAGGAAATTAACAGTGATTCCATTCTGTTGTCTAAAGTCTGGTCCACATTCACATTTCAGAATGGCTTTCATGACTACTTTGTTTGCTCAAAGCAGATGCCATTAAAATTCATGTTTGGCATGTATTGTTGTCTCTTTAGTTTCTTTTTATTTAGAACATTCCTCTCATTTCTTTCTATCTATTTTGGGAGGACATTGACTTTTTTTTTTTTTTTTGACAGAGACAGAGAAAGAGTCAGAGACAGGGTCAGACAGGGACAGACAGGAAGGGAAAGTGATAAGAAGCATCAATTCTTCGTTGTGACACCTTAGTTGTTCATTGATTGCTTTCTCATATGTGCCTTGACCAGAGGGGCTACAGCAGAGTGAGTGACCCCTTGCTCGAGCCAGTGACCTTGGGCTCAAGCCAGTGTCCTTGGGCTTCAAGCCAGCGATCTTTGAGCTCAAGCCAGCGACCATGAGGTCATGTCTATGATCTCATGCTCAAGCCAGAGACCCCACGCTCAAGCTGGTGAGCCTGTGCTCAAGATGGATGATCCGCACTGAAGCTGGCAACCTTGGGGTTTTGATCCTGGGTCCTCCACGTCCCAGTCCAATGCTTTATCCACTGTGCCACCGCCTGGTCAGAACTTATTTTTAATTCTGTAAAATATACATAACGTAAAATTTGCCATCTTAACCATTTCTAAGTGTTCATTCAGTTCAGTGGTATTAAGTACATTTCTGTTGTTGTTCAATCATCACCACATCCATCTCAAGAATCTTTTTCATCTTGCAGAACTGAAACTCTTTGTATATTATACAATAATAATTCCCTATTTCTTTTCCACCCCCTGGCAACCACCAATCTACTTTCTGAATGATGTGGTCTTTTTTTTTCTTTTTTCTTTACATATAAAAAAGCCATACATATTTAATGTATACTAGTGCTGGAAACATAACCAAAACCTCTAAAAGTTTCTTCACTTCCTCTTTTTTGTGTGTAATAAGAATATTCAACATAAGATCTACCCTCTGAATAAAATTTTTAAGGCTACAATACAGTACCATTAACTATGTGCACTAGGCATGACATGCATTATGCTACACAGCAGATCTCTAGGACTTACTCATCTTGCATAACTGAAACTATATACCCTTTAACAAACACCTCCTAGGTTCCCCCTTCATCAAGTCCCTGGAAACCACCATTCTACTCTTTGCTTCTATACATTTGAGTATCTTAGATTTCAGATATAAGTGGGATCATGTAGTATTTGTTCTTCTGTTTCTGGAATAATGTCCTCCAAGCTCATCCATGTTGTAGAATTGCTACCAATTCTTTTTAAACTCTTCCAAAAAATAGAAGAAGAAGGAACACTCCCAAACTCAGATACTGGCATCACTCTGATATCAAAGCTGGACAAAGACATTATAAGAAAAGAAAACTTCAGGCCAATATCCCTGAAGAATATAGATGCAAAAATCCTCAAAATATCAGTCAGCCAAATTCACCAACACATTTAAAGAATAATACAAATTGGCTCTAGACAGGTAGCTCAGTTAATTGGAGTGTCATCCTGATATACCAAAGTTGTGGTTTCAGTCCCTGGTCAGGGCATCTACAAGAATCAACCAATGAATGCATGGATAGATGGAATAATAAAATGATGTTTCTTTCTCTCTCTTTTCTCTCCCCCTCTCTCTTCTCCTCTCTCTCTCTCTCCCTAAAATCAATCAATCAATCAATAATTTTAAAAAATGAATCATAGAACCTGACCAAGTTAGATGTATCCTTGGGATGAATACAAGAATGTTTTCACATACCCAAATCAGTGTGATACCAAATTAACAGAATAAAAGATAAAAATCACATGGTCATCTCAATTGAAAAATATCTAACATATTAGGTATTGAGGAAACTTACTTTAACACAATAAATAAAAAGCCCACAGCTAACATACTCAATGGTAAAATAACTGAAAGTGGGTCCTGGTCAGTTCGCTCAGTGGATAGCGTGTTGGCCTGCTGTGTTGACGGCCAGGGTTAGATCCTCAGTCAGGGCACACAGGAGAAGCAACTATCTGCTTCTCTTCCCCTCCCTCTCTTCCTTCTTTTTCTCTCTTCCTCTCTCGCAGCCAGTGGCTCAATTGGTTTGAGCACTGAGAATAGCCTGGTTGGTCTGAGCACATCAGCCTCTGGTGTTGAGGATAGCTTGGTTGATTCAAGCATCAGCCCCAGATGGGGGGTTGCAGGGTGGGTCCCTGTCAGGGCGCATGCGGGAGTCTATCTCACTATCTCCTCTCTTCTCACTCAAAAACAAAACAAAATAAAACAAAACTGAAAGTGGTTTTTCTAAAATCTATAATAAGGCAAGGATGCCTTCCCTCACCATTTCTATTCAACATAATATTGGAAGTCTTAGCCAGAGCAATTATACATGAAAAAAATAAAAATAAAAGCTATCTAAATTGGAAAAGAAGAAGTAAAATTAACTTTGTTTTCAGATGATATAATCCTATAAGAAGAAAATCCTAAAGATTCCAAAGAAAACTGTTAGAACTAATAAATGAATTCAGAAAAGTTGCAGGATAAAAAAATCAACACACAAAAATCAGTAGTTTGTTTATACTAATAATAAACTTTCTGAAATGAATGACACTGACTTTTAAAAGAATCAGGTCAGCTGTCATGAAAAATGCCCCACCTTCTAAATGTACCTGATTGCTTCCTCCTGAGTTAATGCCCTTCCCTGTCTTTCTTGCAAACCAGAAGTTAGTTCGAGAGGCTTGGTTACATTCAGGCTGTTTTGGGGGCAAGAACCCTACATAGGTGGTATGTCCCTCAGAGTACATCACATCAGGAAGACACAAAACATTCTATGTTGCAATGTTTTCCAAGGGCTTAAGTCTCCTTGCCTTAAACTCAAGGCTTAAATCCAGCCTTGAGTTGAATGAAATTTCTGCTCCTCTAGCCCTACCCAAAGTGTCTCCAAGTTGCTATCTCCACAGTTTCTGCAGTTGTAAACTTTATGCTGCATTTTCTCCCTGCTACTGTGTCCTGGCTTTAAAACCAGCATTACTCTTTAGCAGCCAAAGATGAGAAGAAAATAATCAATTAAGTTGGTTGCAAGTGCCCATTGCTTCCCCCTCCCATATTCAGAAGACTGCTTTAATCTCTAGATGTATTTTTATCCTTTACTGTTTGATCACTAACTAGATATGAAGTTATTTGCTTTGATTTTTATCATCCTGGTTCATTTTCCTTCCAAAGGTGTTAAAATAGACAATTTCAAAAAATTTCAAAGCGCCATCTTAAGATCTGTAGCCAGGTTCAATCATTAGCTCTATACCTTTAATCAAAAATATAAATGTCTAAATTGGCTTAAATTCTGCAAAGAAGGAAAGATAAATGGAAAATGCATATCTCTATAGAAGTTTGCAAAGGCTGACCAGTCAAAAGTGCACCATGACTTTACGGACACACTGTAGTTATAAAAATAGCTGCTACTTACTGGGGACCTCTTGCATGTTGGGTTGCATGACATTTGCCCCCAACACCCATTCTCTGATTTTCCAACATGAACTGCCTGTGTAACACTTCAATTCAGTTCTAACACTACCTGAATTTAGTGTCAGGTAGTGGATGATAATTTTTTTTAAAGATTTTATTTATTGATTTTACAGAGAGAAGATGGGGGGGGAGTGAGAAATAACAACTCATAGATGCTTCACTCCAGTTGTTCACTGCTTGCTTGTCGTATGTGCCAAGATCGGGCAAATTCAGGGCTTTGAACCAGTGACCTCAGCATGCCAGGTCAATGCTCTATCCACTGCACCACCATATACCAGTCATGGATGACAACTTAAAGGGTTCATTTCCCCAGAATGCTCCACTTTATGCTAGTCAACAAGTCCCAGGTCACCCACACATCTAACCAACTGGTTACAAATTTAGGGGTTCTCAAAACTCTCTCTTCAAGTTCAATAATTTGTGAGAATGGCTCAAGAATACATTTCACTTATATTAATAAATGTATTAGAGGCCCTTGCCGGTTGGCTCAATGGTAGAGCACTGGCCCAGAGTGTGGAAGTCCTGATTTGATTCCCAGCCAGGACACACGGAGAAGTGATCATCTGCTTCTCCTCCCCTCCTCCTGCCCCTCTCTCTCTCGCTCTCTTTTTTTTTTAGATTTTTTACTTATTGATTTTTGGAGGGGGGAGAGAGAGAGAGAGTGAGAAAGAAGGGAGAGAAGCAGAAAGCACCAACTCGCAGCAGTTGCTTCATATATGTGCCTTGACCAGGCAAGCCCAGGGATTTGAACCAGTGACCTCAGGGTTCCAGGTAGATGCGTTAGCCACTGGGCCTCCACAGGTCAGGCTCTCTCTCTCTCTCTTCCCCTCCTGCATCCATGGTTCCTGTTGGTCCCGGTGCTGAGGATGGCTCCATGGAGTCTCCACCTCAGGTGCTAAAAATAGCTCAGTTCTGAACTTGGACCTCAGGTGGGCAGAACATCAGCCCCAGAAGGGGGTTGCCAGGTGGATCCCAGTCATGGTGCATGAGGGAGTCTGTCTCTCTATCTCTTCTCTTCTCACTTAAAAAATAAAAAAGAAATTATTAGAAAGGACAAAAGTAAGAAACAGCCCAATTGAAGAGGTGCATAGGCAAGGTGAGGCAGGAGGGGAGCACGGGGTAGCCATGTCCTCTCCTCGTGTGTCACCCTCCCAGAGTTGGATGTGTCCACCAATCCGGAAGTTCACCAAGCTTGTTGTTCAAGAGTTTTTATACAACCCAGTCTTTAGCTCCCTCTCCCGTCCCCTTTCTAGAGGTCAGCAGATGGGGCTGAACGTTCTTATCCTCTAATCACAAATTTGCTGTTTCTGGTAACCAGCCCCATCCTGAGATTAAGGACCCCCTCTTAGGTCACCTCATTAGCATAAACTCCCATGTGACAGAGGAGCTTGTTATAAATAAAAAAGACACTCCTATCACTCAGTAGATTTAAGGGTTTTAGGAGCTGAGTGCCAGGATCAAAGGTATTTCTTATATCACACTGGTACATAGTTTCTGATTATCTGCCTTATGCCAGAGACCAGGCCAAGTTTTGCAGACACAGTGGGTGGTGAGGGAACAAGAAAAACATGGTTTCTGCCTTCACTGAGCTTGGAGTTTAGTGGGAAAGACAGATAGTAAATAGGTGATTGATTACATGTCAATTTTAGAAATGGTACAAAGGAGATCTTAAAAGAACACAGAGGCAGGGAGGGGGTAAGGGATGGGATGAGCATTTTACACTGACTCTGAAGACTGAATAGTCACATGCAAGACAATGTGGTTGGAGCCTTATTAACACGATAGAGAAATTTAACACAAAATATGGATCAAAGACAAAAATGTAAGAGCTAAAACTATAAAATTCTTAGAAGAAAACAAGGCAAAACTTCACAGTATTGCATTTGACAATGATTTCTTGGATATGACATCAAAGGCACAGGAAACAGAGGAAAACATAGACAAATTAAACTTCATGAAAATTAAAAATTTCATGCATCAAAAGGCACTATTCACACAGTGAAAAGGCAAACCCCAGAATGAGAGAAGATGTTTACGAACCAAACATCTGATAGGGGATTAATGTGCAGAATATATAAAGAACTCCTAAAACAAATAACCCAATTAAAAAACAGACAAAGGATTTGAATAAGATATTTCTCCAAAGAAGATATACACATGGTCAATAAGCATATGTAAAGATTCTCAACATCACTAATCATTAGAAAAATGCAAATCTAAACCTTAATAAAATACCACCTCACACTCATTAGAATGCCTATTATAAAATAAATAAATAAACCCCAAACCAGAAAATACCAAATATTGGTGGGGATTGAAGAAAAATTATTACACCTGTGCATTGAAGGTGTTCAGCTAAAATGGAGCAGTCACATATGGCTGTTTCTCAAAAATTAAACTCTGAATTACTGTATAATCCAGAAATTCTACCCATGAAATTCTAAATTTCAATTTTTTTGTAAGAATTGAAAGCAGGATATCTAAAAGAGATGTTTGTACACCTATGTTCATAGCAGTATTATTCACAATAGCATAAACATGGACACAACCCAAGTTTCCATCCATGGATGAATGGATAAACATAATGGGGTGTACACCTATAATGGAATATTATTCAGCCTTGAAAAGGAAGTAAATTCTGACACATGCCATAACATGAATGAACCTTTAATTCAGTATGCTGAATAAAATGTCAGACACACACACACACACACACACACACACACACGCGCACGCACGCGTGCGGGCGGGCACAAACAAATACTGTATAATTTCACTAATCTGACCACTTAGAGTAGTCAAAATCTTAGGCGCAAAGCAGGGTGATGGCTGCCAGGACAGGGAGGGAAATGGAGAGTTATGGTTTAATGCAGGGACCCCCAAACTACAGCCGCAGGTCGCATGCGACCCCCTAAGGCCATTTATCTGCCCCCACCACACTTCCAGAAGGGGCACCTCTTTCATTGGTGGTCAGTGAGAGGAGCACAGGATGCATCCGCACCCATAGTTCCCATTGAAATACTGGTCAGTTTG
Source organism: Rhynchonycteris naso (assembly GCA_037038555.1). Classification (NCBI taxonomy): domain Eukaryota; kingdom Metazoa; phylum Chordata; class Mammalia; order Chiroptera; family Emballonuridae; genus Rhynchonycteris; species Rhynchonycteris naso. The sequence goes on along the minus strand of CM073000.1, from coordinate 184,792,293 downwards.
TTGATTTAAATTTACTTGTTCTTTATTTTAAATATTGTATTTGTTCCCGTTTTGTTTTTTTACTTTAAAATAAGATATGTGCAGTGTGCATAGGGATTTGTTCATAGTTCTTTTTATAGTCCGGCCCTCCAATGGTCTGAGGGACAGTGAACTGGCCCCGTGTGTAAAAAGTTTGGGGACACCTGGTTTAATGGGTACAGGGTTACAATACAGTTTGCAAGATGAAAACATCTAGAGATAGATGCTGATGATGGTTGTTCAACAATATTAATGTACTTAACACTATTCACCTATACACTGCAAAGTGGTTAGAATGACAAATTTTATGTTACAAATATTTTACCACAATTTTTAAAAAAGACAATAACAAGTGTTGGTGAGGATGTGGAGAAACGGAAACCTGCAGATAGCACTGGTCACAAGGTGAAATATAGAGTGACCATTGACCCAGCACATCCACTCCCAGGCATATACCCAAGAGGGATGGAAATATGTCCATATAAAAACTTGTACACAAAGTCTGACCTGTGGTGGTGCAGTGGATAAAGCGTCAATCTGGGAGCACTGAGGTTGCCAGTTCAAAACCCTGCACTGGTCTGGTCAAGGCACATATGGGAATTGATGCTTCCAGCTCCTCCCCCCTTTCTCTCTTTCTCTCTCTCACTCTGTGTCTCCTCTCTAAAATGAATAAAATAAAAATAAAATAAAATAAATTACAACTAATATAAAAAAAAACTTGTACACAAATGCTGATAGCAGCATTTATTCATAATAGCCAAAAAATGGAAACAACACCAATGTCCATTAACTGATGGATAAACAAAACATGACATATCTATACAATGGAGTATTATTCATCTATAAAAATGATAAAGTACTGTTTACACTACAACATAGGTGAATCTTGAGGCTATTATGCTACGTGACAGAAGCCAGACTCAAAGAAGTCACAGAATATTTGATCCAATGTATATGACATGTGACATGTCCATCATAGCCAAATCTATAGAGACACAAAGCAGATTAGTGGTTGCCAGGGGGAGGGGGCAACAGGGCATGACTACTAATGGGAGTGATGTTTGTTTAAGCGTCATGAAAATGTTCAGGAATTAGACAGGTGTGATGGAGGCATATCTTTGGGACTATACTAAAAACAATAGAATTAAACATTTCAAAATGGTGAATTTATGGTATATGAATTACACATCATTTTTTAAAACTCCAAAAGGCTCACCTGGAAATCTTGTTAAAATGCAGATTCTGAGTCTGTAGGTCTGGGGCAGGGACTTGAGATTCTGCATGTCTAACATGCTTCCGGCTCAGGCTGACGCTGCTGGTCCATACCAAGTGGCAAGTCTCGGCTGTAGCTGGCTCCTGATCCAGCAGTCCTGCTTACACAACACAACAGCTGGATCCCCTGAGCTTCTGAAAGGGCAGCTGCCCAAGAACAGGACTCTGAAGCCAAATGCACTTTAGCCCCCTCTCTCAGTAATACATACAGCCACTGGAATGCGACAGTGTCAGGAGACCAATGTCTCCTATTATGAAAACAATCCCTGGGGCTTGGCCTGGGCATTTACTAGAAGCTAGAGACCATTACAGAGCAGTCACCTTGTATTATAGCTTTAGTACACACATGAAGGTCACAGATAAATTAAAAGAAAGGGAAAGTGCACAGACTGATTTAATTTACTATTTCTTATGGCTGAGCAACATGTCAATATTTTCATGCTTTTCATAAAGCTTGGGGTTATGGTTATTAATCCCATGCCAGAAATCTCAGCTCTTTGAATTTTAAATCCACAGCCTGTGTTGCTGAGGGATTGTTTTAATTTCTTTCTTGAAGTCTGGAATAATGTAGTATTAGAAACCTGGACACAATGGGAGTGATTGAATTCCAGGCAAAGGCCCATTGAAAGAGTTACTGACCAAAATCAAAGGCCAACTAACACTCAAGTAAATGTCTTCCTTTTCCAGAAATGATCATGTGCGGGAGAGTAAAAGGAAAGCTATCGATACTTACTGAACATCTAAAGGTACCAGCGCTGGCCGGATAGCTCGGTTGATTAGAGCATCATCCCAAAGTGCAGAGGCTGCCCTGTTGGACCCCCAGCCAGGTCACATACAGGAACAGATCGATGTTTCTGTCTCTCTCTCTCTCCCTTCCTCTCTTGCTAAAAGTCAATAAATACATGTTTAAAAAAATAAATAAAGGTATTAGGGATTCTTCATGCGTTACTTGTTTATACAGTGTGTCCGTAAAGTCATGGTGCACTTTTGACGGCGTGACCGGTCAAAAGTGCACCATGACTTTACGGACACACTGTATTTGTTGAGAATGCCGTTGGGTACAAGTAACAGAATACTTGACTGTAGTCGATGTATTTGTCAGCAATTGCTGGGAAATGAACAATCTCAGTAGCATCAGAGAAGGAACACTTTTTTCTTGCTCATACAGCTGTGGATTGACTGGAGTGGACTGTTCTAGGTTGGGTTGAGTGCCAGGGCTTGAGTTTCATTAAGTCTTGCTTCCCACATCCTTTCTGAGACCAGCAGGTTTCTTGAGGCACATTCTTCTCATGGAGATGGCAGAGGCTTAGAGCGAAGTCCAGCTGCACAAGCATATTTATTTATCATTTGTTCGTTTGTTTGTTTTAGAGAAGCAGAGAGAGAGACAGGGAGATCGAGCTGCTCCTGTACGTGCCCTGACTAGAGATTGAATGTGCAAACTTGTTGTTTTGGGACGATGCTCTTAACTGACTGAGCTAATTGGCCAGGGCCAAGCATATTTATTTTAAAGTTCTGCTTACATTTCATCAGCCAGTATCCCATTAGTCAATGCAGGTCACATAATTAAGACCAAAGTCAAGGTCTTTGAGAAAGGACAGTCTACCATCCATGAAGCCAAAGCATATAGATGGATAATTTCACTGCCCAGTCAGAAATAATTGGGACCAATCATCCAACATACCTCTGTGGCTAGCCAAACAGAAATTTATTTTTCTCTCCAACAAGAAGTCTGAAAGTGGGCAGCTCATGACTGGTGGAACTATGCAACAACAGTGCCCTCCCAGACCTTTCTGTTCCTCTTCACCATCTTCAGTATGGTGGGTTCTGCCTTCCTGCAGACGTTTCCATGATCTTGACGTGGCTGTTCCACTTCCACTTCCAGCCCTATCTGTACTGCTGGAACAAATGAGTAGCAGTAAGGGGTGGGGCCTGATTCCACGAGGAAAAGGCTTTCCCAGAAATCCTCAGCTCATTAGTCATCCACAGAAACTGTGTCACCTGGGCATCATGGAAAGGAGCATGCTTACAAAGTCTCATTGCTACCCTAAATGAAATTGGGATCCTTTTGGGAGGAGCAGTGGACATTGGGTAGGCTGCCTGCAGTGCCTGTACTGCTGTTGAAATGTCCCCCAAATTTTCTGAGCTAAGCATTATTCCCATTCCAAAGATGAGATGTTTTTTTAATTGGCAAAGAATCTTGGCTCAGAGAAGTTAAATTAACTCACTCAAGGTGCTTCAGCCAGGATATAAGCATGGAACAGGACTGAGATTTGAACATAATATCATATTCATCTCATAACAAACCATTCCTTCCCACTGGGCTGGGACACAAAACACCTAGGGTCTTATCTTTCTCTCTGTCACCAATGCAGATGGGTGACTTGGGGGATATCAGCCAAAATGAGTGAGTCTCAATTTCTCCATCTTCCCAGTGCCAGGGGTAGAATAACTTTATGAGTTGTTTTTCAAGCTTGAGTGTTCTGTGACTTTATGAGCTACTTCTGATGTAAATTATGAAAATATAGACCCTCCCTCCCTGCAGTTTTATCGTACATTTGAGGTTGAAGAATAAGTTGATCCATTATGGTTTGTTAATCTCAAATTTTAAGTTTGTCAACTTTCAAGAGTGCTAACGCTATTCTATTACTTGGTAATCTGCTGAAAGCCAATACCATAGAAAAACTGTTGTTTAGGTTTCTGCAGCCATCATATTTTCTCTCAGAGCGTACAAACATAATGAATTATTTTTGTCCAGTTTTAAAAACAAATATTAAAAGAACTAAACTTTTTAGCTAAACCTAAAGAAATTTACCCATGGCTCCAATCATTCAAAAACAATTAATGCTTCTATATATTTTCTGTACAAAAATTAAGGGACCAGGGAATGTGCAGATACTCCGATGTATACTGCATTTTCACCAATGAAATAAAAATTGGTTTTGCATCTCATTTGCGTAATCAAACAACTTTCTTTGACTTGTCGTTTGCTTTTCTGATGTTCTTGTTTAATAAAAAAAATCAAATGCTTTTTAAATTTATTTTTATTATTTATTCATTTTAGAGAAGAGAGAGCGGAATAGAGAGAGGGAGAGGGGGAGAGAGAGAGAGAAGGGGGGAGGAGCAGGAAGCATCAACTCCCATATGTGCCTCGACCAGGTAAGATCAGGGTTTCAAACCGGCAACCTCAGTGTTTCCAGGTCGACACTTTATTCACTGCGCCACCACAGGTCAGGCTCAAATGCTTTTTTTATCGTTTTATATTCATTTTGAAATACCCCTTAATTTTTGTGAGCAGCATATATAAACAAATATATGCACTATATATCATATCTATTAATATATTCAAATGGGATAACAGTATTTCAAACCTGCTTTGTTTTCCATTTAAGTTTTATTTTAAGGATTTTTTCATGACAATATATATACATTATATCATCACTTGTAATGCCTGCTAACGTTTCTTTTAATTTGTGCAAATATAACACAAATTTGTTTAACTGTTGCTGTTGTTTCCAAGTTTTTAGTGTTAAAAAGCAGTAATTTTCACACTGGCCAGATAGCTCAGTTGGTTGGAGCATCGTCCCATAGCACAGAGGTTGCTGGTTCGATCCCCAGTCAGGGCACATACAGGAGCAGATCTATTTTTCTGTCCCTGCCCTTTCTTTCCCTTCCTCTCTAAAATCAATAAAATAAACATTTTTTAAAAAGTAATTTCCATAATGTGATATATGTAACTAGAGTTTGCAATGTGATTTTGGATATTGCATTGATAAATTTTTATATAGTTTTGTATTTATTTGTATATACATATACAAGTAAATTCTATAACTACTTATATAGTTATTGAAAACAATGTAACTGGACTTTTTGATAGTCATATAATGTTGAATTTAAGAATAAAATGTATTTAACTAAATATCTAAAGTTAGTTAAAAGACTAAGAAAAGTATGGTGGAAGGTGGGGATAAAAGAACATAAACTTAGTTCTAGAATGAGAGAAGTTTAGAAAGCACTTCCATAAATAACACTATAATAAATATTCTTGAGCACGTATATTTATGTACTTGTCTGATGTTTTCTTTGGATGGATTCTTATAATTGTTCAAGAGGTAGGCACATTTCTAAGGTTTTAAATATAAAGTGCCAAACTGCTCTGTATGCCCCAATTTACTTTTGCAAATTCTATTGGATTATAAACTTCATGAAGACAGAGATTTTGTTTTATTTCTGCAGACCCAACATTTATAATACTAGTACTTAACAGTAGGTTCTCAAACAAATATGCTAGCTGAATTTGTCAAGAACTTTGAAGGGTCTAAGAGTTTACTCTACTTGGAAGTTAATGAGTTGGCCTGCTACATCTTTATAAATGCTAGCAGGTGGAACAAGACTCCTAGATCAGAAACAAAGGACTTTAGCCTGGCCTGTGGTGGCACAGTGGATAGAGTGTCAATCTGGAGTATTGAGGTTGCCAGTTCAAAGCCCTGGGCTTGCCCGGTCAAGGCACATACATGAAGCAACAAGCAAGCAATGAACAACTAAACTGAACAAACTATGAGTTGATACTTCTCGCTCCCCCCTTTTTCAACTCTTTCTGTAAAATCCATGAATAAAGTCTTAAAAAAAAAAAGAAACAAACAAACAAAGGACTTTAGGCCCTGGCCAGCTAGCTCAGTTGTTTAGAGCATTGTCCTGATACACCAAGATTGTGAGTCAATTCCTGATCAGGGCACATAAAAGAATCAGCCAATGAATGCATAAATAAGTGGAATAGGCCCTGGCCGGTTGGCTCAGCGGCAGAGCATCGGCCTGGCGTGTGGAGGTCCGGGGTTTGATTGCTAGCCAGGGTACACAGAAGAAGCACCCATCTGCTTCTCCACCCTTCCCCCTCTCCTTTCTCTCTATCTCCCTCTTCCTCTCCTGCAGCCAAGGCTCCATTGGAGCAAAGTAGGCCAGGGCACTGAGGATGGCTTCATGGCCTCTGCCTCAGGTGTTAGAATGGTTCTGATTGCAGAGGAGCAAAGCCCCAAAGGGGCTGAGCGTCACCCCCTGGTGGGCAAACTAGGTGGATCCTGGGGGGGGGGGGCGCATGTGGGAGTCTGTCTGTCTCTTCCGCTGCTTCTCACTTTGGAAAAAATACACACACACACACACACACAAAGATAGAACAAAAAAATTGATGTTTTTCTCTCTCTAAAAATATTAATAAATAAGAAGAAAAGAAAAAGAAATAAAGGACTTTATTATTGCAATAGCAGAGGCCTGTATAACAGCATTTTTGCCAGTCCCCCAAGCCCCGTTCCCGAAGGGCAGTGCAAAAGTGACAAAGTATCCCTGCATGCACAATGGCATGCATCACAGAAAAGGAAGCTTGAGCTTAGGTACCCAGAATCCTACATAATGCGCAATAAGCCGACCCAGCTTTTGCCCAGAAGGAGACATTACCCTCTACACTGGACAGTAAACAAATTTGCTCTTTGCTCCAGAGAGACACACTGCCCCTATTTTCCAAGGCTGTTTGCTATACATTCTTCAAAAGACAGTCTGAAAAAACTCTGCTCATAAAATGCACAGAAAGACATGAGACCCATGGAGAATTGTCTTACAAAAACTTCCATTCATACCTCATTTCTACACTGTCTTGGATTTTGGCCAATTCTCACACTCCATTGGGCCACTTCAATTACTCTGGCCAACAGGGACTAGAACCAATTCATTTCAACCCATACTTTGTCTCATACAGCATGTAATCAAGGAGACTGTCATCAGGACTCCAAACTACAGTGTTGGCCTTGGCAAGTCCCCTGACCACAGTCATGGACTCAGCCAGATGAACAAATCTCATTAGCCATTTGGGTCAACTTTAGAAAGCCAGGTGGCTTTCTCCTGAAAATTTTGCACTGACCTTTTCCTCTTGGCCCAAGGCACTGGTTGGCAGGTACAACAGGATGAACTAGCCGTTGCGGGTTCCCCATTCACTTTAGCTAAAGTTTCATACCACCTATTCCAATTGGATGACTTCCATCATAGGGATAACTTCCCACGGGGTGCAAAAAATGGAGTTGGGTATCAGTCTGGGAATATTAGCGTAGCCCTATTTTGAAGAGATCTCTGCAGTCATCTGAAGGCTGTGGGACCTATGCCATTTGTGACTTTTTCTTAAACACTTGAAGATCTCTTATGGCCACCGCTATGGTGCAAGTCGTGGTGTTTGCAGGAGGGAGATTAGACCATGACTTGGTTGCACACAAGTAGAACAGTCCCAGGGGTGCATTGTTGTGGCCTCCCAAGTGAAACCTTCACTAATATCTCAAACATGGCCTCTTAGCCAGCTGGTCGACCTAAAGACACCAGTACAATTTGAATAATTGAGAAACAGCCTGAGGGCTGTCAATCCAACTTGTCCTATTTGTCTATGCCACCAGCTGGGGCATTCGTCCGCCCTTCAGAAAGACTGAGCAATGTCTATGGAATGGAGATGAATAAGAAGTTGACAGGTGTTTTGTGTGGGAGGTAAAGAAGCTGGGGTCAGCCACCGCTGTTCTCAACAGATTTCCCAGAAAGGTTAAGGAGATGGTGACCAAATCATGACCAAAGCCATCTAGTGAGGGACACGGGGTAGCTGGCCCAGGGGACAGATTTAAGGCATTTGCAGCATCTTGGGAATCAGAGCACTTTCTTTGTAAGGAAAGCTCTAGAGGTGGCTCTCAAAGACAAGGATATTAATATCTTTTTTCTTCTGTACCTCCTGGAGTCCAGAGTCCTCCCTTCCTAGGTGCCTGGGCCGTTGCTGCTTTCAATGCCACAAAAGCAGGGTGTCCATTCCTATAGCTATTGCTTCACCTTTTCCAGTCATCCTACCCTCTTGTCCGAAAGGCTGGTGAAAGGACAAGGGCATTGTAAAAACTTATAGAGAGCCTCATCTGTGGTGGCACAGTGGACAGAGTATTGACCTGGAATGCTGAGGGGCTAGTTCGAAACCCAGACATGCCGGGTCAAGACATGTGTGAGAAACAATCAATGAACAACTAGAGTGAGGCAACTACTAGTTGATGCTTCTCACTCCCCCACTTCCCACCCCTCTAAAATCAATAAATAAAACATCTTAATAAAACATACAGAGGCCTGACCTGTGGTGGCGCAGTGGATAAAGCGTCGACCTGGGAACACTGAGGTTGCCAGTTCAAAATCCTGCACTGGTCTGGTCAAGGCACATATGGAGTTGATGCTTCTAGCTCCTCCCCCCTTTCTCTCTCTCTCTCTCTCTCTCTCTCTCTCTCACACACACACACACACACACACACACACACACACACACACACTCTCTCTCTCTCTCTCTCTCTCCTCTCTAAAATGAATGAATAAATAAAAAATACCAACCTAGGGGTCAGGCTTTGTGTCATGCAAAGCTAAGGTTTTTCAAAATGCTAAGGATCAGTAGGGTGACCGCACTAGGGAGATTCCCAATTCACAGCTGTTTCCCTGTAGAATTGCTGCGCGCAACTAAACTAGTTCTCCCACGTAGTCCTAAGGGTGATGCTAATGGCGTGAGCTGAAACACTCACGTCTCAATTTTTTAAAGCTTTTATGGGAGTGAGCGTTGTAAACTCGAAACGTTGCACATCGAGACTGTCGTAAACCAAGGACCCCCCTGTAAGTCACTCCTACCCCTGTCATTCTGATCATTACTCAGAAAGTGGTGAAGAGGAGACATGGTCCCTTTCTGGGGACAGCTGTATTCAGTGGGGACCACCTGGCAAAGGGGTTGGACCAGGAGGAGGCTAGAGAGGGAGAGTCAGAAATCTCCCTGAGTGGGTGTTTGAGGACTCAATAATACCAGATGCTGATGAACGTCTGGGAAAGGCATGGGCTGAATTGTGTCTCTTCAGACCTCATATATTGAAGTCCTAGCCCTGGTACCAACATTTGGGGGATAAGGTGTTTAAAGAGGTAATTAAGGTAAAATGAGGTCATCAGGTAGGCCCTAATTCAATTTATATATATAATAGATATTTATAAAAATATAAATGACTTTTCCTCCAATAGCCACAAGAGCAGCCACTGTCTCCTGTGTCACCCGAGTCCCCTGGAATAAACCGGCGATGAACACCACAGGGAGGCTCGGGCTTGCCCACCTTCACTATCACTAAGCACTGGGAGATTGCTCTTCAGGGGTCCTGCCCAAGGGTCTTCATTGGCTCTCAGTACCTACTGTGCCTTGAGATTCATGGTCAGGTCGCTCAAACCGACACTCCAAAGTCCCCTAGAGAAGTAGCAACCGGGAAGGTGGGAATTCTCAGAATAAATACCAGAGAGCTCCCTCTCTGTTCTGTCTCTCCACATCCTGCAGAGAAAAAAGCCCTGCTGTGTTTTGGAAACCCCAGCATACTCCGAGTCCCTAAGTAACATCACTCAACACAGTTGTCAAATTGAGACTGGTTAAAACAGGATTTAAGACTTTGAAAATGGATGGAGGAGATAGATGCATCCAGAAAGAACAGTGACCTGGGAACGCCCACCATCTCTGTACATTCAATGTGTCTCATGTGAATAAATGAATAAAGATACACGACTTACCCAAGGCCACACAGCCAGTTAACTGGGGCTGGAGCTCAACCTCAAGGCAGCAGCTGAGGCTGCTGGGAACTTCTGCAGTGCCGTGTAGTCATCTGGAGTTTCTTTCTTCCCTCAGCACGTGCCTGCCAGGGCATTGCCCACACTAGAATGAAATGATTTGTTGACTTGTCTATCTATCCCGCGTGACTTTGAAGTCATGTGACATATTTATTATCTATTTACCTACTTTCAATCAACTCCCATTAGGATGTAAACTCCATAAAGGCAGGGCTTTTTCCTTTTTAATTGACATGAAATTCACACAACGTGAAGTTAACCATTGTAGAATGTACCTTAATTCAGTGGCATTAAGTACATTCACGACATCGTGTCACCATCACCTCCATCTAGTTCCAAAACATTTTCATCACCTTAAAGGAGAGTCATGACTAATTAAGCAGCCACTCCCCATTGCCCCCTCCCTGTAGCCCTTGGCAACCACTCATTTACTTTCTCAGTTTATGCATTTGCCTATTCTGGGTATTTCATATAAATAAATTCATACAACATATGTCTGGCCTCTTTCACTTAGCATGATGTTTTTGAGCCTCATCTACATTGTTGTATGTATCAGTATTTCATTCCTTTTTATGGCTGAATAATATTCCATAGTATGGATAGACCATATTTTGTTTATTCATTCGGCATTTGGGTGTTTCTATCTTTTTTTTTCTTTTTATTATTATTATTAATTTTAATGGGGTGACACCAATAAATCGGGGTACATATGTACAATGAAAACATCTCTAGATTATCTTATCATTCAATTGTGTTGCATACCCATCACCCAAAGTCAAATTGTCCTCTGTCACCTTCTATCTGGTTTTCTTTGTGCCCCTCCCCTCCCCCCTCTCCCACCCTCCCCGGGGTGTTTCTATCTTTTGGTGACTGTGAACAGGGTAGGTTTTTTGTTGTTGTTGTTTTTGTGGGGTTTTTTTGGTGCACTGCCTTTCCCCAGTGCCTAGAACTGAAGAATGAAGGGTGGGCCAGGTGTTATTAATTTCTATCCTTCCTGGTACGGAACAAGCATTACTGAACGGCTTGCAGATCTGAGATCAAAAGAAGAAATGATCAGAGAGGCAATAACGGGAGAAGCAACAATAGAAGCCAGGAGGGAGGGAGGGGCTCATTGGGAGAAAAGCTTTCTATTTTCTCCCTTTTGAACTTGAAATAGTGAATCATGATGGGAACAGAGAGACATATTTCTATGCCCAGTTCTGAGGAAGGAGGTTAATCATCAGACAGCAAAGGCAAAATGATGCATTGAGATGTTGGGAGATTCACAGTAAATCAAAAGTAGGCGGAGAAGGCAGATCCTACCTGTGGGAGAGCTTCAGGGAGCAAGTCATTGCAATCCAATTCCTTCCCACAGAGGACTTTATTACATTGCTGAAATTACCAAGGAGCCTATTGCAAAAAAAAAAAGGGGGGGGGTGGCGAAGGGAGTAATTTCTCTTTAATTGTTGATGCAATTTGGAAGAAATTAAATTGCAATTATGTTCGTTTACTTATGAGGAGAAGGAGTGTGAACACCCTGAGGGGACCCTTATCAGCTTTTGAAAATAATATGGCTTTTTGGTCGGAACAGTTCCCTGGGGACTGCCCTGGTCCTTTGCGGGTTTGTCCGCTTCCGCGCGCCCCCTTGTGGCCATGGTTGGAAGGCTCGGCAATTGCCTTCTGTATCCCATCATAAGCAAAAGCTGGCCAATTTTAGCTACAAAGGGGTGGACCCACAAATTAACTCACACTTAAACTGGAAAGTACGTCTCAATATGTGCCACTCGGGGGTGCAGGAAGAGCTATCTAAGTCAACAAACTTTAAAAATTGTAATTATGCTTACCTGTGGTGGCAGAGTGTGGGTCACGTGTCGACCTGAAATGCTGAGGTCGCCAGTTTGAAACCCCTGGCTTGCCTGGTCAAGGCACATAGGAGAAGCAACTACCATGAGTTGATGCTTCCTGCCCTGCCCCCACTTTCCCTCTTTTTATCATCTCTTCTCTCTAAAAAAATTGTAATTATAAAGTTAATTATGATTATGGTTATAATTCCAAGTAGTTTTGAAGAACATAACGTGAAAAGTCAGGTTCCTGGACCAGCTTTCTTGGATCCCAGAAGGAACTGATCACTTGTCTATTTAAGAAAACTCCAGAGTTTTCTTATGCATATCTTCCTTTCTCTCTTTCTCTTTTTAGGAGAGAGGAGAGAAGATAGTGAGACAGACTTCCACGTGTGCCCTGACTGGGATCCACCTGGCAGTCCCATCAGGGGTCGATGCTCAAGTACCTAGCTATTTTTAGCACTTGGGTCAATGCTGGAATCAATCCAGCTGGCTGCAGAGGGAAAGAGGGAGAGAAGGCGGGGGTGGGGTGGGGGAGGAAGCAGATGGTTGCTTCTCCTGTGTGGCCTGACCAGGAATTGAACTGGGACTTGAACCGAGATGTCCATATGCTGGGTTGCCGCTCTATCCACTTTGCCACCAGCCAGGGGCTGGAATGATTCTTGACCAATTAGGTGGCATTTCATGATCAGAATCACAGAAGTGACAGAATCACCAGGTATGTTAATTAAAAAGGCTTTGTGGATGACAGTTGTACCATCTGGAACCCTGAATTCACAATGATTAGAGATTCCTTCCTGCCTATGTTTCAGGAACTAGGATGCAAGTGAATGAGTACGATACAAATAAGGGTGCTGGCCAATAGCCTAGTGTTTCAAGAAACTGACTTATCAGAGGCTGTCACATGGCTGACGGGAGTCAGGTATCCAAGGAAGCTCCCTCATAGCACTGCAGACTGGAGGCCTCGGCTTCTTGTCATGTGAACATTCCACTGGATGGTTTCAGTGTCTTCACTACTGACTTTTCCCCAGTGAGGGATTCAAGACAGAGCATGCAGAAAACCACAAGGTCTTCAACGACTTACACTGGGAAGTCATCCCCCCAATATCCTACAGGCCCCACAGCCCTGCTCAGTGTGGGAAAGGACTACAGGGGGCATGAGCATCAGGAAGTTTCGATCACTGGTGGCTGTCAGAGAGGCTGGCTGTCACAGTACATTCTGGAGAAGGTGAGTCAGGTGGGAGACTGACCCGTCTAGGGGCAGATGTGGCAGGAAGCGAGGGGGCGGGTGAAGCAGTTTGGGGCTAGGGTTGTGAGACCTATGTACACCAAGTATAAGAGTTTCAACTGGAATCCAACAAGTATTATTAATAGAGGTGTGTGACAGGATCGGTTTTAGGATGCTCATTCTGCTGGCAATATCTCCAGAAGATGGAGAGAGATGTGAGGGAGTAGCAGCAGCAGGTCCATATGGGGACTGTTACAATAGTGTAAGTGGAAAGAGAGTGAGATGGTTAAGGCACAGGTAGGTTGTGGCAACAGAGACCTTAGAATAGGTTGTTTGTTTCTCTCTTATGTAACAGTCTATGGTGGAGGTCTAGGGCTTGGATTGTGGGACGAAAGGGTTTGGGGACACACACAGGCTCCTTCTATCTTCCTGTTTTGCTTTTTTTTAAAATTTTTATTCAGTGAGAGGAGGGGAGGCAGAGACAGACTTTTGCATGTGCCGCAACCAGGATCCACATGGCAAGCCCACTAGGGGGCGATGCTCTGCCCATCTGGGGTGTTGCTCTATTGCTCAGCAACCAAACTCTTCTTAGCACCTGAGGCGGAGGCCATGGAGCCATCCTCAGTGCTGGGGGCCATCTCCCTCTAATTGAGTATGGCTGCAGGAGGGGGGAAAGAAGAAAAAGCAGATGAGAGTTTGTGCTGTGTGCCCTGACTGGGAATCGAACTCAGGACATCCACACACTAGGCTAATGATCTACCACTGAGTCAACCAGTTAGGGTCTATTTTGCATTCTTAATAGGGCCTCCCCCTTATGATCCAAGATAGCTGCTACAGCTCCTGCCAGCATGTCTGCATTCCAGCCAGAAGGCAAAGGAAAAGGGGACATTGGAGGTCATGTTCCTAACCTTTAGGGCAGTGATTCTTAACCTGGGTTCTATTGAACCCTAGGGTTTCGATGAGTCCGTCTCAGGGAATCGGAGAAGCCTCTTCTGCGGAGGCCAGAATAAAGTAATACCGTAATTTGTTGTGAGTTCATGCACTTTGTTGGTTTTGTTCTTTGAGCAAGGTGATGTTCATGCACGGCTCATTTTGTGCACCAGTAAAAAAACATATACCTATGTCTTGAATTTGGAAAAAAAATCATATTTTATTTATCACTAAAGAAGGGTTCGGTGAATGCGCATATGAAACTGGTGGGTTTGGTACCTCAAAAAAGGTTAAGAACTATTGCTTTAGGGGGACAACCTGGAAACTATACACATCACTTCTACTCAAATGTTATGGGTCAGAACTTAATCACATGACCACATTAGCAGCAAAGGAGGCTGGGAAATGTAGTCTTTAATTTGAATGGCTATGTGCCTAACTAAAATTCAGGAAGAAAGAGGATGAGATCAGTTATTAAAGACAACTAGCCCTTTCTCTCTGATAGTGATGACAGAGAGTGAGTTGAGATGGCTGGAATCAAGTGCTCTTTCTGAGGGAGATATAAGAGAATTTGGGGACTGAATGAATGAGGGGGATGAGAGGAAGAAAGCATCTTCGCTGACAGTGAGGTTTCTAACTTGCAGCTTAAAAGATACCTTGCCCAGAGGTCTTGAACATGTACTCAATGATCCGTGCCTCTCCCTCCCCAGAAAATACAAAAATCCCTGATGTCTTCTCTTGTACCCAGCTCATTCGTACCGCTCTCCACCCCCAAATGTACCGCCAGCTGCTGTTTACTTAGGAAATAAAAACTAATTTTAGTGTTAGCTCTAGCAAAACCTAATCTCGAAGCAAATCAGCTGCTGCAGCCATCACACAAATCCCAGGGACTTCAGCGTCAAATAGAAATGACTTCTGACTTATCAGCTCTCTGGGGTTATCTATGCCCCAGCACAACCCTACTATAGAGTGAAAAATGACTATTTCACCGCCTAACTTCTGAAAATACCACGTTCATTATATTTGCTTTTTCCTTCATCTGGGATATTCTCTCTTCGAATCTCTGCTCAAAGGTTTCCTTATCAGTGACAGGTGGTGACTACCCCCTATAAACTAGCACCTGACTCTATATTGCTCCTCCTCCTCATCCCCTTTACTGCTTTAGTTGACTTCATAGCACCTATCAGCAACTGACAAATGAGATGTTTACTTGTCAAGTAGGTTGTTACATCTCACCCCTTCAGTAGATTATGAGCCCCAGGAGGGCAGCCACTGTGTATTCTGGTCACTGCCATCTCCCCAGTGCCCTGTGCAGTGGGATAGCTTGACATCTATTGCCGAGTGGCCAGTGCTGACAATGCAGGAAAGTTTGAGAAATGGATCCTGTGAACAAACTGCTGGTGGCAATGTTGTTCAGAACTAACTTTCTGGAAAACAATCTGGTTTGACTTTCTTTCCGTGCTTATCCTAAGGAAATATCAGTGATGTAGACAAATATTTAGAACAGGGATCAGCAAGCTTTTCTATAAAGGGCCAGATCATAAATAGCTGAGGCTTTTTGGAACATACAATCTCTGTATAATGACTCAACTCAGCCTTGAGAGCAACCATAGGCAATATGTAAATGAATATGTGTGGCTGTGTTCCAATAAAACTTTATTGACAAACACAGGCTGAGGGCTAGATTAGGCCCATAAAACCATAGTTTGCTGATTTATATTTAGAACAAAATGCCATTTATAATGGCATATATGGAAAACGTCTTAACTATTCAACAATTGGGAGTTACTTAAACTATATTATATCCATAAGATGAAATAATGTAGCCATTAAAAATGGTGTTTTCAAAGAAATTGTAATGCACTGGGAATGTGTTGAGTGCATAATCATGTAGATGAGATTCAGTTTTAAGAGCTTGAACTCTGAAGTCAGAGAAATCTAAGCTTGATTGCACCTGTTTGACCTTGGGCAAACTGCTTAACTTCTGGTATATCCTGATTTCTGCATTTTAAAAAATGGAGACAAAAAATGATCTATCATGTGAGGTTGTTAAGAGATAATGCATATAGCATATTGCTTAGCATATAATAAGTGCTTTATTAATAATTATTTAAAAGTGGGGAGGTTAAAAATGGATTTTTTAATAGTTTTGTGTATTGACAAAATACATAATCCTACAGTTCACTTTGTATCATGGCCCTGTGCTCCAGGGAATGCTGAAGTCATGGCTACTGTTTCTATATCTTTGGGCCCTTCTAATATAGACAATGTGGTGATTTCCAGTGGGAGCGGCTGGGCATCCTAGCGCGGTTTCCTAGCAGTAAGGGGCTGTATTTTTGAAGATCTGATTCCCCGCCCACCCTTGCCTTTTCTCTCCTTTTATCCCCCATGTAAAACTCCATTCTCTGCCTTGTACTCTGTTTACTTCTGTCTCAAAATAGTCTACAGTTTTCTCCAATTATAACTGCCTTCCTACCCTGATGATTTTCACCTGACATCTTTGCTTTACTCAGGTTTCTACTCTTAGTGCATTTAAAATCAAATTCAACTTTCCAAGTTCCCTTTATACCGAATCGTTCCAAAAGCAGTCTACAGTGTCCACACTCATCTGTGCATCAAAAGTCTTATTGAATGTTGGTAGAAAATACAGATTCCCTGGGACTGACCCCAGGCCTATGGACTCAAACCTCTGGGAGAGGAGTTTTTGGTAAAGTTTATTCTATCAAGATTCTTTTTTTCTTCCAAGTTTTTTTAAAAATTTTATTTGAGAGAGAGAAGGGGGGGAGTAGCGGGAAGTTCAAAGTTGCTTCTTGTGTGTGCCTTGATCAGAAACCCTGGGGTTTCTAACATGCAATCTTAGCATTCCAGGTCGATGTTTTATCCACTGAGCCACCACAGATCATGGTCTATCAAGATTCTTACAAAGTTCTGATGAACTGCCAGGTTGGAAAACCACTTGTCACTGTTGAATTACACTTGCAATTTTACACCCATTATATGTGCATGAATGTCTGCCTCCTGTGCATGATCCTGAACCTCACAGACATAAGACTGTGTGTGTGTCCAACACATATGAAGCGCTAGGTATGTGTTGAAGAAATCGAGAAATGATGTGGTGATGAGGTTCCCATAGCCAACCAGCAGGGGGTGCAAGAGGCTAGGCCACAGTTGAAAGCTAAACTAATCTGTTCTCATTCTCTCTTAAGATTTAGATCATGGGTGGATTTACAGTTTAAAGTAAAAATGGTTCTTACCAACAAGTCCACAAACATATGGAGTGATTTCCCCTAATGGCACGTTTAAAACCTTCTTGGGGATCCTTTCAAAACTCATTAAAAAATGAAAATGTCAAATGAATTTCCCTAGAAGAGGAGTGATTTTCTTTCCTCCAGCAATCTCATCTATTAAGCATTTTCAGAGTGCTTGGTATTTGAAATGTGCATATTTAAAAAATATGGTTGGGGGAAAAGGTGGTACTGCTTGCACTTTCCTGGGTTTCTGTTCGTCTTTCTGCAAAATGAAGTAAAAAAAGATGGTTTCCCAAGTCCCTTCCATGGTAGGGTTGGGGTTGAAATATTCTCTTTCTTTCTTTCTTTTTTTTTTTACAGGGACTGAGAGAGTGTCAGAGAGAGGGATAGATAGGGACAGACAGACAGGAGCGGAGAGAGGTGAGAAGCATCAATCATTAGTTTTTCGTTGCCGTTGCAACACCTTAGTTGTTCATTGATTGCTTTCTCACATGTGCCTTGACCACGGGCCTTCAGCAGACTGAGCAACCCCTTGCTGGAGCCAGCGACCTTGGGTCCAAGCTGGCAAGCTATTGCTCAAGCCAGATGGGCCTGCGCTCAAGCTTGTGACCTTGGGGTCTCGAACCTGGTTCTTCCGCATCCCAGTCTGACACTCTATCCACTGTGCCACCGCCTGGTCAGGCAAAATATTCTCTTTCTTAATCCGGGTGCTAGTTGTACAGGTGTGCTCAGATTGTTTAAAGTTTGTAAAGCCATATGCTTATAATAGGTGCATTTTTCTATGCATGTGTATGTTATACTTCAAAAAGGGGCTAAAGCCTGACCAGGCAATGGCGCAGTGGATAGAGCGTTGGACTGGGATATAGAGGACCCCGATTTGAGACCTTGAGGTTGCCAGCTTGAGTGAGGGCTCATCTGGTTGAGCAAGGCTCATCAGCTTGAGCCCAAGGTCGCTGGCTCGAGCAAGGGGTCACTCAGTCTGCGGTAGCCCCCTAGTCAAGGCACATATGAGAAAGCAATCAATGAACAACTAAGAAGCCGCAACGAAGAATTGATGTTTCTCATCTCTCTCCCTTCCTGTCTGTCTGTCCCTATCTGTCCCTCTCTCTGACTCTCTCTGTCTCTGCCACAAAAAAGGGGAGGGGCTAAAAATAAAAAGGAAAATTAACAAAGGCCCAATATTATTTCCCTATTGTTGACATAACAAATTAGTAAACTTTTAGTGGCGTAAAACAACATAAATTGATGATCTGTTGCTATGTAAAACAGTATGTAGATTCTTTGAGTGTGTGTGTATATGTGTGTGACAGAGACAGAGAGAGAGACAGAAAGGGACAGAGAGACAGGAAGGGAGAGAGATGAGAAGCATCAGTTCTTCGTTGTGGCACCTTAGTTATTCATTGATTGCTTTCTCATATGTGCCTTGATGGGGGGGGGGGCTACAGCAGAGCAAGTGACCCCTTGCTCAAGCCAGCGACCTTGGTTTTATTTCTGGGCTTTCTATTCTGTTCCATTGGTCTGAGTATTTCTTTTTCTGCCAATACCATGCTGTTTTGATTGTTGTGGCTCTATAATATAATTTGAAGTCAGGTATTGTAATGCCCCCAGCTTCATTTTTTTTCCTTAGGATTGCTTTGGCTATTTGGGATTTTATATAGTTCCATATAAATCTGATGATTTTTTGTTCCATTTCTTTAAAAAATGACATTGGAATTTTGATGGGAATTGCATTAAATTTGTATATTGCTATAGTCATTTTGACAATATTTATTATTCCTATCCAGGAACAAGGAATATTTTTCCATTTCATTGTATCTTTTTCGATTTCCCTTAACAATGCTTTGTAGTTTTCATTATATAGATCCTTTACATTCTTTGTTATGTTTATTCCTACGTATTTTACTTAAGCCAGTGACCTTGGGCTTCAAGTCAGCGACCTTTGGTCTCAAGCCAGTGACCATGCGTTCATGTCTATGATCCCATGCTCAAGCCAGTGACTCCGTGCTCAAGCTGGTGAACCCATGCTAAAGCCGGCAACCTCAGGGTTTCAAACCGGGTTCTCTGCATCCCAGGCTGATGCTCTATCCAGTGCACCACCACCTAGTCAGGCAGTATGTAGATTCTTTAAAAAAAGGTAAATAGAAGTACCATATGATCCAGCAACCCTGCGTCTGTATATATATTCTAAATAATTGAAAACAAGATCTTGAAGACATATTGGCACACTCATATTCACTGCAGCATTATGCACAAAAACCAGAGATGGAAGCAACCTAAACGTCTATCAGCCAATGAATGGATAAACAAGTGTGGTTCATACATGCAAAGGAGTATTACTCAGCCTTAAAAGGAAGGAAATCCTGTCACATGATACAACATGGATGAACCTTGGGGACATTGTGCTAGGTAAAATCAATCAGTCATAGAAAGACAAACATTGCGTGTTTCCCCTTAGATGAGTTATCTAAAGTAGTCAAATTCTTAGAAAGTAGAATGGTGGTTGCCTAGGGCTAGCGGGAGGGGAAAATGGAGAGGTGGTGTTCAAAGTTTTAGTTTTGCAAAATGAAAATGTTCTATAGATCTGCAGGTCAGAGGTCCAGAATGGATCTCCCTGGGATAGAACCACAGTGTTGGCAGGGCTGCATCTCTTTCTGGAAGTCCCAGGGCAGATTTAGTTTCCTGCCTATTTGAGTTGTCCGAATTCACTTGTTGCCATTTTGAGGCTGAAGCGCCATGTTTCTTGCTGGCTGTCAGCCAAGGACTGTTCTCAGCATCTAAAGGCTGTCACATTCCATGATTCCCTTCCTCCATCTTCAAAGTCAGCAATGGAGTGGAGTCTTTCTCATGCTGAGTCTTGCTAACCCCTTCTACCCCCCTCTTCCATTTTTAAGGACTCATTTAATTAGATAATTAGATTGGGTCCACTTGGATAATGCATGGTTGTCTCCCCATCTAAAGATCCATAACTAAATCTGCAAAATCCCTTTTGCCATGTAAGACAGCACATGCCCAAGTCCCGACTCCCGAGGGATTAAGACGTGGCTATTTTGGGGAGGCCCTCATTCCACCCTTCACAGATCCCTACCAGCCCTCATCGGTCATTCTAATGTATCTCCACATGGTGGCAGGAGAGAAGGTAATAACATGAGAACGATATTCATTCCAATCAAGTATAAGCGTTCAGATTTATTGTTTATGTGCCAGACGCCTTTGAAGCTCATCACAAGCCTCATCTCATATAATTCTTCTGGGGGCAAATGTTATTTCATAGCCAAGAAAACTGAAGCTTACAGTGATTAGTTAACCTGTTTAATGTCACATTGACATTGATAATGGGTTAATGCATTTGGGATTTATATTCATACAGTCTGCATGCTTAATCAGTTGGCTATAATAAATGTAATAACATTGATGACAAAATAGTAATTAGAAGATCACATTAGTACATTTAACAGAAATATCAGTAAGCAGGGAGTTCAAGAGAGTGGGGAGTTGGTGTCATATTTATTTTACAATCAGACATTGTCCAAAGTCACGCAGCCTGATGAGGTCTTAGAACCTTAGTCTCTTCAGACTAGATGGGTCTTGAAATGGTTCTTTCTGTGTGTGTGTGTGACCGAGACAGACGACAGACAGAGAGAGGGACAGACAGAAAGGGAAAGAGATGAGAAACATCAATTCTTTGTTGTGGCACCTTAGTTGTTCATTGATTGCTTTCTCATATGTGCCTTAACGGGAGGACTACAGCAGAGCGAGTGACTCCTTGCTCAAGCCGGCAACCTCGGGGTTTCAAACCTGGGTCCTCCTCATCCAAGTTCGATGCTCTATCCACTTTGCCACCACCTGGCACCACTGCCTGGTCAGGCAAAATGGTCATCTTTTTCATCTCTTTGTATTTTGGGAGAACATTATATAGTACAGTTTATAGAGAAAAATCTAGCTTTGGGGGTGTAAATGGTAGTGATGAGATAATGCTTGT
Organism: Rhynchonycteris naso; assembly: GCA_037038555.1. Taxonomy (NCBI): domain Eukaryota; kingdom Metazoa; phylum Chordata; class Mammalia; order Chiroptera; family Emballonuridae; genus Rhynchonycteris; species Rhynchonycteris naso. Next base: position 184,771,164 of record CM073000.1, on the reverse strand, counting down.
TAACTTTTTTTCTAATTACTCATGAAAGGAAGCATTCTTTCAATTCTCGCTTGCATTCAAAAGACCACAGTGGCGCCTGACCTGTGGTGGCGCAGTGGATAAAGCGTTGACCTGGGAACACTGAGGTCGCCAGTTCAAAACCCTGTACTGGTTTGGTCAAGGCACATATGGGAGTTGATGCTTCCTGTTCCTCCCTCCTTCTCTCTCTCTCTCTCTCTCTCTCTCTCTCTCTCTCTCTCTCTCTCTCTCTCTCTGTCTCCTCTCTAAAATGAATAAATAAAAATAAATTTAAAAAAATCTGTCAATTAAAAAAAAAAAAAAAAGACCACAGTGGGGAAGACCACATTTGCCCTCCTACAACCTGAGTCCTGATCGTTATCCTACGTCCATGTGACTACAGAATAAGTCCTGATTAGTTTAAGCCCAGGCTTGGCAATGGGCACTTGGTCCTGGCCAAAGCGACATGAGGAGAGTCAGGTAGGAATTTATCCTACTGAAAAATTCCCCTAAGAATATAAATATACATGTGGCAAGATCCTCATTGGTAGACTGACTCTGCCCATGTCTGGCTCCCCTGTGGGAAGAGGATACTTTTTTGCCATTAGAACTCAGGCTAGGTCATGTGACTTGTTTCAGGCAAAATAAAAAGCAGGCCACATGGGTCACTTCCTGGCAGAAGCTTTAAGCTAGCATGTGTCTTGTCATCTTCTCTTTTCTCTATGTCACACTGTCTTGCTAATTTCAGATAATAGCTGCTCCATCAGCCTGGTTTTTGGATTGAGGATGACATAGGGCAGAGCCCCAGTGACCAACAGGGAAATGTATCATAAGCAAAAAAATAAACCTCCTTTGTTTTTAGTTACTAAGACTTGAAATTTTCATCACAGCAGCTTAATCTAGCCCACCGACTGATGGAGATTGCAACAGTGAAAACTGGAAGTAATACTATTATCTATCACAGGGCACTAAATTAATACATTATAACACATTTCAGTAACAGTCTATTAGCACAGCCCTAGCCAAAAGAAAAAAAAAAAGTCCATCTCTATTACTGAGTGGAAAACGGTCCATATTGTTAAGTGAAAAAAAAAAAAAGCAAGCTGTGCCTGACCAGGCAGTGGCACAGTAGATAGAGTGTCGGACTGGGATGCAGAAGGGCCCAAGTTCGAGACCCTGAGCTCGCCAGCTTGAGCGCAGGCCCATCTGGCTTGAGCAAAAGCTCGCCAGCTTGGACCCAAGGTTGCTGGCTTGAGCAAGGGGTTGCTTGGTCTGCTGAAGGCCCGCGGTCAAGGCACATGTGAGAAAGCAATCAGTGAACAACTATGGTGTCACAACGGCAATGAAAAACTAAGGATTGATCCTTCTCATCTCTCTCTGTTCCTGTCTGTCTGTCTCTATCTATCCCTCTGTCTGACTCTCTCTCTGTCCCTGTAAAAAATTTAAAAAAAAAGCAAGCTGTGGAAGAGCTTATTCAGTGCAATCACATTGTTGTCAAACAAGTAATTTACATACATGTTAGTATGTGCAGGAGGAAAAACCACTGGAGAAACATATCACAAACTGTCAGCGGCCGCTGGCTCTTCATGTCAGATTTCTGTATTGTTTCAATTTCTACAAAATCTGAGTGAAGATTCCCTTTGCTCTGAGTGGATCTATTTCGTTTGTCAGCTGGCAGTTAGGCTGGATTATGCAGACTGGCTTTCCTCTTGGAGGGATGTGACGATTGACAAGGTTAAGTCTGGAGGCAAACTCTGGATTTGTGAACTGGGCACAGGCTAGTTAATAAGGCAATCTGAGCAGCATTCCTGAAATGTTTTCTAAGGCCATCAAAAGCACAGAATTAGTAGCCATCTCAATTCCCAGTGTAGATCATGGTGACTACAAACCGATGAAGACGGAGGTGGTCCCTGTGCCTCCATTGGTCACTTATGGCTCTGGGGTGATTGTTTTCATAGAGTAGCTTTCACGACAGTGAGGAAACAGGAGTGGGGTTTGTCTTATTCATCTCTGAATCCTCAGTACCTGGTTCTGGCTTAACTTAGGGTAGGTATTCAATTAATACCTCCGAAATTCAGAAAATGTCTGGTTTCTATGATAATTATTATTTTAAAAATATTTATTTTACTTTACCGTAAAACTGACCTTTTCTTGGTGTGCATATCTATGAATGAGAGATAACACGTGTGTAGAGTCTATAACCATGACCACGACCAGAATAGAGAACAGTTGCATCACCCCAAGAAACTGCACCATGTGTTCCCTTTGTCATTATACTCTCCCCCACCCCCAGCTCCAGGCAGACACCGAGGGCTCTGTGTCACCAGAGCTTTATCTTCTCAAGAACGTCATCTAGATGTGATCTCACATTAGATAATCTTTTGAGACTAGCTTCTGTCACTCGCTTTTTTATTTTATCGCTGAGCACTATTCCTCAATAACATTTTTTTGAGTACCTACTATGTGCCAGGCACTGAGCTAGGTACTGAGGATACAACAAAAGACAGGGCAGAGATGGTCCCTATTGGTTTGGAGCTTACAGACATCCACCATAGGTTCATAGGACGTCAGTCCTAAGGCGACCCAGAGGTAATCTCACCCATAGTGACTCAAAGTGTGGTCTGTGAACCAGCCTCATCGGCGTCCCCAGAGGACCTGTTAGAAATGCAGAACCTCAGGCGTACTGATCACACTCTGCCCAGTCACAAGATTACCGGGTGAGTCTTATGCCCAGCCAACTTTGAGACGTTGTCCCTGTCCCTCTGCAGAGCACAGAGACTCCTGCATCCTAACCCAATACCCGTCCCTTCTGTGCACAAACACCTTCAGTTATGGGGTCTTTTCTATGCTTCAGTGGCCAGCACCTTAGCCTCTTCCATGAGCAGCTCAAATTATTTGGTTCTTCTTAGTCTCCATGGAAATTTGCTTTTGTATAAATTCCATGCTCTGGGTCTAGTCCTGACTTTAGGTCAGTCCAAAGCACACATATTCTTCTTTTACCTAATACCTCTTTGGTTATTTACAGACTTGGTATCCTTTAGCTCCAGGCTGAATACCTCCAGATGCTACAATTATTCTTTATATTCATTTATTCCCCCACTTTGTATATATTTATTGGTACAGACTGCATCCAGTCACTGAACTTGACCTATCTCAAGAAATGTTGACATAGAGTTAAAACGGTTTAGCTGGATATTCTAGTTCTGAGTATTTATTTTTTATAACATCATAGGTTTATATTTAATATAGTATTTCTCACTACTGGGCTGTTATTCAGTTAATATAAAGGTTTTAAAAAAACATTAAATCTCTTCTCTAGTTCAATGTCAACACAAAGTATTTTTTTTACATTAAATCTTTCTTCCATTTCAATGTTAGATTCACTGAATACATTTTTAACCTTTTTCCTCCAAAGAAATAAAAGTTTTACATTTTGACTGACTGTATTTGATATCTAATATCTAAGTACAATATTAACTTTGGAGATAAAACAAAAATCGAATAAGAATATGAAGAAAAGACTCCTGAATAATGCAGGAGGCAGCGACTATAACTGAACAGTGACGACTTCTTAGGATTCTTGGCAAGAGTTTCCACCTTCCAATTTCATGTGCTTTCAGAATTCTGAGACTATTAAATACTATTTATGCAAGTTACAGTCACCTTACTCCTTTGACCTTCTTTCTAATTTTCTTTATTTATTTACAGGAACAGAGAGAGTCAGAGAGAGGGATAGACAGGGACAGACAGACAGGAATGGAGAGAGATGAGAAGCATCAATTATCAGTTTTTCGTTGGGACACCTTAGTTGTTCATTGATTGCTTTCTCATATGTGCCTTGACCGGGGGCCTTCAGCAGACCGAGCAACCCCTTGCTGGAGCCAGCAACCTTGGGTCCAAACTGACAAGCTTTTGCTCAAGCCAGATGGGCCCGTGCTCAAGCTGGTGAGCTCAGGGTCTCGAACCTGGGTCTTCCACTTCCCAGTCCGACGCTCTATCCACTGCGCCACCACCTGGTCAGGCTTGACCTTCTTTCTAACTAGCAAATATAAATTACAAATTGTGTATTATTTATATTATTTGCTGTGTGAAAAACCCACATTTTCCCCCCATTCAACATATATCAATTTATCCCCATTTATAGGAGAACCAAGAAAGTAAAATTACCCAATTTACTGTTTCTTGGGAACTCTCAGACACCAAAGCTCAGTTGCAGCCTCAATGGTGCGAATGTGTGAACGGTGAGGTTTGATTCTGGAGGCCCTTCAAAGTTACAGCGTTCCACTTGTCTCTCGTGCACACCCCTCAGACAAGCACAAGCACCTGTGATGCTGAGAACCACAGCTCCCAGGACAGCGCATGCATCTCCGGCTTCCACAGTAGACAGCACCAAAGCGGTGAAGTGAGGACGAAGAATGATCGTATTGAAACTGAGGTCATGATGTTGGGATCTTGAGGTGCCTGGGTCTTGAGTGATGAAGGTTTCAAAGAAACTATATATGGCCCTGGCTGGGTAGCTCAGTTGGCTAGGGCATCATACTGGCACACCAACGTTGCAGGTTCGATTCCTGATCAAGGCACATACAAGAATCAACCAGCCTGACCTGTGGTGGCGCAGTGGATAAAGCGCCAACGTGGGAACTTTGAACTGAGGTTGCCAGTTCAAAACCCTGCACTGGTCTGGTCAAGGCACATATGGGAGTTGATGCTTCCAGCTCCTCCCCCCTTTCTCTCTTTCTCTCTCTCTCTCACTCTGTCTCCTCTCTAAAATGAATAAAATAAAAAGAAATTAAAAAAAAAGAATCAACCAATGACTGCATATATAAATGGAACAACAAATTGATGTTTCTCTCTCTCTAAGGTCAATAAATAAAATTTAAAAAAAGAAACAGTATGTGTATAATTGTATCTGACTTGAAATACTTCCTTCCTGGAGCTTGGAGTGCTGAGGTTAAGAGGTCCCATGGGAGGCGTCTTCCAGGAAGAGGCTGTTACAGGACTAGTTCTGAATATTTTTTTTAAAAGATTTTATTTTTTTATTTTAGAGAGAGATAGAGAGAAGAGGAGAGGATGAGGAATGAAAAGCATCAACTCATAGTTGCTTCTCATGGATGTGCCTTAACCGGGCAAACCTGAGACCTCCAACTGGCGACCTCAGCATTACGGGTCGCTGCTTTATCCACTGCACCACCCCAGGTCAGGTCTGAGTACTTTTGGTAAGACATAAATGAAGGAAAGGAAACATTCAATATTCATAGCGTCAGTTAAGTAACCAAATATCCCACGTAAGGGGGTGGTGGCCGCCCTTCAGCACCGGTCTATTGTCCCCATTAGGGAAGTAAGGTCCACTGTGGCATGGTCTTCTCAGTTCTCAAGCTAAGTCAGAAATGTAGACTTTGGTGTGAATTTTTTGATTTTTAGGTGGGTGACATTTGTCCAGTCAGGGCTATCAGGCGCTAACGGGATCCTCTACGGTTGGCTTGAGCAGACGAAGGGCTTATGGGAAAGGTGGGTCAGGTAGCACAGAGAGCAGGCTGCTGGACTCGGGAAATGGGCAAGAGCCACGTGAGGCCCAGCAGCTGGTGACACTGCCCACTCATGCCCAGGGAGCAGGCTGGCAAAAGGCTAATGCTGGCATTGCTGTCACAGGACATGGAGCAGTGCTCCCTTCGCCCGTCAGGCCCACTGCCTTTGACATTTCCCAGTTGCCCACCATGTTCAAAACGCTGGGTGTGTGCTTCAACTGGCGCACCTGGGTCACATGTCCCAGTACCTGGCTTTCAGGAAACTGAGAAAAGAAATATCTGCCCCTTTTCACTTTAAAATGGGAAAATAACCTATTTTTGAAATTCCTATTTTGTGTGTTTACATGCTGGGAGGTTTTACAAAAGTTGAGCACAGCAACTGTATTAGGAATGCTTTTGGTTATAAGTTGCTATGAACAGCTTAAAACACAGGGACATAAGAGACCAGAGAGTGGCAGTCAGAGAGCTGACCCAGTAATTCTACAATGTCAGCTAGGACCAGACTCTTTCTCTGTGCACTGTTATCGTTCACACATTGGCTGTTTTTTCCTTAGTCTTGTTGTCTCATGATCCTAAGATGGCTACCACAGCTCCAGCATCACATCTGCATTCCAGTTTTGAAGAAGAAGATGGATGGCACCCCTGAGTTCTCCTTCAAAGGCTGTTCTTTATATCTGAGGAAACAAAAGCCCAGCTTCTTAAGCTCATGGGTCAAACTTTGGTAACATGACTACCTTTAGCTTCGAGATAGATATTAGGCTAAGACAGTGAATATCTGACTTTTTCTTTTTTTCTCTCTTAAAAATCTTTTTTCTTATTTTTATTATTTGCTGGTACTTTATTTTGAAATAATCTAGACTTAAAGTTGCAGGAATAACAAAGTGCATTCACATATCCCTTGCCCACATTCCCCAATCAACATTTTGCCATATTTGCTTTATAATTCCCTATACTTTCATATTTTTCTTTACCTGTACACATTTTAGAGTGGGTTGCCCAAGTACTAACTAGTTCATTCTTATAGAAAACCATAGTAGAATCATCAAAATCAGAAAGTGACACATTAATACAAGTATCTGGCTTTTTCTATCTCTATAGTGGACAATCTCTGTACAGTGGCCAAGAGAGAAGGGAGATGGTAATCGCCATCAGGGTAACCAGCCACAGCAACAGATGCCCCCCCACCCCCCACCCAATGCTTGGAAAGAGAGAAAGAGAGAAGTATTAACTCATTGTTTCACTTAGATGTTCCGTTTAGTCATGCACTCATTGGTTGCTTCTTATAGGTGCCCTGACCAAGGATCAAACACGCAGCCTCGGCTGCAGGGATGATGCTTTATTCACTGAGCCACCCGGCCGGGGCCGGTGACAAGTTAAAAGTGCTACCACATACAGCAAACAGACCATATCTATGCACCATGTCCAGCTTGAAAACCATCAGTTTGCCTTAACGGCTTTAAAATTCTAGCTGAACTATCTTCCTTTCTTTTGGAATAGTGACGATATATCTACAGTATACCTCTCCGCTTTTCACATCGATGCTATTTACTCTCTAAATGGTGTTGAAAGAATCTATGGGAGATAACAGGCAAGTCTGGGCACAGCGTTTTATTCTTTCGAAACTTCACTAAATAGATAAAAAATGGACAGGATTTCTTTTGGTTTCCCTTTAATGTCAATTTCCTAAAACCTTCCCTAAATGATGTAATTACATTGCTTTAATTCTCACAATTTATAATGAAATCAGAGGACAGAAGAGAGATATTGAGAATTCTTCCTCGTCTCCTAACAAAATTCAATTCAAATTGTGCTGGAGAGACAGGAGACAGTATAGGTAGAGTAATATTTTTATATTACCCTTTTTAATGAAATTGAGAATAAGGAAGTGTTCTTTTTTAAAAAAAAATATTTATTGATTTTACAGAGAGAGGAAAGGAGAGAGAGGGAGAGAGAGACAAAGAAACATCAATCTGTTGTTCCACTTATTTATACATTTGTTGGCTGATGCTTATATGTGCCCTGACCTGGAATCGAACTCACCACCTTAGCAGGAAGTGCTCTTTAACAAGTGGGTGCAACAGGGACCTGGCCTCTGGTCTGTTAGGGGATGGTTATGTGTGACTGGCTAAGGAGAGAGCTAGGGATGGAAGAGCAGTTAAGAAGGAGGGAGGGGAGGGTGGCAGTGAATTTCCAATTGGGAGAGGGAAGGACATTTTTTATCATATCCAGCCCTTTGCTTACCTAAAACTGCACCGCCCGCACCATCACCTTTCGTAGACACACCACAGGTGCCGAGTTCCAGGCTTAAAGGTTTAAGCCCAGCATGTGAAAGATAGGATAGAACACAAATGGTTTCCCCACACTGGTAGGGAGGTCACATTTAGGTGTCGGTTGGGTTTGGCAGACGTGAACAGGGTCTTTGCCCACAAAGGGTTGAGCGACACAGCCAGGTTCCCAGAGCGCTGGACCAGAAAAAGATCCTTAAGAACACGGTTCAAGGAGTGACATGTGGCTGGAAAAGAAATTATTCTCAAAGTTGGAATTTATCAGGAAGGGCAAGAATTTATCTGCTGTGAGTGAAAGACAAGTTGGAGTTCATAGTCTGTGGGACCAAGACTGTGGAGGGTGTTTGGCTGTGGGGCTGGGGCTGGGTGGGGAGAGCTAGGGAGTAGAAAGGGTTTGTGAGAGGAGGGCTTGGCAGATTAGAGAAAGAAACAGCCTCTCTGCGCCCCATTCCGTTGTTTCTACCTTCTGAGACTATTTTTGTTTACAATGACATGGGTAGAAACTTCAAGGGAAGTACCAGACGAGTTCATCTCTAAGTAAGTCAGATGAGCATAGGTATTTGGGACCAGATGATTAAAAGGGGGGGTGTCTAATGTAGAGGTTAAATAGCATGGGACTGGGGGCTCAGGTAGAACTAAGGTCTGTCCTGGCTGTAACTCTCTAGCTGTGTGACCATAAACAGGTTACTTAACCCCTCTGTGCCTCAGTCCTCCTTTATAAAGTGGGAATAGTAATAAAATTTACCTCACTGGGTTCTAGTGAGTAAAGTAACTACCATAGATTTTGGGGCATACAAAATCATCAACACATGGTGGCTTCTCTGTTTCTGATTACTTTAGGGACATAATTTAATCTCTTGGGGTTTCTTAGGGTTGGTCATGTAGAGAGAATGATACAAAGGATGGGGAATTGCCTTGAGAAGTTAAAAATGGAAGATTTTTTTTTAAACATTCAAGACTACATAAATAAATAACTTACGGGGTTTTGTTGGTTGAGTTGAAAGCCAGAGAGGGTCTGAAGGCCACCGGAGGCAGTGGGCACTAATGCTGACGGAAGCTACGATCTCATGCATGACCAGGCTGGAGGCCCCCACCCCTTGCCCAAGGGCTGGATTCTTGGCAATTACATGTAGAATATCATAGCAGATAATGTTAGTTGCTTACCTGGTAGTAACTTTCCCTTTTTTTACCCTCAACCAAATTCTGTTCTTGTTTAGATATCTTGCCATCATCAACTTTAAAGCATGCTGGCCCCCTCCCAGGCCCCATTGAATGGAAAAGGTGAATCCTGAATATTTCAAGCCAATCACGGTAATTCTGCTTCCTTGGCCAGTAATGGGTTCATTAATGGGCATGTGACACCTTTCTGGCCAATGAAGAAAAGCCTGGAGGGGCAGGGTTCTTAAAGTTTCCTCCTCTTATAAGTTGACACAGAAACAAAGGGGGTATTTCCTTGCTCCCGCCTTTGTGGAGATGTGATGCTTAGAGTTGTGTCAGTCACCCTGCAACCACAGGGAACAACACTCTATTTGTCAATGTGGAAAGCTCAGAAGAATTTAGGACTTTGGCAATATTGCTGAACCATCGAGACCTCTTTCCTATAGGTATCTTGTTATATAATTACTCTGTAGATGGCCCCTGTATTCTGCAATCTTGTTAAACTCACTTATTAGTCCTAGTCATTATTTTGTAGATTCTTTAGGCTTTTCTACTAAATAATGTCATCTGCTAGCAGAGACCGTTTTAGTTCTTCCTTCTGATCTTTATGCGTTTATCTCTTTTTCTTGACTTAGTGTGATGACTAACTAGAACTGCCAGTACAATGCTGAATAAAAGTAAGAATGAACATTTTTGCTTGGCTTATGACTTTATATGGTTATATAAGATTACATATTATTTTTTTAAGTGAGAGGAAGATAGTGAGACAGACTCCTCTGTATGCACCCTGACTGGGATTCACCCAGCAACCCCTGTCTAGGGCCAATGCTCAAATCAACCGAGTTATTTTTAGTGCCTGAGATGGATCCTTGGCCCAATGAGCTATTCTCAGTGCCTGGGGCCACACTTAAACCAATCAGGCCATTGGCTGTGGGAGGGGACGGGGGAGAGAAGGGTAAGAAGGAGGGGGAGAGAAGCAGATGGTTGCTTCTCCTGTGTGCCCTGACCAGGAATCAAACCTGGGGTGTCCATAACTGGGCCGACACTCTATCTACTGAGTCAAACAGCCAGGGCCCATTTATCATTGTTTAAGCCAGTTGAATTGGATTTTCTTCAAGCTTTAATACTTCCAGCTAAAAGTACTCTTATTAAACGAAAGATTGGCCTCAGAGACTTGGTTATATATAGGTTGGAGTTATCAGTGATAACTGATAGAATAATAACATTTCTTGTTTACTTCTAACTGCAGATCTGTTGTGCTCCAGCTAAGAATACAGCTTCTTTGCTCCTGGGGGACACTGCTATTCTGGGTGATGATGAGAACTGGGGTTTGCAGCGGGATGGTCTGACCTATGTCTCGAAGAAACTGAAGCTGCATCCCCCACAGAATCAAGAAAGTACTTTTATTGCCACATATTTCTGAGACAGGCTCCTCAGTCTCCCAGGAGGAAAGCTGGAATTTATTGAGCTCACTGATGCCAATTACCCAAAGAGGATGTGATCTAGAAGCAAGGTAAGGATCAACAGAACTCGGCTGGGGTTTGGCCTTCTCCAAGTGGAAGGAATAAAATCTCCGATTGGTTCTGAAAATAAAAACTAAGCGCAACCTCGGGCAGCCACAGACACGGTTTTTTACTATGTATAAGCTTTCTTTTACAAAATTTAAACAAATGTTAAGATTTTCCCGTGTGGACCTCAGATTCCAGCTTTTACACTGAAACCCAACGTCACATTCAAAACACCTGCCAGCCATATGTGTTCCAGCGAAGGCTTTGGGGGTGTCAGGTGGAGCCGCCGGGCACGTTGTATCCCCACCTGCTACCACATGAGTGCCCAGACACATGACCACCAGTGCCCTTCTGAGCAGTTCCCCAGAAGCCTTGCCAAAACATACTGATGCCAATAAGATGAACAGAGGACACTTGGCTTCTACCTGTAGCGGCCACTTGAGGCTTTGGGGTTTTCAATTCTAAAAGCCACATGGCAGCTCTTAACTTGGAGAGAAGTGGCAGTCTTCCAATGCCTTCAATTGAGTCATTTTGGATAACTGGGTTTTAAAAATGCTGGAGCTTGTCATATCCTTTCCAACCTGCCATTTTGGAGGAGGCACACCTAACTTTATAAATTTATGGTGCATTGTGAACCAAGGAGACACCATTTGAAAAAGGGGTTCAGGAGGCTTCTAAAGGACCACTCCCATGGCTGCTAACACAGGTAATCGCTGGTGCTGGATGGGGGTTGTAAACAGCCACAGCTTTTTGTTCGGCCCTGAGTCTCAACAGAGCTGAGCTCTGCCTGGCTACATCACTTCTGGTTCCGCAGTCAATAATGCACATGCACCAGACTGCAGCCTGGGAAGGCTGCTCTCCTAGTGGAGGGGACAGTCCTGCTTGTTCAAATATCACTGCATGGCCAGCGAGACCCTTTGGATAAAATAACATGAAACCCACAGATCACTCAACATCTGTCCAAAATAGGCCAGACTTTGTGACACTTCTAGGATGAACAGATGAATGAATGGGTAGAATACTTTTTATTGTGCTAAAATACATACAACATAAAACTTATCATTTTACACTAAATGTCACTGAATTGTCCACAATAGCCACTCTATTACTAATTGCTTTGTTGTAACAGAATTCGGTTAAAAGGAATCTATTTGGCAGAATTTAATATCCATCTGCCAAAGCCAAGGTGTAGGTGGAAATGGGATATGTCACCTCTATGTTATCATGACTTTAAAAATCATCGTATTTAGTGTGCACTGGCACCCTAAAACTTCATATTTTATACACAGATACACTTTTAAGTGCCCTGACTAGGGATGGAACCCACAACCTTGAGGTATGAAGGCCATGCTCTAACCAACTGAGTTACCTGGCCAGGGCAAACTTCATGTATTTTAACTAATTTGAATGTGCTGTTTTTAGTACCCTCACTGTGCAGAGGAGAACCCTAAGGTTAACGAGTGAATCTGAAGGACTCTATGACTATGAACCCAGGTGGGTTCTAGAGTCTGTGTGCCTAATCAATAGGCTGAGTTGCTATCATTTTTGTGTTATCTCTGCCACTGTCATTGATTGAGAGCTGACCGTGTACCCTTATATATAGACATATGTGTATGCTAATTCTGCCAGCGCAGGAAGGCAGGCATCGTCACTGCCTTTTTCCCAGGCATGGCAACCAAAGTTCAGAGAGCTAAGAGCCCAAGGCCACAGCCAGTGGCAGAATCAGGATTTGAACTTGGCTCCTCTGCCCTGGCTCCTTCCATTACCCCAAGCTGCCTCTGTTGATGAAATTAGCAAGTGGAAAGTACCATCTTCAGGCCTGTAAGGGAAGCAGGACGAGGGGGCATGAGGAAGATGACTTGGCTTGGTTTGAAATACATATTATTACCCACTTGGGGACAGATTCAAAACCAATTCCAGAGAGAGAGAATGATGACAACAGACTTACTGTTTTTCCTTCTGTTGTGCTATCATTGGGTTGGACCAAGACATGCGGGCACCATGTTGAGTCAGGTGGTCAGAGTTAAAAATATGACTCCACAGCCTACCAGTTTTGTGACTTTGAACAAGTTCCTGGAGCTCTGTACCTCAGTTTCCTCATCTGTAAATGGTAATAATAAACAGTTTCTACCTTGCAGGGTTGTGATGAAATATGCGTACAAATTATCTGTACGCATATTAAGAGCCCTGTAAGTCACTGTCAAAAATAATGACAGTTTTCTCTACTAGTTATGTTTTCAGGGATGTGTTAGCACCAGCCCTGTGGCTTAGCACCTACTGTTCCAACCTTTAATTCTGTTTGGGCTTCTGCACCTGAAACCTGTATCATTTTATTAACCAATGTCAACCCCAATTAATTCAATAAAATTTTTTAAAAATCCAGTTGGGGCTACAGACTGGACCCTCTCCAAGCTCCAGCCATTTGGCTAATCAGGATCTTATCAGATCTCAGTCTGGGCTCTCCCAGGCCAGGCTGGGAGCCCCTGGGTCCTGCCAGCCTCCTGCCACCATCTGCATGGCTCACAGCCAGGGAGACAGAAACCAAATCCTTCCCAGAGATGCAGGGAAATTAGTTTAGCACCGTCTGCCTGTGTGCGGTGACTCAGAGGCTGCCAGCCCAGCAGGGCTCATGGGCTCTGGGGTTTGAACAAGATTGATGTTGTCGTGAATGCAAAGCAGAGTGAGAGCTGTGGGGCGGGGAGGCAGGGAGCGCAGGGGCCTCTGTTTGTTTCCTGCTCCTGCTTGAGGTGAGCTGAGGTTTCGGGCAGCAGGGCTGCCTCTGCTGCTCACCATGACGCAGAGGAGCCAGGGGCTTTGAGGGGAGGCACTGGGATTCAGGTGACTAATATGACTGGGCATCCCATACCAATCCCTTGCTGTGTGACCTTGGGCGTGTAGCTTAACTTCTCTGAGCATCCCCCTCTTTGACAGTCAAATGGATATAATAATAGCAACTGGGGTTACTGTGAGGATGAGTGAGGTGAGGGATGAAAAGTGCTTAACCCAGCCCAGCACACAGTAAGTGCTCAGTAGTCAGGAGCAATTAATAAAATTGGGATTTATAGGCCTCCTTACCCAAACATCCCATTCCCACAGACCCTTAAAACTACGATCTGAAAGCAAGCACTCGCCTAAAGATTGGAGAAAGGAAAGACTGAGGGAGGTGGTGTGTGCGTGTGAGACAGAAAGAGGAAAAGAGGCACACACACAAAGAAAGGGGAAGAGAGAGAGAGAAGAGAAGAGAGGAGAGGAGAGGAGAGGAGAGGAGAGGAGAGAAAGGAAGAGAAGCCCTGGCAGGATGGCTCAGTGGATAAAGCATTGTCAGGGCACACTGAGGTGTCGGGTTCCACCTGCAGTCAGGGCACATATGGGAAGCAATCAATGAGTGCACAACTAAATGAAACAACTAAGTGGAAAAATGAGTTGATGCTTGTCTCTCTCTCTCTCACTCTTTCTCGATCAATGAAATAATTGAAAAAAAATTAAAGAAAGAGAAGAGAAACAGGGAGAGACAGACAGTGGGGTCCTAACTCTGGATCCGCCACTCACTAGTCTTAACTTGCTCATCTGTGCATTGGGGACAGCAGTGGCTTCTGCTTCGTTGAGTTGACATGAGGATTAAATGAGCACACAAAAGCAGTTAGTAGAGTGTGGTACATAGTAAATGCTCACTAAATCATGGCAGGCAGAATTCTAAGATGGGCCCCCAAACTGGTGCCCCTGGAGGACACTCCCTGTACAATTTCCTTCCCTCAAGTGTGGGTGGGACCTGTGAATATGATGGGACAGCTCTTCACTGATTAGGTGTCATTATACTGCAAAGGTGAAAGGATTTTGTAGATGTGATGAAAGTGCCTAATTGGTCAACTTTTAGTTAATCAAAAGGGAGATTATCCTTAGTGAGCCTGACTTAATCACATGAACACTTAGAATTTAGGTCTAAGGATCAGACACAAAGGAAATCCAAGAAATTAAAAGCCTCAGCAACGGCCCTGGGCGGGTGGCTCAGTTGGTTGGAGCATCTTCTCAACACACCAAAGTTGCAGGTGGATCCCCAGTCAGGGAACATACAGGAGACAACCAGTGAATGCATAAATAAGTGGAACAACAAATAGATGTTTCTTTCTTCTTTCTCTCTAAAATCAATTTTTTAAAAAAGACTCAGTAAGTTCTCCAGCTGGCCTTTTTTTTTTTTTTTTTTTTTTGAGAGTGAGGAAGGGAGAGAGAAACATCAACTTGTTATTTCACTTAGTTGTGCACCCATTGATTGCTTCCTCTATGTGCCCTGAACGGGGGTCAAGCCAGCACTGTCAGGATCAAACCAACGATCTTGACGCTCTATCCTATCCATTGCACCACCAGCCAGGGCCCAGCTGGCCTTGAAGGAGCAAATAGCTATGTGTGGACAGGGTCATGTGGCAGCGAACTCAGGCCTACAGCTAAAAGTAACAGTTCTGTCAACAACCAGTAAATCTTAGAAGAGGCCCCGGGCCTCAGGTAAGACCTCAGCCCTGTCTGACTCCTTGATTTCAGACAAGGGAGACCCACAGCCATGTCTGCACTTCTGACCCACAGAAATTATGAGATAATAAATTTGTGTGGGTTTAAGCCATTATATTTGTGGTTATTTGTCATGCAGCATAGAAAACTGTTACTCTGGCTTTTCAAATTGTGCTTATAAACACTGTAATAAGTATGTAGTAATAATATAAAATTAAGAATAATATCAAGATAGCACAAAAGTCATTACCTATGAACAAAACCAAAAACAAAACACGCATTCTTTACCTCCCGATTCTGCAGCTCAGAGCAGTGTGAGCAGGCTTAGCTGGGCTCATCGCTTGGGGTCTCCCAAGTTGAAATCAAGACGCCAGTTGGGCTAAGGTTTTTTATTGAGGCCCTGGGGAAGAATTTACTTCCAGGCTCACTCAAATGCTGGCATAATTCAGTTCCTAGTGGTTGTAGGACTGATATCCCAGTCTCCTGTTGGCTATCGGCTGGGGCTATACTCTCACCTCCTAGCGTCTCCTCCTTTTTCAGAGCTATCAAATAGTAGTTCTCTTTGATCTCTTCTTCTGCCACCAGCCAGAGAAAACATCCTGCTTTTAAAGGACTCATGTGATTAGATTAGACTCACCTGGAATCTCTCTTTTTATATCCATTGATTAGTAACCTTATTTACATCTGTAAAACCCATTTTGCCACATAACAGAATCATGGGTGCAATCAGTGGTGGGATTCAGCTGGTTTACACTGGTTCAGCAGAACTGATACCTAATCTTTGGTTGTTTTGGCCGGTTGTTAAAATAGCACTTGTTATCAGGGTTCTCTCTAAGGGGGTGCTTGGGCAGCCACCCAATGTGGAAATCACAAATTTACATTCCTTACTCTTTTTTTTTTTTTTACAGGGACAGAGAGAGAGTCAGAAAGAGGAATAGATAGGGACAGACAGACAGGAACAGAGAGAGATGAGAAGCATCAATCATCAGTTTTTTGTTGCGATACCTTAGTTGTTCATTGATTGCTTTCTCACATGTGCCTTGACCGCGGGCCTTCAGCAGACTCAGTCACCCCTTGCTGGAGCCAGCGACCTTGGGTCCAAGCTGGCGAGCTTTGCTCAAACCAGATGAGCCCGCGCTCAAGCTGGCGACCTTGAGGTCTGAAACCTGGCTCCTCCCCATCCCAGTCCGACGCTCTATCCCCTGTGCCACTGCCTGGTCAGGCTCCTTACTCTTTTTTAACATTCATCTGTGCAACAGTGTATTCTAAGCACCTGTAGTAATGTGCATCCCGTCCACAGGTGAAGAAAATTGCAAGTGAGGACGCCAGTCAAGAAGCAATATGTTGGGGGATGGGTACACGACAAAATCAACAAGTTCAAATGCTATAGAAAATCTATGTACTCTTGATCAATAAGAGTACCTGAAACCTATGTACTCTTATCAGTGTCACCCCATTAAATTTAACTTTCTAAATAAAATAAAATAACATAAAATAAAAATAAAAGAAGCAATATGGAAATATCTTAACAGTTTTATTGTTTTTTTATCAGGTATTTTTTAATACTTTTTCATTAATAGTTTAAAACTCATAACATAATCCAGTTTTGAGTACCTCTTTTATTGTTCTTATTTAAGTATTAAATGCATGAAGTAATAAACTACCTTTTGGTATATCACTTTTTTATACTTAAAGCAGTCATTAGAGCAGAGAACCGGTTGTTAAATTATTTGAATCCCACCACTGGGTGTAATATCGTCTCATAATCAGATTCCACCAACATTCAAGGGGAAGAGATTATACAAGGACAAGGATCATTGGGGGTCATTCTTAGAACTCTGCCAAACACACTGAGCCTGTCCCTATCCTTTTCAAGTCCCAGCTCTTCCATTTTCCTTCCTTCCTGTAAGATGTTCTATATGCTTTCCATTAACACTTGCTTCTTTGTTTAACCCTTTGATTTGTACAAATGTTCATGTATGTCCTTGTGCCTCCTGACCATCCAGAGTACGATCGTCTATTTTAAAAATGTGTAAAGCAACATTTAAAAAAGGCAAATGTATGTTCTTCTTGTTTTTATAAATTTGATTATCAAACAAACATGATTTTAAGTTAATAAAACTGTAACCAGAACTAATTTCATTTTTTGAAAAAAAAAACACCTCACTCCCGGGGGTCAGCAAGCATGAAATAAACTCACTACTCAAAGGGCTAAGGTAGACATTGTTTGTTTCTGTTGCTTAAAGCCCCAAACCCTAACTAATCTGTTTCCATTTTCCAAGGTTTCCATCTACATAATTGTACTTTAATCCACTCAGCCAGTGAGCTAAGCATCATCATGCTCATTTTACTTTTTATTTATTATTGTTGATTGATTATGGAGGGACAGAAAGAGAAAAGGAGAAGGGGAGACAGAGAGGTAGAGAAAGAGAAACATTCATTCGTTTTTCTACTCAATTGTGCATTCATTGGTTGCTTCCCATTTGTGCCCTGACTGGGGTTTGAAATCACAGCCTCACAGTCTTTGAATGACGGTCTCTAACTGACTGAGCTAACCGGCCTGGGCTCATTGCTCTCATTTTAGAAATAAAAAGCTTGATATGCAGTACAATTACTCGCCTAAGATCACACCTCGTATGTGTGTAGTGTGGCGAGGCCCCGAGTCTTATAAAGTCAGAACCTTTTTGGTCAGTTTAGCTGGACACCACTGAGGAGATCAGTGAGGAAAGTCAAGGTGTAGACTGGGCTAAGAGCTGTTCTCACACTCAATGGTGGGGTTGGGACAGCTTCCGATCACCCATCTATACTGCTCCCAAAAACGAGGGGATATTTCAAAATGAATATGAAGCGATAAAATATCCCCTAATTTTGGTGAGCAGTGTAAAAGTCCAAACATGGTGCCATCTCAGACTAGATCTAGGGCAATTCAGGACCTGCTGGAATGAGAAGCAGGAATTTACTTCCCCGGGGTCAGGCCCCAAGGAGGCTTCTACACAGATGGAGTTCCCCTTACCTTCAGTTATTAATCTAGTCCCCACAGGGACAGGGGCTGTAGTACACCTGGCAGGAAGGATTAATGAGGTAATGACTGCGCTCAGCACAGTGCCTGGCGCTTAGCAATCACTAAAGGAAAGGGTTCTGACCACAGCCCCCACCCCCAAGTCTGGTTAGCTTGTCATGCACCATGCTGTCTCTGTAATAATGTGGAAGGGACTCTGCGGTCTTAAAAGCTTTCTGCAGAATGTCATGAGAGACAAGCTCCTCTCAGCCACTTCCCAGAGATAACTATTCATCTGAAAAGATCTATTGGGACTTACCTTAATGAACAGCATATTACATTCCTTTAAAATTTGCTCTTGGTGCAGTGCAGGCAAGAGCTGGTTTTTGGCAGGAGGTAGGAGTGTTCCAGAGATAGGAAAATCAGATTTCTCCCCACCCCATCCCTGGTCTCTCTCTCCCTCTCCCCCCATTCCTTCCCCTGCCTCCACGCCCACTGCAATTTCTTACTGCATTATTCATTGAATCTTCTTAGGCCAAATAATAATAATATTCTTCAGCTTCTGAGAGGATGCTCAAAATTTCAAATTCCTTCAACATATCTTATCATTTTGTAACTTTAGAGCAGTGGTTCTTAACCTTTTTTGAGGTACCGAACCCACCAGTTTCATATGCGCATTCACGGAACCCTTCTTTAGTGATAAATAAAATATGATTTTTTTTTCCAAATTCAAGACATAGGTGTATGTTTTTTTACTGGTGCACAAAATGAGCCGTGCATGAACATCACCTTGCTCAAAGAACAAAACCAATAAAGTGCATGAACTCACAACAAATGACAGTATTACTTTATTCTGGCCTCCGTGGCAGAGGCTTCTCCAACCCCTGAGACCAACTCATCGAACCCCTAGGGTTCGATAGAACCCAGGTTAAGAACCACTGAGTTAGCGGGAGTAATGGGAGGGCAGTAGAGAGATTAGGTGGCGTCTCCCCGCCTTGGCTCCTGCCCTCCTGGCTGCAGTCCCAGCCGCGGCTGCATTCCTCCACAGACACTCTGTGCAGTGGCCCCTCGTCCCCCACACTGGTTCCCTCTGGGCTCTGGTGGCACATCTCATCCCCTTGTCCCATTCAGCATTCTGCTTTTGCTAGTCCTGCGTGCTGCCCCACCCCGCAAAGTCCTGATGGCCCCATCTGAGTCCCTTTTTAAATAAACAGTTTAGCGTGTGCCATACGTTTTTTTGCTGGGATCCTAACTGGATCGCCAGCCACCACCTTCCATTGCCTCAAGCCAGAGAGGAAGTGTTAGGCTCTCCCTTGGAGAGGGCAGTGAGCCTCTTGTCTAAGGATCTGGCTTCACAAGTGAGAAGAACCCTTTGAGAGGTGCAGAGCGGGCGGAAGATCTTGCCTCTGACAGCAGTAGACGCTGCCGCTGCCCTGGAATCTCCCCATTCTGTCCCTTGGACAAAGCACCTGTGGTTTTCTGTCTGAGGTGTTGTTCTCAGGCCCCAGCAGAATGGTTGAGAATGTGTGTCCTTGAAGCAGCCTCAACCAGTGACAGCTGAGGGCTGGGAGATAAATGCCCAACTCCCTTTTACCTCTTTTTATTTTTTAGGTTCTATAATAAATATTCATGTGTAATGAGAAAAGAAATTACAACTAATTACAAATTTTGAAAAGCTGACAAATACCACAAAGCTCCCCAAATCCAGAAAATATTTTACTAATTAATTTGATGACCAAATCTGCATACTTTTCAGCTGTATCGTCCCTGATAACATCTTTGAGTGATAATGATTTTATAATATTTTCTACAGAGGGACTTAAAAGAGAATTCATCTTTCCTCGAGAATGGTTGATGAAAATCTTTTCCGTTACTGACAGATTAGAAAAGTTTCTCTCTGCTTCACAGCTCACTACTCCCACAGTCATTTTTAAGACTGTAGTCAAATTTGGAAATCATCAAGTTTTTAGCATTAATCATCTGTAAGATTTCAGGGCAATTCAAGTTTTCTTGGCAGGGACGATAGTAAGTAAGGTGCTCTTTGAGTTTATAATGCAGCCATATTGTTGGGCTCTTGGAAGCAGTTCAGACAGGTGGGGGCCCTTAGCTCCCTTACCTCTTAGACAAGCTCTGTGCGGCCCTTCAGTAGCCTACCTGGATTGGGTCCCCACTGCCCTAAGCAGTAAGCCTCTCATGAACGCACCTGGTATTGGCTCCGTTCCCTGCCCTCCTGTCCCATTTCTCCATCTCCTGCCAGTGCTGCTGGGATCGATGACCTCCCAAATAAACTACTTGCACCAAGTCCTCATTTCAAGGGTCTGCTTCTAGGGAATCCAAACTCTTAGTCCATATGGCTTGAGGGGAGCAGATCCCATTCCGGGGGTCTCCGTGGGTTTAGTCTTCTATATCATCCAATCAGAGTACTCCAGCTTTCTGACCCTAGCGATCGATTGGAGGATGGGCTTGTCACTCAAACCAGGCCATAGAAATCACTCGTACTACTGTTAGAAAGAGAGGCCTTCCTTGCAAGGAGGTTACTAAACTCCGCGTGCAGTGGGGCTGCCAGCTGACCTTTGCCACCTCAGAGGGGAGGCTTGTCTGGGAATGAAGCCAGCACTGAAGAAAGCAGAAACTGCTTCCTGATGGCCCTGTCTGAATTTCTTTTAAATAATAATAGGCTTTATTATTATCTAGGTATGGCAAGGTCAACAGAGAGCAGCTGACTGCCGTTAAACAGATAGTATGTTATACTCACAGATCCACATGTCACATGATGGGGGACACATGGGGAAGCATCAGTGTCACTCACGGGACAGAGGAAGGAGGCATCTATGGGAAAGAGCCTTCCGCAGTTTCTGCAGGAAAGGAGGCTGAGGCAGGGTCAAGAGGTGCGCCGTTGGCTAGTTTGCATAATTTCAGCGAACTCTGGGGAATTGGGGCTGTCCTTGATTGTTTGGCGCCAGGACCTGGGGTGACTAGGGCCGGTGTGAAGTGGCCCCACTGTGGAAGCCCAATAAGGGAGGTGATTGGGGGTGTGAGCTCTGGATTGGTTGGTATGTATTTGAAAAAGTACCTCCCAGGAAGAGGACCCCTCCCAACGACGGAGGGTGACACGGGAGGCAGGAGGCCAATGAAGGATGATCAGGTTGTAGAAATCAAGGTGTGTGTGAAACAGGCAGGGCAGATGGGAAAGCATCAAGTTTGCAGGAGCTACAAGTATGGTGGACACAGGTGCTGGATCTAGCCATACCTTGATTTTGGACTTTGTCACTTACACTGGGCCAATAAGTCCCTTGCTCATTTGCTGAAGCTGGTTTAAGTGTTGTCAGCCGCAAACAGGAAAGGCTTAGACACCATATATCTCAGTAGACAGGCTAGTGTTTCTTTCCACGGCATCTCCGAAAGAGCTCAACTGTGTCCCAAGCGCATGCCATGTGTCCTCTGGGCTGCCAGAAGCAGTACAGATGACCTGACTCAGTAGAGGTCATAATGACAACTGTGGACCAAGCACAGCCTCCCGTCACTGCTAGAGGGGAGAGCATGGGACTGTCTGCGTGTGCTCAGCGAGGGCGGCAATCCCATCAGCAGAGGATGGCACCTGCTCCTTCATTCTGTCCTCCCCAGGATGACAGATTAAAATTCCAGAAATCTGTACCTGTTCTGTATTCAGGAGACTGTTTTTGTGCATAAAGAGACCACTTGAGAGTCTGTTACAAAGATCATGGAGCTGAGTCAAAGTCTGGGAATTCGATGAACAAAGGTCCTCAGACAGAGATGACTCGTGGGCACATACTAACAGAGCAAATGCCATCGTGTTATAATGACCCTGAAGTTAAAAAGCACTTTCCTGTCCTTCAGGGTCTACTACCAAAACAAAGCAGATACTCAGCCTCTCCAAACAGTATTTTTTAGAGGCCAGAATTCTCTGAACACAGGAGAGAGAGGAAGACATCACATCGTGTTGTGACAGCACAAGGGTGTGACAGCCCCATTGGCTGTCATTTCTGTCCCTGTGTTCTGAGCACGATTGCATCAATTTCCTCCACTCCAAGCACGGAGTTTGAAATCAGAGGGCTCTGTATTCAAGTGGTGGCTTCACTGTCACGTTCTGAGTGCTGATATGCAGGAAGAACTCAATAGACAGTTTTAAAAGAAATGACTGCCTGCCGCTCAAACTATGGTCCCTGGACCAGCAGCCCATGCACCTCCTGGGAGCTTGTTAGAAATGCAGAATCTCAGGCTCTACCCCAGACGTGCCAAATCAGGGTGTGCATTGTACTGAGATCCCAGGCTGATTCAGATGCACCTGAAAAAGTTGACACAGTGGCCCAATTCGTAGCCTTGTTCTGACTTCTTCACCGACCCCTGAGGAGGCAGCGAACTTCTGGGCCATGAACTGTATGTAGATCATGGTAGATTCCTGAGTCTGTATTACTTAACAATCTTTTGGTTCCAAGTGTTAAATACAATTACCTGGAAGTTTGAAATAAAGTAAAGGGATGGCTGAATAACCTTTCCAGATCAAGTTGGAACACTGGTTGCTTAAAGGGTATCTGATTTTCTAGGGGATGTTAGTTTGACTTTGTTATGGAGTAAGCCCAGATGCTATAAAATTAGATGTTAACTTGTAGAAAATGAAGTTGCAACTGATCTTTGTCCAGTAGAGAAGATGACCCCAGAGATCATGGGCAAGTTACCATCCTACAGTGGGGGCCAGCAAACTGTTCCGATGAGGGGCCAGAGGATTAGTATTCCAGGCTCCACGGGCCACACAGGCTCTGCCACTGTACTGGGAAGGCAGCCACGGGCTGCTATGACTGAGCATGGCTGTGCTCCAATAAAATTTCACTTACAGACATTGAAATTTGAATTACATGTTGTGTTCACGTGTTATCGAAATAGTGTCCTTTCTTTTTTCCAACTGTTTAAAAATGTAAAAAACATTCTTAGCTCATGGGCATACAGAAACAGGGGGTACGTCTGATTCAATAAGCTGGTCATGATTTGTTAATTCTTGGCCTGTAGGTTTTATTGCCTTGTTGGTCATTAACTAGTTTTATATTAACTTGGAAATTTACTCTGGCATTCTTTATCTACACGTATGTGGATGTATGGTAAGGTACCAAAAAATGGAAAAATTAATATTTTAGGAAAGGAAAGTGGGAGTTTTTCTGGCTTACAGAGACATACTGTGTAGAAAACCCCCTTTTTACTAGGAAGCCTAAAAGGCATTTTATAATTTGGGCTAAGCACACAGAGAGATTTTGTAAATATGATTTTTATACTTGTGTGTGATTTGCACCAATTCAGGATAGACAACAACATTATATTGTAAAGAGATTTTGTGCTGGGGAGACTTAGATTCCTCCTTCCCCCGCCTCTCTGTGAGAAACAAGGTAAACACCTAGCCAGGTGTGGGGAGGGGAGGGAGAGATTAAGCGAATCTTTTCCTCTCCTCTCTTTCCTTCTTTGATGGGCCATTCATGGACGCTTATTCCCTGGCGCCATATAGAATCCACCTCCCCTCCTGAAAACATGTAATCAATGTATATACCTCTAGAGAAAGGAGTGGCAAATGAACACTAGAAAATTTAGGAATATCTTTTTATATGTAGAACAACATTTTCCGCTATTGTATTACCTTGTAAGTTTTTTTTAAATACATTTTTTAAAATTTATTTTATTTTAATTTTATTCATTTTTAGAGAGAAGACACAGAGTGAGAGAGAGAGAGAGAGAGAGAGAGAGAGAGAAAGAGAGAAAGGGGGGAGGAGCTGGAAGCATCAACTCCCATATGTGCCTTGACCAGACCAGTGCAGGGTTTTGAACTGGCGACCTCAGTGTTCCCAGGTCGACGTTTTATCCACTGCGCCACCACAGGTCAGGCTACCTTGTAAGTTTTAATGTGTAGAAATATTTTTATAAATCCTGTAGACAAATGTTATAAGCTTGCTAATGAACTGTGTCATCTATCCCCCTCCTCCTTTTCCCAACAACCTGTGTATGATCAAAGGTATACAACCTGCCTCAGGGCTATAGTTGGGGTGCATGATTTGGGTCAGCTATGCCCCGTGTTAGCCATGTGCGGCCAGCATATTAAATTTCCTCCTTTTAATAAAACTCCTTAAAAATTCATTTGGACTTGGTGTCTCTACGTAAACCCGGCGGAACGGTACTTTATAACAGGTGTATATATGGTGGCATGTGTACGTGAGTGTCTCTTATCCTTTGAGCCAATTTTCCCCATCCTGCTGGTTCCTTCATTGTGAATTAAATAAACATTTGACACACGATCACCATATATCTGCAATTCATTTTGAATCTGAAGTAGTTTGGCCATATCTTTTGTTGCTTTGACTCCCCTTCCCACCAGTGTTTTAATAAGATGTTGTCCCAATAAAGACTGGTCTGTCCCTAAGAGAAATTCTGGCACCTGCAATTTTACCCCTAACACTCTCTTATTACTCTGAGCCACCACCCCCCCTTTTGTGGCAGAGACAGAGAGAGGAACAGATAGGGACAGACAGACAGGAAGCGAGAGAGATGAGAAACATCAATCCTTCGTTGCGGCTCCTTAGTTGTTCACTGATTGATTTCTCATATGTGCTTTGACCGGGGGGTGGGGGGTTACAGCAGACCCAGTGACCCCTTGCTCGAGGCAGTGACCTTGGACTCAAGTTGGCGAGCCTTGC
The DNA here is from genome assembly GCA_037038555.1 of Rhynchonycteris naso. Lineage (NCBI taxonomy): Eukaryota > Metazoa > Chordata > Mammalia > Chiroptera > Emballonuridae > Rhynchonycteris > Rhynchonycteris naso. The sequence goes on along the minus strand of CM073000.1, from coordinate 184,746,501 downwards.
TCAAACCAGATGAGCCCACGCTCAAGCTGGCGACCTCGGGGTCTTGAACCTGGGTCCTCCACATCCCAGTACAACGCTCTGTCCACTGTGCCACCGCCTGGCCAGGCTCTGAGGCCCTTTTTGTGACAACCCTCTTCTCCGTAGAGCCAACGGCTGGAGCTGGCAATGGGCTGGCCTGCATGGGTTACAGGTAATGAGTAAATGACACTGGTAGTGGCTAATGCACCGTGGGGCTTGACGAAGAGATGCCGGCAAATGTCAAGCTGCCGGGGCCCACGTGGAGGAGGGCAGGGTATGTGGAGCCTCAGGGCTCCTGCACAGCTTCACCCCATCCCTCCGCTGCACCTGTGCTGGCCCTGCAGCTGGGTCCTCACCCCTGTGGATGTGTGGTATCATCAGCACAGCCCAGTGCTCCCTAGAAGACTTGGCTTTGACAGGCCAGTGTTCCTGTTGGAGTCTTTCTATTGTAAGGCAAATAGCTATGACTGCAGAGGGCGGGGGGGGGGGGGGGGGGGGGGGGGGGGAGTATAGGTTCCTGCAGAGGGGAAGTTCGCTTGGTGCCTGGCTGTTGTGTGGTTCTGTAAGGGGCAGGTGTTAATTAAATAGTCATTGGGCTGTGGAAGGTGGGCATTTCCCAGCAAGGGGGGGGGGTCTGGAAAAAGTGGCACCCCTCCCTCCAATTCAAGATGGTCTAGAACATTATGAAAAAATGCTCATCCTCAATGGTAACCAAAGTAATATTGTATTAACTAAAACCAGTGCCTACCAGCAAAGAATGTTACTATTTTTGTCACCTTTGCATAGGCAAGAATGAAAATCGGCACAACCTTTTTAAAAGCATTTTGGTAAGAAACATATTAGACAGATCAGTATTTGTCCCAGTCACTGTAGCTGGTCCTGGGTCCTTGGCCAAGTCAAACCTAGCCATGGAGGTTAAATATTATATTGAAACATATAATATTTTTAAAATAACTATATATTTTTAACTACACAATAATATATGAATATATGGTCATTGAAAAAAATTACAGAGTAAGCTAAAGTTCCCCTTGGGACATTATTCCTATCTCTGGGGTCCTTATTTTTACATTTTTGTTTCAATCCTTCCAAAGTTTTTATTCTATATTTACAGATATATGTGTCTATAGAGATAAGAAGTATAATTCTGTGAGAGAGATTTTGGATATGTAAGTGATATATTATGCATTTTTTTGCAACTTGCTTTTATCTCTCAACAACATGCCCTAGACATTTTTTGAATCTCTACATAAAGACTGCATGGATTTCCACTGAACAAATGTGCCATCCCTGGCTGGGTAGCTCAGTTGGGTAGAGCATCATCTCAATATGCCAAGGTTGTGGGTTTGATCTCCAGTCAGGACACATACAAGAATCAACCAATGAATACATAAATAAGTGGAACAACAAATTGATCTCTCTCTCTCCCCACCTCTAAGAAAACAAACAAACAAAATAACCCCAAAACAACCCCCCCCCCCGAACGTGCCATAGTTTATCTGTCAGTTACTCTGGGGCAATGGTTCTCAACCTTGTTTCCCCCTCATCTCACTGCACCATAGATGATGGAAGATGTTCACATTCATAACCCGTGGTTGGCAGAGCTCTCCTTGTGGGGTCGTTGAAAGAACTAACTGAGCTTCCACGGTGAAAGTCCCTGCCACACAGCAGACGTTAGGAAGAAGTCCTGTGCAGCTAAACCTGGGCTGGAAGAGAAAGCCCTGGGGTCTTCTCTTAACAGGCTAACATGTTAAGCTATTGTGAGGATCAGGAGAGGGAAGATAGGGTCTCCTGAAGAGAGCTCCCCCCAACTGGTCAGACCCTTTTAAAAACACAGCTGTTGGGGTGTTGACTCTGAAATTCGCTTCAAAATAACAGAGGTCTGACTTCTCTGTTTCTTTAAAATATTATTATCCTTCAAATTGAGCAAACCACTTACTTATGCCCCATCTGTTTATTTTGACAGTTGACACATATCCTGAGTCTCTTTTACAGAGAACACACTACTTACAAACAGCACAGGAGAAACCTACTCTCTCCAAGGACCCTTCATGGGGGTGCAATGCCCTTCTCTGGGAAGACTGCCCTGAAGCCGCATCAACCTTCTGTGGTTTCAACCCGTTTCCCAATTCGAAATTTAGAGTTGATTCCTCATTGCCTTCTGGTCTCTCTATCTGGCTATCTATCTGTCTATCTATCCATCCATTGATCCATTCACCCATCATCTAGATCTCTATAAATATATATCATCTATCTATCCATCCACCCATCCATGCATCCATCCATTCATCTGTCCTTACATACGTGAATCCATGCGTTCCTCCATCTATACATCACTTACCATTGATCTATGTGTCTCTCATTATTCTCTCCCACAGCTTCTCAGCAGCAATAGCTTAGAAAAGATGGGGATTCTGTGAACTGTCAGAGACTGGCATAGTGACACCCAGATATGACGACAGGAGACAAAAATACCTGAAGTAGATGCAGCCCACATGACCCTGAGTCATCAAGAAAAGACGAGTCCTCTTGATATCTTCTATTTAAAAAAGCAGAAAAATGTGCCTGACCAGTGGTAGCGCAGTGGATAGAGCATCAACCTGGGATGCTGAGGTCCCAGTTTCAAAACCCTGAGGTTGCTGGCTGGAGCACAGGCTCACCAGCATGAGCGTGGGGTCACCAGGTTGAGTGTGGGATCATGTTGATGATCACTGGCTTGAGCCCAAAGGTTGCTGGTTTGAAACCCAAGGTTACTGGCTTGAGCAAGGGGTCACTGGCTCAGCTGGAGGCTCCAGGTCAAAGTATATATGAGAATCAATCAATGAACAACTAAATTGCTGCAACTACGAGTTGACGCTTCTCATCTCTCTCCCTTCCTGTCTCTGACTCTTGCTAAAAAAAAAAAAGAAAAAAAATCAGGAAAATGTATAAGATGGTTTACAGTGTTTTTCAACTGGTCTGCCAGAAATTTCATGCCATTTCGTGAGTTAACCACTCTGATGTTGCATGAATATTATAGTCCCAATAATCTTAGTCAAATTCGCTTATGCTCAAGGTTATTTCTGCCTTAGTGGTCCCTGAAATAATTCTTTTGTTTTCATTGGTTCCAAGTGTAAAAAGGTTGAAAACCACTGGTTTAGAAAGACTTTCATCCAAAGTGGATAAAAGATATAGTGATGCTTGAGGAATAAGTTTTAATTTTCTGGAGAAGTCACATATGCAGATCTTTTTATTTTCCAAAGCCACCTGATAAACCACAGTAAGAGCCAGAAGGGACTGTTTCCATTTTATGAAGGAGAAAACTCAAAGAGGTTAAGCTACTTCCATGAATTCACACAGTGACAGTGGTGGGATTTGAACCCATGTCTTTTTTATTTTAGATGTGATAATAGGGAGATGCACCACCCAGATGCCCATTTCAGGAAGTGGGCAGCAGGACCGCCAGCTGTTATCTCCTTCAGGGTCAGCCTCAGCTACAGGCAGTGCCTTAATTGAAGCCACAGCCTCTCCAGGGAATCCCACACCAATGACTGAGTGAAGTCCGGGTCTAAGGTCTGACCTGTTCAGCCCTATGTGGTCCACTCTGATGGCCAGTATTTGCCCTAGATCTCCCTCGCAGGTAGACCGATGATTTTTCAGACCACAACTCAGTTCCACTCCTTCCTCTGCCTTGTCTTTATAAGTGCTGATCCCTAATAAACATCTATTCCCGATTCAGTCTCAGCAACCGCTTCCAGAGAACCCAATCAGGGACCCTTGACACGGGGAGCAGTATGAGGAAGCAAGGACCAGATGGGGCTTAGGAGCTGGGTCGCTTCCCTCCAGACTGGCAATTGGTCACAGTGTGTGGAACACAGCCCCTGGCACAAGGTGGTGTCCAATTGTCCAAACTTCCATCGTGAACTGGGAGGGTGTCATGAAACACACTAGCAGGAGTGATGTAACAGGTAGCAGTAGTATCTACAAGCATAACTAGACTGGAGGGCTACTTCTACCAGGTTTTATGCACCACAGAAACATAGGAGACAGCTGAGGATAAGTAACAAGCACTTGTCCCAGGAGTGAAAGCCAAGAGTCTCTTTGGCTGCAGATGGAGAAGTTCTCATCTCCTGTGGCGGGAGGGCAGACCAAGTCCAGCACTCAAAGTGAGTCCAAAGGCAGGAAAGCTCCCAACCAAGGCAGCTCGTCATGCTATGGCAGGGCCCTGGTGGGGACCCTGACAATGAGATAGGGCCATCTGAGTGGTACCCCCAAAGATGTTTTTACTTTGGGGCCCATTATGAATAATGCTGCTATGATATGACCATTCATGTTTGAATACTTACTACCTGTTTTCAGTTCTCTGGTTTATACCCAGAATTAGAATTGTTGGGTCATCTGATAATTCTGTATTTAACTTTTTGGGGAAGTACCAAGCCATTTTCCAGAATGGTTTCAGCATTTTCCATTCCCACCAGCGATGTATGAGTTTGCTGATAGATTCACTTTCCTGCAGGGAACCACCTTCCCTTTGGGGCCCATGTGGCTGATGATACTGACCACCTCCCTCCTCTGCCCCAGTGATGTGCATCTCAGCCTGGCCAAGCAGTGGGCCCCAAAGTGAGTGCCTCAGGCAGACGCACACGCCCCAAGCCAGGCCAGTGAGATCCAGCTCTGGGTCTAGATCAACCCCTGGCCTTTTGTTCCTTTTTTTTTATTAAGTCAGTTCAAATTGGGTTTCCTGTCACCTGTGACCAAATAACCACTCTGTGTCAAGCTTTGCTTGTTTAAAATCTGTCTGGGAGCTTTATCTCCTCTGTGTTTTACAGTTATTGTCAACTCTACACTTGGCACAGCTACAAGATGATGCTAGAGTCGGGCTCACTCCGAGAGGGCAAGACTGAGTCAGTGGATGGTCACTGATGCAATCTTGCAGACAAAAGGGAACTTTCGGCTGCAGGTGTTATCATTCCATAACCTCAGAGCTGTGGCGAAAAGAAGCAGAGAATCTGGGCGAAGGTCCATCCACCACAGTAAAAGTACCCAACTACCCCACTGGAGTAAAAGCCCTCTCCTTTAGGCTTTGTGCCTACGCTGGTATCCCTTTCTTGTTGACGCCTGACGAGGCTGCTATTCAGTTTTACTCTCTCATAAGGGCTGGCCTTGACTCGCCACCATGAACGGGCAGGACAGATTTCACCTAGAGGCTTGGTCCAGCTTTGGCCACCATGATCCAGGATGGCTCCCAGGACAGCAAGTGTCTGTGCCATACCCCCCTTCCCTAATCAGGAAAGGAAAAAGGACCAAAGAGGGACAAGCAGGTGAGTGCTGGACCTGGAGTTCTGTAGATTTAGTTTTGAAACCCAGCTCTCCTACTTGCTTGCTGTGTGACCTCAAACAAACCGCTTAACTTCTCTGAGCCTTGGTTTCCTCATCCACAAAATGGGAATATTAACCATTTTTACTTTTTGAGATCAGTGTGAGGAGTGACAATGTCGTTAACATGATGGTGGTGACTGCTCATACCGCACGCTGACCATTGCAGCCTCTTCATGCCCTTTTCCATCTGTCTCCTTCGCACCAACCCTGTGAGTTAAGTACCATTAGCCCCATTTTGCAGATGAAGAATCTAATGCCCAGTGGTTAGGGCATGCGCTTGGGCCACATGATTAGAAAGGGGTGGAGCTGGGGTTCAGATCAGGGCCTTCAACCTGAGTCCATGCTCTCGGCACTGTGCTACATCAACTGTACCTCCTTTAATCCTCAGGACAACCCTGCGGGCAGGGACAATATTAAACCCACTTTACCAAAGAGGAAATGGGATCCCAGAGAGAATGCGTAGCTCCCTGCAAGGCCCCAGAGCTAGAAAGCAGCAGGGCAAGTGTTTGAAGGCAACTGTGTACTCTTCTCACTATCGACCTCCCCTCGGTGACCTGCCAGGCACACCTGTGTTCTGATAATCAGGAGCGCCAGGCCGGGTAGGGGCTCGCAGTTCGGTGGACCGGTGAGCTGACATAAAAGCACCATCTTTTCTTCAAGCTTCTACCTCTACTGTCTTATCATCCAAATCACGGTCTGCATGCCAACAATACACCATTAAATACTACGTACTTAAAATGTCTCTTCTTTGGGGGATGGTTGTGCTGCTTATCCCCTGGGACCTAGTTCACCAGTCTCGCAGCCACCCATGGGGCCTCCCCACCACCCCTACAAGAGCCCCCGTCTCAGGCGCACCCACCGCTGGTGGGCCGGTACCATATCTGCACGTAGTCCTCCTCTCCTGGGTCTGCATGGACACCATCATCTGGCTGGCTCCCATCCCAGTAGCTGTAGTCATAGGATGAGCCATCGGTCCATTCAAACTGCCCTTCCTGGGGGGTCCATTCAGAGGCAAGGAGCCAGCAAGAAGAGAAAACTGAGTATTTGAGCCAGTTCCAGTTCAGGGGTAATATTCTAAACCGCATTCTAACAGTGCAGCAGTCCTCACTTTTAACCTGATACACTATTGCCACCACTACTAGCTGTCCTTGGTCGAGGGCATATTATGTGCCATGCCACATGTTTTACTCATTTTACCCTCCCCGTCCTACAAAGCAGGCATCATTGGGAAAACTGAGGCTCAGATTGGTCTACCCAAATTCACATAGCCCAGGTTCTAACTCCAGTTCCCAAGACCCTAATTACTACAGTTTTTTTTTCTTTCTCTCTCTCTCTTTCTTTCTTTATCTTCTGCCTTCCCTCCCTCCCTCCCTCCCTCCCTCTTCTTTCCTTCCTTCCTTCCTTCCTTCCTTCCTTCCTTCCTTCCTTCCTTCCTTCCTTCCTTTCTTTCTTTCTCTCTCTCCCCTTTCCTCCCTCCCTCCTTCCCTCCCTCCTTTCTTCCTTCCTTCCTTCCTTTCTTTCTTTCTCTCTCTCCCCTTCCCTCCCTCCCTCCCTTCTTCCCTCCCTCCCTCCCTCCTTTCTTCCTTCCTTCCTTCCCTTTCTTTTCTTTCTTTCTTTCTTTCTTTCTTTTTCTTTCATCTTTTAGCTACTACTACACTTAAAAAATATTTACCAGCGGGTGGGGAGTCACCCTTCATCCCTTGCTTTTTGTCCAAATAGCGTTTTTTTTTTTCTTTGCCTGATATGGAACTTCTCTACCAATTGCAAAAAAGTCCTGTTGGGAATTTGATTGGTGGTACAAATTGTGGAAAGAATACATCTTTGCAATGTCCCAGAACAAAATAATTTTCACTTATTTAAGTGTTTAGAAAAGTCTCCCCAAAGCACCAATGACTGTGGAGGCCATGGCAAATAATGGGAACAGCTTGCTGCTTCAGAGACTAGAGTGTGAGATTCCAGCTCCACCCACTTCCTGGCTCTGCAACCCAGAAAATCACTTAATTTCTCTGAGCCTCAGTTTCCACGCCTATAAAATGGAGTCACTATCTCCATCAGAGATGTATTGTACGATTGAATGATTAAAGCATGCAAAGGACTTAGCTAAGGCTTGGCAGGTGGCGTCTAGCCTTGAAAAGAAAAAAAAAAACTCTTGCTGCATTTTTAAAAATTATTATCTGTAGGTCTTGCAATACAAGTTCCTTCAACTCTAAGTAAGTGTATTCATAATCCAATTTTAAAGTTACTATTACAAATAGAAATTTAGGGGTTTTTATTACAGCCTTTATATGGGTTCTTGCCACATGAATTCTATTGATTAAAAGAACATATCTTTACTGAGTCTGGTCACTACTGTTACTTTGGCTACTTTGTGAGCAACCTGCACCATCCTTAATGAGCTCTTACGGTATGCCAGGCTAAGTTCTTTACATGCATTAGCTCATTTACTTTACAATAAGGCACTATTGTTATCACCCCTATTTTATAGCTGAGGAAACCGAAGCTCAGAGGGGTAAAAAAATAATGCCCCAAATCACCTACCAGCCAGTAAGTGGTAAGTAGCAGCAAGAACTGGAACCCGCCTGACCTGTGGTGGCGCAGTAGATAAAGCATCGACCTGGGAACACTGAGGTCACCAGTTCAAAACCCTGCACTGGTCTGGTCAAGGCACATATGGGAGTTGATGCTTCCAGCTCCTCCCCTCTTCCTCTCTCTCTCTCTCTCTCTCTCTCTCTCTCTCTCTCACACTCTCTCTCTCACTCTGTGTCTCCCCTCTAAAATGAATAAATAAAAGGAAATTAAAAAAAAAAAAGAACTGGAATCCTGTCCCTCCAGTGCTCTGAGGTGGAGCTAGAAGCACGCATACAAAATAGAAACAGTATGCAGTTTGCCCAGGGAGAGTGTGGGGACAAAATCCCTAGGTGGCATCTGCTGTGATGTCGGCAGGTATGAGATCGGGCCCCTGCAGTCCTCTTCAGCCTTACTCGCCACCATTTTTTTCACCCACCTCTGCCCTGCTGTGCATACCTTGAAAGTGCCATGATCTCTCCCACCTCAGGATTTTTGCCCATGCTGTTCCCTCTGCTGATGCTCTTCCTCTGACTTGTCCATCAGACATTAACTTAAATGTCTCTTACCCAAGGAGGCTGTGGTAGCCATGGAAGGGCACTGCTTAGAGCTCCTTCAAGAGGACCAGCTGCAGGAAGGATAGCTGGCTGACAGCCTCAGCTCTCCAGCCCCTTTGGGTCCACCACTCTGAGCTCACAGCGAGACCACGCTTCCTCCAGCTGTGCCCAGTCACTTGTCAGCAACTCAGCATGTCAGAGGTTCTAGTGCTGGCCCCTTCCTGTCGTGGGCATCCTTTGCTGGGGGATGCCCATGACCTTCTCACAACTGTGCTGTGAAAGGAGGCTCTTCCTTCCCCACTTCCTTCACAGGTCTCAGACCCACATCACTGTCTGAAGACATTCCCCGCCTCCTTATGTCCCCTCTCCTCTTTTCCTTCACAGATGTTTCCCCTCAAAAATCTCTTGCACACCTAATCACATTTTTGTGTCTGCTTTTTGAAGAAATCAAGCCATACAGAGGCCATCCCTGACCATACGGTGTTCCCATCATATCCCCTGTCCCAGTGTTTATTGAATTCTAACGGGGGCACCTTGTGTCTGATTGCTGTCTGGCTGCTGGGCACACAGCAGTGACCTGGTACGTAAGCTCCACGTGAAAGGCTGGTTAAATGAAAACAGAGTCTTGGCTGGATCTTCCAAGAGGGCCGGATGGCCCTCATCTCCTCACCTGTCTGTGGTCGTGAAGCCCTGTCCAGATGTCAGCTGGGATGCCAGGAACACAGCTGTTCACGAGGTCATACACAAAGACATTCTCCTCCCAGCTGCGGGGACCAGAGACACAGCAGCGTGTTACTGGTTGCTTCTGTTCACAGGACAGAGGTGAAATCTGAAAGCCATTCTTGCTAACCTGCCTGGACCAAAGTAAATACAGGGTACAATGCAATACTGCTTTTTAAAATCCTTTTTCTTTTTTAATTAGGTCACCTGGATGTGGCTGTCATTCCGTGAGCCCCTCTGGATTTGATCCATGCCAGCTCAGAGCAGAACTCAGTAATGTTATTTATCCTAAAAATCTAAATCTACCTCAAAAACGCAAGCAAACGAGGTGGATTATATTGGAGACAAAAAAGAAATGGTACGATTTTTGGGGACAAAATGTTCTTCAATCCAACAGGTCTTTGACCCTGGTCCTCCCCAGCTGGATGAGCACTGACATCCCAAATGCCCCTCTCACGCACAACCGGGGGTCTCCTACGTCAACTGCTGAACACGCATTGGGCAGCCATCGGTCGGGTTGTCAGTTTAGCACTGTTGCCATCTTTATGCAACAGCTCCTGCTTGGGAAATGATCTCCATATTTTATTGCATTTTCCCCATATCTGGTCAAAATAACTAGATAATAGAAAGGCCCAAGGTGTTACTGTAAGTAATAAGGCACAGAGATCAGAAGAACTTAATTCAATTCACTGTCCCTTGAAACAAAGATGAAATTATTAGGTAAGCTGAGAGTATGAGAAACTTGAATTTCAATCACATGGTCTATGGGCATAAGCTGATTGTGTGTTTAATTATGAAGGAAAGGACAAAAGGAAAAAGCATGAAGAAAACGCCAGAAATATGGAATTGAATTATGTGTTAGAGATGAGATGTAATTGGAAATTTTATAATATGTCCAGTTTTATGGGAGCGGAATCTCACTGATAACAAAGTATTGTTCAAGTCCGTCTCCTGTTTCTGTTTTCAGGATAGTATTCTATGCAAAGTGGAAAACTAACCTGTAACATTAGTATAAGAGAGGAAGAGAGGGCATCACGCATTGAAAAGGAGGAAGGTGAGTTGAGGTAGAAAAGAACAGGAGTTGGGTCAGAGGTTGCTGGAAACCCTTGAATCCGCCTGGAATCCATCTGGTGCCAGATAACCAAGGTTTAGTCCCAGCCACCGTGAGGCAGGCTGACCTGTCCTTCCCGAGGGCTGGGTAAAGGGAAATCTTCAGTTGGAATCACTGAGATTTATTCTTTGCTGCATGTACCTCATACATGTATGTATCTTTTCCTCTATAAGCTGGAAACTTTGCAGAACTTATTTATACACCTTCCCATGTGCCAGTCCTGTGCCATTCTCTGTCTCACAGGGGATTTGATCCTGTGTGTGTGTGTGTGTGTGTGTGTGTGTGTGTGACAGTGACAGAGAGAGGGACAGACAGACAGGAAGGGAGAGGGATGAGAAGCATCAATTCTTTGGTGTGGCAACTTAGTTGTTCACTAATTGCTTTCTCATATGTGCCTTGACTGGAGGGCTACAGCAGACCGAGTGACCCCTTGCTCAAGCCAGCGACCTTGGGCTCAGGCTGGTGAGTTGTGCTCAAACCAGATAAGCTCGCACTCAAGCCAGCGACCTCGGGATTTTGAACCTGGGTCCTCTGTGTTCCAGTCCAACACTCTATCCACTGCACCATCGCCTGGTCAGGCGGGGATTTGATCCTTGAAGGCCGCCTTTTCCTGTCATGTCAGTCAGCCACCCTCCAAATAAGGGGTGCACTAATGAAGGGGTGGAAAGAGAAGTCAGGATATTTCTTTCCCTCTCTTTCTAGGGAGTGGCTGGCCAGTGCTGCCCCTCCACCAGTGGTTCCAGCTTCTACAGGTCCCACCTGCCCCCAGTGAGAGGTGGAACTGGCTTTCCTGCCCTCGCCAGTCTCTAGACTGCCTCACTCCCGTCTCTTTAAGTTCTCAGGTTCCATTACTTATGTATGTATTAAATTCTCTGTTTTAAATATGTGTACTGGTCCCTGTTTTCCTGGTCAGACCCTACATTCTCACTAAGGTATTTAGCACCACCGAGAATACAGGGGGTGCTCAGTTATATCTGGTGGATGAATAGAGGGGAAGATTCAAGGCTCCTTCGGAGACTAAGAGAAAGGACCCCTTCTTGTTTTTAACAAAACTTGGGGACTCTAAAGCATAAAGAACCAACTGTCTTTCTAACTTCAAGTCTCTGGGAATATTGAAAAACAGGCAATATAGTGAATTTGTAGTTTGAGTGGCAATGGAACATATCACACCTGGTTTCAAGGAGCCTACGAATCAGCAAGGACATCAGATGTGAAAACACGTCATTAATCCAGGATGAAGAAAGTGCTCTAGGAGAGGTGGGTAATGAATGTCATCAGGCTGCTGCGGAGACAGGGGAGAGTTTGGTAAAGAGTGTTGTCAGAGCTACGTCTTAAAGGTTGAGGCAGTATCAGCCTGGAGGGGAAGAGTTGAAAGAGAATTCCTAACAGAGGGAATGTAATATGCAAAGGTATGGAGGTATAAAGGGGCTGGGCCACATTAGAGAACCCTGAGATGGTGAGTGTGGCTGGGGCTTAGGAGACAGAGGAAGCTGAAGGATGCCTAGGTGGAGGAGCTATGGCATTCAATAGCTATGTAACTTGGAGCAAGTGACCTTTTTGGAGATTCAGATTTTATATTTGTAAAATGGAGATACCTACTTTATTTAGTTTGAGGGAGTTTTAATATGATGATGTTTGCAAACACTTAGCCAATAAGCCTCAGCTATTATTCCTTACAGTATAGTCTTTACCTGTATGTTGTGTGTTGTAACACAGGGCCTGAGCCCCTGTGATAGAGAGCAGGCGCAGCACATGATCGACAGAGATGGATCTCCCAGCACACCCTTGGCTCCTCTTACTGAATGTTTTGCCTTTTGTTGCCAAGGACAGTATTGATGAGAAACTGGGCTGGATAGAAGAGAAACGCCAGTGGAAAACGCCATTCTCTGCTCCCCTTTCCAACAGGGGTGCTTGGTTGGGCTATGGAGGACCAAGGAGTCCACTCACCTGTGGATGGACGCTAGTTTGGAGGACTTCCTGCCGATGGAGAACTCAGAACAGTAGAAATCAGCCTCGGGCCAGGTCTTATTCAGAGGGAAAACCTGATAGCAGTGACCTTTGAACTCCATCCAGAACAGGGGGCACAGGGAAGCCTGGGGCAGCGGAAATGCTTGGAGGACGGCTGGCAGTGCAAACATTGTTTCTACAGCTGACGGCATATTTTCAAGAATGAAAGTAAAACATGTTCTGTGGTGATTAATGCAATTCTACCCTTGAGGTCCAGAAAACACACGCATACCTAAAGTTTACAAAATAATCAAAGTAATATATGCTAATTATAGAAGACTTAGAAAGTGCCACTACTTTGGTATGTTTTTCTTCATGTCATGCTTGAATGCAGTGGTTTTTTAAAAATACAATTGTGGGCCCTGGCCAGTGGCCCAGTGGATACAGCGTTGGCCTGGAGTATGAATGTGCCAAGTTGGATTCCCAGTCAGAGCACACAGGAGAAGTGACCATCTGCTTTTCTCCTCCTCTTCCTCCCCCTTTTCTCCCTCTCCCTTCTCACAGCCAGTGGCTCGATTAGTTCAAGTGTGGCCCTGAGTGCTGAGGATAGCTCCATTGGAACACACCATCCTCAGGCACTAAAAATAGCTTGGTACTCAAGCATTGGTCCCAGATGGGATTGTGGGGTAGATCCCCTTTGGGGGACATGGGGAGAGTCTGCCTCACTATCTCCCCTTTTCTCACCTAAAAAATTTTTAAATGCTTAAAAATTACAATTGTTATTGTATTATTTGCTCCATAAGGCACACCTGACCATAAGACACACCTAAGGTTTTAAGGAGGAAAATAAGAAAAAAAATATTCTGAACCAAATGGTGTGTTAAAATATTTAATAAAATACTGTATTTTTCACTCCATAAGACACACGGGCATTTCCCCCTCCACTTTTGGGGGGAATAAAGTGTGTCTTATGGAGAGAAAAATACAGTATATTATTCCTAACAGTCAGTACTGTATTCTGATTTCTAAAGATTAGAGTATAAGCATTCCCCCATGTCATTGTAAGTTTTAGTAAACATTGTTTTAAATAGCTCTTGAATACTCCACAGAGCGGCCCCTCTAGAGCTTATTCAATCACTCCCCTATTTATGGATAATTAGAATGTTTCCCTTAAAAAAAAAACACACACAATTACACATTATGCAGAGATGAACAGCCTGTGCATAAAATCTTTTCAGCATTTCTCATGATTTTCCGAGGAGAGACTTTTAAGGTTTGATACAATTTGCTCAATTGCCTCCTGAAAGCAATTGATACTCCCACGCAATGTCTGAGAGTGCCCATCTCGTGGTGCCCCTGCCTGCGCCAGGGTTACCACTTTAACAGCAGCCTGCGAATTTTATAAGCAAAAAGTGTATCTTGTTTCCACTTGCAAGTCTCAGCTCTCTAGCAAGGGTGGACATTTCCCCCCCAGTGTTTATTGACAAACTACAACCAAGACCATTTATATCATTAGGTTAGTCCAAGGAAAGGCATAAACGAAAAACCCACGTCAGAGACAACAAAGTTCTCCCAAGCTTCAGCCCTTCTGGAGGGCCCTTAGGAGATGTGTTTGTTTGGAAATCATAACTCCAGATGACTGGCTTGGGGGAGGATGCATGTGGCGAACCGTCCCTGAACTAGGTTGAGTGGCCAGTGGTGACATTTGTTAGACTAAGATCGGGATGCCTGGGTCACAGCCACCAGCTCTGCACCTGCCGTGCTTTGTGATGCTGGCACATTCCTTTCCTTTTCAGCTGTCAAGTTGGCTGATCTCTGGGGTACCTTTTGCAGTGCTCAGGGTATGGAGTCTTTGCCTTTGAAGCCAGTATAATAGCTAGCTGAGCATGAATAAAAAGGTAGTAGACAACATTTATGACATGCCAAGTTCCTATTAGGGAAGCTGTGGCTTAGACAGGTTAAGTGACTTTGCCCGAGGTTAGCCTGCTAGTAAGTGGCAGAGTAAGGATTTGAACCCAGGCCTCCTGACACCAAAGCCTTTGATCTTAAAGTTCACACGATGAAATTAATCTTCCTTTAACACCTACTTCACAAGGTTGCTAGGCCAACTAATTGGGCCAAATAAATTTCCCAATCCATATATGGATTGTTCTGTAATAATATGGTTATTGATGACTAGCTCAGGGTTTCATAAGCAGGGTTGAATCCGCTGGAATTAAATGCAAAATTGAAAGTGCGCGTGTGTGCGCACCTCTGTGCATTTTTCTGAAGAAGGAACAGTGGCATTTTCAACAGAGCTTATTCCAAGCCATGCTTCCTGTTGGAGCCACTGGGCATCTCCATCTGACCAAGACCAGCCCTTTCTCCACCCCAGGAGCTGCACTGGTCTGTCCCGGTTTGTCCCAGCTCTCCTCGTTGGTTCCGGCCAACTGTTTTCAATGCACGCCATTTTCTGAGCTAATTAACAATTTGCTCCCTTAATTCTTCTCTACCTGGCAAAGGGAGAGAGCTGTGCACAAGGAGTTCAGCCGGATCAGTGATCTCGGCCCGTCCCTGCCCCCCAGAGCTGGGTCTCCTCCTTTCTCAGCTGAGAGCATGGGTCCAGGACAGTTCTTAACCGTTTTTGAGGTACCGAACCCACCAGTTTCACATGCGCATTCACCGAACCCTTCTTTATTTAGATAAATAAAATATGATTTTTTTCCCCAAATTCAAGACATAGGTATATGTTTTTTTACTGGTGCACAAAATGAGCCGTGCATGAACATCACCTTGCCCAAAGAACAAAACCAACAAAGTGCATGAACTCACAACAAATTACGGTATTACTTTATTCTGGCCTCTGCGGCAGAGGCTTCTCTGAACCTCTGAGACCAACTCATTGAACCCCAAGGGTTCGATAGGACCCAGGTTAAGAACCACTGGTCCAGGAGGACAATGCTGTGATGCTGTCCACGATGCTGGCCAAGACGGCTGAAGGACGCCTTAGGACGCTGAGAGATACTGAGCTCTTTGTGTGGACTTTCAGGTCCTGCCTTCTACACAGAGACTCGCCTACTTTGGAGCCGTTACCCCCTCCCCATGGATGAGAAGCAGTGAACAATTTCCACCTGCTTTCCACCCATCACTTGTAACCAGGGACACTCATTGGTTTTCCCAGGAGTTGGCTGGATTAATTCGCAAAGAGTGGTATTTCTGGTGCGAAACCACGTTCCCCACTCCCATCCATTCTAAATATTCCTATTAGAGATGGAAGTAGGGTGACCACACCATCCCAGCTTGCTGGGGACAGTCCCACTTTTAAAACCTAATGTCTCTCATCCCAGGCCCTCCTCTGCTGGTCACCCCGGAGCAGTGGTTTAGGACAGTTGTGACCCCCAGGGAGACTGAACAATGCCTAGAGACACTTTTGGTTGTTAAGTGGAGGGATGCTATAGGTATCTAACTGGTAGAGGTCAGGGATGTTACTACACATCTTACAATAAACAGGACAGCTTCCCACCATGCAGTTTCCAACCGCAAATGTCAATAGAAACCCGGCCCTGGGTAGAAGGCTGAAATCCCCAAACATGAAAGGATCCCTTAGTGCAGGAACAAAACGTCACTGTGGATATCTCGGTTTATCTGTATGTAACAAAAAGTAAGCCCAGGCCACACAACTGATTAGAAGTAGAGTTTGGGTTGTTTCTCTAATTTCAGACTTAAAACATATTACTATAATAAACCCACGGCTTAAAAGCACTGAGACATTGCTAGAACATTGTATTTAAATTTAACAGTACAGACCTCACCAAAGAATGCTGAAGAAGGGAGGGCTCGCCTTTTCCTCCGTGAGTTTGGTGTGAAGCAGACTTCTTTGTCATCTCTTTCTGACAGTAGGAGGAGTTTATTGTGTGTTTTTTTTCCTCCTGGAGTCCGTCTCCTAGAAGGTGGACATCATGGGTTCTGTTCTATGAGAAGGCTCCAGTCTCAACATGTCGCTGTGAATTCTTGTTCAGGGCTGGTCCCCCTCCGCCACTCAGGTCAATACCTCTCTCCCATGCCTGGCGCATACTTGGGACGCAACAACTAGCTTTGAATGACTAAATACGTGCTAGGGCCGTGATGGCGAACCTATGACACGCGTGTCAGCACTGACACATGTAGCCATTTTTGATGACACGTGGCCCCATGTGGCCGCATACAAGAGAAGTATGGGGCTGCATGCCAAGAAGGACGTTTCATTCTCGGCGTCTGCACGGCCAGGTGCAGTAGCTGAGGATAAAACATTTGCTGTAGTTTAGACACTCCGTGCTGGAGGTCTGTAAGCCAAAACATTTTTGTTATTTAAACTATAAATATTGCAAAATTATGTTTTTTTTTCCTCGAAGTGACACACCACCCAAGTTATGCTCGGTTTTTTGGCGAATTTTGACACACCAAGCTCAAAAGATTGCCCATCACTATTCTAGAAGAAGCTCCGAGGCTTCTCCAAGGTCCTAAAGTCTGATGGCTATTTTATTTTATTTATTTTGGAGACAGAGACAGAGACTGGAAGGGAGGGAGATAATAAGCATCAACTCATAGTTGTGACACCTTAGTTGTTCACTGGTTTCTTCTCATTCGTGCCTTGACTGAGGGGATCCAGCCAAGCCAGTGACCCCTTGTTCAAGCCAGCAACCTTGGGATCAAGCTAGCAACCTTGGGCTTCAAGCCAGTGACCCTTGGGTTCAAGCCAACAACCGTGGGATCATATCAATGACCCCACACTCAAGTCAGTGACCCCATGCTCAAGCTGGTGACCTCAGGGTCTCAAACCTGGGACATCAGCATCCCAGTCAACTCTCTGTCTACTATGCCACCACCAGTCAGGCCTGACGGCTATTTTGAAAGCAAGTGGCCTATGTGGAAAACAATCTCCCTCAGCTGTGGCTGCACAGAGCTCCTTACACTGCCCCCTCCAGATCCCTTTGATTTTCTCCACCAAGCAAATGATGGTTATGGATGCCTGAGGTGAAACATACCAGAAAATGAGGCTGTGACAGGTCACTGCCCAATTACTCCCTTTTCCACCTGGGCAGGCAAAGGTCTTTAATTGGGAGGACCTGGGAGGCAAAAAGGAGCCCCGTGCTTGCACTGGGATGGAAATGAACTCTACTCTGCCTGGTATTTCTGTGCTTCCCCCCACCCCGCAGCCACTTTTCCTCTGGGGTTTTAGAAACTGGGAATAGAAAGATCCCAGGAACGCCTTTCATTAACCTAAATCCAAAGCAGCCTTTGCTAATCTCTGCCTTTCTTGTGAAGGGATTTCTATAGTTTTATAGCTTGACAGGTAGTAAGGTGACAGAATGACCAAGGCCAACCCTGCTGAGCTATCATCTGAGCCAGGTGTTGTATCCAGTGCTTTGTACTCAATTTACTCAGTCTTCACACATCCTACAATGTAGAGCACCCTCAGGTTACAGACAGAGAAACCAAAAGCACAGAGAGGCTGAGTAATTTGCCCAAGATCACACAGCTCCTAAGTGGCAGAGCTAAGTTATGAAGCCAGGCTATCTGGCTCTAAGTCTAATTTAGAGACTCCTGCTGCATTTTTGCCCAATTTCTTTTGTCTCAGTCTTGATTGGCTGGACCTTCATTCATTTCCTTATTCATCAACAGATCCTCTGTGAGCACTTACTTGGTCTCAGGCAGTTAGCTGTATTCTGGAGATACTGCGTGGCAAACTACACAGGTGGCTTCTGATCACATGTCTGTAGACACTGACACTGAGAAAAATAAGTGCAGACACAGAGATGTCACTAATAGGTAGTTTGCCGATGTGTGTCATGCAGGTGAAAACTTGAGGGAATAGTCCCCAAATTATTTTGGAAGCTGATTATTTGTTGTCCCTTTTCTCTTCCTAGCTGAACTGCTGGCTGCCCTGCTCCTGTCTCCGAGGAGCCCATGGGTGATTATAACAGGGCTCCAGGGCCCCTTCCCAGATGGAGGTAGGAAATACAGGGTGTGTCACAGGAGCACCTAAAAGTGACACATAACCCGCACTGAGAGATCAGGGAGGCTTCCTGGAGGGGGTGATGTCTGAACTGGGACCTGAGGTTGAATAAGAATCAGAGAAAGTGTTGCAGGTAGCAGAACACTCTGTGCAAAGGCCCAAAGGTATAAGAGAGAAGGGGGCACTTGGAGAATTGCAAGTAAGATTCCGAGGTATGGGGAAGTGGGGGTGGGTGCAGAGGGGGAAGGCCAGGAGAAGAGGCCCAGGAGGTGGCTGGGGAGGGTGGGGGAAAGGAATGCACAAAGGTGCTTGTTGCTCTGGAAACAAGGCTGCTAAATTACAAGGTCTGTTAGCTTCAGCAGCACCAAACGTCTCTGGGGTCGCCCAGTGGGATGGGAGGCAAAGCTTTTGGGACCACTGAGCTTATTAAGGAAGGAACACCCCAGTAGAGTTCAAGGCTCATTTTACCCCCCCCTCTCTCTTTTTCTCTTTAAAAGAATAAATTCTCACCTTCCCACTCAATCTGGCTGCTGGTTCGCCTGGCCCCAATGCAGTCACCCACAAACTCACTACCCTGCTGCCTCCCTGCCCAGATCAGCCTTGGGAGCCAGCCAGGAGAGGAGGAGGAGACTCTGGGGGCCACATTTATGTGGGTTCCCCCACCCACCCACAGTACTGGACCTCAGGTGACCCAGAGGCTTGAAAGGAAGTGGCTCTTAGTGCCCAGGAAGGCTAAGTTACCTTCGTCACCTTTCCTCCCTGCTGCCTCCCTGGTCCACATGTCCCTCTGCCAGCCCACCGTCCTTCCCGGGGAGCTCTGGCTCTGGGGAACAGGACTGGTGGTCCCCAACCTCTTATGTCTGAGCTCTGCTTTCCCTTCTCTGGCCTGCTTTTGTGGCCACATGATACAGAGGAAAACAGCACTGGGCAGTTAGTATGTAACTCCCTGAGACCAACCTAGGAGGGGTATCAGTATCACGCCCATTTTATAGATGAGGACCGTGAGGCTCAGAAAGGTTAAGTCACTTGCTCACACAGCTAGCAACTGGCAGTGCAGGATGAATCTCAGGGCTGATGGACTGAAAAATTCCTAAGCATTAAAACTGTGAGAAATAAACTCCTGTTGTTAAAGCTTCCAGCCTATGGTATTTTGTTATAACAGCCTAAGCTAAAACCAACAGTTGATTAAGCAAATAATTCAACATTTCCTGGATGCCTATTTGGCTTGTGGTCAATGCCTTCAAGTTGTTCACCGTCTGGAGGGAGGAACACACAACACACATGGCCATGAGTCCTCATGTACTAAGGAATATTCTAGAATTACACAGGGTATTCTGTGACCATAGAGGGGGAGGCAAGAAATGAGCCAGAGTGTCCACAGGGCACTCTAGGATCTGTCTCTATGACCCAGATTTGGGGGTATGCTTTAGGAAGTAGGGACATCCTGTTGCACAGGCCTCTGTACCCCAGCGTAAGAAGTCAGACTTTGAGTCAGATGACCCCAGTTGGAAACTCAACTCTTTGTGCCCTATTTTTCATCTGTAAAATCGGCACAATGATAGTGCCTACTTCATAGGGAAGCCAGTGCGTGGCTCAGAGTAGACATTCTAGTGAATATTAGATATTATTACAGTAGGAACAGCCCGGGCCCTGGACCTTTGCTGGAACCAAGCATGCAATGACAGCTTCTTGGAGGAGAGGGGAAGAGGCTTCAGAACTTGACTAATTTCTCTTTCCCAGACCCTGAGCTTCAAAATACTCTGCCAAATACCCTGATTGTGGGCCAGAAAAAGGGGGGAAAATTTTTTTTAGTTACTAATTTTAGAGAATGAGGAAGAGAGGGAGAGAGAGAGAAATATCGACTTGTTCCACTTACCCATGCATTCACTTGTTGATTCTTTACTGTGCCCTGACCGTGGCTCGAACCCGTGACCCTGGCACATCAAGACAATGCTCCAACCAACTGAGCTATCCCTCCAGGGCAAGAAAGGAAACTTTGATGGTTATAGTTGGAGAATCATAATAGCAAATATTTATGTAACTTTTACTAGGTGCCAGGTCTTCTTCTAAGCACTTCACATTCCTTAATCCACTCAAACAAAGATCAAAGCCAGGTTCAGAGAAAAGGTTTTTGGAAAAAGGTCTAGTCCAGTTAAATCCCAAGTCTCTTAGAGCTGTCTAAAGAACCATTTGCCCCACCCCCCATCCCCAAAGCACATCTAGGGATGTGGCCAAGTCACCCTATTTGGGTATATTTGCATATCCAGGGATGGGTAATGAAAGGTCTGGAGCATTAGGATGAACGATGGAATGACAGGTGATCTGTTTTGCTCTGCACCTAAAGGCTGCAGAATCCAGAAGACAAGCCAGGCCCACTCTCACTAAGGAGGGCTTTCGGCTGTGCATGCACCTTCATGTTTTGCAAGGGCCCACAAGGACCCTAGACAACATATCAACATATACACTCACAAATTCTCTTTTGGGTTAAAATCACTTTCCTCCAGAGGATCTGTCTGCTCGGGCTCCAGCTGACTTTCTGCTGGGCTGGGAGCCTTGGGAACAGTAGAACCACCACTTTGGATGAATGATGACCTTGGTTGGGTCATGTGGCCTCTGTTTCCACAGTTGTAATGTAGAAGGGTTGGATTGAGCAGATTTCTTGGACCCTTCCTTCCAATTTCAGCTCTGAGATCCCTAATGCCGCTCGGTTAGAAGTGATCTCAGCCCTGTCTGAAGAGTGGGGGATGAGGCGTGGGGTCGCAGGTTCAATCCCTGGTCAGGACACACACAAGAATCAACCAGTAAATGCATGAGTGGGCGGAACAACAGGTCGA
The DNA here is from genome assembly GCA_037038555.1 of Rhynchonycteris naso. NCBI lineage: Eukaryota > Metazoa > Chordata > Mammalia > Chiroptera > Emballonuridae > Rhynchonycteris > Rhynchonycteris naso. Next base: position 184,725,417 of record CM073000.1, on the reverse strand, counting down.
TCTCTCTCTCTTTCTCTCTCCCTCTAAAATCAATAAAACAATTTAAAAAATAAAACAAGATCAGGACTCTTCAGGTCTGGCCCTAGGACAATGCCAATGAGGTGGAGGAAAGGGAGCTGGAGGCTCCAGGAGGCTCAGCTCAGCCCTGCAGCCCGGGCAGCTGGGCCTCACTGGTAGAACCTCGTGTCTGTAGCACGTCCCCCTTCCACCTGCTCCCGGCCCTGGGCCCTGTGCTCACCTGGGCTGATACTGATGTCCGCTTGTGGAAAGGCCTGTGCAGAGAGGACGGTCAGGGTGGCCCAGGCCCACAACTCCCACCGCTGCATCCTGGGCCCCAGAAACTTCACCTCCAGGCCTGAGCGGAGGAAAGAGGCCCTTCTACGGGAGCGTGGGTCCGGATGGCTCTCCTGGGCCCAGGTGGAGACTGCCAGGAGCTCAGGAGGAACGGGGTAGACCCCAGTCTCCTCCTCCTCCCCTCCCTTCTCTCCTCCCTCCTCTCTGCTCCACTGGAGACAGCTCAGAGTGACAGCTGGAAATCTGCCTGGGCCAGCCCCCCTTAGGAGAGCTAAGAGAAACGGCAGCCCTCAGCCCTCCTTCTGAGCCACTTTGTGGCCGTTGGTGTGCACTCGCCTCTGAGACTCAGCTTCCTCCTCTGTAAGATGGAGTGATAACAGAGCTCACATCCCAGCCTGGAGATAAAGCATCTCAGCCCAGCAGAGAAATTACAAACCAGAAGGTAAAGATGCAAGTTAACCCTGAGTGCAGATGCCTCTTAGGCCAAAGCCAGTTCATCCATGGATTTGAGCTATTTGATCCATGTCATGTTTTTAAAAAAATGTTTTAATTGTTGTCAGGGTATAAAACCAGGAGATTTTAGGTATCTAAAATTTAGGTATTCTGCTTTCTGTTGAAACCCTGAAGATCTACTAAGACTTAGCCCTCATTTGCACTGAGCCATGGGAACAATTGTGCAGAGCTGGGGAAGGGGACTTGGTCTTAGCTTGTCCCCACCCCATCCACCTGGCCGGGAGAGCGCTGGAGACTTCACTGCAGGGAAGCTCAGGGGAAGGATGGGCCGGTAGGGCCCTTTCAGTCTCTGGGATGTTAAAGAAGGCTTGAGTAGAAGGTTCCTGACGTGGCATCAGTGCTCAACAAAGAGAAGAAGATGTTAACATTAATAAGTCGTTCCAGCATGTGGTTTGCTCAGACTTACATGTTTTGAAATCTGCTGGTATTTCATTGCGATCTCATTGTATTTATGGAGAGGTAATATCCCTAACAACCAGAGTCTTTCCCTCACTGTGTGTCCTCGGACAAGTCACTTTGCCTCTCTGAGCCTTAGTTTCCTCCTTTATAAAACAGAGGGTAGTAACAGTACTGACCTCACAAAGAGTAAATGAAATGAGTTGTTTAAAATACAGTACTTAGTATAGACGCTGGCAAGTAGTACGTGTCCAAGAAGCAATAGCAGACTTTGCTATGATCATCACTGATCTGGGGCATGCCTTTCTCTGCCCCCTCCCCACACTCCCTACCCCATACTGCCCACTTCCTTTGCTGAAGGCTCAGCCAGGTGCCTGGACCCCTTGTGCCCTGGCATTCAAGAGGAGGACCCAAACATATCCCCGTCTTTCCTCTTCTCCCTGAAACATTTGCTGGTGTGCCTGCGAGAAATAACTAAACCCGTGCCCACACCGGGTGTTGTCCTGCTGGCACTGGGGCTGAAGGCCTGCCAAGGCCAGACTCAGGCCAACCACACAGCTCAGGCCCCGTTTCAGCGAGCAGCGAGCTTCATGGTACCCGTTGCCTCAAAACTTTGTGCTGGTGCACACCAGGAGCATGCACGTTTATTGTTTATAAATGATAAACATTAATTCTATAAGGGATGTGCATGCGCTACCTTCTGTGCTAATATATCACGTCTGTTAGAAAATGCCTTTCCCATAAAGTGACATTTTAAAAAGTTGGTACAAAATATATATATAGAGAAGAAAGCCTGAACATTTTCTCCCCACTCCCCAGCCCTTGCTTTCATGGAAATCGCTCCCTGAGTGTGAGCACACGAGGTGGGGAGAAGACGGGTAGTCAGGCACACACTGCAAGTCCCTTTGAAAAGTGAAGGATCCTTTGATTTGGCAAATAAACCTCCTACATCTGTGTTGATAATGTGTTGACGGGTAATAGTTGCAGGTCCTGGTATGTGGGCTCATGCCACCTCTTAGGATGGACACACAAAGTATCCGTTACGTGCTCAGTCCCAGGCATCTGCAGACCCAGCGTCGGCATCACCTGAGAGCATGTTAAAAATGCAGACTCTCAGGCCCCAAACCAAACCTCGTCCGTCAGAATCTGCTCTGTGAGTAGCTCCCCAGGGGGTTGTACATATATTAACGTTTATGGAGCATTGCTCTAGGCAGGAGTAGGCAAAGCGGTATTTTTTTTAATTCTATTTTTAAATAAAATTGTATCTATTCAACTTGTACAACATGATTTGACGTACGTATACAGAGTGAAATGATACCACAGTCAAACCAACCGACATATCATCTCCTCAAATGGTTGCCTTTCTTTTGGGAGAGAACCTGAAATCTACCCTTAGCAAATTTCCAGCATTCAGTACGGTATTATTAACGACAGGGGGTTCTCGGGATACCACATAGTTCCCGTTCCTGTGACAGTGACGTAACCTGAATTTTGGTGTAAGTCAAAACACACCCTAGCCTAAGTCACCTATTCTAACACAGTTGTGAAGTCATAATCTAGAACATAAAAAGACAACTAAGCCACAGAAAAAGGAAAAGGGCATAAATATACTACACTGTACACTGTACTAACAGTAACAGAAAATATGACAAAAAACCAGTAAGCCTAAACACTCATGTCTCAATTTTTTTAAGTTTTCATGGGAGTGAGCATTGTAAACTGGAAACATTGTGTGTTGAGACTGTCATAACCCAAGGACCCTCTGTATAGCTACCTGTTGTACATGAGATCTCTAGAATTTATTCATACTATGTAACTGCAACTTAAACTCCTTCTGTAAAGAGCCAGGTACTAAATATTTTAGGTTTTTCAGGCCAAACTGTCTCAGGGACAACTATTTAACTTGGCCAAAGACTATAGCAATAGGCCTGGCTGGGTTCCAATAAAACTTTATTGACAAAAATAAGCAGTGGGCAGGATTTGGCCCATGGGCCATAGTTTGCCAACCCCTGCTTTAGACCTCAAATTTAATGGCTAGAAAATAGACAATTTTTTTCAGTATATATTTTCTGGCTTCCTAAAGATGTATTTATCATGTGATGACATTATCTGACATCTCCCCCCCAGACACACACTCGCACTTTTCTCGTGGTGACCTGGGAGTTCAGTGAAGATCGATTTCTATTTACTTATCCATCCATCCATCCACCATCTATCATCTCCTTTAATTTCCTAAATTTTAAATTATCTTTATTTATTTATTCATTTCAGAGAAGAGAGAGAAGGAGAGAGAGAGAGAGAAGTGGGGGAGGAGCAGGAACCATCAACTCCCATATGTGCCTTGACCGGGCAAGCCCAGGGTTTTGAACCAGGGACCTCAGCATTCCAGGTTGATGCTTGATCCACTGCGCCACCACAGGTCAGGCCTAATTTCCTAACTTTTAAAAAATGTTTATTTACAAACAAAACAAAGTCCCCTGCCCCCTGACCATTATAAAAGGGACAATAGAAGCTAGTTCATTAATGGCTTTCAATCCCAGCATATTCGTGTTCAAATTCCAGATCTGCTACTGCATGACTACACACTGATTTATTTTTAAGTAAGAGGAGGGGAGATAGAGACAGACACCTGTATGTGCCCCAGCTGGGATCCACCCGGCCACCCCCATCTGGGACCAATGCTCAAATCAACCAAGCTATTCACAGTACCTGAGGCTGATGCTCAGAATAACTGAGCTATCTTCAGCATCCAAGACCGATGATTGAACCAGTCGAGCCACTGGCTGCGAGAGGGGAAGAGGGAGAAAAGAGGAAGAGAAGCAGATGGCTGCTTCTCCTGTGTGTCCTGACCAGAGATCAAACCCAGGATGTGTATGTACATGCTGAGTCAATGCTCTATCCACTGAGCCAACTGGCCAGGGCCCACACAGTGATTATTAAATCCCTTTGACCCTTTGAGTAGTGAGTTTTTTTCATGCTCACTGACCCCGGGGAGTAATATTCTTCAAAAAATGAAATTAGTTCCAGTTTCAGTTTTATTAACTTAAAATCATGTTTGTTTGATAACCAATTTATGGAAACAAGAAGAACATACATTTGCCTTTTTTTAATGCTGCCTTACACATTTTTAAAATAAAAATTTTTGTACGATCATACTCTGGATGGTCAGGAGGCACAAGGACATACATAAACATTTGTACTACTCAAAGGGTTAAGCCTCAGTTTCCTCATCTGTAAAATGTGAACAAATCAATGCTTCCCTCGCACAAGTACTCAGAACAATGCCTGACATGCAGTAAGTGCTCAGTATATGTTAGCTACCATTAGATCACTATGGAACCCTCAAAAATACTGCAAAGGAAGGTATAAAAGTGGGTAGCAAAACAGTGTCCCAAAGGATAACCCTGCCAACCTTCTGGACAATGCCTTTCAGTCACTTTTCTAGGTGAACGTTTTTAGTATTTACACAGCAGTGACTAATCCTGAGTTACTTGAAATGGTATTTTTGAACATGGAAAAGGTCAGGTATCCCCTTGGCAGTGGAAGACAGGCTGCCCAGGAAGGAAAAGAATCCTTTCTCTGTCTCCTGCAGTGACTTCCAGCTTTCTGGGAGTGAAATATCAATGTCCAAAAGAGCTGTTTCGGCCATCCAGGCACCTCTCATGTCTGAGCAGGGCTGGGCAGAGGTCATAGCTTCTGTCAAGTCCCAGGGGGTTGGAATGGAGTCCTGAGGGGATCTAGAGTCCCAAGAGATGCGAGGACCCAAGGACCGGCCCTGGGAAAATCGACTAGGCTTTACAACTTCACACCACCGCTCCCATACCACCTCTTCCTGTGAATTGGGGTCCTGACACCCCAAAGACAGTGTGTAGGCGGTCTGTGCTCTCCTTTCCCACCTCCTAGCTGAGGAGGAGAAGGATGCTAATTAAAATGAGTGGGTATCCCACAGCAGGGCACCTTGGGCCCAGGTTTCTATAGAAACCAAGTCCTTCCTTCACCTTTCAGCACCTCTCCCTGTCTCCTGACAAACTATCTGTGGAGATGTGAACGGCTCCGACACCGATTCTACTTTTCCTTTTAGTCAGCCAGCAAACATTGCCTGGTGTGTGCCGGGGAGGAAGAGCCACTAAGTACTGTCTGTGAAGACTTTGCAGCCCTGGCAGGATAGTTCAGTTGGTTAGAACATTGTCCTGATTAGTCAACGTTGTGGGTTTGATCTCTGGTTATAATTACATAAAAAATCAACCAATGAATGCTTAAATAAGTGGAACAACAAATTGACCTCTCTCTCTAAAATCAATAAGTACTTTTTTAAAATAACAAAAACCAAAACCACTGCAGGCGTTATCCTAGCTAATTAATCCTTATGTCAACCATATGGAGTAAGAATTGTCACCCTGTTTTCAGATGAGACAGCCCACAGAACCGTTGGCCACACGAGCTCTGGATTAGTGACCTAGGGCTGTCATTACCAAGTCTAGGCAGCTTTAAAAGCAGAAATTCATTCTTTCACAGGTGTGGGGGTCAGAAGTCTGAGATCAAGGCTTTGGCGGAGTTGGTGCCTTCTGAGGGCCGTGATGGGAGGGGCTGTTCCAGGCCATCTTCTAACTGCATCTCTTCACATCCCTCCCTCTGTGTGTCTGTCCATCTCTGTGTCCTAGTTCCCCCTTTTTATAAGGACACCGGTCATCCTGGATGTCGGCTCTCTCTAACACTCTAATGGCCTCACTTCAAATTGATGACCTCTGGAAAGACCCCGTCTCCCAAACAGGTCACATTTTGAAGTCTTGGGGGTTAGGACACCACCCTACCTTTAGTGAGGGGGACTCAGTGCAGTCCATAACAGGCTCTAGAGTCAGATGGGCCTGGGTGGGCACTCTAACTCTGGCACTTACTGGCCACTTGATCTCATTACACCTTGACTTCCCCCTTTGTTACAAGGGAAACACTATCCCGCACAGGGGCTGCTGCATGAGGACAGAAGGAGGTGTTTGGCACTTCACCCGGGGTTAGCTGCACCTTTTGTTATTGTTGAGGGCATCAGATGCTGGGTGTGCCCCCGCTCCCACAGCCGCCATACCCCAAGTATCCCTGTGGCTGCAGCGGACCTGGCCGTACACACAGACATTCACCTGACTCAGCACACACGCCCTGTTCTCCGCCCAGATTTCTCGGTGCTGTGGCAGCTCGCTTAGCCACATAGCACCGTCCTAAAGTGCCTCCAGGGGCAACCCTCCAGCCCCAAGGGATGGGGTCAGTGGTTAGATACCCCAGCTTCCCATAATGATCATTCTCATGGGTCCCAGCATGGTTGAGCCTCACTGTCCACAATGGTAGTTAAGGCAGCCTCCCATCTGCTTCTCACCTTTCTCCAAATTAGCCTTCCGTATATGCTTCCAGAGGTCACTTCCCAAAGATCTAAGTCTCTGCTTCATGGACTGCTTTTGAGGTGCCCTTACTAAAATAATGAGGAGACAAGGCTCAGAAGTGATGTGGCTTGTGCAAGGGCACACTCTCAGGGGGTGGTGAGCCTGGGGTTTGAACCATGACTTAATTGGCTCCAAAGACCATGGACCCAATCACTGTATTACCTCATCTCTAGTCCTACCTGTACCTGTCTTCCCTCATTGTTTGTTCTCTCCCATTTTCATCCTTAGTACTAGAGCCATTTTATAGAAAAGGAAAATGCCTCCTTTTCTCTGTTGAGAAACATATCCTAACCCAGACCTCCTGCCTTTCCCCCATAATCTCAATGCCTCCTCCACTTTAGAGCAGGGGACACCAGAGGACCTACAAGGGGGACCCTGCAATGCCCAATGTGGCCAGGAGGAATGAGGCCATCTCAGCTCATTTCTCAGCCCAGAAGTATTTACCTGGATCAAGCCCTGAGCTGGGCAAGGCCAATAAAAAGCTAAATAGCTACGGATCCTGCCCTGAATGAGTGGGTAGTTTTATGGAAAAGAGCCTCAGTTTCCTCATCTGGAAAATAGGGATAATAACAGCTCCTACATCGAAAGTTGTTGTGAAGATTGAATGAGATTATACATATACTGGGATGAACACACACAGTGAGGCCCCAATACATGGCAGTTGTTATTAGAAGAGTTAAATGGAAATATAAGGTTCTTGGTATGGGGTGGACAGAGAGGAGTTGTTATTTCTGTCTTGGAAAATCAGAAAGTGGCAATTTAAGCTGAATCTTGATGACGAGTATGAGTTGGAACTTTTTCTTTCTTTAAGTGAGAGGTGGGGAGGCAGAGAGACAGACTCCTGCATGTGCCCAACCCAGATCCACCTGGCAAGCCGCCCCCCTGCCCCTAGCAGGGGATGTTCTGCCCATCTGGGGCTGCTGCTCTGTTGTTCAGCAACCAAGCTATTTTAGCACCTGAGGTGAGGCCATGGAGCCATCCTCAGTGCCTGGGGCTAACTTGTTCAAACCATTTGAGTCATGGCTGTGGGAGGAGAAGAGAGAGAGAGAGAGAAGTAGGTGGAGATGCAGATGGTCCCTTCTTCTGTGTGCCCTGATTGGGAATCAAACCTGGGACATCCACATGCTGGGTGGAAGCTCTACCACTGAGCCAACTGGCCAGGGTGAGTTGGGACTCGTAAGCTGCTGGTAACCATGTTTATTGAATAGGAAGAGCCTGTCCAGGAGGCAGTGATAACCAAAGCCCTGATCACCTCAATTGAACACCTGGATCCAGTTATGTCTGAAGGCAAGACTCCATCATTTAAACTAGTATGTGTTAAATCCAGTATGGGTTCTTTTATCAGTCATCAGATTAATATACTTAAATGTTTCAACTGTTCTTCCTTCTAAGACCATGTACTAATGTTACTAACAATGTCTAGCACAACTGGCTGTCTAGTTCTACCCACTGTGGCCCTTCAGTCTTCCAGCTGTGGGCCAAGAAACCAGAGAGCAGAGACAAGCCATCCCTGACATGTCTGGTCTCAATTCTTGGCCCACCAAATCCACAAGCATGATAAATAGACGTGCTGAGTCATCAGGATGGTTCGTTACACAGCGGTAGCAACTGAAACACCCTCCCACCCTCTATGCTCCATGCTCATGAAGAAAAAGATAACACGAATGCATGGCACAAATAAATAATCTTTAATTTTGACAAATAGCTCCCCAGTACACCAGACAATATGCTGTGGGAAAAGCTACGGAAGCATCCAACGGAGAGATCGAGTCTAACTACACTACTTCCTTAGCACAGAAGTGACTTTGGTTCACACACAAATACAGAAAGATCCCCAGAGGATGACAAGGAAGGAGATCTTCCTGGATGAGGGGGTGGTAGGTGTGGTGGCCATTTTAATCCATGTCACCGTCCTTTGCAGGTCTTCTGTGAGTCATAATCACCATGATTTGGTTGGGAAAAAAATGTTGCTTTTGCTCTATCATATTGTATTTTCTTGACGTACATACACACTACTGTTACTGAAGATGGGGTCCCGACAGACAGGACAGCGGGTGAGTTTCACTGACGGGAGGCAGAGAGAAGGGAAAGCCCAGGACGGAGGTCCTGGCCCTCTGCCTTGCTCCCCGGGAGAACACACAGGTGCACATACATGTTCACCTGTGAGGGCACATGCACGAGAACATCCACATACCTATCCATGGGGAGTGCCCAGGAATAAGCTAACACAAGGAAAAATTCAGTTAAGCCAGGAGAAGTTTCTTACACTGGAAAATATTTTGTTGCCGGCTGGTTCTCCAAATAGTCTAATCTATTTACCATGTCCACGAAACAGCAAAGTACTCACACTTTGGAGGAAAGGTATTAGGTTCAAAGAACCCGAGAGAACAGTAGCCTTTTCCAGCCACTCAACGCAGGTGCATTTGGGGCGTGGGGGCTGGACCTCCCCACACTGGCCAAACTCTTGGAAAATGACGTCTTGATGGAGGTTGGCACCCTTTGGGAGGCCCTTTCTCTGGCTGGGGAAGGGGATATCAACAAAAGGAAGTGCTGCCAGTTAAGTTCCACAGCAGTGCCCGCTCAGCTCTAATGACATATGGATGGGGCTTCTGGAAAGTTCTCGGGCCTAGTTCATAGAGGGCAGCCATTTTGTAATCAGCAGTCAGCTTCCTCTCTGTTCTGAGAGGACTCAGTGTGTGTGTGTGTGTGTGTGTGTGTGTGTGTGTGTGTGTGGTGAGTGTGTATACAGTTGTGGATGGAATAGGTAGATATGTAGATGACGTATTTTTCTGCCTTAAGTTTTTTCTCCTATTTTTCTTTTTTACACAGATGACACCTGCCTTCCCTGCAGCCCTCAGGTCACCTCCAAAGAGGCGGGAGACACGCGGTCGCACTCGGCGCGGGACCTGAGGCTGTGCCACTGCTCCACGGCCGTGCGGTGGGCGTTGAGCATCCGCCGCCAGTGGTTGGACTCAGAGGGGCCTGACGAGTACTGGCCGATGACAATCCTTCCGATGAAGTCGTTGCTGCTCTTCATGTTGTGACCGAACACTAGAGAGCCATAGGGACGAGGGTAGGGGTGGGCGAGGCAAGAGGAGGGGGGCAGGGGACAGAACAGGAGGCAGGAACAAGACAGAGGCCATTAGTCTACACACTCCTCAACTGCAGACGCAGGGTCCTCACTCCCCGGACATTGTCTGTTCCTTTGAATGGCAAGAATTCCCTGGTCCCCTCAGCTCACTCTCCCGCAGGCATGGGGTGCTCCAGGGGCATGGGGAGGGACCCGGTGCCCTGCTGTCCCTCCCCATGCCGGCTGTGCCCCGCCTCCCAGCACTGGCCCTTCTTTCTGCCAGAGAGCTGCCCCCTGCAACGTGCAACCTGACAGGATACTTATGTCTGGTTGTCACGCTACCTACAGAGCTCGAGGACTGGACAGTTCTGGTGGGACAGCCAGCCATCGCTGGCGTCCGGCTGAGTAGTTACACCAGGGTTGCGCTGTCACAACAATGTTGACCTTTGGGGCTGGCACATTCTTTGTTGTGGGGCGTGTTCTGTACGCTGCAGGAGGCTGAGCAGCACCTCAGACCTCTCCCCACTGGCTGCATTAGCTCCCCTCTCACTCCAGGTGAGGGCCACGAGGTTCTGCTGTGGGCCAAGGGGCCGTACATCCAGTGCAGACCCTGGCTCTGTCATCTGACTAGCTCTGGGGCCCTGAGGCAAGCAAAGAAACCACAGGTCTTTGTGAGGTTCCGATGGGATCATGTGCGTAAAATTCTCAGCTCTGCAGACAGTAAGCACTCCTCTAATGTACTGCTATTTCGAGTCTACATTTGTGTCTGTTGACCTTTTTAAAGAGACGTTGCGTTTCCTCTGTTCTAGGCAACAGAGGCAAGATTCCTGAGAGAAATGACGACGGCTGTTCCTTCTATGCCTGTACTGCATGTCTCCTTGGAAGGCTTTTCTGTTAATCCCAATGCAAGCTTAATTTGGGTCTTTCAAGCCTAATGAGATAGTTAGCTTGATTTATCTCCCCAGCCAAGTTCTGCCTAGTTCTTTATCTGCATGTGGGTAGTCCAGGCATACCATCTTGCAACCCGGGAACACAGGCTGCATCTGTGTTATAAATGAAAGGCTCCAGAACAGGAGATATCACAGATTTGCCCAGCATGAGCCGAGCAAAGGCGGCTGCATCCCAGGAGGGAATCCATTTATCAAATAAACCAGCTAAAATATGCAGCCCCAGAGCTTGAATGCTAACGATCCTCTGTTCCCTGTGGAGCTCACATCAAGAATTCCAAATGATAAAAATGGGGAGGGGGGGAAGAAAAATGGGAAAACAAGAACAAAAACCTCATCAATGTCTAAAAACCAGAAAGATCTAGAGTGAGCTAGGCTGAGAGCACTAAACCACGTGAATCACGTCTCCATCAGGGGTATCCCATACCTGTCAGCTCCATAGACAAAAATTGGACCACATATATTTTTTGTACATTTGGTAACGTGCTCAGTATGTATGGGTCAGTGGTTCTTAACCTGGGTTCTATCGAACCCTAGGGGTTCGATGAGTCGGTCTCAGGGGTTGGGAGAAGCCTCTGCCGCGGAGGCCAGAATAAAGTAATACCGTAATTTGTTGTGAGTTCATGCACTTTGTTGGTTTTGTTCTTTGAACAAGGTGATGTTCATGCACGGCTCATTTTGTGCACCAGTAAAAAAACATATACCTATGTCTTGAATTTGGAAAAACAAATCATATTTTATTTATCACTAAAGAAGGGTTCGGTGAATGCGCATATGAAACTGGTGGGTTCAGTACCTCAAAAAAGGTTAAGAACTATTGGTATAGGTGGACCTCATTTACATGCAAATTAGAAATGAAATCTTTGCTTAATAGAGAAAATTCCTAAGGAGCTCTCTGATACATTTGAAAAAAAATTGTTTTTGAGAAGTTTGATCTCACCAATTGTTAACAAGCTACCAGAGTCCCCTTCTCTGTGGGTCTTGAATTTAAAGCAAGAGAGTATTATTATTATGATTATTATTTTTTTTTTACAGGGACAGAGAGAGAGTCAGAGAAAGGGATAGATAGGGACAGACAGACAGGAACGGAGAGAGGTGAGAAGCATCAATCATCAGTTTTTCGTTGCCGTTGCGACACCTTAGCTGTTCATTGATTGCTTTCTCAACATGCCTTGACAGTGGGCCTTCAGCAGACCGAGCCACCCCTTGCTGGAGCCAGTGACCTTGGGTCCAAGCTGGCGAGCTTTTGCTCAAACCAGATGGGCCCGCGCTCAAGCTGGCGAGCTCGGGGTCTCAAACCTGGGTCTTCTGCATCCCAGTCCGATGCTCTATCCACTGAGCCACCGCCTGGTCAGGCATATTTAGCAAGATCCTATTATGAGACCACTTTAGGCACTATTTGGTTTTCTTCCCTGGGGGCAAAATATTCTCTCTTCCTCTGGCCCACCAAAGCTTAAATGAAAATGCAGAAACATCTTTGTAAATAGGTATAGATTTTACTTCTTTGGAAAAGGGGTTTTAAGAAAGGAAATCTCACCAGTACCCCAAGGCTGTGGGTTCAATCCCCAGTCAGGGCACATACAAGAATCGACCAATGAATGCATAAATAAGTGGAACAGCAAATTGATCTTTCTCTCTTTCATCCTTCCTCTTTCTAAGATCAATAAATAAAAAATTGAAAGAAAAAAAAGGAAGGAAATCTCAAACATTCTCATGCATCATTGGTGAAAGAGGAAGTTGGTTTAACTTTTGGGGAAAGGTCACAATATCTGCTCAAAATAAAAATGTCATTAACTCGTGATCCAGCAATTCTACTTCTAGGAATGTACCCCACAGAGTCATCCGCACAATGCACACAGCTATACTTACAAGGACATTTTCTGCAGCAGGGGTTGGCACACAGGAGCCTCCAAGCCAAACCTGGCCTGCCACCTGGTTTTGTAAGTTTTATTGAAACCCGTTCAAACCCACTCACTTCCATAATGTCCATGGTGGCCTTTGCACACAGCAACACAGGTGAGTAGTTTCAACGAAGACCATATGGCCCAAAGCTTAAAATATTTATACTACCTGGGCTTTTACGAAAAAAATTGCTGATCTCTGCTCTAGAATATTGTTTATAAAAATGAAAAATGGAAATAATAAAAATGTCCATGAGGAAGTGTGGCTGAGTTTGTTGGTGTCCTGCCCACCCTCTCAACCCACCCTGTATGCTACCCACAACTTCCGTGGATGGTGTCCTAACATGAGCGCCCACAGCTCTATGCTGTGGGTCCACGTCAGTCTATGCTAAATCACAGAGTGATTTCTGGTGGGGAGTAATGTGGCCTTTGAAGAGGTGGGAGATGAGGGTAGGCATGGCTGGTCAGCCATGCCTATGTGACTGATCCTCAGTCAACATCTTGGACACCACGTGTGTTGCCACACATTGTTACTAGGAGTGCTGTCCATGGGACTCTGCTGGGAGACTAGAGTCCATAGGACTCGACTGGAAGCTGGGGCCTAGGCTCGCCTGCACTCTGCGCCTTTTCCCTTTGCTGGGATTCGTCTGTATGTTTTCACTGTCATAGACTGTAACCGTGAGTATGGCAGCTTTCCTGAGTTTGTGAGTCCTTCACATCACTGAACCTGATGGTGGTCTAGGATCTCCTGAGCTGTGGTCATTCACTCATCAAATACCCCTGATTGGCCTGCTTCCCCTTCCTGCCTCCCCTCCCCACTGGCTTACCAGTGCTTCTTGGGATCACCTGCCCAGGAGCCTGCGGCACCCAAGTCATTTTCTTAGGATCAGATTTGGGAGCACCTGGGCTAAGACTGGAGGGGACCAACTAGATCATTTTTGATGTAACAATACCATGGAAACTAATGTCACTGTTGAAAATGAGACAGACCTATATATATAAACGGAAAAATCTCCAAGACCTACTGCTAGGAGACAAAAGCAAATTGCAACACAATATATGTAAACACAATCTTTTCGTTATGGCATTAATATATAGAAAACAGTATCTGGAGAAATGTCCCCGAGACTGGTAAGAGTGGCTCTCTCTAGGGAGGGGAAATAGAGGGAACTTTCCACTTTTTGTCTTACATTAGATGTACAGTTTAAACTTCTTACAACAAGTGCATATTATTTTGGAAAGAAAATAAACAAACAAAAAATAAGTCGCTGTTAGAGACTCCACATCTAACTCGCCAGAGGGGAAGAGGACTAAAGGAAGTCATACATAGCCTCCTCTCCTCGTCCCAATTTGCAAAACAACTGAGCCCGGTGACTCACTTGGCCCTGGAAAGGCGGGAGCCGATGTGTGATTCAGGCTTTCTGATGGAAAGGGAAGCGGTAGCTGCTGTGGCCATCTGAGTTAATTGGCAGGCTTCAGCACTTGCAAATCACTGGTAAAGTTATGGCAATCTTAACAGTCTTTCAAAAACCCAAACATTTAAAATGCAAATTATAATAAGCTGAAGCCGAATAAAACTAATGACTTCTATTATATAAGCTGACCGGGAGAATATCAAGATCTGCCATCACTGTTGAGTCTAGGGGGTGTGCCGTTGGAGAGGACATGGAATAGAGACTGGATCTGTGCAGAATACAGAAAGGGGCTCAGAGGCGGTGGGCAGACACCCCTGCCCCTTCCACTTTATATGTAAGGAAACCAAGTCACTGGGCCAGCTGGTGATAAAACTTCCAGTATTTGCAGCAAATAACCTGTAAAGGAAGCAAATTCCTCATAACTAGATCCCTGCAATCCTCCTCAGAAACAGTCACATCCAGAAACTTTGTTGTGAGGCACCCCAAGTGTCCCCACTGGCTGGGACAGGGGCTCATTTCACTGCAGTCACTAGTCTATTACTGACACTGCATATACTCCAATGTAGCCCAGCCATCTGGAAGCAATCTCCCAACAACCTGTGCAATCCACAGAGTGGCCAGAGGGGTCTAAGCAGTCAGGACAGACGTCACAAAGTCTATGCACAAAAGCCAGGAAGAGGGCTCCGCACATTTTCTCTAAGAACCTACATCCTATTCATGGAGTCAGATGTAACTTCAAATAAACTTGGTCATGTGGTTTCCCCACCCGCAGTAATTTAAATTAATTTAATGGATTGTGACTATCAGACAGATACAAGAACTTAAAAAAGGACAGTAGAATGAGGCCATTTGGTGAGGGGCAAACACCCCCTGGGATGGGCTTTGAAGCAGCACTGGGAGTTAACACTGCTTTGGTAAGGACCTACTATGCGAGGTAAGGACCTACTATGTGATGGCCCAGGGCTAAGCAAGGCACTGGATAAACTGAATCGTCACATCAGCCCTCTAGAGTGGGGTTCCTCACCCTCAGCACTACTGACACTGGGCCAGATCATTTTGGGTTGTGAGGGGCTGTTCTGAACATCGTAGGATGTTGAGTGGCACATCTGGTCTCTGCCCACTGGATGCCGTGAGCAGCCCTCTTCCCAGCTGCGACAACCAAAAGTATCTCCAGACATCGCCAAATGCCCTGCCCCATTGAGAAATGAGGCTCTGAGGGAGTTGCTATAGATGGCTCATTCTGTGGGAGAGGGGGGAGCGGGGTGCAGGGGGCACTGAGGGCCAGAGAGGTGCAGGGAGAGCTCACAGGGCTCCAGTCTAGATGTCCTTGCCCTGAGTGAGTCAGGGGCAAGTTGAGTCTTTCACATGTTGCTATTTGCTGTAAAAATGAATTTGTTCTTCCCTCTTAGAGCTAAACTCTTTTGCTTGCTAATTAGTTTGCCAAGATGATTCTGGAAGGGAAGCTGGATGACTTAGACTGTGGGTGTGATAAACTCTGCAAATTAAAAGGAAAAAAAAAAATCTTGATCTTTACCAATGGGAGCAGCCTCACCAGCTCCCCATTTGGAATGTTTGGTTCACAAGGTGACACCCCCATATGCAGCTCTGAGCCTGGAGTGCCCCTAGATCATAGCTGTCCCCTGTAATCCAACTCTTGGGTGCTAGGCTGAGCTGCTCCCCATTTCTGCAAAGATGCACGAAGCCAGCAAAACTCACCTGGGGCTGCCCTCATTTCTCACCATGGAGGGGTCCCCACCCTCATCAGAATGTTCATCAGTTACCTCAACTCTTGGATGAAACCCAAAGTAGTCTACACACCCGTTTCCTCCCTTCCCCCCCGCCCACAGGCTGGCTCTGACACACCCCAACAAAGATGGTACCCATTATCTTTCAACTTCTGTAAAACTTCCCCAAACTAGAGCACTCCCTCTCTTTTCTTCTCTCTGAAACCTAGAAGCTGTTTCAGGTTGTTCTTCAAAACAAGGTAGATCATGTCCCTTCCCCAGGCCTCAGTTTCCCCACTTATACAATGGGCGAGTGTGTGTAGGTTTTTAAGGCCCCTTTTAGCTATGATGTTTCTTTGGTTCTAAGAAGTATCATCCACAATTTAAGGGTGATGTTTTTTTAAGCAAGATTCTTGGCTCACTTAGTGACTCATAGCAGCTGCTTAGACAGAACTTTTTCTCCATGTTTTTCCTTCCAACAGTCAAAATGACAATTTAGATAACAGTATTAGAATAATTAAAAATCAGCAATAGTGAATGCTGAGTTCTGTAAACCAGGCACTGAGCAAAGTACCTTATATACATTTTTTAACTTAATCCAAAGCACAATCCTATTAGGGGAGGCAGTATTTACATCCCCATTTTGCTGATGAGGAATTAGATGCTTAGAGAGTTAGGAGGTTGAGGGTCCCAGGCCACAGCCAACATCTGGCACAGCAGAAATTGGAACTCAAAGCTCAGCATCATTTTCCTTTCTCCCACCTCAGAAAAAACGTCTTACCCATTTCCCTCTTCCATTGACCCTGACATGTGATAAGGACAAGATGAGGAGTAGAAATATATCATACCTATGAGCATTTAAAGGGAGTTAGATTCTCAAGCCATCATGGTAAGCAAGGATACCAACAATCAGAGTGGCCCTTGACAATCCCTTACAAAGGTTGGAGAGATAGAAGTCTCTTTGTAAGAGACATAGAAGTCTCTCTCGGGTCTAGCATGGTCAGATTTGCCTCCAATGGCTCAATGGATGGCTGCTTTTTCAAGCAAGCAGCAGACAAGGAAACTGTCTTGTGTTTAGGGACTATTGATATGAACAAAATAATAATAGCACTCAATGCTTAGGAAGCACTTATCATCTGTTTAACCTACACAATGAGCCTATTTACAAGTCCTAGCATCTCCTTGGGCCTAGAGGACACACACTGGCATCATGGCCTACCTTCTGAGGGTGGACCAGAAGGCCTTGAGCAGGCCAAGAAACCAGCTTGGGTCATTCGGGTGGGAAGTTCTGGGATCCCAGAACTCGGAGGTGATCTAGGAAAGGAGGGTGGGCGTGTCTGCTTGACTCCGGGGCTCCTTGTCTTCAGACTCCTCACCCTATTTACAGCAGGAGACCCAGGGAGGAAGCCCCTTACACCCAGGTCTATGGGTAATACTAGCTTAGCGTGAACTGAATTCCTTTAAAGTAGTGGTTCTCAGCTAGGGCCACTTTTACCCCCAAATTTGGCAATGTCAAGAGACATTTAGGTTGTCACAATTGGAGGGGTTGCTATTGACATCTAGTAGACAGAGAACAGCGGTGCCACTAAGCATCCTACACTGCACCAGACCAGCCCTCACAACAGAACATTATTTGGCCTTAAATGTCAACAAGTGCCGAGGTTGAGAAACTCCACCTTATGGGACAGGCGTGTGTGACTGTGACAGGGTTTCCTTCCATTAATACCTGATCCTCTTCTTTCTCCCCCACCAAGAAAGGAAAAGTCACTGAGATCTGAGCGGTGAGGTAGATCCACAGGGAAAGACAGCAGAGAGGGGAGTCGGGGAGAGGAAAGGGGGGAGGTCATGTCATCTGAGCTGGAGAGGGTTTGGGAGGCTGACATAGATGACATTCCAGAACAAATTCAGGTGAGGTAAAATCGTGATATGGAGGGAGGGGCTTCTGAGAAATGTTGTCACGGGTTAGGGTTTAAATCTCTTTCTTCTTCTTCAAGACATAGAAGTCAAGATAAATTTCTTTTGGAATTCCCATGGACTGCTGGACCACTTCTGTCCTCCTCTGTGTGGAAACTGAGCCATGTGGAACCTGCGCTTAGGAAGCCGACATATGGTTTGAAGAATCACTTGCAGATCAGTGTGTGAATCACACCGTCGTGGAGGAAGCATTTAAAGTGTGACTATAAAGTAATGTGCTTGTTTTTACATGAACGACCAAAATTGGTACATCTGAATGAGGACCGTCTTTGTACGTTTGTTTTCGAGATGCTGGCACTGCTTTGGGGGAAATGTGCACTTCAAATTGTCTAGAACTAGTTACAAGACACCTACTGAAGCTTTACCAGGATAATCGATCAAGTCTTCCCCCGTCACCCTCTAAAATAATTGAGACTCATGTGAAAATCACTTGTGTGAAGGGTGACATGAGTGGAGCCATATTGACATAGAGCTGGAGTAGCCAGTTCAGAGAAACCGCCCTTCACATCTTATTTTCTTTATCTTCTGAACTGGACGAAACTGCCACGTCCCGAGAAGTTAGTGAGAACAAAAATATCCTTTTTGTAAGGACTGATAAAACGGGACTTTGTGATGACTAAATTGCTAACCAGTTAATGAAGTATAAATCTAGCTTTTTGCCCGATGACTGAATCTCAAGCCAATCTGGGAAGAACACATCTAACTTTATCTCATTGTGGGAGACAGGCCGTAAACTGGCAAAGTCCTTATAACCTAAGGGTTAGTTTTAAGACTAAGCCTTTCCCACCATTTTAATACTAAGATCTTTTCAACATCCTTTTAATACTAAGATCTTCTCAAAACTAAGCTTTTCCCCACACCCTTGACTGTTGCATCATGGGGGAGTGCACTCTAATGAGGAATTTCATTTATGCCTCAGAAAAGTGACTTTTTTTATCAGACTTCCCTATTTGTATATTGGCTTAAAGGCTTTAATTGTCTACGCCAGGGGTCCCCAACATTTTACACAGGGGGCCAGTTCACTGTCCCTTAGACCGTTGGAGGGCCGGACTATAAAAAAAACTATGAACAAATCCCTATGGACATTGCACATATCTTATTTTAAAGTAAAAAAACAAAACGGGAACAAATACAATATTTAAAATAAAGAACAAGTAAATTTAAATCAACAAACTGACCAGTATTTCAATGGGAACTATGGGTGCGGATGCATCCTGTGCTCCTCTCACTGACCACCAATGAAAGAGGTGCCCCTTCCGGAAGTGCGGCGGGGGTGGATAAATGACCTCAGGGGGCTGCATGCGGCCTGCAGGCTGTAGTTTGAGGACCCCTGGTCTACGCTGTATAATAAAGTAAGGACTGGGGGCTCTCTCTCTCTCATCTTGCCATCAGCATTGAAGAGGCCTCCCAATCCCATCGTCTTTTCTTCGTGAGTCTATTTTCTTAATTCCATGCTGTTCTCCCTCAGGACCTGGAATTACTAGCCGTGCTGGTTCACGGCATCTCATCTTGCACCAATGAACTCTTCTTTAAAACAACTTACCTCATTTTCTTCCCTTTTTCTCATAAAAACCCTGGGCCTTTCCCTCACAAGAGGGAACACTGTTTGGGCTTCTGTTTAAATCTGTATCCCCAGAATGGCAAATCCTTTGATCCCAAATAAATGCTTTATGTTCAATGACCACCTCCTGGATTTTTTGGTTGATACTTGAAAGACTTTTAAAAAATACCAGTTCTGGGTTCTGACCCCAGAGATTCTGTTGATGGATTTGGGGGTGAGGGAGGGACTGGGTGTTTTTCAAATGCTCCCCAGTTGATCCTTGGGTACAGTCAGGTTAGACATACTGTGTTAGATGCAAATCAAAATACCAGTTGGATTCTAGTTGTCCAGTTGGAGGGTAAAAGGGGGCCTGACCCTACTATGTGCTCTCTTTGAATTAAACTTCTCTGATGTGCAGGGGTGAGCCTGACCAGCAGGCTCAGTAAAGGAGCGAGAGAGAATGCTGCTTATTGTGGGCAGGTAGGTCCCAGAGAGAGGAGGCGGGCTGGGAGAATGTTAACACCTTAGTCTCATCAGGCACAGGACCACACACCTCCGGATACAAACTCACCATGTTCCCAATCACATAAGTCAGTTCTCCCTCTGAGGAGTGAATCAAGGACAGAAGAGAATAAACTAAATAATAAAAGAGAGCCCAGAGGTGTTATTTTAGGGCATGGATAGGCAACCTTTTTCTATAAAGGGTCAAACAAGATTATAGGCTATAATCTTGGTCACAACTGGTATGTTGTAGTAGCAGAAACCAGTCAGAGGCAATATGTAAATGAGTGGGCATGGCTATATGATATAATAAAAATGTAACTATTTGGTCTCAGCCCCCACTTCCTGATACAGAGGAAGTATCAGGAAGTAAAACCCCTGCAATTCCCTGAGTGTCAGGGGTGAGAGGAGTATCTTTTGTTACATTTGGCTTTAGTCCCAGTTCATGAAATAGGACCCTGGAATCTTAGGAGTGTAAGAATATTTTCTGTATGCTAATAAGATGACTGGTGGCTGGGTTCTTCAGACAGTTTCAGGATGGAGGCTGGTTGACAAAAATACCAAGGCATGATTAGAAGGTTGGAGCCTTCAGCTCCGACCCCCAACCCTCCATTTCTGGAAAGGAGAGCAACAGGAGATTGACTTAATCACCAATGGCCAATGCTTTCATCAATGAATTGTGCCTAAGTAATGATTTTCTGTATGTGTATGTATTACACTTCAACAAAGAAATCAAATTTATAAAACAAATGGACTAATATCTCCAGCTGACCTCAAAATGAATGAAATAATCAAGAGATAAATAGAGAGATGGATAGATATGTGATAAAGAAAACAGCAAAATTTCATTGCAGAATCTATGTGGTGGTTATATGGGTGTTGTTCTTTTTTTAATTTGTTTACTGATTTTAGAGAGAGAGAAAGGGAAAGAGAGAGAGAGAGAGAGACTGAAACACCTATCAATTTCTGTATGTGCCCTGACTGGGGATCAAACTTGCAATCTTTGAGTATCAGGATGATGATGCTCTAACTAACTGAGCTATCCAGCCAGGGCTAGGATACAGATGTTGACTGAATAATTCTTTTTTTTTTTTTAAGTTGCTTTAAAAAAATGTTGTGATTTTAAAACCCAAACACTCAAACAGTTCAATTGTCCTACTTTTACAGCTTTTACTAGCTTCTTTATGCCACAGAAATATCCACTTCTAGGTCTGTGTGGCTACTCAGCTCGCAGGCTGGTCACGGGACTGTTGGGTCCTACGGCAGAAAGGGAACTTGGTGAACCATTGGAGACATGGGAGAGAACAAGACACGACTATCTGGAGAGATATCCAGGAGCTCCCAGTGGGTTCTGCAAGGTTATTCCAGTGTCTGGTCTACTTGCAACCCCAAACAAAAGGTTCAAGCCTCCTTTGGACCAATGAACACAATGGATCCTGCCCAGAGCATGCCCCCTGCCTCCTTCCACAAAAGAGATGTCCCACACCATGAGTCATGAGAGAACTGCAAATGAAAATCACAACCACTTGTTTCATTTTTGTAAAATTTCCCCTCAGTTTTGTTCTCTAAAAAGTATTAATTCTATAGAATAAAATCCATCCATTTTAAGTATGCAATTGAATTAGTGCAATCATTATATACAAATGTGTCACCACTACCACAATCAAGATATAATTCGCTCCCTAAAAAAGTTCCCTCTTACCCCTTTCTCCTCCATCCACTCCCTATCCAAGCAGGCCCTCCACACAGGCAACCACAGATCTGCTACTTTCTGTCCCTATACTTCTATGCCTTTACTAGCATTCCATAAAAACAAACTTATACAGTTTATAGTCATTTGCATAATGTTTTTGGATTCATTCACGTGTATGTCTATTAATATTTCTGGCCTTGGCCATTGGCTCAGTGGATAGAGCGTCAGCCTGGACTGTGGATGTCCTGGGTTTGATTCCTGGTCAGAGCACACAGAAGAGACCATTTGCTTCTCTCCCCTCTCCTCTCCCCCATTTTTTCCCTCTTCCCCTCCAGCAGCCAGTGGCCCGATTGTTCCAGCATGGCCCTGGGCACTGAGGATAGCTTTGTTGGAGTACATCAGCCTCAGGTGCTAAAAATAGCTCAGTGCTGTAGCATCATCCCCAGATGGGATTCCTGGGTGGATCTTGGTTGGGGCACATGCAGGAGTCTGCTTCACTATTTCCCCTCCTCTCACCTAAAATAAAAAAATCCTTCTTTTTTATTGCAGAGTAGAATTCTAAGCTATAGATGTATCACAATTTGTTCATCCATTCATAAGTTGATGAATATTTGTACTGTTTCCACTTTTTAGATATTACAAATGCTTCTAGAAACATCTGTGTACATGATATTTTTTGCCAATGTATATTTTCATTTCTCTTGTTTTTTTTACCTCAGATTGAAATTGCTGGTTTGTAAGGTAAACGTGTATTTAACTTTACAAGGCAAGTATTGTAAACTTTTATTCCCACTGATTTGATTACTTTCTCACTCATTTTACTAAAAACAACCCTTATGTCCCAGGCTTTGGAAACCAGTGACCAATGTGGAGCTGCTTGGCCCAAGTCAACTAAGAAATAAAAACTAAAGTCAAGTCAGAAGCAGATTGGGGGCGGGGAGGGGTCCAGGGCTACCTGTGATAGTTTTTCTGTACCTTTCCATATGTTAGGATTATTACATAATATATAATTAAAACTAAAAAAAAAAAAAAATCAAGGTTAAAAAAGAATGATTAAAACATCACCTCATCACTTAAAAATTTTCTTAAACTTGCTTATTTCATTCTTACAAGAATCCTTCTTGGGCCACAGAGGGGTAAAACATTTACCCAAGTCATGTTTCAATTACAAGCTTTAAGAAGACACAAAAGAATAAACAATGTGCCACCTTTTGGAATTGTAAATTTTGACAATAGCTAGCAAAGCTGCCAAACAGAGATGCTTTCGCTGAGCAGCCCCAGGGCCAGGCTCTTAGCTCATGGTACACCTGGACACAGAGGGAGCTATGTGCGAGGATGCTCGCCCCAATTATGTTTCTAATTGCAAATAACAGTGCTTAATGCCAATGTTACCAACTGGGGACTGATTAAATTGTTCTTCAACTCATGGGCTCAATGGAATATCATGCAGCCATTAAAAATGATTAGGGAGATGGGCCCTCCACGTCAGCCACACGGATCTCCTTGCTCTCTCCCCACAGAAGGGACTTGCCACTTCCTTTGGCTAGAAAGCTCTTCCCACAAACGTCCACGTGGCCCATCCCTGATCTCTCTTTCATCTTGGCTCAAATGTCATGTTCTCTGTGAGGCCTTCCCTGGATGCCTTTTTAAAAATTGCAACCCTCACGCCATCCTCCTTATCCCGTATCCGTGCTTCTGTTTTCTCCTTAGCATTTAACAACATCTCTACACAGCATAATTCAGCTGCTTGCTTTGTTTACCCTCTGTCTTCCACATTCAAGCATTAGCCTGATGACACCAGGGTTTCTGTCTGATTTGTTCACTGCTGTATCCACTGTGCCTGGCTCATAGAGGTTCTTAATATTTGTAGGAAAAAAATATATATGAGGATATGGAAAAATGTGTAAGATATATTAAGTGAAAAGAACAAGTTGCAGAAAAGTATATATATTTTGGATGCTAACAACAGAGGATATATATATATATATATATACACACAAAAGACACACAGATGCACACGCATCACACATACCTATACACACACACACACTCATATATATACATACATATCAGTTCAGACATTCCTGGAAAGAAGGTTACAATAAACTGTTGAACATAGTTACTTTTAAAAAGGGGAATGAGGGATTTGTACCTTTACTTCTACTCTCTCCTGTATGGTTGTATGAAATATACATAAAAAATATATATGAATATATATATACCGAAATACACCTTTAATAATAACAATGTTAAAAGCTATCAGTTCTCCTTTCCCCATGTAACCCCTTCACATCATCACATGCATCCATAAGCACAAGGTGAGGGAGTGGATCTGACCTAAAAATACTCCACCCCTCTTCCCAAGAGGCTCCCCCCCACCCCCTCCCGCTGAGCCCGTACAGTCCGCCTGCCCAGGCCACACCCCCCTGTGAAGCGGGCTTATTTGCAGAGCAAGATGTTTCTGTCTGCCCCAGTTTTTATGGGCAGCAACAGGGAAGTCATCTGAAAAATCTGCCCAGATGAGCGAGAATTTGCTCTGCAAGCTCGGCCTCTGAATGCTGCACACTCACAGGCAGCTAGAGAGAAACCGCTGGGAATGCAGAGAGGTTAAAACGTCATAAGGAAAATAAACAAGCCTCCAGACATGCGGGCACACAACAAAAGCCTCTGGCTCCAGCCCAAGTCAGCCTGCCTTTCACTGCCCACCCCTGCAAACTCCCGGGGGGGGGGGGAAGGGGGCTCACTCAGGTGTCTCAGCCTGACTTTCTCTGCTGGGGGGCTGTCCTGGGCACTGTTGGGTGCTTGGCAGCATCCCTGGCCTATACCCACTTGATGCCAATGGCATGCTCTGAGTTGTGACATCCAAAACTGCCTCCAGACATGGCCAAATGTCTGCTGGAGGACAGAATCAGCTCTGGCTGACAACCACAGGTATAACTACTTTT
Organism: Rhynchonycteris naso; assembly: GCA_037038555.1. NCBI lineage: Eukaryota > Metazoa > Chordata > Mammalia > Chiroptera > Emballonuridae > Rhynchonycteris > Rhynchonycteris naso. Next base: position 184,701,075 of record CM073000.1, on the reverse strand, counting down.
CTATGTCAGGAGGTGCCTGAGACTTCCCAGCCAAAAAGTACTTGGTGAATTTTCTGCAGAGACAGCTCATGCCGGGCTAAATTCCACAAACCTGGAGCGTGGTGGTTGTGGGATCCCCCCAGGTTGATAACGAACTCAGAGGTAACAGGCACTCAGGGAGGCAGTGGAGCAAACGGGCGCAGGGCCCGGGCTGGCTCTTTCATTTGCCAGCCTGGGTACCTGTGGCACCTGTGGCTGTGTAGTCTCCAAAGCCTTCTCTTCCTGGACAAGCAGCCGGACCCCATTTCCCACCCTGCCTTGCAGTGAGTTGTTAGCCAATACAGTGAAGTGAAAATGGTGGGAATAATTTCTAGCTGTGGCCTATTAAAATTCCCTATGCAATCCTCAACTTTCTCTCTCTCTCTCGCTCCGATCCACCAGCTGGAGGTGAAATCCTCCAAGGTCTTCAAGGCAGGAGAAGACTGCAGAGCCACAAGTTGGAAGGGGTCTGGGTCGCTGCATGGAAGGCCACTCATAAGGACCCACAAAGGATGACTGTGCAAGCAAGCAAGAAGCTTCTATTGTGTCAAATCACAAAACCTCCGGGCTGATCTTTTATAGCAGCTAGCCTTACCTTAACAAATACATTGACTTTGAGGAAGTCACTTGAGCTCTCCAAGCTTTAATTAATCCCTTATAAAATGGGGATACCAGTACCTCCCTTATTTGGTTGTCTTGAGGCTCAGTTGCAATAGTGCTTGGGAGAGTGACTGGAACAAAGTTTGGCTTTTATTATTTATGGAAAGAAGAGCTACCACAGTATTCCTGGTCTCCTCAGTATCCCTTTTGACTTCTATTTCCAAGTCACACTCAGTAACTTGAAAAGCATGATTTGCCCTGCCTGCAAATGCCTTAGGAACACTTTGGGTTTTAGAGATATTTCTTAAAGCGGAGAAACCTCGTTTTATCATATGGTTGTCCAGGCATCTCTTAAGTGTCCTGGCCCCTCCTTACCAAAGAAACCACCGAGAGGCCAAGGTGACCCTGAACAAGGGGACCCCCCCAACTCTTCTTTGCTTCTCCAGCCCCAATAAAATTAAGCAGAATAAAATCTGAAAGCATACACATAATGGGGACTTTGGCACCAACCCAGGAGACGCTATTCCTGGGCCTGCTCTGTAACTCAGGATCCTATAGGGAGTATCTAACAGCTAAGCCCCAAATACCCTCCATTCCCTGGCCAGGGTGGGGTACCTCTTTCTAAAGACAGAGGGAAGGCCCTAGCCGGGTAGCTCAGTTAGTTAGTGTCGTCCCAATAAGCCAAGGTTGCATGTTCAATCCCTAGTCAGGGCACATACAAGAATCAACCAATGCGTGCGCGCTCTCTCTCTGTCTCTCTAAAAATCAATCAATAAATAAAAAAAAAATAAACCAATGAATGCATAAATAAATGGAACAAGACCAATGTTTCTCTCTCCCCCCTTCCTCTCTCTCTGGAAAAAAAAAAAAGACAGAGGGAAGGCCAATCCTTTTACTCACATTGCTTATTCTTTCTGGTAAACGATGCCCTTGCCTAAGGTCAATTCTAGAAATGATTGCCATTATAGATAGGCCAGCTATGTTCTGTCTTACTTCAATGCGGGGGTGGGGGTTTGGCAGGAACCCAGGGAAGCAGTTTTCCTGTCAAGTTACGCACAGGGAAAAACTGAAAACTACACCCACCGAGCATCTGCTATGTGCTCAGTATCCCTGCACACACGTCAGCTCACCCATCCTTCATGAAGGCAGGAGACACATCTGTCCTGTTCCTTCTGTTTCCCCAGTATCTAAGAGCCTTCACAGTAGGTCCTCAAAAATACTTATTATCCACGTTCTTTACCATGACCCCTACTTATTGCTCTGACTTCATTGGCTTTCTTTCTCCTCTTTGAACAAAATAAGCTAATCTGGCCCCAGAGCGGGGGTCCCCAAACTTTTTACACAGGGGGCCAGTTCAATGTCCATCAGACCGTTGGAGGGCCACCACATACAGTACTCTATACACTGACCACCAATGAAAGAGGTGCCCCTTTCGGAAGTGCAGTGGGGGCCGGATAAATGGCCTCCGACGGCTGCAATTCGGCCCACGGGCCGTAGTTTGGGGACCTCTGATCCAGAGCTTTTGCACTTGCCATTCCTTTGCCTAGAATGCCCTTCCCTATCTTTGCACAGGGGCCCTTTCTCAGTTTAAAGCAATGCTCCAGGTCCTCTCTGTTGTCTTACTTATTATTACTTAGGTGTTTACTTCTTGTTTGTCTCACCCCAACTAGCATGTCAGCATAACAACAGATAAATTATTTCTCTTTCTGTTATTTCTCCAGCAACTAGCGCAACACCTCAGCATCACTGGGGCTTTGTAAATATTTGAGGCTATGTAACCCAGAGACGGAGAGCCCAGATTCTGGATTCAGGCAACCTGAGTTTGAGGTCTGATTCCAGGATCTCAGGCATGCTACTTACTCTAGAGCTGCCTCAGTTTCCTCAGGTACAAGACGATGATTCCTATGTCATAGTGTTGCTATAAGGTATTAAATGAGTTAATTCATATGAAATACTTGGAGCAGTGCCTGGCAGGTAGAAAGTACTATATATGTGTTTGTTATTATTATTGTTAAAAACTAAGTAAACAAGCCTTTAAGGTATGTAGCTCACTTATTATATGCATTTTAAAGATGGAAAATGGGTCCTGCTTAGGATGATACAGTGACCAAGCTCTGGAAATCTAGAGTTGATTCCTAACTATAGCTATTTTCACTACAGCAAAAGGTTTCCTTGGAATGTGTGGGGACTGAAGGCATTCCCACTTGAGCCCTGCAGGCTCTGGCATTTAAAAGTTAAGACTTCTCCTGTTCACGGGCAGCTCTGGGTTGGTGAAGTCAAGACGAGGTGATGGGTGAATATAAAAGCTACTCTTGGTTTCTGATTTTATTCCAAGCACAAACCTTCATCACACACCCAACCAGGCGCTGGCCTGGGCTGCTGAGCCCGACGGCTGTTAGCCAGCACCGGGCACAGGGCGAGGCTGCCAAGCCTTGGCTGGCTCCCTTTCCCATGCTGTCTACCTCAGGCTCTGCAGGAACACTTGTGGTTGGATACATGCCCACCCCCTGGATGATCTCTCCTGTGAGAATCTGCCTGGAACAAGGCTCCATCCAAAGGCACCCAAATCATTAAACAGACATGAAAATGGGACAAAAATTCCAGGAGTGCTGGCAGCTGGCCTGGTCTTCAAAGGCTGTCATTGGAACCCAAAATGAATGTTTAAGATCCAGCCAAGTTTTACTGCCTGGGTGGACGAGGGCAGCCTCACGGAGTTCTCTGGAGCAGAGGCTGAGCCGGGGGTGCACGGTGGACTCTGCATTCTGCCAGGAGCCCCAGGGTGGCAGGTCACTGCTTCTACCCCCTGACCACTTGGCTGGAGTCCTGCCTCTGCTCACATCTGGGTTCAACACTGCAATCCACTGAGCCCTCCCTACATGCTCGCACTGTGCAAGCACATTACAGGCCTCATTTCCTTTAGTTCCCACAATACTCTGTGAAGTGTCACCTGAGATCTCCAGACAAGGAAATCCTGGTTCAGCAGAGTTAAGTCATTTGTCAAGACTTAACAGTCCTTCACCACTGAGCTACCAGCATGTTCTGTTGACTCTGCCTCCAATATTATATCCTGCCAAGTTTCTTCTCTGAAACCCTTCTGTCACCTCCCTGGTCCAAGCCACCATGACCTCTCTCCCGGACCAGCACCATGGCCTCCCAGATGGCCACGGGACCCCCCACCTCTGTTCTTCTACAACTCATTCTCCACGTGACAGCTAGAATGGTGTTTTAAAACACTAACCAGGTCATATCACTTCCATGGTCAAAACCCTCCACAGGCCTCTCAATGTACTTAGAACAAAAAATACTTCTGATCCTCCAGGCTCATTCTGATCTGCCCTCCACTACTCTGTCCCACCCTGCCTTCCCTGCTCTGGTCGGACGGGGGTGGAGTGGGAGAACAGTGGAAGGGTCTTCCTGCTGTTCAAACTGTGGTCCTCAGACCAGCATCAGTGTAACCTGGAGCTTATTAGAAACACAGATGCTCAGGCCCCACCCCAGACTTACTGACTCAGAATCTGCATTTTAACGAGATCGCTGAGTGATCCACAGGCAGGCACCTCAGGTGTGGTGGTTAAGAGTGAGGAAGGCTTTGAAACCACAGGGCTTGAGATGAAGCTCAGCTCAACCACTCACCTACTGGCTGATTTGGCACAAGTTACGAGTTCCTTCCTGTGCAGTGAAGAGCGCACCTGACCCACAGAGAGGTCTGGTTCTTCTCCCGGCTCCTGGCAGGTGACCTCCAGGACTCTGGAGTGTCCTGCAGTGAAGACCGCACCTGACCCACAGAGAGGTCTGGTCTTTGTTCCTAGCAGGTGACCTCCAGGACTCTGGAGTGTCCTGCAATGAAGACCACACCTGACCCACAGAGAGGTCTGGTCTTTCTCCCGGCTCCTGGCAGGTGGCCTCCAGGACTCTGGAGTGTCCTGCAGTGAAGACCACACCTGACCCACAGAGAGGTCTGGTCTTTCTCCCGGCTCCTGGCAGTTGATCTCCAGGACTCTGGAGTGTCCTGCAGAAGTGTCATTGTTTGCCTGGGGGCTTCAGCCCCTGCACAGTATGACAATGTGATTTATGATGGCAGTTTTAGAGCCATGCAGTGTCAGTTCAGACCTCTGGAGAAACCAATGACTAAAGGTATGAGGCACTGGAGACTGAAGGTCAGCCCCTGGACAATATGTGACTGAGCCCCAGTAAAAACTCTGGGCACTAAAGGATCAATATGTTTCCCTGGTTGGCAATAATCTCTACAGAATGTCACATTTAGTGTTGCCTCCCATGACTCCTCAGTGAGATGACCGGAAGCTCCACATCTGGACCCCTTGTCCCCCCGTGTCTTGACTGATTTTAATTTGTACTCTTTCACTATCATAAAACTTATCATAAGTAGTGCTGTCTGCAAGTCTGCAAGTTGTTCTAGTGAATCATTGAACACCAGGGTGGTCACAGGGACCCAGATTTGTAGCCAACTGTTCTGAAGTGAGGGTGGTTTGGGGGACCCCTGAATCTACAGCTGATGTCTGAAGTGAGGCCAGGCTTTGGGCACTGTTCCCTCAGGCTTTGCACTTGGCTCAATTCATTGTACTTCCTTGCTTTGGGCTTCAGTTTCCCTGAGTAAGAAGTAGGCATACGATACATTATATATTATATAGTTTGTTGAAAGATTAAATGAGATACTGAACATACAAAGAGGTTCATGATAAAAATAAGCCCTATTGTTCCCATTGTTCAGACAAGAAACAGAGGCGCAGAGAGGTAAAGCAATTTGCCCATAGTCACAGAGTCTGAAACCTGGTCTGGCTGACTTTGGCCACAGTGCAACACTGCCTCTCATGACTTGCTCATCTGTCTGGGGAAGGAAGGACAGCTGTGGTTCTCCTGAGCAGGGGGCCCAGCAACCTGCTAAGGAAATCGGGAGTCCTCCGTGGAGTGTGAGTCACTCACCCCAATCCCAACTGCTTCTCCTCTCCTTCCAGGATCCACATGACATGAATATTGGACTTTTTAATATTATTTCACAGTTCTCTTTCCTTCCTTCGGTTCCTCTTTTCCCTAATCTTTTTACCCTCTATTGCAGGGGTCCCCAAACTTTTTACACAGGGGGCCAGTTCACTGTCCCTCAGACCGTTGGAGGGCCCGACTATAAAAAAACTATGAACAAATCCCTATGCACACTGCACATATCTTATTTTAAAGTAAAAAAACAAAACGGGAACAAATACAATATTCAAAATAAAGAACAAGTAAATTTAAATCAACAAACGGACCAGTATTTCAATGGGAACTATGGGTGCGGATGCATCCTGTGCTCCTCTCACTGACCACCAATGAAAGAGGTGCTCCTTCCAGAAGTGTGGCAGGGGCTGGATAAATGGCCTCAGGGGGCCGCATGCGGTTCATGAGCCATAGTTTGGGGACCCCTGCTCTATTGCTTAGACTGCATAATTTCTCTTGATCTGTCTTCAAGCTCACAAGTTCTTTCCTCTGTCATCTCTATTTTGCAACTGAGCCCATCCAGTGAATATTTTATTTCAGTTACTGTATATTTTTATTCTAAAATTTTCACTTGGCTCTTTTTACTATCTTCTATGTCTCTGTTGATCTGCTGATATTCTCCAACTTATTATTCTTTTCAAGAAGGTTCACCCTTATTTCTTGAAGCATGGTTATTATAACTGATTTAAAGTCTTTTTCGATAATTTCAACATCTAGGTTGGGTCATCTTGTGGTTAGTGTCTACTGATTATATTCCCTCTAAGAAGTTGCCAGCTTTCACTGGTTCTTTGTAAATTGAGTAAGTTTGGATTGTTTTCTGGACATTTTGAATATTATGTTATAATATTCTAGGTCTTGTTTAAACCTTATTTAATATGTTGATTTTTCAAAGCTGTAGCTGGCAATTGACCAGATTAGATTAGGACCACATGTTCTAACCAGCTTTCTGTGTGCTGTTATTCCAGTGTCAGTTTGGCTTTCATAGCCTTTGAGGCTATTTATTTCATTCCCCCTGGGGCCAGCTCAGGACCTGGGTGGTGGTCTATCCTGTAGTTCAGTTCTCAAAGTCTCTGATATACTGCTGAGGGTCATATCCACTCATGTGTAGCTCAGGAATGAGCCCAGGAGCAATTGTCTATAAGTCTATGGGATCCTTTCTTGAGCCTCCTTTCTGTAATCTTCCCCATACTCTGGCTCTTAGGGGTAAAGCAGAGGCATTAGTGCCCCCACTCTGCCTCTCATTTCCTGTTACTGGGTTTGTGTTTGGGGTCAAGTGCCCACCGCCAACCCCAGGGTACCGCTGGGAGCATAAACCAGCCCGGTCCTGTGGCTGGGAGGCATAGCTTTAGTGTCAATCCCCAGCTCGAGGACATTGGACCAGCTGGAGGCTTTGGGGTGATGCTGATTAGGTGAGGAAGATGCTGAGGAGACAGCCATAGGCAGCTGGGCTGAGCTATTAACCTCAAAAGTGCCAGCATGTCAACTCTCAGACACATTGCAATTATTAAAACGTAAATATGATTTTCCAAGTGATCACTTCTGGGATGGACGGGTCCACAAACTGATTTGCCTTTAATTCCCATAACAGGAATAATTTGCTACATTTACACAAGAGAAAGAGGTGGACCCATCTGCTTGAAGTCACACAGCAGGTTCACAGTGGGGCCAAAATGCAAACCTCAGCACGTGTGATTCCAGGGTCTGCTTCTCTATGGCAGGGTCCATCACTATCATCATCATCATCATCATTATCCTATCTGGTATTTACTGAGCACTAACTATGTGCAAGGCCTTATATAAAGCTTTTTATATAAAGTATCAAGACTGGAAGGTTATAACAGAGGAGGAAACTGAGGTTCAGGAAAGGGATATCATTCACCCAAGGTCACACACCACTTGATTAGTCGTAAAAGGGACATTAAAACCAAACTGTATCTCATTCCAATCCATGCTTTGAATGGCTGTTCAACCATCTCTCTAGGAGGCAGAGCTGGGTCTGGTGCCCAGGAAGTTGGGCTGGGAGAGGAGGAGCCAGAGGCTGCTGGGAGGCTGCAGGGAGGGGGCATGGGATGGGCAGGCTGAGGCCAGATGCTGGGAACATCTGTGCCCTAGAACAGATCCACAGCCTCTCTCCATCTCGAGGGAGTTTCTGGCTCTCGCAGAATGGCTATGTCCCTCTCATACTGGTAAACCTCCGCTTCTCCCCCATCCTACTTCCCAAACAACACTTTTTCAGCATGTCCTCTGATGCCCATTCGATCCTGGGGTCATCCCAGGTGAGAGGGTGGCAGCACTGTGTTCCAGACCTCCCATCTCATTCTCTGCCATATCTCCCCACCCAGCTCATCTCACCACCAGATTCAATTACCCAATTTGATGCTACAGCTGCAGAAAGCCAAGCAATTATGGAAAACAGACCAGGTGCCTTGGAACAGAGGGGCCTGAGAGGCTTCCAAGCAGACAGTGGGGTGGGGCGGAGGCAGGGCAGTCCAGGCAGACACTTACCAACCCAGGCTGCACAAGAGAACCACCTGGGAGCTTTGAAAAGTGCAGCCCATCCCCCAGCGCAGATGCCCTGGCCGATTCCATTGCTCTGGGCTTGCCTCAGGTCATCAGGATTTTTAAAGGTCCCTACCTGATATGAATGTACAGACAGGGTTAGAAGGGCTATTGAAGTGCTGAGCAAGGGGTCACTGCTGGACAGTCTGATGCTAACAGGGAATGACTGTTCCTCGCCCAGCTGCAATTCTCGGGTCTTCTATGTACTGGCTTCCCCACGCGTGGTCTGCAGACCTGCAGCAACAGCTCACTCAGGTGCTGTCAGAAACGGAGAAACCCAGGCGCCACCCCAGTCTGAATGAGTCAGAATCTGCCATGTTAACAAACCCCTGGGAGATGCCTATGCATGTTCATGTGTCAGGGCCACGTTCTCTGGTCCTTGCTAGAGACACGAAGAGTCGGCAACAGCAAGGAGCATCCATCATTACCGGGTTTCCCTTCTTGGGGGCTCCGCGGCTGTCCAGCACTGATTACCAGTGATGGGCCCAGATCAGTTCCTGCAGCAGCTGCCTGGACAACTTTAATGGGACAGGTGGGCAGCAGGCCGGAGTCCTCCATGTTAACCCCTGGCAGCCCGTTAGCTCCCAGGTTGAAGCATGAAGCTGGCCTGGATTTCTCTTGTAGACTTGTTTCCCTTCTGGGGTAGGGCCCTCCCAGATCTCTCCTCCTCCCCTACAACTTTCAGCTCCCAGCTCACACGTCACCTCACTCTCAGACAAGGTAGGGCATCTAGCAATATGTCCTGCCCCTCTCCGTCATTATTACCCTGAGACCAATTCACAATGAAGTGATCACTGCTGTAGCATCTGATTACTGTCTGGTCTGTCCGCTGCTAGAATTAAGCTCAATGACACCATGTGTCAAGAATATCTGGTTCTGCCTGACCAGGCGGTAGCACAGTGGATAGAGCATCGGACTGGGATGCAGAAGACCCAGGTTCGAGAGCCCGAGCTCGCCAGCTTGAGCGCGGGCCCATCTGGCTTGAGCAAAAGCTCGCCAGCTTGGACCCAAGGTCGCTGGTTCCAGCAAGGAGTTGCTTGGTCTGCTGAAGGCCCGCGGTCAAGGCACTTGTGAGAAAGCAATCAATGAACAACTATGGTGTCGCAATGGCAACGAAAAACTAATGATTGATGCTTCTCATCTCTCTCCGTTCCTGTCTATCCCTCTCTCTGACTCTCTCTCTCTGTCCCTGTAAAAAAAAAAAAAGAAAAAAAGAATATCTGGTTCTCTATTAAATCTATAGCATCTAGTGGACAGTGCCAGGCACGCAGTAGGTGCTCAAAAATTTTCGATCCGTGGAGACTGACACGACCTGGTCAGCTCTTGCCACCAAAAATCAGACTTCACCCCCTCTCACCCCCGCCATCAGAGGGTGCTCTATGCGGCATGCCCCCACTCCAGCTTCCTCCAGGCACTGGAAACCTTTCCAAACCTCTTGACCAAGATCACTGGATGAGTAATAGTTTCGAATGCTCTTCAGAAGGCCAGGAAGCCAAGGGTACTTAAGGGAAGCCAAGGGAGATTCAAGGCTAGAGAAGCACGACACAAACATCTATTTCCTTCTAACCTCGTGATTTTCCCAAAACTTCACCTCCAAGCAGACAGAGAACCTTCCTCTGATGCTGGGAGGGACAGGGACAGGAAGGCAATACCCCACCCAGGTAATTCTGTAAAATAAGTTTTTCCTGCCCTGGTTGGATAGTTTTGTTGGTTAGAGCAAAATCCAGAAGCTCAGAGGTTGACGGTTTGATCTCCGGTCAGGGCACATACAGAAACAGATCAATGTTCCTGTCTCTCTTTCTCCCTCCCCGTTCTTCTCTCTCTAAAATCAATAAAATAAATACATAAAGGAAAAGATAATACCTTTTGGGGTTTTCCACAGAATCTCAGACTCTAAGTTGACAAAGTGGGTAGAATATATTATTTAAGCTATGTATCTATGCCCCATATTCTTTCAGAAAAGCCTTAAGGTGGCAAATGGCTGCATAAATTTGCCATCCTTCAAGGAATAATAAGAATAGCTAATACTTAGCGAGCACTTTCTGAGCCAGCACCAGTCCAAGCCTTTACCTATATTAAGCCACTTTGGACTTGACAACAATCTACTGACACAATGAACCATTATTCCCACTTCACAGACGAGGCAACTGAGGGGCAGAGTGGCAAAGGAAAGTGCCAGGATCACGGAGAGCCCCAGGCACCCACTCGGGGCTGGCCCTAACCTCTGTACTTCCCCACTCAGAGTGGTGGCGAAAGTGGTAACTTGTCTGAGGGAGGACAGTTAACAGGGTTCCAGCCTCAGCATCCAGGAAGCACCCTGAACCACTCAGAGGAATTCTGGGTTCTGTGCACCTGATGCTGCATGCATTTCTTTCTCCTTTCCTTCTTTTCTTTTTTTCAAATTGTGGTAAGATGCATGTAACACAATATTTACCATTTTAACCATTTTTTAGGTAAACAATTTAGTGATATTAGACAATTTCCATTGGTTGTCCAGCCATCACCACCATCACTACCTCCAGAATCTCTTCACTTCCCAAACTAAAACTTTGTGCCCAATAAACAATAACTCCCCCTTCTCCCTCCTCCCCTTCGCCCGTTATAACCTCTATTGTACTTTCTGCCTCTTATCAGTTTGTCTACTGCAGGAACCTCATAAAAATGGAATCATACAGTATTTCATCTCTGACTTATTTCACTTAGCATAATGTCCTCAAGGTTCATCGAAGTTGGAGCAGGTGTCAGAATCTCATTCTTTTTAAGGCTGAATGACATTCCACCAGATGTTTAGCCCACACTTGGGTTAGCCGTTTAGCCATCCACTGACGGATACTTGGGTTGCTCCCATCTGCTAGCTATTGTGAATATGCTGGGTGAACACAGGAATGCAGATATCTGAGTCCGGCTTTCAATTCTTTTGGGTGTATACCCAGAAGAAGAATTGCGGAATCATATATGGTTATTCTATTTAGAAATTTTTCACAGCCATCAGCAGGCTCCATTTCTTTTTTAATTTCTTTTCTGGTTTTCCCCTACTTCCAATCACAGCCCAGTCACTTCAGTGGCCAACCCCACTCCACATTCCTGAACTACATGTCGCTATCTCAGGAGTCGAAAAGCAATTTCCCTCTCTTTTCTTTCAACTTCAGCTGAAGAAATCACCTGATTGAAAATTATTGCAGAACCCTCATCCCACCCAGGAAAAGAACTGCTCAGAAAGCCCAGCCTACCAGCTATTTACAGGCTTTTACCAGGATCCTTGGCAAACCCTTAAATTGCATATCAACCTTACTCTCCTTACCAAGTGTTTGGAAACAAGTCAATGGGCTGGGTTTCATATCCTTGGCTCAGAGGTGACAGCTCTTTCCCCTCGCTGATAAGTAAAGCAAGTCAGAACCTTCTGAATGTGGATTCAGGAGAACAGCAGCTCTGTCTAGATACATATCAGCTTAGTCCTCATCCTTTTATTACTCCAGCCGGCGCCTGTATGAAAAATGCCAGACCTGCAGAGATTTCCGCTCACCGCTGCGGTTCCGCACACTGACTGGGTATTAGAAATAGCTGCCACGCTTTATAAAATAGATATCTATATAGAGCCCAGGACCCCAGCTTAGTCCAACTGAGTCAGAGTCTCTGGGGTAGGGTATGACCACTGGTAGCATTTCAAAGTTCCCAGCTGATTCTAGAGTGCAGCCCGGGTTGAGAATCCTTACTGAAGTGGACAGGGAGGCCTGCAATCTTTCCTTGTCTATAAAGAACAATTTCAATGGGCTTTTAACCTGAGGAGAGGGAACCCTGAGTTACGGGCTCAAAAGCCCAATGTTTAAAAGAGAGAATCGGGTCTTTTTTGAACAGAGAGTCCTTGTCTGATGGGAGCAGCTGACGACAGCCCCCTCAGGTACAGTGCGTCGATGAGAGACGTGGGGGGAGGGGTTGGGGGTGCTGCTCCAATTTGAGGCTTCTGCTTTATGGGGTTCACACATGGGGTTCAAGGGCTTCGAAAGACCTCTGAACTACATGCAAAATTTCTTGCCCTCCTGTGTGTTTTTCTAAGGAGGGTCCTCCAGAGGCCATGTCACGTTCTCTGACGCTCTGTCACACACCCCTGACCATTGGAATAAATAAGCTCTGCTTTTATCATAGTATTCCATGCAGTGGTATAGAATAGTTATTTTATTTTAAAAAAGGGTTAGATGCCTTCATATGTACATTCACCTGGAGGGACTGAACACGCTCATGGTTAGTGACACAAAAGCAAGTGTCAGTGTGATGTTCACAGAATGGTCTGGAAACCCCCACAAGAGCAGGTGTTGCTCACTCGACATCCCACTACTTGGAAACAGAGTCCGGCACAGAGAACAGACTTAACACATGCCTCCTGAATCAATGAATACCTTTACAAAAGACCTGCATGCTCTATCTGCGATGACGTCTGTGTGAGCGAGGAGGAGCGTGTGTCTGACACACACCAGGACATTCCAGGTGCTGACTTCGGGGAGAAGGGACTGGAAGGGGAGGGTTATGACAGTAAAGTTTCCTCTTAATGAGAGCTGACAGTTGCTGAGTGCCTGCTAGGTGCTGGGCCCAGCGCTCAACACTGACAACGGCCACCCTTCAATTCCCGTAACAATCCTCCCAAGCGCCCGTGTACAGTGATCCCCACTTGACAGGTGAGAAAACCTAAGCACGTAGATCTTGTCCAAGGCCACAGCCAGGAGCCAGGCGCTGCCCCCCCACCCAGCCCACGCAATTTACCCTGCTGCTCTTCTGATTCCTGTCCTTACACAGCTTTGGGTTGTATTACTTGTTATAACAACCAGGTGCTACATTTTTCATGAAATATAACAGTGTCAGGGCTTTCCATATAGGGTCTCAACACGCCCCCATCCCCCCACTCTATGACCATCCTAATCTAAAGGTATGCTGGCACTACCTTGGTGCTTGAGGAAATGCAGACCCCTTGATCGTTGGATCTAACAAGACCAGAGCTTGAATCCTGTCTCTACCAGTTTGAGTCATTGTTTAGCTTTTAAACCTCAGTCTCAGCCCTATAAATTGATGAGGATGACACTGACTTGACAGGGTAAACTCTAATGAATATTAGCAGTAATATCGGTGAAGCCCCTGCCGTGAATACGACACAGGAGATAATAAGCATTACATCTGTGAACTCTAAGCATGTTGTGGCGGGCAGCTTCTAAAATGACTCCCAATAAGCCCTACCTCCCAGTATTCGTGCCTTTGTGTAGCCCTTTCCCTTGATTGTGAGTTGGACCAAGTGAGCTGCTTCTAATGAGTAAAAGGGATAGGATGGCATTTCTGAGACTGGGTTAGGAAAAGACTCTGTCTTCCACCTTGCTCACCTTCTCTTGCTCCCTCACATGCCTATGCTGATAGAAGTCATCTATCTGCCCTGTTGTGAGCTGCCCTACAGTGAAAGTCGTTGGTGAAGAACTGAGGAAGGTCAACTAGCCAACACCCAGGAAGGAACTCAGGCCTCCAGTCTAACAGCCTGCAAAAAACTTAATTCTGCCAACGCTTATATAAGTTGAAAACATACCCTCTCCTGGTGCGAGCCAGTTTGCTCAGTGGACAGTGTCGGCCCAGCATGGAGACATCCTGGGTTTGACCCCAATCAGGGCACACATGAGAAATGACCATATGCTTCTCTTCCCCTCCCTCTCTCCTTCTCTCTCTTCCCCTCTCGCAGCCAGTGGCTTAACTGGTTCAAGCATCAGCCCTGGCACTGAAGATAGCTCAGCCAGCCTGAGCATTTGGCTTAGGCATTAAGGATAGCTCGATTGATTCAAGCATGAACCCTAGATGGGGGTTGCTAGTGGATCCCTGTCGGTGCATGTGGGAGTCTGTCTCTATCTCCCTTCCTCTCCCTTAAAAAAGAAAAAAAGCAGATTCTCTTCTAGTTGAGCCTCCAAATGACACTGCGGCCCCAGCTAATATCTTGATTGCAGCCTTTCAGAAAACTTTAGCCAGAAGCATCCAGCAAAAGTATGCATGGATTCCTAATTCATAGAAACTATGAGATAATAATAGATGTTCACTGTTTTAAGCCATTAGATTTTAGAGTGATTTGTTATGCAGCAGTGGATTACTAGTACACCCTGGAAACAAAAGATTAAATTCACCAGAGTGGCATATGAAGCCTCTACTTAAATCAGTGGTTCTTAACCTTTTTTGAGGTACCGAACCCACCAGTTTCATATGCGCATTCACCGAACCCTTCTTTAGTGATAAATAAAATATGATTTTTTCCCCAAATTCAAGACATAGGTATATGTTTTTTTACTGGTGCACAAAATGAGCCGTGCATGAACATCACCTTGCTCAAAGAACAAAACCAACAAAGTGCATGAACTCACAACAAATTATGGTATTATTTTATTCTGGCCTCCGCGGCAGAGGCTTCTCCGAACCCCTGAAACCGACTCATCGAACCCCTAGGTTTCGATAGAACCCAGGTTAAGAACCACTGACTTAAATACTAAGTTCTCTCAGAAACCTTTCAAAATCTGCCTCTCGGAAGATTCTGAGGTCTCTATCTCCTCACCTTTCCCGATTAGAATGTAAGCTACCTGAGTAATATCAAAGCTTACATAGTGAGCATTTATTATTCCAAAGTTCTAAGTTTCTTAATCTTTACAACAAACCTACAGCACAAATACTATTATTACCCACATCTTATAGGTGAAGAAACTGAGGCTCAGAGGGGTTAAGTAACTTGCCCAAGGCATCAGTCATTATGAGAAAGTGCCAGGAAATATGGTTCCAAAAGTTTATATTTGTAACAGTTATGCTATGTGACTCTAAGAGTCTTGCTCAAGTCCACAAATGGTAAGTAAATTCCAATCTTGGGCTTGACCAGGCGGTGGTGCAGTGAATAGAGCGTTGGACTGGGATGTGTAGGACCCAGGTTCGAGACCCTGAGCTTGCCAGCTTGAGCGCAGGCCCATCTGGCTTGAGCAAAAAGCTCGTCAGCTTGGACCCAAGGTCGCTGGCTCCCGCAAGGGGTGGCTCGGTCTGCTGAAGACCCGCGGTCAAGGCACATGTGAGAAAGCAATCAATGAACAACTAAGGTGTCGCAATGGCAATGAAAACTAATGATTGATGCTTCTCACCTCTCTCTGTTCCTGTCTGTCTGTCCCTATCTATCACTCTCTCTGACTATCTCTCTGTCCCTGTAAAAAATAATAATAATAAAATAAAAAATTCCAATCTTGGTAGCTGAACACCAGACATGAAGTTTTTAAACACTGCCCTTTCTAGGTTCCTTTTATCTCTAGAATATCAAGTTGAACATACTTCATCTGGGATGAGGTCATCAAGGTCTACCTACCTGTAAACACTAGGCTGGCATTTTCCAGTTCTTCTTGGGGAACTTTGAAGCTGAAAGATTCATTATAGAAAGGATCAATTGTGCCTCTTAAGAAGGATGTCTTCTTTGTTTTCACAAGCTTGAGTCCATGTACCAGCTGAATTTTCACAAAGGGGTCTGAGAATTGGATACAACATCCCATAATGTTAGAGATCATGGAACCCAATTTACCCATCCATTCAATTTCACATCCATTCATTCTTTTACTCATTCGCTTTTTCTTCCTTTCCATCCATTCATCCATCCATCCTCCATCTTCCCATCTGAAAGACCAACCATCTACCCATCCTTTCATCTATTTTTCCATCAATCTATCCATCTTCCTATCTACCCTTCTTTCACTCATCCATTTTCCCATCTATCTATCTTTCATTCCTCCTTTTCCCTCCCTCTCTTCTTCTAGCCATCCAATATTTATCGAGCTCCTCCCATGTTGACAGATGAAGAAACTGAGGACTCAAGATGAGAAATTATTTGCTTAAGATCTGGCAAATGACCCAGACCCAGAGCCTGTCCTGGCTTTCTGTCCTGGGAAGCCATTATCATGTCAGTGAGCCCATTGCCCAAACACAGAATAGAGATGGCAGAATTATAACTATCATTCTTAGATCACTTTATAGTTTACAAAGTGATTCATTGTACATGATCTAGCTGAATACTGTTTAAACAACCCAATGAGATGAATACTGTTATTATGTCAGTTTTTCAGATAGAGAAATTGAGGCTTTTAGAGGTTAAGTAAATTCCCCAAGGCCACATTATTTGCAAGCAGTAAAAATAGGATTTTGTTCCAGGCAGTTTGACTCTGAAAACCTTAATCACTTTATCATACTGACTCTCTCGTTGTGGTGAGTCTGAAACTCTCCAGCCTTAATACTATTCCTTCCATAGGCCCCTTTGAAACCTATTTTTGTAATGTAATTTTTAAAAATGCAGACTGTCTTCTAAATTCAGCTGTCACCTTATAGCCAAAGTAATTTATTTTAGCGATTACACTTAGAGAAGACAGTATTTTCACCACTGGGCTGAAGAGGTCCCAGTGACCAGGGCTGCTTTCATGATAATATCCTTGCTGTCATGGGAGAAGCTACATACTAATGGAATGTAATCTTTCCATTTCATTAAAAGTCATGTTTGAATTGGTTTGGCTAAAATGGATATTTTAAATACAAGAGAGCTGGGTTTGTATAGATTTATGGTATACTTGAGCTGGAAAGAAAACCTTAGGGTGTGTACACCATTCTTGCTGATGAGGATGCATGATCAGTGCACACTAATGCCACTGAAGGATGGTGTCTCTATTGCAGGCATAGCAACTGGAAAGGCAAGTCACTTCCTCTGGGCTGCATGTGTACAAAGAGGACCTAGATTTCAGCAGTTATCACTCCTCATCTCAGTCAAATCCCCACTTCAAATGGGGTTGTGAAATGACATCATTTAGCTGCCTCATTTGAAGAGATTTATGATTATTTATTTTCCTCCTAGTTCTGGATACGATCTGTCCTCACAAGGTCTTATCTTATTAATTGTATCCAGGATGCAGAAAAAGATCAGGTCATTGGTGTCAAACAAACACAGATGCCCTGTTGAAGAAAAGGGAAAAGGAGAGAGTCACACCATACCTGAACCTTGGCTCACATCTGTCTGAAGAAGTTGCTTGGCTCGAATGACATCAACATTTAGTCTCCCAGCACTTGGGAGGTAATTCAGTGACAGAAGCAGCTCCCCCAGTTCTACTTCATTCTGCAAAGAAAGGAAATAGTCAGGAAGTTGCCTTTTTTCTTTTGTTTTACACATACCACTCAGGAAACTGACCCCCAAAGCTTACAACTGAGCTTCTGTAGGTGGGTCAGTTGACAATGGATACCTCTTTCTTTGATTTCTTTTATACTCTGAACCCAATTATTTTTTTCTATTTCAGTAAGTTTCTTCTGCTCTAAGATCTCAAGAGCAACAAAAATAGTGATAACAAAAGCGCCAATAATGATAATAAATAAATGCTACATGTCAATCAAGTATTGTGCTACATAAATGCTTTACATATAATAACTGGTTCAGTCCTCATAATGAGTCAGTGAGATAAGAGTATTACTCCCATTTAATAGATGAGGATACTGAGGCTCAGAGGGGTTAAATACTTGTCCTAGGCCAGATAGTTAGAAGTGGTAGTGCTGGCATTTGGATGCAGGGAGACTGATTCCAGATACTCTGACCACTATGGTTAATCATTTGGATTTCTAAAATAAATAACTGAGCATTTCCCTTACAAAGAACATTAGCCTCACTCATGTGCATTCATGCTTTTGTGAGTTTGCTTGTTAAGTGGGAAAGACAATGCTGGCTTCCCCCTTAGGCAGAACAGCTGTGCCTGCCAGGCTGCCTAGAAGCAGGGTACACCCCTCCACTTCAAATAAAAAAGCAGAGAAATATATATATTTTTTCACAAGAACGGGATACTTGGTATTTCAGAAATAATACTGATGAAATCACTGTGGGAAACTTAGACCATTGCTATGGTTTACAGTTGACAATTAGTATCGTGTGTGTGTGTGTGTGTGTGTGTGTGTGTGTGTGTCAGAGACAGAGAGACAGACAGAGAGAGGAACAAATAGGGACAGACAGGCAGGAAGAAGAGAGATGAGAAGCATCAATTCTTCGCTGCTGCACCTTAGCTGTTCATTGATTGCTTTCTCATATGTGCCTTAACCGGGGGGCTACAGCAGACCGAGTGACCCCTTGCTCAAGCCAGCGACCTTGGGCTCAAGCTGGTAAACTTTGCTCAAACCAGATGAGCCCGTGCTTAATCTGGCAACCTCGGGGTTTTAAACCTGGGTCCTCCGAGTCTCAGTCTAACACTCTACCCACTGCGCCACTGCTTGGTCAGGCAAGAATGAGAAGCTCTACAATTTTCTGGGCTTGAGGTATCAAGGTCATATCTTTTTTCCCCCCATTTTTATTTATTTTTTTAGTTGACTTTATTGGAATGACACTGATTAATTATGTAGGTTTCTGGTATACAATTCTATAATAAATCATCTGCATATTGTACTGGGTGTTTTATCACCTCAAGTCAAGTTATCATGGTCATTTCTTAACCCAGCCCTGGAGTAAGTAGAGGGTTCTTTCTCTGTCCCAGATGTGTGACATATGTGAACAACAGCATGCACATGGTATCAAAAACTGCAGGTCCAAACAGCCTGAGGGCAACACTGTTCTTAGAGGGCTCCTAAAGCCAGTGTCTTTTAACCTCTGTTCCCTAGAAGATGCTATATTTAAAAACTGACCAGCAGGCAGCTGGAAAGATACTTAGGGTATGACAACAGAAAGCAGGGCCATCTACTCCAGTAGCTCCCAGCCTGACTCCTCCCCTGAAAGATCATGGACTTCATGGCGATCTTCGTGGACACCCATGAAATATTAGCATATTAAACATACATCGAGCGGGGACAATTTTACCACCCCATCCCCTTCTTCAAAGACATTTGGTCATGTGGAGACACTTTGGGTTGTCACCACTGGGGAGAGAGTTGCTACTGACATCAAGTGGGTGGAGACCAGGAATGCTACTAAACGTCCTACAAAGTGTAGGACACCTCCCACCCCAAACACAGAATGATCTGGCCCAAAAGGTCAATAGCCCTGAGACTGAAAAATCCTAACTAAACCTATGAACCTTCAGCTGATTCACATTCTTCTCTTGTAAATGATTCTAGCCTGAACAAGTGTTAATAGCAAGAACAAAGACCGACTTTTCTCTGGACTGGAAAAGGCCAAAGCACCACAAAGATCAAGCTATGATTTTCATCCTTCTATTTCCTCATTAGGGCTTCCTTTGCTGCAAGCAGAAGCCCAATCACCAACACAAAGCTCTTCCCCAGAAGAAGGCTCAGCTATCCCATGGAGAATGGATTGCTTATTCTGGGAGGATCTCCAACTCTTTCTTTCCTATTCAAATTTAGCCAGATAAGGTTATCTTGTGGTCCAATATTCTGTCTATAAAGGAAAACTAAACCAGCCATTCTCCCACTTCCCTGATTAATACCTTCCATCCCTCTCAGAACGAAATCCAAAATCCTTAGCCCAGTCTGCAATAGGATTGGTCAACTCTGGCACTAGTGCCACTGTTGGCTGGATCCTTCCATGTTAGGGGTCACCCTGCACATTGTAGGATGCCAATAGCCTAATACTCCCCAAATGTGACAATCCAAAGTGTCTCTAGACATCACCAAACATCTCCTGAAGGAAACATTTCCCAGTTGAGAAACATGGTTCTACCAGGATCCACATAATTCGGCCCTGCCTACATCTCAGACCATATCCAGCAGCCACATCTGCCTTCTTTCTATTCCTTGAAAACACAAGACATTCCAGCCCCCCCGGGCTTGCACCTGCTGTGCCCTCAGCTGGGGAATCTCAACTGAAACATCACCTCTCCATCAAAGGTTCCCACCAGCACCCAATAGAAAACAGTTTCCTGCCTCCATTGCTTTCCACCACATCACCTTGTTTTACTTTTTTGGTGGCACTTTGTCCTTAATTAGATATTTTTTTCATTCTCCCATATGGCAAGGACAGTACCCATCTCTCCACCATTATACTGAAAGCACCTAAACAATTTCAACGGATGACCGTGACAGCAACCTGTGCAGCCTCAACATGGCAGCTCTGCTGCCACATCGCGGGCTGAGAGAGGTCACTGGCCTGACGTCTGTCACCTGCCCTAGCCAACCTCAAGAGAACGGAAGCTGAGGTGGGAGAAGGAACTGGGTGCCACTTCTACTTTTTTCTTTTCCTTCTCAAGGCAATGTCACCAATAAACAGGCGCTGTTTCCTTTTTAAGATCCTGATGAGCTTAATTTGGTTGAACCATGCGGGGTAGCTTGGGAGAACTGAAATAGACTGTCAATTACTCAAATAAATCCAGAAAGCACCCTGCAAGCTCCCAGCAGCCAGCTTGCGCAAATGCCCCACTCTCTTCCCAGGCAAAAATTCTCTCTCCCTGCAGCGTCTGAACGTAGCTAAGTTCTAATCAATAAAATGGAAATCAAAGAAAACCATTTGGGACAAAAGGCACTTTCTGGGGAAAACAACACCCCGGCTCTCTTCCTGCTATCCTTCCTTTGAAGTGCTTCTAAAGGGCACCCTTGCTCTCTCACCTAGCAGAAGGTTCAGATGTGCGCACACTTTTACCAGGGTCCGAATGCAGCTGCTCTGAGCTCCCCTGCCTTTGTTCTCATGGGTTGGGAGAAACAGTTTGTCTCTTCATTTACTGCACAAGCAACATTAAAATAGGAATGCATTTTTAAAAAGCAAAATCCAGCCACAATCCCAGCACTTTACACATTTTATCAAATGCTTTCTTTTCTCCAGCCCACCGCCTTTCAGGTTCTTTTTTAGTATTTGTCAGTATATCAAAGCCATATCTGCATACTTGCATTAACAGCACAGGCGAATTCTGAAATCTCCCCACCCTCTTTAAATTTAAATAGATACAAATATTCCATGTTATTACCTAGACAAGTAAAGTATCTTTTCTAAGAGAGACAGACAGACAGAAAGGGACAGAGATGAGAAGCATCAACTTGTAGTTGTGGAACTTTTAGTTGTTCATTGATTGCTTCTCATATTAACTGAGGTGCTCCAGCCGAGCCAGTGACCCCTTGCTCAAGCCAGCAATCTTGGGCTCAAGCCAGTGACCCGGGCTTCAAGCCAGCGACCTGTGAGCTCAAGCCAGAAACCATGGGGTCATATCTATGATCCCACGCTCAAGCTGGATGATTCTGTGCTCAAGCCGGTGACCTTGGGGTTTTGAATCTGGGACCTCAGCATTCCAGGTCGATGCTCTATCCACTGTACCACCACTGGTCAGGCTAAAGTATCATTTTTAATATACATTTCTTGTTTTGCATGGGGACACTGACTTTCTGATTTGTGGTGTGAGTTCACTGTCTCCTCCATATGCACATGGTGTGGTTACAGCATATATATTGCACTGGATTGCTGTCATCGGTTACCATCAGGCTTCCTAATTGTTCCTGTCCACTGGATATCTACCTGTGGATGTAGATTGTATTTCCCTGACTGCTTAAATGGCTGAGCACCTTTTCATGCCTATCAGCTATTCATGCTTTCTTTTCTTTGAAAACTGTATTTGTTCATATTGCCCATTTTTTTCAATCGGGTATTTGTCTTTCTCTTATTAATTTATAAAAGGGCATTTAAGTATTATGGATACTACTAAATTATTCACCAGTCATGTGTTGTTATGGGTCCCACCAAAACTGTGTTTAAGTCCCAATCCTCAGTATCTCAGAATGTGACCTTTTTTGAAAATAAGGTCCCTGCTGATATAGTCACTTAAGATGAGGCCACACTAGAGTATAGGCCTCTAATCCAATATGACCGGTGTCCTTGTTAAAGGGGAAACTTGGACACGAACTTGCACATGGGGTAAGACCATGTGAAGACTGGACTTATGCTGTCACAGGCCAAGGAACCACCAGAAGCAAACAGATCCTTCCAAGAATCTTCAGAGGGAGCATGGCCCTGCTGACATCTGACCTCAGACAGTTAGCCCCCCGAGCTATGAGACAGTGAATTTCTGTTTAAGCTGCTCAGTTTGTGGTTTTTTGTCACAACAGTCCTAGCAAACTAATATGTGTGTGTACAAACATATTCTCCCCTTTTGTGGGTGGCCTTTTAATTTTTTTTTTTTACCATGTTTTCTGCTGAGCAGAATGCATTTCATTGCAGAATGCATCTAACCTTTCCCTCTCCAGTTCACACGTTATGGCCTTTCTAGTAACGCTTCGTTACACTAAAGTCATAAAGGTATTCTCCTTTTTACCCTTCTAAAATTTAAAGTTTGGCCTTTCCAACGTAAGTCCTTGGACTGCCTGGACTTGATTTTGGTGTATGGTGTAAGATAAGGTTGTTTTTATTTTCACAGTCGTGACCTTTTTTTTCTCCTGTCTTTCTGCCCCACGACACAGTGACCTCATTGAGGGTAGTGATCTTATTGCTTCTGTCTCTCTCTCCAGGTTCAGAACACGCCCCTGCTGACTGCTGGCCAAGAAAAACATTTGTCTGTGTCCTTCATAAAAAGCTACACCTTCCAGGGAAGAGGTGAGAGAAGCTTGATCTTTTGTTGTCTGAGAGTTTATGTCTAGGACTCAATGGCCATCCAAATTAGATCAACCTACTTCACACCCACTCAAGCTTCTCGAAAGAGATATTGATTCCATCCTAGATTGGGGCTCCCACTGTGGCAGAGGAAGCTGTTTAGCAGAGATTTCTCCAGAACATGCAGTGTTTCAGCACAAACTAAAATGACAGGCATGTAGCCTTGCCTCCAGCTACCCAGTGTTCAAGAGTGGACAGATTACGTCAGGGTGAGTCCCCCTCAAGAAGCAGACAGTGGACCAGGGCACTTACAGAGAAGCAGCTGGGAGAAGCTGTCAGCTAAGGGAGGGCTTTTGAGTCAGTAGGGTCCAGTCCCCAGACCCTTCTTCCACCTGCTCGTTCCATTTCTGCATAGAAAGCCCCCGTCTCTTTCTGTGTCTCACCAACCCCTACTCAATTTCAGATCCAGCCCAACTATCCAGTCACCACGTATTTCTAGAGCACCTCCCACACATCAGGCACAAGGCTAGCGTACATTAGATGCACAATAATGATCCATTCATTGACTGGGTGATTGTACCAGGCACATAAGGCAAAGGAGTGGACAAGACAGTGCCTAAGAGTTAACGTTGCTTAATTAATTATTATGCATCACTGACTATGGGGTGATTTAATCAGCACTGTGGTGCGTGCTGCAGGAACTGAGGTTCCTAAGATGCAGAAGTGAGAATCAGAGGGCCAAGGACCATATACACGGAACAACTGAAAAGGTCAATATGGATTAATGAAGGGGCAAAGGTGGGTAGACTGGGGGTGCAGGGCTGAGGCTGGGGAAAAGACAGGTCTGCTTAAGCCTTCTTGCCAGGTAAGGAGCTTGGACTTATCCTTAGGGATAGGGATCCACAGAAGGCTTTATTTAGACAGAGTCACCTAATTAGATTCATCTTTAAAAGATCCCTCTGGCTGCACCTCATTCCTCTTCTGATGATTCTAGATGTCTTTCATTCTTTTATTCATGTTGTAATTGTTCACTTTCTGCAGCTCTCATAACAAACTCTTTTAGAGGCTATTTTACTTCTCACGCACTATAACCTCTGTGGGAAAAGCATCTTCTGTGTTCTCACCCATCTCTCCTTTGTGCCTTAGTAGCCGGAAGTGGCATGGTTGGTGCAGGTTGAACTTTGTCTCCCAAAAAGATATGTTGAAGAACTAACTAACCCCTGGTATCTACGAATGTGACCTTATTTAGAAATAAAGATTTTGCAGATGTAATCAAGTTAAGATGAGGTCATACTGGAGTAAGGCAGGCCCTAAATTCAACCTGACTGGTGTCCTAATAAGAGGAGAGACAGAGAGAGACACAGTGAGGGAGAGGAAACACCGTGTGCTGACAGAGGCTGAGATGGCGATGATACATCTACAGGTCCAGGAACCACGTGAAAAGCCACACCACCAGCAGTTAGGAGAAAGACATGGAACAGAATCTCCCTCACAGTCTCCATAAGGAACATCCCTGCTGACACCTTGAATTTGGACTTCCAGCCTCCAGAACAGTGAGAGAGTAAATTCCCATGGTTTTAAGCTACCCAGTCAGTGGTGATTTGTTATGGCGGCCCCAAGAAATACAGTGAAGATGAAGCAAAAGGACTCCATGGAGTCACAGAGCATGGACAGGACCTGGGAAATAGTATTTTAAACAAGTACCCCAGAGATACTGATAACATGGGTGTTTCAAGCTATGGATTCAGATAAGACCACTTAGAGATCTTTGATCTAGTCCACCAGAAATATCCACATGGATGCACCATGGTCATAATTAACACCCCATATCCCAAACTGAACCACTCATCACCCTACCCCCATCTCACCTACTCCTTCCACATCACTGTCCAGCATCCCCAATGAGCTAACCCATCAATGCGGCGAACTGAGCAAGATCCAGGAGGCCTCCTCCACCCTCTTCCCTCCTGTCACTTCCAACTCCTAAGCATCCTCAACTCTAAGCCCACCCCTGACATCAGTTCCCCTGGATACTTTGCCCACCACAGTCAAAGGTCACCTGCCTCTGTTCTCACACACCTCAAACCAGTGGTTCTCGACAAGGTGACTGCACCCCCAGAGAACATTTGACTATGTCTACAGACATTTTCAGTTGTCCCCACTGGGGCAAGGGGTGCAACTGGCATCTAGTGGGTAGAGGCCAGAGGTGCTGTTGAAGATCCTACAATCCTGAGCACAGCTCCTTCCAAAAGAGAGTGATCTGGCCCCAAGATGTCACTAGTACTGAGAGTGAGAGATCTAACTCATCTTGAACTAATCTCGTCTAAATCCAACCCATGCACTGCCCCAGAAAGAGCACCCTAAATTGCAAATCTGACCAGGCTTCTCCCCTTTTTATCCATTAATGGTTCCTGCCTCCCCCCCCCCGCCCCCATAAATGCTATCCATGCAGTTCTTCATCCCCAGCTTCAGTTCCCCTCAATCTCATGTCATGCCATTCCTTGTATGGCCAAACTATGCGCCAGGCAAATAGAACACACCAGACCACTCAACTTCCCTCCCACTCCTGCCCCACACCCATTAGTAGGAACAGGTAACCCTGTAGTGTGCTCCCATAGGCCTCAGACTTACCTCTGAGATCTTAGAACAAATGCTACCAATAGGTTATTCACGCCACAAACAGAAGCACTATTCTGAACCACAGCACTGGATGCAGAGTAGTCAATGAGATCCCTGGGAACCCTACGCCAGGGAGCTGTCAGTATAGGGCAGTGGTTCTCAAACTTTTTGAAGTTGGGATACATTTAAAATCCTACAAATAATTGTAGGCTCACTATCTACAAATTTCTGAGAAACATGTTATAATAAGTAAGTCAAATATTAAAGAAAAAAAGTTAAAGTTCAAGCATGCTTTTATGGTAATTAAACAAAATAAATACAACAAAATTAAATTTATTCTGACATTAAAAAATATTTTTATGTTACATTTTTTGAGTTATGCTTTTTAGAATTTGTAAAAAAGAGGGGTTAAAAAATAAAAATATGACAAAAGTTATCTTTTTTTATATATAGATACATTCTTAATAAGATTTAGTAAATTCGGCAGGTCCCGGCACAAATGTGTTAAGTTTTTTCATTCTTGTTTTTATGAGAAACATAAGCCTGATGTGTCCTAGAGATTTCTTCCATGTTTGGACATATATTTGAAAGGCAAACTCTCATTTCCTCATTCATACATTGAAGAATTCCTCTCTTTTTACTCTTAATTGTGTTGAGTGCAGAAAACCCCGACTGTATATATCATCTTAACTTTACACCAAACAAAGGATAGAAGAAACTTGCCTCCAGTCTTTCCGGGGAACATGGTAGGTAGTGTAAACAATCCAGCACCACAGCTTAACAGCCTTTTGCAACCTAATCAGGCAAGTGAGTTGTGGGGTTGGGCAGACTGTTAGCTTACAGCCAATTCCCCACACCTCTGTCCCCCAAAAATCTAAACTCCAAAAACCCTGTTGGTTTTTTGGTCCCCAAGAGGCACATATTTCTCTGGAATACCATAGGGTACACCTGGAAATCTTCTAGGGCGCTCCAGCGTGCTCTGGCATACACTTTGAGAATCACTGGTATAGGGCATGACTTAGGACTTTGGATTCTGTGACCTTCTTTCTAAAATGTAAGCTTATGCTAGACTGATACATGAGAAACCTCTTAACATGATACATGAGAAACCTCTTAACATGTCCACTAAGTAAATGAATAACCACAGCAGAAATTATTGACTACTTCTGTATCACACATGGTGAGCATATGGTATGCATTAACTTATTCAATTCTCAAAAGATATTGATATTGATGATGTCAATGATGTTGACAATGATGATGATGTTAATTGTGCTGCTGCCGCTGATAATGATGTTGATGATGACGATGTTGCTGATGTTGATGATAATGATTAAGATGGTATTGATTATGATGTTGATGATAATGATGGTGTTGATGTTGGTAATGATTATCATGGTGTTAATGATTATGTTGATGATGTTGATTTGACGGTGTTGATGATTAAGATGATGTTGGTGATAATAAGTATAATGATGATGATGATTGTGACGATGTTGACAATGAGGTTAATGATGGTGATTATGATGGTGTTGCAGTTGCTGATGGTGATGCTGATGATGGTGTTGATGATGATGATGATGATACTGATGTTGGTGATTACGATGGTGTTGATAATGATTGATGTGTTGATTATAGTGTTAATGATTATATTAATGATTATGATGGTGTTGATGATGATATTAATGATGACGTGTTGATGGTGTGTGTTGATGATGTAGATGATGGTGTTGATGATGTTGATGATGATGGTGTTGATAATGATGGTGCTAATGTTGATGATGATGACAGTGATGATGTGGATGATGATGGTGATGATGATATTGTTGATGATAACCAACATTACTGAAACACACCACCTGCCAAGCACAGAATTCTGGGTGCTTTCCTTTATTTTTCATTTAATCCTCACTTCTGGAAGAGGGACTATTATTATCCTCATTGTAAACGAGTAAACTGAGACACTGGAAGGTTAAGGTACATGCCGACATCACACAGCAACCAGGTAGCAGAGCCAGGGGGTGATACAATAAGAAATCTATATTTGGTCTTTGTCTTCAGTTCCTGGCACACAGCTCCTAAAACCTTTGGAATCTCTGGAGTGATAAGAATGTCCACTGTATACTAATGACATAGCTGGAGGTTTCTAGATAGCTTCAGGATGGTGGCTGGTCACCAGAAAGACTAAGGCATGAGCAGAATGTTGGAACTCTCAGCCCCAACCCCCATCTCCTAGGGAGGAAAGAGGAGAAGGAGGCCGAGTTCAATCATCAATGGACAATGACTTAACTAATCATGCCTACATAATAAAATTTCCATAAAAATTCCTAAATAACAGGGCTCAGAGAGCTTCTGAGTTAATGAACAAATAAAGATGCTGGGACTGGAATGAGCCTGGGGAGAGAAGGGGGACTTTGCACCCATACCCCAGTACCTTCCCCTATGCATATCTTAGCTGTTCCTGAGTTGTATCCCTTATAATAAACTGATAGTAGTAAGAAAAGTACCTTTCTTCTTTCTATGAGCCATCCTGGCAAGATAAAGGACCTGAGGAAGAGGTCACGAGAACACCTGATTCAAAGTACAGGTAACAACTGGCATCTGAATGGAGGCAGTCTTCTGGGACTGAGCCCTTTCCCTGTTGGTCTGAGCTAACTCTGGGCAGTGTTAGAATTGAAGTGAATTGCAGGATGCCAGGTTAGTGTCTGGAGAAGTAGAAAATTTGTTGGTGTGGAGAAAAATCCCATTCATTTGGTGTCAGAAATTTTATGAGTAAAAACAGTTTATGGGTATGAACCTAAGGAGGCTGACTCTAGTTTGTGCACTTTTGCTACTATGTTATTTGGCTTTTATACTCACTTTCCATTAATGAAAACTGAGGCTTGGAGAAGTCAACTAACTTTCCTGTGGTCACACAGTGAGTTCCTGTGACAATACTACTGTCCTGCCTAAGTGCTCAGTAAATATTTACTGAATGAATGACGGCTTAAGTGGTCAAGTCAGGATTTGAACTGGGGTCTGTATGATTTCAAAGCCCACCCTGTTACCTAGTCCAGGGACTGGAATGTGGTAATAGTCTAATATATCAACTGACTGATTAAAAAGAAAAGGGAGAAAAGCACAGGGCATCCCTTGTGGTTACTTACTTTTTTATATATCTGTTGCCCTTATAAGTCCTCCTTGTTATGAAAACCTGCATTTTCTGTCTATTTAGAATCCCTGCCCCCTTCTTTTGGTATCAGAACCTCTTTAGAGTGGTTTGGGCAGGCCTAACCCTGGGCACTGGGCCCTGTCTGGCTGGAATAGTCCTTCCTCTCCCTGGTCAGGTGATTGGCTCAGAAATGGCCATGTGACCAAGCCAGCCAATTAGAGTCCTCTCCCATGAAGGGTATGGGAGGCCAATTTCTAAGATGACCTCCAAGACTAGAGCCCTATGTACTCACTTACATTAAATAACTGCCTAAGGAAGGTCACACCACTGAAGTGGCTGGGCTCACTGTGGCTTGAGAATTATGGGACTGTGGCACCATGTTCTTGACCTCCATAGGCATCACTGTATACACATGCCAGGTTCTGTGCTTTGAGCCTTATGTGAACTAGCCCTCTGACTGCCCAGGAAAACCCTATGAAGTAAGTACTACCATGATCAGTGGTGTGCTGGTCAATGCTGAACTCTCCCAGGAGCGGCTGGGGGGAGGGGGGACTCTGATTTGTAGCATTTGCCAGTTTCATATACAGTGGTGGATTTCAAGCTAGCAACATAAATTCAGCAGCTTGAAAAATACCAGAAAACTTAATGGGTTTCAAGCTAGCTCTATCTAGCACACAATCCCCAATTCATAGAGGAAGAAACTGAGGCTTAACGATGGTAAGTTAACTCTCCTAGGCCCACACCTCTAGAGGGTGGCAAAGCTGGGACTTGAACCAAGGTGTGTATGACTCCAGGGTCTGTGCTCTTAGCCACAAATCCCTCCCCTTGGGGAGGGGGGGAAGCTGTGTGGCACAGTGGCAAGATCTCCTGCCTGGAAATCAGGCAGCCTAACGCTAGTCTTATTTGTTACTGAACGTTGTGTGGCCTTGGACAAGTCACTCAACCTCTCAGTGTTGCAGTTTTCTCCTCTATAAAATAAGGTTGGTCCAAACCATCTATGGTTCCCTTTCTAGTACACATAAGCACTAAAAATCAAGTTGAGGACTGAAAGGTAAACTCCATTCCCATTTCAGGAGGACAACAAGAAGGACCACATGACGAAAAGTCCTAGCCTATGCTGCCGTTTCAGGTTCCAGCCTGAGCCCAGCCCTGGCTGCACAGTGTTGCCCAAACACTGCTATTCACCAGAATTTGGGAAGAAAACACTTTAACACACACCCAGAAGTGAGGATTCTGCCAAGGGAGCCAAGGCTGACAGCAGCTCAGGGCAAGTTGAAAAGAGAATCTCATTAAAAAGAACCTGATGTTTAGCCCTGCCCAGGTAGCTTAGCTGGTTAGAGCATCGTCCCAGTACACCAAGATTACAGGGTTAATCCCCAGTCAGGGCACAAACAGCAATCAACCGATGAATGCGTAAATAAGTAGAACAACAAATCAATGTTTCTGTTTTGCTCGCTTGCTAAAATCAATCAATAAAAATAAATAAATAAAAATAAAAAACTTGATGTTTGCCTTGTCAAGGGCCTTGCCTATTATTGTATCAGAGGGTGAATGATCTCAAAATACAAAACACAGCCAGGAAGGGTCATTGCCATGAGTCACTCCAGGTGGTATCCAGGTACTAGGCCTAATTTAGCACTTAAATGGGCACCTAGAATCATCTACAATTTTTCCTTTCATAAAAGTCCTAGCCTGACCAGGCGGTGGCGCGGTGGATAGAGCGTAGGACTAGGATGCTGAAGACCCAGGTTCGAGGCCCTGAGCTCGCCAGCTTCAGCACAGGCCCATCTGGCTTGAGCAAAAGCTCGCCAGCTTGGACCCAAGGTCGCTGGCTCCAGCAAGGGGTGGCTCGGTCTGCTGAAGGCCCGCGGTCAAAGCACATGTGAGAAAGCAATCAATGAACAACTATGGTGTCCCAACAGCAACAAAAAACAAATGATTGATGCTTCTCATCTCTCTCCGTTCCTGTCTGTCCCTATCTATCCCTCTCTCTGACTCTCTCTCTGTCCCTGTAAGAAAAAAAAAAAAAAGTCCTAAACTCCTTCTATCTTAATCTGCCTGGGGCATGGCTGTGACCACAGTAGCCTATATTGAAAGGCAAATAGAATTCTAAGACTGATTTCTAAATCTCACTTGTGCCCAAATTCGCCTTCCTCTGTCTGGTGTCCTCCTTCTTCGATTCCCTCCCCAGCCCCCAGCCTCCCCAAGTGGCCTCAGTGCCCAGTCACCACTTAGCAGTATATTATTACACACCAGATGCTTTGCCCGTCTGACCCTGGTTTATCAAGAGGCGACGTCGTGAAGCACAGCGGGCAAGGACACAGCCTCTGCAGCCAGACAGTCTGGATTCAAATCCGAGTTCTGTGGCCTTGCACACGTGACTTTATGCATGCCTCAGTTTCCCCCATGGATAAAATGGGATGATGACAGTGAATCCAACCTCATCATCCTAACCATCATGCCTGTCACAGTCAGTGTTATGTAAGAGCCAGCTGTCATTATTGTTATCTTCACATACCCCCCAACACCCCAGGCAGTGAGCATTATTATCCCTAATTTATAAGTAAGAAGTTGGACCCAAGTGCATGCAGCTGGTAAATGGTGAAGCTGGGATCTTAACCAGGTCAGTGTAACTCAAAAGCTAATACTTTATACGTAATGACATTTATTCGATTCAAAAACCATCTATCAAGTTTCTTGCCAAAGGTCCTGAGAATAAATAATGAAGCAAGCTGATATTACGGAGGGACTGGCCAAGCCTCTAGCTGTGTGTTGACAAAATACAGAGGGGGAGTTTTCCAGCTGAACCCAGCACTGCCTGCCTGGGCCCAAAGCTGGGGACAAGGGAGAGAGACCAGGAGCCAGCAACAACTCAGGTAGCCCTCTGGAGTTTTTGGAGGGGCAGTATTCACACCATCCTCATTCCCCGCCTTTCTAAGCAGAAGGGGAGGCACTGGCTCAGTGGGGAGAACTGGGAGTTGACCCTGCCCATCAGGCAAAAGCTGACAGGCTGGCTGCCGAGTCACTGACAAAGATCAGATGCTTCTACAGGAAGGGGAGACGGCGCTTTTTTCACCATGGCCACCAGCTGCGCCGGGGGTCTTGCTCATCTGCTTAGCACCTTCCTGACCGGGGGGCAGGAAGGAGAGAAGTGGCCAGCAGAGAGAAGGGGGAGCAAGGCAGATCCTGCACTGGGAGCCCTGGAGGGGTAGAGTAGGTGTGGCGATGCTGAAGGTGCACCCCAGCCCAGCCCTGACCACATCGCTGCCCCGACCACGAGCTTCCTACTGCCAGCCCTGCATCCCTGGCCAAAGCCTCCTGGCAGCATCTTACAACCTGTGTCTGCTGAGAGCTGCTGCTAAACCCTCCAGCACCCTCACCCCTCGGGCGGGCTACACTGGGGACCCCGGAGAATGCCCATCCAGCTGCCCACAGTGGTAGCTTGCCTGGTAGCATGTCTTTTGTTATAGGTCTCTTTCCTGCCCCCCATCCTTTCTGGGCATCAGCCCCCCCAATAAAATACTTGCACTCAAATCTTGGCTTCACTTCCTAAGCCACAAGGCCTTGAATTCTAAGCACCCAAGGTCTAACAGGCGTTCCTCTGGACTGAGCAAACTTTGGGTTAAAGCAAGTTTCCGAAACATAAATACCCAGCGTTCCGGTGTGCAAATATCACTTTTGACTAAACACATTTTCTTCTTCTGGGCTCAAATCAAATATTCCTCCTCAGTGAGGAATCTGGCTTGGTAATAAAAGATACTACACCCCCATGTGACTCAGAATTATTCCCAAAGAACTGCAAAGAGCATTTAGCCTGAGTCTCCTTCCCCGAATGGCTCCATCAAACAACCTTGACAGCAGCCTCCGCTGGGCACTCGGCAGCCATGCCGGCTCACTCAGTCATCACAACGGCCCACCAGGGAGAGGAAGAGCCATCTTTCACACCCACCAGTCCTGCTCAAACCGCCAAACCCTTCCCTTCTGCCTTCCACCGGCCACCCGGTGTTTCTCAGAATGAGGTTCACAGTTCACCTGCATCAGCCTATCCCAGCACATTCACTAAAGCGCAGATTCCCCCCAAGATTTAGGATATTGGAATCGGCGAGGCTGGGGTCTGCAAAGCCCCATGGTCACAGCTCCTGGGTCATTCTGATGCTTGTGA